>CM057449.1:167725000-172525000 GCA_016271365.2 Neoceratodus forsteri | reverse complement strand
ATAGGAGGGTGTCATCGAGGCACAGATCAGGAAGCATAGGAAAAACCAGGAGTAGTTGTAGAATTCACCAAAAATTATTTATTTACACTAGCAGTACCATAAAATAAACTTGTTCGGTATAACTATTTACTAAGGCAAAATAAAATAAAGTTTTCTTTCAGTCTCTGTGTCCCTTGTTCTCCTAAACTCTCTTGCAGTTGCAGCTTAGCTCTTTTATAAGTCTTTGCAACCCCCATTCTTTGCAAGCATCCTATTCTTGTAAGTTGCAGGAGCTGCTAAAACACAGTGTGCTTCTTGAGGCCCCTACAGCTTTTGCAAAAAGCTCAAACATTTGCACTCAAGTAACCTCTGGAGTTTTCCATTAGCTTTTTACAATCATCTCAAATTATAATTATATACATTTCAACAGTAATACTATACGTTTTCTAAACAAAAGTGATCCCATTATCAGTTACATTTCCATACAATGATTTGCACATATTTTTGTATTAGTAGATATGCAAGGGAGGGCTGAGAGACAGTAAGAGCCAAAGAATTTGCGAAATTGTCGGGGTGATCAAATCTGAAGTCTCACAGAAAAATTTGGTTGCGCAACCAGATAGAGAAGAGACAGAAAAAGAAAGATCCTTGCATTTTAAACACTTTCTCCTTAACAAATGGGACAGGGTCCTATTCCACCCTGTCACAGAGGGGTATCTATAGATCACTGGTAAGACCTCACCTGGAATATTGTTTCCAGTTTTGGAGATAACATCTCAGGAAGGACATAGGGTAGAGGCTGTCCAGAGGAGGTTAACTAAACTGGTGCAGGGGCTGTACCAAAAGCCCTATGAGGAGAGACTGAGGGATCTCAATATGTACTCCCTGGAAGAGGGGGCATGATACAGACCTATAAATTCCTCATGGGGTGAATAAGGTACAGGAGGGGAGTAATTTTCAGAGAAGGTAAACAAGAACTAGGGGGCATGCAATAAAGCTGGAAGGGAGGGAATTTAGGATGGATGTGAGGAAGTATTTTTTTCACTGAAAAGGTGGTGGATGTCTGGAACAGTCTTCTAGTGGCAGTGGTGGGGGCAAAAACATTGATAGGATTCAAGCATGCATGGGATAGGCACAAAGGAATCTTGATGGGGAAGTGGGGGATATCAAGAGCTCAAGAAGGGTATACGGTGACAATATAGGCAGGGAAAAATGGGCAGAGTGGGTGGGTCAAGTGGTCCTTATAGGTTCATAGGTTGGTACAAGTTCAAGGAACAAGCCCATGATTGAACTTGCCATCATTCAACTAATGATGGTAATGATATTTCTTATCTTCCATAAAAAAATCCAAGTCATATTTAAAAGAATCAATACTATTATTCAAGACAACAGGTGATGGAAGGGAGTTCCACATGTTTGGCACTCTCTGAGTGACAAATTGTATCTGCAGACAGATTCTGTTTCTTTGCTTCTATTCCAAAACATCAGAACACTGAGGCTGATGGCTTGGTTCTTGAAGACCTAGAATACTCTAGCATGAACCTGTCAAGCAGAGTACTAAATATTTTGAAGATTTCAAGGAAACAGTCCGCAAGAAAATCCTATTCCTCAAATGCAAAAGATTTTCAGTTTGGTGCTCAGATAATGGAGTTTCTTCCTTGGAAACTGATTTAATAGTTGATCTGTATTACTTAGGACATCTATACACAAGTGGGTTGAGGGCTTCATCACTGAAAGTCCCCCTGACAGCAGTATCTGCCTTCCAATCTGCAGGGAAGCCAAAATCTCTGGCCTCATACCTTCTTTTCTAGAGATTTTTCAAAGGCTTCCTCCACGTGCAACCCCCAGTTAGGGAACTGGTCCCCCTGGGGCCTAAATATATGCTTGGCACAATTAGTGCATGCCCCCTTTTAGCCCCATGTCCTCTGTGGACCTCAAGTTTGTGACATGGAAGACACTGTCCCTCATAGCTAGGACCTCTGCTTGGAGATTTGGTGAGCTCCAAGCCCTGTGCACAAACCCTAACTATGAGATGAAGTTGTCCTGAGGACAAACGGAAGGTTCCTCCCTAAAACGGGGTCAGAATTTCACCTTAACCAGTCACTGTACCTGTGCTTTTTCCATTCCATTTAAGTCCAGGCAAACAAAAGTTAGTGTTTGGATGTCAGGAGAGCACTTGGTTATTATTCTGACAGAATATATCAGATCTGACAAAAGCCAGCTGTTTGTTACAAATAGGTAGGTTGACAAAGAGACACCTGTTGCAAGAAAGACCATATCCAGGTGGTTGCTATCTTGCATACAATTCTGCTATGAAAAAACAGGCAAGCAGCCCCCCTTAGGGTTTACAGCACATTCCACAAGGGTGAATGCAGCCTCCTTCTGGCAGATCTCTGCAAAGCAGCTATAGTACATGAAAACTGTACACACCTTCTCTAAGCAGTACTGTCTGGACATTCTCTCCAGAAAAGGTGCTAGGTTTTGGACAACAGTCTTACAGAACTGTTTTCCTAAATAGGCTCCAGACATCCCAGTCTTCCAAGGTACTGCTATGAAGTCTGCATTTTTTTGTACGGAATGACTAGTGGACTCATGTTACTAGAAGAAGAAACTACCATAGTAATGATGTTTCTTCTATTGGGTCCAATAGTGAGTCAATACAATCCCATCCCTACCTCCCCTTCTAGAACCTAATCGAAAAAAGTTCCTAAAGATAATATTGGTTTAAATACTCTTTTCTGCCTGAGCATTTAAATATGTTTACACAATTTATGTTTTTAATATGTCTTAAAATGTTTATGGTATACTTACTTTAAAATGTTAAAATGCTCAGTCTGCTTATTTTTTGCTATTTAGCTTACTATAAGCATTGTAATTTAACTAGTTAGTACAGCTCCCTTCTGCTGTTCTGCACAAATCTGATGTCACAACACTAGAGGGAGCCTCACCACAAAGCACAATTTGAATGGAATTCTGATTCCACAGCACCACTGAAACTCAGATGAAACATCTCAGAGTGGAGATGATGCATTTTTATGTTTGCTTGCACGCATGTGCAAGAAACATAGTGCCATCATCTGAGTTTTCAGAAGTGTGGCAGCCGTCTTCCAATTCAGTCAATGTGTTTGCAGGCGCGGCCACAGTTCTCCAATGAACGCTGCCGCTGTCTATGACAGCAGTTGAAAATGCAGTGGCCGTACAGTTGAAAGGGAGAGCTATGCTTCAGTGAGCAGCGATAAGATATCGCATGCTCATGCGCGCCCCCACACACACACCACCTGCGCATGCATGCACTGCGTGCCTTGCTTCCCCACCCGCACACACACTGCTTATAGCCGATGGGGGGTGCCCAATCCCCATCGGCTGTGCTGCACTTCCCCCAACAGAGTTCAGGATGCTACGCTGGGAGCCTACCCCAGCGTGGCAACAGATCAGAGTGGCCGACGGGGGTGCCCAATCCCCATCGGCTCCACTGCCCCCCAAGAGACTACAGGGTGCCACGCTGGAGCCCACCCCAGTGTGGCAACAGTTCCTAAGTCTGACAGGGGTGCCCAATCCCCCTTCGGCTCCACGGCCCCCCCAACAACCTTCCAGCTGCCACGCTGGGAGCCCACCCCAGCGTGGTAAATGTCCCGCATAGTCCAAGTAATAAAAAAAAAACCTGAAAGAAAAAAACCTTCCCTCACTGCTGTCTTGACTCCCCTCTCCCACCTGCACCTACCCACTGTGCACCCTGCTTCCCCACACCCCCACTTCACCCCATACTTACCTCCGGAGCTTGACGTGACGATCTTCGGTGGACCGGGAACACGTCTGCACTCTTCAAAGCAAACCGCAAACTGAGGAAATGCCGGTAAGCTGTATAATGTAATAAATAGGTTTTTTTCAACTTTAGTGCATATTTCAAGCATTTTGGAGAATTTTTTCATCAAATTTTCAACATGGGGTTTTTGGGACCCCATCTCATGAGTTCTGTGACTGTCATGGCGTTAATCGGCCCCGAAAGGTGATTTTGTGGTCACTGCGCGGAACCACCTTTGGGACTGATTTATGAAATGACAGTGTCATAGTTCATGAGGTAGGCTACCAAAAACCCTATGTTGAAAATTTGGTGAAAAAATTCCCAAAAATGACTGTTTCATTAGTTACGCGCTGGCGCTGTTCCTTTGGCGCACGCCAGAAGTTCGTGAATTTTCAATATGTTCACTCCAGGTATTAACATTGCTATTTTATCATACCTCCTTATGAGCAGTACAGCTGTCATTTCTCACATCTGACCCAAATGTGTTTCCGGCGCATGTAGCGTACAATGGCACAGTCGGTGTACGCAAATCAATGTTGGGACAGATTAAGAAAATCACAGTGACACTGTTCATGTGCAGAGGTGTTAAAATGGCTATGTAAAATTTGGTGAAATACGCTCATAAAATGATTATGTTACGAATCTACTCATTGCGCAGTTCCACGCACCTTGTAACTTGATGGATTTCTAATATTTCAGTCCAGATTTTCACCACTGGCATTTTTCCACACTTCCTTATGAACAATACAGCTGTCATTTTTCACACCATGGCTAAAATGTGTTCGCACTTTCCAGCTTCAGAGAAATGTGGTTGCTGTGGGAAATCACTGTTCGGGATAGAGTAAGAAAATCACAGTGACACTGTTCATGAATGGAGGTTACAAAACCCCTGTGTTGACAATCTGCTGTAAAAGATCCCCAAACTAATTGCATTACGGGTGTGCGTTGCGCATTTTCTACGTAAGCTCGTGACTTCACCAGTTTTTTAAATATTTTCACTGCAGATTTTCAATATTGCCATTTTTTGCACCTCCCCATGAACAGTACAGCTGTCATTTTTCACATCCTGTTCGAAATGTGTTTTCGCACCTGTGGTGCTAAATGGCATATTCGCTGTGAGAAATCAGCTTTTGGCTAACAAACTGATATTGCCACTTTTCATAAGGTGGGGGTCACAAAAAACCCATGTTGAAAATTTGGAGGGAAAATGCCAACGAACGCCTGAGGTATTAGGGTTTCCGACCATAACGCCCCAGCCTGTAGAGATTGAGAGGCATCAGGGGTGTGACTTGGGATTCTCGCCTGTAATGTTCATACCATTCCACACCCTGCAGCCAATGAGAGGCATTGAGGTGTGCCTTGGACTCTTCGGCCCCAAAAGTTCACCCCACTCTCCTATACAGGACCCATCTCACCGTATTTCCTGATGGAATGGGGTGAGCATAAGGGCCAAAGACCCCAAGGTACACTGTGACACTTGTCAGTGTCTGCAGGGTAGGGTGTGGTGAAATGGCGTGGCCGTTATGCCTGATGACCCAATCGCACACCCCAATGCCTGTCACTCTCTGTAGGGTGGTGGTGGGGTTGGTTTCAGTTCAATACTTCACTGCCATTTCTATTATGCAGCTCTCTAACTCCTGCACTACCAATGCCAATACCAGCAAGCAAACACTCACATTGACAAATGCTTGTTTGTATTGGCTCCCTACGGGACCCATTAGAAGAAACATTTCTCAGTTCGAGGTGAGAGGATCATAACTCTACAAGAAGTACAGTTCGGACTTTTCTCCTACAACTTTACTGACAATCTATTCAATACATGGACTTATTACCTGTTTTAAATAATAGGTCTTATTGCTCTGTATGTACATGTACTGCAGGGGTCCGCATACCTCAAATCTTTTTTTGTCTATGAGATACAGTTTTACTGTGTCATAAACTCTATAAATTAAAAGTTAAAAAAAAAAGGATTGCTAGTCGTGGTGCCACGGCAGTAGCAGAGATGCAGATGCCTTCCCATTCAGTCCTGCACACATGCCTCTTACTGCCCTTACTGTACATTTACACTGTGGCTCACCATTACATTGGCTCTAACACAGCACTGTGGTGATGATCGTGTTACATTATGATCTCACCTGCTCTGTGACCATCACTTTCACATTCGTTGGTCACGCTCTGTGCTTTGGATTTGAACACAGAACATCATTTACCATAGAAACAACATGCAACCATTGAGCAAGAGCTGCAGCATAGCAGAGGAACTATTTCATATCAGATAGGGCTAAAATGCAACAGAAAACAAAATACAGTCAGATTTTAAAAAAGGTTGAAACAATTTTTATAATTGTAATAAGGTACTCCCAATTGTTACATTAATGTATCTTGTTAATCCTCTCATAATATGGGCACTCAATGCTCGTAGCACATTGCACCCTGGTGGTGATTATCTAGAATATTAACATTACCCCCAGTCATATCTTATTACTTAAAACAGATTTTTTTTTTTGCTGAAGAGGGGCCATCACCCTGAATGATCGATGGCTAAATCTCATGTTTTCGTCAACCTTTTTAAAATTAAAAGCTTTAGTTTATTTTTTTACAGTTTTTCTTCTGATTTGTGTTTTAGTGCAATTTTGCCATTTTTTTCTTTTCTTTCTTGCTTAGTTCCCACTGGTTCTGGGAATGAGGAACTAGGCTGCAAATGCACTCTATTCACAAAAACTGTGGTGGAATTGTGGTTTAGTTTAAATAGCCTCACGGTTCCACTTTGTATAAAATTAGAGGCTTTTAAACTATTTGTTTACAGCACCTCAGGCTAGTTTCTCAACTCTCAGTGATTGTGATTGAATGATACTGCTGTTGGCTCATGATGACTGTGTTGAAAGGTACAATTTGCTTTTTCCACCATTTAAAATAGCACTTTTGAACTTACAAGTGTTGTGGTCAATTAAAAAAAATGTAATTAATTGTCTCACAGTGACTGTGGTTGACATATACATCACCAGCTCTCAACGATTGAAGTCTGAACTGTAAATATGGTGCCTATTCAGGTCTCACGTCTAACTCAGAATCTGACTCAGAATCAGTGCAAACCCCCCCAAAAGGTACAGGACTCACAGGTTTAAAAAAGTGTTAGGGAGCCGGCCCAGTGGTGCAGAGGATTGAGGCGCTGGACACCTTACCTCGCCCTAGGCCAGCGACCTGGGTTCGGGAATGGACTCGGGTCACTCAAGAGTCGGCTGGGGTGAGGAAGTATTGAGCATCCACTGACAGCTCTCCTTCCTCTGGGGTGGGAGGACACAGTGCTGTGCTATAGATGGACACTCAGCAGAAGTTGAGTGTCAGCACAGGCGTGATGCTAGAAGAAGGGTGGACCCATGCACAGGGTGTAAGACTGCCTCTGCAGAGGTGGAGATGGTCACCCCCCGCCTGTTGCACATGTATGGGTCCAGGGGAGAAAATGAAAAATAACTCAGAACTGGCAGGCTCTATGATGATTGGGCTATGCCTGCGCCTCCTCCTGTCAATCTAGATGTTGGCTTCCAGGGGTGGGGGGAGGCTGGCATCCCTCACCACTGGCCCTGTCACGGGGGGATAACCCATAGGGGAAGGCCGGTTGGGGTGGGTGTTGGGAAAGCCCACCAGAGAGATGAGTCCCCTCTGAGGGAGGGGCCGGAGCCACCTGCCGGCTCTGGAGCAAGGAGGAAAATAAGAATAATACAAAAAAAAAGTGTTTGGGCACAGATCATGACCATAGGTGTGTCAGCAAGGCTCAGTTTGTAGCACATCTGTCTCTGGCCCAGAAGGACATGGGTTCTAGTGAAGCACCAGGACTGGGCTCATACCACCAATGCTGGCACTTGAGAACATATGTATTTTGTCCTAAGATGCAGAAAAAGAGACAAGCTAACAGGCAATTACTATCAGCTTTTTCCTCTCTGTCTAGTTCCAAAAAGTGTTCCACTAATAAAAAGATTGAAAACCCCTTTTTTATGGCTGCATGGATGGAGCCATGCTGATGTATTGCTATGAAGTAGGAGAGAGAAGGGACTGTGGAAGCACATGACTAGACACCTTGATGGTCCTCGTCCACTAAGTGCATGGGCTGGACTTAAAGCACATCTCTCCGCCTCCTGTTTATATATCATAGTGGTGTTTATTTGTCTGCTCTCCCCCAACCCCTGCCTGCACTACACCGCACTATTTCCTTTCCTCTGACATGAAATAACACTGCTGGGTGCTAGGAGGTTGCAGGCTCAGTCATCTGGGCTGTAATCCTGAACTGTAGCTGGATTTAGGAAACTGCAGACAGGGAGTCTGTAAAGGAGACTGATCAGTAATGCCATTTTGATGCCTGTCCTAACAGCTGTATATTTTTCCTGCCTTCTGTTTGAGAGTAGCTGCTGGACTTTGTCTTCGGACATTTCATCAGCTGGAGACTGAATTATGGGGTACATAGATACATAGAAGTTGACGGCAGATAAGGACCTCTTGGCCCTCCCAGTGATGCCGAAACTGAACTCTACAGCACCCCCCCTTGCCTCCAGGATACCCATATCTGTCCCGCTCCTTCTTGAATCCTGTGACCATTTTAGCCCCTACCACCGCCTCTAGTAGGCCATTCCAAGCATTCACCACTCTCTCCATGAAAAAAAATTTTCTCTTGTTATCCCTGAGCCGTCCCCCCTCCAACTTCATACTGCGCCCCTTTGTATTGGAACATCTCTTACTTTGGAAGATGCTCTCTTCCTGTACTCTGTTCATACCAGTGAGGTATTTGTATGTCTCTATCATGTCCGCCCTCCCACCTTGCCTCCAGGGAATGCACATTTAATTCTTTTAGTCTTTCCTCATAGGTCTTCTCCTGCAGGCCCTGCACCATTTTAGTAGCTCTTCTCTGCACTGCCTCCACCTTGTCTATGTCCTTTCTCAGATGGGGCCTCCAGAACTGGATGCAGCACTCCAGGTGTGCTCTCACCAGTGTCTTATACAGGGCCAAAATGACCTCCTTCCTTCTACTTGTGATACCTCTCCCTATGCATCCAGGCATCCAGCTAGCCTTCCCTGCCACCTTGTCACATTGCGTAGCCTCTTTTAGGTCATTCAGAATGATAACTCCCAGGTCTCTGTCCTGCTTTGTGACTGTTAGTACCTCCCCACTTAGTCTGTAAGTTGCCCTTGGGTTTTTGTGCCCTATGTGCATGATCCTGCACTTTTTTTGCATTGAATCCCAGCTGCCATGCTCCAGACCATTCATCCAGTTTTTTAAGGTCCTTCCTCATCTTTTCAACCCTTCCCCAGTGTATCCACCCTATTACATACCTTCGTGCCATCTGCAGACAGGCTTACCTTCTCCTCCAGCCCCTCTTCAATGTCCCCAATATAGACATTGAAGAGGACCGGCCACAACACTGACCCCTGTGGCACCCCGCTTGCTACCTCTCCCTCCCCAGTGTATTCCTTGTTTACCACCATCCCCTTACTTCTGCCAGTAAACCATTTCTCTACCCATAGTACTATTTTAGGATCCACTTCTTGGTTACATAGTTTGTTTATCAGTCTTTTATGAGGGATGGTGTCGAAGGCCTTTCTGAAGTCCAGATAGGCCATGTCCACCACCCCGCTCTGGTTCACCACCTTAGCCACCCAGTCAAAAAACTCTATTAGGTTCGTCTGGCAGGACCTCCCCTTGGTAAAACCATGTTGTCTTGGGTCTAGTAGGCTATTCGTATCTGGGTATTCAACTAACCGTTCCTTCAGCAAGGATTCCATTATCTTACCCACTACTGAAGCCAGGCCTGTAATTTCCAACCTCATCCCTATCACCACCTTTGAGCAGCAGGACCACATCTGCTCTTTGCCAGTCCCCTGGCACTTCCTCTGTCTCTAGCGATAGACTGAACAACTCCATGAGGGGTGCAGCCAACTCTTCCCAGAGTTCCTTTAGCACCCTGGGGTGCATTGCATCTGGGCCCATTGCCTTGTCCACCCTTAGCTTCTTTAGCTCACTCAGGACTCTTTCCTCTGTAAAGGGGCTAGTGTCCACCTTTCTGCCGGTTATGGCCCTGTTCTACATCTCCCACCCTGCCCCTCCCCTCCTCCTGTGAATACTGGAGCAGAAATGCCTATTCAGTATGCCTGATCTTGTCGATCCTCCCACGTGAACCCCCTCCTCAGCCTAATTATCCCTCCCTTTGCTTTCCTCCTTTCTCCAGTGTACCTATAGAATGTCTTGTCCCATTTCTTAATTGTCTTGGCAATAGTGTCTTCCATTAATGCCTTTGCTCTCCATGCCTCCCTTTGCTTCTCTTGGTAACATTCCTTATCCTCTTCCTTCTGTATTCTTTCGTAGTTAATGAAGGCTAGTCTTTTCAATCTTACTACTTCTGCCACCTCCCTAGTGAATCAGGCTTCTTCCTTCTTCTGTTCTTGCTGACCCACCTAACACATAGCTTGGTTGCTCTAGCAATACTATATCTTATTACAGCGCACTGTTCCTCCACCCCTTTTTTCTCCCCTAATTCTGCCAGGGCTCCCCTCAGGCATACCCTCATTTTCTTGAAATCTGCCCTCCTGAAGTCCAGGATCCTTGTTTTGGTGTGATTTGGTTCCGGCTCAGTTCTTACATTAAACCTCACCGACTGACGGTCGCTGGTCTCCAGGTGGTCCGACACCTCCATGTCATCAACACAGTGTCCGTTTGTTAGTATCAGGTCTAGCACCACACCCTCCCAAGTGGGTTCCATTACAAGTTGCCTAAGGCTCGCCTCCTGCAGAGGGCCTAGAATGTCCCTGCTCCTTGAGGTTGCTGCTTCTGGGGGACTCCAGTCCACATCCAAAAGGTTGAAGTCCCCTCCCCAGCAATAATTCTCCCTTGCTAGCCATCATTTGTATTGCTTGCAACAGCTCTCTATCCTCTTCTTCTCACTGTGCTGGAGGTCTGTATAATACCCCCATATGTATAACTGACCCTTTTCTCTTCTCTAATGTGACTCACAGTACTTCCGCTCCCCCATTCCCTTTGTATTCCTGTAGCCTTTATGGAGTCCCTTACATAAAGAGCAACCCCCCCCCTCCCTTCCCTGTCCCTCCTAAATAGAGTAAAACCAGGTATGCTCAAGCCACAGTCCTGATGCTCCTTGCACCAGGTTTCTGTGATTGCCACCAAATCCAAGTCCTCTCTCACTATGACAGCTTCTAAGTATGGGATTTTATTTCTGTTTTATTTATTTTATTGTTTGTATGACACATACCCAGAGGCATGCAAAGTTTTACAATGTTTAGCTTTGTAAATAGCACATTCTAAATGAGCTCACTGTCAGGGCTGGCCTTATGGTATGTGGCGCCCTAGGCGAATTTGTCAACGGTGCCCCCCTTGAATTTTTTTTTAATCTTCACCCCTCCCCACCAATAAATATAAGAGTTAATGCCTTTAACCTTTAACGTTTCCTGAATTCTGCCCACTATAATTGGTGAGTGGTAACTGCAATGTTTACTTTACCTCTCCAAGAGCCCAGGGCAAACCCAAACATTCCAGATATTTTTCTATATCCTCTTCACTTTTTTCTGGAGTTTGTAACAAAACTACTTTACGGGGTATATAAGAAGGTACTGTACAGTATATCTGCTGGGTACTTACAAGGATTTAATGGTTTAATCTTTTATTAGCTGTATTCACTGACAGTGACATTTCAATGACATTGTTTGTTCATTTTGATACAGGTTTGCAGGCAGAATCACATTCAATGTTTTTTCAAGTATATTTATATTGTTCTTTAGAAAACTGTTAATCCCAGTTACCACTGAATGTCACTGACATGTGAACAGCTGATAACCACTGATTCACAGATTGTTAATATGTATTCAGAACTGTAACTTTTTTTTGCTGCTCCACGGCTCATGGCTGGCCACTCCTTCGGGCCACCTAGGTCCCCCACTGCCACCCTGCCCTGATTTGCAGCCACCGCCACCCCACATTGCAGCCCCCAGGTAATCTGGCATAACCCTTCACCAGATGGGTCCACCTCCTCTGAGGGAGAAGGCGCCAGTGGTGTCAGGCCAGCATACTCATTCTTGGCCCTGGTACTGCTGAGGTGGTCTTTGGACTTCCCAGGGCTTCCGTGGCAGCGGAAGCCGGTGACCATCATCCAGTCTACCATGGAGCGCTGTTTCCCATTTTCTCCCTGGGGGCGTGGCGTGCCACTAACATCAAGGTGTATGCTGACAGTCACCATGCCCCTTCAGTTAGTGGGACACAGAGCATTGCCATACCCCTGTCTTCTGCCAGGAGTCAGCAAGTGCCAGGTCATCTGCCCACCCTCCCCACAAGAGAAGGCGAGCAGTCATAGATGCTCATGCCTTCTCTCCCCAGCCAGCCCTGCAGCGTCCCAGGTCCATTCCCGAACCCAGGTCACTGGCATCGCAAGCGGAAATCCAACTGCTGCACCAATGGGCCAACCTCAAAACTGTAATTAATGGGTTTTTTTCTAATAAAATGAGAAAATGCACAAAAAAAGTATGATTTTCATTATAAACCTGTATAAATATGAACACTACAAACTGAGAAGCAAAACTATTTTTTGAAGTTACCAAGTCTGCTTTTCATTTTTGTGACAACTATCAGCTACTGTACATGCAAACTCTCTAGTGTAACATGATGTAGTAGGTGTAACATGGTGTAGCATAGTATACTGTCACCTTTAAAGTAATCTCCCTAAACGTGCTTTACAAAGCAATGAAATGGGTTAGATGCTGGTAAAGGATGTATCATATGCATATAATTTGTAACTATTAAGCATCTGACATCCTCTTACAGACGTGGTCAGTCATATATACTGCCAATTTGATATGGGCAAGCCAGCCCGGTGGACTGAGGGTTGAGGCGCTGGATGCCACACCTCATGCCATGCCAGCGACCTGCGTTCAGGAACGAGCCCAAGTCATCGGGGGTCAGCAGGGGAGGGAAGGGACTGAGCATCCTGAGGACTACTCTCCTTTCCCAGGGAGGGATCAGGGGATAATGCCACCCTTGGGTGGCTCCTAACATTAGTTAGGGGCAGTGCAGAAAGAAGGTGGTGTTCACAAGAGTGTGGGGGCAGAACTGTGGCAGACGTTGTCATGCCATGCCACCTGACGTCATTGCACATTCGAGTTCTGTAGGGGAAACAAACATTGAAAATCACCCACAGACCAAAGAGGTGACAAGGGCTTCAGTGGCCAGCCCTCACATCCACAATGCTGGGCCACCTCCCCGACAGCATGGTCAAACACCCCCCACACACACAGAATGGACCCTCTAGTCACAGAAAGGCCGTCAGGTAGTAGAGGTGGGCCCTCCCCCAGGGGGTGATCTGAGCTGAGGGGCTGGAATGTCCAAGTGGGGTGGGGGCTGGATGGGACAGGCTTCAGGCATGGAGTAGTGGAGTTGAACCGAGAGGGCACCTCTGAGAGATGCCCTGACCAGCGGGTGCCAGAAACATAATTGTCAAAAAAAAAAACTTGATATGGGCGGTAACATGTTAGACAAGACACTGAGGCAGTCACCTACTCTAATAGAAAGTGCCACAGCATCATTTCATCATGAATGTTCTTTATTGGCATGTATTCCAGATAAGCGAGTTCTGCTACTGAGCCATGCAACATTTCTCCCTGCCTGTCCATTCTGCCTTTCCTATAGCTCTTGTCTCTTGCCATCTAAACAGCTAATCAGTTTGGTGGCCTTGTGTTGGACCATCTCGGTAATGTTAGTGTCCTTTCTGTACTAGACAGTTGGACAAGGGCCATGCAGTGGATGTCCTTTTTCTGGACTTCAATAAGACATTCGACTCAGTGCTGCATGGGAGGCTGGGAAGTAAGCTGGCAGGTACAGGTACTAGGGTGGAAATGATGGGATGGGTAGTAAACTGGTTATAGGAAGGCAGCAGAGGGTGGTGGTGGGAGGGGAGCTCTCATCTCCGATAGCAGTGACAAGTGGAGTACTGCAGGGCTCAGTGCTGGGACCAGTATTTGGGTTGTTCATATCAGATATCTCAATGGGCATCAAGAGCAAGATCAGTTTGTTTGCAGATGACACCAAGATGGGAGCAGTAGTGGATGACCTAGGAGGGTGGCATGGGTTGCAGGATGATCTGTCAAAATTGGAGACCTGGTCGGACACCTGGCATTTGAGGTTCAATGTCAAAAAGTGCAAGGTGCTATATTTCAGGGCAAAAAGGAGCTACCAGCTGGGAGGGGGTCAGCTAGCCATGACAGAGGAGGAGAAGGATCTGGGGGTGATTATAATGGGCTCAATGAACAACTCAGCACAATTCAGGAAGGCAGCTGCAAAGGCCAACAAAATGCTGGGTTGTATTGCCAGGGGTATATCTTCAAGGAGAGGGGAGGTGATCCTGCTGCTGTATAAGTCACTGGTTAGGCCACACCTGGAGTACTGCATGCAGTACTAGTGCCCATACCTGAAGAGGGACATTAAGTTACTGTAGGGGGTGCAGCGCAAGGCAACAAAGATGATCCGGGGACTAGGGGACATACCCTACATGAGCAGGCTGAGGGAATTGAACATGTACTCACTGGAGGAGAGACAGAGAGGATATAGCTGAAACCTTCAAGTACATGAAGGGAATAAACAAGACAGGCACGTAGGGACTATTCAAGTTAAGGGGGGTAGGGACACTCGAGGTCATGATCTCAAATTGGAGGGGGGAAGTTCAGGAGGTAAATGAGAAGACACTGTTTTACAGAGAGAGTGGTGTCTGTGTGGAATGCATTGCCTGCAGAAGTGGTATCCTGTAGAGCAGTGAACTGTTTCAAAAGGGGATGGCATAGGGTAAGAGGGAGGGTCAAGGGAGGGGATGGAGGGACAGCTGCAGTATAAAGGTTGCTAGCTGCACACTCGAGCAGACTCGACAGACCATAAAGTCTTTATCTGTTGGCAAATTTGTATGTTTGTATGTACAGGAACAGCTTACCAGAGCATGTATAGTTGGTAACTGCAACTTCAAACACCTTCAAAAATAAATTAGATAAACATATGAGGCTGCATAACACAAGGATCCAGTATAATCACTGAGCAAGGGGTCCAGCCTCAAAGGGCTTATTGTCTACTCCCAACCTTCCCCTTCTGTATGTTCTTACATGCTGTGGTGACCAGAGCTGGAAGCAATGCTCCATTCGACTACGGGCTCCAAAAGATATGTTTCACTTCAATAAGATCCAGCTGTGAAACAGAACAACCAGAAAAAATCATTGTATAAGTAACATATTTAGTACTTAGCACTACATCTTGTATGCCACTTCTCACCAGATCTTTTTTTAAATCCAAAGTTGCCCCATACCAGCAAACTTAAAATAATTTTGAGCCTTTGTAGCAACAGTCTCAGATTCTTCCAATGACAAGTTCTACCAAAATGAACCCCACTTTACTGCATATTACTATCCCAGATTCCATGCTCCAAATCCGATACAAAATGTATAACCACTGTGAGCTGTCGCTGTCCTTCCTTTCATAAAACAATTATAATTAGAGCTCACTCAACGAAAATAAGAGACACATTATCACATCTGATTTCTTATTTATATGGATTTGCAGCAGCAGCAGTCAGTTATACTCGAGCCACCTTGACTCTCAGATTTCCTACAACAAAACCAATCATTTCTCTTTAGCTTCCAAGACAAGCCTGCTATGATGATGCATTGTGCCAGATCTGCTTACTTCAGACTCAGACAGGTGTTATAATATAAACTTACTTCTGCATTGATGGAGTTTGAGCAGAGCGAAATTTTCTAACCAAACGTCTGCTCTCACAGTCACAGACGGCAAACCCTTTGAGACTTCACGCCCTCTGCCACCTCTGACAACACACAAGTGCACCAGCTTGCCAGAGTTGATGCTCTGATAATCGGCCAGGTGGAGATAGGGTCAGCACGGGATGTTTTTAACAGTCCCCCCCCCCCCCGAACTTGTGTCCTGAGTCATGAATTCCAACAACAACAAACACGGAATAAAATTTAAAAAAAAGTAAAACAATATATATACATATTTCTACCCCTGGCTCTCACTCTTTCCCAATTAACTCTTCCTGCTGCACCCACCCTTCCCTGTCCACTCCAGCCTGGCTAAAGTCCCACCCCATCCATAGTAGTGTCCCAATTATCTACCCCCGCTCATTATCATAATAAACAAGTACACGACAGCCATCGTCACTTTCTGTGGTTTTAGCTCAATTTTTCTCCCAGTCATCGGTAATATATCCCTCCTCTTCTTTACCTCTCTAACCTGCCACCCCATACATGGCCTCTTTCCCCTATATGTGTAGTTGTCGGCTGCCTCACTCAAAAGATCTCTGCTTATAACCCCTGTATGCCTATGGTTGATGATACATCTGCTGACTTCTTCAATTGTAAAATAATTATTTTTTTTTATTTATTTCAACCTTGTACTGTACTGTATACACTGTATATACTTTTTCTTCCTTGTATATTATTGCTTTTTGTATACCTGCTTCTGTACTGTACTTTGATGTATTCATGACCAGGTCCACCTGGCAAATGAGCCTTGCTCAGTGGTACCCGCCTGGATAAATAAAGATTTTGATTGATTGATTGAAATATATATATATATATATGTATATATATATATATATATATATATACTGTATACACACACTAAGGTTCCTACTAAGGTAGTGCTAGAAGCTAATGGCCCAAGACCCATTATTGCCTCCTTTATTCCAAAAAATATCTAAAATGAGCTACATTTATGATGTATTTATCCAATCTTAGTTTAAAACACACTTTAGTTTTAGCTGTAACTACATCAGTTGGTAGTTCATTCCACAGTCTCACTACCCTGTTAGTATAGAAGTATTTCCTAATGTTAGTTCAGAACCTTTTGCTCTTTATCTGTAAAGGGCTCCTTCTTATTCTGTACATCATATCCTTGAACTTGTTCCCTAAATTGTACCTTAATTCTAGATCCGATATGATACTATGCATCAACAAAAGATCCCCGCAAGCTCAGCGAGTCTCCAAGGATATTTGATTAAAGCTTGTAATCTATCAGTATACCCCAACCCTTTAAGATTGGAGAGTATTTTCGTGAACCTACGATGAACCTGTTCTAGTCTGGCCTTCCCACCCTTTTTGTATGGGCTCCAGATCTGAGAAGAGTATTCCAAATAACAGTACTCCATATAAACTCAGAGCTTAAAAGTCCTGCTCTGAACATCGGGGGCAAGACCAACACCATTTCTGACTGGCATATTTTCGTTACCAGGTCAGTTACCAGGTGGGCAGATTCTGGTTGCTGTCAACATCTTTTTTTCCACTATAAGCAGGCACCGAATGCAATGTTAATTCTGGAATGAATAGGAAATGGGCAGACAGGGTGGGCCAAGCAGTCCTTATCTGCTGTCAAAGTCTATGTTACTATCAAGTAAACTAGTGCTAGAAAGGGATATAGAGATTTATTTACTCTACAGTGATGTCCTATCCTTTTTTGAGTTTTTTTTTTTAACTCAGACACTGGTCACTGTCTGTCTGGTGCAAGATGAATCCAGACTATGGTGGGACCGCAACGCCTGACAGCCTGTGAGTGACACAGGCTACAGAACTGTCAACTTTGCTTCATCTGCCTGGCTCTTTTGTGACTCCCTCCAGGCTCCTCAAACATGGTCTCCCTCCAGAACTGGACTGGTCCACAACACAACAATGTCCTGCAACCCCCCCCAAAAAAAAGATACTAAATTTGGCCATGTCAGTTTCACGGTCGTCCTGGTTACTGTCAACAAAAAAAAAAACACAATAGCGGAGCTCTGTTGGTGCCCCCTATTACATGGTGCCCCAGATGGGCTGCCTAGTTCACCTATCCTTAAGGCCGGTCCTGCTCAATATATTAAATCTATTTTAGAAACCCGAAAAAAAAAATCATGCCATTGCTGATTTTGTGGAGAGAGAGAGAGAGAGAGAGAGAGAGAGAAGTGTGTGTGTGTATGCGTGCCATCAGTATGTTACATTGTATCAAAAGTGCCCTGCTTTTTTTACATCTTTACAATTCCTTAAATATTTCAGCTTCCTATCATAAAGTCGATATTTTGTATACATGCATATAAGCTGTACTTATATCAGTTTAGAATTTATCTTGTTTTGCCCCAGCTATATTTTTAAAAGTCCCCAGTAACCCCTTTGCATGTTTTACTTAGAACTTTGACTGTCAAGGCACTGTGTTTTTTCCTGCTGTTCTGAGTAGCTACTGGACTTTCCCTTCGTTTTAGGAAACAGTTCATCAGCTGGAGACTGAGCTATGGGGTAAGGCACAGACCCAGAGGCATGCAAAGTTTTACAGTGTATAGCTTTGTGAATATTGTATTGTAAATGAATCCATTATATTAAATCTATTTTAGAAACCTGAAAAAAAATTCATGACATAGCTGATTTGTTAGAGAGAGAGACAAAGATAAGTGTGGGAGTGTGTGTGTGTGTGTGTGTATGTGTGTGTGGCCATTCTTCAAATGAATTATATATAGCTTGTATTTATATTCAATTACGGGCTACCAGTACTGACTGAAATATTCTGAATGAAAATGTTTTATTTGCAGATTGTCACTATGGTTGGATAAACATCTATATAGATTTCTCTGCAATAGACCATCAAAACGAGGTTATTTTTATAAATTAAATCACTGCTGTTAATTACAGTGACTGAGCTGGGATGTCTGCAACTTCCTCGGGTCCTGTTTTGTTTTCCTCCTCTGCTGACTTAGGGTTCACGTAGACGACAGGGCTCCACACCCATTGCAAGTCCTTTAACTGATTAGGAGCTCATACTAGAAACAGACTTAAATAAAACACATTAAAGAGCTAATGTACTGAATTATGAGGTTTTAAACTCCATTTGGCTACGCTGGTCTAAAATCATTTATATTGGTTGGTTTACTTGGTTGCGGTGAACTCCTAAACACTTCCTATCTCAGAAAGATTAATATTTTTATGGAGTGTCCTAATGTGGAAATATCAAAGCAAACCAAACAAGCCTGACAGGGGGAAATATATCATAGTTTGACTGCGTCTTTATAGTTTTTCATGTCCCAGAGTACTAACAGTCTGCAACCTAATGGGGTAGGGACTTCCACTGCCTATGTGTTCAAAAAGAAAGCAGCCCCACTTTTCATTTAAGCTGCAGCATAAACTGACTAGCACAAAACTGAGAAGTGCCAGGCTTTCTCTGTTTGAACAATGACGTTTTTGTTACTTATTTATTTTAGCCTCACAGTTTCAACACCAACATCATGAACTCAAGGACTTGAACTGCTCACATATGAACTTCCTTTTCCTTAAAATTACAAGCAAGACTTGTTTAACAGATTGAACATAGCTTTGCCCAATCGGACCCACAATAACTGTACACACACACCAGGTTTCAATTTTGGCATAAAAGGCCGCAGCTTTACTAAACAGTAATCATTTTATTTAAAATACGTAAAATTCTCTATATACAATCATTAACCTTGTACACAATTATGCAAGAGACCCCTGGGGCAGCGAATTCAGGTGGTGTGGTGCTTCCAATGGGGGGGACTCTGGCCCTTGAGTCGGGCAGACCCGCCCAGGGCCATGCCTCTCCCTCGGACAGTCCCCCCCACTCAATTGCATCTGAGGGTATCATGCCAGTTGAGCAGGGGCCTGTGCCCACGCAGGGCCGCCTTTTCTGTCCTCCAGCCCTGAAACCCCTACGATGCCCACCATGTTCTTGGGTACCTCTTCCCAGTAGTGTACCTGCCCAGGGTCACGCCACCCGGGCCCCGGGTCACCCAATACCACGAATGCTTAATTTACCTATCCACCCTGAATTTACACCACTCCAACATGCATAGCACGTTTTCCCCTTAATGCCCGAGGGGGTCTCCCCTGTTTTACTGCTAACTCACAGAATTCCTGGATTGTGGCATTGAGGATGTCATTCCCTATCCCTGACAGATGTAACTCCATCCCCGCTATACATGGCATCACATGTCCTGGGTATTAGGAAGTGACCCAAAATGGCAATTCCATGGAGGGAGGCAAAATGGGACACCTCCTGATTGACCTCTCTCCTAGCCTTCTCAATGGCTTTGATGCTGCGGGCACCCCTCCACTGACGTCGACAGATGATTTGAGACCAGGCCAGCCTGGTCGTCAGGAGCAAGGCCTGAAGCTGGGCCAAAACCCGCTTGACTTCTCCGCAGAGTTTTGGGGCCCCTAACCCTACTGTGTCATTTCCGCCCAAGTGCACCACCAGCTCCAGGGGTGGTTTCTTGTCCAACTGCAACCTTATCACTGTGTCCAACAGCTGTCTCCAATGCATCCCCCCTTTTCCAGCCCAATGAAGCCTTGCTTGTTCTTTCGGGACCCCCAGCTGTGTTCCATACGGGCGGACCAATGCTCGACTGTGTGCTTCCTGGATGTAGGAATGGCCGATGACCCATATATCCGCCGGCATCCTTTGCTCTGCTATAAGATAAACAAAGAGTCATTATTGTTCCTTTCAACAGTTTTTGTCAATATGACCTCTATTTCTCTTGCACCACCTGTGGGCCCTGTTGTGGCCGGATATATCCCTTAAATGCTGCTGAAGACCACCTACCAATCTTCTTGATCTGTGCCTCCCCCAAACCCAATCTCAAGGCTTCTGTGGCTGCCCCGATTCAAAATGAATGGGTGCCGAACACCTTGGGGTCCTTACCTGTGAACCACAAACTTTTGCGTAAGATTGCTGCAAATTGGCGTCTGATCACAGGGGATCCATCCCTGTGCACAAACAAATGACCCCCCCCCCACGGGTCTATCTGCCAAGAAAGCCTGTAAACAGGTGTAAGGGCAGGACTCACTGGCACTTGAGCGATGCAAAGTGATCATTGCTGGGGGACCCACTTGGTTAGTTTTTGAACTTTGAAGACACAGGACGACTCTGTCGGGCATCCAGGAGATGTCCCCTAGCTGGATGTTGGAACCACCTGCAGCTGTTTTAGAGTCCGGCACCAACTCCGAAACAGAAATGCCCCATAAAATGCACATGTAAACAGGGACCTGAATAACTGCGCCTCGTACCATGTGCTACATACTGTACCCAATACTGACAGAATATCCGTCAGGTCGCCCATGCTTACTGGCATCCTAGGATCCGGTTTCTTTCCCCGGGATCTTTTCCACCCCTCCAGCATCTTGCGGGTTGTGAAGTTGCTGGTTGGGTCAGGGTGGCCCAATGCCTGCCAGATGAAAGCTATTCCCGACAAGTGTACTCGGATGGCAGCTGGTGTCCAAAGCAACTGAATAAGGTGGAGCACATACTCTTGTACCTGTTTTTGTGTTTTGTGTGGGTCTTGCTTACCTGCTGTCCACAAAACAGGCAAATGCTGCAAAGCTACCTGAGTATTTCCTCCAGGTCGACAGGGCAACAGCAAGTTGAACCCATCGAAGCTTCCTGACTCCCTAAGCTGCCAGCGTGTCCGGATCGGTGTGTTAGCTGCTTAATGCTATGCTCAGCTGTCTGAAGCGGCCAAACTGCAACCGAGACAAGGCATCAGCGATCACATTATCCTTCCCAGGCACATATTTTGCCCGGAACGTGATGTTCCAGGATAGACAGCATAACACAAACACTCGCAGTACCCTCATCACATCCTCCGACTTGGAAGATTGTGAGTTGAGGATATGCACCACTGCCTTGTTGTCAGAAAAGAACAGTACTGACTGGTTCTGCAGCTGATGTCCCCACACCTGGACTGCTACCATGATTGGGAACAGCTCTAACAGCGTGATGTTTTTAGTCAACCCCAGCTCTACCCAGTTCTCTGGCCACATTCCCACAAACCAGGACCTTTGAAAATACGCCCTGAAACCTATGCCCCCCGATGCATCAGTCACCATATCCAAACTATGGTGATGGGGTCCTTTATCTTGCCACATGCTTACTCCATTAAAATCAGTTAAAAAGGCTCCCCAGACCCGAAGTCGGCCTTGACAGCCCCTTGATATCCGTATATGGTGATACGGTTTTGTAGGGCCAGACATTGCTGCTGCTAGTCTCCTGAGGAATGGGCGCCCAGGGCTCACTGCCCGGCATGCAAAGTTGAGGTGTTCCAGCAGGGACTGTAATTGCACTAGGGTGGCTTTTCTTGCTCCAATAACTTACCCCAGCAATCGTCGTAGGTTTTTTACCTTATCCAAAGGTAACCATGAGACCATAGCCACGGAGTCCAGCTCAATACCCAAGAATGAGATGCATGTGGTAGGACCCTCTCTTTTCTCTACTGTCAGGGGTACCCCACAATTTTCTCATTAATGTCTGAAAACCATTTAGAATGTCCTGGCACTTACCCGAATCCTTGGGACCTGCGAATAAAAAATCATCAAGATAGTGAATGATTGTGGTGTTTCCCATGTATACCTTGGTGGCCCATTCTAGAAAGGTAGAAAATGTCTCAAAAACTGCACAGCTAAGTGAGCAACCCATGGGCATTGCCATGTCATAATACCATTGCCCTCGGAACATAAAACCCAATAGATCATAATCCTTTGGTCATACTGGCAACAGGCGAAATGCTGACTTTATGTCATTCTTTGCCATCAAGGTGCTGGTGCCTAAGCCCCGGACCAATTCAACTGCTGCATCCAAGGATGCACAATTCACTGACGCATCCTCTGGTGCAATGTGGTCATTTACCGATCTGCCTTTCAGGTAGGAAAGGTGATGGATCAGATGGTATTCCCCTTCGTTCTTTTTTGGGACAAGATCAAGTGGAGATACTCTGAGTGTCTGGAAGGGAAGCTGGCTAAAAGGGCCCGCGACCCATCCCACTTGTACCTCTTTGTTGATCTTGTGTGCCAACATTGCTGGCAGAGTGATAGCTGATTTTAGGTTGCGGGCTGCCATAGCAATCCGTGGACTCCTGTAAGGGATTTCAAATGCCTCGCTAAAACCAGCCCACAAAAATTGTGCCGCCCGTTGGTCAGGATACCGGGAAAGCCAGTTCGACATCTTTGGAAGTCCACTGGGGTGTTTGCCAGCTTAGCCAGCCCCGGTCTTGGACTTGTCTGAATGTGGAGGACGGGCAGTTCCAGATGTGGCTTTTTTGCAAATGGTAACCCGGTGACCTCCTCCACACAACCTGTAGACATGATGGAATTTACAGTGGCTCCAAAAGCACTTACCCTTATTGTAATCATAACAAGCTTTCTTGTCCCCTTTTTTGAACTCCTTTTTGTCACCGTTACTGGGTCGGGTGATCACATGCCCACTGTCAGTGTGCATTACAGAATTAGGTCTGCTCCGGTCATGTACCTGGCCCATAGATCGATATTTTCCTATTTTAAACTGGGTTGGTGAGCCAGTTTTAGACAAAACTGCTTGTCGTATTTTAACCAGGTCCACCCGTCGAAAGACAGGTGAGCAAATTTAATGGTGTCCCTATACTTAAGTAATGGCAGCAATTTATCTGGGTACTTCATCCTGTACACTGACATGAATATGTCGAAGGCCACAGTCCAGTTCTCAAAAGTGAATGGGACCTTCGGCCTCCCCACCCTCTCCTTCATTCTTTTTCTGTCATTCTCTTCCTCCAGGAGTTCAATGTGTAGCAGAGAGAACATGTCTATTTATTCTCCCTTCCATATTTTCTCCCTCATGCTGTCTGATAAATGATCCCCTAAAGAATCCTCCAGTCCTGCATATGCCCATTTGTTATTGTTGGGTACTGGAGCAGGAGGGGTCGGCAGGGTTTGGATCAGCTGATCTGTCGCCAAGGGCCCAGGGGACCCCACCGACCCACTTGGTCCTTTTCCCTGCTCAGCAGTGCCACTCCCCTGTACGCCCTGTGGTGCAAGGGCAAGTTGGCCCCTGCTGCCACCCACCTGCACATTGGCTGTTAGTGGGGGGCCATCCCCACTGGTCCACACACGTGTTGTTTCCTGCCCCCCAATTACCTGTGGCCCTGGGGTCACCCTTGAAACCCCTGGAGGTAGCGTTCCCATGGAGGGTCCTGGAGGGGGCCCTATATATTGTTTCCAGCGGTGGTATCAAGACCCTGGGCTCTGCCTGTTGTGGGGTTCCCAACCATTCCCAAGGGTTCTGGCTCCCGGGTCCACCTGGTCCCCAAGGGCATGCCGGCCAGAGAGGAGGGCCTTGTGTCCAAAGGGGGCCCTATGTTAAAGGTGCCCATGGATTTGCCTGAATACCCCCCTCCACTTGAGCCCGACCCAGTCTGGCTCCAGTCGTGTCTGTCGCACTCAATGCCATGTGGTGTGCCCAGTTGTGGGTCTGTGCTGAGA
The DNA here is from genome assembly GCA_016271365.2 of Neoceratodus forsteri. Taxonomy (NCBI): domain Eukaryota; kingdom Metazoa; phylum Chordata; order Ceratodontiformes; family Ceratodontidae; genus Neoceratodus; species Neoceratodus forsteri. The sequence continues at coordinate 172,500,918 of CM057449.1, read as the reverse complement.
CCCACTGCTGGTCCCCCCATCTGGTTTCTGAGACTCTTGCTCCCACTCCTGGATCTTCTTGTCTGCATGGCCCTTCCCCATTTCCTACCAAGTCTCTGTGGGGGGGGGCTATGGGGGCGTCGTCTGTCAAAATCCCACCTGGATATGGCAATGGACTCATTTTAGTGCCTGTTGGCCCCATGTGACAACCCCCTTGACCCTTCACCACCCTCTAGCGGAAGGTCCGGGATATCTTCTCTTTCCTCAATGGACCTCCATGTCCGCAGCCTCACAGGTGATTGTAACACTATTGAGGATGCGTCACTTCCCTCTTGGTCCTCATCCCCCTCCATCAACTCCTCCACCTCAGAAGTGTAGAGCGAGCCCTCTGCCATTAAACCCCTTGACTCACCAGTGGGTTCAGGTCCATCACGCCTTCCAAGCCTCGGTTCTGCTTCCTCTTCTGGCCTTGGGAGTGTTCCATCCTGTGTTGCTCCGGTACCACCTGGCTGTTCTGTCATTCGCTGCTGACCTCTGACCTTTTTTGTTCTTGCTTGGCATTTTGTCACCGGTACCCTTTTACCTCGTCTCTCCCTCCTACCTGCAGGTGACTGGGCTACTGCTTCCAGGAGGCGTGCGGATGGCTGTCTCTGCCATGCTGGTGGCCTCCTTGGCACTACCTCTAAGCTACTAGAAGAGGTATCACCACTCGTGCCAAGCCCCGTATCACATGCCCGTGGGGTTTGGGTGACGGGGGCAGCCGCCTGCAATGCTGGATCCAGCCTGGCTGCAGCCTCCAACCAACTGGGGCCTTCTAGTTCCTTCATTCACTGAAAGCTTCCATGAAGGCTCTGTCGGGCCCCTCGGACTGCTGCGAGCTGGGACCGGCCACGGCTGGTGAAGCTAGCACTAGTCTTGTCCTACTGGCTGCCATAGTAGGTTAACGGATGTTAGGAACAAGGTAAGAGTGGTGGATCCCAACCTAGGCTATGTGGAAGTGAAAAAACAATACAGTTATCCCTGCAAGCCGCTGTACATTCTGCCCCCACCTTAGTGGGGGAGTCTACCAGGAGGATTATATCGCTGCATCCCTGATTCTAATTCGGATTGCTTAATACATGAAGATTAATGTGCAGTTGCTGAAATAAAGCACCATCTCGGGGGTTCAGAACCCCAGCCTACATAGATCTATGACTTGAAAAAGACCGGCTGTTAAAATGTTAAGTGACTTGCACCCCGTATCCCCACTCCTTGCCAGTTTTAATCCTGAACCCTTGCAGATGAATCTGATTCACTCCTGTATAAACAACCCAGTGATTTCTATAAAGAAGTTATGAGGCATGTTATGACCATACAATGGGCAGTTGGTGTCATTGGGGTACCCCCATATAACTCCTGAGTAACCGCTTGCAATGCAAAACTTTAAACCATTCCATTAAATTTGTGTGATGCATATCTCCCCAAAAAAAACAAACTCTTGCTCCCCCCATGCTGCTGCAAGCCAACCCTAACAAGCCCCAGTACAAGCACAGGGAGGCCATCCCCATGGCCCAGAGCTGGCGTGGCCCAGCCAAGCCTGCAGCGTGGTATTGGCAAACAAGCAGATAGGGGCCAAAAAGGGGAAATTCCCTGCCACCAGCTGCATGGTGACTACCCTCCTGGGCAAGGCCGAAGCACTGAAAGCTCCACCAGTCCGCCTAAGCTCACTGGAGAGGGAACAGACAAACTGCAGCAACACGGTAGCCAGGGAATCAAAGGGAAGGGGGCAGTTCCAGTGAGCTGCAACAAAGCTCCAAGGCCTACGGCTTGCAAGGGAGCCCAGGCGGGCCTGCGCCATCCACGTGCAATCTGTGCTGTCCACAGCCCACCCCCCATGATACAGAGCCACAGGGCTCCACCAGAAATACTTGCCAGGCTGGCATGTGCCTTGTACCAGGTGGAGGGGGGACTAAGTAATAGCAACGGGTGAGAGCACCCGCAGTAACTCCGAATCTACATATTTCCACATGGCTAAACCAGAAACTCCCTACTCCAGCAAAGTCTCTTGTTAAAAACTTAGTTTTGAGATGAAGTGATTCAGCAAAATTGATAAAAGACATTTAATAAGCCCTAGACTCCATCAAACCTTAATCGTAATTAAAGTAGACAAGCCCATGGGTTAAGCACATCAGTAAAGTTCAGGTGGATAGGAGAAACAACAACAACAAAAAAAAAACATATTAAGGGGGGGGTTCATACTCTGCTTTTGGGTAGGGGGTGTTTGCTGCCCTGTGCCAATAAATTAAATGAGGAGGAGGCAGGAGTTAATGACTGGATGCTCCCAGGCCTACCACGTGGTGAGATGAGGCCTAAACCTCGGGTCTGCACTGCTGGTCAAAGGGGGACAGACGCCTCTCCTGGGACACACCATTTAAAACGACCAAAACCAAAATTATTAAAAACAACCCCCAGGTCTGGGGGCAAACAGGGGCTGCAAGGTGAGATAACCTACAGAAAGGCATGAGAATTTTTTAATATGCCCAGCTCACACAGATCTATCCAGCACTCCAGGCATGTTGGACAAACCTTGTGAGGGCCTTCCACGTGACTGAGGAAACATTTTTTTTTTTTTAACAAATGAATCGCCTTGCTCACTTGTATGGGCCTCATAGCATGATGAACTACTTAAAATTCAAAACCAGGGTATTAAAATAAACTTACCTGCTGGATAATGTAGCCTCCTGCTGGATAATGTAGCCTCCTGAAGTGCAGCCGTGCGAAAACAGGAACCGACAAGGTGGCCTTAAATTAACTAAAAGCAATTACCCGCAGTATCCAATGTCCAGAAAGGTCAGGGCCGAGTTCAGAGAAGGGGGAATCCCTCTCTGCACTCCCCTTAAAAAAACCCAGTTGACCCTCCCTCGGAAGCTCGGGCCACGCCCCATCCCATTGTGGGAGGCCCATGCTGATTGGCCCACTGTGGTAGCCAGGCTGGGCTGCCGTTAGCCGAGGGTGTGGTGGCCCAGCAACATGGCTTACCCAGCCACAGTTTTCTGGGCCATGTGCAAAGTGACCCCCCCCCCGGTGAGAGGCCGGGGGGGGGTCATTTTCATATTCTCTGTACTTCAGTGTTATCTTAGCTAGTCAGATGGCAGCTGTTCCCGTCCGAGTGAAACAGGCTTTGGAGGGAGTGAGAAGCAGTCCCGCCCCCCGCATGAAACCTGTATTTGGATCTGTTGAACAATTAATTCATGCACTGTTTCTTTCATTTAAATTAGGTTTACATGTATCAGTACTTTTTTAACTTTATTTTTTTTTCCATACTATAGGAAAAATGAACATACATGTACAGTAATTACAGTAGTGATGTAAACATACAATTATAATGCAATCTGTTTCCAGCATGTAGCAAATATCTTTCCATTAACCAGAAATAGTAAATAAATTCAGTAATTACAGCAGTGAATTATCAATGTGATAGTAAAAAAAGAAAAACATTTAAAATAAAACCTTTCCACAGACTAGGGCCATTAGCACTTTGCTTTGTACAATTCAAGAATTAAAATGTAAAACCAACTATAAATTATCTGTTGGCTGCTATTACGGTACAGACTTGTTATACTGAGTCATCATATGAATCATCCATCCTGTCTACCTATTATTAAATAAGTCGAGCTCATGTCGCAGTTTATAAGTTAATTTTCCTAGCTGATAAACCTGAATCATGAGGTCTCTCCACTGTTCTAAATCAGGAGGGGTAGGTGATAACCTGCATCTGGTAATTGCCTTTTTGGCAGTAGTAAAAAGTATGTTAAAGAGATATTTCTGATGCTTAGTCAAGAGCTTAGACTGACGGATTGTCTAATAACAATGCAATATTTGCTGTTAATTGAGGAAAAACTGGGTGTAGGGCATGTATCTCTTTGTCTATAGCATGCCCAAAATGTATGCATATGATTAGCAGATTGGTTACCACAGGCTCTCCAACAGTTAGAATTCAGAGACCTATTAAATTTTGCCACAATATCTGGAGTGAAGAAATATTGCATTATGGTTTCCCATGCAAATTCCTTCCAATTAGAAGAGGACACTTTATGTTGTTGATATATTTTACTCCAAGTTGGAGGTAAGCATATATTTAAATCTTGGTCCCATTTTGTTTCTAGGGAGGAAAGAATGAATTTTAGGGGACATTAAGAGCTCTGTAAGCTAATGAAATAAGATGAGAGGGGAGCCCTTGAGTTTGTATTGCCTGAAATTGTAAGATGAGCGGGTTTAATTCCTTGTATACTGACAGTGAGCCTGACTTTGTTGCTAAAAAATGTCTGATTTGTAAGTAGCGAAAGGGATCAATGCCTGTCAAGTCAAATTGCTGTTGTAAAACTGAGAACGGGTGAAACTGACCATTATCAAATAACTGAATAATTAAAATAGAGATCTTGTTTTTTCAAATGGGTAAAACAGTCGTCCAACCAGTTGGCTTGAAATGTCATACCATGTGCTATAGCACCCAAGGGAGCCAGCAGTTTAATAAGATGTTTTGTAGCTTGTATGACATGCCACACAGAGAGAACATTTTCAGAAAGTTATTTTCCTTTAGCAGATCTAGAGGCATGGGTGGATAAGAAGATAAAGTTATATATATGTTGACATTAAAATCATCAACTTCTAAAGTTTTCCAGTGAGCATCATATATTTGATCTAGCCAAGCCACCAAATCTCTGATCTGCACTGCCTAAAAGTAGTATTTAAAAATTGGCAGAGCCAAGCCACCTTGTCGTTTTGTTAGTTGCAGTTTGCTGTAAGCTATCCGAGGATGCTTACCTTCCCATAGAAATCAGGAGATGTATTTATTCCATTCTTGGAATGCTGATTGTGGGGGCACCACCAGAAGAGTTTGAAAGAGGTAGAGCAGTTTTGGAAGGATGTTCATATGAATAGACTCAGTTTTATTATATAGTGTTAAAGGTAAAACTGTCCCACCTATCCAAATCTGAATATATTGTTTGTATGAGCTGTGATAGTTAAGATGGTACAAGTGGGTAAGATCCTGTGGGATATTGACTTCTTAATATTTTATGGTGGTCCAGTCCCATTTAAAGTTATATTCTGCCTAAACAGATGGGGAGGATCATATGGAATGTGAAGGGCTGCTGTCTTACCAATATTTAGTTTGTAGCCGGAGAGCCTACCATAGTCGCATAACAGAGTACAAAGCGGAGGTGAGGAATGAGTGGGTTGCATTAAATATATTAATAAATCATTGGTAGAAAAGAAAAACTTACTCACCTTAGTAATTGTGTTTTTTCTAATGGAGTCTTGCTGTATTCTGACATATACAGTTAGCCCCAGCACTTGAACTGCCCCAGAGAGGAAAGGGTTACGCTATGCAAAGGCATAGAACATTGAGCTCTAGCTCGGTTTTCAAACCTCTGTCTGTGGTGCTTCCAGTGTAACCATCAGATTCTTACGAGCAAACTAACTACACTTTAGCATGGAAATTGTAACACATAAGCCCAGTGGCAACAACGGGGTCCAAAAAACTTAAGTCGAGAACCCAAGATAAAAAAACAGGTAGTGAACAAGATATGTAATATATATCAAACTAAAACATAACAACAACAACCCCACCCTGAAGAGGAAGGGGGCAAGGTACACCCCTGAGGTGCAACACTATACCTGCCAGCCCACTTCCCAAAAACTAGGTTTTGAGAGGGGAGGCGGGGGAATGTCAGAATACAGCAAGACTCCATTAGAAGAAACACAATTACTAAGGTGAGTAATTTTTCTTCCAGTAACATGAAGTCTTGCTGTATTCTGACATATGCAGACTACCAAGCAGTACCTCCATGGAGGAGGGTACCAAACCTATTTTGGGAATAGGCTCTGCAGTACTGCCGTACCAAACCTAGCATCACTCCTAGCCTGGATATCCAGAGAGTAAAGCTTGGTGAATGTATGGACTGTTTTTCCAGGTGGCTGCTTTGCAGATCTCTAGTAAAGGTATGTCTCTGGTAGCAGCCAGTGAAGCAGCTGTACCCCTGGTCGAGTGGGCCCTCAGGCCTGAGGGAGGTGTTTTACCTAGCTTAGTATAGCAGAATTGTATACAAGCTACAATCCACCTGGCAATAGTTCTTTTAGTAGCTGGCCTACCTTTCCCCACTTCACCAAAAGTGAGAAACAATTGCAGACAGTCATTTCTGTGTGCCTTAGTATGCTCTATGTAGTAGCTAAGTGCCCTTTTAACATTCAAACTGTGTAATCTTCTTTCTCCTGAAGAAGAGTGATCAGTGAAAAACACTGGAAGAGACAGACTGATTCAGATGAAAATCTGATACCACTTTGGGTAAGAACCTCCTATTAGTTCTGAGGACCACCTAATCTCTATGGAATGAGATAAACTCATATTCAACTGACAGGGCCTGTAGTTCACTAATTCACCTGGCAGAAGTAATAGCCACTAAGAACACAGTTTTCCAGGTCAAGTACTTCAGTTCAGCCGAAGTCAGAGGCTCAAAGGGTGGCTGCATGAGTTGAGCAATACAGATATTGAGATCCCAAGTCGGAGTAGGCTTTCTAAAGGGAGGGTTAATATGAGCCAGATTTTTAAAGAATTTGCTAAAAACAGGGTGAGTTGCCAGGGAAGAGCCCTTCCCTGCTGAAAGGAAAGCAGAGACAGCTGCTAAGTGAACTTGTACGGTTGCTGGCCTAAGGCCTAAACTATTAAGATGAACCAGATAATCCAAGACTGTAGCAATGCCTGCAGCTTCTGGAAGAATATCCTTGTGAGAACACCAAATGTTGAATCTTTTCCATTTAGAATTGTAGGTTTTTCTGGGAGCAGGTTTTCTAGAACCCTTATGAATGTCCAGAACTCCCTGAGAAAGATGCAGGCCTGCATACTCTAACTCTTCAATAACGAGGCCTTGAGATTGAGAGACTGGAGGTTGGGGTACCAGATTCTCTCCTGATGGGAGGTTAGGAGGTTGTGACTCTTGGGGAGAGACGGGGAAGAGATACTGCTAGGGGCAACAACAGAGGATACCAATGTTTTCTGGCCCAATCTAGGGGCCACTAGAATCACTGTGCAGGGTTGTGACCTGATCTTGACTAGAACCCTGAACAGAAGGAGAAAAGGAGGAAAGGCATAAAGGAACCTGCCTTTCCAATATAATATCAGAGCATCCAGTGGAACAGTCCCTAGGACTGGGGGTCTGCAGCAGAATAGGGAAAGCTAGTGATTGTCTGGGGCTGCAAAGAGATCTATCTCTGGAGTGCCCCACCTGGTAAAGATTACTTTCAAGATGACAGCATCCAGAGTCCATTCGTGATGGCCCTGGGAGATTCTGGCTGAGAGCATCTGCTAGTAGATTGTCCTTCCCTGGAAAGTGGACTGCTACTAGCGAAGTTCGAATGGAGAAGGCCAGAGACCAAATTTTCATGGCCTCCATGCACAAGGCCATGGACCGAGTGCCCCCTTGCTTGTTGATGTACCACATGGTGGTGGTGTTGCCTGTCCTGACCTGAACCACCTTGTCCCTTACTGAGTCTGAAAAGGCTTGAAGGGCAAGAAATACTGCCCTGAGTTCCAGAAGATTGATATGAAGGAGAGACTCCTGAGAAGACCAAACACCCTGAGCTGTGAGGGCTCCCAGATGGGCTCCCCAACACAGGAGAGAAGCATCTGTGGTTAGAACCATTGAGGGAGTTTGAATGAGGAATGGGACACCCTGTCTGAGATTGTTCTGGTCCAACCACCATTGGAGAGTTGGATCAGAGTCTGAGTCACTGGAATCCATTTGGTTAGAGGGTCTTTTTTCTGAGACCAAAAAGACCTCAGGTGAAACTGAATGTCCCTCATCTGCAATCTGGCTCCCTGTACCACAGAAGTGGAAGCTGCCATGTGGCCTAGGAGTTGAAGAAAATGTCTTGCTGGACGAGAAACCAAAGGATGAAAAGAGGAAGCAAGATCCGTAAGGGCCCTTACCCTTGCTAAAGGGAGGAAGGCCTTTGCTTGAACAGTATCTAACTCTATCCCTATGAAAGTGAGGAGTTGTACTGGTTCGAGAACGGACTTTGGCAGATTGAGAAGAAATCCCAGAGAAGTGAGCAAGTCTTGTGTGACTTGTAGAGCTGACTTGACCTGGTCGGAGGACTGGCCTACAATGAGCCAGTCGTCCAAGTGTGGGAATAGAGAAATCCCGTTCCTCCTGAGGAAGGCCACTACTACTGCCAGGCAGTTTGTAAAGACACTTGAAGCTGAAGTAAGGCTGAAGGGCATGGCCCTGAACTGATAATGGCCTGAAGGAAACTCGAACCTGAGGTACTTTCTGTGCGAGCACCTGATAGGAATGTGAAAATAGGCGTCCTTGAGGTCCAGAGATGCTAACCAATCTCCTGGTCTTAGAGAGGGAAGAATTACTCCCAGAGTCACCATTTTGAATTTTGGTTTTGCAATGTGCTTGTTTAAATACCTTAAGTCTAGGATGGGTCACCACTCCCCTGTCTTTTTTGGGGTAAGGAAGTATCTGGAGTACAGACGTTTTCCCCTGTGTGGAGTAGGAACTCTCTCCACAGATCTGAGAGCCAATAGAGAGGAAACCTCTGCTTCCAAAGCAGTGGTTTCGGAGATGTCTGCAGGTGGAAAGGATCTGGCCCTCATTTTTGGAAACTGTTTGAAACTGAGGGCCAGTCCCTGGCTTACTACCTCCAGGACCCACTTGTCTGAGGTAACAGACTTCCAGGCCTGGAAGTAGTAAGCCAGCCTGCCTCCTACTGGGATTGGGAAATCAACCTCAGGGTGTCGGCTTGGCAGGAGCCTTAGACTGGGAGGAGGATGCAGCTCTGCTCATCCCCCTCCTGTCTCTCCCTCAAAAGAACCCCCTCTGTGGGAAGGGAGAGGAGGCCTGGGCTTGGTAAAAAGGCCTGTGAAAAGGCCTGCCCCTACCCCTAGACTGCTGCTTTTGTGAAGTGGCTTGCTTTTCCTTGGCCTGTGCACTCCCTTAAGTGGTCCTGTATTCATCCATTTTCTTCATGTAACCTCTGTCTGCTCCCCAACCAGAGAGTTACCCACCACAGGGAAATCCATGGCCTTAGCCTGGGTGTCCTGTGAAAGGCTAGTGTATCTGAGCCAAACAAATCTCCTGAGAGACACTGGTGTAGCCATGACTCGTGATGCCACATCATTTGAGTCCATAGCAGCATGGAATTGTACCTTGGATGCCTCAATTCCATCAGCAGCCACCTCCTCCAGCTATTCGGCCCGGTGATTTGCATATACAGCCCATGGTGCTTTGCATTATGGGAGTATGTGTGATTTTGTATTTCTGGTATCTGGCTGCATCGGCCATATAGTTTGCCTGCCTGAGTCCCAAGGAGGATGCCATATATTGTTTTTTGGCCATGGCATCCACCTTCCTGAAGTCTTTATCTGGGGGGTGTGAAGCCAAAGGTATATTAGCCCTGTCACAGGCAGCAGCCTGCACTACCCCAACATGGCTGCAATGACTGTACAAAAACTCCATACCTGAGCCTGACAACATGTACCTTCTGTCCATCCTTTTGTCCACAGGAGGTAAAGAGTTTGGTGTCTGAAGAATCTTGTTGGTTTGTTTCCCCAAAGATTTGTGGAGGGGAATAGACAACCTTTTGGATTCTGGGATGTCCATCATTTCAACAAAATCAGGCTCTTCTTCCTCCTCAACAGCTTCTACCATAGGGAGCTGGAGGGTTTCAGCCACCTTTTTGTACAACAAATAGTGAGAAGGGGACTTAGAAAGCCTGGGAGGGGAGACATTGGAGGGTCTGTCTGGGGAGATGTCTGGTTCAATGGGCACATCCAGACCTTCAAAATCATTATCATCATCCTGTTCTGGGAAGTCTTCGTCACCCTCCCACTCCAACTCATAATAGGCATCTGGATCGTAATCTGATGGAGTCGGATCTGACTGAACTGAGCGCATGACCGACGGCGCCGGTTCGGACAGAACTGGTCGAAGCAACTGAACAATGGTTATCACTTTGGCTATCTCATCGGCAGTTGGAATATGCGGTTCTGGGTCCAAACTGGCCGATTCCTTTTTTCTCTTTGCCAGAACCGACCCCCCCGAGTCAGATCTCCTTTTGCCCGAGAAGGTATCGCCCAGGTCAGTGGGCAACCCCTCAGGTTCAGTCACAACCGAACCGGGCAGGCCATCCGGGTCAGTGGATTTCTCTGCCTCCTTTTCCTTTAGCCTACTCAATCCTTTATTCAGAGTGGCTTTAGGAAAATTTTTACATATTTGGCAGTCTGTTTTGAGGTGGTCAAACCCCAGACAATAAACACACATGAGGTGAGGGTCAGCCTTGGCAAAAGCCTCCCCACACTCACTACAGTGTTGAAACCCAGTGGCCCATTTTTTTCCTTGGGTTTCTCAGGCACGGCCAGGCTAACAAAATTACCCTTTTACAGCTTTACGCCAGGTAATACTCTCCGATCGGTAACCAGTCGTGTTACAGGTTGTGGAAAGAAACCAGTAAAAAGTCTGTGTCTTTTTAAACCGATCAGAACTGGCACACCACTGCTAAAATCCCAGAATTTGAAATAAACAGAGAACAGTCAGTTCCCAATCGGACCGAACGCTAGGGAACCGAAAACTTACAATTTCCACAAAAACAAAGACAAAATACCATTCACTACCTATCTACACACTTACTGTACCCTAGACAGAGACTTGAAACTGAAAAATAACAAATCAATTGAAAACCGACACTTTTTGTGGAACTTTACGGAACCGAGCAAAGGAGCAGTCTCCGGAGCGACTTCACAGTTAGGGGGAGTAAAGAATCTGATGGTTACACTCTGAAGCACCACAGACAGAGGTTTAAAAACCAAGCTTGAGCTCAACATTCTATGCCATTGCATAGAGTTAACCCTTTCCTCTCCAAGGCAGTTCAAGTGCTGGGGCTAACTGCATATGTCAGAATACAGCAAGACTTCATGTTGTTTGAATGCCAGTTCCACATTAAGATGGGTATTTATTTATTTATTAGATCATCAGTTTACAGACCTTTGAGTCAAAGACTCATTTACAAAGGCACCTCGTCAAGAGAGCAATACATCACAGCAAAGAAAATAGTACAGTACATTACGTTTAGATTAAAAAAGTAACCAGTGTTACAGGCATTCACTGGTGGTACATGCCTGGTAATAGGTAGATCACAGTAGTCATAAAATAGGTACACGAGTACCACGTCAGGTAGCAACCAGAGATATTTTATTACAGTATTACAGTTACAGAAGATAATACCTTTAATGTCTACATTTTGTCATAGTGCTTGTGCCAATGGTTCCACAGGTACGGCAAATAACAGGGGTGACAGTGGACAGCCCTGGCGAGTTCCCCTAAACAGATTAAATCTAGAAGAAAAAGAGCTGTTCGCAGACCATAGCTTGTGGAGAGTGATAAAAATTAGAAATAATTGTGATAAATTGGGGGTGGAGAGCAAAGGAGTGTAAAGTATAGGACAAATATTTCCATGACACCCTGTCAAATGCTTTTTCCGCATCCAGGCTCAGCAACAAGGTCTGCTGTCAAGTCCTGGATGTATACTGGAGCAGGTCGAGAGTCCTCTATGTATTGTCCAAAGTTTGTCTTTTTGTGATAAAGCCAGTTTGATCTTTATTAATCAATATAGGCAGTAGCTGCTCAAGGCATTTTGATTAAATAGAAGTGTATAACTTATAATCTAAATTTAATATGGAAATCTGGCAGTAGGATTCAGGATAGATAGGTTGTTTATGGCTGATATTGTTTCAAATCGACAAGGGGGAGCTTCTTCTCTCTGCGCTGCAGAATAAACATACAGTAGTGGTGGCACCAATGCTATCTTAAATGTTTTAAAAAATTCTGCTATCAATCTGGGATGGAACATTTACCTGTCATAGAACAGGCTAGAGCAGCAACTAATTCACCATGGGATATAGGGGAGGTTAACTTTAAATTGTGAGCTTCTGTTAATCTGGGAAGTTTTAAAGTTCAAAAACATTCTTCATATGATACTTGTTCTGGTTCTGAGTCCTAGTGATATAACTTCACATAATAATTTATTAAAACTTGTAAAATTTGTGAAGTTGTAAATACTTCTCATTGGGTTTGGGGATCTTTAAGTTTAAGTATACTTGCACCTATTTTTGTTGTCATAGGCGAAAAGTTAATAGCTTTGTGGCTCTGGGGCCACCATCATAATATTTTTGTTTTAAATATTGTAAGGCTATTTGTGTTTTAGTATTTAGTATGTCTTGAATTTTATTTTGGGTTTGTTTAATCAAAGGGAGCATAGTTGAGTCTCCCTGTTGCTGTGCTAGTTGGCAGAACTGTAAGTCATCCATAAAGTGTTTTAATTTTTCTTCTCTAAGTTTCTTTGTCTGGCAGCATAGGCTATTATTCCCCCCCACCCCGAGTACAACTTTTAGTGTATCCTATAAAACAGGAGAAGTGATATCTGGGGAGGAATTATGTTGTATTATTGAAGAATTTTTTTCATTCAAAAGATCTACAAACTGGGGATCTTTTAACAGTGCTAGGTTAAATCTCCAATCGTTTTTTTACAGAGCTTGCCGAATATGTAAAGTTAAAGTTAAAGGAGCATGATCATACAGTACAATTCATCCTATCTGACAGTCCTGTACTATGGAGAGATGTTTCAAGGCGATAAAAAAATTCTAATCTAGAATACATTTTATGAGCATCAGAGTAAAACGTTTACCATTTTTGCTGAACATGTAAGTGATTCCAAAACTCAGTAAGTTCCAGTTCAAGAAGTAGTTTTTTGTAATATTTTTGAGCTGAGGAAATTTTCAAAGCTTGTGTAGAGGTTATATCCATGTGCGTGTTGAGAGCCATGTTAATGTCACCTCCTAATAATAATATTCCCTTTTGGTATTTTAAAATTTGTTTGAAAAGTAAGTGAAGAGAGGAGGATTCTGCCCCGGAGAGGTTTACTATGGTACAGTCTAGTCTTTGTAATTTGCCTTCCATGATCACCAAGCGACCTGCAGGATCCATGTAGGTGTTTCCAGGTTCAAAAGGAGAATTCTTAGGTACAGTCCAACCCCAATTATCCGACCCTCCCTTAACCAAACTCCCTATCTAACGAACCAGATTAGTGTCCCCCACTGTTAGGTTCTGATCCATGCTGAGCCTTAATTGCAGCCGCTTATCACCCAATTAGTTTTAAATTATGAGTGTTCAGATCACTGAAGCTGACATATGGAGCTATTTAAACTGCCTTGCTTGTAACCCTGTTACTGTTAATCACCCAATTAAACACTAATCAATTCACTACAGGTGTTGCATTGACCTTAAATGAGTGAGATGAGTCAGTGTAAAGAAAGAAACCTGAATCGCTTTACAACACCCGTAGCATGGCTGGCAAACGAAAGCGTGTAGTCCTGACAGTTGCCGATAAAATCCAAATTGTTGAGCGGCTTGAGCATGGGGAGAGAGCTGTCATTCTTGCCGGCGAGTATGGTGTAGGAAAATCGACCATAAGTGACATTAAGGCCTCCAAAGAAAAACTCAGGGATTTTGCTCTTATGATGGAAAGTGCTGCCGAGTCCTTGGAACAAAAAAATATGCAGACCTGCAATGATAACCAGAGAGATGCAGCGATTTACATGTGGTTCTGCCAAGAGAGGGAAAAGGGGACCCCAATATCAGGGTCTCTCCTTAAAGAGAAAGCAATCCAGTTCCACAAACGTCTGGGCAGCAGTGAAAACTCTGTGGCCAGTGAGGGGTGGTTAAACCGATTTAAATGCAGCCACAATATTCGCCAACTTAAGCTTTGTAGTGAGCGCTTGAGTGCCGCCGATGAGAACATCTCACCCTTTATTGAGCAGCTCCTTGACATTGTTGTTTCAGAAGGATTAGTGCCAGAACAAATATTTAACTCAGATGAAACTGGCCTTTATTGGCGCTGTCTCCCAGACCGAACATTAGCCCACAGGTCAGAGCAAGATGCACCAGGTTTCAAGAAACAAAAAGACCATGTCACCATACTGGGCACAGTGAATGCTGCTGGTCACAAAATGAAACTTATGCTTATAGGAAAATCTAGGGAGTCACGTTGTTTTAAGCACCTAAACAAGTTATCCTTCCAATCCAATATGAAGCCCAGAGGAATGCCTGGATGGACGGCAGAATTTTCACTGGATGGTTTCAAGAGCAGTTTGTCCCTCAGGCTAAGCACTATCTGCACTCGAAAAGACTGCCTCTAAGAACTATCCTATTGTTGGATAACTCCCCAGCCCACCCTGAGATCCAAGAAGCTCGAACGAGGGATGGGACTATCCGTGTGTAATTTTTCTACCTGCCAACACAACATCCAAACTCCAGCCTTGTGATCAAGGAGTGCTGGAGATTTTTAAGCGAGCATATAGAAAAAAGTTGTTGCAGACAGTGCTCGCTGAGGAAAATGAGCAAGAACCCCTTAGTAGCATAATAAAGAAAATTAATCTAAAGGATGTGATCTATATGGCCTCCGAAGCATGGGACAGTGTAAAGTCAGAAAGCATTAAGAAATCATGGAAGAAGTCGGACATCAAAACAAGCAGAACAGACACTGACCTGATGGAACCTGATGCTACTGAGGAGCTGACAGAGGAATTTACACAAGAATTGACAGCCCTTGCTTCTCCCTTGCCACAAAAGCTAACAGAGGAGGAGATCTCTGACTGGGTGCACTGTGATTCAGAGGAGATGGGTCACGAGGTCCTGTCTGACGCTGCAATTGTGGAACTGGTGACACAGACTGAGGATCCAGCAGCGGAGTCCAAGGACGAGGAAGAAGGAGAGACTGTACCCCCCGGTCACAATCCCAACTTATGGTGAGGCAGTTGACATGTTAGAGAAATACGTACTTTACCTTGAAAGCCAGCCTGATTGTGACACAGTGCAGGTAATGTTGCTCAGAAATATGAAGCAATGCACTGCGCGCAAACAAGTCGAGTGCTACAAGCAGAGAACAATGACTGATTTTTTTTAATTATTTATTTTTCCATTTAATGGAGCATCAAAATTGATTGTAAAGCATACAAAGCAGATGTAATTAATACTGTATAAATTAAACAGTTAACATTCAGACTTGCATTCTTGCATTGCATTGTTTTTCGATTTGGCGGTAAACGGTACAGTTATCTTCCTCTTATCTGACCTCTCGTTTATTCAAACCATTTTAGCATCCCCCAAGCAGTTCGGATAAATGGGGTTGTACTGTATTATGGTTGCAACTCTCCTCTGTCTGCCCGACTTGATAGGAGGAATAATAAATGTATTTAAAACCAAATCTGGATTTTTTTTGTGCTCAGCTGATGAAAGATAAGTTCCTTGCAGCATAATCACCCCGGCTTAATATTTTTGAGTGATGATAGGACTTTGGCTTGTTTTACTGGGGGGTTAACCCATTAACGTTTTGAGAAATAATTTTGAACTGCAACATCATGCCCGATGAAATAAGTGGTCAGTACTAACCTTAACCGATCATCGGTGGTTTAAAGTTGAACCCAGGAAAAATGGAGGTCTTGGTAGTAAATCCAGGTAGTAGGATAGAGGGGTTGAGGACTGGGCTCCCCTCTGGTTTAATCCTGGGGGAGCACAGATTCTCACCTCCGAACAGGTGCATGACCTAGGAGTGGTGCTTGACGATAGCCTGACCCTTCATCATCAGGTGTCGGCAGTCATCAAGCTGACCTTTTACCATCTTAGGAACATTGCTAGAATCAAGCACCTTGTTCTGTCCAGTGATCTGCCCATCTTGGTCCATGCATTTGTGACATCATGCCTTGACTACTGCAACTCCCTTTACTTAGGGCTTCCGGGGGTTGATATCCGCCGTTTGCAGCTAGTGCAGAATGCTGCAGCATGTTTGTTGACTGAGGTTTCGAGAAGAACTCATATTACCCAAGTGTTGCGTGATCTGCATTGGCTGCCTATTCAGTGGCGGATCACCTTTAAGGTAGGTCTATTGACCTGCAAAGCCCTACACGGACAGGGTCCTGATTACTTGAAAGAGCTCCTGGTTCCCTACACCCCTCTGCGACAGCTCCGCTCAGCTGATGAGGGGTTGCTGGAGATTCTGAGGGTAAGTTTAAAGTCATCTGGTGCTCATGCCTTCGGGTTTATTGCACCTACCCTCTGGAATTCTCTGCCCCGTCAGCTACGGGAGTGCAGGACAGTGGGGTGCTTTAAGCAGGCACTGAAGACCTTTTTGTGGGGAAAAGCATATCCTGAATTCCTTTGATTTTACTGCTTTCTCTGTTATTGTTTTTATCTTATTGTGCAGTGCCTTGAAATGTGAAAGGCACTATATCAAATAAACTTTTTATTATTATTATTATATAAATAAAAAGTCCATCCCCAAGTCCACATTAGTAGTGTTTTTCTTATACAGTATAACCTATTCTGTTCAATGCACTGAAAACTAGGATAGAAAAAATGTTAATTACATACTGTTTGCTGGAAAGTGTAACCAACTGAACAACAGAAACCATCAACTGTTCCCAGTGATAAACATACCTGGAAAAGAACATCAACCCATGATACAGAACTTGAACTAATTTACACCGGATGTGAACTTCCACTGTGGGGGTACAAACTTGGACTGACCCCTTGTTCTTGGCAAGCAT
Source organism: Neoceratodus forsteri (assembly GCA_016271365.2). Taxonomy (NCBI): domain Eukaryota; kingdom Metazoa; phylum Chordata; order Ceratodontiformes; family Ceratodontidae; genus Neoceratodus; species Neoceratodus forsteri. Next base: position 172,484,297 of record CM057449.1, on the reverse strand, counting down.
CCCCCTGTATGCTGGGAGCATTCCCAATAGAGAGGATAATTGCAAGGATAGTTCCAAGTAAGCCTCTAGAAGGGAGAGAGCCTCCCGTCGGAGACCTGCTCCCATGGACATCAGTGAACAGTGCTGAAATAATCTGACAACACAGAGACACCAAGAACATTCAATGAAACTCTCAGCACTCCCTGGAGAAAATAGCATGCCAGCCTTTCTCGTGCCTGGGGACCAATGAAAAACATACATTTCCTAAAGGAAAAATAAGAAAGACTAGTAATTAAATAAGCACTGCGTAATAGCCCCAATCTGTTAAGGATAAGTGCAGGTTAGGACTGAACTGTAATGTAAGGCATTGACAAATAAGCTGCTGCATGACATAATCTGACCTTCACCCAAGTACAGTCACTGCCCTTCTGTTTGAATAAGAAAATGAAATGTAATACTGGGGACAAAATTCAGATGGGAAAATATATTCTTAGAGTCCTGGTAGGCAATATATGAAATGAATACAAATAATGTCCTTATATCAGGATCCATTAGTCAATCAGAGCCTAAAATGAGCTATTAAAAAAAGCAGAGTCTGGCAGTGCTTGCATCATGCAGTACACAGTGTCCCTGATATTAATTGGCACAGTGGAGGAAGGAGATATCATTTCTTAGAGAGTGCCACTAGATGGAGCCAAAGGACCACTGTTAGTTGAGCTGGCTAATACACAAACTAAACAAAGGCACCGCAGGTAATCCACCAACAGTTTATTCTCTAAAATAGAGTTCAGTCACCCATAAAATCCACAGCTCAGGACAAACAACCTCGACCGGTTTCGCACCACTTGTGCATCATCAGGATGACGCACAAGTGGTGCGAAACCGGTCGAGGTTGTTTGTCCTGAGCTGTGGATTTTATGGGTGACTGAACTCTATTTTAGAGAATAGATTGTTGGTGGATTACTTGCGGTGCCTTTGTTTATTTTTTGGTTTTATTTTTTGGCAAGATTTTTTGTTCATGTGGCATGTGTGTGTGTGGAGCTGCAGATTTTCTTTTCACTATTACACAAAAGCAGTAATTTACATCAAATCACAGGAATAATATGAAAATGCTGTGTAGTAGCTCTGATTAACATTGCCCTAGCAGCCTGTCTACAGCTGCCATACCATCTGGCAGAACCGTAGGTCCCCCCGCCTCAGCAACCAACAGATGGACAGAGAGAAAACCCTCCCAGCTGCTGTCACCCAAAAATCCTCCCCAGCCTATTATTGAAACATGTGTACTCAAAAAGGAAAGAGACCAGGAGAACTGATCAATCACGTATGTTGCTCAGCTAGCAAAAATTGTAATTTGGGTCTGAGTTTCCTCAGAACAAGAGCCTACAGTAGCAGCCCCCCATTCCAACTCCAAACTCACAGCCTTCCAATGTAGTGAATCCTGTTAAGTGCTTGTACAAGATGGCTCACTATGCTGTGGGGAATTACAACCAGGATATGGGTGAATGGTTCCATTACCAGATGGCTATGTCTGGAACTGGGATCGGAGGGGGATGTTGGAGGATGCAAACCAAGTAAGTGGGTGCCCTCTCCTGTGGTCACTTCAATGTGGGGTCCTACCCCCAGACTCCCAACAGCTGCAAAAAAAAAAAAACAGTATCTGCCAGGGCCAATAATTAAACATTTACGCATCTCACATGAGAAAGCAATCAATGAAAGTTCAATAGCTAACAAACATTGCCAACAACAGCACTTGTTTTAAGATGCCATGGTACCAGTAGTAGAAGAGTGAGATTTCAATTTAGACATTAACTGTTGGAGAGTAGGTGCTGTTTGGTGTGTTTTTTTTCCAAACTTCTCAGCTGTAGTTTTCCACTGCTGTCCTCTGGGTTGATGATGTGGAAGAGAAGTGTGGAATGTGCTGGACTGAGTTGGAGATAATAAGCCCCTGCACCAACAACCTCTCTTGCTGAAATGTCCATTACCAGTTGATTGGCAGAAAAACAGGAGACTGACTGAGGTTGCTGAAGATGGAGGCAATAAAAGAACTACAATCAGAATGGAGACAATGTATCAGCTGCTTCATTTAGCACAGCATAGAATATGAAAAACACTGCGGTGTACCTCCTAGTTGGTCTCAAATGATACATTTGATCTGATGGGATGAAGGTCTCCCTTATTGAATTGTCCATAAAGGGTTGATTATCGGGAAAATAGAGACTATCTAGAGGGATCCATAGCATTCCTATATGGAGGCAACATTTTCCTATCAGGTGACCTTATGAGGAGATGTTGATGGTAATCTTATGGAAATGCCACACTGGAGGCCAGGGAGCAGCAGTCCAGAATGACTTAAAATTAGCAGAATAGCCATATGGTGGAGATGCACTGATGTATGCCAGTGTGGAACAGGTGAAGGATCTTTGGAGTAGTCTAGACAGCTGATAAATTAAGATAAATGGGCCCAGCTAGCTACTGTATATCAAATTTAGAACAGTCAGGATGTGAAAGTAATGGCGTAGTTCAGGAATCAATGATATCCAATTTAGGAAGTAGGAGTTTTGAGGAATTATGTGGATTGTACAGGAACTATCTGGATTGCACAGATGAGGTATCATAGGAAAAAGGAATGTCTCACGTTGGGCAAGAGCATCTGGCCAAAAGTGACGTCACTAAGATAATATCCTGTGATGGTGAAAAGGGGTAGCCTGGCTTCCACACATTCTGTATCCAATGTTGCGCTCAGGAATTTGAGGAATGTCACTGGACCGAAGATATTATTTTGAGCAGGGAAACTGCTAGCTCCTGGAACAGCTGGATAAGAGCCGGGATGTAGCCATGAGGAGAATTCCAACTAATCTACCAGAAAGGTAAGTAGACAGATGAACGACTGCTGGACAGCAGCAAACATTAAGAAGTCCCAAAATGCACTGCAGAGAACACAGCAAAGAGCAGCGGTCCGATGCAAAGGCCAGATGAACTGCAAAGGAATAGCAATCCATCCCAAATGTACCACGGAGATGCCAAAGGCAAATGACTGGGAAATGAAGTGAATGCAGGGGCTGGGCAGCTCGACAGCCAGGAGCTGAGACTGTAACAGGTGAAGAGCTAGTGTGCAGTGGAGACAGTCATGTAAGGATTTCAGTGACTTGATTCATGGACTGACTAAGGTCTGAGAAGCAGAGAAATCGATGATGAGGTGTTTCATGCCGGAAGGCCATCAGATCTCAGTACTGCATGTGGCAACACACCTTGGAGTAAGTGACAAACAGGAAATGACGGAGCTGAAACTGATGCAGGTGGGAGTCCTCATATGTGCTGTGCAGAGTTGATGGATGATGGCAGGCTCACACATCGCAGAATACAGAGCATGATGTCACAGGGAATGATGGATGGAACACTGAATGTCAGGGTACCTGGGGAACCAGAGGCAACAGGAGCATGGCTTGCTGACTTTCTGTATGTTGAAGCTGATGGATCAAAGGCAGGCGAAGGTGAAACCAGGAAGCGAACTTTGATATCTGCCCAAAGAATGACTAGGAAGAACTGAGGAGGCAAGCTGAGCTATAACATCCAGAATTGTATATGATGGAGCAGGTTCCAGTGGCAGTATGACTGATTCAGACCAGGACCCCAAATAGAATTAAACACAGAAGCCTTGGAAAAAAGCATATGATGGTGTCCATGGGTAGAAGTCAGAAATGGAGATTGGCAGACAGCTGGTATAGACTGGAATGTGGTATGAAATGAAACTGGGTGAGACAGGCTCCCACCTCCAGTAGACAGCAAGCCCACCATCACCCAAATACCTCAGAAGGCAAGAATGAGATATGAAAGCTGATGGACCGCTGAAATGAATGACTGATATGAATGAGTGATATGACTGACTGAGATGATTGACTGATATGATTGACTGAGATGATTGATGGATGAGATTGACCGATATGAATGCCTGATAAGATTGACTGACGCAACAGACTGACTGAAAAGAACTCCCATCCCTGCAGGACCAGGCGAATCCACCTTCACTCAGTACCTCACAAGGTAGTGTTAGGGACTGAGGCCATTGTACTGTCGATAAGAATGACTGATATGATTGACTGAAATGCATTTCCATCTCTGGTAGACCAAGCTAGCCCACCTTCACTCAATACCCCACGAGGTAGAATTAGGAACAGAGGCTGTTAGACTGCTGGCATGGTCTGAGTTAAAAACGAGCAGCAGGCTGCTGTTGTAAGAAAGTTATGAAGGCAGAGATAAACAGCAGGAGGAAAAGAGGGAAAGGAGTAACACAAGAAGAGTGGAGAACAGCAAAATAGAGGAGGAATAACTAGAGACACAACAAAACATTAGGAGATAAAAAATAGGATGCATAGAGGAGAGAGAAACACAATGCCATACACTCTAGATGACTGGTTGGAGGATAGGCAGCATAAATGAATTATGCAGTAGGATTGAATTAAAAACAGTACCAAGTCATTGTGCTACTGACTGATATGACAGACCAATTATGACAGACTGATATGAAAGACTGATGTGACCAACTGAACATGACAGATTAACATGAAAGCAGATAGGACAGACTGATAGGAATATGGGTCTGAGTGACTTCCTTTGAAAGTATGAGGGCGACCTAATGAGGAACACCTGGGGAGATGAGTAGGGCAGACAGCTGAGCACTTCAGGAGCACACACAACCTGGAAGCACTGGGGGGAGGAATATGACGGAGCGATATGCCTGAAAACTTTTTGCTTGTTTACCAAAGTAGCCTGGAGCTTTATACAAGCTGCACCTCACCAGGAAGATTAAGTACAAATATATTGAGTTGCTGTGATCCAGGAGCAGGAGGCACAAAACCTGCCAAGAACATTTATTAAAAGCACTACAGGTTGTACGAGCCATGCAGGGAGTCACCCATGATCCCAGAAAGACAAGTACGAAAGTAACACACCTTCCTGAGCCAGACTACATTTGCACAAAACAGCCCCAGAAAGTACATTGGAAACACTTTGTTTAGATTAAACACAGTGAGGGCTGCCATCCGAACTAGCAAGAGAGACAGAGAGCAACAGACTGTAATGCAACTGGAAAATTTCAACAGGGTAGTAACCCCGAGTCCATGATGAAAAGGAGATTTGATTCCCACTGCATTTCCATCCGTGATACAGATGCAAGAGAAACAAGACAATGCACCGCAATATAAAATCCAGAAAGAACACAGGCAACACTCCACCCAGTGAGAAATGTGGAAGAGGCATGCACACTCAGAAAATATACCTCAGTGTTAGTCCAGGTTAGATGCTGCAATCGGAATCCAAAGGCACCAGTGAAAACGTACTTGAAGCCGCTTGTGCTATGGGGTGAACCACGTGCATAGGTCACTCGGTGGAGGAACGGAGGTACAAGTATGCTCAACCTGGAAGGGGCTGGGGAAAGGGAGTGGTGGCTCAGAGAGGAGCAGAGAGGAGACAGAGGAAAGGGGGAACTGAGACAACAGAAACACATGGCACAAAGGAGGGAAGACTGAGCAAAGAGACTAGCAGGTGGGAACACAAAACAAGCAAAGGGACAGAAGGCAGGAGGGAGACAGACATGGAAACGACAAACCCAAAATAAAAGCAGGGAACTGACAAAAAAGAAAAATGCAGGAGACAAGAGAGAAACAGCAGCAAAATGGCAGAAAAAGAAGGAACAGCCACAAGCCACGCAGGTGCCCAGAGTACCCCCAAAATGCTCACAGTTTGGAAACACGCTAAGCATGGGCTGCTGGGAGAGGTTGGAATTTATTTGGGATGTGGAAGGAGCTATTTCCCCACATTGAACCACAGGCTTCAGTCCTCCCAAGCAAAGGTAGAATGCCAGTGAATTGGCACAAGGTTATAATAGTGAGCAACTACTATAATAGAAATGTCTGAGTCATGCGGCTGTCTACAGGACCACAGGGGGCTAGGGAAGATGAGGTGGGGAGGCAAGGGATGTTGAGGGGCATGGGCAAGGGGGAACATGAGTAAGCTATAGCAGGCACTTGAGGACAGGGAGAGATGGGGAGAGGTGAAAGTCAGAGGAGCGCTGATTCCAGAGGAAAGGGAAGCTGTAGGAAAAAACTGATTGTCCAGAAGTAGAGTTGGGGTGTTGAAGGGAGAAACAGTGGGAGTCCCTGGAGCACAGAGGGTAGGAGGAGGGTTTTGCAGGGATAAGACGGAGGAGAGATAGGAAGGAAGGGTTTTGAACCAGTATTTGGCAATAATGGCCACACAGTGGGTCTGGTGCCTGTGGGGAAGTGGAGAGATGGAGACGGAGGAGTCGAGAGAGCAGTGATGTGTCCAAAAAGGCTATCTGGTAGCAAAGTGGCAGAAGGAGTTTAGGACAGTGATGAGCCTAGCAAGGGACACTGTGTGGGTGGTGCCATAGACTACATCGGCATAGTCGAATACTGGGAGTATCATTTGAGTGACTAACTCGTGTCGTACAGGAAGGGAGAGGCTATCTTTGTTCAGATATAGGATTTCTAACTTCAGGTGGAGTTTGGAGTAGATAGCATTGATCTGAGTGGCAAAGTTGAGATGGCTGTCCAGCCAGACCCCTAGATATTTAAAAGGAGGGACCACCTCAACGGGGAGGCTGTCGAGGGTGGTGAACACCGGAAGAGTCCAAATCCTCACCTGCTTTTGCCGAGAACCAACAGTCATGGAGGCTATTTTTTTGTGTTAACTCAGGTTGGTTTGCTTGAAACCAGCTTAAAGCTTTGTTAAATTCAAGCTGGAGAAGGCCTTACACATCAGCAGAGGAAGGTTCCAATGTATAGATTACAGTATCATCCACATACATGTAGATGTTAGTGTTTGTGCAGACAGAGAGGAGGTCATTTATGAAAAGAGAGAACAGGATGGAGCCAAGCATGGACCCTCGGGGAACCCCAGCAAGGATCAGGAGAGGAGGTGATAGGACATTTCCCACCTGAGCTGCCTGCAGCCAGTCAGAGAGGTAGGAGCGGAACCAATTTACTGTCGATGCAGACAAGCCAGCAGAGAATAGTTTTTTAGGAGGTGCGGGTGGGACACCCGATCAAATGCCTTAGCCAAGTCGATAAAGATGGCGCGGTAATGTGATCCTGGTCCATCCGGAGAGGACAGAATCTGTGTCCCATAGTAGGGAGGATATGGTTGAGTGATGTTTCCTGAAACTGGCTTGGAAGGAGGAGAGAGTATCAGTATGGAATAGGAACTCAGAAAGCCTAGTTAAGACAATGTATTCTTGAAATTTCACTAGGGAGGGAAGAAGAGATATGGGCCGGTAGTTGTCAGGGGAGGATGGGTCACCACCTTTATGAAGGGGCAGTACCTTAGCAACTTTCCAGGCCATTGGGATGGTGCAGGAGTGGAAAGAGAAGTTTAGAAGTTGAACAACAGGAGTGATTATTGCTGGGGCAGAGATATGAAGGAGCTTGGGGTGGAGTCCAGCAGGGCTGGATTTGGCAGGAATTAGGGACAGTAGAATGTGGTATACCCCCTGAAGGGTAACTGGGGGAATCTGTAATTATTGGTCGAGGGAAGAGGGGAAGGGTTGGAGGAGGTGAGTAGGGGTGATCTGGAAGAGCACCAGTTGTGAAGAAATTGTTGAAAATTGTGGTGACAGAGGAGGGATCAGAGAAGGGCAAGCCATCCACTGTGAGGATGGAGGGACAGACTGAGTTGGGGGGGATCAAGAAGGAAGTGGATCATATGCCACAATTTCAAGAATGAGATGCGATTTGTGTGAAGATGGGTCTTGAAGTATTCAGCCTTCGCCATGTGGACCACCTTCGTACAAACATTTCTGAGAGATGGTAGTAAGTGCGGCAAACACCAACATAGAGGTGTCAATAGGGAGAAGGGCAGGGGTAAATGGAGAAAGTGACAAAGGCAAGAAGGACAGAGATGGGGCAAAACGGAGTAAGGCCATCAGGAAATGGAGGGTAATGAGTACCAATGCCCATGGTCTGGGCAACAAGCTCCCTGACCTGGTGGCCTTGATGGAAGAGGGATGCCTGGATATCGTAGCAGTCACAGAAACATGGTACACAGAGAACCATGACTGGGATGTTAACATACCAGGGTACATAACCTACAGGAGAGACAGGCAGGGGAGAAGAGGGAGGAGTAGCTCTCTATATAAAGGAAGGGATAAAAGCAACTGAACAAAAGAGTAAACAGGGAGGAGAGGAGGCACTGTGGGTCACCTTGGAGACTGGAAAGGGCACCACAATCCGCACAGGGGTTGTGTACAGACCCCCATGTCAGGGGGAAGGAATGGACAAGGATATGATAAAAGGCATTCTTAGAATGGCAGAGAAAGGGGAGATACTATTGATGGGAGACCTGAATATGCCAGATGTTAACTGGAGCACATTTGCTGCAGCCACATCCAAGAGCAGGGCCATTCTTGATGCCCTACAGGTGGCAGGCATTAGACAGCTAGTTTCAGAACCCACTCATGAGGGAGCAATCTTAGACCTCGTACTCTCAAACGGGGGGCAGTGAGAGGATCTCAGATCTAGAAGTGGGTTGCCATCTGGGGACAAGTGACCATCAAACAGTGTGGTTCACATTAAACTCAGCTACAGAGTCATGCCATACAAAAGTGAAGGTACTGGACTTTAGGAGAGCTGACTTTGGCAAGATGGGAGAGTGCCTCAGAAAAGCACTAGTAAACAGGCTAGAAGGAGGTGTGGAGCAACAATGGGGAATCATCAAAACTGCCATCACAGAGGCAACAAGCCTTTGTGTGAAGCAAATAAACAAATCAAAATGAAAGAAAAAGCCACTATGGTTCTCAAAAGAGGTGGCTGTGAAAGTCAGGAAGAAAAAGATAGCATTCCGGGAAGTATAAGGAAACACAGAAGGAGCAGGACAGAGAGCTGTACCAGTTAAGGCAGAAGGAAGCAGGGAGGGAAGTCAGAATAGCAAAGGCCCAAACTGAGGAAAAGATAGCCAACTCAGTTAAGAAGGGGGATAAAACCTTTTATAGGTACATCAGCGAGCGTAGAAAGACAAAGGGAGGGATGGTGAGGCTGAATAGAATGAACGGTGGGTGGGCAGAGGGGGACAGTGAAAAAGCAGGGATACTGAACGAATATTTCTTCTCAGTAGTCACAAAAGAGGAGGGGGAAGTGCCTAATCCAATTAACAGAAGCACTCTTGATAGGGGGGTCGATCCCAGTCCTTTCACAGAAGAAAGGGTTCTGCAAGAACTCCTAAAACTGAAGGTGGACAAAGCGATGGGTCTTGATGGAATTCACCCCAGAATTCTAAAAGAATTAAGGAGGAACTAGTGAAACCACTGGCTACTCTTTTTAATAAATCATGGGAGGATGGTGTGGTACCCGAGGACTGGAGGAAGGCGGAGTGATCCCTCACAAAAGTGGGACCAAGACAGAGCAGGAAACTACAGACCTGTCAGTCTGACCTCTGTGGTAGGGAAAGTGATGGAGTCACTTCTGAAGGAAAGAATAGTTGAGTACCCAGAGGCCAGTGGAGCACAGGACCCAAGGCAGCATGGATTCACAGCGGGAAGGTCATGTCAGACGAATCTAATAGATTTCTTTGACTGGGTGAACAAAGTAGTAGACCAGGGAGGGGCTGTGGACATGGCCTACCTAGACTTTAGCAAGGCATTTGACACAGTCCCACGCAAAAGATTAATAGTCAAATTAACCAGCCTGGGAGTGGGTCCCAGGGTGGTAGCCTGGGTAAAACATTGGCTGCACAACAGGACACAGAAGGTAATTGCAAATGGAGTCCACTCTGAAGAAAGAGAGGTTACTAGTGGGTACCGCAGGGTTCAGTATTGGGTCCAGTCCTTTTAATGTCTTCATCAGTGACATTGCAGAGGGACTGGAAGGAAAAGTATGCCTTTTGCAGATGACACTAAGATCTGCAATAGGGTTGATACACAAGGAGGCGTGGAAAGGATGAAAAGGGACTTGGCAAGGTTGGAGGAATGGTCAGAAGTATGGCAGCTAGGATTCAATGCAAAGAAGAGAAAATAATGCACCTGGGAAACAAGAACCTAGGGAAGAATACACAATGGGCGGGAGGTAGTAACAACAACAAAAAGGAAAGGGACCTAGGGGTAATCATATCAGATGACCTTAAGGTTAGCAAGCAATGTGAGAAGGCAGTAGGGAGGGCTGGGGGTATACTGGGATGTATAGGGAGAGGCATCAGCAGCAGAAAACAGGAAGTTGTTATCCTCTGTACAGACAGTTGGTGAGACCCCATCTGGAGTACTGTGTCCAGTTCTGGAGACCCCATCTCCGCAAGGACATAGACAGGATAGAGGTAGTCCAGAGGAGGGCAACTAAAATGGTGCAGGGTCTGCAAGAGAAGCCGTATGAGGAGAGACTAAAGGCGCTTAATATGTATACCCTTGAGGAAAGAAGGGAGAGGGGGGACATGATAGAAACTTTTAAGTACCTCAGTGGAATCAACAAAGTCCAAGAGGGTAGCATCTTTCAGAAAAAGAGACTTGCAAGAACAAGGGGACACAATTTAAAGATAGAAGGAGGACGGTTCGGGGCAATGTGAGGAAGTATTATTTCACAGAGAGGGTAGTGGATTCATGGAACAGCCTTCCTGAGGAGGTTGTGGGGTCTAAAACTGTGGGAGAATTCAAGAATGCATGGGACAGACATAAGGCAATTCTTGTGGGGGTAGGAAGAAATAGGCTGTTGGTTAACTAGGATCTACTGCCTATCCTGTAGGTAGGGAAATGGGCAGACTAGATGGGCCTAGCGGTCCTTATCTGACATCAAAGTCTATGTTTCTATGTTTCTAGATGTGTACAATTGCTGGTCCACCTGGGATTGGGTGGATTTGAAATTCGCCCAAGCTCAGTCTGGGGCTCTGCACATAGCAATGAGGTCAACTGATATCCAAGGGTGCTGAATTCGTTTAACCCTAGCTTTTTTGAAGGGGGAATGGAGGTCCCAGATCAGAGTGAGGATGCAGTGAGGTGGTCAAGGGAAGAGTCAATATCAGGGGCTGAGAAAAATGTAGACCAGTCAGCCCCAGTGAGATGATGAAGAAGGACATCAGTATCGAGGGCACCGAGTGGGCAGAACCAAATATACTTGGGGGCCAAAAGGGGACGACACACTATTCTGACATAATTGGTCAGGCAGTGATCACTGAGGGCATCTGGGAGGACACCTGAAGTGATGATGTGGTAGGGATGTGATGAGAATACCCAATCACGGGCAGCTTCTTGGTATAACTAGCTGTGGCAGCTACTTGGTATAACTAGTTGCACACTCGAGCAGACTTGATAAACCATTATGGCCTGTATCTGTTGGCAATTTCGTATGTTCGTAATCTAGAAGAGAATGGTTAGGAGAATGCAGGTTATAATAGGTAGGTTCAGATACTGATTGTGTATTACTGATTATTATTTTGTTTATTTATATAGAGTCTGATGATCAGATGGTATTGGAACCCTTGATCTACCAGATCACATGTATTTTTGTAATATGACATTCTGACTACTATTGACTATTGTGAAATAGTGGCTGTGGTGGGATGTGAAACTGTTATATATTTTCCACCATGCTGCAACCAATATACCACACAGTATTATTATTATTTTTTTTATTACAGTGACTGTTGGCATTCCAGGCAACAGTGATTAATCATGTCACTGTTTTGTTTAGGTGATCTGTGTTCTGATGAAGGATCAGGAAGCTGCAGGGGAAGGGGGTTTAGAGTTGGGCATGACAGCAGCATCTGACTCTTGGCTGTGATTATGGTGCTATGTACATCCCAGAAAAAAATTGTGTTAGTGAAATAATCCTTTTCTAACTATCCTACTAGGCTGCACACAAGTGAAGTCTTCGTATAGTTTAGTAAGTCAAAGATGTTCTACGCACATTTTTCAAGTAGCACAAAAACTGAGTACAAGGCAAACCAACGCTGTAAGAAGAAAAAAACAAGCACTTGTCAATGCCAAATGTTGTCTCTCTGGCATTGGCATTGGTAGTGCAGGAGTTAGAGATGCATAATAGGAATGATAGTGAAGTATTGAAGTGACGCCAACCCAACCCCCACCCTGCAGAGACCGACAGGCATTGGGATGTGCCTTTGGTTCGTCAGCTATAATGCTCATGCCATTTTACTTCACCCTACCCTGTAGACACTGATAAGTGTCGTGGTGTGCTTTGGGGTCTTTGGGCATTATACTTACCCCTTTCAATAAGGAAATACACTGAGGTGGGTGCAGTATAGGAGAATGGGGTGAAATGTGTGGCCAAACACTCCAAGGCACACCTTGGTGCCTGTCGCTGGCTGCAGGGTGGGGGTGGGGGTGGAATGGCATGAGCATTACAGCTGATGATCCCAAGTCACACCCCTGATGCCTGTCAGTCTGTACAGGGTGGGGTGTTACAGTTGGAGACCCTAACGCTGTAGGCGTGTGTTGGTATTTTCACTCCCAGTTTTCAACATGGGCTTTTTGTGACCCCACCTCATGAAGAGTGGCACTATCAGTTTGTTAACTGAAAGGTGGTTTTGCACAGCAGCTGTGCAATTTGGCGACACAGAGATGAAAACACATTTTGAGCAGTATGTGAAAAATGACAACTGTATTGTTCATGAGGAGGTGTAAAAAAATGGCAACATTGAAAATCTGGAGTGAAAATATTAAAAATTGGTGAAGTCATCAGCATGCATAGAAAGTGTGCAACACACGTCCGTAACCCAATTATTTTTGGGATTATTTTAACCACATTTTCAAAATAGGCATTTTGGGACCTCCCCTCATGAACAGTGGCATTGTGATTTTGTTTATTTGTCCCAAAAGTTGATTTCCCACAGCAACCACGCCATTGTGCACCACAGGTGCGAAAACACATTTTGGGCAGGAGGTGAAAAATGACAGCTGTACTGTTCATAAGGAGGTGTGAAAAAATGCCAGTGTTGGAAATGTGGCATGAAAATATTGCAAATTTACGAAGTTACAAGAGTGCGTGGAAACTGCACAACGCGCGCTTGTAACACAGTAATTTTATGGACTTTCGTCACCAGATTTTCAACATAGACATTTTAGGACCTCTGCTCATGAACAGTGTCACCGTCATTTCCTCAAACTGTCCCAAAAACTGATTTAGTACAGCGACTGCGCTATTCTGCAAAGGAAGTTTAAAAACACATTTCAGCCAGGATATGTAAAATGACAGCTGTACTGTTCAAGAGGAGGAGAGGAGGTGTTTAAAAATGCCAATTTTGAAAATCTGGAGTGAAAATATTACAAATTCATGAAGTTATGAGAGTGCATGGAAACTGCACAACGCATGCTCATAAAACAGCCATTTTTTGGATTTTTTTACACCAAATTTGCAACATAGGCTTTTTGAGAGCCCCCTCATGAAAAGCAACACTGTCGTTTTGTTAATCAGTCCCGAAAAGTGATTCCACACAGTGACCGCGAAATCACCTTTCGGGACTGAATAACGCAATGACAGTGACTGAATTCATGAGGAGGGGTCCCAGTAACCCCATGTTGAAAATTTGGTGTCAAAATTCAAAAATGCTCGAGATATGCACCAAAGTTGAAAAACCCTATTTATGCCATTATACAGCTTACCGGCATTTCTTCAGTTTGCGGTCGGCTTTGAAGAGTGCAGATGTGTTCCTGGCCCACCGAAGATCGTCGCGCTGGACTCTGGAGGTAAGTATGGGGTGAGGGGGGTGTGGGGAGGCAGGGTGTGCAGTGGGTGGGTGCAGGTTGTGGGAGGGGCAGGGAGACTGCAGGGGACCATTTTCTTTTTTTACAGGGTAAAAAAAAAACATCACGGGACAGTTTTGGTTTTTTCAGGCACATTTGGCATGCTGGGGTGGGCTCCCAGCATGTCACCCGATTGTTTTGGGGAGACTGTAGCCAACGGGGGATTGGGCACCCCCGTCAGCACATGGGGGGGCAAGAGCCGAGGGGGACTGGACACCCCACTTGGCACACAACAGATGGGGGGAGACATTATGCTGATGGGGAGTGGGCTCCCCCATCAGCTAAATAAACAGGGACGGGGAGACTGTTGCCAACATTGGCAAAGGAAGACTGTTGGTGCAGAGGGGGATTGGGCACCCTCATCGGCAAATGAAGTGGGTCGGGGAATGTGACAGGGGGATGGGGCACCCCTGTCGCCATGTTTACGTGGGGAGGCTGTGCCGCTGCAAGGAGAAGCTTGCTTCTCCTTGCAGCGGATGTTTTCTTAGATATGGTCGCCACATTATGTCTTGCTGGTATGGCGCTTGCATGCTGTCTTACTGGGGAATGAGGGACTCATCTACTGATGCATGCCCTGCATTTGCCCACAGTGACCGCACCTCCAAATCTGCTCCTAATGCAATATGTTGACTGGCGCGCAAGCGCAAGCCAACATAAAAACAGCTCCAGTTTGCTATTTGATACCTCACATCACTCATCCATTAGCAAATTAGGTGTATTTAAACATAGAAACATAGAATTTGATGGCAGATAAGGCTGCTTGGCCCACCTATTCTGCCCACTTCCCTACCTAACGGATAAGCTGCAGATCCTAGTTAACCAGCAACCTACTTCCTCCTGCCCCCCTCTAGAATTACCTTATGTCTGTCCCATGCATTCTTGAATTCACCCACAGGTTTTGACTCTACAACCTCCTCAGGAAGGCTGTTGCATGCATCTACAACCCTCTCTGTGAAGAAATACTTCCTCACATTATATGTGAGCCATCCCACCTCTATCTTCAAATTGTGCCCCCTTGTTCTTGCACATCTCTTTTTCTGAAAGATGCTACCCTCTTGGACTTTGTTGATTCCATGGAGGTATCTGAAAGTTTCTATCATGTCCCCTCTCTCCCTCCTTTCCTTGAGGCTATACAGCTTAAGCTCCTTTAGTCTTTCATTATATGTTTTCTGGTGCAGACCCTGCACCATTTTGGTTGCCCTCCTCTGGACAGCCTCCACCCTGTCTATGTCTTTGCAGAGATGGGGTCTCCAGAACTGTACACAGTACTCCAGATGTGGTCTTACCTACTGTCTGTACAGAGGGCCAGCAACTTCCTGTTTTCTACTGGTGATAACTCTCCCTATGCATCCCAGTATCCCACCAGCCCTCCTTACTGCCATCTCACATTGCTGACCCACCTTTAGGGTGTCTGATATGACTACCCCCAGGTCCTTTTCCATTTTTGTTGTTGTCAGTATCTCACCCCCCACTGTATACTCTTCCCCTGGGTTTTTGTTTCCCTGGTTTGGTTTACGCCACTTCTTTTTCCATGTCAGACAAGGTGAACAATGGCTCACACTACTACTGCTTCACAGTTTGACAACCAACTGTCAAGCTGACAGTGTCAAACTCAGACACTCCCTTTCTTTTAGAGCATTTTGTTTCCAAGGGAATGTCCCTAAAACTGAGAACAACAGGCTCCTTAGTTAGTTCCATGTGATGCTACCGAGATGCATTCTACTTGCTCTGTGATCCGGCTAGTTCCCAGCACCCACACCTCACCCAAATAGAAGGGCAACTACAGGAGCTGTTGGTGACATTCAACTAACAATATTATGTGGGGACTCACACATCACAGTGTTTTCTAAGTTTTCTAGGTGTGAGTTACTAAAGACTATGCATGTCACCATTGCTCAAGTAGCTCAAATGATTATTTCGTACATAGCAATTCTAAATAAAAGAACTCCTAAATAAAACAAACAGGATGAGTGTGTTTGGAAGGGAGTGGCATAAATGATCAGTTCCTCATGTCAGAATTATTATATTTTTGTTTCAGTCTGTTTTTATGATAAATGTGAATACTTGTTATTGTGATATTCTCTGACACTGTTGAGCTCACAGATACAGTTTGATTTAAGCTTTCTTTTTCTTGAATGAGCAGCTCATTTTGATACCTCAGTTTCTGAAAGTAAGTACTTGCAATATTTTCTTCATTCTTTAGAGTACATCCCAAACAATGTTCATGATTACCTGACACGGCACATATTTACAAAAGTACAGTGTGTAAAAAAAAAAAAAAAAAAAAAAGGAAATTGTATAATCTGATAGTTCTTTCAAAGACTGACTAGTCACAAAAACACATGTCATTGATACTGGCAATCAGCCATGCAGAATGAACAAGCAAGATGAAACATAAACATCATGAATTTACATGAAAAGGAAATGACAGATGTCATACTGTTGTGGTTTACTGTCTTGAGCTCACACTGTGTGCTCACTCCAGGCACATCCAAGTTGGTGATTGACATGGAACTAATGGATGAGTGAGAACTGTTAACCTCTAGGTGCGTGTACATTGTGGATTGTGCAGCTATATACTGCTGCTCTTGCCATCTGACCATGTTCCTATGAGAGACAGCAAAAGGCACGCATCTTTTGTTTTCCATTTTTTTTAATTAAGAAAAAAACAGACACACAAAGACAAAAAAAAAAAAGACGGCAACATAGGAATCATCAAAACAAGTTTATTTGAATCCAACAACATTTTACATATGGAAAATGCTTCTTACTCTATAATGCACTGCTGCTTTAAGCTGTGATTAGATTAAAAATAATAAAACAATGAATTGAATAAAAAGAACAAAATAACCTGACTTAGTATGAAGACAGGAATATTGCAACATGAAGCACTGATAAGAATACACAGTATCTGATGAGATCAAGAAGTATAAGTGATAGTCAGAATGGTGTGGATCCATGAATTATCCATAAATACAACATGGGTAAAAAAAATCCTGTATTCTGATTTGTCCAAACAGGTCACCTGACCATTGATTAATCCCCAGTATACCCACAGTTGCCTTGCCTGACCACAATATCCTGACTGACAGCAATATAAACTGACCTAGCAGAATTACTCCACCATACAGGCATGTAGAGATATGGTGAATTTTGCCCACAAACAGCAGAATTTCTCCTGAGAACAGTAAACTTCACCCAAGAACAGCAGAATTTTGCCTCGAATGGTGGAATTTCACCCAAAAATGGTGGAATTTCGCTACATCTCTAAGACCAGTTACACCCTCATTAGAACAAATCCACCTAGTGGAGAACTACACCTACAGCATCCTCAGTAGACAATATCCATTAGGCGGAAGGACTATTTTATTACATCTGCATGTTGACAGGGATTTATTTTAATATTCCTTTAGATAAACCTCTAACTTGACATTGCCCATGTTATAAGAGGATTAACCCACTCCAGGGCATAGGTTTACTGAGCACGGGGTAGTTCCAGGAGACTGGTGGAGGGCAGATGTTGTCCCATTGCACAAAAGTCGAAGCAGAGAGGAGGCAGGCAATTACTGACTGGTCAGCCTGACTTTGGTAGTGGGAAAGGTTGCAGAGACACTGCTGAAGGAGAGGTTGGTGGAGTATCTGGAGGCCAGTTGGCTGCAGGATCCAAGGCAGCATGGGTTCACAGGGGGGGAATCCTGCCAGACTAACCTGATTGAGTTATTTAATTGGGTGACCAGGGTAGTGGATTGGGGGGGGTAGACATGGCCTACCTGGACTTTAGCAAAGCATTCACCCACGACGTTATGGGGCCCAGGCTCCAATCAGAGTAAGATTTGGATTTTTAAAGTAACAATGAACATTTGCCACTCTCCCCTTGCAGAAATACAGAATTGAAAAAGCCAAAAGGGTTAGCAGTAGCAGTTGTCTAGCAGAGGAGAATAGCACAGCCAGGTTCCTTTAAGTTAGTCTTTTCTTCATCACTGAATCGCATGTATGACTAAGTCGTACAATCATGTGTAACAAATAAGACTACGATTTAGTCGATAGTAGTCAGTTGTACGAGTGCAAACAGGAGTGGAGATTACATTTTTGTGTTACGTTAGAAATGTTAGCACTTTCTAAAATGTCTAAGCAGCTAAGTGAAGATGCAAAGTGGAAGAAGCAAAAGGAGACTAGTGAGAGAAATGCAAAACTGCCAAACATATATGTGTTTTTCAAGACTGTTAGTACTTCAGATGTGCCAGCTACCAGTGATGATGAAACAGCTGATAATATCAGCATTGACTCTTGGAAATTTTGATAAACCTTTCAGCTCCAAGACACTTGAACCAAACAATCCTCAACCAGCAGACTGTTTTCAGAATGAAAACAGTAAAAGCTCTTCAACTGTCAATGATAAGGGTATTTTAACAAGCGATTCTATTGAATTTCAAATTGAACTGCTTAAAGAAAATCTGATCGACAAGGCAAACTTCAGTACAGAAACCTTAAACTCTGATGAATACCATTTTATTGTTAATTATGGCCCTTGTCAACCTGAGGGATCATTCCCACATGTTGTGCAACTAATTGGTGCTTTTCAGAATCATACTATGAAACAGTGATGAAAGCAGGAATCAAACTTAAACGAACATGCCTGTACTATTCTTCTGTGCTAGATAAATGCTACTGCCAACCCTGCTGAATTTTTGGGGATCAGAAATAAATTTCAGTTGAATCGATATGGACAAGTGGAACAAGAGCCTGGCACCACTTGTCTCGAGACATAGCAAGACACGAAACATCTAACTGCCAATTCAAAGCTTGCTTAATATATGATCAGTGGCACTTGCATAGTACCATCAGTAAGGAACTCGAGTTGAAAATAAGAAAAGAGGCTAACTTTTGGAGACAGGTCCTCTATCGTATCTTTAATGTTATGTTCAGTTGAGCTGTGTCTCATCTTGCATTCTGAAGTCACACAGAGATTATTGCCTTATTGGTGAAGGAAGCAGTGGCAACTTTTTTCCATTATTGAACTCTTGGCAAAATACGATCCCGTTCTTGAAGAACTTTTAAGGAAGCCATATAGCTCCACAACATACCTGAGCCCACAAATTCAGAATGAAATCATACAGTTACTGGCAGACCAGGTTACAGAAAGTAATGTTAATGACATCAAGAAAGCTCCATTTTATTCAGTAATAATGGACATGACCCAGGACTTATCCAATGTCGACTAAGTCAAGTTTTTCACTACCTCAGCATAGAAAATAACAAAAAAGGCAAACCTGCTAAAATAAATATCAACCAAAGTTTTCTGCACTTTTATGAAGCAACAGGCCAATCTGGTGCTCAGCTGGAAAGCAACATTATTAAGTGCATTGAAGATAAAGGTCTAGAACTATTGGGACTACAAGGATAGGGATATGATGGCACTAAGAATATGAGCGGAATCTATTCTGGAGTGCAAGCAAGACTTGCTGAGAAACAACCCAATACTAGGTATGTGCATTGTACTGTGCATAACCTGAATCTATTGTTAAATGATTCTGTATGCACGTTTACCAAACTTCGGAACTTTTATGACTTCGTTGAGTGGTTATATATGTTCTTTGGACACAGCATTCGCCAATGGACATCACTCAAATCATTTGTTAGCAAATGCGACTTAACTCTAAAAAGACTTTGTGCAACACGTTGGTCTTCATACTATTACTCTGTGATTGCTTTGGGATAGAGATACTGGGATATACTCAAAGCCTTGTCTGAAATCATTCTCAAGACCGATAAGCCCGAAGAGAGAGATGAAGCATCATCTTTACGAAAACAGTTGGAAAGCTTCAATGTAGTTTAATGACTGTGTTTCAAATGAAAGTTCTCGAAACAGTAAATGCTGTTTCCAAACTATTGCAATCTGAAACCCAAGAACTAAGCAAAGCTGCAGAGATGTTAGAGAATGCATACTACATGATGAATGATCTTAGGAATAGTTTTGAATATATACTGCAAAACAGTCAGCGGCTACAGTTGCTTAAACATGGGGAGTGATAGATATAAGTTTGAGTCTAAGTGATCACCAAAAGCTAAGCATCATTTTGATGAGAGTTATCTGCTGACCAGCGATTAACAGATCCAGAAAGTCATTTCAAAGTAAATGTTTTTTATGCAAGTGTTGACATAATAATAACACAGCTTGACCATGGTTCTGAAGCCTGAAAAAAAAATTGTGCATGACTTCTGTCGTGTTAATCCCTAGTTTATTGTTAAATCTTCGGACGAAGAGCTTCATTCCGCTGAAGTGGCTTTGGCTGGGAGATACACTGGAGACTTGCCCTTAATTTCATAGCTCAATTAATGTCATTAAGATCATGCTTGAGCTCCAAAATAAAGAAATATTACCAAGTGTGTATGAGCTAGCTCTGCTGCTGATAGTAGAAAACAACTCTCTTTTGTCCAGTTTTCCTGATGTTTGCAACACAGCCATGCTGTTTGTAATAATTCCTTTAACTGTTTCTACCACTGAACGGTCTTCTTTGAAGCTAAGACCCTGTCCACACTACACCGCTCCGGCCTGGTAACGGATGCAATCCATTACGGCCGGGGAGCAGTGCAGTGTGTCCACATTGTGGTGGTGTCCGTTATGGGACCGGTACCACCGGTCCACACTAGGGGTGCCAAGCGACCATTACGGCAGCACCCGTTCCCAGGATGCAGCTCGCGCTGCGCTACGGGCCCTGCAGGGAACCATTACCACACGTCCACACTTCGTCCGGTAACGTTACCAAGGCATAACCGGTTTCATAACCGTTGTTGAAACCACCTCATATGTGGTTTCAACAACGGTTATGAAAACACCTTCTGTAACGTTACAGGTGTAAACGCAAACCATTGCAGTAACGGTTTGGGCACTCTGTAACATTACAGAGGCATGGTGTGGACAGGGCCTAAGACTTTAATAAAAAAACTATCTTGTTACTACAGTGAAGCAAGACTGATTATATGGTTTGGTGATTCTTTCAGTAGAGAATGAAAGAGCAAGAAAAATTGATATATCTAAAATAATTGACGTGTTTGCTGATCAGAAGGCTTGGGAAACATACATTTTAATTCAGTAAGTTTTCAGTTTTGCATAAATATATCTAAAAATAACTTTTCTGTGTGCAGATAGCATATAAAAATTACATAGCCTGTAGCCTAAAATATTGTGTTGTATATTTATGGATAAGATGGATATATGCTAATTTTCCAAACTGGTTAAGGTAAACAAATTATTATATTTCAAAACTGAGGGGCAGGGCCTATAACAAACTCTTGCACCCGGGCCCTCTGGGTATCTGCTACGCCACTGAGACCAAGCATGCTTAGGAAATCTGATTCCCCTATGACAGACTCAGTTTCCCCTGTAAGTATATTAATTACTTCTGCCATCCATTTTTTGGAAGGCAGAATAGGAGGTGAAATCCTCAAGGAGATGTGGGGGTAAACCTATCTCTTCATCTGCAGTGATCTCTGGGGTGATGGGTTCATCACCCTCTTCTTCAAAGAAATATTACTCCTCTGTTACACTAGCTGGCAGAGAGAGAGAGAGAGAGAGGGAATTTTAAAGCCTGTTTCATAGTTTGAAAGAATTCCCACATTTGTCTGCAATCTTCCATGGAAGGCATTTGAGAATCAATAGTAGGCTAGGCAATAGGTTCTGGGTTTTTATCTTTTTCAGGCTCTAAATGCTCTTTATGATCATCCTTGCACTTGCACAAACTGGATATGTTGCTGTGAGAGTGGGTTCTGAGAAATGTGTCTGTCAGTCCGATGCAGGGCAGTCTGCAAGGGGCTCATCAGTGTCAGACCAGTCATCAGCCAGGCTGATCATGACACTGTTGAAGTCTTGCAGGGTGGAAACTTCGTGTAGTTCAAAGGAAAGAACTGGCCCAATCATAGGTTGGCTCTTTCCTTTGATCTGAATAACACTACCCAGCAAGCAGAGCTGACTGCATCATGATCAACCTGCTGTTGTTCTCCCCCAGTGTAAAAACAATCCCTCCCACCCTCTGCCATGTACCCCTCCCACCTCCCATTGCTTATCCCTTCTTGTGTTTCTGACACCGGGGTGCCCAATCCCTGGTGCCAGCTAGTACCTCTAGCCCACATGTTTTTGGTGTGTGACACTGGAGAGCCCACCCCCGGTACCACCAAACATAACACCCACACTGGAGTGCCAAATGCGCAGTGTCAGGATGGTACCTGAAATAAAGAAAACCATCCCTCGTAGTCTTTTCTATTTTTTTATTTTTATAGAGCCTGTAAAAAAAGAAAACCATCCGTCGATGTCTCTGCTGCCACTCCTGTTTCTCTCCCCCACTCAACCCTCCCACTCAGTACCCACTACCCCACACCTTTTAATTTTCTGACACCAGGTAGCCCACCTCTGGTGCTGCCAAATATAACACTGACACTGGGGTGCCCAATCCCCAGTGTTGGCCCCTGAAATAAAGAAAACCATCTCTTGTAGACCTTTTTACTTTTGTAGATTCTGAAAAAATAAATAAAACCATCCAACAATATTTGTTGCCACTGCCAGACCACTGTCACCATTATCTTCCCCCTGACCCTCCCACTCTGCACCCTCCACCTCTTACTTATCCATCAGAGTCCAACGTCATAATCCTTTCTGGACCAGAGACACATCTTCACTGTTCAACGTGAACCATAAACTAAGAAAATGACATATGCAGGTAAATGTATTTCCATGGGTTTTGAAGTTGTCTTCATAATTTGGTCACTTTTTAAGATTTTTTTCCCAAAATTTTCAACATGGCCTTTTTGGGATCCCACCTCATGAACAATGGCACTTAACATATGAAAGTCCATCCCAAAAAGTGATTTTGCAGTCACAGCATGAAATCACCCTTTAGGCAGGATTTGAACATTTTCTCCACCCTTCTCCAGGGGGTGGGGCCATCAGTAGGCTATGTTGAAAATCTGGGGTGAAAATATAAAAAAACTACAAACTTATAAGTGTACATTGACAATTTTCAATGAATGCACACAGCTTTAGTAATTTTCAATGCAGTATGTGCCAAATTAAGCAGACACACTTGTAACAGACGTCCTCTTCTAACGGACAAATCCCAATTCCTATATGGCTCAATGCTAAAATATCCTGATTAAGCGAACCTGTGATTCCGCATTTAGTGGCCACCTAGTGGCCACTTAACAGATTCCTTGACACTTCAGACACCTCAGACAGGTGTTAATTATTTATGTTTAGCAGCTGCAATGTGTTCGTTTTAGAGTCAAGCTGATGGAAGTGCTACATTTGAGTCGATTGAAAGCTGGCCCCAACTTTACTTTTGCTGTGCAAATTGACAGCATGCGATGGAAACATATCACAGCAGTCCAGGACACAGTGTGACTGCCAGCACCTCCCCATGTCAGCCGTACCCCTTGCCTGAATGAACACTCACCTCAATGTGTCACTCGCCTACAGCTTCCGATCTGTCTGTCATGAGATACTGCACTGAGTTTCTTGCTGTAAGCCTCCCCCCCCCCCAACACAGACAGCAGCATGCAGCACCATGCAGAGAGAGAGAGAGAGAGAGTCTGCTAGGGAGTTGCTGCTCCCGATGTCCTTCTCTCTCTCTCTCTCCCTCTCTTCGCACTGAATAAAGTGCCATGATGAGAGTATGGGGAGGAACGCAACACCGAAAAAAGCACCGCACAGAAAGAAACACTGCTGCTCCTGATGTCCTCCTCGCATTCTCTCTTTCTCTCTCTCTCTCTCTCTCTCCCTCCGCACTCTGGAGAAAAAACAGGATCTGGGACAATTCGCACTAAAGGAACTGTAACTCACTGTATGTAGCTTTTGCTGTTCATTATCTGCGTCCAAAGTTCCCCAATTGTAGTTTCATTGATGTAACAGACACCACCTATAACGGACAAAATACCACATGTCAAACTAGTCTGTTACAAACGACGCATACTGTATTTTGACCCCACATTTTCAACATAGCTATTTTCTTCACACCACCTCATGAATGTGACAGCTGTCATTTTTCAAATCCTGGCCAAAATGTGTTTTCACACTTGTAGCACAAAATAATATTTCAGCTACTGTTTTATAAATGACACTTTTTATGCTCAGAAGGAGTGGTCATAAAAAGGCTATGTTGCAAATTTGGGGCCAAAATGGGAAAAAAACACCTAAATTATGAAGAAACGTTGAAGTTTTCCAGTGTTTACTTACAACTTTATTTTTGCAGATTTTGGCCCCTAATGTTCAACATATCCCTTATGTTACCCCACCTCCTGAACCTGACAGGCATCATTTTTCAAATCCTCTCCAAAACTTGTTTTCAGAGTCACACTGTGAAATCACCTTTAGGATGGGATTTAAAAATTCCACCTGTCTTGATAATAATGTCAGATCATGATTAGTCTGTTAGAAATGTGGGGTCAAAATGTGAGAGCCTACTGAAAAGTAGATATTGCCTATCAACTGCCCTATCCTAGGTAAATGCAATCTAAAAATGTGTAAAAACAGGACACCAGTGAAAATGAGATATTGCATCTCATCTGCTCTATCCTGGATAAATATATAGTAAAAATGTTGTATAAGCAAGACCCAGTATTCTGCATCAGCTAACCATTGGTGCATTCAAATGTTATCCGAGTCAGCACCTCATTACTAAGGGCACTTGTAATAGTTACCACTAATCCCTCTCAGCAAACCAACTGCAGCACTTAGATGTACCTCTTGACCCAAGGAGGCACCTACCAACCCCAGCACTTCTCTGGTCCCCCCCCCAGTTGTCCACCCCTCCCTCTCAGGGCACATCCCTCCTTCCCCTTTTCTCTCTCCTACCTCTGCTACATCACCTTTTGTCTGTTACCTACTCTGTATCTATCTTCTCCAAGTATGTTATAACTCATGGACGCAGGCATATGTTGTACAATGCCTCAGCAGTGTCTTCATGTATCAATCTTCTGTAACTTACTGGACCATCTCTGTAGACGTATAAGTTGTACTTTTCAATTTTCAGTTAACTGACATGGAACATACAAAAGAGCGTACACTTACAGGTGTTATCCAATACCTTAATAAAAATAAATAAATAAATAAATAACAGCAATGCAAGTGGCAAACATCTGGCATTGAGAAATGCTTGCCTTGTCTTGTCTTTTTAAGACTCAAATAAGGAGAAGATTCCTGTGCATGCCTTTTTCTGTAGTCTGTTTTATCAGCACGCTTTTTGACAGGCTTCCTTGCAGACTTTACTTTGGTAGACTGGTCATTAGGGGAAGTTGTGTCACCAGAAATCTAAACAAGTTCTGGGCAGAGCCAACACAGCTGCTGTATGCTTTAGGAGTGCTGGAAGGGAGTCTAATGGGATTCACAAATAGATGGAGCCTGACTAATTGCCCAGGTAATTCAGGTTCTGAACAATGGGATAATGAAAGGAATCACAGGCTACTCCAGGTAGTACAGTGGATAAGGAATCACTGTAAATTAGGATGTCTGAACAGCATAAGTTATTCATTCTTGCATATGAAACAGAGGAGGACATGCTCATTAAAAATGTAGAAACACAGGAATTGCAGGCAGGTAAGGACCTCTTCGCCAACCTAGTGTGCCTTATTTTCCCTACCTACATGCCACTCCAGAACTGGACATAATATTCGAGGTGAGGCCTCACCATCAAACTATACAGGGGCAACACTACCTCTCTCTTTCTGCTGGTGATAAGCCTCCCTATGCACCCAAGCATCCTGCTAGCTTTCCCCACTGCCTTATCATACTGCTTTGCTACCTTCAGGTCATCAGAAATAATTATCTTCAGGTACCATTCCTGTTTTGTGATTGCCAATACCTCCCTGCCCAATTGGTACATTGTCCCCGGGTTTCTGTGTCCCAAGTGCATGATTTTGCACTTTTGTGCATTGAAACCCAGTTGCTAAACCCATGACCATTCTTCCAGCTTTTTCAGATTGTCCCTAATTTTTCCACCCTGACGGTGTGTCCACTGTGTTGCAGATTTTTGCATAATCCGCGAACAGGCATATGTTCCCATCCAGCCCTCCTGTGATGTCACTAATAAAGACATTATAGAGGACCGGGCCTAGTACTTACTCATGTGGCACCCCACTTGCCACCTTGCCTTCTTCAGACTGAGCACCACTTACCACCACCCTCTGAGCCCTGTTGCCTAGCCAACTTCTTACCTGTTTTACTACTTTTGGACCCACTCCTAGACTGCCCAGCTTACTCACCAGTCTTCTGTATGGAATGATGTCAAAGGCCTTACTGAAATCAAGGCGGGACAGATCCACCACTCTGCCCTGATCCACTTCCCTTGTCAGCCACTCAAAGAAATTGATCAGGTTTGTCTGGCAAGATCTCATTCCCCCACACCACCCATACCCATGAAACCATGATGCCTTGGATCATATAATTCACTGGTCACAAGGTATTCACCAATCCTTTCCTTCAGTTGTGATTCCATTACTTTTTCCACCATTGAAGTCAGGCTGACAGTTATGTAATTTCCTGCCTTCCCCCTATTACCACTTTTGTGAAGTGGGACCACATTTTCCCTCCTCCGGTCCCCTGGAACTTTCCTCGTATATAGTGATAGGTTGAACAGGGGTATCAGAGGTGCAGTCAGCACCTCCTTGAGCTCCCTAAGTATCCTGGGTTGTACCTCACCAGGCCCCATTGCCTAATTATTGATCATTGATTTTTTTTTTCCTTTCTTCTTGCATTGCTAGATCTTATTTGCTTCTTATAAAATAACTCAAAACATTACAGATTGTGATTTACACTGCTGTTCCGGTGTTGCTAATTGTACATTTTTTAATAAAAAATGCTGCATTGTAGCAATTAAATATGTCCAGGATAGTGACCCTGAATTTGAAGATGCAGTGATGCATCAATTGTTGCTGCTGTAGATGGAGAAAAAAAACTTTAATAAAGCATCATTACTTAGAACCTGGCCACTTTAAAAATCTACCGCCACTGGGAAAACAGAGAAAAATGGCCAGGTCGAGTGGCTTGATGGCCACCTGCCTAATGCGCTATCTCCAAGGGAACCACCTGTACTGGATCCAGTCCTGGTGGGAAGTTGGGGGCTCCCTGCCACGTGGGGCAAGCCATGGGGATAACAAGGCGGTGGCCTAGTTGGGAGGCGGGTGCAGATGGACAGCAGCCAGATGACAAAGGATGCCTGGAAGGAGAAAGCCAATAGGGGCCATGGGGGAGAAACAATAAGGTAAAAAAAAAAGTCTACATTCATTTCTCACAAATAAAGACACTAGGTAACAACATATTAACATAATATACATACAGTAGTAACAATTGTGAGGCCAGAAAGAACAGACACAATCATAGTATACATTGTAACAAATCTCAAATGGCAGTGAACAGAACGTGAAATTTTACATCATTACCAAGCTCAAACCTCAACTATTAGATCCAGAAGCAAATGGTTTGATACCTTTCAATGGACCAGTATAGATGTTACAAAAGAAAACAGTGTCTAAGCTTTCGGACCAACCAAGTCCTTCCTCAGAAACTGGTCCAAAAGCTTAGACACTGTTTTCTTTTGTAACATCTATGTTGGTCCACTAAAAGGTATCAAATCATTTGCTTCTGGATCTGTTCTTACAAGGACCAATAAGGCAACTAATCTATTTCTGTATGACCTCAACGATCAGCCACCCTTAGGAGTAAACACATAATTATACAAAGTATCACTGCATAGTTAATTAAAAAACCTCCTAAGACACCATAGCATTACATTACAAAGAAAAAAAGAACTAAGGCCACATCTTAATATGTGAAACCTATCCAGACGCATGGGTCACATCAGTTCTTCACAGTACATGTGCTGACTAAGTGAAATATCAGCCTTTCACATTCTTCTGTGCTTTGTTAGAGAGTCACATCTGCAAATGATGATGCAGCTTTAGTTTTGGAAAGTGCACCTCAAAATGAATAATACTATAAAAGACTGCAAAAGCAAGACTCGTCTGGAGCATTGAAATGGTACCAGCTTAGGCAAAAATAAAGACAAAAAAGTAACAAAGACTGCTGAGTGCACATAAATAATGAGAAAACGCAAATTATAAGATGCAAAAAGGGGATTTATTGTTGAAGTTATTCTCAGCTGATTAAAAACATGCAATAGGTTTGAATTGCATGGGTTGTTAGTGTTGTCCTAACTTTCACAATAAATCACCCTTTTGCAGCTTATACTCTTCATTTTGTCTTCATTTTTGTGTACTCTGCAGTCTGTGTTTCTTTGTGAATGATAGAATTTGTCAGCAGGTAAGGACCACTTGGCCCACCTAGTCCACCCTGCTAATCCTGTCTGTAGCCCCTCCATAGCCCCCTGTACATCCTCAGATTCTCTCACAGTTTGCCTTGGTGCTAGGATTCCTTTATGCCTATCCCATGTGTTCTTGAAGCCTGTGATTATTTTAGCTTCTGCCACTGACACTGAAAGTGCATTCTAAGCTCCCACCACCCTTTCCACAAAGAAATATTTCCTGACATTTCCCCCTCAATCCCTTCCCCCTCCAATTTCACTGTGTGATCCTTAGTTCTTGTGCAACTCTTTCTCTGGAAAATACTCTCTTCCCATACCTTGTTCACACACGTGAGATATTTAAAAGCCTCAATCATGTCTCCCATCTCCCTCCTGTCTTCCAGGGAGTACATGTTCAATGCCCTGAGTCTGTCCTCATAGGACTTCAGGTGTAGGCCCTACACCATCTCGGTAGCCCTCCTTTGACCCCTTTCAACCATGTCTATGTCCTTTTGGAGATAGGGCCTCCAGAACAGTACACAGTACTCAATGTGAGGTCTTACCAATGACCTGTACAGAAGTATTATGACTTCCCTACTTCTGCTGGTGATCCTTCTGTCTGTGCACCTCTGCATCCTACTGGCTTTCCAAACTGCCTTGTCACACTGCTAAGCCATTTTCAGGTGGTCAGAGATAACTACCCCCAGGTCCTGGTCCTGTCTTGTGACTGTCAGTTCTCTCCCCCTGCCCCTCGATGGTACTTTGCTGCAGGGTTTTTGTGACCCAGGCCATGATCTTACACTTCTTTGCATTAAAGCCCAGCTTCCAGACCCTTAACCACTCTTCCAGTTTTCTAAACTTCTCCCCCATTTGGTCCACCTCCCCTACCGGAGAGTCCAGCCTGCTGCAAATGTTGGCACCATCCACAAACAGATACACCTTCCCTCCCAGCCCCTCAGTGATATCACTGATAAATACATTGAAGTGTACTGGAGCCAGCACTCACCCCCTGTGGCACTCCACTAGACACTATGCCTTCCTCCAATTGCACACCATTTACCGCCACCCTCTTTCTTCTACCTTCCAGTCAGTTTTTCACCATCTAACTACCTTTGTTCCCACCCCAAGGCTATTTAGTTTGTTCACTAGCCTTCTCTGGGGACAGTGATGCCGCAAATATCCAGAGGACCCAGGTGCAAGAGTATGTTAAAGACTCCCACCCCTCTATTTTGAAATATAATAATCTACTCACCTTAACCAGTTTGGAAAATTAGCATATATCCATCTTATTAATAAATACACAAACACAATATTTTAGACTACAGACTACATAATTATTACATGCTTTCTGCACACTGAAAAGTTATTTTTACGTGTTTATACAAAACTGAAAACTTACTGAATTAAACTTGATGTTTCCAAGCCTTTTGATCAGCAAACACATCCATTGTTTTAGATATATCAATTTTTCTTGCTCTTTCGTTCTCTACTGAAAGACTCAACAAGCCAGATAGTCAATCTTAATTAATTGTAGTAACAAGACAGTTTTTTTATAAAAGTCTTAGCATTGAAAAAGACCATTCAATAATAGAAACAGTTACAGGAATCATTAGAAATAGCTTGGATGCAGTGCAAACATCCGGAAAACTGGACAAAAGAGTGTTGTTTTCGACTATCAGCAGCGGTGCTAGCTATTACGCACTTGGTAATTTATTTATTTTGGAGGTCAAGCATGATCTTAATGCCATCAATTGAGCTATGAAATGATGGACAAGCCTGTACATAGATACATAGATACATAGACAGTGTCGGCAGATAAGGGCCTATGGCCCACCTAGTCTGCCCATTTGAGCTTGTAAGTTCAGTCTGTTTTCCTAGAAGTCTATTTCCCCTTACCCCTGACCTCTAGAATTCCTTTATGTCTATCCCATGCATTCTTAAATCCCGTGATTGTTTCAGCCCCCACCACTTCCTCTGGCAGGGTGTTCCACTTGTCCACCACCCGTTCTGTGAAGAAATTCTTTCTCATGTTTCCTCTGAATCGTCCTCCCTCCAACTTCATCCCATGCCCTCTAGTCCTGAAACATCTTTTCGCTTAAAAATAGTGTTTTCCTGCACCTGTTCCTCCCTGTAAGATACTTGTATGTCTCCTATCATATCCCTCTCTCCCTCCTCTCCTCCAGGAGTACATGTTCAGTTCCTTCAACCTGTCTTCATAGGACTTGTGATGCAACCCATGCACCATCTTTGTTGCCCTCCCTCTGAACCTTCTCTACCCTGTCTATGTCCTTACATAGGTATGGTCTCCAGAACTGTACACTGTACTCCAGGTGGGGCCTCACTAGTGTCTTGTATAGCGGAATTATGACCTCCCTTTTCCTGCTGGTGATGCCCCTGCCTATACATCCCAGCATCCTATTTGCTTTACCTGATGCCTTGTCACACTGTTTCCCTACCTTGAGGTCATCAGAGATGACAACCCCAAGATCCCTTTCCTGCTTGGTGCATGCTATATCCTCACCCCCCAACTGATATCACCCCCCACTGTAGCATATCTTCCAGCCAAAGCTACTCCAGTGGAATGAAGCTCTTCATCCGAAGATTCTACAATTAACGGGATTAACACAACAGCAGTTGTGCACAATTTTTTTTCAGGCTTCAGAACCATTGGTCAAGCTGTGTTATTATTATGTCAACACTTGCATAAAAAACATTTACTTTGAAATGACTTTCCTGATCTGTTAATTGCTGGTCAGCAGATAACTCATCAAAATGATGCTTAGCTTTTGGTGATCACTTAGACTTGAACATATCTCTCACTCCCCATGTTTGAGCAACTGTAACCAATGACTGTTTTATAGTATATCTTCAAAACTATTCCTAAGATCATTCATCATGTTGTATGCATTCTCTAACATCTCTGCAGCTTTGCCTAGTTCTTGGGCTTCAGATTGCAATAATTTGGAAACAGCATTTACTGTTTTGAGAACTTTCATCTGAAACACAATCATTAGACTACAATGAAGCTTTCCAACTGTTTTTGTAAAGATGATGCTTCATCTCTCTCTTCGGGCTTATTGGTCTTGAGAATGATTTTAGACAAGGCTTTGAATATATCCCAGTATCTATATCCCAAAGCAATTAAAGAGCCATAGCGTGAAGACCAACATATTGCACAAAGTTGTTTTAGAGTTAAGTCAGATTTGCTAACAAATGATTTGAGGAATGCCCATCGGTGAATATTGTGTCCAAAAAACATATATAACCACTCAACTAAGTCATAGAAGTTCTGAAGTTTGGTGAATGTGCGTACAGAATCGTTTAACAATGGAGTCAGGTTATGCACAGCACAATGTGTAAATCTTGAATTGGGCTGTTTCTCAACAAGTCTTGCTTGCACTCCAGAATAGATTCCGCTCATATTCTTAGCACCATCATATTCCTATCCTTGTAGTCCCAATAGTTCTAGACCTTTATCTTCAATACACTTAATAATGTTGTTTTCCAGCTGAATGCCTGATTGACCTGTTAATGTACTTCATAAAAGCCCAGAAAACACTTGTTGATATTTATTTTGGCAGGATTGCCTTTTTTGTGTCATTTCCTATGCCGACATAGTGAAAAACTTGACTTAGTTGGTCATCTTTGGATAAGCCCTGGGTCATGTCCATTATCACTGAATAAAATGGATTTTTCTTGATGTCATTAACAATACTTTGTGTAACCTGGTCTGCCAGTAACTGTATAATTTAATTCTGAATTTGTGGGCTCATGTATGTTGTGGCCTTACGGCTTCCTTAAAAGTTAATCAAGAACTGGATTGTTTTTTGCCAAGAGTTCAATAATGGCCAAAAAGTTGCCTCTGCTTCCTTCACCAATAATCTCTTTGTGACCTCAGAATACAAGATCAGACACAGCTCAAGTGAGCATAACATTAATGATACAATGGAAGACTTGTCTCCAAAAGTTAGTCTCTTCTCTTATTTTCAACTCGAGTTCCTCACTGATGGTACTATGCAAGCACCACTGATCATATATCAAGCAAGCTTTGAATTGGCAGTTAGATGTTTTATGTCTTGCTACGTTGCAAGACAAGTGGTGCCAGGCTCTTGTTCCACTTATCTATATCAAATTAACATTTTTTCTGATCCCAAAAATCCAGTAGTGTTGGCAGTAGCATTTGTCTAGCACAGGAGAATAGCACAGTCATGTTTGTTTAGGTTTGATTCCTGCTTTCATCACTGTTTCATAGTATGATGCTGAAAAGCATCAATTAGTTGCACAGTCACATGGGGATGGTCCCTCAGGTTGACAAGGGCTATAATTAAGAATAAAATGTTTTTTTTATTAGAATTTAAAGTTTCTGTACTGAAGTTTGCCTTGTCAGTCAGATTTTCTCTAAGCAGTTCAATTTGAACTGTACTAGAATCGCACATTAAAATACCCTTATCATTGACAGTTGAAGAGCTATTACTGTTTTCATTCTGAAAACAGTCTGCTGCTTGTGGATTGTTTGGTTCAAGTGTCTTGGAGCTGAAAGGTTTATCAAAATTTCCAATGGAGTCCGATTCTCTCACTATTCTCCTTTTGCTTTTTCTGCTTTGCATCTCCACTCAGTTGCTTAGACATTTAAGAAAGTGCTGTTTTTTTTTTTTGGGGGGGTGCTGACAAAGAGCTCCGGTCCCTCCCACCAAGGGAGTTGCCCTCCGACTGGATAGTTGGGTCATCACAGACCCTGTCAGCTCCCAATTTTGTTATTTTTCTCCCAGGTCCAAGGTCATGCGATGGGCAAGAAAGTGCTAACATTTCTAATGTAACACAAAAATGTAATCTTCACTCCTGCTTGCACTCATATATCTGACTACCATTGACAGGATCATAGTTTTAGTTGTTATACATGATTGTATGAATTAATCACACATGTGATTCAGTGACGAAGATAAGACTCTAACTTAAAGGAACCTGGCTGTGTTATTCTCCTCTGCTAGACAACTGCTACTGCCTACCCTGTTGGCTTTCGCAGTTCTGTATTTCTGCAAGGCGAGTGTGCCGAATGTTCGTTATTACTTTAAAAATCAAAATCTTACTCTGATTAGGGCTTGGGCCCCATAACGTTATGGGTCCAGGTGTGATTGCACCCTTTGCACCATTGTAGCTATGCCACTGCTTGGCCTAACCTCTATCAAGAGGGTTGGTATCCCAATCCTGAACTTATTTAAGAAAACTGACTCATTGGAACCGTTCTTCCTAAAAGTAGGATACTACTTTCTGGGTCCTCCTATTACTCACCTGTTCAATCTGTTGCTCTCACAAGACAACATTCCCTTGGTTTGGAAAATAGCTCACGTTATCCCGTTGTTTAAATCTGGAAATCAAAGTGACCTTAATAACTACTGCCGAATTTCATTACTGCCTATTTTGTCCAAGTTGCTAGAAAAATTTGTCAATGCCCAATTGAGAGAGTATCTGGAAGCCGGTAACCATCTGAACCCCCTTCAGTCTGGGTTTAGACCTAAACATAGTACTGTATCAGCCTTGGCAAAAGTTACAGACGATTGGTTAATGTGTCATTAGATGCCAAAAATTATGTTTCTGCCCTTTTCCTAGACCTAAGCAAGGCTTTTGATACTGTTGATCACCAGTTGGTGTTGCACATGTTATATAATATTGGCTTGAATAACATTTCAGTAAAATGGTTTTCTTGTTATCTCACTGGTAGGCGCCCAACAGGTGAAAGCCAATGGTGCTCTTTCTCCCTTAAAACCTCTCCTGAGAGGAGTACCACAGGGATCTATGCTTGGGCCTTTGTTATTCATCATTTATATTAACAAAATCAACAAGGGCATTAGCGCAGCCAGTGTCCACCTAGTCACAGATGACACTGTGCTGTATGTCGCAAGGCCCTCTCCTCACCTTGCCTGTCTTGAGCTACAATGTGAATTCGACCAACTACAACAAAATCTTCTCTGTTTAAAGCTACTCCTCAATGCCAAAAAAACAAAAATCATGCTCCTCACCCCCTAATAATATAGAAGTACCCATTAACTCTCTGGATAGTACATACCAAATCAGGACTATCCTTGGGGAGATCCTTAAACCTGTAAATTCAAATATCTTGGATTCTGGTTAGATTGTAAACTAACCTTTGCCATACACATTGAAGAAACCACCAAATAATTACGACTAAGGCTCGGGTTCTTCTACCATATAAAGCATTTGCTCACATATCATGCAAAATTAAGGCTGGTACAAACAACCTTTATGTCACTGATCAATTATGCAGACTTTATCTGTAGCCACAGCCCTAAATCAGCTCTATCCACTTTGGACACGCTTTATCATAGGGCCATATGATTTATAACTAATGCTCCCTGTAGGACGCATCATTGTGCCCTCTACACAATAATTGATTGGTCCTATCTTAATGCTAGGAGGGGGCATAATGCAGCCCTCTGGGTGTATAGAGCATTAACTTTGAAACTTCCCCCTTATATTTGTTCATTGTTCAAATGCAACACTTCTGCTTAGTCCCTCAGGAAACTCCTTATATAACCTTTGATATTCCCCGGATCAGAACAAGGTTTGATTCTGCATCAATAAGACATGCTTTGCCTTCTGAATGGAACACTTTATAAGATAACCTTAAACTTAAGTTACTCATTGGATTAAGTGTGTTCAAGTCTCTGCTCAGATGAGCACTGATAGTAAATTGTAACTGTTTTTTCTTGAATCTGCGGTGGCCCTGTGTTCCCCTTCCCTTTGACCCCCTACTAAGCACTTCAAGCACTCACAACTGCTGCCTTTTGTGCCCTATCCCTTTCTCTCCTTACTATCCCATGCCCTACCCTCCTCCCTTCTCACTGTCCCTCTCCTCTAACTCTCTGTCTCCCTCCATCTTACCCCTTAGCTACTCTCCAGATGCACTTACCCAGCTTTTCCTTTCCCCTTCTTACTGCCTATTTTCTTCCATCCTCCTTATCAACAGTAGAAGCTACATGTATTCCCTAGGTGATATGTAATCCTATTGTGTATGTTACCATGTCACCCATTGCAACTAAATGTTATAGAACCTTATTATTATTATTTTTTTATAGAGTTACTGCTCCTGTATTTTGAGTAACTGTTGTGGTTCATATCTGCTGTCTTATTTGTATTGCATCCTCTTGTTTTTCTTATCTGTCCTTCCAGGACTGCTTTGTAAATGAGTTCTCTCAATGGTGTTTTTCCTGATAAAATAAAATTGAATTAAAAAAAAAGTAAAAACTGCAATTGCCTGCATCAGCAACAGCAATTTACAACAAAATAGAAGAAATGTACATGGCAACCAGGACAAGGTCTGAATACTGTATCATCACCCAGGTCTAGCATAGGGGTGCTCAGATTCTCAGGAATCCATTCCAGTTGAGGAAACTGGAATTTCAGAAATTCTGATTCCGAGCTCCATTTTGCTCTGCCTCTGATTCAAGCTTAGGGGCAGAATTGGAGACAGAATCAGAAGCCCTGAATCTGCGTCTGATTCCACTTTAAAGTCAGACCTTGCTCTACCTAGTAAACATAGAAGCCCATCCCCAGAAAGCCTTCACCATGCCTCTTTTCCCCTTACCTTACTGGCATTGCTGCATGGCTGACTGTGGTCCTTGGAGGCTTAGGCAGCTGTAAGTGAGAGATGGTATTTGAGTCTGGTCCGGTGATAACTTTCTAAACTGGTGCCAAGTCCAGTTGTCCACTCCAGTAGTAGTTGAAGAACAGAATGACCCCCTCTCTCTCCTCAGCAAGTCTCCGCTGAGCTCCATGTCTGCAAGACAAAAACCCTCCCCGTACCCATAACCACGGCCAGAGCAAAAACTCCAATAGTATCCCCTTGTCCCCCAGTACTAGTGTCCTGAAGTGACTAGCTATGAGAAGCCCTGGGGTGAGGCACCATCAGACATCTTAGTACAGCATCAGGAGGTGGCTAGCCCCAGTGTTTTCAGGTCACTAGGGAAGATTGGGGCATCTGGGTAGTTTTACAAAGGAAGAGTAGGTACCAGAGCAGAGAGGTGGGTCAGACCAGGAGGGTATCAATGCAACAATAGGGGGAGGAACAAAGGCAGATAAAGGAAGAAGCACAACACTACCTGGCACCAGGCAAATGGACCAGCCAAGTCCAGATAGTGAGCAGGTACAGGGGTATCGAGCAGGAAGAAGTATGAGCAGGGTGGAATAGAGAAAAGAAAGAGAAAGGTGTGTGTGAGAGTGTCTGTCTGTCTGTGAGTAAAATGGGGAAGAGGAAAGACAACAGCAGGGTACAGGGTGGGATAAACACAATTTGCAGGAGTATTGTATTATTGTTATTATTATTTAGTTTTACCAGATTATTTTTATGTTTTCGCTTACTTCAACGCTGTCTGTTTTTCCATCTTCCCTTCATTGCAGACAGTCGCACTGGAACGCATAGACTTGAATCAATAAGAGGAACGCTCTACACTCGCCTAAAGGAAAGAGCATTTTATCTGAGGACAGTCAGTAAGTTTTCTACCCTGGCAATCCACTGAGGTCAAAGGAGGATGGGTGTTGAGGTGTTGGATTTAGTTTTTCTCTCTTTAGTTTCTACAGTTCTCAATTTGTGAGAAAATGAAACTGCACAACATTCTGGCACACAAATGCTTTGAGAAGAAACTGTTATAACCGCAAGAGACACAGGATTTGTACATTAGGCACATGTGTACACTCCAAATATTAATTCCAAACTACCATGAACTGCAGGGTCCTGAGTGCTTGGACCCAAAAGCAAGCCACTACTCAATAGAAGGATAACATTTAGGGATACAGCTTGTCACAAGTTAGAGATAGGAAGTGAATAGAGGATATACAATGGTCTGTGTTGAAATATGCCATTTATTTCCATTCGTAAGGGGGCGGGACCATAACTCACGAGAGGTGATGCCACGATTTAGCTATGAAAAGTTCCACCCCTCAAGAATGGAAATAAATGGCATATTTTAACACAGACAGTTGTATGTTCTGTGTATACAATGGTCTGTGGTGAAACTGCACCTTTCTGGGTGTTTTTTCATTTATTTTTTGTGGTCTGTGTCAGGCTGTGTGTCACAGGCACTGAAACTGTTTTGCACCCCCCCCCATCAAGTGTTCCATAAGCTGGATCCACCCCTTCTACAAGACTACTATACCTTTCAAAATGTACCATTCAGTATGTTTGGGTTCTGTCAGCCTTTGATCCAAAAAGCACAGATGCAAACTGTGGCATTTTTTGTTTGAGCATCTTCGTGGCAGAGGAAGTGAGCGAGCATGCACAGGGACTGGCCAGCTGGTTTCTCACCTTGTTTTGTGGGAGAACAAGAGCAAATTTCCACCAGCCAGCTGGTCTAATAATAAAACAAATAATGGCATGGGGGGGTATAAAAAAATGGCCAGACTAAAGGGGAATTAAAATAAAACAGAAAATTGTTAATTAGACTGTTGGGAAGTGGGGAACCAAGATAGCGGCAGGAATGGGGTTTACCAGTGTAAAGCAGCATCACGACTTGATACAGTGGGGAGATTGCTTCAGCATTGGATTGGCCAGAATCCATGTCACTCAAGTTAATTGACATTTTGTGTGACAGTATGACGTTGGCAAGTGACAAGTAATTGATGTTATTTACCCATTGGGTAAATAACATTGTTTATCTTTCACTTGGATCAGAGTGTTGGCAAAATACCTAATTTTTTCTTATATTCATAGATTCTTTCAGCAGATAAAGACCTCTTTGCCCACCTAGTTTGCCACTAAAATCCCCCCAATAGTGCTATCCGAGCCACTACTTGGGAGCCGTCTCCCCTCCATTATCCAAGATACCCATGTGTTTATCCCAAGCACACTTAAAACCTGTGACTGTATTTGCCCCATCACCTCGCCCAGGAGGCTGTTCCAGTCATCCATCACCTTTTTCATGAAGAATAACTTCCTTGCACTACCCCGAACCAACACTCCTTCAACTTTGTATTGCAACCCCTAGTCCTAGAACTTCTTTTTTTTCTGGAAAATACGCTCCTCTTGCACCTTGTTTATCCCCCTGAGAAATTTGAATGTCTCAGTCATATCCCCCACCTCCTGCTGCCCTCCAGGGAGTACAAGTTTAGTTCCTTAAGCCTCTCTTCATAGGTCTTCCAGTGCAGGCCCTGTACTCTTTTGGTTGCCCTCCTCTGTACCATCTCCACCCTGTCCCTATCCTTTTGAAGATGGTGCCTCCAGAACTGCACGCAGTACTTGAGGTGCGGCCTCACCAATAAAGTATACAGGGGTAGTATTACCTCCCTCCTTCTGCTGGTGATTACCCTTCCCTAGGAATCCAAACATTTGGCTTGCCTTTCCCACTACTTTCCCACACTGCTTCACCACCTTCAAGTCATCGGTGATGATAATTCCCAGGTCTCTCTCTTGCGTTGTGACCTCTAGTACCTCTCTCCCAAGAAGGTACTCCATCTCTGGGTTCCTGTACCCCAAGTGCATAACCTTGCACTTCTTTATGTTGAATCATAGCTGCTACCTTTTTGACTACTCTTCTAACTTTTCTAGGTCCTTGCCATCCTTTCCACCCCACCCCAGTGTGTCCACCCTGTTGCAGATCTTTGTGACATCTGCAAATAGGCAAACCCTCCCTCCCAGTCCCTCTGTCATGTCACTAACATAGATACTAAAGAGTTTATTTGAATAGTTATATTGAAGAGGTCATTTAAATAGTAACAATGCCACATACATTGCATACATATGAAGAAAGAGTGCTAAAGGTTCTACAAGACCCAAAGGTAAACAAGTCCCTGGGGCTGGATGAGATGTACTCAAGGGTGATAAGATGGACAAGGCCGGCCCTGGCAGCAACTTTGACAGACCTATTTAATGACTCACTAGCAAATGGTGTGGTGCCAATGGACTTGACGGGTGACAAGTGTGGTCCTCTTGCACAAGAGTGGGGATAGGGAAAATCCAGAAAATTACAGGCCAGTGAGACTGACATGTATATCTGATTGGCTATTGCCAACCTGTGGGCTATCCTGTTGCCGTGTTGAGAGGCATCCTCATTGCCCTGGGGGATCCCTGGGTCTGTGACTGGGGTAACCCGCTTGTTATAGGGGGCTTGGTGGAGGGCCAATTGATGTGCAGGATTGCCTCAATGGGAGGTGCTGCACTCCTTTAAATCCAAGCACTTGCTACACAGCGCGAGCACTGTGCACAAGTGTGAGGAATCTGCAAGAAAGTTTGCTTAACCTCAAACATTGACAGGATTACCCTAAATAGATAATAGGTGAATTATTTGCTAAGAAATAGAGAATAATGGATAGGCAAGTGTGTATTATGGATTTGTTTTGCACACCCAAGGTGTGTGATGACCCATAAACCTTGAGATCAAAGCTTGAGAGGTTTATGTGGTCATCACATACCAAAGCTGTGCAAAAAAAATCCATAATTTCACATTTGCCTGTCCTTTATTTTTTATAATTGCTTGTGCCGATTTTTTTTTTCTTGCCTGCACTTTCCCACTCACTGTAGCATGACCAAGCAGTGTTCCTATTGTATCCCAAACTGTATAACTTTAGAAGAAACAGCACTGTTTACTATAAAATATAATTAAATATGCTCGAGACTGTACCTTTACTTTTATTTCTTTTGGAAAGAAGCCGCCAAGAGGAGAGCGAGCAGAGTGAGTCAGTCAGTGGGTTCAGAAGACACAATGCAAAGTGTTAGTGTAATGCTTGTGTGAAGCCAACAACTGACTAACTCTTTGCGTTGCATCTTCTGAACCCACTGACTGACTGGCTCTGCTCGTCTCCTCTTGGCGGCTTCTTTCTGGCGAAATAAATAAAGTACAGTCTTGAATATAATTCCTATTTTTATGGTGAAAATAGTGCTGTTTCTTCTAAAGTGCTCACAGTTGGTTCTAACTCAAGGCTACAGCTAAATCATGCTACAGTGAATGAGAAATAGAATCCGGGTTGAAAGTTCTTTGGAATGCCATAATAATGGATTTTACGTTATTACAGTTTTTGGGAGTGTAATAACCTGAAATCCAGTTATTATGGCATTTTATCAGATCGGTAATCCGGTTGATAAATAGGGTCACCAGTTATTATAATTTCATATTATGTTGCTTTAGGAACCTGTGTTGTTAGCTCATATGGTTTTAGGCCCTACTTAGATAAATTGGTCAGTAGAAGCTAATTATAAAAAAATATATTTTAAAATCATTGTTTAATTATATATTTTTTTTAATTCTGTTTGCTTGTAGGTTTTAAAACATGCTGCTTCACTTAGTATGTTTCTGCTGTTTAAAGGGGGCATGAATTGATTACTTATGTGAAGCTGTTTGAATGTCTCTATTTTCATAAATTATATTCATACCTCTAAAGGATCCCTATTTAACTGTGCCTGAATAAAAGCTGGATCTGTCAGTTGTGTTTTGTATTGTTTTCTTTGTATGGACAACATTCTGTGCAGTTCCTTTCATGGAACCAAGAATTTGGAGTTTTGACTATGTCACTTCATGATTTCAGAAATGTCAGCATGAACTTATCGGTACAGTGCCCACAGTTCTGAAACCATGAAGTGACATGGTCAAACTCCAAATTCTTGGTTCACATAACTGTTGTCCGCCATACAAAGAAACAATACAAAATACAACTGACAGCTTCAGCTTTTATTTAGACACAGTTAAATAGGGATGCTTTAGAAGTATGAATATAATTTATGAAAATAGAGACATTTCAAACAGCTGCACATAAGTAATCACTTCCTTTCCCTCTATAATTTACAATATAAACACAGATTCTTTTGCAAAAAAATATAGGTCTGAAATTTTTACTGAGTATGAACCAGTTCAGACTTTTTGAGGTCCTTACCGTGTGTTGATCAGTGAGTGGTGCAGATCTAGTGATTTACAGCTCAATGCACAAATTAAGGTTACCTGCAATTTCCATTTTCAGTCACTCTGTCAACATTTACCTAGGAAACTCAATGTTTCTAAAAAACATTATTTGTGGTAAACATAAAAGGAGGTTCTACCTTAAATCTGCCACTAAGAGACTGATAGTTTTGCTGTTGTTGCTTTCAGGATCCGTTCCTCCTTGTCTTGGCTCTCTCAATCTACCCATTTCCATCTCTGAGGCCATTACTGACCATAACCTGAGTCTGAAGCAAGTTAATTCCACCCTTAACATTGTTCATTTGAACATTCAAAGTATTCAGCCTAAATGATCTTCATTTGAGGCATGGGTTGTTCAACATGACTTCGATATAATTACTCTCATGGAACTTGGTTAACAGGAAAAATTGATGATGCAAAAATACACCTCCATGAATATAATATTTTTAAGAAAGATAGGAAAGCCAAGAGGGAAGGGGAGGGGAAACATTAATTTACATAAAATCCAAATTTAATTGCAATGTAGTGGATTAATTATCTGATAATTGCAAATGTGATTTGGTTTCAGTAGCTCTTACCTTTGGACAGAATAAACTTCTTGTGTTTAGCTCTATTTTCCCCCAGGTTACATTAACAAAGGACTAGATCTCCTACTAAAATTTAAAATCTCTTGTGTGGTTAATAAAGAATGGATGTTACTGGGAGATTTTAATTGTAATTGGGAATCTGAGACATCCCTCTCAATTAAAGAGACACTGTTAGAGATGCGGATTTATTAGATCATTAAGGAAACAACAAGATTCAACTATAAAACAGGTTTAGGGACAGTTTTAGATTGGATAGTAGTTCCCATCCAGACAATATTACCTCATCACAAGTACTATCGGATGCAATTAGCGACCATTGCCCAGTACAATGTCACTTGTCAACCATGGTACAAAAACATCCTCCTGTCTTTATTGAGACTAAGAACTTTAAAATATTGACACCTGCCTTGGTTATTGCTGAATGCAGTAAAGTTGATTAGATGGTTCTTAAAACTATTAAAAATATAGATAAATACATTCATTTATTCTCTTTACTAGTTAACACTGTAATGGACAAAATTGCACCAAGAAAACATATGCATATTAGGGCTAGTATGAACAAATGGGTGAATGATGAGCTCCTAAAATTAATGAGATTACAGGATAAAGCCTGGAAAGAGTGTAAAAAAATCGGGATCATTCTAATTTAATAATTTATAAGCAATTAAGAAACAAATGTAAAATCGAGGTCCATAAATCTAAAAGAAATTATTTTCTTTCTGTACAAGTTAAATATTCCAATAACCCCAAAAAGGCCTGGCAACTGCTGAATGATTTAATGTGAAAGGGATAAAAAACACTGAATTTGTTAATAAGAATGGTAATAATTTAATAAGAGAACCCCTACATTTAGCAGATTTATTTAATCATTTTTTTGGTGATATAGAACAATAGCTGGGTAAAATTAGTTGAAACATACCCTGCTCTGAAACCCAAGAACCTAGTTCAGAGCCAACATTTTATTTTAAATACGCTTACTCCTGCCCTTGTTAGGGACTATGTATTTAAGAATGATCCTAATCCAAGAGTTGGTTATGATGACCTAGATTTTAGGTTTCTTAAATATGGTATTGATGTCCTTGCTTATCCAATAGCTGATTTGTTCAACCTCTCACTTTGTTCAGGTGACTTTCCTAGGATATGAAAGATGGCCATTATAAAACCCATTTATAAGAGTAGTGGGAGCGACAATCGGTCTAATTACAGGCTAATTTCCCTCCTTCCACCATTGTCTAAAATACTTGAGAGAATAGTTCTCGATCAATCTGTGGAATTCTTGGCTAAATATGATCTACTGTCTAAATATCAACATGGTTTCAAACCAAAGCACAGTACTGAGATGGCCTTGGTGGGGTTCACTGGCTACATACAGCACTCCCTTGACAAAGGGGACTCTGTTGCAGCTGTTTTTGTAGACCTCACTAAGGTCTTCGACCTTGTTAATCATAGTTTGGTTCTTTCTACACTCTCTGAGGTAAATTTTTCCAAAGAGGTTTCTGATTGGTTTGTCAATTATCTTTCTGAAAGAGCCCATAAAACTGTTATTGATGGGGTATTATCACAATCCAGAAAAATCGGGCTCCATCCTTGGTCCCCTTATTTTTTCACTCTGTATGAATTTGGCCCCCTCAAATTTTCCTAAAGTCTCAAATGATTTTATTTGTTGACAGTGCTGTCATTTATTACACTAATAGTGATCCAGTAGTTGCTGTTGATATTGTTAAAAGTGATTTTCTGCTATTTCATAAATGGTTAATTTCCAAACAAATGATATTGGATGTTAAAAAAACAAAGTATATGGTATTCTCCAGTTGTAGGAAACAAGATAGGGCCCTTCCATTGATTGTAGATCTAAATGGGGATATGATTGAGAAAGTTGATCATTTTATATACCTTGGGGTTATTTTGGACTCTAGATTAACGTTTGAAAATCACATATTAACATTAATAAAAAATATTCATCAGAGACTAGAGGGATTGCATGGAATTAAGCAGTTTCTGACCCCACAATCTAGGGCACAACTTACCCACAGCTTTTTTAATAGGGGTACTGGATTACGGTATACTTATTTATTCATCTACTAATAAAATACTTCTTTCTAAACTCAAAGTCATGTATAATAGTATATTAAGATTTGTAACTGGACTTCCCCATAGGACACATGTATTTATTTATTTGCTTTTGGTAACTGGGTGAGTGCACTAGGCATAAGTATGCCTATTTTCAGGCACGACCCGGGAGGATACAAGTTGAATACAATTAACAACAACAATGTGACACAGCACATAACATAGTTAAATACAAAGTGAAGGAGTCAGAAATACAATCAACATGGCTGTGACCTACAAAGAATGGCCAATCTTCCTTCTTTGGAAAATAGAATTAAGATAAAACTTGGTACCCTGTTGTTTAAGATTTCTAGGGGTCAGTTTCCTACTTCATTATTATTCCTGTTCCCCAAAGTCTCTAATCCCTTCAGGACAAGGTTCCAATGTAAGA
Organism: Neoceratodus forsteri; assembly: GCA_016271365.2. Classification (NCBI taxonomy): domain Eukaryota; kingdom Metazoa; phylum Chordata; order Ceratodontiformes; family Ceratodontidae; genus Neoceratodus; species Neoceratodus forsteri. Next base: position 172,440,294 of record CM057449.1, on the reverse strand, counting down.
CTCAGTATATGATTCCCAAAGTGAAAAAACAAACTTTTGGTCAGAAATCATTTTTATTCAGAGCTATTGTACTCTTTAACTCTATTCCAATAGCAATAAGTAATTGTCTTACATTGATCGCTTTTAAATCAAAATTCAGTTTGGCTGGAAAGTTTTACCACATGTTTTTGTACCAGTAGTTCTTCTAGGAACTAGCTTTCGGCCAGTAATATTTTATTGTATAGTATAGTATGCTATGTATTGTATTAATAGTTACATATTATGTGATTATGTTTATATGTATATGTGTTGTATTAATAGCTTCATAGTTATTAGTGAGCAATTTTTTGAATGGACACCACCGGTTGATATTTGCCATAATAACCAGTCAGTTATTATGGCATTCACGTGCTGTATCTTTCAAAAGTGAGTGTCCCTCACTGGTGCTCATTCTCTGAGTGGGTGGTCTAAACAATTTCAAGAAACATGGCAGTTCCATATCTTTATTATGGAGGAGCTGCCACAGCAAAACCCTCGCCTTCCCGTAATCTTTTTTTTTAGCTATCTGGTTGATCCTACCATTCATCCTACCATTAAACGTTAAAAAAAAGTATCTGGCCATTTCTCCATTCACCAGCTTCAAGAGCCACATGCTGCCAGCTGGAGCAGTCCTTTGCTGCTTGCCCACACCAAGAGGTAAGTGCGAGCGCGATCCCAATGTCAGCTTTCACTAAACAAAAAAATAAGAATTTGTGGGACCTGAGGGAGCTGGAGGCTGCTGTGCTGTTGTCAGCTAAGGGCCAAAAGGGAGAAGGACAGGACTAGGTGGGGACTGCTACATGGCTGTGGAATCTGAAGTGAGAGCTGGGAAGTTGAAACTACCTGCTGCATTTAGGGTTGTTGTGTGTTGGCTGCCGAAGCATGCCCCAAAAAAGTAGACTGATATGTGTGTGTGTGTGTGTGTGTGTGTGTGTTGGGGGGGAGGATTGGATTGAATCGAAGGGAGGGAGGGAGAGGGAGAGAGAGAGAGAGAAAAAGAGAGTGTGTGTGTATGTGTGTGTGTGTGTGTTTCTCTGTCTCTATGGGTCACAGAACTCATTGGAAAAATTTTTATGTAGCATCCCACACCTCAGGAGTACATTAAATTCTCATTTCACACACTTTCCCATTTGTTATTCTATATGTATTATGTGATTATTTTCTATCTACAGTATATATTGTATTAATAACTATGCATTATGTGATTATGTTTATATGCATATGTATTGTATTAATAGTTTTGTATTGTGTGATTGTGTATGTATTGTATTAATAGTTTTGTATTGTGTGATTATGTTTATATGTGTATGTATTGTATTAATAGTTTTGTATTACGTGATTATGTTTATATGTATTGTAATAATAGTTTTGTATTACGTGATTATGTTTATATGTATTGTATTAATAGTTTTGTATTACATGATTATGTTTATATGTATAAGTATTGTATTAATAATTTTGTATTCCATGATTATGTTTATATGTATTGTATTAATAGTTTTGTATTACATGATTATGTTTATATGTATAAGTATTGTATTAATAATTTTGTATTCCATGATTATGTTTATATGTATATGTATTAATAGTTTTGTATTGTGTGATTATGTTTATATGTATATGTATTGTATTAATAATTTTGTATTGTGTGATTATGTTTGTATGTATTACTTGCCACTTGTGAAAATGGGCAGTGATTCTCATCAAGTTATCAAGTATAAAAATTAAAAATGAAAATAAAATGAAATGAAAATGACCCTCTCTGTCTAGTGTTAGTGCTCAATGGGAGGGGTCCCTCACTGCAACTATTACATTTATTCCAGATTCTGGCACATGAGCATTCACACTTGATTCAGATTGGGGCTCCAGTTGTATATGTCTATATGTACAGTTACTGCATCTCTTATAGTTATAAGAGTGCATTCTCGGGATCTTTGGGTGACAGAATTGCAAAGTAAAGCACAAAAAGGACTTGCGAATGTACTCTTATAACCATAGGAGAAACAAGAACTGTACATATAAACATATTGTGAGTCATGATAAAAGAGTTTTGTTTTTAAGAGTGGAACTTGAATTTAAAATGAAAATGTTTTAAGTTTTAGAAAATTAGAGAAATCCATGTGTGGGAAATGAACTTGACCAACTGAGAATTTCCGTATTTTAGAACAGTTAACCTGAGATACCCTTTTGTGGTTATAATAGTACCTGGAATGTCTAGGAATAAGCAATCCTGATTGATTAAGAATGATGTCATCATGATTTATAGTCCAACAACCACTCAAGACAGTACTAAAGCACATAGGGATGTACTTCCTGATAAACAATTGAAGTTCATAGCACAGTACATCGAGGTACAAGGGGCCTTATTTCAGTGGCATATCAGTCAGTACTTTGCTCTCTCCAGGTCATTTCTCCATGACCACAGGTACTTGATAAGAATGGGTCTACACAGCCCTTACATCTCTGCCACAACAGGTTGTGAGACTGGTACTATCAGACCTTACATCTTACTGCAGAGCAGCAGGACAGCAGGCATCAGCGTCATGGCTAGTCAAGATCCTCTGTTTATCACAGAGTGTTTGTTCTCCCTATCCCACTCCTTTACATACACGTACGTGCTCCTCATGGCAGGTAATTCCCTTGTCCACCAATACAGAGAGGTGATTCAACCTCTCTGTAGATCACTGGTAAGGACACATCTGGAATACTGTGCCCAGTTCTGGAGTCACTACCTAAGAAAATATGAAGACAAGCTAGAGAGGGTAACCAAAATGAATCAGGGCCAGCAGGGCAGATCCTACGAGGATTGGCTTAAGGCTCTGTACATGTGCTCGCTAGAGACCAGAGGGGGGAGGGTTGATATGATAGAGACCTTCAAGTTCCTGAAAGAAATGAACATAATAGACTGAGGAAATATTCAGCAAGAATGGTGAATCAATAACACAGTGACATCGGTGGAAGCTGGCTCGGGGGAGAGATTCAGGAGGGATGTACAGTAAGAAAGTTTTATTTTATAGAGTGAGTGGTTGAGCTGGGGAACAACCTACCAGCAGAGGTGATGGGTGTAAGAACCATTAATGGTTTCAAACACAGCTGGAACTGAGTAAAAGGCTTAATTGTTACACAGGTGGAAGCAGTAGGGTAGGGGGCAAGGGGGAGGTGAGGGCAATACATTTGACTAGACAAAAGGTCTCGAGGGTAGGATTGGATAAAACAGGGCAGACTGGATAGACCAATGGTCTTTTTCTGGCAATATTTCCTATGAGTCTATGTTTCTATATAGGGTTACCAGAGTGTCTCTTTATTTTTGTCTGCTTCATGATTGTGTACAGTAGATCAGTCTGTCTGAGCACTCCCCATGGGGCACAAGGCTGTTAAAGCCAGACAGGCACTGATACATATTGCACATGTGGATTGAGGCAGATGTGGGCCACAATGCTTCTCTAGCAATGACCTCCCACCAATTCATCCCTGGGTAAGCCTAGACCACAACCCTGCTACTCCCATTGCAGAAATCTCTGACTTGAACACATGGCAATCATAATGATCTCAATCTTAGTGTCTATATTAGTTCAGGCTGTAGCCATGAGGGCTTGACAGTAATATAACCAGCAGCTGTGGGCCAAGATGCCTTGCTAGCATCAGTTTCCTACTCAACTCTTTCCTAGGAACATAGCGTGAGGTACCCACCCAGTTATTACCGTATGGCAACCCTTATGCTATTAGAGTGACCACTCTCAATCCTCATGGGCCACTGCTGCTGTAGAGTTCTGGAGTGTCTACAACCTGGGGTTCAATTCCTTCAGGGCACAGGAGTTTTATTAGAGATGCAGAATCTCCTACCTTGCCAGCAGCACCCATTTCTTTGGGCACTCCACAAGATATCTTCTTGTGTCTCTGCCATGGCACGGACACCTTCCCGGTTTTGTACCCCTCCTGGGTCTTTCTCCTAGGCTTTTGGAGGAATTGTCCTCAGACCAGAAGGAAGCTTCCCCTTAAGGGAAAACTCTCCACAGTCCTCACACCCACCTAGTGGCCCTGTTACATATGGATTCTTTATGGGTGATCTACTTTACATAGATACATAGACAGTGTCAGCAGATAAGGGCCTATGGCCCACCCAGTCTGCCCATTTAAATTGGATTGTCTAGGTCAGACCTCCCTTGGGTTATAGTTTGACTAGTGGCATGCTGCTTTCTTACTAACTCCAGTCCCAGACTCTTCACATACTGTTCTATATTGCCATATATCTTAGCTTTAAGCTCCTCCCACTATATTAACCCCTCAGGGCTGATCCACAAGGCCAGATTTGAAATGGCTCCTACTGGTGATCAGCCACCTCCCCCCACCAGTAAGAGGGGGGGTCATTACATATGGCTGACAAGCTGCTAGAGGCAGTCATGAAGAAAAAGATAGTTCAGCTCCTGGAAGTAAATGGGCTTATGGACAGGAATGTGGAGAAGGTGAGGAATTTTTGACTAGGGAAGGGTTTAACTAGATGGATTGGAAATTGGCTAACAGATAGGACTCAGTGAATGGTTCTGAATGGAAAGTTCTCTAATGTTAGTGAGGTAACTTGTGGGATGCCTCAGGGGTCTGTCCCACTGCTGCTTCTCTTTAACATGTGTTATAGATCAAGGTGGCACTCCTTTCCTCTACACGTGAGACACTCTTATTCTGTGAAGAGTGTCTTATTTGCAGCTGTCCTACAAATGGGCATATTTGGGTAAATTTTTAAAAACAATTTATATATTATTGACCAAATTCAATTTTTAATATATTAATACTGCCACCGAGACCACTCTTACAATTGTAAGAGTAGTCTCACTTACATTTCTTACTTAAGGTATCAGAACCACTCACTTTTTGTTTGTGGTTCTCATACCCTAAGAATGCATGTGAGACCACTCTTACAACTGTAAGAGTGGTTTTGGCAGTGGTATTAACATGCCCAAGCACCTTTTCATGGAGTGGTAGACTAGTGGAACAAGCTGCCAGAGGAGGTGGTACAGGTCAACTCAGTAAGCAGTTTCAAGCAGGGGTAGGACAAGCACGGTGTCAGCGTGGCTCAGTTGGTAGCACATCCGCCTCTGGACCAGAAGGTCGTGGGTTCTTGTCCCACACTGGGATTGGATTTGCACCTAAAAATCGCTGGCATCCGAGTGCAGTATGGGGGGTTGCTGTACTGCTGGGATGTGCCGTCCTTCAGATGAGACATTAAACCGAGGTCCCTTCTGCCCATCCTGGTGTTGTCCTGGTGGGTGTCCAGGTGGAAGTAAAAGAACCCAGGGCACTCTTCACAAAAGAGCAGGGAACATTCCTGGTGTCCTGGCCAACATTCCCCTCCCCATAAACCAGTTCATGCAATTATCCAGGCTGTGTGTGGGTGATGATGTGCGATATGGCCGCCACCACACATTCAGTCACTTCACTACCAGTTTAGCATTGCTTGTAAAGCACTTTGGGATACTGTGTATGAAAAGCGCTACATAAATGTTGATCCTTCTTCTTCTTCACTTGGGATTAGTTAGAAAAGTGGGGACATAAACAAAGGAGAAGGATGGCCACTAGGGTCACTGCAATGTTGTTAGGTAGGATGGACAGACTGAATGGGCTGACGGGCCTTTTTCCTGTCATCATCATCTGTGTATCTCTGTATGGAAGCTGACAGGCATTTAGATAGAAATCAACATGGTTTCATTAGGGGGTAGGTTGTGTCAAGTGAACTTCATTGATCTTTTTCAATTTGGTGGCACAAATGGTTGATACAGGCTAGGAAGTTGACATACTGTACACAGATTTCAGCAAGGTCTTTAATTCAGTGCCACATAGGTGAAACAATTGAGTGGCTAGGACTAGAAGAGGGGTTAACTAGAAAAATTGGAAATTGGTTGACAAAAAGAACTCAGAGTGTGTTTCTGAATGGGAAGTTCTCTGATGTTAGTTAAGTAACTAGCGGGGTGCCTCAGGGGTCTGTTCAAGGGCCGCTACTCTTTAATATGTATTCACGTGATATTGGGATGAGGTTGCAGGAGAAAGTAACCCTGTTTGCAATGACACAAAACTGCAGGAGACCAGATGGTGCAGAGGGAATTACTGTAATAGCATGCAGAAAGATGTAGAAGGCCTTGAGAAGTGGTCTAGTATTTTACAAACGTAATTCCATGCCAAAAAAGTATAGTAATGCATATTGGTAGCAGAAATCTGCGTAGATTTTACTGCAACAATACGGGTAGAGAGTTGCACTCATAGGAGGAAAGGGATCTTGGGCTGATAAATTAGCAATAATCTAAAACTTTCCTTCTAATGCAGTAAAGCATATGGAAAGGCAAATAAGATGTTAGGATGCATAAGGAGGGGTTATACCAGTCGCAAAAGGGAGGCAATACTTCCACTGTTCAGGCCATTGGTTTTACCACACCTGGAGTACTGTGTGTACAGTTCTGGTGCCCACTTCTGAGCAAGGGCAGTGATAGGTTGAAAACCATACCAAGAGGAGCAACAAACATGGTCCAGGGCCAGCAGTTTAAGTCCAATGAGGAGAGACTGGAGCATCTCAATATATGTTCTCGCTAGAGAACAGGAGAGAGGGATATGATAGAAACATTCAAATACATACTGGAGTACAGTAGTTGTTTAACTTTAGGAAAAGTTCATCCACGGGGGGGGAACAATCTCAAACTGTGAGGAAGGAAATTTAAAAAGGATATCATAAAGTATTTATTCACAAAACAAGTGGCAAATGGGTGGAATAGTCATAAAGCAATGTAGAAACACAGAAACATGGTTCCATGTCATAACGGCAATCGCAGAATAGCGATTGCAGCTAAGGGGAGGCATCGCCAAATGAATTTCGTGGTGGTACTGCGAGCAAGGACAAGAGGGCACCCAAGACCTATGGTGTTTTTTTTATGCAGGGGCTATGCCCCACACCCTCCTAATAATAGATTCTCAACTCCATGGGGGTGCATGTTGGCAGGGGGTGAAAAACTTGGAAAAATACAAAGCCACACACTAGCAAAAAAAAAATTGCACCACGCCAGACCCGAACCCTGCACCTCCCAAGCGGTCACCCACCCCACCACACTAGCGGTCCAGCTCAGCAGCTGCCCACCACACCCCTTCCCACATACCTTCCCTCCCCATCCCCCCCGCATGTGTGTATACACGCATACATCCGTTCACCCTACCTCACCCACCTCGGTATCCGTTCACTACCCTGCCAGGTAGCTCTGTACACAGACACCGTGACTGAGTCACCCTTTCTGTAAGCACTCAATAATGGTTGCCCTGTACATGGTGGTCCCAGAAACATTGCCAGCCCAGTGGTGTTGAGGGTTGAGGTGCTGAATGCCACACCTCACGTCACGCCAGTGATCTGGGTTTGGGAATGAGCCCAGGCCACCAGGGGATGGTGGAGGGGAGAGAGGATTGAGCATCCAGAGAACTGTTTTCCTCTCTCAAGGGGAGGGTCCCACATCGTCCAGCTCACTGATTGCCCTCTGGTGGTGACTGGGGGGGCAACACAGGTCAGGAGGCATGCTCCGATGTGGTTATGTCAGTAGGGAGGTGGGACGGGATGAAAACAGGAGAAAAAAAGAGCCAGGCAGGGCTGCATGATGGTCCGCTGCACCATGGGCTGACTCTGGCTTCTGGATTGGGTCCCTGGAAAGGGGGTGCCACCTTCCTGGCCACGCCATGGGGGGCAAGCCGTGGGGGAATTGCTGGGGTCAGCTAAGTGCAGTATAGCAGGACCCAAGAGGGAGTCCCTTCCTTGGAGGGCCAAAGCCCCTGCCAGGGCTCAGGGGAGAAAAACCCATATTTAAAAAAAAAAAGAAATATAGAAACAGAATTTATCGGCAGAAAAGGACTGCTTGGCCCACCCAGTCTGCTCAGATGTTTCTTGCCTTACCTGTCTCAGCAGACCCCATCTGCTTTCTGGTGACCCCCCTGCCTCCCTGCCTCTTTTGTAATATACCCCTATGTCTATCCAACGCATAATTGAAGCCCCCACTGTTTTAGCCTCCACCACCTCCTCAGGCAGTTTGCTCCAGGTGTCTATCACCCTTTTCAATTAACAAAATATTTCCTCACATCTCTCCTGAATCCCCACTCCCCAGCTTCATTGCACACCCCCTGGTCCTGGTGCTCTTTCTCATTTGAAAGAGACTCCCTGCTGTACCCTGTTTACCCCTTTGAGTTACTTGAAGGTCTCCATCATGTCACCCCTCTCTCTTGCCTTCCAGTGTGTACATATTGAGATCCCTCAGCTCTCCTCGTAGGGCTTCTCGTGCAAACTCTGCACCATTTTGACCCTCCTCTGGACCAACTCCACCCTGCTTATGTCCTTTCAGATGTATGGTCTCCAAATCTGGACATAGTGCTGCAGGTCAGGTCTCACCAGTGAGCAATAAAAAGTGATAAACCTGATAAAAAGCTATAATGTGGTCTATGCTAGGACTATAGCAAGGTTCAAAACACAATGGGACACCTTTAAGGGAAAAAAAAACAAGCTGCTGCATCAGCATGTGGTCTGACAACAAAACAAAATGGTAATATTAAATGCATGCTGAAAACAGAGTTAAAATCAAAGTTTTAATCATAGGTTTTCTTCAGGAATTATCTAAAAGAGAAAAAGACTTTGCTTTCAAGGTGCTCCTGTTAACTAGGAATTCATTTAAAAAGTTACATACAAGAATTACAAAAGTATACACACACTTACACGTATAACAATCATTACAGTTACATCGAACTGCCAGTTCTTGTTTTAAGGCAGTAATTAACATTTTTAAGTTTTTTGTGACTTGGCCAAAAGTAACAGTAACTTTATTCCATGTTTGAGCAGCTATGTAAGAAAATGTTTTTTCACCAAATTTACTTTTTACGCATGGTATTTTTAGGAGACCTTTATTTGAACTTTATTTGAACTTCTGAAAGTATATTTAGTCTCTAGTGCTATCAACTTTTCAGACAAGTTGACCAATTTTGTTGAATTTTTTACTCTGTACACTATGATTGTTCAAGCTGCAAAAATTCTATTTTCTATTGTAGACCATGATAATTTTACATATAGTACTCAATGGTGGGTTCTTAAATCTGCTTTCAAAATAAACCGTGCAAGTCTGTTATACAGTATATTACTTCCACCTGTCTCAAATTGGTGGAATTTGCCAGTCCATATACAGTATATGTATGCCGTAATCCATGATTAGAAGAAACAGCTGATTTATCACCTTTTTTCTTACACTCTCATTTAAGCAATATCCTGTTCTTCTCATGGCCCCCAGTTTAGCACTCAATTTATTTGCTAGTTCTGTTATATGAAAATCAAATCTCAACTTGTGATTTATCCAGAATCCAAGATATTTGTATTGTCTCTTGAGTTAAACATGCTCAAGTTCTTGTCGTATATAATCTTTAATTCTTAATTTTAACCTTCCCATTTTTTACTTTTGGGTGGAAAAACATAACCTGTGATTTTTTACTATTTCGCATCAATTCTGACTGTGCAAACCACCCCTGGATTTGTTCACCTTTAAGGGGTTCATTAAGAAGTAATACATTGCAGGACTTCAGGACAGACTTGATGGACTTATGGTCTTTTTTCTAGCCTTATTCCTCAGTGTTTCTATGTACTTTTGGGTCTTCATGTCATCTATAGTCAGGCATTTTTCTAAAAAATATACATAACTATAAAAGGATCCTATCTCTTCTCTGGTGGCCAGGGCTTGTCTCCTGGCCACCCCCTCCCTTTCCAAGTCTTTTCCCACCAACCTTTCTCTCCCTCCTTTTCCCAGATGTTTTTGTAATAATAGAAAATGAATAAATGAACAACATGGAAATGTCATCTTCTGGCACCATGCCAGAAGCTGCTAGCATCGTTGGGATCATACCCCCTCCATAGCCTGAGCCCCCAGTGCAAAAAAAGTATATTACTGTATTTAACTTAAAGGGAAAGCCCCCTCAACCTATTTTCTATATATCTGTGTAGTTTGTAGGCACGAACAATGATTCCCTCTCTTGCATCCTTCTAATTTCATCCTAATTTAAATATAAATGAGGTTGTTTCACTTTTTGTCTTGATGTGAAAACCTGTTTGTCTCCATTGCACATGTCATGATCCCACTCATGCAAGGCATCATGGGAGTTGATGCAGACCTGCACAAGCCAGCAAAAGTTATACTCCCATTCAGTTCTCTTTCATGTCTTGTAAAGTTCTTGCATTCTCTAAAAGCATTTTTTCTAACTGATACACATTAAACTACAGAAAACAGCAGGGCACTTACTATGCCTTGAAAAGTTTCATGGCCAGCATAAAAAAAGAACATAGGGACTGCAAAGGACAGCAACAGCACTGACTAATACAGTATAACTACTGCAGGCTTTAGCACTGAAAAATAATAAAATTCCAGGATGCCTTACATGAGTCAGGTTATGACCTTTACAATGGAGTCAAGCAGGTTTCCACACCAGACTTAAGTACCTTCATTTACATTCAAATCCTCATGAAATTAGGAAAGTGCAATAGAGGCAATCATTGCTCGTGCCTACAAACTACACAATTAAACAGAATAGAAGACTGCTGGGACCTTCCCTTTAAGGCCCCTCTCCTGACCCCAGTTCATGATTTTTTTTGGGGGGGTAGTAGAAAGAAAATCTAGCTAGCTCACATGCCAACCCCTGCTCACATTGCACCTGTCCCTCTCCACAGCATGAGAGTGAATGAATGGTGCAAGCAGTCACACAATCGGGAGGAGAGGATGGAGCAATTTCATCATTAATGATGCTGGCAGTCTGCCTAGCATCACTAATTAATTAATTTATTCATTCATTATTTTAGTTGACTGGGAAAGAAAGACTAGACAGCATTGTTTATTTTGAACCTTGTCTGGATACAGATACAAACCGACTGAAACTAAATCAGATTAAGCTGTTGTTGGTATTTTTAGTAAATGAGGGAAATTTGGCTGGCACAACTCAGAACAAAGGCTAATGACACACTCGCTCTGCCCCTTCCTCTCCCACTTGCGTACCTGCTTGCTCCAGTCATGCACTCTCTTCCTATAGACTGGAGTGGGCAGGCTATGGAAGGGGGTGGGTGACAAAGTTAGCCAGATATTGTTGGAGTGGGTCCTTATGTTTAATAATATGGCTTTGAGCACTGGGAGGCCCTGGGATTGGAAGCTGAGTATGGCCATGAGGCTAAGTATCCGCGTTAAGTATTCCAAATCCTTACACACATAAGGACAGGAGGGGAAATCAAGGCTGCAGAAATGTAGAAAGGAAAACCAGAGTGGCTGTAAATTAAGGAAAAATGTTCTAGGGATAAAACAGACCACTGTACTTCTGAGGAAGTCTGCATGGGTGAAATGTTGGGGTTGGTGGCTGTAAACTACAAAATAAACATTGAACTGCATTTCAGTTAATTAGTGTGGGAGTTGCTGGTACCTATCTTCACACAATACTTGTTCAACACTCTGGATCAGCCCCACATTTTGCTATTAGTCCTTGGCAGGGCAGGATTACCTGGGAACCACACACCACTGCTGCTTCTGGCAGGGTGCCAGATGCTGGGATGCTCGTGTTTTTTTTTAATTATTATGGGCAAGGGGAGGAGAGATGTAGGAGAGAAAAGTCTGGGATGGGGTAGCCAGGAGCCTATCCCTGGCTACAGTACCTGGGGAGGGTGGAAGCTGTTTTAAAGCAGAAGTGCCTGTAGCAGTAACAATTTTTTTTGTTTGTTTTAAACGTCATAACAGGGTAATAAAAAGCCCTTTTACAGGATTGTCCCAGACACATAAGAACCAAGACAAGACAAATAATCAAACTTACAACCATCAACCAAAAAATTAAATACAATAAAATAAAAGTTCAGCATTAATTCACAGTAAATTATGTCTTATACTTTTTTTATAAGTTGCCCCTTATCTCCTGCCTTGCATGATACCCTTTTTCTCCATTTTTAGACTGTTTTAGCACTTTATGGTACATTTGAAATAATACAAGGAAAGCTCCTTTCAATACAGTTTTCATCAGTATAGTCAGCTGTTTTTCAATGCACACTCTTCAACATCACTTGTTTTATGACTAAAATGAACTAGCAAGCAACAGATGCTGAAGAGTGTGCATTCAAAGACAGCTGGGAATTCTGATGCAAACTGAGAGGTAGCCATATTAAAAAGAGTGCTTCTTTTATCATTTTAAAAGTTTTCAAAAAATGCTAATGCAGACTCAAAATGACGGGAAAGGGTATCTTACAATACAAGACAGTAGATAACAGGCAATCTAAAATAGCATAAAAGAGTATGGGCCAGATATTCAAAGCTTAGCGCAGCATGCAAACCAATAGCGTGGGAGCAGCGATATTCAAAGGATCGGTTAGTGCGTGCTAACCGATAATGTATGCAAGGGGCAAAGAAGGGGGGGTGGACTGCATACACATGCTACAGGATATTCAAAGCCATAGTGCCGTGCAAGGACACATAGCGTGACACATAGTGCGGCGCTAGCTACCGCCTATAAAAGGCTGGTCCTAACCCAGGGCAAACCACTTGGGGAAGTGACCACACCAGGAAGTGGAAGTGTGTGCTGCACTGAGAGCAGTGATGCTGCCACTGATGACAGCAGTAGTGGAGGAGGAGGAGGAGAGGTAGCAGGCCCAACATGGGCCTCAACGCAGGCCAAGGAGACGGTATGCTGCAAACAGGTGGTACCGGCCCAGGGTCTCCTTCAAGACCCTGCCAGATGAGCACATCACTAGCCGGTACAGGATGAACAGGGGTATGTTGAGGCAGCTATGTGAACTCCTGCATGACCAGCTGCACCCCAACACCAGACGCAGCCATGCCATGACAGTAGAGGAGAAGGTGATAGCAGCGATGTGCTTCCTAGCCACAGGGATGTTCCAATGACTAACAGGGGACACCATCGGGGTTTTGCAGTCTACCACCTCATGCCTTCTGACCCAGTTCCTTGAGGCTTTCCTGCCATGCACTGGGGAGTTCATAGTATTCCCCAGCATGGTAGCAGAGCGCAGAGAAACCATGCAGCAATTCCATCGAGTTGCATGCCTACCAGTGGTACTAGGTGCCATTGACTGCACCCATGTCCCCATCTGTGCACCACCTGGTGATAGCAGAGAGGTATATGTCAAACTAGAAGGGGTACCACTCCATCAATTGCCAGGTGGTGTGCAATGCGACTGGGCACATCAGCAATGTCTATGCACAGTACCCCGGCAGTACCCACAATGCCTTCATTCGGTACCAGTCCCAGCTGTGCCATGCATTCGAGGAAGGACAGATATCCAGTGGGCACCTAGTCAGTGAGTAGCAGCAAGCAGGGAACACACACACCACGGCAGGGGTGGGGATAGACACGGGAGGCCAAGGAAGGGGCATGAGAGGGAAACACAGGTGGTGCAAGAGAGCAATGGGCAGACAGCAGTACATCACTAACAGGTGCACATCTCTCGACAGAGGACAGCGACTATCCCTTGCGACCCTGGCTGCTGACACCTGTACCTCGGCTGGCCACAGTGGCCAAAGAGATGTACAATGAGGCATATGCCAGCACCAGAAACATCATAGAGTGGGTGTTTGGCATACTGAAGATGCACTTCTGATGCCTAGACACATCAGGTGGTGCCCTACAGTATAGGCCTCAGAAGGTATGCCGCATCATCCTAGCCTGGTGTATGCTGCACAACATGGCAATATGGGATACAGGCACCTGAACCTGAGGGACAGGCCAACAGTGACCCAGAGCCAGCGGTCAAGGGGATAGTGGAGCAACTCAAGAGGAGGGATCCTCATATGGCCCGCAGGGCCCTAGAGCACAGGGCCGGCATCATCAGGACACTGTCACAGCCAAAGGGTGAGTACAGACTGCACAACAACATGATACAGTACAATGGTGAACAGTCTAATGTGCACAGACATCCACAACAGTGCTGACAACAAACACAATAGGCGCACAACACAGTGGCACTGGATGCACGTATGAGAGCGGTGTGATGGATGGGTTGTGTAGTTCACACATGTGTAGAGGACACACGGCCATGGTACTGTGATGTGGGTGATGCCTGATGTGTGGTGGCAGTGTGGGGAGGGACACCATGGCTGTGCATGTGAGACTGTGCAAGTGACAGCGTGTGTGAGTGTGAGTGTGTGCCAGTGTGAGTGCAAGTGTGAGCAGGCATGTAGGAGTGCTAGTATGCACATGGGAGTGTCAACCATGCACAAGTGCATGGCGGCCATGCCTATCTCTGGTGACAACCACCATGCACACGGCGCACACCACGTGTGTAGGACACAGATCCAGGGGTGCTCGGGGCTGAGGACACAGTAGGGGAGGACCATGGTGAGGCAGGCAGGGCAGACCGCCTGTGCCCACGCCAACCAGTGGAGCCGGACAGGGAAGCTGGATAACCATGGTGGCACTGGGTGCCTATCGATTCACATGATGCTGTGCTGCTTGAGCCAGTGGCAGTCCTGTGGCCACGAGTAGCCCACCTGTGGGCCCCTGTGCCAAGGGCACACTGACCCCTTACACAGCCTGCTGCTCACCATGTGCCCCAATAAGCACGGTGGTGAGGTCTACCACTACGGCTGTGAGCCCAGTAAAGCCGCAGTCAAGTGTAGCAACCATGTGGCCCATCCTGTCCTCGTCCCACTGTTCCGCCCATGCAAAGCCTAGGGACAGCGACTCACACATCTGGGAGCGCTCATGCCTGAGCTTCCACCACAGGCCATGCAGGTCCAACTGTGCCTCCTGCTGGGAGGTGAGTGCAGTCTGGAGCAGAGGGTGGGCTCCCAGGGCATCCGGCTCTACTGCCACAGCACCCTCATTGGTAGCTGATGCTGGTGCCTGCAGCTCACCAGGGTGGGGATGCCATTGCACCGGTGGTCTGTCCTGCCACTGCAAGCCAGTGGCGGTGTGCTGTGATCCCTGTGTGTCCTGCCCCCCAGCCCGTGGGGGGCATCGCATGTCCAGCGGGACACACCCGTCCCCCCCATGGCCAACCACTGGCTGCATGGGTACACCCATGTTGGTATGGCAAACAACCCCCTGGCACCCATGCCATGGACTGCACCCTGCTCCACCCCTGTGCCACCCTCCACAGACCCTTCCACAGGCAGGATGTAACCCCCCTCCGAAACATCCATCTCCAAGTCACTGGTGACTGTCAGCAGGATCATTTGCTCACCCCCGAGATCCTTCACCTGGGCATCCTCCAGGGCTGCGCTGAGGTCCAGGTCCCCACCATCACTGGACCCCCCCACCCTGGCAGCTGTATCCCATGTCCATGTGTGCGCCACTTATGGTGTGCTTCCGAGGGTCCATGACCGGCATCACATCCTGATGTCGACGGCAGGTTCTTCTCCTCTGCCTCTGCCTCCGATCCCAAGACAGCCATCCCAGCCTGGTCCTGGCATGCTGCAGGCCCTGCACACACTGCTGTGGAAGAAAATGGGACAGGGTCACTGACCGGTGCGTGTACGGTCGCCACACCACCACCAGTACATGCACACCCTAGGAAACGTGCCACCCGCCACAGATATGCACACCCCACACACCAGGCCCTCAGCCACAGACTGTGCCCACATGCATGCACCCACCCCACAGTGCATATACCCTGGCCTGTCAGCCATGGTGGCAGCCATGCCGGGCACTGTACGCATGCAAACCCGCCCCCAGGTACACAGTGTGCACAGCAGAGCACCCCCCAGTGCACCCCAGGCAAGATGCCAACACCAACACCCAGTACCTGTGCTGGCACACCATGCCGAGTGCACACATGTGGATACAGACCTGTCCTAGGTGGTGTGAGAGGCGTCTCACACCCACCCCCGGTACACCAGCAATGGCCACCGGGTGCAGTGTGGATGCCACCATGGCCATAAGTCGGTCCTCCTCCCACTGTTGTCTGGATTGCAGGCCACCACCGGTCCGCAGCCTGTCGCAGAGCTGCTGTGCCTCCTCCTTAGCCCGGCACAGCAGGTCGCTCCAGCGCTTGCGCACTGCTTCCGTCATCCTGCCGCGTCCACCAATGGTGTTCACACCTGCCGTCACCTCATCCCAGGCCTGGTGCACCACTGCATCTGTTGCCTTGTGCGGCTGCAGCAGCTGCTCCCTCTCCTTCACACCATGCACCATCATCCTCAGCTCATCCTGAGAAAAGCGATGCGCACGTACAGTATTCGCTCAGGTCGTAATGCACTACCTATGGGAAAGATGGACAGGGACATGTGTCACCAGCTGTGTCAGGCCTGTGGTGCGTGGCACATGCGCAATAGTATGTGCATGCCACCCCCAACAGCAGCACCAGTCACATGGATGTGGCACTGGCCAGCATGTGCATGTACGGCGCACACAACCATAGTATACTGGGGTTACCCCTACATGCATAGTGCCACTGCATGGCTGTCGACGTAGGGACAGCACACACTGGACCCACGTGGGCACCGCCCACTCCCATAATGGACATGTGTACCCTGGGACGGGGCCATCTCTATGCCAACCACCTGGCAGTGCACTGTGTCCCCATTGGCCACCTAGGGGACGTGTGCATGGCACACAGGGCATGGACACTGTGGAAGGTATGCATACAATAGCAGGCTACCTGGCACGGACCACGCGGTGCTGTCGATGTCATGTTGGGGCCTCACAGTCATGACCCCTGGGATGCAGCTGTGTACCACCATAGGAGCATCTGTGACCCTCCACATCCCACATTCCAGGGTGACTGCTGAGGGTCCATGGACCACATGTCAGTGAGCCACTGTTGTGGGGCATACCTGCATGTCACATTGTGGGCACCCCCTGGGCTTGGCACACACAGTGTGCAGACGATGCCCACATGGTGCTGGCTGACGCTGGTGCACGTGCACGGCACATGGACCTGTCAGCTGGACAGCAGCCCAATGGCCTTGTGCACCCTTATCCAGCGGCCCTGTCTTCAGCCTGTACAGCTGTGGTTAGCAGGCACACCGTGTGTACACCACAGCCCTGTATTGCTCCGGCCCCTTCCACCAGGCCCCCGGTTGCTATACAGACGTGCTTCTTGCTGCTCTGCCTCCTGTTGCATGGCTCTTCCTGTTGTGTGTGTATGTCTGCAGCCACGGCTATGTGCTGCATTCCCATATCACAACACCAGTGGAACACCGCTTGCCCTTTTATAGCCCAGCTGGGCAATCCAGCCAGTTAGGCATGCAAATCATCAGATAATGATATGCTAATCACAGTGTTTGCACCATGCATGCACAAGTACCCTCATTTGCATATGCTGGTTGAATATGAGCCTGACTAGTGCCAGGCTAACCGCTTAGCACTGTGCAAATGTTAGCACCGGGCTATGTGGTGTCCAGCACCATGCTGACCCTGTAGCGCAGCGCTATGAGGCATAACGCGGTGCCCATGCATGCGCGTGTGTCCCCTGTGCCACGCTAGCACCCCAATTAGTACAGCATAGTACTGCGCTAGGCCACACAGCATGACACTCTGTGCATGCATGGCATTGTGGCCCAGGGTCGTGACAGGGTCATGCATGCGTGGTGGGGCCGCTTCTAGGTAGCACCGCGCTATGTCATGTGATAGCGTGGCACTATGGCACAGTGCTGTTGGGAGCAAGGTGTGGTGGAGGCAGTGCAGTGGTACAGGTGGCAGGCTTACTGTGCAGTTTGGGCAATGCCAGGGGGTAGGCGGCAAAAAGCAACAGTGCACAGGGACAGGCGCTGGGGGGAGGTGGAGACTGCTAACCTGGTGGAGCTGGTACAGCAGATGCACCAATGGCTCTATGGGGAGGTCAGGGAGGGTGACCTCCCATGCATGCAGGTGTGGGCCTCTTTCACCAGGAAGTTGTGTGCCCACACAGGCATCGTCTGCGATGCGGAGAAGTGTCAGCATCGGTACACCGACATGCAACGGCAGCAGCAGCTTGAGTGCTACAAGCGCATGGTGCATGAGGGCACTGTGCCTGTGCCAGGTAAGTGGCATTGCATGTTGACCACCACTATCATGTGCCTGTCAGACTGCATGTGTGCCTGTGTGTGTGCATGTGTGTGTGTGTGTGTGTGTGTGTGCGCATTGGTGTGCCACTCTGCATGGTGCTTGGGCACATGTGGCATGGGCAGGGACACACATGTTGGCTACCTAGGGAGGCATCATGGTACAGGGTGTGTGGCAGCACACACGGTGGGGACATGGTGCATGCTGTGCCCATGGGGATGACACCGGTGTGGGTGGAGGGTCAGGACAGTGTTGGTGGTTGGTCCTGGTGCAGCACCGGCGTGCAGCCAGTGGCACCATGGTGCAGGGGTGCTGCCCCTGGGACACTGATGGTGTACACACACAGATGTGTAGACTGTCGCAGGACACCTGCAACTGGCACTGTCGCACCACTGCGCTGCCATGCCGACATGTCGTGTGTGCCTGGCGAATGCTCCATGGGTCATGCCACCCTCTGTGTGGGTGTCCCCTATGTTCAGCCACTGACCCTGGGCATCCCTGTGTGTGCAGTGTTGTGGGGGTTGCATGTGCATCTTGCTGTGCTGCATGTGGTGTATGCTGTGTCTTGCACTAATGCTGATGTTTCATCTGTCCTCTGTAGAGCAGATCGAGCAGCCCAGGGCCAGAGAAGGGGGCCAGGAGGTGCCCCAGGACAGGCAGAGAGGCAGCCCAAGGGTGCTGGCCATGCCGCAGTGGGTGCAGGAAAGCAGCCCTGAGGACAGGGGCCTGTTGCGTGAGTACCTGTCTTGTTACTCTGTGGTGTTTCACTGTGATGTGTGGTTCATGTTGTGCTCTGCCAGTGTCTGGGCTGGTGGCATGGCTGCCACAGGCACTGGGCCAGTGGTGTTGTGGCACTGTGCTGTGCTGAGCACCAGTGTTGCACACCACAGCCGGGTGCTGGCTGACTAGCTGCTGTGCCCTGTGGGGGGGCTGTGGGCCACTGTGGGCTTGCATTGCTGTGAGGGTGCCAGATGGTGGTGGGGGCTGTGGCGTTGGAGGTTCGGTGGGGCATGCGCGCTGTCAGTTGCCATGCTCACCTCTGCAGTGCAATGTGCTCCGTCCCTCTGCCCCCCCCAGTTTGTCCACATGTGCACAGTTGGCTTTACCTTGCTGTCCATGGGCTTCACTCGACATCCAGGGGCCTTGCTTGGTGGCATGTGTCGGCCCACCCCTGCCACCATCTGCGCCCTGTATGCCTGTTCAGGCCTGGCCTGGGTCGGTCATTGGCCAGCCACTGTGACTGCATAGTGCTGCTCCGGCACACCTTTGGTTGATGTTGTTGTGCTCTGCATTCCGGTACGTTGCCATCTGTCATTGGGCAACATGTCCTGACATGTGGGTGCTCTTGTGCATGTTGTGGCGTGGCCTTCGCACACAGCTTTCAAGGGGACTGGCTGTGTGTCTGCCCTGTCTCACTGTGTGCTATGCTGGGGTGGGCGGTGTCACCTGTACCATGGTGCTGTCAGGCATGTCATCAGTGTGTCTGTTGGGTGTTGGGTTGGTGCCTGTGTCACCCAGGCCTGCTGTGTGGGCACGTTCCGGCTGGGCCTACCAGTGCGGCACTCACTTCCACTTGGGAATGTCTGTTGGGACATGCTGTCCATCCTTGTATGGACACCTGTGGCTGCAGTATGCCCCCTGGCCAGTGTTCCATCCTAACAGTCTCCCCCTTCCTCCTGTAGGTCCACTCTGTTCATCATCGTGGGCGACCAGGCCAGAGGAGTCGGAGGGGAGGGAGGATCTGCTGCGCCGCATCGTCCGGCAACAGAGAACCCTTATAGAGCAGCAAGCCATCATCATCACTGAGACCAGGAGGGTGGCGTCTGTGTTGGAGGCTCATCTCCCGGATCCAGCGGGCAGTTAGCCATACCCTTCATCCCGTATTGTGTTGGCTTCCACCCCCCCCTTACTGGACTTGATATTGTTTCCTGGCCTCTGTTCCTGTGTCCCTGTGTGTGTGTCCTCCTCCCCTTTGCACCCTTCTCCTCTGCCTTATTGTACATTGCAGAGGGACTGGAAGGAAAAGTATGCCTCTTTGCAGATGACACAAAGATCTGCAACAGGGTTGATACACAAGGAGGCGTGGAAAGGATGAGAAGGGACTTGGCAAGGTTGGAGGAATGGTGGGAAGTATGGCAGCTAGGATTCAATGCAAAGAAGTGCAAAATAATGCACCTGGGAAACAGGAACCCGGGGAAGAATACACAACTGGGGGGAGGTAGTAACTACAACAAAAAAGGAAAGGGACCTGGGGGTAATCGTATCAGATGACCTTAAGGTTAGTAAGCAATGTGAGAAGGCAGTAGGGAGGGCTGGGGGTATACTGGGATGCATAGGGAGAGGCATCAGCAGCAGAAAACAGGAAGTTGTTATCCCTCTGTACAGACAGTTGGTGAGACCCCATCTGGAGTACTGCGTCCAGTTCTGGAGACCCCATCTCCGCAAGGACATAGACAGGATAGAGGCAGTCCAGAGGAGGGCAACTAAAATGGTGCAGGGTCTGCAAGAGAAGCCGTATGAGGAGAGACTAAAGGAGCTTAATATGTATACCCTTGAGGAAAGAAGGGAGGGGGACATGATAGAAACTTTTAAGTACCTCAGTGGAATCAACAAAGTCCAAGAGTGTAGCATCTTTCAGAAAAAGAGACATGCAAGAACAAGGGGACACAATTTAAAGATAGAGGGGGGGCGGTTCAGGGGCAATGTGAGGAAGTATTATTTCACAGAGAGGGTAGTGGATGCATGGAACAGCGTTCCTGAGGAGGTTGTGGGGTCTAAAACTGTGGAAGAATTCAATAATGCATGGGACAGACATAAGGCAATTCTTGTGGGGGGTAGGAAGAAATAGGCTGTTGGTTAACTAGGATCTGTGGCCTATCCTGTAGGTAGGGAAATGGGCAAACTAGATGGGCCAAGCGTCCTTATCTGCCGTCAAAGTCTATGTTTCTATGTTTCTATTTGTACGTATGTTTGCCATTTATATATTTATTTATTTATTTGAACAAGTCGGATTTACAACCTTTGAGTCAGGGACTCATTTACAAAGGCATCTCGTCGTAGGGAGGGCAAGACAATAGGACATTGTGCAGATACAACATTGGACAACATTACAGGTGCAGTCATTGAACACAGAACACACTTAGTTACATGTTGGTATAAAATACAGATTTACAATTAAAGATGTACAATTTCTCTAGAGTTGCAGTGGAATACATCCTTGTATAAACCTAAGGGATAGGTAAAAAGGGGTAGGGGAAAGATGGATCGGCAGTCCAGGGGACCTTGTCGAGATTAGGGGGGCCAGGCAGGAAAAGGTCCTGCAGTAGGATTGGGGGGGGCAGGGTTAGTTGAACCTACAGCAGCGGACATTAAAAAGATGGTTCTGGAGAGCGGTTTTGAAGGGACCAAGTTTGGCAGTGTTGGTGATACAGGTAGGGAGGGAGTTGAACCAGGCAGGAGCTCGATAAAAGAAGGACCTCTGGGCAAGGGAGGTCTTGGTTCTGGGCACTTTGAAGGTGGCTTTAACAGAGCTGTGGGTGGAAATGGATGAGGATGACTGTGGTAGGGAGGCAGAGACTCGGGGCGGGGGGGGGAGAGTCCGAGCAGAGATTTCTTAGCAAGAAGGCAGGTCTGATATTGCAGATGTTCCTCGAAGTTGAGCAGGTTGGCGGAGGAATAGAGCAGGCAGGTGTGGGTGCAGCTGGAGGCTCCGGTCAGGAGCCTACAGGCCTTATTGATGGAGAGATGGATTTTAGAGAGGGCGGTGTGCTCAGCTGCAGCATAGATGGGCAAGCCGTAGTCTACTAGGGACAGGATGGAGGAGGTGATGGCCAGCCGGAGGGCAGAGACGGGCAGGCAATCCCTATGGTGGTAAAGTAGGCCAATCTGAGAGTTTATGGAGGAGGAAAGAACATTGATGTGGGTGTGGAAGGTGAGGGCAGTATCAAACGTGATGCCTAGGTATTTGTATATGGGCACTTGCTCTAATGGGAGCTGATAGTTGGGGTTAATCCGGAGGGGAGGCACTTCTAGCTTTATTTTGGTGGTGTGACAAGAGTATTGATTTGGTTTTCTTAAGGTTTATGACTAGTCTGTGATTAAGAAACCACCTTTCTGTTTGGTTGTAGGCGAGTTGAAGGGATGATTGGTGAGTGGAGGGATCTGGGTGTGAGGCAAAGAGAACTGCATCATCTCCATAGAGGAGCATTTTGCTATTGCAGGAGCTGGGGGAGAGTGTTGAGGTAGAGACTGAAGAAAATGGAACCCAGGATTGAGCCCTGTGGGACCCCGGAGCTAACGGGTCAAATGTTGGAGAGGGAGCCATTGATTTTTACACGCTGGGATCTAACAGAGAGGTAGCTGGAAAACCAGGCAAGAGGACCAGCAGAGAAACTGAGTTGGTGGAGAGAGTCGAGTAGGAGGGGGTGACAGACAGTGTCAAAGGCCTTGGAGAGGTCAATGAACATTGCACCAGCAGGTTGCCGGAGTCGAGAGCAGAGTGCTGGTATTGGAAGAACTCCAGGAGAGCAGTGGTTGTACTGTGTCCTGGGCGGGAAGCCGTGCTGCTCCGGACACATAATGTCATACTTAGCCAAGTACTCAGTTGGATAGACACCACTTTTTTGAGGGCTTTGGAGAGTGGGGGGAGGATGGAGATGGCTGATAGTTGCTGGGGGAGGATCAATCACCGCTCTTGTGTATTGGAGTGTTTTCAGCAGTTTTCCATGCACTGGGAAACTGTCCAAGACATAGGGACTGGTTGAGTAGGTCTGTCAGAGGGACTAGGACAACGTCCAGGACCAGGCGGAGGATCCTGGACTTGAGGGGGTCACTGCTGGGGTTATTACTACCAAGGGCTTTTAGCAGGTGCGGCCTGGCTTCATGGGGGGATAGGGTGCGCAGGTAGAAAGGGGGGGATGCAGGGCAGGGGGGAGTGAGGAGGGGATTGGATCAAAAAAGCTGCTGGGGAGGACAGAGCTTAGATCAGAGAAAGTGGTGTTGAGGCAGTCTGCTATAGATGGATCAGAGGAGGTAGCACCATCGATGGTAAGCTGAGATGGTGGAGGGGGAGTGGGTCTTCCCATTTAGTTCTTTCATACTATCCCAGAAGGTCTGGGCCGAGCCCCAGGTGGAGGCGAGGGTGGCCTGGTAGTGCTCCACCTTGGCCAGTCTGATGGCCCAGGTGCACTTATTGTGCTCTGCATTGTAGGCTTGTCTGTCAGATGGATTGCCTGAATCTACAGCGATTCGCCAGAGATTATCCCTATTCTTAAGTTTCTGGATGAGGGAAGGGGTGATCCAAGGGGTGTTGTGTTTCTTTGTACAGATCCTGGTGTGTGGGGCAAAGAGGTCACAGGCCTTGCAGAAGGCACTTGTGAAGAAGTCAAGAGCTGAGTCGATATCTGGGGCATGTCAGGTAGGGGACCAGTCTAGCTGGGCTTGGTGCTGTTTCAGCTTTTTTAGGCCACCAGGGCATAGCCACCGGCGTAGTGTAGCCTGGGACACTGGTTTTGGAGAGGAGGATGACCAGGTACAGATGACTGGGGAGTGATCACTAATTGAGTCGGAGAGGACAGTATTGTCCCGGATTTTAAAGGGGCGGTTTGATAAGATAACGTCTAGGAGGGTGTTGGTTCCACTGGATCGGTTGAACCTGGTGGGCTGTGAGACTAGTCGGGACATATCCAGGGCAGCGAAGGAGTCCCTGGTTTGGGAGGTGGCGGAAGCAAGCCAGTTAACATTAAGATCACCAAGGATGACTTGCTCGACTTTGTGCAGGAGGGATGTGAGGTAGTCGATGAGGGACTGGACTGCTGAGTTCTGGTTCCTTGGGGGTATGTAGAAGACAGTAAGAAAAAGAGTGCCTCTGGCGGGGTCGGGGGTAACTTTTAGTGTGAGGGCTTGGGCACCATAGTCAAGTTTGGGAGCTGGGAGTGCATGACCTATTAGGGTGTCCCGCGTGAATATAGTGCACCCACCACCGTGTTTGCCTATGCGGTCTTCCCGAAATAAGGTGTATCCAGGGAGGGAGATAGCGGAGTCAGGGGTGGACTTAGAGAGCCAAGTCTCTACCAGAGCAAAAATATCAGGTTGATGCTGGGTGACCCAGCACTGGAGAGCAGCAGTTTTCTTTAGAAGGCTACATATGTTAAGGGATGCAAGGCTGAGACCGGTAATGGTACAGGATTTGGGCGGGCTGGCAGATAAAGGTCCAGGATTGGGGTGTACATTCCCAGACAGTAAGAGTAGCAATGTGATTATTCTGATTAGGGGACGGTGGTGGCAGGGACCCATGGTTCGGCGCCCGGGTGAGAACCTGGTGATAAGGGTGCAGGGGATAGGCAGAGCATGAAGGGTGAGTATGGCGGGGAACAAGTGGGTCCGGGGTGGGCCCGAGAGGGCAGGGGCAGTGGGGCTGTAGGCAGGGGTGGGTGCTGGGGAGTTAGGGGTACGTTCAAGGTGGGAGGGGGCTGGGTCGTACTGGGGTAACTTGGGGGTGAGGTGCCTGATGTAGTGGGCAGGAGCTCAGGTCGGGGGGAGGTTTGAAACAGGAGGGTAAGGGTGAGAAGACCTAGCAAGGGAGTGCGACTGCCCATAGTTCTATGCTTACAGCGAAAGATAAGAGTGATAGCTGAACTTCAGTGAGGGTGACTGCCACTGTAGAGTAGTGACTGTAGAGTAGTATGCAACTCTTAGGTTTGCTTATTGTGTGTTCCTGTTGTTGTTCCCGTAGTGGGCTTATTGTTGGTTGGGTTGTGTGTTGGGGGGGCTAGGCATGTCGCTTAGTGGGATTTGTTCCATTGTCTTTCTTTGTTTTGCGGTGGGTGTCCAGTGGTGGTTGGGGCATTGGTTGTTCTGTGTTTGGTTTAGTCTTTAGTTTAGTGTGGGTTTGCATCACTGTTCTGTTCCCGTTACCTTTCCTTATGATTACTTACTGTTACATTGCATTTACTACATTTTACTGTGTCCTGTGTCGTTCTTGGGTGCTGGGGTTTCATTTGGTTTGTACTGTTCCTTGGGTTCCCCACATGGGTCCAGGTTGTTGCTTGCCATTCCCATGCATGTGTGTCATCTTCCAGGATGTGCACTGTGGCCTGTTTCTGAGACCTCAGTCTGGCCTGTATTTCATTGCATGTGTCCCAGGGTCAGGCTGTCTCACCTCTACACTGAGTTCCATTGTGTGTTTGCACTGCCTGCCTGGGTGCTATATTCAGTGCTGCCTTATTCCCGGGCTGTTTTTGCCCTGCACTCCTGGCCCTGTTTGCCCAGCTTCCTTTGCTTGCCATATTAACCTGGTTTTGCACCAGGCTATTCCTTTTTAATATAGCTTGCATTTTGCTTCGGGCTATGTTTGCCCGCCAGGCAGTGCTAATTTAACCACGGGGCAAAGTTTTGAATATCTGGCCCTATAAATCAAGCGTTTCACCATACCATGTACTGCTGCTTTAAATGTGTTTTTTTGACTTTGTGGACCTGATTCAGGAAGGATGACGCAGGGCTTGCACCAAGCCTTGCCTCACCTGCAATTTTTGGTGCAGTTGCACCAACGAGCTTCGGCGCAATGCAGCCCAATTCAAGACAGGCTGGTGCATTTGCAACCACTTCCACATTTTGCAGCAGCTTGTGCCAAGGGATTGGCACAAGTCTCGTAAAATGAATCCCCCTTGGATGCACAGTTAGACCAGTGGGGAGCCGATCTAACTTGCTGTATCTGGCTCACCTGATCGAGAATTACGATTGGCACCAAATGTCTGTTGCAAGCCCCCCATGCCATCTGTTTGGTGCACCTGGGACTTGCAGCAGATGCAGCCATTTGTGAATAAGGCCCTGTATGTGAAATAATGAGTACCAAATAACAAATGCCCACATTTGTGGCTCCCAAGTACAAATACTCAGCAGAATATTAGAAAAAAAGGTATTTTTACACACCTACAGTACATGGTATATAAACATATTATAAATCATGCTGAAAACTTCTGTTTTTAAAACATGGAAATTGTTTTATTATTTAAAATGTTTTACTTCTCTGAATATTAGAGAAAGCCCTACATGGAAATGGACAATGACAACTAAACTTGCAGCAGAACTTCTGAATTTTAGAACTGTTAGCGTCAGACCCCTCTTCTGGTTGTAGGAGTACTTGGAAGGTTTCAAAATAAACAAGACTAATAAGAGCGATGTTATGATTTCTATATAGAATAATTCATGAAGCAGTGTGTATACCAATAATTTTACATACACCCAAGGTGTTTGATGCTCCATAAACCTTGAGAGCGAAGCCCGAGGGGTTTATACAAGCATCTAACACTAAGGGTGTGTGTGAAATTCGAGTTTTACTCATTACCCCATGCATTGTTTTATATCATTGCTGGGGAACATTTTTCCGCCACAGCAATGTGTGGTAGCCACAGTTGGGTTGAAGCGTGGTTTAAACTTCCTATTTCACTTTGTCCACATTTTCTTAAAACTGCAAAGTATACAGACAGGAACTGAATCAGGACAAGCTCAGGATTGTACAACACTTATTACGGAGTCTAAGTGATTATACTGAGAGTTGACGAAGTGTGTGCACAAGGAAAGCAAGATAACAACAGGTGCATGCATGGAGTGAGAGAAACCTGGTGTGTTTGCTGTTCTAACCAGCTGTTTATAATAGAGAATTACTGCTGAGTTTCCCTATGTAAGAAATGTTCCACAATTATTATACAGAGAATAATGAATACCTAACTATCAGTAACAAGCTGGTTAGTTCATCGTGAGGTTGCCATGGCAACCGTTTGAACCTTGAGAGGGTAGCACGAGAGTTTTGGTCACCATGGGCAACCTCGAGATCAACTAACCCAGCTTGTTACTGTTAGTTCAGTATTCATTGTTTTTTATAGTGTAGGATGTCAACTGCTACTGAAATGAATACTTTACTTGACTATTTGGGAGACCTACTTTGTTTTTTCCTCCTCTGTACTGCTTTCCTTCGCTCTTGTTTTTACCGCTACCGCCACTTCCTGGTCATATCACGCGCATGCGCTAGCACGTTCAATGTTGTTATGCTGTAGTATCTGTCACAACCCCACTCAGCAGGTCAGGCCCTCTGCTCCCACAGTGCCAACCTCCGAGCGCAGTGTTGTGAACAGGGTAACCCTCCTGTCTGTTTTGTGGATCCGAATCACCTTTGGTCTCAAGTTCTGGAGGGATTCAAACTGTGAACCTCTTGCTAGCATGCCCAACTGTACAGGCTCAGATAATTCTGCTCTTTGGGGAATGCCAAATATCTTTCACCTACGGGCACCTAACCAGGTATTCAAAATGAACCCTTAAAAACTCTGTGAAAGACCTTAGATAAATTCTTACCTTTTCCCAGTTTGGTATACCATTAAGCTTATGAACAGTGTTGTCAAAATCTTTACCATCCATGCACCACAGGCAAAAAGGAAGGACTTGTAAGACACAGGCAGTCTCTTTAAAATAAGAGGTTTTACTTAAAATGAATAAAATATGTAAAATGTAACCACAGAACAATATGTCACAAAACATACAATAACTTAAAAGAACAAGATAAAATACAAACATAAACTCCTACCACAATACACTCAGACTTGTCTAGCTAATGTATACCTTCTTACAGTGCTTTAGTTAGCTGTTGTTTCAAGACAGTCCAAACATGAATGTCTGTAAGTGGAAATGCAGAATAGAAACATAGAAACATAGACTTTGATGGAAGATAAGGACCACTTGGCCCACCAAGTCTGCCCATTTCCCTACCTACTGGATAAGCTGCAGATTCTAGTTAACCAACAGCCTAATTCCTGCAACCCCCCACTATAATTGCCTTATGTCTGTCCCATGCATGTTTGAATTCCCCCACTGTTTTAGACCCAATGACCTGCCCAGGAAGGCGGTTCCATGTATCCACCACTCTCTCCGTGAAAAAAATTTCCTCACATTACCCCTGAGCCGTCCCCCCCATCTTTAGATTGTGCCCCCTTGTTCTTACACATCTCTTTTTCTGAAAGATGCTACCTTCCTGGACTTTGTTGATTCCCTTGAGGTACTTGAAAGTTTCTATCATGTCCCCCCGTCCCTCCTTTCATCAAGGGTATACTGTACATATTAAGCTCTCTCAGTCTCTCTTCATATGGTTTCTGCTGCAGACCCTGCACCATTTTAGCTGCACTCCTCTGGACTGCTTCCATCCTATGTCCTTGCACCAGATGGAGTCTCACCAACTGTCTGTATAGATGGATAATCACTTCCCTTTTTCTACTTGTGATGCCCCCTTCCTATGCATCCCAGTATCCCCCTGGCTCTCCTTACCAACTTCTCACATTGCTTACCCACCTGTAGGTCATCTGATATGACTACCCCCAGGTCACTTTCCATTTTTGTTGTTGTTAGTACCTCCCCTGCTATTATGTACTCTTCTCCTGGGCTTTTGTTTCCCAGGTGCATTACCTTGCACTTCTTTGCATTGAATCTAAGTTGCCATGTGTCTGACCATTCCTCCAGCCTTGCCAAGTCCCTTCTCATCTTTTCAACCCCCTCTTGTGTATCAACTCTGTTACAGATCTTTGTGTCATCTGCAAAGATGCATACCTTTCCCTCCAGACCCTCTGCAATGTCACTTATAAAGATGTTAAAGAGGACTGGACCCAGTACTGAGCCCTAGGTACTCCACTAGTAATCCCCCTTTCTTCGGAATGTGTTCCATTCGCTATTACCTTCTGTGTCCTGTTGTCAGCCAGTTTGCTACCCAGGCTTCCACCCTGGGACCCACTCCCAGGCTGGCTAACTTGATGATTAATCTTTTGTGCGGGACTGTGTCAAATGCCTTGCTAAAGTCTAGGGATGCCATATCCACAGCCCCTCCATGGACTATTACTTTGGTCACCCAGTCAAAGAAATCAATTAGATTCATCTGACATGACCTTCCTGCTGTGAATCCATGCTGCTTTGGGTCCTGTGCCCCGCTGGCCTCTAGGTACTCAACAATTCTTTCTTTCAAAGTGATTCCATAATTTTCCTACCAC
This sequence comes from Neoceratodus forsteri, assembly GCA_016271365.2. NCBI lineage: Eukaryota > Metazoa > Chordata > Ceratodontiformes > Ceratodontidae > Neoceratodus > Neoceratodus forsteri. The sequence continues at coordinate 172,411,243 of CM057449.1, read as the reverse complement.
TGAGGTCAAACTTACAGGTCTGTGGTTTCCTGCTTCTGCCTTGCTCCCAGTTTTGTGAAGGGGAATCACATCTGCCCTCCTCCAGTCCTCAGGTACCACCCCATCCTGCCATGATTTGTTAAAAAGCATGGTCAGTGGTGTCACTAGGTCCTCCCTTAGTTCTTTTAGGATTCTGGGGTGAATTCTGTCAGGCCCCATTGCTTTGTCCGCCTTGAGTTTTAGGAGTTCTTTCAGGACTCTTTCTTCTGTGAATGGACTGGTGTCAACCCCCCCTACCCAGAGTGCTTCTATTGCCTGGTTGAGGTAACTCCTCCTCATCTTCTTTTGTGAATACTGAGCAAAAGTATTCATTCAGTATCTCTGCCTTTTCACTGTCTCCCTCTGCCCACCTCCGCTCTCCTTTATTAATCTTCACTATCTCTTCCTTAACCTTTCTATGCTCCCTAATGTACCTATAAAAGGTTTTATCCCCATTCTTAACTGAGTTGGCTATTTTTTCCTCGGTTTGGGCCTTTGCTATTCTGACTGCCTTCCCCACTTCTTTCTGCTTTAATTGATACTGTTCCCTGTCGTGCTCCTTCTGTGATTCCTTATACTTTTGAATGCAGCCTTTTTCTCCTTAACCTTCCCTGCCACCTCTTTTGAGAACCATAGTGTTTTTTTACTCAGCTTTTTTTTCTTTATTTGTTTCACACAAAGGCTTGTTGCCTCTATCATGACAGTTTTGATTTTTCTCCATTGTTCTTCCACCCCTCCTTTTTGGCCATTTGCAAGTGCATTCTTCAGGTATTCACCCATTTTGCCAAAGTCAGCCCTTCTAAAGTCCAGTATGCTTGTTTTTGTATGGCTTGTCTCCATGGTTGTGCTCATTGTGAAGCACACTGTGCAGTGGTCGCTTGTTCCCAGATGTCTACTGACTTCTAAATTTGTGATCCTCTCTCCATTTGAGAGTACCAGGTCTAGTATTGCTCCCTCCCAAGTGGGTTCCAGCACTAGCTGTGTAAGGACTGCCCCCTGCAGGGCATCGAGAATGACCCTGCTCTTGTATGTGGCTGTAGTACATGTCATCCAGTTAACATTTGGCATATTCAGGTCCCCCATCAACAGTATCTCCCCTTTTTCAGCCATTTTGAGAATGTCCTCTATCATTTTCTTGCCCATTTCCTCCCCCTGAGATGGTGGTCTGTATACAACCCCTGTGCGGATTGTGATGCCATTCCCTGTCTCCAAGGTGACCCAGAGTGCCTCTTGACCTCCCCCTTTACTTCTTAGTTCTTTAGCTTTGATCTCTTCCCTTATGTATAGAGCTACTCCACCTCTTCTTTTACCTTCCCTGTCCCTTCTGTAGATTGTGTACCCTGGTACATTGACATCCCAGTCATGGTTCTCTGTGTACCATGTTTCCATGACTGCCACAATATCCAATTGTTCAATTTCCATCAGGGCTACTAGCTCAGGAAACTTGTTTCCCAGACTATGGGCATTGGTACTCATTGCCCTCCATTTAATGTTGGCTTTCTCCTTTTTTCCCCATCCCTGCTCTTATTGCCCTTGTCTATTTTTCCATTTACCCCTGTCCTGCCCTGTGTTGAGCTCTGTACCTCAGTGTTTACCTTACTATCTGCCATGTTTTGTGGGGGGAGGCTTGAAATTTTCTGCCTCTTATCAGCACCTCCCCCCTTGGCTAGTTTAAAAGCTTGCCAAGGAAGCATTTAAACCTGTCACCTAGGGCGTGGTTCCCTCGTGGACAGATGCAGACCATTGTGCCAGTATAGACCTTATCTCTCAGGTGGACCCCAGTCCCCAATGAAGCCAAAGCCTTGTGCTCTGCACCAGTTTGCAACCATTCATTAAACTGCATGGTGTGCAGTACCCTAGTCTCACCCCTGCCATGGACTGGCAGCACCTCTGAGAAGGTTACCATGCTTGCTACCTGTCTGAGGCCCCTCTCCAACTCCACAGATTCATTCTGCACTGCACTGATCCCATGCCTAGTTAGGTAATTTGTCCCAAGGTGGACAATGATATCTAGTTCCCTCTCCTGTGATGCTGCTTCTGCAATCCTGAGGATTCGCTTCCTGTCCCTCCAAGCCATGGCACCAGGCAGGCACCTTACTTCCTTTTCCTCTCCCTTCCCCAGTTTTACCCCCCTAACAACTGAGTCCCCTATCAGAAGCTGTTTCCTTCCCCTGTGGTGTCCCTTGCCACCTTGTGTGGGTCTCCCGTGTGGATGTCCTCAGCATTCTTCTTGGTCTCCACTGAGGGTGCCATCATAGAGGAACCTTGCTCTGCCAGAATGGCATATGATTTGTGTAGAGGTACAACTAGGGGGCTTTGCCTCTGTTCCACCACCCGCACCCTTCCAGAACCCACTGTGGTCCAACTGCTCTTCAGTTAAACAGTTAAACTGTCTCTAAACCTGCTCCTTCCATGATGTCACCTAGCTCCTCCCTGTAAAATATAAAAATTAATACACACAGTATGTCCCATCACTCAAGGGGTATATTAAATAAGGTGACATCAGCAAAAACTTGTTTCCCCATATGACTCTTTGATCTTGAGTCTTTCCTTTGATCTAGTGTGTTTTCCTGCTTTTACCAAAGACATCACAGAACTTTTTACAACTCTGCAGTTTTCTCACCTAGCTGCAATATAGTTTTTCAGCACCAGTTGAAATTAACTGCCCTTCCTGAGGACATCATAAAATGGATATTTTAGTTCCTGGCTTTAAGCAGCACAGATCCTAAACAAGGCTATAAAATGCGAGTTCTTGGAAGTTAATCACATACAGAGATCTGCTGTTTAACATATCCTGTCCTTTGAACTGAAACCTCGGGGGGGGGGTCATCCCAGGAGCACAGGATGTCTCATGAGAGACACTCAATAACACATTTTTGTATTACAAAATCATAGAGCAATCAGAACCAGCTGTCCAAGTGTCACAGTATCTACATAGCTAGTGCAGCATAACAGCTACGATGATGTAGCTACTACAGCATAACAATGTTTCGAAAGTGATGGATTTCTATTAATAACAACATTCCATCATACACTGTAATGTGTTAATATGTTCCTCCTGAGCCACTCAGTGCAGGATAAGAATTTCACATATGCATTTGTAACCCCTGGCCCCAACATATTACTTCAAACTGGATAATAGTTCTTTTTTCAGAAACAACAATCATTCGTATTGTCCACACGCTCCTGCTCTGGGGGTTTGGGATATTTCCTTCAGGCAGGCAGCATCCACTACTCTCAATCTCACAGTGGTGATCGAGTTCTGAGGCAGTTACCCCCCCCCCTCCTTTCCCAGTCTAGGGGTTTGATGGAAATTGTCTCTGGGAAAGGGGAAGGGCTCCAACTCGACTGAGCAGCATAACAATAAAGCAGGGTGCACACACAGTGCGTTATTTCTTTTGCAGACTGGGATTCCACTGGTGACGGACGGGTTTCCGTCGAGGCACTGGCTGGATGGCATTCTTCCTTCCTTCATGACTGGTGTCAAAAAGTCACTTCAGATCTGGAAAACACTTTGGTTAGGCAAAGCACAGCATAGCAGTTCAGGACTCCCAACAGATTTGGTCCAAACAGTAATCAGATGAAATCAGACATTTTTATTCAGTCACAAAAGCTCAAGCTGAACAACAAAACTTCATGGAGGGGTGCACACAGTTCATTGTTACAGTTCCACACTTTTCCTATGGCTGAAAGCCGTGGCACAGTCCCTTAAATCCGGGTTTTGAACCTGGACCCTCCACACACATTATTTGCTTGTTGAGCCATAGGGGCTCTGAATTTCTTTCAAACACTACCAGTGTTCTCAGGCCAGTATCTACTTCTTGATCCCTGCCCGTGGGAGTGGGGTGCACTCTCACTCTCAAACCTTGCTACTTCCTTCCTTAAACAGGGAGTGGAGGGGTTCTCTCTCCCAGGGCACAGTCCTTTCCTTTAGAGTGCAGGCCGCCTGCCAATCCTTGGGCAGGGTTCGCACAGGACGGCTGCAACTGACAAGCTACTTCCACAGGAATTTTCACAGCAACCCATCCACCTCACAGGAGGTGGACACTTAAGGGAAAGGTCCACACTGCCACAGAAGCCCCTCCAAAGCAGTCCTGCCAACATTGACCTTGATGCCTCTCGTAGCAGCCATCTCATGACTCCTCAGACCAATGGAGCCAAAACAGGCTCCAAACAGCTTCTCTTCTTCACTCTGGCTGTTGGGCTTCCTCCCTTATCCCCACACTGGCATGTGGGATCTGGATGCTGGGAGACAGGGCCTACCCAGCCCCGACTGAAGGCCCTCCCTTCGGGCCTTGGTGCTGGCACTAGCCGCTCCTCACTTCTCGATGACTCTCCTCGAACTCTTCTAACTGTTTCTCCCCACGCCAGTTGGCACTTCAAAATTTCCCACATGCACACTAAGCCCCGCCCCCTGGCAAGCCTGGCAGTGCAAACGCTCCTCCTGATGCCAACAGGGCATCATTATTTAGTAACCCCCCTAATTTGGCATGGGAGTTACACTCCCCCTCCCCCACAGAAATGCTTCACCTCCTGGGGAAGCTGTTTCCATCACTGGCCAACCATGGCTGCTGTGCACCGTGGGGTAATGCGCACTCTCCCACAGGCCACCACGTCCAGGCTCTACCAGTCTGACTGCATTGCAGCAGTCAGTTGAGAACTAGGTAGTCCTACCCACCTACCTACAGTTTCCTGGCTCTAGTAAGGGGCATGGTAACTCGACCTGACTTCCCAATCAAGTGGCTGGTCCACTGGGCCAACATCCCACCCAAACGTACCCCTCTAGGGACACCATATTCTAACTATTTCCGGCTCCAAATCTTTCCCCATTGGACCTTGCTCAGTACCCAGCTGGGCCTATTTGGCACCCCAAAACATTTTCAAATGCATTTTTTTTTTTCTTTCTCAAACACAACATTCCTATCTATCTATCTACTGCTCGTTATTATTAGGCTATCTAACACTACTGGGGGGAGGTGGCTAACCTCTACACTTTTAACTACTAAGCTGCATTTTACTGCTAGGCTAAGCTTAACACTGCTTATACATTCTGCACTGGACTGGACTTGTTCCTCCTACAGAAATGTCTAGCAACTACTCCCATGTCTATAAAATAAGTACAGGAAATTCTATCTAAGTCTAACTTACTTCTACACTCCTGGCATACTAACCTATTTAACAGTGGGAAAGGGGGGGCACACTTTTACCCTTTAAATGTCCTATTCAAAATGCACTGGTGCACAGCAATGTCTCTAGATAACTGTCTCAATTAAAGTTCAGGCAATCCTATGTGCAGCACCAGTGGGTAAGTATGCTTAATTACTAGGGGGTCTCTACTTAACAGTTCTAACATGCTATAGGCCTAAAATATAACACAGTCCTATCCTATCCTTAAACTATCTAGCTAAGGTTTTTCTCTTTAGCAAAACATTTACTTTATATGATACATAAGCAGAAAAAAAATTACAGTGGTTGACTTTAAACCATAAAACTTTTTTTTTTCAAACAACAACCAAGCTCTATCAGGCTTTTGTCCATACTAACTGCAAATGTCTGTTTTGTTTTTCAAAATAAAATTAAACAGTGTCACCGAGTAGTTGCAGTCCCTTAAAGCAGTCTGTCGATGCCGTGAGGCATTAGTCTTTGGGGGGGTTCTTTTTACTGGGGGGCCCTGTACTATGCAGCTGCGTCCTGTGGTGCAAAATAAAAACTAGGATCAGGTTTAGTGCACTCTATTCCTTGGCAGTCATGGCTAACCGGAAAGTATTTTATGCGGTATCCCAATTCTGTCCTGCACCAAAGCAAATGTCTTGAACAGAGTCAGTCCTTCCCAGGCCGAGGAGGTGCACATAGATCATTCTGGGGAAGTCACCTTGTTTTGATCATAGGCCGAATCCTGGAGATCCACCTTATTTCTAAGGTGTACCTTTTCCACAGCTCCTTGGAAAACCCAGTCCAAACTTCTGTATTCAATTAAGTCCCATGTTCTCTCACTCACTTAGGGGTAGTTTGATCCAAGGCACTCCACTTTAAGGTATCTCCTTACCCATCTTTCTGCTTGGCTTCAGTCAGGTAAGGTCCTGATGCTGGGCCATGGGGCCACTCCTCTGGGCAACCAAAGTCCATCCCAATAATTAAGCACCGTGAGGTCCAGCTGGTGTCTGGCATCCATATCTACCAAGTGTCTTTTGCAGATTTCTGGGAGCAGGCGGTGGTCTGTACTGTTCCGAGGATAGGCATAGCATAGGATTTTGGAATGCCTCTCTATGACTAAATCCTCGAACACCCAAATAAAAATGGCTTCGGTAGGGTCAACAGCACTCTCTTCCTCTGACTCATTGTCCCTTTCTACTGACTGTATTATGACCTCTGGGTCCTCAGCACCTGGAACTTTTTCCTGCACCGTTGGGAGCAGGGGTCGTAGTTTTAAAGGTTTGGCCTCTTCCAATTTCTTAGGCAGGTTTTTAGGCCTCACCGTGGGTTCCTGGGTGAGCTGAGATTTAGGTGACCTCTTACTTTTATCCTGCGCACCTCACACCACAACCTCGGGAGAACCTGACTGCTCAGTCATGTCCCTTACATACTCTGCAGGAGTACTCCTTTTCTTTGAGGTCCACCCTCAGCCCCTCTCTCTGCTATGGGGAAGTTCTGGGGCACTCAGCGGTGGTACAGGGCTGGGCAGATGACTGGGCCCTGGTACCAATTCTGGTTTTACTGACCACGATCTCCTCCCATTGCTCTAGGGGCTCCACTGTGGTAGCCACAAACTGGCTGCAGGAGAGACTTTTCTGGCCAATTGCAGCCATTGCCAGGGCGCAGTAGTTGGTGGCTCAGGGGCCACATAGCTTTTTTTTTTTTTAGTTGTTTAACCAGGAATAGCGCACTAAGCCGAAAGCTTTTTTACAGGAGTGACCTGGGAGCACAAGGAAGTTAAGTGACTTGCTCAGGGTCACACAGTATGCAAGTGGAAGCTGTGGGATTCAAACCCAGGTCTGGCCTACTGGATGTCACCAGAGTTGCAGCTCAGAGCCTTAGACCACTGTGCTATGCTGCCTCCTGCTTCCTTCCTGCGTAGGCATATTGGAAGGTCCAATTACCCGAGGAACATTTCCACAAGCACAAGAAATACAGATTGGCTGTCTTATTACCCCACTCCCACATTGTCCACAGTAAATGCATGACTCACCCAAGCCACTCCTTTTGACCACACTCCACAACCAGTTTACCAGTCCCTCTGGCACATTTATGGTCCAACCTCCAAATCTAGGTGCATAAGTCAGTTTTTCTTTCTCCCAGTGTCCAGTGTCCAAAATTACTCTAAATGAAATTGTTCAGAAATTAGCCTCCAAAAAGTCCACATCACCTTGGAAGTTGGTTTAAACTTGTTCTTTCTCTTTCCTCCTAGCAGTAAGTCCCAGTACAAAAGGCTACACCATGGGGTATGGGCACAAACTCTTTTCTCTCAACAGCAACACTCTTCACTCCACAAAGTTTTCAGCAGTCTGATCCAAGATCACCTGGCCTCCTCTTTTCTAGTGCTGCATCTCATTAGTCCCCACCACCAATCAGATCGCTCAATTTCTACTTTTACAATCATCACTTTTTTTCTGCATGTGCAACAGGTACCATTTTGTCTCCTCACGATACATTTGGTTTTGTCAAACTGTAACTTAAACTTCCAAACAGGCTGTGGCGCACCAACATTCCATCACTTCAAAATGCCTTCCAGTCATGCCAGGTGAGTGATTTGCCCCTCATCTTTTAGATTCCGGACGACTGCCCCCATTTTTGTAATCACTGTTCCCTGCATATTACTTCAAACTGGATGATAGTTCTTTTTCAAAAACAGCAGTCATGTGTATAGTCCACATGCTCCTGGTCTGGGGAGTTTGGGATATTTCTTTCAGGCAGGCAGCAACCACTACTCTCAGTCCCTCAGTGGTGATCGAGTTTGAGGCAGATACCCACCTTCCTTCCCTGTCTAGGGGTTTGATGCATATTGTCTCTGGGAAAGGGAAGGGATTCAACTTGACTGAGCAGCATAATAATAAAGCAAGGCACACACACAGTGCCTTATTTATTTTTCAGATTCAGAGTCCACTGGTGATGGCTGGGTTTCCATCGAGGTGCTGGCTGGATGGCATTCTCCCTCCCTTCATGACTGGTGGCAAAAAGTCACTTTAGATTTAGAAAACACTAATCGGATGCAGTCATTTTATTCAGTCACAAAAGCTCAAGCTGGACAACAAAACTTCATGGAGGGGAGCACATAATTCATTGTTACAGTTCCACACTTTTCCTACAGCCGAGAGCCATGGCACAGTCACTTAGGGAACCCGGGTTTTGAACCTGGACCCTCCACACACATTCTTTGCTTGTTGAGCCATAGGGGCTCTGAATTTCTTTCAAACACTACCAGTGTTCTCAGGCCACTATCTACTTCTTGATCCCTGCCCGTGGGAGTGGGGTGCACTCTCACTCTCAAACCTTGCTACTTGCTTCCTCAAATGGGGGGTTCTCTCTCCCAGGGCAAAGTCCTTTCCCTCAGAGTGCAGGCCACCTGCTGATCCACGGGCAAGGTTCTTACAGGACAGCCACAACCCACAAGCTACTTCCACAGGAATTTCCACAGCAACCCATCCACTTCACAGGAGGTGGACACTTAAGGGAAAGGGTCCGCGCTGCCAAAGCAGCCCCTCCAAGGCAGTCCTGCCATCACTGACCTCTGTCCCTCTCGTGACAGCCACCTCACAAATCCTCAGACCAATGAAGCTAAAACAGGCTCCAAACAGCTTCTCTTCTTCATTCTGGCTGTTGGGCTTCCTCCCTTTTCCCCACACTGGCATGTGGGATCTGGATGCTGGGGGCCAGGGGCAATCTCCCCACCCAGGCCGCAGGCCTACCCAGCCTCGACTGAAGACCCTCCCCTCAGACCTTGGAGTTGGCACCAGCTGCTCCTCACTTCTCCATGACTCTACTTGAACTCCTCTGTTTCTCTCCACACCATTTGGAGCTTCAACATTTTCCACGTGCACGCCAAGCCCCGCCCGCTGGCAAGCTTGACTGCACAAACGCTCTTCCCGATGCCAACAAGGCATCATTATTTAGTATTAGTAACCCCCCTAATTCGGCACAGGGGTTACACATTCATCGTCTGTGAGAACAGCATTTTACATGCATCAGGACTTAAAACTACTTTAAATAGAAGAGTAAACATAACTTTACTGGTGTACTTAATATGGACAGTGACAATGTAACTATAAACAGCTCAGACTGGGACTTATATCTCACTGTTTACTGCAACTGAAACTGATCAAAGCTGAAAGTGACAGCTGACAAACCAATCTAAGCTAATGTAAACAGGCACCGGATTGCATTTCAGTGTCTGTAACCGGAATGAAATTAAAACTCAGCTGTTCCAACATGTGACTCGTAAGTGAAACCACTTTTATTTTAATTATAAATACTAACATCATTCTTAGCCGGTCAGGATTGTTTATGTCTAAACATAAGAGACATTCTTATAACAACACAAGATTGTCTCATCAAATTGTTCTAAAATTCTGAAGTTTGAAGTTCAGCTGTCATAGTGCACTTCACACACAGGGGTCTCTCTTATTTTCTACAAATTAAAACATTTTGAATTTAAACTCAATTTGAATTTTTTAAACAGAAATCTTCAACATGATTTATAATATGCTTACACTTACAGTTCCTGTATCATTTATGGCTAAAAGAGGGTGTTCTTAAATCCTTTGCGTGCAAGAACAGCATGGCTTTATTTTGCATTTATCGCACCCAAAGAGCTTAGGAGTACACTCTTATGACCACAACAGCCACAGTAATGGTACAATATAAATAATTGCCGATGATGAAAATATCAATACTTAGAAATAGTTTTTTTGTTTAATTTAAAAGAACGTCTTTTAGGGTAAAAAAAGGCCTACAGGTAACTTGTCCTTTAGATAATCATCTGATATAACGGTGCTGTGTGTGAGAAACTCTTACCAAAATAAGAGTGTCTCATGCATCAGTTAAAGGAGCGGTGTGATTGGTCGAGAGTGTCACATGATGCTCCCTCAAGCTATGATAAGAATGAAACTGCATCAGAATGAAACTACAGTGAACAAGCCTATTGTAATCTTACATTGTGTGTGTGTGTGTGTGTTTCTGTACATATGTATGCATGTATGAGTGTGTATGTGTGTGTTATTGTATGCCAGTGTGTGCGTTAGCGTGTCTGCATATATATATATATATATATATATATATGTGTGTGTGTGTGTGTGTATATATATATATATATATATATATTATATATACATATATATATGTTTTTGCATTTTGTATATATGAGCACGTGTCGGTTTCAGTTTAATTTTTTTGTTTATCCTCCTGGTCACTGGTGCTACCCACCTCTGGCTGGTGACCACTCATCCCATCCACCCCCTTCTCTGGTATCTACCTGTCCTCATGGGCTCCACAGGGCCTTCTGCCCCATGGTGGGTTCTATCAGGGGCATTATAAGGGAAGTGCCCCCTTCTCGTCCACAAGAGCAGAGGAGAGTCAAAGTGGTGGGGCCCAAGTGGGCCAGTGTCATGCTGCTGCACTCCAGTGTTTTCACTTTGTTTCTCAATTGTGTGGTGCTTCAAAGTCAGGCTGTGTCCTTCCTCCTTCAAGTTCCTCTGTCTGCACCATCACCTGTGGTCAGACAGGTGGTGGTATTGCAGCAGGCACACAATTCTCCTCCTCTCCCCATGAGCCCTCGATATCTCATTCCCGAACCTGAATTGCCTGCAATGGGATCAGTAACCCTACAGCTGTGCAGAGAGTCTGGCCCTCAGTTTCAATTTATTTAGTAGACAGCAAGTTGAGTACCAGTCTCCTTTACAAATGCATCCAGTAGAGAAGAGAATTTATAACAGGTGATCAAACAAGAGATACAGAATACAGTATACAGTAATTATAAAATGGGTCTCGAAAATCCTGCAACCTCATTGGCTAAAACGTGTCACATGACCGTGTGTAAATCCTGCAACAGACAACCAGTAAAAATTCCACTGATCAAATGTTAACTTTCTTTGAACATGATTCTTGATTTTTTATTTTTAACACAGATTAATTTTATAATTGCTGCACCTCGTAACATACCACACAAGTCGTGTGTAAATCCCTCAACAACACACACCCTGCAATGCATTCTTGTTTGAATAATGTGCATGTATATGTGTGTTATTGTATGCCCATTTGTTTGTGTATATGTGTGCATATGTGTGTGTGTGTGTGGATTTGCATATACATGTGTGTTAGTGTGTTTGTGTGTGAGTGCATGCATGTGTACCTGTGTGCAGTAAAGTGGGACACCATTGGAAATGAGTCTCTTGGCTCAAGGGGGTTTACATCACCTATTGATAACCATGATAGTGTTATCACTGTAAGAGGCAATAATCTTATTGAATGAGTAAAGAACAGGACCAAAGGCTGAGTACTTTATACTGACGAGCCAATCAGATTACTGCAGAGGATAGTGATCACATTACTCTACTATCGCTATTATGCTGCATGTGAAAATTAAGCACTATCACCCCCAAAAAATAAATCATAAATGATGGAATTTATCTGGTTGTTTTGGCTGAGAGGACTCAAGAGGATATATCCTTGTTTATAGTTGTTGCCGTGAGTGCAGGCCAGTCAGAAAGCAAGGTAAGCTTGCTGTTGGATAAACAGTTTGCAGGTCTGCTTGTTAATTGGAGGAGAGGCTTCACATGTAGTATAATATCAAATAAACTTAACATAAACAATGTCAGAGTGAATGTGTGTATATAACATCCATGTTCATGTGTCTGTGTGAATATGCGTATGTGTACGTGTGAGTGCCTTGATTATTTTTTTTATTTAAAATTTCTGTCGAGGAAAGGGACTCTGAGCTGGAGCTCTTTCCAGATGCAGCCTTGGGAAGAGTGTAACTTTGGGAGTAATGAAAACAAACAAAAAGAAGGTAAAAAAATATGGGAAAGAAAAAACTAAAGGCAAACAGAAGTTATTTGGAAAACACATTAGCTTAAAAACATTGAAACATCGACAACGAAGGCAGAAAAAGATCAAAGGTCCATCTTGTCTGCTTGGAGTTCCCTGTCTGCCACGGGACCTATTGTCCTTACGGGGTTTCAGTCAATTAATCAATTTTATTTATATACTGGAGAGCATGTGAGCAAAAATGCCTGTTTTCTCAAGCATCCAGTGAAGGATGAACAAAGAAAACACAGTGACAAATTACAATAAAGCAGGATACAAAGCACAAAGGCACTAAGAACAGGTTACCAAAATACAGTACAAGGTTGGCTGACAAAAGAGGTGCCCCAGTAAACAGCCACACTGGGGCAACTAACAAAATAAACAGAGTGACATTTCCAAATAGGTACTAAACAAAACTAAAGACAGTATTGGAAAACTAATAGACCAGACTGGCTAAATGTCAGACACACATTGGTTGACCAGTGGCCAGGGGAATAAGGGTCATAGGGAGGGGGAGAAAATAAAGGTAAAAGGACAAGATTAAGGAATCAAATCAAGACAAAGGGACATGGGGGGAGATGATATAGTGAAGGGAAGAGCAGAAACCCTAGGTGCAGGACGGGGAATCGGGATTGATATACAGTGGGTGGGTATGAGACAGGGGATGCAAGAGGAAATGGCACCCAGGTAAAAGTGCTTCAGGAGGGGTGGAAGATGGAGAGAGGGGTAGGAGGAAAAGGAGGGGAGATATCAGAGAGAGTGGTAAAGAGAGAAAGAGAGGTGGGACGCCCATTGAGGGGGCCATACAAGGAGAGGCAGGTTGAGTCCAGACAAAGCTAGTGGTCATATAGGGAGAAGAGAGGAGGAACAGAGTGGGCAAGGAGAGGAGTAATGGGTAGAGGGGGAGAAATTAGGGGGGAGGAGAGTGAGAGGGATGGGAGGGAGAGGTAAGGGGGAGTAGAGAGAAGCCTGGGAATTTAGATAGATCAGGGAGGAGGTCAGGAGCAGTCACCCCCAGAAGAACTGAGGATGTGAGCCTTAAGTGAGGAGTTAAACACACTGATAGTACTAGAGGCCTGGATTAAGGGTGGCAGTTTATTATACAGCTTAGTGCTGATGTAAAAGGCTGAGTTCTAGCCCTGCTTAGTTCAGAAAAAAGGAGTGATAAAAACCACACTTGAAGAGTTTTAAAGTTTTATCCCTTCAAGTCCTCCAAGCCCACCCTCCTGCTCTCCCTCCCTACTGCTATTGATGTGAGCAACCACCAGACCCTTCACTCTGTCTCAGCCATGACTGAAAGAAACCATTTATGGTCATGGCACCCACCACCTCCACTGGTAGACTGCTCCATGGCTCCACCACCCTTTCCATAAAATAGAACTTCCTCACATCCCTCTTAAACCTTCCACTCACCAGTTTCCACTCAGGACCTTGGATTCTTGACTCTGTACTCATGCTGAATAGTTCCCTGCAGTTCACCTTGTCTATTTCCTTCAGGAACTTGAAGATCTCTGTCATAGTCCCCCTCTCTCATCTGGCCGCCAGTGAATACATGTTTAGTGCCCTGAGACAATCTTTGTAAGATTGTCCCTGTTGCCCTGAATCATCTTGGTCACCTTGTGTCCAGCCTGCCCCTGTCTTTCCTTAGGTGAGGGCTCCGGAACTGGGCACAGTATTCCAGGTGCAGCCTCACCAGTGACCTATAGAGAGGTAGTAGTACACTCCTTTTTCAAACCCCAGGAATTCCTCACATCAGTTAAACAAGTGCAATCAATCCCCTAGAATGAGCAGCCCAAGAGATTTAGAATTGTACGCTAATTATGGAATTTAGAATGAAATTCAAACTCTGCTGTGTGGTCAGGCTCACTCCTGCACTTTAATGTCAAATTTATTTCTCCGCCTGTTGAAAGCAGTCGCACCAAAGTTTTCTCTTCAACTTCAGACCAGTTTACAGTTTATTATTTTTTAAAAACGTATTTTAGTGTACTGTTGCGTTACTTATCAATAACTCTGCATTAGTTAGGTTATTTATTGTATTGTTATCACTTTTCTCCGGTTCTCCATCACAACCCTGGAACTGGAGAAGTCTATTTTCGTCATGGTTCCCATTTTCATGGAACCGCTTTAAACCATCTTTATTTCAATAAAAATTATTACTAAATTAAACCACTTTGTGGTTTTTACTGTCTGTCTATTTGATAATTTAGCCTAACAAATTGGTTGGGTTATTTTAAATTGCATTTTCTCTGAACTGCATTTCTAATACTTAAAAAAAAAAAAAAAGAAAAGAAACAGTTTTTATGTTTGCTTGCACGCATGTGCAAGAAACATAGTGCCATCATCCGAGATTTCGGAGGTGTGTCACCCCCTCTTCCAATTCAGTCAGTGTGTTGGCAGGCGCGGCCCCTGTAAGACAATGCATGCGGGAGCTGTCTATGACAAGCTCCAAAATGCAGTGGCACACAGTTGAAAGGGGGAGCTACGCTTCAGTGAGCAGTGATAAGATATCGCCTGCTCATGCGCAGCTCCCCCTACACACACACACACACACACACACTCACTCACACGAAGGCATGTGCCCCCCTCGCACGCACACACTGTACAGTCGACGGTGGGTGCCCAATCCCCCGTCGGCTGTGCTGTGCTCCCCCTGTCCCCCAAAGCCTTCCAAACTCATGATATAGCCGATGGGGGGGTGCCCAATCCCCTGTCGGCTCCACTGTCCTCACCCCCCCAAGTACTGGGTGCCACACTGGGAGCCCACCCCAGTGTGGCAGTAGATGCTTTGGCCGACAGGGGTGCCCAATCCCTCGTCGGCTGAGCGCCCCCTAACCATCCTTGTGCCACGCTGGGAGCCCACCTCAGCGTGGCAAATGTCCTGCTGTCATCCTTTTTTTTTTTTTTTTAACCTGTGAAGAAAAAAAGGTCCAACGTAGTCTCCTGGTTCCCTCCCACAACCCACACCCACCCACTGCACCCTGCCTCCCCACACCCCCATCACCCCATAATTACCTCCGGACCTCGGCGCTACGATCTTCGGTGGACCGGGAACACGTCTGCACTCTTCAAAGCCGACCGCGAACTGAGGAAATGCCGGTAAGCTGTATAATGGGCTAGATAGGGTTTTTTCAACTTTGTTGCATATCTCAGGCATTTTTTGGAATTTTTGCACCAAATTTTCAACATGGGGTTTTTGGGACCCCTTCTCATGAATGATATCACTGTCATGGCAGTATTCAGGCCCGAAGGGTGATTTCGCAGTCACTGCGCAGTCACTGCACGAAATCATCTTTCTGGACTGATTAATGAAACGACACTGCAGTGTTCATAAGGTGGGCTCTCAAGAAGTGTATTTTGAAAATTTGGTGGAAAAATTCCCAAAAACGACTGTTTTACGAGCGTGCATTGTTCAGTTACTACGCACACTCGTAAGTTCGCGAATTTTCAATATTTTCACTCCAGATTTTCAACATTGCCATTTTACCACACCTTCTTATGAGTAGTACAGCTGTCAATTTTCACATCTCACCCAAATGTGTTTCCGCCCATGTAGCGCACAATGGCACAGTCGGTGTGCAAAATCAATGTACGGGACAAATTAAGAAAACCACAGTGACACTGTTCATGAGCAGAGGTCTTAAAATGGCTATGTTGAAAATTTGGTGAAAAAATTCCTAACAATGACTGTTTTAATACGCATAAGCAGGTTAGTTCCTTTACGACGCCAGAAGTTCATGAATTTTCAATATTTTCACTCCAGATTTTCAACATTGCCATTTACCACACCTTCTTATGAGTAGTGCAGCTGTCATTTTCACATCTCACCCAAAGCGTGTTTCCACCCATGTAGCGTATAATGGGCAGTCAGTATGAGAAATCAATGTACTGGACAAATTCAGAAAATCACAGTGACACTGTTCATGAGCAGAGGTCTTAAAATGGCTATGTTGAAAATTTGGTGAAAAATTCCAAAAATTTTGTTTCTGACGTCGTTGTGCGAGTTCACGCTGCGTACTGAAAGATCTGCGAATTTTCATTATTTTCACTCCAGATTTTCAACATTGCCATTTTACCACACCTCCTTATGAGCAGTACAGCTGTCATTTTTCACATCTTGCCCAAAATGTGTTTCCGCCCATATGGCGCACAATGGCGCAGTAGATGTCTTGAAATCAATGTATGGGACACATTAAGAAAATCACAGTGACACTGTTCATGAGCAGAGGTTCTTAAAATGGCTATGTTGAAAATTTGGTGAAAAAATTCAAAAATGACGCTGTTTCTGACGTGCGTTGTGCAGTTCCTTGGCGCTTTCGTAAGTTCGTGAATTTTCAATATTTTCACTCCAGATTTTCAACATTGCCATTTTACCACACCTCCTTATGAGCAGTACAGCTGTCATTTTTCACATCTTGCCCAAAATGTGTTTCTGCCCATGTAGTGCACAATGGCACAGTCGATGCTGCGAAATCAATGTATGGGACACATTAAGAAAATCACAGTGACACTGTTCATGAGCAGAGGTTCTTAAAATGGCTATGTTGAAAATTCAATAAAATTCTAAAATGACTGTTTCTGACGTCGTTGCACAGTTCCTATGCATGCTCATAAGTTTGCGAATTTAATATTTTCACTCCAGATTTTCAACATTGCCATTTTATTACACTTCCTTATGAACAGTACAGCTGCCATTTTTCATATGTCGCCCAAAATGTGTTTTCGCACATGTAGCACACAATGGTGCTGTTGGTGTGCGAAAGCAATGTTTGGGACAGATTAAGAAAATCACAGTTACACTGTTCATGAGCAGAGGTCTTAAAATGGCTATGTTGAAAATTTGGTGACAAAAGTCCATAAAATGACTGTGTTACGAGTGAGCATTGTGCAGTTTCCACGCACCCTTGTAAGTTCATGACTTTGTAATATTTTAAGTCCAGATTTTCACCAGTGGCATTTTTCCACACTGCCTTATTTACAGTACAGCTGTCATTTTTCACAACATGGCCGAAGTGTGTTTTCACACTTTCAGCGCAGAGATGCATGGTCGCTGTGGGAAATCATTGTTCAGGACAGATAAAGAAAATCAAAGTGACACTGTTCATGATCGGAGGCCCCAAAATGCCTGAGTTGACAATCTGCTGTAAAAATCCCAACCTAATTATATTGGTAATGCGTTGCACAGTTTCTATGTACTCGTGATGTCACCATTTTTTAAATATTTTACTGCAGATTTGCAACATTGCCATTTTTAACACCTCCCCATGAACAGTACAGCTGTCATTTTTTACATCCTGTTCAGAATGTTTTTGCACCTGTGGTGCTAAATGCCGTAGTCGCTGTGCTTTTGGCTAAGAAACTGATATTCCCCCTGTTCATGAGGTGGGGTCACAAAAAAACCATGTTGAACATTTGGAGTGAAAATACCAATGAAGGCCTGAGGTATTAGGGTTTCCAACTACAACGCCCAACCCTGTAGAGAATGACAGGCATCAGGACTGTGACTTGGGAATTCTTGCCTGTAATGCTCATACCATTCCACACCCAGCAGCCAGTGAGAGGCATCGAGGTATGCCTTGGACTCTTCGGCCCCAAAGTTCACCCTATTCTCCTATATCGCACCCATCTCACTGTATTTCCTAATGGAATGGGAGCGCATAAGGGCCAAAGACCCCAAGGAACACCGTGACACTTGTCAGTGTCTGCAGGGTGGGGTGTGGTGAAATGGCATGGCCATTATGCCTGATGACCCAAACGCACACCCCAATGCCTGTCACTCTCTGCCGGGTGGTGGTGGGGTTGGCTTCAGTTCAATACTTCACTGCCATTCCTATTACGCAGCTCTGTAACTTCTAGACTACCACTGCCAATGCCAGCAAGCAAACATTCGGCATTGACAAATGCTTATTTTTCTTGATTTAAAATATTCCCTTTGGGAAACATTTTAGCTTCCCTGGTTCACCAGTGTTTGCTATGACTGACTGATCCAAATAGAAGACAGGACCTACAAGTTTTAAAAGTTGTAAAGTTTGTTTCCAACACCTGCCAAAAGCAGACTGCCATGAGTTGTGTTTAAACTGCATAGGTCCTGACCATGATTTTAACAACTGTGAGCATTGTACAAAGTCTTGCCCTAAAACACAAAAGGAGATAGCTACAAAATTGAAAGACATTATGACTTCTTAGTCTGCCTTCACATCACCAAATGGCTCAGATGAGGGTCAAACTCCTCAAAGTAAGCAGCAGTCCCTGTCAAAGGGGACACAATTGAAAGATAAAGCTGCAAAAGATGGAAAAGATGGATCAGAAATCAATGTGTATGAATGGGGGGACACTGAAAGCAGTAAACGTAAAAGAGCCTCAGAGCAGACACCAGGAACTGTGCATGTCAAGAAAAAAACAAAACAAAAGGAAAAACATGTAGCTGTCTCTCCCCCTGAAGAAGGAAAGAAGTTGCCAGTAAACAACAAATAAAATGCCCGCAATAGAGGACATGACTAAGCTATGGCAATTCTTCAAGTAATTCCAGGCTATGGGAATTTCATTAATATGCCTGCCCCCCTTCCCAGGCTCCAGTTCCACTCCCAATGCCCGTGGCAGAAGAGGTAGAAATGTTTTATGAAAAAGAGGAGGGGGGAGAATCCATGGAACCAGATGGTTCTCCTGAGCAAGGATTTGGCTCACCTCCAAGACCTTCAGATAACTATACCTCTTACTATACCTTTGTGAGACATATTGTCAATACCCTCAGCATTTCCTCACAGGTTGAATTAATGGATATGACGGGCTTAGCTCCTACTGAGAGGTAGTTTTTCTCCAACTATAAATCCCCCAGAAAAGCCACTTTTAAAATCATGTCAGCACCCACCTCAGTTGCTGGCATAGGTAAGAAAATTCAGAAAAAATATCAGGTTATCAAACAGGGATCTGAGTAGCTGTATTCCCACCTTGATCATGAGGGAATGGTTCAGACTGCGGCCTGCGACAAGGCAAAAGTGTCCCTTTCCTCCCAGCCACCTGAAAAAGATTCCAGGAAACTGGATACTATGGGCAAAAAAGTGTATACGTCAGCTTCCTTCGCTCCTAAAGCAGGCAGCTTATCTGGCCTACACAGCACAGTACCAGTGAGTTTTATTGAACTCTGTTCTGACAATGAGCAAAAGAGGTAATGGAGACCTGGCACAGGCGAAGGCTGACTCAGCAAGATCAGTCATAGATGCCACGAAGTACCAGTTTCATATGGCAGCAGACACAAATGACACTGCATCCTGGGTTATGGCTCATGTAGTTTCCCTAAGAAAGTTTGCCTGGTTAAAAACTACAACTCTGTCCCAGGGCAGTCAGTCAAAAGCTATGGATTTCCCTTGTGTCGGAAATTCCCTGACTGGTGACAAAACAGAGGCTTACATGAAAAAGGTGGATGAATATAAAACTATCTGTAAGAGCAATACTGAAAATGAAAAGGCCTCCACATCCTACAGCCCTTATAGAAGGGGAGGTAAGCGTAGGGGATACTACCCTTGTGTTTTATTTTTTTATTTTTTATTTTTTTATTTATTATCATAATTGGAATTACAACCCTTTGAGTCATAGACTCCTTTGCAAAGGCTCCATGTCTTAATACTGAGGTTACAGAAAAGTGTGAAAATTAACAAGACATTGTGACCATTACAATACAGTGAGGACATAAATGAGAGCAAAACTCTAGGGTCAAGGTAACCCAGCGTCACCAGAAACACATTAGATAAAAGGTTACTTTCGAGGTTTCACAAGTAGGTACAGAGAATTCAGACAATGTAATCATTATGATACAGTGAGGACATGAATGAGAGTATAAACTCTAGGGACAGGTAGCTCAGTGTCTGCAGATACATAGTCAGTGATACCTAATACAGAGTTATGCACAAAATTATGCAGTTCAGAAGTGATGGGAAGTCAGCAAAACAGTGTAGCTTTGAGAGGTATCCAGTACAGGGACCAGGACTAGCGGGAGGCTGGAATGTAAAGATCCCCTGGGGAGGTGGGGATGGAGAAGGGCTAAGAGCAGTCACAGGTGGCAGAGTCAAGAAATAGATTCTTGAGGTTGGATTTAAAGAGGCTGAGCTTGGGTTCTAGGGAGATAGAGGCTGGAAGGCCATTCAGCCAGAGGGGAGCACGATAAAGGAAGGACCTTTGTTCCAGAGCGTTCCTACAGCGGGGTACTGTGAGGGAGGCTTTGGCAGAGCTTCTGGAGACCCTAAGAGGAGGGGCTGGTTGGAGAAGGGGGTGAAGTCCTGGGGGGGCCTGTCTGTGATATATTTTCTTGGCAATCAGGCACGTATGGTATTTAAGCATCCCCTCAAAGTTTAGCCAATGTGTGAGTTTGTATAGGTCATACGTGTGGGTCAGTCTATCATGTCCCATGACCAGCCGACAGGCTTTGTTGAGGGCCATTTTAATGTGGCATAAAGCAGTAGCATTAGCAGTGCCATAAATTACTATCCCATAGTCCACCAGGAAGAGTACCGAGGAGGATACTGCGAGGCAGATAGCCTCATGGGGAAGACAGTGCTTATGGCGATTGAGGAGTCCAAGTCTAGATTAATAGAAGCAGATAGGAGCTGGATGTGGTTGTGGTAGATAAGAAAGGTATCAAGGGTAATACCAAGATATTTGAAGGTTGTTATCTGTTCTAAGGGGGTTCCTAGGGAGTTAACAGTGTTCAGTGGTAGATCATGGTATGGGCTCTGGCGGTGGGCAAAGATCATGGTCTTGGTTTCTTGTAGTTCTTCTGCCTCCTATGACTACCCTACACAAATAGGCTATTATAGGGGCAGGGGTGGAAGCGGAAATAGGTGTACTGCTTCAACACCTCACACACCAGCAGAAAAAAATACTGTTGGAGCTTGAGATGAAGAAATTACACCAAACATGTGGTAGAAAAAGTACCTGCCACACAGAAGGGCAAGGGACTTCACTCTAGATACTTCCTAAACCTCAAGAAAAATAGGGAGTGGTGACCCATTTTAGACCCGAGATACCTGAATGAATAAACACTTAAAGAAAGAAAAATTCAGGATGGTAACACTGGGCTCAATGATTCCATCTCTGTAAGTGGAGATTGGCTGAGATCATTGGACTGAAAGACGTCTACTTCCACATACCAGTCAGGCCAAGTGAGTAACTGTGGTGGCAGCACTTTTGAGAAGGAGAGGGGTGGTGTTGTTTCCCTACCTGGATGATTGGCGGATCTCAGGAAAAACACAGCTGCACAAACTCTTCCCTACTACTGACTCAAAACACTTTGGTGGATTTAGGGTTCTCAAAAACCTTCAGAAGTCTCAAACAGAACCAGTTCAAGTTCTGGACTTTACTGGTATAGAGCTGAATACCCTGCAAGGGAAGGCATTCCTTCCTCTAGCAAGGGTAACAAATCTGATTTCAACTGCATGATCCTTCACAGCAGGCTAGCCAAGGACTGCAAGGGATTTTCTGAACTTACTGGGTCATATGGCCTCATCCACAACAGTGGTACCAGGGGCCTGATTCCAGATGAGAGATATTCAGTATCATCTAAGAGATTGGTCTCAGAGGTGGGATACCCTATCCAAACTGATGCCTGTCACAAGAACATTGTGAAGGGCACTAGACTGGTGGAAGGAGAAATGCAACCTCAGAAAGGGGGTTCCCTTCCACAGCAATTTCCTACAGTCATTCTCACAACATTTGCCTTCTTCCTAAGTTGGGGTGCCCACCTGGAGGATCTAACTGTGAGTGGCACATGGAGTGCACAGGAGACTCAAGAGTACATACATCTCCTGAAACTCAGGTCAGTGTGCATGGCAGTACAAGCCTTTTTAATTTTCACCCCCATCAGTGGTCATTCTGGCTAGATCAGAACAGACAACATCACAACCATGTGCTACACAAACAAGCAGGGAGGAACAAGAACCTCAAGCTGTGCATAGAGGTCATGAAGATCTGGAACCTGGCATATTCCCTGCGGGTGCAGCAATTCACAGCACATCTGCTAGGGAAAGACAATGTGCTAACAGACTCCTTGAGCAGGATCAGCCAGGAAAATCATGAATGAGCCCTGAACAAGCAGATGCTGGCATCAGTGTTAAAAAGGTGGGGTACACGAGAAATAGATCTGTTTGACTTCAGGGAGAACAACCATTTTCCCTTTTTTCATTTGTAGACCTCCAGTAGTGGGTTCAATCCCACACAATACTCTAGTCCTCAGCTGGTCATACACCTTCCCTCCTTTCCCACTTCTACTGAGAGTGCTGATAAAACTGAGGAGGGAGTCAGCAACAATGATTCTAATTGCTCCAGATTGGGCCAGGCAAATCAGGTCCAGTACTCCATGCACTGTACCTCTTCAGCAGACAGCCTATCAACCTGCTCCTGAGATACAGCCTGTTAACACTGTCCTGGGAAGAATAACATTCCCATATCTGAGAACACTATGCCTCAGAGCATGGTTCTTCAAGAGTTAGAGTCCTCTGGGCTGAATCTTTCTACAAACGTTATGGAAGTGTATAAGGTTTCCAGGAAAGGAGCAACAAGGAAAACAGATTACCCCCCAACATCTCTGTCCACAAACCTGGATTATCTAGTCCACCTCCAGTCCATGCTCCTAAGGCTTTTGACTTTGAAGGTGCATTTGGCAGCAATGTCAACTGACACATCAGCTGGCAAGGAAAGGTCAGTGGCCTTACAACCCATTTTCAAAAAAAAAATTGAGGGCTTAATCACCTATGCCATCCAGTGAGGGAATCTGTCCCTCCCTGGTTTTGAACTTGTGCACTGCTCAGTTGATGGAGGCTCCCTTTGAGCCAATCCCAACTGCTGTGTGCACACTTTCATAAAGCATTACTCTCTGGACATATTATCCAGGAGAGATGCCAGTTTTGGCACTGCTTTCTAACCTTTTCCCTAAATAGGTTCTTTACCCATTCTCCCATGGGATTACACTACTGCATCCCGACAGGCACTTGCCCAGCACCTAACATCCCGATGCCAAAATCCCAACTCACGTTTGCTCAGTTCGATTATGCCACGCAGAAGCGGGTTTTCCACCACCCCAACCCTGTATTTAAGATTGCAAACTGACACTGGCAAAATTGAACTGTTGGGCAAATGGGTGTCAGGATTTTGGGGTCGGGATGTTGGGTGTCGGGCAAGTGCATTTCGGTGTAATGAATGGATACCTCCCAAGGTGCTGCTATGGAGTGTGCATTTGTTAAATTTAAGTGAGGGATTCCTGTGCTTAGAAGAAAAAATTACTCACCATAGTAATGTTGTTTTAAGCATAAGAACAGTATCTAAAAAAACAGGCTTAATAGACTACTGTGGTTCTCAGTTAGGGTCAGAGAAGCAGTTAGGGACAAAAAGAAGGCCTTCTATAAATACAAGGAAAAGCAGGTGGAGGCAGAAAGGGAGGATTAGCTACAGAAAAACAGGGAGGAAAAGAGGGCCATCCGGGAGGTGAAAGCAGACACTGAGCTGTGTATTATGGAGGAGGTCAAGAATGGAGAAAAACAGTTTTTTAGATATATCATTGAAAAGATAAAAAAGGGGTGCATTGCATGCCTAGTTAAGGGGGGTTGCAGTGTGAGAAAGGAGGATGAGCAAAAGGCCGTCATCCTGAATGACTGTTTTTGCTCAGTATTCACTTAGGAGGACTGTGGGTCCATGCCAGAAAGTGGCATCAAAGTGACCGCTAAGGGAGTCCTAGAAATGAGGCAGCCAATACTTACTAGTAAGAGAGTCCTGAAAGGGCTGGTAGCCCTTAAGATATGTAAGGCCCCAGAATCAGATGGGTTGCATCTGAGGATACTTAGGGAATTAGCAACAGAACTAGCTGAACCACTGGCTGGGCTGTTCAACTGCTCACTTCAGTCCAGGAAAGTTCCAAGGGATTGGAGAATGGCAGACCTCCATCATGGGGAAGCTGATGGAATCACTAATCAAAGAGGACCTTGTAGACTACCTAGACAGCAACAGGCTCCAGGATAGTGAACAACAGGGTTTCATGGTGGGAAGATCTTGTCAAACTAGCCTGATTTTTTTCTTTGACTGGGTGACCAAGGAAGTAGACAAGGGCCACGCTGTGGATCTGCTGTACTTTGAGTTCAGCAAGGCTTTCAATTTAGTACCACAAAAAAAGTTGCTCAAAAAGATGGAAGACCTAGGTGCAGCTACAACCGTACTGAACTGGGTGGGTAGTTGACTAGAAGGGAGGCAGCAGAGGGTGCCGGTCAATGGAGTTAAATGAGAGGAAAGGGAGGTTACAAGGGGGGTTCCACAGGGATCTGTCCTGGGTCCAGTCCTCTTCAACATGTTCATTAGTGACACTGGTGAGGGAATCCGGGGTAGGCTGCATCTCTTCACGGATGATACAAAACTATGTGGGAGTGTTTTTTTTATTTATTTTATTTTAATTTTTGTTGACCGGGTAAGTGCCATGAGCCAAGGCCCTTTTTCAGGCACAACCCGGGACCAAAGGTCAAGATATCAAGGTACAAAATGTACAAATCCAAAATATTACAATATACAAAAACACAGACATACATCAACAACACTACATCACTGAACACAGGGTGGATAGTGATGAGGAAATAAGGGATATTCAGAGGGACCTGCAAAAACTAGAGGGGTGGTCAAAGGTTGGGCAGTTAAAATTTAATGCCAAAAAGTGCAAGGTAATGCATCTAGGGAAAAGAAACCCCAAGGCAAAGTACTGGATGGGTGGGGTGAGACAGCACTATAGAAGAGGAACAGGACCTAGGAGTTATCGTCAGTAACTCCATTAAACAAATGAGCCAGTGCAACAAGATCTATAGCAAGGCAAACAGGATGCTAGGATGTATCGAGAGGGGTATTGATAGCAGAAGAAAAGCGCTAATACTTTCTCTATACAGATCCCTGATGAGGCCTCACCCGGAGTTCTGCATCCAGTTCTGGAGCCCTCACATCAAAATAGCCAGGGATAGGGTGGAAACAGTGTAGTGCAGAGTAACAAAAATGATTCAGGGCCAGCAGGGCAGATCTCATAATGAGTGCCTCAAGGCATTAAAAATGTACTCACAGGAAACCAGAAGAGAGAGGGGAGATATGGTAGAGGCCTTCAAGTTCCTTAAAGGAATTAACAAGGTAAACTGCAGGGAATTAATTATCCTGAATACCAAGTCGTGGTCACAACTCAAGTGGAAATTACCAAGACGGAGGTTCAGGAGGGACTTGAGGAAGTACTTCTTTACAGAAAGGGTGGTGGAACCCTGGAACAGTCTGTCAGCTGAGGTGGTGGGTCCAAACACAGTCAGGGAATTCAAGCAGGCATGGGATAGAAAGAAAGAAATAGTGGTCGCCTGGGGTGACAAGGCCAGGAAGAGAATGGGGATAGGACAGGGATGGTTAGTACCCTGGAGGAACAATAGGTTCCGGGTAAGGTTCCAGGGATTATAAGGAGTATGGGAAGAACGGATGGATCTCTGGCCTTTTTCTGCCATCATGGTCTATGTTTCTATGCTTCTTCTAAAGGGATCTGTCACTAAGTTTAACAATCCCTTATTCCTGCCTCCCCCTTCCAGAACCTGGAAAACAGTTCATACAACAATCAGTTCCTTTTCAAACTGCTTGAGCATTACTCATTACACTGCTTCAACAGTTGTTGCTAAGTGGTCCAAGTGACTTAGTTTTTTCACAACAAATTGATTTGTTCTGTCAAATTTAAAACATTTTTGGGATAAACATTCTAAGAACTTTTGGTTGCCATTTAGCGAGTCTCAGTGGTCTCTGCTACCCCTAGGTATAGAAATAAATCTAACATTATAGTGCAGGGGTAAGCACGACCACACAGCTGAGTTTGAATTTCATTCTAAATTCTGTAATTAGCATAACAATTTAAAGCTCTGGGGATGCTCATTCCAGGGGAATGATTGCCCTTGGACTTCAGCAAGGCGTTCAACACCATTCCACATAGGAGGCTTGTGAACAGGCTGGGCAGCCTGGGATTGGATCACAAGGTGATGAACTGGGTTGGAAATTGGTTGAGGGATAAAACACAAAAGGTGGTGGTGGTAAATGTAGCAAAATCTAAGGAAGGGAGGGTGACCAGCAGGGTGCCACAGGGATCAGGTCTTGGACCTATCCTGTTTAATATCTTCATTAGTGACATTGCAGAGGGTCTGGAGGGCAAGGTATGCCTCTTTGCAGATGACACTAAGATCTGCAATAGGGTCGATACTCCAGAAGGGATGCAAAAAATGAGGAAGGACCTAGCAAAACTGGAATAATGGTCCAGAGTGTGGCAGCTAGGACTCATTGCAAAGAAGTGCAAAATCATGTACTTGGGGCGCAGGAACCCAGGGGAGGATTACATGTTGGATGGAGAGTTGTTATTGGCTACCAAGCAAGAAACAGATCTGGGGGTAATCATGTCTGATGACCTAAAGGTGGCCAAACAATGTGCCAAGGCTATGGGAAAAGCCAGAAGGATGCTGGGGTGCATAGGGAGAGGTATCACCAGCAGAAGAAAAGAGATGGTGATACCACTGTACAAGTGAGACCTCATTTAGAGTATTGTGTCCAGTTCTGGAGACCGCATCTCTGAAAGGACATAGACAGGGTAAAGGCAGTTAAGAGGAGGCAACAAAAATGGTGCAGAACCTGCACCAAAGGTCATACGAGGAGAGACTGGAGGCACTAAATATACATACCCTGGAGGAGCAGAGAGAGAGAGAGAGAGGAGACATGATAGAGACCTTCAGATACCTACATGGAATAAATAAGATACAGAAGGGTACCATCTGTCAAAAAAGGAGTTACTGTGGAACAAGAGGGCATGATATGAGATTGGAAGGGGTAGACTAAGAGGCAACATGAGAAGGTACTTCTTCACAGAAAGGGTGGTGGAGGCATTGAACAGCCTCCCAGCAGAGGTGGTGGGGGCAAAGTTGATGGGGGAATGAAAAACTGCATGAGATAGTAATAGGAGAACCCTGTCGATACAAAAGGGAAGGTAAAGCTGGAGATAAAGTAGGATCTGCAGCTTTTTTTAGTAGGTAGGGAAAAAAGGGCAGACTGGGTGGGTTGATCGGGACTTATCTGCTGACAAATTCTATGTTTCTATGTTTTTATATTATCTATAATTAGCATAAAATTCTAAAGCTCCAGGGCTGCTCATTCCAGGGGAATGATTGTACTTGTTAAACTTAATGAGGGATCCCTTTCTAAGAAACATACGATTGCACTATGATGCCAGCAGATACAGGCCTTATGGTCTATCAAGTCTGCTGGAGTGTGCAGCCCTCAGTGTTCAGTAGTGATGCTACCCCCCAACCCCCTCTTCACCTTCCTCACTGACAGAACCAACTGAGTTACCCCATCCTCCCCTTCCCCATCCTGATTCTGCCCCTAACCCTGTCCCACCCCCTCTTAATTCCCCCAACTGAAGCTTGCGAAACCAGCTCCTCAGGCAAAGCATTCCATGCCGTCACCACCCTTTCTGTGAGAAAGTGCCTCCTCATTTCTCTTCTGAACTCCCTGTCCAATTTCAGACTGTGCCCTCTGTGATCCCTTCTTTTCTATGTTTAAATGGGCCCTCATGACTAACCCTATTTATACCCTTCAAGTATTTGAAGGTCTAAATCATATTGCCCCTGTCCCTTCTGTCCTCCAGGGAGTACATATTGAGCTTCCTTAATCTTTCTTCATAGGGCTTTTCCTTCATCCTGATTAGCATCTTGGTCACCCTTCTCTCTACCCCCTCCAACAGTCTGATGTCCTTTTTTAAGAAGGGGCACTAGAATTGTACACACTACTCCAAGTGAGGCCTCACCAGTGCCCTGTACAGTGGCAGAATCACCTCCTCACTCCTTGAGGTGATTCCTCTTGCTATGCACCCCAGCATCCTATTGACCTTTGCCATCACCTTCCTACATTGTGCAGAGTGATTCATATGGCCTGTGTCCAACACATCCAGATCTTTTTCCTCGATGGATACTGATAACTGCACACACCCCAGCTGGTAACTGTGTTCAGGATTCATGTTGCTGAAGTAAATAATCCTGCACTTCTCTGCATTGAAACCCAACTGCCAAGTGCAGGACCATCTCTCCAGAGCATCTAGGTCTTCCTGCAGTACCCCCCCACCCCCACCCTATACACCACTGCTCCCAATTCAGTGTCATCGACAAACAGGCTTATCCTACTTTGGATCCCTCCATATCTGCTATGTAGATGTTGAATAACACAGGTCCCAGCACTGAGCCCTGTGGTACCCCACTGATGACAGCCCATGGCGATAATAGCTCCCCCCTTACCACCACCCTCTGCTTTCTATTTTCTAGTCAGCTCTCAATCTATCTGACCACTTTATCCCCCATCCCCAGGTCCATCAGCTTGCCTATCCGCCTCCTGTGTGGCACAGAGTCAAAGGCCTTGCTGAAGTCTGAATACAGTATATCAACCTCCATGCCTTCATCCAGAGCTCTAGTCAACCAGTCGTAAAAGACCACAAGATTGGTCTGACAAGACCTTCCCTGGGTGAACCTGTGCTGCCGATCATCAAGGAACCCAGTCTCCTGCAGGAATGCCACTATTCTTTCCTTCAGGATAGTCTCCATTAGTTTCCCCACAGTCTATATAAGGGTGATCAGATGATAAATCCCTGGTTCATCCCAAGAACAACTTTTGTGGATAGGCACCACATGTACCATCCTGCAATCCAGGAGCACACATCCTGTTAGAAGGCATGTGTTGAATACATCTGTCAGAGGCACTGCCAGGACCTCTGCAAGTTCTTTTAGGACCCTTGGGTGTATCCCGTCCAGTTCTGGTGCTTTATTTGTCCACAGAAACCTTAGGCCCTCTAGCATCCATTGCACAGGGATCCCCTCTTCTACCATCCTAGCTCCCCCTTCTTTCTCTGCCCTATCCTGCCTCATCTGTCTAGGTACCTTCTGCTCCCTTGTAAAAAACAAGCAGAAGTATTTATTTAATACCTCTGCCTGTTCAGCCCCTTTATCCCCCCCCATCCTTCTCCCACCCTAATTCTAGTAATCTGCTCCCTGCATTTCTTTCTCTCCCTGATGTATTTGAAGAACCCTTTTTCACCCTCTTTAATCCCTTGAGCAAGCCTTAGCGCTTTCGCAGCCTTGACTGCCCTTACCACCCTGGAGCTCCTAATGTACTCCTCCTTATCTGCTATTTTACCAGTCCTTTTCTACTGTTTAAAGGCCACACATTTTTCCCTCACCTTTGACTGTACCTTCTTGATCCACCAGCTAGGTTTATTTGACCTGGCCTTCTTACTCCTCCACTCAGTGCAGGAGTTTGTGACCTCCACCAGCCCCATCTTAATGATGTCCCATTTCTTATTTTTTCTTACTACTTCTTTTATTTAGTTTTAGCTTGTTTTAACACCTCCAGAGGTACAAGTAGTACACTATTTGTACAGTACATTAAAATTAGACAATTTCTTGCATTTTACAACTGTTCAACTAGTTCTTATATGTAAAAGCAGGCTGGATTAGCCCTCTCATCTGACCAAGCTTTTCACATCTGCATTAGTAATAACATGATAAATATAAAAGTTATCAACTAAAAACTAAAGACAAATGTCGGGTACAGAGTCACAGATATCCTAATTATTTTTGTACCCATTATAGATTGGATATATGACAGGAGCGATGGTAGCTAGTTCATCCTCAGAAATCTGGGTTTCAGGCCTCCTTCTCCCTCAGTAGCGCAGTTCCCTCCTATTGCCTTCTCTATGTTATCAATTTCCTTCCTCTTATTTAGTTTACCCCTCCCTCCTCAGTGTCCTGGGATTCTTCAAAGAAGAGCCACCTAGTCCATCTGTTTTGGTAAATGTGGGACGGCTGCCTAAGGTTGAATGTTAATCTTTCCATTTGGTGAATGTTTCCAATCACTGTTTGCCAGTCTTTAATCGTGGGTGGCTCTTCTTGCCACCACCGTCTAGCAATGGCTTTTAATGCAGCAATGGTAAGGACCAGCCACAGATATTTTATATCCTTGTCCTTCATTTCCTTTATGGTTACTCCTAAAACTAAATGTTCTGGTCCCAATGGGTCTTGTACTATAAACATTTTGGAAAGGTGCTGCTGAATATCAGCCCAGTATTGTGTCAGGGCAGGGCAATACCAGAAAATGTGAGCCTTGGTGGCATGTCCCTCCCCACAGCATCTCCAGCAGGTGGACAGAACCTCTGTGTGTTGATGTGCCACCTGAACTGGTACCAGGAAGAATCTGGTCCTCAGTTTCCAACTGAATTCTTGCCATGTTGGGGAGGCCGATGTGGCCCACGTATTCCTCCAAACAATAGACCATTGTTGGTCTGTAAGTGTAATGTTGAGGTTATGTTCCCATCTAGGTTTTAAGTATGGAGAAGAGAGTTCTAAGTCTGAAGTGTAGTTACCATAAAGCAAGGTTATAACATGTTCAGCTCTATCTGAGCCCCAGATTTTTTGGAAGGGTGAGTCTCCCTCCTCCGTCTGCAGGTCAGGGCCCCCTCTTATTCATTTGCTTATTTAGATAAAATATTAACTGATATTATCTAAACTTGTCTAACATGTTAAGATGACATTTTTGTTGAATTGCCTCAAACGGTAGTAAGGTATGTCCAGTCATTATCTGGAGGAGAATGTAGGCCCCTTCTGGCCTGCTTCTTAAATCTTGGACTGCTAGGGCAAGTCGTGGATCATATGCCCACCAAGTAAATCTCCATAACTGTCTTCTGGTGTGTCCTCTACGAGTCCCTCTCCTCCAACCCTCTAGGACCGCCAATGTACCTGAGAAGCTCATCACTTCCTGTGTTCCCCTTTCCCAGAAAAGGATTGCCTGTAGTGGGGGCTCTACCTGTTTTAGAAGCTCTATCCTCTTCCAGTGGGAGTTATATCTCAGATTTCTCCATAAGAGGCGGCGCTCATCTGGGCTGCTACCAGTACCTCTCCAAGATCTTGGGACGGCCATACCCCCTCCCTATAGGAGGCGAAAGAGTTTCCTTCTCAGTCTAGGTCTCTTCTCCCTCCCCCATAGAAATGAAAAAACATTTTCTGCCATATCTCTAATTCTTTTTGTAGTACAATACACGGAACACACTGAAACAAGTAAAGTAACCTTGGTAAAGTATACATCTTTAGGCCCTGTGTTCTAGCATAGAAAGATAAGGGAAGTAAGGACCACCTTTGGAAATCAGCCCTCAATGTGTAATCATAGGTGGGTAATTCAACTTCCTTAAATGTGAGGATTCAAGTCCCACCCTGATTCCCAAATACTGCATACTGGAGAGGTCCCATGTCATAGGGTACCTTTGTTTTATGTCTTCATTCACCACCTGGTGGAAACTTAAAACCTCAGTTTTACTCTGGTTTAGTTTGTATCCTGATAATGAAGCAAATTCCTGCATCTGTTGAAACAGAGCAGGCAGAGAGGTCTCTGGATCCATCACATACAAAAGGATGTCATCCTCGTACAGGGCTAACTTATGTTTGTGAGTTCCCATAGTTATCCCTCTGATCTGAGCATTTTGTCTAATGCTTTGTGTATATGTAGAGGGCAAAAAGCAGGGGGAAATGATGTCCCATTTCTGGGTGGTGTCCATGTCTGGACTTATGGTACCCACATGCCTCCC
Source organism: Neoceratodus forsteri (assembly GCA_016271365.2). Lineage (NCBI taxonomy): Eukaryota > Metazoa > Chordata > Ceratodontiformes > Ceratodontidae > Neoceratodus > Neoceratodus forsteri. The sequence goes on along the minus strand of CM057449.1, from coordinate 172,379,571 downwards.
CAGTACTTCTGCCATCTTACCAAAGTTGGCCGTATTAAGGTTAATGACCCTGGTGGTGGTACATGCGTCCTCTCTGCCCAACTTGAGGGAGAACCATACTGAACTATGGTCACTCCCTGCTATGGGATCCTCCACCTTCAACCCCCTTACCTGATCCCCCATTCATCAACACAAGTTCTAATATGTTGCCCTCTGTTGTCGGCTCTCTTACCAGCTGCATCAGGAAAACAAACCTGGAGTGCATTCAGGATGACTTGTTACCTGCTGTTAGCTGACGTCATGGTGTCCCAGTCTACCCCAGGTAGGTTGAAGTCTCCAACCACCACTGTGCTGCCCCTTCTACACTTCTGCTGTATAACTCCCACTAGCTCCTTATCCTTCTGCTCTGTCTGGGTTAGTGGTTGGTACACCACCCCTAGCCTGATCCTCCTGTTTCTTGTATTGCTTAAACTGACCCACAAGGTTTCCATATTCTCCCCTCTCCACCTTCTCCTCTACTACACTCAGTCCCTTCCCTTATGTAAACAGCTACCTCTCCTCCCTTGCCAGTTACCCTGTCCCTTCTATACAACCTACAGTTCAGTATTATTAAGTCCGATTCTCTGTTTTGATTTGCCCACATTTCCATGATGGCAGCAATATCTACCCGCCATCCGACAACAGTGCTTGAAGCTCTGGCATCCAATTCCCTAGGCTCCTCGCATTCATGGATACTACAAACCATTCTTTCCCATGATCCCCATAATTTCTAACCCTTTCCTTATACCTTCCTTCCGTACTAGATCCCCTGTGTCCTATATTACCATCTGGGGGGGGGGGTTAAGGTTCTCCACTGACCTGAGCCTCCAACTGTTTGATATTTATTAGCCCCTCCCCCATTAGTTTAAATTGAAGTTGGATGCTAGAAACTCCTCGAGTTTCTTCTTCAGGACTGCTATGCCCTCCCTGCTAAGGTGCAGCCAGTCTTGGGCATACGAGTTATTGTTTCCCCATGTCTCCCCCCATTTACCTACCACCCCAAAACTCATAGACCCACACCACCCTCTCAACCATTTGTTCGATTCCTTAATTGTTTTGTTTACCATATGCACTGGCTTTGGGTACAGGCAGTACCTCTGAGAAGGCCATTGACCGCACTACATTATCTTACACCCTTGCCAGTTCTCTAAACTGTGACTTGACCTTCTGAAGACTGTTACCTGCTAAGTCATTAGTGCCAAGATGCACTACTGAGTCGGGCTCCCCCCCCCTCTCCTGTCACCTTCGGGGTTGATGTGCTTTGCTTTGTGCGCTGTCATCCCCAGTAAACATTCCACCGAGACTGAACTCTTCCTGTTCTGATTCCCATCCCATCTGATGCCCTCATTGACTGAGTTACCTAATAAGACAGCTGTTACATCCCCTCTTTGCTGGCCAAACCTTAATTCTCTCTCTCTGTGTCTGTGCTTCTGTCACCTTACTCCCCTGGTTTTGCCCTGTAAGTGTTTCCCCCCAGACCCCCTGCATGTACCACCTCCCCTCTGTGAATCTTATCCTCACATTGAACCATAGCTACTATAGTCCCCACTTCACTCCCTGAGATTCCCACTATAGACCCTCTTTCTGGAGGTTTTATTAATTCCTCATTTCCTTCCCCCTTTGTCTTTTGCCATCGTCTGCTTTATCACTCCTACTTGCACCTTGTGCCTGCCTGCTTTCTGTATACACTGTTACATAACTTGCCATTGAATTCCCTCTCCCCTCCTGAATCTTTGTCCCCTGTTCCTTTATCCTTGTTCCAACCCAGTAACTCCAATTTACCAGTCTTTGCCCCCTCTATGCCTCTCCCTCCCATCACTGCCCCCACCCGTTCATCCTTGTTTCCACCTCCCAACTTCCCCTCCCCCGACACTGGTGCTATAAACCATAGCACCAGCCCCTTCCTGATTGACTTAGTCCTTCAGACTTCTTCAGGGAGCAGTCCTATTCTGCACGCTACCCATAGTCTTAATGCCATACCTAGCCACCATGGTACCATCCCCTTCCTGACTGTCTGTGTCCTTTAGATGACGTAAGGGAGCATGCCTATTCTGTACACAACCCCTAGTGTCTCTGCCATTCCCATTTCTTGTTATCCCTCTATACAAACAGTTGGTGATACCCCATCTGGAGTACTGCATGCAGTTCTGGAGACATAGACAGGATGGAGGCATTCCTGAAGAGGGCAACTAAAATGGTGCAGTGTCTGCAACAGAAGCTATACAAACAGAGACTAAAGGAGCTTAATATGTATTCCCTCGAGGAAAGGGGAGAGAGAGAGGGTACATGATAGAAACTTTCAAGTACCTCAAGGGAATCAACAAAAGTCCAAGGGGCAGCATGTTTCAGAAAAAGGCGTGCAAGAACAAGGGGCACAATTTGAAGATAGAGGGATGGCTCCAGGGCAATGTGAGGAAGTATTTTTCACAGAGAGGTGGTGAACACATGGAATGGCCTTCCTGAGGTTGTGGGGTCAAAGGCAGTGGGGGAATTCAAGAAAGCATGGGACAAACATAAGGCAATTCTGGTGGGGGGGTAGGAAGAAGCAGGCTTTTGGTTAACTAGGATCTGTAGCTTATCTACTGGGTAGGGAAATGGGCAGATTAGGTGGCCCAAGCAGTCCTTATCTGCCATCAAAGTCTATGTTTCTATGTTTCAAACAGCATTATCCCCCCCTTCACCGCACTCCTTCTCCTACCCACCACCTGCCAGCCCCCTCTTCCTCCAACCACCTCTACCATACCCATACCGTGTTTCCTCGTGCTTTGCCTCTTCCTCCTCCTCCTCCCTTCTCCTTTTCCTTCCCACCTCCCACCATCCCCATTCCCTACAACACCCAGGAATATTTCCAACCCTGGAAGTGCCTCCTACATATCCCCCCATACTTCTTCTCATTCCCCCTTCCTTCCTCTAGTGGTAGCCCTGAATTCATTCCTCTCCCCCCAATACTTCTTCCCCTGTTCCATTCCTCCAACTTCCTCCTTAGCTTGATCTTTTCTGCCTCTAGCCGAGTCAGTCTTCTACAAATTGGGTAAAACCCCACTTGCCACAGCATAGCCATATACATCGCAGCTCCATATCCATTACACCACACTAATCTACCTGAACCCCCCCCTCTCCCTGTGCCCACTGCCCCTTTCTGTTGCCCTCCCATTCTTCCCTACTGTCCTGCCCCCACCTTGCCCCACCACCCCTTTAAGTTCAGATCCTTCCCCCGGACTGCATGTTACATGCTTGCTAATTTCGCTACTATGCTACTTTAAGATAGCCCAGGTTACTGTTTTGGTAGATATTTTCATGAAGAATTTAACTATAGCCTAGGTCTTGGTAGGTATTTTCATGAAGATTTAACTATAGCCATGGTCAAAATTCTAAGATGTAATTATAGCCCAGGGTAAAATTCAAACCAATCATGACAAGATCCTTCCAGAATACCTAGAGCTCAAAACCATCCTTCATACTTTAAATTCACAATCCTGTGTATAGAACCTTTAAAGATCTTTTAGAACAGCCCAGGTTTCTGTCTTGGTAGATATTTTCATGAAGAATTTAAATGTAACCTTGGTCATAGTAGGTATTTTCATGAAGATTTAACTATAGCCTAGGTCAGAATTTTAAGTTTTACTATAGCTCAGGTTAAAAGTCAAACCAGTGATGAAAAGATCCTGCCAGAATACCTAGATCTCTAAACCCTCATTCGTACTGTAAATTTACAATCCTGTACATAGAACCTTTAAAGATATACAGTCAATCCTGAAAAGCTTATTCCAGAATACACAAAGCTCCCATCGTCTTCATTGTGTACCATTAGAACACTTAATGTATCAAGTTATCAGTCTATAGCCTTACAGATTAACCCTTAAAGCCCCATTTATCATTCATTGAACACTGCAGTTGAAACCCAAACTGCTCATTGGCCCCCTATAATGACCCAGGCACAGTGTAGTATTCCAAATACAGCATACACAAACTACTTAAAGTTCAAAATTGACATTATTAAACATCACATATTAATCCCCCCTGACTGTAACCCAAATGCAGAATTCCAAGTACAGTGCATATAAAAACACTTAAAACTTTAGGTTAACAGCCTTGAGCATTACAAATAAGAATATAAGAACATAAGAAAGTAACCAGCAGAAGGAGACCACACGGTCAATCTTGTCTGCTCAATTTGTAGAAGGATCTTTGCTTTTGCTCTTATACCAGTGACCCTGTCAAGCTCCCCTGTGACATTAATCTAAATACAGAGGTACTTTGACCAATAGCCGTGAACATTGTCTCAGTTCTAGTCATAGACTTTTCCCACTCCTCAGTACTGTGCTCCTCCTCTCCTTTTCTGTCCAATTCCCAATTTACCTACTCTACCCAGTCTTATTTGTGCAGGTATTTAAAGGTTGTGGGGTGAGGTGGATGCACGGCCCAAAAACTTTCTCCCAATAAACAAACATAACATGAGTAAACAACATTATTACAGTGAGTAATGTTTTCTTATTGCTGTCAGTACCCCTTCCGATACACCCCAGCATCCTATTAGCATTACTACAGGCCATGTTACACTGGCTTGATTGTTTGAATGAGTCACTAATGAGACTCCCAGATCCTTTTCCTGTGCTGTAGTACTCAATTTAACCCCTCATATCCAGTACTCTGTTCAGTTTTTTTCCCCATGTGCCTAACCTTGTATTTTTTGGTGTCGAATTTCAACTGCCAAAACATAGACCACCTTTCTAACCTTTGTAGATCCCTCTGCATCTCCTTGATCCCTTCCTCACTATTTACCATACCGCAGAGCTTTGTGTCATCTGAGAAGAGACACAGCTTGTCCCAGATGCCATTTCCAATGTCATTAATGAGTTTATTGAAGAGGACAGGACCCAGGACAGATTCCTGTGACACCCTACTTGTGATCTCCCTCTCTTTTGATTTGACCCAGTTTACCACCATCCTCTACTGTCTTTCCTTCATCCAGTTTCCATCCCATCTAACTATGTTCCTAGCTGCACCCAGGACCTCCAATTTCTTCAGAATCTTTAGAAACCTTCTATGTGGCACTGAGTCAAATGTTTTGTTGACATTTAAGTAGAGTAAATCCACATTGTGGCTTTTATCTACTACCGTTGTTACCCAATCAAAGAAAACTATAAGTTTGATCTGAAAAGACCTCCCTGCCACAGACCCATGCTGTTTACTATATTGCAGACCATTGTTCTCTAGGTAGTCCACAAGGCCCTCTTTTATCTTTGGGAGAAGCATCAATACAATAATTTAAAATATGCAACATTAATGAGAAAAAAAAAATAATGGGGGTTGGGGAAAGGAAGTTGCAAAATATTCAAGGGTTGGAGTAGCATAGAAACAAAGACTTTGATGGCAGATAAGGACCACTTGGCCCACCTAGTTTGCCCATTTCCCTACCTACATGATAAGCTGCAGATCCTAGTTAACCAACAGCCTATTTCTTCCTACCCCCCCCACAAGAATTGCCTTATGTCTGTCCCATGCATTCTTGAATTCTCCCACAGTTTTAGATCCCACAACCTCCTCAGGAAGGCTGTTTGCAGATGACACAAAGATCTGTAACAGGGTTGATATGCAAGGTGGGGTGGAAAGGATGAAAAGGGACTTGGCAAGGTTGGATGAATGGTCAAATGTATGACAGCTTAGATTCAATGCAAAGAAGTGCAAAGTAATGCACCTGGGAAACAAAAACCCAGGGGAAGAGTACACAAAGGGGGTGAGATACTGACAACAACAAAAACGGAAAGGGACCTGGGGGTAGTCATATCAGACAACCTAAAGGTGGGCCAGCAATGTGAGGAAGGCAGTAAGGAGGGCTGGGGGGATACTGGGATGTATAGGGAGAGGCATCGCCCTCTGTACAGACAGTTGGTAAGACCACATCTGGAGTACTGGGTACAGTTCTGGAGACCCCATCTCCGCAAAGACATAGACAGGGTGGAGGCTGTCCAGAGGAGGGCCACCAAAATGGTGCAGGGTCTGCACCAGAAGACATATAAAGAAAGATTAAAGGAGCTTTAGATGCATAGCCTTGAGGAAAGGAGGGAGGGGAGGGGACATGATAGAAACTTTCAAATATCTCAAGGGAATAAACAAAGTCCAAGAGGGTAGCATCTTTCAGAAAAAGAAATGTGCAAGAACAAGAGGGCACAATTTGAAGATAGAGGGGGGATGGCTAAGAGGTAATGTGAGGAAGTATATCTTCACAGATAGGGTTGTAGATGCATGGATCAACCTTCCTGAGGAGGTCATAGAATCAAAAACAGTTGGGGAATTCAAGAATCAGCAGGTTTAGCAGCGGTGCTATCCCTTTTGAATATAGCGGGCGGTCTGCAGGTGTGTGCTGCATGGACACATTGCCATGGTGTCCACTGGGTGCCAGGTCACTACTTACTGCCTGGCATGACTGAAAGCGGTGGCAGATGATGGCATCATAGGAGGTGCCATCCATGTGCAGCATGTTACTTCCATGTCTGGTTTCTTTCTACATTTAATATTTACTGATTAGGGTCATGCAAAGCCGCACAAAAGTCGCGCAAAGCCATGAAGCTGCACAAAGCTGGTTTGCCCAGAGTTAAGACTACCTTTCCCTGCGTGGTAATTTGCACCATGCAAAGTGTCATGCTAAGTCACGCAAAAACACTTTGCACAGTGCTAAAGCACTGAATATAGCATTGTACCTATTCATGTACATGCCTCTCAGTTTGCCCCTTGCATACATTATACTTTTGCCCGGTACTAATGCAGTTTACTCACGCTATTTAACCTTTTGAATATTGTGGACCCGCACAAACCTGGTGCTAACTGTGCGCAAATGGTTTGCGCCCAGCACAAAATTTTGAATATCTGGCCCCAGATCTTCCCTTCTGCTGGTAGGAAAAGAAAGAAAAAAAAGACTCAACTCCTTAATCCATCATAAATCTGTTAAATTTATTATATGTATTTGTGCCACCATGTAATCAACACACTAATGTTTTGTTAGGCGTGGCCCACTTTTTCAAGATATGGTGGTCATCTGTTGACAAAAACAAAAATGCAAATAAAAACTATGATAAGTTATTATTCCAGATTCATCCTTCACATTTCTAATAAGGCATTAAATTCTCCACCTGTAGTAGTACAGATGTGAGGAATAACTATGAAATTCAACTAGGTGCTATTTTCTCTAGCATACATATATTGTAAAGTTCCTCTTGCATGATTACTACATATTCCTTCTTGTTCAAAATGCTACCGAGAAGTGCTTTAGTACCCACCTGTTTTTGAAAACTACTATATCTAGTGATTTTCTAAAAATGTGTTACATGCGAACATACATACGAACATCCGAAACTGCAAGCAGATACAGTTGCACTAGAGTAAAATATTATTAAGTATGAGAGTTATAATAAATAAATCGCATGGTGGTAAATTAATGAAAAATTATTACCCTAAGGTCCTTAATACAGTTTCCATATATAAGACATAGAAGCAACCCACTCTCTACTTCCATATTAAATTTTCTATTCACTGTTTGTAACCTAACCAGTTGTGGCTCTATACCAGGGCACACCAGGGCATGTGCCCTGGTAAACAAATGCTGTGCCCCAGTTGGTGCCAGTGCTATGTCAAGACTGCAACAAGAAAAGCCATAGGATCAATGACAGTGATGTGTGGTTAGTGCAAAACCATACAGATTATATGTACCAGCTCCGAAACTGCACATTGCTGTAATGACTGCACGGTTTTTGACTGTGTGTATGTGTGTTCACAGCCTTGACTGGACACTGTTGGTGCCCCATATGGTGCAGAGCTTTCCCCACAGCAATAATATACTAGTACCCTGGCTGCCATCTATTGTGCCCCACCTGTGCCCTGGTAGCCAACAGTGACTAGAGCCGCTACTGTATCCAACAACCAGTTGTACCATATGAACAGGAAGAGATATACTGTAATCATACACAATAAGCTTTATAACATACATATGACAGAAAATAGCATTTACTCTGTTCATAGATATTGTTGCGAACACACTGCACTAGAAAACACGAGCAAGCAAGCATATTATATGGCGCTTTCAAGGAACTTAAAAACATCACGTTGTAAGCACACGGACTGTTTTGGAACAATATGGAGTATATGGAGGCCTAACTGCAAGTAGCCAGAGTAACAAGTGGACTGAGGTTACTGAAAGACCTAGCACACAATATTGACAACACGGAGTTCTTACAAAAATGGCGGCTGATTCTACACAAATCCTCCATTAAATTAATGTAGCTCATTTTGGAAGAAAATAAGTCAAAACATAGAATTTATATCCGAATTAAAATTAAAGGAGGAGCAGCTTGTCCAGTTTGAACAACAGCCATACTTCGACTCGTTGAATCAAAAACTGAAAGACTCCATAGCTAAACTTTACCGAGAGAGTTAAAGGCTCTGAAAAAGAAAATGTTCATAAGAGATAAAACTGACTACAAGTAGGACCAAGTATTCACCTGGAAGAAACATCACCAGGGACAACAGCAGGCAGGCTAACCACATGGAATCCTTAAGAAGAACCTGAGAGTTTCCACCAGCTTTGGTGCAGACATGAGCAATACAGATAGTGACAGCTCAGACATCTCACTTTTTTTAGAGGCAGAACAAGCAGAGAAGCAACCTACCCTGTTGCGGAGCAATCGCAACTTACGCTACCAGGGATTAATGGGAGGCAACAGACAAAACAAGGACTGAAGAGGAAAATGAGGTGAGGGTATGCCAACAGAGGAAACGGATGGTATAGTCCTCAGGTCTAACAGAATCAGTACAGAGCCAACAAGATTCAAAGGTGATTAACTTTTCATCACATATACTTATGGGCACAGATAAAAAGGGCCTGTCATTTTCTCCTACTGCACCAGCTAGCACATTTCCAACATATATTGACTTATACATCTTATGCAGGAATCGAAATGTCAAATCGTTTCATTACAAAAAGAACAAAATGGGGTACCTGAGTACACAGTCAGTGGAAAATACACATTCTTCTTTCCACTAAAAGGCAACCTTTAGCCACCCAACCAAGTCCAGCTACAGCGAACTTTCAGAGCCTCTGCAAACAGGATTTATATGATCTTTTTGATGGTCTGCCAAACTTGAACTTTAATAATCTAACAGCAGAGGAAAAAGAAGTCCAGAAGGGACTCGAAAGAAGTAAGAGTGGGACAGTAAAATCGGAGGATAAAAGGGGCAGTATCATCTTACTGGATACTACAGACTACATCAATTAAGTCTACAGGCGACTTTCAGATGCTACATTCTATAAAAAAATCACTTTTGATCCCTCCAGAGAAATCAAATGGGTGATTGATGACTACAGTGACAATCTCTTTATTAATAAACATATAGATCAACAGGCAAAAGAATTCCTAACTACTCAGTTTCCTCTGAAGCCCACAATATATGCACTGCCAAAAGTGCAGAAGTCCGTCACCCCCCCAAGTAGACCCTTCATCAGCGACATTGGATCAGTTCCCAAGCCACTGTCAAAATTCATAGCTTTTCATCTTAGACCATTCGTTCCCCAATGCAGATCACACTTGAAAGACACTGAAGAAGTGCTGCAAATTCTAAATGAGATGGAGCTTTAGAAAGGCACGATTCTAGTCACCATGAAAATAGAATCATTGTATTCTAATGTATCTCATGAGGCACATTTGATGCCATCACCCATTTATTAAACAAATACCCAGCACAAGAATACCGCCCCAACTGAATGGCTAGTCAGATTTGAAGAACTGATTTTGAAGTTTAACCACTTCTCATTCTTGGATGAGAACTACATATAGGTCAAAGGTGCCAAAATAGGGGACACTTTTGACCATAACCAGACTAGGAACCCTTTTTCAAATAAGCTATCTCTTTGGAGACACTATATTCAGGAGGTGATGGTTGTGTGGCATGGTGCCAAGGGGGAGCCGGGCTTATTTGTCCACCATATCAAATCCACAAACCAACATCTGCAATTTATATATACTTCAGATCCAAACAGTATTAATTTTCTAGATTTGGAAATTTTTAGAGGTTTAGAGGGCAACGTTAATGCCACCATCTCCCGAAAACCCACAGTTAGGAATATGTTGCTCCAAACCTCATGCTGTCACCCACGACACACGATCATCAAAGCCACAGGTTTTCAATTTTTACCAGAAAATCTGGTAACATTCCAGAATTTGGACTGCCTGCACACCAGTAAAAACAAAGACTTTCATGGAATTTGGCAGTTTAGACCAGATCAGTAAATCTTCAGAACTTGTATTTTGCTCCGAATTGCTTCCTGTACTATTTTCAGTTTGCTTCATTTAATGTTCTGTACATTCTTTTATTCTAATTATTTAATAACTAAAAGAATGACAGCAGAATCCCAGTCAAATCTGGAAATTAGACTAACAATCACCAGTGCAATTCCCGGAATTTCAAGTCTTAAAAACAAAATGTTATTATTTTAATAACCGCAAATCAGTGGCCTTGACAATCATTAATATCACCGAAGGACAGTTCCCATGTTTAAAGAAGAACAGCAACCAATCAGATGACTTTGAAAAAAGAGTTATGGACCTAAGAACCAGGTTTCAGGAAAGGGGATATTCAGAGTATGACATAAGGAGGGGGGCAGAATATGCAGGATGGCAAAATAGGGAAACCCTTATTTACCAAGACAGAAAACAACATAACCAGGAAAACCAGCTCAATTTTGTGAGAACATATTCTGCTCATGAAGAACATATTGAAAAAATCATTAAAAAACATTGGCATGTGCTCATGGTGAATAAGGCCTTTGAAAGTATTAGTGAAGTGCCACCTACAAAGGCATATTGCAAGCCTCCTATTATTACAGACAACACTCTGCAGAGTAGAGAGCAAGTGGATCAAGGAAACACATGGCTGGATAGGTTGGGTAAGGGCTGCCATTATTGCAAAAAATGTGGCAACGTGATTTGTCAGGGCTCAGAGTTCACTAATCCCACCAATGGTAAAAAGTACTCCATAAGGGGTTGCATCACATGTGAAAGCACAGGCATTATTTACCTTGCCATGTGCAAATGTGGCTTATTTTACATATGCAAAACTGTCTGCCAATTTAGGATAAGGGCTGGGGAACATACAAGAGCGAGGTGCTGTTGTGAAGTCAGGATTTGGAGGAACCGGAATGGTCAGCTGTGATGGGGTTCTGTAGGCTGGATGGAGGTGAATAGGATAGGAGTGGTTAGGTGTAGAAGATGCCCTGAGTTTACATGGGACCTGAAGAGAGGCCAGACATGTTTGGTTCCCACCCCAGGTGTCCCACCAGATTGAGTGGGCAGGTAGCCTGAGGGGCTGCAGCACCTATCAGTCCTCTTAGGGCGGTGTTTTGCAATGCCAGACCAATCAGAAACAAGACCGCTATTATAGAGGACTTGATTTCTACAGTCAATCTGGCTTGCATCACAGAGACCTGGGTGGGTGATGATGCAGGGCCAGTTTTGGAGGCATCTGTCCCCCAGGTACTCTGTAGTGCACTGTCCTAGGGTGGAATGCAGGAGCGGGGGAGTGGCCCTCTGTTTTAGATCCAACCTGGGCTTCACTGTGCACCCAGTGGAAACTACAGTACCAGGTCCTTTGAATGTGTGGCAGTGCATGGGGGTCCAGGTGCAGGCTGCAGGATCCTTCTTATTTACTGCCCTCCTGAGGTGGGGGGAGAGTTCCTGCAGAAGGTGGTGGATCTCATCATTGGTGAGCTGTTGGAGTCCCCCAGATGTTTGGTGCTGGGGAACTTCAGTGCTTGGGCGAATGTCGAGTCATCCAGGCATGGCTCCAACCTCCTCCAGATGATGTCATCACTGGGTCTGACACAAGAAGTTACTTCCATTACTCACTGTGGCTACATGTTGGACCTGGTGTTCTCTCTGGGGCTTGAGGTAAGGGAAAATGGAAAGGGAAAATTATTTACCCAGGAAAGGCACACTAAGCCAAAGCTTGTTTCCAGATGTGACCTGGGAGCACAAGAAAGTTAAGTGACTTGCTCAGGGTCACACAGTATGCAAGTGGGAGCTGATGGGATTCAAACCCAGGTCTCCAGATTTGCAGCTCACTGCTCTTAACCGCTACACTATACTGCTCATGGTGAGTAGCCAACCTCAAGATTGATCAGGTCATCTGGTCTGATCATTGCACAGTGAGGTTCTCATTTGGGCCCCCCTCTGAGAGCCCTCCCCCTGTTGAGATGGTCAGCTACCACCCTTTGAGGGGAATGTCCCTGTTGGGTCTTCTGGCGGTAGCTGATCTATCTAGTGTAGGTGCTGCATATGTGAAGGGAACTAATGAGGCACTGGCCACCTATAATAGGGCGATGTCCGCAGCACTCGATGCACTTGCACCAGTCTGTGGATGACCCAAATCTTTTCACTTGAGATCTCCCTGATTTGATGGAGATTTCAAGGTGTTGAAGATTAGGGGTCAGAAGTTAGAGCATTGCTGGTGGAGGACCAGGCTGGAGGAGGACAGAATGGCCCTGGGTGCCCACTACGGTGAGTACCGGGGCAATCAACCATAAGAAGGCAGAGTTCCTATCCAGGGAGATTGCTGCAGGGAAGAATTGACCAGCTGTGCTATTTCAGACTGTAGACAGGCTTTTACATCCGATCTGTCTGCAGCTGAAAAAAGCCTTTTCTGCCACCTTGTGTGATGAGTTTGCTAAGTTTTTCACTGACAGGGTGTCCTCTATCCAGCAGGGAATCCCATCAGTGAACCATATGATGACTCACAGTGATCACCTTGGATGTAGCAGAGGCACTCCACCTGTCTGGGGGGAGTTTAAACCGGTGGAGGTGGCTGAGATCATTGAGGCTGCTTCAAAGCTGAAGCACACATATTACGAACTGGACCTGGTTCCAACGCATTTTCTGATGGGATGCATTTGTTCCATTGGCCTGGTGTTCCCCTTGATTGTCCAGTGTTCTCTGTCAGAGGGTATCTTCCTAGATTCCTTGAAAGAGACTCTGGTGAGGCCCCTTCTGAAAAAAACATCCCTTGACTTGGGCATCTTGGCAAATTACCGACCTATCGCCAACTTTCCATTTTTGGGAAAGGTTGTGGAGAAGATTGTGGTGCAATAGCTTGAGGACCACCTCATGACCTTTGACATCTATGAGCCTCTCCAGTCTGGATTTCGAGACCAAGCACAGCACTGAAACAGTGTTAGTCCAGGTGCACAATGACCTCCTGAGGGCGAAGGATAGAGGAGAGGGGTCAATACTTGTTCTCCTCGATCTCTCCTCAGCCTTCAACACTGTAGACCACCTTGTGTTGCTTATTCATCTCAGAGACATCAGCTAGTTTGAGTCCTACCTTGCTGACAGGAAGCAATGGGTAGTGATGGTGAATTTCTCCTCCTCCATGAGACTCCTGTTGTGCGGAGTGCCTCAGGGATCGATCTTGTCACTAATGTTGTTTGCAGCTTATATGATGCCCCTGGGTGAGCTCATTAGCAAATACAGTGTGGCTTTTCACTGCTACTTATTATTTTATTTTTATATATTTTTAATTTAAGATGTATTTATGTATGGTCTTTATCCCCTTACAAGTTTTTGAATGTGAGGCACCCAGAGCCCCCGGGAATGGGTGCCATAGAAATAAACTTTGCCTTGCCTTGCCTGATGAAAAAAAATTGACACAGGCTACAGTCCACCATGTCTACACTTCTGACAACCCACAAAACCATAACATTCCAGTTAATGGGAACAGAAAAGGTATGGGGAACTCTGAGAGGGGGGACTTCAATAGCCAGGTCCCCAAGAGAGAAACCTCTTGGATTGTTACTTTTGAGGCCACAGAATGGCCATGTTGGAATTCAGGGTTCGGCCTGACTCCTTTTCTAAAATATAAGTACTAAATTAATCCTTTTTTGTGCTTACTTGCAGATAGCTCAGCAAAAATGGAACACCACAGTGTCCAGCAGACAAAACACACACACACGCGCACACGCACACACACACACACAAAAGCAAAAAAAACATAAGGCATTTAAGGACACGAGAAAAACTAAATGCAGCAATCTTCTCAGTAATATATCTTGACAATCACCATTAATGACTTGCAGTACAACAATATATATTTATGTCATTAGATATAGTAGTTTTTAATTGACTACAGTAGCATTTTAAATTTTGTATATATATTTGTATTCATTCATTAGCACCTTTTCTTATAGTGTATTCAGTTTCAGGCCCCAGCATATGCACTGACAATCAAATCAAATCAACCTTTATTTATAAAAAGCGCCTTTCTAAAACCAAGGTGCCTGTACATAACATAATAAAATCAATAAATAAATCATTAAAAACCATGTATCAATTAAAAAAAATAGTAGCACACATGTACATGTGCACCTGCGCCTTTGAAAACGCACAGTGCTGGTGTGAAACACATTAGGCGCTATGTCCAAGGAGCTTTTTTACTTTCTTGTATGGCACCTCATTAAGGTTTTGTTACATCTGTAACAGTCATTCTGCAGCTTTTTTAAAGATTGTGAGTGCCTGGTCTTTTTGCTTTTACGGGTGAGTGAGTTACAGGTGCTCTCAGTGGATTTTCCACATCTGGCTTTCCACAAGAACAAAGTCTTCCTTCACCCCATGGGGCATTACTGCTGAAAGTGGTTTTGGAGTTTCACTTTTATCTGGTGATTTGCCTTCCCATCTTATTTCTGAACCTGCATGCTTTGGACCCCAAGCATGGACTCCACATGTCTTTAGTCTGCATCTGTATTTTCATTTTGGGGACTGGTGCTGCATTTAATTTTTGGGATATCCTGTAAGGGTGCACTGTTTTTGAGGGTGCAACTGTGCTTCTGAGTCCTTTTTTTTTTCTCTCTGCTTTACATGTACAATTTTTGCCACTGTTTTTTTCTCGCTGCAAATCTCCCCTCTCTATCTTTCTTCTCTCCCTCTCTGTTCCCTAGCCTCGCCCCTCAGACACCCTTGACCTAGTCTATTCTGCACAAGTGGCGTCTGATTTGCTACTGTCTGGCTTCATGCCACTCAGTTCCTCACTTTATTTTCTCCTTTGTCTTTTGTTTCCCTCACCCCCGATTTAGCCCTTGACTGCCTTTGTTCTAGGACCTATTTATCTAACTCCTCATTCTTATCTGTCCCCACAGGAGCCCTCGACTGGGTGAACCAGGCATTTCCTTTAATCAGCGGCTGCAGCTTGAAGAGCCAGCCAGCCATGCTTCTTCTCCTGCCCGGACCACGAGCTCCCTTGATCGGGTAAGCCTGATACACTGCTGAAGGATACAGCACTGGACTTGACTGGCTGCTATCCATTTTCCTCGCCTCCTACCGGCTGCCGCCTTTGACGGCTTTACTGTGATTGGGCAAGCAGGACTCCCTGATGTTTCCGTGGACTTTTCCCACAGCTAGCCAGTCAGTTTAAATCTGTCTTTGGTCTGCATCTATATTTTCTTCCCGCCCTTCCGCTCCGACCCCAGCCTCCCGCCCTGACCCTGGCCTCTATTAAATACACAATTAGCTCCTCCCTCCTTGCTCCACTGCATCTCTATTGGCTATTTATAAGTCCTATACTCTCCTCAGTCTTCTTGTTACCATAGTTCTTACCTTGCCATTTACCTTCTCTGACTCACTTATCCCATGTGTGCAATCTTGCTTTACTGACTCACTCTCCTTAGCAGCTGGGTTCTCCCTAGTCTCCTCACCGTCTACCCTCTGCACCTCTCATCTGTCATCATTCTTCTATTCTAGACCAGAAAGCTACTCCTTCTGAGTTCCATCGTGGCCTGTCTCCATCTATTTGAACCATTTCCTTCCAGCGTAATTACTTCTTCCCCTAACCAGTCACCCTCCCTACTCTCATCCCCCAACCCCCCCTCTTCTCCCATTAACCAGGCCCCCCCATACCTTTGGTATTTTGCCTTCACCCATCATGAAAAAACAGTCCTGCTAGTCTCACGGACCAGGCATTTTTATAAGTCACCGTTCCTTCGTCCCCCCTCTATTCGATCTAGGTTATGTTTGCTCCTCTCGTCAGGTGACATTGAATTGAACCCGGCCCCCTGCATGAACGCTAAGCAAAATCTCTTTACCTCATGCCCTTACTGGTCAAATTTGAAAGGGCTCAAGATTGCCCATATGAATGTGCAAAGCATCAGGCATAAAATGGCTGAACTGGAGGCCTGGGCTCTTCACTGTATGCCAGATGTCCTCTGCATTACTGAGACCTGGTTAAAACCTTTAGTCCTAACACATAAGGTCTCACTACCCAGCTTCTCCTCTTTTAGATGGGATCAACCTATCAAGCGAGGTGGGGGTGTACTGATATACACCAAGACTGAGCTGGATGTTAGCGAGCTTAATGATATACGGTTCAACACTAATATTACGCAGTTATTTATCTCAATTACCCTTGGTCGAGTCTTACGCCTAACTATAGGATGTGTTTACCTCCCCCACAAGACTGCTTCAGCATCCATTTCAGACTTCCTCTCCCATCTCGACTCTCTCCCACCTAATTATACCATACTCTGTGGTAATTTCAGTCTTGATTGGACGGGACCAAATTATGCCCAATATCTAGATGCTCTCACGGATGCCAGACTCGAGCAACTAATTGATCGGCCAACCAGGCTTAATCAAAAATCTGGAAACCACAGTCTTCTGGATTGGATGCTCACCAACAACAAGTCCCATATCAAAAATGCAGGAACACTTCCTGATGAGCCCAGTGACCACTGTCCCACTTCCTGTGTTTGGAAAAACAACTTCCCTCACACACCTCCTAAACTTATTAAGCCAAGGGATCTATCTAATTTCAACCACATGGCTTTTCGGCAAAGCCTGGCTTTTGTCAGTTGGTCCCCCATCACCTCCCTTCCTAATATTAATCAGGCCCTGGAATACCTCATTACCACCTTTAATGCAATCCTAGACTCCCATGCCCCCTACAAACTGAGGCGTGCCAAAGGTACTTATTCCCCCTGGCTCTCTCGGGACCTGAGGCACCTAATGCACTCCAGGGACAAAGCCTGGAAGTCATTTAAGAAATCCAGTCTACAATTGGACTGGATTATCTACTGCCAACTAAGGAATACATGCAATGCCAAAACTAACAAATCAAAGAAGGACTATCTGCTTTCTATACAAGGTTCGAGTCTCTCCAACCCCAAATGTTTTTGGACTCAAATAAATGCCCCCCTCAAGGGCAACAAGAGGAGCACCCCCCATACTATGAATCTGAATGGCAACTTAACACATTCACCTCTGGAGATAGCCTCCGGTTTTAATAATTTCTTCACCGACCTAGGAGCATACAAAGCGGGTCTACCATCCTCCCACTCTGCTCCACTCCACTCACCTCTAGAAGCCTCTCATCCACTCTTCCACTTAAAACTCACCTCAACTGTGGAAGTCCTCAAACTCCTCTCAGGCCTCAACCCTAATAGTTCTCCTGGATTTGACTCCCTGCCACCTAAATTCCTCATAATTGGAGCCCCTGCGCATGCTCGGCCGATCACACAGTTAATTAATAGATCCTTCCTATCCCAATCTATCCCTGACAAATGGAAAACCGCAATCATTGTCCCAGTTCATAAAACTGGCTCAACAAATCTTCTTTGGAACTACTGACCTATATCTATCCTTTCTCCTATCGCTAAGATACAGGAAAGAATTATATACAACCAACTCTACTCTTTTCTCGAGCAAACCAATGTCCTCACCAAACACCAACATGGCTTTCAAAAATCACACGGGAATAAATCTGTCCTTCTGAAGGTCACCTCAGATTTATATCAGGCCATGGTTCTTGGACGGGCCACAGGGGTTGTCTTTATTGACCTTATACGAACATATGAAATTTGCCAGCAGATAAAGGCCTAGAGGTCTATCAAGTCTGCTCAAATGTGCAGCTAGCACCCCTTATTCTGCAGCTGCCCCTCACTTCCACCCTTCCCCTTCATTAACCCTCCCCCTTACCCTGTCCCATCCCCTTTTGAAGCAGTCCACTGTTCTACTTGATACCACTTCTTCAGGTAACGCATTCCACCCAGCCACCTCCCTCTCTGTAAAAAAGTGTCTCCTCATCTCCCTCCTGAACCTTCCTCCCTCCCTCCTTCCAGTCTCATATCATGGCCCCTGTCCCTCCTCCCTTACTTTGAACAGCTCCTCTGTACCTGTCTTGTTTATTCCTTTCATGTACTTAAAGGTTTCAATCATTTCCCCCGTCCTCCTCTCCTCCAGTGAGTACATGTTCAACTCCCTCAGCCTCCTCTTGTATGATAAGTCCCTCAGCCCCTTGATCATCTTTGTCACCCTGCGCTGCACCCCCTCCAGTAACTTAATGTCCCTCTTCAGATACAGGTGCCAGTACTGCACGCAGTACTCCAGGTACAGTCTAACTAATGACCTATACAATGGCAGAATCACCTCCTCCCTCCTCGAGGATATACCCCTTGCAATACAACATACAACCCAGCATTTTGTTGGCCTTTGCAGCTGCCTTCCTATATTGTTCCAAGTTGTTCATTGACCCTGTAATGAGCACACCCAGATTCTCCTCTTCCTCCTCCTCCTCTGTCTGGGCTAGCTGCACTCCCCCCAGCTGGTAACTCCTCCTTGGGTTCTTCATCTCAAAATGCAGCACCTTGCACTTTTTGGCATTAAACCCCAGTTGCCAGGTGTCTGACCAGGTTTCAAGCTTTGCCAGATCATCCTGCAACCCCTGCCATCCCCCTAGGTCATCCACCACTGCTCCTACCTTGGTATCATCAGCAAACAGACTGATCTTGCTCTTGATGTCCCATGATATGTCTGCAATGAATATCCCAAACAACACTGGTCCCAACACCGAGCCCTGTGGAACACCGCTCATCACTACCCTTGGGTGTGAGAGCTCCCCATGCACCACCACCCTCTGTTGCCTTCCCTGAAGCCAGTTTCCTACCCATCTCACTAGCTTTACACCCGCCCCTGTGCCTACTAACTTACTTCCCAGCCTTCCACGCGGCATTGAGTCGAATGCCTTACTGAAGTCCAGATACAAGGACAACCACTGCATGGCCCCTGTCCGGTTGCCTAGTTACCCAGTCATAGAACTCCACAAGGTTGGTTTGGCATGATCTGTCCCATATAAAGCCATGCTGTCTGCTGTCTTGTAGTCCTTTGCCCTCTAGGAGGGCCACCAGCCTCTCCTTCAGGATAGTCTCCATTAGCTTACCCACGATGGATGTGAGGCTTACTGGTCTGTAGTTTCCTGGTTCATCCTTGGGGCCACTCTTGTGGAGGGGCAGCACATGAGCCATCCTCCAGTCCTGAGGCACACACCCCGAATGTAGTGAGGCATTAAATAGAGTCTGCAGTTTCTGCAAGGACCTCTGCCAGCTCCTTCAGTACCCTGGGTGGATGCCATCTGGGCCTGGCGCCTTGTCCACCCTCAGTGCCTTCAAACCCTCCCGAACTCTGCCCTCCATGATTTCCTCATCTGTCACCCCTTTCCCCCTGTTTCTGCCATTTCTCCCCTTGGGTGTCACCCCTCTTCTCTTTAGTAAATACTGATCAGAAGTACTCATTTAGTGCTTCTGTCTTATACGCTACCCTGCTTCCACCCAAACCCCCCCTTCCTAATCCTTACTATGTGGTCCTTACATCCTTTTCTCCTGATGTACCTAAAGAGTCCTTCTCCCCCTTCTCTTAATGCCTTGTGCCAGCCTGAGTTCCTTAGATGCTTTGGCCCCTTACTGCCCTTGTCACCTCCTTGATTCTGTCAAGTATTCCTCCCTGTCCTCCCCTCCTGTTTCCTTGTACTTCCTAAAGGCAGCTCTTTTCCTCCTTACCTTTCCATGACCTCCTTGCTCAACCAGCTTGGTTTCTTAGCCCTGGCCTTCTTGCTCTGGGCCTTGCAGCAGTTTTGGTTGCCTCCACTATCCCCAGCTTTATGAGGCTCCCACCTCTGGTTAGTGTCCATACTAGATTGAATTCTGGCCAGGTACCCTTTTACCACTTCCCATCCTCCCAAAGTCAGCCCTTCTGAAGTCCAGCACTCTTGTACCAGATTCCACTCCTTCCTTTCCCATATCCAATGTGAGCCATACTGAGTGGTGGTCACTCCCTGACAGCGGTTCCTCCACTGTAAGTTCTCTCACAAAGTCCCCATTTGCCAGCACAAGGTCAATGGTATTCCTTAACCTGGTTGGTTCACTGATCATTTGCAGCAGGAAGCTGTCCTGGAAGGCATCCAGCAGTACCTGCTCCCTTCTGTTCCTGGTTGTTGGGGTACTCCAGTCCACTCCTGGCATGTTGAAGTCCCCCACAATCACTACACTACCCTTCTAGCAGGTCCTCCTGATCTGTCCTGCTAGTTCACTGTCTAATTCCTCCGTCTGAGATGGTGGCCTGTACACCACTCCCATTCTAAGAGTCCTATTCTTGGAATCCTGGATTTGCATCCAAAGTGACTCTGTACTACCCTCCTCCCCTTCCTCCCTTACACACTTCAGTCCTTCCTTCACCTATAGTGCCACACCCCCTCCTTTCCTAATCACCCTGTCCCTCTGACACGTAACCTGTACCCTGGTACAGACAGGTCCCAGTCATTGTGTGGTGGCCCATGTTTCTGTGATGGTTGCTATGTCCACCTCTCCCTCTGCCGCGAGCACCTGTATCCTGAAGTTTCCTCCCAGGGCTCCTAGCATTAAGGGTAACCACCTTCCACCCTTCCCCCCCCCCATCCTACCCTCCTTTACTAGCATCACCAATAGTGCTTACCATTTGTCCTTTGTCACTGTTATGGGGGGTAAGTTCATATGGTTTCCCAACCTGTGGTCTCTGCATGTCTCTTGCCCAATTGGCACCCCCCGCTCCTAGTTTAAATTCCCAACTTCCTCTATGTACTCCTCCATCCTCTGTTTCAACACTTTCTTTCCTCCTCACCCAAGTGCAGTCTGTCCTTGGCAGAGAGACTACTGTCCTCCCAGGTCCCTCCCTACTCCCCGCCAAACAGCCCATACCTTTAGCACAACACCAGGTTCTTAGCCATCCGTTAAATTCCTCTATTCTCAGCTTTCTTGTTGTGCTTGCCTTGGGCACCAAGAATACTCTGAAAAAGTTACTGATCTTCCTGCCCCTCACATAATGTACTAGTTCCTCAAACCTCCTCTGACTATATCTACTGTCTTGTCAGCCAGGTCATTCGTCCCAAGATGTATATTAAATGAGGCTTGTCCTACCCTTCTAGAATATTTCAGAACAGATTGTCCCACCCTTTCCTGAGTCATTCCTGGCATGGCCTCCACCCAAATGCGACTATGCCTCTCCCCCTTGTTACCCCACCTGACTCCTCTTAGTATTGAGTCCCCCAGCACTAAGATTCCACCACTCTTACTCCCTGCTTGCATCCATTCATCTCCCTCTCTCATTTCCAGCTCCTCTTCTTCCTCCTCCTGCACATTATTTCCCCCTTTTGCCCCTGTTGCAATTCTCCCAGCAGAACTTCCCCCCGCTCCGGTTTGGTCCAGGCATTTATCAGTTACTCCTCTAATTTCATCATTTCCTCCTCCACCTTCTTCCTCTCTAGCAGTGCAAAACTATTTTCTGAAGACCCTTCACAAATGCCCGCTCCCTCTCCCTTCATAGTAACCTGTTCTCTCCTTTCCACTCCATGACTTTTGCCACTTCTTCGCCTCCCCTCACAAGTCCCTATCTCCTCCTTCCATTTGTCTTCTGTCTCCTGACCTGGTTTCCCCAGCAATCGTTCTTCCTGGCTTGGGCCCTTTTCTCTGCTTCCTTCTTCTGACCTCTCCACCACTGTTGGCTTAAACGCCTCCTCCTCATCTCCCCTTCTTTCCTCCTCCAGTATTGGCCAAACCCAACCCCAATCTGCCTTGCCTGTCTTAGTTCCTCCTGCAGACCCTGGATCTCCTTTCTAAGTTTCTCTGTGTGGTTGCACACTAAACATCCTTCCACACTCCAGGCAATTTTAGAAAGATTGGTGCACCGAGTTGCTGCAGCCTACCACCCTACCCATTGCTGCCATTGCCTGGTGGCCCCCCACCCTTCCAGATGCAGGGTACCAAACACTCCCCAAGTCTCCCTCTCCCCCCTCTATCAGTGCAAAACATTTTCTTCATTTCCCTTACCTCCTTTGTTGTACACATTTAGATATATTGAACAACTGCTTTTTATATTCCTATCCTTCCTATCCACACTCAAAAAGAGACTTTAAGTAGCCTTGAAGGCCTTTGATCTAGCTAATCACCCACTCCTCCTCTCAAAGCTCCACTGTCTCGGCCTCAATGCCACCTCTCTGACCTGGTTCTCTAACTACCTATCCAGTAGGTCACAATGTGTTAAATGGTCTGGTGTTCACTCCTCATCTCCTGTCACTGATGGGGTCCCTCAAGGATCTATCCTTTGGCCCCTCCTATTCTCCATCTTCATTAATGAGCTGCCTATGAGCTGTGGAGGGACCTCGGTCCAGCTATATGCAGACGATGCCATTCTATATAGGTCTAACTCTTAATGTCTCCTACATTAAGATTGACCTTCAATATGATTTCCAAAAGCTGGAATACTGGTTCAAGGAGAATCTATTGGTCCCGAATTAAAAAAGAACTAAAACCATGCTGTTCCGTCAAACCTCCTTCAATATAACATCACAGCCCCCGGTAATCCACACCTTTCTCTGGTGAGCTACTAGAAGAGGTGAGCTCCTTCAAATACCTGGGACTGACTCTGGATGTGCATCTATCCCTTGAATCACACACAACAAAGCGTCATCAAGGTAACGAACCAAAAACTAGGTCTATTATACCATGTTGCCCCCTATCTCTCACCCCATGCTCGAAAGACCATTGCCTCAACTACTCTTCTTCCTGGGCTCTTCTTTGCTGACCGTATCACTCACTCAGCCAGGACCCCTATCCAGGCCAAACTTAAGCAGGCCTATCACAGAGTTGCCTACTTCGTGGCCCACTCCCGCTCTCGGGCACACCACTGCGATGTTCTCCACATATTGAATTGGTGGTCCTTCAAAGCCAACATGGATTTCCCAGTACTATGTACTGTCTTCAAACTAATCCACCTTCCCTCCTCTCCTCCCATCCTTTCCAATCTCCTCTCACTGAAATTCTTCTCTAGAATGCATAGATACATAGATACATAGACATTGTCGGCAGATGAGGACCTATGGCCCACCCAGTCTGCCCATTTGAGCTTGTAAGTTCACTTTATGTTTTCCTAGAAGTCTGTTGCTCCTTACCCCTGACCTCCAGAATTCCTTTATGTCTATCCCACGCATTCTTAAACCCTGTGATTGTTTCAGCCCCTACCACTTCCTCTGTCAGGGTGTTCCACTTGTTCACCACCCATTCTGTGAAGATTTCTTCCTCATGTTTCCTCTGAATCGTCCTCCCTCCAACTTCATCCCATGCCCTCTAGTCCTGGAACATCTTTTTCGCTTAAAAATAGTGTATTCATGCACCCTATTTCTCCCTATAAGATACTTGTATGTCTCTATCATATCCCCTCTCTCCCTCCTCTCCTCCAGGGAGAACATATTCAAGTCCTTCAACCTGTCCTCGTAGGACTTGTGATGCAATCCATGTACCATCTTTGTTGCCCTCCTCTGAACCTTCTCTACCCTGTCTATGTCCTTACGTTGGTAAGGTCTCTAGAACTGTACACTGTACTCCAGGTGGGGCCTCACTAGTGTCTTGTATAGTGGAATTATGACCTCCCTTTTCCTGCTGGTGATGCCCCTGCCTATGCATCCCAGCATCCTAGTTGCTTTACCTGCTGCTTTGTTGGACTGTTTCCCTACCTTGGGTCATCAGAGATGATAGAGCCAAGATCCTTTCCTGCTTGGTGCATGCTATATCCTCACCCCCAAACTGATATATTGTGCCAGGGTTTTTGTGCCCCATATGCATTATCTTGCACTTCTTTGCATTGAATTTCAGCTGCCAAACCCCTGACCATTCTTCAAGTTTCTGCAGGTCCCATCTCATTCTACCTACACCCTCTGGTGTGTCTACTCTGTTACAGAGCTTCATGTCATCAGCAAACAGGGAAATTCTGCCTTCTAGGTCCTGCACAGTGTCACTGATGAAGATGTTGAATAGGACCGGTCCCAGCACTGATTCCTGTGGTACCCCACTGGTCACTCTTCCCTCTGTGGAGTGACAGCCATTTACCACCACCCTCTGTGTCCTGCAGCCCAGCCAGTTACCTACCCACCACACTACTGTCCTACCCACACCCATATTTCCCAGTTTGTGTAATAGTCATCTATGTGGCACAGTGTCAAAGGCCTTGCTGAAGTCCAGATTAGCGATGTCCATTGCCCTCCCCTGATCCACCTCCCTAGTCACCCAGTCGAAAAATTCAATGAGGTTGGTCTGACATGACATCCCCCTGGTGAAACCATGCTGCCTTGGGTCCTGTAGTCCATTGACAACCAGATGTTCCACCAATCTCTCCTTCAGTAGTGCTTCCATGATCTTCCCCACTACCGAGGTGAGGCTGACTGGTCTGTAGTTCCCCGCTTCCTCTTTGTTCCCACTTTTGTATAAGGAGACTACATCTGCTGTCCTCCAGTCTTTGGGTACCTCCCCTGTTTCCAGTGATCAGCTAAACAGGATTGCCAGAGGTTCAGCCACCACCTCTCTTAGTTCTTTAAGGACCTTGGGGTGCACCCCATCTGACCCTATTGCTTTATCAACCCTTATTACTTTCAGTTCCTTCAGGACCCTTTCTCATGTAAAGGGTCTTGTGTCCATTTCTGCACCATTCCAACCCCTTGTACTCCCTTCAGACCCATTACCCTCCTCTTCCTCAGTAAAGACTGAGCAGAAATACCTGTTCAATATGTCAGCTTTACTGTTGTCATCCTCCACGTGGCCGCCATCCTCCCTCTTCAGTCTCACTATCCTTCCCTTTGCCTTTCTTTTTCCATTTATGTACCTGTAAAAGGTTTTGTCTCCTCTACCCATTGATTTTGCAATGTGCTCTTCTGTCTGAGCTTTGGCTTCCCTTACTGACCTCCCTGCCTCCCTTTGCTTCTCCTAGTACTTCTCCCTATTCCCTTCTACCTGTGTCTTTTTGTATTGTCTGAATGCAATCTTTTTGGCTTTCACTTTCTCCGCTACCTCCTTGGAAAACCATAATGCAGGGTTTTAAATAATTGATTAGCAGTTTTTTTCCTGGGATAATGCTAACTGTACAGAAAGTATTTATATAGATTTTCTAGAAGTGTTCTGTTTGTTAAACACAGTCAGGCAAGTGCTATGCATTTTCACAATGTTGTAGCACTTTTATTAGCAAAACGCTAATCAATTTTTAGAGTTAAATAAAACCCTGTAATGGCCTTCTCTTCCTTTTCCCCTTGCTAACCTGCTTAATGCATAATTCTGTTGCTCTTGTAATCCCGGTTTTAAATACTGCCCACTGTTCCTCAACCCCTGATTCCTGCCCCATTCCCCTTAATGCCTCTTTCAAGCGTCTCCCCATTTTCCCAAAGTCTGCCCCCCTAAAATGCAGGATACGTGTTTTTGTGTGGTTTGGTTCTGCTCCTTCTGTGATTTCAAGCCACAATGATTGGTTGCCACTGTTCCCCAGGTGCTCCCCCATCACACTGTCCCTGTTTGTGAGCACAAGATCCAGTATTGCCTTCTGCCGAGTTGGTTCCATGACCAGTTGCTTGAGGAAGGCACCTTGAAGGGAGTCCAGGATAAATCTGCTCCTAGTTGATGCTGCTGCTGGGATACTCCAGTCCACGTCTGTAATACTGAGGTCTCCAACCAGCACTACCTCACCCTTGTCTGCCATCCTTTGGATGGCTAGCATCAACTCTATCTGTTTCTTCCTCCTGGGCTGGTGGTCTATAGACCACATCTGTGCAGATGGCTGGCCCCATTTTTCTTTCCAGCTTAACCCACAGTATCTCTCCCCCATTTTGTTCCTCCTGTATCTCTGTGGCCCTTATGTCATTTTTCACATAAAGTGCCACTCCTTCTCCCTCCCTTCCTACCTGCCCTGTCTCTTCTGAATATGTTGTAGCCAGTTATGGCCATCTCCCAGTCATGGTTATCATTACACCAGGTTTCTGTGATGGCCACAATGTCCAGGTCCAACTGCACCATGACAGCCTCTAGATCCTCCATCTTGTTGCTAAGGCTCCTGGCATTGGTACACATGGCTTTCCATGATTTGACCTCCCTAGGCTGTTTAGCTATTCTACTCCTGCCCCTTCCCTGGTTGTTCTTTACCCTGGTTCTCCCTGCTGTCTGCCCTTCTGTTGAATTTTGCACCTTTTCTGCCTATCCACCTCTTGGGCACATATCTCCATCTTTTGCACACTGCTTTGTAGAGAGATCCACTCCTCCGATTCACTGGTTCCACTGCTAGCTGTGGGGGGTGGGCAATTAGGTACCCTCCTTGCTGGCCTGCCACCCCCCTTGGCTAGTTTAAATGCTTGTCCATGTAGCATTTAAACTTATCACTGAGTGCTTGGATTCCCCTCCAGGATGGATGCAGGACGTCAGGCTTGAACAAGCTTCCATCCCTCCAGGTGTGTCCCCCGTCATCAATGAATCCAAACCCTTCCTCACAGCACCAGTTCTTCAACCATGAGTTAAAGTTCCTGGTGCATGCACAGCTATGCTCTCCCATGCCTTTCACAGGTCGTACTTCAGAGAAGGTGACAGAAGTAACTACTTGCTTGACACCCCTCCGCAATTTCCTAAACTCTTCCTGAACTTCCTTTGGCTCTCCATTCACCAGGTCATTAGTACCTAGGTGGATAATGACATCCATTTCACCCTCCCGTCTTGCCTTCCCAGCGATCCCCAGGATCTTCCTCCCATCCCTCCATGGCGTGGCACCTGGTAGGCACCTCACCTCCCTGTCCTCACTTAGATCCTCTCATCTCCCCATATTAAGTATCCTGAAACCCCGCTTAGCCGTAGGCAACAGATCCTTCCATGGTACTGTACCTCAAAAATGAAACAAACACCCACACAAATTATTCTCCTGCACTTCTCTTCCTCACTTTAAGAGACTCTACAAGGAAATCTTCTTTCCTCCTCCTACTTGCAGCTGTCACTAACTGCAATACCTCTACTGTCTTCTCACTTTTCTCCCTTTCTCCCTCACCCCTGCTCTCCTCACTATCTTCCCCATCCCTCCCCCTTCAGCTCATACTCGCTTCTGTTATGCTGTAGGCTGAGTTCCAACCTACTATACTTTAGGAGGAGACTGAAACTCCCCCACCAGTATGAACTTGATGTTTGATTTAATATTTTGTGTGTACTTTTATTGTCTATTGTCCACTGTTTATTTGCACATTTGAATTGTTAATTGCTTTATATGCTAATGCTGAAGAAGTGTTTGCGCACACTCCCCTTTTACTTGTTCTTCTTAAGTGTCTGCATACACTTCCTTTTACTCCACTTGTTACCCCTCCCCCCAGGTCACCCCTGAAAAAGGGACCTTGTCTCAGTAGGCCCACCCAGTTACCAAAATTCAAACAAACAAATATGTTTCATCATGCTGGATACTCCTGTATTTTTAAAGATCCCGTGATAGTTGTCTGCACCGAGGCTTACCAGCTGTTCCTTACCTACACTGAAGCCTCTCCAGGCAGCCCAGCAGCCAAGCAGACCATTGGCTGATGGATAACCTCCTGCATTTATCTGTGTTATAAGTTGATAGATAGGGAGTCATCCATGGGGTTGACAACTCAATCCACAGACATAATGCTGCCTCGGTTGATGCTGCCAGATGCATCCAGATCGAGGAGATCTGCAGGGCTGCTGCCTGGTCCAGAGCACATACATTCATATCCCACTATAGCACTGATGTCCTCAGTAATTGCAATGCTGCATTTGGGACCTCGGTCCCCCAGTCTCTTTTCACCCAGTTTGTGGTATGTGCCTTGCCCCCTCCTCCAGGAGGACTACTGTTGACAGTGAGTTGAATCTAGGTAGTTAGAAATAGAGGATCTTCTTTGAGGACATCTCCCACATTAGAACACACCTTTTGAACTGCAAGCCGTTGGCCTCAGGACCACTTGGAAGCTTTTGCTAGTGGAGGGTGTCATAAGCCCACTCCTGTGGAGCCAGATTTCCCTGGGCTACAGTGAATCCCCTTGTGATCAGTGTCAGGGATACCCCTCCTCTGTCCTTTAAGTATGCTCACTGTTTCACAACTGAATATATGCCAGAAGATCCCAGGGCTCCCTTACTCTATGTGAGGAGGTGCAAATACAGTCTTGAGTCTGTCTTCCTGGGAGAGAACACTCTCAGACACTGCACAATGAACCAGAAAGCAACAGGCGTGTATAGGCATTCAGGGGGGAGCCCTTTACACCCTATTATGTGTCTTTCCCCAGAAATGCAGAGACAAGTTCAAACCCCCACAGACTCCTTCTTGAGACCTTTTGTATTTCCTCCCCTCCTTTTTGTCCACAGAGTCCCTTGTGGTACTTTGCTTCGGTAATGTCTGGCCCTTAAAGCAGTCATACAGGTGTAGTATAGTTTGAACAACCCTTCTCAAGCAACACACACACACAAAAGACACTGACAGAATTATCTTAAAATAAGCCAAAGGCTTTACTAATTAAATAATAAATGCAGTAAATAACTTAAAGACAGATAATTTAGACATTGGTTACAGGATATGGAAAAGAAAATGGAACTATACAATAAAAACATACACTTTAAAATTCTGAGGTTAAAATTCTACCTCAAGTCCTTGGTTGCTGAATTTGAAGTGCAAAGTGTCCTTAGAAAGGTGGTTGAATTCTTGATTCTTGTTGTGCAGCAGAATTTCTTGAAAAAGAAAATGTCCCTGCTCTTTCAGCAGGACAGGGTCCCAAGTGCAGTCTCTTTCACCAAAGGAAAAAAAGCAAAAGACTCTGATAAAGTCTTGCACCCCTGTTTTTATGGGGTTTCTCAAAGGGCAGGTCCAGTGATACTGACTTGCCTTGTGGTTGGCTAGCATTCCATCTACATAGCTTCACAACATGTTTATTTCTGAATAGGAGAGCAAAAGGGCTTAGAGGCCAGCCAGGTTAAACCAGAATTTTAGGAGAAGATCCAGCTTCCTTCCCCTTGAAAAAGCTGTAATTAAGCTAAATGCAGTACAGCAAATTTATCTAAATACCAGTCCATTCAGCTGTAATTAGATTAACTCAGAGTAGACATGCAGAGACAAAAGGGATCCAGACGGCATGGCACTACTAGAAGCTGTGGGCTTTTCAGACATAAATGGATACCTGGCCTTCCAGCCCTGCTTAACTAGCCCCTTTTGTTTCTTTTTAAATAGTCTAATCAAGCTCTAGTCTCTGACTAGCAGCTAACAGTTTCTCTGCTCAGTAACAAGAAATTACCTCATTTTAGGGCCCGTGTTTTCTCTGTACCATGATCCCTTGCAAGTTAGACTGGGCCACCATGGGCATTCCTGATGCATTTCTCACATATAATAATATGAAATATGATTAGAATAAGGTATGACCTTATCACACCACAGGGGAGGGGCACCCACAGTGAAGTGCAGCATTGTGCCTATAAAACGTGGGTGGCCCCATCTGCAGGGAAACAATGTAATTGATAACTCGACTTTTTTATTTTCTAATTTTGTTATACTTACTTTTCCATGTCATCATTTTAGGCCACCATCACAAAAACCTTTAGGTTTTAAACCTGCGATTACAAGATCTACAAGGACAATGCTCACGTGGTTTATGTTTGCTATCTGAGCCTGTCCCACAATGTCAGGGCCTGCACAATCTGCCAGGGATTCAACTGAACCACAAGAAGATGCTGAAAGAAGGCTGTCGAAACCATCATCGTCATCAAGGCCATGGATACTGCTGCCAAGGGCTCCAAGTCAGCTTCTCCCTCTCACTCTCCAGCTGCTGGCAGGAAGGATACTTCCCAACATTCAGCAACTCTTTTGCCAATGGGGACATTGAGGTTGAAGGACAAGGGAAAGTTATTGAAGATCTCCTCTTGTAGCCATCACTACAAGCATAAGGACAAGGCTCCTGCTTCGCCGGTGAGGTTGAGGTCTCCACTGAAGGAGGGTAAGTCCTTGTCATCATCCACTTCGACGGTAACAACTACAGCCCCCTTGACAGTTAATGAGACACCAAGGTCGGGCTTTGGTTCTGGTGCTGCACATCTGCTATGGATGATGTGCAACAAATGTTGTCAGGTTCTAACCAGGTGATCAAGGTAGTCCCAGGCCCTTTGCAAGGTGCTGTTGACTCCTAGGTTGTGCTGGCAATGGTCTCTGAATTGTTCCACTGACTGTTGCTGTCCCTTCCACTGATGATAAGGGCTGTCTGGTTGATAGATCTTCCCCCTGCCAGCAGCACTGTTGTCAACAGGATCTAGAAACATGACAGCTGTTCCCCCCTCATAGCTGCTGCCATTGCTGACAGTTCTGGCTCTCACTCTGTTGTCATTTCAGATGATGATGAGAAGCATAATCATGATCTCCTTAATATGGAGGAGGATTTAGAGGATGAAGAAAGGCAACATGACCCCCTTTGAGGGGGGGCTGCCCTTCCAGTTCTATCTTTTGCTCATGTAGTAAAAACTCTGTGGTCTACACCCTCAGGTCTCCTAATGGGTTTTGCTGCTGAAGAGGAAGGCACCATGAAGAGGAGTTTGTTGGAGTTTCTGGAGGTCCCTACTACTCTATCTACTGTCATACCTCCTGTATATCCTGTCTTGGAAGACGCTACATTTGCTGCCTGGCATAGGCCTAAGACCTTGCCTGCAGTGTCCAGAAAGGCTGATGAGCAGTACCCTGCTACATCTGCTGGGCCTTACTATGCCTCACAGCCTGAAACAGATTCTGTGGTTACCATGACTGCTCATGATCATTCTAGGGCCCCCCAGACACATGACCTTACTGCCTTCTGATAAAGAATCCAGAAGACTGGATGTTACATAGAAACATAGAAACATAGAAGTTGACAGCAGATAAGAACCGCGAGGCCCATACAGTGTGCCCATTTTTTCTACCTTATGAATGTACCGTAGGCCTGTACTCTGTCAGTGGCCCATCTATTCATACTCATCTGTATTGCTCCCTTATGCCGATCCCATGCCTGTTTGAAGTCCTGCACTGTATTCATATCCACCACTTCCTGAGGTAGGCCATTCCATGCATACACCACCCTTTCTGTGAAAAAGGACTTCCTCACATTACCCCTTAATCAGCCTCCCTCTAATATTATGCTGTGTCCTCTTGTCCTGCTGTTTTTCTTATATTGAAACATGTTAGACTCTCTCACCTTGTTATTGCCCTTAAGGTGTTTGAATGTTTCAATCATATCACCTCTCTCCCTTCTTTGCTCTAGGGTATACATACTGAGCTCCATTAATCTGTACTCATATGTTTTCTGATGCAGTCCCTGAAACATTTTGGTTGCCCTTCTCTGGACTGCCTCCATTTTGGTAATGTCCTTGTGCAGATGTGGCCTCCAGTACTGCACGCAGTACTCCAGATGGGGCCTAACCAGTGTCTTGTAAAGAGGGATTATTACCTCCCTCTTATGACTTGTGATACCCCTACTAATACACCCCAACATCCCTCTAGCCTTACCTACAGCTTTAGTGGTCTGCTTGGATGATTTCAGATCATCGGTGATGATGATGCCCACATCTCTTTTTTCCCTTGTGATTGCCAGCAACTCCCCTCCCAACCTATAGGTGGCATCAGGGTCTCTTTTCTCTATGTGCATGATCTTGCACTTCTTTGCATTAAACCCCAGTTGCCACTCTTATGACCATTTTGCCAGTTTATCCAGCTATCTTCTCATTCTGCCCACCCCATCTGGATCATCTACTCTGTTGCAGATCTTGGTGTCATCTGCAAACAGACAAACCTTACCCTCCAGTCCATCTGCAGTGTCAATGATGAAGATATTGAAGAGGACTGGCCCCAGAACTGATCCCTGAGGTACCCCACTTGTGACTTGCATCTCTTTTGACTGTACCATTTACCACCACTCTCTGTTTTCTGCCCACCAACCAGTTTGCCACCCAGTTGACCAACTTCTGACCCATCCCCAGCCTACCCAGCTTATTAATCAATCTTTTATGTGGAACAGTATCAAAAGCTTTGCTGAAGTCAAGGTGGGCAACTGCACCCCTTTGGTCCACCACTCTGGTTACCCAGTCAAGGAAATCTATGAGATTAGTTTGACAGGACCTTCCTGTTGTAAACCTATGCTGTTTTAGATCCTGTACTTCTATGAATTCCAGGTGTTGCACTATCCTTTCCTTAAGGAGTGTCTCCATAATCTTGCCCACTACTGAGGTAAGATTGACTGGTCTGTAGTTCCTTGCTCCTCCCTGCTGCCACTCTTGTGAAGCGGGATCACATGAGCCCTTCTCCAGTCTTCTGGGACCTCTTCTGTGCTCAGAGACTCACTAAACAGTTTTGATAATGGCTTTGCTAGTTCCTCCCTTAGCTCCTTTAGTACCCTGGGATGTATGCCATCAGATCCCATTGCCTTGTCCACCCTGAGCTTAGCGAGCTCTTGTAGGACCCTTTCTTTTGTGAAGAGACTTGTGCACACATCCCTCCCCACTGTGTCCATGGTGCTGAGCTGGGGCCCTGCCCTACCTTCTCCTCAGTAAATACTGAGCAGAAGTATCTATTTAGGATAGAAGCTTCTCCTTGGTCCACCTCCACACACCCCCCTTATCCCCTTTGATCTTAGCAAGACCCCCTCTGGACTTTCTCCGTTCCCTAATGTATCTATAGAAAGTCTTGTCCCCTTCTTTTACTGTTCATGACAGTGTTTCCTCAGTTTGGGCCTTTGCCTGCCTTACTGCCTTCCCTGCTTCCCTTAGAGAAGTTTAGTATGCCTCCCTATTTTCGTCCCACTGCGTTCCCTTTTATTTCCTGAAGGCCAACCTTTTAGCTCTGACCTTTTCTGCTACTGTTTTTGAGAACCAAAGTTGTTTCCTCCTTCTTTTGCTTTGGCTTTTCTCTTTAACACAATGGGATGTTGCTTCATTTATTGCATCCTTAATGCTTTCCTACTTTGCCTGTGCTCCCTCACCTGTATTTCTTCTTGCCAGGGCTAGCTTAACTCTGTTTGCCATCTTATCAAAGTCAGCTCCTCTGAAGTCCCATATTTTTGCCTTGGAATGGGTTGATTTAGTTCTAGTTCCCTAACTGAACCATACCATGTGATGGTCACTGGCCACCAGGTGATCTTCTACTGGAGATCCGTGATCCTTTCCCTGTTAGTCAGTACTAGATCTAGGATAGCTCTGCCTCTTGTGGGTTGTTGTACCAGTTGTTTGAGGCCCTCCCCCTGCAGGGAATCTACTACGTGTCTAGTTTTGGTGGATGTTCCTGCTGGTATTGACCAATCTGTATCTGGCAATCTGGCATGTTGAAGTTTCCCATTATCAGAACCTCCCCTTTAGCTGTCATGTTTTGTATAACTTCTAACATAATATGTCTATGTCTTCTCCCTGGTCTGGAGGCCTGTAGACAACCCCAGTTCGTATGGCTGTCCCATTTCCTGTTTCCAGGGTGACCCACAGTTCTTCTGGCTCCTTATGTGTATTCTGAATTTCTGTAGCTTTGATATATTCATTGACATAAAGGGCCACTCCACACTCCCTTTTTGCATCTCAGTCTCTTCTGAACAGTACATAGCCGGGTACTGAAGTCTCCCAAGTGTGGCTACTGGTGAATCATGTTTCGCTAAGATCCATTCCACAGCACCGCAGGGTCCAGGTCAAGAGGGCATTATGGGTGAAGTCCTCCCCCACTCCCCAAGGCTATCACAGATGGAGGGATCTATTCCACCACAGCGCAGGGTCCAGGTAAAGAAGGCATTACGGGTGAAGCCCTCCCCCACTCCCCAAAGCTATCACAGATGGAGGGATCCATTCTGCCACACTGCAGGGTCCAGGTCAAGAGGTCATTATGGGTGAAGCCGTCCCCCACTCCGCGAAGCGATCACAGATGGAGGGATCCATTCCGCCGCACCGCAGGGTCCAGGTCGAGAGGCCATTATGGGTAAGGCCCTCCCCCACTCCCCGAAGCTATCACAGATGGAGGGATCCATTCCGCCGCACCGCAGGGTCCAGGTCGAGAAGGCTTTATGGGTGAAGCCCTCCTCCACTCCCCAAAGCTATCACAGGTATGGAGGCAGTCGCAGAAACCCGTGCCGAGAGAGAGCAGGTCCCAGAGAGAGCTTTGGCACCATTTTATTTGAATTTATATAGACCAAACAGTGGAGATAGTTTTTTCCCGGGCAGTTTTTTAGAGTGCTAGGGTTGTTTAGCATTATTTGCACATACACCTTAAAGTGAATCTAAAATATAAAGCATTAATTTTATGATTTTTTCTGTGCTGATTGAGTCTAAGGGCTTTTAGTCTTATTTATTAATGCACCTTAACTGTATCCATATCCATACTGAGTGGGAATTTATTATGCTGTGATTGCTGTTATGTTTAGATTATGGCTCTTAGCTTTACAACTGAATCCTTGCTACTGTGTGTCTTTCCCCTAACTTTACAGACTACTCCAATTGTCTATCTCATGTTAATTCTGACATTATTGGCTACCACTACGGTGCTTGTATAAGTGTACTGTCATTATGTCTATAATGTATGTTCTTCCAGATTGTAAGTGATTGTACCTATTTATATTGTTACTGAATTGCCCTGATGTTATATTTGTATTATCTCTGTTGTACTCTCCCAGGTCGTGCCTGAAAATAGGCAAGACTATTGCCTAGTGCATTTACCAGGTTACCAAAAACTAATAAATAAATAATGGCTACTATGTCCAGTTTACATGATCCAAAGTGGTAGTGAAATACAGTAGTTTACTTGATTTTCTCCATGCTGCAAAACTCAGTTTTCAGCCCAGCTGATACACAAAAGACATTATGTGTCAGCATGGACCATGTTACATTTGCTGGGGCCGATGCCTGCAGCAATCATTATGGTTCTCTTTGCCTGTCTCCATATGCACATATCGCACTGGACTCTTTGGGTACAATGGGATCAGCTGACAATCGAGTTGGAACAAATGGTACTCATCAAGTCCCCTCTCTGCCATGCTCTAATATGGTGACTGGACCACCTGCATCTGTTACAAGGCTTTCTATTCTTTTCCCCAACTCCCATGCAGATCCTCACAATGGATGCCTTGGGGTCCGACTGGGGTGCCCATCTTGGGTACTTTCATACCCAGGGTTCCTGGACCGATCTGGAGTCTGATTTCCATAGCAGTATTCGGAGATGATGGCTGTTCTGCTTGGTCTCCAGGCTTTTCAAGAGCATCTCAGCACTGGTCCCTTGCTGATTTGGACAGACAATGTCAGTGTCATGCACTACATAAACAAACAAGGGGGCATGGCAAGGTTGAGGCACATTAGCAGGGCAGAGTGGTGAAGCTTGCACTGTGGTCCCCTGTGCTGTACATGTCATGTGGATAAGCAGAGGACTTCAAGTTCCATTGCTGTCAATCCAACACCTTGCACAAGTACTAAAAAAGTCACACACACACACACACACACACACACAAGCAGAAAAAAAATTAACAAAAAAAAAAAAGCAAGGAGGCACTCACTCTTCTCCCTTTGCAGAGAAATGGTGAGAATGCGGTACTGGGCCTTGTCTCATGGCCTTCAACTGTCGGCCATGTTTTTCCCAGGTGTCCAAAGCATCTTGGTGGACAGGTTTGGCAGGCCTCAGTTCCTGGTGCAGAAATAGAAACCACTGTCCTCCATGGAAAATGACCTCTTTGCAAGATGGGATTGTCCAGAGCTGGACCTTTCTGAGTCCTCACACAATGCAAAACTGCAGCGTTTTTGCTCACATGCTCCAGGGCCTAGAGTTGTTTGGCAAGACTTGTTATCCCTCTTCTGGAAAAGGAGGTGCCTTTACGCCTTTCCTCCACTCCTTCTCATATAGAGGATTCTGCTCAAGCTGCAGCTGGAGCATGCCACCCTAATATTAGTGGCTCTTTGCTGGTCTCACCAGACTTGCTTTCCACTTCTGCAGCAACTGGCAATGGAGCCTCCTGTTCAGCTCCCCCTTTGTCAGTGTCTTCTGCCCCAGGTTCAGGGATCCCTGTTATATCCAGACCTGTGGTCTCTGCATCTGCACGTCTGGCTTCTGAAGACATATTGTTGCCCATTTTTTGGTTTTTGCCTCAGGTGGCTGATGTCTTGCTAGCGGCTAGAAAGCCTTCTACAAGGCATACCTTCTCACTGAAGTGGAAGTGCTTCTCCATGTGGTGTGCTTCCCATTCTGTGGACCCATTTATGTGTCCTATGAATACTGTACTGGACTACCTTCTGCCCCTGTCTGATTCCAGTCTCTAGTACTTGTCTATTGAAGTACATATGGCCACTGTTTCACATTCAGTGTCGCTATTAATGGGTGCACGGTGGCACTATAGGTGTCCCATATGTTTCTTAAGTGTTTTCTGTACATATGTTCCTGATTTGTAAACTGGTTCCACCTTAGGACCTGAATTTCATTATTGAGAAATTGACTCTGGCTCTATTTGAGCCTGCTGTAACGTGTGAGATGTGTTTCCTTTTGTAGAAAGCATTGTTTTTGGTCACCATGACTTCTGCTCGAAGAATTTACGAGCTTCAGACTTTTATGCATCAGCCTCTGTATTTGATTTTCCACAAGGACAGGATGTCTTTGCAGACCAGTTCTCATTTACTACCAAAAGTGATATCTGAATTCAAATTGAATCAGACCATACACCTTCCTGTGCATTATCCGGAGCGTGCTAGCAAGGGTGAAGCATTGCTGTGTACACTTGATGTACATAGAACACTACATTTCTAACGTGATCGCACCAAGGACAGCAGAAAGTCCTCTCTGCTTTTTCTGTTGTTTGCCCCTGGTGAAGAAGGTGCTCCTGTGACTAAATGGTGCCTGTCCAAACGGCTGGCCAACTTTATCACTTCTTGTTACAGGAAGTACGATAAGCAACTTCCTAGTGTTGTTTGTGGCCACTCTACATGTGGTATGGCCACTTCAGTTTCTTGCTTTCAGAATGTTTCTGCAGCTGACATATGTACAGGCACCACATGAAGCTCTGGGTATACTTTCACTAAGCATTACAGTCTGGCCGGCCGGTGGCACTGAGGGTTGAGGCACTGGACACCACACCTCATGCCATGCCGTCGACCCGGGTTCGGGAATGAGCCCAGGCTGCTGGGGGTCAGCAGGGGAGAGAGAGGATCGAGCATCCGGAGGACTGCTCTCCTCTCTCGGGGGGGGATCCAGGCTCCTGCCCGGCATCGCAGTGCCCCCGGTGGCAACCGGAGGCACTGCAATGTGCAGGGCTTAGCTAGAGGGGAGGCGGAGCTGCGGCGGGTGTGCCTGGTGCCACTGCATGACCAAGCTCCACCAGGGGGAGGGATGGAGGGGAGGGAAGCATTGCAGTCAAGAAAAACACCCGCTCCCAGAGATAGGCAACAGCACTGCCCCCTCAATCACACTTCACTAGCCGGACCCACCCAGCTCCCGGGCCGAGCCCAGCCTGGCCTGAATTATGAGATAGAGAGCTCTGGGTGAATAGCGCGGCCCCACCTCAGGAGGGCTCAGAGCCGAGGGGATGGCCAGGCTGGTGCCAGGAGCTGGAGGGTTTCAGGCTCACAGGTAGAGCCAAGGGAGTGCAGATGCCCGAGAGAGTTCTCCAGGGTCAAGCAGAGCCAGAAAAAGAATAAAAAAAATAAAAAAAAATAAGCATTACAGTCTGGTCATCGTCTGTCGCCGATGTACTGGTTTTGGTCTTGCGGTACCGCAAGGCCTTCTATCATGAATGTCATATTAGACTTTGCCATCCTCACTTGGTACTTTCATACTGCTTGGGAATCACCCCAAATGTGTGGACCAATGGAGGAGATCTCCTTAATGAAGACAGAACAGTTATTCATCGTAACAGTAGATCTTCAAAAAGAATCTCCTCCACTGGGCCACAGCGCACCTACCCTCCTTCACTCTCACTGAGACATAAGTTGGCAGAATTGTCCACTGCCTTGTTGGCAGTATCCATAAGTTCCTTACATCTGTTATGTCTTTCAGTCCTGTGCCTCTCTTTGTGTGCCTGGTACTAGTCTGGTCTCCTGGTTCCTCACAGTAAGATGCCCTCGAAGGTTGTTTCCAGTGGGGAAATAAGGAGCAATAGAGCCACCCACATTCTATAGGTGCCAACACTGCACCCCAACAC
The DNA here is from genome assembly GCA_016271365.2 of Neoceratodus forsteri. Taxonomy (NCBI): domain Eukaryota; kingdom Metazoa; phylum Chordata; order Ceratodontiformes; family Ceratodontidae; genus Neoceratodus; species Neoceratodus forsteri. The sequence continues at coordinate 172,341,282 of CM057449.1, read as the reverse complement.
TAGGGACAGAGAAGGTTAGGGCCAAGAGGTTGGGGTTCAGAAAATATAAGGTGACTCAGAAGGAGGAGGATAGGGTGGTGTATCTGAAGTGTCTGAAAGAAGCAGGGAAAGCTGTTAGGAGTGCAAAGGCTCAAACAAAGGAAAGATTAGTATAGATGGCGAAGAGAGTAGTAGCAAGTAGTAGTAAATCTTTATTTTTATACAGGAAAAGATCTTACATACACATCATTAGGTCAAAGACCCATCTTCAAGATGGTCCTACTTGATATTTAAAAGTTACAACATAAATAAAATGTAGACAAATTCATTAAGTACCCACAAACATTCTACAAGAGATATTTGGTAAAGTTCTAAAGGTTAAAATGAAATGCAAGTATCCTTAAGTAGTAACTGACGTTAATCATTACATATACAACTCAGATTTAACTCATGTTTAATAGAGTTCATAAAGTGTTTTGTGCTTTGTTCTTGTTGTTTCAAGTTATTACTTACTGGGTCCAATATTTGTACAACTCTGGCAACAAATGTTATATTTCCAAATCTATTATTTATTTTTGCTGAAATGTATTTGTTTTTGGAGTCTCTTATATTGTACTTATGTTTATGTTCGTTTAGTTCCAGTTTTTCAGTTAAATATTTAGGCTTTTTAAAGTGTAATACCCTGTGGATTTGATGTAACCTTTTCTATTTCCTTTTATGTTCCAAAGATAACCAATGTAGATAATTTAATATATTGCAGTGATGTTTACGATAATCACATTTCAAAAAAATCTGGGAAGATTATTATAAGTTACATTAAGGTTTTTAGGCTTCTTTTAGAGGCCATTCCATAGATACGACTCCATAGTCTATACATGGAACTATAAGCTGACTAATAATATTTATTCTCAATTTTTGATTGATACAGAACCCTGATCTCCAGAAGGCTCCAAGTTTTTTGTCTGTTTTACTAACCAAATCATTTATATGAAAATCACATTTCAATTCTTTGCCAATCCAGACTCCCATATATTTATAACATGTTTCTTGACCATAAATTTCATTTTTAAGTGTTTTTATTTGAATATTCTGGTGAGTATATCTATTCTTATCTCTTTTTGGGTTAAAAGCCATAGTTCTTGTTTTTTTTTTTACTGTTTAAAACTAGCTTCGAATGATATAGCCACTGTTCTAAGTTTGTGAAGTCTGATTGTAGACCATGTTTCAAAAGAGAGGGGATAAGACATTCTATAGGTACATCAGTGAAAGAAGGAAGTTTGGGGTGGATTGTAATGAAGGCTTAGCGGGGAAGAAGGAGAGTGTGTGGAGGAACACCAGGAAAAGGCGTCAGTACTGAACAAATACTTTTGTTTGGTATTCACTGTGGAAAGGGAGGGACAGGGACCACAGATAGGCATCAAAAACAAATCAGAGAGGGAGGTGGTCACCAGTCCATTTACAGAAGACAGAGTACTAAAGGAGTTCACAAAACTAAAGGCAGACAAAGCAATGGAACCAGATGGCGTACATCCCAGGATACTGAGGGAACTAAGGATGGAGCTAGCAGCACCACTGGCGGCCATGTTCAGTGAGTCACTCAGCACAGGGTGGTTCCAGAGGACTGAAGGAGGGCAGACGTGCTCCCCTGCACAAATGTGGTAGCAAGGAGGAGGCAGCAAACTACAGGCCATTCAGCCTCACCTCAATAGTAGGCAAAGTAATGGTGGCATTGCTTAAGGGGAGAATTGTGTAACACTTGGAATCCAACGGTGTGCAGGATCCGAGGCAGCATGGATTCAGTGCAGGAAGATCATGTCAAACAAATCTGATAGACTTTTTTGACTGGGTGATGAAGGAGGTGGACCAGGGAGGAGTAGTAGATGTCGCCAACCTTGATTTCAGCAAAGCCTTCAACACCGTTTCACATAGGAGACTGTTTAACAAATTGGGAAGCCTGGGTATGGGACACAAGGTGGTGAGCTGGGTTAGAAGCTGGTTGGACGATAGGAAGTGGTAAATAAGATCCAGTCCCAGGAAAGGGGAGTGACAAATTGGTTACCTCAGGATCAGTCCTGGGGCAGTCCTTTTTAATGCCTTCTTTAACGACATTGTGGAGGGGCTGGAAGGGAAGGTTTGCCTGTTTGCAAATGACAGCAAGATCTGCAACAGGGTGGCAGATGGACTGGAGGGTAAGGTTTGTCTGTTTGCAGATGACACCAAGATCTGCAACAGAGTAGATGATCCAGATGAGGTGGGCAGAATGAGAAGAGATATGCATAAACTGGCAAAATGGTCGGAAGAGTGACAACTGGGGTTTAACACAAAGAAGTGCAATATCATGTGCATAGGAAGAGAAACCCTGTAGCCACCTATAGGCTGGGAGGGAAGTTGCTGGCAGTCACAAGAGAAGAAAGAGACTTGGGCACCATCATCACAGATGACCTGAAATCATCCAAGCAGACCACTAAAGCAGTAGGTAAGGCTAGGGGGATGTTGGGGTGTATTAGTAGGGGTATCACAAATCATAAGAGGGAGGTAATAATCCCTCTTTACAAGACACTGGTTAGGCCCCATCTGGAGTAGTGCAAGCAGTACTGGAGGCCACACCTTCACGAGGACATTAACCAAATTGAGGCAGTCCAGATAAAGGGAAACCAAAATGGTGTAGGGACTGTATCAGAAAACATATGAGGACAGATTAATGGAGCTCAATATGTATACCCTAGACAAAGGAGGGAGAGAGGTTATATGATCGAAACATTCAAACATCTTAAGGGCATTAACAAAGTGAAAGAGTCTGATGTGTTTCAATATAAGAAAAATAGCAGGACAAGAGGACACAGCATGAGATTAGAGGAAGGCCGATTAAGGGGTAATGTGAGGAAGTTCTTTTTCACGGAAAGGGTGATGGATGCATGGAATGGCCTACCTCAGGAAGTGGTGGATATGAATACAGTGCAGGGCTTCAAACAGGCATGGGACAGGCATAAAGGAGCAATACAGATGAGTATGAATAGATAGGCCATTGTCAGAGCAAAGGCCGATGGCACATTCATAAGGTAGAAAAAGAAATGGGCAGACTGGATGGGCCTTGCGGTCCTTATCTGCCATCAACTTCTATATTTCTGTGTTTCTCCTGAGGGTGTGGTGAGATTGAGGGGGACCTAGGAATACTGGAAAAATGGTCAGAAGAGTGGCAACTAAGGTTCAGTGCAAAGAAGTGCAAAATCATGCACCTGGGCTGCAGAAACCTTGGGGAGAGCTACATGATGGGGGGAGGGGAGTTGCTGACAGTTAACAGGGAAGAAAGGGATTTGGGGGTTATTATCTCAAACAACCTAAAGGTAACCAAGCAGAGTACAGAGGCTGTAGGGAAGGCCAGTTACATGTTAGGGTGCATAGGAAGAGGTATCACTAGCTGAAGAAGGGAGGTGGTGATACCACTGTACAAAATGGATCCTCGACGGGTGCTCGACAAAATATTTGTCAAACGTCCCGTCAGTGACACCAGCAGGTCGACCGCATTCTGCAGTTGGCTGCCAGTTCGCACGGTCCGTCTGTGTTTTCTAACCCCCCATGTGGGGGGCTGCGCCACCCGCATCCCCCCACTTTAGAATTATCAACTCCAAGTCGGGCTGATTGGGGGGGTACCGGACCACTGTCAGACATCGCCAGGTTCCAGCGGGTTTCCCACAGCAGCATGGCACTGTAGTCACTGTGGGGGACCTTGCTGGTGAAATGTCACTGTCGGGGGGTAACTGGTATAAAACATTGGTGAGGCCTCATCTTGAATACTGTGTACAATTCTGGAGGCCACATCTTCGGAAGACATAGACAGGGTGGAGGCGGTTCAGAGAAGGGTGGCTAAGATGGTGCAGGGCTTACACCAGATGATGTATGGGGAGAGATTGAAGAAACTCAACATATATACACTGGAAGAGAGGAGGGAACAGGGGGATATGATAGAAACTTTCAAGTATCTTAAGGGCATAAACAAGGTGCAAGGGGGAGACACCTTTCAATATGAGTGGGATACAAGAACAAGGGGCACAATATGAGATTGGAAGGGGGCAGGATAAGGGGAAATGTGAGGAAGTTTTTTTTTCACAGAAAGGGTGGTGGATGCATGGAAAAGCCTACTCAGGAGGTAGTGGGGGCATCCACAGTGAGGGGATTTAAACATGCTTGGGATAGGCATAAGGGAACCCTAGAGGTGGGAAGGAGAGGCTAAAGTCAATGATTAGGTAGGGACATCAGCTGCCAATTAAAGGATACCTAAACAACATTTTGACAACAAACTATTCAAAAATATGACCTCAAACAGGACTAAAGGAAAGGTTGCTGAATTCGTTATTGCTAAAACTACATTTATATAAGTTACCTAAATGTGGTTACAAAGCATTTGAAAAATGTAAAATCAGCCTTCCAATTTAAAAAAAAAACTGCCTTACCTGCTTCTTAAAATGGCCGCCAAATGTGTTAACTGATGACATCATTGGAGCCAAAGTCAGAGAGTTATATGGCTCTCTGTAGTGCTAACTAGTTCTTTTTTCCCTTTGTATAGAATTATTTCACAAAAATGGTCAAAACCATGTGCATTATTTAGATCAATACGCATGTGAGGCTATGGTTCTGTTTATTTTGTTTACTTCAACATGCTGAAATTGGGTTTTAATCCAACTGACTTTCTCTTTGGCAAACCATAGTGCAGTACACATCTTGAATAACCTGGTGGTTTAGTGGTTATGGCAGATCCAGGATGCTACAATTGGGGGAGGGGTGCTGGGAGTGTGTGCATACTTGATATGCACTTTTAACATTTTATGAAGCCTTTATATTTTCTGCTATTATGCTTTTCTAGTATGTTTTGACTGAAACTACAAATGTAATCCATATTTTTGAATGTAAACATTTGTGCAATCAATAAATCAGACTTCTTCAACAAAGTGAAATGCAGCAGCAGCAAGCAAGTACTTTACAATGGGGGGGGGGGCGAATTACAGCTGAACCCTTCACCACCCCATAGATCCACCACTTGTTTGTAGCAAAGTTCTTCTGTAGTCCAATGCCAGAGTTCATACTTTCTTGGAAATAAAAAATATGTGTGTCTTGTCTTCTCTTCTTTATCCATGGGAAATAATAAGAAGAAGAATCAGTATTTATATAGTGCTTTCATACACATTGCATCCCAAAGTGCTTTACAAGCAATGCTAGACTGGTAATGAAGTGGCTGAATGTTTAGTGGCAGCCAATTCACATCTTACCCACACAGCCTTGGACAATTGCATGAACTGGTTTTATGGAAGGAATGTTGGCCAGGACAATGGGGTCAGGTAGTGATCATGGTGCTGGCAGCCCCACATCTTATTTCTCACAGTGATCTGCTCACATTTCTCCCCTTCTGTCTTCCCCCTTCCCTGAATATAGCAGTACCTTGCAGGAGTGGCCTTCTCAGTCCCCCTATGGTATTCATTCTCACTACTTCTCTCCACACCAAAAACTGGTGAGCTCATCACCCGTGTACATCATTAATGTAGGTAGTATAGATCCCAGGTTTTTTGACATATCAAAAATAAACAAATCTTTCCAGTAAATCAGACTGATAGCAGCAGGGGACAAGGGGAATTAAAAGCTTTCCTATCCTTAAAAGAGCTAGGCTACCTTTGATTAGGCACTATTAAATGATGGGTGTGCACATCATTGTGCATGTAATTTAATAGTGCCTAATCATAGGTGGATTAGATCTTATATGGGTAGGAATGCCTATGTTTCCCCTTGTGCCCTGCTGCTATCAGCCTGGTTTACCAGAAGATCATGTTTATTATTAATATGTAAAAATGACATAGGAGGCTGTATTAACCGCATTCATGATGCAGAAGGGTAGTGAGCTCACCAGTTTTTGGTGCGGGGAGCAGAATAGAAGAATGAATGAAAGAGAGGGACTGAGGAGGCCATTCCAGCAGGGTACAGCTATATTCAGTTTAGGGGAAGACAGGAAGGGGGATGTTTAGCAGATCACTGTGAGATCTGAAATGTAGGGCTGCCAGCACCATGATCACTACCTGACTGTGAATGACAGCAGCCAGCGATGACAAATACTCAGTGGCAGGGCTGCACTTGAAGTGTTACTTGAATTCAGTGTAGGGAGATTACCCTCAGGTGTGTGTGTGTGTGGGGGGGTGTTGACGTATGTTAGGACAGTATTGAGGGTGCTGTGTATAGATCATTCAGGATTTAGAAGGGTGGTAGCCAACCAGCTTTCATTGTGGAGTAGGGCACTAAAAAGTACTGGAGAAGATTTGCAGGGAACTGTCCTGCAGGGTTATGCAGATCACAGGTAAAGGAGTAGACTGACACTGGAAGTCTGGTGGATTCGCTCAAGGCATTAGTATGCCTCTCCTGCTAATAATATTGTTATCCACAGTAAGTACAGCCCCTATGAGGGCATGAACAGCAGTTTTTCCTGGTGAGTCCTAAGGCTTATTGCTTAGCCCTTCTCGAAGACGCAATTGTTGGTTAATGAGGTGGGACAAAAACACAACAGGGGAACTGTACATACTGCCTTCACTGTGCAGAAAGGTGGTGATCCACTCAATGTTTACTGTGGGAGCAGAAGTCAAACATTGAAAAAGTGGACTTAAGTGTGATTTGGGAGGTATTTTTTAACAGTGCCAGCTGATGATCCGTATCGGTGTAGGTATGCACGGCTCTCTGAGGTATACGATTACAGTCTGAGGTGTGATAATTCTCTTCATGAGACCGCAAGCTCATATGCAGCCCTAGACCATACTAAGGACACGGTATGGATGGTGTGGTGTTCAACAGAAGCCGGCCTAGGTGCAGGGGGTTCACTTGGAAATAGAATACAAGAGAAACTTTTTTTGTGGATTAACAAGAATACATGAGCTTTGGAATTGGACCAGACCGGTACTTCACTGTGTGACCCTGAGCAAGTCACTTAACTTCCTTGTGCTGCCAAGCCACATCTGTAAATACAGTTTCAGCATAGTGTGTCTCCCCTGGTTAACAAAAACAAAATTCAGTGCATCATGTAACCACTAGCTCATCAGGTATTTGAAGTGTTGTACTGTTCTGCAGTTTGCCAAAGAGAAAGTCAGCTAAATTGCAAAACATTTTCAGCAAGTTAAAGTAAATAAAATGAACAAAATCATAGCCTAACGTGTACTGATCAAAATAATCCACATGTTAACACATGGTGTTGATCAATCTGGTAAAACAATTCAAAACAAAGAGGGAAAGAAGAACTAGTTAGCCTATAGGAATCTGTATTGGTCTCTGGCTCTGTTGATGTCATCATGACTCATCACGTAACACAGTTGGCAGACATCTTAGGGAGAAGGCAAGGCTTTATTTGTAAGTGAAAGACTGATGTTTACATTTTTCAAAAAGCTATGAAACTGCATTTATGTTATTTACATAAATGCAGTTTTAGCATGAATGTAAACAGTAGCCTTTACTTTACCTCTCAATGAAGCCAGATTTTGGAGTTTGCAGTTTTAAAAAACTGCTTGTTTAGGTATCCTTTAAGGTAGGAAAATTGGGCAGACTGGATGGGCCTGGCAGTTCTTATCTGCCAACAGTCTTTATGTTTCGATGTTGCATGTCATCATAAGTGGCCCCTGGCTAACAAAAGTTTCCATACGGTCCTGATGCTAATGGCCTACTGTTCTAAAGGTGTGCACAATGGAGGAGAGCCTCTCAAAGAGTTACTGTTACAGTGAGTAAATGTTCTTTACTCGTGTTTATGAAATGGGAACAAGAAATCATGCATCCTGATTGGCTGAAACCTGTTCCTACACAATGAATTGAGACAACCATAACCAATGGGTATGAAAAAGTCCCGGTACCAATGTTGCTCAATTACTGAAAATATCAGTGTGTAGCTCCTTGCTGTTGTAATCCTTAATCCAGGTTTCATTTTCATGCACACTACTGCCTTGCTGGTCCACTCAGTCACTGAACTAAAACACCTGAAGCCAATTATTTCCAATTACAAAATGGGTTGGAAAAATACTGTACTGTGGTTGGTGAAATCCAGTCACATGCCCATGCCGTCGTCCCATCACACAGCACAGGTCAGAAATGCTTAACTTTATGAACCTCATTACTTGGTCCTAAAATAAAAAAAACTGGGGAAGCCACTTTATAATCGCAATATGGCATAACAGGGTGTGCATAATTGAGGGATAATGGCACTTCTCAGATGTGTAAAGCCCTCGGCTTCATCTCGGGCTTCACATCCCAAGGTGTGTCATTATCCGACAAAAAAACACACCATCATGCCTTATTGTTTAATTCAAGTCCACAAAATAAAACAATATCAATTTGTTTTTACGTAAAGAAAAAGAGTGAAACAAAACCCAGGGAAGAGGGCATGTGACCTCAAGAGAAAGTTCAAACAAAAAGCACACTCATGATAGTAGCACACACAGTGAAACTCAGACAAGAAACATGATAGAAACATAAAAATTGTCAGCAGATAAGGACCACTAGGCCCATCTAGTCTGCTCATAAACCCAGTACTTGATTACGGCTTCTGACCCTCCCTCTGCTTTGCCTCTATGGTTCCCCTATGCCTGCCCCATGCATGTTTAAATCCAACCACAGTGCTTGCTTCCACCACCTCTTGTGGCAGACCATTCCATGCGTCTACCACCCTCTGTGTGAAGAAAAACTTCTTCACATTCCCTCTTAAGTATCCTGTAGTGACAGCCTATCTGGTAAGGAACTATTTCACACAAAACTACTGACATCTAAACATTCTCAAGTGTTTTTTAATTTTATTTTCAATTTTCTCACTTTTTAACACAAAACCCATTTTATAAATGCAATAAAACACGATGGGGGGGAGGGTTGGTTATGTTGCCACAACCATACTTCCAGAGGCTGAAAACACTCAGCCTGCAGCCTCATGCCTTACTTTGCCCCTGGGCATGTGGTTGTGGCAGCACAACCAACACCTCATCATGTTTTACTGCTTATGTAATCATAGTTCTACTACTAGTATTCAGTTCACATCCACATGAGCCACCCGCCCAACCTCCCCCAGCAAGACTTGCTCGGATTCTTACTTCCAGCGTGCAGATCTGACATCAAGTGGGGCAGAGCTGGAGGATGACACCACAGATGGTGGGAGGAGTCAAGCTTGAAGACTTTTCTGGTTACTTAGCATAGCCTAGCATATTGCCTAAGTGTAGATGTGAACTGAATGATAGTAGTAGAACTATGGGTACAGGTGTGTAACCCCTATTTACCCTGCCAGCTGAGATCTCCATACAGACTAGTTCCATAACATTCAGTATTTTTTTTTTACTTTATTTTTTTATTTTGCAGTTTCAGCAAACATGGATCTGAACTCCCCAAAGAGCCCAATCGAGTGGCACCAGGAGTTTCGGGGAAGACTTCCAGTTTTAGTATCATAGATCCCACTACAGCGCTAATGAAGACGTCAGGGAACCGGTATAACTTTTAGGTTATGATAGCAATGATGGAGTGTGGGTGTTAATGTTTGAAAGTATACTTGCAAAGAGTTTGTCTCTGAAGCTAGATACTGTATAAGTATACTTTCAAACATTAAACCCACCATAGATGACATAACATAAAAGTTATATCCGCTTACTGCTGTCTTTATTACAGCTATAGCGGGATCTTTGTCACTAAAAGGGGCAGTTCTCCCAAAATCCTTATGTGCTGCTTGCTCTGGTTTTGCATTTGCTGAAACTCTGCTAAATAAAACAAAATGGTGATAAAAATACTGAAAATTATGGAAAGAGACCGGCCCAGTAGCGTGGAGGGGTAAGGGATTATGCATTACCTCCCGCCATGCCGCGATCCATGTTCACGGTGTGAGCGGGTTGCTGGGGGTCAGCTGGGGAGGGAGAGGATTGGGTATCCACAGGACAGCTCCCCTCTCCCAGGGAGAGAGACTTGGCAGTCCTGTCAAATGACTGCCCCCAGGTGGAGGGCTGAGGGTAGAACAGGATGGGGACACCAATGAAGGGTGGGTACTGCGGGACTCTGTAGCATGCATATGCTTCCATGTACTCCCACTGACATGTTGCGCCCCAGCATTGGGGAGGGATGGGCGAATATGGTGGAAAATAATACCCCTGGTGGTGGGATGACGATTGACCCCATATAGGCTCTGCATTGGTGGTTGAGCAAGCCAGGTCCCGTGGCTAGGACAGGCAAAAAAAAAAAAAAGAACACAAAGTAAGATCCCAGAGGAGCTGGGTGATGTGGCTGGGGGATAATAGGATGGGGGCCACTGGAGAAGAAAGGAAGATAAAGTGCAAATAAAAAAAAATTATGGAAAGAGGCAATATGGAGACCTCAGCTGGCATGGTACATAAATACATAGATATATAGATGTTGTTGGCAGATAAGGGCCTTGTGGCCCATCCAGTCTGCACTATCCCTCTTTCTAATGCTTAAGGTACCCTAGATGCTACGACAAGTTCTATTAGAGGGGCATCCCTGTGCCACTTACAAGTCACCTTTAAGGAGTGCCTCCCAGTATACTGGAAGCATTGTATTGTATTTTATTTTATTTATGTATAGATTTATTTATTTCAAAGGTTCTACCAGGGAAGCCATATTGAACTGCTATGAGCTCGTTTCCAGATGCGTCCAGGGGAGTGGGGAAGAGAACAGAACAGAAAGCAACAAATTAATGTACAAAAATAAATACAATAATATGGAAAATAAGTAAAACAAAATATACAATTTACAAGAACAACTTCAAGAATAAAATTGCCATACCTTATTTATTTATTTGAGTTTTGGTGACCGGGTAAGTTACTGAGACAATTACAGTCCCTTTTTCAGGGTCGACCCAGGGTCGCATTAAGCAGAACAGAAAAACAATGCAGTATTATACAGGTGCAATAAATACAGAAGAACAACAAAAGATGGCAGGAATGAACATCCAGCAAAACCAAGAACTAAGATATGACAAATAAATCAAAGTAAGAGCTAGTTATACAATCACCAACAAAATTATAAATTAACTGGCAAATACAATTGAGAACAGAGTGCTGTAGGACTAGGAACCAAAGTAAAAAATTAATAATAAAATTACAGAGACTGAGGTGGGGGGTAGTGGAGGCAGGTAGGAGGAGAAGAAGGAGAGACAGAAAAAAAGAGGAAGGGGCAGAAGGAGAACTTATAAATTGACAGGCATGCCTTAAATACCATACAGTAAATTGTGGAACAGGTTTTTAAAAAGAGCACTTAACAGTGAAACTACAAAACAGTAATATGAGGAGTAAGGAGAATGGGCTCTGGGTGCCATAAATAACTACAAACAACATAAATAAAAATGGTATAAAATGTCATAGATGACATCGATGTGAGAGCAGAGTATTGAGGTTGCAATCCAACCATACAACAATGTATTTAAGACCCTGTCCACATTCCCGACGCTTTTTCAAAACGTTCTGAAAACCGTTTTGTGTAACGGTTTTCAGAACGGTTGTTGGTGCGTCCACACTAGCATCTGGTACCGAGGTTGCTGGCTAGAGTACCCAAGCATACTTGCGGCAATACTGCAAAGCATTGTGGGTGCCCAAAGCATGCCGGGATACTCACGAATGGGCATGCCAACTGATTGGAGTAAAAAAGGCACCGCTTGATTTAGCATGTGATGGCGAGGTCAGGGATGTAAGTAAAGTTATCTATTTTACCATTGTGTGGCCAAAATTTGCCTCAGAAAGTCAGCGGAGGTTGCCTTAAACCATTTTACATTATGGTTTGCATCCACACTACTGGCAAAATGGTTAAGGCAACCGTGATGGGTTGAAACCATGCTTGAAACCTGCTCCGATCAGGTTTTGAGCACGGTTTCTTAAAACGTTTCTGAGTACGGTAAAACCATGCTGTAATGTGGATGCAAACCGTGTTTGTAGTTTTTGTAAAGTTACAGGCTACCTGTAATGTTACAAAACCACTAGTGTGGACAGGGCCTAAGCGGAGGAATCCTTGAAGGGAGGAGCCATTGGGTGTCATGAAGACAAAGGTTCTATGAAGTTCAGTGAATTTCTGCTTAGTGGCAAAGGTCATAGAGATCATTTTTTGAAATTAAGGGTGTTTGTTGTTGTGGAAGCAGCAATAGACATTGTCAAGTTATGCTGCAGAGCTCCAACTTGAGGGCAGAGATCTAGAAGCATAGAGCACTGTATCATCCACGTGCATATGAATGTGCGGGGAGAGGCAGACGAAGGGATGGTCATTGAGGAAAATGTGGATGTACTGCATGTGTGACTATCTGTCTGGGTTGGACACGAACAGTTATAATAGAACCTGATTATTACAGGAAATGTTGTTACATGTTTAATGAATGCCTGTTCAATTCCCAAACATTAATGGGTTCCTTTTTTTTTTGTCTTTAAAGCGTGCCTCCGTGAATGTAGTAAGTACCTTTTACTTTCAATTTCCATACTGTTTTAACTTGTAAACAACAAGATTACATGCATATCTCAGGAAATTCCTTTGCTCTGTTATCACTGTTAGAAGTCCCATCCTTCAGATGAGGACCCGTCTGCCTTTTCTGGTGGTTATTCAGGTGGACATTAACATCCCATAGCACTTCTCAAGAAGAGTAGAGGAATTTCCCTGATGTCCTGGCCAAGTTTTCCCCCATTCACTAAAAATAACACCAACAGCTTAATCTGATTTAATTTCAGATGGGTTGCATTTGTATCCCCACCCCCCACCCCACCCGGAAGAAGCTGAAAATAGATAGTATTGTCTATCCCTCCTTTACTGGTCAATATCCATTGCCTGTGGTGTCCAACTCCTAAACTCAGTTATGGGGTATCTGTAATCCATGCAACTTCCAAAACCAATTTATATAACTGGGACGTCACATATAATAAACATCTGTCGATTTGCCATGTCCCTAAGCCGCCATACCCCATCATTGCACTTTATACACTTAACTGGGATAGCTCCCTCCTGCTGCCCTGCATGACCTAGCATTTTTTTTGGGAATTCACAATATCTTGCAAAACCAGCCACATTTTTCACTGTCTAGTCTTCTCCGCCCTCCAACTGATACCTACCCACTAAGATCCACCATTTGTGAACAATTACTGTACCTGTACCTATACCAAGAACCAGGACATGGCTGGGAGATATTTTTTTCTCTGTTGTTGCCCCAAGGCTATGGCATTCTATACCTTCTAGCCTACACCAGTGCCAGACTGCTACTACTTTCAAAAAGGGATATCCCAGCTACCTCCTTAAATCTCATGTATGCTGTTGTGACTAGAGCTCTGTTTTTTATTTTCTTATATTTTTTTGTGAATTGGTTGCGTCACCTTCATCTCGAATGTTAGTTTGCCCATTCTAACAAGACTTGCCTTGCAGGAGCTTGATAGACTACTTATATCTGTCTGGTTTCATTAACAAGTAGTTTTCTTGCTCCTCCAGAGCCTTGTAATTTTGACCGTCCTTGCTTATCTATGTACTGCCTTTGCTATGTAATCTGTTATATGTGCTGTTGTCAATGTCACTTACTGTTGCTGTACTGTAACTTTTGTTGACTGACCCTAACCCTATGTAACTCCTAGGTCATGCCTGAAAACAGGCATTCAATTGTCTAGTGCACTTACCTGGTTAACAAAAACTAAATAAATAAATGATCAAATAGTGAACACTTTTTCTGACATCGATGTCCTAGTCATCACTATGTCTTGGCTTTCTTCCAGAATCAGGGATACTGATATTACAGTCTTGCCATAGGTTATGCGGTCCATAGGTAGAATCATGGGAAGTGTGGAAATGGTCTTTTTGTTTTGCAGTATCAGTCTCACAAGTGTAACACTCCAGTCCTCTGTCCCCCTCCCTTAAAATTCTCTTGTGTAAACTCCTTCTCCCTCCATATTTTCATCAATGATATCTACTCCTGTCCTCACTCCAAGCCTGACTCCCTTCTCAACCTCCCATCCTTCCTTTTCACCCCTGTCACTTCTGGTGAACCCCTAGGTCTCAGGACCTTAACATTATTTGGCTCTTCCTCACCTCCTAAGCACTGTTTCAGCAAATTGAATTCCTCACCATCACTCAAGTATTTACAGAACCCACCTACCTAAACTCTCAGTCCTCCAATAACTCCCTTATCAGCTAGGTCCTTTCCTCTCACCCCATCCCTTTGTGGAAGCTTGCACCTACCGCAACACTTTCAGTGAACACAAGATTATCTTCTGCATCTGCATGAGTCATTTCATTGGTCAAAGGCCCTCTGCCCCCAAAGTACATCTGGTGTAGGTTGGTCTTGTCACTGGACCAGACCTTCTTTCTTGATCTTCACCAGCCTAGTTCCAAGGAAGCTTGAAGAAGCACAATTACTAGCATTCAAAGGCAGACAGGTGGGCCAAAGGCCCTTATCTGCCAGTATCTACCAGTATGTGTCTATGTACTGATTAGTCCCCCATCACAACACTCACCAACCTTGACAATGCCTTTCTCAATTCTATGCCAAATTCAAATCAGTAGAAACAGGAGAAAAAGCTGGCACACTCAATTGAGAAGCTCAAATAAATTAAGGAAAAAGCCTTTTTTGCTTTGTATGTCTTTCTTTGGGTGCTGACTTGCAAAAAATTGCTTTATTTACTTGAACTTGTTACTTGAGTGTACCAAGTTCTTTTACTTTTTTCATTTTTCCTGTAAAAAGTCGACAGAACGTTAAGGCTCAAGTGCATTTGCTTTCTGCGTTCTTGTAATCCAGATTCAGATCTGCCTGGGACAAATACCCCCTTCCCTCAGGAGGTCTCATGTCCATGAGTCCCACCTCCCTTGGTTCTCAGAAGAGCTCACTGATCTATTTAAAGGGGAACAGTCAACACTTAAGAGTCTCACACCCAAGTGTGGGTCTGGTCCCAATCTGCACTTTGTGTGCTGAAACATTTTTGTTGCGTATTGTTTACTGCAGTATAATATATTGTATCAGACCAATTCTGCTGGCTTCTAAGCTGACATTTTCTGTAACTACAAGTCACAGAATCTCCTGCAGCTGATATCATAGCAGGGCTACAGCAATGGGAGGGTTAATGGTCTATAGTGCATGTTTGGGATTTTATAAGCTCAGATCAGATGTTTGTCAGTTCCGCTGTTCTCCTGGGGCTAAGTACAGTCCTCTGTGACTGTACTTCACCCCGAAGGACAGCAAGATCAGCAAACAAAAGATCAAAGCTGATATAAAAATGCTAACATGCACTGCAAGCTACTGAATCTCCCACTGCTGCAGCACTGCTCTGATGTCAGCTGCAGGGGATTCGGTATACCACCCCTATATGGTTAGTGTCTCCAGAACCTGTCTCAGGAATGACCCACAGCACCCAGGTTCTGTGGGTCATCAGCAAGAGTGGTGGATGTCTAGAATAGACTGCCAGAGGAAGTGGTGGAGGTGAAAACGTAGGGTATTTCAAGCATGTGTGGGATAAACATAGGGGATATTAGTAAATAGGCAGGGAGGGTTTCCTCCATATGAGCATAGGTCACCAGAGACAAGTTATGGCCCACGGAAACAGACTAGGCAGGAACAATCTGAGTAGACTGAGTGAGCCAAGTGGTCCTTTTTTGCTGACAAATTCTGTTTCTCTCTCAGTGCCAAAAACATGATCTCCATGACCTTTGGCACCCAGTACAGGCTCAGTAGACTCCCTTCTACCTTATTATTCATATCTCTTGATGGCACCACCCCTTGAAGAAATCTTCACTTCAAGAACCTTGATGGCTGCTGGATCAGACTCTTGATTTCTCCTCCCCACATCAGTGCCATGCATAGGAATATCCATGCCCATAGGCAACCTTCCTGCTTTTTCCAAGGTTCTTGAAAAATGTGTCCATTCACAGCTAACTGGTTATCTCATCCAGAACTACCTTCTCTCATCCTTGCAATCTGACTTCAGCAAGGGGCCTTCCAATACCTCCACTGTGTTTCATACCAGCAATGATTTGCAATCATGCAGTGGATAAGGGTCTTCTCATGGGGCCATCTTCATAAAGCTCTCCAAGGCCTTTGATTTGTTTAATTATGTATTTACCTCACAGAAACTCAGGAATCTAAGGCTCAGCCTAACATCCATCAAGTGGTTTGAGAACTACTTGAGTGACCATACCCAACTGTTGTCCATGCAAGTACTAACGTGGATGTAGCTGACATTAAGATGAGGGTACTGCAAGACTCTACACTCAGCCCTCTAATGTTCTCCATTTTTGTAAAGAATCTTCTGAGGCATAGGTGGAAGAATCAGCTTCATATGTATGTGCACACCACCGAACCAAATGCTGGTTGGATGGTGTGCAGGTAACCAGATCAGAGAAGTAAAAGGACCTGGGTGTAATTATCAAGAGCAACCTGAAACACTCAGCACAATGCAGGAAGGCTGCAGTCAAAGCAAATCTGATGCTGGGCTGCATAGCCAGGGGAATCACCAGTAGGAAGGCAGAGGTCATTTTGTCACTGTAAAGGTCTCTAGTGAGACCGCACCTGGAACACTGCATGCAGTATTGGTGCCCTTATCTCAAGAAGAACACCAACTTGTTGGAAACAAGCCATAGAAGGGCAATGAAGATGATCCAGGGCAACCGAGACAACATCTGCGAGGAGAGGCTCAGGGGGCTCAACATATACTCTCTTGGGGACAGAAGGCAGAGGGGGGACTTGATCGATACCTTCAAGTACTTTAAGGGTAAAAACAGGATGAGCACTGAGGGCCTCTTCAGCCTTAGTGGAAACAAGACCACTAGGGGTAACAGTCTGAAGCCAGTGGGGGGTAATTTCAGAAGTGAGATGAGGAGGCACTTTTTCATCAAGAAGGTGTTGACAAATTGGAAATAGTTGCCAGAGGAGGTGGGGTCCCTAAAAACAGTGGACAGCTTCAAGAGAGGTTGGGATAGGATGAGGGGGAAGTTGCAAGAAGGGGGAGAGAAGGGGAGGGGGTTCCAATTATATATATCAGATCGACACGATGAGATAAATAACAATATCGCAAAGTTTGTAGATGACACTGAAGTAGGGGGGACCTGCATTAACAGAAGAGAATACATCAACAATAAAAACAAATCCAAACAAAATTTTAAACTGGTCTGAAATCTGGGGCATATAATTCAATAGAGACAAATGCTGTGCTATGCATTTTGGCAAACTAAACCAGAGGAAACAGTATTTTAGGTAACACTCTGTTATCTAGTGTAGAACAGGAGAGAGACCTTGGGGTGATTATCTAGCCTGACTTATCCTTCCCATCGCATATTAAACAACTCTGTAATAAAGCCTATGCCCAGCGCAGTGTGGTATTTCTTTTGCCAGCAGGCAGCTTATATTTTTTTTTTAAGAATTTCACCCCCCCGACATGCACCACCCTGGAGCTGAGAATCCTTTAGTAGGGGGTGCCCACTTGCCATTCGCTGAGAGTGCGTATCACTGAAATTCATTTTCAGCAATGTACACTCGCCCAAATGGTGATTACTATTCCATGATCACCGTTATGACATAGAACCAGTCATAATAATCCACTGAGCAGTGGGGGAATAGACAAGAAGGACCTTTGGTCTATTCCTATTCCTATCTGACCTTAGTAACCTTAGTATTTGACAGGAGTCAAGGGGGATATGGGGAGGGGGCAATCCCTCTGTAAATGCAGTGGGAACGGCACATTCGAGCAGGCTAGATAGACCGTTAGGCCTTTATCTGCTGGCACACTCATATGTTCATATGCTTATATGCAGATGATACCATCCTTTACTACAGTGCACTGCCCATGTCCCAGGTTTAGGCAGTGCTTCAATTTGACTTTGTTATGATCTTCTCCTGGTTCTTTAACAATTGCCTAATCCTAAATGCAACCAAAAGTAATACAATGGCATCTGGCTCCCAGAGTGCACTGAGGTGTTCTGTTCATTAGCACCTGTCACTATCAAGACTCTAGATGGCAACCCCACTGAGCAAATTAATGTTTTTAAATAGCTGCGTGTAGAGCTAGATTCCTGACTCACATACAGCAAACACATAGATCACAGCTACTGTGGGGCACAATATCAGCTTTCTCTTTCTCTCAGTGCAACATGTGAGGAAGCAAGAGGCCTTGCACTTTCTTTTTTTTTTATCTTATTTCTATTTTATGCCCTACTGCGGTGTAATTGGTGGGGGCATCCAGCCACCGTCTCTGCCTGCCTGGAGCACAGCAGGCTCATTGGTTTTATGGGGGATCCGGTGCAGCCACACACCGACCTGCCAGAGGGCCTCCCCATGCCACTTCAAGCCAGGCTGGGCCTGGACCCCCCCAGCTCGATTCCACAACAGTCCTCCAGACAGGGCAGAGCACGGCCATCAAGCTGCATGGTCACATCAGCCATTTTCCTCCTTAGACCCCTGTAGTGCAGATGTGCAATGACATCTGAGGCACAACGTGCCAACGTTCACCATACTCCACCGCCAATGGCACCAGCTCTGGTAGTGCTCCTGATCATCACCGGGGCTCCTACAGAGCAGTGGGAACCCTCAACCCTCTCCAGGATAGGACAGCAGTCCTCTGGATGCTCGATCCTATCCCTCCTTTGCTGACCCCTGACAACCCAGATGTGTTTCCAAACCCGGGTCACCAGCGTGGCGCGAGGTGTGGCATCCAGCACCTCAACTCTCAGTGCAACCGAGCCGGCTAGGCCTTTCTCTTTCTGATCCTGACCACTGACTACAGGGACATCATGTACAGATTGCTGAACAAATCCCCCCTTCTAATATCATGAATTTGATTTGGTGATTCTAATTTTGGCATTGTGTATGCACATGAGTGATGCCCTGGAAGTCTGGTGAATTTCAAAGGATGCCTTCTATACTGTGCTGGCCATGAGTCTCCCAGCATTCAAATGGTGAATATTTAATTTCTGCTGAAGAGAGTGGTTGCCAAGGATTACTGTTCCACATCTATTTAATGGCTAAGTTGCAAAAATTTTAGTTTAAAAGTTTCCAATTTATTAGTGTTTTGTTGGGTGCTCTCTGTTCTTGCACTCTGTTTTTCATTGACTGTTCTGTTTTTGTACCTTTTGCACAGTTCTGGAATGGTTCTGGGAACTGTGGCCTAAACCACAATTTAATTTTGCTCACAATGACGATGGTAGAGTAGCAGTTTAGCGCATTCAGCCTGATGACTCCATACAGTTGTACAGATAATTTTTGTTTAAACTACTGCTTCTGCAAAACAAACAAAACAGAAAACTTACATTTTAGAGACTGCTGTCTCAGCTCACAATAAATGTGGTTGAATAGCATAAGGGCCAGATCACAATGACTATAATCAATCGTTCAATCAGTTTACTCATCTCTTAAGGACTGTTGTCGATATTTACTCTTACTGTGGTGCTTATTCAGCTCTCATGCCTGATTCTGAACCTGAACAAAACAAAAAACCTAATAAAGAAAAAATGAGCTCATAGGTTTCAGAAATTGTACAAAGTGTTGGCATGGATTGTCTAAAGCAGATAGGCATTGTGGCGTTTTTTTGTATGGTCCACCACTAAAAGACCCCTTACCTTCTCTGTTGTCTGCCAGACCCTTTGGTTGCTGCAGGAGCTGCTGGTGAGGACCCCATCTGGACCATGCAAATGACTAGACGGACGCATAAAATAAAGAATAAAGCAGGTTTATTTGCTGTACTGCAGTTGTTCTTTTCATGAGGTCTAGCCCCAGACTGACAATTTCTGACTGACAGACCAACATGGCACTGCCAGGCAGTGCAACAATTAGATACAAGCAGGTTCTAAGTGATCTTAAAGGGGTGGCAGCTTAGCATTAAGCCCCATGCTTAATGTGTGCTTCACATCACCGACGGAACAGTGAATGTGAGCATCACTTGAACAAGCAATAATCTATATGTTTCTAAGACTTTTTAAGTAAATTATTTAAGGCAAAAAAAACATTTTCATGCATTACAAGGCATTAGATTTCACAAAACAGAACATTACTCCGCTGCAGGGAGGGGGGAGGAAAGAACCTGGACTACACTGGGGACCAGTCAGAGTAGCACCAGAGAGGAGGGAAACACAATAGTACCTGATACTTGGTCATGCCACAAGCGCTAAAGTGTGGGGGAAGGAAAAGGGAAGAGAGGAAAGGATAGCAGCAGGATACCCTGAATGCAGGCTCACATTTTAATAACAGTTGCATAAACAGGTGGACTGTCCATTGAAAGAGACGTTCCTAAGGGGAAAAAAACGTTAGTGCAGGTAAATAGTACCATGGCAACAGGTGCAAAGAAAAAGGTACAACAAGATATTTACTGCAACAATGAAAATCAGAAAATGAATGAGTCCTGACGCATTTCACTGAGTCCGGTAACAAAAGTTCAAGACCTCCGTCGACTTTTCCAGTCAGTGGGAATAGAAGCATGCAAGGACTGCACCAGTTCCTGACAGGAGGAGTTCAGGTTGTTAAAAGCGACCCAGGAGTTCTGCCCACTATCGAATCCACACCACTTTACTCTGTAAGTCCAGGATCCACTGACAATCTTCTTTCTTAGGATCTTCTCGATCTGTTACACTGGGGTGTGTGGAAGAGAGTTCTGAGAAGAAGAAGAAGAGGAAGTCCCGGGAAAATCCTCTGGAAAAACAGAATCCAGCTGGAGAGTGGCAGGAGTGGGAAGATCTGTAGGAACTGGCTACAGGTTGTCTGGAGGGATCTCAGCTTCAGAGAGGATGGCAGGTTCAAGGGCAGCTTCATTTGTGGGAGGACTGGGTTCATCTGGAAGGTTGTTATTCAGGTACCCATGCTTTAGTCAATTTATATGGACTTTGTTTTGTACCAGCTTGCCATCTGACTTGCGTCGCAGATGAACGTGGACCAGAGAGAGCTTTTCTACAATGTAGAATGGCCCAGTCCAGGGGAGAAGCAGTTTCTTGGTGGTGCCCAAAACAAGAACAGGATGGTACAAATAGACAATGTCCCCAACAGAGAATGAAGGCTCATGCACCTTGGCTGCAGACATTTTCTTCCTTGCCGATTTTCTCAGGCCCAACGTGGTGATTGCAACTCGTCGGCCAAGTTCCAGCTGTTCCAGAAGAGGGATGATGAAAGAAGAAGCTGACTTAGGAACCTTGAGCAGCGAGAGATCCCTGTCCAGTGGAGTTCTTGGATGAAATCCATGGACTAAGAAGAAGGAGGTGTATTCAGTGCTATCAACACAAGGGCTGGTATTGTATGCAAACTGCACAAAGGGAACAAACCAGTCCCAGGTGCCATGAGTCTCATCCAGATACTTGGAAAGTGTGCTGAGAATGATAGACATCATTCTTTCACTCTGTCCATTGCATTGTGAATGGTTACTTGTGGTATGTGTCTTTTTTATGTCGAGAAGTTTGCAAGTTTCTCGGACAATAGTGGACAGGTAGTTAGTGCCTCTGTCTGAATGTAGGTACAATGGGGTACCGTGACAACAAATGACTGTGTTGAGAAATGCACTGGCCACAGTGGTGGCTTTAGTGTCTCTCAGAGGGATGAGTTCCAAATATTTTGTCAAGTAGTCTACAAAGACAAGAATGTACTTGTTACCAGAGTCAGAGCATGTTGGCAAGGGCCCAAGAATGTCAGTGCTGACTCTTTGGAACGGTTCAGTGGCTACAGGCATTGGGATGATGTGTGCCTTTGTTGGTTTGGCCGGTAGCTTTCTCTGAGAGCAGGGCTGGCAGGATTTTATGAACTGGACAATGTCTCTGTTCATGTGTGGCCAGAAGAAGTGAAGCCTTGTCTTTTCCAGAGTTCTGTGAATTCCCATATGACCTCCAGAGAGTGGAGAGGCATGAGTGGAGAGAAGAACCTGAGGGATAAGAGAGGCTGGCACAACTAGCTGTACGTGAGTTCTATCCGTGCGATGACCCTTGCCTTCCTTGGTCCAAATGTGAAGGAGCACACCGTCATCGAGGAAGTACTGCGAAGCAAGGAAAAGTACATCTTGGCGATGTTGCTTTTTTTGCGGTAATGTTCCAGACTCTGAGTAGGTGATGATGTCCTTAAATTGAGTGTCAGTTCTTTGTTGCATTTTAACAGTTGCCAGGAACAGATTAGATGCAGAGGAGATGAGAAGCTCTTCAGCTGCTTGTAGTAACTGAGGATTTGTGTGTCTATCTGAGCAGGCAGTTGGTAGCAGCAAAGCAACTTGAGGTGTTGAAGGAGTGTCCACAGGAAGCACATCTGTGGCATGGAAGGGAAGAGCTTGTAAACTGGATTCGTCATCTGTTGAGGAGGATGCAGAGGGATATCATCTCCGGCTTACACCATCAGCATTTGAGTGAACTTGACCTGGTCTGTATTGAATGTCAGAGTTGTAGGATTGTAGCATGGCAATCCATCGGGTGAGCTTGCCTACTGGCTCCTTCATTTCAAATAACCATCTGAGGGCAGAGTGATCAATGATAGCTGTAAAGGAAGTGTCGCGCAGGTAGCAGTCAAATTTCTTCACAGCAAATACCATGGCTAGACATTCTTTCTCTGTGATGCCATAGTTCTGCTCAGCTGAGGAAAGAGAGCACCCAGCATAGGAGACAACTCGTTCTGTTCCATCTTGAATTTGACAGCACAGCGCCCACTGCAAAGGAACTAGCATCTGAGTAGAGCTTGAATGGTTGGTCAAACCTTGGGTAGGCCAATACTGGAGAAGAGATTAGGTTTTGTTTAAAGGTGTCAAAGGCCTCTTTACATTCAGAAGTCCAATTATATTCACATCCCTTTTTGGTGAGGGCGTACAGTGGAGCTGCAATCTTGGCGTAGTTGCAAATGAACTTCCGGTAGTAGCCAGACAAGCCCAGGAAAGCTCGAAGGTCTTTGAGATTGTTAGGCTCTAGATAGTCTTTGACTGCTGAGAGCTTGTCTGGATCTGGAGGGATGCCTTGAGAACTAACCACATGTCCCAGGTAATGAATTTGATGCTGCGCAAAACAACACTTTCATGAGCAAAGCTTGAGATTGGCTTGTCTGAGACGTTTGAGCACTTCTTGAAGATGTTGGAGGTGCTCTGGCAAAGTTCTGCTGATGACAATCACATCATCCAGGTAGACTAGGCAATATTTCCACAACAACCCACGTAGTACGGCTTCCATGACACATTGACATGTGGCTGGACTGTTCCGAAGACCCATAGGCAGACGTTTGAACTGGAAAAGTCCCAAGTGGCAGCACCATGCTGTATATGAACAAGAAGCTGGATCAATGGAAACTTGATAGAACCCACTCTGAAGGTCTAGAGTGGTGAAATAAGCAGGACTGGCTGCACCAAGACTCTCTAAAGCATCTTCGGTTGTAGGCAAGGGATGAGCATCCTGCACCGTGTAGGCGTTGAGTTTTCTGTAGTCTACCACGAAGCGATACCCTTTGTCCTTTTTTACCACCAGCAAGCAAGGTGCACCCCAGAGGCTTGTAGATTCTTCGACTATGTCTTGGTCAAGCATGTCTTTGATTATGTCCATGAGGACTTGTTTCTGTTTATGTCCCACTTTGTAGGCTCGCTGATGGATTGGTTTCTGGTTGGGCTGTACTTCAATGGTATGTTGCAGGATATCACAACATCCGAGCTTGTTATCTGAACCAACAAAGACATCCAGGTAATTTTCCAGGAATTTCAAAAATTGTTGCTTTTCTGTTGGAGATGCTGGAAGTTTGGAAGAGGATAGTCGCTGACTGAGAGGTAACTCTGTTGAAGTTCGAGTGGTCGTGATAGTATTGACAGGAGTAGAGTTGGTGGAACCAGGCTGAGGTTCTTGCATGAGATGGAGCTGGTCCCCTGAAGACAAGCAGATAAACTTTCCGATGTTGGCACCCTTTGAAATGACCACTGGCTCATCTGTGAAGTTGCAGCATTTTTGGAAGACTGCGCCATCATGCACCGCCGATAAGGTATTTCCTGGAAGAAGACCTGACGAATGCAGCGCGGGGGATCCTGTGATGATGCCAACAACACCTTGTGGAAGTGGTTCACCTCGAATCTTGGAAATCAAAACTATTTCCAACTGAGGAGGCACAGTGACTGAGTCTATAGCTGCGAGTTGCCTCCGAGGATCGAGCGGCAGTTTGCTTGAGGCAAAGTCTAAGATGGCTTTGTGAGCTTTGAGAAAGTCCAGGCCTAGAATTATTGCAGGTTGAAGATCAGGCATTATATAAAACTTGACAATAGCTTGCTGTGAGCCAAAGTGGAGCTTGAGATGGACCATGCCTGTGATAGGTACGGTAGCTGTACTTGCTGTGATAATGTACTTTATGTTGGATGGAGAGACATTAGGTATGTAATGAATAGCTTGATTGTTTAAAATACTGCTGTTGATAACTGATATTTCTGTTCCAGTGTCGACCAAGACGTGTGTAGACCAGTCTCCGATGGTTACAGGTACATAATTTGCTAGGAGAGGTGATCGGATGACAGGTACCTTTGCTCCAAGAAGTGAGTGTGTGCCAGAGTTTGCAGTTGGAGGAAGTGTTTTGGTTGAATTATGAGAGTCAGAGGGGCGGTCAGTTGCTGTGTTCCTCTGGTGCTGGGAGTAGTTGCGGTTATCTTGCTGATTGTGCAGGGGTGGGTGCCTGTGGTTCTCTTGATTTCTGTAGTACTTTAGCTTTCGGCAGACAGCTGCAGTATGTCCCCTGAATCCACACCACTGGCAGGTCACTGGTTCTCGTGAAAGGCGGAGGTGGATGAGGTCATTGTCAAATTGGGCGAAGGACATTGACAGAAGTAGTAGAAGAAGCAGTTGAGCTGCGATGCAGAGTGTTGATACTTGTAGTGAGCATCTCTATCACTGATTGCTGCTGCTGGATGCATGTTGCGAGTGTGGCTAACTGCCACGACTGAGGTGCTTGTACACTAGTAGCCTGGGACATTGCTATGGATTGTTGTGCAAGTCATGCTGCTTGGATTGTGTCCATCCAGGTTGCTGGTTTCTGCTGGATTACATAAAGACAGAGTTGAGGAAGCAGTCCCCGGATAAAGGTGGTGATTTGTTCTTTCTCAGCTTTCTGTAAGCATTTGCAGCGAGACTCAATGTCCACTATGAACGCTTCAAGAGATTTGGTGGGTTGCATTGTACGTTCCCACAGCTGTTGCTCCAATAACCAGGGTGGATGTGCTTGGAGGAAATGGGCTTTGAAGGTGGTCTACAGTGTAGCAGTATCTCCTGTGACTTGGTCTGGAAGTGCACTGAACCAGGAAACGGCAGTCCCTCTCAGAAGCAAGCACAAGGCATTGGAAATACACACAGGATCAGTCCAACCATGTAAGGAAATCCAAGCTTGGAATTGTTCCAGCCAGTCGTCAGCGTCTTCGTGAGGCAAGGCTAAGAACGGTACTGGTTGTAGGCTGGTATGGACCGTGGACTGTGGTGCAATGGCTTTAATGTAGGCCAGGTCATCTTGAATAGCTTGCATAGCTGGTGCTCCTTAAGCAGAAATAGAAGACTGGATGTCATGAAGGATTGTTTCTATTTTGTAGCCCCATGCCCTTGAGGTGGGTGACGGTAGGACTCTGGACACTCCGGCGCCCATATCTGTGTCAGCGTCAGACATTGTGGTTGGAGATAAGCTTTGTTTCACTGAGCGAAGTTCATATGGGTGAGAAGGAGTTGCCATCATGCAGGAGACAGGAGTTGTGCCGTAGATGAAGTGCTGAGCAAAAATTATTTTTGTAGACAAAAATGACAACTTTTTTTTTCTAGCAAAGCTCATCAATTGACGTCTTAATAAAGAACTTCCCATGCAATTCTGTGTTGCTCATTATTTAAATAAAGGTTTTGTTGCAAAAATCAACTTTTTGTAGCAGTGTCCATTCATTTCAATAGGAATCCCATTGTTTTCAATGGAGTGAGGTCAATTTGTGCCCTTCCCAAGATGGCCACAGAACTGTGACATGCAGTTCCTCTGGCATTTGACTGCCTGACTGCAGCAAGATGGCCGCCAGCAGAGGGGTCAAGGTTCACTTCCTGTCTTCTTGTTTTTGCTGTGCTCAAGATGGAGGATTTCTTCCACGAGGCTCGCTGGCTGCCTAACAATGGCCAA
The DNA here is from genome assembly GCA_016271365.2 of Neoceratodus forsteri. Classification (NCBI taxonomy): domain Eukaryota; kingdom Metazoa; phylum Chordata; order Ceratodontiformes; family Ceratodontidae; genus Neoceratodus; species Neoceratodus forsteri. Next base: position 172,315,253 of record CM057449.1, on the reverse strand, counting down.
AATGCGATTGCCGCCCTGCTGCCTTCTCCCCAGACTGAAATTGGTGGGAGTTTTCTGTGGTGAGTGGCGAAATGCAGGAAAATCTCTGTATTTATTTATTTTATTGCTTGATTGCTCCCCAGCTGCCTAGGATGGCTGCAGAGGTTCCTTTTGATTATTTATTGTCTTTGGCTCCTCCGTTTTGTTTATTGTGCCTTTTGCTTATCTGCATATCCCAGGGTTGTGCCTTGTGTATTTACTTTTGTCTCAATCCCTTTATTTATTATAGTGCCCTGCTTGGCTTATGCTGGTACATTGCAGTGCTTTGATTACTGCCCTCCTGTATTTTATTTATAGTCCTGTCCTGAACCCTGTTTTTTTTTTTTTCCCCTCATTTTTCTGTATGGGTCTTCATTTTATTTATTTGCTGTGCCTTGTTTACTGGAAGAGCTCGCCCTGTGTAGAAATCCTGTGGTCTGTTTTTTTTTTTTCCTTACATTATTAATTTGCTGAAGTGGTATTGACCCTTGTCTGAAGGTGGCCAAGCGGTAGCTTTATGTGCAGGCAGCAAGGAGTTGGGGAGCAGATCACCCAAGCAAGAGGATGCTGAGGTGGGAGGGAACAGAGCCAAGCCGCGTGGCAAGAAGAGTGCTCTGTTTCAGCTTCAGGAGCGTGCGGCGGCCGTGGAGTTATCCGGTGAGCGGGCCTGCTGCAGAGGCGGGAGGGAGCAGAGTTCCATGCGCTAGTGTGTGTCACAGCAGTTGGTGGTTCGGGGAAATGCAGGAGCTGTGATCTGTGCCTGCGAGGGAAGTGGAGCTCCGGTGTTGTGTTCTGTTGCAGCCAAGGGGAAGAAGCTGAATTGGTGGGACTGCATTGTGGAGTGGTGTAAAGGGAGGCGGACTACGAGGAGAGTGGTCCTTTGAGGCAGCTTTGAACCGGAGCAGAGTTCTTTGTGCAGCACTGCTTTGAGAGGCGCTTAGCTGGTGGGTGGGGGTCTGGTTCCAAAAGCAAGAAGAGAACTGTGATAGTTTCACAGGAAAGGAGCTGGTAAGGCTGGAATCGCTCCGTAGGTAGCAGTGGAGGAGCCTGAGGGAAGTCGCGATTCGAGTGGCTGAAAGGGGTATGCTGTGATGCAGTCCTGAGCCACAATGCTCATGGGGAGGCTGATGCTGGTGCAGTAGGAGCTGGAGCATGCAAAGAGGGCAGCGTGGAGCTGTTGCAGGAGGCCCAAACAGAAGGGCTCGCTTGGTGCAGTTGTATTATTTATTTATTTTTTTCCCCCACTGTGCTGCTCTTTCTGGTATTGTCTTCTTCTGGAGCAGCGTTCTGCACTGTGGAGTGGAGCAGGAGATTAGGCACTGAACCTGTCACGAGGTTTTTGGGGGGGAGTACAGTTTGCAGCTCTGTGTGGCATAGGTTTGAGGAAAAAAAATGTACTTGCTGACAGTTCATTAGTTTAGCTGGCTAGCAATGTTTAAATTTGCTTTGCAGAAGTCTTGGTACAGTAGGATAACACAAGATGGGAAACAGTTCATTCATTTTTTTTCTTCTGTGCTGCCAAGGCTGTTAGTAAAATATCATTCAAGCAGTTCAGACATACTGGGGTGATGACTTGGGGTAACCAGCAATGCAGGCAAGCGAGATGGGGGTCTGGACAGAAGAAGGGCCGCATTCTCCACCATGTGTGGTGTTTTTTTTATGGTCCACCACTAAAAGAACCCTTACGTTCTCTGTCGTCTGCCAGACCCTTCGGTTGCTGCAGGAGCTGCTGGTGAGGACCCCATCTGGACCGTGCGAATGACTAGACGGATGCATGAAACAAAGAATAAAGCAGGTTTATTTGCTGTACTGCAGTTGTTCTCTTCGTGAGGTCTAGCCCCAGACTGACAATTTCTGACTGACAGACCAACATTGCACTGCCAGGCAGTGCATTAATTAGATACAAGCAGTTTCTAAGAGATCTTAAAGGGGCGGCTGCTTAACATTAAGCCCCATGCTTAATGTATGCTTCACAGCATGCATAGTCCTACCATTACTTGGGTCCAAATCACTATCTGGCCTCCTGTGATTTGTGCTAAGGATATTGTGAAAAACATAGATGAGAGAGGAGACATGAAAATCTTTATCTGTGACATCACACTTTTCTAATTCAGCATGTTGCCCCCGTCAAAAAGGCTCAGAGTATGTCTATTAAAATGTTTTCAGAGACAACTTCACAAAATGATTCTTACAGACTGGAGTCATTTGTGAAATCACATAAGGAGCATAAATACTCTACTGAGGTATGATCTGAAAAAACAGAGGAGTCAAAGAAAAGACATGCTGAGGAAGCTTCGTCTTACAAATAGGGGAAGAAAACAAGTAAAGAAAAACATTTGGAACCTGAAAAGAAGAAAGCTGTTGAACCCATAGTACAACCAATTGGTGAGAGTCAGATGGTTTCTATAAAATAATTTATATATGGTCATTCTTCCAGGTAATGCAAAATCAGGCCCAGAAAGGGGACATTCTGAACTCAGGAATTCCTCACTTAATGGTTACATTTTAAGCATCATCTCCTAGGAGACAGATGCCCCCCGAGACAGAACCCTATTCTATTTATCAGAATTAAGAATAGTGGTTTGAAAAACTCTACAGCTACAGTACCTTTCAGCCTGGCAGCTGCCAGATTTGTTTCTCAGCCTGGATATAATGGCCTCCCCGACCTGAGCTGAGTCTCAAGTCGCTTATTTATTTTAAATAAATAGTTGTTTTTTTTAATAGTATACTTTATTGAAAATTTTAAACAACCAGTAACACAGCTTGTATGTTCAAAAGATATTGCCCCACCGGTCCCCACAATCAGGGTATGACAGGGATGCTTAAAGGCACATCATTAAACAATTCCATACAGGGAGAAAAGTAAGGGTAAGAACAAAATTATAATATCATATGTCTAAGTATAGATAAAGGAAACAGCTGAACCAGCCCAGTATCATGAAATGGGTAAAAGAGCTTCTAATGCCTCCTACCTTCTTAAATATATCTGAGGAATGTGGCAAATAGAACATATCATTTTTTTCAATGCGCAAAGTGTCTAGAATAGCATTGTGGCACTCCAGATAGGTAGGGGTCTCATCATCCATCCAGTGTTTTAGAGTGGGTTTTTTTTGGCAATGGTGGAAGTCAGGGAAATGTGATATCTTGTTGCCCACGTGATTTGGTGTAGATTGAGTCCCAGGAGACAAATTTGAAGTGTAAAATCTGACTCAAGACCTAGTAGATGGTCCATATGTTTCTGAATGCCTTCCCAGACTGGTCGTGTTTTTTGACAGTCCCAAAGAATATGTTTAAGAGTGCCCATGTTCTTTTTTCCCATCTAGTACATGTGTTCCTGTCCAAGAGTCCCATTTTGTGGAGTTTTATGAGTGTATACTATATGTTATTAGCTATATTGTACCGCATATGCCTGAGGCCACCAAACTTTATGTATTTCTAAATGTGTTCCTACATTTTGGCTCTAGCCTCTGGGATCTAGATTTCTTGAAATTCCTTTGCCCAATAGTGGCGTACGTCCCCATCCCCAGGAGTGGATAAGTATACAAGCTTTTTATATATCAGGGAGATGGAATGCCTCTGAGTTGCAAATGCCTCCAACTTATCCCAGACAGGGAATTTGGATATATTCCAAGGCATGGGGCCTAGTGCGTGAGCTAGCATGTGCTGAAGTTGGAGAAATGGGAAAACTACAACTGTGGTATGGGTATTGTTCCTTCATCGGGCAACTTGAATTGGTTGTACTAGCTTGGCCTAAGAAGGTGGGTGAAATTGGGTATCCCTGAATCTGAAAGTTGGGGCTGATTGCAGTGGGATGATTGGGGTCAAGAAGTGGGGTAGTGCTGAGCAGTCTGTGTAAGAGTTTGCTTACCATGAGAGAGGTGCTCATAGAGGTGGGTTTCAGCATGTTTGGCATTTTACTAAAGGGGGTGCTTAAAAGAGCTTTAATTTCAATCTTGGCCATGTGATGTAGATCCAGTTCCATCTTCTTCTGTTGTGGTAAGTAGAAAGTCTCACCCCCTTGTAGGTGAACCTCCCTCCACCAGAGAAACTGACTTGCTTGCATAGATATGTAGTATAGGTGGAAATCGGGTAGTTGTAACCCTCCTTGGCCCTTAGAGAAGGTAAGCTGCTGGTAGGCTTTCCTGGATTTCTTGTTTTCCCATAAGAAATTTGACAGAAGGGATTTCAAAGTAAGTGAACCAGCTTTGGGGAACTAGGGTCCCCATCATTCCCAGGGGGTAATATATGTGGGATAAGATGATCATTTTAATTGTATTAATACATGCTCAAAACATTAAGGGTAAGGCTGACCATCTTGTAAGATCCTGCTTGAGCTGCTTAAACAGAGGATCCAGATTTCTGGTGAAAATGGCTTTTTTATTTCTACAAATCATTATACCCAAGTATTTAAGTCCATCTGGTGACCAAGCACCCCCCTCCCCACTGCATCACTTGTTCCTTAGTGGTGCGAGGATTAAGGGGCATTAAGTTAGTTTTTGTGAGATTGAGTCCATAGCCCGAGATCTGCCCAAATTTAGTTAAGGTGTTTTGGGCATCTGGGATGAAGGTCTCCGGGTCCTCTAGATGTAGAAGGATATTGTCTGCACATGTGGAGCTCTTATAACTGTGATAACCAAGCTGTACACCTCTGATTGAGTTATGTAAGAGAAAGTGCATTGTTAGTGGTTCCAGATAGAGACTGAATAAGAATGGGGACAGTGGACAACTATGTTGGGTTCCCTTATGCAGGCGAAGGGGGTTGATAGGACCCCATTACATAGGATTCTTGCTGTAGGCCTGGAATATAACAATGTAACCTAATCTATGAAACCTGAGGAGAATCCAAATTCTGCTAGAGTGGCATAGAGACGGGGCCAGGACACCCTATCAAAGGCCTTCTCTACGTCCAGGGACATCAGTACTGCTGGGCACTCTGAGTCCCTGGACGCAGCCAAGATATGCCTACATTTGTGCAGGTGGTCTGTCGATGGGCGCCCCTGCATAAAGCCTACCTGTTCAGGACTTTTGAGAGAGTGACAAATTTATTAACTCAGTTGGCCAGTATTTTTGTCAGTATTTTTATTTCTATATTGAGTGATGCTATGGCCCTATATCTTCCCATTTGTTCTGGGTTCTTATCGGATTTAGGGAGAAGATAATTATTGCCTCCTGTAAGGTGGGTTCCAATGACAAATTTTCTTTACAGAAATTAAAGAGCTGGGCTAGTGGGGTAGAGACTATGTTAATTAGTGCTTTATATGCATTGGTGGAAAACCCATCAAGGCCTGGATCTTTGTCTAGGGGTAGACTTTTAATGGCCTCTGTGACCACCCACACATATATGTTTTTTTTCTAAGCCCATCAGTATGGAAAGGAGTTAGTTTTGAGGGCTGTGCTTCAGACAAAAACTGGTGAATAATGTGGTCAGCTACCAGGAGGTCAGCTGTGTAGAGAGATTCATAAAAGTTTTCAAAGGCTGATGCAGTGTCACACAAGTTAATGAGGGGAGGGCCTTGTGCCATGGGCCTTTACAGTGTGAATTGCTCTTTTAATCTCTGTATCTTAGCCTAAGAGCAAGAAGTCTCCCAGATTCCTCCCCTTGATCTTTGTATTTGGTTTTTACCCTAAAAATTGTGAAATCAGCTTGTTCTCATGTGAGCTTGCATACCTTGACCTAGCTGAATTTAACCAGAGCCAGTCGTCCTGCAAGGACTGGTTAGAGATATTGCTCTCTCATTGTCTCATTTCTGTGACACGCTTGGCACATTCCTCTTCCCCCTTTCATTTCTTGGTGGCAGCAAGGCAGATTAGTTCCCCCCAAGGTTGCATTCAAATACCCCCCATATATAGCCTTGGTTAGGAACTGAGTTGTCATTATTGACAAAGAATTGTTCTGCTTTATTTTGGATGATTTCCAGTGTCTTGGGGTCCTTCAATAGTGTTTTGTTCAATCTTCCACAGCCTATACTTCTTTGTTTGCTTCAGGAGGATGAGAGAGAGTAATACGTGTGGGTGGTCGGATATGACTCTAGCTAAGAGGTCACATTGTAGGATAGTTTCTAGGAGACCTGGAGTAATGAGGAAATAATCTAGATGTGAAAAAGAGTTGTGAGCTGTAGACCAAAATGTAAAGTCCTTGGTGTCAGGGTGTGGGGTCCACCATATGTCTGTTAGACCTAACGAGTGCTGTAACTCTTTAGCTCCCCTCTGATTGGAAGATAGTCCTAACTTCCTATTGCCAGATCTAGCTAGAATATTTTCTGACACTACATTCCAGTCCCCTTCTATAATGGTGGGCAAACTACCAAGCAATACCAGGTGAGAAAGAAGTTTTGTAAAAGAACGTGGATTTTCTATATTGGATCCATAGAGGGATGCCAATATGATGTCTCTTTGACCTAGTGTGCCCTTAACAATGACAAATCCCTGCTCATTGTCAATGGTTTGTTCTATGGGAGTAAATGGGATGCCTCTGTGAATTAATACAGCAGTTCCAGCTCTTTCATTATTGTTACCAGAGGCAAACACTTGTCCCACCCATTCCCTTCTCCAGAGATAGGCATTGGATGCCAACGTGTGAGTCTCTTGTAGGAAAGTGATTTTATCTCCTGTAAACTTTAAATGTCATAATACCCGGTATCATTTTTGTTTAGTTTGCTCCCCTCTTCACATTCTAGGTTACAACATTATGCATGTTATTAGCCATGACAATGTGCTAACATTTGTTAAGACCCTATGTTGGGACCCCAAAGTGTTGGGTATTTTAGAAATAACCCAACCCTTAGAAAAGCATTTGTATTTATGCAATAAGGGCTGGTAAGATTAAAGTCATAAAGAATCTTTCCCTGTATGCTGGGAGGTAGAGCCAGCATAATCTTACACAAGCTAGTTATAAACTGAGCTCCATAAGAAACAACTACGTATAAGATAAACAGCTAACAAGTAACAAGGAACATTGTAAACTATAAAAAACTAAGGTTCAGTAGGTGTCATGGCAAGGAAGCAAGAAAATAAAGGGCTTTGTCAAGATCGACTGAGGGCCCCCTATACTGGTTGGCCATTGATGTTGAGCCATGCAAACCCAATCGACTGGTCCATGTGGAGCTCCTACAGGATGCTCCCTCAGCCCCACCACCTTTATAAAACTCCAGAGTGGATTGAAACTGGCCAGGGAAGTAGTGGCTGCTTTGTCTCAGAATTCAGCTGTCTCAGCCAAGAGACCTGATTTAAATGTAAAGAACTATGTGCCTGTTGCTGCATTAGCTGGGGATGGAAAGTATTCACCCCCCAAAAAAAATTTTATAGGGGAGCTGGACTGTCCCATTATCCCAAATAGATTGAACTTGGTGCCACTAGGTAAAGTAAGTGACAGAGAGCAGCAATATAATCAGAGTGGGGTACTTGCTGTAATATTCGAGTAGCTGCCCCGAGTGCAGAAGGAAGATAAAAAAGATATGTATAGAGGAAATATTTTGTAAAAGACATTACATAGCATAACAGAGCCTCTTGGAAATCACCACTTCACAAAAGGCGAGTGTGATATAGTAGAGGAGTCCTCAAAGCTTGTAGCAATTGGCCTGGGCTGTGTGAAGCCCGCTTCTGTGTCCAGCAATTGTTTCAGCACTGCTGATGACAAGATTGCTGCTGCATGAATGTGTACATATTCCTCATGGCTGTCTCCATACCTCACAGATCACAAAGTCTGACTGGCATCAAATCTCATTGGTTGAAGGGTACCATGGAACGCTCTGCAAAAGGGGTGGAAACTGCAACTGTTTTGACAGGCTGGCATTACCTGTCAGAATCGGGTGATGTTGATATCTGTGATTTTGGGTTGTGAAGACAAATGGTGGGAAATCCAGAGGTGGCAAGAAAAAGGGAGTGATCTGAGCTGCCATAGCTGTTAGCCATATTGAAGTCCATGGTTGCCACAGACTACTGTGCTGGTCACACAGAGTTTGCAGTAAGCAAGCCTCATATTAATGTCTCAAAAGCATATTGGGGGGAAACAAATAAGCCAACATTTCACTGCAGAAAATCAGTATCAGTTGAGGGTGAGGCAGTCCCAAAAGATTAAAGAGAGCAATGACAAAGGAGAGTAGTAGGCATATGCAGGAAAAGTTATTAAAGTAGGCTTATTAAGAGGCTGACAGAAACAATTCAAGACTGGGTACCTCTATGTTTTCCAGCATTGTCATCCTCAAATGGGATCCCAGGGATATAATGTGGCAACTCCCTCTGAGTTATCCCAGCACTAGTTAACTCCTTGGTGCCCTGGTTTATAGTAACAAGTAGGTGAACAGGACAAAGCATTCAAAATTCTGCCTTTGCAGCATGTAATGTTTTTTTAATCAGCTTATAAGCCAGTTGCTCGTCCCTCACCACAGACATAACACCACTAAAAATATGCACTCAGTGCCCATTCCATCTCAGATTCCTTTGCTTCCAAGCTTGCTCTTGTATATAAACTTTGTCTATAAAGTTGAGGCACTGCAGAATAGTAGCCATGGGCTTTCTGCTTGGAAGTGGCTGGGGCTGGAGAGAATGGGGGCTTTCAATAATATACACAGTCCCAGTCTCTGGTGGGCCAGCTACTTGTAGGAATTTCTGTACAAAAGACAGCACATTGGTACCTTCTAACTTTTCAGGGATGCCCATGAGAACCAAATTGTTTCTCCGACTTCTCTCCTACTGGTCCTCAATGTGGTCTTTGAGTCTCTCTAATTTGTGCCATAGCTCTATCGATTTGGCACTGTTCTGGGACTGTCTGTCTTCAATCGAACTGATGTGGGCTTCCGCATCACCAACTCTAATTAAGAGGGCTTCCAGCACTGAATTAAATTTCCTGAAGTCTCTGGCCAGCTTCTGAATCAGAATGGTAATCTTTATGGTTGTCAGGTCCTCAAAGAAACAATCCAGTTTTTCTGAGGTGCTTTCCGTGTCTCTGGCATTTGGCAGGGAAGTGAGGGGCAATCCCTGATTTTGTCATTTAGGAGCAGGTGCCTGCAGTGGCACTGGTGGGGCAGCCATGCAATCCATTGCTTACTGGACATCCATGGCTGAGATAATGATCAGACTTCATATGTAGGATGAGAGAGACTTAATCAACCACTTAACTTAAGTCGAGAGAGAAAACAAAAACAATTTCAATCACCGGTTTGGCCACGTTTGTGTGCCATAAATGGCAGAACTGTGAGAGAAGGTCTTCTCACATTGAGCGCATCATGTGACTCCATAATTAGTTTTAAAGAAGTGTATAAATACTTTCTATTATACTCTGCATTAGTCATGGTATTTTTTCGATTTTTAGGTCAGGTCCTTCTGGCTACCGTTTTGATTCCTAGGAACTGGAGACCACCTTTTAGCTACCTTTTTCTAATTGTAAATGTTTTTATTAAGTTATCTCTACTTGCCTCCTTTTAGTAAATGACCCTGTGTTTTGAGGTGCATTGTACAGAAACTGAAGCACTTTCGCTTTCCATTTCTGCCTGTGTCCTTTCACCCTAATTAACTGCTTCCTACACAGGAATCCGCAGTTTGACTTTTGGCACAGTTTTTATGAGGTAAGAGACATTTTTGTTACTAGGCTCTTACTTTTAGACTGTTTTGGGGACTTGTTTTCACTTTTTTACTAGGCTTTCTCTAAACTGGCATAGCAGAGAGACGTAGGGAATCCACAGATTAATACATTTTTAAACTTGTTTTTCAACTCCTGGCAAAAGCAGATTCCATAAGCTCAGTGTAAATCAGGTGGGATCAGATCACATCATTATTTATTGTGAGTCTCCCAAAACCTTAAATAAACGGGCAAATAAATTAGAAGCTATTATGGCTTCTCAGTCTGCCTCCTTGTCACAAAAAAAAAAATAATAAAAAATGCTCTGAGGGAGTTCCCATTGATGGTGGAAAGCACGCATCAGAAGGTTCTGTCTCCTCATGTTTAACAGCAGCATCAAAAAATAAAAAGGTGACAAAAAAAAAGATGAAGCAGCTCTGCCATCTGAAAGGTACGGTAAAGATACCTGGGTGTCCAAGGTGGGAGGGGGACCCTAAATCCGTTGATGGCAAAAATATAAATAAAAGAGCCTCTGAATAGGCAGTTAAAATGCTGCCTGCTAAAAAGAAATAATAAAAAAATGTCACTAACATTCCTCCTGAATGGAGAAAGGTGCAAGCAGATAACTAAGAAAAAAATGCCCTCATCTGAAGGCATATTAAAGATGTGGCAATTTTTCCAGGTGATCCCAGCTATGGGAAATTTTAATAATATGAATACTCCCCCCCCCCCCCGGCTCAGGCTCCAGCCTTTGTCTGTGGTGGAGAAGGAGGAAGGCGTACTATATACAAGAGGAGGAAGGTGACCCCATGGAATCTGTGAGTGCACCTGAACAAGATTTTGGTTCTCCTCAAGGGCATAATGAGGACTATGCTTCATGTTCCTTATTTGTCAGGCATATTCATTCATTCATTTATTTATTTATTTAAAAGTGTAACCAGGAAATACATACTGAGCTAACAACAGCTCATGTCCAGGTGAGTCCTAGGAGAGAGGTGAGTAAGAGATAGCTAACAATATAATAACAAGGTAAAATTTAATAAATAGTAATACAAGCAGATTCATGAATACTAATGGCAAGATATACATGAAGGCAAGTAAACAAATAAAAACACTCTCAGATATATACAAACAATCAATAACAGAAACAACAAGAAGAGGGCAAGACTAGAGAATAGAGAAAAAGAGGAAGGGCCGAAGGCTGATGCAAGTAGGACGACAAAAGTCAGAAAGAACAGACTTAAGGGAGGAAGTAGAAAAGGCAGAACGAATAGAAAGCGGAAAGCAGAAGGGATATAAGTTTGTGACAAAAATATAAATAAAAGAGCCTCTGAACAGGCAGTTAAAATGCTGGCTGCTAAAAAGAAATAATAAAAAAATGTCACTGCCATTCCTCCTGAATGGAGAAAGGTGCAAGCAGATAACTAAGAAAAAATGCCTTCATCTGAGGGCATATCAAAGATACTCTCCACCCTCAGGAAACTGAGGAGGATGAAGAAGATGCTGAATTTATGGACATGATGTGTACAGCGCCATCAAGGAGGTTGCTAATCCCCATACATAAGTCTCCTAAGAAGGCCATGTCAAAAATCATGTCTGCACCTGCTTCAGCTGCAGCCATCAATAAAATAATTGAAAGAAAATTCCAGGTGGACAGATAGGAGGGAGAATACCTGTATGCCCATCCTGATCACAATGGTGTAGTCTAGGCTGCTGCTTGCAAGACAGCAAAATTCACACTCTCTGTCTCTGCAGATCTTCCAGAAAAGGACTAAAAAAATTGCATGCTATGGCCAAGAAAATGTATACTACAGCTTCCCTGCTCATTAAGCAGGCAGCTCCTATAGCATATATAGCACAGTACCAGAAAGCATTGAGGAATACAATTCTGGCACTTGCTGATAGAACAGATAGTAAGCTGGTATAGAGCTTACTTGCCACAGCAAGATCAGCCCTGGACACCACTAAATACCATTTCCACATCGCTGTGGATACTAATGACATGGCAGTTATAGTGCTGGCTCATGCAATGTCCTAAAGGAGGTTTTCCTGGTTAAGGACTACAGTCCTTTCTCAGGGTACCCAATCCAAAGCCATGGATTTCTCTTTTGAGGGAAATTCACTTTTTCTCCTTGATCCCTCGGAGGGAGTAAAGTGAAGATATGGACAGGAGTGAGTAAGAATTTTATGGGTATGTGGGAGTAGGGAGACGATAAGGGCAGGAGGTACTTGGTTTACTTGGTGTTTGTGGGGCATAAGTAGACGTGAGCCCATCAAGAATGTCCCCGACAAGTCTGTGAAACATTGGTTTTAGTAGTCAGCTAGCCATGCATCCAGTCCCTTTTTAAACAATTCAAAAGTTTCACTGTCTACTAAACTTTGCAGAAGTTTATTCCATGGTTTTGGGGCCCTTACTGATAAATAATTAAGCCTTTGATTTGTTTTTGCCCAATCTACTTCAAGTTGTTTTGAATGTAATCTTGGGACTAATTTATTTTCAGAATAATGTATGCCGCATCGCTGCATTATAGGCGCCGTTTTTAACAATTCATAGAGAAATAAGAGATCACCCCACTGCGCCTTAGTTGTAATGAATGCAGATTAAGTTTCAGAAGTCTTTTCTGGTAATCTAACTGCGATAAGTAGGGAACCATTCTAGTAACTCTTCTCTGTATTTGCTCCACCCTCGCTATATCCTTTTTTAAATGTGGATTCCAGAAGGGTGAGCCATAATCTGAGTATGGCCTGATATACGTTCTGTATAGGGGGATTATGCATTCTTCTGTTTTTGTGATGAATGTACAATCTATCCTTCTCAGTAAAGCATTCGAATTTTTTGCTATTTTATCACAATGATCAGTGGAAGTTAGTTTGTTATTAATTATAATCTCAAGGTCTTTTTCACTGTTAGAAACTTTTAATGTGGTTCCTTTAAGTTTATAGGGTGGTATTGGGTTATTTCTGCCAAAGTGGAGTACTGTACATTTGTCTATGTTGAAATCTGTTTCATTTATGGTAGCCCATGTGTCAATACTTTCAAGATCGTATTCCAATTGATGAATGTAATTGGCCACCCAGTTTTGTGTCATCGGCAAATTTAGAAAGGGTATTGCTGGAGTTTATTTGCATGTCAGAAATGTATAGATTGAACAGGGTTGGCCCAAGAACCGAGCCCTGAGGGACTCCACTTGACACTTTTCCACTATCTGATAGTACGCCATTAATTCTGACGTGCTGTGCCCTGTCAGACAGCCAGCTATTGACCCATGTTACAAGGTTAATAGGGAGTCCTACATGTAGTAGTTTACTGATCAGTTTGTTATGTGGGACATGGTCAAGAGCTTTACTGTAATCCAGAAGAATTATATCCATAGGTGTGTTAGAGTCTAGTCCCTGATGTATATTATTGTTGAAGGTTATAAGATTAGATGTGCAAGAGTGCCCCTGCCTAAATCCATGTTGTGTACCATCATTAATGTTGAGTATGTGAAGTTCTGATTCTAGTACATTTTTAATTATTTTTTCTAGTAGTTTGCATGGTACTGAAGTTAAACTAGTAAGATGGTAATTTGCTGGCCCGGCTCTACTTCCTTTCTTGAAGATGGGTGTTACATAAGCCTTTAACCAGTCAGAGGGGACAGTGGATTCTTCCAGTGATTTCTTAAATATGATGGTTAATGGAGTTTTTATGATTTCAGATGTTTCAATTAGAAATTGTGGACTAATACTGTCAGGTCCTGGGCTACTGTTTTTATTCAAGGATCTTAGCACCTCCTCTGTATGTTTGTTAGTTACAAGGAATGATTTTTGTTTAATGCCTGGTATTGTTGGGTATGTTGTAGGGTCCTTATTTGAAAATACTGAACAGAAGTATTGATTGAATATATTGGATGTATCCTTATCAGTAATAATTAACCTGTTGTCAACTTTTAATGGTCCAACTTCCCTGGCATTTGCCTTTTTTTTGTTCAGATATGCGAATAAGGGTTTGTGTCCATTTTTGGTATGTGCAATTTTAAATTCCAAGTTGCATTTGGCCAGTTTGATTGCTTTTTTTAGTTTTTTGACAGATTACTGAAAACGTGACAAGAAACATAGACTTTGATGGCAGATAAGGACCGCTTGGCCCACCTAGTCTGCCCATTTCCCTACCTACGGGATAAGCTGCAGATCCTAGTTAACCAACAGCCTATTTCTTCCTACCCCCAACAAAAATTGCCTTATGTCTGTCCCATGCATTCTTGAATTCTCCCACAGTTTTAGACCCCACAACCTCCTCAGGAAGGCTGTTTCATGCATCCATCTCTGTGAAAAAATACTCCCTCACATTGCCCCTGAGCCATCCCCCCTCTATCTTCAAATTGTGTTCCCTTGTTCTTGCACATCTCTTTTTCTGAAAGATGCTACCCTCTTGGACTTTGTTGATGCCACTGAGGTACTTAAACGTTTCTATCATGTCCCTCCTCTCCCTCCTTTCCGCAAGAGTATACATATTAAGCTCCTTTAGTCTCTCCTTGATGGCTTCTCTTGCAGACCTTGCACCATTTTAGTTGCCCTCCTCTGGACTACCTCCATCCTGTCTATGTCCTTGTGGAGATGGGGTCTCCAGAACTGGATGCAGTACTCCAGATGGGGTCTCACTAACTGTCTGTACAGAGGGATAACGATTTCCTGTTTTCTGCAGGTGATGCCTCTCCCTATTCATCTCAGTATCCCCCCAGCCCTCCCTACTGCCTTCTCACATTGCTTGCTAACCTTAAGGTCATCTGATGTGATTACCCCCAGGTCCCTTTCCATTTTTGTTGTTGCTACTATCTCCCCCCCCATTGTGTAATCTTCCCCTGGTTTTTTTTCCCAGGTGCATTATTTTGCACTTCTTTGCATTAAATCCAAGCTGCCATACTTCTGACCTTTCCTCCAATCTTGCCAAGTCCCTTCTCATCCTCTCCACGCCTCCTTGTGTATCAACCCTATTGCAGATCTTTGTGTCATCTGCAAAGAGTCATACTTTTCCTTCCAGTCCCTCTGCAATGTCACTTATAAAGACATTAAAAAGGACTGGACCCAGTACTGAACCCTGCAGTACCCCACTAGTAACCCCTATCCTTCAGAGTGGACTCCATTTATAATTACGTTGTGTGTCCTGTTGTCCAGCCAATGTTTTACCTAGGCTACCACCTTGGGACCCACTCCCAGGCTGGTTAATTTGACTATTAATCTTTTGTGTGGGACTGTGTCAAATGCCTTGCTAAAGTCTAGGTAGGCCATGTCCACAGACCCTCCCTGGTCTACTACTTTGGTCACCCAGTCAAAGAAATCTATTAGATTTGTCTGACATGATCTTCCCACTGTGAACCCATGCTGCCTTGGGTCCTGTGCCCCATTGGCCTCTAGGTATTCAACAGTTCTTTCCTTCAGAAGTGATTCCATCACTTTCCCTACCACATAGGTCAAACTAACAGGTCTGTAGTTTCCTGCCTCTGTCTTGCTCCCACTTTTGTGAAGGGGAATCACATCCGCCTTCCTCCAGTCCTCAAGTACCATACCATCCTCCCATGATTTGTTAAAAAGGGTAGTCAGTGGTGTCACTAGTTCTCTCCTTAATTCTTTTAGAATTCTGGGGTGAATTCCATCAGGCCCCATTGCTTTGTCCACCTTCAGTTTTAGGAGTTTTTTCAGAACCCTTTCTTCTGTGAAAGGACTGAGATTGACCTCCCTATCCAGAGTGCTTCTGTTAATTGGATTAGGCACCACCCCCCCTTTTGTGAATACTGAGCAGATGTATTCATTCAGTATCCCTGCTTTTTCACTGTCCCTCTCTACCCACCCACCATCCATTCTATTCAGCTTCACTATCCCTCCCTTTGTCTTTCTACGCTCCCTGATGTACCTATAAAAGGTTTTATCCCCCTTTTTAACCGAGTTGGCTATCCTTTCCTCAGTTTGAGCCTTTGCTATTCTGACTACCCTCCCTGCTTCCTTCTGCCTTAACTGGTACAGTTCTCTGTTCTGCTCCTTCTGTGTTTCCTTATACTTCCTAAATGCTATCTTTTTCTCCCTAACCTTCACCACCACCTCTTTTGAGAACCATAGTGGCTTTTTCTTTCATTTTGGTTTGTTTATTTGCTGCACACGAAGGCATGTTGCCTCTGTGATGGCAGTTTTGATGTTTCCCCATTGTTGCTCCATCCCTCCTTCTATCCTGTTTGCTAGTGCTTTTCTAAGCACTCTCCCATCTTGCCAAAGTCAGCCCTCCTGAAGTCCAGAACCCTCACTTTTGTATGGCTTGACTCTGTAGCCAAGTTTATCGTGAACCACACTGTTTGGTGGTCACTTGTTTCCAGATGACTACCCACTTCTAGATCTGAGATCCTCTCACTGTCCCCATTTGAGAGTATGAGGTCTAAGATTGCTCTATCACGAGTGAGTTCCAAAACTAGCTGTCTGAGGCATGCCACCTGAAGGGCATCAAGAATGGCCCTGCTTTTGGGTGTGGCTGCAGCAAAGGTGCTCCAGTTAACATCTGGCATATTCAGGTCCCCGATCAACAGTATCTCCCCTTTCTCTGCCATCCTAAGGATGCCTTCTATCATATCCTTGTCCATTCCCTCCGCCTGACATGGGGGTCTGTATACAACCCCTGTGCGGATTGTGGTGCCATTTCCAGTCTCTAAGGTGACCCACAGTGCCTTCTCTCCTCCCTGTTTACTCTTTTGCTCAGTTGCTTTTATCTCTTCCCTTACATAGAGAGCTACTCCCCCTTTCTCCCCTCCCTGTCTCTCCTGTAGGTTGTGTACCCTGGTATGTTAATATCCCAGTCATGGTTCTCTGTGTACCATGTTTCTGTGACTGCTACGATATCCAGGCATCCCTTTTCCATCAAGGCCACCAGTTCAGGGAGCTTGTTGCCCAGACTACGGGCACTGGTACTCATTACCCTCCATTTCTTGATGGCCTTACCCCTTTTTGCCCCATCCCTGTCCTTACTGCATTTGTCATTTTATCAATTTACCCCTGCTCTTCTCCCTATTGACATCTCTATCTTGGTGTTTACCTCACTTACTACCCTGATCTTTTGGGAGGGGGCTAGGATTTCCCTGCTCCTTTCCAGTGCTTCAACCCTTGGCTAGTTTAAATGCTTGCTAATGAAGCATTTAAACCTATCACCTAGGATCCTGGTTCCCCTCCTGGACAGATGCAGACCATCATGCCAGTATAGGCCTGCATCCCTCCAGGTGGCCCCAGTCCCCAGTGAAGCCAAATCCCTGAGCTCTGCACCAGTTTTTCAACCACTGATTGAATCCCATGGTGTAGAGCACGTAGCCTCTCCCATGCCATAGACAGGCAGCATCTCCGAGAAGGTTACCATGCGTGCTACTTGTCTAAGGCCCCTCCCCAACTCCACAAACTCTTCCTGCACTGCTCTGATCCCTTTCTTAGCCAGGTCATTTGTCCCTAGGTGGACAATGACATCCAGCTCCCTCCCCTGTGCAGCTGCTCCGGCGATCCTGAGGATTCGCTCCCTGTCCCTCCAAGTACAAGTATTAATTTTTCTTGCTTTGGGGGCATTTCTTTAATTTATGGAAAAGGTTTTTTTTTTTCTGATGAATTAACTTTTTATATGGTTATTCAGCCAAGGTGGCATTTGTCCTTTCCAATTATATTTATTCTTTGTGGGAACATATTTAACTTCTAGGTTTAAAATAGTGTTTCAAG
The DNA here is from genome assembly GCA_016271365.2 of Neoceratodus forsteri. Classification (NCBI taxonomy): domain Eukaryota; kingdom Metazoa; phylum Chordata; order Ceratodontiformes; family Ceratodontidae; genus Neoceratodus; species Neoceratodus forsteri. The sequence continues at coordinate 172,297,963 of CM057449.1, read as the reverse complement.
TAATACCAGGATTCCTCAAGTGTGAGGGGTAGCAATATTTTTTTCCCATGGTATGTTAGCTAGGTCTTTATTTATAGTTGTGAAGTTGGTTTTGTCATAGTCCTTTAATAAAGTGTTATTTGGGATACTGCATTGGTTATATGATAGGTGGAAAAATATAGATTTATGATCACTGGTACCCAGTGGTTCAGACACAGAGAGGTCAGAGATATTATTGTCAGAGGTGGTAAACAAGAGGTCCAGTATGTTATTACCTCTGGTGGGTTCACAGATTAGTTGGTCGAGTCCCAGATCAAACATTGTGGACATGAAGTTTTTATCTATTATAGACTTGCCTGATAACGTTTCCCAGTTTGCAGTGGGTAGATTAAAGTCGCCCATAAGTATGATGTTACCTTTGTCTGTGATACTTCTGATTTCTGCTAATAAGGTATCATTGTAATGAGAACTTGCATTTGGTGGCTGGTAGCAGGTGCCAAATGTTATCTGGGGTTGCCCTTTCAGTTGGATGTTTATCCATAAACTTTCCATGAGAGTCTTGAAGGTTGTTTCATGTGAAGCAATGTCTTTTACATAGATGCAGACCCCCCCTTTCCAGTCAGTACGATCTTTTTGATAGAATTTAAACCCGGGAATATACTTTAACTATTCAGAGTCAGAGTTTCACCAGGTTTCTGTTACTGATGTAATATCCAGGTTTAGCAGATGGCATTTGGCGTCTAACTCAGCAATTTTGAGAGCGTTAAGAGACCTTGCTTTAAGGGATAGTACATTACAGTGGTCCTGTATACAAGAATTGGATGCCAGAGACTTAGATCTAGGTCCATTCTCCCCCTTTGTAGCTAGTTTAAAGAACTAGAAACAAGGGAAGCAATTCTTTTTCCTAGAATTGTACTCCCTCTTCTACTGAGGTGTAGCCCGTCCCAGCAGAAAAGGGATGGTCTCTCATGGAAATTCTCCCAGTGTGTTAAACAAGGAATATGCTGTTTGAGACACCATTTCCTCAGCCACTCATTCAGTGCCTTGATTTTATTAGTTATATAGGATGTGGCTCTAGGCACAGGAAGGATCTCCGAAAAGCAGAAATCACATCCCTTTTCCATGAGAATGTTGCTTAGTGACACAAAATCCTTTTTCAACTCAGGTAGAGATGTTTTGTTTATATCGTTTGTGCAAGCATGAATGACCACTAGTGCATTGTTAGATTTCCCAGGGAATAGGTCGTTTGCTATTTTTGTGATGTCAGATACTCTGGCCCCCTTGTAACTGGAACAGGTGCGATTGTACTTGTCAGGGTTACAAATTAGTTAGTCTGTATATTTAATAATGGAGTCACACAGTACAAAAATGGGTTTTGGTTTGCTGTTTGCTTTACATATATCGTTAATGGTTTGAGATTGAGGGTTATTGTTAGAAGTACAATGTGAGAGGTTTTGCTTAAATGTTGGAATACTTGGGTGTGATTTGGGCCTGGGTTTAAAATCCACACTGATATTTTGTGTTTTAGATGGTGCCCCACTGTCATCCGTACTAGTTGTAGAGCCCTCATCAGTCTGTAGTACTTTAAATGTATTGTGTAAAGGAAGGGGTAGTACACTATGGATTTGTCCCCCTCTCCTTTTTGTTTTATGTTTGGGCACTAATTCCCATGTATTATCAGCTGCTGCATGCTGTGTGGAAGTGCCTCGTCATGAACAGTAACTGATTCCACAGGGGAGATTATGTTAGGATTTGATACAAATGAGTCAATGTATTCTTCTAGTTTCCTTATATCTGAATGAGCTGGACTCCTGTCATGGAGTCTTGTTATCTCATCCTATAGCATGGTAATTAGTAAACATTTGTCACAGATGAATCCCTGAATCTGTTCCCCATAGGCAAGCATCAGACATGACTGGCAACAGTTGCCATGTACCTTGTCCCTGAATATCATATCACCTTCCATTTGAGTGAAATTATTAATCAGAGTCACCTATATATGTAAAGAAGTAAGGAGATGTTATGGGCAGGAGAGAGTAAGAAGAATACTATGGGCAGGAAGGCATAAGGAGATGTTATATGCAAGAGGGAGTAAGGAGAAGTTATGGGCAGGAGAGATAAGTAAGGAGAAATTACATGCAGGAGGGACTAAGAGGTTTATGGGCAGAAGGGAGTAAGGAGAAGTTATGAGCAGGGGAGGAAGGAGAAGCTATGGGGTGGAGGGCATAAGGAGAAGTTATGGGCAGGAGGGAGTAAGGAGATGTTATGTGCAAGGTGGCATGAGGAGATGTTATGGGCAGGAGAGATATGTAAGAAGATGTTATGGGCAGGTGGGAGTAAGGAGAAGTTAAGAGCAGAAGAGTGTAAGGAGAAGTTATGGGCCAGAGAGATATGTAAGAAGAAGTTATGGGCAGGAAGGAGTAAGAAGTTATGGCAGGAAGTCATAAGGAGAAGTTATGGGCTGGAGGGTGTAAGGAGACATTATAGGCAGGTGAGAATAAGGAGAAGTTATGGGCAGGAGGGCATAAGAAGAAGTTGTCTGCAAGAGGGAGTAAGGAGAAATTATGGGCAGGAAGTAGTAAGGAGAAGTTATGACAAGAGGACATAAGGAGAAGTTATGACCATGAGGGAATAAGAAGAAGTTATGGGCAGAAGGATGTAAAGAGAAGTTATGGCAGGAGGGCATAAAAATAAGTTATGAGCATGAGGGAGTAAAGAGAAGTTATGGGCAGGAGGGTGTAAGGAGAAGTTGTGGGAAAGAGGGCAAAATGAGAAGTTATGGACAGGAGGGAGTAAGGAGAAGTTTAGGGCAGGAGGATGTAGGAGAAATTATGGGCAAGAGAGCATAAGGAGAAGTTATGATCAGGAGATAGTAAGGAAAAGTTTAGGGCAGAAATGTGTAAGGAGAAGTTATGGGCAAGAGGGAGTAAGAAGAAGTTTATGGGCAGCTGAGAGTAAGGAGAAGTTATGTCAGGAAGGTATAAGGAGAAGTTATGAGCATGAGCAAGTAAGGAGACATTTATGAGCAGGAGAGAGTAAGGAGAAGTTATGGGCAGGAGGGCATAATGAGAAGTTATGTGTAGGAGGACAAAAGAAGTTATGGGCAGGAGGGTGTAAGGAGAAGTTTGGGGCAGAACAGTGTAAGGAGAAGTTATGGGCAAAAGGGAGTAAGGAGAAGTTATGGGCAGGACAGAGTAAGGAGAAATTTATGGGCAGGAGGGAGTAAGGAAAAGTTATGGGCATGAGGATGTAAGGAGAAATTAATGATCAAGAGGGCATAAGGAGAAGTTATCATCAGGACAGAGTAAGGAGAAATATATGGGCAGCAGAGAGTAAGGAGAAGTTATGTCAGGAGGGTATAAGGAGAAGTTATGAGCACGAGGGAGTAAGGAGACATGTATGAGCAGGAGAGAGTAAGGAGAAGTTAGGGCAGGAGGGCATAAGGAGAAGTTATGGGCAGGAAGGAGTAAGGAGAAGTTATGGCAGGAGAGATATGTAAGAAGAAGTTATGGGTAAGAGGGAGTAAGGAGACATTATGGGCAGGAGGGCATAAGGTGAAGTAATGGGCAAGAGGGAGTAAGGAGACTTTTATGGTCAGGAGAGAGTAAAGAGAAGTTATTGGCAGGAGGGTGTATGGAGATGTTAAGCACAAGATGGCATTAGGAGAAGATATGGCAGGAGTTATATAAGGAGAAGTTATGGGCAGGGAGGAGTAATGAGAAGCTCATGGGCTGGAGAGATAGGAAAGGAGAAGTTATGGACAGTGGGAGTAAGGAGATGTTTATGGGCTGAAGAGATTTGAAAGGAGAAGTTATGGGCAGGAGGAAGTGAGGAGAAGTTTATGGGAGGAGAGATATGTAAGAGACATTCTAGGCAGGAGGGAGTAAGGAGAAGTTACAGGCAGGAGGGCATAAGGAGAAGTTACGCATAGGAGAGATATGTAAGAAGAAGTTATGGGCAGGAGGGAGTAAGGAGAAGTTATGGGCAGGAGTGCATAAGGAGAAGTTATGTGCAGAAGAGAGTAAGGAGAAGTCTGTGGGCAGGAGAGAGTAAGGAGAAGATTTGGGCAAGAGGACATAAGGAGAAGCAATGGCAGGAGAGATATGTAAGAAGTTATAGGCAGGAGAGAGTAAGAAAAGGTTATGGGCAGGGGAGAGTAAGGAGAAGTTATGGGCAGGAGGGCATAAGGTGAAGTTATGGGCAAGAGGGAGTAAAGAGACTTTTATAGGCAGGAGAGTGTAAAAAGAAGTTATGGGCAGGAGGGAGTAAGGAGTGGAAGGGAGGGGCAGCTGCAGAATAAGGGGTGCTAGCCGCATATTCGAGCAGACTTGATAGACCTCTAGGCCTTTATCTTCTGGCAAATTTTGTATGTTCATAAGTTATGGGCAGGAAGGAGTAAGGAGAGGTTATGTGCAGGAGGGAGTAAGGAGACGTTTATGGGCAGAACAGAGTAAAGAGAAGTTATGGGCAGGAGGGAGTAAGGAGAAGTTATGGGCAGGAGGGCATATGGATATGTTATGTGCAAGAGAGCATTAGGAGAAGTTATGGCAGGAGTTCTGTAAGGAGAAGTTATGGGCAAAAGGGAGTGAGGAGAAATTTATGGGCTGGAGAGATAGGAAAGAAGGTATGAGCAGGAGGGAGTAAGGCGAAGTTTATGGGCTAGAGAGGTAGGAAAGGAGAAGTTATAGGCAAGAGGAAGTAAGAAAAAGTTTATGGGTAGGAGAGATATTTAAGGAGAAGTTATGGGCAGGAGGGAGTAAGGAGATGTTACAGGCAGGAGGGTGTAAGGTGAAGTTATGGCAGGAGAGATAGGTAAGAAGTTATGGGTAGCAGAGTAAGGAGAAGTTTATGGGCAGGAGAGATATGTAAGGAGAAGTTATGGACAGGAGGAGGTAAGGAGATGCTATGGGCAAGTGGGCATAAGGAGAAGTTATGGCAGGAGAGATTATCAAGGAGAAGTTATGGGCAGGAGGGAGTAAGGAGAAGTTCATGGGCAGGAGAGATAGGAAAGAAGTTATGGGCAGGAGGGAGTGAGGAGAAGTTATGTTCAGGAGGGCGTAAGGAGAGGTTATTGGCAAGAGGATGTAAGGAGAAGTTATGGGCAGGAGAGATATGTAAGAAGTAATGGGCAAAAGGGAGTAAGGAGAAGTTTATGGGCAGAAGAGAATAAGAAAATGTTATGGACAGGAGGGTGTAGGAGACGTTATGGTTAGAGGATGTAATGAGAAGTTTAGAGATGGGGAGAAGCTGGCAAACTTTTAATTCACCAGTGAAGCTGCCAACTTTGCGCTCTGTGAAGTTACCAGATTAAGGCAAAGTTGGAATTCACCTGGCAGATTAACTTCCCGGATTGCAGCGAATTCACAAATTAATTCACGGAGTGAAGTTTTCCAACTTCGCCCATCTCTAGCTGCCATAATCCAGGCATTGCCTTCGCTCATGCATTCTCCCCCAGTACACACACTGAATCTGATCCATGTCTACACAGCATTGCTCTGCTTTCTACTTTATTAAATTTGGTCGATTGCCTTTATTTAGTGTGTGGCTTTCTTCTACTACTTTAGCCATTTTCATTTTTTCAAAAGTGTTTCTTTGCTTGCTTTCTACTGTGGCATACATCAATGGCTTGATTAGGTCCCAAATCTGACAGACACAACAAACTGGCTCCGATTTCATTATCTTAAGTGTCTAGAACTATACAGTCTCAAGTTAGTTCAGTAAGTGTCCAAAATTTTCTCGAAGAAACTAGCTACAGTGTCTCAGCCTGGCTGCATACTGATCTATATTTCCACCTTCATTTTGGACAGATATATTAAAAATGTATCTCTCATAGATTACATTTCTTGTTGTATAAAATGCTTTTACAGACCATCAAGAATTTTAGTTATGTCATTTCTTTAGTAAGTTAACTGTAAATGTATTTATTTATTTAAACATATTTTACAACGTAAACGTGCACAGCCTGGAAGACTCGTTTCCAGTTGTGACATGAGGGAAGGGGAATGGGAAGGAAGGTTGTGATGAAGAATACCTTCTTCCACAGGGTTCTTAAAACAGAAGTAGTACATTATACAAAAAAAAAATACAAGAATAAGTTAGCTACAATGGTTCTAAAAACAACAATAGTACATAGTAAAGTTGCAATGCCAGTTACAAACAAGGTGCAAGGAATGAGGCAGGTACAATTTGTGTCATAGAAGTAAAGATAGTGAGTTACATTGCAAGTACATACAAGGTGTGAATGATGAGGCAGGTGCCATTTATTTCACTGCAGTGAAGACACGTGGTTTAACCACAGGAATCCCTCTCTTATGTTTTCACACTATGCATCATTCTCCATAGACAGAGAGAGATAGAGACGCCCCAGAGACAAACCCTGTTCTAAGAATGGAACACACAATTTAGAATGGGTGTTTAAAAACTCTGCACCAGCCTTTCACCCTGGCAGTTGTCAGATCTGTTTATCCACCTGGAGAGAAAGGTTGCCCCAAGTAGGTAGCTAATAGTTCAGTTCAGTTTATTTTATTTAAAAAGTATGTATGTGGGGCGCTAATGAGCAGCTAACTGAGCGGTTGCGTTTCTCGCTCGCTCTGTCTAGACAGTCGGTAATTAAAGATAAATTTAAGGAAACACTTTCCCCAGAGCGGCAAAAACTGTATTGGTGGGTGGAGGAGGGCAAGATGGATGAATTCTTAACCCCCATGCCTTCTAAAAGTCAACGGGCGACCGGGAAAACCGCAAAGAAGTGTGCGCCGGCCTTGGTGGGGGAGAAAACAGGCCTAGTCTCGCTCTCGGCTGCTGAGGTGGCGGCGCTAGGGAAGGAGCTAACAGGGCAAGTGATCGCAGCCTTACAGCCGTGTCTAATAAAGCTGGAGGACAAGTTAGACGGCAGGCTGCAGGAGGTTCTGAAGCAGCAAGCACAGCATGGTACCAGATTGGCAGAGGCGGAGGAAAGAATTTCCAGACTGGAAGATGAGGTGTTGATGGTCCCTGGGCAAGTCCGAGCCCTCCAGAAGGAGCTGGAGGAATTCAAGGAGGCATTTGATTACCAAGAAAATTACCACAGGCAATTGAACCTGCACCTGAGGGGACTTCCAGAGGGGTTGGAAGGGAATGATATCCTAGACTTTTGCAACAGGGTTTTACTGGAGCTGCTGGGCCTTAGTGTAAAGAATGGCCGAGTGAAAAATGGAAAGAGCGCACCGGGCTGTCATGCCGAGGTCGCCGGCGGGTCAGCCTCCCCGCCAAATCATCATGTGCTTTCACAGTCTTCAAGACCGGGAGGCGACCTTGAAGGCATACCGGGAGAAGGGATCCCTGAGTTTTGAAGGTCACAGGCTGTTTCTTTCGCAGGACTATTCGGCACGCCTGTTAAAGAGGAGAAAAGCATTTAATGGACTCATGGCTCAGCTGTGGAATTTAAAGGTGGAAAACTTCCTTGTATACCCTGCCACACTCAATATCAAACATGAAGGGGTGACATACTCCTTTTGGGAGCTTGAGAAAGTGGAGGAATTTGTGAAGGCCCTAAGGAGAAGAGTGAGCTGAAGGATAGTATGTGAGCTGGGAAGAATTGGAGGATTGGGCTGGAAGGAGTATATTTTTCTGTTGGTCATGCTACATTCCTGTTTGTTCCTGTTAAAAGAGTTAAAAGTTTGAAATTGGTTTCGTGTGAACTGTTGGCACTGTTGCGCCCTATCCACCTGAGGAGGAGTTCGCGAGGCAGGAGAAAAGATTGTTGGCCTCGCCGATGTCGGCATCCAGCGGGCAGCAGGAAACAATGAGAGTGTTGGAGATGGGGTCTGGATGTGTCTCCCTTTGCCCTGCTACGTGACTGTTTGACTCTTGCTGGCACACGGACTTTGGAAGCCCACTGGAAGATCTGGACTGTGGAGAGAGAGAGGCCCTTGAGCCAGAGGCCTGGTACTGTAAGGTAGGACCGGGGACGGGCCTAGCGCATGTAATTGGATGGCGCGGCCTGGCCCTCATGTCCTAGATGTCCCCCTGCACCTCATTCTTTCTTTTGCTGCTTTTGCCAGTTAGAGATTTGGGGGGGGTATTAGCATGATATAGAGGGAAGAGCCTGGGGGTGGAAAATTATGTAGTAGAAGGGAGGCGCGGGGGGGTGAGTTTGCATGGTTAGGTACTAAAGGCAGGGCAACTGCACCGCAAGAGAAGAGTTCCCAGGAGAGTAAAGTCTGTGGCACACTGCCAGGCCTCCGAGGCCCTCCTCCCGTATGTAATGTATACCTCTCCACCTAGCTGACATAGGCGCTATTGGGGCGTTCCAGGGAGTCAAGATCGTGGAGTGAGGGGCCCGAAGTGGGAGACCTGACGTACTTGAGAGGAGAGCGGGAGTAGATTGGGCGCATCTCAGCTGACAGCGTGGTCTGGCTCGGGCCTTCATTGTCGTGAGCATCCTCGGATAATGTGCACTGCCAGGCGCGCCGTCGCTCTCTCTCTCGAGGGGGGGGGTCTAACTGTGGGGTGAAGGTGTAGGCGGTGACAGATCTGCCTCCGAGTCGAGTTGGGGTGAAGTGGTCATCCTGGGAGATAATGTTGGGGGGGGAGGTTGGGAGGGAAGGAGAGACAGCATACCTTTTGGCCTGGGTAGATTAAGGATGGGGGCCGTGGGAGACAGACTCGAGAGAAGATGGTGAGTAAGGAGACAAAATAGCCTGGAAAAGCGAGACATTGCCCTCGCTCCCTTGGAGGGGGTGAGAGGGTAAAAGTATTAGAGTCTTCGGGGAAAAGTGGGTTATTATGTGGGGCTAGAATTAGGGAGAGCAGCACGGGGGAAGATGGAGAGGTCCCAAGGCTGAGACCTATAAAATAGGGTCCAGAAGAATGGAGGGGAGGCATGGTTGGCCACTTGAGGGTGGGAAGAGGGAGAGTGATAAGGGGATAGTAAGCGAATAAGAGTGCGGGCGCAGTGGAGGGCGGAGATGAGAGTGGAGAGCAAGGGAAGGGATGGACGGGTGGCTCAGGCCTGTGAGCTGCTCGGATGGGGCCACGTGGGGAGGATTCCAGGGTAAAGGGAACTTGGCTGTTGGGAAGAGCAGCGGGACGCGCATCTCAGTTGTGGAGGAGTATATTTGATTGTTTGTCTTTTTTTAAACACTTGTGCTATGTTAGCAATTAGTGTAATTAAGGAGGGGAGTATAGAGGGAAGAGTGAGTGAGGAGGAAAGAGAAAAGGGAAAGGCGGAGGGGGAGGTTGGTGGGAGGGGGGGATGTGTTGCGATTGTAAAGTTAAAAATGTTACTCTAGATAGGATTATCACTGTTGTTGCTGTTATTGTGGTTATGTGGTTCTTTTTTTTAGATGCAATCGACTGTGTGGAAGCCAAAGACAATATGTAAGCCTGTCTCGAAGTGTTATGACAAAGTGGAAGGGTGCAGGGAAGCACCAGATGGGAATGGGCTGGAATTTAACAAGACGCTTAGGGTGGGATGGGTGATGCAGCAAACCTTAATGTTATTTCTTGTAATGTAAAAGGTATAGCAAGCCCAGTGAAGAGGACAGCGCTGTTGACTGCATTGAGGTGAGGGGGGCACAGGTGGCGCTGTTGCAAGAGACCCATCTGACGGACGCGGAGCACGCTAAACTGGTAAGGAATTGGGTGGGGAAGTGCTTTGCGGCTTCTTATTCCTCCCATAAGAGGGGAGTAGCGATACTCTTACATAAGAGCCTGCTTTTCGAAGTGAAAAGGGTACTAAGGGATCCAAAGGAGGGCAGATACATTTTTGTCATGGGTACGTGGCAGGGGGAGGCACTCACATTTGGCTGTGTATACGCACCGGCGGTGTATGACCCGCAGTTCTATACCTCTTTACTGGGCCTGCTTGTAAGGGAACAATTCCCTGGGCTTATTTTAGGAGGGGACTTCAATTGGACCATGGATGCACGCATGGATCACTCTGCTGGGAAGGGACGGGTGACAGAGGCTATGAGCCAATGGTTGGTGGGGATGGCAGACTTGGATATGGTGGATAGTTGGAGAGCGGTTAATCACAGTACGAGAGAATACACATTTTATTCTAATCCTCACAAGACCTGGTCCCATCTGGATTATGTTTTTTTACCCAGAGGTTGGGTGGGTAGGATAAAGGAGAAAGTACACAGCCCCATTTTTATCTCAGATCACGCTATGGTTGTCTTAAAGATATCGGGGAGGGGGCTGGAGAGCAGACCAGCCACTTGGAAATTCCCTACATATCTGACCAAAGACCACGCTTTTAAGGAGTATCTGGCAGAACAATGGAAGCTATATGTGGACGAACTCCACGAGTGAGGTCTCTAGTGCCATTTTCTGGGAGGCAGGAAAAGCCTTTATGAGGGGAGCAATAATAGCTTATGTAGCCAAAATCAAGAAACAGAGTAGGAGTAAGAGGGAGGAACTAGAGAGGCAAGTGAAGGAGCTGGAGAAGCGGGTAGGTGAAGGAGATGGGGGAGATGCTGCCAGATCTCTAATAACAGCGAGGGAGGCTCTCAATGCCTTATTAAGGGAGGAGGCTGGGAGAGCATGGTTTCATTGCCAAAGAAGGGTGTTTGAATGGGGAAATAAGCCTGTGCCCATGCTGGTGAGGCTAATGAAAGGAGGTAGGTGCCCTATACGGATACTGAGGGTGAAGAGTGCGGAGGGACAGGTCTTCACTAGCTCAGAGGAGATAGCAGAGTGTTTTAGGAGTTTTTATGAGAGATTATATAGAGCGGAGCATAGCGGGAGGGAGGAATGCATATGGGAGTTTTTAGACGAAGTTCCTTTGAAGAGGGTTACAGATGAACAGAAGGAGCTGCTAGGTCAACCCATCTCGAGAGTGGAAATTTTAAGAGCTATACAGAAATTGCAGGAGGGTAAGGCCAGTGGGCCAGATGGCTTTCCCGTCGAGTATTACAGGATCTTGGGGGGCAGCTGGCAGATACTCTGAGTAAAGTATTTAAGGAGAGAGAGGAGGGGGGGTGCCCTGGAGCTGCCTGATTCCTGCTTTGAGGCGAATATCTGCTTAATACATAATGGGGGACAGGATGAGCTAGATTGTACAGCTTACCGGCCCATCTCCCTCCTCAATGTGGATATGAAAATCTTGGCTAAGGTTCTGGCCACCAGATTGGAAAATGTTTTACCGGAGGTGATCCACCCAGACCAGATCGGGTTCATCAGAGGGCGTCAGTCTTATCATAATGTGAGAAGATTGCTAAACGTCATATGGTGGGCTGGACAGACCAGAGGAAGGATGGGGGTGATCTCCCTGGATGCTGAAAAAGCATTTGATAGGGTGGAATGGGAGTATCTTTTTGAAGTAATGGCCCGGTTTGGTCTGGGGAATTCGTTTATAGGGTGGGTTAGGGCTATGTACCTCAGGCCGAGTGCACGGATTATGGTAAATGGTTGCCTGTCCGGGGCATTTGGATTGGGAAGGGGTATGAGACAGGGGTGTCCGCTATCCCCCCTGCTGTTCATTTTGATGATAGAACATTTGGCGGTGGCACTACGCCAACATAAAGGCATGGTGGGTGTAAGGGACATGGAGCGGAGAGAGCATAAGGTAGTCCTATACGCGGACGACATGCTGCTGTTCTTGGGAGATCTGCATAGTTCCATGGGGCATTTGTTGAATATTATTGAGAAGTTTGCAGATTTCTCCAGGTATAAGATTAATATCAGGAAATCTGAGGTTATGGGATTTCCAGATGCTGGTCAAGAAGCACAGCGACTGGGATTTAAGGTAGCTCAGACAGACTTTAAATATTTAGGGGTCCGGATAGGGCGAAGATGGGAAGAGCTATATAAGTTGAATTATCATCCCCTGGTAAAAGTGGTCCTGGCTGATCTCAAGTGATGGTCACAGCTCCCTGTGTCTTGGATTGGGAGGATTAATCTCATTAAAATGAATATTATGCCCCGTATCCTATATCCCATGCAAATGCTCCAATTGAGATTAACAAGGGGGGATGTGAAACAGTTAGAGAGGGGGTTCTTGAATTTTATCTGGCAAGGCAAGAAGCCCAGAATTAGCCTGAAAAGGCTCAAGGCAGATAGGACTAAGGGAGGGTTGAATTTCCCGGATTTGGGTACATACTATAGGGCGGTGCAGCTTAGAGGGATAGCTGACTGGGTTCATAGACCAGGGGTGGCCAGTTGGGTAGGACTGAAACAAGGAGAGACCCCAGGGAGGCTTACAGCTTACCTTCATAATAATGGGCCACGGGCATATAGAGCTCTGGGGGACGGGAACCCGTTAGTTAGGGAAATGTTGGAGGCTTGGGACCACCTGTGATGGCGGAGGGGTTTAGTTTGGAGGGAGACTGTGCTACTCCCGATCGTGAGGAATCCTTTTTTCATGCCAGGGATGGAGGATAAGGGGTTCTTAGAATGGGAAAAGGGAGGAGTGGCATATATAGGGGCCCTGTTGGAGAAAGGGGAATTAAGTGAGTTTGATAGCATCAGGCGAGATAGGAGGTTGGGAACATCCCAATTATTTCGGTACCTGCAGGTAAAGGCATTTGTAGGGAAGATGGGAATGGGAGATAGGGGAGGACTGCACCCAAATGGGATAGAGCAGATGGTATTTCAGGCTGAGAAAAATCCGAAAGGATTCATTGGAAAAGAGGCTAAACAAGATAAGCAGAGTCTACCAGACCTAATAGGGGCAACAAAGGCTCTTTGGGAGAGAGACATGGGGCGACAAATATCAGAACAGAACTGAAAGCTAGTCATAGGGATGCCAGAGGGGATATGGTGTGTAATAAGTTTAAGGAGGCCTTCTATAAATTTCTACATAGAATATATTGGCCTCCGGTGGCGATGCATACAGCACATCCTGCAGTATCACCGCTGTGCCGGAGGTGTAATAAAGGGTTGGGCACCTTTTTTTATTGCTTCTGGACATGCCCGGTCCTGGTTAAATTTTTTTTTGGGGGGGGGTAGTGCAAGAGGTGAATAAGGTGTTAGGAGGACGGCTTCGCCGGGACCCCCTGATTTGTTTATTTGGGGTGGAGGGAGTGGAAGGAGAGGAGGAGTGGTTGCCACTGCCGAGATGGACAAGAGTTCTTTTTGTATTGGCCAGGCACTGTATACAGAACACTTGGGTCACTGGGAATGGGCCTACGGTAATTGAGTGGCGGAGAATGGTTATCCGCTCTCTAGAACTAGAAAGGCTTACATGGGCTGTAAGAGATAGGGAGGAGATGTTCTTATGGGAGTGGTCCCCTTTTCTAGCATCCTTGAGCATATCTGACAATTTAATGCTCCGTACAGGGCTGAATATCTAAACCCCAGAATAGGTATCTGCGTAAGGGGATGGGTCCTCCTCGTTGGTTGCTCTTCTGTTATTTTTAGATGTGTTTTGGCACTTCTATTTCTGTACTGAATGAAGTGGTTCTTCTGGGTATTTTATTATGTGGGTAAATGTAGATACCTGACTATGTATGGCAGTATAGATTGTAATGCACACTCTATTGCATCTATGTGATAATATGTGATATGTGTTATTATGTGGTATGTATTCTTAGTCTATTCGGGATGTATGTCTGTTTGCTTATTTTGTTGTTTGTAGCTGTATGTCATACATGTGTTGTTTGTAAGAGAAAACTCTCAATAAACAGAGTATTCAAAAAAAAGTATGTATATAAAAGCATTTGTCACATACAAAATCTTTACCAATAATGTACAAACATTCAATCTCATACATTCATAATATCTTACTACCTACAACTTTTACTCCTACTATCTTTATATATTGATCATTTAATGTTACATTTTTATTCTATTTCAGTTTTGTAGCTACTTTATGTGCAAAACTTGCAATAGTAAAAATTTGTTTTGCTTGATTGCAATTTAAAACAGTGGTCAATTTCTCATTTCTAGTCATTTCCTCTAGATTACTAAAGTGCTGTTCAATGTATAATTCCCTTTCTGTCTTAAAAACTTTACATTCAAAAATTAAATGTGCACTCCGGCCCGGTGGCGCTGAGGGTTGAGGTGCGGGATGCCACAACTCGCTCCACGCCGGTGACCTGGGTTCGGGGGTGGACTCAGGTCGCTGATGGGTCAACAGGGGGGAGATAGGCTGGAGCATCCTATGACAGCTTGCCTTCTCCGGGGAGGGTACAGGCCACTGCCTGCACACTTGTCTGACTCCAAGTGAAGGCTCAGAGTACTACAAGCCTTACAAGGGATGGCCAGCCATAGTACAGCGTAGACATCGGTGCCTAGCGCCTTGACGTCAGGGGGAGTTACACGCTGTATGGGGAGGGTGAAAATGGGAAAATGAGTCTGCCACCGCCAGGAAGATGGGGAGGCTGTGACGTGCCCACGATCTGCCTCCACCCACTCAGAGAACCCTGGACTGACGACATGTAAGTTTCGGGGTGTTCTGCCCCCGCCTCATCCCCGCCCAGGGTGAATAGCCATGGCTTCATGGGATGTGGGGTCCGTTTAGGTAGGGTGGAAAGGTGGTGGGATGTCGGGTGTCTCCCCTGATGGGTCAGGGGGGCAGGCGGGAACGGAGGTAGGAAAACAAAATAAATGAATGTGCACTTGACATATGTGCTTCATTGCAACCTGGACAACCATTCATACCATTTCCAAAAAGGTTATTTCTCCATCCTGTAAATATTCCAAATCTTAGTCTAGCTAAAGCTTTTCGATGTTTTGACAGATCACATTTTAACAAGTACTTCTCTGTCTTAAAGTCTGTTTTTATCATTTTTAAAGGATCATTTTCCCATGCATTCTTTACTTTAACATGATCCATAATTTTAGCAGCATCCTCTATCCTCTGTATTGCTTCTTCAGCAAATTTAACAGGATTTAGCCCACCTTCCATATCTCCAAAAAAATAGTTATATTCTAAACCATTTTTGTTTAACTCTATGGCCCAGATATTCAGACTGCGCTGGGCAGTGGCGCAAGCCTGGGCGCAGTGCAACTGGGCTGCACCAGGGCCAGGACCAGGCGACATTCAACGGTGATGCGCCATGGTGCAGCACCATTGAATATGACAAGGTTGGCGCACATACTGTGCATGGTGCAGTGGCACTGCGCCAGCACAACCCACAGATAGGGAGCATGGGGATGCGCCAGCTCAAATGCAGTTGTGCTGGGCACATCACCCGCAATATGCAGCAGAGGGTATGCAAATGAGGTCATAGTATATGCAAGGTGCAACTGGGGCCATTTGCATGTCATTATGGCCCCATATGCATGCCTTACGCCAGGCAGCCCAGCGAAGTGTGCCTGGCGCCCTGCACAGAATGACCTGTGCACAGTAGGGGTCCTGGGGCATCCCCCGCCCCCATAGTCATGATCGCGGCAAAACTGCAGGACAACAATGCCCTGATAGTCTAGTGGTACCCCTCTCCCTCCCATGTCCCGATCGGTGGTAAATGAAGATTGCATCAAGCCTTGGTAGTCTAGTGGTACCCCCCTTCCCTCCCATTGCCACGATCATGGTACGGCTCTGTATAACACTGCCCTGGTGATCCATTGTGGCATCCCCACCTTCCACACCACGACCCATGCTACCCGCCTCGGGCCATCAGCGGGGTTGCAACTCGCCCGCATACTGCCTGGCTCGCCCGCCGGCCGACAGGCACAGTATGGACTGTATGCCCATTGGTCCACAGTGGGATCATGAGTTTGCAGGGCACACTGTCCAGACAGACCCAAATATGTGAATGACTCATTCACACATATGGGACTCCTAGCACAGTGTGCCCCAATGCCATATTGTACCTGTCAGTCTCGCGGGCAGCTGGGCGGTATGCGGGTGGCTGCAGCCGCCGACCGATGATGGGGGAGCCGGGTGGGCATGGGGATCTGTGTGGGTGGAGGGTGGGTGCCACTGGATCACCAGGGCAGTTAGCAGGGAGCTGTACCGTGATCGTGGCAATGGGAGGAGGGGTACCACCAGACCACCAGGGCATAAATACATCCTCTTTACAGCCGATCAGGGACACAGAGGCTGGGTACCACGAGACTACCAGGGTATGTGGGTGCTTCATGACGGTGTTCTGGGTGGGTGGGCGGCCACCCACGGCTGGCGACTGCTGTGTTGCACCCTGCAATACAGCAGTCCGCCTGTTGGTGCCGGGAGATGTTCCACTGTTTCAAGGGCTTAACTTTGAGCCCCCCTATGTGGCGCAATGCAGGGGTGTGCTGGCATATGCGCCGCACATCCCGGGCTGAATATCAGGATGTGCCACATATGCATGGGCACGCCCCCTGCATCTGCGCCGCATACAATTACATTGCACCCTGGTGCATTGGGATTTGCGCTGTGCCAGGCAGCCTTCTCAATGTCCTGCCAGGGCACAATGCAGGGTTGCGCTGACACAACTCTCTTGCACCAGGTGCAACCTCTTTGAATATCCTGGCCTATATGTTTCTTCAGTCTTAGATTTTGGATAAATGTAACCATATGGTAACAAAATTGCTTTACCTCTTCTATTTGCATTCCTCTAATTTTCCAGTTTTCTATTTTGGATGTTGTGTTTTTCCCAAATACCATCACTTTTTTTATCATTTAGTGTCATATCCAATTTCTTTAATATACCTATTGTGCCGTAATTGCCCTTTTCAACCCTAATGGTGTTTGAGCTAATAGTATCGCATCATCTGCGTATAATAATATTTTTATATCAGTCCAGTTTATGCTGGGTGCAAAGGTTTCCACCTTTTTTAGCTCTTCCACTAATTTGTTATTATACAAGTTAAATAATGTCGATGCCAAAATGCATCCCTGCTTGATGCCAACATTTACATCTATTGCCTTTGTTGCACTCCCTTCGTCATACTTTATCACAGTTTTATTATCCATGTGTAACAGTTTGATAATATTCAATAATTTTTCACATATTCCTTTCTTCGTAAGAATTTCCCACAGTTTCCCTATTTTATTTTTTTATTAGAATTGCGCTATAAAAATTATTATTATTTTCTGAATCAAAAGCTGCCTTCATGTCAATAAAGGCTGCATAAATTTTCCTTTTTTTTATAATTACATATTTTTCAATTATATATCTTAGAGTAAAGATTCAATCTAGTCATAGACCTTCCTGTAATGAAACCAGCCTGCACAGCAGATAAGATTTTATTGTCCTCTATCTAAAAGTGAATCCTTTTCAATATTAATCTAGAAAACATTTTTTGATTTATATTTAATAAGGTAATAGGTCTATAATTTTCTGGGTTCTCAGTGGGAGCTTTCTTGTACAATTGAACTATCATTCCTACATTCCAGTTGTTTGGAAATGTCATGTACTTTATTATGTTTTTATATAGGCCTAATAATATTTCGACCCACCATTCAGTGTTTGCATGATACAATTCTGCACCAAATTGTCTGTTCCTGGTGCCTTGTTTTTCTTCTGTGCTTTTATAGCCTGTATTATTTCTTCTTTTGTGAACTCTAACCAGTTGCTTCCATCTACCTACCTTAAAATATATATTTCTTTCCAAGGACTATCTTTACATTTATTAAAGATTCTTTCATAATGATTCATCCATTTTTCTGGTGATATTACTGCAAGTATATTAAATCTGCTATTATTTGTACCCTGAGCTACTAAGCTCCAAAAAGAACTACCACCCTTCTCTCTAATAGTCATTTGTAGTTTATCCCACATGTTTTTTTATGTTCTTTTTTGTTTGTCTTTAGTAAATTTTTATATTCCACCTTTAAATTTGTTAATGCCTTACGGCTCTCCATGTCATTAGATTTTGCAGTTCTTCTGCCCACCTTATGGAGTACCTCCCTTTTTTGTAAACATTCTGCATTAAACCAGTCTGCTATGTAGACATTCTTATTCTTTGAGCCTTTGTTTTGTTGTCCTTCTAGTTCTTTTACTATTTTTTGTTCAACGCCTTGATATACCGAGAATACCTTTTATTTTATTTTCTGATTCTTTGGTTTTTAACCCTTAGGCTGCCAACAGAATTAGCACATATAGGAATGTTGGACTGCTATATCCGTCTGCAGCACAGCAAAGATTAAATTTCCCTCTAATTGTATGATGCAATTTTGCCTCATTTCTGCCATCTTTTTAGTTTGCATAAAGTTATATAGATGTTCTATATTTACTTTTCTCAATTTTATTTGTTTATTTTTCCTAATTTCTATATTATTATCTATCCATTTTCTTCTATTTTTATCTTCCTTACGTAAACAGCCATTACTCAGGTAGCTAATAGGTATTACTAGGTAGCTAATATTGCAACAGGCTGAATAATAAAGCAATGAGAAACTTACAACAAAGATGGTTCTAGTGTCCAAAGTTCTTAAAAAGTTCAAGCAGGCTCAGAGATCAAATGCTGTGGGAAAGGGTGAACACTGTTTGGGTGGCATGGCTGGCCGATAGCTGATTCCACAGCTGATACCCACAGTAGACACCCTTTGCACTGCAACCCTTCATGCTCCAGACTGCAGCACTCCAAACTGCTAGATATTAAGGTTATTAAGTGTAAGAGGAGGGCTCAGTCACTCAGTTCTCTTCCTATGGTGCAGCCACCCAATTGGTCATTTTGAAGTTGTGCAGGAGCAAGAAGTGAGGGGAAGCCCCAAAACTGGTCTTGGCAATCAAGACAGTCTGTTGTGTCTCACAGTGAATGGTGGGGAGCAGGGAGGGAAGTGAGTTGGCAAGTATCTTCCCCTGCAACCTAGGCAGCTTCCAATGGCTTGTGCAGAGAATCTAGCATTAATGCTAAATTTTGAGCTTGCATGAGTGCTCAGCTGCTCTGCTCTCTGACCATAGTCCTGCCACGTGATTGGTCATTTTGAAGTAGTGCAGGAGCGGGAAGTCAAGGAAAGCACCAATGCTGATCTTTGCATTCAGGGCAGTCTTTTATGGCCTGCAGCATTGGCAAGCATCCTGTCTCATGACCAAGGCAGCTAACGATGGTTTGTGCCAAGACTCCAGTGTTAACGCTGAATTTTGAGCTTGTGGGAGAGTTCAGTTGCTCTGCCCTCTGCCCTTAGTCTGGCCACTTGATTGGTCATTCTGAAATAGTACAAGAGCAGGAAGTCATGGGAAGTGCCAATGCTGAACTTGGCACTCAAGGCAGTGTTTTGTGTCCTGCAGAGCTCAATGGAGGGAGAGAGGTAAGTGAGCTGGCAAGCATCTTCACTCATGACCAAGGCAGCTTTAGAGAGCTGGTGCAGAGAATCCGGTGTTAACACTGAATTTTGAGCTTGTTGGAGGGTGCAGTTGCTCTGCCCTCTGCCTGTGGTCTAGCTGCTCAATTGGTCAGTTTGAAGTAGTGCTGTAATGGGAAGTCAGTTGAAGCACCAGCACAGATCTTTGCACTCAAATGTTGACAATTAGAAAACAGTTCTTACCCATTGCAGTATTCAGTGTAGCCATTCAGACTGCTACATCTTCTTTGTCCATCTTTGTAGCTATTTCATAGTTTGTCCATGTAGCACAAAAGAAGTTCTAGTTTCCACAAATATCTCCACTCATCTGCATTGCTGCAAGTAGTCGAATCTTGCATGAAGCCATATTGTGGTGGATGGGAGCTCTTAAACATAGAAACATAGACTTTGACAGCAGATAAGGACCACTTGGCCCACCTAGTCTACCCATTTCTCTACCTATTGGATAAGCTGCAGATCCTAGTCAACCAGCAGCCTACTTTCTCCTTACCCCCTCCTACCCCCCACTATAATTGCCTTATGTCGGTCCCATGCATTCTTGAATTCCACCACTGTTTTTGACCCCACGACCTCCTCAGGAAGGCTGTTTGATGCATCCACCACCCTCTCCATGAAAAAATACTTCCTCACATTGCCCCTGAGCTGCCCCCATTTTCAAAGTGTGCCTCCTTGTTCTATTGCAACTCTTTTTCTGAAATATGCTACCCTCTTGGACTTTGTTGATTCCCTTGAGGTACTTGAAGGTTTCTGTCATGTCCCCCTTCTCCCTCCTTTCCTCAAGGGTATACATATTAAGCTCTTTACATCTCTCTTCATATGGCTTCTGGTGCAGACCCTACACCATTTTGGTTGCCCTCCTCAGGACTGTCTCCATCCTGTCTATGTCTTTGCGGAGATGGGGTCACCAGAATTGCATGCAGTACTCCAGATGAGGTCTCACCAACTGTCTGTACAGAGGGATAACAACTTCCTGCTTTCTTCTGGTGATGCCTCTCTCTATGCATCCCAGAATCCCCCCAGCCCTCCTTACTGCCCTCTCACATTACTTGCCTACCTTAAGGTCATCTGACATGAGTACCCCCAGGTCCTGTTCCATTTTTGTTGTTGTTTTTACCCCCCCCCAATTGTGTACTCTTCCCCTGGGTTTTTGTTTCCCAGGTGCATTACTTTGCACTTCTTTGCATTGAAACTAAGCTGCCATACTCTTGACCATTGCTCCAACCTTGCCAAGCCCATTTTCATCCTTTCCACCCCTCCTTGTGTATCAACCCTATTGCAGATCTTTCTGTCATCTGCAGAGGCATACTTTTCCTTCCAGCCCCTCTGCAATGTCACCTATAAAGACATTAAAGAGTACCAGTCCAGTACTGAACCCTGTGGTACCCTACTAGTAACCCCACTTTCTCCAGAGTGTGCTGTACTTACTATTACCCTCTGTGTCCTGTTGTCCAGCCAATTTGTTACCCAGGCTACCACCCTGTGACTCACTCCCAGGCTGGCTAACTTGTTTATTAATCTTTTGTATGGTACTGTGTCAAATGCCTTGCTAAAGTCTAAGTAGGCAATATCTACAGCCCCTCCCTGGTCTACTACTTTGGTCACCCAGTCAAAGAAATCTATTAGATTCATCTGACATGACCTTCCCGCTGTGAATCCATGCTGCCTTGGGTCCTGTGCCCCACTGGCCTCTAGGTACTCGACAGTTCTTTCTTTCAGAAGTGATTCCATCATTTTCCCTACCTCTGAGGTCAAACTAACAGGTCTATAGTTTCCTGCCTCTGCCTTGCTCCCACTCTTGTGAAGGGGGATCACATCTGCCTTCCTCCAGTCATCAGGTATCACACCATCTTTCCATGATTTTTTAAAAAGGGTAGTCAGTGGTGTCACTAGGTCTCCTCTTAGTTCTTGTAGAATTCTGGGGTGAATCACATCAGGTCCCATTGCTTTGACCACCTTGAGTTTTAAAAGTTCTTTCAGGACCTTTTCTTCTGTGAATGGACTGGTATCAACCCCCCCTGCCCAGAGTACTTCTATTGTTTGGTTTGGGTACCTCCCTCTCTTCTTCTTTTGTGAATACTGAGCAAAAGTATTCATTCAGTATCTCTGACTTTTCACTGTCGCTTTCTGCCCACCTCCCCTCCCTCCTCTTTATTAAGCCTCACTATCCCTCAACTGGTCTTTCTGTGCTCCCTAATGTAGCTATAAAAGGTTTGCAAACTCTAAAAGTATGAAAAAGCTGAAGCAAACTCTAAAAGTATGAAAAGTTATTTTTTTCTGACACCATGTAGAGAAACAGCAGGCTTGATTCAGGGTAACTAGAATAAACCTTATTGGTCTCTGCAAATATGAACAATGATATTTACAGTATTATTATGGGCCATGAACTGTCAGGGTTACACTGTGCTAGCTAGGTTAATCCACAGGGTGGAACTGTTGCTCTATGCTAACTAGTTACTTATCAATTACACCTCTCATAACAGTAAAATACAAATCTTAACTAGAACATAGAAACATAGACCATGATGGCAGAAAAAGACCAGAGGTCCATCAAGTCTGTCCATATTCCCTATAATCCCTGGACCCTTCCCTGGAACCTATTGTTTCTCCAGGGTGAGATACTAACAACAACAGAAATGGAAAGGGACCTGGGGGTAGTCATATCAGATGACCTAAAGGTGGGAAAGCAATGTGACAGGGCAGCAAGGAGGGCTGGGGGGATACTGGGATGCATAGGGAGAGGCATCACCAGCAGAAAACAGAAAGTTATTATCCCTCTGTACAGATAGTTGGTGAGACCCCATCTGGAGTACTGCATGCAGTTCTGGAGACCCAATCTCCGCAAGGATATAGACAGGATGGAGGCTGTCCAGAGGAGGGCAACTAAAATGGTGCAGGCCTGCACCGGAAGACATATGAAGAGAGACTTAAGGAGCTGAATATGTATAGCTCGAGGAAAGGAGAGAGAGAGGGGGACATGATAGAAACTTTCAAGTATCTCAAGGAATCAACAAAGTCCAAGAGGGTAGCATCTTTCAAAAAGAGGTGTGCAAGAACAAGGGGCACAATGTGAAGATAGAAGGGGGCTCAGAGGTAATTTAAGGAAGTATTTTCTCACAAAGAGGGTTGTGGATGCATGGAATGGCCTTCTGGAGGAGGTTGTGGAGTCAAAAACAGTGGTGGAATTCAAGCATGCATGGGACAGTCATAAGGCAATTCTAGGGGTTGGGGGTAGGAAGAAGTAGGCTGCTGGTTAACTAGGATCTGCAGCTTATCCAATAGGTAGGGAAATGGGCAGACTGGGTGGGCCAAGTGGTCCTTATCTGCCGTCAAAATCTATGTTTCTATGTTTCTATGTTTCCTCATCCTATCCCAATTCTCCTCCCTGGTCTTGTCACCCTGGGTGACCACTATTCCCGTAATTCTATCCCATGCCTGCTTGAATTCCCTGACTGTGTTTGTACCCACCACCTTGGCCAACAGACTAATCCAAGGTTCACTACCCTTTCCATAAAGAAATACTTTCTCATGTCCCTCCTGAACCTCCCTCCTGTTAATTTCCACTCGTGACCATATGACCTCAAGTTGGTATTCAGGGAAACTAATTACCCACAGTTTACCTTGTTAATTCCTTTAAGGAACTTGAAGGTCTCTATCGGTTCTTCACTCTCCCTTCTGGTTTCCAGTGAGTACATATTTACTGTCTTGAGGCACTCCTTATAGGATCTGCCCTGCTGACCCTGAATCATTTTTGTTGCTCTGCGCTGTACAGTTTTCAACCTATCCCTGTCCTTTCTGAAGTGAGGACTCCAGAACTGGACTCAGTACTCCGGGTGAGGCCTCACCAGGGCTCTGTATAGTGGAAGTATTATCTCTTTTCTTCAGCTAAAAGTACCCCTCCTGATACATCCCATCATCCTGTTAGCCTTGCTATAGGCCTTTTTGCACTGGCTCATTTGTTTAAGGGAGTTACTGATGATAACTCCTAGATACTGTTCCTCTTCTGTAGTGCGAAGTCTCACTCCACATATCCAGTACTCCATCTTGTGGTTCCTTTTTCCTAGGTGCATTACTTGCACTTCTTGATATTGAATTTTAACTGCCAGACTTTTGACCACTCTTCTAGTTTTTGCAGGTCCCTCTGCATATCCCTTGTTCCCTCATCACTATGCACCCTGCCACATAGTCTTGTGTCATCTGTGAAGAGACACAGACTGCTCTGGATTCCCTCACCAGTGCCACTAATGAACATGTTGAAGAGGACTGGACCTAGGACAGATCCCTGTGGAATCCCACTCTTAACCTCCTTTTCCTCTGATTTAATCCCATTGACCACCACCCTCTGCTGCTTCCCTTCTAGCCAACTACCCACTCAGTTCATTATGGTTTTAGCCACACCCAGGTCTCCCATCTTTTTGAGCAACCTTTTGTGCAGCACCGAATCAAAAGCCTTGCTGAAAGATTCACAGTGTAGCCCTTGTCTACTTCCTTGGTCACCCAGTCAAAGAAAAAAATCAGGTTAGTCTCACAAGATCATCCTGCCATGAAACCGTGTTGTTTACTATCCTGGAGCCCATTGCTCTCTAGGTAGCCCACAAGGTCCTCTTTGATTAGTAGTTCCATCAGCTTCCCCACGATGGAGGTCAGACTGACAGGTGTAGTCCCTTGGTTGCTCCCTATCCCCCCCCTTATGAAGTGTCTGCCATTCTCCAATCCCTTGGAACTTCCCCAGATCTAAGTGAGCTGTTGAACAGCCCAGTCAGTGATTCAGACAGTTCTGCTGTTAGTTCCCTAAGTATCTTCAGATGCAACCCATCTGGTCCTTGGGCCTTATCTGCCTTGAGGGCTGCCAGCCCTTTCAGGACCCTCTTGCTAGTAAGTATTGGCTGCCTCATTTGCGGGACCCCTTAGCAGCCGCTTTGATACCACTTTCTGGCATAGACCCACAGTCCTCCTTAGTGAATACTGAGCAAAAGTAGTCAGTCGGGACATCAGTCTCTTGCTCATCCTCCTGTATCACACTGCCCTCCTCAACTAGCTGTGCAATGCCCCCCTTTTTTCACTGATATATCTAAAAAACTGCTTTTCACCATTCTTGACTCCCTTCATGAGACACAGCTCCGGGTCTGCTTTCACTTCCCTAATGACCCTCTTTGCTTCCCTATTTTTCTGTAGATAATCCTCACATTCTAACTCCCTGCTTTTCCTTGTATTTATAGAAGGCCTTCTTTTTGGCCCTAACTGATTCCATGACACTAGCTGAGAACCATAGTGGTCTCTTAGACCTGTTTGTTTAGATAATGTTCTTGTGCTTACCTTTGCTGTCTCGAGGATGGATACCTTTATTGCCCCCATCTCTCCTCTACCCCCCTTATGTTCTCCGCCCCTACTAACTTGTCCCTGACCTGTTCCTTCAACCTATCAAAGTCCATCTTTCTAAAGCCAAGTTATGAGGGCCAATTCAAGCCACACAGAGTTGTGGTCGCTGTTCCCTAGCGGCTCCCCTGCTCATACAGCACCCATCATCAGGTGTCAGCGTGGTTTAGTTGGTAGCACATCCACCTCTGGACCAGAAGGTCATGGGTTCTCATCCCACACCAGGATTGGATTTGCAGCTAAAACACTGGCATCTGAGTGCGGTATCAGGGGGGTGCTGTACTGCTGGAGTGTGCCGTCCTTCAGATGAGATGTTAAACTGAGGTCCCTTCTACCCATCCTGGTGCTGTCCTGGTGGGTGTCCAGGTGGAAGTAAAAGAACCCAGGGCACTCTTCGCAAAGAATTAGGGACATTCCTGGTGTCCTGGCCAACATTCCCCTTCCCATAAAACCAGTTCATGCAATTGTCCAGGCTGTGTGTGGGTGTTGATGTGTGATATGGCTGCCACTACACATTCAGTCACTTTACTACCAATCTAGCATTGCTTGTAACGTGCTTTGGGATACACTGTGTATGAAAAGTGCTATATAAATGCTGATTCTTCTTCTTCTTCTTCATCTCTGGGTTGGTGAGCATCAAATCAAAGATTGCAGTCTGCCTGGTAGGTTATTTAACAAGCTGCACCAGTAGACAGTCTTGGAAGGTGTCCAGTAATGTCTGACTCCTGTCACTCTTGGCCTCCAGGATCTCCCAATCAATGCCCGGCAGATTCAGGTCACCCAGCACCACTACTTACCCCTTTGCTGACCCTCTTTTAAGTTCCTCCTCAAGTTCTCTGTCTCTTTGCACCCCTTACCCTGGAGGCCTATAGATCAACCCTAAGTGAAATTTCCTTCCTGAGGCTGCCGTGAGTTGCACTCATACTGACTCAGCCTGCCCATTGCTACCCCTAATATTTCCCATCTTCTGCCACTTCAATGCCCTCTGACAAAAAGGGCAGCTCCTCTCCCCTGACAAGTTCTTCTATCCCTCCTGAACAGTGAATACCCGGGGATCATCATCTCACAGGCATTTTTATCTGTGGCCCACATTTCAGTGATGTCTCTAAATTCTGGTTTGATATTCTTCCCCCTTACCTTGTCTCCTCACAGTCCTCCTGTCCCATTGCCCCTCTCTCCCTCAGATCCAGTGACTCCTGCACCCTAGCTATACCATGACGCACCACCTCTATAGGCCAACCATTGTTCTCCTATAGGTTCCCTAAGCTCTGGAACTCAATGACTCACCAAGTCAGGCACTCCTCCTCCTCCTCCTCCCCATGGTCCATCTCGACCTCCCTCTCCTCAATTTCCTCTCTCCATCCTGCACCTGCTCCTAATTTCTCCTCTGGCTTCCCCATCTCCTTTCCCAGCATAGCACTTAACGTGAGGAGAAACCAATGTACTTTATTGCACTTCCTTGTCCGCATTGTATGTATTAGTGTGCAGTGCTGTTAATTTGCTCCTTTCACATCAAATCCCAATGTTTATCTAATGCTACTGATGTATTGTTTTTTCACTCTGTTGCTTCTCTGTTTAATATTACCTTTGAAAATGTGTTTTTGAGTATTGTATATATACTCTTCTAAAATACTGCATGGAAATGTGCTGTTGATTACTGTACTCCCATGTTTCCCTTCCCGCGGGATGCTCCATGAGACAAGCAATTTTATATTGTTCAGTGTGCCTTTCCTGGTGAAACTTTTCAATAAAGTAAATGGCAACCAGGTCTACTTCAGTGTCTGCCATCAGTGCCTGGAGCTTGCCAAGTTTCTTGCCTAGGCTCCTGACATTAAGGCATAACCCCTCCATTCAACTCCTGCTCTAATAAATGCAGAATAAGGCTGCATTAGGTGAGGTGGTGCTCCATTGTAGTCAGAAATTCAGTTACGTAGAACATGCATGCTTGACACATTTCGGACAAGGTCCTTTCTGAAAGCTTTTGAGAAAGGACCTTGTCCGAAATGCATCAAGCGCGCAGTATGTGTGTTTTGGAATAAAAACTGCTTTTAAATGCAACTACTTGGAGCCAGTGTGATGTCTGTTTTGGTTGGTAAGTGCCCAGGTTCTATGTAATTGGACTCCTGCTGTAACTTTGCTACTGTCCCTTTGCTTTTCTCATTTTATTCCCCCCTTCTTTGTTTTTATACCTTTTATTTTCCTCCTCACTGGTATTTTTCCCTTGGACCTGTAAACCCTACTGCAATCCCTGTATCCTCTTTGCATTCACTGTCCTCTGGATGTGGGGGAGTTCTATCTAGCATCCCCTTCAGCTCACCATCCACCATGGATCCCCTAGATCCAGACTCCCCCACAGTCAGTTTAAACATTCTTCGAACAACTCACTAAAGTAGTGTTAAACAAATCATAAATATTTAAAAAATAATAAAATCAACCAAAACACAGACCGTCTTTCACAATTTAGCAAATGAGCTTGAAAAGAGTCCCTCAAATGGATGCACAGTGCAACTGGAGCATTTAATCTAGGTGCCAAAATGTCACTGTGAAGTGGACAAACAGCCCCAGCACTTTGAGGCCCTGTGCAGAAGCACGGTGTCATATCGACACTACACCACCGACACCTGCACACCGACCTCCGCAATCTCACATGCCACCACAGCGACACACCAGTGAGGCCAACCCACCCCCCACAGTGTCAGCAGGTGCGCTGGTGGAGACATGAAAGATGCACGCTGCACCTTCAGACCCAATTCCACAGTCGGTTGGAAAATGGCAGTGGAACATGTGGAGAGTGCCAAGAGGCACAGACTGCTGCTGGTGTCCGGGTACACCTACCAGCAGGAATGAACCAGAGGAGACCGCACAGATTGCAAATGCTGCGAATACACAGCAGATGGGTGCAGGGGCCATGCCCTTACCATGGGCAAGAAAACATCGGTGTTGTCGGGTATCCACAACCATGTGCCCTACAATGCAGCCGTTAGGGTGCGCATAGTGAGAGCAGTGGTTAAGAGGAGAGCCCGAGACACCAACGAGAGCAGCCAGCAGCTCAGCATGGGATGGATGGGGCAACTGTACTCCCTGCAATATATGTCCTCATGGCGAGGAGGACAGTGGCAGACAACACAGTCATGTACAGCAAGATAGCTGAGCTGTGCCCTGCAGTCAGTCCCCACCACATGCTCATAGATTTCAAGTTGGCTGCCTATAGGGCTATCTGCACAGTGCTGCCATATATGGACTTCCACGGCTGTTCTTTCCATCTGTGCCAATGCGTCTGGTGGTACATCTAGCAGTATGCAGAGCTGGCACATCTGTACTGCATGGATGACATCTGTGCCATGCATCTCCACATGCTGCCAGCCCTTGCATTCATGCCTCCCGCAGATGTGTGTGCCATGTATGAGGAGCTCCATGGCTGGGAGTTCTTCACCACCTATGAGGAGGCCCTTGCCCCCGTCCTTGACTATTTTGAGGACATCTGGCTGGGAAGGCCTGTCCACAGCAACCACTGCCACAAGCCTCTCTTCCCCATCCCTGTGTGGAACTGCCATAACTCTGTTAGGGATGGGATGCCCCGCACCAATAATGCCATCGAGGGGTGGCACCAGGCATTCAATGCCCTGCTTAATGCGGTGCACCCCACCTTGTGGCAGTTCCTGGATGTCCTGTGGGGGGAACAGCAGCTGATGTAGGTGATGCTGCAACAGGTCCTGTCTGGCCAGGCTGTGGGGCACTGCCGGAGGCACTGGAGAGAGTGTACACGGCGCATCACCGACATTGTTGGGTTGTACGGCATTAGGAGCCACAGGGACTACTTGATGGGGCTGGCATTAAACATCAGCCTTCAGATGTAGGTCCCTAATCCAAGGGACTTTTATGGGCATCCCTCCATGGCCTATGCACCCCATGCTGCTTTTCTACCCATCAGTGGTGCACCGTGTGTTCCCCTGATCCCTGTGTTGCCGTTCGATTGCCCTGTGCCCATTTATGGAGGCCCTGCTCCTGTGATGTTGTTGCTGTCAGCTCCATCTCACCTGTCCTGTCCCTCGGGTGTCCACCTGTGTTGCTAGTCCACCTGTTGGCTCTACCATCGGAGGGGGCTTGGGTGTTGTGTGCTGCTGCATAGGTGCTGTGCTGTGCGCCATTGCAGTTCAACGGTGTCTTCTGTGCAGCTGCAGTGTCGGGTTCATGGTGTTCATGATGGGGTGTGCTGGGGTCCTGTGTGTTGGTTTCTTGGTGTTGTTGTGGGGGATGTCAGCACTGTTTCCGTCACCCTGTACTGGTGCTTCCCGCTGTGCTACTTCATCATGGAGCTCCCAGATAAAGAGGGACAGTATGTCAAAGTGTACTGGGGCTGTTTGTCCACTTTGCAGTGATGTTTGTTCAGTAAATACATTTTTGTACTTTGAATAAATTCTCAATTTCCACTCTGCACCTGTTTGTAGGACTCTCTGTTCGGCTTTGTAACACATCTTCATCAGCCAGTCTCCTGTAAGCACGCAGTGTGCACATGCTTGTACGGAGCTTTAAAAGAGGCTCTGAAGGAAGCTAAGGTGGGGAGGTTTCTTATACTGGGTTCAACTGAGAAAATGAAGGACCTCGTAGGGTGATTGGGCCTATAAAGAGTATAATCTGGCAGGGCTATTTCACTGCTAGCAACTGAACTGTTTAGCCAGGTTTCAGTTATGAGTAGCACATCAGGTTTGGAGTGAGCTGCCCACATTCTAATGTCTTGCAGTTTCTTAAGCATGCTGTGGGCATTGATTGACATGAGTTTGATACCATTCAATGAAGCATGGTCTGTACAGGTTAAACATTGGATATTGGAACTTCACTTCAACATTACCTGAGCTGACTAACAGTAGCAGAACAAGGTTTTTGCACAACAGCTGTGATTCAAGATAAACTTTCTTAGGGTCAGGTGAAACATTTTATTGAAATCAGTATGTGATTAGCCAGAGATAATTAACAGAAGACATTAAGAAGAGGGCATGGCAGAAATGAGGATTAACAGCAACCAGACATAGGGTGAAATGAGCTATGTTGGCATCCAACAGGTCAAGAAAATACCCACCCATATGTGAAAAGGCATTAGTGTAGTTGCATGGTGAATATTTGTTACCATGGCTTTGTAGGTCATACCTCAGGGAACTGAAAGTAACATGGAACCAGAGGAATAGCATTTTTTTAATTTTTTGTCTATATAGGTTAGCGCGGGTAAACTTAGGGGATATAATCAGATATTAGGCAGTCACAATTCACATGGAACCCATGCTATCTAACTAGTGCGTGTAGCAGTTAGAACAGTAAATTAATTTAATACAATGCAGATATGTTCAATATAAGGCTGGGCAAAGATATATTAAAGAGCTAGTGGACTACCTGAAATTAATATTAACTTTCAAAAGTAGTGAACCATTTCCTTCTTATATCTAAAATGTTTTTCTTTTTCTTTTCCCTTTTGTTAATTAGAAGATTTTATACCTGGCAATACTTGGTGCAATGTGTGGAATGGTATTCTACCTGGATGCTGACAACTCCTTCTTCTCCTCCTCGTGCATCATCAATCCATCAGCCTCACTGTCTCTAACATCACAACTGACCAAGAAGAGCCAATCACCTGCTGTAAGATCGGTCAGTTGTGATGCCACAATGAGTGAGGTCACAATGCTGATGAGGTATGAAGAGAAACAGAACTAGATACAGTATGTGAGTCTACAAGTAAAGCACTGCTCTTTACATCACGTCTAATGTTATCAAGTAGAAACCTAATGAGCAAATGGAAAAGGAAAAACATTTTAGAAATAAAAAGTAATGCCAACTAATTAATAACATTTTTTTTTTGCCTGCTAGTTTTGTTACTACTTGCTCTTTAAATAAGCAGGAACATAGTGCAGTGATGAGTTACTAATTACCTCAAATCAGTTGGTTGAGTGGTGGGCCACGTAGTTGGGGGTAGCATCTCCTGCCAACTACTTCTCCATGTTGATACCCCCCAGTATAATGCTCTTGGACCCTTCCCCCAGTATAGAAATATAGAATTTGTTGGCAGACAAGGACCAACTGGCCCACCTAGTCTGCTCATTTTCATTATCTACAGTATCACCGCAGACCCTACTTGATCTCTGGCTCCTTTTTCCCCACCACCATTCCTTCCCACTAATATACCCTTATGCATAGCCCAAGCTTTTGTAAACCCTTCCTCTGTTTTCTGCCCCAACTATCTTGGCTGGTAAGCTATTCCAGGAATCTATAATCCTTTCTGTAATGAAGTACTTTCTATCATCTCTCCTGAATTTACCCCCCTCCAGCTTCATATTATGTCCACTTCTTCTTGAGTACATTTTCTTCTGAAAAATACTCCCCTCCTGTACTTTATTTAACCCATTTAGGTATTTATAGGTCTCTATCATATCCATCCTATCCCTCCTGTCTTCCGGGCTGTACATATTGAGTTCCCTCAGTCTCTCCTCATAGGACTTGTGATATAGACCAATCACCGTTTTAGTTGCCCTCCTCTGGACAGACTCCACTCAGTCTGTCTTTTTGTAGATGTGGCCTCCAAAACTGTACACAGTATTCTAGATGAGGTCTCACAATCAACTTATACAGAGGCAACAGCACCTCTCTCCTTCTGCTGGTGATCCCAATGCCTATGCAACCCAACATCCCACTCACCTTTCCAACTACCTTGTCACACTGCATGGCTAACTTTAGGTCATTTGAGATGACTACATATAAATCTATCTCTTGCTCAGTTGCTGTCATTAACACTCTTCCCAATCTGTATTCTGCCCTGGGTTTCTGTAACCCAAGTGCATTATTTTGCACTTTTTTGTATTGAAACCCAGTTGCTATACCCTTGACCACTGCTTTAGTTTTTTCAAGTCTCTATTCATCCTTTCCACACACACACACACACACACCAGGATGTCCAACCTATTATAGATTCTGATATCATCTGCAAAGAGGCAGACCTTCCTTTCCAGCTTCTCTGCAATGTCACTTATAAATACATTAAAGAGAACCGGTCACAGAACTGATCCCTGAGGCACCCAGCTGGTCACTCTCCCCCCCGCCCCAGAGTGAACTCCGTTTACCACCACTCTCTGTCTCCTATCCCCAACCAATTTCTTATGCAGTTTGCCACCTTTTGACCTACTTTTGACCTACTCCTAAACTCCCTAGCTTCTGTAATAGTCTTCTATGTGGAACGGTGTGAATGCCTTACTGAAATCCAGGTATGCCACATCTACTGCACCACCCTGATCTATTACCTCAATCACCCAATCAAACAAATCTATCAGATTTTTTTGACATTTATTTATTTAAGTCTTTGGTAACCGGGTAAGTGTGCTGATCCGAGGGACCGATTTCAGGCACGACCCAGGCGACAACAGGGGGCATTACACAGGGGGAGAGAACGTACAATGCAGTGAGAACAAATTGCGAGAGGAATACAGACATCATGGTGGGCAGGGTAACTTACAGTAGTAAAATACAGGCAGCACTGGTGCATAAATTACAATTGTGAAAATACAGACATCTCTGGTGGATATAGAAAAAAAGACATTACATATAAGAGAAGCAGAAGTTAGGAGAGGCTGTACAGCATATTTACTAAAACAAATCCATTTATTAGGGTGACCTAGAAAAAGACTGAACGATACCTTATTTACAGCAAGATAGATGACACCTGTAATTAAGTGCATAGCAAGAGAGTTTACCAGGTGTTGTCCAGTGGGAGTACACTAACATGTATGGAGGGCAGTGTGGGGAGGTGGGGGAAGGGTTAACCAGGGGCGCAACTGCACTTTGCTTTGTCAAGCAGCCAGGATTTGAGATGGATCTTGAAGATGGTATGAGTGTCCAGGAAGTGGACAGGTGCCGGGAGGCTATTCCATGAACCATGCTGTCTTTGGTCTTGTAACCTATTGGATTCTAGCTATTCTACTATCTTCTCCTTCAACA
The DNA here is from genome assembly GCA_016271365.2 of Neoceratodus forsteri. Lineage (NCBI taxonomy): Eukaryota > Metazoa > Chordata > Ceratodontiformes > Ceratodontidae > Neoceratodus > Neoceratodus forsteri. The sequence goes on along the minus strand of CM057449.1, from coordinate 172,265,481 downwards.
GTGATTACATAAACTTTCCCACCACTGAGGTAAGACTGACTGGCCTGTAATTTCCAGTCTTTTCTCTGCTACCACTCTTGTATTACTATAAACATTTGGAATAAAACTTCACAATGGGATTTTCCAATATCAAAACAATCAGTAAATACTGATATGTATCAGGTGTGTTTCTGTCCTATTGGGAATAAATTGAAGAGACAAACTTAAGTTGCCTGTATGGATATTAAAAATAAGTAAAAATTGAGATAGAGCATCAAGCTAGTTAGGACTAGATTTAATGGTATCTGGTTCCAGGATGGGAACAGCTGTGATTACCGTATAACCTATTACCTGGTTAGGGAATAAAAATAGAAGTTAGAAAAGTTCACTTTGCATAACTTTTAGTCCATATCAGAAGAATGTGTAGTTGGTCACCACACAATGTTCCACATCAGCAGAATATACCACCTTGAAGGATGGCATTTTTCAGTTGGTAAGTTGAACAGGACATGAAATGTCAATGTCCACAAGGCATAAACTACGAACAGTTCCGGGGATAAATCCAGGGTTTCTTCAAGTTTTAGATGAAGATTCATAGTTCAAATTCAATGCATTCAGATTTTCCAAAGGTAGATCCAAATATTCAAGAGGCAGCAGTATTTTCAGAGGTCTCAGCAGGGGGAGCATTAGATTGCACATTGAGTTTTACAATGGAGTAGCAACAGTGTTCAGTTGAAGATGACCACATGGCTGCACAAAGTGTTTAAGTTTATAGCAGTACTCAGTTTGTATGAGGTGCCAGCCAGGCTTGGAAAACAAGAAGTGAAGAAAATGGATTTATTGATTGTAGATCAAAGGAAAAAGAGCCTTCTTGCTGAGTTAGAGGATTGCCCCCACCCCAGACTTGCTTCATAGTATGCGTAACACTGAGCTTGATTGTAGAATCTAATTGGCTGGACTGAATACAGTTTATTTGAAAGTTCACAAATAGAACCCTGATTACAGTTATTAGGCCAGTATTCACATGTTGGTATGACAAGTTGGAAGATGTCACATCTGCATAAAAGGTGATGTTCCTTTCAGGTACGACATTCAATGTTCAGAGTCAGTCACGATTCCAAGACCTCATGGTAAACAAGGAAAGGAGGTAGTTTCAACCTTTTCACGATAAAAGTTCCCATCAAGATGACCAATAGAATGGACAGTTGCCAGACTATCAGAGATGGATGTTGCCGGATGAAGATGCAGCAATGACACTGTGAGAGTCACAAACATGGCTTCCTGGATTGTGCAGGAATAAGTTTCAAAACATGGAGCAATACTGGTGTGTGTGGTGATATATCCAAGGTTCCTTACTATTGACAAGGGAATAGTGCTAGATTCAAATAAACATTTAACACATTCAATAGAAGTGCAAAATGTGGCAATGCCACTGACCCATACATCTGTCATGTATGAGATCAAGGCTATATCCTAATTCCAGATCCCGGAAGAGATAACCAAAAGGTTGTAAGAACATAATAGCTATAGGCAGAACAAAGGACTCTCCTAGCTATGTGATGCTCATCTGCTTCCTTAATGTGAGCAGAAAATAATGCATTAACAGGAACATTTGTCAGGTCAATCCCCTTCGCAATATCCTTAATATTAACATACTAACATACTAACATACTATTTGCCAGCAGATTAGGCCTTACGGTCTATCGAGTCTGCTCGAACCTAGATCCTTAGTTGGGTGCCGAGATCCTCCCATCCCTTGTTCTCTAGAAACCCCTATCATCCATCCCACCCCGGACAGGCCATCATCTGATACATCCATTTTCTGTGTCTGTCCCACCCTCTCTTGAAGCCCTCCACTGTGGATCTCTGAATCAGCTCACCAGGCAGTGCATTCCAAGGTCCACCACCCTCCGGTGAAAAACCTCCTCCTTTCCCCTCACCCTTCCACCTTCCAACTTCAAACCATGCCCCTGGTGATACCTCCTGCTTTAGTCTAAAGATCCTTCCATGTTTACCCTATTTATTCCCTTGAGGTACTTGAAGACCCTAATCATGTCCCCTGTCTCCTCTCCTCCAATGAAAACAGGCAGAGCTCCTCAAGTCTGTCCTCATAAGTCAAACCCTAGCCCTCGTATCATCTTTGTTGCCCTCCTCTGTACCCTCTCCAGGAGCTGTATGTCCTCTTCAAATGTGGTCTCCAGTACCGCACACAGTACTCAAGGTGTGGTCTAACCAGTCCATTGTACAGTGGCAGAATCACTTCCCTGCTCCTAGAGGTGATCCTCTCATGATGCATCCCAACATCCTGTTTGCCTTGCTAGCTGCTCTCCTGCACTGCTCAGAGTTATTCATACATGTATCCACCATGACCCCTAGGTCTTTTCCCTATTGAGGCCTCCCAGCCTCCTCCCAGGGTGTACCTGTGTTTAGGGTTTTTCCGACCAAGATGCAACACCTTGCACTTGGTGATATGAATTTAATTTCCATGTGTGAGCCCAGCTTCCAGGGTGTCCAGGTCCCCTTGCAGGGCCACCCTCCCTCTTCTCCCTCAACTACTGCTCCCATCTTGGAGTCATCCGCGAAGAGACTCATTTCACACCCTATACCTCCTGATGTCCGATGTATGCATTAAACAGGATCGGACCCAGGACCCAGCCCTGTGGTACCCCACTACCAACCTCTCTAGGGTTCGAGAGCTCCCCACAGACCACTACTGTCTGAGTGCGTCCAGCTAGCCAGTTTTCAATCCATCTGACCATCAAAGGGCCTACTCCTAACCCCATCAGTTTCTCCACCAGACCATTGTGGGGGACAGAGTCAAATGCCTTGCTGAAGTCCAAGAATAATACATCCACAGGCTTACCCCTGTCCAGTTCTGATGTTACCCATTCATAGAACTCCACAAGGTTGGTTTGACATGATCTACCTGGCACAAACCCATGTTGCCGACTATCCAGACCTCCCACCTCCTCCAAGTACACCCCCAATTGTTCCTTTAGAATACTCTCCATTAATTTTCCCACCACCGAGGTCAAACTGATGGGTCTATAATTACCTGGTACTTCCCTCACCCCTTTATGGATTGGTACCACATGCTCTCTGCCAATCCTGGTACCTCCCTGTCTCAAGTGACCTGCTGAAAGCTCCGCCAGGGTGCAGCCAGTATGTCCGCCAATCCCCATAGTACTCTCGGATGAATGCCATCCGCCCAGGAGATTTGTTTTCTTTAGGGCCTTGAGGGCTAACCACACCCTTTTGGTGGAGATAGCATCATCCGTCCCTCCCTTACTGGTCTTTTATCCTTATCCAGATGTGACCCCTGGGGTACCTTTCCTCCCTCTTGCTCCATTTCTGTTGCTCTCCTGATCCCACTCCTGCCCTTCCATCCCCTTCATGCCTTGTTTTGTAGATATCCCATCCCTCCCTAGTGAACACAGAGGCAAAAGTACTTAAATACCTCTGCCTGGTCCCTACCTCTTCCACCCACCCTCCTTCTGATCTCAATCTGCTGAGATGGCCCTTAGTTTTCTCCGGCCCCCAATGTACCAGAAGAACCCCTTTTCCCTCCATGTATCCCCTGTGCCAGCCGTTGCTCTTTTACTGGACTTTGCTCCCCTCACCATACGGGTGACTTTTCTAGATGCAAGCTGGTACATTTCCTTATCCCTATCCCCTCTTGTTGTTTTATATTTTTTGTAGGCCGCCTTCTTTTCTCTGACTGCTACCTGTACCTCACTGGACCACCAGCATGGTTTACGTGACCTTGCTCCCTTACGTTTCAACTTAGCGCAGATCCTGACTGCTTCATGAAGTCCCTGTTTTATGACCTCCCATCTCCTTTCCACACTTGTCATTGAGGTAATCCCCTTCAAGTGATCCTTGAGAATATTTCCCATGCCCATAAAGTCTGCCCCCCTGAAGTCCACTGCCAGTGTCCTAGATCTCACCCCACTCCCCATGCTTATTTGAAACCAGACAGTATTGTGGTCACTCCAGTCAGGGGGTCCTGTACAGCTATGTCCCTTACCAGATCCCCATCTGCCAGAACCACATCCAGGACATGCCCTCCCTTGTGGGCTCCATCACATGCTGTGTTAAGAACACATCCTGGAAGCCATCCAGCAGCCTCTGCTCCTGGCCACCTTAGAGGACATGGTTCCCCAGTTTGTACCTGGCATATAGGTCCCCCATCAACACCATCCTTCCCTTTGGACCACACTGGGCAATGATGTTGTCCAGCAAACCATCCTCTAGAACATCACTCATCCCGGGGGCCTATATGCTACTCCCAGCTTGACCTTATCTCCTGCTGGGGATCGTAGGTGACCCATAAGGCCTCCACGCTTCCTCTGCCTCTTCTACCATAGCAATTTCTATATCATCTCTAATGAACATAGCCACTCCACCCCTCTGACCTCCTTTCTATCCTTCTTCCAAGAGTGTACCCTGTACATTTAGGTCCCAGTCGTGGTTTTGTTGGCCCACGCCTCCTGCTGACCGCCGCACATCCACCCCCTTGAACAGCATGGCCTGAACCTCCGCAACTTGTTTCCCAAGCTCCTGGCATTTACTAACACCAACCCCACCCCTTTTCCCTGATCCTCTTTCTCGAACCCCAACCAGATTCCTTATACTTCCATCCTCCCCTGCTCCTCCTGAAACCTCCACCTCTAGTCTGTTCCCCTCCCCTCTTGGGCTTGACGGCTACTCCCTCATCTGGAGGAGAGGGCTCTGGTCAGCCCTCCCTCATCCCTTCCCCCTTACAAGTTTAAACCCCACCTTTCTTGTATGTAGTCAGCCATCCCCTGTTTAAGGACTTCCTCCCTAATGGGCAGATGAAACCTGTCCTTGGCATATAGTCCCTTATCCTCCCAGACTCCATTCCAGTTCCCTAACACCCCAACCCATTCTCTTCACCCCACTCCTGAGCCAGTCATTAACCTCTGTGAGTTCTTTTTTCTCCACTGAGGCCTTTGGTACTGGCAATATCTCCAAAAGGAAATGTTGCATCCATTATCCCGACAGACTCTGGCAAGTTCTTGAACCTTGCTTGGATTTCCAAATGCTATTTCCTCTAGATCATTAGTTCCCAAATGCACCAGAAATCTGGTTTCCTCCACAATCCCCAACCATTTCATACACCATGAACTTTGCTCTGTGCACCTGTCAGCCCAGAGATACTCACTACCTTCACCTGGCTATGGCATCCACCCCCTGTCCCTCCCAATGGATACCCCAATCATCGAGTCTCCCAGTAACAGAACCTTAACACCGCCATCATCCTTATGGTTACCCACTATGCCCCTCTCAGCCCCTTCCCCTTTATTCATGATCTCAATTTCATGGGAGTCTTCCTGCCTTATTAGAGACCCCTTGTCACCCTCCCCTTTCTGCCTCCCTTGCTATTTTGCCCACTTAACTCAAAACCCTCTGAATAGGTGTCCCTTTAACCCTCTCTTATCTGGAACCGCTTATCCTGGCCCTGATGGTTTCCCTCCCCAACCACCATCCTCCCCCTTGTAATAGTACCCCTGCTTCCAGAGGTTCTCTGTGGGTCCCTTTAGCTAAGGCCCCATCCTGGTACTGACCTCCCAGCTGAAGGGGCTCCTCTCCCACCTCCTTGTCTCCCAGTTTCTCTCCAATCATGCTCTCCTCCTCATGTCTGGAATATGTTGCATCTCCCCCATTTGCTTAACATATATGTTTCCACTTCTCCCTCTGGGACTATGTCTATCCTTTCCATAGCTGGTCTGTGATGCCCTATGGGTATCCGACTCCCTCCCCCCGGCCTCTGTATAAGTTTCCTCATTTCCACCAACCCCTTCCTCCCCCTCTAGGTTGCTTAGTAGCTCAAATTTATTGTGACACTCTATATTATATTGTAAATGTATATCACTCTTAATGAGCAAAACCATGTATACCATGCAGTGGGGTATGATATTATATTTCATACTATCATGAACCTTTATCATATGTATGAATAATGGCTGTATCAGCCCTATTTCAAATAGATGTGTCAGAGCCAAACAGGCCTGAGTCTAAACCTGTGTTGTTGTTTTTTTGTTTTTAAAAAAACTAAACAACAAAAACAAAACACCTCATGCGTTTGGGTAGGTTTACAGTCATAAGATGTACCACTAGTGGTCAGGATGTGAAAATCCTGTGTGTGTATGTGGTGCATGCATGCTATGGGTCCCTGTATAGGGGGGTCATTAATGAGTACCTGGTATGCTGCCAGGGTATCCAATAACATCATTATTTGAAAAAAATGTGGGAAACGTTTGTTGTGAAACATAAAACAAATCATTCCATGTTTAACGGGTGAGATTTAAAATCACTGGGATGTGCATGAACTGCACATTATTAACTATGATACCTGGTTGAGAAGTGGCTATTAGACCACTGGTTGGGCCAGGGTTGTATTTTGGGCACTCAGTATTAGGTGTCACAAATTATGGGGCATCATTGGTTAAAAACCTTAAAGGTCTAATGGCTTTTATTATCATATCAATTTGGATGCAAAATTCCTGATTATTAATAAAATGTAAACAGCAGTCCAGATCAAGTCTAGCTGCTACAGTTGATCCAAAGCAATGATCATAACATTCAGTAGGGCCTCACTACCCTTCTGGACAATGAACATGTCTTTTAGGACTTTATTGTGAATTCCACAGGATGCAATTAAATCATTTGATTTGTGAGGTACTCTGCCTCAACAATCTGTTTAGGATTAGGCCACTGGTTCTTATCTGCAATAAAATATGCAGTTTGGGCTTGTAAGAAGACCCATATTTTTAAAAGAGTAATAAGCATAAAAGCAAGCATCTCTCTCTGTGGAACCTAGAAGGAAAGAGAAAAGAAAAATATAGTTTAGTACTATTCCTCCCACTGGGGTATGGAAAAGTAATTTAATCTCCTTTAAATAGGTTCATTTGATTGGCACGTAGCCATTTATCTAAGACTGTTATAGTGAGGCAGTCTAACTCGGTAGACTGCTGGACTGTTTGTTTACAATAGGATAGGGCCTGTTGTTGGGCCTTGCCCATATGTTGTGAAGCAAACAAGCGTACCTTTTGTATGTCTTGTTTGAGATATTTAAAATATTTATCTACTGATGCTCCATCAGCAGTGGCAGTACACAGGACCAGAAGTAAATGTTCTGGGGGTCTCATGGACCATCCGGTCATGATTTCAAAATTGGGGTACACTGTGTACCTGCAGCGGGTGTCCCTCTTATTGCCATAAGGAGTAAAAGCAATAATAAATTCCAGTCCTTTGGGGTTTTCTGAACAAGTTTATTATAACATAACTTTGATCTGCCTGTTAGCCCATTCCACCTGTCCTGATGACTGTGGGTGGTATGGGATATGAAATTTTTGTGTAACCCCCCTACAAATGGGGGAATCCCATAAAGTCTTCCTTGAGCTTGCCTAAATGCTCACTGCCAGACTGGTGTCCTGCGTTTTAGCAGTTTAAATGTGATTACCAGAGCCTGTATAGCCTATGTACACTGTCTCTTTAAGAGCTGCCTGATTACAGCCTAAGTAATCTGAGAGGGAGCTCTGTTGAAAGATGTAACTATTTGCTGAAAATCATTTAGAGTGATAATGATAATATAGCTTGTCTAACCTGATTTCTTTGGAGCAAGGACTGTTTTGTTTGTCTCCACTATCTTGGTCCTGGACTGCAAATTGGACCAATCAGTTCTGGTGGGACCTAAAATGTAGCCGGACTACAGGAACTGTCTGAAGTCAAAATCTGTAGGAACTGCAGTTTTGAACTTTTAGCGCCTTTTTTGCAACTGAAGGGGGCACTCTTGCTTTGACTGACAGCCAAATCAGCCAACCGAATCTTTTGGATCTTGGGGAAGTCCTGGGCTGCTAGCAGTTTTTCAGTTAGTTCTGAGCTGGGAAGTGAAATGAGAAGAGCTCAAGTGTATTTTGGGCAGCAATCCTGAGTGGATTTGCATGGGAAAACTGTGAAAGGGCTGAGTTTTTGGCTTGCATGCCTGCTGCTGCTCCTGAGAGGGAGAGAAGAGAATTATTTTGGACTAAATCCAAGTTTGTGTGACTAAAGTAAGCTATTGAAGTGGGCCAGGCTCAACCTGAAGAAGACCGAAGATTTTGTTGAATGCGATCGGCCTGTCAGGAGTTCCAGCTACCCCTAAGCTCCCGGTGTGTGCAGAGACTTTGCGATTGTGACCGGGGAGCGCTTTACCTGGTGCAGTAGAATTCCGACACATGTAAATGTGCTATGAGCTGCTAGTGGGTTGCGAGTTAGTTCCCCACAGTGTGAACTGTGTTCTGCTTGCTGGAAGCTGTATCGAGCCCAAAACAGACTGCATCCGAATTTGTCTCCATGCGGTCTGGGCCTTGCCAGACTGGCCCAGCCAGACTACCCACTGCACAGAGAAGCCATCGATGAGAGACCTCCCTGGGGATCAGCCCCCTGCTCCATGCTTGAACAGGAACGACGCCTCTGCGACTCGTGTGGGCCCTGCTTCTCCTGGCATTCCAGATCAACCACCTGCAGTCTCGATTTTTGTCCAGCCTGTGTCCAGTCTTGGGTATCGTGAGTAAATACCAGGGTAGCTCCCTGGAACAACAGCTTAATCTGAGTGTGTCATCTGATTGTTTTGATGTTTTGTTTCCTTTATGAACTGAGCCCTCTGGCTCTGAATTACAAATATTGTGTACTGTGCATGTTGTGATTTCCATCACAGGGCCCCAACCAGCTATAACCCCGGGCAACAGTCCTGGCTAGCCCATCTCTTCTCCACCTGGGCGCCCAGAGGTGTGACTGTGTGGGGGGACTCAAAGCGCATGCATAACTGCTTGACTGATATAACCTTTAGGCTAATTAACCTGATTTTGCCCCTTCCTTGTTCAAGTCCCCTGAATAAATCAGATCTAACTTTTTCTGCATGTAATCTGACTGTGGTTCCAGTTTGTGCTCAGAGTACTGTACTGTTGCTATTTGCTGTTCATAACTTTGTTTTACAGGTGGTCCCCAGGGTTGAGCCAGAGGAACCAGCCCTGGTGGTAAGTGCAAACAGTGTGGGTACTTGTGTGGTGTACCAGGGGTATTGTGAAAGTGATTATTGTACAGTGTTCAGGCCACTAGAGATGAAAGAGGGGGATTACAGTGTCCCGGAGGGCTGTGCCCAGGTTAGCTTGACTATTACCAACCCTGACCTCCGGGTGGAGGCACCCGTTTCACAACTCAGGCCCCTTAACCTGCTACTAGCCAAGCAGGCAGGGGTAGTAGCCCTTGGGATAACGCCACCTAGGGGTTACATTTGTTTTACCCATAACAAATCCAGAATTTCCTACATTACTTAGGCTATAGAGCCGGATTCCTGTTATCAGAATTTACCTTTAGGGGTAAGCCCTACCTAGTAAATAGCTGGTTTACCAAGACATTTGCAGTCACTTTGACTGTGTTGTTCTGTTCTGGGATAGCTTTAAACTGTTTGGAAAATAGGTCGGTGATCACTAGTGCAAACTAGTTGTTCTTAGTGGTTGGCATAGGACCAATGTAGTCAATCTGGATATTGTTCCAGGGGCCTGACTGCCTCTGGGGTAACAATGTATTTTCCTAGCTGGTATAGGATTGTTCTGTTCACAGATCAAACAGTTACTAATGTAGTGTTCTACATCATTTCTCATGTGTGGCCACCAGGCAGAGGATTTCAGTTTGTCTAGGGTGTTACTGACTGACTGGTGTCCACCAGTTAGAGTACCATGTACTTGGTACAGTAGATAAAATCTACTCTCGGTGTTCAGGAATCACCCATAACTTTTCATGAGTGTTACAGCGGTGATGTTCCAAATGAGTAGGCCATCACTGGATAGGTGAACGTCATTTTCATTTTCTATAAGAGCTGTTTCTGGAAGTTATTCCTCAGTTCCTTTATTAAGGAATCTATACACTGCCCTCAAATGAGGGTCCTTCTTATGGAGCATAAAGAATATACATACAAAATGCTTGAACCTTATGAATGTACAGTATTTAAATTGGTTAGTGTGACGTACACAAGCAAGTCACTGTATTTCACAGCGATACTATAGAGTGCTGGAACAGAAGCTTGTTTTTCTTCCAAAGAAATTCAGTTCAGAGAGAAACAGAACCAATTAGAATCTATAATAAAAACATAGTATCTCCAGTGCTTTCTGTAATTATCTCAAGAACATTTCTTGAAGCGGGCAGAACTTAACCCTTTCATGGAGTGCTAGTATCATTTTACGTAAGGAAAAATATTTTTATTCCTTTCTTAACACAAGCTGTGTCTTTTTCAAAGACGTTCCAGCTCTCTAACCATTCAAAAATATTTGTGGTAATTGGGAGGCTCCTCGTCTCCCTGCTTTTCATTTTTTTTGCCAGGCATATTTTAACTTTGCCTGTGAATCGTACATATACGATGATGCAATTACTAGCCATGCACACTCTGTCATCACCAGAATGTAAAATAAGAATTCCAGACTCTGCTATCTGACCCTCGTTAGTATGTGTGGCTGAGTCATCAGTCAAAACATGACACACAGTGGTGTCTTTTAACACTTTTTGAGGTTCTGTCAGAAAGGGCCCTGGGACAGGTAGGTCAGGAAGTTGGAGTGAACAATCATGGGTATCTCCTACAAACTGTAGGCCATGGGCCAACAAGGATGGCGTTTTGATAGAAAGGACATTGATGTCATGATCCTGTAAAATGATAGACCAGTATGTAAGTCTGGCATTGGCTACAGAGTCATACAGTATTTTACTCTGTCTGACAACAGAAGGTTAGTTGGCAAATGGTTGGAATGCAGCACAATGAGTGCATATCTAATGATGTACATAAAGTATCTCACTGCCTAGTATGTAGCCAAAAGATTCCTTTCACAAAGGTTGTATTTTAGCTCCACTGGGGCAAGCATCTGGGATGCATAAGCAATGGGTCTGATGTGTCCATTGTATGTTGGGGCTAAAATTGCTGAGATTGCTTTATCTGATGTGGCAGTTTCAAAGTAATGCCCTAAAGTTGTGTTAGGATTAACCAATGCTGGGACCATGGTTAGTGATCCCAAAACAAAAGCCAATGATATCAGTATTAGGATACCTCGTACCTTCTTGCAAGAGGTGCCTGCTATTGTGTGTACTGGGAATAACCCAGACTGTTCCTGGCTTGTGCCTACTATTGCAGCCACAGTATGGGATGATCCAGGTGTCACTGATGGAGGGGGTTCTGCATCATGTGTTGGCAGTGCTGGCACTATCAGGGGTGCCTGCACAGTGGAGAAAAGTGTTGTGCAAGCTGCACATAGTTCTCCAGCTATGGACTGTGGTTCAGTAGCCATAAGGGGTGGAGAAAGTAGTGCTGAAATAGCTGTCAGCTCAGGTTCAGAAATCAAATCTGACCCCCCCCCCAACGTGGCCTGTGATGCTGAAAATATCACAGCCACAGGGCTTTCAGAATCAGGGTTGCCCCTTCCCCCATCAAATGTAAAGTGGGTTTCCCCACCAGAAGGTTGCTGGATGGTAGCAACATTGTTTTTAATGTTGCAGCTTAAGGTATTAATGCACTGCATAGGAAAAGCAATACATTCAGTCTTCTCAGGGAAAGCTGATGTTAAATCACATAGGAAATAAAAACATTTTGTGTAATTAACTGCAATGTGTTCTTTAACCAAGGACACTCTAATACCGTAAATATTGCTAGCAGAAGTTTCTTCTGCAGCCTCATTCAAAAGTATGTCAGCATAATTTTTAATGAGAATTTTCTGTCCCTCAGAAACACTAGTGTTACTGATAACATTATTAATCATGCCAAAAAACGTTGGTTTGTTTTGTTTGGTTATGGCAGCAATCACAGGTCCCTGTGACTGCAAGATCGAATCTCCATGGTGTGGTGGTTGGCCATTTTGGATTACCTCATGGGCATCTTGGGTTACTGTGTTATGACCATCATCACAACAATCAATCAATCAATCAATCAAACTTTATTTAACCAGACATAGACACCATTGAGCAAGCTCATTTTCAAGATGGTCCTTGACATCAACAAGTTACAGGCAAGGGTAGACAAAGCACAAAAATACATGTGGGGCATCACATCAGATGACAATAATACAGCAGTTTGGAAGAGACAGTAAATCAATAACGTGTACGAAAAATACATGTGGAATATCAGACAGGTCATAATATATCACATGACAATATTACAAGCAGATTGGGAGAGTCAGGAAATCATCAGCATGTGTATTATTAATCAGGCCGGGGTAGAGGAGGTGACCATGAGTGACCATCTTGGGGATGGTATGGGAATGCAACCTGATGACATGTGTGTCCACTATTTTGAGACTCTAACAATTCTCCATTATGTGAATCACAGAAAAACAAGTGGCTAGCCTTTTTTCTAGTCTACCCCACAGCATACTGTGAGTGTTCAAAATCAAGCTCTTCAACATGAGAAGAGGCAAGGTCTTTGGGCATTAAGTTAGTATGCTCTGCCAATACCTCTGGCTGACAGCACAAGTTCACCATATCTGATTATTTACTCCTACATTCTAACTGCTCAGATACCAAAGTTAGCACGCTGTAAAGAGCCTTGTTTTCAGATTGCAAGACATCCTCATCTTGTAAAACATGCCTATTATCAACAGAAGCTGTGTCACAGTTTATATTCAAAACCTTCATTTCAAGTCTGCTGTAATGAAAACATACTGAATCACACTGTTTAGTCAAGGTCTGGTGTTGAAATACCAGCACATTAACTCTTTCAGTAATTACTTCAGACTTATCATCCCTAAGTTCCTTGTTTTCAAAACGTAAGGAATCAGTGTTACTAGCCAGAACACCATTCGTTTGAAAAACTTTTTTTCTAACAAGTTTTGCCTTCTTAGCATTATTTCTTAAGACATACAGGTATTTGCTGCTTCTTTCATTAAAGAGAGACTAATTTTCTACATGGACAGACTCCAGTAATTGAGACTGCAGTCCATATATTCTTTCAATATTAGAAGCCTGTTTCAGACTAATTTTCTGCTTGAAAGCAGCATTCTCTATTTTGCAAGCAATATACTTGGATTCCAAAATAGATATTCTATTTAGAACAGAATCAAAACAATTAAACAATGTTGCAATTAATAATCCTTCAGGATCATTGGTACCATTTTTCAATTCCCCATAATGGGCAATAATATCCCTTAAAGGGCTACCACTGGACTCTACTACCTCAGCAAAACTAAACCAACCACCATAAGCAGTTTGGCATGTTAAGGCATCCAGCCTCAACTCAGTACTGATATATTTAGACATGTCATATAAGATAAGAAATCCTTAGCTGTCTGTGGATCAAAAACTTTGTTTGCAACCAAAGTTCATGACGATGCACACACCATTTGACATATGTGGACACTTAGATGAGTAAATATCCATTAGGATTTGAATCCACAAAGAAAGCAGTCTATCTGTCTGTTTGGATCCCTTTACAGCTGTGTTCCCACACAGAAAGCATAGAGGGAAAAAAAATGAAACAACTCATTACACAGAGATTCAATATCTGCCAAGATATTGTTTTGTCTGCACTGTGGAACACACAACAGACTGAAAAGTTAAGCAGAAGACACTTTCAATTACTTGCTACTGAGGATTTCTCACCCAGTGTTTTAATTTACAGAGGAAATTAAAATGAAACTTAGCAAACATCCAGACTCCACTCACGGTCGCCATTTATGTTGCCTAAACACTCTTGGTGTGTAGGGTAAATAATAATACATATTCTGTTGTCTCAGAGTCTGCCAAGAAACATTCATAAACAAGCAAGGAGTACTAATAAAGTTTATTACACTACTTACGTCAAGCATGTGACAAAGAAAATCACAAGGGAGATGGGTTTCTCACAATTCTCCTGAAGAATGTACATAATTTCCAGGACTGTAGATCTTAGGTTCTCTAAGGTCTTGTCTCTCTTCCCACTCTTCTAGAGTACTAATCTTCTAGAGCAGCTACAGTGGGTTGCAGACAACTATATACTACAGATAACAGCATAGCAAAAGAGATTATCTCATAGTTACAGATATGAGGAACAATATGTATTGGTCCTAAGTCATTCTCCATCAGATGTTGACTTAGGAGACAGAATTACTAATGAGTATCATATGAGACAGAATATGCTTCCATTAGCATTATAGCTTAGACAAAAGAAATGCTGACTGGTTCAAACTACATGTGACATTTCTTGCTTACGTACAGTATAAGACATAGAGATATAACAAAGGCTTTCTCTCTCTGTCAGCTTGTTTAGAGACAAAGAGACGTGCTGACAGGGCCCTATTACACATGGCATATCTGCCTGAGTGTAAAACACACACTACACATAATTATATGAGAATATAAGTATACAATAATCACTGATGATCCCTCAGAGTCATCTTATCAGTGATTAGGTAGCTTATATATGGAATATGTGTAAAAGACAACAATAATCTAGATAAATGTACTATAGTGAGGTATAATGAATCATGCATGACAAACATTAGCATATATTAGCAGAAAAGCACATTCCTAGCACTCATGCTTATATGATCAGTACCTATATCTATATGTTAGTGCAAAACAGCAGTATCACAGTACAATAGACCAGGAATACACTGTGAGGTGTATGTGGAACGATAGGGGACATAACCCAGGCATAACATCCTGCACCTGCCAACAAATTGCTTTATCGCATGTTTTGTCCTGAATCACACTGTTTTGTATGTTGCTCTCATCACCTTTCTTGTATTTTTACTGTAAAACCTTGTTTTGTTTCTGTGTTTTAGGTAATTCCACTCTGTAACCTCCCAGATCGTGCCTGAAAATAGTCATTTCTATGGCTAACGCATCTACCCGGTAAACAAAAACAAAATAAATAAAAAAATGTATACAACATCAATGGTGATACATTTTTTCCTGATAAATTAGTGTATCACACTGTCTAACCTCCAGGTTAAATTGTACCTAGAAGGTAAATATGTCACAGTGACTATCCTTAACGAAAGAACCAATTAGGGAGCAGCTTCTACAATGCTGCTAACATCAAAGTAGTCCCGCTGTGCCCTGAAACCAACAGCTAAACTCAGAGAAAACCAGTTAAGTCTCTACACAAACAGCTAATTTGTTTCTTTTTATACTTGCAAGCAGATTGAGCAATTTGCCCATTTACACTTGTGACAAGTACATGTATAAACAAAAACAGTATATATTAAACATTTTTTAACATAATTCAAAAACAATCACAAACATTCTGTTGAATGAGCCAATTTTTTAAACAAATTTTAAAAGTTTCTAATCAAAAACTATTAACAGTATGAGACGGCAATGAACTATAAAATGAGGGGCCCTATACAGAAAGGATCTGTGACCTTAAAAGGTGTAACTTATAAACTTATGTATAACTAGAATACACAATAGTTTTGCTCAAAATATAGAATTTATCTCCATTTTTAAGGGGACAGGACTTTCGTAACTCACGCATGGCTCTGCCACACATGAGTTATGGTCCTGCCATCTTATCCATGAAGATAAATTGCATAGTTTGAGTCAGACCATTGTGTATCCCCTATATAAACTTTTATAATGTCTCCACCAATACAGTTTGTAGAGGGGGCATCTCTTTTCAAAATAGTAGTAGTAGAAGTCTTATTTATAAGGCACCCTTCTCCGAAGGCTCAAGGTGCCATACAGAAATGACAGTCAATAAATAAAAACAAATCATAAACAACTCAGATAATACTCTAGAAACATAAATACGGTAGCTATGAAAGGGAAGACTTTTTTTTTCTTTGGTCCCCAAATATCTAGCTAAACAAATAGCTTTTTAATCCCCTTTTAAAGGACTCCACCAAGAGTACCGCTCTCAGTCCCCTGGGCAAAACATCTCACAGAAGAGGGCCAGCTACCTCAAATGTACAACCTCCCGATGACTTTAGCTGTGCCCTTGGGACTGAAAGGAGGCCTTCCTCAGAGGAGCGAAGGGGGCACAAGGACTGGACAGGGTGTGGGAGTTCTGCCAGGTAGTCAGGACCCAATCCATGTAGGGCTTTATAGGCTAGAAGACCAACCTTGAAGGTAACTTGCCACTTTACCAGCAACCAGTGTAAATTCCACAGTACCAGGGTCACATGGCTAGACCTCGAAAGGCCAGTCAGTAATCTGGCAGCTGCATTCTGTACCAGCTACAAGCATCATAGGTACCCCTACTCACCCCAAGGTAGAGCGCATTATAGTAGTCAAGCCTAGATTTCACAAGCGCATGGACTAGGATTGGCAGGTCTTCAGAAGGGATAAGGGACTTAATTCAGTTGATATTCCTCAGATGGTAAAAGCCACTCCTGACTACAGTAGACACCAGAAGAGCCAGTATCAATCATTCATCAAGAATGACTCTCAGATGTTTCACCTCAACAGAGGCCAACAGCCTGGACAACCCGAGCCAAAGCCCCATCTTTCCCATAACTATGGCTGCTCCCCCTTCTGATCTGGTGCAGTCACTGGGACCTCAGTCTTATCCAGGTTTAGCCTCAGCCAGCTAGATTTCATTCCTTTCTGGATTTAAGATAGGCACAAGTTAAGCACCTCAACAGCATCAGGCATACTGGATACAAAGAACAAATACAACTGTATGTTATCTCGTTACATAGTCCATCCCATGTTTAAGAGCCCCTTCTGGTGACACCTGAAGTCTGCCTTAGCCTGTAACTGTCCCTAGGCTGCTTGGTGCCTCCAACCCTAGCCTGGACCCAGGTGTGCTCCACCCATTTTCCTGGTTCCTAACCCCTTCCCCCCTAGCTCAAATAGGGGAACCATCCACTCTTATGGTTTCCTGCACCACAGCACTTATCATCCTCATACTGGGACAACCACCCAATGTCCCACCTCAAAAGCCCATGTGTGATACCAATGTAACCCCTAGGTGGCGCTATCCCAAGGGATACTACCCTTGCCTGAGTGACTATCTGCAGGTTGAGGGGCCTGAGCTCATGAAAAAGGGTGCCTCCACCCAGAGGAGAGGATTAATGGCAGCATGACTGCTCTGGGTACAGCCCTCCGGGACACTGATACCCCCCTCTTTCCCCTCTGGTGGCCAAAGCACATCTGAGATAACACAATCCCAATGCACTGTAATGCACTGTTAAACTCTCTTGTAACGCACTTACCACCTGGACTGGATTAGCTGAAATGGCCCTGGAAACCCCCTGTAAAACAAAACCTGTAACAGTAAACAGCAATATCACAGAACTTTCTATACAGAGGTACACCACAACCAGCTTGGATGCAAAAAGATTTAGATCTGATTTATTAAGGGGATGTGAACAAGGGAGGGGCAGTAATCTAGTGATTGATTTTAGATCTGAATGGTTCAGGTTATAAAGAATGCACTCAAAGGTCCCGGTAACACAGTCACACACACTCTGGGTACCCAGTTGGAAGTACATTCTAGCCTGAAGCGTTGCCCAGGGTAGGCTGGCGTTGCAGCTGTTGTTAGGGCCCTTTGTAAGAAAGAGAACACAACATGCATATAAACCCTTAATTTGTAATCCGGAGTTGGATGGCTCAGTCCGAAATGATTAGCAACGACAATTAAATCAGTTGACACATTTTGATTTGAGCTTTGTTCCAGGGAACTACCCTGGTGTTTACTCATACTACCCAGTTCAGGATGCAGGATGGACGAAATGGAGACCTCAGGATGAAGAGCTGGATTGCCAGGAGAAGCTGGGCCCACACGATGCACCGTGGTGTCGTTCCTGTTCGTTAGTGTTGAGCAGGGAGCTGAATCCCCAGGTGGGTCTCTCGTCGGAGGTAATTCTGTAGCATGAGCGGCAATCTGGGATGAGTTGGTGAGGCCCATAACAGGTGAACATTTCAGATACAGTCCAATAAAGTACTGAATGCAGCTTCCAGAAAGAGTGACACATTAAACAAGGTGGGGAACCAGATCGCGACCCACCCTCCATATTCAGCACACTTATAGTAAAAGCCAGTAAATACCACAGTTCAGATAACAGTCTAGTTGCTATACACAGTGTCTCTGTGCAAACCGTATGCTCTGCGGCAGTCTCAAGTCCTGACAGGCCGATCGCTACTAGGCAAATCTTCGGTCCACTTCAGGCGAAATTCATGTTGTCACAATTTAGGTTCTGATCACAAAAACTGCAATTTCAGATAAAGTCCGATTTCAGCTCAAGGTTTCTTCACTTGGGAAGGTGGTAGCAGGCAGGCCAGACACAGCCTTCCCACTGATTTCCCCTGTGCATCACGCAGGAGCAGCTGCTCGAATCTCTCAAGCTGTTCACTCTTCCAACTCTAACTCCACACTGACTTACTGCTGCAGGCAGCACCTGGACTTCCTAGTGATCCAAAAGGTTCAGTTCGTTGATCCATCTGTCCATCACTGCAAGGGCTCCCCCTCCAGGTTCATTTAGGCACCAAAGGGTGAACACTACAATTCCTACAGAAATTCACTCCCATAAGATCCCTGGGGACAGGCTCCATTTTAGAGTCCCCAAAGGTACTGATTGGCCCAAACTGGCAGTCCAGAACCAAGATGGTGGTACAATACAGAAATGTCCATTGCTGCAAAGGAAGGCAGGTTAGACAAATTACGATATTATTATTATTACATACATAGATACATACATAGACAGTGTCGGCAGATAAGGGCCTATGGCCCACCCAGTCTGCCCATTTGAGCTTGTAAGTTCAGTTTATGTTTTCCAAGAAGTCTGTTGCCCCTTACCCCTGACCTCCAGAATTCCTTTATGTCTATCCCATGCATTCTTAAATCCTGTGATTGTTTCAGCCCCCACCACTTCCTCTGGCAGGGTGTTCCACTTGTCCACCACCCGTTCTGTGAAGAAATTCTTCCTCACGTTTCCTCTGAATCGTCCTCCCTCCAACTTCATCCCATGCCCTCTAGTTCTGGAACATCTTTTTCACTTAAAAATAGTGTATTCCTGCACACTGTTCCTCCCTGTAAGATACTTGTATGTCTCTATCATATCCCCTCTCTTCCTCCTCTCCTCCAGGGAGTACATGTTCAGTTCCTTCAACCTGTCCTCATAGGACTTGTGATACAATCCATGCACTATCTTTGTTGCCCTCTTCTGAACCTTCTGTACCCTGTCTATGTCCTTACGTAGGTAAGGTCTCCAGAACTGTACAGTGTACTCCAGGTGGGGCCTCACTAGTGTCTTGTATAGTGGAATTATGACCTCCCTTTTCCTGCTGGTGATGCCCCTGCCTATGCATCCCAGCATCCTATTTGCTTTACCTGCTGCCTTGTCACACTGTTTCCCTACCTTGAGGTCATCAGAGATGATAACCCCAAGATCCCTTTCCTGCTTGGTGCATGCTATATCCTCACCCCCCAACTGATATATTGTGCCAGGGTTTTTGTGCCCCATATGCATTATCTTGCACTTGCATTGAATTTCAACTGCCAAACCCCTGACCATTCTTCAAGTTTCTACAGGTCCCTTCTCATTCTGTCTACACCCTCTGGTGTGTCTACTCTGTTACAGAGCTTTGTGTCATCAGCGAACAGTGAAATTCTGCCTTCTAGGTCCTGCGCAATGTCATTGATGTAGATTTTGAATAGGACCGGTCCCAGCACTGATCCTTGTGGTACCCCACTGGTCACTATTCCCTCTGTGGAGTGACAGCCATTTACCACCACGCTCTGTGTCCTGCCACTCAGCCAGTTACCTACCCACCACTCTACTGTCCTGCCCACACCCATATTAATACAGCATATTAATGCAGATAATCAGCAAACGATCACAGCCGTCAATAGGGCTCCCTCTGCGCAATTAGCAATGGCAGAATGGAGCAATAATACTGCAGCCCGGACGGGACTCGAGCTTGAAACTACTCGGCCCCCACCCAGATTAATTATAACTATGAGATAGCCAGCTTTTAAAGAGACAGGCACAGAGGCTAGCTAGGCACTCGCATGCAAACACTTTTAAACTGCTGGATACAGGACACCAGCCTGGCAGTAGGCATTTAGGCAAGCCCAGGAATACTTTTGGGAACCCCATTTGTAGGGGGGTTATACCAAGAATTGTTATTTAAGCAATAAGGCACGACAAGGTGTGTGTTATCATGTAATAACGTTACTCCTGGGCTGGGTTGAAGCACAAGGCAAAGCTGAGTGCTTCCACCACCCCAGGAGTGACATTATTACACAATAACACGCACCTTGGAGTGCCTTATTGCAATCATACAATGGCTCGATGTTATACAAAATAATAAAAAATATTTTTAGTGATGTAGTATATCTTTGTTTCTTAAGAGAAAAGCAAAAGCTATTGTGGCTAATCTATACAGTGATGTTATTGTGTAATAACATCACAGTCTCGGGTATACACTGACCAATCAGAGTCTAGGATTCTTTCTTGCCATTGTATAATACTGCTTGTATGTTGTTATCTTTATGTAGATGCTTATCTGATCATCCTGTACTTGTTTATTTGTTTCACCATGTTCAATGGCTGTATTTCACTATGTTGTAATTGTTCTCATTCTGCTTGTAACCTACTCTTGTAATCTTCTGGGTTGCACCTGAAAATAGGCATTCCTTGTCTAGCGTGCTTACCCAGTAAGCAAAAGCTGATAAATAAATAGCAGTGGAAACATACTAACATACTAAAATGCCAGCAGAATAGGCCTAACGGTCTTTCGTGTCTGCTCGTTTGGTCAGTCCCCAGCCTGGGTGCTGACCTTGCTGTCCTCTCGCCTTCTCTGGCTTCTCCTTCCCAGTTCCAGATATTCTTGCTGCATTGGTTTTGCTTCCAGAACCCTTCCTGTACCTGTCCCACCCCTCTTGAACCCCTCCACTGTCTCTGCCTCCACTAGCCCCCTAGAGCAGTGCATTCCATGGCTCCACCACCCTCAGTGAAGTAGCACCTCCTCCTTTCTCCCTGAATCTTCCCCTCCAGCTTCCACCCATGCCTCTAGTGCCCTTCCTCCTTCCTTCAAAGCACCCGACTGTTCCTCCCCTATTTATCCTCTTCATGTACCTAAAGACCTCTATCATGTCCCCCGGTCCCTTCTCTCTTCCAATGTGTACATATTTAGCTCTTCGAGCCTCTCCTCATAGGTCCTGTCCCCCAATCCCCAAATCATTTTGGTTGCCCTCCTCTGGACCCTCTCCAGGAGGTTAATGTCCCGCTTTAAGTGTGGCCTCCAAAACTGCACGCAGTACTCAAGGTGCGGCCTCACCAAGCAGTTATACAGAGGGAGTATCACTTCCCTCCTTCTGGAGGTGATCCCCCTAGCGATGCATCCCAGCATCCTGTTGGCCTTGGCTGCTGCCCTCCTACAAGTCTCAGAGTTGTTCATCTTGACATCCACCACCACCCCAGGTCCCTCTCAGCCATCGAGACTTGTAGCATTTCCCCAGGGTGTACACTTGGCCTGGGTTTCTGGCCCCAGGTGGAGTACCTTGCATTTCCTGCATTGAACCTCAGCTTCCACTTTCTAGACCATCTTTCTAGACCTCCAGGTCCCCTGTGGGCCACCCTCCCTCCTCCCCATCCACCACCCCCCCAGTTTGAGTCATCTGCAAAGAGACTCATCTCCTCCTGATTCCTGTCCTTATGTCAGATCGTAGGTGTTGAACAGAAGGGCCCAGGACTGATCCTGTGGGACCCACTAATGACCCTCCTTGGGGATGAGACTATCCACCAACTACGACCCTCTGGGTCCAGTCCTGGAGCCAATTGCCTATCCATCTGATCATCTGGTTCCCCACCCCATTTCTCCCAGCTTATCCAACAGACCCACGTGAGGAACAGAGTCAAATGCCTTGCTGAAGTCTAGAAGAGGACATCCACTGGTCTGCCCAGGGCCAAGGCACTTGTCACCCAGTCATAGAACTCCACCAGGTTTGTCTGACATGATTTCCAGGATGAATCCATGCTGTCTATCGTCCAGGCACCCTGACTTATCCAGGTCCCCCCTAGCCTCTCCTTGACAATGCCCTCCATCACCTTGCCCACCACGATGTCAGGCTGACAGGCCTGTAGTTCCCTACCACCTCCTTGATCCCCCTTGTGGATGAGGCACTATACCTTCCAGTCTTGGGGCACCACCCTGTCCTCAGAGATGGTGAAAAGCTCTGCCAGGGGTTTTGCCAGGACATCTGCAAGTTCCTTCAGCACTCTGGGATGTAATTTATCCGGCCCCGGTGCTTTCTCCATCTTAAGGGAGCTGAGGGCTTCCCTCACTCTCTCTGCTGTGATTTCCACTTCCGGTACCCTTCTCCCTGCTTAGCCCTCCCCCCACCTGCCAGTGATGCCTCCCCCTCTCCCCAGACCTGCCGATCAGTAAGGGTCCCCCCTCAGTATCTCTGTCTCCTCCCATGTATGATGCAGCACCCCCATTTTCCTTGGTGAAAACTGAGGTGAAGTACTCATTTAGTACCTCAGCCTGCTTCCCGGGTCTTGTGCCCATCTCTCCTGATTTAATCCTGCTAATCTGCCCCTTCACCCTTCGTTTTCCCCAATGTATCTAAGAACCCTTGTTCCTCTCCCTAATTTCCCTGGCCAGGTTCTGCTCCTTCCTTGCCTTGGCCGCCCACCACTCTAGTGGTCCTTCTAGCCATCAGCTCCATACTCCCCATCCCTTTCACTCCTTGAGCACTTGAATTGCTTATAGGCTGCTTTCTTTCCCGCACCACCTCCTGGACCTCCCTGGTCCACCAACAGGGATTTTTGGGCCCTACCGCATTTCGTCTTACTCTTGCACAGGTGCTGGTAGCATCCTGCACCCTCTCTGATGATTTCCACCTACTATCAGCGTCCATGTCTGACCCAATCCCATCCAAATGCTCCTTGGATCCTTCCCATTTCCTTAAATCCACCCCTGAAGTGGGTTCTTCTGTCTTTGTGCCAGCCTTCTACCTCCTAGGTCCAGGCAGAACCAGACCCGTGGCATGGTCACTCCCCGCCAATGGGTCCCTTACCTCCAGGCCCCAATCTGGTCACTGTCTGCCAAGACCACATCCAGTACCCATGCCTCCTGGTCGGTTCCCTCACCTGCTGAGTTAGGAACGCGTCTTGAAAGACATCCAACAACCCCTGTTCCCTGGTCACAGAGGATGTCATAGTCTCCCAGTCTGTTCCTGGCATGTTTAAGTCCCTCAACACCACCACGTTCCTCTGCCCAGTCTGCAGTGTCTCCCAACATCTGCCACCAGACTGTCCTCCAGCTCCTCCGCCAGGGCAGGGGTCTATACACCACTCCTATTTTTACTCTCTTGCCCCTTGTTATCAGGTGACCAAGTGCCTCCACGGTTCCTCCAGCCTCCTCTACTCCCCTATGCCAATGCAGTTTTGACTATCATTGCTGCCCTCCTCCCTTCCCTCCCCTGTCCTTCCTGAACATAGTGTATCCTCCAGGTTCAGGTCCCAGTCATGTCTTGCAGTGGCCCAAGTCTCAGTGACCGCTGCCATCCACTGCTCCCTCAGTTAGCCTCACCTGGAGCTCAGGCATTTTATTGCCCAAGCTCCTGGCATTATGGGACTACCTTCCACCCTTTCCCTATAGTTCCATTTCCCTGCTCGTGTTCCCATGGGATTCTGTTTTCCCTGGTCTGCACTTTGCCAGTTGGCCTTTTCCTGCAATCCTCCTGGTCCCCAGGGGTGGAGACAAAGTCCCTCCTTTATCGGCACCCCACTTGACAGCCTTTTCTCCCATCCACCCCCTTCACAAGTTTAAACCCCACTTTCACCAATGAACCCTCTATTTTCAACTTAAGATTCCCTCCCTCCAAATTGAGATGTAGTCTATCTCAGCATACAGCTCCTTATCCTCCCAGGTCTCCCCAATCCCCCATCAACCCATACCCTCTGGCCTCACCACTCCCTGAGCCACTGGTTTATCTCCCTAATTTTCCTTTTGTGGTCCCCACTAGCCTTAGCACTGGCAGGATTTCTGAGAAAAGCTGTGCATCCTATGTCATGACAGACCCTGGCGAGCTCCTGAATCTTGCCTGTATCTCTAGCTCACTATTTCCCTCAATGTCATTTGTACCCAGGTGGGGACCAGAATGTCTGGAACCCCACATCCTTTGCCAGCTGATATACCTCGTGTAGCCCTGTGCACCGTTAGTCCAGGGAAGCATCTTGTTCTAACTGGCCAGGCTTCTCCCTCCCTATCCCATTTGATACCCTGACCATAGAATCCCCCAGCAGGGCACTCTGACCCTCCTTTCCTCCATTCCTCCTTCCATGTCCCTCATCCTTTCTACAGGCCCTCCACCCAAGCTGGCTCATTCCTCCCCTTTCTGGGTGCCACATGCCACCTCCTTATTACCATAGCCACCCCTCCCCTCAATCCTGTACCTCTCCTCCTCCTGAGTATCCTTCTGTTCCTTGCTAATTCCCCCCTCACTGCTCGCAACTGGTCCTTCTCCCCCATCTGCTAAACTAGCCTGGCTCATCCTCCCTTCCTTCCTGTCTCCATTTAGTTCCTCCTTGCTAGTCGTGCTCCCCTGGCCCTGGAAGCCCAGACTGTATTGTCAGATAATCCCTCCCAAGGGCAGCATGTGCACTGTGAACAGCATAGCTGAAGGGACTGAACAGTGTGCCATGAAGAATCCAGCTGGGATCATCGCTTCCAATACTGGAACGGCATCATTGCCCAGCCAAGTCTCTGTGATGCAAGCCAGACTGACCATAACATCAGTCTTGTTCCTCATCAACCTCATGTTGCATAACACCACCCAAAGCAGATAGAGTGAGGCAATGGGCCCACCAGCTACCCACCCACTCGGTCCGGTGGGATCCCTTGGTATGGGAACCAAAACTATGACAATCTGTTTTGCATACTGGCTTTCATTTCTTTCCATTTTTTTATGCATTTAAGATTTCATTATAGCATTTAATAAATGCCAGTATTTCTTCATCCATCCAGTGGTGAGTGACCATTTTTATGTTGGCGCACTTGCGCAGCCAGCATCTCGGGACAGTGCAGCTTTGGAGGCGCGGTCGCTGTTCGGCAAATGCAGGGAACGCACCAGTAGGTGCGTCCTGCATTCCCCAATCAGCCAGCAGCAGGGGTCGATACCCTGCCTGGCTAATGGGGCGAAGAGATCAATCAATAGGTCCGCTGCAATGAGAGCAAAGCTCTCATTGCAGCGTGACCACAGCATGCCTCTCCCTAAGTACAGGCAACAGGGTGGCAGTGACTGCCGCTGTTGTATGCAAAACCCCCTTCCCTTATTGTGTGCCAACAGGGGTGCCTAACCCCCATCAGCATCATGTAACACCCCTCCTTTTTTGATTGCCGAGGGGGTGCCCAATCCCCCTCGGCATCATTCGACCCCCCACCAACAGTTTCTCTTTGCCGGCGGGGGTGCCCAATCTCCGTTGGTATGTATCCCTCCCTCCTTCCCCTTGAATGTTGCCGATGGGGGAGCCCGCTCCCTGTTGGCATAATGTCATTCCCCCTTCCATTTGTATAATCGAGGGGGTGCCCAATCCCTCTCGGCTTCTGAAGCTCCCCCCCATTCCTTGTTTGCAGACGGGGTGCCCAATCCCCCATCGGCTAACGCATCCACCCACCCACACACACACAGACAGGTGGCATGCTGGGAGCCCACCCCAGCGTGCCAAAGCACCTATTAAACAGGAAAACAGTCCCACAATGTCTTTAATTTTTTTTTCACCCTGTAAAGAAGGAAATGGTCCCTTGGAGCTCTCCCAGGCCCCCTTCCCACAACCCGCACCCACCCACTGTGCACCCTGCTTCCCCACCCTCTCACCCCATACTCACCTCGAGTCCGGCGCCACGATCTTCGGTGGACCGAGAACACGTCTGCACTCTTCAAAGCCGACCGCGAACTGAGGAAATGCCGGTAAGCTGTATAATGGAATGAATAGGGTTTTTTCAACTTTGCTGCATATCTCTGCCATTTTTTGGAATTTTGGCACCAAATTTTCAACCTGGGGTTTTTGGGACCCCTCTTCATGACTTCTATCACTGTCATGATGTTAATCAGCCTTGAAAGGTGATTTCGCAGTAACTGCACGGAATCACCTTTCGGGACTGATTAATGAAACAACAGTGCCAGTGTTCATGAGGTGGCCTCTCAAAAACCTATGTTGCAAATTTGGTGGAAGCATCAAAAAATGACTGTTCTGGCGTGCGTTATGCAGTTACTCGCGGGCTCGTAACCTCCAAATTCACAATATTTTCATGCCAGATTTTCAACATTGTCATTTTGTACACCTCCTTGTGAACAGTACAGCTGACATTTTCCACATCCTGCCCAAAATGTGTTTCCGCACTTCCGGCGCACAATAGCGCGGTTGCTGTGGAAAATCAGTGTTTGGGCCAGATTATGAAAATGACAGTGACACAGTTCATGAGCAGAGGTCCTAAAATGCCTATGTTGAAAATTTGGTGATGATACTCCATAAAATTACTGCGTTATGAGCGTGCATTGGCAGATTGCACACAAGCTCATAAAGTCGTGCGTTTGTAATATCTTCTCTCTGGATTTTCATCATTGGCATTTTTCCACACCTCTTGATGAACAGTGCAGCTGTTATTTCACATATCCAGGCCAAAATGTGCTTTCGCACTTGCGGCACAGAATAGCGCGGTCGCTGTGCGAAATCACTTTTTGGGACAGTTTGAGGAAATAACAGTGACACTGTACATGAGCAGAGGTGCAAAAAATGCCTATGCTGAAAATTTGGTGCCGAACACCCATAAAATGACTGCGTTCCAAGCATGCGTTGTACATTTCCCATGCACCTTTGTAACTTCGCAAATTTGCTATATTTACGTGCCACACACACACAACACTGGCATTTTTTTACACCTCCTTATGAACTGTACAGCTGTCATTTTTCACATCCTGCCCAAAATGTTTTCCTGCACTGCACTACCAATGCCAGCGCAACAACATTCGGCATTGACAAATGCTTGTTTTAGCAGCCATACATGCTAACGTAAACTGTTACAATACTTCATCCCCCATGTTCCTCATATTGATGCCTACTGTACACTGCCGCATTTGAATCACATGTGTCATATCCTGTAAGTGTATTAGAACATGTTCCACTCTGGTCAGCAATGGGTCTTACATTTTTTTCATATCTAAAAGATTTGTGTTATATCGCTCCGTGTTTTTTTGCAGTGAGTACACTGATCACACTTTATAAAGCCCATTTTATACAATTTAGTGGAGGTATGATACAGATTCTGGATTCTTTTTTATTGCATGAATCTGTATCAACCAAACTTGATTGTTTGATACAGGTCTCCCAAGTTTCTTCCCAGTTTATATTTTCCCTTTGCAATACACAGCCCCAAACATTGTAAGCTTTACATGTCTTCTTCATTAATAAAAATCTAAGGAAAGCATAATTAGATATTAGATATGTGATGGGGCAATTCTTTCATACAGTACCTATAAATTATTTACACCTTTCTTCATGTTCTGTTGACCAGTTTTTAATCTCAATGGTCCTACTAATTGTGCATGTGATCTGCAAGTATGTAAATGCCTCTCTATTAGGGATACCACATGTTCCCTGTAACTCAGTGAAGGGCAAGGGGCCTATGCACGAAGGCATGTCCGCTATGTGCAAAAACGATGTAAACATGGAACGCAGCTACATGGCATGCAAGGTCACCCTGCAACACCGCATGCATGAATGAACATGTGCACCATGCGGACTAAGTGGGTCGTGTCACGTGGAGTGCAGCACACAGAGGTGTAGCACAACAACACAGAACCGCCCTTGACCCCACCATATAAGGCAGGTCTCCTTGCCCCCCTCGCAGTGGCACAGAAATTAATTGCGTGCAGCAGGGGAACGCAAACACATTGGCATATAACAAGGCAGGCGCACAGGGGGATGTGCAGGGTGCGTAGTGTCCTGAGGCAGGGGGTGACTGGCGGTGGCCGTTGCAGTGTGAGGGCATGACTAGGTGCCCAACCCCTGAACCAAACTTCACTGGGGGCCAGGTGGCAGCTATGGTGGGGGACATTAGGATGAACTACCGATGCCTGTAAGGGTCCCTATCACTGAGCACACCTGCAGAGGTGAAGGCAAGGCTGTGGCTTGATATACAGAGCACCATCAATGCCACAGGACCAGAGGCACAGACCCTGGATGCCATAAAACATAAATGGCGTGACCCACATGCCATGATCAAGTGCAAGATCTCAGCAGTGGCACAGGAATGGCAGGGCACTGGTGGCGGCTCCCCCAGTGCGGACAGCCAGCTGACACCTGTGAAGCGCATGGTGGTGGACACACTAACTGAGGTCGGTGTCTGTAGTGAGGTGGATGGTGTGGACACCCGAGATAGTACATATGATGGGGGTGGACACATGGATATGTGTGCAGTGGAACAAGCACTGCATTAACAGTACTCTTATTACAACCCCCAGACCCAGCAAGCCATCCTGGTGCCACAGCAGTGATGAGGCTTCACCAGCTGGACACTGCAGGACTGCAGCCAGCTGAGGATGACAGAAGGCAAACCAGACCAGGCACAGTTGAATGAGCTGCCACATGCACCCTACTGACACATGCACCATGCCCTGCCTGATCAACTGTACCCTTTCCACCCACAGGTAACGAGAATGACACCAAGTCACCCATGAAGAGTGACACTGAGCAGGACAGCAGCACCAAGGCAGCTGCTGTACTGTCCCAGGCCACTACGACCACCTGCAGAGGAGGTGGCAGCAAAGCACAGTGGCAGGCACCCGGTACCCAGGAATGCCACATGCATGAGATGCTAGGAGCACAGCCGCAGATATCCATGCATTGCAGAACACCCGCAGATGCTGGCACCACCACCCTATGCATGACGCAGGATGCGGAGGACAGTCCCGGTGAGGGCCACTCATCGTGTGTGCCCCGATGTGGCCACATGGAACACATGCAATGCGCACTGTCAGACAGGTACCAAGAGTTGTGACAACTCAAGGCTGACTGCCTCAGGGAATAGTGCTGGAACACCGATGCACTGCATGCCGTAACCATGGAGGCGCATGGAATGCGCAACGGCATGGACCACATCACAGACGCCCTTGAGTGACTGGTACACAACACCACTGGACAGCAATCACCACACACAGGCCGCCCAAAGTGGCAACACATACCAGAGGACACACAGATGGGTAGCCCACACTGGCCCCCCGGGGTAAGGTCTAGCAGATGCAGACACACCGGTACAGGATGACATACAGGAGTCTACACAAGTACGTGACTCCGATGAGGAGGACCACCAAGTCAACCTGGGGAACATGGGCACACAGGGCACTGAGGGCAGTGATAAGGGACATGCATGGGTGCAAGGCTGCGGTGATGAAGCATACACACCCGTACAACACACTGGCCTGACAAGCAGTGGAAGACGTGGCCACGGCGCCAGTGGAGCCCATGTGGCAGCCTTGGGGAAGGTATGGTGAACATCTGCCCAAATGCTTGCCAGGCCCATGGACAAGCACTTCCAGTAACATGCCACACCACCATGCACGTCCACACACCATGAAGTGGCACAGCTGCAATGGTCATGGCACACCATGGAGCTCTGCACACACCATGGTGTAAATCAACAGCACATGGCCACACATCGATGTCATGCACAAGCGCACCCACACACAAGCCAGTACTGCTGCAACACATGGTCTCACGCTGAGGTGATGCCCCCCATGCAGAACCACACAAGCACATGATGCCACAGTGATGGACAGCACCCTGGATAGGCCACCCCACTGACATGCACCCTTGACCAGCACCCGCAGCACATACCCTGTGAGTGGCACCAGGTGTATGCCCCACAAACTGAACTACCCACCACATGTGTCCACCATGTGACCACATGTGGCCTAACTAGATGCCATTACCCCCACAGTGGACCCCAGTGGTTCCCAGACCACCCTGGGATGGTTGGCACTGTGTGGTGCCTGCATGCAGAGGGCAGCACCCCCGCGGGGGCACTCAGCACATGACTCATCATCATGCACCCACCCCCATCCCTGCAGATGCACATACAGGCTGATGCCACACAATGCACATGAGCCACTGGGTGCTCCATCCCGGCCACACATGCATCCCTATCCTGCACACACACACACACACACACACACACACTAGTCATCTGCATCACACGGCACGCCAATGCCAACACACCCATGATGCACCTACTACTGCCAGAATGTACCCTGCACAATTGCCGCCCATGCCTCCTGACCACCGTTGGTCTTGTAACCACGGCATGCGCACACATCACCGTCCACTGGTGGGCCATCTTCTGGCAGAACCCACGGTATGGGCACAGCATGATGCAGGGCGATATTGTGCAGTATATCTCAGGCCATGAACACCCAGTATGCCTTCCTCAGTGCCAGCATGAATGTTCCACCAGCATGGTCCAGGCAGCAGAAATGCATCTTCAGAAGTCCAATAGACCATTTTATGATGTTCCTCATCTTCCAATGGGCATGGTTATATGCCTCCTGTGCAGCATTGGTGGGCACAGGGATAAGTGGGAGATATCCACTATCACCTGTGCTTCAGAGAGACAGGGTACAGTGTTACATGTGCGCACACATGCAGGTATAAGGGTGTTACAGTCACAGTGCTCATTCGCCTTACACACCCAGCAGCCAGCCATTGATACCCCCTGCATGGAGCATGTCACCAATGCGTGATGCATCCAGGATGAAGGAGTCATGGGTTAAGCCTGAGAACCTCACACAGGATGTTAGTGAACATGCCGCAAGTGTCACACACCCCCTGGACATTGATGCTATGGAACCTCTTTCTGTTTCTGTATGCCTCCTCCTGCGTTGGAGGTGCCAGTATTGCAACATGGGTGCAGTTGATAGTGGCCAATGCAATGGGCATGCTGTGCATGTCATAAAAGGCCTGCTTAGTATGACTGATGTCCTCAGTGGATGTGGGGAAGGTGATGTGGGTGTGCATGTGTTCCAGCAGGGCGTCTGTGACCTCAGACACGGCCCTGAACACCAGTGACTAACTGACACCCACTGTGTCACTAGTCACCTACTGGAAAGATCCTGTGGCATAGAATGCCAATGCACACAGCACCTTTGTTTCCACTGACATCACCCTCAAGCGGCATGTATGCAGTGCCATCCTCTCCTGTACCACGTCACAGAGTGTGACAATCACTGGCCTTAGCAGGAGGTAACGCCTGAGGCAATGCACCTCCCGCAGCATGGAGGCATCCGGCCGTGGGTGGAATACTCTGTCCCATGGCCTCGGCTGCCACAGCAACTCCTGCACATCATTGAGGAGAAGCATGTTCATGAGTAGTCCGGGACACATTCTGCAATGGCATTTCATTTCCAGTGGACCATGAGGGCTGCCAGTGCTACCGTTATATACCTCTGTGTACATCTGCATGTGCCATTAAGAGGACGTGTTGTTCCGCATGTGCGTGGTCACCCTGCACAGGTGACGGGCATGTGCGGACATGCGTGCCCTGGACCCATTCCACACTGCACACCACTCTGTACTACATGAATAGCATGGTGGTGATGGACGTGAATGCATTGGAACAGTTCCCCCTACACCTCTGGCGTGTGGCAGATTCGGACTTTTGTAACTCGAGGGGCTTTGGGACACTATAGATGGTGCAGGGCCATGCGTGGGTGAGTATTGGGCCATCATAAGGGGACAAGATACTGTGAGTGTTGACAGTGCTTTACCGTGGCCTAACCCATGTCTTCTCTCTCTTTCTCTCTCTATCTCACCCCCCTTCTCCTCTCTCCCTCTTTCTTACCACTCCCACACAGGACTGGAGGGGCATGCCTTGACGCCTGGAACTGTCAAGTGTTGAGCAGTCTGACAGGGCACCCATCATGGTGACCACATCCAGCAGGAGGAGGCAACAATGATGGGTGCCGTTCCCATGATACCTAGCCAGTATTGTGGTGGATGGCCATGCTGAGTACCACGTGAAGCAAGACAACATCATCACCCAGACACTATGGTGTGTGACTGTGCCATCTGAGGTGCATGCAGTCTGTGTGCATGGGCCATTGTGTGTGCCCGTGGTGGCACTGCAACACTGATCAGTGTGCCACCTGCCACCCTATGCTGCTGTGGCAGACCACGTGTGTGGCTGTGTCATGGGACAGATCCTGCATGTGCGGTTGATTGTGTGGTATTAACATACCACCCATCACCTACAACCGTGCTGGAGATGGGTGCGGCGCCTTGGGCATGCCATCCATCATCTCAGACAAGGCATCCACCGCCCAGTGGCATATATTGTGGCATGGTTATGCTGTGCTCTGTGTGGGCTGTAGGAGTATGCTGGTGATGCCAGTATCTGCCCAGCCTCCCTGCATGTGGTACCCTCAGCTTTGTACATGTACCCAAGGGTGTAGGCAGTCATACACACTGTGAGAATTTGTGTGCAGTTGTTCAGTGCACCTGTCCCCAACCCTATGTCATATCTGTATCGTTCACATTCTGATATGGAGTATATGTGTTGCCATAGGCCTCATCGTGTCTGTAGCCATTTGACCTGCTCATGTGTAGGACATGTGTATGTTTACAGCCACATTAGGGATAGGTTGTGGCATGTGATTCCTCAATATGTAATGTAATGCAATGGGGACAGCAGTTGGTGTGTGTGTGTGCGTGCAGTTGTTAGTGGGGGGGGTTGCAAGGGGGTGTGCGTCATATACCATATGGGTGCATCCCAGCTGTGCAGCATGGCATACCATGTGGCATGGCACTGCAATGGTGGGTGCATGGCGGGCGGGCATGACATGTTCGGGCATAGCATGGTCATCTGGTGCTTCCAGCCATGTCACCAGCACTGTCCATTGCAACTGTCCAACCACACCGGTGTATGTCACATAGCCACACCCACCAGTGGGGACTGTGTGACACAGCCTCCCTTTCAGAGGGGACATATCCGTGGGCAGGGACATGTATCATCGTGGCATTGTGGGTGCCATTGTGCTACCATGTCCATTGCCACTGTGCTGTGTCACAGCGTGTCTGTGCCACATGGGCTTCAGCCTTGTCTATGTGACACACAGAATGGCTGTGTGTGTAGCACCGTGCTGCAGTGGCCATGCGGGGTCAGGGTAGTAGGTTGGTGCAGCATGGGTGCCGTCCCTCTGCACGTGTTTCACATGTGGGCTGTGGTCCATGTCACAGATGCACATGGGGCATGGCAGTGTCACAGGGCATGCAGCCATGCATGTAACCAGACGGTGGTGCAGCATTGACCTCACCAATGGGGGAAGGGGCATGTGGCTTACCCAGTGCATGTGCGCTGTTGTTGTTGCTGTCATGCTATGCCTGGGGTATGTCACTCAGTGTGCCTTTTCTATCCACAGTGTTACCATGGCCCAGTCTGCAGAGTCTGCAGAATGGTCCTGCAGCGTTTCGTCAGGGTGCCTGCTTCAGACCTGGAGTCCAGCAGCGACAACAAGCCATGCCCTTACGAGGCTAGAGCCATGGGTGCGAGCAAGGCAGGAACAGCGCCACAGGAGGGGCAGCCACCAGCGCTGAGGTTGCTGCCACTTGAACAGGCTGACACATGGAGTTATTGTGTATGGGGGGATTGTGGGTGCCGCACGTTTTGCATTGGCTGCTGTTTGTACTAAAATTTTCTTTTCTGTGCACATTTGTGTGGTTGCTGTCTCTGGTGTGTGGGTGGGTAACAGGGATATGCCTACATGCCATTGCATGGTGTGTTGTTGGCATGGGGGTCCTTTATCACTACTAGCACTGTGCACCGGTGCAGTCCCTGTCTGTGTCACACAGGCATCCACTGTTCCCCCTATAGTGTGTGTCCACATGGCTGTACAGTGGTAGCTGGAGCACCACTTGCTGACATGCAGCGTGTGCTCTGTGCATCCTGTACTGCACTATGTGCATCGTACTCCCCCTGCCCAGTGTAGCTGCCTCCTGGGGGTGCAGTTGCACCTTTCTGGGCCTGGTCACTGTGTTTGTGTCTGTGTCCTTGTACATTCCGCCCAATACCTACTATGTGTGATGGGTGGTTGTGGTGTCTGAGTGGGCGGGGGGCACCTGTGCACACCCAATACACATGCGTGGGCAGGGCCCATCACGGGCCACCACTGTATGTCCATCCACAGCATTGCACGGAGGGGGCCATGCCCCATCGGGGTCCACACATGGATGTGTGGCTTGCCACTTCTGGTGGTCCTGTGTGGCATACAGGGCTGCAGGTATGCCCTGTCAGTGTCCTATCCAGTGCACGGTGTATGCCTCCACATGCCAGGCATGTTGCAGGCACTGGACACGGCTGGTGCCGCTGTGGCCTTGG
Source organism: Neoceratodus forsteri (assembly GCA_016271365.2). Lineage (NCBI taxonomy): Eukaryota > Metazoa > Chordata > Ceratodontiformes > Ceratodontidae > Neoceratodus > Neoceratodus forsteri. The sequence continues at coordinate 172,231,161 of CM057449.1, read as the reverse complement.
CACCCTGCAGTTTGCAGTTTGCCAGTGGCACAGCCAGTGTCATGCCCATGTGGCCCACATGCTGTGGCGGTGCATGCTGCCACCTACTGGCCAAAGCTGCTGGGCTTGTGATGTGCAGTCACCCTGGGCATATGGGTGTGTGTTGGTGTGTCTCTGCTGCCTACAGCATCATCTGTGCTGGGCTGCCAGCAACCAGGCCAGCATACGCATCTGCTTATGGCAGCCCTCATAGCTGAGTATGTATGCATGCCCTACACCAGGTGCCTTGGGGACATGCGTGGCATTGTGCATGCACTCAGTGGACACCTACATGCCTCCCTCCATGGGCATGCCCACGCATACATGCTGTGCAAGGGGTCCGTGTAAGTGCATGCAGGCGTGCCCTTCATGCACATCATGCATGCTGCACATGGATGGCATGCATGCTGGGCACATGTATGTGCCTCCGTGCTGTCCTTGCACAGCCTCCACATGCCATGTTGGTTTTGTGCATAGGCCCCTTAGAAATTAGGTCATCTATCACATGTTCTAATGCCGCAAGACATTTTTCTTACCAGTATTCAAAATTCAATGGCTGCCCATTTATTTCAAAAGTTAAATTTTACAATATCAGGGGGCAATAAAAATAAATACATAGATATATAGAAGTTGACGGCAGATAAGGACCTCTTGGCCCACCCAGTCTACCCTATTTATCCCTACCTAGTATGAGATCTGATGCACAAATTGAACTCCAGAGCACAACCCCTTTACCTCAAGGATAACCTTGTGTCTGCTACACTCCTTGAATCATGTGACCATTTTAGCACCTACCACCTCCTCTGGTAGGCCATTTCAAGAGTCCACCACCCTCTGTGTAAAAAAATATTTTCTCATGTTACCCCTGAGCTGCCCCCCACAACTTCATACTGTGTCCCCTTTCACATGTTCTAATACCTTACAACCTTTTCCCTTCCAAGATTCATAATTTAATGACTATCATATCTTAAAATTTATCCTGTTGAGTGGCAATTAACATCCTGGGGTTTCCACCTTACCTCTTGCATCAGCTGTTTGAAACAGAACCAGGATATTCTAAATTGGGGGATGTTATGAGTGCTTTTGGCAGAACTTGCCTATTAGAAAACAATAATGCTCCTAATTTAAAATCAGAACTGAAACAAATGTTCCTCTCCAGCTGTAACCAGAGAACATCACATATTTGGTTCCCACAAACTCTAATATCACTGGTCCATTGCAGAGACTGCCCTGCCTGGAATGCTTGATAACATTCATTTTCAAGATATTTAGTCATCATAAAGTAAGTGGTTATGCTGCCCGTCTAGGAGGATCTTATTATTTTATGCGCTATACCCAGTACATTTGGCTTTTTTAAGGGCAGATATTCAAGTTATGAGTTAGAGACCCAGATAGGTCAAGGATACTGAGTTCAGTTTCAGGTCTATCTCTGCAATGTCCTTTTCCAACACTTTAGAATTCATGGAAGGAGATCTATTTCATCTAAACTAAAAAAGACAGGAAATTATTTCTAATCTGCAGCTGTTTATAATGTTCCTATTTTCAGAAATGAAATTCTTACCCTCAAATGGTCCATATTTAACCGTACCTGAAAAAAACCTTGATGTGAAAAACTGTATTTTGTGCCATTTTGTTATTATGGGCAGCATTCTGTTACCATTCTTTTCATGGACCTGGGGATCTGGAGTTTTAATCAAGTCACGGTTTGTGTATAGAACTTTAAGCATGGTTCCCATGAGTCAACAGTTCATGCTTAGTATTCTGTACATAAACCGTGACACAGTAAAATCTCCATAGTACTGGTTCCACGAAGAGAGAGCTGTGCAGAATTTTTTCCATAAAATTCACAAAGGTCTGGGATAGCTTGCATTGACCACCAGTGCACCAGGGACCCTGCACCCAATTCACTATCAGGTAGGGTTCCGGCGGCAAAGTCCCGCAGCTTGTGCCAACCCTGGCACTGCACCAAACAGATGGTGCATCCTGAAGGTGTGCTGCAAGCCGCAGGGTAGCCGTGCGGCAGTAGCACCACAGACAGCAGTCCCTGGTGGCTATTGCCTCCCCCTCAACCCTGATCCCTGTTAAGATTATTAAACAAAAAACACACCAAGGTGGTCTAGCAGTCCACCAATCATCCCCAATCCCTAATATGTATAGTATCTATAAAACCTGGTGATCTAACAGTCCCCCCGATCATCCCCAATCCCTGATATGTATAGTATCTATAAAACCTGGTGATCTAACAGTCTCCCAATCATCCCCAATCCCTGATATGTATAGTACAAATACAACCTGGTGGTCTAGTAGCCCCCCAGCCCTGATCCCTGTTAGGATTATTAAAACAAAAAACCCATAATAACAAAACCCTGGTGGTCCAGCGGTCCTCTGACCATCCCTGATCTCCAATATGTATAGTAAAACAAAAACCTGGTGGTCTAGCAGTCCCTCAGCCATCCCTGATCCCTGATATGTATAGTAAAAATACAACCTGGTGGTCTAGCAGTCCAGCATTGTTATTCCTCTGTACAGACAGTTGGTGAGACCCCATCTGGAATACTGTGTGCAGTTTTGGAGACCCCATCTCCGCAAGGACATAGACAGGATGGAGGCAGTCCAGAGCAGGGCAACTAAAATGGTGCAGGGTATGCACCAGTAGCCATATGAAGACAGACTAAAGGAGTTTAATATGTATACCCTTGAGGGAAGAAGGGAGAAAGAGGACATGATAGAAACATTTAAGTACCGCAAGGCAATCAACAAAGTCCAAGATGGTAGGTAGCATCTTTCAGAAGAAGAGTTGTGCAAGAACAAGGGGGCACAATTTGAAGATAGAAGGGGGATGGTTCAGGGGCAACATGAGGAAGTATTCTTTTCACAGATAGGATGATGGATGCATGGAACAGCCTTCCTGAGGAGGTCGTGGGGTCAAAAACAGTGGGGGGGGAATTCAAGAATGCATGGGACAGACATAAAGCAATTCTAGTGGGGGGTAGGAGAAAGTAGGCTGTTGGTTAACTAGAATCTGTAGCTTATCCATTAGGTAGGGAAATGGGCAGACTGGGTGTGCCAAGCAGTCCTTATCTGCTGTAAAAGTCTATGTTTCTATGTTTACTATACATATCAGGGATTGGGGATTATCGGGGGACCGCTAGACCACCAGGGTGTTTTTTGTTGTAATGATCCTAACATTGATCAGGGCCGGGGGGGGCCACTAGATCACCAGGTTGTATTTATACTTTACATATCAGGGATTGGGGATTATCAGGGGACTGCTAGACCACCAGGGATGTTTGGTCTATTTTTTACAGGGATTGGGGCTGGGGGGCCCCGCGTCACATTGCCACAACTGTCAAAACCCTCCCAGAGGCTATTCTCAGTACCCTTAGACCAGCCCTGGCTGGTCTAAGGGTTCTTAGAATGTAGCCCTCTGGGAGGATTTTGTGAATATGGAAACATAGATACATAGATATGTTGGCAGATAAGGGCCACCAGGCCCATCCAGTCTGTCCTTTTATGCTACCTGACGAAGAGACCAGTGACCCTCTCTGGTCATTGGCTTTAGATTTTTCTTCAGCTCGAATATTCCATTATTCCTGTCCCATGCATGTTTGAATCCTGCCACCGTATGGGTGGCCACCACTTCCTAGGGCAAGCTATTCCATGCATCCACCACCCTCTCTGTAAAAAAGAACTTCCTGACATTTCACCTTATATGGCCACCCATGTCTTGTCCATTTGTTCTGGCACTACTTTTAAACTGGAATATGTTGTCCGCTTTCACCTTGTTCATGCCCTTAAGGTATTAGAACGTTTCTATCATGTCACCTCTCTCCATCCTTTGCTCCAGAGTGTACAAATTGATGTCTCTGACTCTTTCCTCGTAAGGCTTGTGATTTAGACCCGTCACCATTTTGGTCACCCTCCTCTGCACCATCTCTATTTTATCAACGTCCTTATGAAGGTGTGGTCTCCAGAACTGAACACAGTACTTAAGGTGAAGCTTCACCAGGGTCTTGTATAGTGGAACTATTACCTCCCTCCTTCGGCTTGTGATTCCTCTTCCAATACACCCCAACATCTCATTCGCCTTCCCCACTGCCTTGACCATCTGCCTTGTGGCCTTCAGGTTATCTGTGATTATGACCCCCAAGTCCCTCTCCTCCTTAGTAACTGCCAACAGCTCTCCTTCCAAACTGTAGCTTGCTCCAGGGCTTCTGCTCCCCACATGCATTATTTTGCACTTCTTTGGGTGGGGATATGGCAATGGGGCAATGGAAATGGGAGCTATGGCAGCCTGCCTCTGCCACAAGTCCTCGAGTGTCATGCCACAGCCCATTTTTTGGGGCAAAGCTGACACAAGCCACTTTGGCGCATGCAGCCTGTGTTTAATGCTGGCTGCCTTTCTGAATAGCTCCAGGAGCATCTTTTGGTGCAAGGTGCCACTTGCATCATTCATGTTTGACACAGGCACCTTGTGTCATTCTAAGGGCTTTGTGAATCGGGCCCAGGGGCTCAGGCTGTCCTCCAGTCCCCTCAATCTATAAATAAAAGTGTTATAACTTTTACAATATTTTGGCTGCAGCTCATGGTGAATTCTAGTGTGCAGCACACTTGTCCTTCTTGTCTACTGTTTTCAGCTGGCCACCCTTTGCTGCACCCCTGTTTGGACCCTGAGCAGATAAGGACCGTTTGGCCCACCTAGTCTGCCCATTTCCCTATTTAATGGATAAGTTGCAGATTCTAGTTAACCAACAGCCTACTTCCTCCTACCCCCCACTACATATTGTCTTTGTCTAAATAGGAGGGGAGGGGCCAGCCTGGTGGCACTGAGGTCTGAGGTGCTGGAAGCCACACATCGCACCATGCCAGCTACTTGGGTTCAGGAATGAGCCCGGGTTGTCGAGGGTCAGCATGGGGGAGAGGGCGAGGAGCAGGATTGAGCTGCCGTGAGGAGGCTCTCCTCTCCCAGGGAGGGATGAGGGTTTTCCCCATCCCTTGGCTACCAACTGATGGAGGATGGAATGCAGTTCGGGCAATGAGGGGCCCGGCAGTAGCCAAGGGTGGGGTGGAAGGAGCTGAGCCGGTACCCGGAGTGCGGGTGCACCTCCACGTACACGCACTGCCATTTCTGCCGGGGTCCCAGGACTGTCAGGGGGGAAAAACTTACAAACTACTAACAAAAAATAAATAAATAAATAAATAAATAGGAGGTGAGAAGGGGGGGACTCTGACACATACCCCTTTTGCAGAGTGACTAGATCTGAAAATTGGGTATTACAATTTAATCTGGCCATTGGTGACTAAGACATTAGTTTTATATATTGCTCAAATTCAACTGGGAAGCCATACTTAGTCATAACAGTGATTAAATAATTCCAAGATACTCTAACAGCCTTGTAGGTGTCCAGGAACATCAGCACTGTCAGTTCTGAAGAGTCCCTGGATGCCAAAAAGACATTCAAGAGTTTCCGCAAGTGATCTGCAGAGTGCTGCCCTGCCTCAAAAAACACTTGTTCTGGTCTTAACATGTTTTTTAAACCAAGAACTTGGCAGCATGAGCCCATGCTTCCCTCACTGGCAGGAGCAGGGACCATAAAGGGGTATTATTTTGGGAGACAGCAAGGCCTCTGGATCCAGAGAAGAGCTGACCTGGAGACCTGATACAGTATGTTTATTCTACTGCAAACATTTTGAGCTATTGAGGGAATGACATTGGGAGGACTAACACTGGTTCTGCAGCTTTTTGGAACTCCTTACAGCTTGCAGTAGAGGGTGAAGCTACTGAGTGGAGGAAACTGTTATGTCAGTGAATGATCCCTGTGTGTGGCTAGCACACAGAGCACATCAGGAACTGAAATTTAGAAATGCTCTAATTTAGCAAATAGAGACATTCGGTAAGAAAACTTAAGCCCCCTTTGTTTAACCCCTAAAATGCCTAATATAGACCTCTAGCTAGGGCTGTGCGAATAGTGGACTATTTTATCCAAATGCTTTGATAATGCACTACTTATCTTTATAGAATAGGGTCTGACCAATTCTGCTCCTGATTGGTGGAAACCTAACCACAGGCGACTAGATTAATGGGTATATAATTACTGGTGACCCCCTTTGGTGAATGGCTTTTGACTGTTTTCAAAAGCCGTAATAACTGAGAAACGCCGTAATAACCGGTTATTACGGCTTTTGAAAGCTCGCGCTCTGCAGTGTTGTTTAAAAAGCGCAAGCAGCCTGCTCTCAAATGTGGCTTTTAAAAACTAGGGCAAATGTTGAGCCATGTGTGAGGAGAAAGCAGCAGGAGTCACCGTTTTTGAGGAGAGACGAGCCAGCAGTCTATTTTCTGAGGTTCCCCATGCTGACTGGAGACAGTGAGAGGAGACAAGGAAGCTAACAAGACAGTGGTTCTGTACAGCATGTTGTGGGTGACAGCAGCAAGTAGTGGGTGGGTGTGTGTATGTGTGTGTGTGTCTGAGTCTGTGTCTGTGTCTGTGTCTGTGTAGGGGAGAGAATGTAAGCATCAGCAATTATAAAAAATAAAGTTTATGCAACTGTGGTGTTATGGATTTTTTTAACACACCCTCGGTGTGTGATGACTTCATAAACCTCTCGAGCTTCACTCTCGAGGTTGTAAAAATAATCCATAACACACGGTTGCATAACCATTATTCTCTATACAACCCAAGGTTGAGGACTACAGTACATTAACCATAAACAATAACCCCAAGTTGAAAAGGTCATTATGCAAATCAAACACAATCCCACGAAAACTCCTCCTCCACCTGTCCCGACCAGAAAAGAAATACAACAGAACTTCCTTACTGTAAAATGCGTAGACCCACCACCCCATATCTGCTCTGAAAACAAACCTACCTAAAGCTTCATTTTCAGTGTAGTAGCCCTCACTGTCCATCCCCCCTGCTCCCCTCTCTACTGCTACCACCCAGAGGAACCACTATACCCTTCACTTTGTCCCAACCATGCTTGGAGCCATTTATGGTTTTGGCACCCACCAGCTCTGCTGATAGATTGTTCCACGGTTCCACCACCTTTTCTGTAAAATATAACTTTCTCATATCCCTCTTAAACATCCGTCTCATCAGTTTCCATTTGGCCCCATGTTCTTGAATTGCAACTGATACTAAACAGTTCCTTGCAGTTCACCTCGTCTATTCCTTTCAGGAAGCTGAAGGTCTCTATATCACCCCTCTCTTGTCTAGTCTCCAGCAAGTACATGTTCAGTGCCTTGAAATGATCCTTGCAAGATCTGTCCTGCTGACCCTGGATCATCCTGTTCACCATTTTTTGCACCATCTCTAACCTGTCCCTGTCTTTCCTGAGGTGAGGACTCCAGAACTGGGCAAAGTACTTCGGGTGTGTGGCCTCAGCTACAGTCTATAAAGAGGTAGTAATACCTCTATTCGTCTTCTGTCAGTGCCCCTTACAATACATTCCAGCATCCTATTTACCTTACTATAGGCCTTGTTACACTGGCTTGATTATTTAAGGGAGTCACTAATGACTCCTAGGTCCCTTTCTTCAGTTGTAGTGCTCAGCTTTACCCCTCCAATCCACTACTTTCTCCTGGAGTCTTGTTCCCTAAGTGCCTCTCCTTGTACTTTTCGGTGTTGAATTTCAACTGCCAAAATTTACACCACCTCTCTAGTCTTTGAAGGTCAGTCTGCATGTCCCTAATTCCCACATCTCTGTCTACCCTCCCACAGAACTTAGTGTCATCTGCGAAGAGACACAACTTGCACCGTATTCCTTCTCTAATGTCTTTGATGAACATATTGAAGAGGACAGGGCCCAGGACAGATCCCTGTAGCACCCCACTTGTGACCTCCCTCTCTTCAGATTTGACACTATTAGTCACAACCCACCGCTGCTTCTCTTTCAACCAATTTCCTACCCCTCTTACTATGTTCCTCACTGCATTCAGATTGTCCATTGTCTTCGGCAGTCTTCTGTGAGGTACCAACTTAGAAGCCTTGCTGAAGTCGAAGTAGAGTAAATCCATGGTGTTGCACATATCCAATGCCCTCATCTTACAGTCCAAGAAAAAGATTAGGTTGCTTTAACAAATCCTCCCTGCCATGAACCCATGCTGTTTACCATCCTAGAGACTGTTGCTCTCCAGGAAGTCCATGAGGTCCTCTTTGACCAGTGAGTCAATCAGTTTACCTACAGCAGAGGAAAGACTGACAGATCTCTAGTTTCTCCACTCGCTCTCCATGTCCCCCCCCACCACACACACACACTTATGGACTGGAACAATGTTTGCTGCCCACCACTATTTGAGAACTACCCACCATCTGTAATGAGCTACTGAATAGCCTTACCAGGGGTTCAGCAAGTTCCACTGCCAGTTCCTTGAGTACCCTCCTATGCATCCCAACTGGCCCCAGGGCCTTATCTATCTTTTTGACTGCCAGCCCTTTCCAGACCCTCGCTGGTAAACACTGCCTGCCTCATCTGATGGACTTTCCTTTATAACTGCCCTGATGCCACTCTCTGGTAGGGCCTCTTCCCTTGTGAAGACAAAGTAAAACTAATCATTATGAATGCTGCCTTTTGCACATCCTCCTCTATTACCTTACCTCCCTTGGACAGCCTAACAATTTCCCCGCCTTTCTTTCTTTTTTCTCTAATATAATTCAAGAACGTCTTTCCTTGCATTTGATCCCATCTGTAATGTGTAACTCAGTGTCTGCTTTTTGCTTCCTCAACGACCTTCGTTACTTCCTTGGTTCTCAGTTAGTATTCGCCCCATTCTTCCTCACCCTGCATATCCTTGTACTTGGAGAAGCCTTGTTTTTGGCCCTCACTGCTTCCCTGCCCTTTTCTGAGAATATTCAAAAGCAAAACCGCTCCGTTGGACAAAAGGGTGTGCGAGATATACAAAATAGAACGAGCAAAACAAATAACCGCACCACACGACGCTGAACAAAAAAAGCAACTTTATTTTAGATTTAAAAAGAGCGCCAAATGCCAACACCAGCATCAGCCCTACTAAACCTCCGAGAACCATTTTGGTCTCTTGTACCTATTTCTTTTCGCTACCATTGATGGCTCCTTAACTGCTCCCCATCTCTCCTCCACAGCTTCGATGCTGTCTACCCCAACTAACTTGTCGCAGACAAACTCCTTCATCCTGCGGATGTCTGCCCTAATGAAATCAAGGACCTTAGCCCTCAGTTGGGGCTTTCTGGTCCCAAGGGACAGCTTGAACCAAGCATAGTGTTATGTTTGCTGGACCCTAGTGATTCCCCTACTCACACACCTTCTACCACTTCCAAGTTGGTGAGCACCACATGGAGAACAGCTGCCTGCCTGGTTGGTTCCTTAACCAGCTGCACCAGCAGACAGTCCTGGATTGTATCCAACAAGGACTGATATCGGGTACTCCTAGCAGATGGAACGTAACAATCAATATCTGGCAGAGTCATATCACCAAGCACCACTGCCTCTACCTTTGTCACTCCACCTCCTAGTTCTTCCCCAAGCTTCCTATCCCTCTTTTTCACATGTCCTGTTGAACTATAGATCAACCCCAACCCCAGCTTATTGCCAGAGGCTGCCATGAGCTGCACCTACATTGACTCTGTCTCCCCATTACTTCACCTGAAGTATCCATCTTCCATAGCCTCAATGCCTTCCCTGACATATAGGGATATATCCCCTATGTTACCTTTTCCTCTATCCCTCCTAAATATTGTGTAACCAGGGCTTGTCAGGTCCCAGTCATTATTTTCCGATGCCCAAGTTTCTGTGATGCTACAAGGTCCTCTTTGTATCTGCCATCATTGCCTGGAGCTTGCTAATTTTATTACCCAGATTCCTGGAGTTAAGGCAGACCCCCTTAATCTAACTGCTGATCCCTTTTTGCTTTTTACTTGCCTTTCTCCCTTATTTTTCAGTAGTCTCTTTTACATCTTGTTTTTTATGTTGATTGCAGGTTTTGTGAGCCCTTCGTCCTTGGTCCCTTCCCCAGTCCAGTTTGAGCCTCAACCTAATTTTTGCCCACCGTGCTGCTACAAGCCCCAAGATTAGAGGAAATACTAGCTAGGTTCCCTTTCCTCTCTCTGATCACAACAGTTCCCTAGCCCCAGTCTCTCCTGTAGTCAGTTTAACTGTCCCATGACATCAAACTTCTGCCCCAGTCGACTGGCCCCCTCTCTCTTGTCAAGTGAAGACCATCACCCTTGAAGAGCCTCCTGTCCCAGACATCCCCCCAGTCCACCAAAAAGAGGTACTCCATCTCTTGACACCATCCCCTTTGCCACCCATGTAACTCCTCAACATCAGGCCTCCTTATTCTATCTTCCCCCCTCCCTACTCCACACAGGGAGGCTGAGTGTGCCTTCAATCACAGACCCATAGTCTCGATCTGATTTCACACTTAAAATTTTATTTATTTTAGTTTTTGCTGACCAGCAAAGGAGGGCTAGACAATTCACCTGTTTTCAGGGTTACATATGCAAAGTGACATACTGAAACCGATTAAGCTGTTGTTGTTTTTTTTTGTTTGTTTGTTTGTGTTTTTAGTGAATGGGGGAATTTTGGCCAGGACACTGGGGCAGTTCCCCTACTGTTTTTGAGAAGTGCCACGAGATCTTTAAAGTTCACCTGAACAACCACCAGAACAGGCAGATGGGAGCTTGGTTCAACATCTCATCCCAAAAATGACACCTCAGGAGTGCAGCACCCACCTCATTCAGCACTGGCTCAACCTACACAGGGCACCAGCGGCAGTGCTCCTGGTCATCACGTCCCGATGTCTCCATCCCCTCCTTTTTCAGGGACATGTGCCCCTGTGGCCCCCTTTCTAAATATTCAAACTCCGGGTGAGGTGGACCTTGAGGAGGGGCAGTGAATTCCACTATGTGGCACCCTAATGACGGGTGCACTGCCGCTGGCATGCAGATGACAGGAAGGATTCTGCACTACAGTGTTAGTATTAGAATTTACCCCTAGTTCCCACTGTGGGGCTAGAACTCACAACCTTCTCATCTTCCAGCCTCAGAGGTGAGTGTGCAACCTGCTGAGCTACCGACACTGATGTCACTGATTGCCACTGATGACAACGAAAGGTGAAAGCAGGTTCCTATGTGCAGTAATATCTTAGTCTAAAAAGACAATGTGTATGTACACTTTTTCGAACCCCAAGGGAAAACTACCAGACAGCAGCATTCTGAATGCAGTCTATCCCATCCTCTGTACAACCCTCGTGAGCTAGTCTTCATAATGCTCCTTATCCTCCACTCCAAAATAACTGCCATGGAGGGGCAATGACAAGTGGAAAATGGTTCTGGAATTGGGAACAGCACTGCAAAATGTCTATCCAAAGATCTGTTTCCAGAGAACTTCCTACACTCTCTCTCCCCTCCTTCCTCCTTTGTCCTGTCCTTAACTTTTGTTCCTAAGCAGGTATCACCTTTAACCCCTTTCACCTGTCAGTTGTTCTCCCTGTAGTGTGTGACAGGCACTGGAAGTCCCAGAGAACCTTCCTGTAGAGTACAAAAAGAATTTCTACAACAAAGCTTAGAATAGGTAGTCCAACTCTTGCAGCATCTCCACCTGTGGAATGGTGCCCAGGAATTTAGAATGTTTTATAAATGAAAACTCTCTGCTGGTCTTGTGCTACCTGCCTGCCCATAACAGATCTTTGTTTTCCATGGAAGAGAGTGGTTGTCCTGGACAGTGCTCCAACTATTAAATGGCTATTAACATAATCATTATTGTGTTTACGTACAGTAATTTTGATTACATTTATTTCTCTCTCTCATTTCTGTAGTTTAGTGCTGTTTTTTGTTAAAAAAATTATATTTTCTCAGTTCCCTCCTGGTTCTTGGGTACCAAAAAAATATCAGCATTTTACTCTGCTCACAAAGACTGTTGCAGAGTTTATTGGTAAAAATATGTAAAAATCATTTTGGTTCCCTTTTCTGATTTTCTGGTTTTTCAAGTTTGTTCTTTCTTCCTATTTGTGGCCTTTTATTTTGAGGTCCAGTGTGGGAACTGTCACTGGTTCTTAGTGACCTTGGTCAGTTACTAAGTGCTACTGTGCACGCCCAGAGTCAAGGCTTGAATTTTCAACCACAGAACCATGTTGGTTACAGCACTCATTTTAAAACCCGCATCACTTTCCTGACCAGCAAAGAATGTAGAAATAGGGAAGGTGTCTTACTGATTAAACAGAACATTTGCCAGACTTGTTTGTGAATGAGTGTACTCCGTGGCTTGGTGGTTATATTTTACTGAGGACAGATGGGAACATCAGCCAGCAAGATTAAAGGTTGGGTCAAGCAGTATTTAGTTCAGCCAGAATAATGAAAAAATGTTACATTTCTGCAAATGTATGGACAGGTTTGACTTTTGTGGGCACAGTATTTGCAACAGAGGTCAAAGATAACATAAAAAATCTTGAAGCCAGAAAAATATCTAACTGTGCCCTTTAAGTGGCAAACGTTTTGATCTAAGATGTTGCTTAACAGAGGGAACGAACTGCTAGTGAACCCACTTTTGGGGCTGCATAGTGAACAGGGAGATTAAGCATGTTAGCATGCTTAAAGCAGCAAGGTTCCTTAGATTTCCCAGTTAGGAAGGATTGCAATTTATGTGTTCCTGTGGCACATATGCACCCTATAACTGTTACCCTCTTCGTGTCAGGGTTGTTAGCTCTAGAAGGCGCCCTGGGGTGAAATGGAACCCAGATCGTGGTTCGCCATGTCTGGTGCCCATACCCAAGGGCACTACGGAATCTAGTAGGCAGATGGGCTTGACAGCCTCCGAGGTTCGTTCAACTCGGGCGGTGTTATGCAATGCTAGGTCCGTCCGAAACAAGACTGGCATTATTGCTGATCTTGTTGGTTCAGTGGACTTGGCTTGCATCACCGAGACCTGGCTGGATGAAAATCCAGGCCCCACATTGGAAGCTATGACTCCGGCCGTGTATTCGGTGATACACCGCCCGAGATTGGACCGCAGGGGTGGGGGGGTTGCAGTCTGTTTTAAGACAGAATTGGGCCTCACAAGTGTGGTAGTGGGGGAGATGGAGTCCTTTGAGTGCACAGTGGTAGCTGGTGTTGGCGTTCCAATCGTACTCATCTACCGTCCACCAGGAGATGGGAAATGGTTTTTACAGGAAGTGGCAGACTTCATCGTTGACATGTTGTGTGAGTCACCCAGATTGATGGTTCTGGGTGACTTCAACACCTGGGTCGATGATGAACTCTCGCAATTTGGTAATCACTTCCTCCAATTAATGATCTCTTTGGGCTTTACACAGGTGGTTTCCACCACTACTCATAAATCTGGACACTCTTTGGACTTAGTCTTTCTCCTAGGGATTGATGTTTTCGATTTGGGGGTGGAATCAGTCGTTTGGTCAGACCACTACACCATGAGGTTCCATTTTAGTACCCCCCCTGAGAAGGCCTACCCCTGTGGAGATGGCGAGATACCAACCTTTACAAGATATTACTCCCCAGGGCCTTGTGGCGGTTCTTGACCTCTCGCCCCCCGCGTTGCCGAGCAGTAGTCCAGAGACCTTGGTGACGGCCTATAACAGGGCTGTTACGTTGGCTCTGGATACCATTGCTCCTGTTCGTGTATGCCCCCTTTCCCTTCGTCCCAAGGTGCCCTGGTTTGATGGGACATTGAGGGAGATGCTGAGACAGGGGTGAAGATTAGAACGCTGCTGGCACAGATCCACCCTTGATGCTGACCGCCTTAGATTGATGGACCATTATTCTGTCTATCAATCTGCAATCTCCCATAAGAAGGCAGAATTCCTGTCCAGGGAGATTGCATTAGCCAGGAATCAACCAGCTCAGCTTTTTCGAACTGTGGACAGGCTGTGCAACCCAGCTTGTCTACAAGTTCGGAAAGCTTTTTCGCAATTAGAGTGCGAGAAGCTCACTCGATTCTTCGCTAATAAGGTGGCCGACATCAGGGCGGATCTGCGTTCAGCGGCTTCTAAGGGGGAAGCTGTTGAACAACATGAGTTCATGGTACCTCAGTTTTCTTGGTGTTCCTTCAGCAGACCTGATTTCGTGGATGTCATGAGGATTATCCATGGTGTGCGCCCTACGAGCTATAGCTTGGATCCTGAACCAACTTCCCTAATATTGGGTTGTTGTGACATCATCGGTTCAATCCTTGTGCAGTCTGGTGCTCCTTGGAATCAGGTGAGTTTCTTAGCTCCCTGAAAGAGGCGGTGGTGACACCCCTCTTGAAGAAAGCTACCTTGGACCCTGACTGTTTCACAAACTACAGACCCATCTCAAACCTACTCTTTATTGGGAAGGTGATTGAGAAGGTAGTGGCGGTCCAATTAGAGTACCATTTAACCATCCTTGACATCTTTGAACCCTTCCAATCAGGTTTTCGTAAAAGACATAGCACCGAGGCTGCGCTGGTTCGGGTGCTTAATGATCTCCTGAGGGCGAGAGACCAGAAGAGACGTTCTATTCTAGTTCTTCTTGATCTCTCATCAGCCTTTGACACCGTGGATCACGTGGTGTTGTTAGCACGCCTGAGACAGATTTGCAGAATATCGGGAATCGTCCTTCGATGGTTCACCTCATTCCTCACTGGGAGATCACAAAGAGTTGTGTCGGGGTCCTTTTCCTCTGGCCCAACTTCTTTGTTGTGTGGGGTGCCTCAGGGTTCTGTGCTATCTCCTATGTTATTCACGGTGTATATGCTGCCCCTCTGAGACATTATAAGAGGATATAAGCTGAGATTTCATTGCTATGCAGATGATACCCAGCTATACCTGTCTTTTGCTCCTGACCAGGATGGAGCTCTCTCAGTGTTTAACAACTGTTTGAAAGAAATCCATGGTTGTATGGATTCTAGTTGGCTGAAGTTGAACTCAGAAATGACAGAGGTTTTGGTAGTGGACCCGGGCTGTCGGATAGAGGGGTCGCCTGTTGGTGCACCCTCAGGAATTTTTCTTGGGGGTGTGTCACTCTCGACCTCTGAATGGGTGCGGAACCTAGGGGTTATCTTGGATGACAGGCTGACACTACAGTCATAGGTGTCAGCAGTCATCAAGACTTCCTTTTAGCACCTTGGGAACATCGCTAGAGTGAAGCACCTTGTTCCATCTGACACGCTACCTATGCTGGTCCATGCCTTCATGTCCTCATGATTGGACTACTGCAACTCCCTGTATTATAGGCTTTCTGGGGTTGAAATCCCCCGCCTTCAGCTAGTGCAGAATGCGGCAGCCCAGGTTTTGACTGGGACCAGTAGGTCTTGTCATATTACCCCTGTGCTGCACAAACTGCACTGGCTTCCTGTTCGGTGGTGGATCACCTTTAAAGATTGTTTATTGACTTTCAAAGCCCTACATGACCAGGGTCCAGCCTGTCTGAAAGATCTTCTAGTCTTCTACTGCCCTGGCCGATCGCTCCGCTCAGCAGACAAGGGGTTGCTAGAGATTCCAAGAGTGAGTCTAAATTCTTCTGGTTGCAGAGCGTTTTCTTATGCTGCTCCCACTCAGTGGAATTCTCTACCCCGTCGGTTATGGCAGTGCGCCTCCGTGGAGGAATTTAAGAGGGGTTTAAAGACTCATCTCTATCAAATTGCTTTCTTATAGTATAGTGTATAAATTGTTGATGAAACTGTAGTTTTACTTGTGTTTTATACTGAATTATAATATCTGATTTATATTATGTGTTTTGTACAGTGCCTTGAAAATTTGAAAGGCGCTTTAAAAATAAAATTTATTATTATTATTTATTATAACAAATTACTATGTATACCTATTACTGTATTTATTTTTATATAATGCTTCTGCATGGATATCAAAGTCAAAGTTTAGCTTATTGAGCAGTCAAAGACCATGACAGTATATAAAAATAAATTATACATACAAACTTTTAAACAGACAGTCCTATATATTGAATTAGTATACACACTACAAATATCTGATCAGCAGTATAAATAAATAAATACAGAGAGTACCAACAAATTTAGAAAGTACTAATAAGTCCACAGATACTTTGTGATACTTTAAAGTGCAATAACAGTGATATTTGTTTACATGATAAATATAATAACCAGAAACCAGATCAGGATCAATCAGCAAGATTATGTTTGCTCCAGACAGAATACATTTTAAATTCTAACAGACCATCGTACATTCATTATCGTTTTCTGTTTCAGTTGTAATCTAGATATGTTTACTAGATTACAATATCATCATTAGATGTGAAAAAGATGATTAATAAAGTATTTTGGTCTGTTATTTGTATAGTTCAACACAGTGGCCAAATCCATTTAGCTCTTGGTAAATCATACCACTTACACGTAAACAAAACATGCTCCAAGCTTTCTAGAGTAGTGCAGGTACAAGAACAATATCTGGAGCAAGCAGATGTATTCTTTCTGTAAATGGCTTCAAGTATATTATTTGGAAACACTTCCAACCTATACCTAATATATTGTCTTCTTTGCTCAGCATCTGTGAGGATGTCGAGGTAATGTCTATAGAAATGCACAAGATCATTTGCCCTATACCAAGAGAACATTTTCAACTTCTTAATGTAATTAAGGTCTGTTATCCTATAATATTCTTTAATTTTATTCGTAACATAAGACTGATATTTTAGACTAATAGTAATTCCCAAGTACCTATAATGATACAAGTTAGTTAACCCCACTTTCTGCAGCAACACAGATATAGATGACAGCCATTCAGATTTCAGGTGTCCAAGAGAGCTCCAAGAATATTTTTCTTTTAGACACAGGGCTGTATATCTATCCAGCCTGTGCCGGAGGAGTTTAATTCAATAATTGACCCTCTTGGCATCAAAAAATGCCTTCACACCAGAGATCCCTGCTTCAGCTCTTAATACAGCAGCAGGGACAAAGTTACATAATCCTAAATTTGCACAGAGTAACTTATTTAGAGGGATCTCTAACTTATTCACTTTATGATGTTGCCATACTTCAGCATTGAATAGGGCCTGGGCATAATATTTGGCTTGAACCACTATCAAAAGTGGTTTAATCGAGTTTCCACCATACTTTTTGTTAAACAAAAGTAAGGAATTAGCTGTCCTTTTTAATTTAATAAGTATAGACTCAACCTGCTTGTTCCATATACCAACCTTTGTCAGATGTAAGCCCAAATAAATACAGCTGTCTACAGTATCTAACTTTTCCTTCCCCAGTTCCCAAAATGTCCTACTTTTACCCATTAATCCAAAAGCAAGGACCTGACTCTTCTGGACATTTATACTCAGGTTAAGCATACAGGCATAATCTGCCAGTATGTTTAGTTTAGCCTGTAGTCCTGCTTGTGTCAAAGAAAACAAGACCAAATCATTCGCATAAGCCAGTACACCACAGTGTTTGTCCAGAGTCTTGGGGGAGTCAGTGTTACTAGAGTTCAGATCACATAACAGCTTATCAATATAAATACAAAAAAGCAGTGGAGCAATAACACAACCCTGTCTAACACCCATATTAGTATAAAAAAATCGAAGAAAACTGCCCCCAGTACCCATCTTCACTTGAGCCCAGGTTGAGGTATAAAGTTACCTAATAATTGCTATTAATTCCAATGAGAAGCCTTTTTTCTTCATTACGTCCCACAATAAATTCCTCAAGAATTTAGAAGCTGCACAGACAAAGTAATATTCCTGGGAAAAGTCAAGATTTTACATTAGTGCCTCTGATAAAACACACCAAATGGCTCTGAGGGCAATTACTGTCTTTACTGTCCTGTATCACAGCAGGACCCCTGGAGAATTTATGGGACAGCTTCAAAGTGAAAAAATTTCTTTTTGTGCCTTTAAAAAGAAATCCCTGCTGGGCTAGACAGGACTCTAGACAAAAAGAAGATGTATTTGTAAATGCAAAGCCTGGAGTCCAGATCAAACCAGTTTTTTTATGAGGACTCAGCTCACAAGACAAAGAACAGTGACCTGGGTGTGATGCCATAGGACATGTGTGCCAAGGGTAGGGAAAGACTGGTTTTTGGGAAACCTTGTTAACCTGAGTTTTGTGAAGAGCAAGTTAGTCGGGTTTGGGACTATGGCTAGCTACCATCTAAGGTTCAAGTCTGTCTTGATTCACCAAAGTGTTTTGTGAGGTAAGCTATTCTACCTTGCTAAACAGAAGACAGAGCAAGAGAGAGACAGGTTTTTCTGTGTGCTACCTATTATTCAACATTTTCTGTTCATTTTCATAGAATTGCTATTCTCCATAGGCTTAGCATGGTATCCTGTATTATGTGTGTAAATATCTTGAAATGTTAAAATTATTATAGTGTATGGTGGAACGCTATTCAGCATGGAAGTCCATGCTTAGAACAGCATTGTTGTGCTGCAGTAGTGATGTCAAAGTGCTGTTGTGCTGCACTAGATATGTCACTACTGTAGTACAACTAGATAGAATGCTATCTCACGCTCCCCCTGGCAACAGTTGATTCCTGTCAGATCTGACAAAGGAGCTGCCAAAACGAGTAGTAAAGCAGTTTAAGAACTCTATCAACATGTCAGCTGCAATTTTCTCTAAGCTTGTGAGTGAGCAACAGCTACCATAACCCATCCTATCTGTAACCCATAATGAATATAAGGAGCGTGACCCAAAATGGTGATTCCTTTTTTTCCTATCTCTCAGCAGAGCCTCTTTTAACAGTGGGCCATGTTGGAGTCACAAGGAATGTATGAGTGAAGCAAACATGCAAGTAGGGCAAACTTTTTTGTCTTCTTGTGACACTGACTGTTTTGTAAACTTCTCATTGCTACCACCCGATGTAGAACCTGTTCACCCGATGCTGCCTAGTTCAAATAAAAATCAACTTTTCTTAAATGTAACACTAACTCAGGCCTTTTGTGTTAGACTAACCATACACTACAAAAGACAATGCTTGTCTGTCTATACCTGAGTAGGCATCTCAAGATTGCTCTGGCAACCTAGAACCTCTCAAGCTTCACTGTCGAGGTTTACTAGTCACCACTGCAGCCTCTCGATCCCTGTAACAGGCTTGTTGTGTATAGACAGCCATACATTATCCTCTATATAGTATATAGTTAGGACTTATTGTGTATGGAAATCAGTACCTACTCATTAGTTGTTATGCATGTTCTAGACATTGTTATGCACATTCTAAAAGTTGTGTGCACGTCCTGTCATCAAGTGCACCTGCATCCCTGCTCATGCTGACTCCCACCTGCTGGTCCACTTTCATTTTTTAATTTTTTGAATTGATTCACCAGGAAAGGCACACTGAGCAAAACAATGCTCATCTCCCAGTGCAACCTGGGGTAAGGGTTACAAAGGGAGAATGACACACAGGTTATCACAATAACAATTTAATCAGGTATACAAGGGAGAATGGTAACACTTGGTTACAACATTGGTTAACAGTCAGCTAAAAGCCTATACCAGAGGCATACATATATACTTACATACATACATACATACATACATAGTGTACAGATTGCTGTGGCAGATTAACACTTAGGGCTAAATCTAGGCAGGACAGAGAGAGACAAGAGAAGGCGAGTAAGTGCCACGGATGGTTTTATAAGCCAGCTTCCAAGGATAGGGCAATGCCGCTGGTCAGGCAATGGGAATTTGGAGGGTGGTCATTAGAGTTATTGAGTGCAGGCACAGTTTACCATGAGGTAGTTTGCCAGTGCATTTGATAGGGAATGGGTGGAGAAAGAGTGGTGAATTTGAGGGGGGAGAGCATTCCAGAGTTTCGGGAATGGGTGTGAGAAGGCTGTTTGTCCAGCAGAGGTCTTTGTCTGGGGCTATTTAGCAGTCAGTTGTCAAGGGACTGGAGGGCATGGGGGTGGAGTCAACAACAGTATGGAGGAGAGGTAGGAAGTGCGCCAAGCCAGAATTTTGAGACAAATTTGGAGCAGTGCAGTTGTTGGCAATTTTCAAAATATGGGAAGGCGAGGGAGCAGTAGAGGTCACAGTGGTGGGAATGGGGGGGCATCGAGAGCAAAATGGCAGAAGGCTTTGAAGAGGGGGGCTAGTTTAGATAAGGTGAGTTTAGGTGCAGTGCTATAGACTAAGTTACAGTAGTCTAAGGAAGGAAAGATCATCTTCTGCACTAGTTCCCGCCTAACCATAAAAGGGAGGCAAGAGCGGGTCCTATACAGGGTACCTAGCTTGGGGTGCAGTTTTTTTTATGATTGCATCTATGTGGTCAGAGAAGGTAAGGTGGCAGTCGAGCCATACCCCTAGATACCGGAAGGAAGTGACGTCCTCCAGAGTTGTCCCATCCTAAGTCTGGAAGGAGGGGAGGGAGGGAAGTTGGGATAGCTGCTGTCTCATGCCGAAGGTCATGGTGACAGTTTTTTTAGCATTGAGAGAGAGCTGGTGTGAACTGAACCAGAGTTGAACTTTATTGAAGTCGGACTGGAGATTGGATGCTACTTCTTCTGGAGAGGAGCTAGAGGTGAATAGAGCAGTGTCATCCACGTATATGTGTATAGAAGTAGCTGTGCAGATTTGTGGCAGGTTGTTGAGGAAAATGGAGAACAGGATGGGGCCAAGTACCGACCCTTGGGGGACACCAGTAGTCACAGGGAGGGGGGAGGATGTGGCTTCTGCAGTTCTTACTGATTGTGTTCTTCCTGAGAGGTAGGCACTGAACCAGTTAGTGGCTGAGATAGTGAGGCCTGCATCTGAGAGGCTTGTTAACAGCAAGGGGTGGGAGACAGTGTCTAATGTTTTAGCAAGGGTCGACAAATATTACAGAGGAGATCTGCCCTCTATCCATTCCAGAGAGGATGGTGTCAGTGAGTCTTAACAAGGAGGATTCAGTGGAGTGGCCCTTTCTTTCTGAAACCAGACTGAAGTGGCGCGAAGAAGTTGGAGTCAGAGAGAAAGGAGGTAAGTTGTGCGAGCACCAGGTGCTCTTGTAGTTTAGCAAGGACTGGGAGGAGAGAGAGATAGGGCAGTAGTTTGAAGTGGAGGAGGGGGAAACCCCCTTTAGGAAGGGGAATGACAACAGCATGTTTCCAGGCCTGGGGGACAGCAGCAGTGGTAAAGAAGAGGTTTAGGAGATTGGCAAGAGGTGTTACTATGGCTGGTGCAAAGAGGTGGAGGAGTTTGGTGTCCAGCCCATCGGGGGAATTACTGACACCTTCAGGGGAATTACCTTTAGATGGGTTTAGAGCCAGTAGGGCCTCAAGAGCTTCAGTTTGTGTGATAGCTTTGAAGAAGAAGGTGCAAGGCCCTAGCGAGTTCAAGGCTCCTGCGGTAAGGTCGGGTGGAGCAGTGGGGGGCAGGGAGGAGAAGACAGATGAGGCACAAGAGGTAAAATATGTGTTGAACTCGGCAGCCACCGCCCCTGGGTCCGAGAGGAGTGAGTTGTTTACTTTTAGGAGCAGTGTGGTATTTGCAGCCAGAGGGGAGAAGAGGGAGTGGATGACCTTCCAGAATTTGGATGGGCTATTTAAGTTTGACTGGTGGGAGGAGTTGAAGTATTCCGCTTTAGTGAGATGAGTTGCTGTGGTGCACTTGTGACGCAGCACACAGTACGTGGTAAAATCTTGTGGGAAGCAAGAAGATTTATGCACTCGCCATGCTTTGTCACGGGCATGTTGGCAGGCTATAAGTTCTTGGGTGATCCAAGGCAGGTGGTTAATGCATACCCTTGAGCAATGCAGTGGGGCATGCGTATTCCAGACATTGAGGAACGTGTCTTGGAAGTGTATGAGGACATTGTCTATGGAGCAGACTGTAGAGGGTGGGGTCCAGTTAGCGAGGGCTAGGTCTTCAAGCATGGTGGCGAGGTTGAGGGATTTATAGGACCATTTGGATTAGAAACTTTGAGGCAGATGTGGGGCGGTGAATTTTTCTGATCAGATATATAATGTGGTGGTCACTCAGGGAGTCAAAGAGCAGACCAGCTTGGATGACCTGGTGGGTGTGGGTGGTGAGTGCCCAGTCTATTAGTGAGTGGTTCCCAGATTTGAGGTTTATGCAGGTGGGCTCGGTGATGGATTGTGACAGGTTTAGTGCTAAAATGTCAGTACGGGTTTTGCTGAGAGAATGAGATAACCAGTTGTGGTTAAAATCCCCCATAATATACAATTCCCCCGTCGAGGTTAGGGAGGAAATTTGCGTGAGTAGGTCGGTGACAGATGATGCTGGTGTGCCCAGCCGGCAGTATACACACTGGCGATGTAAATAGGGAGTGAGAAGGGTAGATCCAGTTGAACCAGTATAAGTTCATGGGCTTTAGGTTCGGACTTGGCTATGGCTACAGAGAAGTGTAGTTTGGCATTTATATAAATGGCCACACCACCGCCTCTGGTAGCCCTGTCCTGGCGGATCATGGCGTAACCTGGGATTGAGACCGAGGGCTCAGAGATATTTTTATTTAGCCATGTCTCGGACAGGATGATGATGTCGGGGGCATAGTGGGCCGCAAGTACCTGTAGAGAGTTGAGTTTGAGGGCTAGGCTTCCTATGTTAAGGTGCAAGATGTGCAGGCCACGTGGGAGGGGGCTGCCACTGGGGTTTGTGGCAGTGGACAAGTTTGGAGAAGGTCCAGGTGAATTTAGCAGGGTAGGGGTATGGTGGGGACCTGGGTTCGGATGTATGTCCCCAGCTGCAAGGAGCAGGAGGGAAGTAGTAAGGTAGTGTCCTATAAGTTTTAGCCACCAATAAGTGGTTGAGTGCCATCTTGTATGAGTACGCAGGTGGCTGTAATAGGTTCAGTGGGAAGTAAGAAGTTGTAGAATTATCCAAGTGTGCAAGGGAGGGAATAGGAAGGGGCAGGGTCACATGTTTGAGTGGACCCACATTTGACTGGGGGGAGTGGTGGTCACAGAGTTTGGGGGGTAATGGGACCTTATAAGTTCAGGCAGGATAGGGGGTTGAAGTTTAGGGGATGTTTCTGGTAAGTTGAAGAGGAGTGGTGGGTGGCAGATGATTAGGATAGCAAGAAGGGGCAGGTAACCTAGCAGTTGGGACATGGCTATTGGCACGCAGAGAGCAGTACACTAGCAGCTCATGTTGCACCAGTATTTAGGGAGAAGCTAATTGGCTGGAGGAGGGGGAGGGAGAGGGAGAGAAAGATAGAGGACTGAGGGGAAAAAAGTCTTGGCTGAGCACTGAGGCTGAGAGAGAGAGAACTAGGATGCCAGCAGCTAAACCCCGATCTCTGGTGGATAATTAATGTAAGGAGCAGATGGGAAACCAGGGAGATAGGAAATTGCATCTCGCGAGAGGAGTCAGAGAGGAGTCATGATAAAAGTAATACCAGCTAAGGGGGCAGGCAGGGACCATTCGTGAAGCAACTGCAGGGAACAGCTAGTTCCACTGAGCATTCCCTGCTCATGCTGACTCCTGCCTGGCAGACCACTTTCACTTTCACTGAACACTCTCTCTCTCTCTGGACTGGAGCTCAGCACCCCTCTCAGCTTCTGTTCGCTACTTGCCTCTAAAAAACCATATACTATAAAAAACAAAATATGGGTTACCATACACAACTCACCTTGTGTTTCCAGTTTGGGGTAGAGATAACAGCATGGATCTCTCGAGCTTTGCTCTCGAGGTCCATATGCTGTTATCTCCACCCCTCAATGGAAACACAGGTTTGTTGTGTATGGTCACCCATATATTATTTCTTTTATTTTCATATACTTCATGTTGCTATGACTGAATTCTTTGAGGCACAGCTAATTGCTTTATACCTGACTAAAACTGTATTTCTGCCTCTGAAGTTTCTACCTCTGATAAGAAGGCCACCATTATCATAGATGGTTTCTACAGTAAGAGATTCTCAGCTGTGACAGAGAGGGGTGGTCATTTGCCCTTGAGCAAGAAACATTGTATTGTGTGAGCAGCGGCTCTGGATGGATTCATACTTCGAGATACCATGAGAGAGTGTCTATGCTGAGTGGTGGAAGCTACTGAAGGGTTGAGAAAGCTGGTAACAGAGATGTAGGCTGAGTCTGGGAAAGACCAGTTTGCCGTACCCTCTCTTTTTATTTTTTAAATCTGGTTGCATCTTGCTCACTCCCATGGGCAAGTGCTTTGTCAGGAGGAGGCTCATCTCACTGGCGTTATAGACTTGCTTAGCCATTAGACTTTCAGCCTCAGTGATGTTTGTGAGCTTTTGTATGAACAGGCCAATCCCCTCATCAGCTGCACTCAGACACTCACCACATAACCTTAAGTTGTCTTATGCCATGATGCATTTTCAGCCTGTCCAGCCAGCCGTCACTGGCACTGAACTCACTCTGGTTCCTAAGTCTGTGGTTAAATTGTAAGGCCTTCTCTTTTAATAATGGCCCTGATATGAGTGTTCCCCTCCCTCTCTCTCTCCTGATGAAACCAGACATAGATGGCATTGTCCCCTTCATCATCTTTGCAGGTTCTTGTGTTTTTATGGTCATCACTCCCAGCTGCAGTTTCCATTGTACAAACATGTGAAGCTTTTCTTTTGCAGCTGAGATATGAAACATAGTTGACCTCTCCACTCCATATTCAGCCACAAGCAAGACAGCCTTTTCGCCATGCTTCAGGCACTCACATATGTGTAGCTTCTGAGCTGTGCTCAGAACAGTACATTTTATCTTAACAGCTTTTGGTTTGGGTAGGCTGGTCTGAGATGTCTGGGAGATCATGAACAGCAGAACGGCAGACAATGAATGAAGGAGAGCAATGAGGAGTGACCTAAGTAGTCCATGAATTAGCAGCAATCAGCTCTTATCAACTGACAGTCACATTAAGTGACGTAATAAGTGCCTGTTCTACTGCTTGCTGCATTTATGCTAAAAACTTAGCACCTTGTAATGTTAGCCTGGGGGAGATGCCTGCAGTCCATTAAATAGGGATTTCTGGATAAACAGGGTTCTGATAATCGAGATTCCACTGTAAATGTAAAGTCCTCCCACACAGGGTGCTGCTTGGAATCTGCAAGGGTTGGACTAGCTGTTCTAAGCTATGGTTGTAGAAGGAAAGGATACTCCCCATGGTATCTGCCATTCTTCTAAATATTTAAAACAGCCAGTACAACTCAGCCTTCCATACTGTGCCTTTTTAGGATTATTATAAGATAGTTTAGGGTAATTGTTTTAGGGCCACTCAAACTGGAGCTTTACAGTGAGCTTTTGCCAGTTTAAACATAGAAACATTGATACACAGAATTTGTCAGCAGATAAGGACCACTTGGTCCATCCAGTCTCCCCATTGAACTCTACCTACAGTAACCCCACAGACCCTACTTGATCTCCAGTCCTTCCTCCTGCCCTTCATTTCTTTATTGCTCATTTATCATTGTTAGTTTCTGTTTTGGTGTTTTAATTTTATTTAAACATTTTTCTTACAATTTTTTTTTATTTACTGTACAATTTTCACTCAGTTATAATTGGTAATTTTGTGAACTGGTTTATTTATAGTTTATGCAATACAAGGTGCATAGATATTGTCAAACAATATACAAAATTCCTAGCTCCTTTGTGGAACTACACCAGAAGAAAAACTACAGGAGTATAAGAAGGAGAGTCACTAGTCATGACTAGAAGCAATCGAATAGTTCGCAAAAAAAGTAAAGTCCAGTCAGGTGAAGTATTGCAATTTTTTAAAATTAGTTGTCAGCTATAGATGTATTCTTCAGCAAAAGATCTGTAAGAGGATGGCTGCTAGCATGAGACCAGCACACAGAGAGAGAGTTTTCATTACAAAAATATTTTAAGTTCCAGGGCATCATTCCACAGGTGGAGATACTGCAAGAGTTGTACTAGCTGTTCTAATTATTTAGAGGAAAGGCAGATACTATGGTGAATATCCTTTCCTAATGTGTTATACAATTACATTACCCTATGCAAATAGATTCCCATATGCAAATCTCATGAAGATGCACTAGAACATCTAGTCATCCCCTATAGACCTGACTGAAAAAAATCTTAAAACAACACTATAATTCATTTTTGTTTTCACAAAAAAAAATACTATTAGTGATAACAGACTGTGTTTTTGCATACCCAACATTGAGTTAATTTTGATCTCTCTGTTTCAGAGCAAACGGTGAAACCCATGTATTATGGCTATGACTGCAAGACATGCAAGCTTTTCTATACCTACTGCTACGATGCCAGAATTTGTGAGGGTAGGCAACATTAGTGCTGATCCAAAGTGGGGGGAAAGGTGTGGTTGCAACTGTGCAAGTTACCACTTGTCTCTTCTTGTCTAATGTCATCTCTTAGCATTGATGAAGTGTGTGACATATAAAGGAAGTTCCCAAGAATACCATAATATACAGTATGTAAGCAATAACACATGACAGTGTGTGCATTAAAGCATTTTGATACTTGCCCCAGGGTGTTGTGAGGCACGAGGCATAGCCACTTGCCTTATGCCCTGAGAACTGCATCAAAATGCTTTAATGCTCAACAGGTAGTGTGTTATTGTGCTCACCATCCTGCATTGTGATTCGTCAGTCTCAGCAAGGAAGGGTTGGTGAAATGCAGTTGATGTTTCTAAATGCAGCCTCTCTGACTTTTAATAGCAACATGCTGTAGCATTCTGCCCGAATTCAAGTTCTTGCACCAAAAGACTGCCAACAAAATTGTGGCTATTGCCCCTTGACTGGGGTGGGGGCCACTAGCCTTGGACTGGCACACAGTGGTGATGTATTTTGGATTGGGGTCTGCAAGCACAGTGAGAGAGTACTTTCATGGGATGCTTTTGGAAGATATGAGACTCTGGTCTTTAAATCACTGAGAGAGTGAAATAAATGGCATAGAAAGAACATTTTTAATGTAATGCTTTCCCTAACCAGCTTAAAGACTGTCTGTCATCCAGCCTTCTTCCAGTAAGGAATTCTTTGATTGGAGGAAGGAGGATTTCTCCACTACCCCCTCTTCAGACAGGGAAGCAACTAAAACAATCATTGGTGGAGCAGGTCTCAAAACATGCGATTGGACGGTGCCTTAGCCCTGCTCCACACTTTCCCTGTCAGAGTGTTGAGTGTGGTGGTGTGAGCAGGACGCTTGCTTTCTTGCTGCTTCAGTGATCAGTCTCCTTTGTCAGTTGTCACACAGACATCAATCAAATCATTCGTTTGAACAAATTGTTTGTTTCTTTGTCAAAAAAAAAAAGAAAGCATATTACCTTGTCCTTTACCTATAACAAAAAAGTACACTTCTTTGAGAGTAGTTAGTTTTAGTTTGAAGAATCGGTGACAGGATATCTCGACCTCGAGAAGCACATTTTACTGTCATTGCAGTTCTGATTAAGCTAAATTCCTTGCTTAGTTGCTTTAGTTTATATCATCATTTTTCTATTCAAACAAGTCAGGGCAAAAAGTAAAATTTAACTACTACTTTTTTTTTTTTTGCAACCTCCTTATTAGTTTACTGCCTTTTATTGATTAGTCAGGACAATTGGTATAAGTAGTACTTTGAGTGTGTGCATGGCAAGGGGGGCATGAGTCTCTGCAGTCTGCTGTACTAAAAAAGTATAAGAAAAAAATTAAAAAGTAAGGCTTTTTTATATTGGAATCTGGAGGGACTGCATTTCATTTTGGAAGCTACAGGCTCAGCAAAGAAAGAATGACAGAGAGAGACTGTACTGCAGTGCAAAATGTGAAAAGTGCTCTGCTCTATCTCTGACTGACACTCTCTCACTTCACGCAGACAGCAGTGCTGAGTCCTGAGTTCTCCCTGTATTTTACTACTTAAAGTACTTAACTCAACACAGCCAACAGTGCTGTATTTACCTGTTTGGGAAAAGATCTCCCTTTATTTTACTACTTAAAATACTTGACTCGACGCAGCCAGCAGTGTTGTATTTTCCTGTTTGGGAAGAAATCTCCCTGTATTTTGCTACTTAAAGTACTTGACTCGACACTGCCAGCAGTGCTGTATTTTCCTATTTGGGAAAAAATCTCCCTGTATTTTACTACTTAAAGTACTTTTATTACTTAAGGTACTTGACTCGATGCAGCCAGCAGTGCTGTATTTACCTGTTTGGGAAGTAGTCTCCCTGTATTTTATTACTTAAAGTACTTGACTCAATGCACCCAGCAGTGTTGCTTTTTCCTGTTTTGGAAAAAATCTCCCTGTATTTCACTACTTAAAGTACTTGACTCGATGTAGCCAGCAGTGCTGTAGTTTCCTGTTTGGTAAGAAATCTCCCTGTATTTTGCTACTTAAAGTATTTGACTTGATACAGCCAGCAGTGTTGTATTTTCCTGATTGGGAAAAAAATCTTCCTGTATTTTACTACTTAAAGTACTTTACTTGATGCAGCTAGCTGTGCTGTATTGTCCTGTTTGGGAAAAAACTCTTCCTGAATTTGCACCTGG
Source organism: Neoceratodus forsteri (assembly GCA_016271365.2). Classification (NCBI taxonomy): domain Eukaryota; kingdom Metazoa; phylum Chordata; order Ceratodontiformes; family Ceratodontidae; genus Neoceratodus; species Neoceratodus forsteri. The sequence goes on along the minus strand of CM057449.1, from coordinate 172,202,843 downwards.
AGACACAACCACTATTTGCTACTAAAACAAATTTAATTAGTAATAGTTTTAAAATTCAATATGGAAAGACAGGTAGCATGTGTGTAAGAACCTTTACCCAAAACCACAGGAGGTAAACAAAACAGTAGCATCACTTCTAAGGCAATCCAGGGAATAGTGACAATGGTACAGAAAATTCAGGACATTGCAGGAATAACTCGTCGTGATTCTCAGAGGGTGAGCACAAGGGCCATCATAGTGTGCCAGCCAGTCTTAGTAAGCAGAGTGATGGATGATGATGAGGAAGAGAAGACAAATGAGACTGAGGGGGAAATCAGATAAAGTAGCAGTCAGTCTGTCAAATAGCAGTAGTTCTGGGGAATGGGATGAGGAGGAGGGGGAGGATTACAGGGCCAGAAAAAGAACAAAAAAGACTTCTAGGAAGGATAATGGTGGTGGTGATAAAAAAAGCAATGGGGCACAATGAGACACCCACACGTGAAGAGTGGAAACAGAGGATAGAAGATGGACATGCTTCCAGAGGAGTAGAAACAGAGGCAAGTGAGCCAAGAACAGTTGCTGTGCATCAAAATGTGCTGATTGACATTGAAAGACCTCAAAGAGATACTGGCAGTAGTAGTGGCTGTGGTTGTGGCATGGGTGGTGGTGAACATATCCTCCCCATAAGCAGCAATGCAACCAAATCTGTGAAATCTGTGGTGTGGGATTTTTCACACAAGATAAATCATCTGTGTGATAGTATGGGTATCACAAGTCATAAGAAGGAGTTAATTATCCCTCTTTACAAGACACTGGTTAGGCCCCATCTAGAGTACTGCGTGCAGTACTGGAGGCTGCACCTGTACAAGGATATTAACAAAATGGAGGCAGTCCAGAAAAGGACAACCAAAATGGTGCAGGGACTGCATCAGAAAACATATGAGGACAGATTAATGGAGCTCAGTATGTATACCCTAGAGCAAAGTAGGGAGAGAGGTGATATGATTGAAACATTCAAACATCTTAAGGGCATTAACAAGGTGAAAGAGTTTAACATGTTTTAATATAAGAAAAATAGCAGGACAAGACCAAGGGAGGGATAGTGAGGTTTAATAAAGGGAAGGGAGGATGGGCAGAGGGAGGCAGAGGGAGACTGTGAAAAGGCAGAGATACTAAACAAATATTTTTGCTCAGTATTTACAAATGAAGAGGGGGAGGTGCATAAAACAAACAGTAGAAACACTCTGGATACAGAAGTTGATACCAGCCCATTTACAGAAGAAAGGGTTCTGAAAGAACTCTTAAAACTGAAGGTGGACAAAGCAATGGGGCCTGATGGGATTCATCCCAGAATTCTAAGAACTAAGGGTAGAACTAGTGACACCACTGACTACCCTTTTAACAAATCATGGGAGGATGGGGTGGTACCCGAGGACTGGAGGAGGGCAGATGTGATTCCCCTTCACAAAAGTGGGAGCAAGGCAGAAGCAGGAAACTACGGACCTGTTAGTTTAACCTCAGTGATAGGGAAAATGATGGAATCACTTCTGAAGGAAAGAATTGTTGAGTATCTAGAGGCCAGAGGGGCACAGGACCCTAGGCAGCATGGATTCACAGCGGGAAGGTCATGCCAGACGAATCTGATAGATTTCTTTGACTGGGTGACCAAAGTAGTAGATCAGGGAAGGGCTGTGGACATGGCCTACCTAGACTTTAGCAAGGCATTTGACACAGTCCCACACAAAAGATTAATATACAAGTTAGCCAGCCTGGGAGTGGGTCCCAAGATGACAGCCTGAGTAAAGAATTGGCTGGAGAATAGGACACAGAGAGTAATAGTAAATGGAGTCCACTCAGAAGAAAGGAAGGTTACTAGTGGGGTACCAGGTTCAGTATTAGGACGGTCCTCTTCAATGTCTTTATAAGAGACATTGCAGAAGGACTGGAAGGAAAAGTATGTCTCTTTGCAGATGACACAAAGATCTGCAACAGAGTTGATGCACAGGGTGGGGTGGAAAGGATGAGAAGGGACTTGGCAAGGTTACAGGAATGGTCAGATGTATGGCAGCTTGGAGTCAATGCTAAGAAGTGCAAGGTAATGCACCTGGGAAACAACAACCCAGGGGAAGAGTACACAATGGGGGGTGAGATACTAACAACAACAAAAATGGAAAGTGACATGGGGGTAGTCATATCAGATGACCTAAAGGTGGGCAAGCAATGTGAGAGGGCAGCAAGGAGGGCTGGGGGGATACTGGGATCCATAGGGAGAGTAGAAAACAGGAAGTTATTATCCCTCTGTACAGACAGCTGGTGAGACCCCATCTGGAGTACTGTGTGCAGTTCTGGAGACCCAATCTCCGCAAAGACATAGACAGGATGGAAGCTGTCCGGAGGAGGGCAACTAAAATGGTGCAGGGTCTGCAGGAAGACATGAAGAGGGCGAAAGGAGCTTAATGTATATAGCCTCGAAGAAAGGAGGGAGGGGCCATGATAGAAATGTTCAAGTACCCTGCTGAATCAACAAAGTCCAAGAGGGTAGCATCTTTCAAAAAAGAGGTGTGCAAGAACAAGAGGGCACAATTTGAAGATGGGGGGGCGGCTCAGAGGTAATTTAAGGAAGTATTTTTTCACAGAGAGGGTTGTGGATGCATGGAACGGCCTTCTGGAGGAGATTGTGGAGTCAAAATCAGTGATGGAATTCAAGCATGCATGGGACAGTCATAAGGCAATTCTAGGGGGTGGGGGTAGGAAGAAGTAGGCTGCTGGTTAACTAGGATCTGCAGCTTATCCAGTAGGTAGGGAAATGGGCAGACTGGGTGGGCCAAGCGGTCCTTATCTGCCATCAAATTCTGTTTCTATGTTTCTAAGAGGACACAGCATGAGATTAAAGGGAGGCTGATTAAGGGGTAATGTGAGGAAGTTCTTTTTCACAGAAATGGTGGTGGATACATGGAACAGCCTACCTCAGGAAGTGGTGGATATGAATACAGTGCAGGGCTTCAAACAGGCATGGGGTAGGCTTAAGGAAGCAATACAGATGAGTATAAGTAGATAGAACATTGACAGAGTAAATGCCTATGGCACACTCATAACGTAGAAAAAATGGGCAGACTAGATGGGTCTTGCGGTCCTTATCTGCCATCAACTTCTATGTTTCTATGTATCTTGCAGCCATGTGGTTCTCAAATTATGCAAAACAAAACTAAGTCACGGAAAAGTGGGTAATCAGATGGGAACATCAACAATGATAAGACACATGAACAAGTCTCACATTTATCAGTATAAAAAAGCACAAAAGGAGCACACACAAGTTGTTGCACTGCTGTACTCAGCTGAGTAGGATGAGGATATGGATGTTGACCACGGTGATGAAGTAATTGATGCAGAGGTGGAGGATGATGAAAGTCTGACTTCCAGTCAAAGCACATCTTCAATTTCTCATTTCTTTACCCCTCAGAGTCCACCACCAAAGTCTAACCGGAGTCATATACCATCCATGGTCACAACATCCATCCATCATGGTGGTAAAGGTCAAGGGAAGCAGCCCAGAAAATCAGGTGATATCAGCAAGTGTAGTGGCCATCAAATTTCTTTGAAAGACTGTTTTGAGTGGTCACAGCCCAACAGGCCTGAGGCAAAGTGATTAACACAGGCAATTGGGGAGATGATAGCCACCAACTTGCTCCCATTCTCCTTTGTGGCTAATCCAGGTTTTAAAGCATTAATGGAAATCGCTGTGCCAAAGTATCAGGTCCCCAGCTGGAACCTATTTCTCAAGTGTTGCCATCCCAGACTTGTATGACGTTGTTCAGAAAAGCGTGTCTGGTGCTCTGAAAGGTTCAGTGGGCAAAAAGGTTAATGTTGCAACAGATATGTGGACCAGTGGCCGGACAACTGACTATATGGCTGTGACCGGCCATTGGGTAAACTTTCCTCCCTCCTCCTCATCATCATCATCATGTAGTGGCTGGCACTGGCAACAGCAGCCGCAGAAGCAAGAAGCAAGGTTCTTTCTCTGTTTGCAGGCAGCTTTATGTATTTATGGTTTTGAAAAAGACCACAAAGCAGAACATCTTCTGGAGGGCCTTGAAAAAATGTTTGCTGAGTGGTTGACTCCAAAGTCCTTGCAAGCTGGGTTTATAGTGTCTGACAATGCTTCAAATATTGTGAAAGCGGTAAGTTTACACATGTACCTTGCATTGCACACACTATTAAGTTGGTGGTAAAAGACTTAATCAGTGAGGATGGAAATGTTCAGAACTTGATTGCAGCTGCCCACACTGTGTGCACCCATTTTAGCCATTCTGTTAAAGCCCAAATGTTGTTGTGGCAGATTCAGATTGAAAACAGCCTCCCTCTCCACCAGATGATACAGAAAGTTCCAACCCAGTAGAATTCCACTTACTAGATGATGCAGAAAATGCTTGAACAACAGAAAGTCATCCATCAGCATGCAATCCAACATGGCATTGGGAAGGGAGATGTGAATATCAGCCCCAATCAGTGGTGTCGGATGGAGAATCTTTCTTGTATCCTTAAACCCTTTGAGGAGGCTACCCGAGTGGTGAGCTCCGATGGTGCTGGGCTAAGCCAGATACTTCCCTTAATTTCACTCATCAGGCTGAGATTGGAGTGTTTCGAGTCACAGTTCCTTGACACTGATGACATCAATGCTGCATCACTTGTGGGGAAAATGTTACAAACCTTCCTGGGTGACAAGCGCATTATAAATATGTGCAAAGCTGAATATTTCATTTTGGCCACACTTCTAGATCCTCGGTTTAAGGATGCAGTTGAAACATTCTTCAAACCATATGACTTTAAAGACCTGGAATACTTTTGTGAACTGTTAATTGAGAAAGTGTCAGCATGTAATTGTTGAAAAAAATAGTACATCATCAGTGCCCTTTTGGAAACATTCAAATTCTGAACAAAATCTGGTGGAGAGGGAGGGAGCACAATCTGCCATTGCTGCTGCTGCTGGCACTACCACTACTGATGTTTTTGGCTGTCAAACACCAACCAGAACTGCTGCTACACCACAAGAAGACAAACTACTGTGGGACATGCTGTCAGACTTTGGTCTAATAGAGACAGCTGGAAAGGCTCAGCCGACTATTGTGGTACCAGAAGTCCCTGCTGCAAAAATGGTTAAGGATTATAGGGAGGAGACTGTACATCTCACTGCAGGTGATGAACCATTGCTTTATTGGCAACAGAAAAAAATCAATGTAGCCTTCTTTAACTGAGATCGCAGTTGAATACCTCAGTTGCCCATTCGCCAGCACATATTCAGAGAGAATTTTTAGTGCTGCTGGGACAATAGTGAATGACAAAAGAACATTTCTTGCCACAAAGAATGTAGAAAGGCTCACTTTTCTAAAAATGAACCCGCCACAGTTAAAAAACGTATACTGTCCAAACTTTATGTAGGCTAAGAGCATCCGGATGGCATGCCACGCTGATGACGACGATGACGATGATGATGATGGTGAGGGATTCTGCTGCCATTAGTAGCCACTAGCCTTTCCACCTGTCTTTCCTCCACTGGTGGGTCCCCCTGCCTTCTCCTCATCCTCTTCCTTGAGTTCCATTAATTACTGAAACAAATATCTACTGATAGTTATCATGCGCCACTGAGGCCCAACCTAGAACCGGAAGTTGAAGGGTCACTACATTCTACTGTTCAGCTAAAACAACCGTAAATAGCTACACATTACTGTCACATAGTTCTTCAACCATTTGGTTTTATTGCCATTTTTTTAAATACAGATTCAGTACTTATTAGGCTCTTAACAAAAGAATATTAAAATAAATAAATAAATAATAAATAACCCGTCTTTGTTCAGGTCCAACTCCAGATGGGGATTTAATTTTAATTATTTTTATTTTTTGCTGCAAAATGTCAACTTTCCCTTCATTATTTCAATGCTGCACCCACGGACACATCCAGCGCTTTGATCTGAATGAGCTATCCACCAGATACAAACTGTTTTCATCATGACCTGGAAAATGACAATAAAAGACTAGAATTTAAAAAAATGGTATTCCCACGTACTGAACTGACTGACCATCATAAGAATAAAAAAATCATTGATCTTACTCTACCCCCCAACTCCAAGTCCAACACCTTGGGACACTCCCTCTTACAAATACAATCCACCCTCCATTGTTAGATCCCCAACCGCACACCTTGCATCATAAAGAAAATTGGCAGATGGTAGACTCTTATGGGTTTTTCCATTATTCTGAGTAAAGATGAGGAATATATACATCAGGAAAGGATCCCCCTTTTCACATTTCCAACAAGAAGACTCTGACTATACTGACTCCTATCCTCCTTCAACCAGATACCCAAATATGCTAATACCTATACCTCTCCCTCTACCTACTGTTACACACATCCCTCTCACACCTGTCTCCTTAGCAATATCATACTAACATACTAAGAAGCCAACAGAGTAGGCCCTATGGTCTATCAAGTTTGCTCGAGGATCAGTGCCCATATAGGGCACCGTTATGGCCTCTCCCACCCTCCCCACATGGTCCCCCACGCCCATCCCCCAGCGGGGTTCTGAGATGCACCCTCTCCCTATACCTATTCCAGCCTGTCTTGAACCCCTTCACAGTTGCAACTGCCACCAGCTCCTCAGGCAGCGCATTCCAGGGTTCCACCACCCTCTCAGTGAAGTAGCATCTCATTGTCTATCCCCTTAGTCTCCCACCAACCAAGCTCATTGAGTGCCCCCTGGTGGACCCTACCTCCCTCAGCTGAAACACCGTATCTTGGCTTAGCCTATTTATTCCCTTGAGATATTTGAAGACCTCAATCATGTCCCCTCTGTCCTTCCTCTCCTCCAGAGAGTACAGGTTGAGCTCCTCGAGCCTCTCCCCATAGGGCTTTCCCCCATACCCTGTATCATCCTGGTCGCCTGCCTCTGGACCCTCTCCAGAAGAGCAATATCTCTTTTCAAGTAAGGATGCCAAAACTGTACGAGTATTCTAGGTGTGATCAAACCAGGTAATTATACAGCAGAAGGAACACCTCTTCACTCTTCGAGGTAATCCCCCTGGCTATGCACCCCAGCATTTTATTTGCTTGGGCTGCAGCCCTTCTACACTGCTCTGAGTTGTTCATTTTGGCATCCACCACCACCCTGAGGTCCTTCTCCCCCATCAAAACCTGCAGTGTCTCCCCTCCCAAGGTGTACACAAGAGCTGGGTTTTTGGCCCCCAGGTGTAGAACCCTACACTTCCCAGTATTAAACTTTAGTTTCCAGGCACATGATCACCTCTCCAGAATCTCTAGGTCCTCCTGGAGGACCAACCTCCCTTCCTCCCTATCCACCACTGCCCCCAGCTTCGAGTGGTCAGCAAAGAGGCTCATCTTGCTCCTGATAACACTTCTGATGTCTGAGATATAAGCGTTAAACAGGAGTGGGCCCAGCACTGATCCCTGTGAGACCCGCTAATGACACTCCTGGGAGATGAGACCTCCCCCCACAACCATCACCTTCTGAACATGACCTGTTAGCCAGTTTCCTATCAACCCAACCACCTCTCCAGAATCTCTAGGTCCTCCTGGAGGGCCAACCTCCAGGAGGACCTAGAGATTTACTATCCACCTGACCTCCACCCCCATTTCCCCCAGCTTCTCCAGCAGCCTGGGATGCGGCACTGAGTCAAACGCCATGCTGAAGTCTAGAAAGAGGACATCTACTGGTCTGCCCTGATCCGGTGCTCTAGTCACCCGTTCTAGAACTCCACCAGGTTGGTCTGACATGATCTGCTCTTGACAAAACCATGCTGGCGATCATCTAGGTGGCCCCATGCCTTCATAAATTCCTCCAGCCTCTCTTTTAAGATAACCTCCATCACTTTGCCCACCACCGACATCAGGCTTACCGGCCTGTAATTACCTGGCTCCTCTCACGTGCCACCCTTGTGTATAGGCACGATATGGGCCATCCTCCAGTCCTGAGGCACCCAACCCGACTGAAGGGAGGAGTTATAGAGGTCTGCCAGAGGTGCAGCCAGGGTATCAGCCAATTCCTTTAGCACCCTGGGATGGATCCTGTCTGGGCCCGGTGCCTTCTCCACCCTTATGGTTTTGAGGGCTTCCCACACCCTCCCAATGGGGATTTTATCATCCATTGCCCCCTATCTGCCAGTCCCCCTTGCTCCTCCCCTTGCAGTGCTGCCCCCCATCCTCCCTAGTCAAGACCAAAGCAAAATAGTCATTTAATACCTCTGCCTGCTCCCCTGCCTCCTCCACCCACCCACTCCCTGAACTCAGCCTACTAATCTGCCCCTTCTCTTTCCTTCTCTCTCTGATATACCTGAAGTACCCTTTTTCACCCCTTCTAATCCTCTGAGCCAACCTCTGCTCTGCCCCCTCCTTAGCCGATCTCACCACGCTGGTGACCTTCCTGGCTATCATATCATACTCCCCCTTGTCTATGACCCACCAAGAACATCTGTATCAGCTATAAGCAGTCTTTTTTTCCCCCTCATATGCAGCCCATCATGCTTTGCATTGTGGGGGCATATGTGATTTTGTATTTCTTTGAAACTTGGCTTCCCGACCAAATGCCCCTTGGGGTAACCATTGCCTCAGTGCTTGCGCACAGAGGTTCTTTGTCTTTTAAATTGTTTTATGTTTTAATTGGGTTCACCACAACATAACCCAGATAGACCATCTTAGGGTAGCTGGTTCATTCTACTAGGGTGTCAAACAGGTGAGGCATACTGATGAGTCCTGGTAGGATGAAACATGTGTCTATGTCTTCTGTTGGCACCCTTTGCAAACTGTGTAAGAGGCCTTTCGGCACCATGCATTTCTGCTTTAAGTTGAACCAGCATAATATTCTGTGGTGATTTGCATATGCAGCCCATCATGCTTTGCATTGTGGGGGCATGTGTGATTTTGTATTTCTTTTTTTCCCTCACTGCATCCTGGACCTCCCTTGTCCACCAGCTCAGTCGCCTGGCTCTACCCCACTTGTGTCGTTCCTTTGTGTAGGCATTGGTAGCTTCCAGGAGCCCCTTTTTAATAATTTTCCACCGGCTCTCACTGTCCATACTCAGCCTCATCCCATCTAGGTAGCGCTTAAGGATCTGTTCCATACCCCCAAAGTCTGCACCTCTAAAGTCAACTACTGTCATTTTTATGCGATCTACCCTCCCCCCCAGGTCCATGGAAAACCAGACCATGGCGTGATTGCTTCCACCAGTGAGTCCCCAACTACTAGGTCCCTGATGAGTTCACTGTCTAACAGGACCACATCCAGGATGCGACCCTCCCTCGTAAGGTCACATATCGTAGGGTTGTAGGGTCTATATCACATAGATAATTTTTTTTTTCCAAACACTGTACTTTTAGGAAATGTCTAGAACCCTTCTTCACTGTTCAAAGAATATGACCAAAAAAGTGAAAAATCAATTAGATCCTTTTTTCCTCCTCTGTGCATTAAATTCCTCCATCCACTTCATTGGACACTGTCCTGCCTTTCTTGATTGCACTTCAATCTGGCCAGTCTGTCAGAATGAAACAGCCTCTTCTCTCATATGTGAAAGTAGTGCTTGCTGGTTGTCGGTGTCATTACTACCATATATGATATAAGCCAAGAAGTTCTGTTGTTAGAGAAAGAGGTGGGGAAGGGGTGTGTTGGGAAGGGTGGGACAAATGGAGTAATATTGACACAGTTATCTACGGAAGGTATGGGGAACAGGTCAGGACAGTGTACTAGAGGGACAGGAGAGAACAAGGGTGGGTAACACTGACATTTACTCAGAAAAACAGAAAACCCAAAATTGATACTGGATGCCAGTCACCCCTGCATTTCTTTATGGCCCATGGCCACAGCCATTGGGCTCTATTAGTACCTGGGTCTAACAGTGGGGGAAGAATTAAAGTTACGGTAACAGGGTGTAGCTCAGGGGGTTAACCCTTTGGGCTGCAACCAGATTTAAAAAGCAAAAGTTGTCAGGGATGCTATACGAGTCATATATCATCCCTGACCTTTATTGCTTGCTAAATCTGTTTCGACACTACAAGAACAAGATAGCTATTATAGCCAATCTTGTCGGGTCAGCAGATCTGGCTTGCATCACCGAGACCTGGCTGGATGAGAATGCTGGCCCTATTTTGGCAGCAGCGATTCTGGCTGGTTTCTCGGTGATACACCTTGCGAGATGGAATTGTAGGGGTGGGGGTGTAGCAATTTGTTTTAAATCGAAATTGAGCCTTGTGGATGTGCCAGTTGAGGGAATCAGATCCTTCAAGTGTGTTGTGGTCACAGGTGTGGGTTGCAGAATCATTCTCATAAACCGTCCACCCGGAACTGCGAAGCTGGTCCTGTAGGAAGTTGCAGATTTTGTTGTCGATATGGTATTGGAGTCCCCCAGATTGATGGTGCTGGATGACTTCAATGCCTGGGTCAACGACAAACTCTCACTATTTGGTCAGGACTTCCTCCAACTTATGTTTTTGTTGGGCTTCACACAGGCAGTTGCCTCTGCGACTCACATTAAAGGCCTCTCATTGGATCTGATTTTCTTCCTCGGGATGGAAAACTCCAACTTGTTGGTGGAATTGGTTGGATGGTCTGATCACCATCTTATAAGGTTCAATTTCTTTGCTCCCCCTTATAGACCTGCCCCTGTGGAGATGGTCCAATACCACCCTTTGCGGGGAGTGACCCCAGATGGTCTTTTGGCACAACTGGACCTAGCAGGATTACCAGATACAAGTGAGGGCCCCAAGAACCTTCTACAAGCCTATAATCGGGCTGTGGTGGGGGCTCTTGATGCCTTGGTTCCTGTCCAGGTACGCCCTCTCACCCTCCACTCTCGGCCCCCTTGGTTTGATGGGGCATTGAGGGAGTTGAGGTGAGAGGGGCGAAGATTAGAACGTAGCTGGCGGAGAACTGGCCTGGGCACCAATAGATTTAGACTGATGGTACATTTTAGAAACAATCAGTCGGCAATCTCCTGTAAGAAGGCAGAATTCCTGTCCAGAGAGATTGCTGCAGCTCAGAATCAACCAGCTCAGATCTTTCGAACTGTGGACAGACTGTGCAATCCAACCTGTCTGCAAGTTTGGAGAGCTTTATCTCATGAAAAGTGTGAGGAGTTTGTTCACTTCTTTGCTGATAAGGTTGCCAAAATCAGGTCAGAGATCCATTTGGCTCATTCTTTAGGGGGGACGGTGGTCAGCTGAATGTCACTAGACCTCGGTTTTGCTGGATGGAGTTCGATCAGCTGGGGATCGAGGATGTCATGTGGATTCTCGGGGATTTGCTCCTGACGTGTTGTAGTTTGGATCCGGGCCCTACTCACCGGTTATTACCTGTAGGCTGTTTTGATGTCATTGGCCCGGTCCTTGCAGAGATAGTCTGGTGTTCACTGGGACACATGAATTTCCTTGCTCCCTGAAGGAAGCAGTGGTGACTCCCCTTCTCAAGAAATTCTGACTTGACCCATACTGCCCCGCTAACTACTGACCGATCTCTAATCTTCCCTTTGTGGGGAAGGTTATTGAGAAGGCTGTGGTGCTACAGTTGGAGAACCATCTTACCATCCATGACATCTACAATCCTCTCCAGTCCAGATTTTGTAAAAGGCATAGTACCGAGACCACTCTGGCTCGGGTGCTCAATGATCTCCTGATTGCGAGAGACAAGAGATCCCACACCATCTTGGTATTTCTCAATCTCTCCTCAGCCTTTGACACCATGGCGTGCTGCTGGAATGCATGCATGCAGTTTGTGGCCTGTCTGGTATGGTCCTCAGATGGTTCCATTCATTCCTCACTGGTAGATCACAGAGGGTGGTCTTGGGGATTTATTCCTCTGAGGCATTCTCTCTGCCTTGTGGGGTGCCACAAGGTTCCGTACTGTCCCCCATGTTGTTTGTGGTGTATATGCTGCCATTAGGAGACATGGTGAGATGGTATGGGCTGAGGTTTCACTGTTATGCAGATAATACACAGCTCTACCTGTCCTTAGCACCTGACCAGGATGGTGCACTCTTGGTCTTTAACAACTGCCTGGCAGAAATCCAGGATTGGACCAGCTGGCTGAAACTGAATTCTGACAAGACTGAGATGTTGGTGGTGGATCCTGGTCAACAGATAGAGGGATTGGGAATGGGCTGTCCCTCAGGACTTTGGCTTAGGGGTCCCAGTTACCAACCTCTGAAAGGGTGCGAAATCTGGGGGTAATACTTGACGACAGTCTGACACTTCATTCTCAGGTGTCGGCCGTAGTTGTCCTTTTTTTTCCATCTGAGGAATATCACCCGGATTAAACACTTATTTCCATCTGGCGACCTTCCAACTTTGATCCACACCTTTGTGACGTCACGCCTTGACTATTGTAACTCCCATTACCTAGGGCTTCCAGGGGTTGATATCTGCCGCTTACAGCTGGTGCAGAATGCTGCGGCCAGGCTGTTGTCTGGATCATCTCTATCCAGTCATATTACACCTGTGCTGTGTGAACTGCACTGGCTGCCAGTTCAGTGGTGGATCACCTTCAAGGTTGGCTTGCTGACCTATAAAGCCCTACATGGACAGGGACCGAGCTACCTGCAAGATCTCCTGCATTCTTATCGCTCCCTCTGACCACTCCACTCGATCGATAGGAGTTGCTGGAGATTCCCAGGGTACTATTAAAAACATCTGGGTCGAGGGCTTTTTCATTTGCGGCCCCAACCCTATGGAATTCTCTGCCTCGTTGGATACAGGAGTGCCTGACAATGGAGTGCTTCAAGACTGCCTTAAAAACGTATTTATTCGAGCTTGCTTTTGGTGCTGTCTTGTAATTGGGTTCTTTATTAATGAACTGTGGTATATATTGAATGACGTATTTTAATATTTTATGGTTTTTAATTGTTGTTTACTGTGCTGTGCTCTGATACATTGTGAAGAGCGCTATATAAATAAAGATTATTATTATTACTATTTTACAGCATCTACTGAGAATAAATAGGTTTGACAATATATAACCAAGTTCTATCCGGTTCTACTTGAGTATAAAAAATCCACATATTTTATTTTGCATGTTTAGAAATGTACATGTAGTACTAACTAAGATTCTAACTTTAAGAATGGTAAGTTTCTATTAGGCATCTAAGATCTGTCCAGTATTGTGGAAAGCTTAAGGGTTAACAAAGGATGCTCCAGAGACAAAATGCAATCTTTACTTTTTATTTGCAGGTAGCAAACTAGCACTTTCTTCGTAGAATAAAAAAAAAATAAATTGAACTGTATGTTTAAGCAAAATAAATTGCCGGAAAATTCAAGCAGGAATATTTATTTTGGCAGTAGGAAATCCTACTATTACCTCCGAGGTGCTCACACTTCAGCACCCAAATCCCATCGTAATAGCCTCCTCTGGCCTGCCATCTGGTTCCATGGTGCCTCGTCCAGGTCACCATTTCCACATATCCTCATCTCCACTGGCGCTATGCACTCTTCTGCCTCTCTTCTGAGGTACTATTTCCAGTACCCCTAACTGAGCTCTCCTGTGTATCCTTCAGACACTCAGCCAGGACACCCCACTTCTGGTACCAACTGTAGTGGATTTGTTGTTCAGGAGACAATTAGCAGGCAGACATCTAGAGTTAGTGCATATAAAATGCCAGGCTGGCATTTATCATTTTATTATTTGTAGCATACAATGATGATAATTCAGAACAGAAAATAAGAAAATTGTCATTAAGTCCATAACATCAATGCTGTCTAGGGTGTAGACACAAGCCTTCTAAACTTAAGGTCTTACACCTCTCACAGTTATTTCTAGACTGACGCCTTATCTAATAAATCCACCCTAGTGGTAGGCTTATATATGTTTTTATCAATGACATCACTGTCATGTGACATCAATTAATTTCCAGTTAAGTACATTTGAGTTTCCAGGCTCACAACTTGCTCCTATACAAAGTACAAAAAGTTGCTTTTAAGCCTTATTACTTTAATAACTATTTCTTCCCAACATCTTTATTACACACCATAATCCTGGTTAGAAAGTGACTCTAAATGCTTGATTATCTTTTTAATTACTGTAAGCTCCTCCCTCAATCAATAATTAAAGCAGCTAGAATCTGTATAAATATAAGCCTCTAGGGGCCGCTGCTTCCCTATAGCAACAGACTGAGTGCAGAAGAAGAGCTTGTGCAGCCGACACCCTATCCTACTGCAGAGAAGGCTGCAGCTTATCAGGCCACCAAACAGTATCTTTTCTCTCTCTTTTTACCCTCTGCAAGACTGTTTACACACCAGTAAATTAACCTGAGGTAAGCTATTGACCCAGCATTTTGCTATGATGTGAGGTGGGGGCTGTCAGTTCTTTATTTTAATTTTGTTTAATGGAATTACTTTAGTTTTGTATCCATATCAGGCATTACTGACTCTGCTCACACAGGCTTGAAGGTGACAGGACTTTTAACAGAAATCCCCAATTTCTATCCACAGCTACAATGCGTACTAGGGCTTAATGTAACTTATTTACTGTATTCATTTATGTTAAGGTTGCTGCGTAGTGTGCTATGTGTGACAATTCATGCAGGCACAACAGCAGCACTATACAGACAGCATCTCTAGACACTGATACTTTTACTTCAGCAGAAAATGGTTTGTGCCTTATTGTAAGACCCAAGGGCCTTCCTTTTGTTACTACTCTTTCAGGGGACATTACCAGCCACAAAGGGGGGCGGTCACTCTTCCTATAGACCCAACAATACTGCAACTTGCTAACAGAGCATCTAATAATACTGTATCTTAGTAATATCCCACTTATGTTATCTTTGTATTTCTAGCATGGCAGTACAAGATACATAATAAAGTAAAGGGAAAGGGAATGCTGCTTACTGGTTTATTTAATCCTGGGCTCATTTAACTAGCCGCTAAGTAAAACACATATTGCCGCTTGTGTTTTAGTTTATAACTACAAGGTTTCCTTACATGAACCTTTTTGCCTGGACCCAGAAGGAAGAGAACTTGAAAGAGGGTTTAGACAATGAAGGGGGGGGGGGTGCTGCTTAGAGGTGGCCTGCCTCCAACCAAGAAAGAAAGGGATAACTGCACAGGAAAGGAAGATAGAGGTTGCAACCCTAGAAAACAGACAATACAGATGGGTCCTTACTCTGTGGCTCCCTTTCTATATTTTATTATTACTGCAATTAAAGGCACAGATGTATTTTATATTTCTTACTTTCTTTCTTTGTACAGAAAGCACTGTTCTGGTACTTTAACCATATCATTTAACATATCCCTGTACTTTATTAGCTAGCACTTTTAATCTTTAACTGTTTTTAAAGCACTCCAGCACTTTCATCTATTCCTTCCATGTACTTCATATAACATAGGCATAAGGTAGGATAATGGGGGGGGGGGGGCAAAGAAAGACCCACATCTCTCCCTACCAGGGCACCTCACCAATGACAGGGCTTACCCGGTCACAAGTATAAAACCAGATTAGAAGAACTAGGGCTATGCAGTCTAGCTATAAGAAGGAAATGTGGGGTTATGTTATTCTACTTTGACATTATGAACGATCCGCAGTTGCTTACAGAATTAAATGAGGACTACAAAGATATTGCTTCTCTTACTAGGGAACACCCGTTACAAGTAAAAGTTAAAAAATTCAAAACTAATAAAAGAAAATATTTTCACACACAGCTGGGAACCTGTGGAATAAACTTGCAGAAAACATAATAAGCGAGACTAGAGAATCATTTAAAAGAAATCTAGACAGATACAAAGCCGGGGGAGGAAATATGAGTTACTACAACTTGTACTAATAGAAGCTGCTTTTGGGCTTCAGCCTTCTTTGCTCCTCACGCATTAAGTGACAAGTTCTGCAAAGCTTTGGAGCACTGAGACAGAATCTTATGCACCAAAGCTGATACATACCATTCTTAGTACTACATGTCCTTTCCCAAACATGCAAAAACAGTACTGCTGTGGATTTCTTAATTAAGTAGAACCAGGTAAAATGTGGTTATTATATTGCAGAACCTGGTTTTACTTAGTAGAACTTGGTTTTATATGGTAGAACCTGATTTTATGTGTTATTACCTGATTTTACTTGGCAGAACTTGGTTATAACTTGTGGAACCTAGTTCTACGTGGTAGAAACTGGTTCTACTGGGTTCTACCTGGTAGAACCAGGCAGAACTTGGTAGAACTTTTTTGGGTTCTACTCAGAAAGTTCGCGAGGTAGAACTTTAAGAGGTTCACGCAGCCCTACTTTAGACTGGCCCCTTTAAGAAACTTTTGAGCATTTTCAGCTCACACTGTTATATGAGTTGTATTCCTAGTCACCTTCATGAATTGGTGACACTCTGCCAAGGCCCCTAGAGAAAAATAAGCTTCCACCTTTTTTTTTGAATCATGTTTCTTTACTTTCTGAGTACCAACATCTTTCTAACGGCACTACAGGGTCAAACTTCCAGTTGAGAGGACGTGGTCAAACTGAGTGGTTGCAAGAGAGGAGAGAGGTGAATTTATTTACTATATTTGTGGCAAAAGGTTTCTTTTTTGCAGCTTCTGTGAGCAGCATCTGGTTGCAGTAACTAGAAACTGAGAAAACTGCCAACTGTGATTGTGCTGTACTCAAGAGTGTCTCAAGCACAGGTGTTTACTGTGTCCTTGTGTTTGTCGTAATAACCAGCCAGTTATTACAGCAAATAATAACTGCCCATCACCGCCGAAATAATTGATGGCCAGTTATTATATGGAGAATAATGGCAAGGGCAAGGCAAGGCACATTTTATTTAAAAAGACGCCCATCCCGGAGGCTCTGGGCACCGTACACTAATCAATAAATACAACACATCACAATAATAATCAATTAAATACCATAATCTGAACAAGTTAAAACAAAATTTGATATATAATTAACTACCCTCAACTTCAGCAGCATTTAAAGTCTCTAAGACTAAATTAACAACAGATTAATCTTTATTAAAAAGACAGGTAAGGAACTATAAGACATAGTCCGGGAAGGCATGATTGCACAAAAAGGCCTTGAGGCGGGCCTTAAAACCTCAACAGATGGGGCCTCCCTAACGGCTAGAGGAAGTGAATTCCACAGGACAGGGGCAGCAACACTAAATGCTCTGTCACCAGCAGTTCTTAACCTCGTCCTGGGAATCACTAGGAGACCCCTAGAGGAGGAGCGGAGGGAGCGGACCTAGACAGCAGGTGCAAGAAGGTCCTTCAGGTAGCCAGGGCCCAGGCCATGTAGGGCCTTAAAGGTGATCAAACCCACCTTAAAGAGGACCCTCCACCTAACCGGCAGCCAGTGCAGTTGATGCAACACCGGGGTAATATGACAGTATTTAGACTGTCCTGTCAACAGCCTTGCTGCTGCGTTCTGCACCAGCTGCAGTCGGCGCAAGGTGCCCCCAGAGACCCCGAGATAGAGTGCATTACAGTCGTCAAGCCTGGACATCAGGAAGGCATGCACCAAAGTGGGGAGGTCCAGTGGCGGAACTAGGGGCTTTATCCTGGTGATATTCCTCAGATGATAAAAGCTGGTATGGACAACTGACGCCACTTGAAACTCTTGTGTCAAACCACTGTCAAGAATAACACCAAGATGGATAATAGATAGGTAAGTGTGTGTTATGGATTTTTTTCACACACCGAGGTGTGTGATGACCGCATAAACCTCGAGGGTGAAGCTCAAGAGGTTTGTGTAGTCATCACACACCAATTGAAAAAATCCATGTTTCACACTCACTATCACTTTGTTTTATAATTGCTGGTGCAGGGACTTGCTATGTAGAAGTAAAGGAGCTGAGGGCGAGTGACTTGGAGGGTCCGGTACTGTAGCATGACCGAGCAGAGTTCATTGTTGTAAAGAGTATGCTACAAAATTTGTAGGATCAGGCAGGTTTAGTGTAAAAAGTATGCTGCTTGTTTTGGTAAAAGATATTTTTTTTTACTTTTCTGCAAGATAAGCCACCGAGTGTACAGCGAGGACAGCAAGTGACTCGGCAGCTTCAGAAAACTCCACGCAAGAGTGTGAGCAAGTGTTGTTATAGCAACACTCGCTCACGCTTGCATGGAGTTTTCTGAAGCCACTGAGTCACTCAGCTGTCTTCACTGTACACTCGAGCTTTTTGCAGAAAGGTAAAAAATATACTTACCAAAGAAGCAAGCATACTTTACACTAAACCTTCCTGTTCCTACAAATTTTGTTACATCTCTACGGTGAATGTCACTTTCGGCATGCTACAAAAACGAGGAAAAAGTTATTGCAATCCTGGACGACAATGATAGTACACGTTGTTTGGAGAATGCCATAATAACCCGATTTCGGGTTATTACGGCGTTTGAGCCGTAATAACCCGAAATCCAGTTATTACAGCATTTGACATTAACCATAATCCAGTTGATAAAGAGGGTCATCAGTAATTATTAAGGAATAAAGTACACTTAAGTGTACATAATGAGGCTGTGATGGCATAGAGGGGTTCTGGGGACTTTTATAAACCACACGTGCAAAGCACTAGTGATTTGTATTTATCACCAGGACCCCAAGATGCCATTACAGCCTTATATGTACACATTTGGTATATTTGTTTCTAATTTTTTCAATAGCTGATTTGCCTGTACTGTCAGTGTTGCAAATTTTAAATTCACTGGTAAATCACAGGGAATTGACCAGCTATGCACTATGTGACGTATTTGTATAGTGGCCACCTCATAATTCGCTTCAGTTTTGGAATTTTACTATCCAAATTGATGTAGTTTGCCACCTTGTGGCAAATTTTTGCCGCAAAATGCACCAGTTCACATAGTAAAATCTGCCGCCAGGTGCAAAGTGTGTCAATTTGCGTAGTAATTATGCAAATTGATGCATTTTGCAGTGAACGCCGCAAATTACAGACTAAAATACTCTGCAGTCAGCTAGCCTGTACCTGCTTTGATGCCTCTGACAATCTGAGTGTTTTTACTTTCACTTTTGCTACCTGAGGCATCAGTGACATAGGAACCCACCATTTACAACCTTATAATTGGTCAGTTCCTGCGACAACTATCCAGTTATAAGAAAGTACATAGTAACTCACCGATCACAAGGCTGCAAATGTCTGTAGTTCATAAGGAAATTAATGTATAAATAATAATGTGACTAAAGGGCATCTAATTTTTTTTGGGGGGGAGGGTGTCGGTTTTAGTCACCACAGTACAAAATATAGAGCGGGCAAAGTATAGAGCACCAAAAAATATTATAGAGGGTTAAAGTAACTATAACCCCTTGCTCAAAAGTGCGTCTCTTAGTATGGTTTGCCACCCCCTTGCTTCTGCTAGATGGGTCTGCTTCAGTTATAAAAAGGGAGGCCCCAAGCAGGAAGTGGGGATGAGTCTACTAGACAGCAGCAGACTGTGCTGTGTAGCTGCTGGTGCCTGGAAGCCCTGGATCCTAAGCAGTTTGCAGAATCTGAGCTCCATCTAGCTGGGGTTTGAAGTGGTAGAGGCTGCTGTTAAGGATGCCCCACTGGGGGTTTGGGTCACCCAGCTACAGCACAATGGGAGATGAAAGAAAAGCAGGGTCCTGGTTACTGTTCAGGTACTAGTTGATGGGGATCATAGAAACTAAAAGTACAGACATGCGAAATGGGTCCCCAGAAAGAGCGAGATACAGGAGGCTAGCTAAACAGGTAGTAGCCACAGTAGTGCCCACTTTATGGAGGGGCAGGCCTCCCTGTGTCTCTCTCTTCTGAGTGAAGGTCCCCCCTCAGGCCAGGGAAAATCCTCACTGTCCATAGTGCTGCCTGTCTAGGTTCAGCAAAGATAGGCTGATTCCATAGGCAGATGAATTTAAATGAATCAGTTTGCTTAGCTACCTCCCCAGGTCCTTCTTGGGAATGCACTGTATATTGTGCACTGCTGCTCCCAGGAAGAAGCTGTAACCACAGCAGTCCAATCTTAGGCTGTTTGACTGCAATTGCTGATGTGTAAATGGTGTAGTTATTCAGCAGGAAACTGTTCTAATGGTGTTCCACAGCCTTTGCACCCCCCGAATCCAGAATTGCAGGATAACAACCTGGCCAGCCCCTCACACAGCTGAGAGCCCTATTGTTGCTGAGAGTGCAATGGCCAGTTACACAAAAAAAACATGACATGCATCACAATAAACCTTGTAAGAAGACCAGTAGATATTTTAATATCCCTGTATAATTTAATAGCCCTGGTCAGACCCCATCCTGAGTATAGTGTACAGTTCTGATCCTCATATCTGAGGAAACATATTGACAGACCTTAGAAGGTGCATGTCGTTTCTGACAAAAAGCCACAATCCGTGCTCAATAAACACAATCATTTTATTATATTTACAAGCAACCAAACTATGTTCAGAAAATTGCCTCTTAAGTCATAGTTGCTTTCTCTAATAGTGCTGCTGAGATAGTATCTCACAGAATTGGATACTACCAAATACCACCAATTTTCCTAGATTCCAGGTGGCTTTGGATATCATTACTATTCAACTGCTGGATCCTACCACCTAGGACCTGATTGGATAACAACCATCCAAAGTGACTATATGGGATCTGAGGCAGATATATGACCTAAACTCATGTTGAGTCTACAGATCTTCTTCGAGGACATCTCCCTCTATTGAACCACACCATGGAACTGTAGGTTGTTGGCATTAGGACCACCCAGAAATTTTTGCTGGCTGGGGTCACCCACATTGATGTGCCTCCATGCTTCAGTCCTTTCTCCAGCCATGAACCGCTCATCGATACGCCGCAGCTGAAGGACACCGTTGAACTCTGCAACTATTCAGTAAACCTGCTACTTCTTGAAGTCCATTCTTTTAAATTAAACTTTTATGCCACCACCAAAGAATAAGCGCCATTGGTACATCACTGTCATTGCAGCGACAAGAAGGTTTACAAAGATAACAACCGCTCCATTTGCATTCATTGCCTAGGCCAAGCTCACAATGTTCATGCCTGCAACCTTTGCCAAGGCTTTAACCAGGCCACCAGGAGGTGTCACAAGAAAACTCTAGAGCTCTATTTACAAATAAAAGTAATAGAGGAGAAACAAGGTGCATTGAAAGTGGCTTCACCATCATCAACCATTCCCTCTCTTCCAGGTTCCTGATGACCCACCATTCTTTGTGGTCAATGATGTCCACTGCCGATTCCACCAAAAAGAAGGATAAGTCTATGAAGTCAGGGGACAAGCACTGCCACTCTGATAAGGAAAAGAGGCATAGAGAAAAGGCTGCCTCTCCTGACCATTCATGATTTCCTCTGAAAAGAGGTAAGTCAAATGATAAAGACAGGTCCCAGGCCAAGGCCTCCAGTCCTGCACCCCCTGACCATATACAAGGTTAGGGTCTGGCATAGGCTTAACTTCCCCACCAGGTGATTGGCAGCCAATATCGCTGTCAAGCACTGTCCTGTCAATGATTCCGCTATCATCAACCCCATTGGGGCCCATCAGTGTGCAGCTCCCATACCAAACTATGTCAGAGCTTTTTCAATGACCGATACCATTAACTCCATTGTCAATGCCATCCCCGTCAATGCATTTGAAGATGCTGCCGTTCACCTAATCAATGGCACAGGAGTTCCCTGTACCTGCCATGATGCTTGACAAGGAACATTCTCCATTGACAGTATTGCTGTTGATGGTTCCTCCTTCTGTGTCTCCTCATCCTGTCAACCATCTACTTATGTCCTTTGACATCCATGATGAGCTGGAATATAATCCAGAATACATGGAAGAGGAGGAGGAGGGAGTAGAGGAAGAATTGGATGTCCTAGATGTGGTGGGTCCCAACTCCACTTCATCCTCTTGTTCTGAGAAGAGTGTGAAAAACACTCCCAGGTCTCCTCCTGAGGATGCCTCATTTCAGGCATTCATCAAGCTGGTTCAGGTCAAACTAGGATCTGATGCTCAGAAGGAGTATTCCTTTAAGAATATATATGAGTTCTTAGAGATGTCTGCCTCCACACCAGTCTTAATACCTCCAATTCATTCAGCACTGCAGGATGCAACTCCGGCTGCTTGCCATTGGCCATGTGCCCTGCCTGCAGTTCCTAGAAAGGCAGATAAATAATATCCTACCCCTCCTATCAAGCCTTACTATTCCTCTCAGCCTGAAACAGATTCAGTTGTGATTATGACTGCTCATGATAGAAGAAAAGCTCCAAAGCACGAGTTCTCTTCCTCCTGACAGGGAGTCGAGGAAACTTGATGTAATGGGGAAAAGAACATTTGCTTATGCTTCTCTAGGACTGAGAATTGCAAATTATCAGGCATACTGTACATGATCAAGTATCAAAACTGCCTGTGGAAGTCAATGGCCATCTTGAATGAAAGCTGCCTGAAGGCCCTGACAAAATGATGGCTTAATAGACAGCTGCTAATGGCTTGGAGGCTGGTAAGCATATGATCACATCTGCATATGATGCCTCAGACACTGCTGCCCATGTGGTTGCTTCTGGCACCTGCCTGCACCACCATTCTTAGCTGTATGTTGCAGGCTTTGTTTCCGATGTACAACAGTCATTCCCGAATGCCACCTTCAGAGGGAAACAGCCATTTAGCTCAAATGTGGAGAATACTCTACAGGACCTACAATCATCTAAGATTTCAAAAGAATAGTATGGTTGTTCCTAAGGCAGTTCTCCCTTGTGTCTAGACGCAGGCGTGTCGGAGGGCAGAACAAAGGGTTTGGGTTCAACTGCTTTATTTTTCTGATTGAAATTGTTTTTTGCAGGGTATATTTTTTGTTAAATTGTTGTGTAGGTTGTCTTTCTAACAGGAAGGAAAGCACTCACCGGGGTGGTGGGTCAGAGCTGTAGCTGATAGTTTCTGGCAGGCATGGGCTTGGTCCCACCCACCCTGCCCCTCACCCACCCATCCAAAGAGCATAATTTTCTTTATACCATGGGAGCAAAGCAGATGCAGGAAACTACAGACATGTTAGTTTGACTTCAGTGGTAGGGAAAATTATGGAATCACTTCTGAAAGAAAGAATTGTTGAGTGCCTAGAGGCCAGCGGGGCACAGGACACAAGACAGAATAGATTCACAGCGGGAAGGTCATGTCAGACGAATCTAACAGATTTCTTTGACTGGGTGACCAAAGTAGTAGGCTAGGGAGGGGCTGAGGACATGGCCTACCTAGACTTTAGCAAGGCATTTGACACAGACCCACACAAAAAGATTAATAAACAAGTTAGCCAGCCTGGGAGTGGGTCCCAGCGTGGCAACCTGGGTAAACAATTGGCTGAACAACAAGATGCAGAGGGTAATAGTAAAGGGTGATAGTAAACGGAGTCCACTTCAAAGAAAGGGGGTTACTAGCGGGGTACCACAGGGTTCAGTGCTGGGACTGGTCCTCTCTAATGTTTTTATAGGTGACATTGTGAAGGAACTGGAAGGAAAAGTATGATGCATTGCAGACGACACAAAGATCTGCAACAGGGCTGATACACAAGGAGGGGTGGAAAGGATGAGAAAGGACTTGGCAAGGTTGGAGAAATGGTCAAAAGTATAGCAGCTTAGATTCAATGCAAAGAAGTGCAAAGTAATGCACCTGGAAAACAAAAACCCAATGGAAGAGTACACAGTGGGGGATACTAATAACAACAGAAATGGAAAGGGACCTGGGAGTAGTTATATCAGATGACCTAAAGGTAGGCTAGCAATGTGAGAAGACAGCAAGGAGGGCTGGGGGGATAATGGGATGCATAGGGAGAGGCATCATCAGTAGAAAACAGGAAGTTGTTATGCCTCTGTACAGACAGTTAGTGAGACCCCCATCTGGAGTACTGCATGCAGTTCTGGAGACCCCGGAACCTCCACAAGGACATAGACAGGATGGAGGCAGTCCAAAGGAGGGCAACTAAAATGGTGCAGGGTCTGCACCAGAAGCCATACGAAAAGAGATTAAAGGAGCTTAATATGTATGCCCTCAAGGAAAGGAGGGAGAGGGAGGGACATGTCTGAAACTTTTAAGTACCTCAGTGGAATCAACAAAGTCCAAGAGTGTAGCATCTTTCAGAAAAAGAGATGTGCAAGAACAAGGGGGCACAATTTGAAGATAGAGGTGGGGGACGGCTCAGGGGCAATGTGAGGAAACACTTTTTCACAGAGAGGGTGGTGGACGCATGGAATGGCCTTCCTGAGGAGGTCATGGGGTCAAAAACAGTGGGGGAATTCAAGAATGCATGGGACAGACATAAGGCAATTCTAGTGAGGGATAGCAGGAAGTAAGCTGTTGGCTAGCTAGGATCTGCAGCTTATCCAATAGGTAGGGAAATGGGCAGACTGGGCAGGCCAAGCGGTCCTTATCTGCCATCAAATTCTTTGTTTCTATGTTAAGATGACCCTTATATCCCTCCACACTTTGAACTCAAAACCCGGAGGCTGGAACAGAGGTTTGTTTTGTCAGTCCTATGCTTATCCAGGCTGCAAATACTCCAAGGTCCCAGACGCAGTTTCCAGCAACCTTAGCCCTCCCAGTCTCAGGCCACTCTGCCTCCCAGTGTCCATGCCTGGCTCATAAAAGGTGCATGTGTCTGCAGCTCCCCCTGCCACTCCTGGCACTTTCTGGCTCCTCTCTCCTTCCTGTGACCTCATTGCCTCAGCACATCCTATCAAAGTGGAGGGAGATCAGTACTGATGATTGTGTTCTGGAGACAGTTCAGCTAGGACACACCCTAGAGCTCCTTTCTGACCCTCCACCTGACCCCCCTTTGCCAAATAGATATCCTCCAGGATATCTTGCTCTCCTACTGGATGAGGTTCAAACCCTCCTCAGTAAAAGGGCTATACCACCCGTTCCAGTTGCTGAACAGAACCTGGGCTATTGTTCACAGTACTTCCTGGTAACAAAATGGACCAGAAACTTAAGGTCCATCGTGAGCTTTTGAGGCCTCAGTTTATTCATTGAATTCAAAAGGTTTTGAATGGTCTCTCTGCAACTTGTCCTCTCTGCTACTAAAAGATTTTTGGATGGTTGCCCTGAATATGAAGTACACATACCTCCATATCAAGATCCACAAGTCACACAGAAAGTACTTGTGTTTCATGCTCCAGAGCTCACACTGTCAGTTTCACATCTCACCTTTTAGTTTGTCTTCTGCACTGTGTATCTTAACCAAGTGTTTAGCAATAGTTGCCTTAGCCCTTTGCCGGGAAGGCCTGTATGTCTTCCCATATATTGATGACTAGCTTCTGAATCCACAATGCCTTCAAACACAATATCAAGAGACATTTCTCTCCCACCTGCACCTGCTCACAGCCCTAATCTGGCTCCCCTTCTGCACTCTTTTCCCCCCTCACTCTCTGGTTATCCACCTCTGGCACTTATCAGCTCTTTTTAGCACTTGTATTATGGTTAATGCACCTAGGCTGGTTTTTAGATTGCACTTAAATTTTTTTGTTTCCCACTGTTACATTATATTATTGTTAAACCCTTATTGAATGCTTAATGTCACCTTGTATTTGTTAATTCACCAAGGCTAGTTCATGGTTTGCCCTTTAGTCTATATTATGTATTTATTTGAATACATCGGAAAACAACCTTTGAGTCACAGACTCTTTTGCAAAGGGTCCTTGTCACAAAAACAGTACAGTGAAGGATAAGTAGCATACAGTGACACAATTATACAAAGTAATCAAAGCAGGCTTGGTAGGCCCTAGCTGTACAAGCAAGACAATAAGACACATTATCACAGGCTAGTGTAACCCAGGGCCAAATAACTAAAGTCGATTTTGGTGGGTCATTCACAAAAGGAAGTCAAGATTGGATACCGTGGCGCAGGAAACAGCCCATGGCCGAGGTCAGATGCAGTTGCGGGCTGATTGTTCAGTGAGATGACTCTTGAGGGTTGTTTTGAAAAGGCCAAGGCTAGGTAGTAGGGAGATGGAGGATGGGAGGTCATTCAGCCACTTAGGTGTCCAATATAAAAAGGCCCTTTGGCACAATGAGGATCTGCAGCATGGCACAGAAAGGGATGACCTAGAGGCACTTCTGGGGACTCGGGGGGGGGCAGTTGTGACAAGGGAGTCAAGGCCAGGAGGGATAATTTTGAGGTATATCTTCTTAGCAAGGATGCATGTATAGTATTTAAGTCTGTCTTCCAGATTTAACCAGTTTGCAGATTTATACAGGTCACAGGTGTGTGTGTGTGAGCCTGTCAAGGCCCGTAACCAGCCTACAGGCTTTGTTTAGGGTAGTTTTTACCCGTGAGAGGGATGTTGGATTGGCTGTACCATAAATCACCGAGCCATAATCAACGAGGGAGAGGACAAACTAGCATACTGCCAGGTGGAGGACTTCAGAGGGTAGGAAATGTTTGTGCTGGTATAATAGGCCAATCCTGGTATTGAGAGCAGACTGGAGACCTTGGATGTGATTGTGATGGGAGAGATGGGTATCTAGGGTTATCGCCAGGTGCCTGAAGGAAGAGACTTGCTCAATAGGGACATTAGCGGCATTACGGATGGATAGAGTGGGGTTATGGAGATGGTTTTGGTGTTGTGTGAAAACCATGGATTTGATTTTATTACAGCTGAGGATTAGCTTATGAGCCACAAACCAGGATTCGTTAGTGAGGAAATGCTCTTGGAGCAAGGCTTGGAGGGCAGTGGGATTGGGGTGGGATTGAAAGATAAAGGTGTCATCCGCATAGAGGAGCATTTTATCAGGGCAAGATTGGGAAAGGGGGTTAAGGAAAAAACTAAAAAGGAGGGAGTCTAGTATTGACCCTTGGGGGACTCCAGAATGAATAGGGCAGCTGGAGGAGAGGAGTGGGTAGAGCTGATCCTGACCTGCTGGGATCAGCCAGTTAGATAGCTGGCAATCCAGGACATCACTTCAAAGGCAAGGCCCAGTGATGGGAGGGTGCATAGTAGCAAGGCATGATCGACAGTGTTGAATGCTTTGGTGAGATCTACGTAGACAGATTCCACCAGGTGACCGTTGTACAGTGCTTGGTGTATGAAAGACGTGTACTCAAGGGGCACAGGGGAAAAGTGGTTGTGTTTGAAGAGATATTCAGTAAGTTGGTCAGCAACCACTTTTTCCAGTGCCTTGGACAGGGGGAACAATGGAGATGGGATGGTAATTTTTGGGAGCAGTGCAGTCACCACCCTTAAGTAATGGAGTGATGACTGCACATTTTCAGGATGAAGGGAATTGCTCAAGGCAGAAGGATAGATTAAAGATTTTCATAAGAGGGGAGAGAATCACATCTTGCGTTAGTCTTAGAAGCTTTAAGTCAAGAGTGTCACCACTAAACCTGTACTTGTTTATGAAGCTAGTGGTCCCAGGTCGCCCCTGAAAACAGGCACTTGTGCCTAGTGGGCCTTACCCAATTACCAAAGACTTAAATAAATAAAAAAATAAAAAATATTTTCATGCCGAGCTGAGGGAGATAGTTCGGAGGTGGAAAGGGGGAGTGGCATCTGATAGGGTGAGGGTGGGATCGGTGGTCAGAAGGGGGTCAAAGAAATTTGGATGTAATACCCTGCCGAGGTCAGAGAAAACATTATTAAGGGTGTTAGCAATGGTTAGTGGGTCCTGTACTATGGAACCATCAAAAGCAAGTTGGGAGGGTGGAAGGGAGACCACATTCCCAGTGATTTCCTTGATGTTGCACCAGAAATCACAACCAGAGCTCCATAGTGCTTGGCGATAGTGTGTCGTCTTTGCCTGGCAGATTGCCCAGGTACATCTGTTCCTGGCTTCATGGTAGAGCTGTCATCGGGAAGCCTGGACTCGAGCTCTCTATGCCAAAGGTTATCCCAGTGGCACAATATCTCAAGCAGGGCAGGGGAGACCCAGAGGTTGTTTCTAGTTTTAAATAAATTATCCTGATTTTATGTACCATTGTATTAACCCTCGCTGTTAGGTAAATGTTTTAGCCTATATCATGTCTCATGATTGTTGCATGTAACTGGACACTTGTGTAAATGGGCAGCAATGCTCACATGCCTTTCCAGTATAACCAATAAAAATGAAATGAAATGAAGGCCCCATCGAGGGATGCCATAGTCTGCACACTGTTTAGGACCAGACAACTGTTTGACCAATTGGATAGACTGGTGAGCGCGCCGAAGTCGGTTCTCACTCCATGCCAATGCCTGCAATACATAGGGGCTGTTCTGGACACAGGGTGGGGTCAGGAATTCCAACCATGCTATGGCACTAGTAGCCCAGGCCCAGCTGGTCCCCATCAATGACTATGTCTCAGCCAGATGTCTTTTATGGCTCATTGGCCTCATGGCTGCTGCCGTACTGATTGTCCCTCTGGCATGTCTGCCCATGAGGATCCTGTAATGGATCCTCAGTGCCTGGTGGGCTCAGCATTCTGACAAGTTGAAGTGTCTCATAGCAGTGACCTCTCCACTCTGTTGATCTCTGCTTTGGTGGTTGGACCACTCCAAACTTGAGATGATAGCTCCCTTTCTCTGTCCACCCCCCCCGGTAATGATGATGGATACCTTGGGTTCAGCCTTCAGGACTCAGGGTCAATGGTCCACCTTGGATACAGTTGTGCACAGCAACACTTTGGAGATGAGGGCTGTTCTGCTTGGCCTACAGACCTTCACCACCCTGCTTTCTGGGTATCAGCTGTTGATCCGTACAGACAATATTTTGATAATAAATCATGTACTACATCGACTGTCAGGATGGAGTCCACTCATATTCTCTCTGCTGAGAGATGATGAGAGTTTGGCACTGGGCCATGAAAAGCAATATGTTGCTAGACACCGTGTTTCTGCCTGGCACCCTCAGTACCCTACCAGATTGTCTCAGTCAGTCCTGGGAGCTGTGCCATGAACGGGAGGTTTTGAACTGGATGTGGATGACATCTTCATAAAATGGGGTCAGCCAGACATAGAATGTTTTGCATTTCCATACAGTGCAAAACTGCTGCACTTCTGTTTGCTTGATCCAGGGCCTGGAGTTTTCTGGGTAGACACGTTGTCTCTCTCTCCTGGAAAGGGAGGTTCATGCATGCCTTTCCCCCATTCCCTCTCATACAGAGGGTTCTGGTCAAGCTGGGGGCTGTCAGCCACCCAAATTCTTGTGGCTCTATACTGGCCCAGACAAATTTGCTTTCCTCTGTTTCAGCAAGGGGCAGTGGAACCCTCTGTCCCTCTCCCTCGGTAGGCAGGACTTCTGTCACAAAAGTAGGGTGCCCTGGTGCATCCCGATCTTTGATCTCTGCACTCATTTGGCTCCTGAGGAAGTAGAGCTCTCACACTTTGGATTTCCCCTGTGGTTGCAGCTGTTCTACTGGCAGCATGGAAGCTGTCTACACAGTACACCTACTTGCAAAAATGGAAACTTACTTGTCATCATGCCCTCATGAATGGCAAGACGGTGTCCCAGCCTGAAGTTTTATGTAGGTTCCTTAGAGATATTATACTTCTACATCCCCCAGTCCATGATCTGATTCTAGTATGGGACTTTAATTTGGCACTAGAGACCCTTACTGCACCTCACTTTGAGCCTGCTACTACTTGAGCAACACTGCTCATAGTAGCTATGAAATCCTCCTTTTCTTATTTTTCCACAAGGATAGTGTTATATTATGTATCAATTCTCATTTCCTTCCAAAGGTCATGTCTGTGCGAACAGTAAATCAGACCATTGACCTTCCTGTTTATTTCTTGACTCATGGATAGTGGTGAAGATCATTTGCATGTCTACAGGACGCTGTGTAGGTACTTGGATCATATTATTGGATGGTAAAAAAATCCTTCCAACTGTTTCTGGCTTTCATTCCCCAAATGGTGGACTCTCCCATTTATAAGCAGAGCATTTCCAAATGGTTGGCCTGCTGTATTTCTGCCTGTTACCAGAAGTGCAGTAAGTAGCTTCCTGGTCTTGTCCTGCTTACTCTACTCATGGGGTGGGTACTTCAGTGGCTTGTTTCCATAATGTGTTCACTGCTGACATGTGCTGCTGCCACTTGGAGTATTGCTCATACATTTAATAAACATAACAGTCTGTACATCGTCTCTCATAGATGTACCAGCTTTGACCTTACTGTTCCATAAGGCCTCCATATTCAGGGTCCGTAGATCCTTCTTTCCTCCCTCAGTACTTTGGTACTGCTTAGGAATTGTTCCATGATGTGGCTCAGTGGAGGGAGATGTCCTTGAAGAAAGTAGAATAGTTACTTACCTTAACAGTAGATCTTCAAAAGAATCACCTCCATTGAGCCATTGCTCTCCTTCCCTCCTCCCCCCCTTGTTGGGTGACAGGTGATCTTCCTGCCTGCTCTTGCATGTTGGTTCTCCTCTTATGCCTAATTTGGCATGTTTACTCAGGTTTCTATATCCTCTCCTGTGTGCCTGGTTTGGTCCTGGTTGCTTTGGTCCCTGCTGGTCTGATGCTCCTCTGAGATTGCCTCCAGTGGGGAACTGAGCTATATGGGGGATGCCCACGTTATATAGGCAATAATGAGGCATGTCAACATGGGCAGCCCCAGCTAGCAAAAAATGTCCAGGTAGTCCTGATGCCAGTTGCTTACAGTTCCATGATGTGGCTCAATGGAGGAGATTCTCTCGAAGATCTACTGATATGGTAGGTGATTATTCTTTGTCATGGTGGTCACTTGAGCAGAACCATGAGCTGTTCTAAATGATGGGATTAGCAGATAGTCAGAGATTGCAATGAGAACTCAGAAAATTTAAAAAACTGACTGAAAACAAAGAGACAACTTTAAAAAAATAAAAAAGGGATTTATAATGTGAGAATATTATGACCACAGGTAGTCATCACCGTAAGTCATTTCACTTGTGGCCTTTGGATATCAGAACAGCTCAGCTTTCCTTTGCTGTTCTCATGCTGAAAGACCACATGTGAAACCACTCTTACAGTGATAACAATAATCACATCTGTCATATTAACACACACAAGCCCCCCTGTACAGTTCAACAATTTTGTTTCCAAATAATTTTTTTGTAATGTTTAAGCTCACATGCCTGCTTCCTGACACATTTTGGCAGTGTCCTAATAGCAAGTGGTTCAGGTTATAGTACAGGCACATTTATTTGTTCCTTGATTGGGAGGAGTGTGTGTGTGTGTGTGTGTGTGTGTGTGTGTGTCCTCTACTGGCACATTTTAAATACACAAAGCTTTCAGCATCTCTGATTAACTTTCCACATTATCTTCTGTATTGGAGTCAAATTTATAGGAACCCTCAATCAGTTGATTCACCTGCATCTTTTGCCATTTCCCTTGTATGCCAGTCAAGTATGTTACAATACCCAAAACACTAAGGCCTCGGAGAGATATCTCTCGTGGTATAAGAGACTCAGAGTGTAAGGTTTGGATGAGAGGACTGCAAAGCAAAGCTGAGCAGTTCTGTCTGCCCAAACCACATAAAAGGAGTCTCTTATACCATAAGACATACCCTCAGAGGCCCTATTATTATAGTGGAGCAATAGCGCCATTATAGTTAGGGCTGAGTAGGGGGTTTTATGTTATGCATCCAATTTTGCACTTTAATATCTTCACAACCATTCAACAGATTTGCACAAAAGTTTGCGTGTATCTTCATGGGGGATAGATCTCTTGATGTGCCAAATTGCATTCCAGTCAGAGATGCAGATTCTGAGATGCAGATAGCGAAAAAAGAGGGAAACAAATTAGTTTTTTACTGTTTTTATGTCATTGCCTAGTGCCCAGACAGTTTGGAATTTTGGCCTGAAATTTTCAGGGCAGAAAGGGCTTGCCATATAGATGTGCCTTTCACTGGGCTGGTGATAAAATATTAATCTGTTCCAAAATTATTAAATTTCAGTTCTGAGCGCGCTCAGTACAGTCTTTTGGATAGTTGCTTGGAATGAAAAAAAGTTTGGTTCATACTAAAGGTGATCTTTTTTTCATATGGGGGATCCTTTTTCTTGAGGAAAAAATCATTTTTGCATGTTTGTATGGCTACCATCTTGTGTCCATTGTTTTCAAAAAAATTTCAAACCCCACAAAAATGACATCCTGCACACACACCAACGCATATATTTTGTTCATTGGGACCTTGTTAGGTGGATTCTGTACTTACTTTGTGGATAAATTACCCAGAAATGTCTTTTTAACATGTAAAAATCCTTTTTTGTCAGACGATTTTCTTTTTTCATATGGGCATATAAAAACAAAATTGATCCATACTAAAAAAGGATGGCTTCATACAAAAAAAAGAATTTGGACTTAGTTTTTTTCCAATTCTTTTTATGTATGAAGGCATTCTTTTTTTCTTATGAACAAAATAAGAATGCAAAAATGGATGCTTTCATATGAAAAAAGAATGTTAAAAAAATGTAAGCCCAAATAATTTTTTCGTATGAAGGCATGCTTTTTTTTTTTTGCATAATATATTTATTGATTTTGTAAGCATACTCACAAAACATTTCTTTACACAGGAGGATAACACTGCAGTTTAGAGCACAACATTTGCACAAATATACAGAATGGAAAGCACCTTCCCCATTTGTAACATCAAGGGGGAGAAACAACATTGAAATATGTTCCTATAAGAAAAGGCAGTCCCAAAGCCTGCAGCTAAAGGGAGGAGTCCACAAGCACCTCCCTGTCAGACTTTTCCTAGAGTCCGACGGTGCTTCTAATTTTAAAAATAAGTTTATACCAAGAGCTCCAGAAGTCATAACAAAAAGAAAAATGCTATGAATCCGATAAGTTAATATAACTCACCCAAATCCAGACAGAACAGCATATTCAATAAATAATCCACATTGGTACAAAACCTCCTTAGCCTTAACATACGGTGCAGCCTTGAATAACAAGAAAAATACAGTTATATAGAGTAAGAGTCCCATTCTGATTCTCTTTTCATTGGGGGTTGGATATTGGTACATAATAGAAAGTTTCAGTGTATGGGCATGTCACAACCATATATAGCAACCAGTTTGGTACATAAACTAGGTCAGGATGTCCCAGAAATTAAAGTTCAGCAGTCCATATGATCGATCTTTATAACAAAGATACCAAAGGCCCACACCCATACTCCCCTTTACTCACAGTTCACCCAAAGCTACCACCAGAACTTATTCTACCTCAGAAGAAATGTCCTCCTCACCAGCTGTATTCTCCGATTCCTGCTCCAGCAAGTAGAAGAAATTTTCCAACATCCTCAGGCTCATTAAATTGGTTGGATTTACAGTATTTTTCCACTGTAATCGCAATCATGCAGGGAATCACATCTGATGTGAAATGTTGAGTTGCCTGAGGCGGCCATGGATAGCGTCAACGGCTGTGCATCGCTTCCTTGTAGAATATGACAAGTCTGGGAAGATGCTCAGATTATCAGTCCCATATTTCAGTGCACTCCAACAGCGGCCAATGCTGAGAACTCTGTCCCGATCTCCAACATTTTGACAGACAACAAGCATGGTTCTCGGAGCCTGTAATTTAATTGATGGTCTGCGGAGAGAGATCCGTTACGCTCATTCTATGGCTATCTTTGGATCTTCCTCCTCCAAAAGGGATCAAAGCTAAAGAACTAAAAAGTAAAGGGGGAGGACAAGAGGCACTCTGGGTCACCTTGGAGACAGGGAATGGCATCACAATCCGCACAGGGGTTGTATACAGACCCCCATCTCAAGGGGAGGATATGGACAAGAAAATGATAGAGGACTTTCTCAAAATGGCTGAAAAAGGGGAGATACTGTTAATGGGGGACCTGAATATGCCAGATGTTAACTGGATGACATGTACTGCAGCCACATCCAAGAAACAAGGGTCATTCTCGTGCCCTGCAGAAGCAGACAACCAGGACAGCTAGTGTTGGAACCCACTCCGGGAGGAAGCAATATTAGACCTGGTACTCTCAAATGGAGAGGATCACAAATTTAGAAGTCAGTAGACATCTGGGAACAAGTGACCACTGCACAGTGTGCTTCACAATAAGCACAACCATGGAGACAAGCCATACAAAACAAGCATACTGGACTTTAGAAGGCTGACTTTGGCAAAATGGGTGAATACCTGAGGAATACACTAGCAAATGGGCAAAAAGGAGGGGTGGAAGAACAATGGAGAAAAATCAAAACTGCCATCATAGAGGCAACAAGCCTTTGTGTGAAACAGATAAAGAAAACAAAGCAGAGTAAAAAAACACTATGGTTCTCAAAATAGGTGGCAGGGAAGGTTAAGGAGAAAAAGGCTGCATTCAGAAAGTATAAGGCATTACAAAAGGAGCACGACAGGGAACTGTATCAATTAAAGTAGAAAGAAGTGGGGAAGGCAGTCAGAATAGCAAAAACCCAAACTGAGAAAAAATAGCCAAGTCAGTTAAGAAGGGATAAACTTTTATAGGTACATTAGGGAGCATAGAAAGGTTAAGGGAGAAATAGTGAAGATTAATAAGGGAGAGGGAGGTGAGCAGAGGAGACAGTGAAAAGGCAGAGATACTGAATGAATACTTTTGCTCAGTATTCACAAAAGAAGATGAGGAGGAGTTACCTAAACCAGACAATAGAAGCACTCTGGGTAGGGGTTGACACCAGTCCATTTACAGAAGAAAGAGTTCTGAAGAACTCCTAAAACTCAAGGTGGACAAAGCAATGGGGCCTGATGGGATTCACCCCAGAATCCTAAAAGAACTAAGGGAGGACCTAGTGACACCACTGACCACACTTTTCAACAAATCATGGGAGGATGGGGTGGTACCTGAGGACTGGAGGAGGGCAGATGTGATTCCCTTTACAAAAGTGGGAGCAAGGCAGAAGCAGGAAACTACAGACCTGTAAGTTTGACCTCAGTGGTAGGGAAAATGATGGAATCACTTCTCAAAGAAAGAACTGTTGAGTACCTAGAGGCCAGCGGGGCACAGGACCCAAAGCAGCATGGATTTACAGGAGGAAGGTCATGTCAGACAAATCTAATAGATTTCTTTTACAGGGTGACCAAAGTAATAGAGCAGGGAGGGACTCTGGATATGGCCTACCTAGACTTTAGCAAGGCATTTGACACAGTCCCGCACAAAAGATTAATCATCAAGTTAGCCAGCTTGGGAGTGGGTCCCAGGGTGGTAGCCTGGGTTGCAAACTGGCTACAGAACAGGACACAGAAGGTAATAGTGAGTGGAACACATTCTGAAGAAAGGGGGGTCACTAGTGGAGTACCTCAGGGCTCAGTACTGGGTTCAGTCCTGTTTAACATGTTTATAGGTGACATTGCAGAGGGTCTGGAGGGAAAGGTATGCCTCTTTGCAGATGATACAAAGATCTGTAACAGAGTTGATACACAAGGGGGGGTAGAAAGGATGAGAAGGAACTTGGCAAGGTTGGAGGAATGGTCAGACATATGGCAACTTAGATTCAATGCAAAGTGCAAAGTAATGCATCTGGGAAACAAAAACCCAGGAGAAGAGTACACAATAGCAGGGAGGTACTAACAACAACAAAATGGAGCAGGGACTTGGTGGGTAGTCATGTCCCGGATGATCTAAGGTGGGTAAGCAATGTAGAAGTCAGTAAGGAGAGCCAGGGGATACTGGGATGCAAAGGAAGAGCTTACAAGTAGAAAAAGGAAGTGGTTATCCCTCTGTACAGACAGTTGGTAAGACCCCATCTGGAATACTGTGTGCAGTTTTGGAGACCTCATCTACACAAGGACATAGACAGGATGGAAGCAGTCAGAGGAGGCAACTAAAATGGTGCAGGGTCTGCATCAGAAATCATATGAAGAGAGACTGAGAGAGCTAAATATGTATACCCTTGATGAAAGGAGGGATGGGGACATGATGGAAATGTTCAAGTACCTCAAGGAATCAACAAAGTCCAGGAGGTAGCATCTTTCAGAAAAGAGATGTGTAAGAACAAGGGGACACAATTTAAAGATAGAGAGGACAGCTCAGGGTAATGTGAAAATCTTTTTCATGGAGAGGTGGGGATGCATGGAACTGCCTTCCTGGGGAGGTTGTTGGGGCTAAAACAGTGGGGGAATTCAAACATTCATGGGACAGACACAAGGCAATTGTAGTGGGGTGTGGCAAGAAGTAGGCTGTTGGTTAACTAGAATCTGCAGCTTATCCAGTAGGTAGGGAAATGGGCAGACTGGGTGGGCCAAGTGGTCCTTATCTGCTGTCAAAGTCAATGTTTCTCTGTTTCTAAACCCAGGATAGAGGGCAGGAGAGAACGTATAAAAGTTAAGCAGTCTTCCCCCTTAGTATGCTCTGAAAGTCCCAATATCAGGAGATTTCTCTCTTGGGCCTGGTTCTCGACCACCTCCAACCACTTACGAAGCAGCCCATTCTCTTTTATTAATTTTGTTGTCACGTCGCAGGCCCGCAAAACAGAACCCTTATTCCTTTGGACAGAGTTCTCACATGTCCCCATCCTGGTTTCTAGTGCAGAGACTTGAGGCATCAGGGTATCAAGCTTTTTGTCAATATCTTGGACTGATTTCACCAATTGATTCAGAGTTGCCTGGATGGTAAGTAGAGGGGCCCCCTCTCGATGTTCAGCACCGATTGCCCGGCTTCTTTATTGTCTCTAGGCCGCTCCCCTCGTGGCTGTGCTGTTTTTATAGGAGCAAAAAACTCCGATGCTGCAGTGGAATTACCATAGGTTTTGCCCATACTTCCAGTCCTGAGTTGCTGACTTTTCAGAAAGCGCCTATAGGGTGGAAAAATGGCAGTAAAGGGTAAAAAGTAAAAGTTAATATAACCACACGAGCTCTGGAAAGCTGTTTCCTGCTCAGCAGCGCCCCAAAAGCATGCTTTCTGTCTTTTTTCATTCATAAAAAAAGAATGTCCTCATACTAAAATAGAATTTGACTTAGTTTTTTCCATTCTTTTTCATAAAACATCCTTTTTGTATGTGTTTTCATTCGCACAAAAGGAATAGGCCTAATAAAAAAATTAACTTGGACTTCGTTTTTCTCATTCTTTTTCATATGAAAGCATCCTTTTATGTGATGCTTTTTGTTCATCCAAAAAAATGCCCTTTTTTCGTATAGCTTTTTTCATCTATATGAAGAAAAATGCCCTCATATGAATAAAGATTTTGGACTTAGTTTTTTCCCCACATTTGAACGTTAACAAGCCATAACTCCCTCGATATTTGGACTTAAGGGACAATCTATATATCAAAACAATGGTTTTCATGAGTACTACAAAAATAATACATAACCCCCCTAAAAATGTACCCACATAAAATACCATAAAAATTACAAAATTACAAAATGAAACTTCTCATATGTTAACATTGGAACTTTAACAAGCAAAATTCCCTCATTATTTGGACCTGAGGAACAATCTATATATCAAAACAAAGGTCTCAATGAGTATTGTAAGAATAATAGATCCCCCACCAAAAAGAAAACATTTACAGTCAATATGAAAAAAAAAAATTAAAAAATATGAACATTTCCATAGGATAACATTGGAATTTCAATAAGCCATAACGCCCACAATATTTCGGCTTAAAGGGGGACTCTGGCCAAAAGTGCTACGTTGTAGAATTAGAATAAGCATACCCCAATAAATCCAATACCAAACATTAGGTTTCTACGTTACTTTGTTTTAAAGTTATGGGCTGTTTTGTAACCTTGATTTTACTACCTGTTCAAAAAAGTCAGTTTCAGTGATGAGCTGCTGCTGATGTCATCTTCTGAACTCACAGTCTAGTCCTCCCTGTCAGTAAGCTTATACAGTAGGACCTGTTTCTCCAAAGTTTAAAGTGATTTATGGAAGATTGCCATACCAAAAGGGCATAGTAACCTGTAGGAGTTGTGAATCCGTCTCCTACCATTCAAACTACCAAAAAGTAGTTTTCCATGAAAAAAATTAATTTATTTCAGTGCTCTATTTCATTTGCATAGCCCTGCCCCTTTTTCCTCAGTGCTGCAACCCCCAACCTTTACATCTTGCATGGAAACAAAGTTTTTAAAGTGATTTAACAAGCTTTGCCACAGCAAATGGGGGTAGTAAACTGTACTAACCTATAGGAGTTGTGATTCAATCTTCTACCAAACTGCCAAAAAAGTGCCTTTTTTCCATGAAATAAATGCTTTTATTTCTGTACTCTGCTTCATTAGCATAACCCACCCCTTTTTCTATTTGCAGTGCTGCAACCCCCAAGCATGACATCATGCAAGGGAAATAAAGTTTATAAGCACTGTTTTGAAACAGAGGCCTCTGTTGGTCAGTCTTGGTGTTGCAGACATCTACACTACCGACACAGGAGACTACATCTCTCAGTGTAGAACTCTTGTCAGCTAGATATTATGTGCACAATGCCTTGTTTGGAAAATAAACATATAAGAGCTTTTATTGTTGGAGCCACTACAGAGGTATGAGACTGCATCTTACAGTAAGGGAATTGGAAAACAACTTCTTATTGCATCCACAATGCCTTGTTATGCACATCTATGTTCATCACTTTTCCTCCCTCTGTCCCCTAAACTCCATGCTCCAAGCTTATTTCATCCCTTCCTGTGCATGTGTCTAGGAGTTCACAGTCACTGAATAGAATGTCTGTGAACTGTCTGCACTTAGTACCACAATTTAATCTGTGCCTAACTATTGTTCTCTCGCTCTGCTTGTCTCTCACAAGGACCAACTTGTTAGAGGCCTACACTATGTAATTATTGTATCATGCTGAATCAACTGTGGCTACCTACTGATTTCACGACCCACTATTGTCTAGTCAACAGGACCAAATGGTACTGATCTCCCTACTATGTAATTTCACTTGTTTTATGCTGTCTTCAACTTCTGTCTATGTTCCCCCCACCCCCAGGACGCATCTGGAATCGAGCAATTGACTGCTCAGTATGCCTTCCTGGTAAAACGCTTAAATAAATAAATAAATAAATCTACATATTAGGTACAGTCACCACCACCAAAATAAGGGACTGCACCTCTGAGTACCTAACATTTAAATCACTTTTATAATTTACACAGAATTCTTCAGTGCTGTATGTAAAACATTGACAGCTCCCTTGCATGACATAATTCTGGGGGTGTGGATACACAGAGAAAACTGGAGGGAAGACAGAACAAAATGTGGTTAAAACATCAACAAAACTGACTATGGCAGACTTTTTTTTACAAAGCAAATTGCAGCTTCAACATCTAAAACATGGCTGGCAATGGCATACTATCTGAAAATGGCATTTTGGGGAACTTCCAAAAATCACTTTAAACTTTGGAGAAACAGGTCCTATAAGTTTACTGACAGGGAGGACTAGACTGTGAATTCAGGAGATGGCATCAGCAGCAGCTCTTCACTGAAACTAGCTTTTTTGAGCAGGCAGTGAATTTAGGGTTGTAAAATGACTTGTAACTTTTAAACAACGTAACTTAAAGATCTAATTTTTGGCATGAAGCTGATTGGCTCTACGCTGATCCTCTTCCTGTCTTTCGAAGCCCTTACGAAACTCTTATTCTTTCTGCTGATCTGTATTGGTAATGTTGAAATCAATCCAGGCCCTCCAGAGGGCATCACCTCCCCAGCAGATCTAGCCTCCATCAAAGGACTAAGCTTCCTTCATATCAATGCATGCAGCCTCCTGAAAAAGCTTTCATTAATACAAGCCTGGGTTGCCCAGACTTTCTTGTAATATCCGAGTCATGGCTCAAACCTGCAACAACAGACAGGGAGGTAAATCTACCCAGCTACCAAATATTCAGAGCAGATTGCCCGACAAGGGGTGTTGGTGTAACTATTTATGTAAAGTCAAATATAGCTGTATCATGCCTTAGTGCAACATCATTGCCCAAAGAGTTCGAATGTATATCCCTTAAAATAACTCTCCCCAACACAGCAGCTTTTCAACTAGTTGGCTGCTATAGGCCCCCCTCTCCTTAACCCACCTGGGGAACCTAATCAAACCGGGCCCTGAAGAAATCATAATCCTAGGTGATCTAAACCTAAACTGGCTTTCCAAGACAGCTGCACCTCTAGTATCATTCTGTGATACACATGGGCTTACACAACTGATAAATGAACCAACAAGAATCAATTTAAAGAACAGTAGTAGTAGCACCCTACTTGACATCATGCTGGTAAACAAACCCCACCTATCCTCACATACTGGAGTGCTATTCAGTGACATAAGTGACCACTGTCTCTTTGCAGGAATAAGATCATCCGGCAAACCAGCTAACCCAGCAAAATTCCTTCTGAGAAGATCCAAGAAAAACCTTAATATTGAGGGATATCTCCATGACCTAAGCCAATCTGCATGCTGGCAGGAGTTTTACCTTACGCATTCTGTGGAAAAAGCACATTAGGTGTTAAATAGCATAATCATAGGTGCCCTTAACACTCATGCACCAATCACTAGTGTTAGAACAAAAAGCAAATTGTGCCGCTGGTTTTCAGCCGACCTTAAATCTGCACTGTTGGAGAGAGATAAGCTATGGAAACTGGCAAGGAAGACTAAGGAACCAAATGACTGGATGCTGTTCAGGAAAACCAGAAATAGCTGCACCAAAAAAGTAAGGGATGCTAAGGCTGCTTTCTATATGGCTGAACTTGACGCCTCTTACCACAATCCTGCTAGATTCTGGGGCACCATCAAGGGGATCTTAGGGCAGGACTCTAGCACCTCTCTGCCATCTCAAGTGCACCTTAATAAGGTTGCTATCTCTGATAAACGGGAAGTACTGGATGCATGCACTAATCATTTCACAACAGCTGGCCTTGCTTTTGACACCTCTCCAGCTAATCTACTGCAGGCACAACTAAACTCCCAGTCTACCGAGGTTCAGAGGGCTGATTCTTCCTTCTCCTTCAAATCGGTTTTACTGAAGCAAGTAGAGGACCTAATGCTGCAATTGGACACTAAAAAAAGCACAGGTGCAGACTCTCTTGACCCCTATTTTCTAAAAATTGCAATTCATGTGCTTGCAGTTCCCTTAACACATATTTTTAATCTATCATTAACCTCTGGCTCTATTCCTTCGATGTGGAAAACAGCCCAAGTGTTTCCCCTCCTAAAATCAGGGGACCCCATGGACCTCAACAACTACAGGCCATATCTATTCTTCCAGTGCTTTCCAAGATGCTAGAGAAATTAGTGAGCATCCAATTAAGAGACTACCTTGAAGTTAATAATCTCTTAAATCCTGCTCAATCTGGATTTAGGGCCAGGCACAGTACCATCTCTGCACTGGCCAAAGTCACAAATGACTGGCAAACTGAGCTTGACAAAAAGATCAGTGTCTATGCTGTATTCCTTGATCTAAGCAAAGCGTTCGACACCGTGGATCATGAGCTGCTACTCTCTTCACTGCACTCCATAGGCTTAGACCCACCCTCTCTTAAGTGGTTCAGATGTTACCTCCATGATAGAACGCAGCAGGTGAAAGCTGAAGGTGACCTATCCTCATTAAAACCACTTCTAAGAGGAGTTCCTCAAGGATCTATCCTGGGCCCTATCCTTTTTGCCATTTACATTAACAACATTGACTCTAATCTCACCAAAGCCGATGTTCACCTCTTTGCAGATGACACTGTTTTATATGTCAGTAACCCACCGCCTGCAATGGCCTGTGAAATTTTACAAACAGAATTCTCCCTTTTGCAACACCAACTACTTGAGAAAAAATCCTCTTAAATGCAAAGAAGACAAAGCTATGTTCCTCTCCACTAATAACTATACTAACACCTCTCACCAAGCAATCTTCCCAATTATCCACCATCCTTGGAGAAAGCCTGGACTATGTAGATAAATTCAAATATTTAGGGTGTGAATTGATAGCAGGCTTGACTACACTCACCATATTGAAGAACTTCTGAAAAAACTTCGCCAGAGGCTCGGCCTATTCTTCAGAATTAAACATTTTCTAACCAGAGTCTCAAGGCTGAGACTAATCCAGGCCTCATTTCTTTCACTTATCGACTATGCAGACTTCCTTTATGGTCACTGTCCTATTTCCTATTTAAGCAAATTGGATACCTTGTATCACAGAACACTAAGGTTTATTACAGATCTTCCATTCAACACTCATCATTGCTCTCTCTATGCTGCAGTTGGATGGGCATCCCTACACCTCAGAAGGAACAGAAATGCTGCACTATGGATATACAAAGCTTTGTCTAATAAACTTCCATCCTATATTTTAGACTGCTTTACACTGGCCACAGCTAAGTCCTATGCCCTAAGAAGCAACAACTTCATCACGCTTAAGTTACCAAAAGCCTACACCCGGCATGGGAGGTCTGCAATCAGCTACTCTCTAGCAATGGCATGGAATTCTCTACAGAAGACCCT
This sequence comes from Neoceratodus forsteri, assembly GCA_016271365.2. Taxonomy (NCBI): domain Eukaryota; kingdom Metazoa; phylum Chordata; order Ceratodontiformes; family Ceratodontidae; genus Neoceratodus; species Neoceratodus forsteri. The sequence goes on along the minus strand of CM057449.1, from coordinate 172,160,614 downwards.
AAAGCTGACCAACATTATACCTCTAGCATCCTTTAAAAAGCTCTACGTAAGTCTCTTCCCAGAGAAATGCAACTACTACCACAAGGCCTAGTCCAGTCACATTCACAACCCTCCCCCCTTTCAGTCAGCAATTATTATTGACAGCTCTTCCATAAATCATCCCCTTAGTTTTTCCCTCCCTTGCAGCCCCCTTATTTTGTATCTCAGCCCCCATCATACCTTTTTTACAGCTTTGCTTCCCCTGACCAAGACCTCCACACCAACTCCTGGCACTTACTTCTACCCCAACCACTCCTCCATACCTCCTACTACTAGTAGCCTTAACCCCTATCTGAATCTCCCACCAGCCCCTCCATGTCATTCGTCAGAGGCTGTTTATCATCATTTTTTGCAGTCATCAATCATTATATCTGTTTGTCTGCTTTAGTTTGCCCTGGAGCCTGTAATACTGGTTACCCTGTGTTGCGTGCTTGCTTTGGCTCCTCTATTGGACTTGGACATTCTGGTTTCTTCTAGTGTACTTTTATTGTATCCTACCTTGTCCTGTTAGGTTTTATCAACCTCTATCCTTCATTTGTATATATGTTTATATTACTGTATCTGTTTAAATACAAGTGTTCTGTATATATCTGCTACTGTGTACCTTCAATTTGATCCTTGACCTATCTGGTCCATCTTGTAAATGAGCTTTGCTCAATGATGTCAGCCTGAATAAATAAAGATTTTGATTGATTGATTGATTGATTGATTGATCCAAATTCTGAATTTACTGATGCCAGAAGTTTTGACCATAGTCCCACTTTAAGGGACAATCCATATATCAAAACAAAAGTCTTATTGAGTACTACAAGAATAACACATATTCCCCCTTTTAGACATTAAGGGGCAATATAAATAGTGAATAATGGTTATGCAACTTTGTGTTGTGGATTTTTTTTACACACTTGAGGTGTGTAATGACCCATAAAACTCTAGAGCATAGCTCGAGAGGTTTATGAAGTCATCACACATCAAGGGTGTGTTAAAAAGTATCCATAACATCACAGTTGCATGAACTTTTTTGTAACTGCTGGTGCTGACAATCTCTCCCCTACATAGACACACAGACACATTCACACACACACACACACACACACACATACACACACACACACACACACACACACACACACAGACACTCACACACACACAGATCCTACTTGCTGCTGTCACCCACAATGTGCCGTACAGAACCGCTCTCTCATTAGCTTCCTTGTCTCCTCTCACTGGCTCCAGTCAGCACCAGAAACCTCAAAAAACAGACTGCTCACAGTCTTTATTTTTATACAAAGAACCATGATTCTCAAATCGTGGCCAGTCTCTCCTCAAAAACGGTGACTGCTGCTGCTTTCTCCTCACACACGGCTCAACATTTGCCCAACTTTCTAAAAGCCATGCTCAAGAGCAGGCTGCTCGCTCTTTTACAACAACACTGCAGAGCATGAGATGTCAAAAGCCATACTCACCTGTTATTACAGCGTTTCCCGGTTACTACGGCTTTTGAAAAAGAGCCAAGAGCCATTCATTAAAGGGGGTCACCAGTAATTATAAAAGTATAAAAATTAAAAAATGCAAATTCCCACAGGATAACACTGGAACTTTAACAAGCCATACAACAAAGGAAAGAAATTGCTGTTTTGTCAGAAATTAAAGTGCAAGGCCCACAACAACATATATGTATGCATCTATGGAAAGGTGGCCCTCTGGCAAATGAGGATACAATTATACTATCTCAAAAAGTAAGGAAATTCATCACAAAAAAACTTTGTTAATGCACTAGTTAGGGTTAAACTGACCTATTTAACATTTTAACATTTTAAATAGGAATCGTCTCACGAAAAAGGATTAGGACGTTTCATGAAAAAAGATTATTTTTCTGAATCCTCTTTCATGAGATGTCCTAATCCTTTTCGTGAGGCGATTCCTATTTCATGAGACGACAAAATCCTTTGTTGTCATGATGAAAGAGGATTAGGGTTCTTCTACCAGATGGCCCTGATGCTTATCCTCTTTCGTCAGACAAATTCCTTTTTCGTGAGATATCCAAATCCACTTTCGTAATGACGAAAAAGGAACAGAAACGAGTCATGAAAAGGGATTTAAAAAAATAAAACTAAGCATTCTGAGGCCACCTAAAATTAAAGTAAAGGTACACAACAATAAAGGACATCCTGATGAACAAGATACATACTTGGATGTCTGCAGAAGACATCCTTGGGCAGGATCCACCATTCTGTAGCAACACAAATTGCGTCAGACAGCATTACAGCAATGGCACAATGTCAACAGTCGACATTGTGCCATCTAGGAAAGCAAATGTTTTTTACGGGGGCTTCACCCCCGTACTATAAATAACTAACTCTAAGACTGAGTTTATTTAGGGAGGTGGCGATATCCCCGGAGACAGCAGTGTTGGGAATACCAGGGACAATTGCAGCAAACTGCTGATTTTGTTGCTGTAATGGCCTTCCCGGTATTCCTGTCACTGTTCAAACATGATACCCCCTGGGCAGATTTATAACAGTTTGTTTGCACTGAAATAAAAAAACAAGATGGCGGCTGACAAAAAAGGAATTTTTTTCTGATGAACAAGGATCCTATGAGTCCTTGTTTGTGAGGTGCCAAAATCCTTTGTTGTAAGAGCAAAATCCTTTTTCATTCCATGCAGCTATCCAAAAGACTGAACTGAGCATTCTCAGAACCCAACATTTCTAAATTTAATAACTTTGGAACAGATTAATATTTGTTTGCCAAACCAATGCTGGCTTATTCTTTGGGGCAGGCCCTTTCAACCCTGAAAAGTTCAGACTCAAATTTCAAATGGTTTGGCTGCAGCACGATGAGGAAAAAACAGCCGAAAAAGGTGAATTTTAGCATTTTTCACTATGTGCAGTGCAAAATCCGCAAATCTGATCGAAACAAAACTTGGTGTGTCAAGAGATCTACCCCACAGAATAGTGTATACCAAATTTTGTACAAATCCATTTAATGGTTGCAAAGTTATTAAAGTGCAAAATTTCAGGTTTAACATTAAAGTGCCTACACAACCCTCAGAGGCACGACCACACCCCTGTTATATGTATATATATATAGAGAGAGAGAGAGAGATTTATTAGCGACATTGGTGATTGGGGAGTACTAGACCACCAGTGAATTATGTATAGATTTTATATATATATATATATATATATATATATATATATATATATATTTAGTTTCAAGTTTATTGCAGGAAAGCTCCGTTGAGCAAGCTCATTCCGTAAGTTGGTCCTGAGGCACATACACATACAGTTCGCATTACATAGACAGGAGATAAAAAATGTAGAACAACAAATAAAAATATATAATACAAGAGGTATACACAATAGAAGTCCTTATGCTATATATGCAGGACATCCCAGCTTTAACCTTGCCCTAAATTATGGAACACATTTCAGCTTAATAAGTAGAGGGCCAGTTGGTACCTAGGAAGTTGACTTGGTGTTGGGGGCCTAGTAGCACCTACATATGTCTTTTAATTTAGAGATAGCTAGTGTTTTGTAGGAGTTAATTGATACGATGCTGGTTAGCTTCAGCATGGCTTGTAGTTGGTTCCAAATGTTTGGGAGGGTGTATGAGACAGCTCTTTGGCCAGCTGTGGTACGTGTCCTGGGAACATCTAGCAGGATAAGGTCGGATTTCCTTAGGGAGTAGGCACTATGCGAGATGTGTATGAGAGACGTTAAATAGACAGGCAGTTTGTGGAGTAGTAATTAGAGGGTCCAAATGCCAGCATGCAGGAGGCGTCTGGTGGCAAGAGAGGTCCACCCAACTTCTGCATAAAGATCACAGTGGTGGGTCCTGTAGGCAGAGTTAGTAATGAAGCAAAAAGCACGGTGATAGAGTACATCCAGTTTAGATAGACTCAAGGTTGGGAAGGAAATAAAGATAATGTCTCCGTAGTCAAGCAAGGAAGGACTATTTGCTTGGACAAGTTTTTCTTGAATTGTGAGGAAAAGAGGTCCTATTTCTAAAGAAGAAACCCAAGTGTGCTTTAAGCCTCTTTGATAGATCCTCAATGTGGTCGTTGAAGGAAGGCTTGTCGTCTATCTACATACCTAGATATTTAAATTTAGGTACGACTTCCAAGGGTTCACTTAGGGAGGTAACTATGAAGTTTTTAGGTGGGGTAGGTAGGGCACCAGACAAGGCAAGTCTCGAGAAAATCATTGTCTTGGTTTTTTTGGCATATAAGAGAAGCTTGGCATTGATAAGGTTGCTTTCTAACTGGATAAAGTCAGCTTGGAGTGCTTTCCTGACTTCAGTTAAGGACGAGCCTGATGCATACAAAACCATATCATCCACAAAGAAATGTATGCTAGAGTTCTTTATGTGGGAGACAAGGTTGTTGATGTACAGGGAAAAAAGGATTGGTCCTAGGATGGAGCCTTGAGGGACTCCTCTGGCAATTGGAAGGGGGGCAGATAGTAGGCCATCAGCTTTGACTTTTTGTATCCTTCCCATGACATAACTGTTAAACCACTGTTAGGTAAGTGGAGTGGCACCTATGTAGGCAAGACAGGTGATTAAGAGGTGATGGTCTACAGTGTCAAAGGCCTTACTGAGGTCTAGAAACACTGCACCAGTAACCTTCTTGGTGTCCATAGCATAGATCCAGTCATTAGAGACTTTAGCCAAGGCTGAGATGGTACTGTGCTTAGACCTGAAGCCAGATTGGGCCGGGTTTAGGAGTGAGTGCGCTTCAAGGTGATTTTTTAGTTGGTTGTATATAAGTTTTTCCAGCACTTTGGAGAGAACGGACAAGATAGAGATAGGACGGTAGTTGCTTAAGTCACAAGGACCTCCTGATTTGAAGAGAGGAAGAACATGGGCAGATTTCCAGCAGAATGGAACAGTGGATATGGTTATAGAGAGGCTGAAGATGTGAAGGATGGGGGCTGTGAGCTTGGCATAGCCTAACTGCAAGAAAAATGATTCAAGGCCATCGTCCCCTGCACTTTTCTTGGTGTCAAGGCTAAGAATTATGTCTTTGACTTCTTTGTAGCTAAACAGGCACAACTGGAAGGGATGAGGTGGAGTAGCATGTGTAGAATCTGGACTAGTGTTGCTATTCACTCGGCTAGCATATGGGGAGGAGTCGAATGCCAACCTGGCAGTGGCAAAGTTAAAGTTAAGTTCTTCGAGGATTCGCAGTCTATTTTCAACCATCCTGTCCTTGGCCAGAATCTTGGTGGGAAGGGAGGAAGCAGCAGGATGGCCTTCAATGGATCTCAGTGTCTTTCAGATTTTTTGGGAGTTCCCTTTGGCCTGTTCCAGAGTGGAGATGTAGAAGTTTGCTTTAGTAGCACTTGTACTTTTAACACAGGCATTTCTGGCAGTTCTAAATGCCTGCCAGTTTGCCGGGTTCTTTGTGTGCCTGGCCCTAGCCCATAGCTTGTCTCTATTGGTAAGTGCAGATTTGAGCTCTTGGGTGAACCATGGATGCGAGATTTTCCACACCCTCATTTTAATAAGAGAAGCATGCTTGTTAATTAGGGTGGTGAGGTTGTCATTTAGGATAGAGATGGCGGCATCAGCATATTTGGCAAGATATAGGTCTTACCACCTGATCATAGCTAGATCGGTTAGGAAGTTTACTGAGTTGAATTTACGTAACAAGCGTTTGATTCTGAATTTAGGGTGCTGCTGGGTTTTAGACTGGAATCTTGTACATACAACGATAATGTGGTCGCTCATGTCATTATGGAAAACTGCAGAATGTGAGATTTTATGGGGATGCGAAGTTAAGATGACATCTAAGAGTGAGCTGTTGGCAGAGTTAGAAGCACTGATTCTTGTGGGTTCAGTTACTATCTGTGTAAGACCCAGCTCATCACAGATGGCTTTTAGAGAGTGGGATTTAGTAGTAAGCCAATCCATACTGAAGTCCTCTAAGATTATTATTTCCGTGTTAGCAACCAAAGTTATGGATTTCAACACGTTAAGAATTTCTGTGCCTCCTGACAGGGGTCTATAGCCACCAATGATCGTGATGCACTCTGAGGATGGAAGGTAAAGTTTAAGCGAGACAATCTCATATTCCTTGGGCTTAGTTTTACAGGAAATGCTGCTAACATCAAATTTTGATTTGGCGTACAACCCCGAATCCCTATCAGCACTAAAGAGCTTGAAGCCCGGTATAGTAATTTGCGGATCAATTGTTGGTCTTTTTTAGCCATGACTCAGTAATTATAATCAGATCTGGGTCAGTGTGGGCTGCCCAAACTTGAAGATGATCAAGTTTTTTGAGCAGGCTTAGAATATTGACCATCATCAGTTTCATCCCAGGAGCAGCTGCAAACTCAGACGGAGAAGTGATTTGAGTTGGGGGACCTGGATTTAATTTGACATTGCCTGAACAGAAAAGGAAAATTAGAAACATTTTCTGGAGGGCATTTATCAGGTAGAAGTGGGCTCTTTTCGTTTGGGTTCTTGTGTGGTGTTCAGTCATTGAGGTACGTCTAGCCAGGGCATAGGAGATGCTGACATGGCTGATCAAGGCTAGCAGGGGAAGTGCACGGAAAGACATTGGCGAAGGGAGGAGGGCCAGAGGAGAGGGATGAGAATTAAAATGAAAACCCGGCAGATTAAGAGTCAGGAAACAATATGAAGATGCAGCAGGAACTATGATTGTGGGTTCCCAGGCTGGGATGACTTCTGACTTAGCATGGATCAGTGCTTTATGAGTCATACTTTTTGCCAGGATTAGAAGTAGAATGATAATGCAGGCCATATTGCCCATGATTGAGTACAGTGATTTGTGTAGAAAGACCAAGAATCCCTCTAGTGGCAGGTCTGTATAACCTGCTAATGGAAAACTAGCCACTACGCATATATACACATATATATGCACACACCACTAGACCACCAGGGAATTATGGACATCGAGAATTGAGGAAGAGGGTCCACTAGATCACCAGGGAATTATAATATATATTCATTGGGGACACTGGGGATGGGGAGGGTGGTCTGCTAGTCCACCTGGGATATGTACTTTGGGTGATGGGGGATCTGGGCTTGGGAGGGGTGACCACAGCACACTGGCACACTGTGCTAAACTCTTCCAGAAGGATATTTGCTGGTCTAAGGGTACTTAGAAATTCTCCCATTGTGAGAGTTTTGAGAAGCCAACATTCAGGGAACTGGCAGGTTGCATTTGCCTTATGCCCCCTTGCACTATGCCGCAGCCTATTTTGTGGTGCACAGGTGGGACAAGCCCTGTTTGGGGCAGGCAGCCTGTGGTTGATGCAGGCTGCCTTTGAGAATCGCTCCCAGTGCATTGTTTGGCACATGGGGCACACTGCACCATTCATTATGGTGCAAGCCCCTTGCATTGCGCCAGGAGCTTTGATAATCAGACCCATGGCCTCTTAAGACCATGGTAAGGTCATTTGCTGACCAGCATGCAAGAAAGTGGGACAAGTACCTACCCCATCTTCTGTTTGCATATGGAGAGATCCCCCAGGAGTCTACAGGTTTCTCACCCTTTGTGCTCTAATTCAATATACAGTCATGCACTATTGGTACATAACATCACAGGTACTCAGATCCATGGTTTTCCTAAGTCATTGTAAATGCAGAATATACAGTGTTGAAGGTGAAACTCTATCCCACATTTTATGGTCCTGCCCAACACTTGTTCCTTTCTGGAGGATGGTGCATAGGCAGTGCAAGCAGCTGGTGAGGGCCACTCTCCTCTTCTCAGCACCTCTCTTTATTCTTGTAGACAGTGCTACCCTCTCTAATAATGATGCAACACTGCACAAATGGCTGGCTGCTGCTAATCTGGAGGCAAAATGTCTTATTTAGCTAAAATGGAGATAAGAGACAGTATAGCATAGTAGTTAAGGACACTGAGCTGCAAACCTGAGACCTGTGATTGAATCCTATCTGCCCCCATTTGCATACTATGTGACCCTGAGCAAGTCACTTAACGTCCTTGTGCTCCCAAATCGCACCTGGAAACAAGCTTCAGCTTAGTGTACCTTTCCTGGTAAAACATTTCCCCTTTCCCTGTCTCCCACTGTCTCCATGCTGATGGAATGGAGAGTAGCCCTGGGCACTTGGGCTACACAAGAGAGGCTATGTTACCTAGCCCTTAAACTATCCACCTATTTATTTATTTATTGAAAATGTTTCACCAGGAAAAGCACACTGAGCAAAAAGATGCTCGACTCACGGTGCGACCTGGGGGTTACAGAGGAGGCAGGTATACATACAGTATTTGAACTTACAGTAGCAATAATGGATAATGTACATAGATGGAGGGATTACATATGAACTTGTATTGCATAGGCAGAGCAGTACAAAACAGCACCGGATCAACAAATACAGGTTATACAAATCATGGTTACCCAACAAGGTAAGAACAGTACAGAACATGATCGTAAGGGCATGGAATACAAAACAAAGGTACACATCAAGGCAATACATGAGATACATAAGTGCCAGTTTACAGAACAGGGGTGGGAGTAGCAGAACTTGAGTGCCAGTAGCAGAGGTTGAGCTTCAGGGGTCGTCAAGTAGAAAGGAAGGATTTGGAGAGCAAGGGAGGTAGAAGCGGGGGTAGGAGTGTGGTGAATGGGGGTAGGAGAGGAGGGAGGAAGGGGCTGGGGAGCTAGGTTGATTTGGAAGGGGAGGGAGAAATTGAGTGAAAGGACCTGGGACCCATACCTGGTCTATTTTCTATTGCTATTGTTCTCTATCTTCCTCAACAACCTGCCCACTGCCTGCACACACACGTCCATTCACATGTATACGGATGATACAGTTTTGTATACATCTGGCCCCTAGTTCTCTGATGTGACCAGACTTCAGCAGGAATTCAATGATGTTCAGCGCTGGTTTCACTCCAATTAGCTCTTCCTCAATACCAAGAAAACAGTCTCCATGACCTTCAGCACAAGGCAGAAACTATCACGGCTCACCTCCTCCCCCACCTTCCGCACCCTGGATGGGACTCCTATAGATACTTGCACCTCTTGCAGATATCTCAGGGTCTGGCTTGACCAGCACCTAGACTTCTCTGCACATATTGATGCCATCCACAAAAAGCTTCACCCCAAGCTGGGTGCTCCGTACCGCAACTGTGGCTGCATCCCACTGCTGGCTCACCGTGCAATTGTGCAGAAGATGATCCTCCCTGTATTCGACTATGGTGACATAGTCTACAGTGCCACCCGTAAGTCCACCCTAGCCAGACTGGACCCCCTCTTCCACTCCTTCTGCCACTTTACCCTTGACTCCCCCCACCCATTACTGTGTCCTCTACCGGACCCTAGGCCTCCCCTTGCTTCAGGACCAGTGACACTCCCACTGTACCAGCATCAAAGCTAAGTTTTGGGCCCAGTCCCTCCCTCCATATCTTGCCTCTGTCCTATCTGCCTCTACCCTCCCGATGTATGTACTTAGAAATAATGACTCATGACTCCTGTCTGTGCCTCTCATGTCCACCATGGCAGGCCAGTCAGCATTTAATTATTGTATGCCTAAACTATGGAATTCCCTTCCTGTGGCTATTTGGCATGCCTCCCTCAGGCAGCACCTTAACTCCCTTCTCAAAGCACATTTCTCCTCCACCTGCACATGCACCCATTTTAGCTCCTGCATCTGAGCCTTGCCCACTCCACTACAAGGCTGTAAATAGGCACTGTATGTAAATGTTGTATTTTATACGCATCTGTATATTTTATTGTCATATGCCTTGCTCAGTTGTCTGCTGTACCAGTCTAAACCTTGTATGACCTTTGTGCTATGGTCTCTGGACTTTGTAATATGAATGTGTTCCTCCTTCCACCCTACCCCCAGGATGCATCTTGAATCAAGCAGTAGTCTGCTCAGCATGTCTTCCTGGTTAAACCTTTAAATAAATAAATAAAATAAATAAATAAATAAACACCTGACCTCTCATTTGTGTCATGGGAGAATTTATATTATACTGTACAAATACTAAACAACCTTAATGATTAAGAGTTTGATGAATAGTCTTAACAATATCAATATTATACCTAAGCAGAGTAAGAACTAGACTGGACATTCCTAAAATGACGACCACATGTTTATTTTTTTGTCTTTTCCTTTTGCTCTTCTGGTAGACATCGATGACCAGTTACTGTTCATTGTATAGTTCTAGCAAAATTTGCAGATACCGGGGTATGTTATTCTGTATAGTTTATAATGCATACTGCATGAGATGCTTTGTTAATACATGAATATAGTGACTGCATGTCTTCAATAAATACATTCATACCTGTAAATTGTATCATGGCGTGTTTAATGACAGTATGTTGTGAGGTTACTTACCGTGCTTTTATGTTCTGAAAAGTCTTGTCAATTAAAAGTTTAACAACAGAGAAAAGAGCAGAAAAAATAAGAGGCCCTAACAAAGAAATGTGTTTGATACTTATGGTGAGGGGTCACATGGACAACCTACATCCAAGCATCATATCTCTGCGGATCACGTTCTGTACTGAAATGTGTTTCAGTAAGGCACTTTTAATGCCCCCTGGTGGAATAAGGACTCTTTCTACCAGGGGTGCAGCTGCTTCAGTGACAACATCAATGGAGAACTCTGGCTAATTCTGAAAGTGCAGCAGCTGCTGTAGACACACTTGATTTGGGCTTTTAACAATAACATTGTTTTCTTCCTGCACGTGGGTTATGCTAATTAATGCTACCAACTCTGCCATCTTTGTTTTTGCAGCAGCTACCGCACTTTTGGAGTTAACCGGTGTTTCCTTGAGGAGATGTGACACTCCAAGAAATATGTAAAGCTGCTATCTGGGCATCTCTACACACATTCACATCACACTACTGCTTGAACATTCATGCAAAGAGGGGTGCTAGGTTTGGGCTTTTAAGAATGCTACTGTTGGAGACTGTTCTCATAAATCTGAAATTGGTGCAGTTGACGAACTTGGCACATGAGACAAATATTCATTTCCTGGGACTTCCCAGAGACTTTGGTATTGGTGGACTTTTCAATAGTTTAAATGGAAGTGAAAAGTTTGAGCGTACCGTTATCGTGTTGAGCTTTGATTGCCACCTAGTTGAAGACCACAAGTAGACTCCAACTAGAATGTCAGTTCAACCCTTCGGCAGTGCTCAGATTCTGGTTCACTTGTCATTGCTACTCTGGCTTCGGTGTCTGATAAACTGCTAATTCTCTGAAAGCCAAGTGAGAAGCGAGGTACAATGCTTGGGGAACATAAATGGCTTTTCTTTCCTGATGTAACAATAGAGACTGAGAGGAGAAGAAAACAACTGATTGATTATAAATCCAAATTAATGGAACTGGGGCCATACATTTCTGTGTGTTTCTCTGTGACATTAAACATTTTACAAGAGTATAAGGACAGGAAACCCAGTTTATTGCAGCAAAAACTTTGGACTTGTAGGACAACTCTGATCAAACTATAAGCAAACTGGATGCTTCATAGCAGCCTGCCTACATTCCAGTACTCCCCTCTCTCCCTCCCTCCTCTATCGGCCTCCCCTGCTGCATTCCCTAAGGGAGGGTGAACAAAGAAAGCTTACTACGCTCTACCACAGGGTGTCTCATTTCACCACCAACTCCCCCCCAAGAAGGCACCACTGCGAGGTCCTCGCTGATCTTCACTGGCCTTCTATGCGACAAAAACTAGCCTACTCCTCTTTGAGCCTGACCTTCAAATTTACCACTGTTGGCCCTCCTTCTCACCTGCATGGACTGCTAAATCCCAAAGTCCGGGGCCGGGGCCTGAGATCCTCCACTGGCCGTCCCCTAGCCATCCCTCATCTCCGAACTAACTATGGCAAGCGCTCCTTTAGGTACGCTGCCCCACATTTATGGAACCTTCTCCCTGTTGACTTGGCTAATTGTTGTACTATTCAGGGTTTTAAGTCCGGCCTGAAAGTATACCTGCTAGAGCTTAGTCTCTGTGGCTGTAACCACTAGCCTGGAACTTACTCTTGGTGGCTGAAACTTGCTTGTCCCACGGCAGTCAGCCTACGGGGTGGCAATATATCCTGCATATTGCTGTTACCACCTCTTCTCTAAAGCATTGTTGGTTAAGATGTCATATGTCTGATTAATTTGCTATGTTATTATGTGTATGTAACTGACATGCTCTGTAATGACTCTATACCCTATCCATTGTATGCTCCAGCTAGTGTGTACTCCTACCAATGTATGTACTACTGTGTACCCCTGCCAACATATCTAATTATTGTCTGTAACTAATCCATGTCGCTCCTGAAAAAGGGACCTCTGGTCTCAGTGAGCTTACCCAGTTATCAAAATCTAAATAATTAAATAAATAAGATTTGCAGTTATGGAGTGAATAAACTCACATGAGATACATGTTTTGTTATTCTTTCCTTCCTTCCTTCCTTTTTTTCTTTCTCAGGTAGGAGTGGAAAAACTGTGCAAGGATGTTAGGAAACTTAAGGAATGGCAAAAAACATGGCAGTTAGGGTTCAGTGTCAAAAGTGCGAAATAACACACGTAGGACAAATAAATCTCAGCACTGAGGACTTGATTGGGGTGGAGTACTAACAGTCACTAGGTAGGAAAAGGACCTGCAGGTTATCATATTTGAGAACCTCAAGGTGGCAGGACAACGTGACAAGGCAGTGGGTAAGGTTGGTGGAATGTTGGGTTGCATAGGAAGGGGTGTCTCCAGAAGGAGGAGTGAGGTGACGATGCCATTATATCACTAGCTGGTGAGGCCACACCTAGAGTACTGTGTTCAGTTCTGGAGACTGCACCTCAGAAAGGACATAAACAGCATAGTGGCGGTCCAGAGGAGGGCAAATAAAATGGTGCATGGTTTGCAAGAAAACCCTATGAAGAGAAGATGGAGGGATCTCAATGTGTACAACCTGGAAGAAAGAAGAGAGAGAGGGGATATAATAGAGATCTACAAGTACCTCAAAGGGGTGAATAGGGTGCAGGTGGGGAGTCTCTTTTAAATGACAACAAGATCTAGGACCAAGGAGCGTGCAATACAACTAGAGGGGGAAATTCAAGAGGGATGTGAGGAAATATTTCTTCGCTGAAAGGGTGGTGGATGCCTAGAACACATTGCCAGCAGAGGCGGTGGAGGCTAGAACAGTGGGGGGGGCATCAAGCATGCATGGGGTAGATATAGGGATTTATCAGATAGAATTCAGGGAGTTGAGATGCTCAGCAGAGACCAGATAGGGTCTGTGGAGACAAAATAGGTAGGGAACATCTGAGCAGACTAGATGGGTTAATCAGTCCTTTTCTGCCATCAGAGTCTATGTTTCCTTCCCTCCCTTCCTTACTTCTTGATTTCCACTCCCTCCTGCTTTGCTGGTGATATGTTTTAAAATGAAATATGTCTTACTTTTCACATTGTGCTTGATATAAATACTGCACCTGTAAAAAATGAGTAATACTGAGAGTGAGAAAATGTACACGTAGTATCTGGAGAGCAACAGTACTGGGAAAACTTGAAAATAGTCAATTAATTAAGTTTATGGTATGTACTACTTGTGAAGAAGTTGCACCAATACATTTATGGCATGGGGTCATAATGTTGCAAGGCATTATGCCGCATGGCAAAATCGTGCTGCCAATACAGCGTGGGTTCTGCCATGAGGCATGTCTTTTTTTTGTGGGGGGCTCTGCCCCCCCAACACCCTCCATTATGGGGGCTAAGCTCCCGACTCCCCCCAGTAAAGATTCTCAACTCCGGGGGTTCAACTCAAGAGTGCACAAGTCAAAAAAAGTTTCTGGAACCGAGAATCAAACCCGGTCCCAGACGCAGCGCCTGGGTTCCTGCTGCTGTGGCTCAGTCCTATGAGCCACAGCAGCTGCTCGACAGAACCCACTCCCAGCAGAGGTCTTATCCTCTGCCCAGGAAAGCGCTAATGGTGCAATACCGAGTATTGCAGTATATGCAGTATTTTCACCATTAGCACTTGCATACTGCGCTGCTCCGGTTTAGCCATAATGTCATATGCTATTAAGCGTGCAACATTATGATCCAGTAGGCAGATTTACATACTGTATATGTACATACCAAATGTTTAATCCCACCCCATGAGTTAATGATGCTTTATTGATCATAAATGCTAAGTAAATTAAGTAGTATAAGATGGAAGTACCCAACAACAGTAATTCATTTTTTTTCTTTGTGTATATACTGTATATTCATATCCATTGCAAAAAAACTCTGTTAATGCATCAGTTAAGGTTGATAGTACAGTGACAAAAGTTTGGAAATTCGGTAACCCTACCACTCCATCCTCCACATACCTACAGGCGTCGGGGTGTGTCTTACAGTTGTTAGACCTAACTCTCACCCCATTCCATGTGTAACCAAGCTGACATGGTACAGTACTGGAGAATGGGGTGAGAGTTAGGCCCGATGACCCCAAGGAACACCCTGATGCCTGTTGGTATGTGAAGCTTTGTAGGTACAGATCCAATGCATTAAAGGGAGGAAACTAATTATGGGGGAGTCTACAGACCACCTTCCCGTCATGAGGAACTGGACAGTGTATTAGGGTCCAAGATCATAGATATGTCCAGCAAGAGGGGAGCAGTAATAATGGGGGATTTCAATCTACCTGGGGAAGTGTGGAAAATCCCTGATACCCACCTGCACTAGGGAAGAAGTACTTCTGGATTCTGTCCAGAGTGCTTTCCTAACTCAAGGTGTCATGGAGCCCACTAGAGAGAGGGTGTCCTGGATCTGGTCCTGTATGACTGTGCACATGCCTAGGATATAAAGATGGATGCACCACTGGAAGGAAGTGGCCACCACACGGTGTAGTTCCAACTCGACGTGGGCAGAGGTATAGTAAGGACCAAGACGAGGGTCTTGGATTTTTGGAGGGCTGACTTTGGTGGGATGGGAGAAGTTGTTAAAGGGCACCTTACTGGGATCAGAGTGGAAATGGATGTGGAACAGAAATGGGCCATAATAAAAAAGGGATTGATGGAGGCCATTCGTGAGTGTGCCAACATCAAAAGTAAGAAAGCTAAGGCCAGAAAGTCAAGCTGGTTTGGCAAGGAGGTGGCAAAAACAGTGGAGGACTGGAGGGCAGGCTTTAGAAAGTACAAGCATATGCAGAAGGAGTAGGACAGAGTGGACTACACTGCTAAGTCAAGAGAGGCGAGCAAGGTGGTAAGGAAGGCAAAGGCCATGAGAGAGGCACAGCTAGACCAGGGGGTAAATGTGGGTGAGAAGGCCATTTTCAGGTATCTAAGGGAGAAAAGAAACATAAAGAATGAGATTGTCAAGCTAAAAATGAAGGGGGGGTGGTGGGCAGAGGGTAGTAAAGAAAAGGCAAGATGCTTAACGGGTACTTCTGTTCAGTCTTCACTTGGGAGAGGGAGACTAGTACTATAAGGGATTAGGGGGGTTGGGCCTTGGAGGGGAGAAGTCTCAGACTGCGCAATTCCAGTCAGTAGGGAACTCAAGAGCCTAAAGATCCTAAAGGTGGACAAATCACCAGGGCCAGATGGTATGCACCCAAGGGTCTTTAGAGAACCAGCAGAGGTTCAGGTGGGTCCCCTGCAGACCTCTTTAACACCTCTCTGGTATCCAGAAATGTGCCCCAGGGCTGGAGAATGGGGCATGTGGTGCCCCTCCATAAAAGTGTGCTGAGGGACAAACCAGGGAACTACAGACCAGTCAGCCTGACCTCAGTAGTGGGTAAGCTACTTGGGACCATCCTGAAAGAGAGATTGATAGGCTTTCTGCCCCAGGATGATAAGCTGCATAGGTTTGTGTCAGGGAAGTCCTGCTAAACTAACCTAATTGACTTCTTCAATTGGGCCACAAGAGCAGTGGACATGGGCCAGGTAGTTGATGCTCCGTATCTGGACTTCAGCAAGGCCTTTGACTTAGTGCCTCATAGGAGACTGGTCAGGAAGCTGGAGGCCCTGGGGTTGGGAGCTAAGCCTGTGAGATGGGTCAGAAGCTGGTTGCAGAATAGAAGCTAAAAGGTGCTAGTCGGGGGAGAATTCTCAGAAGCAAGGCCTGTGACCAGTGGGATCCCACGGGGCTCGGTGCTCAGTCCAGTATTGTGTAACATCTTCATAAGTGACATCACAGATGAGACCAAGGGTAAAATCTGCCTGTTTGCAGATGACACCTACCTCTGTGGGAGGGTAGTACTGATGAGGGAAGACAGGAACTCGAGGAGGACTTGACTAGGCTAGAAAAGTGGGTTAGGCATTTGGCAGATGGGGTTCAGTGCTATAAAGTGTAAAGTTATGCACTTGGGGTGAAGAATCCTGGGACCAAATACTGGTTGGGCGGCATGCAGGTAACCAGATCAGAGGAAGAAAATGCTCTAGGAGTAATAATCACAAGGGACCCGAAAAACTGCACACTGCAAGAGAGCAGCAGCCACAGCAATTGTCTGCTGGGCTGCACAGCCAGGGGAATTACCACCAGGAAGGCGGAAGTCATTCTGCTGCTGCATGGATGATTGACTGGTAAGACCACACCTGCAGTACAGTGTGCAGTTTTGATATCCATATCTTAAGAAGGATATCAACTTGCTGGAGATGGTCCAGAGAAAGGCAACCAAGATGGTCCAGGGATAGCAGGGTAACACCTATGAGGCGAGATTCAGGGAGCTCAACGTGTGCTCTGTTGAAGAAAGAAGGGGAGAGGGGGAGACATGACTTGAAATCTTCAAGTACCTTAAGGGCATTAACAGCATAAGCACTGAGGGCCTCTTCTGCCTTAGCAGGATGGAGCAAGACCTCTAGGAGGGCACAGCCTAAAGCTGGTGAGGTGAAGGTTCAGGAGAGAGATGAGGAAGCACTTTTTCACCGAGAGGGTGGTGACCAAGTTGCCAGAGGACATGGTGTCACTAAATATGGTGGGCAGCTTCAAGGTGGGTGGGACACAGTGAGGGGAAAAGTTGTGGATGGAAGGGGGGCAAAGGCGGGAGAGGGGGAAGTTGAAGAAGGCCAAAAAGGAAATGGGGGGGGTGGCAGTTCCCATTGTAGTGCATAGGGAGCTGCACAATCAAGCAGACTAGACAGACCATAAGGCCTTTATCTTCTGGCATGTTCGTTTGTGTGTAGATACTCCAGTAAGACCAGCTTCCCACAGGAATTGATTAAGACAGATTTTGTTGCACAGGCCCCCCCACCCCACCCCCATAATAAAAGGGGCATCTTATTTCCCACTTTGTGTTCCTGCCAAATGGTTTCCAACTTACACTGTAGCTTTTTAATTCAACCTGAGGTCTGCATAACATAGCTCTGTGACCTACAGGGAACATTCCAACTTTACGCATTCATGGTCATTTCTCCTTTCTTTTTTGCTTTTTTATGTGTATGTGTGTCTCCAAACAGCACCAAAGAATTGTGGAAAAGAAGAATTCTGTAGAGGTAAGTTATTTATTAGGTGTTTATTTCAGCCTTTTGTAGAAATTTCCTATGGTGATGGCATCAATTCTTCCTCAAATTATTGTATGAGCAATCAGAGGACCAGTTGCAACTAGGTGTGTGTGTGTAAAACTGTGTGAGTATATACCGTACACTGTATGTGTATCTCCTTGTGACAGGGTAGTAAACCAGGAGGCTTCCTGGGAACATTCTCAAAGTGAACATTCTGGACACCAGTTTAAATTAAACTAAATCTGCTTTACTTTCAGTAACAGAAAAAAGAAACAGCTTGTATTCAGCTTAACAGAAATGTCTTGCAGTTCAGTCTCTTGCTATCTCCACTTGTGTTTAACTAAAACAGAAACCTCCTTCTGCTAGTTCACCCTCCTCCCTTTATTGGGCTCAGGTTTTGCTTGCCAACATTCCCCCTTCCCTGAGAGACAGCCAGCAAGTTAAACACCCAATGCAGTGAAGTCTTGAAGGGCCAACTTTAAAACAAAAGGGGTGGTTTGGTACAAATCCCATCACAGCCCCAGTCAAAACCTGTGCTGCCTGTGTTGCAGGGTTGTGAAGTGGTTTATGGGTGAAAGGAGCATGACAGTCATACACTCCATCACATACCCTCCCCCTCAGAGTCGTGCCCATAGCGCATTTGGTAAGGGCCATGAAAATCCCACCCTCCCAAGAGAAAAGATCTTCATTACGATGCTGGGTACCTGCCTGGTGGCTCAAATCAAATGAAAAAGACTGCAGTGCCAAATACCATCTGGTGACATGAGCATCAGTAAACCTGTATAGCATGTAATCACTTGAGGGGGCATGGTCGGTAATGAGGGTGAACATGCATCCCAACAGATAGTAGCATAGGATGACTACCACCCACGTTACAGCCAGACACTCTTTTTCCTGCATTGCATAGTGCTGCTCCTGGGGGAAAGGTTTGTGAGATAGATATAGGATGAGGTAAATCCCATCCTCAAAATCACTGCCCCAACCCTGCCTTAGAGGCCTCTGTGTACAAAATGAAAGGATGGTTGAAATCTGGACTTTGTATGACTGGCCCCTCACACAGCACATTTGTGATGGCCTGTTTTCTTGGTCAGTTCAATCAGCGAAGTAGCAAGGGTTGAGAATTCTGGAATGAACCGGTGGTAATGCAATGCAAGTCCCAAGAAAGGAACTAACTTGCTTCTTAGTAGTTGGGATAGAACAGTCAGCTACGGCCTTTACTTTGCCGATAACTAGGCATACTGTACATGGCCATTCCCATCCATATACTCCAAGTAGTTCAGCTCTTTCTGTCCTAGGACGCATTTCTTGGCATTGGCCATGAGACCTGCCTCCTGAGAGACCGAAGTATCCTGACAACATCCTGAAGGTGCTGTCCCAGTCACGGCCAGATATATGACAACATCGTCCAGGTGCACTGCTTCATACAGCCCACGGGGACAGAAGATGTGGTCCATCATTCTCTGGAATGTAGCCAAAGCTCCATGCAATCAAAAGGGAAGCACAGTAAATTGATACAGGCCAAACAGGGTGACAGAGGCTGTTTTCTCATAGGATTTGGGAGTAAACATGATTTGCCAATACCCTTTGGTCATGTCCAGGGTTCTAAGATAGCAATCCTTCCCCAGTCGATCCAAATGTTCATCTACCATTGGCATAAATTATGCGTCCAACTTGGATGCAGCATTAACTTACCGGAAGTCTATACAAAACCGGTTGGTCCTGTTTGGTTTTGGACTAGCACAATAGGGCTAGACCATTCACCCTGAGATTCCTCAATGACACCCAACTCCAACATAGACTGGATTTCCTCCTGTACTGTCTTTTGGATTCTTCCAGTAGTCTGTAAGGTTTTTGGTGGATCCAGACACCTGTGTCTGTGTCTGCGTGGTGCTGGATCACATGGGTTCATCCTGGCTTTGGAGAGACTACATCCCTAAAATTCTCTGTCTCTGGGCTTCTTGTTTTAGGATTTGGTTCAGCCAGTCATCCACTGGGACGGCACTCGGTTCCTTTACAATTTTAGGTCCTAAGTCCAGGGTTCCGTCATCAATGTCCTCATCTGTCACTGCAGTTGGAGTTCTTTTAGGATCTTCTATGTCAATGAGCAATACCTCCCCATCATTCCAGAGTTTCAACAAATTAACATGATAGATTTGTTCTTTTTTTCTGAATGTTTGTAAGATCTTGTAATCAACCAGTGCCACTTTTCTGATGACCTCATGTGCTTCCTGCCATTTATCTAGGAGTTTACTCTCACAGCTAGGCAACAGGAGTACTCATGTCACCAGATATTTAACTCTTCAATCCGAGCCCCTTAGTCATAGTGCCCTGCATGGGTTTGTTGTGCTTTTACTACATTTTCTTTGGCAAATCTGCCAACCATGTCCAATCTTCCCATCATTTGTAATACCTATTGGACCACATTAGGTGAACTATGTGCCTGGTACAAAGAAACAGAATTTGCCAGCAGATAAGGTTCACCTGGCCCACCTAGTCTGTATTTCTTCCTGCCTACAGTATCACTGCAGACCCTAGCTTATCCACCCCCCTTTCTTTTTAAGTAAGATTCACTTATGCCTATCCCGTGCATTCTTGAACGACACCACTGTTTTTGTCCCCACCACCTCTGCTGGTAGCCTGTTCCAGGAAGCCACCACTCTTTCTGTGAAGAAGTACTTCCTGACATCTCTCAAGAATCTAGTCCCCCAGCTTCATAGCATGTCCCCTTATTTATGAGCACCTATTTTCCTTAGAAATACTTCCCTCCTTTATCTATTTACCCTATGGTGTTTAAAAGTCTCTATCATATCCCCCTTCTCACTCCTTTGTTCCAGGGTGTACATATTGAGTTTCTTTTGTCTGTCCTCATAGAGCTTTTGAGGCAGACCATGCACCATTTCAGTTGCCCTCCTCTGGGCCACCTTCACTCTGCCTATGTCCTTCCAGGGATGTGGTCTCCAGAACTGGAAACAGTAATCCTGATGGGGTCTTACCAGTGATCTATACAGAACTAATACCACCTCTCTCTTCCGCTGGTGATACCTTAACATCCCAATAACCTGCCTAACTGCCTTTTCGCACTGCCTGGCCACCTTTGGGTCATCAGATATGATTACCCCCAGGTCACTGTTGGTGGTCGTCAATAACGTTCCATCTCTGGGTTTTTGTGCACTAAATGCATTATTTTGCACGTTTTCACATTGAAACCCAGCTGCCATACCCTTGACCACTCCAAATTTTCTCAGGTCTCTGCTCATCCTTTCCACCAACCCCTCGGAGTGTCCACCCTATTACATCATTTTGTGTTATTCACAAAGAGACAGACCTTTCCCCTCAGCTCTTCTGCAATGTCACTTATAAAGACATCAAAAAGGACTGGTCCCAGCACTGATCCCTGAGATATCCCACTGGTCACCCTCCCCTTATCTGTGTGAACTCCATTTACCACCACCCTCTGTCGACTATCCTCTAACCAATTTCTTACCTAATTTACCACCTTTGTACCCACTCCTGAGTTACATAGCTTGCTTACTAGTCTCCTGCGTGGAACGGTGTCAAAAGCTTTACTGAAATCTAGGCAAACTACAGTACATCCACCACTCCACCCTGATCTAATTCCTTGGTCACCCACTCAAAGAATCTATCAGATTCGTTTGACATGACCTTCCCCCCTAAATCCATGCTGCCTTGGGTCTTATAACCCTTTGAATTTAACATATTCCACTATCCTTTCCTTCAGCAGTAATTCCATTAACTTTCCCGCCACTGATGTCAGACTGACGGATCTGTAACTGCCAGTCTCCTCCCTGCTACTACTTTGTGAAGTGGGACTACATCTGCCCTCCCCAAGTCCTCCAGAACTGTTCCTCCCACATATCTTTTAAGACACCCAGCATCCCTCAGGGTTGTCACCTATACAATAGTTCAAAGGACAAGAACCCAGTGGATGATTGTGGCACCTCCTGAATGGCAAACATTAAACAGGGTAAGCATTTACCCCAGTTTTTTACCTCAGTTGACACGAATTTAGACAGCATACATTTTAATGATTTATTAAAGCATTCCACTAAGCCATCAATCTGTGGGTGATGCATTAATGTCCAGGTGGACTTAACCTTCAATAAATCACACACCTCTCTAATACGTTTTGACATAAAGTTGGTGCCATAATAAGTTAGGATCTCCTTTGGCAGCCCAACTCAGGAAAATACTTTTATCAGCTCTTTTGCCACTGAAAATCCTAGTTTGTTTCTCAGGTTCTACCCAGCACAAAATATCATCTTTCAGTTCAAACCTTGGAAAACATTGTGCATTCTGTTCATCTACCACTTTACCATTTAACTCAGCTAAGTTCTGGTTGCCATTCCTGAGAACCCCATCAGCCCTTTGTTCAGAAATTATGTTGGCAAGGTCTCGTAAAATGTCTGGTTTGACCTTCAGAAGGACTGTGATTTTTGCTGCTGCAGTCAGAGTAGTCTATTCATGTCAGCTTACCCAATCACAGACTCAGTCTGGTAAAATGTTCTGGTACTATCACCCACCAAGTAGCCAGGTCTTGTAATTTTTGTGCCATCATTCTAGGTTGTGTTCCAACCTTGAAAGCCATGGTACAAGGGTTCTGTTAGTAACTCTGTTTGGTTATTCTGGCCTGGTGTAAGATAGACACCTTTACCTGATCATAGTCTCTGGCATTGGCATCAATTAGGCTTCTGTATGTAACTTGGTCATCTCCAGTCAGGTACGGTGCAATTCAAGTAGTCGAACTTTCTCATGACCAGGTACTGGTATTGCCAACTCTCTCAAAAGTCATAAGGTAGGCCTCAGGTCATCCTCAGGACCCATTTCTGTTAGCATGGGGCAGGGTCCTACAGTGACTGGATTCCCAGTGGCCTGGAGCAAGGGCACAGTTTCTTTCTGACTTTGCAGCATTTGCTTCACAAACTCCTTCTGCTGCTGGTCTCTACATCTGCAATTATGCTTGCTGGAACATCCATGTTAGACCATCCAGTCTCTTTGCATCCGGACCTGTTGTGCAAGTTGTTGATCTCTCCGAGTCTGCTGTGGAGCCAGCTGAGCATGTTGTTGGGACTGCTACTGGTCTCTCTGAGCTTGCTGTTATACCTGCTCTTGGTCTCTCTGAGTCTGCTGTTGTGCCTGTTGGCTGCTGCTCTTTCTGAGTCTGCTGTTGTATTTGCTGGTTGCTGCTGCTGCTCTCTCTGAGTTTGCTGTTGCACCAGCTGAGCCTACTGTTCTGCCTGCTGCTGGTCTCTCTACACCAGTAATTGTGCTTGCTGGACCATCCGGTCTGTCTACATCTGGACCTGTTGTGCCAGTTGTTGGTCGCTATACCTGGACCTGTTGTGCAAGATGTTGGTTTCTCTGATTCTGCTGCTGTTCCAGCTGAGCCTGCTGTTGCATCTGCTGCTGGTCTCTCTGAGTCTGCTGTTGCACCTCCTGCTGGTCTCTCTGAGCCTGTTGTTGGGCCTGCTGCTGGTCTCTCTGGACCTACTGTTGTACATGCTGTTAGTATCTCTGTGACTGCTGTTGCAACTGCAGGTGGTCTCCCTGAGCCTGCTGTTGCACCTGCTACTGTTGGTCTCTCTGAGTCTGCTGTTGCATCTGCTTCTGGTCTCTCTTAGCCAGCTGTTGCAATTGCGACTGCTGGTCTCTGTGAGCCTGCTGTTGCAAACGCTACTGGTCTCTCTGAGTTTGCTGTTCTGCCGGCTGCTGGTCTCTTTCAGCCTGCTGTTGCGCCTGCTGCTCGTCTCTCTGAGTCTACTGCTATGCCTGCTGCTGGTCTCTCTGAGCCTGCTGCTGCACCTGCTGCTGCTCTCTCTGAGCCTGCTGTTGCATCTGCTGCTGCTCTCTCTGTGCCTGCTGTTGTACCTGCTGCTGGTCTCTCTCTGAGCCTGCTGTCGCACCTGCTGCAGGACTCTCTAAGCCTGCTGTTGCACCTGTTGCTGGTCTTTCTGAGACGGCTGTTGCACCTGCTACTGCTGGTCTCTCTGAGTCTGATGTTGCACCTGCTGCTGGTCTCTCTGAGCCTGTTGTTGGGCCTGCTGCTGGTCTCTCTGAGCCTGCTGTTGCACCTGCTGCTGGTCTCCCTGAGCCTGTTGTTGGGCCTGCTGCTGGTCTCTCTGAGCCTGCTGTTGTGCCTGCTGCTAGTCTCTCTGAGCTTACTGTTGTGCCTACTGCTGATCTCTCTGAGCCTACTGTTGTGTCTGCTGCTGGTCTCTCTGAGCCTGCTGTTGCACCTGCTGCTGGTCTCTCTGAGCCTGTGTTGCTCCTGCTGCTGGTCTCTCTCAGCCTACTGTTGTGCCTGCTGTTGTCCCTGCTGCTGCACTCCCTGAGCCTACTGTTGCACCTGCTGCTGGTCTCTCTGAGCCTGCTGTTGTGCCTGCTGCTGGTCTCTCAGCCTGCTGTTGTGTCTGCTGCTGACCTCTCGCTGAGCCTGCTGTTGTACCTGCTGCTGGTCTCTCTGAGCCTGCTGTTGTGCCTGCTGCTGGTCTCTCTGAGCCTGCTGCTGTGTCTGCTGCTGATCTCTCTGAGCCTGCTGTTGTGCCTGCTGCTGGTCTCTTTCAGCCTGCTGTTGCGCCTGCTGCTGATCTCTCTGAGCCTGCTGTTGTGCCTGCTGCTGGTCCTCTGAGTCTACTGCTATGCCTGCTGCTGGTCTCTCTGAGCCTGCTGCTGCATCTGCTGCTGCTCTCTCTGAGCCTGCTGTTGCATCTGCTGCTGGTCTCTCTGTGGCTGCTGTTGCACCTGCTGCAGGACTCTCTAAGCCTACTGTTGCACCTGTTGCTGGTCTCTCTGAGACGGCTGTTGCACCTGCTACTGCTGGTCTCTCTGAGTCTAATGTTGCACCTCCTGCTGGTCTCTCTGAGCCTGTTCTTGGGCCTGCTCCTGGTCTCTCTGAGCCTGCTGTTGTGCCTCCTGCTGATCTCTCTGAGCCTTCTGTTGTGCCTGCTGCTGGTCTCTCTGAGCCTGCTGTTGTGCTTGCTGCTGATCTCTCTGAGTCTGTTTTTGTGCCTACTGCTGGTCTCTCTGAGCCTGCTGCTATGCCTGCTGCTGGTCTTTCTGAGCCTGCTGCTGTACCTGCTGCTGGTCTCACTGAGCCTGCTGTTGCACCTGCTGCTGGTCTCTCTGAGACTGCAGCTGCACCTCCTACTGCTGGTCTCTCTGAGCCTCCTTTTGCACCTGCTACTGCTACTCGATCTGAGCCTGCTGTTGCACTGCTGCTGGTCTCTCTGAGCCTGCTGTTGCACCTGCTGCTGGTTTCTCTGAGCCTGCTGTTGTGCCTGCTGCTCATCTCACTGAGCCTGCTGTTGTGCCTGCTGCTGGTATCTCAGAGCCTGCTGTTGTGCCTGCTGCTGGTCTCTCTGAGCCTGCTGTTCTGCCTGCTATTGTCCCTGCTGCTGGACTCCCTGAGCCTACTGTTGCACCTGCTGCTGGTCTCTCTGAGCCTGCTGTTGTGCCTGCTGCTGGTCTCTCTGAGTCTTCTGCTATGCCTGCTGCTGGTATTTCTGAGCCTGCTGCTGTACCTGCTGCTGGTCTCTCTGAGCCTGCTGTTGTGCCTGCTGCTGGTGTCTCAGAGCCTGCTGTTGTGCCTGCTGCTGATCTCTCTCTGAGCCTGCTGTTGTCCCTGCTGCTGGACTCCCTGAGCCTACTGTTGCACCTGCTGCTGGTCTCTCCGAGCCTGCTGTTGTGCCTGCTGTTGTGCCTGCTGCTGGTCTCTCTGAGCCTGCTGTTGCAACTGCTGCTGGTCTCTCTTAGCCTGATGTTGTGCCTCCTGTTGGTCTGTCTGAGCCTGCTGTTCTTCCTGCTGCTGGACTCCCTGATCCTGCTGTTGCACCTGTTGCTGGACTCGCTGAGCCTGTTGTTGCACCTTCTACTGGACACTCGGAGCTTGCTGTTGTACCTGCTGCTGGTCTCCTTCCACCTGCTATTGCACCTGCTACTGCTGGTCTCCCTTAGCCTGCTGTTGCACCTGCTGCTGTGGGTCTCTTTGTTCCTGCTGTTGTACCTGCTGCTGGTCTCTCTAAGCCAGATGTTGCGGTTGCTACTGCTAGTCTCTCTGAGCCTGCTTGTTGCACATGCTGCAGGACTCAGCCTGCTGTTGCACATGCTGCTGGTCTCTCAGTCCTGCTATTGCACCTGTTGCTGGTCTCTCTGAGCCTGCTGCTGCACCTGCTGCTGCTCTCTCTGAGCCTGCTGTTGCGCCTGCTGTTGCATCTGCTGCTGGTCTCTCTGTGCCTGCTGTTGAACCTGCTGCTGGTCTCTCTGAGCCTGCTGTTGCGCCTGCTGCAGGACTCTGTAAACCTACGGTTGCACCTCTTGCTGGTCTGTCTGAGACGGCTGTTGCACCCTGCTGCTGGTCTCTGTGAGCTTGTTCTTGGGCCTGCTGATGGCTCTCTCTGAGCCTGCTGTTGTGCCTCCTGCTGATCTCTCTGAGCCTCTGTTGTGCCTGCTGGTGTCTCTTGAGCCTGCTGTTGTGCTCTATTGCTGGTCTCTCTGAGCCAGCTGTTGTGCTCTGCTGTTGGTCTCTCTGAATCTGCTGCCATGCCTGCTGCTGGTCTTTCTGAGCCTGCTGCTGCACCTGCTGCTGGTCTATCTGAGCCTGCTGTTGCACCTGTTGCTGGTCTCTCTGAGACTGCTGTTGCACCTACTACTGCTGGTCTTTCTGAGCCTCCGTATGCACCTGCTACTGCTGCTCTCTCTGAGCCAGCTGTTGCACCTGCTGCTGGTCTCCCTGAGCCTGTTGTTGGGCCAGCTGCTCATCTCTCTGAGCCTGCTGTTGTGCCTGCTGCTGGTGTCTCAGAGCCTGCTGTTGAGCCTGCTGCTGGTCTCTTGGAGCCTGCTGTTGTGCCAGCTGCTGATCTCTCTGAGCCTAATGTTGTGTCTGCTGCTGGTCTCTCTGACACTGCTGTTGTGCCTGCTGTTATCCCTGCTGCTGGACTCCTTGAGCCTACTGTTGCACCTGCTGCTGGTCTCTCTGAGTCTGCTGCTGTGCCTGCTGCTGATCTCTCTGAGCCTGCTGTTGCACCTGCTGCTGGTCTCTCTGAGCCTGCTGTTGCACCTGCTGCTGGTCTGTCTGAGCCTGCTGTTGTGCCTGTTGCTGATCTCTCTGAGCCTGCTGTTGTGCCTGCTGCTGGTCTGTCTGAGCCTGCTGTTGTGCCTGCTGCTGGTCTCTCTGAGCCTGCTGTTGTGCCTGCTGCTGGTCTCTCTGAGCCTGCTGTTGTGTCTGCTGCTGGTCTCTTGGAGCCTGCTGTTGTGCCTGCTGCTGGTCTCTCTGAGCCTGCTGTTGTGCCTGTTGCTGATCTCTCTGAGCCTGCTGTTGTGCCTGCTGCTGGTCTGACTGAGCCTGCTGTTGTGCCTGCTGCTGGTCTCTCTGAGCCTGCTGTTGTGCCTGCTGCTGGTCTCTCTGAGCCTGCTGTTGCACCTGCTGCTGGTCTCTCTGAGCCTGCTGTTGTGCCTGCTGCTGGTCTCTCTGAGCCTGCTGTTGTGCCTGCTGTTGTTCCTGCTACTGGACTCCCTGAGCCTACTGTTGCACCTGCTGCTGGTCTCTCTGAGCCTACTGTTGTGCCTGCTGCTGGTCTCTCTGAGCCTGCTGTTGTGCCTCCTGCTGGTCTCTCTGAGCCTGCTGTTGTGCCTGTTGTTGTTCCTGCTGCTGGACTCCCTGAGTCTGCTGTTGCACCTGTTGCTGGACTCTCTGAGCCTGCTGTTGCACCTGCTACTGGACACTCAGAGCTTGCTGTTGTACCTGCTGCTGGTCTCCTTCCACCTGCTGTTGCACTTACTACTGCTGGTCTCTCTTAGCCTGCTGTTGCACCTGCCACGGGTCTCTTTGTTCCTGCTGTTGTACCTGCTGCTGGTCTCTCTAAGCCAGCTGTTGTGGTTGCTACTGCTAGTCGCTCTGAGCCTGCTGTTCCACCTGTTGCTGGTCTCTCTGAGCCTGCTGTTGCACCTGCTGCTGGTCTCTCTGAGCCTGTTGTTGCACCACTGACCTCCTGATGTAGACTAGGAATGGAGCTTGCTTGAAGCACTGGGGTTGAGTGTTGTGGTCTTGACTGACCTTTCATGCTGGATATTTAAGTTTGTGCTTGTATTACTATTTCAGCATTACTTCAACACTTTAATGCTGTTTGCTGTTGAATACTGCCTTTCTTTGTGTGTTTGGCTGATCTCTCTGAGCCTGCTGTTGCGCCTGCTGCTGGTCTCTCTGAGTCTGCTGCTGTGCCTACTGTTGTCCCTGCTGCTGGACTCCCTGAGCCTGCTGTTGCACCTGCTGCTGGTCTCTCTGAGCCTGTTGTTGCACCTGCAGTTGGTCCCTCTGAGCTTGCTGTTGCATCTGCTGCTGGTCTCTCTGAGCCTGCTGTTGCACCTGCAGTTGGTCCCTCTGAGCTTGCTGTTGCATCTGCTGCTGGTCTCTCTGATCCTGCTGTTGCACCTGTTGCTGGTCTCTCAGATCCTGTTGTTGCACCTGCTTCTGGTCTCTCTGATCCTACTGTTGCACCTGCTGATGTTCTCTCTGAGCCTGCTGTTGTGCCTACTGCTGCTGGTCTCTCATAGCCTGCTGTTGCACCTGCTACTACTGGTCTCACTGAACCTGCTGTTGCACCTGCAGTTGGTCCCTCTGAGCTTGCTGTTGCATCTGCTGCTGGTCTCTCTGATCCTGCTGTTGCACCTGTTGCTGGTCTCTCAGATCCTGTTGTTGCACCTGCTTCTGGGCTCTCTGATCCTACTGTTGCACCTGCTGATGTTCTCTCTGAGCCTGCTGTTGTGCTTACTGCTGCTGGTCTCTCATAGCCTGCTGTTGCACCTGCTACTACTGGTCTCACTGAACCTGCTGTTGCACCTGCTGCTGGTCTCTCTGAGCCTGTTGTTGCACCTGCTGCTGGTCTGTCTGAGCCTGCTGTTGCACCTATTGATTGTCTCTTTGAGCCTGCTGTTGCACCTGCTACTGCTGGTCTGTCTGAGCCTGCTGTTGCACCTGTTGCTTGTCTCTTTGAGCTTGCTGTTGCACCTGCTGCTGGTCTCTCTGGGACAGCTGCTGCACCTCCTACTGCTGGCCTCTCTGAGCCTCCTTTTGCACCTGCTACTGCTACTCGATCTGAGCCTGCTGTTGCACTGCTGCTGCTCTCTCTGAGCCTGCTGTTGCACCTGCTGCTGGTTTCTCTGAGCCTGCTGTTGTGCCTGCTGCTCAGCTCATTGAGCCTGCTGTTGTGCCTGCTGCTGGTGTCTCAGAGCCTGCTGTTGTGCCTGCTGCTGGTCTCTCTGAGCCTGCTGTTCTGCCTGTTATTGTCCCTGCTGCTGGACTCCCTGAGCCTACTGTTGCACCTGCTGCTGGTCTCTCTGAGTCTGTTGTTGTTCCTACTGCTGGTCTCTCTGAGCCTGCTGTTGTGCCTGCTGCTGGTCTCTCTGAGTCTGCTGCTGTGCCTGCTGCTGGTCTTTCTGAGCCTGCTGCTGTGCCTGCTGCTGGTCTCTCTGAGACTGCTGTTCTGCCTACTATTGTCCCTGCTGCTGACCCCTGAGCCTACTGTTGCACTGCTGCTGGTCCTCTGAGCCTGCTGTTGTGTCTGCTGCTGGTCTCTCTGAGCCTGCTGTTGTGCCTGCTGCTGATCTCTCTCTCAGCCTGCTGTTCTGCCTGCTGCTGGTCTCTCTGAGCCTGCTGCTGGTCCCTCTGAGCCTGCTGTCCTGCCTGCTATTGTCCCTGCTGCTGGACTCCCTGAGTCTACTGTTGCACCTGCTGCTGGTCTCTCTGAGCCTGCTGTTGTGCCTGCTGTTGTTCCTGCTACTGGACTCCCTGAGCCTACTGTTGCACCTGCTGCTGGTCTCTCTGAGCCTACTGTTGTGCCTGCTGCTGGTCTCTCTGAGCCTGCTGTTGTGCCTCCTGCTGGTCTCTCTGAGCCTGCTGTTGTGCCTGTTGTTGTTCCTGCTGCTGGACTCCCTGAGTCTGCTGTTGCACCTGTTGCTGGACTCTCTGAGCCTGCTGTTGCACCTGCTACTGGACACTCAGAGCTTGCTGTTGTACCTGCTGCTGGTCTCCTTCCACCTGCTGTTGCACTTACTACTGCTGGTCTCTCTTAGCCTACTGTTGCACCTGCCGCGGGTCTCTTTGTTCCTGCTGTTGTACCTGCTGCTGGTCTCTCTAAGCCAGCTGTTGTGGTTGCTACTGCTAGTCGCTCTGAGCCTGCTGTTCCACCTGTTGCTGGTCTCTCTGAGCCTGCTGTTGCACCTGCTGCTGGTCTCTCTGAGCCTGTTGTTGCACCACTGACCTCCTGATGAAGACTAGGAATTAGACTTGAAGCACTGGGGTTAGTGTTGTGGTCTTGACTGACCTTTCATGCTGGATATTTAAGTTTTGCTTGTATTTACACTATTTCAGGATTACTTCAACACTTTAATGCTGTTTGCTGTTGAATGCTGCCTTTCTTTGTGTGTTTGGCTGATCTCTCTGAGCCTGCTGTTGCGCCTGCTGCTGGTCTCTCTGAGTCTGCTGCTGTGCCTACTGTTGTCCCTGCTGCTGGACTCCCTGAGCCTGCTGTTGCACCTGCTGCTGGTCTCTCTGAGCCTGTTGTTGCACCTGCAGTTGGTCCCTCTGAGCTTGTTGTTGCATCTGCTGCTGGTCTCTCTGAGCCTGCTGTTGCACCTGCAGTTGGTCCCTCTGAGCTTGCTGTTGCATCTGCTGCTGGTCTCTCTGATCCTGCTGTTGCACCTGTTGCTGGTCTCTCAGAGCCTGTTGTTGCACCTGCTTCTGGTCTCTCTGATCCTGTTGTTGCACCTGCTGATGTTCTCTCTGAGCCTGCTGTTGTGCCTACTGCTGCTGGTCTCTCATAGCCTGCTGTTGCACCTGCTACTACTACTGGTCTCTCTGAACCTGCTGTTGCACCTGCTGCTGGTCTCTCTGAGCCTGTTGTTGCATCTGCTGCTGGTCTGTCTGAGCCTGCTGTTGCACCTATTGCTTGTCTCTTTGAGCCTGCTGTTGCACCTGCTACTGCTGGTCTGTCTGAGCCTGCTGTTGCACCTGTTGCTTGTCTCTTTGAGCTTGCTGTTGCACCTGCTGCTGGTCTCTCTGGGACAGCTGTTGCAGTTACTACTGCTGGCCTCTCTGAGTCTGCTGTTGCACCTGTTGCTGGTCTCTCTGAGACTGCTGCTGCACCTCCTACTGCTGGTCTCTCTGAGCCTCCTTTTGCACCTGCTACTGCTACTCGATCTGAGCCTGCTGTTGCACTGCTGCTGCTCTCTCTGAGCCTGCTGTTGCACCTGCTGCTGGTCTCTCTGAGCCTGCTGTTGTGCCTGCTGCTGGTGTCTCAGAGCCTGCTGTTGTGCCTGCTGCTGGTCTCTCTGAGCCTGCTGTTCTGCCTGCTATTGTCCCTGCTGCTGGACTCCCTGAGCCTACTGTTGCACCTGCTGCTGGTCTCTCTGAGTCTGTTGTTGTGCCTACTGCTGGTCTCTCTGAGCCTGCTGTTGTGCCTGCTGATGGTCTCTCTGAGTCTGCTGCTGTGCCTGCTGCTGGTCTTTCTGAGCCTGCTGCTGTGCCTGCTGCTGGTCTCTCTGAGACTGCTGTTCTGCCTACTGTTGTCCCTGCTGCTGGACTCCCTGAGCCTACTGTTGCACCTGCTGCTGGTCTCTCTGAGCCTGCTGTTGTGTCTGCTGCTGGTCTCTCTGAGCCTGCTGTTGTGCCTGCTGCTGATCTCTCTCTCAGCCTGCTGTTCTGCCTGCTGCTGGTCTCTCTGAGCCTGCTGCTGGTCCCTCTGAGCCTGCTGTCCTGCCTGCTATTGTCCCTGCTGCTGGACTCCCTGAGTCTACTGTTGCACCTGCTGCTGGTCTCTCTGAGCCTGCTGTTGTGCCTGCTGCTGGTCTCTCTGAGCCTGCTGTTGTGCCTGCTGCTGATCTCTCTCTGAGCCTGCTGTTGTCCCTGCTGCTGGACTCCCTGAGCCTACTGTTGCACCTGCTGCTGGTCTCTCCGAGCCTGCTGTTGTGCCTGCTGCTGGTCTCTCTGAGCCTGATGTTGTGCCTCCTGTTGGTCTGTCTGAGCCTGCTGTTCTTCCTGCTGCTGGACTCCCTGAGCCTGCCGTTACGCCTGTTGCTGGACTCGCTGAGCCTGTTGTTGCACCTTCTACTAGACACTCGGAGCTTGCTGTTGTACCTGCTGCTGGTCTCCTTCCACCTGCTATTGCACCTGCTACTGCTGGTCTCTTCTTAGCCTGCTGTTGCACCTGCTGCTGTGGGTCTCTTTGTTCCTGCTGTTGTACCTGCTGCTGGTCTAAGCCAGATGTTGTGGTTGCTACTGCTAGTCTCTCTGAGCCTGCTTGTTGCACATGCTGCAGGACTCACTTAGCCTGCTATTGCACATGCTGCTGGTCTCTCAGTCCTGCTATTGCACGTGTTGCTGGTCTCTCTGAGCCTGCTGCTGCACCTACTGCTGCTCTCTCTGAGCCTGCTGTTGCGCCTGCTGTTGCATCTGCTGCTGGTCTCTCTGTGCCTGCTGTTGAACCTGCTGCTGGTCTCTCTGAGCCTGCTGTTGCACCTGCTGCAGGACTCTCTAAACCTACGGTTGCACCTCTTGCTGGTCTGTCTGAGACGGCTGTTGCACCTGCTGCTGCTGGTCTCTGTGAGCTTGTTCTTGGGCCTGCTGATGGTCTCTCTGAGCCTGCTGTTGTGCCTCCTGCTGATCTCTCTGAGCCTTCTGTTGTGCCTGCTGCTGGTGTCTCTGAGCCTGCTGTTGTGCCTATTGCTGGTCTCTCTGAGCCAGCTGTTGTGCCTGCTGCTGGTCTCTCTGAATCTGCTGCTATGCCTGCTGCTGGTCTTTCTGAGCCTGCTGCTGCACCTGCTGCTGGTCTATCTGAGCCTGCTGTTGCACCTGTTGCTGGTCTCTCTGAGACTGCTGTTGCACCTGCTACTGCTGGCCTTTCTGAGTCTCCGTATGCACCTGCTACTGCTGCTCTCTATGAGCCAGCTGTTGCACCTGCTGCTGGTCTCCCTGAGCCTGTTGTTGGGCCAGCTGCTCATCTCTCTGAGCCTGCTGTTGTGCCTGCTGCTGGTGTCTCAGAGCCTGCTGTTGAGCCTGCTGCTGGTCTCTTGGAGCCTGCTGTTGTGCCAGCTGCTGATCTCTCTGAGCCTAATGTTGTGTCTGCTGCTGGTCTCTCTGACACTGCTGTTGTGCCTGCTGTTATCCCTGCTGCTGGACTCCCTGAGCCTACTGTTGCACCTGCTGCTGGTCTCTCTGAGCCTGCTGTTGTGCCTGCTGCTGATCTCTCTGAGCCTGCTGTTGCACCTGCTGCTGGTCTCTCTGAGCCTGCTGTTGTGCCTACTGCTGAGCTCTCTGAGCCTGCTGTTGCACCTGCTGCTGGTCTCTCTGAGCCTGCTGTTGTGCCTGCTGCTGGTTTCTCTGAGCTTCCTGTTGCACCTGTTGCTTGTCTCTTTGAGCCTGCTGTTGCACCTGCTACTGCTGGTCTGTCTGAGCCTGCTGTTACGTCTGCTGCTGGACTCTCAGAGCCTGCTGTTGTACCTGCTGATGGTCTTTCTTAGCCTGCTGTTCCATCTGCTGCTGGTCTCTCTGAGCCTGCTGTTGCTCCTGCTGCTGGTCTCACTGAGCCTGCTGTAGCATCTGCTGCTGGTCTCTCTGAGCCTGCTGTTGTGCCTGCTGCTGGTCTCTCTCACCATGCTGTTGCACCTGTTGCTTGCCTCTTTGAGCCTGCTGTTGCACCTGCTACTGCTGGTCTGTCTGAGCCTGCTGTTATATCTGCTGTGGACTCTCAAAGCCTGCTGTTGTGCCTGCTGCTGATCTCTCTGAGCCTGCTGTTGTGCCTGTTGCTGGTCTTGCTGAGCCTGCTGTTGTGCCTGCTGCTGCTCTCTCTGAGCCTGCTGTCGCACCTGCTGCTGGTCTCTCTGAGCCTGCTGTTGCACCTGCTGCTGGTATCTCTGAGCCTGCTGTTTTGCCTGCTGTTGTCCCTGCTGCTGGACTCCCTGAGCCTGCTGTTACACCTGCTGCTGGTCTCGCTGAGCCTGCTGTTGCACATGTTGCTGGGCTCTCTGAGCCTGTTGTTGCACCTGCAACTGGACACTCAGAGCTTGCTGTTCTACCTGCTGCTGGTCTCCTTCCACCTGCTATTACGCCTGCTACTGCTGATCTCTCTTAGCCTGCGGGTGCACCTGCTGCTGCAGGTCACTTTGTTCCTGCTGTTGTACCTGCTGCTGGTCTCTCTGAGCCAGCTGTTGTAGTTCCTACTGTTAGTCTCTCTGAGCCTGTTTGTTGCACTGCAGGTGGCCTCTCTGAGCCTGCTGTTGCACCTGCTGCAGGACTCACTTAGCCTGCTGTTGCACATGCTGCTGGTCTCTCTAGGACAGCTATAGCAGTTGCTACCGCTGGTCTCTCTGAGCCTGCTGTTGTGTGTAGTGATGGTCTCTCTGTCCTGGAGTTGTGCCTACTGCTGGTCTGTCTAAGCCTACTGTTGCATCTGTTGCCAGTCTCTCAGAGCTTGCTGTTGGGTCTGCTGCTGCTCTCTCTGAGCCAGCTGTTGCACCTGCTGGTGGTCTCTCTGAGCCTGCTGTTGCACCTGTTGCTTGTCTCTTTGAGCCTGCTGTTGCACCTGCTGCTAGTCTCTCTGGGACAGCTGTTGCAGTTGCTACTTCTGGTCTCTCTGTCCTGGAGTTGTGCCTGCTGCTGGTCTTTCTAAGCCTTTTTTTGCATCTGTTGCTGGTCTCTCTGAGCCTGCTGTTGGGCCTGCTGCTGGTCTCCCTGGGCCTGCTGTTGCAACTGCTGCTGATGTCTCTGAGCCTGTTGTTGGGCCTGCTGCTGGTCTCTCTGAACCTGCTCTTGTGCCTGCTGCTGATCTCTCTGAGCCTGCTGTTGCTCCTGCTGCTGGTCTCTCTGAGCCTGCTGTTGCTCCTGCTGCTGGTCTCTCTGAACCTGCTCTTGTGCCTGCTGCTGATTTCTCTGAGCCTGCTGTTGCTCCTGCTGCTGGTCTCTCTGAGCCTGCTGTTGCGCCTGCTGCTGGGCTGTCTGAGCCTGCTGTTACGTCTGCTGCTGGACTCTCAGAGCCTGCTCTTGAACCTGCTGATGGTCTCTCTTAGCCTGCTGTTGCACCTGGTATTGCTGGTCTCATTTTGCATGCTGTTGTACCTGCTACTGCTGGTCTCTCTGAGCCTGCAGTTGTGCCTGCTGCTGGTCTCTTTGAGCCTGCTGCTGGACTCTCTGAGCCTGCTGCTGGACTCTCTGAGCCTACTGTTGTGCCTTCTGATGTACTCTCTTTACCTGCTGTTGTGCCTGCTACTCGATTCTCTGAGCCTGTTGTTGCATCTGCTGCTGGACTCTCGGAGCCTGCTGTTGGGCCTGTTGCTGGATTCTCTGAGCCTGCTGTTGCTCCTTCTGCTGGACTCTCTGAGCCTGCTGTTGGGCCTGCTGCTCATCTCCCTGATCCTGTTATTGTACCTTCTGCTTCTCTCTGTGAACCTGCTGTTGGCCCTGCTGCTGGTCTCTCTGTGACAGCTGTTACACGTCCTGCTTGTCTTTCTGAGCCTGCTGCATTACCTGCTGCTGGTCTCTCTGTGACAGCTGTTACACCTGCTGCTGGTCTTTCTGAACCTGCTGTTGGGCTTGCTGCCGGTCTCCCTGAGCCTGTTATTGTACCTTCTGCTTCTCTCTGTGAACCTGCTGTTGGCCCTGCTGCTGGTCTCTCTGTGACAGCTGTTACACCTGCTGCTGGTCTTTCTGAGCCTGCTGCATTACCTGCTGCTGGTCTCTCTGTGACAGCTGTTACACCTGCTGCTGGTCTTTCTGAGCCTGCTGCATTACCTGCTGCTGGTCTCTCTGAGACAGCTGTTACACCTGCTGCTGGTCTTTCTGAGCCTGCTGTTTTGCCTGTTACTGCTGGTCTATCTGAGCTTGCTGTTGCATCTGCTGCTGGACTCTCTAAGTAATTGGAATTATTTTTCAAATTAGGACTAGAGTCCCTTGGCCTCTTCAGCCCAAATGGCATTGAATTTTGTTCAAGAGTCAGGCTCTAGCCCATGG
The DNA here is from genome assembly GCA_016271365.2 of Neoceratodus forsteri. Classification (NCBI taxonomy): domain Eukaryota; kingdom Metazoa; phylum Chordata; order Ceratodontiformes; family Ceratodontidae; genus Neoceratodus; species Neoceratodus forsteri. The sequence goes on along the minus strand of CM057449.1, from coordinate 172,125,149 downwards.
GTTGTGAATTCTCCTTTAAAACCTTAATTTTTAAGTTTGAAATCGACTGGTTTTTGATCCTGGGATCCCCACTAAAGATATAACACAAGTTTATTAACCACGTATGGTACCATAACTGCTCATATCTGTTGTAATCTGTTATGTCACTTCCCTGTATGGCTAAATGTGCTGTAATGTATGAATCTCATAAATAAAAGGTTTTAAAAGATCTACCGTTGGAATGCTGGGAGGCTTGAGACCAACACAGTGAAAGGAAGCACCTTTGAAAAATTCTGCGCCAGCTCACATGGCCAGACGTTGGATTTCCGCTTGCACGCCCAGTGACCCAGGTTCAGGAAACGGACTCGGTAGCTGGAGGGCCGGGCCGGGAGGAGGATCGAGCACCCAACGGCTGCTCTCCTCTTCCAGGGGGGTGGGTGGGGATGCAAGTCCCGCTGCAATACCACCACCTGGGTGACCACAGGTGGAGGTGAAGCGAGACTGCACATAGGGGAGGGAAGGACGTCTGCCGGGAGCCGGAGCGTCAAGCATGTCATGATGTGCTCCGCCCTAGGCTCCCCTAGTGCGTGACGTCCAGAGGGCAGGGAAGAAAACCAGGAAGAATGCCCCACCAGACTCCTGGTAGACGGAGCTCCTGGCCACGATCCTCAACGCCCCTGCCAGTACCAGCATCCCCCGATGAAACTCAAGTCACGTCGGGGTGAAAGGGCCCCACCCCGTACCCGCCTGGGGGGTATAGCCAAGGCTCCGTGGGGGGGATGGACCGCACTGGCTATCGGTAGTAGGAGCGAGGAGGAACCAGGCCGTTGGAGACTCCAGAAGGTGCAGGAGTCTGGTGGTGAGAGAAGGAGGAAAAAAAAAAAAAAAGAAAAAGGATTCTGTGTTCTGGAGTACCACACACCTCGCGAATATGTTTTTTTTTTAACTGACTACTCTAGTCATATATAAGAACATCTGTTACTACGGTGAGTGGATTTTTCTCTGCACTCTGCATATTACTATGGTGAGTAATTTTACTTCTGCACAGATATGTTCTCCTCATATCCCTTTCAGGATTTGAGACTGAAGATTGGGGAATGTTATAATGTACAGAGTTGGTTGGGAAGTTGTAAATCAGTGGGTTGGTGGGAGAAAAAAATCAATAGGTAGAAGCCCTTCCTTCTTTCAGATTTTTGTATTTTTATAATATATAACTAAGATGTTAGGAGGTACCGCTGGACAGCTTGCCAGATTATTGTAATGTTTTGTAATTTTTGTTATACTTTTTTTTCCAGACACTACTCAGGAGCTGAAGGAAAGATACAAATCTGTATATATCACCTTTTGTGTTTTGCTGACACTTGTGTCAGCACAAATAGCTGTGTAAGTTTATCAGAAGCTGAGTACCCTTTAAAGATGTTCCCCGGTGATTTAAATTCCTTATTTTTCTGATGCACCTGAAAACATTGTCTAGACTGTTTACTGGCACAATTACATTCTTAAATATATGGAAGCATTATTAGAATACTGATTTATCTTATTATGTCAGGTCCAGCTGAGAATATATACAGGATGGCAGTGAGGAAATTAGCTCCCACAACTGCAGCCATTGGCATCACTCAAGACACTTTACATATATGTCTCTCTGTCTTTGGTTACTCTGTTTCTTTTACATTAATGGCCTTGTCATTCTGCATTGCCTTTTGAATTGGTTGAATATTTTTCTGGCAAGTTGGTGGAAATGAGGAAACTGATACAGAGGCCCGGGGGGAGGGAGTCGGATACCCATAGGGCATCACAGACCAGCAATGGAAAGGATAGAAATAGTCCCAGAGGGAGAAGGGGAAACATAAATGTTAAGCCGATGGGGAGATGCAACATATTGCAGACATGAGGAGGAAAGCATGACTGGAGAAACTGGGAGACAAGGAGGCGGGGAGGGCCCTCCTTCAGCAGGGAGGTCTGCACTCAAGGATTGGGCCTAGATAAAGAGGACCTCAGAGGGCCTCTGGAGGTAGGAGTACTATTACAGGGGAGGATGGGGGTGGGGGAAGGAGCCATCTGGGCCAGGATAAATGGTTGGATAAAGAGAGGGTTAAAGGGACACCTATCGGAGGGTCTGGTTAAGTGGGCAAATAACCAGGGAGGCAGAAAGGGAGGTGACAAGGGGTCTCTAATAAGGCAGAAAAGACTCCCGCATGGAATTGAAATCTCTTGAGATAAAGTGGGGGACGGGGGAGTTGAGCGCATAGTGAGGTAACCATAAGGACGATGGTGGTGTTAAGGATTCTGTTAGTGGGAGACTCGATGATTAGGGGTATCCAGTGGGAGGACAGGGGTGGATGCCATAGCCAGGTGAAGGTAGTGAGTATCTCTGGGCTGGCGGTGCACAGAGCAAAGTTCATATTGTCTACAGAACTGGTTAGGGATTGTGGAGGGAAACCAGATTTCCTGGTGCATTTGGGAACTAACAATCTAGAGGAAATAGCATTTGGAAATCCAAGCAAGGTTCCAAGAATTTGCCAGAGTCTGTCGGGATAATGGATGCAACATTTCCTTTTCAGAGATATTGCCAGTACCAAAGGCCCCAGTGGAGAAAAAAATAGAAGATCACAGAGGTTAATGACTGGCTCAGGAAGTGGGTGAAGAGAGAGGTTGGGGGTGTTAGGAACTGGAAAAGAGTTTGGGAGGATAAGGACTGTATGACAAGGACAGGCTTCATCCTTGCCCCTGTTAGGGAAGGAAGTCCTAAACAGGGGTGGCTGACCACATTCAAGAAAGGTGGGGCTTAAACTTGTGAGGGGAGAAATAAAGGAGGGGTGACAGAAGCCTCTCCTCCAGATGAGGGAGTAGCCTTCAAACTCAAGGGGGAGGAAACAGACTGGGGAGGAGGGTTTCAGGAGGAGCAGAGGAGGATGGAAGTATAAGGAACCTGGGTGGGGTTCAACAAAGGGGATCAGGGATAAGGGGTGGGGGTTGGTGTTAGTAAATTCCAGGAGCTTGGGAAACAAGTTGCCAGAGTTCCTGGCCATGCTGTTCGGTGAGGGGGTGGATGTGGCGGCGGTCACAGAAACGTGGGCCAACAAAAACCATGACAGGGACCTAAACATGTGGGTGTACACTATGCTTAGGAAGGACAGAAAAGAGGGCAGAGGGGTGGAGTGGCTATGTTCATTAGAGATGACATAGAAATTGCTAGGGTAGAAGAGGCAGAGGGAAACGTGAAGACCTTGTGGGTCACCTTACGAACCCCAGCAGGAGGTAAGGTCAGGCTGGGTGTAGTATATAGACCCCCCAGGATGGGTGATGTTCTGGAGGATGATTTGCTGGACAACATTACTGCCCAGTGTGGACCAAAAGGGGAAGGAGTGGTGCTGATGGGGACTCCATATGCCAGGTACAAACTGGGGAACCATGTCCTAAGGTGGCCAAGGAGCAGAGGCTGCTGGATTCGGCTTCCAGATGTGTTCTAACAGCATGTGATGGAACCCACAAGGGAGGGGCATGTCCTGGATGTGGGACTTAAGATGGGGATCTGGTAAGGGACCTGGTTGTAGAGGATCTCCTGACTGGGAGCAACCACAATACTGTCTGGTTTCAAATAAGCATGGGAGAGGGGAGAGATCTAGGACACTGGCAGTGGACTTCAGGGGGCAGACTTTTGTGGGCAGGGAAATATTCTCAAGGATCACTTGAGAGGGATTACATCAATGACAAATGTGGAAAAGAGATCGGAGTCTCAAATGGGACTTCATGAGGCAGTCAGGACCTGTGCTGGAGTGAAAGCGTAAGGGAGCAAGGTCACATAAACCATGCTGGTGGTCCAGTGAGGTTCAGGTAGCGGTCAGAAAAAGGCAGCCTACAAAAATATAAAGCAATAAGAGGATAGGGAAAAGGAAATGTACTGTCTTGCATCTAGAAAAGTAACCCCCGGATGGTGAGGGGCAAAGTCCAGTAAAGAGCAGCGGCTGGCACAGGGGATACATGGAGGGGAAATGGGGTTCTTCCAGTACATTGGGGAGTGGAGAAAAACTAAGGGCCATCTCGGCAGATTGAGATCAGAAGAAGGGTGGGTGGAAGAGTCGAGGGACCAAGCAGAGGTATTAAACGAGTACTTCGCCTCTGTGTTCACTAGGGAGGGATGAGATATCTACAAAGCAAGGCACAATGGGGATAGAAGTGGTAGTGAGTGGGATCAGGGCAACAGAAATGGAGCAAGAGGGAGGAGAGAGTACCCCAGGGGTGTCACATCAGGATAAGGATAAAAAGGCCAATAAGGTGGAGGGGATGGGTGATGCTATATCCACCGAAAGGGTGTGGTTAGCCCTCAAGGCCCTAAGGAAAGATAAATCTCCTGGGCCGGATGGCATTCATCCAAGAGTACTATGGGAATTGGCGGACATACTGACTGCACCCCTGGTGAAGCTCTTCAACAGGTCGCTTGAGACAGGGAGGGTACCTAGGGATTGGCGAGAGGCACATGTGGTGCCAATCCATAAAGGGGGGGTCGAGGGAACTACCAGGTAACTATAGACCCATCAGTTTGACCTCAGTGGTGGGAAAATTAATGGAGAGTATACTAAAGGAACGATTGGGTGTACTTGGAGGAGGAGGTCTGGATAGTCGGCAACATGGGTTTGTGCCAGGTAGATCATGTCAAAACAATCTTGTGGAGTTCTACGAATGGGTAACATCAGAACTGGAAAGGGAAAGCCTGTGGATGTATTCTTGGACTTCAGCAAGGCGTTTGACTCTGTCCCCCCACAATGGTCTGGTGGAGAAACTGAGGGGGTTGGGAGTAGGCCTTTGATGGGTCAGATGGATTGAAAGTTGGCTAGCTGAATACACCCAGAGAGTAGACAGTGGATTGGGGAGCTCTCGAACCCTAGAGAGGTTGGTAGTGGTAACGCAGGGCTCGGTCCTGGGTCCGATCCTGTTTAATGTATACATATTGGCCATCATTGAGGGTATAGGGTGTGAAATGAGTCTCTTCGCTGATGAATCCAAGATGGGAGCAATAGTTGAGGGGGAAGAGGGGAGGTTAGCACTGCAAGGGGACCTGGAGACCATGGAAAGCAGGGCTCACACATGGAAATTAAATTTCAATATCACCAAGTGCAAGGTGTTACATCTTGGGCGGGGAAACCCTAAACACAGGTACACCCTGGGAGGTGAGGCGCTGGAGGCCTCAACAGGGGAAAAAGATGTAGGGGTCATGGTGGATGCATGTATGAATAACTCTGAGCAGTGCAGGAGAGCAGCTAGCAAGGCAGACAGGATGTTGGGATGCATCGTAAGGGGGATCACCTCTAGGAGCAGGGAAGTGATTCTGCTGCTGTACAATGGACTGGTTAGACCACACCTTGAGTACTGTGTACAGTACTGGAGACCACACTTGAAGAGGGACATACAGCTCCTGGAGAGGGTACAGAGGAAGACAACTAAGATGATACGAAGACTAGGGGATTTGACGTATGAGGACAGACTTGAGGAGCTCTGCCTGTTTTCACTGGAGGAGAGGAGATATGGGGGGACATGATTGAGGTCTTCAAGTACCTCAAGGGAATAAATAGGGTAAACATGGAGGGGATCTTTAGACTAAAGCAGGGAGGTATCACCAGAGGGCATGGTTTGAAGATGGAAGGTGGAAGGGTGAGGGGGGAAAAGAGGAGGAGGTTTTTCACTGAGAGGGTGGTGGACCCTTGGAATGTGCTGCCTGGTGAGCTGGTTCAGAGATCCACAGTGGAGAGCTTCAAGAAAAGGTGGGACTGACACAGAAAGCGGATGCATCAGCTGATGGCCTGGCCCAGGGGGGTGGGGATGGATGATAGGGGTTTCTGGAACACAAGGGGGGAGGAGGGCCTCGGCACCCAACTAGGGATCTGAGGTTTGAGCAGACTCGATAGACCATAAGGCCTAATCTGCTGGCAATTAGTATGTTAGTAAGTTTGATTTTTTTTTATTAGGATTTTTCAATTATTTTTGTTTTGAGCCTGCCATCTCTGAAACTGCAACTTTGAAAGCATATATAACCAAAAGAACCTCTTGGCAACCTCTATATTTTAGTATTTTGCTATATTCACAACCATTTTCTACATCTATCAAATAGGTTTTATGAAAATGGCATGGGACTGAAATGGTGGCATCGGACTGAAATGTTTTTATGCGTGCAAACATACAAATAATTCCCCCATTCTTTGGAATTTTAGTTCAAGAGGGTGTCATAGTATTGGTATTTTTTTTTTAAACTCAGCTTTATTTCATAATTATAACAGCAGCATGGCATTCTCAGTACAGTGCCAAGTAGAAACAATATTAAAAAAAAAAGAAAGAAAGAAAAAAAAAGAAAAGAGGAACTGAAGTTACATTCTATAGTCCAGTTCATGCTAATAATTAAACAACAGTGTACAGAACATGTCCTTTTGATGGTAATTTAGGCACTAATGTTAATATGAAAACATTTTCCTTAGAAGCTACTAGGTAATTTACTCTTTATTTGAAAGGCTATGCCTGTAGTTTAATATGGTGAGCAACCATTCCTGAGCTATATAAGTAGTACCTCCCAGCCTCCTTCTGAAGCGTTTTTTCTTTGCTGGCCAGAGGCTCTGTTGGTATATCTTCTCCCTTGAGGCCTGCTGGGGCTTGCCCCCACCCTCACCCCGCTCTGCTGGCTTTCTGCAGGCTTCTGTTTGTGTGTCCCCCTGCTTGCGTTAGTATTTGTTTTGCCTCCGGCTGCTGTGCGCTTGTTTTCCTGTTCTGTATTTGTCTTTTTTTGTTTTTTGTTATCTTTTGTGTGCTTTCTAGTTTTCTTAGCATCCTGTTGCCCTTTGTTTATATTGTGATTTTCCTGCACTGTGTTATTCAGGCTCTAATTTCGTCACCTGATTTTTGCAAACCCTCAGTTCAAATGCAATTGTTATCTGTATGCTTCAGCTCAAGCCGCTGTTTTCCCCTGACTCTGCTGTCTCCTTGATTTCATCTTAAATGTTTGCACATGGTCCAGGCTCCATTCTGCTCCTAGCTGGCTGCCACTTTGCTGTGCTGTGTGTTGCTCAGTATTCCTTGCTGTGCTAGGTTGTTCTCAGCTACTTGCTCAATTCATTCAGTCAGCTCTTCTCAGTTTATTCAGTATTAGTGTTCAACATGCTCTGCTCAGTTTATCAGTGTTTGTTCAGCCAGGCAGTGTGACAGGATTCAGTAAGGTCCTGTTCCATTTGTTATGTGGAAAAAGTTAAACACAAGGATCTGTTCTATCCTCTCCTTTTCTGTCTCTTGTCAGTCTGGTTGCACAACCGAATGTTCTTGTGAGACTTAGGAACTGATCACTGTGACGGTCTTGCGATTCTCCGCCTCTCACTATCTCTCTGCCTTCACTTGCTGTTTCTGTCTTTCTTCCCCCTTGTGTATCTGCAGTTATAAGGATATATGTGAATTTTTGTGTGAAACTGTATGTGATACCGGGATCACTTTGTTTGAGATGTATATAGTTATATTGTTGAAATGATTGCAAAAAGCTATTTGGAACTCAAAGGGTTAAACTTGCCATGCAGAACAAACTTTTGCAGAGCTCTCAGCAGGGAACCAGCTTAGGACATTGTTCTGTTTGTTGCACCTGCAAGGAAACTGACAAGAACATTTTGAGAAAAACAGGATGTTTCTTAACCAGTTCCCAGGCAAAGACGTATAAAAAGAGCAGCAATACTTTTGTTAGAGAGAATGAGAGGCTGAGAGACTGAAACTTGAAATTAGAGCTACCCTTAGACTAAGGACTTTGTTTTCTTTGTTTGTACTGCCTTTGCAAATAGTTCTACTGAACGTTTATTTTTTATTTTGCTGTTATTGATGATAATAAAATGCTCATTGTGAATTTTATAACTGCTCCTGGTTTCCCTATGGTTCCTGACCTATGCCTCAATGATAGATTGTGTCAGACTAAGTGGGATAGTATCGAGTGTCCCCATGGATGCAGATGACACCAGTACCTGGTCCTTTTGCATAGTGTTTTCCCAGCACTTCAATATACACCAGGGTTTGTCTACTTCCTGAATCTATAAGTCCTTTCACAGTCTTATCTCCCACCTTGACATCTGTTAAGTATTTGCCTCAATTTGTTAAGGACAAATCTGCTCCAGTGTTATCCTCCTTATTACGGCAGTTTTTTGCAATATGGCCTGGCTTATTACACTTATAACAAATAAAGTCTTTGGGTGCAGATTTTTAACCCCTACAAGAGTTCTTATCATACTTGGAGTTAAATCAGGGAAAAAGAGAGTCTTACCGGTGTCTGGCTGTTACCTCACCACCGTGGTACTGGGTCAATATGTCGTATGCTTACTAGCGTACGAAAAAACCCGAAACTACAACAACGCAGGACAGCGAGAGGGTGCAATACTGCAAATGGTTCTGTGCATCGTACTGCACCCTCTCACTGTCCCAGGAAAAGGATAAGATCTCTGCGGGGACAGGGTTCCACCGAGCAGCTGCCGTGGCTTGATGGGATGAGCCACTGGCAGGAAGGGAAGCAGGTAGTGCGTTTGGGATTGGGTTTGATTCCCAGTCCCAGACTCATGACATTTTTCTACCCCCCAGAGTTAGTTATTTTAGTTGGGGGTTGAGAGGTGCAGCCCCCTGTAATGGGGGTGTGGGGGGCAGAGCCCCCCACAAAAACAAAACTTATGCCACATGCAATATATTGTGCTGTACTGGCAGCACAGTATATTGCTGTGGCATAATGTCTTGTGACATTATGACCCCATGCCGACTGCCGTGGCATCTGTCTGGCCATCTGGTAGTCTTCAGCCAAAGAAACTGCCTTTCCCCTACTATCTGGTGGGTGTTCTTTTACCCAAAGCTGCACGTCTGTAGGCATGATGTTGATGACCTGCTCCATTGCAAGTGTGTCGATTATCTATGGGACTGTTTTGCCCTCCAGTTGGAGCCATTTAATAAAGAGTTCTCTGAGTTGGGTGAAGGCTTCTCGAAGATTGTCGACTTAAGTTGTACTTCAGAGAGCTGAATCTCTGTCTGTAGGTCTCTCCTGAGATGTCACATCCTTTCAGGAATTCTCTTTTCACCAGGTCATAGTTTTCTGACAGTGTAGTGTCCATACTGCTGTAGGCAAGTTGGACTTTACCTGTCAGGTAAAGTACTAGCCTGATTGCCCATTGCTGTTTTGGCCATTGGCAGACTGTGGCAACCCTTTCAAAAGTTGTCAGGTATGCTTCGATATCATCCAAGGGACACAACTTTGTAAGTTTAATGTCCTTTAGGTTGTTTGTGTCTTGTTGCTCTGCTGGACCTGTGCCAGATCCTCCAGCTTTGATAGCTTGCAAGGTATCCAGCCATCACTGCTCCCATGCTACATCTTTTCTTTTATCTGCACCTCTAAAATCTGAATCTCTTTTTCTCTCAATGCTGCATCTCTTCTCTTTTTCTCCTTCTCTTTTTGTTCTACAGCCCACCATTTGAAAAAGGCTTTCCGGTTCTGTCACTGCCTGTTCTTTTTTTTCCATGTCTGGTGCTAGCTGTACAGTCTCAGCTTGGACATCTATCTGCTAGTTTGGCTGCCATTCATATGGTAATCACTCCTGGAGTTGCTGCTGCAGAATCCATACCTTTCTTCTATACTTCCCTGGCACCAGGTCTAGCACCCCACAGAAAACTCCTGGCTCAGAGTATGCACGGCACAAATCCCATTAAGTCTGACACCATCTGTCATCAAGGCATAGGTCAGGAAGCACTGGAAAACCAGGAGCAGTTATACAATTCTCAATGAACTTTTTATTATTATCAATAACAGCAAAATAAAAAATAAAACATGTTCAGTAGAACTATTTACAATGGCAGTACAAACAGAGAAAACAAAGTCCATCATCTGAGGGTATCTCTAATTCCAGGCTTCAGTCTCTCACTATTTCTAGCAAAAGTATTGCTGCTCTTTTTTTAAGTCTTTGCCTAGGAACTCATTAAGAGACATCCTGTTTTTCTCAAAATGTTCTTGTCAGGTTCCTCGTAGTTGCAACACATAGAACAATATCCCAAGCTGGCCCCCTGTTGACAACTCTGCAAAGGTTTGTGCTGCATAGCAAGGTTAACCCCTTGAGTTTCAAATAGCTCTTTGCAATCATTTCAATTATATACATTTCAAACAAAGGGATCCTGGTATCACTTACAGTTTCACATAAAAATTCACATATATCCTTATAACTGCAGATACACAAGGGGGAAGAAAAGACAGAAACAGCAAGTGAAGGCAGAGAGATAGTGAGAGGCGAAGAATCACAAGACCATCAGAGTGATTAGTTTCTAGGCCTCACAAGAATACAGGCAGACAAGAGACAGAAAAGGAGAGGATAGAACAGATCCTTGCATTTAACTCTTTCTGTATAACAAATGGGACAGGGTCTTACTCAACCCTATCACAGGCAGTTACTCAGTTAAGCAGATGTTCCTGATTCAGCCTGCCTATTCATTGCCACCTCTATTTTTTAGGAGTTCCCACCCTAAAAACATTACAGTTGTTTTTGGTCTCATGGTGCTCAGCTTGTGGCTTCTCTGTTATTACTGTTATTATCTGATGTCACAGTGGGGCATCGTGATGCCAAGTAGCAGGAGCATGCTATCATGTAAGATATATATTTGCCCTGGCCTGCTCATTTGTCTTCATGGCTTTCAGTTATCACGTTTCAATACATTTACCTCACAGCCTACATGGCTTCAGATATTTATTGCATTTCATTATTGCATTGAAAATACTTACTTCCTGTAAATGCTCCCTACTGGAATAACCTAACTTTGCCTTACTCGCATTTAAGGTATTTATACCAATCATATCAATTCACTATTCATGCTGAAACTATAGTAGTCACCTGCTAAACCTCATCAGTTCAATTGTGCTAGTTCTCATTGATTCAATCACTGGCATCATAGCCTCTCACTGCCTAAACATGTATCTTCTATGTCACCAGCAATTTGGCTTCTATAATAGATATGGTTGTTTGGTTTTCCACTGGTTGCTACTACTATCAAACCACCAAACGCTGGCTTGCATTGCAGCCTCCCACCTCCCCCAGGCCCCATCTTGGTAGCTCTCATTGTTGCAAAGTTTGCTCACAACCTTTCAAGGCTGGCCTCCTCATCAATATCTATAGCTGCTGGCTTCGCCCAGCCTCCTCATCAATAATCTGCTACCTAATCTATGGCCTCTGGCTTTGCCTGGCCTCTTTCTATCCAGCACTTAAAGTTGATTTATGCTCTTATTCATAAATCAGAGGCATGCCAACCATGTTCATTACCTTTTCTGGCTCAGGGATTGCCTTGCAAGCTGACAGTCTTGTTCTGCATTCATGAAGTCCACATCTTGAGCATGTGAACCTTGGGGTGGGGTCCTTCTCATCTGGTCCATAGTGGGAATGTCCTCACTCTGAGCATAGCTTTAGCATGCAGTCATATGGTGCACCTCTTGATGCAGAATTTAAGACTTCAGCTGCTGAGGGGTGGGGCTCTTACAGCTCAAGAGAGCTCCTTTGGCTATGGAATAGCCATGACACCTTTGAAAGCTATTCTCCCTATGACTGCCTTTGTTTCATCTGTTTATTTTTTTAGTCAGTAGGCCAGTTGAGTGCTTCCATGGTTGTCACTCTCCTTCTCCCACCTTAGGGGTCCACTCTCACTTCAGAGTACCAGTTGATGGAGAGGTCTCTTGCAACCTCTCACAGCATTCCCATTAGAGGGATCATGAGAGTTTTCCACCAAATTTGAATATTTCCTCCCCTTTGATTGGGTTCCTAAATTGCAGCAACAGAGCCTTCACTAAATAAACTACTCCCAGCCTGGAAAAGAAGGCAATTTAGGCCTTGGATCCCCAGGGGTTTCCTCCTCTTAATAAGTTTTTTTTCCTCTTCTCTGTGCCAAAGAGCATAACATGTAGTTAGTTGTTTATAGTATATTGCCTAGTTTCCTTAGGTAGGTTTCCACTGTTGGATGGAGATGGATGGTGGCCTACTTGCCATTCCCCCTCTCCTTAGGAAGCCCCCCCCCATGTCATCAGTGCAATCCATTTTATCAGCACTATCCTGACAACCTATGCATCTATTTGTGTTTCATCAAGCTGTCTCATTGCTGTCAATCTGCTTCTCTACCTCGTAGTCAAGGTTTACTGCTTATTGTTCTTTTTGGGGCTCTTTTCTAAGATACCTTTAGCCAAGAGAACCTTCCCCCAGCACCTCTAGGAGTGGAACCCTCTTCAAGGCTTCCTTGCCTTCGGTACCCCTACAGGATGATAATTCTCCATGGAACAGAGAATGCGAATGGCCAAACAGTTATCACAGTTGCCAAGCATAACACTATTCTGGTAGTGTAGGTCCATTGAATTTTGCATTTGTGGAAACAAATGAAGCAAATGTCATGACAAATGGTGCGTCCTTGTTTCACTTTTTCTTTCACACTCATGTTGACACCTAAAACATGGATGTTATAACTACATAAAACAACCTGACCCCTTATGGATTATTTCTATAAACAAGGATCAAGTCTCACCATGTAACTTAAAAACAAGCATGATAACCCATGTTTTTTTATTTTTGTGGATTTTAAATGATTAGATGATCATCGTGTACTGGGCAGAGAATTATGGCTTTGACATGGGGTTGCTGAAACACCAGGTACTGTCCTTAAAGGAAAACTACACTGTCATATCTTGTAAATGTTATTTGTTTTCCATGTCAACAGACAACTCTTTTTGTGCAGCTGTTAGAGATATATGTGTTTGCTTTAGTTTATCTTCACTCTTTGTACTAGTCCCTGTAACAATCCTGGGGGTCTCCATTTCCTGGTTGTTAAAATCTCATTGTCCCTGAGAGTACCATTAGCATATAAACATGATGTGTCAACACTCTTTAGATGCCACAGTATGTCTGTCTGCTTACTTGTAGTTCAACAAGGCAACTTGCAGCAAGGTGTAATACCACATTTACCATCAGTTATTTTTGCAAACAGTCTGAATTGTAATGCTGGGGTTTTCCCTTTAAACTGCATTCAATTTATGTGTTTCAAAAGAGTTGTTTTCAGGATATTTGTACTTTTTGACACAGAGATACATGGTATGAATGGGTGGTATGACATCATATTCTCATATGCTAATGCAGCTCTCATGGACAATGAGATTTCAGCAACCAGAAAATGGAGAAACCCAGGATAGTTACAGAGGACTAGCATGAGCAGAGAAAACAAACTAAAGCAAACATACATATCCCAACCATGTACAGGAAAAGAGTTGTCTGCTGACATGGACACAAATAAAATTTCCAAGATATGAGGGTGTAGTTTTCCTTTAATGCATGATGCTTGCAAAGTAGAGATAGCATGACTCATAAAACTCAAACCTACTTCAGAGAGAGGGAGAGAGAGAAAGGGAAAGAGAGAGAGAGAGAGAAAGCACACATTCTTCATTTGAACAAACTTACTTTGCAGAAATCATTTCATATAGATTATAACTTGGATGCATATGTCGTTGTCTGGAATCTTATTTCCCTTAGGGTGTAACTAGGCAAAATCCCCTATAACATCAATAGAGACATTGGAAAAAGCAGCCCACTTACCCAGGGCATCAGATATATTCAAATTCATTTACTGAAAAAAACAGAACCACCTGTTGGCCCAGCAACACTTCAGGGCTTCGGGGTTCTTTCCTGAGGGTGGACAGGTGCCTAAAGGAAGCAAATAATATATACAAATGCATTAAAAGTCAAACACAATTATTTCTCTTATAGAGAGATATATTGTACTGAAATGCAGAGCTAATACTCTGTCTCCTCTGTCTTCCCCTATAGACCTGTATCTTCAAATCTGTATCACAGTTATTTCAGTGTAATTGTTTATTCCCAACAGATGTCACTTTGTACAAATGCAGTTATTTAAACTGTATTATAAAATGGCAAGAAAAAAACCTAGAAATTCCATTGGCCTAGAGGCGTCCCCTGACCATGCATTAAATATCTATAAATGCACAGTCAGGTGATGAATCGTATTTGCTGGGACAGATATAAGGCAGTTCTGGTGGGGGTTAGGAAGAAATAGGCTGTTGGTTAACTTGGATCTGCACCTTATACAACAGGTAGAGAAATGGGCAGACTGGGTGGGCCAAGCAGTCCTTCTCTGCCATCAAAGTCTACGTTTCTATGTTGTTGCCCCCCCAAAAAACTACTTTGAGCCATTTTATAAGTATAATATGCCCCTCAAGGGTGTGCATCATAAGATTTAAATGCATTCCTCAGAGGCATAAGGACATTCGTCTTTCGGCCTCATGCCATATTACACCCCAAGGAGTGCATTAAAATCCTATAATACACACCCTGTCATGGCTTATTACATACTTAGGTTGTGTTCATACATACTGCATACAGTAGCAAGTTAGAAAATAAAAAAAGAGCCTGGCACACATGTAGACAGTCACGAAAGAGTCTGTACATGGTATATGTGAAGAAAGACTTTATTGCTAGTAGTTGCTAAAATAGTGATAAAGTGTAGCTCAGCACAAACATCAGTGCCACAAACTTTTCACATTTAAACAAGTGCTTTTTCAAGGTAATGTTGCCACCTAGGAGAGAGGTTTATATACCCCTTACAAATTCAAATTAACCATTCATATGTGAGAAACATGTCAGGTGGGCACCAGTACAAAGCTGGACAAGTATAAGGTGGCTCAGAACACAATCAGACAGTGCCACCACATAGTAAACACACATGAACAAACAAAAAAGCAGGTCTGCTTGTCCTGATGCACAATCAATCCCCACAATACTGGAGCAGTTAGATTTATTAAGATATAAACAAGAACAAAGGAGTAGCACCCCCTACAGTCGCCTAATGTTTCGCACAGTTGCCAAATATTTCACATCATTACCTTACGCTTTATCAAAGGCATATTGATGCAAATGTTAAAAGCAATTATCAAATAAATAGCAAATGTGCTCATAAATAATGAAGTGCAAGTGCTACATGCAATAACAGCAATAGTAAATATAAACTATAACAGCTATAATAAATATGCAAATATTATTAAGTTAATGTGATAGGCAAGGCAAGGCAAGTTTTATTTAAGAGATGCCCAATCCCAGAGGCTCTGGGCACCGTACACAAAAATACATATGAAACAACTTTCAGTAAATATACATTATCAAAATCACAGTAACTAATAAGTAAAATAGCTAATAAAATTAATAAAGAAAATCAGAAAAATAATATACCAGGTCAGAGACAGGACCAAATTTACATAAATATGACTGGGAAAGCCTGCTCAAAAAAGAAGGCCTTGAGGCGTGCCTTAAATACCTCCACTGAAGGGGCCTCCCTAATAGATGGTGGCAATGAATTCCACAGGACAGGGCTGGCGAAGCTAAAAGCTGTCACTGGCAGTTTTTAACCTCATCCTGTGAATCGCCAGGAGGCCCCTTGAGGAGGAACAGAGGGAGCAGACCAAGATAGCAGGTGTAAGAAGGTCGGCCAGGTAACCAGGGCCCAGGTCATGTAGGGTCTTAAAGGTGAGCAAGCCCACCATAAAGAGGATCCTCCCTCTGACTGGCAGCCAGTGCAGTTCAAGCAGTACCAGGGTAATGTGACAGTACTTAGGTTGTCCCGTCAACAACCTAGCAGCTGCATTCTGCACTAGCTGAAGCCGACAGAGGATACCTCCTGAGACCCTGAGGTAGAGTGCATTACAGTAATCAAGCCTACATTTACAGGTATTGCTAAAAAAACACTCCTCTGCCAGCCCGGTGGCACAGGGGGCTGAGTGATGGATGCCATACCTCATGCCACACTGGCAACCCGGGTTCAGGAATGAGCCAGGGTTGTCGAGGAGCTGGCCATGGGGAAGGGAGGGAAGGAGCAGGATTGAGTGGCCAAAACAGCAGCTCTCCTCTCCTGGGGAGGATCTCTGTCACCCTCCCTGTAGTTCAGCTGCCCTCGGGTGGAGGTCCGATGGGCAGCATAGGTGGGTGGGGGTGTAAAGTAGCGGGAAGGTGCCTCAGAGCCGCGGTGTGCATGTGCCTCCACATGCATGCGCGACTGGGCATGGTGGATGGTGAAAATGGGGGGGATGGCATAAAAATATAAATACAAAGAAAACACTCCTCATACCCACTATAATGAAAGCAACTGAGATAGTGAGCAAACTCCTGTCAGAGCCGATATGACTGCATATAGCCATTCATGGAGTTCCGGGAGCCAAGCAAGAGCTTCATGAAAACTGAGCTCATGGCACGAGGAGTTCCAGGAGCCAAGTGAGAGCTCCGTGAAAACAGCTCATGGCAAAAATAGCGCCGTGCTCAAGACGGCCACTGTACTTTCATGCATGCGCAGAGCTTCATACATGCACAATGAAGCATGGCAGCCATTTTAAGTATGGTGGCAGTTGTCACACTGTGCTCTGCGCGCATGTATGAAAATGCACATATGTGGAACAGACTCCAGAAATGAAAGAGAAACATAGTGCACCAAGGTGGCGGAGGGGAGCTCCATCCACGGAGGGGAGGGAGGGGAGGACGAGACACCACACAGCACCAATTATGTGAGCTGTGTGGACAACACAGTGCAGCACTGCAGGAGAAGATGTGGACCATTTCTGATGATGATTGTGCCTCTCTCTCTCTCACATATATCCCATAATGCCTGAAGAGCTCCACCCATGCAGCCGTAAAAATGGGAACAGGGAGGTGGAAGGAAGGAAACCATAGACAGTCAATCACTTCATACCAACATACCCCATCAAGGCTTTATGAATATACTGTATGAAGACACCACTTACTGACATGAAACATTAGGTGACTGTAAGGAGGTGCTACTCATTTGATCTTATCTGTGTCAGTCTTCACTATTCATCACTGGTGGGTTATGACCAGAGGACCAGGACCCCGGGGGGAGCCAGCACAGAGATGACGCCACCCTTGAGACAGATGCACTTCATAGAAACATAGAATTTGATGGCAGATAAGGACAGCTTGGCCCACCTAGTCTGCCCATTTCCCTACCTGATGGATAAGCTGCAGATTCTAGTTAATCAACAGCTTACTTACTCCTAACCCCCCCCACTAGAATTTCCTTATGCCTGTCCCATGCATTCTTGAATTCTCCCACTGTTCCTGACTCCGCAACCTCCTCAGGAAGGCTGTTCCATGCATCCACCACCCTGTCTGTGAAAAAATTCTTTCTAACATTACCTCTGAGCCATCCCCCCTCTATCTTCAAATTGTGCCCCCTTGTTCTTGCACCTTCTTCTGAAAGATGCTACCCTCTTGTACTTTGTTAATTCCCTTAAGATACTTGAAAGTTTCTATCTTGACCCCCCCCCCTCCTTTCCTCAAGGGTATACATGTTAAGCTGCTCTAGTCTCTCCTCGTATGTCTTCTGATGCAGACCCTGCACCATTTTGGTTGACCTCCTCTGAACAGCCTCCACTCTTTCTATGTCTTTGCGGAGATGGGGTCTCCAGAATTGCATGCAGTACTCCAGATGGGGTCTCACTAACTGTCTGTATAGAGGGATAACAACTTCCTGTTTTCTACTGTTGATGCCTCTCCCTATGCATCCCAGTATCCCCCCAGCCCTCCTTACTGCCTTTTCACATTGCTTGCCCACCTTTAGGTCACCTGATATAATTACTCCTAGGTCTCTTTCAATTTTTGTTATTGTTATTAACTCTCCCCCCATTGTGTGCTCTTCCCCTGGGTTTTTGTTTCCCAGATGCATTACCTTGCACTTCTTTGCATTAAATCTGAGCTGCCACATATTTGACCATTCCTCCAACCTTGCCAAGTCCCTTTTCATCCTTTCCACCCCACCTTGTGTATCAATCCTCTTGCAGATCTTTGTGTCATCTGCAAAGAGACATACCTTTCCTTCCAGGTGCTCTCCAATGTCACTTATAAAGACATTAAAGAGGACCGGTCCCATTACCGAACCCTACGGTACCCCACTAGTTATCCTTCTTTCTTCACTGTGGACTCTGTTTACTATTACCCTTTGCGTCCTGTTGTCCAGCCAGTTTTTTTTATCCAGGCTACCACCTTGGGACCCACTCCCAGGCCGGCTAACTTGTATATTAATCTTCTGTGTGAGACTGTGTCAAATGCCTTGCTAAAATCTAGGCAGGCCATATCCACAGACCTTCTCTGGTCTACTACTTTGGTCACCCAGTCAAAGAAATCTATTAGGTTCATCTGACATGACCTTCCTGCTGTGAAACCATGCTGCCTTGGGTTCTGTGCCCCACTGGCCTCTAGGTACTCAAAAATTCTTTCCTTCAGAAGTGATTCCATCATTTTCCCTACCACTGAAGTCAAACTAACTGGTATGTAGTTTCCTGCCTCTGCCTTGCTCCCACTTTTGTGAAGTGGAATCACATTTGCCCTCCTCCAGTTCTCAGATACCACCCCATCCTCCCAGGATTTGTTAAAGAGAGTAGTCAGTGGTATTACTAGTTCTACCCTTAGTTCTTTTAGAATTCTTGGGTGAATCCCATCAGGCCCCATTGCTTTGTCCACCCTCAGTTTCAAGAGTTCTTTCAAAATCCTTTCTTCTGTGAATGGACTGGTATCGACCCCCCTATTCAGAGTTTCTCTCTTGTTTGGTTTAGGTACAGTACCTCCCCTTCCTCTTCCGTTGTAAATACTGAGCAGAAATATTCGTTCAGTATCCCTGCTTTTTCACTGTTACGCTCTGCCCACATTCCCTTCCCTTTATTAAGTCTCTGTATCCCTCCCTTGGTCTTTCTTCATTCCCTAATGTACCTATAAAAGGTTTTATCCCCCTTCTTAACAGAGTTGGCTATCTTTTCCTCAGTTTGTGCCTTTGCTATTCTGACTGCCTTCCCTGCCACCTTCTGCTTTAACTGATAAAGTTCTCTGTCCTGCTCCTTCTGTGTTTCCTTATATTTCCTGAATGCTATCCTTTTCTCCTTAACCGTCCCTGCCACCTCTTTTGAGAACTATAATGGTTTTTTCCTTCATTTTGTTTTATTGATTTGCTTCACACAAAGGCTTGTTGCCTCTGCAATGGTTGTTTTAATTATTCCCCGTTGTTCCTCCACCTCTCCTTCTTGCCCATTTGCTAGTGCTTTTCTGAAGCACTCTCTCATTTTCCCAAAGTCAGCCTTCCTAAAGTCCAATACTCTTGTTTTTGTATGGCTTGACTCTATGGCTGTGTTTATTGTGAACCACACTGTTTGGTGGTCACTTGTTCCCAGATGGATACCCACTTCTAAATCTAAGATCCTTTCTCCTTCCCCATTTGAGAGTACCAGGTCTAAGATTGCTCCCTCCCGAGTGGGTTTCAACACTTAGCTGGCTGAGGCATGCCCCCTGTAGGGCATCAAGAATGATCCTGCTCTTAGATGTGCCTGCAGCAAAGTTACGCCAGTTAACATCTGGCACATTCAGGTCCCCCATCAACAATATCTCCCCTTTTTCTGCAATTTTAAGGATGCCTTCTATCATTTCCTTGTCCATTTCCTCCCCCTGAGATGGGTGTCTGTACACAACCCCCATGCGGATTGTGGTGCCATTTCCTGTCTCCAGGGTGACTCATCAACTTCCTGTTTACTCTTTAGTTCTGTTGCTTTAATCCCTTCCCTTATATAGAGAGCTACTCCTCCCCCCCCCCTTTTACCCACCCTGTCCTCCTGTAGACTGCGTATCTTGGTATGTTGACATCCCAGTCATGGTTCTCTGTGTACGATGTTTCAGTGACTGCCACTATATCCAGGCATCCCTCTTCCATTCCATTAAGGCCACTAGTTCAGGGAGCTTGTTGCACAGATTGCGGGCATTGGTACTCATCACCTTCCATTTATTTTTTTATGGCCTTACCCCTTTTAGCCCCATCCCTGTACTTGTTTCTGCCTTTTTCTGCATTTATCCCTGTCCTGCTCCTTACTGACTTCTCTACCTTGGTGTTTACCTCTCTAACTACTGTGTTTTGTGGGGGGAGGCTGGGATTTCCCTGCTCCTTTTCAGTGCCTCTCCACTTGGCTAGTGTAAATGCTTGCCAATGAAGCATTTAAACCTGTCACCTAGGATCCTGGTCCCCCCGGACAGATGCAGACCATCGTGCTAGTATAAGCCTGCATCCTCCAGGTGGCTCCCCAGTCACCAGTGAAGCCAAAACCCTGAGCTCCACACCAGTTTTTCAACCATTCATTGAATCCCATGGTGCAGAATACCCTAGCATCATCCTTGCCATAGACAGGCAGCACCTCTGAGAAGGTTACTGTACATGCTACTCATCTAGGGCCCTTCCCCAACTCCATGAACTCCTCTTGCACTTCTCTGATCCCATTCACAGCCAGCTCATTTGTCCCTAGGTGGACAATGGCATCCAGCTCCCTCCCTCTTGCAGCTGCTCCTGTGATCCTGAGGATGTGCTTCCTGTCCCTCCGAGCCATGGTGCCAGGCAGGCGCCTTACCTCCCTATCCCCTTCCTCCCCCACTTCTACCCCCCCAATGATCGAGTCCCCCACCAGGAGTTGTTTCCTTCCCCTGTGGGGTCTCGTGCCACCCTCCTGTGGGTCTCCTTTGTGGAGGTTCCCAGCATCATCCTTGGTCTCTACTGCAGGTGCCTTCATAGAGGAACCACTCTTTGCCAGAACAGCATATGAATTGTGGAGAGGTACAACTGGAGGGATGCACCTGTGTTCCACCACCCTCTCCCTCCCTGAGCCCACCTTGGTCCAACCGCTCATCTTTCTTGGCAACCTCTGAGGTTACGGTGGTGGCCCTGGTGGTCCCTGGGTGGGAGAAGAGGTTTCACAAATCCTAGCCAGGTCAGCCTGGAGATGGGCAACCTCCTCCCTCAGACCAGAGAGGTGCCTGCATAGTGCTTGAGGGTTGGTCAGTAACTGACCCCAGCTCCTCTCTCACCTCAGTTCTGCTTCTTCCACCACCAAGTGAACGGCGACCTTGTGGGCAAGCAAGAAATTCATCTGTGACACCACAACCTAGTTCTATCTTAATGTATAATTTATACGGTATGAAATACTGTACAGTTTTTGTGCGGCGCCCAGAGCCTTTGGGATTGGGTGTCTTTTTAAATAAATTTGACTTTGACTTCTGTCAACACTGAAGCCTTAGTTCTGCCATCGCCGATATTAAAGCCACTACTCAGCACTGATCGGCACCAAATTCTTCAAAGCCGGTAAGACCTTTCCTTTTCTTTATCGGAGCCGAGTCCATTTCTTTAGTTTTGGAGTTTGTTTGTTCGGTAATGCCCGGTCTTAGGGACAAGAAAAAATCTTCATAAGCAGGCAGGCCCCCTATGTGTTGGTGTCCCTGTTGCCAGCAGTATTCCGTGACAGACTGGCATGACTGCAGTTTGACCTGCCTGGATCCAAACCATGACATGGACCAATGTGATCCTGCTTCTCCATGGACTGCAGAGTACTCAAGAGTCATGCACTAAAGATCAGCTGTATGCTGTGGAACCTTCAGAGGACAGTCTCATTAATGGGATGCCAGACGCAGGTCCCTCGACCCTACCTCCAGTTCCCCTCCCGGTTCTATGTGGACCACAGAGGAGAGGGTCTTGGCCTCTTTAAGCCTCGCAAGGGTGGAGGTTCCTTCTACAGTGCCGGAGGCATGGTCTGGCAGTAGAGGCCGAGGCCCTGAGCTGCGTCTGGCAGTCACTCGCCAGGAGGTGCAGGCTCCCCGGTGTTGTGGCCTATGCTTGCTGGTCCCGGCCCGGTGGTCTCCTTGGCACCATCCGTTGGAACTGCTCTAGATCCTGGAGCCATTCACAACTCCGGTGATTGGGGCGGCACCGTGGGAGGTACTGGGCTGATCCACAGTGCCATTCACGGCACCGAGGGTAGGAGGGCCTTGGGGGTGGCCCCATGGAGGTCTTCTGGATCTGCTCCTCTTTGCAGGAGGATAATCAAGATGCAAGTCCAAACTGGCAGCCCGGCTCCTCGGAGTCCCAGGGTTCTCCTCGCCCAGTACCTTAGTGCCCTCCCAACTGCCTCTTCCTTTGGGGCCAGTTGTCTCAACCGGTGCCGGTTCTAACACTGTTTGCTGTGCCAGGAGTCTCTCTGATGCTGATGACAGTGCCAGAGGGGATCCTAGTGTTAGTGTTGACTCCTGGCCTGTAGGAATTGAATCTCCGGGTCCCGGAGACCAGGCTGGCACCATTTCCAATGCTGTTCAGTCTCCCAGAGCCAGGAAGGGAGTTCCCACTGCGGCTGCCTCAATGGAGCTGGCAGGTGGGGTAGAAACTTTGCAGCTGAGAATGAGGAAGAGGTCCCTCTCAGAGTCAGTGGGGGTAAGGGAGCAAGACGAGGGGCAGTGGTCATCCCTGGAAGCCTTCCAGGGCTTGGGAAGGTGCCACAGTGCTGAGTCTTCCTTTTCTCTCTCATCATCTCCAAGTGAGGCCTTCTTGAGTGAAGCTAGGGGCCACTCTTCTGGATCTATGCAGCCCCGGTTGCCTCACAGTGGGGATTCCCCTTCGGGACTCAGTCCTGTCTGCTTCAAGCTGGTTGAATGAACAGTTACTGGACAGACCAGCGGATCCTTCCAGGGTGCTGGACCACCTGCTTGGTCTCCTAGCCCCAGCAGAGGGCACTGTCACTCATGGAGGTGCTTTTCCCCCTTATCCCTGCCTTCTCCTACCCACTTCCCGGGCCACTCAGGTCCTGCGGGTCCTCTGACCTGGGAACAATTCAGGGCCTTGGCTGCTGCCTTTCCCCGTTACATCAGAGCCATGGATGAGCAGGTTTTTCACCTGTCGCCCCCTCCAGCAGCTGGACTCTGACTTTTCATCCTCCTTGTCTTCCTCCCCCAAGGAAGAGGATCCTTCTGTCCACCTGTCCTCGGACGCTGATCAGACCTCTTATCGGTGTTTCCTCTTGAGGCTGGTCAATAAGCTTCATGTCTCCAGGGTGGCAGGACACAGTTCTGAACAGGTGATGTGCACATTCTTAAGTGAATTCAGTGAGGACCACTTGGTGGTGCCCGCCTGGCCTACCCCATTCTGGGAAGCATCATACCATACCTGGCAGTGTCCATCAGTCACAGCCCCGATGAACTGCTGGCACAGATATTGCACACCCCAGTGGTCTCTGGGAGCCTTATCTCACCCCACTTTGGGAGTGAGTCTCCTAGATACTCCATCCGGTCATAGAAGCCCAAGGCACGACTGTCCCCCAGATGCTGACTCTGTGGAGTTTGACCAATAGGGGAAGAGATTCTTCTCCTAAGCACACCTTTTGCTTTCCATTGCATCATATCAGGCCCATCACGTTGCCTACAACAGGCACCTTTTGTCAATGCTAGGCCAATTATTAGCATCAGTGCTTGATACGGAGGCAAACAGGCAAGCCATCACCCTCTCCACATGTGGCCTGGATTTTGCGAGGCACCAGGCAAGGGCATCTTATGGTGGCAATGAGGTGGCATCCAGACTAGTGGGACAGCGATTTGCATTAGGCACACAGCATGGCTTCACCTCTCCTGGTTAACACCCATAGCCCGATGCATGGTTTTGCATCCTTTTTCCGGGGGACCCACCTTTTCTCCCACAGGGTGAGACAGGAACTTCAGGGGCGACTTCCCTCTCCCAGGCAAAGGGAGACTGCATCTCACTCTGACCAGTCACTGGCCTAACCTGGCCTGTGGGAGGCTCCTCCAGTGTCTCCCCCACAGGAGGCTAAGGGAAGCCTCTCATTCAGAGAAGTACCAGGTCCCCTTTGAGGGGCTTAGTAATCACCCACCAGTGATGAATGGTGAAGATTGACACAGATAAGACACGATCTTTCTGTGTATCTTAACCATTTATCACTGCTTCCCACCCACCATCCCCTCTTGGGCCCCAGACTCCGGGTGGTGTTCGCTCCCTGCTTCCCTTCCCTTCCCCCCAGTTGAGGCAAATTGTGGGCTGAGTCCTACTGGTACCTCTGGGCCCTTCGATTCTTCTCTTAAGAGCCAAGAACCCGCCTTTGGGGGAGGGCAAGCAGGGGCACTTGCCCTCTTAGGATGGGGCTCCCCGGGACCCTCTCCTCGAGACCGTGGTGGGGCTCATCTCCTCGGAAGGTATGGGCCTTTTTAGAAACCAGATCTTCCACAGCCTTCTTGACAAGGGGTCTTCGTCTGCGTTGAAAGGGAATTGGAGGGTCCTGGGGACCCCCATTCCCCTTTTCTTCTTCAGGAGCTATGTCTCCTTCCCTGCCGTCCTTTCAGTGGGGTTTTTCTTTGGGCAGAACCCCTCTCCAGGTCCCTCACCCCCTCCTGCTGTTGCTTGGAGGGTGTATGGGTTATCCTTTGGCCTCTGGGGAGTAATTTTCCTTCCAGGAGGGGAGGGGGGGTCTCTGTCCCACCCTGGCAGTGTTTTAAGGGTGGGAATGGTAGACCTGCAACACCCACTCCATCTTAAGCCAAGAGGGAGGGGCCCCCTTAAGCCAGGTGCCCTGACTCGCCATCCCTCTGGCTCTTACCACAGAATTGTTGTGCTCTATTTTCCTCTGTGGTGCAACTAATAAAAAAGAGGGACAGAGCCTCCTCTACAGGATCTGGACTTGGTTTTTCCCTCCCCTTGACTCACAGTGAGTCCTCTGGACCTCTGTTGAGGAGATGTGGGGTCTCCAATCCCCTCCCCTAATTTCTGTCTCTTTCTCTTCTGCCTTTCCTCTGCTGTCCCTCCTCTTGCTCTCTTCCTTCTCTTATTTGCCCAGAGGATGGGGCCCCCTGTTCCACATTCCTAGGTTTCTCACCTGTCCTCTCAGTTGGCATCATTGTTTTTCTGTTTATAGCCTCTTCTTTTGTCTATCTCTTGGGCTCCCTTGCCCCACCGTCTTCCTTTCTCTGTCTCTGTTTTCATTCACTCTCTGGCTTCAGCAGAATTGAGGTGAGGGAGGAGCCGGCATCGGTTACTGGCCAACTCTTGAGCACCACACAGTGCATCTGTCTCAAGGGCGGCACCGTCTTGGTGCCAGCTCCTCCCCTTTAGAAATAAAAATTGCTCCTGCGGGGTCCTGGTCCTCCAGCCATAACCCACCAGTGATTTATGGTGAAGACACACAGAAAGATTAATAATTAGGTCAGCCCGGTGGTGCTGAGGGTTGAGATGCTGGATGCCACACCTCGCACCACACCAGCGACCCATGTTCGGGAATGAGTGCAGGCTGCCGGGGTTCAGCAGAGGAGGAGATGGATCGAGCATCCCAAGGACTGCTGTCCTTGGGGGAGGGGGGGTTTCAGCAGTCGGTGAATGCCTGGCCCCTAACAGAGGCTGGGAGCAGCTCATCGATGCTGCTGACATGGAGTCAGAGGTTGGGCAGACACCTGACAGGATATGCATGGGAGCTTGCACACTATCGGTGCCAGCATCACTGCATGCTCAACCTCTGAGGGGGCTGTATACTGGAGGAGAAAAAGATTGCGCT
Organism: Neoceratodus forsteri; assembly: GCA_016271365.2. Lineage (NCBI taxonomy): Eukaryota > Metazoa > Chordata > Ceratodontiformes > Ceratodontidae > Neoceratodus > Neoceratodus forsteri. The sequence goes on along the minus strand of CM057449.1, from coordinate 172,099,750 downwards.
GGCAGGATGACAGAGGGCTTCTCACAGGTCCCACCCCCCCAATAGCCATGGCACTGGCCACACTGGATCCGGTCTTTCGTGGGGTTTGGGTTGCCTCGCTGGCTCCGCTGGGGAGGAAGCCCTGGGAGTATCAGTCTGCATTGCCTGGTGGACATCGGGGATGGGACTGGGGGCTCCCTCCAGAGCTATGGCGGTGAGCAAGGTGTACAAAGTGATAGCTAAAAAAAAAAAAAGAAATAGTAATTACGGTAGGTACATAATATTTATTTTTCTTTTAAAGCTCAATAAAATTAGCTGCATCAATATTGTGGGGATTGATAGTGCTTCTGGATGAGTAGCATTAATTTTTTGTTTTCTGCACCAATATAAAGTGAATCACAGCCCACGCATCATAATACAAAATTGAAATCCCCAATGTAATAACAGAAATACAACATATAATTCCCTATATAGATAACACTTTTTCTAATAAAAATGTTATTAAATTATAAAATGAATATACAAGATATAAACAGTAGTTCATACAATATCAAAAGTAGTTAATGATACATGCCAGTACAGTAACTAAATTATTAAGTGTTTAAACTCATATTATACATTGGCAAGAAAATGTCCATGTTTCTAATTGGTCAGTGGTGACCATAAACACTGATGTTATCCCAGCACAACATCAGTGTATCAAGGTCCGTCATACATGACCGCAGCACAAAAAAAAGAAATCAGTTCCTCCCTCTGAATGCACACGCCCTTACTGCAGATCCTCGGTCACTGAAGCTACAAACCACTGAAGCAGAAGCAGGCAGTTAAAACATAGAAAACCCCATCCAGTTAAAAACCCTGCCTTCAGTCCCCCACTCCTCACTTGAAACCACAAACCATGCGTCTGATTTTCTTAGGCAGCAAACATTTTATGGCAACTTCTTCTCCAAACCCAGCAGCTTCAGTGAACTTCGGAGACCAGAACTGCTGGTCATGCGCTTCACTGATGCCGCTTGGTTCACAGGGGGAAAAAAGTGGCCGTTCACCAACAAGAACCACATGAAGCGGCTGTACAAAACATTTAAAACAGTGTCGCAGTTTAAAAACAGCATCATCAAGAATGGCTTTCCTAACTTTGACCACCACTGACTTACCGATCAAAATGGGAAGCCAGAAGTCTGCACCTAGGTCCTTCTCCTTATGTCTGATGATCATTTTGGCTTTTCACAGAAAGTAATTAAAAAAACACACACACACACATCTTCAGCTGGTCCCACAGAAGAGAGCAGAACCGGGTCAATTAAACGGATAGCAAAAAAGTATTTACCAACAAAAACAGCTAAATGGGGGGGAGGGGGGATAGAATAAGCAAACCCAGCAGCACCACCTACTGTGCAAACAATACAGCAATATTTTTCTCGGTATGTACACCTACACAGTGGAAAAAATGACAAATAAAATGTTAAACATATTTTTAATCTCTTTTTATTTCACTTTACAAAGGAGCCATTGTATACCAGCAATAATGCATGCCAGGGTGTGTGTCATGCTGGGATAACATCAGTTCTTGAGTGTTGGATGCACTAGACCTTCGGCCCTGTGCCCAGCCACCCAAGGCATGATGTTGTCCCAGCACGACATATGCCCTGTCGCGCATTATTACTTAAGTATAAAAAACTATGACAACGTTCAATAAAAAGATTCAGCTATCATCTTAGCTTTAAGTAAAATTTATAACACTAAAAACAGGAGATAACTATCAATCTAGTTGCATCTTTAGAAAAGGGGACCATATCTTTGTCAAACACATTCAAATTTCCTAAAATAAGAGAAGAGACTCTTTCATTATTTGCCACAATACTCAAATTATTATACCACTCTTTACAGGATGGGATTTGAGATGTTTTCCATTTCACTAAAAGGAGCCTTTTAAGTGATAATGATGCTATTAATATCCAGTAGATTTGTTCCTTTCTTAAATCTTTCACTGTGGAGGAGATGCCAATAATGAATAATAAGGGTGAGAAGGGTGGTTTACAATTAACTACATTTTCACATTTTGTGGATTTCTTTCTAAATCTGAGCTATATGTGGGCAGCTCCAGAGCATAAGTAGTAGACCAGTATCGGGGCTAGACATTTCCAACATTCTCCATTTAATGAGTAACCTATGCTTTTGAGTCTATCAGGAGTAAAGAAATAGTGATGAAGGATCTTGAGTAAGCAATAAAGCACAAAGGGGTGTGTGTGTAAACCATATTTTACAGCATGGCCAGGGGCGTAGTACAGCACAAGGCTAACGGCCAAGTGACTTCAGCTGCCGGCCGTGCTGTAAAATATGGTTTACACAGACCTCTGAGTGCCTTATTACGCTTATAAAACTGATTCCTTTTTTTTTTTTTTTTTACTTTTGACTATTGGGAAAAGCATGTTTATATGTAGAAAAATAGATTTTCTTTGTGCATTTGTGATAAAATAATCCTTTCGCCCACTGCAAGTGATGTCATTGATGATGTCATTGTATTATTGCCTGCTTTCTTCTTTCTGTTTTTTTTCTCTGTTGTTCCCCACATACAAGATATGGAATGTTTATCATGGAACATCTACCATGGAATACATGGATTCCAAATTCTGCTCAGTTCCACTGGTAGAATGTTTTTCTCCCAACACACTGTGACACACAGACAACAAAGGCCTTTGTTACAGCCAGAGACTCAGTTATCTCACTGTCAGGGCAAGAAGAAGAAGAAGAAGAAGAAGAGAGGTCTCTGATGAGCAGGTAAAGACAGAAGGGGGATTTGTGACTGTCAGCAAAGAAACAGTTGTAGTGAAAACTATAAACAATACTTATTGTTTCTAATTTGTTTATGTAAGGAGAGTGTGATAATCAGGGAAACAGCATTTAATTCATTTGTTTTATTTTTTATTTAAGGTAGTTTTATTTTTAGGGCACAGTTGAAGTTTATTTACAATGTAAAGGTAGAAGCCATGTTTGTGGTGGAAGATCAGCTCTGGTAGTAGAGGGCTAACTGAAATGCCTGTGTTCCAAATGCCCATTGATCTGTGTTGCAGACTCTTCACTGCTGAGTAGTCTTTTTTTTTTTTTTACCCATGTGTAAACCGTATTTTACACATATATAAGAGGCAATCAGATTACAGGATTTTACCCTGCCATTTTATTAGTTGGATTGTCCTACTCTGAACTTCTCTACGGCTATAATATGCATTTTGCCAAGCTTCTGACCATTCCTTAGGGGAAATGGGCATGCCTAATTCCTCTTCCCACTTTCCTTTGGTGAGTATTGCCTCACTATCAGAGTTAGAATCTTTCAAAATAGACTTATATACCAAACTCGTACCCTTTTTAAGTAAAGCTACTGTGATTATTGAATTATGCATATAGGGCATACTAACCGAAAGGCAAAATACCGGCTTGTGGGGAAGGGGGGGACTGGAGATAACAGAACAGGAAAGGGATCTGTGGATCACTGTTTCAGACAACCTGAAAGTCAGGAGTCAGTGTGACAAAGCAACGGAAAAGGCACTCTAAATGCTGGCGTGCATAGGGAAGGGATTCACAAGCAGGCGGAGGGAGGTAATCCTGCCACTATACAAAACAATGGTCAGGCCACACATGGAATATGGGGTCCAGTTCTGAAGGTCATACCTGCAGGGAGACAAGTACAGGCTGGAAAAGGTCCAGAGAAGAGCAACCAAGATGGTAAGGGGGCTGCATGGGAAGTCATATTAGGAGAGGCTAGGAGAGTTGGGCCTCTATACGCTGGAGGAGAGGAAGGAGAGGGAGGATATAGTGGAGACATTCAAGTACTTGAAAGGCATAAACAGGATGAGGGTCAACAGCATCTTTAGAATGAATAGGAACAATTCCACTAGAGGGCATACCTACAAACTAGAGGGGGGAAGAGTCAAAGGGGACATCAGGGGGAGGTTCTTTACCGAGAGGGTGGTGCGGCCATAGAATGGACTGCCGGAATGGGTGATGGGTGTGGATACAGTAGACAACTTCAAAAGAGCCTGGGATAAGTGCATGGGCCTAACTGGCAGGGGGAGGGCTGGGAATGGAGGGAGGGGATCTTCCTAGAAGGGGGGAATTGGGCAGACTGGATGGGCCACGGGGTCCTTTTCTGCTAACAGAGTTCTATGATTCTATGATTCCTTGTTTTCAACTAATTTATGATTCTTATCTAGTACCACATCTACTAATGCTTTATGTACTGGTAACAGTTTTGCAAACTGGAACCTATGCAGTTTCTATTTTATTTTAACGTCTGCAAAAGGGAGAAGAATTTTAGTTTCAACATCTATTATGTCATTTATATTAGTAATTCCCAAGTTGGCCCAATCGAGGCCTTCCAAGTGTTGCTATTACAGAGAATATTCAGATTATTCCATAGAGTATTTGACACTACTTCTTTATTCAGCTGTGAGCTGTGTGAGAAATTCTATATTGCACTTGATATCTGCAACAAACGTGCACTTTTGCTTAATTCTGTGGGAGGTGAAACTAACTACCCTTGGTAATTGCTTTTTATTCACATATTTATTTAGTGTTTAACCAAGAAGGGGCTTGCAAACTCTGTTTATCTTGTTAGTAACTTCAGAAGGATTTAAATACTGCATTTGGGTAGATCCTTGGAGGTAGCTAGATAGTCTACTAGTATTTTCTGACAGTTAAACTATTTTTAAATAAATTACAGGTGGCTGAGGAGTTGAAAAAGGAGCTTGCAAACTCTGCTTATCTTGGAAGTAACTTCACAAGTGTTTGAATACTGCATTTTGGTTGTCCCTTGAGGGTAGCTGGATTGACTACTAGGATTTTGGGACAGAAACTATTTTTAAATAATTTACTGGTACGTAGGAGTTTGTGATAGTTAAACTATTTTTAAATAAGTTACTGTGGTTAAGGAGTTGTCATAGCAAAACCTGCAGTGTGAAACAGGAAAAGACAGTCTTTCAAGCAACAGAGGGAGGTGGATCTAGGTTTACGTTTGTTACAATTCTCAAGATTTTCAGTGCAGGAAGAGTTTAAAGCACAGCTGACTTATTTTGGGGCTGACAGCTTTCAGAGCACGAACCACCAGGCATGTTTTGGGGCTGGGGAGGTTTACCGGTGTCTGACTTGGATGTGTGGATTTTTCTCTGTTTGATTAGCAGGGTATTTTCTCTGTCAAATTGTTGTGTAGGGCATCTTGCTGACAGGAAGGCACTCATCGCAGCGGTGGGTCAGAGCTTTTAGCTGATTGTTTTGTGAGGGCACAGTTTAGGCCCAACCCTTCCCACCCCTCACCCCACCCACCTCTGAAAATAGTTCCTTATACCTGGGGTTCTGACATCATTTCCTCAAGAGTGCAAGGTGCATATCACTGTCATATCTCTCTAGCACACTGCACTGACAATATAAGCATACACATTGTATAATATATATATATATATATATATATATTTCTATATAACAAACCAATCACACACACACACACACACACACACACACACACACACACAAAAATGTGGGAAGTAGTGCAATGTAATGGCTGTGGGGCAGCAGTCTTCTGGGAGTCTTTCTGGAGGCTGAGCGGCTGCCCTATTTGCAGACAACTCTCTGTCCTGAGGGAGGAAGTTGCCCGTCTTCAGGCCACACTGGACAGTAGTAAGGGAGCCTTCCCCCAGGCCACACTGGATGGTAGGAAGAGAACTTCTCCCATCCAGGGAGCACCAGAGCCACCACCACTACCTCAGAGGTTGTGAAGAAAGCACAGCAGTTGGACCACAGTGGGCTCAGGGAGGGTGAGGATGGGGGAACAGAGGCACACCCAGTCAGTTGTTCCACACCACAATCCATACACCATTCTGGGGGAGCATAGCTCCCCTATGGATGCACCCGCAGAGGAGACTAAGGAGGCTGAGAACAACTGTCACAAGGGAGACCCACAGGAAGGAGGCAGAGGACACCACAAGGAAATGAAGCAGCTCCTGGTGGGGGACTCAATTATTAGGGGGATAGAACTGGGGGGAGCAGGAAAAACTGAAGTAAAGTGCCTGCCTGGTGCCATGGCTTGGAGAGACAGGAAGCGATCCTCAGGATCACGGAACAGCTGCACGGGAGTCTGAGCTGGACATCATTGTCCACCTAGGGACAAATGACTTGGCTAATCATGAGATTAGAGCAGTGCAGAAGGACTTTGTAGAATTGGGGAGGGGCCTAAGACAAGTAGCACACACAATATCCTTCTGAGGTGCTGCCTGTCAATGGCATGAGTGAGGCGAGGGTACTTGCACCATGCAGTTTAATAAATGGTTGAAAAATGGTGTGTGAGCACAGGGTTTGGCTTCATTGGGGACTGGAGTTCCACCTGGAGGGACACCAGCCTATACTGGCAGGATGGTCTGCATCTGTCCAGGAAGGGAACAAGTCTTTTGAGCAATCGGTTTAAATGCTTCATTGGCAAGCTTTTAAACTAGTCAAGGGGGGAGGCACTGAAAAGCAGCAGGAAAATCCCAGCCTCTCCCTACAAAACAGGGTACTAAATGAGAAAAAGACCGAGGTAGAAAGGTCAGTGGGGGATGCTGCAAAAGAAGGTAAAGCCATCAAAAAATGGAGAGCAATGAGTACCAATGCCTGTAGTCTGAGTAACAAGCTTCCTGAATTAGTGGTTGATGGAGGAGGAACATCTGGATATCGTGGCAGTCACAGAAACGTGGTACACACAAAACCATGACTGGGACATAAACATACCAGGATACACTATCTACAGGAGGACAGGGAGGGTAAAAGAGGAGGAGGAGTAGCTCTTTACATAATGGAAGGAATCAAAGCAACAGAACAAAAGGGAAAACAGGGAGGAGAAGAAGCACTGTGGGTAAATTTGAGACCGGCATGGCACCACAATCCAGACAGGGTTAGAGTACAGACTCTTCTCAGGGGAGGAAATGGACAATGAAATGATAGAAAGAATACTTAGAATGGCACAAAAGGGAGATATTGCTGATGGGTGATCTGAATATGCCAGATGTTAATTGGAGTGCAGTTGCAGCAGCCACTTCAAAGAGTGGATTATTCTAGATGCCCACAGGGCATGCCTTAGACAACTAGTATTGAGCCCACTCAAGAGGGAGCAATCTTAGACCTGGTTCTCTCAAATGGAGATGGAAGAGAGGATCACAGATGTAGAAGTGGGTAGCCATCTGGGAACTAGCGACCATCGAACAGTATGGTTCACACAAACACAGCAATAGAGTCAGCTTACACAAAGGCAAAAGTACTGGACTTTAGGAGGGCTGACTTTGTTAAATGGGTGAGTGCCTAAGGAATGCACCAGCAAATGGGCAGGAAGGAGGGGTGGAAGAACAATGGGGAATAATAAAACTGCCATCACAGAGGTAACAAGCCTTGTGTGAAGCAAATAAACAAAACGAACGATGTAAGAAACCACTATGGTTCTCAAAGGAAGTGGCAGTGAAGGTTCAAGAAAAGAAAAGCATTCAGGAAGTACAAGGAATCACAGAAGGAGCAGGACAGAGAACTGTATCAGTTAAAGCAAAAGGAAGCTGGGAAGGCAGTCAGAACAGCAAAGGCCCAAACCGAGGAAAAGACAGCCAACTCAGTTAAGAAGGGGGATAAAACCTGTTATAGGTACATCAGGGAGCGAAGGAAGACCAAGGGAGGGTTAGTGAGGCTTAATAAAGAGGGAGGAGGGTGGGCAGAGGGTGACTGTGAAAGCAGAGATATTAAACAAATATTTTGCTCAGTATTTACAAAGGAAGTGGGGAGGTACCTAAAACAAACAGTAGAAACACTGGATACAGAAGTTGATACCAGCCCATTTACAGAAGAAAGGGTTCTGAAAGAACTCTTAAAACTGAAGGTGGACAAAGCAATGGGGCCTGATGGGATTCATCCCAGAATTCTAAAAGGACTAAGGGTAGAACTAGTGACACCACTGACTACCCCTTTAACAAATCATGGAGGATGGGGTGACCCAAGGACTGGAGAAGGCAGATGTGATTCCCCTTCACAAAAGTGGGAGCAAGGCAGAAGCAGGAAACTACAGACCTGTTAGTTAAATCTCAGTGGTAGGGAAAATGATGGAATCACTTCTGAAGGAAATAATTGTTGAGTATCTAGAGGCCAGAGGGGCTCAGGACCCAAGGCAGCATGGATTCACAGTGGGAAGGTCATGCCAGACAGATCTGATAGATTTCTTTGACTGGGTGACCAAAGTAGTAGATCAGGGAGGGGCTATGGACATGGCATACCTAGACTTTAGCAAGGCGCTTGACACAGTCCACACAAAAGATTAATATACAAGTTAGCCAGCCTGGGAGTGGGTCCCAAGATGACAGCCTGGGTAAAGAATTGGCTGGAGAATAGGACACAGAGAGTAATAGTAAATGGAGTCCACCTGAAGAAAGGGGTTACTAGTGGGCACCGCAGGGTTCAGTATTAGATCGTCCTCTTCAATGTCTTTATAAACAACATTGCAGAGGGACTGGAAGGAAAGTATGTTTTTTGCAGATGACACAAAGATCTGCAACAGAGTTGATGCACAAGGTGGGGTGGAAAGGATGAAAAAGGACTTGGCAAGGTTAGAGGAATGGTCAAATGTATGGCAGCTTAGATTCACTCTAAGAAGTGCAAGGTATTGCACCTGGGAAACAAAACCCAAGGGAAGAGTACACAATGGGGTGAGATACTAACAACAACAAAATGGAAAGGGACCTGGGGTAGTCATATCAGATGACCTAAAGGTGGGCAAGCAATGTGGGAGGGCAGCAAGGAGGGTTGGGGGATACTGGGATGCATAGGAGAGGCATCACAGTAGAAAACAGGAAGTTATTATCCTCTGTACAGATGGTTGGTGAGACCCCATCTGGAGTACTGCGTGCAGTTCTGGAGACCCAATCTCCGCAAAGACATAGACAGGATGAAGGCTGTCCAGAGGAGGCAACTAAAATGGTGCAGGGTCTGCACCGGAAGACATATGAAGAGAGACTTAAGGAGCTGAATATGTATAGCCTGAGGAAAGGAGGGAGAGGGGACAATGATAGAAACTTTCAGTACCTCAAGGACTCAACAAAGTCCAAGAGGGTAGCATCTTTCAAAAAGAGGTGTGCAAGAACAAGGGGCACAATTTGAGAGAAGATAGAGAGCTGCTCAGAGGTAATTTAAGGAAGTATTTTTTCACAGAGAGGTTGTGGATGCATGGGCGGCCTCCGGAGGAGGTTGTGGAGTCAAAAACAGTGGTGGAATTCAAGCATGCATGGGACAGTCATAAGGCAATTCTAGGGGTTGGGGGTAGGAAGAAGTAGGCTGCTGGTTAACTAGGATCTGCAGCTTATCCATTAGGTAGGGAAATGGGCAGACTGGGTGGGTCAAGCGGTCCTTATCTGCCGTCAAAATCTATGTTTCTATGTTTCTCTGTGGGGAGGGAAGAGATGTTCAGGAGTTTACTAATTTTCTAAACACATTTAAGAGAGCTTGTTATGCATGGGTTGTCTCTTGTCTCTAAGTTTATGTGGTGAGGGTATAGAAGGCAAATCCAAAAGGCTGTTGGGGAGTACCAATTGTTGTTCAGATATAAACCAAAGGGGCATATTTGAGTGTGATGGATTCACCAAGTAAAGAACTGCCTGCTTGAACAGAAAGGCTAGATGGCAATTTTTTCACCAGGGAAGACCAAACCCACCTTATTTCTAATTTTGTCTGAGTTTAGAGAGGGGCAGTCTTGAAGGTTTTTCTTCCCATTTGACATTTTTAATGCTCTTATTCAATTTAGAGAACATTTTGTTACTCAAGAATACTGGAAGGTTCTGGAAAAGATAAAAAATCTTGGGAGCTATCACCATTTTTGTGGAATTAATCTTGCCCCCAAATGGATAAATTGAGCTTCTGCCATCTAGTAAGGTCTGATTAAGTCTGTTTAAGGTAGTGGGAATAATTCAGGTCTATAATATTCCTAGTTTCCTTTGGGATTTGTAAGCCCAGGTAAGTTATGGAGTCAATATTAGCTGATTGGTTCTTAAGGTATCCAAGAACAGAAATATTCTGTGGCTTGATATTTAAAAGCATTTGAGTTTTAATCCAGTTAACGCCTAAGCCAGAGAACAAGGTAAACACTTGTAATAATCTACTAAATTCTTGCATGGAGTCCTGGGAATTCTTGACTGTTATTAGCAAATCGTCTGCGTATGCATAGATTTTACTCTGGAATTTCCCTAGCATTATTCCTTTTATTCACAAATCTTCTCTGATTTTAATAAGTGGCTCTAGTATGAGGATGAGGAGATATGGAAACAAGGGACAGCCTTGCCTTGTATCTTTGTGCAGTTCATATGGTGTAGAAATTGCCCCATTTGTTATAGAAACATAGAAATTGACAGCAGGTAAGGACCATTAGGCCCATATCGTCTGTCCATTTTCCTTGCCTATTGTAAAAGCCGCAGACCCTACTTGATCTCAGACTTTACCTCCTCGTTCCTATCACTAGAGTTCCCCTATGCCTATCCCATGCATGCTTGAATACCCCCACTGTGTTTGCCCTCGCCACCTCTGCTGGGAGTCTATTCCATGCATCCATCACCCTTTCTGTGAAGAAATACTTCCTCATGCCACCCCTTAGTCTACTCCCTTCCAACCTCATGTCATGCCCCCTCATTCCTGGACGTCTCCTTTTCTGAAAGATGTTACCCTCCAGTACCTTATTTATGCCTTTTAGATATTTGTAGGTTTTGATCAAATCTCCCCTGTCTCTCCTTTCCTCCAGGGTATACATATTGGGGTCTCCCAGTCTTTCCTCATATGACTTTTGGTGCAGGCCCTGCACCATCTTTGTTGCCCTTCTTTGAACTGCCTTCACCCTGTCTACTTGCTTATGGAGATGTGGCCTCCAGAACTGGACACCATATTCCAAATGAGGCCTCACCAATGATCTGTACAGTGACTTCATCACCTCCTTTCTTCTGGTGGTGATACCTCTCCCTAAGCAACTCAGCATCCCACTGGCTCTCCTCACAGCCTTGGCACATTGTTTGGCCACCTTTAGATCATCAGATATGATTACCCCCAAATCCTTTTCCTGTTTGGTGATCATCAGTTTCTCTCCCCCCGCCCCCATCATGTAATCCTCCCCAGGTTTCTTGCATCCCAAATGCGTGATTTTGTACTTTTTTGCATTAAATCTCAGCTGCCTCACTCATGACCATTCCTTCAGTTAACCTAGGTCCCTCCTCATTTTTTCCACCCCTCCCGGAGTGTCCACCCTGTTACAGATCCTAGTGTCATCTGCAAGGAGGCACACCTTCCCCTCTGCAATGTCTGTTATGAATACATTAAACAGGACTGGGCCCAAGACTGATCCGTGTAGCACCCCGCTGGTCACCCTTCTTTCCTCAGACTGAGCACCATTTACTACAACCCTTTATCTTCTATCACTCAACCAGTTCCTAATCTAGTTTACCACCTCGTGACCCACTCCCAGGCTGCCCAGCTTGTTCACAATTCTTCTATGTGAGACGGTATTGAAGGCCTTATTAAAATCCAGGTAGGCCACATCCACCGCTCCCCCAATCCATGATCTTAGTCACCCAGTCAAAGAAATCAATTAGATTTGTTTGACATGACCTTCCCGCTGTAAATCCATGCTGTCTCGGATCCTGGCTCCACTGGATTCAAGGTGTTCCATGATCCTTTGTTTAAGTAGTGATTCCATAATCATCCCCACTATTGAGGTGAGGCTGACTGGTCTATAGTTTCCAGCCTCCTCTCTACTGCCATTTTTGTGAAGAGGGACTACATCTGCCCTCCTCCAGTCCTCTGGAAATACTCCTGTATCAAGTGACTTGTTGAACAGGGCTGCCAGTGGTGCCATCAGCACCTCCCATAGTTCCCTTAATATTCTAGGATGTATCCCATCTGGTCCCATTGCCTTGTCCACTTTCAGTTTTGTGAGTTATTTTAGCACTCTCTTTTCTGCAAATGGACAAGTGTCCATCTCCCTCCCATATTTGTTCATGTTGCCTGAGGTCCCTCACCTTCTTCTTCTTCTTCTGTGAATACAGAACAAAAATATTTGTTCAGTATTAATGCTTTTTCCAGGTCCCCTTCCACACACACACTCCTTCTTCCCCTTTAAGCCTTATTATCCCACCCCTGGTTTTTCTTCTTTTGCTCCTTTCACCAATGTACTTATAAAAAGTCTTGCCTCCTTTTTTTACCTCCTGTGCTATTTTTTCCTCCATTTGTGACTTTGCACTCCTGACTGCTTTCCCTGCCTCCCTCTGCTTATCCAGATACAATACCCTGTCCTCCTCCTCCTGCTGTGTTTCTTTGTATTTCCTGAAAGCCATCTTTCCGCCCTTACCTTCCCAGCCACTACCTTTGAGAACCATAGTGGCTTTATCTTTCTCTTGCCTTTGTTTTACTTGCCTAATGCAAAGGTTTGTCACCTCCACTGTGGCTCCTTTCAGATGGGCCCATTGCCCCACCACTCCACCCTTTGTCCCTCCCTGCCAGGGCATGCTTGAGACATATCCCCATCTTAGTAAAGTCTGCCCTCCTGAAATCCAAGACCCTTGCCTTTGTGTGGCTTGACTCTGCCACTGTACTCATGTTAAACCACATTGTGCGATGATCACTGGATCCCAGGTTTTTTCCCACCCTGACTTCCTCAATTCTGTCCCCATTGGTGAGTACCAGGTCCAAAATTGCACCCGTCCTGGTGGGCTCTAGCACTATAGCTTTTGGTGCACTATGCAAGGTTTTGATCTTTTCTAAAAAATGATTGCCTAAGTTCATCTCTTTCAAGACATTATACAAGTAATCCCAGTTTAATGAATCAAATGCTTTTAAAAAAATCTAAAGCCAAAATGGCTGAAGATATCTTTGGGGTTGGATACTAACATCATCAGTTGGGTTAGGTCAAGGCTGAATGATAGAAAGCAACAGGTGATTACAAAGGGCATCAAATCTGAGTGGGCAAATGTGACTAGTGGGGTCCCCCAGGGCTCGGTGCTTGTCCCATGCCTATTTAATTTGTACATAATATCTATAAGGTGCACTGGGGATACTTGGGTTGCAAAATTTGCAGACGATACCAGAACTGGTATGAGCATAAATACTAAAGAGGAAGTATCACATTTGCAGAGAGGATTAACAGAACTTGAAAAATGGGCTGAAGAACATGGGTTGTTTTTTAATACTAATAAGTGTTCCTTTATGCATTTTGGGAAGAACAGCATGACGGCGCAATATTACTTGGGTGAAAACATATTCAAAGTGGTCTCACAGAAAATAAATTTGGGTGTTACAATAACCAGCGACCAGTTGAGTTTCACAACACACTGTCACAGTATTAAACAAAAGGCATATGGGGGTGCTTAATAGTATACTTAGACACATTACAAGCAGAGACAGGGAAGTGATGGTCCCCTTATTCTCATCACTGATCAGGCCAAATCTTGAGTGCTGTGCCCAATTGTGGGCACCATGGACAAAGACTGAAAAAAAATCACTAGAGGGGGTACAATGGAAGGCGACTGGGGGAGTCAGGGATTTAAGAGGCCTCAATTATAAAGCAGGCTACAGGGGCTAGGACTGTTTAAATTGGAGTACCAAAGAATGCGCGGAAACTTAAGTCTAGCTTTTAGTGCTATGGTAAATCACGACCTCTGGGATTGTTTAAGTTTTACCTTCCAGCATCAGCACCATAATACAAGATCTCATAGTCTGCAACTCAAAGGAGACCTTTGTCATTCCAAAAAATGGGCTTGTTGCTATAACCAAAGAGTAGTATCCTTCTGGAATTCATTGCCTATTGAAGTAGTGGGTAGCAGGGATCTAAACGAGTTTAAGAACAAATTAGATTGCTACTGTAGAAATAAGAATGTAACTGGATACTTTGGTTGATTAAAGTGCGAGCACAATGGACTCTTGTTTTCTTGCTGTGTAATACCAGTGATACCTATGATCTTAGCCTTATTTGCTGTCCATATTGTATTAAGCAACCTTTTTTATTTATTTATTTATTTATTTTAGTTGTTTAACCAGGAGTAGCACACTAAGCTGAAAGCTTTTTTACAGGAGCGACCTGGGAGCACAGTGAGGTTAAGTGACTTGCTCAGGGTCATACAGTATCCAAGTGGAAGCTGTAGGATTCAAACCCAGGTCTGGTTTGCTGGATGTCACCAGATTTGCAGCTCAGAGCCTTAAACCACTATGATATACTGCCTCCCTTACATTAACCTCCTAATATTCTCTGCTCCTGTTCATCCCTGAACAAACCCCATTTGTTTCTTCCCCACTAACTTAACCATAACATTTTTAAGTCTCTTCACAAGGATTTTTGTTAAGTCTTGTAGTCACCATTAAGAAGTGAAATAGGTCTGTAATTCTCACAGTTATGTGGATCCTTATCTTTCTTTTGGTATTAATGTAATATAAGCTTTATTTAGAGACTCTGGTAGTTCTTGTTTAATTTTTCTTCAAAAATTTGGGTTAGATATTTTGGAAGAAAGGGGCCTAGGATCTTATATAGTTCATTTGATAGTCCTAGTTAGATGGCCCTGGGGTTTTGTTTGATGATAATTATTTGATTGCTGTTGTAATTTCTTCTAAAGAGATTGATTTGTTTAGAAAGTCTCTTTATATGTTACCCAGTTTGGGTATATTATGGTGGGCCTTAAAGTTCACTAACAGTCCTGTTTGGTGGTTTCCCTTTGTGAGTATATAGTTCCTCATATCATTTTTTAAACTCTGCCTTACTGTCTTTACTAGGGACTAATATCTGCTGTTGTTTATTTCTGATACCTGCAATTAAAGTCTGAGGTTGTTGTTTCTCAAGCCTAAAAGCTAGGAGTTAGCCTGCCTTCTCTCCCACCTCCCAGCAGACTTGTTTCGTTCTAGAAATTACAAACTCTGCTTTTAATGAATACATTTGTTGATTTTATATTTTAAAATGGTAATCCCATAATCCTGTGCAGTAACTAAGGATTTTTAACTGAACTTTTTTTGAAATCTGTTTCCAGTTGTTTGAGTTTGTTTTGTTTTATTTGCAACTCCCTCTGCCTGACTTTTTTCTTATTAGTGGCATAAATAGGTTTCATAGGTTTATTCAGAGCTTGGAAGACAAACTGTCCATATTGCTTGCTATGCTTCATCTAGCCATAACCTTGTATGTACTAAGTAGGTACTTGTCCAGATTTGTTTTAAAAGTTTGCATGTTAGTACTAGCCACCACCTCTATTGGTAGTCTGTTCCAAACTGTCACCACCCTAATGTTGAACCAATGTTTCCTCCTGGTTGTTTTATACCTTTCACCTTCTGTCTGTAATGGGTGTGCACTAGTTTATTACTTCTTGTCTCACAACCTGAGCCCCAATTTTTCCTATAACCCTACATCTGAGAGTGCTTTGGAAACCATGCACATGTCTCCTCTCAGCCTGCGAAACTCCAATGTGTACATCCCTAACTCGGTCAGCCTTTCATGATATTCTTTGTGTTGTACATCTTTAATCATGCATGTGGCCCTTCTCTGGAGTCTCTCCGATAACTGTATCTCCGTCCTATAGCCTGGTGACAAGAAATGGGCACAGTATTCCATATGTGGCCTCACAAGAGACCCATACAGTAGCACCAGAACCTCCTTCCTTCTACTACTGATGTGCCTGTTTATGCAATTCAGTATGTTTCCTGCTGTTTTAACTACCCAACTGCAATGCTGGTTAAACTTAAGGTCATTTGAAACCATGACCCCCAGGTCCTTGTCTTCTTTTTTCCTCTCTTAAGGTTTGCCCATTTGGCTTATATTCTGCTGCTCTATTTTGTCCCCAAAGTGCGTAACTGTGCACTTGTCGGTATTGAAGGACAGTTTAGAATCATATGCCCATCCCTGTAGGTTTTCCAGGGCTTTCTGCAATTTGGCTATGTCTTGATCATTGTTAATAATAGAGCCTTTTGTGGTGTCATCGGCAAACTTGGATTCCCATACCTCCCTACCACTTGTCATAGAGTGGATATATACACTGAAGAGGCAAGGTCCCAAATGGACCCCTGTGGGACCCCACTCATCACCACCATCCAACTCAAGCTTGAGCCCCTGACAGTGACCCTTTGCTTCCTATTTTGTAGCCAGGAATCTGTCCAGCATATTATGTTACCCTGAATATTATGGCTAATCAGGGCATCCACCAGCTCTCCATGCAGCACCTTATCAAAGGCCTTCGAGAAGTCCAGGAATATCACATCCACTGAGTCACCCTCATCTAAAGCCCTGCTGATATTTCCATAAAATTCAAGGAGATTAGTCTGACATGAATGGCCACTTTTAAAACCATGCTGAGTTTCATCGATGCCATCGTAGCATGACTTCCTCAATATGATCCTTTATGATTCCTTCCAGGACCTTGCCTGGTACTGATGTTAAACTTACAGATCTGTAATTTCCAACCTCCTGTCTAGAGCCTTTTTTTAAAATTAGGTGCCACATTTGTCACTCTCCATGCATCCACCACCTTCACATGATCCAGTAATGCCTGAAATAACACTGTTAGGTGTTCAGCCAGTAGCTCAGCCAATTCAATGACTACCCTTGGATGAATCCCATCCGGGCTCAAAGACTTGCTCAGCTCTAGCTTGAGAGAAGTCTTTTTTTGAGATTCTCAACCTCTAATGTGAGTGTATCTTTGTCAAGAAGCGGTTTATTCCCCAGGGTTTTGGTTTTGTAGACTGATGAGAAGTAGCTGTTATAACTTTCTGCCATCTGGTTGTTGTCCTGAACTAAGTGCCCTCCTGGATCCTTAAGCGAATTTATAGTTTGTGTTCCCCTTTTTGTATTATCAATGTAACTGTAGAATAATTGTTCTTTCTCTCAGATAGGCATTGTATGTATCCCATAGACAGGCAGTTGAAACCTCATCATTGTCACTTTTCTCAAAAACTCAGTAGATTCCTTATTACCCAATCTATAAAATATTTATCTTGTATTAAAGAGTTGTTAAACCTCCACCAGAAATCCTTCACCTGCTCCCTCCCAAAAGTCAGACATAGGGTAACTAAAGCATGGTCAGAAATTACAATGTTGTTTATTTCAGTCGTCACAATCTCATTACTCAGTTCTCTTGATACTAGAAAATAAACTAAGTGACTGTATGAATCGTGTCTGGTAGAGAAAAAGGAATAGTCATGACCTTGTGGATTAAGCAATCTTCATGAATCTACCAGGCCCACATCATCATGTAGTTTCTTAAAAGAATTCCCTGATTTGGACACTTCTTTACAGGTTGGGTATTGCCATTGATCTACCACCTCACTAAAGTCTCCTCCTATAAGAAGCTTGTGATCTGTGATATCACAGAGCTGTCTCACCAGGTCATTAGGGACATAAACATTACAAATAATGATCTTCTTTCCATCTATAGTTCCCAATAGTGTCTGGTACCTACCATCTGGATCTGACTGGTGTTTGAACTACACACAATTTACTTCTTTTATAATTAAAATGCTGTCCTCTCTTTTTAGTGGTGAATGCACTGAACTACACCTCTGCTACCCAGCCCCTGGCCAGTTCGATGGCTTCTTGTTGAAGTAAAAGTGTCCCCTGCAATAGGGCAATATCTGCTTTGTTTTTATTGAAATAACCAAGAATTTATTTTCCTTAAATGGGGGATCCTAACCCTTTGACATTCCAGGGTGCAACCTTATAATCATTAGAACTCATTTTATCTGAACAACTACATAACGATAAATAAATTAAGAAAGCGGAAATCTAGAGAACTAAAAATAAAACACTAGCAGAACTCTATGGTGAAAAACCGAAGATGCTGAAGGAGTGCTAGATTAACTGTTAAACTTATTCTAACTAATACTATATACACCTCTAATAGAAAAAACTATAACAACTAAGAATATTCTATTAATGTCTAAATGCAATCTAAAGCAAAATCTATTTCCTAGTATTACTGGAACTATGTACAACTATACTAAACACAGGGAAATATTACTACAGTCTCTAACTGGCAGATAGAGAACTGTAGTAGCTGCTGTAAATACACTGGAAATAAGATTCTAAGGTGTCAGCAGAGCACACACCCTAACACAAATTAACTAAGAACACTCAAAACACAGTGAATAGCTGCCAACTTGTGATACGGCATAATGTACTGTTGATAATGCTTAGATAAATTACTCCTAACAGTTAATAGTACATATATGACCCAGTATTTGTGTATTTGTGTACGGATGGGAAAACTGGCTCTGTTGTACATCTGGACCCTACCGGACTAGGCCAACTCAAGTATATAGAGCCTTTCACGGCTTGACCCGAGTTATCGAGTCGACCCAGTTTGGAACTGCAGGTCCAGTTCAAATCTGCAGCCACCAGCTGCATTGGTGTACTGTGAGCAATAGTGCAACATTTTATGCAGTCTTTGAGATAATAAAAACTATGAAATCATTCTGTGAACAAACACTGAGAAAACAAACTGAGTATTAATAATGAAAACTACCATAAAACTGATAAATAAACCCAGTCTCAGTAATATTAATTTACATCAGTTCAAACTTCCCTCTAGGAGATTGAAATGTAGCAGAAAGCAACTCCCAAAAGTGCAGTATGTCCACAGGGCAAGTGCCTATTAAGCAAGGTGTAGCATGCTGTGCTTAAATGCTAACCATGCTTTTAAGTTGGTAAGATGCAAATCAAAATCCACATCCAAAGTAAGCAACAGTAGCTGTGACCGAGAAGAGAACTCAGTCAATCAATCAATCAAAATCTTTATTTATCCAGGCGGGTACCATTGAGCAAGGCTCATTTGCCAGGTGGACCTGGTCATGAATACATCAAAGTACAGTACAGAAGCAGGTATACAAAAAGCAATAATATACAAGGAAGAAAAAGTATATACAGTGTATACAGTACAGTACAAGGTTGAAATAAACAAAAAAAACAGCATTATTTTACAATTGAAGAAGTCAGCAGATGTACAATCAACCATAGGCATACAGGGGTCATAAGCAGAGATCTTTTGAGTGAGGCAGCCGGCAACTACACATATAGGGGAAAGAGGTCATGTATGGGGTGGCAGGTTAGAGAGGTAAAGAAGAGGAGGGATATATTACCGACGACTGAGGGAAAAATTGGGCTAAAACAACAGTTAGTGATGATGGCTGTCGTGTACTTGTTTATTATGATAATGATGGAGGAGGGGTAGATAATTGGGACACTACTATGGATGGGGTGGGACTTTGGCCAGGCAGGAGCGGACAGGGAAGGGTGGGTGCAGCAGAAAGAGTTAATAGGGAAAGAGTGAGAGCCAGGGGTAGAAACATGGCGAGTGTCAGGATGGAAAGGGGAAGGTGCGGAACTAGTGGGTTAGCGGTGAGGAAAACATTTGCAAGGTGCTTTCATGTAGCGATCGTAGAGCGCCTTGAAGATATTCAAGCTAACAGGGAAGCTCAGCTTCAAGTTCCTTTGTAAACTGTTCCACAATGTGGGTAAAGAGAAGCTTAGAGCAGCTTTGCCGAAATTAGTTTTGACCATTGGAACTTGAAGGGCAATTAGGGAACTATGAAGTCACTTTATGAGCAAACATTGAAGAAACAAACCGAGTATAGATAGTGAAAACCAGTCAAAATTAAGAAATAAATCCAGTCTCAGCGATATGTTTTTAAATCAATTAAAACTTCCCTCTAGGAGATTCAAGTGTAGCGCAGAGTGACTTTTGAAAGTGCAATATGTCCATAGGGCATGTGCCTTTTAAATAAGGTGCAATCATGCTGTGCTTAAATCAAACAGTAACCATGCTTATAAGTCAATAAGAATTCATATCCAAAGTAAGCAAAAGTGGCTGTGACCGAGAAGAAATTAAACTTGCAGTCTCTTGCAACCCATACGAAACCTGTCATGATATTCCGGTAAAAGTCTATCACTGATAAACAGCAGTTGAAAACAATGAACTTACCACAAGACAGCGAATTTAAATAATTGAAACTAAGTAGCACCTAAATCATTTTGCTCCATGCAACTGCATCACAAATGTTGAGCAGGGAGGGATTTACCACCTCAGAATAGAACAACTGACTGAGCAAAACACCCCTTTTCAGACTGCAGACCATCAGATACCAAAATCAAATACTTGCAGTAAGTCCTTGAGATAGCCATGGAGTGAAAGTTTTGCAAATATGTTGCTTGTCGTAGTTCCCCACAGCTGCTGCTTTTAAACTCCTGCACTGCTCCCCGCTGTTCTCTTATGTATTTCTCAAACTCAAATAAGCTAGAAAAACAGTTCAAAATTAATTAATAATTCATCAGAGTAAATAAGAACCTTTTTAAAATAAATCAGAGTCAGGGGGGGCGTGGCCTAGCGTTGGAGAAAGATGGAAGAGTTCCGCAGCTATCCACCACATAATTTTGCCATCCTTAAAGTTATTTCAGCAGTCTGGCTATTTTTGTGCTTCAGTAATCTGCTAAATGCCAGCGCCAGTGAAATCAGTGAAGAAACAGGTGAAACTGCCATTTCAATCACACCCAGCAGTGGAGACAAGTAGAGGCCTACCTAAATCCAGCACGAAGGGCGCCTCAGGTGCAGGCAGTTCAGGTACACCATGGGCTGAAGACACTCCTCCTATGAGCCCCACGATGGACCAAGCGAGCCCCTCTTCCACTAATGAGGGGTATCATGGGCTGGAAAGGCTGCTAAAAGAGCTGAAGTATGACCTGGGAACAAGGATGGAAGCTGAATTCGAGAATGTCACCACACAAATCCAGCACCTCCAGCAGACAGTGAACTCGGTGTCGGAGACGGTTGATCAGCATGAGACCAGGTTGGGGAAACTAGAGGCCAGAGTAAGCACACAGGAGGACTCGCTGCAAAACTCCCACACTGACCTCCAGAAAGCTTTGCGAGAGATTAAATTTTTAAAACAAGTGACTGACAACCATGAAAATAGAGAGTGCAGGTGCAATGTGAGAGTGGTGGACCTACCAGAAGGCCTGGAGGAGAGAGTCTGTGCTTTATTTATAAAGAAATGGCTCCATGATACCTTGGACCTTCCCCTAGAGACTACCCTGAAAATACAACATGCTCACCATTCTCCAGGCCTTAAACCTTACCCTGATCAAAGACCCAGGCACATAATTATAAAATTCCTTCAATTTATGGATCGGCAAACTGTACTGGAAAAAGTGAGGCAGAAGGGAAAAATAATGGTGCAGCACTCACGTATCAGCCTATTTCCAGACTGTTCATGGCAGCTTCAAAATCAAAGGTGAGCGTTCGCTGAGATCAAGAAGCATCTCCACAACCTGGATTGCCAACTCACGCTGGTATACTCGGCACACCTGATCATCAGACCACAGGGAGGGAAGTCAAAATCCTTCACCAGCCCAGATGCAGCTATTGAGTGGGTAGCCAACCTGGAAAAAGCACAAGGGCAGCAACAGGAGCAGTGAGGGCTGCTGAGGAACTATTATTTTGGCATCTACAGAAGGCTTGCAGATCTTGCTAGAGGTACTAGGGCTGGGTTATGCTGTGATTGGGATGTGGGGGGGTGCACACATTTATGTGGGCCAGACCGCAACTCCTTTGTGGGGTCTGTAATGGCTGGTTTGGTGGGGGCTCCCCTCTCCACCTCCTCTCACACTATCCCTGAGTCACATCTTTCTGGGGTGCACACCCAGATTAGCACCAGGAATTCCTCTTTTCTATACCTCCAGCTTGAAGGTCATCTCAGCAAGACCCGGGCAGAATGGAAAAACGGCTCTTATGTGACTATGGAGGTTGAGCCTTGTTCTTAAAGCTGTGTCAGGCCTGGGAGGTCTGGCCTTAACACTGTTCATTTCCGTGATGGCTGACTGAATTGTTTATCTATTACAAATGACTAGATGGAAATATTTTTCTAGACTCTAGCATTTCCTTTCATTACCAGGACAGTTCCCTGGCTCCCACCCGGAGCTTCTACTTTGGGGGCCCCATATTAAAGTATGAGGTTGCCTTAGCAATGTGGCTTAAAACTTTTTTTTTGCATATGCTGGAATTCAGTGCTCTCTGTTGGGTTCTGTTAAGAGTTTCCGTAATTCCATGGGAGGGGGCCATGGGATGGGGTTATATAAGATTGATTCAAGAAGGCTGCAACTTAAGTGGGGGTGACCCTGCGTTCTTATGGTTTTATTTAAAACTCCCAGTCTTGTTTAACGGGCCCTGTGGGGGGTCCAGCTCGATCCCACCCAATGACAGTAGCCACTACCTATGGCAGCTTTTTAGAAGGTAAAGTGTGGCAAGCAAAAGTATAACATCATGTTAAGGGGTTTTAAGGTGGATAGCCTGCTCGATCCACGCAAAGTAGAAGGTGACTAGCTTAAGTAGACAGAGGTTAGAGAAGAGTTTACTCATGTTACTGTTGTTGTTATGGGGTTTGTTTGTGGTGAGAGGAAGGGACATGGGGGGTTTATTATGTTTACTAGGTGATGACTGGCTGGTTTGTTGCCAGTTGGAGCAACTGTGCTTAATTTTAGAATCATGTTTTGGGGGTAAGGGAAATGTTGGGGATGTAAAAAAATTGAAAAACTTTCTTCCAAGCTTAATTGCCAGTACAGAAGGTGCGAATGTGAAGAACATGACAATGCTGTACTACTATTATGGGTTTGTAAAATGAATAAGTTGAAGTTGATAACATGGAATGTCAATGGCCTGTGACATGTGATCAAAAGGAAAAAAGTTTGTGCACATATAAAAAGAATCGGGGGGGGGGGATTGTCTTCCTCTAAGAGATTCACTCTGCATCAGAGGAGGCTTTGAGGCTGTCGTCTGCCTGGGGGGGGGGTACTTTGCTGGTGGCTCCCTTTACTTCCATGACTAGAGGGGATGCAATTTGGCTCAGGCCTGGCCTGCCCCACAAAATCTTGAAATTACTTGCAGACCCCAAGGGAATATACCTCATAGTAGAGGCGGCTATAGGAGGAATGGTTTATACCTTGGTTTCGATATATGGTCCTAATTTTGATGTCCCTGACTTCTTTATGCACTTGGGGGTCACACTAGCCACCAAGTCAGACAATCTAATAATAGGAGGCGATTTAACACATGCCTAGATCCTGCTTTAGATCATTCATGCCAGAGAAATAGGCCCCCCTCGCACAGCATGGCAGCTCTACGGAATATGGTGGAGGGCCGAGCCTTGCTGGAGGTGTGGAGACAGGGCCACCCAACCACCAGGGAATATTCTTTTTTTTCAGCAGCCCACCAGGTGTATAAGCATCTGGACTATCTGTTTCTCCCAAAGGTATGGGCGGGGCAGGTAGAGGGGGCCTCATATGCACCACTAGTGGTTTCGGATCATGCTCCCTTACAGGTAGTGTTATAGCTGTGGACAGGGGGAGTCCCGAGGCCCAGTTGGTGAATGGATCTCTCCTTACTAGTTGATGAGGGCTTTGTTTCTCAAGTTAGGGATAGTATTAAGGAATACCTTTTACATAATGACTCCCAGGAAACATCAGTGCACAATACCTAGGATGCACTTAAGGCACATATTCGTGGAGAGGCCATTTCCTACTCCTCCTACCTCAAAAAGAAGTTGAACTGAGAAGAAAAGGAATTGGAGAAACAGGTGGGGGAGTTGGAAAGGGATCTGATGGGATGCACTGACCCCAGAAAGTGCAACATCTAAAAAGCTTTAAAGTGTTCCCTCAATAAAATGTCTGACTGTAGAATAGAGAGAAACCTTATGATCACCCAAGCAGGGGTGGGGGGATGAACATCATATATGACCAATCCCAAATCAATGCTACTTTCAGAGAGTTTTATGCACAGCTCTACTCCTCAGAGTTTCCATTGCGGGGGACCCTGAGGACTTCCTCCAGAATATTGATTTACCTCTGGTGGGAGAGGAGGATAGGGAGATTCTGGATATGCCAATGTCTGAGGAGGAACTGAAGCAGGCAGCCTGGAAGGGGAGGAGAGGTAAGGCGCCAGGCCCAGATGGGATACCCATAGAGTTCTACAGATTGGTGTGGGAAGAGATAGGCTCCTTTAAGCGCCATATGATCCGTTCAGCCTTTCAGACAGGAGTTCTACCCCCTTCTATGTGCCTGGCCACTATGGTGGTTTTACCTAAGCCTGGGAAAGATCCACTCAAATGTGGGTCGTACAGGCCCATATCACTTTTGAATTCTGACTACAAAATCCTGGCTAAATTATTGACTAGAAGATTGGACCGTCTTTTGCCCAAGGTAATCAACCCAGATCAGGGGGGCTTTGTTGGGGGGAGACAGGCTAAACAAACTATATGAAGGACTGTTAATATTATTCATGGCTGGACTTGAAGAGGCAGAAAGAGAGGGGGCCTACTGGCTCTTGATGCTGAAAAGGCATTTGACCATGCAGAGTGGCCCTTCATGTTCGCAGTCTTTAAAAAATATGGCCTGGAAGATACTTTTCTGAGATGGCTTAGTATCCTATATCACTCTCTCCAAGCCCAAATTCTAACTAACTCCACTATCTCCTCGCCCTTCCATCTGAGGTGAGGTACGAGGCAAGGGTGCCCACTATCCCCGCCCTTATATGTGCTTACCATAGAGGCACTGGTGGAAACTAGTCATTCCCTTACAAATATTCAGGCTTTAAGGGTGGTGGAAGAGACCATGCTATTTCGCTCTTTGCGGACGACATTTTATTTTTGAATGGTCTGGGTGTGGCTCTCCCAGCTCTGACTCACATTTTTGACACTTATGGACCAATTTCTGGCCATAAAATAAATTTGAGCAAGTGTGAATGGATGCCCTTGGGTGAAAACAAGGCTCCTATTAGACTTAACCATTGCCTTATGCCCCCATCCCAGGAAATTAAATATTTAAGCAATAAACCATGACACAGTGTGGGTTATGTTGGGATTTACTCCCGCCTGGTGTGGTTTGGTCATGAGGCTGCAGGCCGAGTGGCCAAATCCACCCCAGGCATGAGTAAATCCCAGCATAACCCACACCCTGGAGTGGTTTATTGCAATTATACAATGGGTAGTAATTAAAAAAAATTGTAAGATTAAAGTGGGTTTTTTCTCAAAAAAAATGAATTTTTAATTGCTTTTCTGTGTGGTATCCTTCCTCTGCAATTAAAATAGTACCCTGTTGCTAGGTAGAAAAACACACACACACACACACACACACACACTACCCTCTGCACTGCTTGCTGGAATGCTTTTCCTCTTTTTTCTACCACATAAAGTTATCAGCAGACAACATGCATGGCATAGCAGTCCAGACGAGCAGCTGGCAGACTCAGAGACCGATACTCTATGAAACAGGAAAGCGATGTTCCTGCAGCTCAACTGGAACCAGTTTTTTTTTTAAGGAATTTAAGTTTGGGTACTAGGATGGGAACTTATAGAGCATGGCAGTCATGTTCTGGTACCGGGAAGCTGAAGGAGCACGACTGCGAGGGATGCTGGAGTGAATGACTGCTACAGAAGGGATGCTGGTTTGGTACCAGAGCGTGTTACGAGCTCTGACAGGATGCTGTAAATAAAGGTCTACTTCCGGGTGACTGCCTATTGAGGTGGTACTGTGTGTCTTACTGTTTTCGTGGTAGCTCTCCTTTTTTGGTTGCAGGTTCCAGTTTTGTATTCTCAGGGGGAATAATTTGCATTGTGCTGTCAGCCTCGGCTTCTGCTGCTGTTCCTGCCGCGGTGCTCTAGGCCCCATCCTCATCCCTGATGTCTGCTGCTGAGCCTGCCAGCTCTCCAGATTGTGTGGCAGCATCTATGAGCTCAGGCTATGGTCAGGAGAAACAGCTGTTTCGATGTTCCTGGCAGTGAACATAGGTGACTCAGGGTCCGATAAACCGAATAAACAGTGGCTCGAGAGTTTCTGGGCATGGTAAAATACAGGGTAATATTTGGCATACTGTGACGCTGACAGAACTTACAATGCATGGTAGTGGGAGTTTTCCACGGGCTTTGGCTTTACAGGTTGAATCTGACTTGCGCATTGTTATTTTTAGTGAACAAAACTACTGCCATTAGATGGGTCTTTTGCCGTGAGTTACTGGGGGATTTACTCACAGTTAGGAAATGGTGTTAGCCAATAAAATTATTGGATTTTTGCCTGCTGTTGTATAATTGGGTATATACCTCCCGGCAAAGTTATCCAGAATGGCTAACATTATTATGCGCAGGGTGGTGGCTAAGGTCAAAGAGGACTATTGTAATTGGAGAGCTCTCCCTTTGACCTTGCTAGGCAGGGTTAATCTCGTTAAGAAGAGCATACTGACACAGTTTCTCTATCCCTTCCAGACAATACCAGTCTATATTCCTAATAGATATATCAACGCCCTGAAGGGCACCATAACTCAGCTATTATCGGGGGGAAGAGACCTAAGATTAAAAAAGCTATT
This sequence comes from Neoceratodus forsteri, assembly GCA_016271365.2. Lineage (NCBI taxonomy): Eukaryota > Metazoa > Chordata > Ceratodontiformes > Ceratodontidae > Neoceratodus > Neoceratodus forsteri. The sequence goes on along the minus strand of CM057449.1, from coordinate 172,073,378 downwards.
TTGTGGAAGCCAGTCTCACACGGGGGTCTGGGATTACCTAATGTTAAACTTTATTACTTGGCATCCCAACTGGCACATATCAAGGACTGATGGGTAGGAGGGAGCGCCAACCAACCTGGGTGGGACTGGAGTCCAAGTCTAATGCACCATTATACCATGAAGTACTGGTTGGAAGTATGGTGGGAAGGGGCGGAGGAAGTGTGGCAACCCTTGTACCAGAGCTACCTTGAGGGCTTGGCACAAGGCCCATCACATTTTACAGTACAAGACAGAATTATCTCCAGATACCCCCCTGAACCATGAAAATCTGGGAGGAGGGAAACTGCCCCGGAGAACTTTGGATTTGTGGAACCGCAGGGGTTTCCACTTCATAGAGCAGATGTTGAGTGATGAGCAGGTTATGGATTTCCATATACTTAAACAGAAGTACAATCTCTCTCCAGCCTCATACCTTTCCTATCTTTCTCTACGGAGAATAATAGAACAATGGCTAGTGGGCCTGGGGCCAGGAGGTTCGGGCGCTCCCCTCTGATAGAGACTTTTAAAGGGAGACATTAGGACCACACTTTCAAACCTCTTTGGGTTTGTTACAAGCTATTGTTAGGAGCCCTTCTGGACCAGCTTGATAAACTTAAAAAGGGATGGGAGAATGACATCTTCCCTGACTCTCTCTCTCTTACGGCGGGGTGACCGGGCTTGGATTTTTAAGCACTCTCTCAATTGCTCGGTGAATAACCGCTTACGAGCAATTCAATACAATGTCCTCATGAAGGTATATTTCACACCAGTTCTGGCACACAGGATTGACCCCTTGACTTCAGACCTATGCCCCAAATGTAATGTACACACTGGTACTTTTTTCCATCTGATTTGGGAGTGTCCCAAAGTCTGTATCTACTGGAAAGAAATCCTTTGACTCCTGCAGCATATTCTGGGGCAACCTATTGCTTTTGACCTGGTAGAGGTGCTCCTGGGTATGGGGGGTGGCCAACAGTGGGGTGAGGCTGGATGCAGTGCCCTGACATGGTTAGGGTTGGTGCTGGGTCTTCGACAGCTGGCCATGTTTTGGAGGCTTCCTAACATCCCACCTGTGGCATTATGGGCCAGAGACTTGGTAGAATGTATGAAACTAGAGAGAATACAATACAAATTTAAACACCAAGAAGAGAAATTTAAAGAAATTTGGGAACCAGTAGAAAAAGCTGCACAGTTTCCCTGGTTTCCATTGTTTTAGCCTAATATTGCCCCCTGGTCCCTGAGTCCCATGTAGACCATACCAACCTAGCACCTTAACTTGTCTTTAGACAGCCCTGCCTTTATGTATGTTTATAGTTGCCATATATAGTCTGCATGGTTGGTTAATAGGTGGAGCCTAACGCAGCATCATAGGCTTCATTTTGCATAGCAGCAACTTATTGCATGTCAAAAAGTATTCTAACTATATGTCATGTCTATATACATAGATACATAGATACATAGACAGTGTCGGCAGATAAGGGCCTATGGCCCACCCAGTCTGCCCATTTAAGTCTGTAAGTTCAGTTTATGTTTTCCAGGAAGTCTGTTGCCCCTTACCCCTGACCTCCAGAATTCCTTTATGTATATCCCATGCATTCTTAAATCCTGTGATTGTTTCAGCCTCCACCACTTCCTCTGGCAGGGTGTTCCACTTGTCCACCACCTCGCTCTGTGAAGAAATTCTTCCTCACGCTTCCTCTGAATTGTCCTCCTCCAACTTCATCCCATGCCCTCTAGTCCTGGAACATCTTTTTCGCTTAAAATAGTGCATTCCTGCACCCTGTTCCTCCCTGTAAGATACTTGTATGTCTCTATCATATCCTCTCTCCTCCTCTCCTCCAGGGAGTACATGTTCAGTGCCTTCAACCTGTCCTCATAGGACTTGTGATGCAATCCATGCACCATCTTTGTTGCCCTCCTCTGAACCTTCTCTACCCTGTCTATGTCCTTACGTAGGTAAGGTCTCCAGAACTGCACAGTGTACTCCAGGTGCGGCCTCACTAGTGTCTTGTATAGTGGAATTATGACCTCCCTTTTCCTGCTGGCGATGCGCCTGCCTATGCATCCCAGCATCCTATTTGCTTTACCTGCTGCCTTGTCACACTGTTTCCCTGCCTTGAGGTCATCAGAGATGATAACTCCAAGATCCCTTTCCTGCTTGGTGCATGCTATATCCTCACCCCCCAACTGATATATTGTGCCAGGGTTTTTGTGCCCCATATGCATTATCTTGCACTTCCTTGCATTGAATTTCAACTGCCAAACCCCTGACCATTCTTCAAGTTTCTGCAGGTCCTTCTCATTCTGTCTACACCCTCTGGTGTGTCTACTCTGTTACAGAGCTTTGTGTCATCAGCGAACAGTGAAATTCTGCCTTCTAGGTCCTGTGCAATGTCACTGATGAAGATATTGAATAGCACGGTCCCAGCACTGATCCCTGTGGTACCCACTGGTCACTCTTCCCTCTGTGGAGTGACAGCCATTTACCACCACCCTCTGTGTCCTGCTGCCCAGCCAGTTACCTACCCACCCCGCACTACTGTCCTGCCCACACCATATTCCCAGTTTGTGCAATAGTCTTCTGTGTGGCACAGTGTCAAGGCCTTGCTGAAGTCCAGATAGGCCATGTCCACGCCCCTCCCCTGATCCACCTCCCTAGTCACCCAGTCAAAAAATTCAATGAGGTTGGTCTGACATGACCTTCCCCTGGTGAAACCATGCTGCCTTGGGTCCTGTAGTCCATTGACAACCAGATGTTCCACCAATCTCTCCTTCAGTAGTGCTTCCATGATCTTCCCCACTACCGAGGTGAGGCTGACTGGTCTGTATATGTCACTCATCTGTTTCGTATATTGGTAGACTCTGTTCTGGCTTCTTTATAATACCTACCTGCCCTTTTATGGACTGGTCAGTGTCTGTATTACTTGGAAGATTTTTAAAATAAAGTTCACAAAAAAAATAAAATCAGAGTCGGAATCAGAACCAGGTCACAGCCGACCCGCCCATCCATAGATTTGTGTGGAAAGAATCAAAGTATCTCTATACATCACCTCTTAAAATTAAACTTTCAAATTATCCAGCACAATTGTAGAGAGTTTACTGGGTGTATGTAAAATTGAATATACCTCTGTTTCATGGCACACATCTGTCAATCAAAAACAAGGCTTGTCAGGAATCCGCTAACACTCAAACACTGTGTAAGAAAAAGCTAATAGAATGATTAAAAATGCCATATACCCATATGTATGTGCAACTATATTAACGCGCTAAAAATATGTTAAATAAAAGAATGAGAGTCAAGGAAATAATAGGAAAAAGAGGGCTGGAAGGGGGGTTGTTGAGGGGGTGGGCAATGTAGGATTATACAATGGCAAGAAAGAATCCTGAACTCTGATTGGTCAGTGTATGCCTGAGACAGTGATGTTAATACACAATAACATCACTGTATGGATGATTATATTCTTTTGCACATCTTTTCTTAAGAAACAAAGATATACTGCTACACTCAAAATCTACTAAAAACATTTTTTTAAATGTTTTTTATTTTATGTAACAGCGAGGCACTCCAGTGTGTGCGTGTTATTGTGTAATAACATCACACCTGGGCGCCTCGTGCTTCAACCCACCCCAGGAGTGATGTTATTACACAACACACACCTTGTCGTGCCTTATTGCTTAATTAAAGTGCAGGTAACAAAGGTGAAACAGGGAGGGAAAAGGAAACAAGGCACCTCAACAAACACTGAAGATCAATCATAATATTGCAAATGATATTAAATAGAAATCCATCATAAATGTAAGTACAAGACTACAAAACAACATTTGTTCAGTTTCATAAACTTCATCACTCATTGTACTGTCATGTCGTTGTGTATTCTTGTATTTAATATTTATGGATGGATTTCTGTTTCTTATGAAGCTTGCAATATTGTGATTGCTTCACTTCCTTTCTCCTCCCTCTTTCGCCTTTGTCACTAACACTTTAATCCTAGACCCCAATTCCCCCAACAAACCCCTTCTCCTTTTTCAGACCTCCTTCTCCGGCAATAGTGGAGCACTCCAGATCCATGCAAGTAGCATAGTGGTATGTCATGGATTTAGCATACATTATGCTATACTACCGCTACACTATTTGTGTGATACAATGGCAACACCAAGTGCTACTCGGGGTTAGTTGGTATGGCTGTGTAATTTTTTTTTATCAGTTTATTTTAGTTGAGGAGTTCGCCCCCTCACACCCCCAATCTTTTTTTTAATTGAACACAGGGATGTAGAAGGTGAAGCCCCCCCCAACTCAAATACATCGATAAAAAGAAAACCTACATGGCTATACCAACTAAGCACAAATAGCACGCCGAAATCAGCAGAGTGGAGCAGTCCAAGAAGGGTTAAGAATGCACTTAGCAGTGGAGAAAGCAGGTGTATTAGCATAGAGGAAGCAGTGACACAGTGTAAAGCACAGTATAGTAATCAAAGTAGCACAAGTGGGTCTGAAGTCTTCCACTGTCACCCTTTTCCTATCATTCCCTTGGTTCTCATGTCTTATATTTGACATCTTTTTAGTGCTTTAATATCATTGCATATAAATATTGGTATACATATAGGATAGTGTATGGGTAACCATACACTACAAGGCTATTCTTCCACCGAGTAGATACAATGCTGACTGATGACCTTAAGAGCGAAGCTCGAGAGGTCCCCAAGTCTGCATTGAATCCATGAGGAGGAAGAATAGCCAAGTAGTGTACGATTATCATACGCTGTTCAATATAGTGTATGGTGGGTCCCGATGACTTCAGCAGACATGTAAAATAAAAAAAAAATCACTCACCTTACCTTGCTTTTAGGTCCGCTCTGCCTATCACGCTAAATCAACAACTGCCATTGGCTGGCACACGTGCGTGGCTCTCACACATCAGCAGATCAATCACAACTGCTGATCGAGTGCTTTGTATTATGATGTCCTCACTAATGCAGAATGAAAAGTTGTTCTGTGTTAGTGAGGATGTCACTACTGCAGCAAAACAACTTTCTGTGGTGTATGGCTTTCCATACACAACCCCATTCCACCATACACACCCCTTGCCCCATACCACTTCACTCTACAACCAGTAACTTACAAGGAAGTGGAAGACCACCTTCGTAGCCTTGACACCAGGAAGGGTGGTGGCACCAATGGGATTGAACCCTTCTTTCTCAAACTTGGCTACTACTACCTCACAGTCCCCATCCTCAATATATTCAACCTATCTATCTCTATCACCACTGTCCCCTCCTGCTGGAAAATGGCCCACGTACTGCCTCTCTTCAAATCGGCGACTCCTCTGACTTGAACAATTACAGACCTATTTCCATCCTCTCAGTCTTTTCCAAAATAATACAGAAACTTGTATATAGCCAAATAAAAGAACACATCGAAGAGCACTCCCTCCTTAACCCTTCACAACTGGGTTTTAGGCATAACCACAGCACCATCTCGGCTCTAGGTAAAGTCACCAATGATTGGTTCTCTGCCCATGACTCTAAGCAAGTAACAGGTGCAGTATTCCTTGACTTGAGTAAAGCGTTCAACACTGTCGATCACAGACTCATGCTACTAAGCCTCTCTAATCTAGATACCACTGCCCACACAGTTCAATGGTTCGCTAGCTGTCTTGTAGGGCAAGTCCAGGGCGTAAAAGGGGACAGTCTTCTTTCAAACCCCCTTCCCATTACTAGAGGCATCCCCCAAGGGTCTATCTTGGGCCCTATCCTTTTCTCTATCTACATCAACACCCTTGATTCCAACATTGTTAGTTCAAAACTGCACTTCTTCGCAGACAACACAGTACTATACACCTCTAAACTTACGCTATTCAAAGTCTGATGAACTTGAGTCTGACTTCCTTCAGCTCGAACACAACCTTGTCTGCACCAAGCTACTGCTCAATGTGAAAAAAAACAAAGGTTATGTTCTTCAACCATAACAATAAGCCCCCCCGTGTCTAAGGTTGGTGACACAACGGTATTAACATCCCTAGGGGAGCCACTCGAAGTGGTCGACAAGTTTAAATACCTAGGCCTATGGCTCAACAACAAACTTTCCTTTAATGCCCATATTGACAGTCTTACCACCAAACTTAAAGCAAGACTAGGCTTCTTTTTTAGAAACAGAATGTTCTTCCCAACTGTGATCAGACTCAGACTCATTCAGGCAACATTCCTTCCACTTCTAGACTATGGGGATATTATTTACAATTGCACTTCTGCAACCAACCTTCACAGGCTCGATGTACTATTCCACCATACCCTTTGATTTATTACAAAGGCCCCCTCCAGGACCCACCACTGTGACTTGTACATTCTTGTTGAGTGGACATCATTAACCATTAGATGACTGCTTCACCTTGGCATCTGGATGCTTAAAGTGCTACACAATACACTTACTGTCTGTATCTCTTCTCTCATCCATATTTCACACTGCACTTACTCCTTAAGAAAGTCTGCCTTCCTCCTACTGGACATACCTAGAACTCGTACTTCCCTTGGCAAGGGTGCTATTTCGCAGGCCCTTCCAGTGGCTTGGAACTGCATCCAGATGTGCTTAAGCTCATCAGCCTAGTCCCAATCAACTTCTTTAATATTCTAGCCTCAAAACACTTTATGGTTCTCTGCAACTGCCAGACATCCTAGCTTGCCTTGTTCGCTGTAACTGCCAGAGGTCCTAGCTTGCCTTGTTCCTATCCTGCTCTTTAACCATTGCCTTTTAACCATTTTAAGCACTTTTCCTCCTCCCCTCTGTAACTACCAGAGGACATAGCTTGCCTTGTTCCTATCCTGTTCTCAAACCATTGCCTAGTAACCATTTTAAGCACTTTTCCTCCTCCTCCTTCCCCCACTCACCCTGACCACCCACTCCTCCCTCCCCTTGCTCTGCCCCTTCTTTCTCCCCATGCCACTTCTGGTCCCTTAACATATGAACATACAAAAACACCAACAGAAGCAGGCCTTACGGTCTATCAAGTCTGCTTGACTGTGCAGCAAGCCACTCACCCTGCAGTTACCCCACCCCTCTTCATCATAACCCCATCCCTCATCCTATCTCACCCCCTCTTAAAGCCACCCACCATTCTACAGGACATCACCCCCTTGGGAAGAACATTCCACCTGTCCACCACCCTTTCCATGAAGAAATGCTTCCTGATTTCCTTCCTGAATCTTCCAACCTCCAACCTCAATTGATGCCCTCTCATATTCCTCCCTCTTCTAAGCTAGAAAATCCCTTCTGTATTAACCTTCTTTATCCCCTTGAGGTATTTAAATGTTTTGATCATGTCCCTCCTCTCCTCCAGGGAGTACATTTTCAGCTCTGCTAATTTCTCCTCATAGGACTTCCACTCAAATCCCTGGATCATCTTTGTCATCCTACGCTGTACCCTCTCCAACAACTAGATGTTCTTCTTCAGGAATGGGTGCCAATACTGCATGCAGTACTCCAGGTGAGGCCTGTACAGGGGAAGGATCACCTCCCTATTCCTGGAGGAGATTCCCCTCACTATACACCCTGGCATCCTACTAGCCTTTGCTGCTGCCTACCTGCACCGAGCCGAGTTGTTCATGCTGCCTGTTAGAATCACCCCCAGATCTTTTCTTCCTCATTACTTTCCAGCTGTACTCCTCCCAGCTGATAGCTTCTTCCCTGGTTCCTAGCTCCAAAGTGCAGTACATTGCACTTCTTGGCATTGAACCACAGCTGCCATGTTACTGACCACTCCTGCAGTTTGTTCAGGTCCTCCTGAAGCCCCTTTCAGCCTTTGATGTCATCTACCACAGCTGCCATCTTTGTACTGTCCACGAACAGACTAATCCTACTCCAGACCCCATGTGAGATATCAGCTATGAATATCCCAAACAATACTGGTCCCAGCACCAATCCCTGTGGCACCCCGCTCGTCACTTCCTGTGGTGATGAGACCTCCCCACCACCACTACCCTCTCCTGCCTTCCATTCAGCCAGTTGATGATCCAATTTACCATCTTTGTTCCCACCTCTATGTATTCCAGCTCCTCCCCCAGCCTCCCATGTGGCACAGAATCAAAGGCCTTGCTGAAGTTCAAATACAGGACATCCATCGAGTGGCCCCTCTCCAGTTCCCTTGTCACCCAGTCATAATACTCAATTAGATTTGTCTGGCAGGATCTGCCAGAGACAAACCAATGTTGATGACTGTCCTGGAGACCATTGTCCTCCAAGAAGGTCACCAGCCACTCCATTAGGATTGTCTACATGAGCTTCTCCACAACCGATGTGAGGCTCACTGGCCAGTAGTTGCCTGGCTCATCGCTGGGGCCACTTTTGTGAATGGGCACCACATGGGCCATCCTCCAGTCCTGTGGTATGCATCCTGTGTCCAGGGAGGTGTTGAACAGGTCAGACAGTGGCCCCACCATGATTTCCGCCAGCTTCCTGAGTACCCTAGGGTGGGTGCCATCTGGTCCCGGTGTCTTGTCCACCCTTAATGCCCTCAATCCTCCCTGAAGCCTGTCCTTCATAATCCCCACATCAGTCACCTCTCCCTACCCACCCTACCCCTTGGGGTATCTGCCCTTTTCCTTCATGAACACAGAACAGAAGTATTCATTTAATGCTTCTGCCTGTCCCCCACCCTCTGTCCTTCCTAATCCTCACTGCCTATTTCTACATCCACTCTCTTTCTATCACTTCCCATCTTCCTCATCTCTCCTCTAACCTATGTGCTTACACTGCCTCCAGTTCTGTCACCCCTCCTAGCTCTGTCTACCTATCCTCTTTCTCTCCCCCTGGATTTGTCTGTCCTTCCTCTACCCATACCCTTAACTTCTCCCCATACACCTCTTTCCTCTATGTTGATTATCCAATGCTTCTGTGTAACCCTGTTAATCTCAATGCTGCAATATATGCATTTCTGCATTTTTTGCTGTATCTCGTACAATTTTGCACTATGTAAATGCCAGGATCTGCAAATAGACTATGTTTTGACCTGTGTGACTTATTTTTACTATGTTTGTACCTCCCCTTATGTAATCAGTCTTTAGTGTCAGAGTTTGTACCTCCCTTTTTGTAACCAGGATCTTTTTGTGAATGAGCCTGCTCAATGGAGTTTTCCTGCAATAAACTTGAACTTGAACACTATGGTATTTTAATCTTTGTATTAGCTTTTGTTTTACATGGTGTTTGAGCAATAGCTATATAGGGAATTATATGTTGTATTTGTGTTTTATTACATTGGTAAGTGGATTTGAATTTTGTATTATGATGATTTGGCTGTGATTCATTTTGTGTTGGTGCTCACCTGACATGTTTCTCATATACGAATGGTTAATTTGAATTTGTAAGGGGTATATAAAACTGTCCCTTAGATGGCACCATCACCTTGAAAAAGTGTTTGTTTAAGTGCAAAATGTTTGGGGCATTAGTGTTGGTGCAGGGCTGCACTTTATCGCCATTCTAGCTCTACGAGTAATATCTTTTTTCACATATACCATGTACAGACTCTCCTGTGGCCACCTACATAGGTGCCAGGCTCTCTTTTATTTTCTAATGTGTATTTATTGCAGTTTGCACTGTTTTGAGGGGAACTGTATAGCAGCATCATTCCCCCTCATACAGTAGTAAGTGCCCTTATTCATTTTTTTAAATAGATAAACCGTAAAGGAAATCACATTTGTGCCTGTTTGATGGATTTCTATTTATAATAAAGAAAAACACTAACAATAAGAGTAATATCAGCAATGTCCCAAAACGTTGTCCTTTTTTCTTTTGTTGCCTAATATTTAATGAAAACATTTTCTTCTTGTAATCCCAAGAATTATGTAAATTATTTAAATCAGGGGGCTAAACCTGCTTCCTCTATGATCTGGCTTTTGGATGTCCAAATTAAATTATTTAAGCTGCAAAACAATAATTGGCACAGAACTAGTTTCTATGTTAATAACGCTGCCGAGAGCACTCCTACGGTTGAAACAGTGTTCTCACGTGCATTCTTAGTGTATGAGAACCGCAAACTGAAGTTGAGCAGTTCCAATACCCTAAGAACGTAAGTGAGACCATTCTTACAATGGTAAGGCTATGCCTGTGGTTCAATGGGCGGTACAACAACGTCACTCCCCCATCAGGCTTTAAAAGGCCACTCCTCCTGGACTGCTCCAGGATTCGTTTCTTTGTTGTGGCCGGAGGTGCCGCTCTTCCTCGCTCCCCTCTCCTTCTCCTGTTTAGGCTGTTACCCATGTTTCCTTGGCTGCCTCCAGCTCACTCTCCTGACCCTTTTCTGTCCCTTCCTGCTCGTTTCTCTTGTGTCTGCTGCTCCTCCCGCCCGGTGTTCATTCTTTCCTCACCTGTGTGCCTCGTCCCTAGTGAGCAACCATCCTGTTCCTGTCTATGGTTCGGTATGCTGTGTAGCCCCTTTTGGCCCATTTTACTTCCCCTGTCCTCGTCTGCCACTCCTCTCCCACATCCCGGCCCCCTTGGGCTGTCCCTTCATTCTGGGCATCGTTCCTCTCAGAGCCACCACTCGCTCCTTTCCTCCTCTTCCAGGTGCATCATCCTTCTGCTTTGCCCGCAAATCGACCACCGTGCCCCTGTACCTTTCTGGCTCCCAGTTGCGGGGCTGGTGTTTCTGTCTCTGATTCACACAGCAGGGTTGTTGTACTCCTGGAATTGGCAGACAGACAGTTGTGTTGCTCGGCTGCTTCCCATCAGTCTCCGGATGGTGGAGGAGTACTTGGCTGTTTCCAGACCTTTCCCACTGCTGGTGAGTCACATTTCTGCTTGGCTGCAGGGGTTCAGGAGTGGCTGGCCTTGTCTTTCATGGCAGTGTGCTGTTCATGCTGCCCACTGTCCGGCTTGAGCTCCTTGCCTCAATCTATTCTCATGGCAGGATGTTTTCTGTCCCCCCATTCCACTCATGTTGTGGAGGCATGCCAATCGCAACCTTTCGTGCTCCCCCCCATTTTACAGTTCCTCATTCTGTTTTCCACTACCACGCCACTCCATCTCTCAACAGTGACTCGTTGTTACCTGCGCCTTTCCTGAATCATTTTGCTCTGGTTCATCATCGTTCTCTGCACCTTGATTCTCAAGGCTTCTTGATCTCCTGGGATTCCTTTATTTACAGGGATTTCAAGCCTAATCCTGGATAACTCCTGCCATCGACTTGCAATGGTTCTGTAGGACTATGGGGCATTTCAACTTCCTTAGGACATAATGTGATTTATAAGAAATCACAGGATACTCACGCTGGAGCTCCATAAACCATGCCCTGCCTTCTTTCAGGGTCCCCCCTCCCCACTTCTCCCTCGCTGTTTTCAGGGGGGGTATTCCCATTTAATTCCAGGCTCGCTGTTTCAGCTTCTTTTTGGGGGGTTTCCTGCCCTGCCAACTACCTTCACCATACACCATTTCCTTACCCCCTCGCCTCTTCTCCTTCCTCATCCAGTACTTTCTTTTATTTTTTTTCCCTATCTTGCTTTCACCATACCCTTCTCTCCATTGTTGTTCATTATCCATTTCATATTTCATCTTAACTGTACCGGCCTTCTAGACCTCATTTCATAATCGCACATCATCCATTTCATTCCTCACCCTAAACCATTCAGGCCTTCAAGGTTTCTCTCCATCATTGTACATCATCCATTTCATGCTTCACCTTAACTGTTCTGGCCTTCAAGGCTTCTCTCCATCATTGTACATTCCATGAAGTCCACATCTAGGGCATTCAAAGCTCAGAGCGGGGTCCTTCTCCCTGGCCCATAGTGATAATGTCTTCACTCCAGGTGAACCTTCAGTCATCCCTTGTTTCGACAACACCTCTGGATGTAGAATTTATGACTTCAGGCTGTGAGGGGTGGGGCTCTCATCATCAGGGTCCCTTTGGCTGCCCGAGCAGGTTCAGAGGCACCCTCTACACCATTCTCCATCTGACCACCTCTGGTTCATCTGGTCTGTTTCCTGACTCATGTTGGCTAGCTAAGTGCCTCAGTGGTCTTTCTCTCCTCCTTTGATTTTGGGCATCTAGTTGCAGAGACGTCGCTCGCAACCCTCAACAGCATTCCTGTTAAAAGGACAGAGTGAGAGCTTCATCTAAATTGGAATATTTTCCTTTCCCTCAATATCGACTCTAAATTGCAGTAGCTGAGCCATCACTAACCAATACGTCCTTCAGCCTGGAGGGAAGACGACCTAGGCCTTGGATCCCCAGAGATTTCTTCCTTAAGGGGGAGGTTCCTCTCCTCTGTGCCGATGGTCATAATCTTTAACAGGGTTAGTGCTTTTCATAGGTTCTGTAGTTAGGTTCCACTGTTGGATGGAGTCGGATGGTGGCCCCAGCTGTTCTCTCTCTCTCCTTAGGAAGTATGCCCTTCTGCATCTTGTCAGATTTCCTTTCATTCATCATCCTCATCATATCTCGTTCTTCTTCTATCCTTCCCTTCTACGTCTATCACTTTAATTTCAGGTCTTGATATATTCTGATTTCTCACCTCTTCAAAGCTCGACACCGTTTTGGGTATTCTTTTTGGACTTCTTCCTAAGCTACCTTTAGCCAAGGGAATCATTCCCACAGCATCTATAGGGGTGGAACCCTCCTCTAGGGTTCCTCACTGTCGTACCCCTGTAGGGTAGTATATCCCATAGATAGAGCCGCGAACAGCTACAATGTATCTAAGTCACACAAACATTCATCATATCAAGTTGCATAAGCACATTGAATGGTAAGGCTATGCCTGTGGTTCAATGAGCGAAGCAACAACATCACTCTCCCATCAGACCTTAAAAGGCCACTCCTCCTGGACTGTTCCAGGATTCATTTGTTAGTTGCCCCACCATCCTCCCCTCCTCCTCCAGTGGCATGTCCCTCTTTTCCATGGGCTTTTTCCTAAGCTACCTTTAGTCAAGGGAATCATTCCTGTGGCACCTATAGGGGTAGAACCCTCCTCTAGGGTTTCTTGCCATCGTACCCCTGTAGGGTGGTATGTCCAATTGATAGAGAGGTGAACAGCCACAATGTATTTAAGTCACACAAGCATACATCATCTCAAGTTGCATAAGCACATTGAACTTTCAACTCTCTCCTCCACGACTTCACTACTCACTCCTATAGCTGCCCATGGCACTGAACCCTGGGCTGCAGCCCACCACCGTCCTACCCCTGCTTCCCCTTCACACTGCATCTAAACTAGTTTATTTTCCTCATCCATCTTCCTGTTCCCACAAGCATTGCTCCATCCCTGAACTCAGTAATGCCTTCTGCACTTTGCAAATGTTCTTATCCTACAGCACTTTATTATTATTTTTTTTTACCAAGAGAGACACACTAAGCTGAAAGTTTGTTTACAGGTGTGACCTGGGAGCACAATGAAGTTAAGTGACTTGCCCAGGGTCACACAGTATGCAAGTGGGGGCTGTGGGATTCAAACACAGGTCTCCAGGTTTGCAGCTCAGAGCCTTAAACCACTGTGCTATATTGCCTCCCTCGAGGCACTTTGTTGTTGGTAGTGTGTTTTACTTACACAGAATGTGTATCCTTGCACAATTGTTATTTATTTATGGTGCTTCTTTACCTATTTGTACTACTTCATCTTTATTATTCTTAGTGTACCACTGTTCTTCCCAGCCCCCTCCTCAAGGACTCATGTGGAAATGAGCTGCTATCAGCTCAATATGTCTTTCTTGGTAAAACATTTGAAATAAATGAATTATTGATCAAGATCGAGCAATAACATATTAAAATTCTGAAAATGTTTCCCTCAATCTGCCCATTTTTAGGGCAGCTGCATGTGAGACACTATTCACAGAATTAGACTGTCGCATTTGCAGAAGGAAGGAGAGCTCTGATAGTTCAGGGCACTCCCTTGGTCTATAAATGTGATCGCATGCTGAAACAAGCAGTGAAAATTAATGCAGAGCACTTCTCTGTATTCCAATCAATCAAAATAAATCAAAATCTTTATTTATCAGGCAAACATCTTTGAGCAGAGCTCATTTGCAAGATGGACCTGGTTAGGATAGGCTGTTACATATATATATATATATAAAACCAGACAAGGTATAACATGAAGTTTGCAATTTACAAGGCAACATACAACAAATATGGTAAGGCATGCAGATAAATTAATTACAAATGTGATATCAAACAATCGATAACATAGTGAACCTAACAATACAAAGTAGTGCAATTGAATACAGATAAATATTGAAAACAGGTCAACAAGAAACAGTAGAACATGCAAGCATGTAGCAATTCAAAGCAATAGTGCAAAAGAGGGAGCATGTACATATATTCAACCAGGACATAGTAATGGAGGAGAGGAAAACGGAAGAGAGAGGAGGAGAAAGAAGAAGCACGATTGGAGTAATATAGTAGAATGAGAAGCAGCTTAAACAGCAGAAAGTCAGAAGAAAGGGGAGTGGAGGGAAGAGGAGATAAATGGGGGTGAAGGGGGAGAACAAGTGGGGTAGGAGAACAGTGAATGCGAGGGGTAGTGGTGGAGACCATATGGGAGGTGAGAGAGTAGCAAGGGAAGAGGCGAGGAGGTAGTCTCAACCAGAGGGTACAAGTGATTCCTACCCTGAAGGTGGGAGACATAGGCTGAGGATAAGGTTGGAAGCAAGTGAGGGGAGAGGTGGGAAAGGAGATGATGGAATGTCTAGGGTTTGGGAGGGCAGTGGACAGTACTAGGAGTTTTTGATATTTGCGTACTGTACAGGACAGGCTAAGGTACTAAGAAAGGCACTGATCTAGGTTGTGGTAGGGAAAAACAATTACATACTTCTTTGAATGAGTGGGAATATAGGGTCTTAAAGGCAGAGAAGCAGACAGGGGTGCACAATTTAAGAGTTTTTTGAATTTTGTTCCACAGTGCGGGCAGCAGGAAGCTTATGGCTGCTCTTCCAAAGCGAGATTTAGCCATAGGTACCTTGAGTGAGATAGATGAGTAACTTTGTAGTGCGTAGTTACCTATTGCACTTAATGGAAGACAGTTGGTAATGTAATGTGGCAGTTTTTTTGAAATAGCTCTGAAAGTCCAAAGTACAGCATTTCTATTTCTTCTGGACTTAAGGCAGGTCCATCCTACAGCCTCATACAGAGAGCAGTGGTGCGTGCCGAATGGGAGACCCGTTATGAACCTCAAAGCTCTGTGATAAAGTGTATCCAATTTTGTTAAGCAATAGGTAGGACACTGGCTGTATAGGAAGTCCGCATAGTCTACCAACGATAGAAACGTGGATTCGACCAGCCATATCTTCGCATCTCTGGTTAGGGATTGACTAATCCTGAAGAAAATTCCCAACCTCTGCCTTAGTCTTTTTAGTAGATCTTCAACATGTTCAGTGAAGGAAAGTCTGTGGTCTAGCCACACTCCCAGGTACTTGAATTTTGTGATGTATTCCAGCTTTTCATCTAACAAAGTGGTGATCTGGGGACTGAACCAATAGTTGCAGCGTTAGTTGCGAGGATAAATGGAGAGAGGAGCATCGCTTTCATTTTTTATGGCGTTAAGGAGAAACTTTTTATGGATTAGTTGGCTCTGGAGTAAATTGAATTCAGATTGTAGGTTTTCACAGGCCGCTTCTGGCGTTGGGCAGCTTAGGTACAAGACAGTATCATCTGCAAACAGATCAATATTGGCCTTGTTTATACAGTTGTTGATATTGTTAATGTATATCGCAAACAGTAAGGGATCTAAGATAGATCCCTAAGGCCCACCCCGCTGGACAGGTATAAGAGGTGACAATTCGCCTTCGGCTTTGACTTGCTGAAGGTGTCCTGTTAGATAGTCAGAGAACTAATGCAATGATGAAGAGTCCATGCCTATAGTTTGCAGGGAGAGGAGGAGCAGGCTATGATCAATGGTGTCAAAAGCCTTGCTTAGATCCAGAAATACAGCACAGACATAATTCTTGGTGTTTAACTCCCTCTGCCAATTGTTAGTCATTTTGGCAAGGGCCGTGATAGTGCCATGATTAGCTCTGAAGTCAGACTGCATTGGGTTTAGTAGATTCATTGTTTCAAGATAGGACTGTAGCTGTGCATTTATATTTTCTCCAGTAATTTAGACAATACAGGAATGATGGAGATCGGCCTGTAGTTATTAAGATCACAGGGGTCCCCTGATTTAAAAAGGGGAATGACATGTGTGGTCTTCCATATAGTGGCAGAATACCCTGAGACAGAGAGAGAGAGAGATTAAATAGGTGGGTAATGGGCACGGCTAGTACATGATGGGCAATCCTTATAAAGTATGGGTCTAAGGAAGCAGCACCAGCAGTTTTTCTGGTGTCCATTTGCAGAAGGAGATCCTCCACCTCTTTTAGTGAAGCAGGTTGGAATGCGAATGCCGAGTCTGTGACAAGGGAATCAAGATAAGAGGTACCGATCTGGGCATGTAGGGAGCATGCTGGGGAAATGTCAAATGCTAGGCCTGTGGTGGCAAAATGATTATTGAACAAATCTAAAATCTCGAGTTGATCTTAGTCAGAAGGGGGTTGCCAGAATTGTGTCCGAACAGGTCCTTAATAGTTTTCCAGAAATTAGCTGAGCTCTTGGCAACAGAGTCGAGTTCTGAATGAAAGAAGGCAGCCTTTGAGTCTCTGACCATCTCGTGCAGACATTTCGTAGTCTCCTGAACTGGTTCCAGTCCGTAGGGGTGTTGAATCTGCAAACTTTTTTCCATTAAACAGACGTAATAGCAGCTCTATATTACCATCTCAGATGTTATGCAGTCCATTTAGTCCCCTATATTATCCTAGTCCAGCTACTTTTCCAGTACTAATGGACCAGTATTTCCAGTGCATTATTGTTGCTGTCTTAATTAGCAGATATTAGGAGCGACTGGTAACTTTGTTTATTACTCCCCTTCTGTGCTCGCTCATTTACATATATCACTTTTCTCAGTATAGTCATTCAATGTGAGAAACTCTGTAAGGATATAACAAAGTGGGGGTTGAGTCTGCTATGATTAGGAACACTTTTGTACATTCTCTGATAGCAAATAAAAAATTATAACCTAGTCTCTGAAGCAGTCCCGGGTTACAGTCTCACTGCTGGAATGGGTGCATGGAGCTGCAGCTTTAACTCAGTACAGTTGCTGTCTGCATTGGAAGACATAGTGTCAGTGCTGTGACATCACCTCTTTATGATAACATCAGCTACTTGCATGCTCACTGAGCCACATGCCTGCACCTTCTTTTTCTCCCGACCAGCCTAGAGGCAGCACCACCTGGATAAATACTGTACCTGGGTGGCAGACCTGGCCCTATGCCTTCAAGGGCAACATGCTAAAAAATGTTTTATTTTATTCTTTGTTAAACAAGTAAGGCCAACTAGGCACAGGTGCCTGTTTTCAGGGGCAGCACAGGAGTACTGTGGAGGTTAAGTGACTTGCTTAGAGTCACACAGTATGCAAGTGGAGGTTGTGGGAATCAAAGCCAGGTCTGTCTGCTGGATGTACCCAGCTCATCCACAACTCATTACTCTAACCTCTAGGCTATACTGCCAGCCTCAGGTGAAAAAGAGGTATCAACATTTAAAACCACTAAAAATGTTTGAAAATACATTCTGAAAAGAGATACAGGCATTTTACAGAAGTTAGTAGCTAAATAAACCAATATATGGATGCATGTACCAGTTCTACATTAATTTGTCAAAGAACAGATAGGGTAAATATAGAGTAAAGTCTGGCAATGCTACTCCTTTATCTGTCTAAAAATCATACAGAGTTCCTGAAAAGAAGATACAAAGAATATTGGGTTAGTGCTTCAGATAACAGGCAACCAATCTATGGGCTCATTGAGTCCATATCTGGGATCCGTAATATTAAACCTCTCAATAAAAAATGCTTCCCTGGACAGTAATTCAAATAACAGGAATCCATCAATGATGCTTTACAGTAGGAGTATGCTGCCCAGCATATAGAAATTATGCCAATTTTTAGTATTAGAATGAAGTTCAAACTCTGCATTGTGGTCACACTCCTCTAGTGTTCTAATCTCAGATTTGTTTTTCCACTTCAAGAGAGCAGTTGCACCGAAACAGAGTTCCAGCTTTCTGGTCAACAAAGTCTAAATTTAACTGTTTGTCATTTTCATGAAGTTTAGTTAGTTTCTCGCTATTCTGCATTCATTAGGGAGTTTATTTTTAGTACATTTTTACAGTTTCGCCAGTTCCCAGTCAATTCCAGGAGCTGGAAAAGGCCACATTTGAAACGTAGTTCCTACCTTGAGGGAACTGATGGTGAATGGAATAAAAACACATTTAAACTGCCAAAACCATAATATTGGGCAGTTTGGGGGCAAATTAATACTTGTTTCCCATTTTTAAGGAACCAAACCATTCCTTTTGCTTATATTTCAAACTGCTGTGTATGCAGCAGTTTCCACTACTTTTGGGGAAAAAGTTAAAAAAATATATATTTTAAATACCATTTTTCACTGAACAGTGACTACTGGGAACTGAATAATTATTTTTAGAAAAGGTCTACAGTGTTTGGCATGACTTCTAGACCTAAAAAATGGATAGGGCTTACAGGCTTTAAAAATCGTACAAATTGTTTTCAGCTCCGGGAAAAGGCAGACTACCATGAACTTTGTTTAAGGTACTTGGGTCCAGATCATGATTTGTCAGTTGTGAACTCCATAAAAAGATGTGCACTAAAACCCAAAAGAAAAGGCTAAAAAAGAGAAGATTTTATGGCTTCTCGGTCTGCCTCTATGTCACCAAAACACAATATAGGCTATGAGAGAGTCCTAATGATGACAGAAAACATGCATCAGAGGATTTGTATCCTCATTAACACTAGCAATAGTTCCTGTCAAAGTGGACAGAAAAGAAAGATAAAACTGCAGAGCCACCATACAGGCATGGTAAAAATGGTACAGAGACCAGGGCATCTCAAAGGGGAACCCTGAGACCAGTGATGGCAAAATACAAACAGAAGAGCAGGTACTTGAACCACTGCCTGCCAAAAATAAGAATGTCCATGCCACTCCTCCTGCAGACAATGGAACAAGGACAAATGCCTCAACAGATGACATGGCCAAAGCATGGCAGTTTTTCCTAACTTTCCAGGTTATGGGAAACTTCCTTAATATGTCTCCCCCCCCCCAACCAGGCTCATGATCCAAACCATTTGCCTGTGGAGGAGGAGGAAGGTGAACCTCTGGAATCAAATGGTTCACCTGACAAAGAGAGTGGGTCCCCTTCTAGGCCCACAGAGGGTTATACCTCTTATTCCACATTCATCAAACAGATGATGAACACCCTCAGCATCACCTCTCATGAAACAGAGGAGGACGAGGAGGAAGTGGAGTTCATAGACATGATGGGGCTAGCCCCCACAAGAAGGACACTAGTCACCAGTCACAAATCACTCCAAAAAGTTACTTCAAAAATCATGTCAGCACCTAATTCAGCTGATGGCATTAATAAAAAAGTTGAAAAAAAAATATCAGGTGGACAGATGGGGTAGAATACCTGTACGCTCACCCTGATCATGAAGGAGTGGTCTAAAATGTTCCTTGTGAGAAGGCCAATGTGGTCTGATTACAGCTCTTTTTCAGTATGTACATTTTTTTGTTCTGTCTTGTTTTTAGCATTTTTCAAAATTTTTGCAAAAGTAAAAAAAAAAAATTGGTAGCCATTTATCTAGTTTAGTGGTCACTGCTCACCCTAGCTTTAGAAATAAATCTGACATTAGGAGGCAGGGTATTTTTGCAAAAGTAAAGAAATATATATATTTTTGGTACCCATTTATCTAGTTTAGTGCTCACCGCTCACCCTAGCTTTAGAAATAAATCTGACATTAGGGGGCAGGGTAGAGCATGACCACACAGCATACATGTGCTATCTCCTGCTTTTTCCAGGAGACTCCTGTTTTTTGACTGAACTCCAGCCCTCCCTCCCAGGAATCAAAATCTCCTGCTTAAGTAAGATTCTGTCAAAAATATCTATTCAAGGTTTTTTTGGCAGATAAATACACATAAAAAGTAAATTAGTGATGAACAATGTATCTGATAATTTTGTATAACTATTTGTTAATTCTTTTTAGTACTTATTCTTGTCAAAATAAAATATATTAAATGTTTTTTTTCTTGTTTTTGATGCCATTTAATGACAAACTTGTGATGTTACGAAATCTCCCTACTAGCTGGCCAGTCTCCCTACTAATTTGACCCAAATTTCCCTCTTAAACAAGTTGGAAATATTACATGTATGCCACAGAGCAGAGTTTGAACTTGATTCTTATGTTCCATAATTAGCATAAAGTTCCTGATGAATGATTGCACTTTATGAATACTACTGATGGATCCTTTAAGAAGAAACAATAATACTACAGTGAGTATTTTTTTCTTCTTTCCAAGCAATGCATTATGTGATTCTAACTACATATGCCTCCCTCAGAGGATGAGGAGGACATATTTCAAACCGCACAGTGAAGGCAGTGTGGCTCAGCAGAGAGGCAGGAGTATATGAACCACTCAAGCTCAGAGCAGTGTATCTCTCCCTCTGAAGTTCTTTTCAGAACTACTGTAGTCAGGGATAAGTCCTGCAGATCAGGACAAACAATACCACTATGATATAAGATCCTCAAAGTTGTGCAAAGAAGCACTGAGGACTTGGGATCTGGCATATACTCTCAGTTCAGATATTTGCTGTCCATGCGGCAGAATAGGACTGTGTCCTGACAAATTTCCTCAACAAGATGGGTCGTGTCACATACAAGTGGCCCCTGCATCACTGTATGCTATAGCAAGTTTTCGGGAAATGGGGCACCCCAGAGGATTTGTTTACCTCATGATGGAACAGAAAGCTTCCACTGTTTTGCTGCAGTCCCACATCTGGATACACTCCCAGAGGATACACTGAGTATACACTGGGAAGACAGGCTCCTTTATGCCCTCCACTATGTTTCCTGTGCAGAAAGTTCTCCTGAAAGTCAGAAGTTAAGGGAGGGAGTAACCTATATTCTGACTGCCACAGATTGGCCCATACAGTCATGGTACTCTCTGCTACTCCAGATGACCACAAGGTTCTACACTCTACCACTGTGGCAGGACCTCCTAACAATCTCCAAAGGTTAGGTGACTCATTCTAATATGGAATCACTAAACATGAAGGCATACTGGTAGTTCCTGAAGGGGCAGAGTTTTCTGAATTGAATTCTCAACCCATGTTATGCAGATTCTTAAGGTGGCAAGGAAGTCATCTACCAGTAAAGGATATGCCTCAAAATAGAAAAGATTCTCCATCT
This sequence comes from Neoceratodus forsteri, assembly GCA_016271365.2. Classification (NCBI taxonomy): domain Eukaryota; kingdom Metazoa; phylum Chordata; order Ceratodontiformes; family Ceratodontidae; genus Neoceratodus; species Neoceratodus forsteri. The sequence continues at coordinate 172,052,096 of CM057449.1, read as the reverse complement.
GGTGTGAGAATAATTTTCTTACAGCTGAAAACACTGGCAAAGTATTAATTCTTGACTACCTGATGCACCTAAATTCTCAGGGTATAAGGCCAGCATTTCTAAAGGTGCTTTTGTCAGCAATATCTGCATATAGGTCCAAAGCCCCAGTCGATTACCCATTAGTGCACATAGTAGTTAAGAAATTCTTTAAGGGCCTGTCATATATGTAACCTTTGTTGAGGATATCTATTCCAGCACGGAATCAAAATCTGGCCTTTTCTCAGTTAAAGTCTCCCCCTTTTGAACCCATAGTGACTACTGAAGTGAAATATCTCACTTGGAAAACACAATTCCTGGTGGCTATTACATTTGCAAGGGAGGTCGGTGAGTTGCAGGCACTCTGCATTGATCTTTCATATAGGATTTTCCACAAAGAAAAGGCAGTATTTAGTAAAAGTATACACTTACTCCCTAAAGAGGTATCAGAGTTCTATGTGAATCAATCCATTAAATTGCCAGTGTACTTCCCCAGCCCTCATGCCAATAAGGGGATAGAGAAACTGCATAAACTGGATGTTAGAAGAACCCTTCATTTCCACAAATCTAGAACAGGGAGTATCAGAGGTAGCAATAAAGAGCTGTTTGTCACTTACGGAGAGTTGTTACAAGTACATCAAGCTTCCAAACAAATGATTTCATGATACGTAGTACCAACAATAAATTTATAGCGTATGGCTGAACGTGACTGAGGATGGAATTCTATTCCTGGTTGTTGTGCTGCAGTAGTGACATCAAAATGTTGTTGTGCTTCAGTACAAACATCACTACTGCAGCGCAACAACTTAGGAATGCTCTGTGTGGCTGCCACTTTCAAACCATGGCTCTGATTGCACTTCCTGTTCCTTTAACTTCAACCCCATAACGCAGCTGTAAAAGAAGTAAAATAGCCCAAAGTCTCTATTTCTTTATATTTCTTGCCTGGAAATCACAAATCGGTTTGGAAGGAGAAGAGCAACAGAAAGTAAGACTGCTCATTGTGTGTGTGGATTGCTTTACATTGTGATACAGAAAAACACAGCCTGTTCAGCGGCTGAATGCTAAAAATTAAGAGTTCTCTGCGAGATAGAATGGCGCCAGCTGTTCAGTGCCACAGTACAGAATGTTTCTGATGAATTTGAATCCAGGCTTGTATGTATATTGAGTACCATAATCTATAAAAGACTGCATATGGACAATCCATACACAGACAAGATTGTGTCTGAATCTCAAGGTCACCACGGTAATCAGGAAGCCTCTCAAGCTGCATTCTTGAGGTTCCTGATTGCTGTGGCAACTTCTTGAATCAGACACAGGCTTGCTGTGTATGGATGCACATACACAATCCTCTATCTGTTATATTAAGGCAGGGAAAGTACCCCAAGATGAAATTAGGGCACACACTACTAGGAGTAAAGCAGCATTAATGTCAGCATGAAAGAATGTGCCACAGATAGAAACTTACAGAGCTGCTACCTGATCAACAGCTCACACTTTCATATCTCACTATTGCCTGAATATACAGGCATGAGAGGATGCCAAATTTAGGATTTCTGTACTTCAGAACCTATTCCCAAAGCAGTCCTAAAACCCTCCAACCAAGGGGACTGCTTGGAGTCCATATGTTGGACTGGCTGTTCTAATCCATGTAGTTAGAAAGTAAAGTTACTCCCCATACTATCGGCCTTTCTTCTAATGGCATTAGAATAGCCAGTACAAGTTCTTTCCCTTCCTCCAATTTTTAGGATATGGTGGTAATTAGGTTCATCAGAATCAGTTATTGTGTTTATCAGCATGAGTTTTTTAATGATTGCTGTAGCTTTTCTGTATTGTTAAAGTTGTTTTCATTTTTAATCAGAATTGTTTAATTACAAGTATTTATTTGAAATTACTCCAGCTGGGATAACCCCATGAGATGCAGCATCTCATTTTTATGGGGTCCTTTGGAGAACAGCAGTCGTCAACAGGTCAACATAGTCCAGCAGGAACCGTTACATGCAGGCTAAAACATACACAGGAAAAAACTGTAAAGGTCATTTCATCCAAACAGTAATGAAAGAACGCTAACACATTATAGTCAGGTCACAGCCAACAAGGAGCCTGAGCGTTATTATACACACGATCATGGTCAGCAAGAAGGGGATTCTCGACCTGAACAAATACAGGGAGTTCTAATGTGGCTGGAAAGACTGGATATTGAACACTTACAAGCTAGAAGCATTCCTCAGCTAGAGAGGGAGTTTGCTTCAGGTGTCCAGTGCTGCAAATGCAGAGGTCTTTCTACCAAATTCAGGATTTATTCCGAGAATTGAGAAGGTAAGTACTGCTGTCAAATGCAGTTAGTAGACACAGCTTGACTGCAAGAGGTGGACTAGGAGATACTCAGGGTCTTTTTCTTGGGTACAGTTGTACAACAAAGAAAGTCAGTGGTAGTCATGCTTGATTGAGGGACATGGTTAAGTTGGTCATGCAGCAGGCAGCAACAGGTAGACCATTTACAGGAGAGGATGAACCTACATAACTTGTTGTACAGTAAAATTGACCTTGGGGCAGCAGAGTGGTTTTGTTTTCACAGTGGTATATAATGTCTCCATTGTCAATGGAAGGGAGCAAGAAGTGGAAGAGCACTTGTTTCCTCATGTTAACACTGAGGCAGTGTTTAGACCTGTAGAGAAAGTTAAGCTTGGGTCTAACAGTTATTAAGATGTGATCAATGTGCCTAACATATGTAATAATACATCAAACCAGATTCCTAGATACTGTATTTGAATATGTTGGCTTGATCAACAGTGTTGCCATCTGATGTTATGGTTGCAAGTCGAGCAGCTGAAGGAGTTAGCAAGTTCTGGGATCCAAACACCACTGACTTAGTTTTGGTTGCATTAAGGATCAGGTGGATGTTGACAAACCATGAGAAGATTGAGCTGAAATCAGACTGGAGTACAGTGTTAACCTCAGATATTGTCACTACACTGTAATAAAGGATGGTGTCATCTGCATACATATGTAGATGACATCTCTGGCTGTGCTTCAGCAAGTCATTGACAAAAATGGAGAACAACAAAGGGCAGGTTGGAATATTTTTCCGATTAGGACTCTAGACCCCTGGACTCTTCATCTCAAAGATCTGGTTATGGAATGCTGGGAGACTCGAGACCAGAACAGAGGAGACAGCATAATATAAAACATTCTAAATTCTGGGGCGCCATTCCTTACATGGAGATGATGCATAAGTTGAACTGACTGTTCCAACAGCATTGGAACAAAAGCTGTTACAATGGTGAGCAACGTTTCCTTAATAATCCAGGTTGAGCAATAATCTCTTAGTAATTTAAAAATCTTTCCATGAACATACCCATTTCCAGGGCAGCTGCACACAAAACACTCTACAGAATAGCAGTCCCATGGGCAGGGACAGGGAGCTCTCCAGTTAGTTTGGAGCACTCTGCTGATTCCTAATAGTGGGTAGGGAGCTGCACTGATCACAGTTAGTATACATAAATGAGAGTTTACCATGGTTTATTTAGTCATTAAAAATGTTCATGGCTCTGAGATAAGCCCCACTGACACAGTTATAATTTGCAATGGGGTCTGTATCTATCAGCTCAGTCACTTATAATTTTGATGTACGGTAGTATTGATATTTTGAAAAACGCTGTAATTTAATTATTAAAACATCTGCACAAACTTGTGGGTTTTTGGGGGGGTTTACAGAGAAAGGCGACTGAATGATTTATGGAATGGGGAAAAAGGCGCATGAGGAGAGTTTGCAAGACCTTGACAAGTACACACTAGAGCAGAAGGGTGTGGGGGAACATGATAAAGGGAGAATTTCAAAAGTATTTTTTGCCTTAAGAAATAACACAGGTGAAGGGGGATTAATTGAAACTGGCAGGAGGATGGTTCAAGAAAGATGTCTGCAAGCTGTTGTTTCACTGAAAGAGTGGTGCATAAGTGAAATACACCTCCAGAGGAGGTGGTGCAGGCAAAAACAGTGGGAGAGGGGTCACGGTAGGGTGTGACAGACACATGGCTATTGTAAGTGAGAAGGGAGAAGTAAGACAGAGTGGCTACTAGGGCCCTTGCAGTATAGCTAGGTACCGTAGGTGGGCATATTGGATGGGTTGGTGGACCTTTTTCTACATGAAAGGACATGTCATGCTGTGATAACGTCACGCCTTGGGTGGTTGGGCATGAGGCCACAGACCAAGTACATCCAACACTCTGAGAAGTAACATTATTCTCCACAACACATGCCCTGGAGTGCATTATTGCAATTATAAAATGTCTTGCTTGTAAGAACAAAAAAAGGTGAACAATTACATTTGTAGTTGCTTTTTGAATAGCTGTGATGTTGTGCTGGGATAACATCACTGTTAAACATCAGCACTGACCAGTCAGAGACCAGGAATTTTTCTTGCCATTTTTTTTATGTCTCTGAGATGATGTGTATTTACCCAGGTTAGCCCAGCTGAGAAGCAACATCTCATTTCCAGCAGGGTTCTGCTTCTACTCATTTCTGCAGCTGGGTGGACTGGAGTACTGGTAGATTACGTGGCTTGCACAGAGAGTATTTGGCTCTAGGAGGGTTTGAACCTGTAACCTTCTGGTCCCAAGCTAGAACTCTAACCACTAGACTGCACTGCCTCCGTAAGGATGGTTTAGAGTATAGGCACATAGATATCATTAAGGTTACAAGCTACTTCCTGAAGCAGAATGAGTGAAGATTGACTGCTATTACCCTCTGAAACAGTATTTGTGCAAGATACTTATAGCTGGAAATACAACTATCATAGTAAGTGATTATATTGCAATGGTGATACGCAGTGACAAGGAACCCATACCCTTTCCAAAGCCCTGGCTTGGTGGGAGGACATAGTTTCAGAACATCTGCAAGGAATCCAGGTTTGCTGGCAGTTCCAGTATAACCCCTGATTACAAAGAGTGATATCTGCTCTCTATGTATAGAGTTTCATCATAGGTGGTTTTCAAATGAGACTTGAAACACTAAAAAGCAGTGAAAGGGCATTGCCAAAGGAAGTGATGTTGGCTCCCTATCACTGCTACAGTTTGTGCTCCACGTTGCCTTTTAAAATCCCCTGTGACCAATAACTATGTGGGAGTTACAAATGTGGGGATGTCCTACTGGCACACCTAGCAGAGCTGCTCGATATGCTGTCCTGATGGGCATTAATGCTGAGCCCTCCTGAGTCTCGGGTTGAATGATGGCACCACCATTCCTCCTCATTACTCTTGTGTGTGATCCTTGGTGAGACCTCATCTGAAGTTCTGTGTGCAGCTCTGGGATCTGCATGTGAAGAAGGGCAAGGACCTCTTGGAAACTGTTCTGAGAAGGGCCAGAAAGACAGTATAAGGCCAGTAGGGGAAGTGTATGCAGAGAGGCTTGAGAAACTCGATGTACTGTACACACTAGAGGCCAGGAGGAAAAGGTTGACATGATAGAGACCTTTAAATACCTAAGAGGTATGAATAAAGTGGACAACAGTGCTCTGTTCACAGGAAGAGAGGGAAAGGTAGCATAGCATAGTGCTTAAGGGCACTGAACTGCAAACCTAGAGACATGGGTTTGAATCCCATCAGTCCCAACTTGCATACTGTGTGATTCTGAGCAAGTCACTTAACTTCCTTGTGCTCCCAGGTTGCACCTGGAAACAAGCTCTGGCTTAGTGTGCCTTTTCTGGTTAAACAATTTCCCCTTTCCTTTTATAAGGGCATTGATGGAAACTGATGGGGAAGGGGGGCTTTAGTAGGGATGTAGCAAAGTTTTTTACCGAAAGATTTGTGAAGACGTGGACTGTCATCAAAAGACATGGTTAGTATGGAGTCTGTCACTGACTTCAAACACAGGTGGTATAGTCACAGGGGAATAGTCCAAACCACAGGAAGGAGGGAGGGTGGGCTATTGTAGAAAAGGGATGAGTGGATTATAGAGGGGGTGGTTAAATACATTCGGGGCTGTCAGTAAACTAGCTCTGATCCAACATTAGGCTGGGTGCTGATGCATATGGGCCACTGAGTTGGTTTTTTGGGGGGGGGGCTGTCAGCATATAGTATGCAAAAGGTCTCAGAAATGCTGCAATCTGATTGGCTGTCGGCATTCTGAGACCCTTACATTAATTTCCCTCACACTGTTATGTACAGCCTGATCACCGTGGCGTATGAATTCTTCCTGTCAGCATTCAATCTACTAGCACAGCTGAATGACTAGTGTTGTGCATTCTGACTCTGAACCAGCATTCTTGAGCAGTTGGTGGATGAAATATTTTATTAAAAATGTCCCTCTTAAAGAGCTAGTGTACTGCCAGGAAACTACCTGCAATTAATTGTAACTTTCAGATGTAGTCAGCTATCACTTCTTATATCTCAAGTATTTTTTCTTTTCTGTTTGCTAATTAGTAGATTTTCTACTTGGCAGTACTGGGGTGATATATGGAGCAGCTGTCTGGAGGAAAAAAAAAGTCAGTTCTGTTCCTTCCACTACATCAACACTGAGACCACAATGACTATGACATCGCTAGTAACCAATGAGAACCATTTCTCGCTGCCAGGTTTCAGTTTCACAAGATGCAGCAGGGACTAGCTCTCCTTGGTTACTAGTGATGTCACAATTTCCTGCATTCTGATTGGTAGCTTGTGAAAGTCACTACTCAAGCCGCTAGGATTGTGGTGCCTCAAGATGTTTGGTCTCATTTCTGATGATATAGTGGGAGGAACATTACTTAATTTTTCTTTTTCCTCCAGACAGAATGCTGCCCCATACATCACCTCAGTACTGCCAAGTGGAAAATCTTCTAATCAGCAAACAGAAAATCAAAAAATACTTCAGATATTGGAAGTGATAGCTGACTGCATCTGAAAATTACTATTAATTCTAAGCAGTACACTAGCTCTTTAATGACGAAAACATTCAAAAAATACTTTCAACACTTTTCTTATGGACCAATTTTTTTATAATAGCAATAAGGCACTCCCATGAGTTAGATTAGTAGTCACCCCCTAGGGGAGATACTGCACTTGGCTGTGCTTCATGCCACATTACACCCCTAGTGGGGGTGATTAACAGATTGCTAATCTAACCCCGGTCATGCAGTATTACTTCACTTATCTACAGTATGTGGTGCTGTGAAATGCATTTACAGTATACGCCTAATACATGTCTTCTTTCTGTAGAAAAGTTTATAAATGGAAAAAAAAATCTGAAAATGCTAATGAGAAGAGCAAGAAGGCTAATGACGCAGAGGAGGAAGAGAAAGAGGAGGATGAGGAAATGAAAAAGAAGAAGAAGAAGAGGAAACGACCAGATGAGGACAGTGATCGGGAAGGCAGGAAAACAAAGAAAAAGAAACGGTCAGATGATAATGACAGTGATGAGAATGACACAAAGAAAAAGAAACAGTCCAGTGATCACAAAGGAAAAGACAGGAAGAAAAAAAAGAAGAAACAATCAGGGGATGATGATGAAAAACACAAGAAGAAAAAGAAACAGTCAGGTAATGAGGATGATGATGCTGATGACGACGATGAAAAAGTCAGGAAGAAAAAGAAACAGTCAGGTGATAAAAAAGGCAAGAAGAAAAAGAAACAGTCAGGTGATGAAAAAGACAGTGATTAAAAAGGCAAGAAGAAAAATAAACAGGTGATGAAAGGCAGAAAGGAAAAGAGAAGATCTGATGACAATAACAAAAAAAGGAAGTAATAAAAACATCAGATGAGCATAGCAATAGTAGACAGACAAAGAAAGAAGAAAAAGTGAAATAAAAGTTAACAGCAATGTTGCAAAGATTTTTTTTTAAAGAAGTTAAAATATACTGTGTTGTATATATGATACTGTACATATCTATATATATCTTGAACAAGGCTGTTTGCCGGTTTTGTGACTCCCTCAAGTAAATGCTGACAATATTATGAAATTACTGACTTGAGCTGTCTTTTATTTCCAATTGTAGTGTGTAGACACACCAAGCTGAGACTGCTCGTTTCCATGTGCAGCCTGGGGCTTGGGTTACACAAACCTATTTTGCTAACAGGAGATATGTTAGCTAGGACACAGGAGAAAATCTCCTACTCTTGCGAAAGTACCATGGGATCATTAACTACTGCCTGGGAAGTTGTCAGTTATGGGCAGATTGAACGGACTTTAATTTAACATCTAATCCAAAAGAATGCAATCCAACACCCACTTAGTGCTGGACCAAAATGTCTGTTGGGTATTAGTGCAAGTAACCTGACGTGAGACTAGGACCCATGACCTTCTGATTTTCCTGAATACGTGTTATCTATCAAACTGTCATCTATATGTGTATGTAACCCCTTCCCCCCCCCACCCGTGAGGCTTACCTCATTTGCCCCATTCTCCTGTTTCTCCTTGAGGGCGCACTGCCACAGCCCGAGTCCCAGTCTGCACCCAAAAGCCTCCGTCTGGACCCTGCTGCTCCTGGCAGCCTCTGGGTGGGGGTTGGAGGAGCTGAATTGTGAGATGCTGCATTCCTTCCTACTCTCCAGAGCAGTTGGCAGCCCGCACATGCACAGAAGCACAACTTTATTTTCTGACCGTGATTACAGTCAACCGAGTGGCTCCTTGTCGGTTCCAGTCCCTGAATGCAGCTGGGCAAGGACCAGAGAACTGAACAAGAGCCTATTGAAGCCCCTGTAAACTGCAAATAAGGAGCGCTAATCGAGCTGTGTTTCTGGGCCTGTGCTCATGAATATTAATGAAAGCCCAATGAATATTAATGTGTAAGCCTGTCTAGCACCTGGGGTCTCCGAATTTCGGTGCTAGCAACAGGCACAGGGTTTCAGCAAAATGTTAAATATTATAATCGTTTAAGAGGGCACAGGGGTGGCTACTGAACTGTGGGACTCATTTAAATAAAAAGTATTTCTTCTGGCTGCACCAGACTTTTAAAGTTGGGACACAGTATAAACTGTTTGGGGAACTGTGCTAACAGCAGCCATATTTGCAGCCTTTGCCCTTTCTGCAGCCAATGGGAGTGCTAGAATTTTGGGCAAAGACTTTTGGGACTGCGCCGAGACTTGTAGGGGGAAAAGCAGGGACAAATGTTGGCACCTGGGGATTGGTGTAAATTGGAGGAGGGGGCCATCCCCGCATCCCTCTTAAATTTCTTCCATGGTATGTGCTTCCCAGGGACTTGCGGAATATTAAGAACCAATGGACCAAACATTAATTATCAGTGTGGTTAAAGACTAGAAATAGATGGAAACCCCTTTCTTGTATCTGGCAAAGGATACCTCTTCGATACCTTCCAGATTTCCCAATAGAGGTAAGAGATGCATGCTTGGAAAGGTGGGCTAGTCTGGAGCTTCAGTATTTACATTAATTTATACAAGGAGAAATAATTTTGGATTATATGTCCCTGCAAAAAGAATATGGGATTCCAAAACAGGACTTTTTTCAATACTTACAATGCCGCCACTACATTCAAGAACGTACTCAGCAGACTCAGGGCCACTTTGAATGTACCCTAGGCTGCTTTGTGGACACCATCATAGGGCACAATGTTGTTTCCCCTCTCTTCAACCTCTGTACCACGCCCAGGTGCCTCCACTCCTCCACTGTTCCTCCTCTTGAGGTACCGCATACCACAACCAAAATGGGAGGGAACACGCTATCGGTAGCTGCCCCCATCTTCTGGAATGGGCTCCCCATGCCCCTTAGATCCTCTAACACCCATATTGCCTTCAAACAAAACCTCAGATCCTGGCTACTTACCAAACACTACTGTAACTGTCTGCACAGGCAATCCCCCCAACCTTCTTGACTACCCTAAAGATACCCTACTCTTCTCCTCCCTTCTTCACTGCCATCCTGGTAGCTAGTCTAACGCACCGTGGCTGGTGGGGGGTAGGTTAGCTGTTTTTTAGCCTTGCTAATTCTGTACTTCACCTGTCTGCCTTGTAATGATTATTCCTACATAAGTTGTATCATCTCCTGTATCTACTGGTGTACTCAACTTGCCTTACTGTATTACAGTACTATTGTTATTCCGATGTTCTTGACCACCACATGTACCTCGTACTGTGTTGTATTACCATTGTGTATATCATGTATTCTGTTCCTTTTGCCACTTGGCCTGGATCGTGCCTGAAAACAGTCCCCTGGACCAGTGCACCTATCCGGTTATCAAAGTCATAAATAAATACTGGGATTAAGGATCTGACCTTGCTGGCCCAGTGGTGCTGAGGGTTGAGGCTCTGGATGCCACACCTCGCACCGTGCCGGCAACCCCTGTTCGGGAATAAGCATGGATCGCCATGGGTCAGCAGGGGAGGAGATGGATTGAATGTTCAACAGACTGCTCTCCATCTCTGGGGGGGGGGAGAATCAGTGGCCGGTGCATGCCTGACCCCTAGCAGAGGCTGTGGCTTGGCGACACAGAGCTGCAACAACATGGGGGGTGGGGGCATAGCAGATGCTTGATGTGTGCACGACCCCATCATAGGCATCATTGCTTGCTACGTGCCCGCAAGGGGGCAGGAAAACAGGAAAATTAAGCACTGTGGCGGATGAAGGAGGACGTCTCACAGGCCTCGCACCCGGCGAGCCATGGCACTGGCCACACTGGATCCAGTCTCCAGCGAGGGTTGGGGAACCCCACCAGCCCTGCTGGGGGAGGCAAGCCCTGGGGGTTGTTGCTGGCGCAGGCTGGTGGACACCAGGGGATGGGGCTGGGGGCACCCTCCAGATGGGGGAATCGCACTGCAGGAAAAAAATACTTGCAAAAAAATAAAAGAATCTGACCTCTTCCCTAATGGCAGGCAGTTTACTAATCTACTCTAAAAGTTTGATGTCAGACACCAAGCATATTATCTCTAATAGCTATAGAATTATGCAGGAGGGCATAGGCATCTTAGCAATTCAAGGAATACAGGACAAGTAGGAGGAAGAGTATGGGCACAATCTTTCAATACAAGATTGGGTAAAAATATGGTGAAATATACATGGAACCACAGCTTCTATAACTTGGAGGGAGTGTTGATGGAAGGTTTGTGGACAGTTTTTTATAACCCCCACTATCTCTAAGCACTACACTACTTTCCCTTCAGATCTCTTCTGGAGAAACTGTGGTTCCAGAGGAACTCATTACCATATATTTTGGAGTTGTCGTAAAATTCTGCCCTACTGGATGCAAATAGGGGGGTTGTTGGGTCTATTTTAGGTTTGACAGTTCCTTCACTTTTTGAAGACCTAGTGCTGGGCTGCCCACCTGACAAAATTTATACAGCTGCAACTGAATATCTGTTTTTAATACTGATAACAGCAGCTCTAAAAGATATTAGCTTTTTCCTAATCTATTAACTGTGAAACAGTGGATGAAGAATGTAAAAGCCATTAAAGATCTGGAAGCAGTTACTGCCAAACTTAGACTTCAGGTAGAAAAATCTAACTCTAGATGGCCCCCATTCTTTCTTTATATAGAGGATACAGACAGGCCAGTGCTGGAACAACTTCTAACTTAACATTTTATTTTGGATAATCCATACTAGCCTGGTTCGGTTAGGGGAGTGTGACTCTCTAGTACCAGGACTCTCTTTCCTAGTGTAGTTAGGATTTTATTCAACACATTCACCCTTCCTAGGTATAAACAAACCTCAGTACTATAAAGGAGCAAAGATACAATATAGAGACATAGAACAAAAGGCAACAAGTCTATTATTTTTTATATAACTAAGTCATTGTTTATTAATTAAACATAGAAACATAGAATTTCTTGATAAAATATAGTTAAAATTAATTTGCAAGATATTTTCACAGTTATTGGAAATTCTTTGTAAAGAGAGCAGACAGTTCTTTGGTAGAGCAAACATGATAAACTGTTTTCAATAGGCCAAATAGATGCAGGGACCTTATCCTTCCTTATTTCTTGAGGACCTGAGGAGTTCACATATCCAAACAAGTTTACAGTTTCTTAGATGTGGTGTAATACTAATGAAGATGGCCTCTCAAATGGTGGACTTCCTAGAACATAAAAAAAAGTTAATATTATTGATGTTTTAAATTAATAATAGTGGCAGGCAGGGAGGGAAGGCAGCTTGTGAAACTCCAGTTAAATGGATTTCACACTGTCTCACTCTGTTCTCAGTCTCAGCTGAGACTGAGGGATGACATCATTTTAGAACTGTCGCAGCTGCATAAGACACACTGGAATGTTGCAGTTGGAGGTTAGGATAGAATGTTGGGGAATTTGGAGTAGTTCAGTAGTGGGCTCAGTGGAGTGAAGAGGTGTGCTGCAGCTGCAGGTCCTCAGAGCCCTAAGCTCTGACAAAGAGCTATATTTTTGTTGAGGTGGGTGTTCTCACCTGAAGAGGAACACAGAAGAGCCAAGTGAAGTGGTAGAGACCACTTCCAGTGGTTCAGGGCCCCATCCCTGCGGGGGTGGGGGGAAGGTTTCGGCCTTCTCCCAGGGACAATCCCCTGGTCCAGCTAGAGAAGAAGAAGCTGCCTGAATCTAGGTTCCTGCTGAGGCACCAGAAGTTTGTTGAGATTTCTTTGAAGAGAAAAAGCCTGTGGGGCACCAGCAACCAAGGGGTGAGTCTGCTCTGATAAAGGGCCAATGTGTTTTCACCTGAGACAAGATGAATTTAAGTGACTGTTACTGTGGGGTCAGGAAAAGACAGCCAAGTACAGTTTTGAAAGTTGTGGGAATTGGACTGCTTAGCTCTGTGGGGGTCTACAGAAATGGACACAGCCACTCAAGTATGTTTCAAGTTCAGCACAAGTGGGAAGGAAGAACAAGTAGATTAAATGTGACATACATCTAAAGAGAATCTACATAGTAAAGTGTTTTCAGAGGATGAGGTGTTAAAGTCCAGAGAAATGGCTGGGTATGAATTATGGGAGCGAGAGATTGGAGACCCCCCCATGAGTAGTAACCACATTCACCTCTATAGGTTTGCTTTGGGACACCTGTTACTTTCTCTCAGGTACTTGGCCAGTGCCTGAAGAAAGTACCCAGATGTGGGATTGTTGAAGAAGGTTCTCTGATGGAGCCAGAAGTACTCAGAGGTGGTTTAGGAAGCCAACGAGAAATGTTCCATGCTATATGGAAAGTGTCCAAAGGGCTGGAAGAGAGCTGAGCAATGGAAGGAAGGTAGTCCAAGGGCTGGCAAGGGAGCCAAGCCAGGGAAACTGAAAAAGAGTTGAGTTAGGGCAGAGTGCCCAGAGTGTTTCGAAACCTGAAGGTTTCAGTGTAAAGAGGATGCGTTCTGATCTCCATAAATCTGCATTACAAGGAGTGTAGCCACGTGGGGGTCCATCTATACTTTGTTATTCTGTTGGATGTGAATTAAAGCCACATGCTAGAATCCCAACTTCTGGTATTGGACATTACAGTTATTGCTTCCTGTGTCCGGAGATATTTGGGTGCCCCTGTGCCGAATCTAGTCACCATGCCGAGTGACACCTTTCTCCCCAAATTTCAGGTTATAAAAATGGAGGCACCGCGTCATAGGACCTAGGCCCCTCAACCTGTCCATAGCCACACAGGCAAAGATAGTAGCCCTCTCAGTTTAGCACTGACTGGGGGTTACATTTTGGATGCTACCACTGGGATTCTGTTGAAATTTGGGAGAAGGAACAAGAAAGGTTGCTTGGATGGTGGTTAGCGTTTTGACTATCTGGCAGTGGGTAGCTCAAAAAGTCTGAAGCAATTGCCAACTAAATGTGCCACTGTGGGCTGCGATCTATGTGCTGTTGTGATATTGCCAACTGTTTACCAAGGAGCAATAAAACCCGAGTGTGTATGCCCTTGTCCTGCATCAAATTACAGCGCTTGCCAGCTTTTTAAAGTAATTGTGACAAAGAAAAGTGTGAAAAACTGTGGGTAGCAAAAGGAAAATTGTGCCCTAGACATTGGAAATGCTTTCTGTGTGGACTGAGAGACTTGTTGTGCTTAATGGCCATGATAAATGGTTGAAATGGGCTCCCGCTATGGAGTCAGTTAAAAAAAAGTGTGGTTTGCATTTTAAATTTTGCCTGCTTAATGATCGCCGTGAGGAGAAGAGCATTCGAGAGGAAAGAGGCTCAGTTGCATGGTGCCGAGTGATTGGTTAGACTGCAATCAGTCCCGCCCCCAAGCCAGCTCTAGAGCGACTGCACAGCATTCAAGAGGAAGGGAGAGTGAGTGGAGTGTGCAAACTGGCTTGTTAGGAGGAGCGTCGCGGTGACTGAGAGTGCTGTAAAATTGTTTAAAAACCGACTTTTCTGTTCAAATTCGGGCTTAACCTGCATCTCGATCATCTGGACTGTGAGTGTGGTGTTCTGAGGGGCAATCGGCAGGAATGCCAGCCCGTTTCCTTCCAGAGGCCTCCACGATCGGCTGTAGGCCGTTTTTTTTCCATCACAACAAACAGCTACTGATAACAGTGAGTACCATCCAAATGAAATGGCTCAAACTGTGTGATTTCACCAAAAAGCCAGCTGAATCTGTGTGTAGCAGTGTAATCGCTTTGCAAAGAAGGACTGTGTTAAGTTTTACCAGCTAAAGCAAGAATTCTAAACAATAGACTGTGAGCATAATTATAGGTTCAGCAACATTATAATTTTCAGAGCCACGTGAGAGACTGTGAGTTGTATGAAAGATGCAGAAAGAAATACAGACAATCCTGTGCTATGAAATACTGAGGCTTTAAGGGACTGTAAGCTAGAGCAGTGTCTTCAGCAAGTAAAAAGTTAGTGGTAAATGATATAAATGTGCTAGCAGAGAGAACAGTGCAAGTTTGTGCAGTTTGAGCAAATTTATCAGTAGTGTGTGTAAATCAGATGCGCAGTAGCTTGACCCAAATACAGAATGTTGATGAGTAGGAGTGCTGCCGCCGCCATTACAGGGTGGGGTAGTAATGTAAACACAGCAGCAGAGGAGCCATTTTGAAAGAAAAAAAAGTTTTCAGTGATGTGGGACTTGAAATAACAGTGAGTGTTGTTTGTTTTTCACTGTAGTCATGGCTTTAGGACCAGTCCGCTACCCGGATCATGCCCGGGCTGTGATAGCAGTAGAAGTTAACAAGCTAAGGGACATTGAGAGATGTTACTATGGGGGATGACTGCCTCCTCAAGTGGCGATTCCTGGATATCCGGTGCGAGTATGTGTGATGTGCTTAAATGCTGGAAGGGACGTCTTCGTGGTATCTCACTGTTCTGGGTGTCTAGAGAAATATGGTTTGTTTAAAGTGCCCACGATTCGTTTGGCTCCCACATGGACAAAACTTCAAGAATCTGCAGTTGGCAATACACAGCACCAGGCGGAGCCTGTTGGAGAAGGCCCCTCAGAGTGTGGCACGAAGCAAGAGGGTGCAGATTTACAGATAAAGCAATGTGCTGATGTTTCAGAGTCTGAGTCGCAGAGAGACATTTCGGGAAGAGCATCAGTAGACCCTTGGAGAGAGGGGCCTAGCCCAAGTCTCATAGGTGAAGACAAGGGAGGCAATTGAATGGGAGGTTTCGACCTCCACGCCCAGCGAAGAGTGGACAGTCTCAGGATTGAGGACGACTGCTCACTCCTGGGCACAGATTCTCGGTGAGGAAGAAGAGGAGGGGGAACCTATGTGGCCTTGTGAAGAAGGAACTGGTCCACAGCCTCAAGCTCTTGCCTCAGAGGAACTGATGGTAGAAGAGAGTGGTGACTCTGCAGCTCAGTCCTCACCAGGAAGACTTAGAGATCCATTCTGTGTCGCATTGAGTATGCGTAGCTAGCAGAACCAGGACTGGCTGCCCCAAGCCAAGCCAGAGGTCTCAAGTTGACCAAAGCTAGTAAAGAAGAAAGACTGGTTCGTAGGAAAGCGAATTAAATCATTGGGATGTCCTTTCCTACCTTTCCTCGGAGAGTCTGGGAGGAGATTGAAAAAAGCAGGAAATCCTGGATTTGGAAAGAGGCAATGAAATGTGTGCATCCTGGTACAAACAAGTATGTCAAGAACAGAATGTTTCAAGAAAAATACAGCCAGTGGAAAAGGGGCAGGACATTGTTTATTGACACTGTTCGAATTGTGGATGGAGAGGGACATGAAACCTTTCACAGTGTGGATTATGAGTGACCAGATGGGGTAATAATTCCAGCACCTGACCCGTTGTGATATAGGCCACAATGCAAAGATCTTCCTGCGAATGTGCCCATGCCTACCAAATGGAGAGCAGAGCAGTGGTAGCTAGTGCTGCCATCCTGCAGTTGCCATACCTATGTTGTTCCACCAGACTGGCATTCCAGGACCAGGTGCCCCACATTCATCGGTTGTACAGTGTACTGGCCTTCCAGAATCCATCGACTGGCCCACCAGATGACTTCAGATCCAGAGAGGACACCAGCCCAGCTGCATCCTGACTCATCGCCTGGGTATTGGATGACTTCAGACCAGCTGTTTTCTTTTTTCCTGTTCCAAGGTTCCATCTCCTAGATGAAATCAGCCCAGCAGTTTCCATATGTGCCTTCCTGTTTTTTTCTGGAAGATGTCCGCCCAGCTGTATCAGAAGAATGCTGCCAGAGAGTCTCTTCGGCTGAGAACCAGGTGTGGTACCGTTTTCCTTCTACAAGGGACTAGTAAGTCCAGACTTTTCTATTCTTATGACATTGCAGTACACACCCTACACTAGCAGACTCCAGATGTTTGAACTGTCCTCAAAGACTCTCCCCTTTGAGACTTTGGCCTACTAGAACTGTGCTTCACAGGACTCTGGCCCAGGACAGACTCTTTAATGTACTTGCCTTCGGGCACTGTGGTCACTAGATGGGACTTTTAGGGCACTCCATCCCCCCAGATATTGTGTATTGTAAATAATGTAATTGTTTTCTACTGTTTCCTAATGTTTATACTGTTTTTCTACTTTTCCAAAAAATCTTTTTGGGATTCTTCAGTGTTTAGATGGTAGGGGTTTAGAGAGACTGTGTATGCAGATTTGGAGTGTGTGTTGTCTTTCTTTTTCTTGCAGGTGTTCCTGAAGAAGACAAGAAGAGGAGGAGGGACTCAGTGGAGTTCCTCATTAGTACTTTAGAGTGTGGTGTTTAAAGTACTGTTGTTGTTGTGGTTACTGTGTGTAACTTTTCCTTCCACAGGTATGGTTGTGTGGGAGTGTGGGAATAATGTATTGTGTATGGTATTAGCTCCTGGTGTGTGGTTGCATGGTGTCCAGGGTTGGGGGGAGGTCCCCTATGTGTTTTGTTTTTGGGTCTTTGGTTAAAGGCAGATAGATTTTCCCTAGAAGGCTGGGGGGGGGTAGACAGGCTGTGGTCCTGACCTGCAGTACTGATCTATTAGGGCTATGCTCTGGACAGTTCTTCCAGAGCCACTGGGTACCCATAGTCAGCGGGTAGAGTAGAGGCTGATGCATCAGCCGGTGACCTCTGGGCCTTTAGTGTTGCCTGCCTGTGCCTAGCACATGGTAGGAGGGGGCCTGATCACCCCTCTCTGTAGGTAGTACATAGGGTAGGATGGCCTAGGTCGGGTAACTAATGACTGCGGACAATCATTTTCCTGGCCCTGGGTGAGTGTAACCTCCCTGTTACCCGGCGTTACAAGAATCCCAGTTAGACCTAGTGGCAGGCAGGGAAGGCAGCTTGTGAAACTCCAGTAAAATGGATTTCACACTGTCTCACTCTGTTCTCAGTCTCAGCTGAGATTGAGGGATGACATCATTTTAGAACTGCCGCAGTTGCATAAGCCACGCTGGAATGTTGCAGTTGGAGGTTAGGATAGAATGTTGGGGAATTTGGAGTAGTTCAGTAGTGGGCTCAGTTGAGTGAGGAGGTGTGCAGCAGCTGCAGGCCCCAACTCTGACAAAGAGCTATATTTTTGTTGAGGTGTGTGTTCTCACCTGAAGAGGAACACAAGAAGAGCCAAGTGAAGTGGTAGAGACCACTTCCAGTGGTTCAGGGCCCCATCCCTGCGAGGATGGGGGGAAGGTTTCGGCCTTCTCCCAGGGACAATCCCCTGGTCCGGCTAGAGAAGAAGAAGCTGCCTGAATCTAGGTTCCTGCTGAGGCACCAGAAGTTTGTTGAGATTTCTTTGAAGAGAAAAAGCCTGTGGGGCACCAGCAACCAAGGGGTGAGTCTGCTCTGATAAAGGGCCAATGTGTTTTCACCTGAGACAAGATGAATTTAAGTGACTGTTACTGTGGGGTCAGGAAAAGACAGCCAAGTACAATTTTATAAGTTGTGGGAATTGGACTGCTTAACTCTGTGGGGGTCTACAGAAATGGACATAGCCACTCATTAAGTATGTTTCAAGTTAAGCACAAGTGGGAAGGAAGAACAAGTAGATTAAATGTGACATACATTTAAAGAGAATCTACACAATAAAGTGTTTTCAGAGGATGAGGTGTTAAAGTCCAGAGAAATGGCTGGGTATGAATTATGGGAGCGAGAGGTGGGAGACCCCCCCATCAGTAGTAACCAAATTCACCTCTATGGGTTTGCTTTGGGACACCTGTTACTTTCTCTCAGGTACTTGGCCAGTGCCTGAAGAAAGTATCCAGACGTAGGATTGCTGAAGAAGGTTCCTTGATGGACCCAGAAGTGCTCAGAGGTGGTTTAGGGAGCCACCAAGAAATGTTCCATGCTATATGAAAAGTGTCCAAATGGCTGGCAGACAGCCAAGCCATGGAAGAAAGGTAGTCCAAGGGCTAGCAAGGGAGCCAAGCCAGGGAAACTGAAAAAGAGTTGAGTTAGGGCAGAGTGCCCAGAGTGTTTCGAAACCTGAGGGTTTCAGTGTAAAGAGGATGTGTTCTGATCTCCATTAATCTGCATTACCAGGAGTGTAGCCCCGTGGGGGTCCATCTATGCTTTGTTATTCTGTTGGATGTGAATAAAAGCCACACTCTAGAATCCCAGCTTCTGGTATTGGACATTACAGTTATTGCTTCCTGTGTCCGGAGTTATTTGGGTGCCCCTGTGCAGAGTAGCTGAACCTAGTCACCATGCTGAGTGACACCTTTCTCCCCAAATTTCAGGTTATAAAATTGGAGGCACCATGTCATAAGACCTAGGCCCCTCAACCTGTCCATAGCCACACAGGCAGTGGTAGTAGCCCTCTCATTTTAGTGCTGTCTGGGGGTTACATAATAATTGCTCTCTTATAAATGAGTTAAATAAAGAAACTAGTTCAAAAAAAAATGTTGGCACCTGAAAGAGAAACTTATCCAGCATCGAGGGAACCTGATGAATATTAAAGAGGACCTTTCCTGATGGTCTAAAAAGTTACAGCGTGTAGTCATTATATGTAGTACTAGACCTGAAAAGGTGTATGCATTTATTTCTGGCCAAGGTTTACTCTGCCTTCCATAATTTGGATTTGTTTTTGAGCCCTGCTGCATTTGCCTTTGCTGTTCAGCTTGCTGGGCTGCTAGCTCCTGATGACATCACTGAAGGATAGAGGAGTGACCCACACTTTTCAGTACCATGCAGCCAGTACTCAGTGTACATACTGTGTTCCCCTTTCCCAAGACACCCTGTTAGCAATGCATTATGCCAAAATCTAAATGCCTCTTCTGTGTGTTTTTTTTTTTTTTGGTGAAATTGACTCAGCCCTACAATGATGTCAGCAGTAGAACTCTGGACCCACAGCAACACCAGGCTTGCTATAGAAGCTCTGGCACACACTGCAGTTTTTAGCAGCTCAGAATGCAAAAACTAACTGCAGCAGACATTAATGAAATGCAATTCCAGAATCAATGCAAGAAGGGGTAATTAATGCATGAAAGTCAAATGACTGGGGAAGGTCCTCTTTAATTTTTCAGAGAGACAAATGAATCAGCCAATCAGGAGCTGCAGAGAGCTCCCAAAACCCCAGAGACCTTTCAGTCTGAGTTCAGTTTGGCACAAGCCCTTCCACAGGGAGGGGGTCTCTTGCCCCTCACCATAAAGAATGTTTTTGAGTCAGTTCAGCAGGAGCCCCTCCACAGGGAGGAGGGTTCTGGCCCCTTGCTAGAGAAATGTGGCTGCAAAAAATTGAGATGGCTAGCCTGGGGGTTGCCAGATACTTGTCCCCCAGGTCTGGCATTGTCTTTTCACATTTAAAGGAAGTGTGGGGAGAATCCTGATTTAACTTCAGCTGTGAGAGAGCTGCAAAGAGCCCTGCCTGCAGTTGTGAGAGAACTCCAAGAACATCTCTACCTCAGCAGTGAGAGTGCTGATGAATCCTGTGGCTTGAGTAATAGCATGCTGATCCTGAGTGAGTAAACTTCTACTTTATGTACAAGTGACTCGGAGACCTTCATAGGGCCGAGAAGCCCAGAGGGTATCAGTATCTGTCTGCAACCTGTGTACATCCAGTGCTCCAAGATAGGTAGACAATTGTGTGAATCACCACAGATGATCCTGTGATGAAAATGTTTGATGTGACTGTCTAGTGTGTCTACAGGGATGGGAGGAAAGTATCCTGAGGTTGGAGCTTTGCCAGAAGTTGCCTGTGAGGACTTTGCAAATGTTCTAATTGGAGCTGCTAACCTCCAACTGGCTAAAAGGAACTGTGCTATGTGATCCGGCTTGTGGGAAGCCAGTATTTGTGCTCATGAGACGCTGCTTTGAAAGGACTAGTTAACAAGTGAAATGCCTAACTTGGCTGGGAGTCATGCGTTAAGCACTGTCATCTGACTTGGTAGAGAGCTATGCCTCAAGCTCTAGTTTCTACTGCGTAGAAGAGTTTGGGTCTAACCTAAATTCACTGGGAATGCACCGTTTTGTGAAACTACAACCTGACTTGTGAAAAGGACCATGTCTGCCACGCTGGCCAAATGGTTGAAGTGCCTGTGATAATTCAAAGCAACTGAAATGCCTGAATTTGGACAAGAGACTGTCCTGGATCAGCTTGGGAGTTAACCTGGTAGTGTGCCAGCCTTGGCACTGCCATATGCGTTTCCTCCAGAGGGACATAGCCTAGATGTGGGGGTCTCAGGCATGCTGGCCCTGGTTCCAGCCTGGTCTGTTTCCAGAATGTGACTTCACCCTATGAAGATGGACAACTTCTATAGAAAACAGAGACATTTCTAGCCTACAAAAGCTGCAAGAGCCTGCAGTCATTGGGGGGTTCTGGCTGCACACCTTTGCCATGCATCTCAGCACCAAGAGTCAAAGCTGACAAATGGTGACTACCTTGAATCTACCTTGTAAAGCCTGATTTTGACTTTGCCTGATGACTACAGAACCGTGAGTATGC
Source organism: Neoceratodus forsteri (assembly GCA_016271365.2). Lineage (NCBI taxonomy): Eukaryota > Metazoa > Chordata > Ceratodontiformes > Ceratodontidae > Neoceratodus > Neoceratodus forsteri. The sequence goes on along the minus strand of CM057449.1, from coordinate 172,030,901 downwards.
AGACTAGCTCTGCTCTCCTGGGGAGAACTGTAAATAGTTATTGTTCTGCCCTACAAAGTTTCAGTGTTCAAGGCCCAAGTTAAATTGCGAGGGAATCATTTGTTTATCTACAGAGCTTCAGTTTAAAGTGTCTTCAAGAGACAGAGAATGCAACTCTGATTTTCTTTAAGGACCTCAACGCCGGCCAGCCAGTTGCAACAGTGTAAGGCCTGCAACCATAATTTAGTACTGGGTACCCAGAGGTGTAGAATTGCAGGGTTCTATCATAGACTGGGGACTGGTACCAGTTTGGGGACTGTTCAATTGCTATTTCATCTAAGGCAGCTAGCTAGATAGAAAGGAAATCCTGAATCTGATTGTTGGGGTAAGGGGTCTCTGCCCCATCCCTGCTCGGGGGGTAAAATGAAGCTCTATGGGGTTCCTGTGAGGTCATACAGGCAGGGTGGAAGGCAGAGAGATGTCTACCTTGAGGCTCCTGAAGGGTCGGGGATGGCAGGCAGGAAGGAGGAAAAATAGTAATTTAAAAAAAAAAAAGGTTGGTGGGTGGCCAATGTGATAGATGTTTGAATTCAAAATGCAAAATGATTATTTTGATGCCATGCCAAATCAGTGCAAACTGTTGTTTAACCTTTGCAACCAGTTTACCCTTCCTAACCCTCACCGCTTACAAATAAATTGTTGGTTAACTGTTTTATATAAATCTGGTGTTGTGAACATATTAATAGAGTGAGCATAAAATTCTGAAATATGTGTTTGGGGTTTTACTGTTTATCCATGTGTGGGGTGACATTATGGTAATGTTAGTAGGTACAGCATCCCAGGGGGTTGTACCAGGTTATTATTCTAACCCACTGAAGTATACTGTGGGTGGCGGTACTGTACAATAATGTTTTCTTGGTAAAAAAACAGTTTTAATATCAAAATAGGAACCTAGGCCCCTCAGCCTTGTTTATGGGCCCACCAAGGTAGTGGTAGTAGCCCTTCAATACCCGGCACCAGGGTTACACAAAATGGAGGCACCGCTGGGATCTCCTGCTAGCCATATCGTGCCCAGCATGGACCTTCCCCCTGGCTCACTAAGCTATGGTGACCCTTAAAATGGTTGCAACCTATTTAAATTAATAGAAAAGTGTTTTGGGGCCAATTCTGCCTAAGGCTACTGTTCATTGCTGGTCAATGGATGTTAGTGGGCCACCCCCTAGTGGCCAAAAGGTAAATTGCAGTTAATATTTATGCCAGCTTAAAATATATTACTGCTAAGGGTCTACGGGACATATATAGCATCTGTTAATGCTCACAGTTTGTTATAAATATTTTATTGCTGAATAGATAGTTTGCAATTGTCTAGATTAGGACATTTGGTAACCGATACCGGCAAGGGAACCATGTGCCTAGATTAAATGTTTAACTGTTTTGAAATGATTGAATGCCACTTATTGCATGCCAGGCTATGCCACAGACTTGGTGCAGATGCCAAGTTTTCTCAGGCAGGGAATAGTGTAACCCCTCCCCCCATGGGGCTTACCTCATTTGCCCCATTCTCCCATTTGTCTCCCGACTTGTTTCTGGTCTTCTGTTTCTACTCAAGGATGCACTGCCACAGCCCCAGGTCCTAGTTTGTGCCCAAAAGCTTCTGTCCAGCCCTGGCTTCTCCTGGTAGTCTCCGGGTGGGGGCTGGAGGAGATGAATCGTGAGCCACCATGTTTCTTTCTGCTCTCTGGAGCAGTTGACAGCCTGCGCATGTACAGAAGCACATCTGTTTTCTGACCATGATTGTGGTCAACTGAGTGGCTCCTTGCTAGTTCTGGTCCCCAATTGCAGCTGGGCAAGGACCGGAGACCTGAACAAGGGCCAAGAGAAGCCCCTGAAAATTGCAAATATGGAGCACCAATCATGCTGCACTTCTGGGCCCAGGCTCATGAATATTAATGAAAGCCCAATGAATATTAATGTGTAAGCCTGTCTAGTACCTGGGGACTCTGAATTTCAGTGCTATCGAGAGGCACAGGGTTTCAGCAAAATGTTAAATATTGACAGCGCTTAAAGAGGGCACATGGGTGGTTATTGAAATGTGGGGCTCATGTAAATAAAAAGTATTTCTTCTGGCTGCACCAGTTGAAGAGATAGAGAATGCAACTCTGATTTTCTTTAAGGGCCCCAGCGCTGGCCAACCAGCTGCAACAGTATCAGGCCTGCAACTATAATTTAGTACTGGATACCCAGAGGTGTAGAATTGCAGGGTTCTATCATAGACTGGGGACTGGTACCAGTTTGGGGACTGTTCGATTGCTATTTCATCTAAGGCAGCTAGCTAGATAGAAAGGAAATCCTGAATCTATCAGAAGGTTGGTGGGCGGCCAATGTGAGATGTTTGAATTCAAAATGCAAAATGATTATTCTGATGCCATGCCAAATCATTGCAAACTGTTGTTTAACCTCTGCAACCAATTTACCCTTCCTAACCCTCACCCCTTATAAATAAATTGTTGGTTAACCATTTTTTATATAACTCTGGTGTCATGAGCATATTATTAGAGTGAGCCTATAATTCTGAAATATGTGTTTGGGGTTTTACTAACTGTTTATCCATGTATGGGGTGACATTATGCTAATATGAGTCAGTGCAGCTTCACAGGGGGTTGTACCAGGTTATTATTCTAACCCACTGAAAGTATACTCTGGGTGGAGGCACTGCACAATAATGTTATCTTGGGAAACAACCAATTTTAATATTAAAATAGGAACCCAGGCCCCTCAACTTTGTTTATGGGTCCACCAAGGCAGAGGTAGTAGCCCTTCGATACCCAGCACCAGGGTTACATGTATACTGTGTATGCAACCTATTGCATACAGTAACATTGTAGATGTGGAAAGATTTAGGGTCCACCTAAAGCTTATTTTTTTTATTGCAGTTGAGCATAATAAAAACATACAGTTATAGCACTTCAAGACTTAGAGTCCATCTTGTTTGCCGTCTTACCTCAAGACAGTACCTACCCAGTTTGAATACTGCACTGATCCACATCCAAATTCACTTAGAATGTTATCCCTAATCATGCTGTTTAGCCCTCAGTTCTCCCTCACGAATGTCTATCCCTGCTTTGAAACATGAACAGTGCTGGCTTCCACAACCTCACTTTGTAGGCTATTAAAAGTATTTCTTTATGTTCTTTTGCTAACCATGTAAGGCCCACAAGGCCATTTTTCAGTAGCTACCCAGGAGCACTGAGAGGTTAAGTGGCTTCCTCAGGGTCACACAATATGCAAGTGGAGGTTGTGGGAATCAAACCTACACTTGATAGATGTACCTAGATCATTCACAGGTTGTTATTCTAACCCCTAGGCTATAATGCCAGCCCTACACTGTAGAAGTGTGGGCCACCAAGCCTCTGAAATAGTAAAATAATCAACCGAGAGGGATCTACTCCACACTCCCTCAAGTATCAGACCAAGCCCAATGGAAAAATGACCCACTCACTGGTTTAATGATTAAGTATTTATTTCTGGCAAATCATTTCTTGCTATATTGCACTGACCTATGACTTATGACAAAGGTGCGCACAAAAAGTCATGAAAAATATGACTATTTATTGACAAAGCACCATGTGCTATTTACCAGGGCAAAGCTTAGACATACCTGAGTGGAGACTGCCAGATGGCACCAAAATCCCAAACAACAAAATCAAACCCCCCAAAAGTGCTTTTTTTTACATCTAAATTTTCATCTTCCTAGCGAATGCCTGAATTCAAAAAAGATGCATCTGTTGGATCAATCCAAAGTGAAAACAAGTTATCTAGTTAAAACCAAAGGGTTGGTGGGTACCACTTGCAGAGGCACCCCAAGGTATGGAACAATTGCATACTATGCTACTTCCAGTCCCTCACAGTCATCCGATTCTTCTGAGGTTGAACCCAATGAGGGTAATAAAGATGAAGATGATGAAGTGAATGATCAGACAGCAAAGGTTTGCTGGAGGGGATGGAAACTGCAGATGAGGAAGAGAGAGAAATAAATGTTTTGGTTAAGGAGAGGGGCAATGGGAATAAATTACAAGAGGAACAGGCCCAAGAAAAATCAGGGGGAAAGAAAAAAATGAAAAGGTGACTGAGGTGCAGTGCCTTCCTGGGAAAAAAAAAACAAACCTAAAAAGATATCTTTTGTTGGGTCATACTTCTCCATTAGTGCTTCTAATGAGTTGGTGGCAACATGCATTATTTGTAAACAGCCAATCAGCAGGTGTAAAAAGAAAGGAGCATTAGGAATTCCAGCACCGAAAAGGCACCTAAAAAGATGTCATAACATTACTGTGACCTCCAGTCATGACACTTCAAGAGAAAGTGACAGAGATAGCTCACTACACTCAGGGTAACTTTGACAGATGACAGCAGCGGCAGCCCATGTAGCACTACAGAGACACCACCACCACTTCCTCCCATTCGAAGTACTACTGTTACTGAACGTGACTATGTGTTCAAAAGCCCCCCTCCTCCTTCAAGGAGACAGCTTACCATCTCAGAAACATATGAACATAAAGTCAAATACGCCTCAACCCACCCTGTTGCTGTTACAATAACGAAGAAAATTTCAGAAATTATAGCTGTTGATTCGCCACCATATAACGTGGTTGAACATGTAGGATTCAGGGGGCTGCTTGAGTACCTTGAACTTCACTATAGTATACCGTCAAGAAAATACTTCTCAACAGGGATTCCAGAACTCTACGATGTTGTATGTAAAAAAATTGAGACAAGTTTTGTGCAGTTCTATTGGGAGGGTGGTGCCTCTCACAAGAGATATCTGGACAAGCTGTCAGCCTGAACCTTTCATGTCTGTCACTGCACATTGGGTATGTTTTGAGCATTCTTGTGGGGACAGTGAAACGCAGTTTACTGTTCTAAGAATGTTTTATTTTCCATCAGACCATACCTCATACATCAATGAAGAGCTCCAAAAACCAATACAGCAATGGCTCACTTCACTGGGACTGTCAGTTGGCTTTATAGTTGTAGATAATGGGGCCAACATAAGGAAGGCCTTGGGGGGGGGGCTTTGTTCACATCCTCTGCTTTGCACATTGCTTAAATTGAATAGTTCATAGTTTTGTCAAGCAGGACAGAAACATTAAGGCTCTTGCTAGCACTGCTAAAAGAATATGCACTCACTTCACTCAAGCAAAGCCTGTTACTTGTTTGAAAAAACAGAGCAGGAGCACAATTTACGTTTGCACAGACTGATACAAGACATTTCTACTTGATGGAATTCAACCTTTCTTATGTTCCAAAGGCTGCTGGAACAAAAGAAATCTGTCAGACAATACACCTTGTAAAATAAAATTGGTGATGCAGACGTCTACATTACTCCACCACAGTGGACCATGATGGAGTTTCTAATTTCACTCCTCCAGCCATTTGAGGAAATCACCAGAGAGGTGAGTGCAAACACAGCAACTCTGAGCCAAGTGATACCTCTAATAAAAATTTTAAAATTCAGATTGAATCTGATTAGGGAAAAGTTAGAGAAGCAAGACAGTTCCATGATCACACAGGCTGCCAATGGTGCTGCTGACATATGCAGGTTGCCCCCCAGACTACAACAACATCTAACGAGATGTATGATCAAAAAAGTTGATAAAGATGACAAACTATGTAAATTGCTTCAGTCAGAGTACTACATTAAAGCAACAATCTTGGACCCATGATAAAAATCAAAGCAACTATTGAGTGATGATGACACTTCTTTTGAGATAAACAAGAAATCATTGATGATTTGTGTGTTGTCATGAACAGAGTACAACAGCACCCCATTCAGAATCTTCCTCACAGCAAAGCATCAGGTGGCCCATCCTCTACTGTTGCGGCATCTTCTCTCTCTTCCTCCTTGGCCACTGCAGCAGGATCTTCTTCACCACCATTCAAACACAGCGCTGTCCCACAGTCACTTGGTTCAGCTTCATGTCTCTGGAGTCACTTACAAGATGTAACATCTTCTTCGTCTACTACTTCTAACACAGCCTCAGCACAGACCATTGTTGAAATGTACCTGGCAGGGCCAATATCGATATCGACTGGAATGCTGATCTTTTGAAATACTGAAAATCCAAACAAAGTATGTGGCCTGCTTTAGTAAACATTGCAATGAAATATGTGAATTGCCCTCCAACTAGCATCTGTTCAGAAAGATTGTTTCGTTCAGCTGGTAACGTCATTACTGACACACAATCCTGTTTGACACCAGAAAATGCTGAGCATTTGGCATTTCTGAAAGTCAGCATTCCTCACTTTAATTTCAAATATGATACCTGAATGAAATGTACACTGACTAGTCTGAACAGGCCCTATCCACAAAACACTTTCAAGAATTTGTGCCCGTGGAGAAAATTTTTTGTGACTAGGGTCTACTACATGAGGCAGCAATTAACTGCAACAAATCAGGTAAGGAGGACAGACCAGGCCAGGCCTAAATGATCACAGTGAGCACAGATATATGAAAAATAACATCAGTGGGTTCACAGTCCAAATACAGCAAGCAACTGCATTTCATGTCACAAACGTACTTGGTGGTATTAGGTACCACTCTGATCTGAAAGGTAGGGTACTGCTACTATGAACATATGAAATTTGCCAGCAGATAAAGGTCTCGTGGTCCTCTAGGTCTGCTTGAATGTGCAGCTAACACCCCTTATTCTGTAGCTGCCCCTCCCTCCCACCCTTCCCTCTCCTGACCATCCCCTTGCTCTGTACCAGCCCATTTTGAAGCAGCCTACTGTTCTACTGGATACCACTTCTGCCGGTAATGCATTCCACCCAGCTATCACCCTCTCCATAAAAAAGTGTTTCCTTATCTCCCTCCTGAACCTTCCGACCTCCAGCCTCATATCATGGCCCTGAGTGCCCCTCCCCTCCCTTATTTTTAACAGCCCTTCCATACCTGTCTTGTTTATTCCTTTCATGTACTTGAAGGTTTCAATCATATCCCCCAGTCCTTCTGCTCCTCCAGTGAGTACATGTTCAATTCCCTCAGCCTCCTCTTGTATGGTAAGTCTCCCAGCCCCTGGATCATCTTTGTCACCCTGCACTGCACCCCCTTTATTAACTTAATGTCCCTCTTCAGATACGGGTGCCAGTATTGCACGCAGTACTCCAGGTGCAGTTTAACTAATGATCTATACAGTGGCAGAATCACCTCCCCCCTCCTCGAGGATATACCCCTTGCAATGCAACCCAGCATTTTGTTGTCCTTTGCACCTGCTTTCCTACATCGTGCCAAGTTGTTCATTGACCCCAGATCCTTCTCCTCCTCCTCTTTCTCAGCTAGCTGCACTTCCCCCAGCTGATAACTCCTCCTTGGGTTTTTTGCCCCAAAATGCAGCACCTTGCACTTTTTGGCATTGAACCCTCAGTTGCCAGGTGTCTGACCAGGCTTCCAGCTTTGTCAGATCATCCTGCAACCCCTGCCATCCCCCAAGGTCATCCTCCACTGCTCCCATCTTGGTGACATCAGCAAACAGACTGGTCTTGTTCTTGTTGCCCAATGATATGTCTGCAATGAATATCTCAAACACTGGTCCCAACACTGAGCCCTGCGGAACACTGCTCATCACTACCCTTGGGGATGGGAGCTCCCTACCCACCACCACCCTCTGTTGCCTTCCCTGAAGCCAGTTCCCTACCCCTCTCTCCAGTTTTGCACCCACCCCTGTGCCTTCTAACCTACTTCCCGGCTGCCCATGTGGCACCAAGTTGAATGCTTTACTGAAGTCCAGGTACAGGACATCCACTGCATGCCTCCCATCCAATTTCCTAGTTATCCAGTCATAGAACTCCACCAGGTTGGTTTGGCAGGATCTGCCACTTATGAAGCCATGCTGTCTGCTATCCTGTAGCCCTTAGGTCTCCAGGAGGGCCACCAGCCTCTCCTTCAGGATAGTCTCCATCAGCTTACCCATGTTGGATGTGAGGCTCACCAGTCTGTAGTTCCCCAGTTCATCCTTAGGGGCACCACATTAACCATCCTACAATCCTGAGATACACACCCTGAGTGTAGTGAGGCATTGAATAGGTCTGCCAAAAGTCCTGCCAGGACCTCTGCCAGCTCCTTCAGTACCCTGGTGTGGATGCCATCTAGGTGCCTTGTCCACCCTCAGTGCCCTCAAACCCTCCAGAACCCTGCCCTCCATGATTTCCCCATCCATCACCCTATCCCCCTCTGTTCCTGCCCTCCCTCCCCTTGGGTATCACCCCCTTCTCTTTAGTAAATACCGAGCAGAAGTAATCAGTCAGCACTTCTACCTTATCACCTCCTGCTTCCACCTCCCCCTTCCTATTCCTTACAGCTTCTTTTCTCCCTGATGTACCTGAAGTCCTTCTCCCCCTTCTTAATGCCCTGCACCAACCTGAGCTCTCTAGATGCTTTGGCTGCCCTTACTGCCCTTGCCACCTCCTTCGATTTCTTCAGGTACTCCTCCCTGTCTTCCCCTCCCTGTTTTTTTGTACCTCCTAAAGGCTGCTCTTTTCCTCCTTACCTTTTCCACGACTTCCTTGCTCACCCAGCTAGGTTGCTTTGCTCCAGCCTTCTTGCTCAGGGCCTTGCTGCAGGTTCTGGTTGCCTCCACTATCCCCAGCTTTACGAGCTCCCACCTCTGGTTAGTGCCCATACTTGGCTGAATTCTGGCCAGATACCCTTTTACCACTTCCCCCATCCCTCCCAAAGTCAGACCTCCTGAAGTCCAACACCCTTGTGCGGGATTCCACTTCTTCCTTACCCATATCCAGCGTGAACCATACTGAGTGGTGGTCAGTCCCATCAGTGGTTCTTCCACCCTCAGTTCCCTCACAAACTCCCCACTTGCCAGCATGAGGTCAAGGGTATTCCCTAACCTGGCTGGTTCACTGACCATCTGCATCCGGAAGTTGTCCTGGAAGGCATCCAGCAGTACCTGCTCCCTTCTATTCTTGGTTGTTGGGGTACTCCAATCCACTCCTGGCATGTTGAAGTCCCCCACGATCACCACACTACTCTTCTCACAGGTCCTCCTGATCTGTCCCGTTTGTTCCCTAACACCTCTGTCTGAGAGGGTGAACTGTACACCACTCCCATCCTTGAGAGTCCTATTCTTGGAATCCTGGATTTGCATCCATAGTGACTCCGTACTATCCTCCTCCCGTACACACTTCAGTCCTTGCCTCACATATAGTGACAACCCTTCTCCTTTCCCATTCATTCTATCCCTACAGAATATCCTGTACTTAGTCATTGGATTGGTTGGCCCATGTTTCGGTGATGGCTGCCATGTCCACCTCCCCCCCCGCCATTAGCGTCTGTAGCTCTGCAGTTTTCTTCCCAAGGCTCCTACCATTCAAGGCGACCACCTTCCACCCCTTCCCCCCCCATCCTGCCCTCCTTTACTAGCATCACCACTAGTACTTGCTCTTTGTCACTGTTATGGAGGTAAGCTCATATGGCTTCCCAAGCTGGGGTCTCTGCATGTCCTTGCCCACTTGCAACCCCCGCTCCTAGTTTAAATTCCCAACTATCTTTATGTACTCCTCCATCCTCTGTTTCAACATTTTCTTTCCCTCCTCGCTCAAGTGTAGTCTATCCTTGGCATAGAGACTACTGTCCGCACAGGTTCCTCCCCACACCCACCAGCCCATACCCTTTAGCATGACACCAGGTTCTTAGCCATACGTTAAATTTCTCTGTTTTCAGCTTTCTTGCTGTGCTCGCCCTCGGGCACTGGTAGTATCTCTGAGAAAGTTACTGATCTTCCTGCCCCCTCACACAATTGTACTAGTTCCTCAGACCTCCTCTAGAGTATATCTACTGTCCTGTCAGCCAGGTCGTTTGTCCCCAAATGTATAATTAAATGAGGCTTCTCACTACCCCTTCTAGCATATTTTCAAACAGATTGTCCTGCCCTTTCCGCTGTCATTCCCAGCATGGCCTCCACCCAAATGTGACAATGCCTCTCCCCTTTGCTATCCCACCTGACTCCTCTTAGTATTGAGTCCTCCAGCACTAAGATTCCACCCTTCTTACCAACTGCTTGCTTCTCTTCCTCCCCACCTCTCGCTCCTGGCTCCTCCTCTTCCTCCTGCACAGTAGTTCCCTCTTCTGCCCCTGTTGTAATTCCCCCAGCAGAACTTCCCCCTCTACAGTTTCATCTGGACTTCTATCAGTTACTCCTCCAATCTCATCAGCTCTCTCCTGATCCTTTCCCTCTAGTACTGCAAAATGATTTTCTGCAGACCCTTCTCCTGTGCCTGCCTGCTTCCTTCCTCCTCATACTAGCCCATTCCCTCCTTTCGACTCCATGACTGTTGCCACTTCTCCTCCTCCTCTTCCTCCGCCTCCCCTCACCAGTCCCTTTCTCCTCCTTCCTGTTGTCTTTTTTCCATTATCCTTGAATCAATTACAAAGACAGGTAGTGATTATTGGGTTTGCATACTATGGAAAGGAGACGACTGAGAGGAGATCTTATCCTGGCCTTTGAGGCACTAAAGAACAATGAGTTAGTGGCAGAAATGGATTGGCACTAAAAGAAATTACATACAATTCCAGGAACCACAATAAACAGCTACAGTATGTGGTAAACTATTTAGAACTGAGAAAAGAGGGTCCTATTTTACTCAACGAGTGGTAAATCACTGGAATAATTTGCCCCAGTATATTATTGATGCTCCAAGTCTGGATTGTTTCACGAGTTATTTGGATGTCCTTAGAGATACTTGATAAATGGATCATCACTGTATAGTGGGGCAGTAGACTAGAAGCACCTATGGTGCACCTCTACTCCTGATTTATCAAAGTATCATGCTCTCATATGCTAATGCAGCTCTCAGAAACAATGGGGTTTCAGCAAACAGAAAATGGAGACCCCAAGCTAGTTACAGGGACTAGTATGAACAGTGAAAATAAACTAAAGCAAACATATTTATCCCCAACAGCTACACAAAAAAAGAGTTGTCTGTTGACAAGGCAACACATAACATTTACAAGATATGAGGGGGTAGTATTCCTTTAATTGCAGTTTATTTCTTTGTGTAACCTCCCCCCCCCCCCAATCAGACTTCATAGCTGATATTGTTGTCTGAGTGCTTCTGACTCTCAGGACTCCTGGTGTGTAGCAGGGGGTTTCGTGATGAAAGATGTTTATTGTAACAGTGGATACTGGAGCAAGCTGTTTGGACTCTATGGGGGGCTGCTATCTTGTGACCTCTTGGTCTTGGTGATGGCTAATCAATACCATTCACAGGTCCTGGTACCATTACAGGTTATCTGGGTGAGGTAGGACATTGTGTTGGCACCTTATGTGATCCTATCAGGCATTGAGGACGGTGAGTTGTGAATGACGGGACCAATTAGAACTATGGTTCTAGGTCCTGAATATTAGGTGGTCAGTACAGAAGAAGTCACATCTGTGAGGGATCCCAAAGCACGTAGATGGTGTGTTTTAACCATGAGTAAAAGTGAATCACCACAGGCCTTGTGCCTTGAGGCAACAGTAGCTTGAGTGGCAGGTGTAAACCAGTCTGTGCAAGAGACAATAGCTGCAGGTCAGGGCATAGCCCTCAGTGGAGGAGTACAGACTCAAATATTGTTGAACCTTAGCAATGATACCAGAAAGAGCCAGAGAGCCTTGTTGGTAGTACGAAACTGTGGGGGCCCAGGCCCCGATAACTAAGAGTTATAACGGCCACTGGACTAAAATGAACAAGTGAGGCTGCAGCCTTTGCTGAGCCATTCATGGTACCCATGAGCACTATGAAAAAATTTCCCTTTATGCTAAATAATGAGTGAGATCTGAGTTGGGTTAGCCATGGGGCCAGATTACAAATACCTCAGGGGAGCCATTTCAGTAAGTAAGGATTTATTTATCAAGCACCCATTCTCTGGGGTTCAGAGTGTCGTAAACAGAAATAACAATAAAACACATATAACAGTTAGATTAATGTCAATAAAACCACTCCATATAAAGATATGCAAATCTGTGTATCAGTTTAAATACCTAGGCAGTACCACCTCTGGAGTTTTCTATATCAAGCCCAAGGCTTCCTGAAACAGGCAGGACTTCAGGCCCTCTTAAAAGCCTCCATGGGGGAGGGGCATCCTGAAGAGTCCACAGGAGCCTCTTCCATAGGGTGGGAACCACGAGTGTGAAAGTCCGGTTCCTGGAAGAATATAAGAATTTGCCAACAAAAGGAGACCGTGTGGTCCATCTAGTCTGCCCAGGTTTTCTACTCCCTCACTATCAATTTGTCTTGCTAAGGTGACTATACTGTCTATCCCATGGCTGTTTGAATTCACTGTCCATCTTGGCTGCCACTACCCCGTGACAGGCTGTTCCAAAGGTCCACCACCCTCTCCGTGAAAAAGTACTTCCTAACATTTGTTTTGAATTTACCTCCCACCAGGCACGTGTCCTCTAGTACAGGCAGTCCTGTTTTCCTGGAAGAGGTTCCTGGTTTGTACTGTGATGATCCCTTTAACAAATTTAAATGTCCCAGTCATGTCTCCTCTGCTTGAAGGAGAATAAATTTAGCTGGCTGAGCCGAGCTTCGTACATTTCATGGTGCATGCCCTGCACCACTTTGGTGTCACGTCTCTGCATGGTTTCCAGACGGTCTATGTCCTTTTTTAGGTGAGGTCTCCAGAACTGCACACAGTACTCCAAGTGAGGTCTCACCAGGGACCTGTACAGCGGGAGGATTACATCATGCATCCTACTGGTAATACCCCTACCAATACATCCGAGGATGCTGCTTGCCTTTAGTGCCACTTTTTCTCACTGCTTCCCTACCTTTAAATCATTTGAGATCATGACACCAAGATCCCGTTCCAGCTTTGTTTCTTCTAGTAGCTGCTCCTCCAGGACATACTTCATACATGAGTTCCTTCTATCCAAGTGCATGACTTTACATTTTCTGGCGTTGAATCTCAACTGCCAGTTCCTGGATCATTCCTCTAGCATCCTGAGATCTGCCTCCATTTCTACAATCCCTTCCTGTGTGTCTACCCTGTTGCAGAGCTTTGTATCATCTGCAAAGAGGCAGACTTTCCCTTTCAGTTCTTCAGCAATATCACTGATGAATATGTTGAAAAGGATGAGGCCTAGTACTGACCCCTGTGGAACGCCACTTGACACCTTCCCCTCTTGGGACAAGGTGCCATTTACCATAACCCTCTGTGTCCTGCTTTGCAGCCAGCTTGTGATCCATTTAACTACTTTGTGACCGATGTTAGCTTGCTCCAGTTTGTTGGCTAGTCTTCTGTGTGGGACTGTATCAAAGGCTTTACTAAAGTCTAGATACACCATGTCCACTGCTGCCCCCGGTCTACTTCTCTTGTAACCCAGTCGAAGAATTCTATCAATTAATTTTGTTTGGCATGAGTGTCCTGATGTGAAGCTATGCCGCTTTGGGTCAAGTTGCCCGCTTGCTTTCAGGTAGTTCCTTACCCTTTCCTTAAGCAATGTCTCCATTATTTTACCCACCACTGAGGTCAGACTTACTGGGCAGTAGATTCCTGCTACTTCCCTGCTACCACTCTTGTGCAATGACACAACCATAGCCCTTTTCTAGTCCTGTGGTACTATCCTCTGTTCCAGTGAATTGTTAAACAGGTCAGCAAGTGGGGCAGCAAGTTCATCCCCAAGTTCTTTTAGAACTCTTGGGTGTATTCCGTCAGGGCCAATTGCCTTGTCCATCCTTATTTTAGAGAAATCCTCAAAGACCATTTCTTTTGTAAAGAGGAGATATGTCAGCTCCCCTGGTATGGGGAAGTGTCCTGGCTAGTGCTGGATCATTACCAGTGTCTTCCTGTGTGAAGACTGAGCAGAAGAATTCGTTGAGAACTTCTATCTTGTCTTTGTCGTTTTCCACCAGGTGTACTTCCTTATTTGCCAGCCATATTATTCCTCCTTTGTGCTTTCTTTTCTCTCGAATGTATCGATAAAATGTTGTGTCTCCCCCTTTCCACTTCTTTAGCCAGTTTTTCTTCAGCCTGGGCCTTTGCCACCCTAATAGCTTTCCCGGCTTCCTTGAGTTTCTCTTTGTAGGCTTCTCTATCCTTTTTTTTTTTTTTTTACTTTTACTTTCTCTTTATACTCCCCGGGCCCTCGGCACTCCACTGTCTTTGGTAGTCACCTACAGTCTTCAGTCCCCACTCTCCTACCTGTTCACGGAGTGATCCATCCCCCACAGAGCCTTGGTTCTACCCTCCAGGTGGAGTCAAGGTGGGGGTCTGTACACCCCATATTCCTTAGTTTCATTGGGATGCCAGTTCTGAGGCAGGCAGGAGTCATTGGGGATCAGGGCCCGGCGCTCCATCTACTGGGGGCACCGTGGGCCATTTTCTTGTTTTTTTCCCTTTGCGATGTGCGCCCCGATGTCAAGGCACTGAGCGCCAATGTCCACCATGTGGCTCCCTTACTACTGGCTGGGCTTGCCATACCTCGGGTCTCCTCCCGGGGTCACCCAAGTGCCGAGCCTTGGTTCCCCCCTCTCCCATCGGAGAAGGAGAGCAGTCCATGGGATGCTCAAGTCTTCTCCTCTGGCCGGCCCTCCAGCTTCCCAGGCTCATTCCCAAACCCAGGTCACTGGCATCACGAGCGACAGCACTACTACTGTGCCAATGGGCCAGCCTCTATCCTTTTCAGACTTGGTCTCCTTGTACTTACAAAAAGCTTTTCTCTTTTCCCCAACTACAGTAGCAACCTCTTTGGAGAAACAGAGGTGGTTTCTTGCCCTTTTTGGACCTGCTGATTTTTCTAGTGCATTGCACTGTGACTGACGCTGTAGCATCTTTCAGCTTCGTCCATTTGTCCTCCACATTCCATGTGGTATCTGTTGTCAGCAGGGGCTTGATCCTTTTCCTCATTTTCAGTAACTCTGCTTTCCTGAAACCGAGCACCCTGATTCTGGAGTGGCATGGGTCCTCAGTCTTGCTAATGAAGAACCAGATTGACCTGTGTTCACTGGAACCCAGATTGATCCCCACTTGTACGTCTGATACCCTGGCTCTGTTAGTGAGTACCAGGTCCAGGATAGCTGATTCTCTGGTGGGAGAAACCACCATTTGATTCAGTTCTGACCTCTCAAAGCCATGAGGAAGTCTCTACTCCTCTCTGAGGAGGCTGTGAAGGCGGACCATTCTACAACTGGTAGACTGAAGTCCCCGACTACCAATAGCTTGCCTTTGTCAGCCATCCTCATTATGTCTTCCAGGAGAACCTTTTCCTTTTCAATTTCCTAGTTTGGGGATCTATAAATAACTCCAACCCTGATAGAGTTCCTGTTTCCAGCTCCCAGAGTGATCCATAGGGCCTCTGTCTCACCTTGTGTTCCCTGGGTCTCAGTAGCATTTATCCCTTCCCTGATATAAACAGCGTTCCCCCCCCCCTTTCTTATCTATGCGATCTCGCCTGAAGAGAGTGTAACAAGGCACGGCAGCATTCCAGGTATGGCTCTCTGTGAACCAAGTCTCCGTGACAGCAACCCAGTTGAGGCTGGCCTTGATCATCATTGCTGAGAGATCTGTGATTTTGTTTGGAAAGCTACAGGCATTGACACACATTGCCTTCCAGTCTTGGTCTGTCCTGCTTGCTGTGCAATTTCTCTGTTTGTAGTTTGTGTCCCTAATGTTTTAAATGCCCCTATCATGTTTGGAACACCCATGTGGACTTGTGATGCCGTTTTGGTTCCGATCGATTTTCCTTAGATGGGGACGGGGCAATCGTAAGCTCATATGATGCAACTATTGCCGATTCCCCTTCCTCTCCCTCTAGTTTAAATGGTTGATGAATACATCAAATTTTTGGCCGCGAGCACATGTTCCCTCTTTTGTAAAGTGTAGGCCATCAACTCTAAAGAACTCCCTCTCCTAGTTTTGTCAGTTTCCTACATAGCCATAATCTTTTTCCTGACACCAGTTTTTGAGCCAGGTATTACGTCTGATGTCCCTTTCTCTGATCTTCTGCCTTTTAGCCCCCTTGCCCCACACAGGCAGAATTTATGAGGAGGAGACTTTGGATGAAAGGGAAGTGAGTTTTTCCTCCTAGAGTCATTAGATGCTGCTTAGTCTCTCCAACTGACAGTCTGAGCAGGCCGTTTGTACCTATATGATGAGAATATGCATGTCTCGCTCAGTGTTATGCACAATTCCCTCAATCCTGTTTGTGTCCCTCCATGCTGATGTTCCTGGGAGGCATCTAACCTCAATTTCTGTTTTGTCACTTTGGTGGATGTGCGGCTCTACCCCGAGGATCATAGAGTCACCTATTATTAAGATGCACTTTTTGTTTGGCTTGTAGGTTTTTGTTGTGGTTTGTCCATGCATTGTGTGAGGGTCCTCTCCACTGTCATGCCTGCCCTGGCAGTAGGCTTGGATGAAAGTGGAGAGAACCTATTTGATAGTTTGATCCATGTTGCAGTTATTTCACGAGAGTTATTTCACTGCGCGTTCTGTTTTCCTACCAACTGCCAGCCCCCTGGTCTGCTAGCTCTCTGGGAGAGTGGTGCTGGTGGTTGGTGCCTTAAGTCTGAGTGCTGCACAGCACAGCTGAGTTGCACCCTGAGAAAGTATATTTCAGCATGAGTGGTGTGTAGTTGAGTGCGTAGATCATTTAGTGCAGAGCAAGTACAGCAATGTCCCACCTGCCTCAAGTAAGCTCCAGTGATGAGGGTCCCACAGTATCTGCAGTTGATGATGTCCATGTTGCTGTGTGGGCAACAGACAAAAAAAAAAAACAAAGTTTCCATAAATCTAAGGCTGGATGGATGGTACACAAGGTGAACCCCCTGAGTCTTCCTCAGACTGAGTTATCAGGAAGTCGAAGTGGAAGTGTGGATGAAAGTAAAAGCACCTATGCAAACTGGCTGTAGCAGAAATAAGGAGGATGTGTGAATGGAAATATAAATCCTGCTTAAGAGGGGAAAAAAAAAAACTAAAAGGTTTTTTATTTTTGAGAAGGTTACAAGGTTACTAGAAAGGAAGTAGAGAAGGAGTTCAGATGAAAATAGAAGTGCCTGTGGAAATAGTAATGGACAGTTTGTTTTTTTATGCCCCTAGGAAGAAGGTTGCCCTAGCTCTAGGAACAACCAGGAGGCCCACCTCAGATGAGCAGAGAGGGAAAGAGTTCTGGTAGGGAGTCAGGAAGTCCCTCAGGCAACCAGGACCCAGAGTGTGAGAGATCTGGTAGGGAGTCAGGAGGTCCCTCAGGTAACTAGGACCCAGTCCATACAGGGCCTTATAGGTCAACAAACTGACTTTGAAGGTGATAATGCCACTTCAACGGCAGCCAGTGCAGTTCATGCAGGACCAGGGTTATATGGCAAGATGTCAGAAGGCCTGTCAATAGCCTGGTCACAGCATTCTGCACTAGCTGCACGCATCGCAGGACACCTCCACTGACCCTGCGGTAAAAAGCATTAAAGTAGTCAAGTCTGGATGTGACAAAGGCATGTCCCAGTGAGGTCTGATCTTCAGGAGACTCAAGGCCTTGATCTGGGCTATATTTCTGAGATGGTAGAAGCCATTTCAGACTACAGCCGACAGCTGAGCCTCAAGTGTCAGGATTTCATCCAGAATTACCCCCAGATTCTTGACCATAGCAGAGACCATCAAACTAAAGGAGCCAGCCCTTAAAGAAGGCAGGAAATGAGTTCTAATATGTAGCTGTTTATAATGTTACCACTTACAGACATAATATCCATCAGCCTAAAAGATCCATATGCAACTGTACCTGAATAAAAAGTGATGTGAAAAACAGTATTTTACATTGTTTTGATTTTATGGGCAGCATTCTGTTACAGTTCTCTTCATGGAACCAGTGATCTGGAGTTTTAACTATGTCACAGTTTGAGCAAAGAACTCTATGTATGGTTCTGATAGGACAGTAGCTCACATTTAGCATTCTGTACTGAAACCGTGACATAGTAAACACTCCATATTATTGGTTCCATGAAGAGAACTGTGCAGAATGTTGTCCGTAAAAAAAAAAAAATTTGAAAACACAGTTTTTCACATTAGTGTTTATTAAGGTACAGTTAAATATGGCTCCTTTGGAAGCAAGTTTATCACTTCTCTTACTAAGAACATTACTAACTGCTTCCAAGTAGCCCACATTTCCTGTCCCCTTTAAGCTCACCATCTCCTTGGTAACCTTCTCATTCCACTGACAGCCAGGTTCAGTCATCATTACCTCTGTCTTGCCAGGGTTAAGCCTGAGCCAACTAGAGGACATCCAGTCCTGGATCTCAACCAGGCACAAATTTAGCACCTTTACCGCATCCAGCATCCAGCATCCTGGGTGTAAAAGACAAGTACAACTGAATGTCATCAGCATAGCAATGAAAGCCCACATTACACCATCTAATGATCTATCCTAAAGGCAGCATATACACCACATAGATACATAGACAGTGTCGGCAGATAAGGGCCTATGGCCCACCCAGTCTGCCCATTTGAGCTTGTAAGTTCAGTTTATGTTTTCCTAGAAGTCTGTTGCCCCTTACCCCTGACCTCCAGAATTCCTTTATGTCTATCCCATGCATTCTTAAATCCCGTGATTGTTTCAGCCCCCACCACTTCCTCTGGCAGGGTGTTCCACTTGTCCACCACCTGTTCTGTGAAGAAATTCTTCCTCACGTTTCCTCTGAATCGTCCCCCCTCCAACTTCATCCCATGCCTTCTAGTCCTGGAACATATTTTTCGCTTAAAAATAGTGTATTCCTGCACCCTGTTCCTCCCTGTAAGATACTTGTATGTCTCTATCATATCCCCTCTCTCCCTCCTCTCCTCCATGGAGTACATGTTCAGTTCCTTCAACCTGTCCTCATAGGACTTGTGATGCAATCCATGCACCATCTTTGTTGCCCTCCTCTGAACCTTCTCTACCCTGTCTACGTCCTTACGTAAGTAAGGTCCCCAGAACTGTACACTGTACTCCAGGTGGGGCCTCACTAGTGTCTTGTATAGTGGAATTATGACCTCCCTTTTCCTGCTAGTGATGCCCCTGCCTATGCATCCCAGCATCCTATTTGCTTTACCTGCTGCCTTGTCACACTGTTTCCCTACCTTGAGGTCATCAGAGATGATAACCCCAAGATCCCTTTCCTGCTTGGTGCATGCTATATCCTCACCCCCAACTGATATATTGTGCCAGGGTTTTGTGCCCCATATGCATTATCTTGCACTTCTTTGCATTGAATTTCAACTGCCAAACCCTGACCATTCTTCAAGTTTCTGCAGGTCCCTTCTCATTCTGTCTACACCCTCTGGTGTGTCTACTCTGTTACAGAGCTTTGTGTCATCAGCGAACAGTGAAATTCTGCCTTCTAGGTCCTGCGCAATGTCACTGATGAAGATGTTGAATAGGACCGGTCCCAGCACTGATCCCTGTGGTACCTCACCGGTCACTCTTCCCTCTGTGGAGTGACAGCCATTTACCACCACCCTCTGTGTCCTGCTGCCCAGCCAGTTACCTACCCACCACACTACTGTCCTGCCCACACCCAAATTCCCCAGTTTGTGTAATAGTCTTCTATGTGGCACAGTGTCAAAGGCCTTGCTGAAGTCCAGATAGGCTATGTCCACTAGCCTCCCCTGATCCACCTCCCTAGTCACCCAGTCAAAAAATTCAATGAGGTTGGTCTGACATGACCCCCCCCCCGGTGAAACCATGCTGCCTTGGGTCCTGTAGTCCATTGACAACCAGATGTTCCACCAATCTCTCCTTCAGTAGTGCTTCCATGATCTTCCCCACTACCAAGGTGAGGCTGACTGGTCTGTAGTTCCCCACTTCTTCTTTGTTCCCACTTTTGTATAAGGGGACTATATCTGTTATCCTCCAGTCTTTGGGTACATCCCATTTCCATTGATCGGCTAAACAGGATAGCCAGAGGTTCAGCCACCACCTCTCTTAGTTCTTTAAGGACCCTGGGGTGCACCCCATCTGGCCCCATTGCTTTATCAACTCATTACTTCCAGTTCCTTCAGGACCCTTTCTCGTGTAAAGGGACTTGTGTCCATTTCTGCACCATTGTACTCCCTTCAGACCCATTACCCTCCTCTTCCTCAGTAAAGACTGAGCAGAAATACCTGTTCAATAAGTCAGCTTTACTGTTGTCATCCTCCATGCAGCCCCCATCCTCCCCTTCAGTCTCACTATCCCTCCCTTTGCCTTTCTTTTTTCACTTATGTACCTGTAAAAGGTTTTGTCCCCTCTACTCACTGATTTTGCAATGTGTTCTTCTGTCTGAGCTTTGGCTACCCTTACTGACCTCCCTTTGCTTCTCCTGGTACTTCTCCCTATCCCATTCTGCCTGTGTCTTTTTGTATTGCCTGAATGCAATCTTTTTGGCTTTCAATTTCTTTGCTACCTCTTTGGAAAACCATAATGGTCTCCTCTTCCTTTTCCTCTTGCTAACCTGCTTAATGCATAATTCTGTTGCTCTTGTAATCCCCATTTTAAATACTGCCCACTGTTCCTCAACCCCTGATTCCTGCCCCATTCCCGTAATGCCTCTTTCAAGTATCTCCCCATTTTCCCAAAGTCTGCTCCCCTAAAATCCAGGATACATGTTTTTGTGTGGTTTGGTTCTGCTCTTTCTGTGATTTCAAACCACAATGACTGGTGGTCACTGTTCCCCAGGTGCTCCCCACTGTTACCCCCATCACACTGTCCCTGTTTGTGAGCACAGGTCTAGTACTGCCTTCTGCCGAGTTGGTTCCATGACCAGTTGCTTGAGAAAGGCACCCTGAAGGGAGTCCAGGATAAATCTGCTCCTAGTTGATGCTGCTGCTGGGATGCTCCAGTCCACGTCTGGAATATTGAAGTCTCCAACCAGTACTACCTCACCCTTGTCTGCCATCCTTTGGATGGCTAGCATCAGCTCTATCTGTTTCTTCCTCCTGGGCTGGTGGTCTATAGACCACACCTGTGCGGATGGCTGGCCCCATTTTCCTTTCCAGCTTAACCCACAGTATCTCTCTCCCATTTTGTTCCTCCTGGATCTCTGTGGCCTTTATGTAATTTTTCACATACAGTGCCACTCCTCCTCCCTTCCTGCCTGCCCTGTCTCTTCTGAATATTTTGTAGCCAGTTATGGCCATCTCCCAGTCGTGGTTATCATTACACCAGGTTTCAGTGATGGCCACAATGTCCAGGTCTGACTGCACCATGGCAGCCTCCAGATCTTCCATCTTGTTGCTAAGGCTCCTGGCATTTGCACACATGGCTTTCCATGATTTGACCTCCCTAGACTGTTTTGCTGTTCTACTCCAGCCCCTTCCTTGGTTGTCCTTTATCCCTGGTTCTTCTTGTTGTCTGCCCTTCTGCTGAATTTTGCCCCTTTTCTGCCTATCCACCTTTTGGGTGCAAATCTCCATCTTTTGCACACTGCTTTGTAGAGATAGCCACTCCTCTGGTTCACTGGTTCCACTGCTAGCTGTGGGGGGTGAGCAAGTAGGTACCCTCCTTGTTGGCCTGCCACCCCCCTTTGCTAGTTTAAATGCTTGTCAATGTAGCATTTAAACTTATCACAAACAACATGAGTGAGAAGATCAATCCCTGAAGCATACCACAGAGCAGCAGCATTGGGCAAGAGGAGAAATTTCTAATCACCACCCTCTGCATCCTACCCATGAGGAAGGACTAAACTAGCTGATGACCGTGCCAGGGAGTCCACAGTGCTCCCTGAGTTGATCCAATACAGCCCATGGTCCATGGTGTCAAATGCTGAGGGGAGAGCGAGGAGAATGAGAATTGACTGCTCCCCTCTATCCCTCGCCCTAAGAAGGTCATTGTGCATCCTGACCAATGCGGTCTCAGTGCTGTGCCTTAACCTAAACCTAGACTGGAGAGGTTCATAGTTGTTGAAAGCCATGAGCATTACTCAAGCTTTAGCGCCACCATCTTCTCAATAATTTTTCCCAGAAAGGAGAGGTTAGAGATAGGTCTGTAATTCACCAAACAGTCCAGATCCAGCGATGGTTTCTTAAAGAGTGGCCTAACCAGTACATTTTTCAATACACTCAGAAAGGCTCCCTCAGAAAGGGAATACTGGACTATCTCAGTGAATACTCGACCCAGAATCCCTACACAGCTTACAAGACACATCAAACCTGGGTCCAGTTCACAAAAGGTGGGCCACAGCTCCATAATCACCCCACAGACCTCCTCCACTGAAGTCAGACTAAACTCCTCCCAGACAGGCAGGTAGCCCTCGTCCACCACCAGCTCAACCATGCCAGGTCACAACAACCTGGTTGATGAAATTTCAGACCAAACTGAAGACACCCTGTCAGAGAACAAATTGAGCAAACTCTTTGCAACATGTGGATGAATTAGGTCTCACTGGATGTAGACAAACTGGGTGAAGAAGTCTGTCTACCACCCAGAATAGTTGAGCTGGTGGGTTTCTTCCAGCTGAAATTCACCTGGACAGGAAGAAAAAATTACTCACCTTAGTAATTGCTTTTCTTCTCATGGAGTCTTGCTATATTATAACAATAGCAGTCAGCCACTGCAGCTGAACTGCCCCGGAGAGGAAGGAGTTAACTCCAGAAGATCTGGAGTTCTACAGCGCGAGGGCGCTATGACCAAAGCTCTATCTGGCAGTTTCAAATGAAACTGTCAGATCTTTATGAAGCCAACATCAAAAGACGGAAAAAAGTCTGTGTGGAAAACTACACTAGCCTATGGCTACCTACTAGTAGTAATAACAACAATATAAACAACAAAGAAACACCCAGAACCATAATAACAAAGATTGATGGTATTATGGTTCGCTCCTAACTTGACAAGCCCATATGAACCCCCCTTCCCCCAAGACTCAAGTCCAAGAAGGGGCAATAAAAATAACCTAAATGAACAATCTAGTCCCTAACCCAAAGGAAAACAGGGTTAGGGAAAACTAAAATGGCATGACACAGTGCTTGCACCAATTTGCCACCTCTACCCAAGTAGGAGTTCTGAGAGGGGCAGGAGGGAGGGTGGTTAGAATAGCAAGACTCCATGAGAAGAAAACAATTACTAAGGTGAGTAATTTTTTCTTCAAACACCATGAAGTCTTGCTATATTATAACAATAGCAGATTACACAGCAGTACCTCCATGGAGGAGGGTCAGAACCTACTTAGGAAATAGGCTCAAGAAGCACAGCTGTGCCAAACCGAGCATCTCTCCTGGACTGGACATCAGGGAATAATGCTTGGTAAAGGTGTGAACTGTCTTCCAGGTAGCAGCTTGACAAATCTCCAGAATAGGAATGTCTCTAGCAGCCGCTTAGAGACGCAGCTGTACCCCTGAGGAGTGGGCCTCAATCCTGAGGGGGTATCTACCCAGTTTCTGATAACAAAATTGGATACAAGAGACAATCCACCTTGCAATTGTTCTCTTAGTGGCAGGTTTCCCTTTGCCAACCTCGCCATAGGTAGAAACAGTTGGAGGGATTGAACCTATGACCTCTGGTGCGCTCTAAATAGTAACTTAATGCCCTTTTGACATCCAAGCTGTGCAGTCTCCTCTCACCTGAGGAAGAATGCTCAGTGAAAAATACTGGGAGGGAGATAGATTGATTCAGGTGGAAATCAGATACCACCTTGAGCAAAACTTTCTATTAGTCCTAAGGACTACCTTATCTCTGTGGAAAGAGATAAAATCTTCTTCCACTGACAGGGCCTGTAACTCACTTATCGTCTGGCAGAGGTGATAGCTACTAGAAAATGGTTTTCAAGTTAAATACTTGAGTTCTGCTGAAGACAGAGGCTCAAGGGGTTGCATTAACTGAGCAATGCAAATATTCAGGTCCCAGGCGGGAGCTG
Organism: Neoceratodus forsteri; assembly: GCA_016271365.2. Taxonomy (NCBI): domain Eukaryota; kingdom Metazoa; phylum Chordata; order Ceratodontiformes; family Ceratodontidae; genus Neoceratodus; species Neoceratodus forsteri. The sequence goes on along the minus strand of CM057449.1, from coordinate 172,007,078 downwards.
GTTCCCTAAAGGAGGGTTAGTGTGAAGCAACCCTTTAAAAACTTGGAGAACACAGGGTGAGAAGAAAGGAGGCAGGCTTCCTGCTGCACACAAAAGCAGAGACAGCTGCCAGATGAATCTTCAGGGTAGCTGGTCTAAGGCCTAAGAATTCAGATGGACCAAATAGTCCAAAAGAATGGGAAGATCAGCAGATTCTGGGGTAATCTGCCTCTCAGAGCACCAGATGGAAAACCTCTTCCACTTAGAATTATAAGTGGCCTAGTGGAAGGCTTCCTTGAAGCCTTTAAAATATCCATAACACCTTGAGAAAGGTGTAAATCAACAAATTCTAGCTCCTCAAGAGCCAAGCCTTGAGGTGGAGGGACTTGAGGTCCGGATACCACACTCTCCCCTGTGCACAGGCCAGTAAGTCGTGAACTCTGGGCAGGCTCAGGGCAGGGTGGACTGCCAGGGACAGGAGCAGAGGGTACCAGGGCTGTCTGGCCCAATCTGGGGCAATCAGAATCACTCTGCAAGGTTGAGATCTGATTTTCACAAGTACCCTGAAAAGGAGAGGAAAGGGGGGGAAGGCATACAGGAACTTCCCTTTCCAATCCAACAGAAAGGCATCCAGAGGGACTGAGCCCAGTACTGGAGGCCTGCAGCAAAAAAGAGGAAGTTGGTGGTTGTCTGGGGCGCGAAAAGATCTATCTGAGAGTGCCCCAACTGGCAAAGACAGACCCCAGTACTTGTGGATTCAGAGCCCATTCGTGATGGCCCTGAGAAATTCTGCTGAGGGCGTCCGCCAGCACATTGTCCTTCCTGGGAGATGAACCGCTATCAAGGAGGTGTCTGGGAATAAGCCAGAGACCACAACTTCATTGCTTGATGCACAAGGCTGAAGACCGAGTGCCCCTTGCTTGTTGATGTACCACATTGTGGTGGTATTGTCTGTCCTGACTTGAACCACTTTGTTCTGGACAGAATCTGAAAAGACCAAGAGCTAAAAGACAGCTCTGAGTTCCAGAAGATTGATGTGGAGCAGAGATTCCTGAGAGACCACACTCCCTGAGTGGTAAGGTGCCCAGGTGAGCCCCCACCCTAACAGGGAGGCATCCGTGGTGAGGGTGAGGGAGGGAAATGGGAATGAAGGAACCCCTTGTTTCAGATTGCTTGATCCTGCCACCAGTGTAAGGCCAGGATCAGGGTTTGAGTAACTGGGACCAATTTGGTAAGGGGTCCTTCCTCTGAGACCAATAGGCCCTCAAATGGAACTGAATGTCCCTCATCTGGAATCTTGCTCCCTGCACAACAGCTGTGGAAGCAGCCATGTGCCCGAGGAGTTGCAGAAAATGCCTTGCTGGTCGAGAGACCTGAGGGTAAGGAGGATGCCAGGGTGATGAGTCTGTCCACCCTTTCCGAGGGAAGAAAGGCCCTGGCTAACCTTGTGTTCAATTCTGCGCCTATAGAAAGTTAGGGCCTGAACTGGTTCCAGAACTGACTTTGGTAAGTTTAGCAGGAATCCCAGAGAAGTGAGAAGCTGCAGGGTGACTTGCAAGTGGGATTTCACCTGACCTGGAGACTGACCCACAATGAGCCAGTCGTCCAGGTGGGAAACACAACAACCCCTTGCCTTCTTAAATGAGCCACTACTATAAGCGAGACATTTTGTGAATACCCTTATGCAGAGGTAAGGCTGCAAGGGCATTGCCCTGAACTGGTAGTGGCCTGAGGGCAGTTCGAACCTGAGGTACTTTCGTGGGAAGGCCTGATCAGAACATGAAAATAGGCATCCTTGAGGTCCAGGGAAGCTAGCCAGTCCCCTGGCCTTAGGGAAGGCAATATCATTGCCAGAGTTAACATTTTGAACTTTGGTTTCAACAGATGCTTGTTCAAGTATCTTAAATCCAGAATGGGCCGCCATTCTCCTGTCTTTTTTGGGGTAAGAAAGTATCTTGAATAAAGCCCCTTGCCCTGATGGCAAGGAGGAACCCTTTCCACTGCTTTGCAGACCAGAAGAGAAGAAACCTCTGCTTCCAAAGCAAGGGCTTCTGAAGGATTGCAGGTGGAAATGCCTGGCTCTCATCTTTGGAAAATATTTGAAGCTGAGAACCAGACCCTGGCCTATTACCTCCAGAACCCATCTGTCCGAAGTTAGGGACAGCCAGCTCTGGCTGAAATAGGCCAACCTGCCCCCCACTGGTACAGGAGAATCGGCCCTGGGCACCCCATCAGGGTGCCTGCTTAGCAGCAGCCTTAGGCTGAGGGGAGGGAGACGGTCTACTTGCGCCACGTCTACCCCTGCCTCTGAAGAAACCCCTCTGCGAGACAGCAGAGGAGGCTTGAAATTGGTAAAAAGGCCTGGAAAAGGGTCTGCCCCTACCTCTGGGAGCATGCCTTTGTGGCATGGCATGCTTCTCCTTGGCCTGGGCACTTTTGTAGGTAGTTCTGTATTCATCCATCTTTTTCATATAATTTTCTGTTTGCTCCCCAAACAGAGAATTTCCCACTACAGGAAAATCCATAGCCTTTGACTGAGTATCTTGGGACAGATTAGTGCATCTGAGCCATGCCAACCTACGGAAAGCTACAGAAGTGGCCATGACCCTGGAGGAAACATCATTAACATCAACAGCAGTATGGAATTGAACTTTAGAGGCTTCAATGCCATCAGCAGCCACCTGTTCCAACTCACTAGCCAGCTGGCCATGGGCCTGCTTGGCTAACTGCAATACTGTGTCCCCCTAGATTTCTGATATCTAGCCACATAAGCCATATAATTTGCCTGCCTGAGTCCCAAAGAAGCTGCCATATACTGTTTCTTTGCCATGGCATCAATCTTCCTAGAATCCTTGTCAGGAGGATGTGAGGCCAGAGGAATATTAGCCTTGTCACAGGCTGCAGCTTTACCACACCTACATGACTACACTGCTCAATAAGGAAGTCTGTATCCGAGCCTGACAAAGTATACCTTCTGTCCATTTTTTATCTACAGGAGGGACAGAATGAGGATTTTTAAAATCTTTGTTGTTTGCTTCCTAAATGACTTATGCAAAGGAATAGACAACCTCCTAGACTCTGGAATATCCATCATTTCCACATAATCAGGCTCCTCTTGCTCATCCACAGCCTCCTCTAAAGGAAGCTGGAGGGTTTCTGCAACCTTTTGTAAAAAATAAAGAAAGAAGGGGACTCAGACAGAATAGGGAGATTCTAAAGGTCTGTCTGGAGAAATGCCCAGTTCAATGGAGCACGTCCAGACCCTCCCAGCCACACATATATTGATCAAATTCCTCCTCCCCTCCTGTGGTTCATAAAATCCTCAAATTCAAAATCCTGAACCACTGGGACTGAACGACCAACCTTTTACCAACTGTTGGTGGTTCTACAGATCCCTGAGACAGTGACTGGACAATCTGAATGGCTTTAGCTATCTCTGCAGCAGTTGGAGACACAATTCTGGACTCCAAACCTCCTGATTTCTTTGTCTTTTTACTTGGGACTGGTTCCTCTGAACCAGTCTTCCTTTGGCCCGAGGAAGTCTCGCCCTGGTCAGAGGGCACTCCCTCTGGTCCAGTGGGTACTGAACCGGGCTGGCCATCCGGGTCAGCGGACTTTTTGGCCTCTCGTTCCCTGAGCCGGCCCAATCTCTTCTCCAGGGTGGCTGCAGGGAAATTTTTACACACCTGGCAGTCTGACAGGAGGTGGTCAGCCCCCAGACAATAGACACAAGTGGTGTGTGGGTCAGCCTTGGCAAAGGCGTCCCCACAGACATCACAGTGTTGAAACCCAGTGGGCCCGGTTTTTCTTTTGGGTTTCTCAGACATAATGCCAGCCTAACCAAAAACTTGCCCTTTTGATGGCAGTGCCAGGCAAGACACCCTTATCGGTTCCTAACCGTGTCACGGGTATTTGAAAAACCGTAATAATTTCGTTTTTTTTAGAACCGATAAGAACCGGGAACCGCACTCTAAAACCCACAGTACAGTTTTAAAAGGCAGAAAAAACCAAACGATCGGTTCAAAACCGAACCGATAATTAATTTTCCACACAGACTTGAATTTTTGTACTTACGGTTACCAGATAGAGCTTTAGAACCGAAATGCAGTAAAAATAATGACTTTTGCCGGTTCAAATGAACCGAAAACTACTCTCTTGAACCGAGAATGAACCGAGCTGAAGGAGCTGATCTCCGGAGCGACTGTTCAGTGAAGCGGAGTAAAGAATCTGACAGTTTCATTTGAAACTGCCAGATAGAGCTTTGGTCTCAGCGCCCTCGCGCTGTAGAACTCCAGATCTTCTGGAGTTAACTCCTTCCTCTCCGGGGCAGTTCAGCTGCAGTGGCTGACTGCTATTGTTATAATATAGCAAGACTTCATGGTGTTTGAATGCTGCCTTCTTATTGGAAACTGTCCTTTCATACTCATCGTAGTGAGTCCTCAAAGCCAGTCTGTCCTCATCTGTCTGTGACTTCCTCCGACAGTGCTCTAACCTCTGTCCCTTGGTCTTTAACTCCATGAGCTCCCCATCAAACCATGGGGATCTCAAGTGCACAGACCTGAGTAGTATAAAGACTGGTGCAACTGCATCAAATGCAGTAGTAATGGCCCTATTATAGGCCGCCACTACCACATCCAATCTCGTCACACATGCAGCCATCACTCCTGATAGATCAACCACCACCTGGAGTCCTTCTGAGGGCAACTCCCTTAAAGGGTGATAGCTGACAATCTCCACAGTAGATTGACTACACCGGGGGGCCTGAACAAGAACCTCACCATACAGTGATTGGATCAAGCTTGAGGTTGTTAATCTCCAGTCCCAGTGAGAAGGCCAAGTTCAAGGCATGACTGTGCTGATAAATTCCAGAGGCAACTAGCTGTGCTAGGCCCAGTGATTCTATCAACTGGAGAAAATCTTGACCAACTTGCGAGAGCTCATCGTTGAGCCAGCCACTGACCTCACTCAGAATCAGTCATCTGGGTGACTGCAACAACTTCTCGGTGATGAAGTCTGTGAGTTTTGCAGGAACTCCCTCTCATGCCCCAGTAGATGGTACACCAGAAGAATCCAGCAACCTGCACCTAGGAATTGCATGGTCTGTGAAGGAAATTGATGGTTGAGAAACCCATTGCTCCACTGTTTCAAGGTAACCATAATTGGGCACCTACAAAGACGGCGACTAATTTACAGTGCCTGTGTTAATCGCTACCCAGCAGGGGGGTAACCAGATACTGGGCCAGGTGAATAGAGTGACAGGAAGTGCACGTGCACAGGGGGAGAGGCAGGGGAGGGATGGCATGTGGGAGAGGTTGTGTCGAGCAGCTGTCTAGCTGGTCTGGTAGTGTGGTGGGGAAGGTTGTCGGCTGGGAGGTGTAGGGTGCAGGGTTCAGGTTTGGCGCTGCGTTTTTTTTTTCTGCGGGTGGCATTCCGTATTTTAAGTTTTCACCCCGACAAGCACCCCTGGAATTGAGAATCTATAAGTAGGGTTGTGGGGTGTTGAGAAGCCCCCAGGGGATTCTTGAGGAGAGGCACAGCCTCTGCATTAAAACTAGACCTGTAGGTCTCAGGCATACTTTGTTGTTATCACGAGTGTGCATTGCTGAAATTAATTTTCGCGATGTACACTGCCTAAGGGCGATCACTATTTTTGATCACCCTCATGACATGGAACCAGTGCACCAATGCCAGACAACTCACAGTGACATCTTTGGGCTGGCAATGTTTTAAAACAGAGTACTCAGTGACTGCCATGAGGGAGCTCTCTACCTCACTAAATGGTGTGGTACCAGGGCCGGCCCACTGGTACAGTGGTAGTGCTACCACCTGCGGCACTGATGACTCGTGGTTGGGAGTGAGCACAGTGCATCAGAGGGTCAGCAGAGGAGGTACAGTAGGATGAGCATCCCATGGACAGCTCTCCTCCTCGGGAGTTGTGGCTTCCCAGCATGCCAGTGACACCCGGAGAGACTGGGTGTGCAAAGCTGGAGCCACTAGTCAGTGGGCAGAGGTGACAGCGAGTATCTGCAGGTCAGGTGCAGGAATGTGCCCGACCTGCAATGTTGCATCACTTTTACCTCCTGTGGGAACGGATGTCATTGACCCCTGGACCTCCACCCAAATGACGCCCAGGCATAAGCCTCAGTTGGGGCCCTCAGGTTGATCATGGTCTCTCCCCTCGGGCAGCCAAACTGCAGGAGGCAAGCTGTGGACTTTCCAGTCTGGGAAGCATGCCTAGTGTGAGGTCCAGGCACTGAAGAGAGCGTACATCCCCCCCCTTAACCCAGGAGATAAACAGTTTAAAAAAAATGGTGTGGTACGAGGGGAAGTGGTACCAGAGGAACTGGGTAGCAGCCTCCAGTACAGAAGGGTTATTTACATTGGTGCATTGCTGAAGATATGTCACTTAATGGAGCACAAGCTGTGCCTAGCTTGGCCTTATTAACAGCAGCCTAAAGATTGTTTCTTACTGCTTGCCCAGAAGGGATTTATCAACTAGCGGTGCAGAACTATTGCATACCCCACCTATGTTGGGCAGCTAAATGGGGTTTGAACTATTGGAGAGTGTCTGAGCTAACCTGTTTTCTCATTGGAGGTGCAGGTGTGGTAATAAACCTGCGTTTTACATTGTCTCATTATTTGAACCAATACAGTGCAGGTTACTATGGGACAGGCCATACTGTTGTCTCAAGTGGAACTGGTGGAAGATATTTAACCCTTACAGGGCCATGGACTGATACATCAGTCCAGAATTCCTATACATTGTAATTCTGTTGGCAGCCTAAGGGTTAATATGTTGGGAAAGTGAGTAGGTATAGCTTCCCAGGGGACTGTGCCATGTTGTCAGCTAATACACTAAAAACTCTCTCTCTTGGTGTCAGCACCACACATACTAACCTCCCTCAAAAGCAGTTACAACAAGGCCCAGGAGCCACTGAACCCCCTATGGAGCTTGGTGGCAGTGTAAGGCAGGGCCCTGTCCCTGAAGAAAACCCTCTTACATTGGTTTATTCCTTTGATCCCCTATATGATATGAAATAACTTTCTTGGAGAGGTTAATGTAAAGGGAGTGGTGACTGGTACAGGAAGGAGCATTAGGTGCATATCAGCAGATGGCATGGAAGAGAGTGTCCCATCTGTCAGGAGAAGATCTAGGGCAGTGCTATAGGCCACATCCACAGTCAAACAATGGGAGAGACATCTTGGTAACAATTATTTCCCAGAGGTAAGTAATCTTTGTTGCGATAGAGGGCAATGAGTATGGGGTGGAGCTATGAATGGCATTGATGTGGGTAGAGAAGTTGAGTGGACCAACCAGCAACACAACAAGGTACTGCAAGATGGGAAAAACTTCTAGGGAAGGTGCCATCCAGGGTAAAAAAAAGACATGGAGGAGGGGAGCCTTACAAGCTCATGGCTTAAGCCAAAGGTCATGGATACTGACTTCTTGGCCTTGACCAGAAGTTGATGTTTCTGAAAGTAGCGTTAAGATATTATTGAAGTCACAATGAAGCAACATTTCCAGGGCAGAACTGAGACATGGAGTATCATCCACATACCTATGAATATTTAAGATGACACAAGCCTGGGGTCGTCATTAAAGAGCTAGTGTGCTGCCTAAAACTAATATTAGCTTTTTACAGCAGTCAGCATTGCCTTTTATATCTGAGGTACTTTTCCTTTTCCATTTGGATAACTAGAAGATTTTTGTACCTGTTTGTAGGTGTGATGTGTGGAACACTTCTCTGCCTGGCAGCTGATATATCTAGCTCTGTTCCTCCTATTACATCACCAGCATTGTGACATCACTGACGGTGACATCAAAGCTGCCCAGGAAGAATCACTCAGTAGCTGCCAGGCCGTCACCCGTGCTGTCACTTTCAGTGAGGTCACAGAGCAGATGATGTAATGTGAGGAAAAGAATTAGCATCATCAGCTGCCTGGCAGGGTGCTGTTCCACACATACATCATAATACTGTTATATATAAAACTTTCTAATGAGCAAAGGGAAGAAGAAAACTTCTTCAGAACTAAAAAATTTCAACTACTTCCTAAAATTTGTGACACTTACCTGTCTGCTAGTTTTGGTTCTGTTAGCTCTTTAAGGAAGATGGATAATTCTATGCAGCCCTGGAGAACCCCAGACTGTATAGGGAGGGAGGACTGGGTGTCGGCAACCTGCACCAACTGGAGATGGCCAGAGTTAAGACCAGAACCAACTGACTCAAAGATTGATGCTAGGCCAGTGAAGATGTCTGCAATTATGTGCCCAGGTCCATTCCAGTAACACACAGGAGCAAGAAAGCTGGAGTAAAGGAAATCAGATAGTTGAGTATAAACCAGCTTCTCTTGGAGCTTGGCAAGAGCAGGAAGGAGTAATTAATATATTTAATATACTGTCACCAAAAATGAAAGTTAAGTGGTTAAAGTTACTGTAAGAAGCCCACCCCACCAACTCTACCGCACTTCGCATAGAACATGCTGTACATAGCCCTCAATTTGTATAATCAAAATGCTGATTTGGGGCTCAGCTACAGCATGATACCTCAAAGCTTACTGAACACAAGCATTTGTCTAATAATTACTCTGACATTTTGTAACAGCTTATTTAGACTCTGGGGCAGGTAGCACCCCTACTGTGACATGTCCACCTCGGTCATATTAGCTGCTCCTTTAATATATTTTTTAATTTTCCCCACCCTTCTCTACACTTCTAGTTTGATACCTTACCCTTACTGCTTTTGTTATTGGGATGTATTTATCACCTCTCTGTTTATCCCAATAGGTTTCCTTTTCCTCCTGTTATATATTTCTTATTGGCACATACAGTCTGCTGATTAGGGGATGAATAGGGATGCTGATCAAGAGAGCAGAAGGCTGTCTGGAGTATGGTGACATCAACCAGATTGTCTGCTGATGTGAAAAAAGAGATGGATCAGATCAGGAGTGCTAAAGTCATTCTTGACACAACTCAGTCTGCTGATTAGGGATGGAGAGGAATAAGGGTCAGAAGTGTGGAAGGCTGTCTAGTGCATGGTGACATAGAACCCGGACTGTCTGCCGATTAGAGGAAAGAGAGAGATATGGTTGAGCAGAGTGGAATAATGCTTGAAGTATTGTATGGCAGCATGTCCATTCTGCCTGATGAGAGACTGGGATATGGATCAGAAGCGAGAAAGGTAGACAGGTGTGTGGTGACACAAAATCCAAGGAGGTCTGATGAATGGTGAAACAATCCAGTCTGCCTGCTGATTTGTGGAGGCAAAGGGATAAGGATCAGAAGTGAGGACAGTAGCCTAGTGTACAGGATAATGAAATGACCAGGCCTGTCTGCTGAGCAGGGCATGGAAAGGGATATGGATTAAGAGGGAGTGCAGAAGGCATCCAGGTCCATAGCTGTGGTTGCCACATACTTACGTTGCCTAGCATAGATACTGGGGTGGCAAAGTGGCTTGATAGTGTTTGCCTGATAATAAAGGTAACATTTTCTTATTATTTTCACTAATTATGTTTTTATCTTTAAAGTGTGCAGCTCCAAATGTAGTAAGTACCCTTCTCTTTTTATTTAGTATTTTAATTTCACATAAATGTATGCATGGGGAGGCAGAATAAAAAGTGTGTTTGTCTGAGGCACTAAACACGGTCTGGCTTGTGTAGCCCTTTTTTATTGGGGCATCCTAAAGGGAATTCTGAGAGGCTGTTACTGGTTAAAGTGACTTTCCAGTTTTCTGCAAAACACTGATAGCCAGCATCTGCAGGACTCAAACACAGAAACACAGACAGTAAACAAGAAGAAGGCTAAAGTCCATTGGGGCTGCCCTGAGGCCTTACCTTACTCTAGTTCCCAGCACCACATCTCCCCTCCCCACACCTGTGCTCTTCCTGCAGAGTTTACCCCACCTTCTGATGATCCCCTGGAAGTTGCCCACTGTGTTTTGAAACCAGTTATGGCCCCCATATTGACCACATTGCTGGGCAGGCAGTTCCATTTTTCACCTCCCTCTCCATGAAAAAATACTTACGGATGGCTTTCCTAAACATCACCCCCCCAGCATGAGGTAGTGACCCCCTGTAGTTGAACAGTTCTTCACTGTGAACAATTTTGCCTAGCCCACCATATTGTACCCCATTAGCTACAGTATTTATATAGAGGATAATGTAAGGTCAACTATCGGCAACAAGTGTGTGTAGCCATCAAAGGGTTGCCATGGTGACCATTTAAACCCTGAGAATGAAGCTTGAGAGGTTTTGGTCACCATAGCAACCTCAAGAAGGCTACAAATGCTTCGTTGCCAATAGTTGACCATACATTATCTTTTATAGTGTGATCCACATCAACAACAAAAATGACTCAATTACATTTAAATAAAACCTGCAGGGTCCTTACTTTTGTGGGGGGGTTGTCACTGCTGCTCTCTCCGGGTCCAACTCTCTCGCTGTGGCGGTACAGGAAGAGCAGTGGTTCGCATAATGCACATATGCGAACATGTTCCATGCTACTGTACCATCCATATGACGTAATCAAGATGGTACAACATCGTGACAGGACATCAATGGTACAACACTGTAAAATGATGGAATCTGGTTAATAATAACATTCCGTGATACACTATATAGCTGTATTATGTCTCCCTTCTAGCCCCCAGTGAGTAAATGATGAGGTCCTCCGGTCTCTCCTTGTAGGTCTTTCCCTGTTGGCTGTGGATCTTTATAGCTGCCACTCTGTCCTCATCCTTCCTCAAGTGCGGGCTCCACAACTGCACACAATACTCAAATTTCATAGCAGTAAAAAAAAAGCTTGGATTCCAGAACTTTCCATTCCTCTTCACTAAAGACATTTGGTGGATATCATGCTCTTCTCCCCATAGAATTCATCTGTCCCTGTTGGCTTTTTTCTGCCCTGAAGTCATAACTCTCTGCTCTGACATCACAGCTTGTCGCCATGGATATTATTCCAATGTCACAAACAAAGGTAGAAAAAGCAGCAGGAATGGATTATGTCTAAAGGGCTGAAAGCCAGTTCTGAAAAATGTCTTTAGTAATAAATGGAATGTCCAGAAATTTTAATTTGTGATGAATTTTGCATACCTGACTTCTGCTGATGACAACTATGACTTTTTTTTTTTGCTGGAAATTAGAAAATCTCTGTGAGAATATGGCCCTGTCCACACTGGGATTTTTAACCTGTTTTAAAACTGTTACAGTGGTTTCAGAGAGTTGCATCCACACTGTAGGATAGATAAATTATGCTACAAACCGTGTTACAGAACTGTACTAAAACCCTGCTTGGAGCAAGGCTTCAGCTCAGTTTTAACCCAACACGGTTGCCTTAAACCATGTTAACAGCAGTGTGGATGTGATCTGTGCTGTAACATGATTTAAGGGAACCATGTTAACACAGTGAACAAGCATTTGTCAATGCCAAATGTCGCGCTGGCATTGGCTTTGGTAGTGCAATGCAGACACACATTTTGGGCAGGATGTGAAAAATGACAGCTGTACTGTTCATAAGGAGGTGTAAAGAAATGGCAGTGTTGAAAATGTGGCATGTAAATATTGCAAATTTGCGAAGTTGCAAGGGTGCGTGGGAAATATGCAACGCAGGCTTGTAACACAGTCATTTTATGGACTTTTGGCACCAAAGTTTCAACATAGGCATTTTAGCACCTGTGCTCATGTACAGTGTCACTGTCATTTCCCCACACTGTCCCAAAAGGTGATTTCGCACAGCGACCGCGCTATTCTGCCCCGGACGAGCGAAAACACATTTTGGGCAGGATATGTAAAATGACAGCTGTACTGTTCATCAAGAGGTATGGAAAAATGCCAATAGTGAAAATCCAGAGTGAAAATATTACAAATGCACAACGTTACGAGCGTGCATGCAAGTTGCACAATGCACGCTCGTAACAGTCATTTTAAGGAGTATCGTCACCAAATTTTCAACATAGGCATTTTAGGACCTCTGCTCATGAACAGTGCCACTGCCATTTTCGTAATCTGCCCCAAACACTGATTTCCCATAGCGACCACGCTATTGTGCGCCTGAAGCACTGAAACACATTTCGTCCAGGATGTGAAAAATGACAGCCATACTGTTCACGAGGAGGTGAAGAAAAATGACAATGTTGAAAATCTGGTGTGAAAATATTGCAAAGTCGCGAAGTTATGAGCGTGCAAAGCAACTGCGCAATGCACGCTCGTAACACAGTCATTATATGGAGTATTGTCACCAAATTTTCAACATAGGCATTTTAGGATCTCTGCTCATGAACAGTTCACTGTTGTGTTCATAATCTGCCTTGAACACTGATTTCCCACAGCGACTGCGGTATTGTGCACCGGAAGTGTGGAAACACATTTCGGCCAGGATGTGAAAAATGACAGCTGTACTGTTCACAAGGAGGTGTAGAAAAATGACAATGTTGAAAATTTGGTGTGAAAATATTGCGAATTCGCGAAGTTATGAGCATGCGTAGCAACTGCGCAACGCACGCTCATAAAACAGCCATGTTTTGGATTTTTGCCACCAAATTTGCAACATAGGCTATTTGAGAGCCCACCTCATGAACACTGCCACTGTCCTTGTGTTAATCGGTCCCAAAAGGTGATTCCACGCAGTGACTGAGAAATCACTTTTCAGGACCGATTAATGTCATAACAGTGACAGAATTCATGAGGAGGGGTCCCAAAAACCCCATGTTGAAAATTTGGTGCAAAAATTCCAACAAATGCCCGAGGTATGCATCAAAGTTGAAAAAACCCTATTTATTACATTATACAGCTTACCGGCATTTCCTCAGTTCACAGTTGGCTTTGAAGAGTGCAAATGTGTTCCCGGTCCACTGAAGATCGTCATGCCCAGCTCCGGAGGTAAGTATAGGGGTGAGGGGGTGTGGGAGGCAGGGTGCGCAGTGGGTGTGTGCGGGTGGTGGGTAGGGAGACTACAAGGGACCGTTTTATGTTTACAGGTGTAAAAAACAAAAAAAACATTGTGGACGGTTTTTTGTTACAGGTGGGTTTTGTGGGATACAGTAGCCGACTGGGATTGGGCACCCCCATCGCAACAGGGAGGGGGATTGATGCCGAAGGGGATTGGGCACCTGTCAGCAAACAACGAAAGCGGGGGGTGCATGAGCTGAGGGGACTGGGCACCCCTCGTCAAGCAAGAAGGGGGAGGACACAGTATGCTGATGGGGAGGGTTCTCTCTGTTGGCACATAGATGATGGGCTGGGAACCGACCAGGGATTGGCACCCCTGTTCGTAGCGTTTAGCAGCCACTGTGCCGCCATGTTTGCAGCGAGCGGTTATGGAAGGTCCGGCTAAGGCAGACGAAGCTTTGCTCACATTGCAACGGACCTTTCTCTGATGTGCTCGCTAGCATTAACTGGTGCATGGTGTGGCGCCCGGCATGCTGGCTGATTGGGAATGAGGACGACTCACCGTGCGCGCGTGCCCTGCATTCACCCAACAGCGCACCGTGCCTCCAAATCTCCACTGCCGCAGATGTTGGCTGCGCAAAGCTAACAACATAAAATGGCAAAGCTGCACTCTGACACCGGTTCTCAATGACATAAAGTTAAACCTTTCAAACCAGTCATGGCACCGCCATGTAAACAAGAATGAAGAAAGGTCATGATCAATTTGCTAGTTTAGATTTACTTAGTGCACATAAAGAGTTATAATTTTTTCGGGTGCAGATAGAGATCTTCAGAGAATACTTTACGTTTCATTTGACCGTGGGCTTTGGTCAAAATGACAAAGCCTACAATTGCGAAACTGAGAAATATTTTCTGATCTCTGTATCTTGCACCCGAAAGGGCTGCAACTCTGTGTGCACCAAGTAAAATCTGCAAACTACAAATTGGACTTACGGTCTTTCTTCATTTCTTACGTGTGGTCATACCTTTCAACCTTTCTTCACTGAAATGTGTGACAAATGACCAAAATGTGTGACATATCAAGCATGACACTGCAAGCTCAGAACACTATGGCTATCAGTGCACTAATGCTTGCTGATAATTGAACATAAATCTAGTATTATGAATTTCTGCTTTTAAGTCTCAGTGGGAAATGTGGAATATCACCTTCCCCATGTGGGACAAAGAATTTCTGAGCGGAAAATGAGTGATGTACCTCGTAATGTGTGACAGTTGAGAGATATGCATGTGGTGGGAACCATGTTAACACTTTGATCCTTTTTTCTGTGACTGTAAGAGAAAGAACGTAACTTACTAGCATTTTGAAACTTGAAATAAGTTGCCGGTTTGAATGCCACCTTTTCTCCCATTATCTGTTACTGCACCTGGTAGTGAGTATCCCAGCATGCTTTGTGGTACCCGCAAGCCTTTGCACTATTGCCACAATCATGCCCGAGTACTTGCTCAGTCAAGCACAGTGTTGGAGTGCAATCCAGATGCTCTGACAACTATGTTCATGCTTAACACGTGGCCGTACAGTAGGTATGATCCTGATATCAAGTTGAGAGAGTGTGTCCTCTGGTGGTTAAAGGACAATCCAGATTGCTTGGGAACTGGGAGACTGCAACATAGAAACATAGACTTTGACGGCAGATAAGGACCGCTTGGCCCATCTAGTCTGCCCATTTCCCTACACCTACAGGATAAGCTGCAGATCCTAGTTAACCAACACCCTATTTCTTCCTACCCCCCACAAAAATTGCCTTGTCTGTCCCATATATTCTTGCAGGGTTTTATTTAACTTTAAAAATTGATTAGCGTTTTGCTCATAAAAGTGCTAAAACATTGTAAAAATGTATAGCACTTGCCTCATTATGTTTAACAAACATAACACTTCTAGAAAACCTTTATAAATACTTTCTGTGCAGTTAGTATTGTCCCAGGAAAAAAAAACTGCTAATCAATTATTTAAAACCCTGTCTTGAATTCTCCCCCAGTTTTAGATCCCACAACCTCCTCAGGAAGGCTGTTCCATGCGTCCACCACCCTCTCTGTGAAAAAAAATACTTCCTCACATTGCCCCTGAACCCCCCCCCATCTTCAAATTGTGTCCCCTTGTTCTTGCACATCTCTTTTTCTGAAAGATGCTACCCTCTTGGACTTTGTTGATTCCACTGAGGTACTTTAAAAGTTTCAATCATGTCCTCCCCTCCCTCCTTTCCTCAAGGGTATACATATTAAGCTCCTTTAGTCTCTCCTCGTATGGCTTCTCTTGCAGACCCTGCACCATTTTAGTTGCCCTCCTCTGGACTGCCTCTATCCTATATCCTTGCGGAGATGGGGTCTCCAGAACTGGGTGCAGTACTCCAGATGGGGTCTCACCAACTGTCTGTACAGAGGGATAACAACTTCCTGTTTTCTGCTGGTGATGCCTCTCCCTATACATCCCAGTATCCCCCCAGCCCTCCCTACTGCCTTCTCACATTGCTTGCTGACCTTAAGGTAATCTGAAATGATTACCCCCCAGGTCCCTTTCCATTTTTGTTGTTGTTACTACCTCCCCCATTGTGTAATCTTCTCCTGGGTTTTTGTTTCACAGGTGCATTATTTTGCACTTCTTTGCATTGAATCCAAGCTGCCATACTTCTGACCATTCCTCCAACCTTGCCAAGTCCCTTCTCATCCTTTCCACACCTCCTTGTATATCAACCCTGTTGCAGATCTTTGTGTCATCTGCAAAGAGGCATACTTTTCCTTCCAGTCCCTCTGCAATGCCACTTATAAAGACATTAAAAAGGACTGGACCCAGTACTGAACCCTATGGTACCCCACTAGTAACCCCTCTTTAGATAAACCCGCACTAAAAACGAACACTCACTGCATGACCATAGCAAGTCACATAACTTTTCAATGCTCCAGTCCACCCTGCTGCAGAACTGGGTAGAAGCTGGACCCTACTGTAAATAAGATGCATCTCAGCTGGGTTAAACTGGATAAATACAGTAAATCATAACAAAAAAAAGTCCATGCGAATAGAAACCAAGTTCCAATTTCCAGCCTTGTGAACAAAGTTATTTAAAAAATTAAAGTCAAATCCAGGAAACACAATATAGCATTTGGTGTGCTCTTACTTTGGGGCTTCAAGCCCAGAATGCGTCAGTGGAAAGCAAACACATACACTGGGACCAAATCCTGGAATCATAAGATGTCTGGTTCTATGATTCACAAAAAAACAGTCACACAAACAGTACAGGGAGTAGTGCTCTGGAAGAGGATGCAAAGTCCTCAGACAGAAACTGAGTCAAAAATTCCAGAGCACTCAGTAGGTTGTGGGTGTAGAAATAAGTAAGCAATAATACCCGACAGGGTGGGCGGTATTGTGCTATACTGGACTGCCCAGGGGCGTAATGAGGCCTGACGCCGCAGGCGTAGGGCCTTATAGCCCCTAGAAGGTCTGGTATAGCACAATACCGCCCACCCTGGAGGGTATTATTGTGTTTAGAAAATGGGCACTGTCAAAAAAATAAGTTTAATAAGAAAAATTTATTGAAAGTAAGATTTGTAATAAAATAGTTCCTCCGCCTGCATTTTTTGGAGGTGATTGCCATGGTTACAAGTACAGGTGGCAACAGTTTGTCCGCTAGTCGTCACTAGGGGGAGCTCTTAAGTATGAGTCATTCCTAATATGCATACACCAGTTTGTTAGCCTTCCTGGAAGAGTGTATTTTTTCCCCCACTGCTGAGCTGTGGAAGTTAGGTGTGTGACTTTGCGCAAGGCTGTCACATAAAACTAGGAAGTGCAAACCGAGTCTTCTAAATGTTTTTTTTTTTGTAATGTCTGAGATCAACATAGCAGCAGGAGGGAGATACAAAGCAGCGTCGGGGAATTAATTTTTTTTTACCTCATCAGGAGCAGAGTGCGAGAGGTGATGGCGATCAGCGCAGACTGCACAAGTGCAGGTGCCCCATGGCCGCAGTTCGTGGGGGAAAAAAAAAGTTCACCTGCTTGCACTGGTATTCTGCTACTAAATTTATTTATTGTACTTACTTTTTACCATTAGTTTGAATGTGTTCACAAGTTCTTCAGCAGTGGGCACTGACAGAGGAGGCCGGGGGCAGATCTGAGAACAGTGGCTTGAGTAACAGTTGTTTGAGAGGGTGCGACCACGTTCAGAATTAAGCACAACATTTAATGCCACTTTTGGTTCAAGACAGTTGAACCAAACTGGAGAATAGCTGGAGGAATAGCGTTAGCCACACAAGCGTGTGGGAGTGGGGGGGACCCAACAACTAACTCGGGGTTAGCGAAGCGGAAAACATGGCAGTTGCTCAGTTTGAAAATTCAGGGTGCCCAAGAACATCCCAAGTAATGGGGCACCCCAAATAGGAACTTATTATTCAGCGGGCTCTATCGGGAAATACCCGCCCACTGAGATCATGTCCTAGCCAAATCGGGAAGCTAGGATTCTTTAGCCCATTTTCTAACCTCAATTAGGACGGGTCATCTGGAGGTGACCTCAGCAAGTCCCTCGGATTTGGAGATGGAATGGGGAGCTCGCCCTCTGAGGAATAGTCCAAAGACGAGTCCTCTGAAGATGACGACAGGTGTCCGCTGGAGGATGGGATGGATGATGGACGCCTTTTGCGGCTGTCCAACCCAGGTGTCCACCTTCCTCTTTATCTTGTGGCTGGAGCTCCTTCAGCGGTAAAGGCCGCTCAGGAGTGAGGTGTCTAGGTGGAGGATGTACTGTGGATGGATCCTTGGGTCTGGGAAGAATATCCCCTTTGATGGTATTCCACCAAGCATTAAAAAGTGCTCCCACCTCAGCTAGTAGAATGACTGGCAGTGGAGGCGTCTGGTTGGAAGAGCTGGAGGGTCCGGGCATCTGGTCCGGAGGCAGTGGCGACTGGTCCTTGGGCACTTTGTCAATGGGTACATCGGGTGTCAGATCCTGTGTGTCTGGTGGCCTGACATCTGGTTCTTTTTTTATTACTTATTTTTTCTCTCCACCAGCTTTCACTCAATCAGGCCTCTAAGGTGCGTCGCACCCCCAACCCTACCGACCTACAGGGTCTGCCCCTAGAGTGCCTCACCCAACTCCCCGAGACCCTTGATGGCCCGGATAACCCCCCTTACCTCCCTCTATTCCCGAGGAGTGAGCTGCACAGTGGGGTGTGCCCTGTTCTGTCGGCGGGTGGCAAGCTAGCACCAGAGGTCATCACCTAGGAGGCATGGAAGGACGTTTTTCCTCCATGTAGTGATCCCCGACGCTGGCGTGCAATGAGGAACAAGGAGTCAGGCGTACGCAGAGACGTATGTCAACTCCAGTCCTCTGCCAGCATCAACCCTTGTGTTGTGGCATTCCCCAGCCACACCGACATCCCCAGAGTTCCCCAGCAGGCGGCAGTATAGCGGCGGGGAACGCATCCCATCCAACCCCGGAGAAGGACAGCAAGCCATTGGGTGCTCGATCCTTCTCCCTCCTGGCTGACCCCCAGCAACCAGAGTCCATTTCTGAACCTGGGTCACTGGTGTGGTGCGAGGTGTGGTGTCCAGCGCCACAACCCTCAGCACCACTGGGCCGGTTCTTTTGATGGAGGCTGCTGGGCGTCCGGTAAACCCGTGTCTGGGGAATCAGTCAACGGGGCTGACAGCTGATCCTTTGGGGCTGATGGCCTTTCTTTTGCCAGAGAAGCTTGCTCTTTTTCTGATGCAGAGTCAGAATACCCGATCATCTGGGAAACAGACGATGCCCGGTGTTCGGATGGGAGAGGCGTCCGGTATCTGAAGACCTCCCAGCATTTTGCTGGTTCATCTGGCTTCTTGTGTTTCTCAGACATCCCAGAAGGCTTTCAGATGGTGGGTTCTGTGGATTTGCACAAAGCCTGTCACTCATAGGTCGACCCAAGTTTATGAGGTCCGTGGTCCAAGGGGATCTGCGTGTACGGCTGTCCTGTAGAAGACTCCCCACCTTTCGCCCAAGTAGAGGCGTGGTCAACTTCCTATAAGCTGCTTTGGTACCTGAGGGACCAATTCCAACCTCCAGCTGGAGGTGGAAGTAACAGACGCCTGGTGAGGTGACTTTGGGCAGGACTCTGATCTGGCCCTCTCCTTCTCCCGGTGGTGGCGTTTCCCTCGTGATCTCTTCTCCTTTGGGGGGACTCCCTGGTTGAAGAGCACGAACTGTGTCCCGATGGGGCCTTCTACACAGCGGCTACTTGCTGCTGGAGGAGATAGGCCTTCAAGGTGTTGGCGTGGCGAATCCTGGTCTTGTTGTTGAATTTGAGGAAGTGTGGGCAATCGTCTGGCTGGTGGTCTGGGCCTAGGCAGATCAGGCAGGCAGAATGGCAGTCTTTCGCATCTGATTCCCGCATGCACACTTAAAATTTTCGCCGCTGTGTTAATAAAGACATTAAACTTGACGGAAAAACTGTTGAGGAAAGGTTGTTATAACAAGAAAAAACTGCGCGACGCGCAAGAAAAAAGGTGGTCAACTGCAACTATGGCATCCATAGATCCAATGTCCGCGGGTTGATGGCAGGAAAAGAACTGAGGTGGTGCCAGGGGACCACCCCCTTTACACCACGTCTGATGGGGTAGAGCCGACATTGGGGATGGTTCCTCACCACAGACTGCTAGCTATAAAATGTTTCCGTGGGGTCCTAATGCTTTGCGGCTTTAGTCCTAATGGTATTACCTGCTGCAAGAGTTCCCCCTCAAAGTGAGATGTACAGTCATGTAGGAACTTACTGTAACAGTAGATCATTGAGAGAAGCTCTTGCAGCAGATAACACTGGTAGGACTGAAGCCGGCAGGCACCAGAACCACACAGAAAATTTCTAGCTAGCAGTCTACAGTGGGGACACCCCCGACGTCACACATGCTATAAAGGGAGGGCGGTCCCCTGCATCCCCCTCAATTCTCCCGCCAGAGACTCCGGCATCGAGGAGTGAAGGTGATCTGCCACAGAGAACTGAAGTGAATTCAACATAGAGCAACAGTAGTGCTGATAAAAGAATAGTGCAGCCGGCCCAGTGGCGCAGAGGGTTGAGGCACTGGCCGCCACATCTCGAACCACGCTGGCGACCCAGGATCGGGAACAGACTCAGGTCGCTGGGGGCTGGCAGGGGAGGAGAGGATTGAGCGTCCAGAGGACTGCTCTCCTCTCCTCTCCTGGGGTGGGTTGGGGAACATACGAAATTTGCCAGCAGATAAAGGCCTAGAGATCTATCAAGTCTGCTCGAATGTGCAGCTAGCACCCCTTATTCTGCAGCTGCCGCTCCCTTCCACCCTTCCCCTTCATTCACCCTCCCCCTTGTCCTGTCCCATCCTCGTTTGAAGCAGTCCACTGTTCTACTGGATACCACTTCTGCAGGTAACGCATTCCACCCAGCCACCACCCTCTCTGTAAAAAAGTGTCTCCTCATCTCCCTCCTGAACCTTCCTCGCTCCAGTCTCATATCATGGCCCCTGATGTCCCTCCCTTCCCCTACTCTGAACAGCCTCTCTGTACCTGTCTTGTTTATTCTTTTCATGTACTTAGAGGTTTCAATCATGTCCCCCGTCCCTCCTCTCCTCCAGCGAGTACATGTTCAACTCCCTCAGCCTCCTCCTGTTTGATAAGTCCCCCAGCCCCTTGATCATCGTTGCTGCCCTGTGCTGCACCCCTCCAGTAACTTAATGTCCCTCTTCAGATATGGGCGCCAGTACTACACGCAGTACTCCAGGTGCGGTCTAACTAATGACCTATACAGTGGCAGAATCACCTCCTCCATCCTCGAGGATATACCCCTTGCAATACAACCCAGCATTTTGTTGGCCTTTGCAGCTGTCTTCCTACATTGTGCTGAGTTGCTCATTGACCCTGTAATGAGCACCCCCAGATCCTTCTCCTCCTCTGTCTGGGCTAGCTGCACTCCCTCCAGCTGGTAACTCCTCCTTGGTTCTTCATCCCAAAATGCAGCACCTTGCACTTTTTGGCATTAAACCCCAGTTGCAGGTGTCTGACCAGGTTTCAAGCTTTGCCAGATAATCCTGCAACCCCTGCCATCCCCCTTAGGTCATCCACCACTGCTCCTACCTTGGTATCATCAGCAAACAGACTGATCTTGCTCTTGATGTCCAATGATATGTCTGCAATGAATATCCCAAACAACACTGGCCCCAACAATGAGCCCTGTGGAACACTGCTCATCACTACCCTTGGGTGTGAGAGCTTCCCACCCACCACCACCCTCTGTTGCCTTCCCTGAAGGCAGTTCCCACCATCTCACCAGCTTTGCACCCACGCCCTGTACCCTCTAACCTTACCCAGCCTTCGTGTGGCACCAGCACTGGCCGGTGCCATGCTTGGTGGCCCCCGGTGAAACCGGAGGCACTACAAGGAGCATCGCAATGTGGGCTCTCTAGAAAAACATGAAAAGATGGCACGTCTCCAACCGGATGACGGCAGCCCAACCTCCCCGTGCCTCTCTGTTGCAGAGCATCCAGGGTTGCAGTATCCACGCCCACCCAGAAGCAAGAGTGCTCAGGCACTCTATACTCCCCTCCCCGTCGCCCTCTCCGGGGCAGGGGGGCCCCCTCGGCGAAGGGATACACTGGGTCAGCGGAGTGTTGGAGCAGCAGGATGGCGGGTCAGCGGCAGAGGCAATGGCAGGACTGGCTGCCCAAAGGAGTGGACAGAACGTGCCCAGTAGGTGGGGATAAAAAAAAAAAAAGAATAGTGCAGAGAGTCCTCAAGGGGGAAGGTGGTTAGGAACCAGCACCTGCTGGAAGAGCTTATTTCAAAAATCCACTGTTATGGTAAGTTCTTTCATACGTGTACTATCTTACTTTGAGAGTCAGCTCTTGTAGCAGGTAACACTGGTAGGACTGAGTCCCGAGCAGTAAAGGAGATCCAGACTGATCCCGGGTGGAAGAAGCAGAAGTAAAGGAAGAGGACAATGCTCTCAGGAGAGCAGTCCCTGCAGAACAGCAAGTCCAAAACCTGCTCTGCATCTAGAGGCAATGTCAAGACTGTAAAGCCTGATGAACGTATAGACAGAGTTCCATGTGGCAGCTGCACATGTCTGCCACGGACACATTCCTTAAAGTGGCAAAGAATGCCACCACTCCCCTTGTGGAGTGACCCTTCACCAAGCCTGGTAAGGGTTTGTCATATTTTTGGTAACAAAAAGAAATACAATTTACTAGCCATTTGGAAAGAGTCTGTTTGGCTACAGGAGCCCCACGGATTCTGGGGGCAAAGAAACGAAAAGCTGGTCGGAGTGTCTAAACTCCTGTGTTCTAGAGGAATAGTAGTAAAGTGCAGTTAGGTTAGAACTTATCTTAACAGTAGATCTTTGAGAGGGGCTCTTGCAACAGGTAACACAAGTAGGACTGAAGCCGGCAGGTGTCAGGACCCCTTGGATAATCTAGCTAGCAGTATACAGCGGGGGAACCACCCCCGATGTCCCATGTGGTATAAAGGGGCAAGCCCCCTGGTGTCCCTCAGTTCTCCTGCTGGAGACTCCAGCACAAAGACATGGATGGAGAAACTGAAGATCCTCCTGTGACTTAGGAGGCAGGTGAGCTTGCTGCGGATGCAGAAGGAATCCATTGAGGGGAAGGCAGGTGGGAAACAGCACCTGCTGTAAGCTCCTCTCAAAGATCTACTGTTACAGTAAGTTCTTACATAACTGTACTATCTTACTTCAAGATGGAGCTCTTGCAGCAGGTAACACAAGTAGGACTGGGTCCCAAGCAGTACATAGTCCCTTACATGTAGTGTGGAGGAAATAGAAAAGCAAAGACAGAGTGCATCATGAGAGAAGGACCTGCAGAACCGCAAGGCCGAAGCCTGTCCTACACCTCGAAGCAATGTCCAGACTAATTCTTAATGAATGTGTGGACTGAACTCCAAGTGGCTGCTGTGCATGTGTCTGCTGCAGACACATTCCTTAGGGAGGCAAAGGTAGCTGCTACTTCTCTGGTGGAGTGTCCCTTTACCAGTCCCGGCAAGGGTTTGCCGTACTTCTGGTAACAGAATACAATGCAATTCATTAACCATTTCGAAAGGGTTTGTGTTGTAACAGGTGCCCCTAACATTTGGGGGCCAAAAGAGATGAACAGTTGGTCAAATTGCCTGGATCCACGGGTTTGGGTTAAATAAAAGCGAAGAAACTGATGAACATCCAGAGTATGTAACAGAGCTTCTCCTTGATTCGAGTGCTCTGGCTAATAAACAGGCAGGCTGATTTTTCTTTTTTTAATTTAGTTTTTATTCAGAGTTTTTTGACACACAATTCAAGAAGTATCAAGCTTTGCACAAAAAGACATTCATTTGTACCATTTCAGTAAAAAAAAGGAAGTCAATTATATACATTTTATAAATTAATTGGTAACATTGGTTCCTCAGTGTACCCAAGAGGATGCTTTATGAATTACCTCAGTAGCCATTACAATGGTAGTCCATGGTCTTCCCTACAAAGAAAAATCTCCAGTTCCAATAAGCCAGTTGCTAAGATAAATTACTAGCAGAAACCCCTCCCCTCCCTGTTCTTTCCCTTGTTTTGTTTTCCCCCTTCTCATTCTCTTTACCCCCTTTCCCTCTTATTAAAGAATGAGTGTTAGAACTCCAGGGATTTTACCAGACCTCAGTAAACTTGCCCTTGTTAGGGGGAGAATTCAGGGTCCACCAAGGCTTGGTAGAGTGACCAAATTTGCAATTTTCTCATACAATTCGGACTCTTATTTTGGATTCTGGAATTAAGATGTTCTGTATAACATATCTGTTTCATTATTAATCTCCAATCATTAACAGATGAAATAATGTTTCTAGGGACATGGATATGTTGTTCATCCACACTGTCTGGCAGGTATCCTTGCTGCTTTAAATCTTGCCGGAAGGTCTTCAAGCTGGCTCCTCCCACCCACCCGGGTGGTAAAACTCTCGGCTCCGCCCCATGACGCCAGATCTTCCTTACCGCTTGGAAGCTCAGGTTCCCTCCTTAACGCTCTGCGTATAAGACTGGTTCCTAATTCTTCGGTTTTCCGAATTTAAAAGTTTTATGCATTATAGACTTCGGTCTTCTATCCCTCGTGGCTGTGATGGACAAATCGACTCCCAGTTTTCGGCAGTGCCCTTGCGGGCAGAAGATGTCTCAGACGGATCCGCACTCCACGTGTGTCTACTGTTTAGGCCTTCAGCACGACCCGCAGGCTTGCGACCTGTGCTCTTCCTTCTCAGCCTACGTCCTCGAAGACTGTGCTGCCCGTTTACAACTGGGGCGCCCCGAGAAACGTTTTCCTCTGGTAAAGTCTAAAGAGGCCCGGTCGGCGGTTTCCGCGGCGGCGGGCTCGGCGGATCAGCTAGAGCAGATGATCGCCCTCGAAGAGGAGGCGGCGCGGGCCGCATCTTCCTCAACTGATTCCCCTTCACAAAAGTGGGAGCAAGGCAGAAGCAGGAAACTATAGACCTGTTAGTTTAACCTCAGTGATAGGGAAAATGATGGAATCACTTCTAAAGGAAAGAATTGTCGAGTATCTAGAGGCCAGAGGGGCACAAGACCCTAGGCAGCATGGATTCACAGCGGGAAGGTCATGCCAGACGAATCTGATAGATTTCTTTGACTGGGTGACCAAAGTAGTAGATCAGGAGGGGCTGTGGACATGGCCTACCTAGACTTTAGCAAGGCATTTGACACAGTCCCACACAAGATTAATATATAAGTTAGCCAGCCTGGAGTGGGTCCCAAGATGACAGCCTGGGTAAAGAATGGCTGGAGAATAGGACACAGGTAATATTAGTAAATAGGTCCTCAGAAGAAAGGAGGGGTTACTGGCGGGGGTGCAGGTTCAATATTGGACCAGTCCTCTTCAATGTCTTTATAAGCGACATTGCAGAAGGACTGGAAGAAAAATATGTCTCTTTGCAGATGACACTAAGATCTGCAACAGAGTTGATGCACAGGGTGGGGTGGAAAGGATGAGAAGGGACTTGGCAAGGTTAGAGGAATGGTCAAATGTATGGCAGCTTAGATTCAATGCTAAGAAGTGCAAGGTAATGCACCTGGGAAACAAAAACCAAGGGGAAGAGTACACAATGGGGGTGAGATACTAACAACAAAAATGGAAAGGGACCTGGGGGTAGTCATATCAGATGACCTAAAGGTGGGCAAGCAATGTGAGAAGGCAGCAAGGAGGGGCTGGGGGGATACTGGGATGCATAGGGAGAGGCATCACCAGTAGAAAACAGGAAGTTATTATCCCTCTGTACAGACAGCTGGTGAGACCCCATCTGGAGTACTGTGTGCAGTTCTGGAGACCCAATCTCCGCAAAGACATAGACAGGATGGAAGCTGTCCAGAGGAGGGCAACTAAAATGGTGCAGGGTCTGCACCGGAGGACATATGAAGAGAGACTTAAGGAGCTTAATATGTATAGCCTCGAGGAAAGGAGGGAGAGGGGGGACATGATAGAAACTTTCAAGTACCTCAAGGGAATCAACAAAGTCCAAGAGGGTAGCATCTTTCAAAAAGAGGTGTGCAAGAACAAGAGGGCACAATTTGAAGATAGAGGCGGCTCAGAGGTAATTTAAGGATATTTTCACAGAGAGGGTTGTGGATGCATGGAATGGCCTTCCGGAGGAAGGTTGTGGAGTCAAAATCAGTGGTGGAATTCAAGCATGCATGGGATAGTCATAAGGCAATTCTGGGGGGTGGGGGTAGAAAGAAGTAGGCTGCTGGTTAACTAGGATCTGCAGCTTATCCAGTAGGTAGGGAAATGGGCACACTGGGTGGGCCAAGCGGTCATTACCTGCCGTCAAATTCTATGTTTCTATGTAACCACAGCATTTATCCCGCTCTCCCTGGGTTCCTCTTACACAGCTTCCTTTAAGGAGCTTTGTCTGTCCCTCTCCACTAGAGGAGAGGGACCAACGTCTGCTGGACCTTCTTCTCGGTCCAAGAAGAAAGACAAGGGCAAGTCCCTCCGTCGACGCTCTTGGGAGCGGGAAAGGTCCCTCTCCCCGAGTTGTCGGCCATCGACTTCGGTCGATCGTTCAGCTTCGGGCACTGGTCTCACGGTGTCCCCGTCAGGTCAGTTGACCGAGACTCCCGTCAACACAAGTCGAGATCTTTCTCGACCATTGAATGAGTTGTTGACAGCCGGCAATCCCCTCTCCACGGTGGGAGTTGAGGATCGCGGGCTGCCAGTGCCTCGGTTCTGGGCCCTGGTGTACCCTCGAGCCAAGGGAGGGCAGTTCCACCCGTCCTCCCGCTGTCCTCCAGAAAGGCGGGGGTTCTCAGTCTCGGTCTTCTTGCATGATCCAGCCGATCCCGCCGTCATAAGGCGGTCTCGGCACCGCCCAGTAGCGCCGCCGCTCGTCCTCCTCTCCTCGGATGAGGAGGCTTTGGCGTAAGTTACGTGACGTCAGGGACCTCATGTGGCACAGCTCCTTCTGACCAGGAACAAGCCGCGCCGTCGCCCCGGCCATTAAGTGGCTGTCACAGGCGGCGAAACAACCCCTCGTTTTACCGAGGAGCTGTTCCCAGGCGGTTGTTCGACCAAAACCAGCTGCCCACCAATTCCGGTGGAACCTCCGCCTCACAGCCGCTGTTTGGGGCTCCGACCAGAACTCTCGGTCAGCTCAGGGTCTGCCCGATGGGCTGCCGGTCACCCTCACTCCCGATGCCCCTCGGCAGGTGGAGGCAGCTCAAGCCCGAAGCTCTTTACACGGACTCTTGAGGCAGTCCGGCGATTCTTCCTTTTCTCCAAGCGAGTGGACAGGTCCTCTGGAGGTCAGTCGGCTGGGCGACAGCCCTCCGTCCTTCCTGGGTTTACTCAGGCTCATCTCGAGTCACCGGGATGCAGCTCGAACCCGTATCAGCGGGCCAAGTATCCCCTCACAGAGATATTGGACCGAGGGGATTCCCCTACGGAGGCCTTTCCTCTGGCTGAGGCCATTGTGGGCCAGCCTTGGAGCTCTGGCAGCGCTTCGCTTCCTGCCCTCGCCTTCAGCCAGGATGGCCAGGAAGTATGTGGTCCCTACGGTTCTCTGTCCGGTTTCTGGAACATCCCTCAGCGAGGGTTGGTACCGACAGCGTTTTCGCGTGCCCGAGCGCTAGGGCGTCAGACAAACCTCCGACAAAGGGTCCAGAAGTGGACTATGCGGGGAAAAAGTCTCGCTCGTCCTCCCTTGGCCTTAATCGGAAAGCTCGGCCGTGCTGATGGCACATTTCTCCCATGCCCTGTTGGGCTCCTGGGCGAGTAGTCCCTCATCTCGGCTGACCTGCAGACCACGGTTAGCAGGTGCGGGACCAGGGCAGGCGGTGGCCAAGCAGCAACTTCAGACTGCTCTGGACATTGGAGACTCATCGCATGGTCAGTCACGGCCGCGGTGGCTATGTGCCCGTCGGACATGGCTGAGGATATCCACCTTCACAGCAGATACCCAGCACAAATTGGCGGATGTCCCCTCCTGGGGACCGACCTCTTCAGCCCTGGGTGGAAGGCCACCTCAGAGGATCAAAAGTCCAATGTCACCTTGGACTCGGTCTCATCCGCTCAGAGGGACAAGGGCCACAGACCACAACCTAAGCCATCCGTCCGTCCTGCGCACCCGCCGTACAACAACACCAGGGCCAACAGGCTCGCTCTTGGTGTCCCAAACCCAAGCCCGTGGCTTCCTCCTCCAGGAAGCAGGGAGGTAAAGGCCCAGGTGGTCCCTCGGCCAGTCCCTCCTCCAAGCCTGCACAGTGACGGGTTGAGGGGTGTCACCCCCAACCTCGTCACCTCACCCAAAGTTCCCCGATGAGAGCCGGCTCAAGTTCTTCCTTTCCACCTGGTCTGCTATTACCACAGACCAGTGGGTATTGGAAGTGGTAGGAAAGGGCCTGCCTCTGGAGTTCGAGCAGGCCCCACCCTTCAGAGCCGTCGCACCTCGGGGTCCGAAGCCTCGCTGTCAGCTCGCCGAGCCGACATCGCTCTCCTCCTTCTCGAGAAGGAGGTGATAAGAGAGGTGGCGGACCCTCCCTCAAACCCGGGGTTCGTGTCCAGGTACTTCCTGGTTCCAAACGGAGACGGGGCTGGCGCCCCATTCTCGACCTACATGACCTAAACAAGTTCCTAAGTTCTCGAACCTTCAGGATGGTCACTCTGGCTCAGATAATACCATCCTTGGAACAAGGCATGTGGTTCTGCTCTCTGGACCTACAGGACGCGTTCTTTCACGTCCCTATCCATCCGTCCACTCAAAGGTTCCTTCGCTTTCGAGCAGGGGATCCTTTCGAGTTCCAAGCCATGCCCTCGGCTTATCTCCAGCTCCAGGGTCTTCACCAAATGCATGGCAGTGGTGACAGCATTCCTGAGTGCCGAGGTCGGGTTTACCCTTACCTGGACGATTGGCTGATTGCAGCCCTCCAGACAGGAGGTGGTGCGGTCAGAGATCTGGCCTCAGATTTCCTCTCAGGTGGCCTCCTCATCAAGCGAGGCCAGGAAGAATGAACTGGGCGAAGCAGGTGATTCTTTTCATCGGGCAGGCTCGACTCTCTTCGAGCCAGGGCACGGCTCCCGGTGGACAGGGTCGAGGTTCTTTCCTCCTTTGCCCAATCATTTCTGGTTGGGCAATTGCGCCCTGCCCGGGACTTCCTGCGCCTCCTGGGTCTCATGGCAGCCTGTACCAGCGTGGTCCATTGGAACATGCACCCCCTTCAGTGGGGGCGGGCTGGCCAGCCAGTGGTCCCAAAGCTGCGATCCATTGGACCAGCTAGTGACGGTGACCCAGGGGATGTGGAATGCTCTCCAGTGGTGGACCGTTCCAGTTCATCTGCAGGAGGGCATCCCATTTGTCCGCCCCGAGCCGATGGTCTCTCTATCAACCGATGCCTCTCTGATGGGTTGGGTGCCCATCTGGGGAACACAGGCGGCCTCTGGTCCCGAGGAGTCGATGCCACATCAACCTGCTGGAGCTCGAGTGGTCCGCCTAGCTCTCACCGCCTTTGCTCCGTTTCTTCAGGGTCAAGTGGTCTGGGTCAGGCGGACAACACCACGACCATGTACTATCTAAACCGCCAGGGCGGGCCAGCGCCATGCTTCTATGCAAGGCTCTCTGCATCTGGTCACTTATACGCAGCCTGGAGGCAGATCTCTAGCCATTCATGTGGCAGGGCCTCCAACACCCTGTGATGCCTAAGCCGGATGGGGCTCGTCCCAGCAGTGGTCTCTCCTGCCGAGGTAGTATAAGATCTATTCTCCCATTGGGGCATACCTCAGGTGGACCCGTTTGCCTCCAGGAGAATCAAGAGCTGAGGCTGTTCCATGCCCATCCCCCACAGCAGGGATCGCTGCAGGGATGCCTTCGCGGGCCGTGGACCCGGGCCTCTTCTCGCCTTTCCCCGTTCCTTGATGCACAAGGTGCTGCTCAAAGCAAGGGGGACAAGGCGCAGGTGATTCTGATAGCCCCAGACTGGCCCGCCAGTACTGGTGACCAGATCTCCTCAGCCTCAGCTCCAGGCTCCCGAGGCAGCTTCCAGCTCCCCAGACCTGCTCTCAGTCAATCAGGGAGGTATTCCATCCGGACCTTCAATCCCTGCACCCTTGGCCTGGTTCCTGGCGGCTAGGAGTTCCAGGCCTTGGGTCTTTCCAACGAGGGTCCTCAACGTAGTTGAGGCGTCCCGTAGAGTCGACCAGAAAATGCTCGCCTTCAAATGGAAAAGATTTTCCATTTGGTGTCAGAACAAGGGCCTGGACCTTCCTCCTGTTCCTTGGCGAGCATATTGGACTACTTTGGTCCCTTTCTCAGCAAGGGCTTAGGTCGGCGACCCTTAAGGTGCACCTGGCAGCCATCTCTGCTTACGGGCGTGGGCAGGAAGCAGTCGGTGGTGCAGGGAGAAGGTGGTCTGGCGCTTTTCAAGGCCTTGATCACATTTCCTCAGTGCGAGAACCTCCTCCGGTGGGATCTCTTGCTGGTACTGGTAAAGCTCATGGGCAAGCCATTGAACCAATGCACAGGTGTGAACTCTCTCACCTGTCGTGGAAGAACCGCCTTCTTGGTGGCTATCCGTCGAGCCAGAAGGATGGGAGAAGCGCTCCAGGCGCTTTGCATGAGTCTCCTTACCTGGTCTTCACAGGGACAAGGTTGTCCTCCCTCCTGAAATTCCTTCGAAGGTGGTGTCGGGTTTCACCTTAACCAGGTGTTGACTCTGCTGGTGTTCTGCCCAATCACACCTCGGAGGCCGAATATCAGGCTCCCTGCTCTGGACCCTAGAGAAGGCGCTCGCCCACTATAAGGACCGCACGGCTGAAATTCGGGGAGAGGTTCACCAGCTGTTTGTCACCTACGCTGAAGCCGCACCTGGCAGACCTGCAGCCAAGCAGATGATAGGCAGGTGGGTCACCTCCTGCATAGATCTCTGATATAAGTTGGCGGGCATGGAGCCTCCCAGAGGGATAAGAGCTCATTCTACCCGCCATACTGCTGCATCGGTGGCTGCTTCCAGGGACGTCCCTATCCAGGAAATCTGCAGGGCTGCTACCTGCAAGTCAGCACACACCTTCATCACCCATTACATCGACCTTGAGTCACACCGGGATGCTGGTTTTGGGGCCTTGGTTCTCCAGTCTCTATTCCCTAAGTAGGGGGTGTGCGCCTTGCCTCCCTCCTCCCAGAGAACTGCTAGGAGTCTGCCAGACAGTGTGGATGAACAACATATCCATGTCCCTAGAAATACAGGTTCCTCACCTGTAACAGGAGTTCTAGGAATGGTATATGTTGTTCATCCACTCGACCCACCCGACCTCCCCGACTTCAACGCACAACCTGAGCTTCCAGTGGGCCAGATCTGGCATCATGGGGTGGAGCGGAGAGTTTTACCACCCGGGTGGGTGGGAGGAGCCAGCTTGAAGACCTTCCGGCAAGATTTAAAGCGGCAAGGATACCTGCTAGACAGTGTGGATGAACAACATATACCATTCCTAGAACTCCTGTTACAGGTGAGTGACCTGTATTTGTCATCCATCATCATGTTAAAGTCTTTTTGGCTGCTAAAAAACATATGAGGAGGAGGGTAGTTTCCCAGGGTGGAGAGTGATCGGGATAAACCGCCAGCAGGATCTATTCTGCTGTTATTTCAACATTTTCAGCTAGGCATTGCGAGAGCTCGATCTGAAGTGATAGCCAAAATGGCATTAAAAATGGACATAACCAAGCGATGCACGCTGACAGCCACAACTGCGCCAACACTTGCCATATCTCTCAGGTAGGTAATGGCTGAGAATTTCAGGGGAACGAAAATATCTCATCCTGCATTTCCATGCAAATTCTCTCTACAAAGGGGAAGAGGTGATTTTGAGGGCCGGTATGTGGGTCTTCTGCCAGGATTCCAACAGAACCTCCAAAGAGAGATCCCTATTCCATTAATTCAAAATGGATGCTGTGGAGTCAGGGGACAGTTCCCTTAAGACTTTATATAAGTTTCCAATTAAATGGCCATCCACTCTCCCCTGTATTGCCGTCATGAAAAACTGTAGCAACCCTGGGGCCGGAGTCGGCAAGATCAGCTGGATAAAAATGTTCCTCAAAATATGGTTGCGAACTTGGAAGCATCGAAACTGATCTGATATACGTAGGCTAAATTGTAATTTTAATGTATTAAAAGGGCATATACCTTGAGGTGATAACTAGAAAAAATGGGTCAATCCCACTCGCCTCCATCTCTTAAAAGAGTGATCGGATAATACTGGGTGAAAAGTCTCGTCCTCCGAAATTAGTTTACAGTTTTCGTAAATTGAGCGAATTGTCTTGGTCCGTCTCAGTTTTTTCCATAATTGATATGTACTGGCAGTTATTGTAGAAAAGACTCTAGGGGGTAAAGATCATCCCTCAGAGGAAAAAAGTAGTTTGTTTATATCATATAGATCATTAATTTCAAATTCTAGAGTTTTCCAAGGAGTTTTATAGTCTTCTGCCACCCACATAAGGATGGTTAGAAGAAAAGCTGCCCGTGCATATAGAGTAAGATCTGGAAGTCCCACTCCTCCCTGTGCTAAGGATAATTTTAGGATGGATAATCTTATCTGTGGGCGCTCATTACCCCAAATAAAATTGGATATTAATTTATCCCAGGATTTGAAATAAAAGGGGGAGGGAAAATTAGGTATGGTTTGAAGTAAGTAGAGGAGTCTGGGAAGAATATTTTTATAGTTGTTATTCGTTGATGAAATGTAAAGAGTAATGACCATCTGCTCAGGTCTGTTTGAATATTAAGAGTTAGGGGTTCATAGTTGACTAGCTCTAGTACTTCTGGGTTATGTGGGATATGAACACCCAGATATTTTATTTTTGTTGTTAACCATTTAAATGGATAGTTTTTTTTTTTAAGTGTGTAGAAGGAGTGAAGTTATATATTAGAATCTCTGTTTTAGAGTTGTTTAATTTAAAACCTGCTAATTCTTCAAACTGTTTCAAAATTTTTCAGGCAGAGGGTATTGAAGTATCTGGGGAGGTCAGGGACAGAAGTAAGTCATCCACAAATAAACTTATTTTATATTCCTGTTGAGCTATTGGAATGCCCTCTATTTCCTTACTCTCCCCTAATGCTTGAGCCCGTGGTTCCACGTAAAGAGCGAACAGATATGGGAAAAGGGGGCAGCCCTGTCGGGTGCCTCGGCGTATCTGGATGGGGGGTAGCATATTGCCATTGATTCTTATATAGGCTTTGGGTGAAGTATATAGAGTTTGTAAACAAAATATAAATGAGGGGGGAAAACTGAATATCTGTAATGTGTCCCAAAGGAAGGGCCAAGTCACCCTGTCAAAAGCTTTTTCAGCATCAAGGCTAATCAAGGCTGCTGGAATTTTTCGTTTTATGACATATTCTTGGAGAATTAGAGTTTTTCGAACATTGTCTGAAGTGGTTCTTCCCAAGATAAATCCTGATTGATCTGGGTTTATAATTTTTGGGAGAAGAGCTGCTATTCTCGAGGCCCAGATACTCGTAAATAGTTTGTAATCATTGTTTAAAATTGAAAAAAGGCAATATGCTGTAGGGTTTGTCAAATCTTTCTCCGGTTTTGGAATCGGGGAAAGTGTGTCGAAATTCCATGAGGGAGGGGAAGGGGTATCCCCCTTTGCTACTTCGTTATACAGTAAATGTAAACTAGGCAAAAGAATAGTTGAAAATATTCGGTACCATTCTGATATAAAGCCATCTGGGCCTGGACATCGCCCTGGTTTAAGTTTATGAATAGCCTCCAGAACCTCGACTCGAGAAATCTGTGTCTCCAGGGATTTCTTTTGAGTTTCATTTAGATGGGGGAGTTTAAGTCTGGAAAGAAAGTCCGTTCGGTTAGTCACTATAGATTTTTGTTCCTCAGAATATAATTTTTCAAACAAATTGGTAAAAGTCTGATTTATGTGTGAGTTGGTGTAGCTTACCTGTCCCGTGGTTGGGTGTCTAATCTTTAAAATGGTAGATTGTTTTCTGGAGAGTAATTTATAACCCAGTTTATTTGTTCCCTGTGGGCCTCCCTCATGAGTTGTATGGCGTAAATACATTAATGCCTGTTGTACCTTATCCAAAAGTTTCTGTAGTGCTGCTTTGGTTTCCTTCATTTGATTTAGAACCACTTGGTCCCCATCCTTATATAACAATTGATAACTTAGCAGTTCTTCAGATAACTATTTTTCCTCTCTTTCTCTACATTTTTTAGTTGTATAGGCTATTAATTCCCCCCGTATAGTGGCTTTTAAGGTATCCCATAAAATTGCCTGTGAGATTGTAGGGTGAGTACTTGCTGCTACGAACTCAGGAATTCATTTTGTGATGTAGTTCTGGAATTCCTTATCTTTCATTAATAGAGGATTCAATCTCCATAGAGTTCTCTTTGGTGTTCTCCCCATATCCAGTTTTAAAATTAGGGGATGGTCGTCAGAAATCAATTTGGGGCCAATAGATATATCTTGTTCTTTTGAAAAGTGCTCACAGGTTGTAAAGAAATAATCTATATGAGAATAAGAATGGAATCTAGGCGAATGGTATGTGTAGCCAGAAGCTGATGAAAAAGTATGACACCAAATGTCAACTATTCCCAAGTGGTCGAGGATGTTTTTAAAGTGTCTAACCGGCCTTATTTGACCAATGTTTGTGTGGATGTGAACAATCTAAATGTGGTGAGAGGGTCATATTGAAATCTCATCCCAATATAAGCTGACCCTGTAAATGGTTAATAAGGAGAGAAATGAACTTTCGTAGAATCTGGAGCTGGGTTTGAGGAGAGAAATAAACATTGGCTATAGTAACCTGTTAGCCGTATAGTAGGCCTTGTAATATGCTGCCTTGAGCATCAATCCAAGAATTGTTAATTTCTAGAGGTGTATCAGTGGGTGCCAAAATAGCAACCCCTCTCCCCCTCCCCAAGGATAGGAGGAGGCATATACATTATATATTTTCCCCCAATTAAGTTTCTGATGCTCTGGGTCAGATAGATGCGTTTCATGGATAAAATAGACACATGCCTTCTGTTTCTTTATATGTTGCATTACTCAATATCTCTTTATAAGGTCGTGAAGACCACTAGTGTTTTGAGAGTAAATTTGTATTGGGTTAGTGGCCATTCTGGGTAATCTTACTAATTATATCCTTATATTTCGTCCTCAGGGGCCAGGTTGCTGGATCCATCCCGATCACCCTCCACTCAGAGAACAGAGAGATACTGAGATGGAGTGCATTCTTCTTGTGCTCATAAAGCTGTAATTTCAATAAAGTTAACTTTAACCATAATATGTGTAGTGTATGTTTTATTCCCCCCCTTCCCAATTCTTTCTACCTTAAAACTCAAAAACATAACTACTCTTAATTTGACAAACTGTAGAGAACTCAATCCCACCCCAAAGTATCACAGTGAACATTTGTGATACTAATAAATGCTTAAAAATCCACCCCAAAATATGCCTAACATTATATGTTTCTAAACAAATAATAACTAGAAAACTTCGCAGGTTCCTGGTAAGGCAGCCAACTAACTTGCAGTAGCTGACAAATCCAGGGGGCCTGGTGATAACCTATATACAGGTTTACTCCCAAGGGGGAGGTGCTTGCAAGAAGCACTCTCAGAAAGCTCCTGTCCTGGGTCCCTGGAAGGGTGGGAGAGGAGATAGGGGGTATCGACCTGATTCCCTGGAGCAGAGTCCAAAGGAGCAGTGACATCGCCCCAATTACGGTGGACCCAGATCTAGGGTCACCCTGAGGTGGTACCGGCATAATCATTAGTCCACAGAATCTAGACCAAAGGGCTCTCCGGTCCCCTTTATGTAGTGGGCAAGTAGTTTGGATAGCAGAACTAGCTTTGGAAATCTTTGCGAGGATAAAGAGAGGGACATGGTTTCATGCCTTTCTTATTAGGCCCTAACAATATTGTGTAATGAATGTAATTCCCCATGTTATAATCATCTGTTTGATCTAAAAGAGAATGGAAGAGAGGGTCCCAACCACCTCCAGACCCTCTTCGTGGTGTTGATTTTCTGGGGTAAATAGAAGGGGATATTATTCATATCTCTGCAGAAATGTCTCTTATAAAGGGAATATACAAAGAGTATCAAAAGTTCCCTCCAGAAACCATTAGTAACTTGTCATTATCATAAGTTTATCATTTAAAGATGCAGTTCAGGACAGAATGATTCCCTTATTATTGGTAGAAAAGTAAATTATGTATAAAGGGGAGATTAATACCTCACCAATCTAAATGTTAGTCTTTGTCGAATATCTCAACAAACATCAACTTTGCTTGACCGTGCGGGGCTCCCGCTGCTCCAATTCTGCCCAAACCAGTGGGGAAGACCTTGTGAGGAGCCCGGGAAGCTGCCCTGGTGCCACCCACCCTGCACATTGGAACACCAGGTACGCTGAAGTTGTAGATAAACCGCCCACATCCCTTGCTCATTTGGTCACAGTGGAGCAACGTAATTGGGCAACAGTCCTTACTATGCTTGCAGATTGGTCCGCTTCTGAGCCACGCTTCTGGCGCTATTTTTCAAACGGAACTTACAGTGCATAAAAATTATTTTTGGAAGCCGCGTTAAGACCTACACTGTAGGCGGGTGGCTATCCCTTAGGGGGCATTTTTTGACTATTTAAATTCTTTGCTGTGCTGTATTTGGCTATGTAAAATCCTTTGTTGTGCTGCCTTCAGTTATTTAAAACCCTCCACAGTGCTGTATTTTTATTCCCTATACCTCTCTAAATCTGACCCTGTCACTTCTATTGCCAGTGGCTGTAACCTTTGCTGTGATGGAGTGTTGTGTTTACTGAAACTTTAAGCATACTGTTGTAAACCCTTGGCTGCACTAGTTTGTAACCGCTTTTATTTTAATCTTAGCCTTGCAACTGTAGAGTTGAAACTTGGCTAGTCAGTTGCTTTGTTAGGCTAGAAGTGTGACCCAATGCTTACTGTTCATCAACATTTTTTGACTGGTGGTATTTAATGAACTTGTGGTAGCATGCTTGACTCCTAAAGTCTGCAAAATCAGCCTGTTTAAATCCTGTCCTAGCGTACCCCTTACCTCATCACTACCTTTCTGCAAGTTGCTTATGAATTGTAAAAATATTCCTTGTCCTGCATGAGCATTTTCTGTGACCCTCTCTGTCCTCTATCTTGCTATTTTGTCCTCCTTAACCCGCCTCCTGCTAGACTTTTTTTTTCTCTTCTTTGGTCTTGTTCTCCTACTCTTGCTTCCATTAAGTGCTTTGCTCTCTCCCTCTAGGCATCATCCTCCCCCCCCCTCCCCTTTAGCACCTCTAGTGTAGCAGAGAATTAGCCTTGGTGCAGATCTGCCCCCACCCCGGTTCCCAGTCTATAGTTATCACTCTTGTTTCTTTTGTTGTATTTTTAAAGCCAGCCCATTGCTGACGCTCCCCTGAGGGCCCTATTAATTGCCTTGTTCTTCTGTCCTCCAGGACCTTGACTGTGCGGGGCTCCCGCTGCTACAATTCCACCTGAACCGGCAGGGAAGACCTTGTGAGGTGCCCGGAAAGCTGCCCTGGTGCCACCGGCCCATCACATCAGAACGCCAGGTACGCTGAAGTTGTAGCTAAACTGCCCACATCCCTTGCTCATTTGGCCACAGTGGAGTAACATAATTGGACAAGACTCCTTACTGTGCTTGCGGATTGGTCAGCTTCGGGTGCTGTTTTTCAAGCAGAACTTAAAGTGCTTAAAAATTACTTTTGGGAGCCACGTTAAGACCTGCACTGTAGGCAGGTGGCTATCCCATAGGGGTATTTTCCCCTGCCTACCCCAACCCACGTATTAAATAGCGCTCCTCCCCTACAATAAGGCTACATCTCTAAGCCACTCCTCGCTCACTCTGCCCCTACCCTGCCTGCCCCTTAAAGACATCGTCTCTTAATTGCCTCTGTTTTCAGTTCTTCCCTGTTACGTCTACACTGCTCCATATACTTCTGCTTTCTTCCTTCTCTGTTTCTCATCCTCTTTCATAGATGTCCCAGCAATCTAAACCAACAAATTTACCCTGGGTGGCCTTGGCACGGTTGCCAATCTTACAAGAAGGTGCCTTCTCCTTTGGATATTTAGCACCCTAGTGATGGTGGCTCCTGCCTCCTTGGCTGCATCCTCCTAATTACAATAGAGCCTTCTTTGGACTTAAAAAAAGGCACAAATTGGTCGAAGAATTTTACTTGTCAGGATCAAAGCCCTGCGGTTTCAGTAATCGTATTAACTCCCTCCAAGGGCAGTAATCTACCTCTGGCAACTTGACTATAACCGAAAAGAAGGATATACTTGACGCATTCAATAACCACGTTGCTACTGCAGGAATGGCATTTGATAACTCCCCTGCAAACATACTTCACTCCCAGACTGCCAGCCAACTGCCTGAAACTCCGATAGTTTTTCCACCTTTCTCACTTCAACCTGCCCCACTGAAAGAGGTAGAGGACCTCTTGCTTCAGTTGGATACTAGAAAAAGTGCTGGGGCCGACACCCTTGACCCTTATTTCCTAAAAATTGCCTACCACGTACTAGCAATACCCGGCCACCCACCTTTTAACTTAGTCTTATCTCAGGGCACCTTACCACTATATGGAAGACAGCACATGTCATACCACTGTTCAAATCAGGTGACCCTGGCGATCTCAATAACTACAGGCCAATTTCCCTCCTTCCGGTCCTGTCCAAGCTCCTAGAGAAAATTGTAAATGCACAGCTGAGGACTCACCTTGAGTCTAGGGAACTGCTAAATCCTATGCAGTCCAGATTCAGAGCTAAACACAGCACTATCTCAGCCCTCACCAAAGTTACTAACGACTGGCAGCGTAATCTTGAGAGCAAAAACTTTATTTGTGTTGTTTTCCTTGATCTAAGCAAGGCTTTTGACACAGTCGACCATAGTCTGCTCCTCTCCTCCCTTCAAACCATAGGTGTGGACCCCTCCTCTCTGCGTTGGTTTACTGACTATCTTACAGGGCGCCTTCAACAAGTTAAAGCCGAAGGAGGCCTGTCCCCATTAAAAACTCTGCAAAGAGGGGTACCTCAAGGTTCTATATTAGGGCCCTTACTTTTTGCAATCTACATTAATAACATCGACTACTGTATAAAAGAAGCCAACATCCATCTGTTTGCAGATGATACAGTTCTCGTGAGTGCCCAACACCTGAAGCTGCCTGCAATGACCTACAGTCAGAATTCAACCTTTGCAAACCAACTCCTCCAAAAAGCTACTCCTTAATGCCAAAATAACTAAAGCAATGGTCCTCTCCCTTTTATCTGTACAGCTAACCCTGTGTCCAGTGGGACAGTTCCCAAATTACCACAGTTCTAGGTGAAAAACTAGAATTTGTTACAAAATTCAAGTATCTGAGAGTTTGGATAGACCAAAGACTCTCCTTCATTGAACATATCGAGGACTTGCTAAGACGACTTTGGCAAAGGCTTGGATTGTTTTTTAGAATCAACCAATTTCTCACCAGAGATGCCAAGAAACAACTGGTCCAATCCATTTTCCTATCATTGGTTGATTACGCTGACTTCCTCTACAGCCAGTGCCCCAACTCTTACATGGCTAAACTGGACACACTCTACCATCGAGCACTGAGGTTTATAACGGGACTCCCCTTCGACATGCATCACTGCACCCTATATGCGGCAGTGGGGTGGACATCACTAAAGTTCAGACGCCACAGAAACGCCACTCTCTGGACCTATAGAGCCATTTCAAATAAGCTGCCTTACTATATCTCCTGCTGTCTTCCCCTGAGTATAATTGAGAAATACGTGTTAAGAAGTTACTCAGCTATTACACTTAAAGTACCCAAAGCAAAATCCGCTCGGCAGAGGCAGCCATAAGCTCGTGCTACCTACCTTATGGAGCGATCTACAAAAACCCTCAAATTAAGCACTCTAATCGGTACAAATGCCTTCAAGATGCTTTATTTCTGTACAATCAGAGAAGTATGTAACTGCTTCACCCACTCAGACCCAGTACTGGTGTCTGTACTGGTATATAGCCACGCCTAGACCCAATTTTTAGTACTGACCCCCCAGCTTGCTCCTCACCAGCCTAATTGTTCTCTCTCTCTCATCCCTCTGTCTTATCAACACTAGGCCCGTCCATCCCCTTATTCTTCCTTTTCCAACCTCGGATAGGAGTTCACTACCCTGGGTTGTGACATCCTACCATGCCCCGTACTTTACAGCATTCAATCCCGGGGCTCACACATACTCCTTTTCTCCATCCACCTTCTCTACATCCTGTTTTACCAACTCCTTTCTGTGCACCATGCCCTCCTAGCCTTTCTCCCCCCCACCTTCACCTCTATCTGGTGTATATTTTAATTTTTTTTCTTCCGTTACTTCCTCCTGCAACCTTAGATAACCTGCTTTATCTTCCTATAGACACTTCTATGTATGTAAATACCATGTAATCTGTACAATATCTGTATAATTCTATGTACATATGAACTTCTTTTTCTTCCTCTCTGTAAAGAGTATTATCTGTATTGCCTTGTAAATACCTGTGTTGACCTGTATATACAATTGTTCATGCTCCACCCAGGTCCATCTTGCAAATGAGCTTCTGCTCAACGATGAATGCCTGGTTAAATAAAGACTTGATTGATTGATTGAATCTGCACATATCCTCATTGGCTTACACCCCTTACTGCCCCACACCCCCTAAGCTGACCCCTTTTACCCTCCCCATCAGGGTAATATTATTCACTCTGACCAACTTCTGCAGCCCCACTAACTCCTATCATGCTGCCCTAGCCAGTGACCAAGCAAAGCGACCTAATAAAGCCTTTCTGAGATTCTTGGTTACGTGCCTTATGAAATTAATAGTGCTGCTGCTACTTTGCACAGGAAATGTGGAGCTAAATCTGCCCCCCCCCTACTGACGGCTGCTCCTAAGGAGCTCTCCCAGCTAAAGGGCATGAGTTTCCTGCATGTGAACATATGCAGCCTTGCCAGCAAACTTGACCAGGCCCAAGCCTGGATGTTACACGCCCTCCAGATGTAGCAATGTTCTTGGAAACCTGGCTGAAGAGCCGCATACCTGATAAATTGCTCCATATCCTGGGGTACAATCTATTCAGGTGTGACAGACTGTCCAGAGGTGGTGGTGTCACCATTTATATCAAAGATAAATTCCAAATCTCTGACCTTGACTGCACATCGACGCCCAAAGAGTTTGAGTGCCTCTTGCTTAAAATTACTCTATCACCTGGAGTAGCCCTATTGGTAGCCGCATGCTACAGGCCACCTGCAGCCAGTCTGGCCATTCTGACCCACCTACATTCTCTTCTGGAAAAAGCAAGCACAGAGTGTGTCTTCATGGGGGATTTTAACCTCAACTGGACCGATGCCTGTGCTAACAGCCTTAAGGTCTTTTGTGATGACCATGGGCTATCTCAGCTGATCCAAGAGGTTACTCGACCAAATAAAAACAATTCTGACCATAGTTCCTTACTGGACCTTATTCTGGTCAGTAAAGCACACAATATCTCCCACATCGAGGTCTTTCATAATGACCTGAGTGACCATTGTACAACTGCCTGTGTCAGGTACACCCCTCACCTCCCTTCCACTTCTTCATTCATGTTGAAACGCAACATGAAAAATGTTGTGCTCCCTGCCTTCTTGGCAGACCTTGGGAACATTCTCTGGCAGGATTTCTACCTCGCATCCACTGTGTCAGAAGCCTTCTGCATATTCCAAGACCTTTTACTTAAAGTCATCAACAAGCATGCACCCTTAAGGAAAATGAAGTTAAGGAAACGCGCTCCTGACTGGTTCAGCCCAGCTCTTAAGAGGGCCCTGCGTCACTGAGACACTCTATGGAAAAAGGCAAGGAGGCCTCAGTCCGACTTCAATTGGCTCTCCTTCCCAGTAGCCAGGAACGCCTGCACGAAACTGGTCAGGCAGGAAAAAGCATGTGTTTTTCCAGTCCGCCCTCGAGGTAAACAAAAACTGCTCAGCCAAATTCTGGCAGATTTTGACAGAGGTCGAAGGTCATTCTCCTGCCACTCCCCTCCCGGCTAAAATTGTGTCAAATAACATCTCCTACACACCCAGGGCCGAGATCCTTGATAATAACCACTTTGCAACTGCAGGCCTCTCCTTCGACGTGTCACCTCCTAGTAAAATGAGTACCACTTGGTATGCCAGCTCTCTACCTAGCCTGAAAGCTGCCCCTGGGCCTGACTGCTCCATGTTCAAGTTCTGGACGTTATCTTATAAATAGGTGGAGGACCTCCTCCTTTCATTGGACACCAAAATGAGTGCGGGCGCTGACTTATTAGAACCATTGTTCCTCAAAGCAGGTTATTTCATTCTGACAGCACCAACTGCCCACCTCTAACTGCTCACTAATCCAAGGGGAACTGCCATCCAGTTGGAAAATTGCATGCATTATTCCTTTGTTTAAATCAGGAGATACTACAGACCTGAACAACTATAGGCCAATTTCACTGCTTCCTGTTCTATCCAAGCTCCTTGCAAAAATCTTCAACGCTCAATTAAGGGAGCATTTGGATAGTGAAAACATCCTAAACCCTGTTCAATCAGGGTTTAGACTCAAACATAGCACTGTGTCGGCCCTTGCTAAAGTTTCTAACAATTGGCTACAAGCCCTGGACAACAAGCAGCATATCTATGCACTCTTCCTGGACCTTAGCAAAGCATTTGACACGGTTGACTATTCCATACTACTTGACTCTCTGGGATATATTGGTTTCCGGAAAGGCCACAGTACCACCACTGCTCTCCTAGAGCTCACCGGGACTGTTCACACTTCTTTGGACCATGGCAAACTAATAGGTGCGGTCTTTATCGATCTCTCCAAAGCATTCCACACAGTCCACCATGGGCTGCTTATTGACCAGGTACTAAATACCGGACTGTCACCTGACTCTGTTCTATGCTTTAGAAGCTACCTTGAAAACCGGATGAAAAGAGTAAAAACTGCCAACAACTCTGACACTTTGCTGGTCCACTCAGGCATACCCCAAGGTTCCATACTGGGGCCACTTCTGTTTAGTCTCTTCCTAAACCCCCTACCGAAATCGTGCCCTGAAAACATCATCCTGTACACTGATGATGCAGTGGTATTCTCCTCCCATAAAGATCCCAGGGCTCTACAGGATAACCTCCAGCTTGGTTTCAGCACCACTGAGTCTTTGATTCCACAATCACAAACTGGTACTAAATCACAAAAGAACAAAAACCATGCTATTCCACAGCTCTCATAATCCACACAAGCAACACCACTTGACAATCTCCACTGCACAGGGAAACACCTTGGAGCAGGTGCAATCTTTCAAATATTTTGGGATTCTTCTAGACCCTAGCCTCTCCTACGGGGCACACACTGACCATGTTGCAAAAACTGCAAACACTCGACTCGGTCTTCTATTCAAACATAGACAAAATCTTACTCCAGATGCACTGAAGATTGCCGTACAAAGTTCTGGGGTATCGATCATTGACTATGGTCTCATCATTTACAGCTCTGCCATGATAATAGCCTTCAGACAGATTCAAACAACCTTAAAAAAGGCCTGTCGGCTTCTTACAGGTGCTCACTGGCTCACCCACACCTGTGACTTATATGCACAGTCTGGATGGCTTCACCTATCAAACCACATAAAGTATCGCACTTGTACCATGGCAAAGCAAATCTGCATGGGGAATGCGCCACCAGGTGTCTCTATACTCCTGCAGATAAACCCAAACTGTTAGAGCTCTAGGAGATCGAATCAGAAGCTCTTAAAAATCCCCTACTGTCGCACCTCACAGGCACAACGATCCTTTGCCTACAGAGCGCCACTTTGGCTTAATGACCTAAACCCTACCATCTTCTCAGCTAACACACTTGGTGCGTTCAAAGCTAGGCTCCGGAATCATCTCATTGCCTCTAGCTCCTGTGATTGCTACAGCTAATTTCCCTGCCATCTCCACTATATCTGCCACCGGGATATGACTTCTCCTATCACTCCCTTCTCTCTTTCCCCAATTACATGCACCTTTAATTACCTACTAGCTACCTTCTACCATGACAAATGCCTCTGGCTGTCTATGTACTCACAACCACCCCCCCATCTTCTGTTATAATGTTGTTAACTTTTCTGATTGGTTGATGTTATGTATTGCTACTATGTTGTAACCATTTTGTGTAGACTTCCGTCACCATTGCTTTTCTTTTGGTTTTTGAAATGTTAGTCTCTGATGTGGAACCATTGTAAAAGAGCCTTGGCTCAAAGGTGTTGTAATCCTAGACCTTATACATAAATAAACCCCTGCTGCAGAAAAATGGTTCCGCTGCTACCTTACAAACAGGAGACAGCAAATTAAAATCCAAGATGAATTCTCCCCTTTAAAAATTCTGCCGTGAAGCGACCTGCAAGGCTCGATCCTGGGACCTATCCTCTTTGCTCTTTATATTAACCATACTGACTCTGGCCTTTTAGCAGGAAACGTTCATCTCTTTGCAGATGACACTCATCTATTCAACCAACCCCACTCTTGATCTTGCCTACAAGGAGCTTCAACAGGACTTCATCATACTCCAGCATAACCTGCTGATTCTGAAGCTGCTATTAAATGCCAAAAAACCAAAAGCCATGGTTATCCCCCCGTACACCACTTACGCGAAGGCCCCAAGTCCTACCCAGATTGTCACCCTTCTTGGTGAACCATTAGAAATAGTGGACAAATTCAAATATTTGGGAGTCTGGTTGGATAACAAACTGAGCTTCAATGTACACCTAAACGATCTAACTAAAAAGTTAAGGCAACGTCTTGGCCTATTCTACAGCATAAGACAGCTACTCACCCTAGAAGCTAGGAAGAGGTTGGTTTAAACAACCTTTCTTCCCCTGCTTGACTACGGT
This sequence comes from Neoceratodus forsteri, assembly GCA_016271365.2. Taxonomy (NCBI): domain Eukaryota; kingdom Metazoa; phylum Chordata; order Ceratodontiformes; family Ceratodontidae; genus Neoceratodus; species Neoceratodus forsteri. Next base: position 171,962,798 of record CM057449.1, on the reverse strand, counting down.
GATTTCCTATATAGCCACTGCCCCCAAAGAGAGCTCCTAAAACTTGATACTCTTTACCACCGCACTCTGAGATTTGTACTCGACCTGCCCCTACAGACTCATCATTGCTTGTTGTACCAAGGACTAGACTGGCCACCCTTCTCCCTAAGGAGACAAAAAAATGCCCTCATGTGGTTCTACTGGGCCTTGTCAAACAATCTGCTATCCTATATTGGTGAACTATTCAAGCGCTCTAAGGCTACCTACGTCATGAGGAACTCCTCCTTTATCCACTTTCAAATTCCTCGGACCAGGACAAGTTTTGGCTCCTCTACCATTAGCTCCTATCTTCTTATGCTTTGGAATAATATGCAAAAAGCACTTAAACTCTCCACCCTGCTTAGCCCCCGCATGCTCAGACAGATGCTCAACCGATGCCTGAATACGGTATGTGATTGCTTTAGATAAACACTCCCCTTCTGGCCAGTCAATACCATATTCCTCATTTGACTAGGCCATCGATTCCCCCGGTCAGCCGGCATCCCTTAGGGTAACTATACCCCCTGTTGCTCCCACTCTCCGGTCCTGGTTAGTTCTCTGGGGATCTCCTCCTATTAGGTTATCTCCTCCTTCTCCCCCATGGTCTTGTTCTACCCCCCTTAACCCCTGCAGTGTCTCCCTTCCTCTCCTCTCCCAGTATCATGTTAAAGTCCGGTATATCCGAAATTGCCTATGTGTCCTTTGCCCTCAATGTTAAGCGTTAATATTTACTGACTTTCACCTTGTCTTACTCTGTATTTAATGTCTGCCATATGTTATTTGTTATGCCATCGTTATTGAATGTTGTCCTGAGTGTCCAGGACCATCTTGAAAATGAGCTTGCTCAATGATGCAACTGCCTGCTTAAATAAAGTTTGATTGATTGAAAAAAAAAATATATATATATAGCCAAAACTATACCCCGGACTGATCCTGCTAAAGCAGGCCACAAACATAAAAAGTCATTCAGACAAGTTCTGCTAAAAGTTCCAGACATCAACCATGTTGTTGTAAGAGTCAGAGTTTGTAACAGGCAGGTCGATGTCTTGATTAAGAGTAAACTCAGACACCACCTTTGGCAGAAACTCTTCTAAAATATGCCAAAAGGGGTAGGGAGAAGCCTCATTTAATTACACATCTGGGGACAAACAACCTGTCTGACAGGATGGTAGTTATAGTCCAGAGGAGGTTTGAGGAACTAGGGACGTTATGTGAGGGGGCAGGAAGATCAGTAACTTTCTCAGAGATACTTCCAGTGCCCAGGGCAAGCACAGAAAGAAAACTGAGAATAAAGGATTTTAACAAATGGTTAAGAACCTGGTGTTATGCTAAACGGTTCTGGTGGGGGGGGACCTGGAAAGACAGTAGTCTCTATGCCAAGGACAGACTACACTTGAGCGAAGAGGGAAAGAAAGTGCTGTAACTGAGGATGAAGGAGTACGCAGAGGTAGTAGGGAATTTAAACCAGGAGTGGGGGGTGGCAAGTGGGCAAGGGACATGCAGAGACCACAGGTTGGGAAGCCATATAAGCTTACCCCCCCAATAACAGTGACAAAGTGCAACTACTAGTGGTGATGCCAGTAGAGGAGGGCAGGAGGGGATGGGGTGGAAGGTGGTCACCCTGAATGCTAGGAGCCTTGGGAAGAAAACTGCAGAGCTACAGATGCTCATGGCAGAGGGGGAGGTGGACATGACAGCCATCACTGAAACATGGGCCACACAATACAATGACTGGGACCTGTCAATACCAGGGTACAGGATATTTTGTGGGGATAGAGTGATTGGGAAGGGGTGGGTGGCATTATATGTGAGGGAAGAACTGAAGTGTATACGGGAGAAAGTGGAGGAGAGTAGTATGGAGTCACTATGGATGCAAATCCAGTATTCCAAGAATAGGACTCTCAGGATAGGAGTGGTGTACAGGCCACCCTCTCAGACAGAGGAGTTAGACAGGGAACAAGCGGGACAGACCAGGAGGACCCGTGAGAAGGGTAGTGTGGTGATCATGGGGGACTTCAACATGCCAGGAGTGAACTGGAGTACCCCCAACAACCAGGAATAGAAGGGAGCAGGTACTGCTGGATGCCTTCCAGGACAGCTTCCTGATGCAAATGGTCAGTGAATCAACCAGGTCAGGGAATACCCTTGACCTTGTGCTGGCAAATGGGGAGTTTGTGAGGGACCTGAGGGTAGAAGAACCGCTGGCATGGAGTATCCACTACCCAGTATAGTTCACATTGGATATGGGTAAGGAAGGAGTGGAATCCGGCACAAGGGTGCTAGACTTCAGGAGGATGGGGGGGGAGTGGTAAAAGGGTACCTGGCCAAAATTCAACCTAGTATAGGCACCAACCAGAGGTGAGAGTTCATACAGCTGGGGATAGTGGAGACAACCAGAACCTGAAGCAAGGCACACAGCAAGAAGACTAGGGCAAAGAAACCTAGCTGGGTGAGCAAGGAGGTCATGGAAAAGGTAAGGAGGAAAAGAGCAACCTTTAGAAGGTACAAAAAAACAGGGAGGGGGGAGGATAGGGAGGAGTGCCTGAAGGAATCAAAGGAGGTGACAAGGGCAGTAAGGGCAGCCAAGGCATCTACGGAGCTCAGGCTGGCACAGGGCATTAAGAAGGGGGAGAAGGACTTCTTCAGGCACATCAGGGAGAAAAGAAGCTGTAAGGATTAGGAAGGAGGGCACTGGGTGGAAGCAGGGGGTGGTAAGGCAGAAGAGCTAAATGATTACTTCTGCTTGGTATTTACTAAGGAGAGGGGGGCTGGCAGAAACGGGGGGGGTGACGGATAGGGAAATCACAGAGGGCAGGGTTCTGCAGGGTTTGAGGGCACTGAGGGTGGACAAGGCACCAGACCCAGATGGCATCCACACCAGGGTCCTGAAGGAGCTGGCAGAGGTCCTGGCGGGACCTTTGGCAAACCTATTCAATGCCTCACTACACTCAGGGTGTGTACCTCAGAATTGGAGGATGGCACATGTGGTGTCCCGCCACAAGAGCAGCCCCATGGATGAACCGGGGAACTACAGAACGGTGAACCTCACATCTATCGTGGGTAAGCCAATGGAGACTATCCTGAAGGAGAGGCTGGTGGCCCTCCTGGAGGCCAAAGGGCTACAGAACAGCAGACAGCATGGCTTCGTAAGTGGCAAATCCTGCCAAACCAACCTGGTGGAGTTCTATGACTGGGTAACTAGGCAACTGGACGGGGGCCATGCAGTGGACGTCCTGTACCTGGACTTCAGTAAAGCATTCAACTTGGTGCTACGTGGGAGGCTGGGAAGTAAGTTAGAAGGCATCGGGGTGGGTGCAAAGCTGGTGAGATGTGAAGGGGACTGTCTTCAGGGGAAGCAACAGAGGGTGGTGGTGACTAGGGAGCTCTCAACCCCAAGGGCAGTGACGAGCGGTGTTCTGTAGGGCTCAGTGTTGGGACAAGTGTTGTTTGGGATATTCATTGCAGACATATAATTGGGCATCAAGAACAAGACCAGTCTGTTTGCTGACAACACCAAAACAGGAGTGGTGGTGGATGACCTAGGGGGATGGCAGGGGTTGCTGGATGATCTGGTAAAGCTGGAAACCTGGTCGGACACCCCACAACTGGGGGTTCAATGCCAAAAAGTGCAAGGTGCTGTATTTTGGAGTGAAAAATCCAGGGAGGAGTTACCAGCTGGGGGGAGTGCAGCTAGCTGAAACAGAGAAGAAGGATCTGGGGGGTGCTCATTACTGGGTCAATGAACAACTCGGCACAATGTATGAAGGCAGCTGCAAAGGGCAACAAAATGCTGGGTTGCATTGCAAGGGGTATATCCTCGAGGAGGGGAGAGGTGATTCTGCCACTGTATAGATCATTAGTTAGACCACACGTGGAGTACTGCGTGCAGTACTGGTGCCCATATCTGAAGAGGGACATTAAGTTACTGGAGTGGGTGCAACGTGGGATGACAAAGATGATCAAGGGGCTGGGGGACTTACCATACAAAAGGAGGCTGAGGGAGTTGAACATGTACTTGGTGGAGGACAGGAGGGACGGGGGGATATGACTGAAACCTTCAAGTACATGAAAGGAATAAACACAGGTACGGAGAGGCTGTTCAAAGTAATGGAGGAGAGGGACACCCTGGGCCATGATTTGAGACTGGAGGGAGGAAGGTTCAGGAGGGAGATGACACTTTTTTATGGAGAGGGTGGTAGAACAGTGGACTGCTTCAAAAGGGGCTGGAACAGGGCAAGGGGAGGGTTAAGGGAGGGGAAGGGTGGGCGCGAGGGGCAGTTGCAGAACAAGGGGTGCTAGCTGCACATTCAAGCAGACTTGATAGACCACTAGGCCTTTATCTGCTGGCAAATTTCGTACGTTCATAAGTAAGGATTTGTCCGCAGGGACACCCTGTCCCTGTGAAAAAGTAAATATGGCTCTTTACATATCAGAGCCTGAAGCTCAGAGATCCTCCAAGCAGAAGAGACTGCAACCAAAAGAACACGTTCCAAGAGAGAAAGCGTAGCTCGCAATGTGAGGCTGGTTCTAATGGGGGTAACATAAGTTTTTCCAGGACAAAAAGAAGGTCCCATGGAGGGACGGGGTCCCTGATGGGTGGCTTCATATGAAAGATGCCATGCAAGAATGTGTGTGCAAGGTCCGACTGTGCCAGGGTTTGTCCCTTCACAGGTGCGTGGTAAGACGACACCACAGAGAGGTGCACCTTTATGGAAGAGTGGCAGAGGCCTGAGTCGGAAATGGAAAAGAGGTACTCCAGTACTGAGTTCACTGGGCAAGTGAATGGGTCTACTCAACAGCTGAAGGCTCAAAGACAGAAACATTTCCACTTCATGATACATGTGACTCTGGTAGAGGGTTTCCTGGCAGTCACCAGAACATCAGCTATTCTGGCCGAGACCCCATAGCGGGAAACAGCTAAGTCTGAAGGAGCTATGCAGGCAGGTGTAGGGATCTCAGGTCTGGACTGACTAAGGTCCCATTGTCTTGAGGTAACAGGCATGAGGTGAGTGGAAGTGGAAGAGGTGGTTCCAGCGCCATTTGCTAGAGTAGGGGGAACCAAATCTGTTGGGGTCAGAAGAACGTAACCAGAATCACGTTTGCACTGTGACTGCAGTTTGAGAAGAACCTTCTGTATCAGGGAAAGGGAGGCAAGGCATAGAGGAATCTCCCTGTCCAGCAGAAGGACAACACGTCTTGCCAGAAAAGACCAGGCCTGGGATCTAGTGAGCAGAAAAAAACAGGTTACTCACCTGTAACAGTAGTTCTAGGAGTAGTATATGTTGTTCATCCACACTAATTAGCATGTCCGTTTCCCTTTAAGATGTTGCCGGAAGGTCTTCAAGCTGGTTCCTCCCACCCACCCGGGTGGTATAACCCTCAGCTCCACCCCATGATGCCAGATCTTGCCCACTGGAAGCTACATTGTGCGTTGAAGCCAGGGAGGTCGGGTGGGTCCATGTGGATGAACATATACCACTCCTAGAATTACTGTTACAGGTGAGTAACCTTTTTTTCTACGATTGTGAATATGCTATTCATCCACACTAATTGGCAGACTCCTAGCAGTTCTCTGGGAGGAGGAAGGCAAGGCGTACACCCCCTACTTCAGGAATAGAGACTGGAGAACTGAGGCTCCAAAACCAGTATCCCGGCGTGAATCAAGGTCGATGTGGTAATGGGTAATGAAAGTGTCTGCTGTCTTCCAGGTAGCAGCCCTGCAGATATCCTGGATAGGGACATCCCTAGAAGCAGTCACCGATGCAGTGGTGTGGTGGGTGGAATGATCCCTTAGCCCTACAGGAGACTCCCTATCCACCAACCAGTAGCAGACATCAATGCAGGATGTAATCCATCTGTCAATTGTCCGCTTCAGTGTAGGTGACAAACAGCTGGTGAACCTCTCCCCAAACTTCAGCCATCTGCTCCTTATAATAAGAGAGTGCTCATCTCATTTCCAGAGTATGGAATCTGTACTTGGCTTCTGAGGTGAAGTTCGGGTAGAACACAGGCAGAGTTAACACATGGTTAAGGTGAAACTCTGACATCACCTTCAGAAGAACTTCGGGTTGGGGTGCAGGACAAACTTGTCCATTTGGAAGACCAGGTAAGGAGACTTCACCGAGAGTGCCTGGAGCTCCCCAGTCCTTCTGGCTGATGTGATAGCCACCAGGAAGACTGTCTTCCACGACAGGTGTGACATCTCACACCTGTGCATCGGTTTGAATGGCTTGCCCATAAGTTTAGCCAATACCAGCAGTAGATCCCATGGATGTGGAGGTTCAAGCACGGCAGGGGATATGTGATCGAGGCCCTTGAAAAAGTGCCAGACCACTGTCTCCTGCGCCACCGTCCACTACCTGCACCCGGAAAGAAGAGATGGCTGCCAGATGCACCTTAAGGGTAGTCGTCCGGAGACCTCCTTTGGAGAGGGACCAAAGGTAGTCAAGGATACTGGCCACAGGACAGGAACTAGGGTCTAGGGTTTGCTCTGACACCAAACGGAAAACCTTTTCCATTTGAAGGTATAGCACCTCCTGGTCAACTCCTTCCTAGATGCCTCAACTACACTGAGAACATCATTGGAAAGACCCAAAGCCTGGAACTCTAGCCGCTCAGATGCCAGGCTGTCAGGTGCAGGGATTGATGGTTCAGATGGAAACCTTCTCCTGATTTACTGATATCAGGTCCGAGCATGCTGGAAGATGTCTCGGGAGCCTGTTGCTGAGGTCAAGGAGATCTGGATACCAGAACTGGCGTGGCCAATCTGGGGCTATCAGGATCACCTTCGCCTTGTCCCTCCTTGCCTTGAGAAGCACCTTGTGGATCAAGGGAAATGGAGGGAAGGTGTAGAAGAGGCCTGAGGTCCACGGCCTCGAGAAGCCATCCCCCTGCAGCGAGCCCTGCTGAGGAGGGTGGGCATGAAACAGACTCAGCTTTGTGTTCTCCCTGGAGGCAAACAGGTCCACCTGAGGGGTGCCCCACAGGGAGAACAGGCTGCGAACTACCTCTGGGTGAAGAGACCACTTCTGGGATGCCTCGCCTACATGGCTGAGGACATCCGCCAGTTGGTTCGAAGCTCCTGCCACATGGAGGGCTAGGAGATCTGCCTCCAGTCAGCTCACGAGGTTTCAGATGCGGAGTGCTTCCCTGCACAGAGGCTGGGAGTGCATGCCACCCTGTTTGTTGAGATAGTGCATGGTTGTGGTGCTGTCCATCTGGACCTGGACCACTTGACCCCGTATAAATGGAGCTAATGCAGTCAGCGCCAGCCATACTGCTCAGAGTTCCAGCAGGTTGATGTGGCATCGGGACTCCTCGGGGTTCAAGAGCCCATCGGCCCTGTGGGATCCCCAGCCCCTGCAGATGTTCTGGGATGGTCCACCATTACAGTGTGTCCCAAAGCCTCTGGGTTACTGTGACCAGCTGGCTGAAATGACCTACATGCTGGGACCACTGGCTGGCCAAGCCCTATTGGGTGGGATGCATTCACCACCGGGCCCAACGGACCATGTTGGTGCAGGCAGGCTGCCATGTAACCCAGAAGATGCAGGAAGTCCCGGGCAGGGTGCAATTGTCCAACTAGAAATGATTGGGCAAAGGAGGAGAGAACCTCCGCCCTGGCTCAGCAAGAGTGGAGCTTTGCCCCAATGAAGCAGATCACCTGCGAGGGCACAAGTTCCAACTTGGCTTCACTGATCAGGAGGCCAAGATCGAGACAGGTCTTGAGGGCCAGGTCCCTGGACCTCTCCACCTCCACTTTGGAGGGACCCACTATGAGCCAATCATCGAGGTAAGGGTACACCCTGACCCCTCGATGCCGAAGATGGGCTGCCACCACTGCAACGCATTTGGTGAAGACCCAGGAGGCTGATGACAGGCCGAATGGCATGGCTTGGAACTCGTAGAGGGTTCCCTCCACTTGGCAGCGGAGGAAACTCCGGTGTAATGGATGGATCGGGACATGGAAGAATGTGTCCTAAAGATCCACGGAGTAGAACCAGACAATTTGCTCAAGGGCCAGTATGATCTGTGACAGAGTTACCATCTGAAAGGTTCACGACCGGAGCTACTGGTTCAGGTTGTGCAGATCCAGAATAGGGAGCCAGCCCCCGTCCATTTCAGGACCAGAAAGTACCTGCAAATGAACCCTGGGTTGACTGGGGTATCTGTCACTCGAGCCACTACCACGAGGAGGAGTTAGGCTATGTCATCTCTCAGAGCTGACCGAGTACGGACTAATATCCTTTCCTCGTGTGGGGCTCGGCTTGGCGGGTACTGCTCGAACTCTAGAGGCAGTCCCTGACTGACCACTTCCAACACCCACCTGTCCATGGTAACAGCAGACCAGGTGGATCAGAAGTGGCGAAGGCGGCCCTCCACGGGAGGACCCAGAGCAGTTGTGACAGGTTGGGGCTGGTCACTCCCCATCCTGTCACTGAGCATGCCTGGAAGGAGGAGGATCCGGAAGTGGGACCGCTGGGACCCTTCTCTTCCAGTTTACGTGACTGGGAGCCTGATTTGGGCTGGGGGAGCCTAGACTGGGCCTGATGCTGCTGCACAGATTGAAACTGGGGCTGCTTGACTGCAGCAGGGGCAGAAGGGCGAAATGACTTCTTCCGTTTCTTGGAACCTTGGGATTCTTTTTGGGTAGGCGTAGCGGAGTCCAATGTGATACTGGACTTCTCGATATGTTCAAGATGACCATCCACTCCTGGACTGAACAAGTCAGTACCCAGGAATGGGACATCTGCCAACTTGTGCTGGGTGTCGGCCGTGAAAGTCGAGACCTGCAACCAAGCCCTGCAGTGCATGGCAACCGTGGCTGCAACTGAACGGGCACAGGAATCCCCGATGTCCAAGGCTGTTTGCAGCTGTTGTCAGGCAATGGCTTGGCCCTGGTCAAGGACCTGCTTGACCGTGGTTTGAAGGTCCATGGGAAGGTAAGGGAGCAACTCATCTAAGGAGCCCAACAGGGCCAAAACATTTGGATGAAAGGAGTGACATAGGTCGCAGGCCTGAGTGTAATGATCGAGACCGAGGCAGTACACGTACATGGCATGCGGGTCAGTCCTAGATATTTTCTGCCCGAAGGGACACTGGTGGAAACTGGGTGAGGACTTGTCCTCCATCGCGGTCGCAAGAACAAAAGTATTCGGAGAGATTCTGCGAATCTTGATCAGTAAAACCGAGTTCTGGAGTACCAGGGCCTACTACATGTGGTAGCGAGGAGGAGGGAACCTGTATCTTCCAGCGGAAAGGAAGATCTGGCATTGTGGGGTGGAGCCAAGGGTTATACTACCCAGGTGGGTGGGAAGAGCCAGCTTGAAGACCTTCCGGCAACATCTTAAAGGGAAAGGGACATGCCAATTAGTGTGGATGAACAACATATCTACGATCCTAGAAAAACAGGTTACTCACCTGTAACAGTAGGAGCGGTATATGTTGTTCATCCACACATGATGGCAGTGTCCTTTCCCCTTTAATTCTTGCCGGAACTCTTAATGCTGGCTCCTCCCACTCACCCGGTGGTGTATCTCGCTCGCCCACCCCTGACGCCAGGATCTTGCCTGGGCTGGAAGCAGAGGTTGTGCGCTTGCTGGGTGGTCCAGAGGATGAATGAAACATATACCACTCCTAGAAAGTAAAGTTACGTAAGAACTTACCGTAACAGTAGATCTTTGAGTGGTATCTCTTGCAGCAGGTAATACAATTGGATCATCGCCAGAGGACGCTGTGGTGCATGGCAGCTCTTCTAGCAGTCTTTTTCTAGGGGCCGCCCACACACATCATCATCTTCCTGTTTCCTAAAAATGAGTGGGCAGTCCCTGGTAGCCTTAGTTCCCCCACCAGATTCACCTTGCTAAGCGAGGACCGAGGGAGATCCACGGTACCATAGATATCCCATAGCATAAATATTTGGATCAGAAGTTGTTCTCCTAGAGGACGAGGGGGGTGGAGGGAGGGATCATACCTGCTGCAAGAGATACCCCTCAAAGATGAAAAAATTACTCACCGCAGTAATCTCCTTTCTTCCAAGGGGTCCTTTAGCATCAGTAACATTAGCAGTTAGCCGGCTAGGTGCAACTGCCCCAGAGGTGTGCCTTTAAGAGAAATTTAAATGAACTTAGGGCCATAGCCAGTCAGAAAACAGGAAGGGTAGTGAGCTGAGTGAGAGCTGCTGAAGGCTTCAGAATTTTTCCGAAGGAAAAACGAGAGCACATGCCCTGAAAAGAATCTATAGGATTCAAAAAACATTCAAATGTCCACAAAAATGGAAACAGAAACAACCACCACACGAGTTAAAAACTTATCAATAAGAAACCCCAAATTTGGTAAGAGATGTGATAAAGAGCCCTTCTCTGCCAGTTGCACCAGGGAGGAAGGGTGGGTAGCTTACGGATGTTAAAGGGCCCCTTGGAAGAAAGAGTACTGTGGTGAGTAATTTTTTCTTCTTACCCCAGGAGTCCTTCAACATCAGTAACATTAGCAGACTACTGAGCAGTACGGAGTGGGAGGTGGGTAGATAAATCTACTTAGGAAAGAGGCTCTGCAGAAACGCCCTGCCAAATTTGGCATCAGATTTGGTCCACACATCCAAACTGTAGTGATTCACAAAGGTGCGTACAGATTTCCAGGTAGCTGCTTTTCAGACATCCAATAGAGGAATGTCCACTGCTACTGCAAGCAAGGCTGCCGTGCCCATGGTATAGTGGGCCTTGAGTCCCACTGGAGGTTGGTGACCAGCTTTTTCGTAGCAGAATCTAATACAAGAGACCTACCACATGACAAATTCTCTTGGTAGCTGGTATTCCCCTGCCTACATAACCACAGGTGGGGAGCAACTGAGAGGAAGAGTCTCTGGATTGTCTAGTATGCTCTAGGTAGTAGAAGATGGCTCTTGACATCCAAGCTGTGGAGCTTTTTCTCGCCAGGAGTAGATTTCTCAGTAAAAAAGACAGGCAGAGTAATGGATTGGTCCAAGGGAACTCTGAAACCATCTTTGCAGACATTCCTATTTGTCCTGAGCCCAACCTTATCGTTGTGAGGGAAGATGTAAAGTGGCTCAGTGCACCGGGCCTGTAGCTCTGAAACCTCCTGGTAAAGGAAATGGTTACCAAGAAGTCTATCTTCCAAGTTACAAACTTGTTGTGGGCTATGGACATAGGCTCAAAGGGTGGCTTCATGAGCCTGTCAGTGCAAAGGTTAGGGCTCCAAGGAGGACAGGCTCCCAGAATGGAGGCTGGGGGTGCAAGAGGCCTTTGAAAAACTTTAAATATAACGTGGGGAAAAATAAAACTGATTTTTTGTTTCCCACCAAAAGGTAAGCCGAAATTGCCACCACTTAATGGAAGATGGTTTCAAACCTGACGCCTGTAAGAGTACCAGGCAATCTAGCAGCTTAGGGTCTGAGACTGAATGGGATTCGACCTTTTTGCTCTTGCACCAGAAAGAAAACCTTTGCATTTTGCTGGATAAGTTTTCTTAGTGTTTGATTTTTTTTAACTGTAACCCCTAGGTGGCGCTATTCTAAGGGCTACTATCCCTGCCTGCTTGGCTTAAGGGGCCTCAGTTCTGAAATGGGTGCCTCCACCCGGAGGTCAGGGTTGGTAGTGGTCAAGCTAACCTGGGCACAGCCCTCTGGGACACTGTAACCTCTCTCTTTCCTTACTAGTGGCCGGAACAATACACAATAATCACTTTCACAATACCCCTGATACACCACTAGGTACCCACACTGTTTGCACTTACCACCAGGGCTTTCCTCTGGCTCGGCCCTGGGGACCCCCTGTAAAACAAGGTTATACACAGCAAATAACAGCAGTACAGTACTCTTGCACAAACTGGAACCACAGTCAGGGTAACTGCATAAAAGAGTTAGATCTGATTTATTTAAGGGACTTCGACAAGGGTCGGGCGTAATCAGGTTAATTTGCTTAAAGGCTCTATCAATCAAACAGTTATGCATGCACTTCAGGGTTCATAAACAGTCACACACTCTGGGTACCCAGATGAAGAATGGTGGGCTAGCCAGGAACGCTGCAGCTGGTTGGGGCCCTGTGATGGAAGAAAACAACATGCACAACACACACTATTTGTAATCCAGAGCCGGAGGGCTCACTTCGTGAAAAGAAAAATAACAAGACAATCAGACGACACACTTTTAGATTAGGCTGCTGTTGATGCAGGGAGCTACCCTGATGATTACTCACGATACCCAAGACTGGACACCGGCTAGACGAAAATCAAAACAGCAGGTGGTTAATCTGGAGTGCCGGGAGAAGCAGGGCCCACATGATTCGCCGAAGCGTCGTTCCTGTTCAAGTGTGGAGCAGGGGGCTGATCCCCAGGCAGGTCTCTTGTCAGTGGCTTTCTCTGTGCCGTGGGGTAGTCTGGCAGGGCCAGCGTGGCACGGCCCAGGCTGAATGGAGATGAACGCGGATAAAGCTTCCAGCAAGCTGAACACAGTTCACACAGTGGGGAACCAAATCAAGACCCACTTTCAATATAAGCACATTTACATGTAAAGGATTCTACGATACCAGCAAGCAGAACACAGTTCACACAATGGGGAACCAAATCACGACCCACTTTCAATACACAGCACATTTACACGTAAGGCAATTCTACTGTACTAGGCAAACCGCGCTCCGGTCACGACTGCAAAGTCTCTGCACAAACTGGGGATTCAAAAGCAGCTGGAAATCCTGACAGGCCGATTGCATTCAGCAAATCTTCGGTCTTCTTCAGGTATGAGCCTGGTAAAAAATCAGTGGCTTACTTCGTTCTCACAAACTTGGATTTAGTCAGAAATAATTCTCTTCTCTCCCTCTCAGGGGCAGCAGGCAGATATGCAGGCCACAACTCAGACCTTTCCACAGTTCTCCCGCACGAAACTACTCAGACAGCTGCTTGACTGTCTCAAGCTCTTGCTCATTCAGCTCCCAACTGAGATCTGACTCAAACTGCAGCAAGCCTAGGAATTTCCCCAGAATCCAAAAGGTTTGGTTGGCTTGGCTGTTTGTCAGTCACAACAAAGGCTCCCCCTTCAGGTGCAAAAAAGTGCCAATAGCCCAAAACTACAATTTCTACAGATTTTGACTCCAGACAGCTCCTGGAGTCCGGCTCCATTTTAGGTCACACCAGAACTGATTAGTCCAATTCGCAGTCCAGGACCAAGATAGTGGAGATAAACAAAACAGTTCTTGCTGCAAAGAAGGCAGGTTAGACAAACTACATCATTATCAGTCTAAATGATTTTCATCAAATAGTTACATCTTTCAACAGAGCTCCTCTCAGATTACTTATGACTGCAATCCAGGCAGCTCTTAAAGAGACAGTACACAGAGGCTATACAGGAACCCTCTGGCAATCACATTTAAACTGCTAAAACGCAGGACACCAGCCTGGCAGTGAGCATTTAGGCAAGCTTGAGGAAGACTTTTCGCGAAGCCCCATTTGTAGAGGGGTTACACCCTTCCCTGCCTGGAGAAAACTTGGCGTCTGCGTCAAGTCTGTACCATCATGCATCAGTTAACATAAATTTATTGCTTTACTATACATATTCACTACATTTCCCAATACTTTGTCCATTCTGACAATACATTAGGCATATTTCACACAAGTCAGTTGAACATTACTATACTAAATCAGGTAATAACTTCTCGTACCTTGAACAATGCAAGATGGAGCCCTTCCCTATCAGCTAACTTGGGGCTGGATGGGGCAGGGGCACCATGGTGAGAGGGCAGAACAAGTAACCTGGAATGGGCCATCAAGCTCAATTTGGGCAGTAAGCTTGGTGAAACAAACACCTTTGTGAACTACATGGAGAGGCAAGTCCACAGGCCTCCCTGGAGAATCATAGCTGAAATGCAATACTAGCTTGACAGCTTGGCCAGTCTTTTTGGGGGGAACAACCACAGTCTCTGTACTCTCAGCACTGGTCTGGGGACTCTCGTCACTTGTGAGGGGTGCCTCTGCCTGGATGGGAACATTCAAACTTGGAGCACTGTCAGCTCCTTGCTCTGTAGGCTCTATTTCTATAACAATTGACTCATTTTGTGAAGGCTCAGGCACAATCAAGCTTTGAGGCACTGAAGGGGGGGGGGGTGTCAGCACTCTCATAGTGTTCTTCAAGTTCTGGTATGTCACCAGAAAGACTCAAACCCTCAGCCCCTTCTTCAGGCAAATCACACAGTTCCACAATACACAGAGACTCAACATCTTCAGACGTGATACTTTGCACTTCATTTTCTGGGAGCATTGGCTCCAAGGACGAATCTGGGGGGTAAGGCAGTACAGAAGGCCCAGCTTCATCCCCACAATTAATCATGGGGTTACCTCGAAACAGCTGATTCAGCTCTTAAGAGGGGTAATAGGCATAGTCGCACTCACTTTCGTCAGAAGTGGACCGACAGTCACTATCATTCTGGGCCTGCTGTGGAGGAAACCTTAAATCTGTGACCACTGGGGTAGGTTGACTGTCTCTTTCTTGCAGCAGCTTGAGTCACCGGCCCAGGGGGCTCAATTTCTGGGGGTTCAGCCTCAATCATGACTAGGCTGATAGGTAACAAGTGGTTACGGTGCATGGTCTTGACAGCTTTGGAGTTGTTTTCTGGGTGCATCTTGCACACAGGTAAATCATCCAACTTTCCAACTACTGTACTACATGGGGAAGATGGTGCCACTGATCAGCAATTTTGTGTTTACCATGCAGTCTCAAATTCCGTAACACATGGTCTCCAGGTCGAAGCTCTTGAGCCTTTACTTTTTTATCATGCCTCTGTTTGTTGGCTAGATTTCTCTTGGAAGCCATTGTCTGGGCCAGTTGATAGGCATGGTTCAACTGAGCTTTCAGTTTTTGTACATACTGCAAGTGGTTTTTGGCTCAGACCCATCTGGAGAGACCCCCAAAACAGACATCAACTGGCAGCTGGGCCTCTCTCACGAACATGATGCAGTAGGGGGAGAATCCAGTAGCATCATTTTTCATGCGACTGTATGCATGTACCAAGGTGGTAATCTGCTGGCTCCATTTATGCTCGTCTTTTGGGTGGAGGGTGCCCAGCATGTCTAGAATGGTGCGGTTAAAATGTTCTGGTTGAGGGTCTCCCTGCGGGTGACAGGGGGTGGTTCTTGACTTTTGCACCCCCCATAGAGAGAGCATTTGTTTGATTAGCCAACTCTCAAAGTTTCTGCCTTGATTAGAATGAATCCGCTGGGGGGAACCATAGTGGACAGAGAAATTATCCACTAGCACCTTGGCCACGGTAGATGCCTTTTGATCTTTGGTGGGGAAAGCATGTGCATACTATGTGAAATGATCCGTAACCACTAACACATTTCTAATGTTCCGCGATCAGGTTCTAAACACAAGAAGTCTATGCAGACTAGTTCCATGGGGCTGCTCGTAGTAATATTAACAAGAGGGGCAGCCCTCTGAGGCAGGGCTTTTCTTTGCAGGCAGCGACTACAAGTCTTTACAGGGTGCTCAACATCGGCCCCCATTTTGGGCCAGTAGAAACTAGATCGTACCAGGTCAAGGGTTCTGTCAATACCGAGGTGCCCCATGTGATTGTAGAGGGACCTCAGTACCAAATCTTTAAAGGCCGTTGGCAGGACCAATTGTTACTTGTCCACTCTGCCACTACAATCTACTCGCTCTCTATATAACAACTGATTGAGCAACCTTAATCTGGGGTCTTCTTTAATCAAAGCAGTTCGCAAGTCAGTGGAACGTAACAGACATCTTTCCCCACACGCAGGGCATCAAGTGCTGGCTGAATCATAGGATCTTGGGATTGAGCCCACTGAATGCTGTCATTGTTAAATTGAGGTAGTGCACTAATATCTAGAGCACAGAAGTGGCAATAAGCAGCTGGTATGCAGGTGTCAGAAGGGCCCAAGCAATCTACTAAACAGTCCAGTGTGTCCGCAGACATCTGTTCATCTCTATCAAACTTTTGGTACAATGCTCGAATGTCAGGTTCAGACAGCCCGACCCAATCACTCTTGGAAGTGGGCCTTCGTGATAGGGCATCAGTACCAATATGGTTCAGGCCTGGTCTGTATTCGACAGCATAATCATAGGTTGATAATGCAGAAAGCCACCGGTGACCAGTGGCATCTAACTTAGCTGAAGTCTGTACATAGGTCAATGGGTTATTGTCAGTCTTCACCAATATATTTGCCCCATATAGGTATTTATGAAACTGGTCAACGATGGCCCATTTTAGCGCAAGGAACTCTAATGTATGCACAGGGTAGTTTCGTTCAGACGGGGTCAAGCTCCTACTGGTGAAAGCTACTGGTCTCAGGCCATCCTTGTGGTCTTGATACAGCACTGCTCCAAGACCCTGCAGACTAGCGTCCGTATGCAGCACATAGGGTTTGGTGGGGTCAGCATAGGTGAGGATGGGGACATGGGTGAGCTGGTATATGATCTCATGGAAGGCTGCTTCACAGTCGGGCGTATAGCGGGCCTGAAGAGTTCACCTGGGTGGAAGTATACTTTTTCTGGTTCTTTAACAGCCCATTTTTTGTATTTACAATTGGTAGGAGGGTAACCCTGGGTAAGGTTCAAGAGTGGGCAAATCACTTTGGAATAGTCTTTTATGAACCTGCGGTAGTAGCCACAGAACCCCAGAAAATGTAGTCCTTTCAGATTATGGGGCTGGGGCCAAGTAGTCAGTGCTTCAATCTTACTGGGATCAGTCTCTATCCCCTTTGTAGATACTATGTGCCCTACATACTTCACGGAGGTTTGGAAAAACTGGCACTTGTCAATGGACAACTTGAGGCCGAAGTGTTCCAGTTGGTCTAGAACTTTAAACAGTCGGTTCTCATGCTCCTCTAAGGTGCTCCCAAACACAATGACATTGTCCAAGTACACCAGGCATTCCAGCAAATTCATACCTCCCACCGCACGTTCCATCAGTCGCTAAAAGGTGGCTGGGGTGCCCGATATCCCCTGTGGCATCATCAGAAACTCGTAGAACCCCAATGGACAGATGAAGGCTGTTTTCTCATGGTCTTCTGGGGCCACTGGGATCTGGTAGGGAAGGGATAAAAGCAACTGAACAAAAGAGTAAACAGGGAGGAGAGGAGGCACTGTGGGTCACCTTAGAGTGTGGAAATGGCACCACAATCCGCACAGGGGTTGTATACAGACCCCCATGTCAGGGGGAGGGAATGGACAAGAATGTGATAGAAGGCATTCTTAGGATGGCAGAGAAAGGGGAGATACTGTTGAAGGGAGACCTGAATATGCCAGATGTTAACTGGAGCACATTTGCTGCAGCCATATCCAAGAGCAGGGCCATTCTCGATGCCCTACAGGTGGCATGCCTCAGACAGCTAGTTTTGGAACCCACTCATGAGAGAGCAATCTAGACCTCGTGCTCTCAAATGGGGACAGTGAGAGGATCTCAGATCTAGAAGTGGGTAGCCATCTGGGAACAAGTGACCACCAGTGTGGTTCACGATAAACTCAGCTACAGAGTCAAGCCATACAAAATTGAGGGTACTGGACTTCAGGAGGGCTGACTTTGGTAAGATGGGAGAGTGTGTTATAAAAGAACTAGCAAACAGGCTAGAAGGAGGGGTGGAGCAACAATGGGGAAACATCAAAACTGCCATCACAGAGGCAATAAACCTTTGTATGAAGCAAATAAACAAATCAAAATGAAAGAAAGCCACTATGGTTCTCAAAAGAGGTGGCAGGGAAGGTCAGGGAGAAAAAGATAGCGTTCAGGAAGTATAAGGAAACACAGAAGAAGCAGAAGAGAGAGAGCTGTACCAGTTAAGGCAGAAGAAAGCAGGGAGGGAAGTCAGAATAGCAAAGGCCCAAACTGAGGAAAAGATAGCCAACTTGGTTAAGAAGGGGGATAAAACCTTTTATAGGTACAACAGGGAGCATAGAAAGACAAAGGGAGGGATAATGAGGCTGAACAGAATGGACGGTGGGTGGGCAGAGGGGGACACTGAAAAAGCAGGGATACTGAATGAATATTTCTGCTCAGTATTCACAAAAGAGAAGGAGGGGGAGGTGCCTAATCCAATTAACAGAAGCACTCTGGATAGGGGGTTCGATCCCAGTCCTTTCACAGAAGAAAGGGTTCTGAAAGAACTCCTAAAACTGAAGGTGGACAAAGCAATGGGGCCTGACTGAATTCACCACAGAATTCTAAAAGAATTAAGGGGAGAACTAGTGAAACCACTGACTACCCTTTTTAACAAATCATGAGAGGATGGTGTGGTACCTGAGGACTGGAGGAAGGCGGATGTGATTCCCCTTCACAAATGTGAGAACAGGACAGAGGCAGGAAACTACAGACCTGTCAGTTTGACCTCCATGGTAGGGAAAGTGATGGAATCACTTCTGAAGGAAAGAACTGTTGAGTACCTAGAGGCCAGTGGGGCACAGGACCCAAGGCAGCATGGGTTCATAGCGGGAAGGTCCTGTCAGACGAATCTAATTGATTTCTTTGACTGGGTGACAAAAGTAGTAGACCAGGGAGGGGCTGTGGACATGGCCTACCTAGACTTTAGCAAGGCATTTGACACAGTCCCACACAAAAGATTAATAGTCAAATTAACCAGCCTGGGAGTGGGTCCCATGGTGGTAGCCTGGGTAAAACATTGGCTGGATAACAGGACACAGAAGGTAACTGGTAAATGGAGTCCACTCTGAAGAAAGAGGGATTACTAGTGGGGTACGGCAGGGTTCAGTACTGGGTCCAGTCCTTTTAATGTCTTTATAAGTGACATTGCAGAGGGACTGGAAGGAAAAGTATGCCTCTTTACAGATGACACAAAGATCTGCAACAAGGTTGTTACACAAGGAGGTGTGGAAAGGATGAGAAGGGACTTGGCAAGGTTGGAGGAATGGTCAGAAGTATGGCAGCTTGGATTCAATGCAAAAGTGCAAATAATGCACCTGGAAACAAAACAGGGGAAGATTACACTAATTTGGGGGGAGTTAGTGACAACAACAAAATGGAAAGGGATCTGGGGGGTAATCATATCAGATGACCTTAAGGTTAGCAAGCAATGTGAGAAGGCAGTAGTGAGGGCTGGGGCAATACTGGGATGTACAGGGAGAGGCATCACCAGCAGAAAACAGGAAGTTGTTATGCCTCTGTACAGACAGTTGGTGAGACTCCATCTGGAGTATTGCGTCCAGTTCTGGAGACCCTATCTCCGCAAGGATATAGACAGGATGGAGACAGTCCAGAGGAGGGCAACTAAAATGATGCAGGGTCTGCAAGAGAAGCCATACAAGGAGAGAGACTAAAGGAGCTTAATATGTAAACCCTGAGGAAAGGAGGGAGAGGGGGGACATGATAGAAACTTTTAAGTACCTCAGTGGAATCAACAAAATCCAAGAGGGTAGCATCTTTCAGAAAAAGAGATGTGCAAGAACAAGGGGACACAATTTGAAGATAGAGTGAGGCGGTAAGAGAGCAATGGGAGGAAGTGTTTTTTGCTGAGAGGGTGGTGGATGCAAGGAACAGCCTTCTGAGGAGGCTGTGGGGTCTAAAACTGTGGGAGAATTCAAGAATGCATGGGACAGACATAAGGCAATTTTTGTGGGGGGTAGGAAGAAATAGGCTGTTGGTTAACTAGGATCTGCAGCTTATCCTGTAGGTAGGGAAATAGGCAGACTAGGTGGACCAAGCGGTCTTTATCTGCCATCAAAGTCTATGTTTCTATGGTAGTATCCACTGCAAAGATCCAACACCGAGAACCATTTGCTCCCATTCAAGCAGTCCAAGGCATCTTGTATACGAGGCATAGTGTATTGGTCTGGGATGGTCTGCCGGTTCAGGGTTCGATAATCAACACACATCCTCACAGACCCATTCTTCTTATGCACAACAACAATGGGAGAGGTGTATGGGCTCCTGGATTCTTGTATCACGCCACCAGCGAGCATTTCCTGCGGGTGTCTTCTCACATCATCTGTGTCTGCTGGGGCTAGGCATTGGGACCTCTCTCGAAATGGCCGTTCATCGTGCAGGCGTATGTGATGCTCCGCACCCTGGACATGGGTAGCGTTAAGGGTGTGCTCCATGCTCAGAGCACAGCTAGTGATCACAGGAGCACATTTTCTTTGTAAAATATTCAGTTATCTGTGCTCCTCTATCCTTTCTGTAGCACACTTAGAGGTGGCAGTTCCTGGCAGTGGGACAGTAATGAGGGGAGTCCAGAAGGGGCATTGGAATACAAATCAGGATTTTTTATTAACTGGATAGAGTTCAAAGCTAGATCAGGAAGTGACTGGGTGAGCAAACAGCTGCTATTTTAATAGGTGGGCCAACAGGGATCAAGTGTGTGGGCAGAAAGCCAGTAGTGTGCACTTTGACATACTGGCAAGGAACACGCACACTGGCTGCCAGCACAGATTAGTTGGCGAGTTGGCGGGCAGACAGAAATAGATCATGGCAACTGGCAGACTAATATGCACATGGGCAGGCAGGAAGGGATTGAGCATGCGTGTTTTAGAGCAAGTTTACAGCCGGGTGCCAAACAAAAGAGTGGAAGAATGACAGGGAGGGAAGGACTGTATCGACCACAGGTGAATTAAAAGTAGGTGAACAAGCAAAGCAGGAGAGATAACATATTTTAATGTCCATAGACAAAAGAAAGGGGGAAAACAATTTGAAACAGGGACAAAAGGAACTGTGGCCAGAGGAAGATGAAAGGAAAGATGAGGCAGAAAGACCAGAGTAAGAAGCAAAACAGGGAGGAAAGAACAAAGATCACACAGAGGGATAAAAATGAAAATTAAAGACAAATCACTGCCAGCCCGGTGGCGCAGAGGGTTGAGGCACTGGATGACACCTTGAGCCACACCAGCGACCTGGGTTCAGGAACGAGCCTGAGCCATCAGCAGGGATGGGGAAGGATTGAGGGTCCCACGGACTGCTCTCCTTCCCAAGGAGGGGGGTTCTCCACATGCTGGTGCACTGGCGACCTCTAGCGGTGGCTGGAGGCACGACAGTGCATGGCCGCAGAATGCAGGGGGGAGGCGTCTGTGGAATTGCTCTGTCCGAGCTTTCAGCTTTAAAAATTGTTGCTTTCTGAGACCAGCAAGCTACAAGGAGACTTGCGGGTGACACATCCTGTATCTGAACATTGGGACCATTGCAGGCACTGAAGCCATGCATCCCAAAAGCCTGAGGAAATGTCAAAGGTACGTGATTTGCTCAGGACTGCATCATATACTGAACCAGTGAGGGTTAAAGATTAAAACCCAGTCAAGCGCTTGCTTGCCGGCTGGTCTCGCTGTCCCTGGATGAAGAAAATTGCCAATGAGGGACATCTTGAATTTTTGCCTGCGGAAGGGTGGTGTATCCTTCCTGGATGCTGGGAGGGTTCCAGGTGAGATGTTGTTTAGGTTTACCCGGGAACCCCAAGACTACAGATAGAGCCCTGAAAGGGGAAGAAAGGGACTCCTTGACCTGACAAGGAGACTTAGGCAGGCTAATCGGCAACTTAGGTGTAGCTAGAGATGCCCAGATTCCTGAGGCGTGTTGCTTTCACTGCCCAGCACTTTGTCCATCTTTTAGGGCTGAGGAAGGCCGAGGGCCGCAGTGAGCCCACCCTTGTGTGTGACCTCATTAAAAGTATATGGAAAAAAGGGGGCCCTTTTTGGCCAGGGAGGCTAGCCTGTCTCCCTACTGTAGGGGCTGTATCAATAGTAAAGTACAGTTACATAGGAACTTACTGTAACAGTAGATCTTCGAGAGGAGCTCTTGCAGCAGCTAATACCATTAGGACTGAAGACGGCAGGCGTCAGGACCTCATGGAAAACTTGTAGCTAGCAGTCTGAATCCCCTGCTGCCATCTCAGTTCTCCCACCGGAGATCCGGCTAGAAACCAAACTGGAGAACCGAGCAGGAAATCCCCACCATGTTCTGGTGACATAAGAACCAAATCACTATCCTGGGGGATGGAGGGTGGGAAAGCCACCTGCTGCAAGAACTCTTCTCGAAGATCTACTGTTATGGTAAATTTTTACGTAACTGTACCATCTGACTTCGAGGGTGGAGCTCTTGCAGCAGATAATACCATTAGAACTGAGTCCCAAGGATAGGCCTAGGTCTGAGAGGGTGGTAGGAGTAGATGCTGAAAACAGCTGAAGCTGATGAAAGGCACTTATGAAAGTAGGCCCTGCAGGACTTCTGTCCGAAACTTGCTCTCCTTCTGGATGCAATGTCCAGGCTGTAATGCCTGATTAAAGTGTGGATTGAACTTCATGTAGCTGCAGCACAAATATCTGCCGAAGAGACATTTTTGAGTGCTGCAAAGGAAGAGGCCACTGCTCTGGTAGAGTGACCCCTGACTGGTCCCAGAAGTGGTTTGTTATGATACTGGTAGCAGAAAGTAATACATTGCTCCAGATAACGGGCTAGTGACTGGAAACAGGAGCCCCTAGCATTCCCTTAGCGAATGAGATGAACAACTGGTCCAACTGTCTGGAGGAGCAGGTCCTGTGGAGGCAATACTTCAAAATCCTGTGAATGTCCAAGGTGTGCAACAGCACTTTGCCTTGACTGATGAATTCCGGATATAAAACTGGAAGGTTAATGTCCTGCTTAAGAGTCAGCACGGACACCACCTTCAGCAAGAACTTAGGGTTCATGCACAGGGTCACCCTGTCCTCGTGGAAAACTATGTAAGGTTCCTTACACATCAGGGCCTGGAGCTTGGAAACCCTTCGAGGGGAGGTGATAGCTACCAAAAGGAGGGCCTTCCATGAGAGGAAGCGTAGCTCACAGGAAGCTGCTGGCTTGAAGGGAGGGAGGGTGAGTTTCTCCAGGATTAAAAGTAAATCCCAAGGAGGAACGATGTCTCTCCTGGGAGGTCTGATATGCACGACCCCTCGTAGGAATGTCTTACAGACGTTGAGCTGTGCCAGTGTTCTATCTCCGAAGGGATCACGAAATGAGGAAACCACACACATGTACACCTTACGGACAAATAGCTCAGTCCTAAGTCCAGAAGGTGACAGAGATATTCTAGTACGTGCCTAGCCGGACAATCCAGGGGATCTAGGGCACGGGCTGTAGCCCAAAGACAGAAGCGTTTCCATTTCAGAGCATAGGTGGCCCTGGTGGAAGGCTTCCTCGCTGCAACCAAGATCTCAGCCACCCTGCATGACACTCCTAGTCTCTCTTCTGCTAGGATTGCAGGAGTCACGCGTGCAGGTGAAGAGCAGGATGGAAAAGTGTCCCGTGCTCTTGTGAGGGCAAGTGGGTGGAGAGTGGCAACTGTACTGGAGGTTCCAGCGACAGTTGCTGGAGCAACTGATACCAAATCAGGCAGGGTCATAGAAGGGCCACCAGAATCATTCTGGCCCCCTCTGACCGCAACTTGAGCAGTACTCTCTGAATGAGGGGAAAAGGAGAGAAGGCGTACAGGAACTTCCCTGTCCAAGAGAGGGACAACGCGTCTCACCAGAAAACACCAGGCCCTGGAGCGAGCGAGCAAAAAATTAGCAGTTTGGTGTTGTATGGGGACGCAAAGAGGTCCAACTCTGGACAGCCCCAGCGAACGAACAGGTCGCCCGCAACTTCTTGGAGGAATTTCCACTCATGATTCAGAGAGGTAGCGCGGCTGAGACTGTTGGCGAGAACGTTCTGGACCCTTGGCAGATGAACTGCGATGAGATCCAGTCGGTGTTCTACTGCCCAATCCCACACTCTCAAGGCCACTCTGCAAAGGGGGTATGAATGAGTCCCCAATTGCTTCTTGATGTAGAAGACCACTGGTGTGTTGTCTGCCTGCACCAGGAGAGGACCTATTGAGAATTGGTCTCTGAAAGCTATAAGCGTATTCAGCACGGCTCTCATTTCCAGAACATTTATATGCAGAGAGCTCTCTATGGCAGACCAAGACCCCCGGGTCCTGTGATCCCTTAAATGAGCCCCCAGCTGGACAGGGAGGTGTCTGTGGTTAAGAGTTTGAAGAGGGGTGGGGCTCCGGAATGGGATCCCTCCTGCTAGACTGTTGTGATGGAGCCACCATTCAAGAGAGTGGTGTACCGCCCGAGAGATCCGGATTCAGAGATACAGATTGTCCACCGATTAGTCCCACTGGACCCTGAGATGCCATTGGAGGGTCCGCATATGCAGTCTGGCTAAGGATACTTTGGCTATGGCAGCTGCCATACGGCCTAGGAGTTGAAGAACAACCCAGGTGGGGGAAGAGGAGGCCTTCTGGAGTCTGCTGGCCAGATCCCGAAGGCGGTCTGCTCTGTCTGGGGCCAGAAAAGCTCTCCCCTGCTCGGTGTCCAGAATAGCCCCTATGAATTGCAGCCTTTGTGTCAGCCAAGGATGTGATTTTGGCCAGTTTACTGTGATTACCATGGAGGAAAACAGATCCTGTGTCTCTTGTAAGGCGATTAGGAGCTCCTCCTCCGACTGAGTGGAGAGGAGTCAATCATCCAGGTAAGGGTAGACGAAAAGGCCTTTCCTTCGGAGGGCCGCTGCTACCACCGCTAGACACTTGAAGACCCTGGGAGCGGATGAAAGGCCGAAGGGGAGTACCCTGAATTGGTGGTTCTCATCCTGGAAGCTGAAATGTAGAAATCTTCTGTGAGACTTCAGGACTTTGATATGCATGTAGGCATCTTGCATATCTGGGGAGCATAGCCAGTCCCCTTGATGGAGCAAGGGGAAAGAGTCCTGCCAGAGTGACCATCCGGAATCTCTGGTATTTTACCGAGAGATTAAGCTGGCTTAAATCCAGAATGGGATGAAGGTGTCCGGTTTTCTTCAGGACAAGGAAGAAGCGGGAGTAATAACCCTTCCCCTTCCCCTTCTGGATGGCCCTTTTTTCCTAGGAGCTGTTGGATCTCCGCTTCTAGAAGGAGACTGTGTGCCGGTGGACAACAGGCCAGAGTGGGGGAGGTTGTCCAGCGCGGATAGAGATGAACTCTATTGTGTACCCTTTTGAATGGTGTCCAGTACCCACTGGTCGTCCTGTGACACTGGACCATTCGAGTGGGTAGTTAAACCACCCTCCACCTTCCTCGCCCTCTGCCTGTCCCTGAAGGAAGGAGGGGGGGCAGAAGGAGTCAGGCTGAGGGGGTGGTGGGGCCCTGGGAGTTTTGGGCTGCTTGGGGCCCTGAGAACCTTGAGGGGCAGGGTGACACCGCCTCTTGAACCCCTTACCGTGGGACTGTTTGCTCCCCTGTCCCTGCCCTTGTCCTTTACGAAAAGGGTGTCGGCGGGGTTCCTGAGGCTGGGATTTATACATACGGTGCACGTCAGCCACCGCTTTCCCAGACTCCTGAAGTTGCTTGATCATGTCTTCAACTTCCGTGCAGAACAAAATAGGACCCTGAAAAGGGAAATTCAGTATAGACTCTTGTAAGTCTGGCTGGAAGCCCGTGAGCCTAAGCCATGACTGCCGCCTCATGCAGACCCCCGAGGCGGCTGCTCTGGAGGCCATATCTACAGCGTCATAAGAACACCTCAGGGCATGTTTGTCGACGTCTAATCCCGACTGGGCACACGCCAATATTGCCTGCTTCGAGTCGGAGTCTGGCATAGAGTTGACGAGGTCTACTGTCTTCTTCCACAGCGACTGCTGATAGGCAATGATGTGGGCCATGAAGATCAAAGACCTGATGGCCCCAGTGGTTGAGGAGGAGACATCTCAGCCCCAACCGTCTAACTTTTTAGAGACGGGATCCGGAGGGTGGGAACTCAAATGCTTTGGCTGGGAACCTCTGCCGTAAGCAGCCGTGAGGACCAAAGAGTTTGTCTTCGGTTGTTCGGCTAGAAAAGGTTCAGACCTCAGAGGCTTATGAAGTCTGTCTTTCGAGGGACTGTGGGTATGGAGGACGGTGTACGCCAGGTCAGGCGGGTCATGGCCTGGATCGGTTCCACGACCAGTGGAATAACCAAAGGTTTGGGTTCTTTTTCTCCAAGGAACTTGGCCAGGCACTTGCGCTCTGGATCCAAGTCCTCCGTGTCCCACTCGTATATAGCCTGGATGTGCCTCATAATGTCTAAAATAGAGGGATCATCCGGGGAGGAGGGCTGCGGGAATCTTTAGGTTCCAGGGAGGGAGAATAAAATCCCCCATCTGAGTAAGACTCTGAATCAGCGTCGCTCCTTGAGAAGGACGTGACAAGAGGGGAAGAAGGAGACAGAGACAAAGGGCATTTCCTTCTCTTTCCCCTTAGGGTCAGGACATGGGTGCTTACCCTCACCCCCCTCAGGGGTGGGAGGGGGACCCATGGGTGGCGGAGTAGGGACAGTGTCTGGGGGTCTATACAGGAGATCCGCTTTTACTGTGTTCCACCAAGCAGTAGAGACTCCCTATGTCTGCTATCGGAATGACCGCAGGGCCCGGGCGTCGGGTCTTTAGGCGTGGGCGTCGGGTCCGGGATCCCAGCGTCAGTGGGCCGACCGACAGTGCCTTTGTCTCGTGGTCCAGCATCCGGTGTGGCCCTGTCAGGTGTCCGGTCCCTCAGAGGAGGGGTGGACAGCTGGTCTTCATCCGGCGACCGCCCCGTGTCAGGCGTTGGGGAGCGGGACGACAGAGTTGGCCACCGACTAGGCTTGCGCTGATCTGGGGGAGGGCGCACCTTAGCTGGAGGAGGAGAGGCGTCCAAGCCAGAGCAGCCTCCTGCCTACCTGAGGGTTCTTCCGAATGCTTGCGTTTGTCTGAAGAGCTGCGCCTGTCCTGAGCCCTGGACAGGCTTTCCTGGGTTGACCCTGAAGGTTTGAGGGGTCAATGAGCCAGGGAAGTGTGGTGTCCCGACCTGGCTGACTCCAGATATTTGCCCTGAGAAGAGGCATTAGCGGATTTAGACGTGCGGGAAGGTTCGGACGACTGGGCCGGGACCGAACCACACCTCCAGCCGGAGGTCGAGGAAGACGAGGCCTGCTTGGCTGGCGATTTAGGGCAGGATTCACACACCTGGCCCGATCCTTATCCCTGTAGTGATGCTCCCCACCCCCCCGATGACTTATCTTTCGGTGGGGAATCCCTGGTGGGAGAGGATGAACTGGCTCCTGATCTTCGCTACATGGCTGCAAGCTTCTTCTCGAGCAGGAAGGTTTTGAGTGCGTTGGCCCTCCTGGCGCGGGTCTTCTGATTAAAGGCTACCTTAACACAGTTATGATGGGGCACACTGTTCTGAAAACCCTCCCGCGGAATTAGAGCAGACAGGGAGAGGTTTTGAATAAAATTATTCATTACCTTAAATACTGCTGTTTAACACATTCTCGGCGACTTATGTACTAAGCATAATATTACCGTTACATGTGTACTTTATCTTTATCATTATTTAACATGTACAGTACTGTACATGTTAAATAATGATAAAGATAAAGTTCATATGTACCAGTAATTATGCATAGTACATCAAGAGCTCCATAACGACTTCATACTGGGACTAAGCGAATTGCTAAGATGACATCATAGTGCTGCACGTTCCCAGCAGCCTTAGTCCCCGATCGGTGCAGTCTTCTAAAAACGTTTCCTGGTATCGGCAATTTGGGAAAAGTCCCCGAAAATGTGTTAAACAGCAGTATTTAAGGTAATGCTCTAATTCCACGGGAGGGTTTTCAGAATGATGTGCCCCATCATAATTGTGTTTAGGTAGCATTTAAACTTCTGGCAATGTGAACAGGCATTGGGCCGGTGTTCCGGGCCTAGGCAGATGAGGCAGGCTGCGTGTCCATCTTTGACTGGGATCTGCTTTCCGCACGCACACTTTGCTTTTCGCTGCAGTGAGGAGGGTGATGACATACACGAGGTGATGGTTAAAAATGTTGAAGAATGAAAATACTTCTGATGTTTGATAGCTGTTGACTGCTAAGGAAGGCATCCGAGGAGCCGAACTACGCGGATTGATGGCAGGAAAAGAACTGAGATGGCGCCACGGGACTGCCCCCTATATACCACGTCTGACAGGTGTAGCCGATGTCGGGGGCGGTCCCCTGCCTCAGACTGTTAGCTACAAGTTTTCCGTGGGGTCCTGATGCCTGCTGGCTTCAGTCCTAATGGTATTACCTGCTGCAAGAGCTGCACCCTCGAAGTCAGATCAGAGTGACCATCTTGACTTTGGGTTTTTACAGCAAGATGGGAGCCACTCCCCAGTTGTCTCTTATGTCAGGAATTACGTGGAGTAGAGGCCCTTTGTTCTTTTCATGGCCAGGGATCCTCTCCACCATTCGCAAGCAAGAATGGTTTTTGCCTCCCACTCCTAACAGAAACATCTGTGTTGGAGACAGAGGCTTAGACACCTGGGTACACATGAGGTCTGCCCACAGTAACATCAGGCTTTAGACTGCGAAAACACCACTGTACTGAGAGAAGGCTGGGGAAAAAAACCTCTGCCCCATGCCCTCAGGAGGAAGTTCCGTAGAGTGGGGGGCCTTGTTTGAGATGTTCTGGAAGCGAACAGCATGTTTTGATCACCAGGAAAGTACATGGCTTTAAACTGGGAGTCTAAGGGTAGACCACAGTATTTCTAGGCCAGACAAAGCACCGCAGAGAGATGGCATAGGCCATGGCTCTGGAGGTGGCATCCTTGTTGTCGTCCTGTGGAAATGGTATTACATAGCCTCTGGAGCAGGTTAGCCGCATCCACCGGCTCCTGTACCAAAAACCAAGACAGAGTTCCACAGTGCCTTTTTTTTTTTGACATTTGCTGAAAAACAAGTAGGCAAAAATTCTGACAAGCATCTGCCGGGAACTAAGACATGTATTTTCTGGAGTACTTATCCGGGGGTAAGAAGGACAAGGAGACCCTGGCTTCCTTGCAAGTTGCCTGATGCACTATACTCACATGGTTGGGATGTACAGACAGGCACTCAGGACTGTCAAAAAATTGATACATTAATGCATTTATTTATTCACACTTCCAGACCGCTTGTAAACCTCTGCCACAGAAGTGGGGGTTTAAAGCGGTTTCATTATTATTTATTTATTTTTTATTAGACTGCCTTTAGGAGGTGGACCTTTCTTCTCCCCATCCTCACCTTGGAAGGACTCCAGAGAAGGGATGTCCAGGGAGTCAAATATGTTTTGGATAAACAAAGGCATCAAGGGAGAACCTTGGATACGTAGGGCCCACCTCATAAGAATTCTCATATCATCTGCATCACCCTCACAGTCTCTGGGGCAAGAACTGTGGAAATGTGTTAGCAGCATCTGTAGGCAGGGGCATCCTAAAGTTATTTATCATCAACTGAATCACCCTCAGAGTCTATGGGAAAGAGAACTGTGGAAGACTGTTTGCCAGCCCCAGTAAAGAAAGGACCCATCTTTAATAGGGTTTGAAACAGTTGCCATGCTTTTTCCATAACTTGCACAGACGGAGTACTGTGCAGATTTTCTGTATGCTTTAAGCTGCCTGTTGTCTCGCTATTGGCTTTCCCAGGAGCAACAGGAGCATCTATGTCTAGACAGAGTTTCTTTTAGGCCACTCCATCAGCGGCTTGATCAAGCTTCTTTCCTTCATCACTTCTATTATTTTTTCAATTGTGAAGAACTTCGCAATTTGGAAGCTTAAATTTCTGGCTGGGATCTGGAGGGTTCCTCAGCACCTCCTTACATTTTAGTACTATTGAATGGCCCCTAATCGGAAGCCTCTGATATGTCCTCAGCCTTAATAATCAAAGGTTTGTCTGACACGTTTTGCCCAATTTAAGCAAAGCAAACAAGTCCTGGACCTTATGAACTGAGTGCAGGTTTCTGTGAAATGCCACCGGCCAGTCCTGCCCCAGTTAATTAGCTCCGTCTGCTGCCAGTGCTTTTTTTTTTTTCTCGCGGTTGTAGAACTGGGATCTATACCAGTGCCAATCCTAATAGAAAAGCCAGTAATACTTGTTAACTGCCACAGTTAGCTGCTGGACCCTTACGGACAGTCCTGCGACAGATGATACCTCAGTCCAGTTCCTTTATGTATAAGCATATATATAGAAGGGTTTCTCTAAAATGCCAATCCTGAGATAAACCCCCAGGCACTGTTAAGATTTGAATTCCAACGGAGTGCCTTGTGGTAAAACCCGCAAGGTCTGAGGTAAAAAAAAAACCAAGGTAACTGTGCCCAATTTGATGGTTCCCACAAGAATTTGGTTAGAAAAGAAAGGAACCGTCAAAATTAAGCACCTGTGATGAATTTAACATTTAAAATGAACAATCGCGGTAAAATTAAAGTCAAAATAGCGCGGTTTCACTAAAATTAAAAAATTTGCGCGGTACTAACGAATTTGTCATACTTTTAATCAGCACACCATTAAAACAGAAATATGAGAAAAACTTTACCCAGATAAGCACTAGGAGGCTGTCAACAAGGAAGGTTGAGAGACACCTCAGGGGCAATATTGCTCAGTCCAGCAGAGAAAAAATTCTGAAGCCTTCAGCAGCTCTCACTCAGCTCACTACCCTTCCTGTTTTCTGACTGGCTATGATCCTAAGCTCATTTAAATTTCTCTTAAAGGCACAACTCCGGGGCAGATGCACCTAGCGAGCTAACTGCTAATGTTACTAATGCTAAAGGACTCCTGGGGTTTTTACGGTAAGTTCTTGCGTAACTGTACTATCTTTCACAGAGTGATCTCTTGCAGCAGGTAATACACTTGGGATGATGCCTAAGCAGTGAACCCAAGAAGGGTGTAATTATGACAGAAGGCCTTGTAGAACAGCTCGGCCAAAGGCCGTCCTACAGCGTGAAGCAACATCGAAGTTGTAGTACTTCGTGAAGGTATGTATTGTGGACCATGTGGCAGCGTTGCAGATCTCTGCGACAGAAGCCCCTCTGAAGCAGGCTGTTGTGGGTGGTGGCCATAGCTCTGGCTGAACTGGCTTGGACAAGTCCAGGCAATGGTTTGTTACATTTACTATAACAAAACGTGATACGGTGTGCTAGCCAATTGGAGAGGGTCCGTTTAATGACCGGGAGACCTTCCCTGGTGGAGGCGAAGGTGACAAAAAGCTGAGGAGTCTTTCTAATTGATTTGGTACAATTAGTATAATATCGTAATATACGATGGACATCTAAGGAATGTAGGAGGTATTCTCCTAGATCGGGTGTTCAGGGTAATATACTGGCATCTCTATGGACTGATTTAAGGTGTGTTCTCAGACCACCTTAGGTAAAAAAGAGGGATTTGTCTGAAGTGTCATTCTGACTTTGTGAAAGATTAAGTAAGGCTCTTTACACATGAGGGCATGAAGCTCGGAGATATGCTGAGAGGAAGTAAAGGCCACTAGAAATAATGTCTTCCAAGAGAGAAAGCAGAAGTTACAAGTGGCTGCTGGTTCAAAAGGTTCAAGGGTCAGTTCCTC
Organism: Neoceratodus forsteri; assembly: GCA_016271365.2. NCBI lineage: Eukaryota > Metazoa > Chordata > Ceratodontiformes > Ceratodontidae > Neoceratodus > Neoceratodus forsteri. The sequence goes on along the minus strand of CM057449.1, from coordinate 171,931,457 downwards.
TAAAAAAAAAATTAGATCCTACGGGGGTGTGGGCAATCTAATGGGAGGTTTGATATGTAACATTCCTCTTAGAAACATTCTGGCTAGATGACGTTGATAAAGTAATCTTCCATACAGAGGTTCATGGAAGGCGGAAAGAGGCCAAATGGACCTTAACAGAGGAATAGCTCAACTCTGTCTCGGCAAGTGAGGCCAGGTAATCTAGGATAGTAGTCAGTGGAAATGAGTAGGGGTTCAACGACCGGTAAGAGGTCCAAATGGAAAAGTGTTTCCATTTAGCATTATAAGTTTCCCTGGTTGCTGGTTTACGTGAGGCTAACAGAATACTGGCCACAGGTGAGATCACCTGGAGATGGGCTATGAAAGCGTTCTCAGGAGCCAAGCGTGAAGGTGTAGTGATCTCAGGTTGGGATGAAGGAATGTTCCCAGATTCTGATTCAACAGGTCTGGCCCAATTGGTAATGGAATGGATTCTGCCACCGAGAATTGTTGTAGAAGGGGAAACCACACCTGTCGCGGCCACAGAGGGCTATGAGGATCATGGTGGCAGGTTTGAGTTGTAGTTTCAATGGAGTCCATTGTAGGAGTGGGACGGGGGAGAGAGAAGAGAGAGAGAGAAACAGATAAGAAGAGTCCTGTCCATGGCTCGGACAGGGCATCTGTAGACCATCCCTTTTTGCTTGGGATAATGGAACAGTATTTGGGGAGACGGTGATTGATGGGGGAGGCAAACAGGTTCAGATGCGGGGTCCCCCACAAGTGAAAGATTCTCTGAAGAACTTCTTGATGAAGTGTCCATTCGAGCTTGGAGGACTGGTGACTGAGAATGCAGGCCAGGGTATTGTGGTGTCCTGGCAGACGGACGGCTGCTAGCGACAGGTGTTGCTGTACTGCTTTCTTCCAAACCGTCATCGCCTCTCCGCACAGAGTGCGGGACATCATGCCTCCTTGTTTGTTGAGGTAATATACCACTGAGGTGTTGTCTGCTTGGATCAGCAGAGGTCCCGGGGAAAGGTGGGGCCGAAAAATCTGAAGGGCTAGGAGGACCACCCTCATTTCTAGGAGATTTATAACAGGGAGAGTGGAGGATTGGGACCATCTGCCCTGTGTCCGTAGGGACCCAAGTGTGCGCCCCACCCTTTCGAGAGAAGCATCCATGGTCAACGTCTGCCAGGGTGGGGGAGATTGGAATGGCATATCTTGAGAGAGGTTGGCATGTTGGGTCCACCAGGACAGGGCCGACCGCAGAGTGGAAGTGACTCTGACTTTGTCTTCGAAGTCTCCGGTTCTTTGGCACCACTGGTTTTGGAGAGTCCATTTGACTGGTCTCATATGTAGATGTCAAATGCTACCATAGGGATGGTAGCAGCCACGTGCCCTAGAAGGCATAAAAGTCATCTGGCTGTGATAACTTTTTGAGTTTGTATCTGGGAAGCCAGAGATAGAAGCTCCTCTTGCTGGGTGGCAGGGAGGCAAGCCTTAGCGGAGGCGGTGTCTAGGACTGCTCCTATATACTGGAGTGACTGGGTAGGGGTCGGGTTGGACTTTGGCCAGCTGACCGTGATCCCTAGGGAGTGAAAGAGTAAGGGTTGCCTGAAGGGAGGAAAGCAGAGCAGTTCTGGAGTCCACTTTTATGAGCCAGTCGTCCAGATATGGGAAGACGAAGTGTCCTTCCCGTTGTAGGGCTGCCGCCACTACCGCTAGGCACTTGGTAAACACTCTTGGAGCAGATGAGAGACCGAACGGGAGTGCCCTGAATTGGTAATGCTGTCCTAGCAGATGAAAGCGAAGGAACCGGTGGTGGGCGGAGTGGATGGGGCTATGTAGGTAAGCATCTTTCATGTCTAATGCACATAGCCAATCCCCTTGTTTTAACATCATAGAAACATTGACTTTGACGGCAGATAAGGACCACTGGGCCCACCTAGTCTGCCCATTTCCCTACCTACAGGATAAGCCGCAGATCCTGGTTAACCAACAGCCTATTTCTTCCTACCCCCACAAGAATTGCCTTATGTCTGTCCCATGAATTTTTGAATTCCCCCACTGTTTTAGACCCCACAACCTCCTCAGAAAGGCTGTTCCATGCATCCACTATTCTCTCTGTGAAAAAATACTTCCTCACATTGCCCCTGAACCCCCCCATCTTTAAATTGTGTCCCCTTGTTCTTTCATGTCTCTTTTTCTGAAAGATGCTACCCTCTTGGACTTTGTTGATTCCACTGAGGTACTTAAACATTTCTATCATGTCCCCTCCTCCCTCCTTTCCTCAAGAGTATACATATTAAGCTCTTTTAGTCTCTCCTCATATGGCTTCTATTGCAGACCCTGCACCATTCTAGTTGCCCTCCTCTGGACTGCCTCTATCCTATGTCCTTGCGGAGATGGGGTCTCCAGAATTGGACGCAGTACTCCAGATGGGGTTTCACCAACTGTCTGTACAGAGGGATAACAACTTCCTGTTTTCTGCTCGTGATGCCTCTCCCTATGCATCCCAGTATACCCCCAGCTCTCCCTACTGTCTTCTCACATTGCTTGCTAACCTTAAGGTCATCTGATATGATTACCCCCAGGTTCCCTTCCTTTTTTGTTGTTACTACCTCTCCCCCCATTGTGTAATCTTCCCCTGGGTTTTTATTTCCCAGGTGCATTATTTTGCACTTCTTTGCACTGAATCCTAGCTGCCATACTTCCGACCATTCCTCCAACCTTGCCAAGTCCCTTCTCATCCTTTCCACGCCTCCTTGTGTATCAACCCTGTTGCAGATCTTTGTGTCATCTGCAAAGAGGCATACTTTTCCTTCCAGTCCCCCTGCAATGTCACTTATAAGGACATTAAAAAGGACTGGACCCAGCACTGAACCCTGCGGTACCCCACTAGTAACCCCTCTTTCTTCAGAGTGGACTGCATTTACAATTAGCTTCTGTGTCCTGTTGTCCAGCCAATGTTTTACCCAGGCTACCACCCTGGGACCCACTCCCAGGCTGGTTAATCCGACTACTAATCTTTTGTGTGGGACTGTGTCAAATGCCTTGCTAAAGTCTAGGTAGGCCATGTCCACAGCCCCTCCCTGGTCTACTACTTTGGTCACCCAGTTAAAGAAATCAATTAGATTCGTCTGACATGACCTTCCCGCTGTGAACCCATGCTGCCTTGGGTCCTGTGCCCCACTGGCCTCTAGGTACTCAACAGTTTTTTCCTTCAGAAGTGATTCCATCACTTTTCCCTATCACAGAGATCGAACTGACAGGTCTGTAGTTTCCTGCCTCTGTCTTGGTCCCACTTTTGTGAAGGGGAATCACATCCACCTTCCTTCAGTCCTAGGGTACCACACCATACTCCCAAGATTTGTTAAAAAGGGTAGTCAGTGGTTTCACTAGTTCTCCCCTTAATTCTTTTAGAATTCTGGGGTGAATTCCATCAGGCCCCATTGCTTTGTCCACCTTTAGTTTTAGGAGTTCTTTCAAAACCCTTTCTTCTGTGAAAGGACTGGGATCGACCCCCCTATCCAGAGTGCTTCTGTTACTTGGATTAGGCACCTCCCCCTCCTCTTTTGTGAATACTGAGCAGAAATATTCGTTCAGTATCCCTACTTTTTCACTATCCCCCTCTGCCACCCACCGTCCATTCTATTCAGCCTCACTATCCCTCCCTTTGTCTCTGTACGCTCCCTGATGTACCTTTTATAGATGTTAAGGTGACCATCCGGAACCTCTTGTACTGAATGTGTTGATTCAATTGTCTGAGGTCTAGTATAGGTCTGAGATCTCCAGTTCGTTTGTGTACCAGGAAGAAGTGGGAATAAAATCTCTGTTGGTGCTCTGATGAAGGGACTGGATAGACTGCCTTCTTGAGCAGTAGAGCCTGGAGTTCCTCCTGGAGAATAGGAATGTGTTCGGGTGGGTAACGGACAGAGCGGCGGGGATGACGGGGAGGCATGGAGGTAAGGTCCAGTGTATAACCCCTCAATGATCTGAAGTACCCACTCGTCTGAGGTGATTGTTCGCCAGGCCTCCAAACAGAGGGCAAAATGACCATCCATGGCATCCAAGGCCTGGTTGAGGAAGACTGGGCAATGCCCTAGTTGGTCACTGGGAAGCGGGCTGGCTGGCTCCACGTGGAGGGTGAGAGCAGGAGCCCATGGAGGCAGAAATTGTGGTCCTGGAAGAGGGCTGGGAACAACAACGGGATCCACCTCTGCATTTGCCACCTCTCTTTGTATGAAGAGAGGACTGGAGATGGTAGGATGGCTGTGAGGTATGGTACATGCCATGAACCGTACGTAGGGTTCATCCTGAGGACTGGAGATCATCTAAAAGAGTTTGGGTACCTGGAGCAAAAAGCTTGGATCCATTAAAGGGGCATTAACAACTTAATATTGCACATCTGTAGTGAACCCCGAGACGCGAAGCCAAGCATGGCGTCGGAGGGTAATCCTCGTAGCTGACATAAGGGCCTAAGTATCGACTGCCTCATAACCCAAATGAAGTAGGTGTTGAGATATGGAATTGCCCATAGATATAGTAGCCAGCAACTGATCCTTCTCCTGAGAAGGAGGGAGTTTATTGACTACTTCTATAGCAGAGGACCAGAGAGTACATTGGTACTTAACCATGTGCCCCATATAGTTTAGAATCCTAAGATTCATAGTACCTCCTTGGAATACCTTTTTTCCATGGTAATCAATCCTACAGGAGTCCTTATCAGGGGGTAAGGAGCTCATATGCTTCGGTCGTTTTGTATGATCATGAGCCGCAGTGATCACTACCAAATCTGCTTATGGGGTGGCAGAAAGAAAAGGATGATCAAGAGGAGCCTGATAAAGGTGATCCCCTTTCCTAGGAATGGCCGGGACAGCTGAAGACTGATTCCAGGCCACCAGCACAACATGACCTTTTGGATTTGGATCATTGTCTGGAGGAGAGATCCTCATGTAGCGAAGAAATAGTAGAAAGAGGGGACTGGAGTCTAAGTCTTGTAAGTTGGCATCTTCCAAACCTCTGGCAAAATCACCCAGAAATTATGCTTCATCTGATGGGTGGTCCTCCTCATATGAGGGAGGTGATCAGGTTGGAGAAGGGTCCCTGTCACCCTGAAAGCATTTTGGCGGAGGGGTAGAACGGGATTGATACGTTGGCTCTCCCAGATGGGAAGCCTGATATAGTAGCCAGCAACTGATCCTTCTCCTGAGAAGGAGGGAGGGAGTTTATTGACTACTGAGTGCCTAATGGCTTGTAGATCCTGCTGAACCACTGAAGCTATGTCCACAGAAGGGGGGGGGGTAGGGAAAAACAGGTTACTCACCTGTAACAGTAGTTCTAGGAGTGGTATATGTTGTTCATCCACACTGTCTGGCATTGTCCCTTTCCCCTTTAAATCTTGCCGGAAGTCTTCAAGCTGGCTCCTCCCACCCACCCGGGTGGTAAATACCTCGGCTCTGCCCCATGCCACCAGATCTAGCCCACTGGAAGCAAGGTTGTATGCGTTAAGCCAGGGAGGTCGGGTGGGTGCGTGTGGATGAACAACATATACCACTCCTAGAACTACTGTTATAGCTGAGTAACCTGTTTTTCTAGGAGCATGGATATGTTGTTCATCCACACTGTTTGGCAGACTCCTAGCAGTTCTCTGGGAGGAGGGAGGCAAGGCACACACCCCCTACTTAGAAAAAAGAGATTGGAGAACCAAGGCCCCAAAACCAGCATCTCGGCGTGACTCAAGGTTGATGTGGTAATGGGTAATGAAGGTGTTTGCTGACTTCCAGGTAGCAGCCCAATAGATTTCCTGGATAGGGATGTCCCTGGAAGCAGCCACCGATGCAGCAGTATGGTGGGTAGAATGAGCTCTTAACCCACTGGGAGGCTCCTTGCCTGTCAACTCATAGCCCAGACCTATGCATGATGTGATCCATCTTGCAATAGTCCGCTTGGCTGCAGGTCTGCCAGAAGTGGCTTCAGCGTAGGTGACAAACAGCTGGCGAACCTCTCCCCGAATTTCCGCCGTCCTCTCCTTATAATAGGAGAGAGCACATCTGAGGTCCAGAGTATGGAACCTGTACTCGGCGTCCGAGGTGTAATTAGGGTAATATACCAGCAGGGTAAACACCTGGTTAAGGTGAAACTCTGACACCATCTTCGGAAGGAATTGCGGGTGGTGGCGCAGGACAACTTTGTCCCTGTGAAAGACCAGATAAGGGGAGTCCACCGTAAGCGCCTGGAGCTCCCCTGTCCTTCTGGCTGACGTGATAGCTACCAGGAAGGCAGTCTTCCACGACAAGTGTGAGAGCTCACACTTGTGCATGGGTTCGAATGGCTTGCCCATGAGCTCTGCCAAAACCAGCAAGAGATCCCACGGAGGTGGAGGTTCATGCACCAGAGGGGATATGTGATCCAGGCCTTTGAAAAAGCCCGACCACTGTCTCTCTGCTAACAGCGGCTGACCGGCCTGCGCCCGGTAAGCAGAGATGGCTGCTAGGTGCACCCTAAGGGTCGATGACCAAAGGTAGTCTAGAATGTCAGCCACAGAGCAGGATGAGGGGTCCAGGCTCTTTCCCTGACACCAAATGGAAAACTTTTCCATTTGAAGGCATAACATTTCCTGGTCGATTCCTTTCTAGATGCTTCCACCACGGTGTAGACATCCTCGGAAAGACCCACAGCCTGGAACTCTAGCCGCTCAGGAACCAGGTTGTGAGATGCAGGGATTGAAGGTCCAAGTGGAATACCTTCCCCTGGTTCAATGATATCAGGTCCGGGCGTGTACAAAGCCGCTCCGGGGGCCTGCAGCTGAGGCTGAGGAGATCTGGATACCAGAACTGGCGCGGCCAATCTGGAGCTACCAGGATCACCTTTGCCTTGTCCCTCCTCACCTTGAGTAACACCTTGTGGATCAAGGGAAATGGAGGGAAGGCATAAAGGAGGCCTGGGGTCCACGGCCTCGAGAAGGCATTCCCTTGCAGCGAGCCCTGCTAAGGGGGGCAGGCATTGGGATGGAAGGCCAAACAGATGGTGCAAGCCGAAGTATCGTGCACAGCGCCTAGGCAATAAACACACGTAAGGTGGGGATCGGTGCAAGACATTTTCTGTCCACAAGGACACCAACGAAACCCGGGGGATGACTTGTCCTCCATATCCGAAGCGTTCGGATCCAAATCGTAAACTCTAGCGAGTTTTAAAGCGAGTAAGTGCGAAAACCGTCAGATAGACTCCAGGGCCTATGGTACTTGCAAAGTAGCACGAGGGAACCTGTATCTTCCAGCAGAAAGGAAGACCTGGCGTCATGGGGTGGAGCTGAGGTATTTACCACCCGGGTGGGTGGAAGGAGCCAGCTTGAAGACTTCTGGCAAGATTTAAAGAGGAAAGGGACAATGCCAGACAGTGTGGATGAACAACATATCCACACTCCTAGAAAGGAGGTTTCTGAGAAACCAGGGGAATAGTGGAAGAAATAGGACGTGAGGTATAAGCAGGTCAAGCACCTGGGTGGTAAAGCCCAGGGTTCTGATCTCTGTCTTCCTGGCCCCTATGAGAGAATGCCTGTGAAGGAGGAGGGGCATAATAAATTGCAAAAGCAGTAGGCTTCCCCACAGAAATGTGCTCCATTGCCAACAGGGAAGCAAGGGAAGAAGAATTAGAATGCTTAAAAGATGATGTCGTTGACAGGAAACGATTCTCCATCGATGGGAAGCGACGGACCCATCAAAGGGTTCATCCGAAACTGTAATAAAAGTGCCTGAAAGCACCGTTGACGAGAGGATGAAAACCCCTGTCGATGAGGAAGCAGTTTTGGAGGGCATTGTTGACGGTGGCCGTCGATGGGTGCTGCCCGAGGGAGTTGAGGGCTTCTCCTTCTCCCATTTGTGCTTCTTATGTGAAGTAGTGGAAGGTGGGTCCTTGGGACGGGCCGCCTGGTTCTCCAGTAGAGACAATTTCTGCTCCATGAGGTAGGATTCTATCCCCTGCAGCCATTGTCGAGGGGTTGCCTGGCTGAATTCCGGGCAACGAGTGCAGGAGATGGTGTCGTGCGTGGGTCCCAGACACCTAACACAAACTGTGTGGTTGTTGAAACGGTAGATCTTCCAACCGCAATGACAGGAGAGAAATAACGCTGACTTGCTTGTAGGTTCTTTGGACAGTCGTTGATGTAGTAAGTGAAATGGAAAAATTTCGCTTCAAGCTTCGATTCTCGTTGATGAGTGCTGCTCTCTGCACTAATCTGCAGCGTGCGAGCTGAAGACGGTGGGAAAATGAACTGATGATACCAGGGACCACTCACTCATATAGGAAACAGGAAGATGATGTCATGTGTGGGTGGTCTCTGGAAAAAGACTGCTAGAAGAGCTGCCATGTACCACAACGCCCTCTGGTGATGACCCAAGTGTATTACCTGCTGCAAAAGATCTCCACGTGGAAGATAGTACAGTTACGCAACAACTTACCGTAACAGTAGATCTTCGAGAACAGCTCTTGCAGCAGGTTACACCATTAGGACTGAAGCTGACAAGCAGCAGGACCCCACGGAAAATTCTAGCTAGCTACATCTAGCGGGGGACCACCCCAGACATCAACCCCACCCCGACATTCCCTGCATCATAAAAGGGGCGGTCCCCCAGCGTCTCTCAGTTCTCCCACCAGAGACTCCGGCATAGCGATGTGATTCTGATGGGAGACAGAGGATCCACTTCCAAAAGAAGACTAATATATAGAAAGCAATGTATATGACCTCCTGAGGGGAAAGTGGGTGGCAAAGTACCTGCTGCAATAGCTGTTCGCGAAGATCTACTGTTACGGTAAGTTCTTACATAACTGTACTATCTTACTTCAAGATACAGCTCTTGCAGCAGGTTACACCAGTAGGACAGAGTCCCAAGCAGTGTGCGTTAGCCCTTAGAAAACGGGAGGAGGACAGGAGAAGGGTGAAAGAAAACTTCTCATGAAAGGAGCCCCTGCAGAACCACAAGGCCAAAGCCCACTCTGCGCCTGAAGGCAATATCCAGACTGTAGTGCCTGATAAAGGTGTGCACAGTACTCCAAATAGCTGCTGCACAGATGTCTGAGTCAGAGACGTTTCTTAGTGAGGCAAAAGAGGTTGCCATCCCTGTTGTGGAATGGCCCTTTAGTGGTCCCGGTAAGGGCTCATTCTGTTTCTGATATCAAAAAATAATAGAGTTTACAACCACTTTGAAAGTGTTTGCTTTGACACCGGTGCCCCTAACATCCTGGGAGCAAATGAAACAAACTGATCTAACTTTCAGTGCATTCTGGTTCTAGTCAGATAGTATCTGAGTATCCTGTGCACATTCAATGTGTGCAGGAGGGCCTCCCCTTTATTAGAATGCTCTGGGTAATAAACAGGTAAGGGAATCTCTTGGTTGAGAGTAAACTCTGACACTAACTTAGGTGAAAACTTAGGACTGGTCCTTAAAGAGACACTGTCCTTATGGAAAATCATATATGGCTCTTTACACACAAGTGCCTGGAGCTCTGAAATTCTCCTGGCGGAAGTAATTGCAACTAAAAATAACACCTTCCAAGAGAGAAAGCGTAGCTCACAATCCTCGGCTGGCTCAAATGGTGGTAGTGTGAGCTGTTCCAAAATAAAAATAGATCCCAAGACTGGGTCCCTAATGGGAAGTTTTAAGTGTAAGATGCCATGCAAAAAAGTGCATGATAGGTCCAGTGGGCCAAGGATTTATCCCTGAAAGGTGCATGGTAAGCAGATAGTGCTGAAAGGTGCACCTTTAGTGAGGAATGGCTTAACCCCACGTCTGACAAGGAAAGCAAGAACCCTAGTAGCGATTTCACCGGGCAATTTAGAGGGTCTAGGCCACGGGCCGAGGACCAAAGGCAAAACCTGTGCCATTTCATGGCATATGTGGCTCTAGTAGAGGGTTTTCTCGCAATTACTTAGACATTGGCCACTCTGTCAGAGACACCATGGCGAGAGATAGCCAAGTCCTCAGCAGCCAGGCATGCAGACGTAGAGATTGCAAGTTCGGGTGAACCAGGGACCCATTGTCTTGTGACAATAAGTGCGAGCTGAGGGGAAGAGGAAAGGGAGGCTCGTTTGCTAGCTGATGGAGTAAAGGGAACCATATCTGTCTGGGCCAATAAGGGGCCACCAGAATCATGCCTTCTCCTTCGTTCTGCAGTTTAAGCAGGACTCTCTGGATCAATGGGAAGGGAGGGAAGGCATAAAGGAATCTGCCTGTCCAGGGGAGGGATAAAGTGTCTCCCCAGAAAACACCAGGCCCTGGATCTAGCGAGCAGAAACTGGGCAGTTTTGCGTTGTATGGGGAGGCAAATAGAGCTAGTTCTGGCGTTCCCTATTTTGCAAACAGAGTTTCTGCAACTTGTTGCAGGAGCTCCCATTCGTGTGCATCGGATTTGGATCTGTGCAGCAGATCCACTAGCGTGTTCTGCAACCCTGGGATGTGGACTGCAGACACAGTGATGTGGTGTTCTATTGCCCAATACCATACACTCGATGCCATATAAAACACTACTGACATATTGTCCGTTTGAATCAGTAGGTGCACTGGGGAAAGTACTGGTCTTAGCGCTTGCAGGGCGTAAAGAACCACCCTCATTTCCAGGATGTTTATGTGGAGGGAACCTTCTGTTCCGGACCATAGACCCTGGGTCCTTTTGTCGTCCAGATGAGCACTCCAGCCTGATCCTGATGCGTCCGTGGTCAGAGTTACTGTTGGTGTGGGTGACTGGAATGGGACACCAACCGCAAGGTGTTCCGGAATTAGCCACCATTGCAATACTCAGTGAACAGAGTTGGGGACCCTGACCATTTGGTCGAGGTGGTCCTGGCGTTGATCCCACTGGATTGCCATGTGACCCAGAAGACGTAACACGGTCCATGCTGAGACCTGCCTCTGTCCTAGGATATGTCTTGTTAGGTTTGTTATTTATCCTGCCCTGTCGTTTGGCAGGAAGGCCCTTCCTTTCATGGTGTCCAGCACTGCCCCGATGAACTGCAGCCTTTGGCAGGGTGTGAGGGTCGACTGGCAGATTGATAGTGACACCTAGGTCTTTGAATGTTAAAAAGATGTCCTGTAGTGCCTGAAGCAAGCCTTCCTTGGATGGTGTGCTCAGTAGCCAATCGTCCAGATAAGGAAAGACGTAGTGGGCCGCGGCTACTACTGCTAGGCACTTGGTGGAGACCCTCAGAGCTGATGACAGCCCGAAGGGTAGTGCCCGAAATTGAATGTGCTGACACTGGAACTCAAATCGCAGGAATCTTCTGTGGTGTCTTGCAATGGAGATATGAAGATATGCATCCTGCATATCCAGTGATGCGAGCCAAGCTCCCTGGCGTAACATCGTGATCAGGCCTGGTAAGGTGACCATCCTGAAGCGTCTGTACACCATGAAAGTGTTTAGATTGCTGAGGTTCAGTATTGAGTTTAAATCCTGTCTTTCTGGGTACTTAAAAGAAGTGGGAATAGTACCTCTTTCCTCCCTGGATCCATGGGACTGGCTCTATGGCTTCTTTTACTAGGAGAGCCTGTATCTCTTCTCGAATCAGCACTGCATGCTGTTTTGAATATCAGGAGAGCAGCGGTGGTCTAGACGGTGGTTGCCCGGTGAATTCAATAGAGTGCCCTCTTTGAATGAGCTGAAGAACCCATTGATCAGAGGTAATCTGCTGCTACCCTGGTAGGTGTTTGGAGGAATGACCCCCAACCGCCTTTTCCCCTTAGGCTGGAGGGAGAGAAGGGTCCATCAGCGAGTCAGGCAGTGGAGAGGGAGGGGAGGTTTGCCTGAAGGTATTTTGTGCTCCTTGCATTTCCTCCCTCTGCAGCTCGAGAGGGGCCCTTATGGCCAAAGCCTCCTCTCTACTGTTGCCCTAATTGAGGCTGCTGTCCCAGTTTTCCACTGAAATGGTTCCGCTGCCTTCAAAATGGGCTTCGGCTTTGGTCTCTACATGGCTTGTACGGTTCGAGCCGCCTTTCCAGCATCTTGCAATGTTATCTTTTCTGACTCCTTCCCGAAAAGAACAGAGCCTTTGAAAGGGATGTCCAGTGTAAATCCTGATACCCTCAACCAGGAGTGTCGTCTTAGACACACGCCTAATGCTGCACTTCTTGCGGCAGAATCCGCCGAGTCATATGCTGCTCTGAATACTAGTGTGCCCACATCAGAGCCTGTCCGGAGAGGTTCTGTAAGCTCTTTCTTCTGGTCTCCATCTGGAAGGTTGCTGATCAAATCTAGGCCTTGTTCCCACAGGGCATTTTGAAATTGGACCATGTGGTTCCCGGTCCAGGGGGCTGGGTGCTCAAATGTTGTGGCCTTTGTGACCTATCATGTGTGGCAGTGATCACTATAGAATCTGCCACTGGTTGCGCTCCCAAATAAGGGTCCTCCAAGGAAGCCCGATATAGGCAATCTGCCTTTTTAGGGACTGCTGAGGAAGTGAAGGGGTGCTTCCAAGCAGCCTTGGTCATGTCCTGGAAGGTATCGACCAATGGCGAGACAACCACTGGTTTGTGATCCTCCTTTTGTCTTAAGATACTTGGCGAGGTGGCACCTCTCAGGATCTAAATCTTCCGTGTCCCACCCCATGTTATCTTGGATATGCCTCATTATATCCATAAACGTTGGGTCGTTCTGGTGGGGACCTAGGCAAATCCCTTGGATCTGGTGAAGGGATGCTGAAAGGAGAGCGGAGGACACATAGGAGGAGGCGTGAGATTCATTAGAGGAAGAGGAATCTGACCTCTTGTGGTGCTTCTTGGACCTGTGCATGCTTGGTGAGCAGGAAGGAGTCTGTGATGGAGACCTCGGCCTCTTCTTCTCTTTGTGCTTCCTCAGCCTGTGCACGCTTGGTGAGCGGGAATGGGTCTGTGATGGAGATCTTGTCCGCTTCTTTTCTTCTCCTTGGACCAGCCCCTCGGTTTTGGACTTTCTTCTCTAGGGGGTGGTCTGGTCGGGCTTTGATTTTTTGGAGGAAGTTGGTCCTTCACAGGTGGTTTGGTGGGAACGACATTCTTCCTGATGGTTTCCCACCAACAGGAGAACAATTCCTTGACCTCTGAAATGTTGAGGCCAGATGTCTGACCTGGCATCTGCTCCTCCAGTGGGGATAAACGTAAAAAGCACAGCAGCTAAAGAACCTGAAAGAGGTGCCAATAGTCACATCAAAGGCACTTCATTCACAAAAAAGTATCGGCTGCACCTCTACCATGATGTACATTTCACATCGTACAGATGCTTTATCAAGACATTGGTGCCACCAAATGTTACCATTTAAATAGCACATTACCATAAATACTAGAGTAATAACCATATTACACCTAAAAAATGAATTAAAACAAATTGCCAATAGTGACACCCTATGAATATACATATCATAAATATTGTTATTGTAAATATAGAATTACAAAATAATTACTGACATGACAGCACAAACAAGAGGAACAAACATATGCCTAGAAATGATTACAAAGGACCTGAACTAACGGAGGCCAACTATGCAAATAAAAATAAAAATATTACATTGAATTTAGCTACACTTCAACAATAATATTTTGCATGTTGCTACACATTCATGAATATATATCTGTCAAGAAAATATACTAAAGTGACAGTAAGCATCTATCTCTTGGCCGTATAGAATTTCTGAACACGACGAAGATCTCCTAAACATTAAATATAGGAACTATTTTTATTTCTTAAGTAGGGGTGCCAACTGAAAATGTTTATTCAGTCGTGGATAAACACTAGCTCTTAATGTATATTGCCAAAATGTCTCCCTACACAAAATAAGATTGTCCAGATCTCCACCTCTAGGGCCAATAAAAACCTTTTCTAGGCCCAAGAATCGAAATTTATGATCCTTGTCTTGTTTAATCACATGAAGTGCAAGAGCATTGTCTACAGTACCAATTCAGATATGTCTCATATGTTCCAAAATGTGTGTTCTTAATTTTCTCTTGGTTTTCCCCGATATAGAAACATAAACGTGTACATTGTGCAACATACAGTATATGATGGCTTCCGATCCTCATGTAATACAATCTCTAATAAAATCTTTCTGCTTAGTAGAAAACATATATCCAACCTGAATGTGTTCACAAGCAGTACAGTTACCACATTTCCAGCAACCCAATGGAAGGTCCAATTTTCTCTCTTTACTTGGATTGGAGAGGCTGTGTACAACTCTGTCTCTGAGATTTTTTCCCCTCCTGTATGTAACTTGGAGATCTGCTGCTGTTACATCCCTTACAGCTGGCTCAACATTCAACATATGTAAATCCCCCTTAATGATATTTACAATGGCATTACTCTGGGGAGTGAAAGCAGTGATAAAACTAGGACCATGTTTCTTCACATTGTTCCCATAACCATCATTTACTACACTTCTATTAGATATTCTACTTTTAGGTATCAAGAGAGAATCTCTCTTTATCTGATCCACCTCTCTCCTAGCCATCACCAGGCATTTAGGAGAATATCCCCTTCTTTCAAACCTTTCGAGCATAAATTTTGAACTTGCCACATAGATCTCACTAGTGCTGCAACTGCGCTTTACCCTCATTAGCTGGCCTTTAGGGATATTTCTCACCACGTGCCTAGGATGGCAGCTGAGAAAAACTCCCACTGTTGGATCCATCTGAGGTATGAATGAAGATACCACAGATGAATCCAACAGTGGGAGTTTTTCCCAAAGTTTGTGAAAAAGAAATATGTAATGTTGTGAATAATCAAAGGAGACAATAAACACAGAATATTATGAAGGAAGAATGTGAAGCCTTGAAACAGCTGGAGAAAAACACCACCATCACCATTAAACCCGCAGATAAGGGTGGGGCAATCATGGTGCTGGGCAAAGATATTTATTTATTTTACTCTTTGGTAACCAGGTAAGGCCCACTAGGCACAAGTGCCTGTTTTCAGGGGCGACCTGGGAGCACTGGGCGGTTAAGTGACTTGTTCAGAGTCGCACAGTATGCAAGTGGAGGTTGTGAGACTCAAACTCAGGTCTGGTCTGCTGGATGTACCAAGCTCGCTCACACCTCGTTCCTCTAACCTCTAGGCTATACTGCCAGATAAGTATTAAAAAGCTATCCATTTGCTTCTCTCTGACACTACTTTCTATCATAAATTGTATTTGGATCCAACTACGACCTTACAAAAAGTAAACTGATGTGTGTATCCATAATGCTATTGCAAATGGGGTCATTAGTACTGGTACTGCTTGTGAACACATTCAGATTGGATACTGTATATGTTTTCTACTAAGCAGAAAGATTTTATTAGAGATTTTATTACATGAGGATCGGAAGCCATCATATATGTTGCACAATGTATATGTTCATGTTTCTATGTCAGGAAAAGCAAGAGAAAATTAAGAACACACATTCTGGAACATGTGAGACATATCCAAACTGCTACTGTAGACAATGCTCTTGCACTTCATGTGATTAAACAACGCAAGGATCATACATTTTGATTCATGGGCCTAGAAAAGTTTTCTGTTGGCCCTAGAGGTGGGGATCTGGACAATTTTATTTTGTGTAGGGAGACATTCTGGCAATATACATTAAGAGCTTGTGTTTATCCAGGACTGAAAGAACATTTTCAGTCGGCACCCCTACTCAAGAAACAAAAATAAAAATAGTCCCTATATTTAATGTTTAGGAGATCTTTGTTGTATTTAGTAATTCTATACAGCCAAGAGACAGATGCTTACTGTCACTTTAGTATATTCTCTTGACAGATATATATTCATGAATGTGTAGCAGGATGCATAATATTATTGTTGAAGTGCAGCTAAATTCAATGTAATATTTTTATTTGCATAGTTGGCCTCCATTAGTTCAAGTCCTTTGTAATAATCTCTAGGCATAGGTTTGTTGTTCCTCTTGTTTGTGCCGTCATGTCAGTAATAATTTTGTAATTTTATATTTACAATAACAGTATTTATGATATGTATATTTATAGGGTGTCACTACTGGCAATTTGTTTTAATTTATTTTTTAGGTGTAATATGGTTATTTCTCTAATCTAATATTATGTAATGTGCTATTTAAATGGTAACACTTGGAGGCGCCAATGTCTTGATAAAGCATCTGTACATTGTGAAACGTAAGTTGTGGTTGTGGTAGAGGTGCAGCCGATACATTTTTGTGAATGAAGTGCCTTTGATGTAACTATTGGCTCCTCTTTCAGGTCCTTTAGCCGCACTTGTCGTCGGGTCCTTGGGTGGTTGTCAGGTCGTGTGGGGAGGTCTGCATCCTCCCTGTCTTCTGATGCCTGGTCATCATGTAGACATTTGACCCCAGCGTCAGTACCCTCCTCGTCCGTACGTCTGGATGAGCAGTCTTCCAGTATGGATGAGGCGACGTCCTTTCTCTGGAAGTGGACCTCGGCCGGAGGTCGTTGGTCCTTGGGACGTTTGGTGTGAGTCTGCTCTGACGTCCGCTTAGGGTCCGAGGTCCGCTTAATGGACGCGAGTTCTGTCCATTTAGTGGACGTCCCAGAGGTACCTCTGTGGGGTTGGAAGGACCTCCATTGGTTGGAATCCCGCCACCGGTCCAGGGAGTCGGGGCCTGTAGCAGAGACTGACCTGGAGTGAGCCTTGACTGGGCAATCTCGAAGCAGATCGGCCTGTGGAGCCCGGAGGCCCGGCTGTAAGCATGGTCTTTAGGCCGGACTTTAAGGGGCTGGAGGGTGGATGCAACAGCACAGCCACCCGTCTGGACTTTGGCTGGCGGAAGTTGGGTCTTTGTCCGAGATGGAGACCTGTTGGAGCGGGCTGTCGAATCCGAGCTCCCCCTGGAGTCAGATGTCCATGTGGATGGGAAGCAATCCTTTTCCCTTTCCCTCCGTTTTTCTTTATGCTTCCCCAACCTATGAGAGGATTCTTCCCTGGAGGAGAGACTTTTTTTTTTTGCTTTGATGCCAATTTTTTCTCTAAAAGAAAGGTCTCAAACTTTTTGGTGGCGGATCCTTGTGCGATTATAAAAGTTTTGGCAAATAGGACAGCCTTAGTATCGCGTACTGGGCCTAGGCACCTGACACAGGCTGTATGTTTGTCCTTAAACGGAATTTCTTTTCCGCAAGCACACTCTGAGGAGTGCTCAACGGAAGACGACATACAGAAAAGAAATAATGTCAAACTTTTCCGAATAAAACAAATAAAAGGATACTTAGGTAACGGCGTTGTTCATTAGCTGAAGGCATCCGTGGAGCTGATGCTTGCGAGTTGAAGGCAGGAAAAGAACTGAGGGACGCTGGAGGACAGCCCCCTTTATGATGCAGTGAATGTCAGGGCGGGGCTGACGTCGGGGGCGGTACCCCACTGGATGTAGCTAACTAGAATTTTTCCATGGGATCCTGCTGCCTGTCGGCTTCAGTCCTAATGGTGTAACCTGCTGCAAGAGTTGTATTTTAAAGTAAGATAGTACAGTTATGTAAGAACTTACCATAACAGTAGATCTTCGAGAGCGGTTCCTTCAATAGGTCATAACACATAGCACTGTATGGCAAACTTTTGCTAGCAATGTCTGGCGGTGGCCCACACACTCGACATCATGTGACGGACGTCAGCGTGACCCTCTATACTGGGCGGTCCCCACACCCGCCTTCCAGTTCTCCCGCCGGAGATCCAAAAAGGATAAGACAGGAGAAACAATGAATATCGTGGAACCCAGTTCAGAATGACCTGTAAGAAATGCAGAGACTGGGGGAAGGAGGGAGGGAAAGTGTGACCTACAACAGGAACCTCTCGAAGATCTACTGTTACGGTAAATTCTTACGTAACTGTACTATCTTACTTCGAGAGGGTTCCTGCAGTAGGTCATAACATATAGGACTGAA
Organism: Neoceratodus forsteri; assembly: GCA_016271365.2. Classification (NCBI taxonomy): domain Eukaryota; kingdom Metazoa; phylum Chordata; order Ceratodontiformes; family Ceratodontidae; genus Neoceratodus; species Neoceratodus forsteri. The sequence continues at coordinate 171,913,622 of CM057449.1, read as the reverse complement.
TCCCAAGCAGTCATTCTCAGAGAGACTAACAGAAGCAGGGAAGGAGGAAAGTCTGAAAACAATCAGAACAGGCCCAAGACAGTAGGCCCTGCAAGACGGCGAGGCCAAAACTGGCCCTGTGCCTAGAGGCAATGTCCAGACTGTAATGCTTCGTGAAGGTATGAACAGAACTCCAGGTTGCTGTCGCACAAATCTCTGCTGCAGAAATGTTTCTTAGGAAACCTGCGGAAGCACACATACCCCTGGTAGAATGATCTTTGACCTCTTCCAGAAGAGGTTTGTTGTACTTCTGGTAACAGAAACAGTTAGCCAGCATTCTGGAGAAGCACTGCTTAGAAACTGCCGAGCCCAAGGATTTGGGGGCAAAGAAAACAAAAAAAGCTGATCTGACCTGCGTGTGCCTTTGGTCCTGTGGACATAACGCAAAGTCTTATGTACATTCAATGAATGAAGGAGAGCCTCACCCCTATTCGTGTGAATGGGGTAGTATACAGGGAGTTCAACAGTTTGATTTAAGGTGAACTCAAGAGACCACCTTGGGAAGAAACTTAAGATTTGTACTCAGGACCACCCGGTCCCATGAAAAATCAAAAAAGGCGGTTTACACACAAGATCCTGAAGCTCAGAAATCCTTCGAACGAAAGTAATGGCAACCAAAAAGAGCATTTTCCAGGACAGGTAGCACATATCACAGCTTACAGCCAGTTCAAAAGGAGGGGGTGTAAGCTTTTCTAAAATAAAATTTAGATCCCAAGGTGGGGTGGGGTTGTGGATAGGGGGTTTCAAATGGAGGATTCCTTTCAGAAAGGTTTTGGAGACCTGCAGTTGAGCCACAGTTTTCCCATCCACTAGGATGTGGTAGGCCAAAATAGCCAACAAGTGGACTTTTAGGGAGGAATAGCTTAGACCAGAGTCAGACAGGTGCAACAGGTAATCCATAACCTGTGGTACCGAGCATGTGAAGGGGTCACAACCCTTAGCTGCCGCCCAGATGGAAACTCTTTTCCATCTCATCGCATAGGGGACTTGGTGGAGGGCTTCCGAGCTTCTACCAGGACCTGAGCGACCCTCTGGGAGATTCCAAAGTGAGACACAATTACGTCTGAAGATGCCACGCATGGAGATGTAGGGTCCTGAGACCTGGATGCACTAGTCTGCCCTGATCCTGCATCAACAGATCGTATTGAAGAGGGAGGGGAAGTGGGGGTTCCACAGCCAGATGCTGCAGGGTGGGAACTAGATCTGCCTCGGCCGGAGGGGGACTATAAGGAGCATCCAAGTCCCCCTCTGCCTGAAGTTTCAGGAGGACACACTAGAATGGGAAAGGGAGGGAAGGTGTACAAGTACTTCCCTGTCCAGCAGAGAGAGAATGCATCTTGCCAGGTAACACCAGGCTCTGGAATGAGCGAGCAAAAACTGGGTAGTTTTGCGTTGGATGGGGAGGCAAAGAGGTCTACTTCTGGTTGTCCCCATCAGAGGAACAGTAGCTCTGCCATGTTCTGATGCAGTTCCCATTCGTTAGTTTGTGTCGTGGTTCGATTGAGACTGTCTGCCAAGATGTTGTGGATGCCTGGGATGGGCATGGCCTTGAGAAACAGGTCATGATGGACTGCCCAGAACCACACCTGCATCGCCTCCCTGCATACGAGTTATTATTGGGTGCCTCCCTGCTTGTTGATGTACCAGACCACCGACATGTTGTCTGTCTGTAACAGCAGTGTTCCTGCAGACAGGAGGGGCTGAAAGGCCTGAAGGGCGTAAAGAACTGCCCTCATCTCCAGGATGTTTATATGGAAAGATGCTTCCAACTGGGACCATGTCCCTTGTGTCTGATGATCCCTCAGGAGTGCCTCCCAACTCAGACTAGAAGCGTCTATGGTGAGGGTCCAGGAGGAAGTGGGTGCCCTGAAAGGTAACCCCCGAGACAGACTGTGAGGATCCTGCCACCATAAGAGGTCTTTCCTGAGTGCACTGGACACCAGTACCGGATGATCCAGGTCATCCGAGTGATCCCACTGGACTCGTAAAGTCCACTGGGTGACCCTCATGTGTAATCTGGCCAAGGGGACTGTAGAAATGGTCGCTGCCATGAGGCCAAGAAGGCACAAGAACACCCTGGCAGGAACACGCCTGGAGGATAGTAGCAGACTGACTTGCTCTCGCAGAGTATCTGCTCTGTCCGGGGGCAAGAAGGTTTTGCACTGGACCATGTCCAAGACTGCCCCAATGAATTGAAGTCACTGGGAGGGAATCAGGGATGACTTGGGGAAGTTGACTGTGATCCCTAAGCTGGAGAAAGGGTCCAGTGTGAAGGACAGTGACTCCTACAGGCTGTCTCTTGACAGAGCCACTAAGAGCCAATCGTCCAAGTAAGGGAACACTACAATGCCCCAACAGCGAAGCGCTGCTGCCACCACCACTAGACACTTGGTGAAAACCCATGGTGCCAAAGAAAGTCTAAAAGGGGGGACTTTGAATTGAAAATGCTTCCCCTGGAAAAGAAAATGCAGGAACTGGCGGTGGCCGGGGAACACTGGTATGTGCAAGTTGGCGTCCTGCATGTCCAATGCACAAAGCCAATGGTCTTGCTGCAGTAAGGGCAGAAGACCCTGCACAGTCAGCATGCAGAACCTTTTGTATTCTGCAAAAAGATTCAGCTGGTTGAGGTCCAGGATGGGCCTGAGGTCTCCTGTCTTTTTCGGGATCAGGAAGAAATGGGAGTAAAACCCTTTCTGCTCTGAGACCGGGGACTGGCTCTATCGCTGATTTTTGCAGTAGGGCCAGAATCTCATCCACGATCAGAAACGTCTGGTTCAGGGAGTAACAGGAATTACCTGGAGGAGAGTCTGGAGGGATCTCCAGAAACTCTATGGTATGGTCTCTTGAGATGAGTTACAGGACCCATGCGTTAGACGTTATGCCCAACTTTGCAGGTGCAGGGCGAACCTTCCTCCCACTGGCTCCATGCAGTTTAGGGGTGGAGGAAGGGGAAGATCATACGAGTCAGGAAGCAGAGGGACGGGAGGGGAGAGGTCCCCCAGCTGCCCTCTGTGTTTTGGAGGCAGGAGGGGTGGAGACAGTTGGCCCCTGTGCTCTCGTTTTGTTCTGATGCCTGGAGAAGTGTTGCTTGTTCTGTCTCTTCTGCTGGTGCCGAAAGGGCTGATTTTTCTGGAAGCCTGATCTATAAATTGATTGACGGATCTCAGGGTCTGGCCACTGTCCTGAAGGCCCGTGATGACATCTTTGGTATCTCCCTGAAAAGGACAGACCCTCAAAAGGGGGCACCCTGGATGGCTGCCTGAACATCTCCAGAAAGTCTGGAGATATGCAGCCATGCATGCTGTCTTAGGCTAACTGCTGTGGCAGAGGAACGAGCCACTGCATCCACCGAATCATACGTGTCTCTGAGAGCATGTCGTCAATAAATTTTAGACAGGCGCAAGTCCTTGGTTAATTCAGCCTTGAGCTCCAAGTCCTCAATAGACTAAATGTGGGCCTCAAGTTTTGCCATAGTGGCCTTTTGAAAAGAGCCCATGTGTGCAACGTAGTTAAGAGAATGGAGCACACAAGTGGAGGAGGCGAAAACCTTCCTTCCAAATTGGTCAAGCTGCCTGAATTCCTTGTCTGGGGGAGAGGTACTAATGTATTTCAGTTTTACCCGAATGGTCAAGAGCCGCATCAATAACTATACAGTCTGCCTTTGCATGTGAATCCAAGAAGAGAATGCCCTCAGGCATGTGGTAGATCTGGTCTGCCTTCTTCGGGATGGCCAGGATGGAATGTGGCAGCTGCCAAATGGTGATGGTGAGGACCTCATGGGGGGCTGTCCAAGGAGAAACAGGAATGGGGATACCTCTTCCAAGTCTAGATGTTCAGCTAGATGTTTTTGTTTGGGGTCTTGATCCTCCGCATTCCAACCATTAGCCTGTTGGATAATGCAGAGTAGCTCGGTAAAGGAAGGGTCCTCAGGAGGCGATTTGGGCGACTCCTTGCCCTTGACTGCAGTGGCTCCATACTGATTCCCAGATGAAGCTTCAGAGGAATCTTCCTGAGAATCAGAAGAGTCCTCCTCTTTGAGGGTTCCTATTTCAGGTATGGTGATTTGTTGAGTGGCACCTCCAGAAATGTGCAATGTAGTGGACCGAATAGAGCTGACAGGTGAAACTGAGCAGGGGGTGGGTGAAACCACTGGGCTGGCAGTCTTCTCTTCAAATCAGACACCAGCTGTGATCTGGCATCCTGACACCAGGACTGAATCAGGGTTTGAAACTCCTGTTGTAGCTGAGGAGTAGGTGGCAGAGGCTGGTAAAAATGCATGCCCAATCTAAGATACTAAGGAGGAGGGGTACCCTTGATAATAAGGGTAGCCGGGAGCCTGATGCTCAGGGCAGTAGGCCTGGGAAAAAGGAGTCATCATCGGGCCTGATGAAGGACAGGCTGGCATCTGAAACCCCAGATAACAGCAATAGCCTGGCGGGTGACCCTGGTCCGCAGAAGATCTGGATGAACTCGGAAAAGTATCTGGCATCAGGATAGCCGACGTTAGGGGGTCTGGTGCCGGGCCCGGTAAGGGCCCAGATGGCAGATGTATGAGGACCCTCTTCCTCCTCCATCCCAGTCAGAATGTCTGGATTAGGAGGTTCCAGCGGTGGAGGCGGAGAGGAAGTCTCCTGACCCGGGCGCCTGGGAGGAGGGGTTGGACAGGAAGGTCAGCGAGCTCCACCAGGCGTTGGGTGTAGCGGTGTTAGCCTGATGGGTGAGCTACGTCCAGGCAGTTTTGAGAAGCCTTGGCAACCGCTATCGGATGGAGGAGGGGCCGGACGGATGAGGGGGGCACCCTTGGCTGACTTATCGGCAGGCAACATCCGGTTCCCACCTGGCAGGAATCCGTCTTAGCGACTACTGGGCATGCTCTGGAAGAACTGGGGTCCAACTGACCAGTAAGAACCGAGCGTTCACCAGAGGAGCCGGCGGGTGACTTACCGGTAGAAGAAATCTGAGTGGAGCCCGTTTTAAGGGTCTGGAAAGAAGCAGAGGTACCTGGAGAGGTCCCGGATGCGGCCTGCACAACCACGAGGGCAGGGGGCAGGGAAACGGCCTTGCTAGGAGACCCGGTTCCAGTCATCCCAACACTCCCGTACCCTGTGCTTCTTTTTATCCTTTTCTTCTTTTCCGACTCCGAGGAAGGGGAAGAAGCGGAATCCCCTAGTTTCTGCATCTCTTTTTCCAGGGTGGCCATTCTGGACTTGAGAAGATGGTCCTCCAAGGCTTGCTATCTACGTTTGCGTGTGGCCTGATTAAAGGGTTGGCAATCAGGACAGGGCGTGGTGTCATGGTTCAGGCCTAGGCAAAAGAGGCAGCAACGGTGGCAGTCTTTGTGAAGGATCTGTGCATCGCACTTCTCGGCCTTTGAAGTCAGAGGTAAAGAAGACATAAAATGCAAAAAAAAAAAAAAATAGAATTTGAAAGAGAACTATACAAGATGGTGATCAACCGGAGCAACGTTCACCGCGAAGTCCTTGTGCAGGTCAACAGAGGGAAAGAACTGGAAGGCAAGCACGGGGACCGCCCACTACACAGGGCAATGCTGACATCCGTCATGTGATGTCGGGTGGGTGGTTCCCCACCAGACATTGCTATCAAAAGTTTGCAGTGTGGTCCTGACATCAGGGGGCGCAGTTCTATATGTTATGACCTACTGCAGGAACCCTCTCGAAGTAAGATCTTCTGTTACAGGTGAGTAACCTGTTTTTCTAGGGATGTGGATATGTTCTATCCACACTTTATGGCAGACTCCAAGCAGTTCTCCAGGAGGAGGGAGGGAGGCAAGGCGCACACCCTACTTTGGAAACAGATTGGAGAACTGAGGCCCCCAAACCCGAATCCCGGCATGACAAGGTGTGTGCTGACTTCCAAGTAACATCCCTGCAGATTTCCTGGATAGGTATGTCCCTAGAAGCAGTCAACAACGGAGCGGTATGGCGGGTGGAAGGAGCCCTTAGCCCTACGGAAGGTTCACCAGCCTATAGTAGAGATCAATGCAGGCTGTGATCCATCCGCCAACCGTCCACTTGGCTGCAGGTCTGCCAGGTGCAGCTTCAGCGTAGGTGACAAACAGCTGACGAACCTCTCCCCGAACTCCAGTCGTACACTCCTTGTAGCATGCAAGTGCTTGCCTCAGGTCCAAGGTATGGAGCCTATATTCGGCATCCAAGGTGTGACTGGGGTAGAACACCGGAAGAGTCATCATCTGGTTCTGGTGAAACCCCTACACAACCTTCAGAAGGAACTTCGGGTTGGGGTGCAGGACAACCTTGTCCCTGTGTTAGACCAAAGAAGGAGACTCGACAGAGCACATGCAGCTCCCCAATCCTTCTGGTGGACGTGATTTTACTTTATTTATTAAGCATCAGTTTACAACCTTTGAGCCAGAGGATCGTTTACAAAGGTACCTTGTCACAGAGAAGACAATACAGTGATAACAACTTAGTACAGAGAAACAGTATACAGTTTTTGTTTTGTTTTTTTTTTGAGGATACAGGAGGACACATGAGATAAACAGTTTACCACATACAGGGTTGGTGAAGTTAACATTGTTCAGGGAAATAACTAGAACATCAGAAAACATAGGATAACAATACAGTGTGTTTTAGTGGAGTCAACAGGGAGGTAACAGGAACCAATGGTAGAGGATTTGAGCAGCCAACAGGGGGCCTTGTCAGAGAGTGAGCAAGATAGCTTAGAAACAGCAAGAGCTGCGAGTGGTAAAAAGGTGGTTCCGAAGGGTAGTTTTAAAGCAAGAGATTGTGGGGGTGTCTGAGATACTGGCAGGAAGGGAATTGTACCAAGAAGGGGCACGGTAGTGGAAAGCCTGCTGTCCATGAGAGGTCTGCCCTAGGTACCTTCAACTTGGTTTTACAAGAGGACCATGTTGTAGCTAGAGTTAACTACGGTGGATAACGGCAGTCAAACCAGGAGGAGAGAGCCCAAGGAGAGTTTTTAGTAAGGATGCAGGTTTGATACCTAAGGCGTCTGTCAAGATTGAGCAGATTAGCCTGGGAGTAAAGATGGCAGGTATGTGTAAGTCTAGGAGCACCTAAGATTAGTCGACAGGCCTTATTTGGTGAGGCAGATTTTGTTTAGCGAGGTCTGGTCAGCAGCCCACGTGAACTGGTAGCCATAGTCAACAAGTGACAGAATGGAGGACATAACTGCGAGTCAGAGGGCATCGGGGGGGAGACAGTGTTTGTGGCGGTAAAGGATTCCCAACCTAATATTGGTGGTGGAGGCTAAGGCGGAGATATGGGAATGGAAAGTGATAGGCACCAAGAAGGTGGTCTTCCACAAGTGTGACATCTCGCACTTGTGCACTGGTTCAAATGGCTTGCCCATGAGATTTGCCAGTACCAGCAGTAGATCCCATGGTGGTGGTGGTTCACGCACTGGAGGGGATATGTGATCGAGGCCTTTGAAAAAGCGCCAGAAAACAGTCTGCTGCACAGACTTTGGACTGGCATGTGTCCGGTAAGCAGAGATAACTGCCAGGTGCACCTTAAGGGTCATTGACCGAAGTTCCCCTTTGGAGAGAGACCATAGGTAGTCTAGGATGCTTGCCACTGGGCAGATCAAAGGGTCCAAGCCCTTACCCCGACACCAAATGGAGAATCTCTTCTATCTGAAGGCATAGCACTTACTGGTCGATTCCTTGCGAAATGCCTTGACCACAGTGAGGACATCTTTGGAGACACCCAAAGCCTGGAACTCTAGCCACTCAGAAACCAGGCTGTCAGGTGCAGGGATTGAAGATCTGGGCAGAGTACATTCCCCTGATTGATGGAGAGCAGATCCAGGCACACTGGGAGCCGCTCGGTAGCCTGCAGCTGAGGGCTGAGGAGACTGAGGTACCAATACTGGTGTGGCCAGTCTGGAGCGACCAGATCACCTGCACCTTGTCCATCCTGACCTTGAGGAGCACCCTGTGGATCAAGGGAAGTGGAGGGAAGGCATAAAGAAGACTAGGGTCCATGGCCTTGAGAAGGCACCCCCCTACAGCAAGCCCTGGTGAGGGGGGGTGGGCAAAGAACAGCCTCAGCTTTGCGCTCTCCTTGGAGGTGAACAGGTCCACCTGAGGGGTTCCCCACTGGGAGGACAGACTGTGTACTAGCTCTGGGTGGAAAGACCACTAGTGGGACACCTCACTCACACGACTGAGAGCGTCCGCCAGCTGACTGGAGGCTCCTGCCACACGAATGGTGAGGAGATCCGCCTCCAGTCAGCTCACAAGAGTCCAGCTGTGAAAATCTTCCCTGCACAAAGGCCGAGAGTGCATCCCGCCTTGCTTGTTAAGATAGTACGTTGTCGTGGTGTTGTCAGTCTAGACTTGAACCACTTGACCCCGGAACAAACGGAGTGAACGCAGTCAGCACCAGCTGGAGAGCTTGGAGCTCTAGCAGATCGATGTGGCATCAGGACTACTCTGGGGTTCAGAACCCATGAACCCTGTGTTTCCCCAGGTGGGCACCCCAGCCTGTGAGAGAAGCAGTCATCAGGATGACAATCAGCTCGGGGTGGACAAACGGGATACCTTCCTGCAGATTCTCTGGGATGGTCCACCATTGGAGAGCGTCCCACATCTTATGGGTCACAGTGACCAGCTGGTCAAAATGACCTAGACACCGAGACCACTGGCTGGCCAGCTCCCACTGCAGGGAGCACATATGCCAACGGACCACAGAGCAGCAGGCCGCCATGTAGCCCAGAAGGCACAGGAAGTCCTGGGCAGGGCGCAAGTGCCCAACCAGAAATGATTGGGCAAAGGAGGAGAGAACCTTCACCCTGTCCGCTGGGAGCCTGGCTGTGGCTCAGCAAGAGTCGCGCTCTGCCCCAGTGGAGCAGATCACCTGCGAGGGCACAAGTTCCGACCTGGCCTCGTTGACTAGGAGGCTATGGTTAATACAGGTCTGCAGGGCCAGGTCCCTGGATCTCTCCACCTCCTGCTTGGAGGGACCCGCTATAAGCCAATCATCCAGGTAGGGGTACACTCGGACCCCTTGACGCTGTAGATGGGCCTCCACCACCACAATGCATTTGGTGAAGACCCTGGGAGCCGATGACAGTCCGAATGGCATGGCCTGGAGCTCATAGAGGGTTCCCTCATCTCGAAAGTGGAGGAACCTCCGTTGGGATGGACTGATTGGGACGTGAAAGAACGCGGCCTGTAGATCTAGGAAACAAACAAAAAAAAAAACAGGTTACTCACCTGTAACAGTTCTAGGAGTGGTATATGTTGTTCATCCACATTGGCTGGCATGTCCCTCTCTCCTTTTAATCTTGCCGGATGGTCTAAAAGCTGGCTCCTCCCACCCACCCAGGTGGCATATGCCTTGGTTCCACTCCTTGACACCAGAAATTGCCCGCGGAAGCAGAGGGTTGTGCGTCAAAGCCTGGGACGTCGGGTGAATTCGTGTGGATGAACAACATATACCATTCCTAGAAAGTACAGTTACGTAAAGTCTTACCGTAACAGTAGATCACTGAGGAGTGTCTATTGCAGTAGGTAATACACTTGGGCCATCGTCAGAGGTTGCTGTGGCGCTCAGCAGCAGCTCATCTAGCAGTCTTTTCCAGGGGCCGCCCACAAGATATCAGCTTCCTGTTTCCTATATAAGTGTGGGCGGTCCCTGGTATCTTCAGTTTCCCCCGCCAGATCCAGCTCACTAAGCGAGGACCGAGGGGAAGCCAAGGTACCGAAGGTATCCCAATCCATAAGTCACTGGACCTGAATTTGTTCTCTTAGAGAAGGAGGGGAATGGAGGGTGGAAACGCATCTACTGCAAGAGACACTCCGCAAAGATCTACTGTTACGGTAAGACTTTACTTAACTACTATCTTCCACGGAGTGGTCTCTTGCAGTAGGTAATACGCTTGGGATGAATCCCAAACAGTAAACCCCAAAAGAGTGGTCATTATGACAGCAGGCCTTGTAGGACAGCTCAGCCAAAGGCCGTCCTACGGCGTGAAGCAATATCTAAGTTATAATGCTTCGTGAAAGTCGAATTGTGGACCAGGTAGCTGCATTGCAGATATCTGTGATTGAGGCCCTTTAAAGCAGGCCGCAGTGGTGGCCATGCTCTGGTAGAATGGGCTTGGACAGGTTCAGGTAATGGCTTCTTGTATTTTGAATAACAATATGTTACACAATGGGTAAGCCAACTGGAGATAGTCCATTTAGTGACTGGGAGACCTTTCCTGCCTGAGGCGAAGGTGACAAAGAGTTGAGAGGTTTTTCTAATTGTTTTAGTTCGATTAGTGTAATATCACAATATACAATGGACATCTAAGGTATGTAGTAAGAGGTGTTCACCTCGATTGGAGTGTTCAGGATAATATACCAGTAGCTCCAAGGACTGGTTTAAGGTGTGTTTGGACACTACCTTAGGTAAGAAGGAGGGGTTGGTATGAAGTGCCACCCTATCTTTGTGAGAAATCAAGTAAGGTTCTCTACACATTTATTTATTTCAGGTTTCGGAAAGATACCTTTGAGTCAAAGACTCCTTTACAAAGGTTCCTTGTCACATAGATTAGGTACAGACAAGCATTACAATGTTTGTTACAGAGTAAAAAGTTCATATTGTTACAAGGAACAGTCAGGCTAACAGTCAAGTACTAGAGCAGTTTAAGACAGTTAACAACAGGATGCATTATAACCCCAGGGAGACGAAGTTTGAGAACTACTGAGTAGGAGGCGGGCCAGCGGTCGTTGTCAGTGGTAAGGGGAAGGGCCAGGTTCAGTTACAATCACAGGCACTTGTGGACAGGAGGTGGGCCCTAAGCTGTGTTTTAAATTGTCCAAATCTTTGTTCATGCACCAAGGAGGAGGGTAGGTTGTTCATCCACAAGGGGGCCCTATAGCTGAAGGATCTTTGGAATTGAGCGGTATGACAGGAAGGAATCGAGAAGAGATGGTTGTCTGAGATACAGGTGTGTTTAACCTTGAAGTCCAGGAGGATTAAAGGGGCGAGGACAGAGGGGGAGAGGCCTAAGGTGATTTTTTTTGCCAGAATGCAGGTTTCAAATCTGATTCTGTTGTCGAGGTTAAGCCAGTTGGTGTCATTATGTAGCGAACAGGTATGGGTGAGTCGATCACAGCCCAATACAAGGTGACAGGCCTTGTTTAGGACAAGTCGAAGTCTAACAAGGGCTGAGGTGCTAGCCCCTCCAAAAATCAGTAAGCCATAGTCAAGCAGTGAGAGTACCGAGGAGGAGACTGCAAGCCTAAGGGCATCAGAGGTAAGGCAATGTTTGAAACGACGCAAAAGCCCAAGCCTACAATTTAGGGCCTTAGATAGGTAGTGAATATGTTCATGGTAGGTTAAGACCTGTGTCCAAGGTGATGCCCAGGTATTTAAAAGAATTCACAAGTTCCAAGGGAGTCTGGGTTGCTGTTAGTATTTGAGGGAAAAGTCCCATCCTGGTATTCTGCGGATGTGTGAATAGCATAAGTTTTTTTTTTTATAGTTAATAAATACAGGTTACTCACCTGTAACAGGAGTTCTAGGAATGGTATATGTTGTTCATCCACACTCATTGGCAGGTATCCTTGCCGCTTTAAATCTTGCCGGAAGGTCTTCAAGCTTGCTCCTCCCACCCACCCGGGTAGTATAACTCTCGGCTCCGCCCATCATGACGCCAGATCTGCCCAGCCGCTGGGAAGCTCAGGTTGTGCGTCGAGCCGGGAGGTCGGGGGCGTTGGGATGAACAACATATACCATTCCTAGAACTCCTGTTACAGGTGAGTAACCTGTATTTCTAGGGACATGGATATGTTGTTCATCCACACTCATTGGCAGACTCCTAGCAGTTCTCCGGGAGGAGGGAGGCAAGACGACACCCCATATACTTACTTGGGAAAGAGAGACTGAGAACCGAGGCCCCAAACCAGCATCCCGCGTGACTCAAGGTCATGTGGTAGTGGGTAATGAAGGTGTTTGCTGACTTCCAGGTAGCAGCCCTGCAGATTTCCTGGATAGGGACGTCCCTGGAAGCAGCCACGCTGCAGCAGATGCGGGGTAGAATGAGCTCTTATCCCTCTGGGAGGCTCCATGCCCGCCAACTTATAGCAGAGATCTATGCAGGAGGTTACCCACCTGCTTATCGTCCGCTTGGCTGCAGGTCTGCCAGATGCGGCTTCAGCGAGGTGACAAACAGCTGGCTAACCTCTCCCCGAATTTCAGCCGCAGCGCCCTTATAGTAAGCGAGCTCTTCTAGGGTCCAGAGTATGGAGCCTATATTCGGCCTCCGAGGTGCGATTGGGGTAGAACACCGGCAGAGTCAACACCTGGTTAAGGTGAAACTCCGACACCACCTTCGGAAGGAATTTCGGTGGGGCGCAGGACAACCTTGTCCCGTGGAAGACCAGGTAAGGAGACTCATGGAAGCGCCTGGAGCTCTCCCATCCTTCTGGCTGACGGATAGCCACCAAGAAGGCGTCTTCCACGACAGGTGAGAGAGAGCACACCTGTGCATAGGTTCAATGGCTTGCCCATGAGCTTTGCCAGTACCAGCAGTAGATCCCACGGGTGGGGGGTTCCCAAGACTGGAGGAAATGTGATCAAGGCCTTTGAAAAGCGCCAGACCACCTTCCCCTGCGCCATCGACTGCTTCCCCGCCCGCGCTCGTAAGCAGAGATGGCTGCCAGGTGCACCCTTAGGGTCACACCTAAGCCCTCTTGACTAGAAAGGGACCATAACAGTCCAAGATGCTTGCCAAGGAACAGGAGGAAGGGTCCAAGCTCTTGTTCGACACCAAATGGAAAACCTTTCCATTTGAAGGCATAGCATTTTCTGGTCGACTCCTACGGGACGCCTCAACTACATTGAGGACCTCGCCGGAAAGACCCAAGGCCTGGAACTCTAGCAGCCAGGAACCAGGCCGTCTGGGTGCAGGGATTGAAGGTCCGGATGGAACACCTTCCCCTGATTGACTGAGAGCAGGTCCGGCGAGCTGGAAGCTGCCCAGGAGTCCTGGAGCTGAGACTGAGGAGATCTGGTACCAGAACTGGCGAGGCCAGTCTGGGGCTATCAGAATCACCTGCGCCTTTGTCCCTCCTCGCTTTGAGAAGCACCTTGTGGATCAAGGGAAATGGGGGAAGGCGAAAGAGGCCCGGGGTCCATTGCCTCGAGAAGGCATCCCCTGCAGCGAGCCCTGCTGAGGGGGCGGCATGGAACAGACTAGCTCTCTGCCTCCATGGAGGCAAACAAGTCCACCTGAGGTGTGCCCAAGGGAAGAACAGATGCTGTACTACCTCCGGCAGGAGAGACCACTCATGGGATGCAGCCCCTATCCGGCTCAGGGCATCGGCCAGGGTGTTGGAGGCCCTGCCACGTGAATGGTTAGGAGATCCACCTCAGGCTGCGCGACGAGTGACCAAATGCGGAGAGCTTCCTTGCATAGAAGCATGGAGCGGGGCCCGCCCTGGCGGTTTAGATAGTACATGGTCGTGGGTATTGTCCGGCCTGACTCGACCACTTGACCCCGGAGGAACGGAGCAAAGGCGGTGAGAGCTAGGCGGACCGCCTGGAGCTCCAGCAGGTTGATGTGGCATCGGACTCCCCTGGGACCAGAGGCCATGAGCCCGGTGTTCCCCAGATGGGCACCCCAACCCATCAGAGAGGCATCGGTCGATAGAGAGACCGCCTGCCTCAAGGACGAACGGGATGCCCTCCTGCAAATGATCTGGAACGGTCCACCACTGGAGAGCGTTCCACATCCCCTGTGTCACCGACACAAGCTGGTCCAAGGGATCGCAGCATTGTGACCACTGGCTGGCCAGTCCCCACTGAAGGGGACGCATGTTCCAGCGGGCCCAACGGACCACGCTGGTGCAGGCCGCCATGAGACCCAGGAGGCGCAGGAAGTCCCGGGCAGGGCGTAATTGCCCAACCAGAAATGATCGGGCAAAGGAGGAAAGAACCTCGGCCCTGTCCGCCGGGAGCCGCGCTCTGGCTCGAAGAGAGTCGAGCTGCGCACTGATGAATAGAATCACCTGCTTCGGCTCGAGTCTGACTCTGGCCTCGCTTGATAAGGAGGCCCAGTTGAGAGCAGACCTGGAGGGCCAGAACTCTGGACCACTCCGCCTCCTTCCTGGAGGGAGCTGCTATCAGCCAGTCGCCCAGGTAAGGGTACACCCGACCCTCGGCCAGAGAGGAATGCTGTCACCACTGCCATGCATTTGGTGAAGACCCTGGGAGCTGGAGACAAGTCAAGGGCATGGCTTGGAACTCAAAGAGGGATCCTTCCGCTCGGAAGCGTGAGAATCTCTGGTGAGACGGACGGATAGGGACGTGAAAACGCTGTCCCTGCAAGTCCAGAGAGCAGAACCACACGCCTGCCCCAAGGATGGTATTATCTGAGCCAGAGGACATCCTGAAGGTTCGAGGACCTAGGAACTTGTCGGGTCGTAGGTCGAGAATGGGGCGCCAGCCCCGTCCGCTTCGAACCAGGAAGTACCTGGACACAAACCCTGGGTCTGAAGGAGGGTCCACCACCTCTCTTACCACCTCCTTCTGGAGGAGGGGAGAGCGACAGTCGGCTCGACGAGCCGCCAGTGAGGCTGGGGATCTGCCCCCGAGGGCGACGGGCTCTGAAGGGTGGTGCCTGCTTCAATTCCAGAGGCAGGCCTCTTCCCACCACCTCCAAGACCCACCTGTCCGTGGTAACAGCGACCAGGCGGAACGGAAGTGCCGGAGCCCTCTACCGGGGACCTAGGGTAAGGTGACGGGATGGGGGAAGGACACCCCTCAGCCCGCCACTGGGCAGGCTGGAGGAGGGACCGCCGAGGGACCTCCTGGGCCCTTCCTCCCTGCCTCCTGTTAGAGGAAGCCGCGGCTTGGGTTTGGGATGCCAAGGTCGAGCCTGCTGGCCCCGACAATGTTGGTCAAGGCCACTGGGCACAGAAGGGACGAAAGGGCTTAGGCTGTGGTTTCGTGCCTTTGTCCTTCTGAGCGGAAGAGACCGAGTCCAAGGTGGCATGGACTTCTCGATCCTCTGCAGGTGACCTTCCACCCCAGGGTCAAGAGGTCAGTCCTCAAAAGGGAACATCCGCCAACTTGTGCTGGGTATCTGAAGTAAAGGTGGATATCCTCAGCCAAGCCTCGCGACGCAATAGCCACTGCGGCCGCCACCGATCTGGCACATGAGTCCCCTATATCCAAAGCAGTCTGGAGTTGTTGTTTGGCCACTGCCCTGCCCTGGTCCCGCACCTGCTTAACCGTAGTCTGCAGATCGGCGGGAAGATGAGGGATGACCTCATCCAGGGAGCCCAACAGGGCATGAGAAAATGTGCCATGAGGACGGCCAACTGGCCTGACGAAGGCCGAGAGAGGACGAAAGCGAGACTTTTCGGCCCGACGAGTCCAATTCTTGGACTCCTTGTCAGGAGGTTTGTCCACATCCCTATGCTGCCGCACGCCGGAAAACGCTGTCGGTAACCAACCCCCAGCAGAGGGTGTTCTAAAAACCGGACAAGGAACCGGTGGGACCGTATACTTCCTGGCCATCCTGGCCGGGCGCAGGGCAGGAAGCAGGGCGCCAAAGCTCCAGTGCCGACCCACTATGGCCTCGGCCACCGGAAAGGCCTCCGTCGGAGAATCCTCGGTCCAGAATCTCCGTGAGGGATACCTGGTCCGCTTGGAACGGGTTCGAGCTCCATCCCGTAGACTCCGAGATGAGCCAAGCAGTCCTAGGAAGGACGACGGGCTATCGCCCATTGACTGACCTCCTGAAGACTCCAAGTCCAGTCGCTTGAGAAAAGGGAGGAATCATCTTCGACTCGAAGAGTCCTCAAGAGCTGCCTCTGGCCTGAGCCACCTTCACCTGCCGAGGTCGGGTCGGGAGTGAGGGTAACTGACAGCCGTTGGGTAGACCCTCTCGACTCGAGAATCCTGGTCGGAGCCCCAATTGGTGGCTGTGGAGGCGGAGGTTCCACCGGAATCGTGGAGAAGCTGGTTTTGGCCTAACAACCGGCCTGGTATAGGCCCGGATAAGTCGAGGGGTTGTGTCAGCTGTCCGGTGACAGCCATTTAATGGCCGGGAAGGCGACGGGGTCGGGCTTATTCCTCGCCAGGAGGAGCTGTTGCAACATAAGGTCCTCGCATCGCCGACGAATTTACGCCGGCCTCCCTCATCCGAGGAGGAGGAGGAGGACGAGCGGCGACGCTTATCGCTGAGCCGAGACCGGTGACCGCCTATGACGGGTGGGATCGGCTGACCGCCAAGAGGTCCGAGACCAGACCGAGAGTCCCGGAATTTCCGAGGTCGGTGGGAGGTGTCGGCCGAACCGCACTCTCTTCGGCTCGGATGGTCCATCCGAGGGCTCCGGAACCGAGGCACAGGCGAGCCCACGGGATCCTCAACTCCTCCCGGGAACCGGAGAGGGAACCTCGCTGCTAAAGGCGACAGCCGCCCAATGGGTCGGAAAAATCTCTGACTCATCGGTGGAGTCTCGGCCAACTGACCTGACGGGGACACCGTGGAGGCCAGTGGCGGAAGCGACGGTCGACGCCCGGGAGAGGGACCTTCCTCGCCCTTAAGAGCGTCGACGGAGGGACTTACCCCTGTCCTCTTTTGGACCGAGAATAAGGTCCAGCAGACGCAGGCCCTTCTCCTTTAGTGGAGAGGGACAGACAAAGCCTCTAAAAGAAGCCGTAGGAAGAACCCAGAGAGAGCGGGATAAATGCCGCGCCGAGGAAGATACGCTCGCTACCTCCTCTTCGAGGGCGTACCATCTGCTCGAGCTGATCCGCCGTCGGGCCGCTGACACCGCCAACCGGCCTCCTGACTTCACCGGAGGAAACGCTCTGACGGCCCAGTTGCATCGGGCAGCACGGCTTCGAGGACGTAGGCCGAGAAAGATGAGCACAGGTCAAGCCCGCGGGTCATGCTCGCGGGCCTAAGCAGTAGACACGTGAGTGTGGATCCGTCCGAGACATCTTCTGTCCATGGGCTCCAACCGAGTCGATTTGTCCATCGTCATGCCATGAGGATAGAAGACTGAAGTCTTTTTGCAAAATTTATTTTAAATCAGCAAACGGAGAAATAGGAACCAGTCACAAACGCAGAGCGTTAAGGAGGGAACCTGAGCTTCCAAGCGGTAAGGAAGATCAGGCGTCATGGGGCGGAGCCGAGAGTTATACCACCCGGGTGGGTGGGAGGAGCAAGCTTGAAGACCTTCCGGCAAGATTTAAAGCGGCAAGGATACCTGCCAATGAGTGTGGATGAACAACATATCCATGTCCCTAGAATAAGGCGTTGTGAGGAGAACCAGTCTTCGGCAGTGTTGAAGGAGGACTGGAGGAACTGGTGAAGTTGAAGGGGGTCTGTGCTGGAGGAAAAGATGATAGCATCATCCGCGTATAGTAATAGGTTGGAGGGGCAGGATTCGGGGAGGGAGTTTAGGAAGAGACTGAATAGCAGAGGTCCCAAAATGGAGCCTTGTGGGACACCCGAGAGGACAGGAGATTTGATGGATAGGGCATTACCAATTTGACCTGTAGAGTCCGGTTTGAGAGGTAGTCAGAGAACCATTCCACGGCTTCCTGAAAGAGACACAGGTTGGTCAAGGAGGTTAGGAGAAGAGAATGGTGGACGATGTCAAAAGCCTTTGTGAGGTCTATGAAGATCGCGCCCGTGATGTGGCCTTTATCGATCGTAGTATGGATGCGTGTGTAAGTTCAAGCAGGGCAGTAGTCGTGCTATGTCCTTTTCGGAAACCATGTTGTTGTTTGCAGAGGAGGTTATTTTTATTGAGGTACTCAGTCAGCTGATCAGAAACAATCCTCTCTAAGGCCTTGGAGAGGGGAGGGGAGGAAGTATGGAGATAGGGCGGTAATTGTTAGCAAAGGATCGGTCCCCACCTTTAAATATGGGTGTGACAGATGCAGCTTTCCACTTGGAGGGGAATTTACTTAGACATAGGGAGAAGTTTAAAATGTGGGTGAGGGGAACAAGGACTTCATTAAGGGTGAGCCGAAGAAGTTTCAAATCAAGGGAGTCAGAGCTGGAGGAGGTGTGGCTAAGGGCAGTTATAAGGTATGGTTCTGCGGACTTAGGAGAGCTACGGCGCAGATAAAAGGGGGAAGCACCGGGGGGTGGGGGTGGAAGGTGCACTTGGAGCCAGAAGATCGTATAAATTCGCTGGGAGAACATGGTTAAGGTTGGTGAAGGCACTGTTGAAGACTGTGGCGATCTGAGTGGGGTCTGTAGTCAAGGACCCATTAACCATGACCTGAGTGGGAACCGGATTAGAGTCCTTACCGCATATTTCCTTAATGTTGTTCCAGAACTTGCGGCCAGGGCCCCAAGAGGAGGTTAAGGAGGATTTGTAGTAATCAGCTTTGGCTTTGCGAACGGCCCAAGTGCACTTGTTCCGAGCCATTCTATACATATGCCTATCATGAGGGAGGCCAGACTCATTGGAGAGCTGCCACAAAGAGTCTCTGGTTCGCATTAAGGTCTTGAGACGATCAGAGAACCAAGCTGCATGACTGCCTTTAACCATTCTTTTAGAAGATGGTGCAAATAAGTTGCATACATTATTGAACGACAGGATGAAAAGGTCCAAGGCACTATCTGGGTTTAAGAATTTGGTAATGAAGGACCATTCCATGGCCCTGAGGTGAGCTTTTAATTGTGCCAGTTTACCAGGACCAAGTTTGCATTGCTCTATTAATTTTGGAGGAGATCTAGGAGCTTTACAGGGCCAGGAGCAGAGAACTGGTGAGTGGTCACTAAGGGCTTTTGGTAGGATAGAGACACTAATGATCTTGTGAGGGCGATTGGAGAAGATGAGGTCTAGGAGGGAGGAAGATCCAGTGCTCGGGTCAAGACGGGTAGGGGAAGTGACCAACTGAGTAAGGTCTTAGGCTGTGGCGATATCGATGAGGGATGGCGTCCTTACCTAGCCAACTGATATTAAAATCTCCAAGCACAATCATTTCCGCATGAGAAGGTAGTGTATCCAGATATGACAATATAGCATGGAAGGCTGTTTTTTGATCCCTAGGGGGAATGTACACCGTTGTGATATGTAATTGGTTTTGGGCTCATCCCAAGGTCAGTTTAACAGTGAGGGCCTGTGGGCCTGGTCCCAGCTGAGAGGAGTAGGTGACCTTGTAATATGTCTTTAGTACATAGGGCGCAACCACCCCAACGCTTACCCTGTCAGTCAGCATGGTAGAGGTTGAACCCGGGCAGGGATACCGGGGAATCGGGGGTCCGAGGGGTGAGCCAGGTCTCACACACAGCTATGACATCAGGTTGATGCTGTAGTACCCAGCCCTGGAAGGAGTCCCACTTCTTTAAGATGCTACAAATATTGAGGGAGGCAATGCGCAGCGCATCAGGGGTAGGTTGGGGAGGCACCATGACTATTGGTGGTCCTGGATTAGGATGGACATTACCTGACATGAGGAGGAGAAGAAACCTTATGGCTGGGTTCCAGGACCACTTCCTTTTGTTATAGTGGGAGAGTTGGGTAAGTCGTGCAGTGGAGGAGAAGGTAGGAATATGGAGGGCCTGAACCATGTGGGAGGCCTGGAGGAGGAGATGAAACCCAGGGTGGAGGGAGAGACAACAGTGTCAGGTATTGCAGTAGATGGGGCTGGCAAACGTCAAGGAGCGAAGCCAGTGTTGTGCGCCTAGGCCAGCGTTCGTAGAGTGTGACAGGAATGTAGGCCATATGCCCAGCCCCCTCCCAGCGTCCCTGGGGGAAGAGAGAGGCCACCCATATGTCTGCTAAGCTGCCACGAGTCCAGGCTGGAAGCCTACTGCGTGGGGGTGAGTTGAGGCACAACAGGGAGGGGACTGAGCAGAGGGAAGCAAATGGCATAGCAGCAGAATTATAGGAAACATCCTAATAGTAAATGTGCAAGCTTGAAGGAGAATGGTGACACAGGAAAACAGGCAATAGAACAGCCTCTAGTGGCTAGAGTGTATAAGCTGCTAATGGAGATCTAGGCTGATGGAGTCAAGAGCCGAGTAAATGCTCATTGTGGACTGCTAAAGCTTTTTTTTTTTTCATAAGAGCCAGCACTATTACACAGAGATCTGGGGGAGCCCGAAGTATGGGGAATAGAAGCCTCAGTAGATTCCCAATGGACAACTATTTACATTGCAAGCATGCAAACAGAAGTAAATTCAGCAGCTACTTAAAGCACCTTTATGGTATAAGGCAGCAAATTGATTCTCAAGGCAAGGGTTGCACTGATTGCTTGCTACAGGTGGAAGAAAACAAAAATGCCCCTACAGGAGACTATCTCCAAACATACGCCGACTATCCCAGTTCTGCTTAAAAAAAAACAAAAAAAAAACTGCGTCAAGTTCACATTAAACAAGCAAGTCCTTCACAGCTGCTCCTCAGCTCTGCACACTCGGTGCGACATACCTGGCGAGATCTGGGGTGGGGGAGGGTGCCTTACTGGAACCAGCCCTCCTGACTCCTGGGAAATGCTCCTGCTGCTGGGGAGATACAGGGGTGGGGAGGGCGCCTTTACTGAACCGCCTTTCGACCTCCAGGGAAATGCTCCTGCTGCTGGCTGAGATCTGGGGTGGGGGGAGGCGCCTTACTGGAACCAGCCCTCTCGATATCCGGGAAATGCTCCTACTGCTGGCTAGATTTGGGGCGATGAGGGCATGGAGCTTGGAACACGTCTAGCTGAAGTGACAGCCACTAAGAATAGTGTTTTCCATGAAAGAAAACGGAAGTCACAAGTGGCCGCTGGTTCAAAGGGCTCGAGAGTTAATTTCTCTAGTAGGAAATTGAGATCCCACGGAGAACTGAGTCTTCTAATAGGTGGCTTAATATGTAACATTCCTCTTAAGAACATTTTGGCTAGATGATGTTGATACAGTAATCTACCATCTAGAGGTTCATGTAACGTAATGTAAACTTTATTTTTAAGCGCCTTTCAAATACCAAGGCGCTGTACAATGAAGTAATCAAACAATACAATCAAAATAAACATGCATTAACATTATTAAAAACCTTCAGAAAAAGCTTTAAAAAACAAATTGGTCTTGAGCTCAGACTTAAAACTCGAGACGGTCAGACATTCTCTTATCCGACGAGGTAGAGAATTCCACAGGGAAGGGGCAGCATAAGAAAATGTACGTCCCCCAGATGTTTTTAACCGAACCCTGAGAATCTCTAGCAATCTCTCATCGGTGGATCAGAGTGAGCAGAAGGGGCAGTAGGGAGTAAGGAGATCTTAGAGATATCAGAGTCCCTGTTCATGTAGGGCTTTATAGGTCAGTAACCCGACCTTAAAGGTGATCCGCCATTGAACCAGCAGGCAGTGCAGTTCGCGTAGCACAGGTGTAATATGACTAGTCCTGGATGTACCTGTCAAAAGCCTGGCCACCGCATTCTGCACTAGCTGCAAGCGATGGATATCTACCCCTGGGAGCCCTAGGTAAAGGGCATTGCAGTAATTAAGGTGGGTGGTTATGAAGCCGTGGACCAATGTAGGAAGGCCAGCCGGAGGAACCAGGTGTCCTACCCAGACGATATTCCTAAAATGATAAAAGGAAGATTTGACAATGGCAGACACCTGCAATTTCAGGGTCAAACCACCATCAAAAATAACGCCCAGGTTACGCATCCGGTCTGAGGTCAAGAGCTGGACATCATCAAGCCATAAGCCTGATGGAAGCCCAGCCCTAAGACCTGCTTCAGGGCAACCCAGGTCCACAACCAAAACCTCGGTCTTATCTGGATTTAACCTCAGCCAGCTAGTGCTCATCCAATCTCTGATTTCAGCTAGACAGTTAAGCACGGAGGTCGCATCATCCTGTTCAGGAATAAAGGACAGATACAGTTGGGTATCATCTGTATAGCAGTGAAAACCAAAACTGTATCGCCTAATGATATCCCCCAATGGCAGCATATAAACTGCGAACAACACGGGCGTCAATATGGAGCCCTGTGGCACCCCAGAGGACAGGGAGATGGTGTCAGAGGAATAAATTCCAGTGACAATCCTCTGTGTCCTGCCTGTAAGGAAAGATCGAAACCCACCGTAGGACTGTACCAGACAGTCCACTAAGAAGCTGCAGGCACTCCAAAAGCACACCATGGTCCACAGTATCAAATGCTGCCGAGAGATCGAGAAGGACTAGAATAGTATGAGCCTTTCGATCTCTCACAATTAGATCATCATTTAAGACCTGGACCAGGGCAGTCTCAGAGCTATGTCTTTTCCTAAACCCAGATTAGAAAACATCATAGACATTGTGGGTTGTAAGATGGTCATCCAGCTGCAACGCAACCACCTTCTCAATAACCTTACCTACAAAGGGTAGATTGGAGACAGGTTGATAGTTAGCTAGACAGTCTGGGTCCAAGGAGGGTTTTTTTAAGGAGTGGTCGAATGACCGCCTCCTTGAGGGGATCAGGAAAAATCCCCTGCTCCACAGACTCCAGACAATTTCAGCAAGGATCGGGTAGATAACATCGACACAGCCTAACAATAGTGGTGTAGGGCCCAGATTCAAATTACAGCTGGTTGGTCGCAAAGTCTGGACAATCCTCACAATGTCCATGAATTCTGGCCTATTAAAGTCAAACCAGGTAGCACGGCCGACACCCCCCACGACTCCGCAATCCCTTATAGAGAGAGTTAAATGACACCCAACCTAATGCTGGCAATTTTATTCATAAGAATCGAGCAAGCTCGTCACACTTCATTTGGAAAATTCTTCCAGACTGAAGACAGACTGGATTGCACAGTCTGTCCACAGTCCGGAAGAGCTGAGCCGATCGATTCCATGCAGCAGCAATCTCTCTGGACAGGAATTCTGCCTTCTTATGGGTGATTGTTGATTGATAGGCTGCATAATGGTCTATCAACCTAAGCCTGCCGGCATTCAGGCCGGATTTCCACCAAGCTCTCTCTAGCCTTTGCCCCACTCTTCTCAGCTCCTTCAAGGGTTCATCAAACCAAGGGGTCCTCGGGCGCAGAGTGAGTGGGTGAACACGAACACAGATTAAGTCCAGGGCATCACCCACTGCCTTATTATAGGCAAGTCACGGATCCCTGGACTCATGCATTCATTTAATAAACCCGATAGTCCAGTATCAACGATAGCCTCTTCTGGGGTAAATCCACCCCAAAGGGCGACATACTGGACCATCTCAATAGGGCAGGCCTATTTGGGGTGCCCCAAATGACCTATGGTGTGATGGTCTGACCAACTGTTTGGTTCCACCCCCAATCCCGTTATCTCCATCCCCAGAAAAACACAAGATCTAAGGAGTGACCCCCTATATGGGTAGCAGAGGTAACCACCTGTGTAAGGCCCAGCATAGTCATAAGCTGGAGGAGATTATTCCCAAATTGTGAGAGTTCATCGTCGATCCAGGCACTGAATTCACCCAGAATTAACCATCTGGGTGACTCCGCCACATCGACAATGAAGTCTGCAAACTCCTTCAGGAATTCTCCACCATCACCGGGTGGACGGTAGATAAGGGGTATTCTGAACCCTACACCTGCTCCCAGAATACACTCAAAGGATCAAGTGCATCCCACTGGCACATCCACAAGGCTCAGCTCCGTTTTAAACAAAATGGCTACACCCCTGCCCTTCCGATCCAATCTCGGGTGGTGTATCACCGAGAACCCAGCTGGAACAGCAGATGCCAAAACAGGACCTGCATTCTCATCCAGCCAGGTCTCGGTGATGCATGTCAGATCAGATGTTCCAACAATATCAGCTATAATAGCCGTCTTGTTCCTAATCAATCTGGCATTACACAACACCACCCGGGTTGGATGGGTTAACAAGGAAGATCCCAGGACCTGCCCACTATTTGTGGAGCCCTTGGGTATGGGAATCAAGTAGGGAGCACCCCTTTCCTGACCCCATTTCACCCCAGGGCGTCTCCTAGTCCCCACTACCTCTATCCGCCCACCCCTCTCCATTCTCCTACTCTATGCCCAGGCCACGTCCCCTTCAATCATCTCCTCACTATCCCCAATGCTCGACATCTCCTATAAACTTCAACTGATAATGGGGGACAGTCAAAGGGCCGTAGATCCCGGAGCACAGTAGGACAATAATGCCTGACCGTCTTAACACCCTCCCAACACATCTTCAATAATAATTAAATAGATAAAACCCAGGAATTTTACAACCACAGTAATTCCACACTACAATTATCATCAACACACATACACACTCACCTTCAGTGAGGTGTCTCTCACACAACCCCACCAAAGGTCCAATCAACCACACATTCACTACAATCACCATCCACCTCACAGACAACACACCAATACTAATCACCAAAATAAACAATATAACCCCAACAACCGAATAAATAAAATTATTTAAAACTTCAGTCCAAATTTAAGTCCTGCAAAGATTTCCAGTTCATATTCAATCCATATAAATCCTCTCACAGTTCATGATTATAGGATTGCTTAACTTCAGTTCAGTACCAGTAGTCCAGCACACCTCAGTAATAAACCTGGGCAGACAGCTTTAAATGTTTTAATGAGGGGCCAAGCGAACTCTCACTTCCCTTAGCCAAAAACCCAAGCTCTCACTCTGAGAGACTGCTCTCACCAAGAGTCCGAGAGAAAACATACAGTAAAAAGAGAAAATACAGATCAGTATAATGTAGGCAATGTTCTCAGAGATGCTGAGAATTGGTAACAGATAACTACTCCACCTCCAGGAACACCAGTGATTCAGAGGCCAACAACGTGAAGGGAAAATAGCCACCTCTGCAAGAGGTCACTGCCCCTGGTCGGGCCTGTAGCAACGGCCCCCGGCCCAGTATCCACTCACCAGTAGATCCCCCCCTGTAAAACTAGGAGACACCAGTACTCTGCACCTGCCCTTCAGCAGGTCTGGACCGACACACTAGCCCGACCCAGCCATGAAAGGCCTAAATAGACTTTGATGGAGGAATAGCTTAATCCTGTCTCGCAATTGAGGCTAGGGAATCCAAGACTTTCATTAATGGACAAGAGTAGGGATCCAGTGATCAGAAGCAGCCCATATGGAAAAAGTTCCATTTGGCATTATGTTTCCCTGGTTGCTGGTTTAGTGATGCCAGTAATACATTGGCAAACCGGAGAGGACACTTGTAACATGCTTGTGACAGGGTGAACTAGAACCCTGTCCCAGTTGTCATGAGAAAGTGTTTAAATGCAAGGATCTGTTAATTCCTCTTCTGTCTCATCTGTCTGGTTGCGCAGAACCAAATTTTCCTGTGAGACCTAGGTTTGATCACTCCCGACAGGCTCGCAATTATTTGCCTCTCACTATCTCTCAGTCTTCCTTGTTGTTTGTTTTTTCTCTCCTTGCACATCTGCAAACATAAAAATATATGCAGATCATTATGTGGAATTGTAACTAATATTGGGATCTCTGTTTAGAAAATATATAATGTTACTGTTGAAATGTATACAATAATAGTTTGAGATGACTGCAAAAGCTAATGTAAACTCAAGAGGTTACTTAAGTGCAAGTATTAAACCTTTTGCAGAAGAGCTGTGGAAAAGGGCCTCACTTCTGGGACATTGTGTTCTAGCTGCACATGTCTGATACAAGAACAGGATGCTTGTTAAGAATGGGGTTAGAATGACTTATAACAGAGCTGAGCTGCAACTGCTAAAGAGAAAAGAATGGACACAGAGATTGAAGAAAACTCAGATGGACATTTTCTGTTTATTTGGCTTTTGTAAATAGTTATACCCAACACGCTTATTTTGGGTTACTGCTAGTGTAAATAAATCTTTGGTGAATCTACAACTGCTCCAGGTTTTCCTATGCTTCCTGACCTGTGCCTCGATGACAGTGCTTTGAAAGTGTCCTCAGGAGCCAAGCATGAAGGTGTAGTGCCTTCAAGTTGGGATGCAGAAGGGTCCCTTAATTCTGAGTCAGGAGATCTGGTCTGATTGGCAATGGAATGGGTTCCTCTACCAAGAACTGCTGAAGTAGGGGAAACCACACCTGCCAAGGCCACAAATGGGCTATGAGAATCATGGTGGCAGGTTCGAGTTGTAGTTTCAGTAGCATCCGTTGCAGGAGTGGGACGTTGGGGGGAGCATATAAGAAGAGTCCTGTCCATGCTTGGGACAGGGCATCTATAGACCATCCCTTTTTGCTTGGGATAATGGAATAGCATCTGGGGAGATGGTGGTTGACTGGAGAAGCAAACAGGTCCAGTTGTGGGGTTCCCCACAGATGAGATTTTCTGGAGCACTTCGTAATGAAGTGTCCATTAGTGTGCGGACGACTGGCGACTGAGAAAGTCGGCCAGGAGGTTGTAATGTCCTGGTAGATGGACGGCTGTCAGTGTTAGCCAAATGGCTTCCTGCCAGACTGAGTCTCCCTGCATAGAGTACAGGATTTCATACCTCCTTGTTTGTAAAGGTAGAATACTACTGCGGTGTTGTCTGACTGAATCAGCAACTTTCCCGGAGTCAGGTGAGGTTGAAAAGCCTGGAGGGCTAAGCAAACCACCCTCAGTTCCAGGAGACTGATGTGGGGATGAGGGATATAAGTGGTCCACTTGCCTTATGTCCTGTAAGGACCCAGGTGCGCACCCCACCCTTCCAGGGATGCATCCGTGGTCAACGTTTGCACGGGTGGTGAGAACTAGAAGGGCATACCTTGACAAAGGTTGGCTTGGAGCATCCACCATACTAGGGCAGACCGCAATGAGGGAGTGACTCAGCAACAAGGGAGTGACTCTGATTTTGTCTTCGAAACTTCCTGTTCTTTGAGACCACTGATTGTGGAGAACCCATTAGACTGGTCTCATCCGAAGACGAATGAAAGCTACTGTAGGATAGTAGCGGCCATGTGCTCTAGGAGAGCAACATGCATCTGGCTGTGACAACTTTCTGGACTTGTATCTGCAGCGCCAGAGATAGAAGCTTGTCCTGTGGGTCAGCCGGGAGGTAAGCCCTGGCGGAGACAGTGTCGAGGACCGTTACTATATATTGGGCAACTGTGTAGTGGTCAGATTGGACTTCAGCCAACTGACTGTAATCCCTAGAGTTTGGAACAGAGTTAAGGTTGCCTCTAGGGAAGAGCAGGAGCGTTTTGGACTCTGCTTTTATGAGCCAATCATCCAGGTATGGGAAGACAAAGTGCCCGTCTCTTTGTGGGGCTGCTGCTACTACCACTAGGCATTTGGTAAACACTCGTGGGGCGAGAAAGGCCAAACAGGAGTGCCCAAAATTGGCGGTGTTGAGCCAACAGGTGAAAATGAAGGAACCTGTGGTGGGCAGGATGGATAGGCTATGAAGGTAGGTATACTTCACATCCAGGGCACATAGCCAATCCTTGTTTTAGTATTGGCATGACAGAGTTTAGGTGATCATCAGAACCTTTTGTACTGAATGTACAGATTCAGTTGTCCGAGGTCCAGTATTGGTCTGAGATCTCCAGTTTGCTTGGGTATCAGGAAGAAGTGAGAGTAAAACCCATTCTGGTGTTCTGTAGGGGTTACTGGGTAAATAGCCTTCTTGGTTAGAAGAGTCTGTAATTCCTCCTGGAGAATAGGAATATGGTCGGGCAGGTAATGGATTGAGTGGGGTGGGTGAAACGGAGGTCTGGACTGAAATTCGAGAGTGTGACCGGTCTGAATTATCTGGAGTACCCACTCGTCCGATGTGATCGTTTTCCAGGTCTCCAGATGGAGGGCAAAATGACCGCCCACAGCTTCGAGGGGCCTGGTTGAGAGGCGTGGACAGGGCTGATAGAGTCACTGGGTGGCGCAGACCCGCCCACTTGGAGGATGAGAGCAGGAGCTTTTGGCGGCAGAGGCGGTGGCTCTGGTGGGTTGGGAATGAACTCTGAAACCTCTATTAGAGCCTCTACATTTTCCACCTCTTTGCTACAAAAAGAGGACTGGGAACGGTCTGATGGCTGTGAAGTATGGTACATGTCATGGACTGTATGTAGAGTTCTGCCTGAGGCTTGGAGATCATCAATCAATGTTTGAATACCTGGCCCGAATAGTTTGAACCCATTAAATGGGGGCTTTAACTACTCTCTGCTGTACATCAGGTGTGAACCCAGAGACACGAAGCCAAGCATGGCGATGCAAGGTAACGCCTGTTGCTGACATATGGGCTGAGGTATCAACAGCATCATAGCCCGACCGGAGTAGGTGATGGGAGATGGAGTTGCCAGGGGTTATCGTAGCCAGTAACTGTTCCCTTTCCTGTGGAGGGAGTTTGTTGACTAATTCAATGGCAGATGACCACTGTAAGATGGTATCTGATCATGTGACTCATGTAATTCAGGATTCTGAGATTCATGGTACTGGATTGAAAATACAGGTTACTCACCTGTAACAGGAGTTCTAGGAATGGTATATGTTGTTCATCCACACTTATTGGCAGGTATCCTTGCCGCTTTAAATCTTGCCGGAAGGTCTTCAAGCTTGCTCCTCCCACCCACCCGGGTGGTATAACTCTCGGCTCCGCCCCATGACGCCAGATCTGGCCCGCTGGAAGCTCAGGTTGTGCGTCGAAGCCGAGGAGGTCGGGTGGGGTCGTGTGGATGAACAACATATACCATTCCTAGAACTCCTGTTACAGGTGAGTAACCTGTATTCTAGGACATGGATATGTTGTTCATCCACACTTATTGGCAGACTCTAGCAGTTCTCCGGGAGGAGGGAGGCAAGACGCACACCCCAATACTTACTTGGGAAAGAGAGACTGAGAACCGAGGCCCCAAAACCAGCATCCCGCGTGACTCAAGGTCGATGTGGTAATGGGTAATGAAGGTGTTTGCTGACTTCCAGGTAGCAGCCCTGCAGATTTCCTGGATAGGGACGCCCCTGGAAGCAGCCACCGCAGCAGCAGTATGGTGGGTAGAATGAGCTCTTATCCTCTGGGAGGCTCCATGCCCGCCAACTTATAGCAGAGATCTATGCAGGAGGTTACTCACCTGCTTATCGTCCGCTTGGCTGCAGGTCTGCCAGATGCGGCTTCAGCGTAGGTGACAAACAGCTGGCGAACCTCTCCCAATTTCAGCCGTATGGCCTTTATAATAAGCGAGCGCCTTCTAGGGTCCAGAGTATGGAGCCTATATTCGCCTCCGAGGTGTGATTGGGGTAGAACACCGCAGAGTCAACACCTGGTTAAGGTGAAACTCCGACACCACCTTCGAAGGAATTTCGGTGGGGCGCAGGACAACCTGTCCCTGTGGAAGACCAGGTAAGGAGACTCGATGGAAAGCGCCTGGAGCTCTCCCATCCTTCTGGCTGACGGATAGCCACCAAGAAGGCGGTCTTCCACGACAGGTGAGAGAGAGCACACCTGTGCATAGGTTCAATGGCTTGCCCATGAGCTTGCCAGTACCAGCAGTAGATCCCACGGAGGTGGGGGTTCCCGCACTGGAGGGAAATGTGATCAAGGCCTTTGAAAAGCGCCAGACCACCTTCTCCCCACACTGACTGCTTCCCCGCCCGCCACCGCAAGCAGAGATGGCTGCCAGGCACCCTTAGGGTCGCCGACCTAAGCCCTTGACTAGAAAGGGACCATAAATAGTCCAAGATGCTTGCCAAGGAACAGGAGGAAGGGTCCAAGCCCTTGTCTCTGACACCAAATGGAAAACCTTTTCCATTTGAAGGCATAGCATTTTCTGGCCGACTTCACGGGACGCCTCAACTACATTGAGGACCTCTGGCGAAAGACCCAAGGCCTGGAACTCTAGCCGCCAGGAACCAGGCAGTCAGGTGCAGGGGATTGAAGGTCCGATGGAACACCTTCCCGGATTGACTGAGAGCAGGTCCGGCGAGCTGGAAGCTGCCGCGAGTCCTGGAGCTGAGACTGAGGAGATCTGGTACCAGAACTGGCGAGGCCAGTCTGGGGCTATCAGAATCACCTGCGCCTTGTCCCTCGCCTTGAGAAGCACCTTGTGGATCAAGGGAAATGGGGAAAGGCGAAAGAGGGCCGGGGTCCATTGCCTCGAGAAGGCATCCCCTGCAGCGAGCCCTGCTGAGGGGGCGGGCATGGAACAGACTCAGCCAGCTTCCTGGAGGCAAACAGGTCCACCTGAGGTGTGCCCAAAGGGAGAACAGATGCTGCACTACCTGCAGGAGAGACCACTCGTGGGATGCAGCCCTATCCGCTCAGGGCATCGGCCAGGGTGTTGGAGGCCCTGCCACGTGAATGGCTAGGAGATCCGCCTCCAGGCTGCGCACGAGTGACCAAATGCGGAGAGCTTCCTGCATAGAAGCATGGAGCGCTGCCCCGCCTCTGGCGGTTTAGATAGTACATAGTCGTGGTATTGTCCGCCTGACCGGACCACTTGACCCCGGAGGAACGGAGCAAAGGCGGTGAGAGCTAGGCGGACCGCCGGAGCTCCAGCAGGTTGATGTGGCATCGGGACTCCATGGGGACCAGAGGCCATGAGCCCGGTGTTCCCCAGATGGGCACCCAACCCATCAGAGAGGCATCGGTCGACAGAGAGACCAGCTGCTCGGGCGACGAACGGGATGCCCTCCTGCAAATGATCTGGAACGGTCCACCACTGGAGAGCTGCTCCACATCCCCTGTGTCACCGGCTACGCTGGTCCAAGGGATCGCAGCATTGTGACCACTGGCTGGCCAGTCCCACTGAAGGGGACGATATTCCAGCGGGCCCAACGGACCACGCTGGTGCAGGCCGCCATGAGACCCAGGAGGCGCAGGAAGTCCCGGCAGGCGCAGTGCCCAACCAGAAATGATCGGGCAAAGGAGGAAAGAACCTCGGCCCTGTCCGCCGGGGAGCCGCTCTGGCTCGAAGAGAGTCGAGCTGCGCCCGATGAATAGAATCACCTGCTTGCCTCGAGTTCCGACTTGGCCTCGTGATAAGGAGGCCCAGTTGAGAGCAGACCTGGAGGCCAGATCTCTGGACCACTCGCCTCCTTCCTGGAGGAGCTGCTATCAGCCAGTCGTCCAGGTAGGGGTACACCGGACCCCTCGGCGCCGCAGGAATGCTGTCACCACAGCCATGCATTTGGTGAAGACCCTGGGAGCTGGAGACAAGCCAGGGCATGGCTTGGAACTCGAAGAGGGATCCTTCCGCTCGGAAGCGAAGGAATCTCTGGTGAGACGGACGGATAGGGACGTGAAAACGCGTCCCTGCAAGTCCAGAGAGCAGAACCACACGCCGCTGCTCCAAGGATGGTATTATCTGAGCCAGAGTGACCATCCTGAAGGTTCAGACCTTAGGAACTTGTTTAGGTCGTGTAGGTCAGAAAGGGCGCCAGCCCCCTCTGTTTGGAACCAGGAAGTACCTGGACACAAACCCTGGGTCTGAAGGAGGGTCCACCACCTCTTACCACCTCCTTCTGGAGGAGGGAGAGCGATGTCGGCTCGACGAGCAGCCAGTGAGGCTGGGGATCCCGGAGCCCCCCGAGGGGCGACGGCTCTGAAGGGTGGTGCCTGCTCGAATTCCAGAGGCAGGCCTCTTCCCACCACCTCCAAGACCCACCTGTCCGTGGTAACAGCGGACCAGGCGGAACGGAAGTGCCGGAGCCGCCTCCACGGGGGACCAGGAGTGGTAGACGGGATGGGGCGACACCCTCAGCCTCACACTGGGCAGGCTTGGAGGAGGGACCGCCGAGGGACCTCCTGGGCCCTTCCTCCTGCCTCCTGTTAGAGGAAGCCGGCGTTTGGGTTTGGGATGCCAAGGTCGAGCCTGCTGGCCCTGGACGTTGCTGGCCGGCGCGCCGGGGCACAGAAGGACAAGGGCTTAGGCTGTGGTTGCAGCCTTTGTCCTTCTGAGCGGAAGAGACCGAGTCCAGGTGGCATTGGACTTCTCGATCCTCTGCAGGTGACCTTCCACCCAGGGTCAAGAGGTCAGTCCTCAAAAGGGAACATCCGCCAACTTGTGCTGGGTATCCGAAGTAAAGGTGGATATCCTCAGCCAAGCCCGCCGACGCATAGCCACTGCGGCCGCCACCGATCTGGCACATGAGTCCCCTATATCCAAAGCAGTCTGGGGCTGCTGTTTGGCCACTGCCCTGCCCTGGTCCCGCACCTGCTTAACCGTAGTCTGCAGATCGGCGGGAAGATGAGGGATGACCTCATCCAGGGAGCCCAACAGGGCATGAGAAAATGTGCCATGAGGATCGGCCGAACTGGCCTGGGACGGCCGAGAGAGGACGCAGCGTGACTTTTCGCCGACATAGTCCAATTTCTTGGACTCCTTGTCAGGAGGTTTGTCCACATCCTTGGCGCATGCGGCGGGCCGGAAAACGCTGTCGGTAACCAACCCCTCAGCAGAGGGGTGTTCCAAAACCGACAAGGAACCGTAGGGGACCGCGATACTTCCTGGCCATCCTGGTCAAGGCGCAGGCAGGAAGCAGGCGCTGCCAAAGCTCCAAGCGGACCCACTATGGCCTCGCCACCGAAAGGCCTCCGTCGAGAATCCCTCGGTCCAGAATCTCCGTGAGGGGATACCTGGCCCGCTTTGGAACGGGTTCGAGCTCCATCCCGAGACTCCAGATGAGCCAAGCAGTCCTAGGAAGGACGACGGGCTATCGCCCATTGACTGACTCTCCTGAAGACTCCAAGTCCAGTCGCTTGGAGAAAAGGAGGAATCATCTTCGGACTCGAAGAATCCTCAAGAGCTGCCTCTGGCTGAGCCACCCTTCACCCGCCGAGGTCGGTCGGGAGTGAGGGTAACTGACAGCCGATGGGGTAGACCCTTAGCCGACCGAGAATCCTTGGTCGGAGCCCCAATTGGTGGCTGTGGAGGCGGAGGTTCCACCGGAATCGGTGGAGCAGCTGGTTTTGGCCGAACAACTGGCCTGGGTATAGGCTCCTCGGATAAGTCGAGGGGTTGTGTCGGCTGCCCGTGACAGTTATTTAATGGCCGGGGCGACGGGTCGGCTTATTCCCGCCAGGAGGAGCTGTTGCAACATAAGGTCCGCATCGCCGACGACTTACGGCTGCCTCCTCATCCGGAGGAGGAGGACGAGACGAGCGGGCGACGCTCGCCATCGCGGTGCCGAGACCGAGACCGCCTATGACGGTGGGATCGGCTGGACCGCGAAGAGGTCCGAGACCGAGAGTCCCGGAATTTCCGAGGTCGGTGCGGGGAGGTGTCGGCCGGAACCGGCACTCCCTTCGGCTCGGATGGTCCATCCGAGGGCTCCGGAACCGGAGGCATAGGCGAGCCCACGGGATCCTCAACTCCTCCCGGGGGAACCGGGGAGAGGGGAATCTCGGCTGCTAAAGGCGACAGCCCGTCCAATGGGTCGAGAAAAATCTCGACTTCATCGGTGGGAGTCTCGGTCAACTGACCTGACGGGGACACCGTGAGGCCAGTGGCCGAAGCCGAGCGGTCGACCGGAGCCGACGGTCGACGGCCCGGGGAGAGGGACCTTTCCCGCTCCCAAGAGCGTCGACGGAGGGACTTACCCCTGTCCCTCTTTTTGGACCGAGAATAAGGTCCAGCAGACACAGGCCCTTCTCCTTTAGTGGAGAGGGACAGACAAAGCTCCTTAAAAGAAGCCGTGTAGGAAGAACCCAGAGAGAGCGGGATAAATGCCGCGGCCGAGGAAGATACGGCCCGCGCCGCCTCCTCTTCGAGGGCGACCATCCGCTCGAGCTGATCCGCCGAAGCTCAGCCGCCGCTGGACACCGCCAACCGGGCCTCTTGGACTTCACCGAGGAAACGCTTCTGGACGGCCCAGTTGCAATCGGGCAGCACGGTCTTCGAGGACGTGGGCCGAGAAAGATGAGCACAGGTCATAAGCCGGGTCGTGCTCAAGGCCTAAGCAGTAGACACGTGGAGTGGATCCGTCCCGAGACATCTTCTGCCCGCATGGGCATCTCCAAACCGAGTCGATGGTCCATCGCAGCCGCGAGGGATAGAAGATTGGAAGTCTTTTGCAAAATTTATTTATAACCGCAAACGGAGAATAGAACAGTCACAAACGCAGAGCGTTAAGGAGGAACCTGAGCTTCCAAGCGGTAAGGAAGATCTGGCGTCATGGGGCGGAGCCGAGAGTTATACCACCCGGGTGGGTGGGAGGAGCAAGCTTGAAGACCTTCCGGCAAGATTTAAAGCGGCAAGGATACCTGCCAATAAGTGTGGATGAACAACATATCCATGTCCCTAGAACACCTTTTTTCCCCCCAATCTATCTGGCGGGATTCTTTATCAGGAGGTAAGGAATTCATGCTTTGGTTGTTTAGTGCGATCATGAGCGGCAGCAATTGCCACTTTATCCGCTTCGGGAATAGTGGATAGGAAGGGACGATCCACAGGAGCTTGGTATATGCAATCCGCCTTACGAGGAACAACCATGACAGAAGAAGGTTGGTGCCAGGTTGCAATTATGGCATTTTGGTAGGCCTAGATTAGTGGGAGTACCACCAAGACCGGCTCATCAGGTATTTCCAAGTAGTCTGCCATATCCTTACTTTGTCATGTTCGGTAGTGGAGAAGCCCATGACGTTTGAATTTGGACCATCATTTCATGGAAAGAAGGGTCATTTGGAGGAGAGGCAGCCGTATGTCTGGGCAAGTCCTCTTCTAATGAGGAGAGGTCCAATAAAGGAGTGGGTGGCTCGAATCTAACTCCTGGAATTCCTTGTCCTCTAGATCTCCAGTAAAATCAGCTGGGAAATCAGGTTCATCTGACAAGTAATCCTCCATATAAGGGAGGGACCAGGAGGAAGGGTCCCTGTCACCTGAAAACTGTTTAGGCGGAGGTGTGGGTGAATGGGATGGATGGCTTGGCTCTCCTGGACTGGAGGGTTGAGCATGTCGCATGGCATGCAATATGTGCTGTACTACAGTAGAAATGTCAGTTCTTTTTGAGTGGGGGCTTCTGGGAAACCAACGAGGGATGGAGGGATTGGACGTGTAGCCTGAGCAGGTCTTGCCTCTGGGTGATAAAGACCACGGCCCGATCCCTATCTGCCTGGCCCCTATAGGTACCCACCTGTGAGGTGGAGGGCAGTAAGCATAGCAAAAGCAGTAGGTTTTCCTGTGAGAATGGCTCATCGCTGACGGCCGCTAGAAATAGTGCTCATGCTGTGTAAACAACGGTCCCGTCAACAGGAGAGTGGTCACCATCAATGGAGCGCCGATGGAACCCATAAATGGCTCATCGTAGACTGCTGCCAACACACTGGAAAGCACCATCATGAGAGAGTATAACCTCCTGTTGACAAAGAGACTGAGAACGCTTGCCGACAGTGGGGCACCTGTAACGTGGTAGTTAACGAGCACCAGGGCATGGAGTGTGAGGAGGCTTCTCTTGTGCTGTCGATGAGAATCAGTGTGTGTGCATGCGTTTGGGGGGGGGGGACTCTTGGGACGAGCTCCCTTATTCTCCATGAGAGACAATTTCTGCTCCATTAAATGCTGTTTGATCAAGCAACCATTGATGACGGGTTGCTTGGTTGAAGTCCTGACAATGAATGCAGCATAATGAAAATTACATACCTACCGTAATTGTTGATCTTTCTGTGTATCTTCACCATTCATCACTAGTGAGTATAGTGTCGGAGCTAGGACTCCTCGGGAGACTTTTTTCTTCTATGGGCGGAGTCGATGCAGGGCTGGCGCCACCAGTTATCTGTAGTTGACTCCACCCCAGCCCCAGTTCTGAGATGCCGGAGAGTGTAAGAAAAGGGAAGTGGGGTGGGGCAAGGCAGCCCAAGGGATAGATAAAAGAAAAGGATATACAAAAACTAAAAAGGAGAAATAAAAGACAGAGGAGACAGGAAGGAGAAACTAGATATGGGAAATTGGGGAAAAGGGAAGGGGCCCCAATCTCTGGAAAGGAGGAGAAAGAAAAAGAGGGATTGGGGGGAGAAGAGAGGGCCACACCTCCAGAGGCAATCCTGAACCCCAGGGTTTTAACAAGAACGATAGACCAGAATCTGGACTATCAAGGTTAAGACCTGCCGGGAGGCAAAGCCTGAAACTAAATAAGCAGCATTCGCCAGGGAAGGCCAACCTTAAGACTGGGGGTCAGGAATAGGGGTGTCTTACCCCCCCCCCAAAAAAAGGGGAAAACCTAAATGCCAGGAAGGACATCCAAGGATATCCAACTTAGGGTAATTAAAACCAAGAGTTTGAGGTCAAGGGGAAAAATGGGGGTTGGGGCGAATCCCTCACCTCACTCCAGACAGAAGGAGGAGATAAGATCAATGAAGGAGCAGACCCCCACCCCAAATAATACCTCCTATGGGAGGAAACTCCTCCCTGTGTGTCTCAGGGTCCCCTCCTCCTAACCACAAGGGAGAGGAGAGGAGAGAAAACAACAGGGAGACACACAGGAGGAAGCCCAGAGACTGAGCTCCAGGGGAAGGAGGGTGGATTAGTGATGAATGGTGAAGATACACAGAAAGATCAACAATTACGGTAGGTATGTAATTTTCATATCTGTGTCAATCTTCACCATTCATCACTAGTGGGTGAGTACTGAGCCCCCCCAAAGGGGGCCCTAAACTTCCCTAAGGGACTAAGACCCTTAAGCCTCCACTGGGTGAGACACTGGAGGAGAGAACCCTTACAGGCCTGGGGAGGCCTGAGACTGGTCCGGGTGAGATGGGGAGGGAAGGTGCCCTGAAAGCCACCGTCTTACCCTGCAGGAGAAGAGGTGGGTTCTCCAGTATGTGGAGGAGGTCACCCAATGCCGGGCCAGGGGTGACAACTGGGATAAGTGAAGCCATGCCGTCTGCCATGCAGATCGCTGTCCCTATAGCTCTGGAGGCTACCTCATTGGCGTCATAAGATGCCCTTGCTTGGTGCCTTGCTAGCTCCAGGCCCTGAGCAGAGAGGGCAATGGCTTGCTTGGTTTCCTCCATATCAGGCATTGAGGCTAGGAGTTGTCCTAGCCTGGACCACAAGAACCTAGCATAGGAAGCAAAGTGGGCCTGATGAGAAGCAACAGAAAGAAGGATCCGTGCCGAACAGAAAACCCTTCTCCCCCCAGAAATCGAAGTCCGTAGAGTCAGAGTCTGGGAGTCGATCATGGTG
Organism: Neoceratodus forsteri; assembly: GCA_016271365.2. Classification (NCBI taxonomy): domain Eukaryota; kingdom Metazoa; phylum Chordata; order Ceratodontiformes; family Ceratodontidae; genus Neoceratodus; species Neoceratodus forsteri. The sequence goes on along the minus strand of CM057449.1, from coordinate 171,876,599 downwards.
GGGGGGCGTGAGGTCCAGAGAGGGTGTCCAGGGAGGTCAAGCTCCAAGAGGGATAAAGTGGAGAACCTGGAGACCACGAGAGGGGCGCAATACCATTGGCGTAGGTCCCACAGGGCTAGAACAATGGAGAAGGGATGTAGCCAAAGCCACTGACACACTTCCTGGAAGGGAACAGGCCAGGCAGGAACCACCAGGTTGGCCGCACTGTACTCACCTAAAATAGGGCACATCACATACTTGGGATTGTTGACAGGGACCAGGGTAAGATGAAGCTCATCCAACATCCTTGTGAGGAAGTGCCGATAGGAAGAAAGATCAGACGCTGGAGAGATGTGGATAGATAATTCTCTCCTCTGAGGAGGAGGAAGATCATCCACGCTATTCCCACTAGTGATAAATGGTGAAGATTGATACAGATAAGATGTACAGTTACACAAGAACTTATCGTAACAGTAGATCTTTGAGAGGAGCTCTTCAGCAGGTAATACCATTAGGACTAATGCTGCCAGGCGTTAGGACCCCATGGAAATCTTGTAGCTAGCAGTCTGTAGTGGGACTGCCCCGATGTTGCTCCGACCGACGTGGTATAAAGGGGGTGGTCCCCCAGCTCCATCTCAGTTCTCCGCTGGAGACCTGTCTGAAAAGATTTGGGAGAACGGCAGGAACCCCTAACCCTAAATAAGGGTAAAACACAGATTCCTGGGGATGGAGGTGGAAACACCTGCTGCAAGAGCCCTCTCATATCTACTGTTATGGTAAGTTCCACGTAACTGACTAATCTGACTTCTCGAGGGGAGCTCTTGCAGCAGGTAATACCATTAGGACTGAGTCCCAAGCAGTACCCAGAGAGAGACCCAGGTCTGACAGGGAGGGGGAGATAATTAGTAACAGAACAGCCTCATGAGAGTAGGCCTTGCAGAATAGCCAGTCCGAAACCTACTCTCCTCCTAGAAACAATGTCTAAGCTGTAATGCCTGACGAAGGTGTGGACCATGCTCAAGGTCGCAGCAACACAGATATATGCCGAAGACACGCTTTTTAAGGAGGCAAATGAGGTAGCCACAACCCTGGTGGGAGGACCCTGATGGGTCCCGCACGGGTTTACCGTGGTGTTGGTAACAGAAAGAGATGCAGTACACCAGCCAACGGGCTTGAGACTGCTTGGAGACAGGAGCCCCTGTCATCTTTTTTGCAAAGGAGACGAACAACTGCTCTGTCCTCCTAGAAAGTCTAGTCCTATGGAGATAATACCTCAGGATTCTGTGAACATCCAGGGTATGCAACAAAGCCTCCCCTTGATTTGCAAACTCAGGATAGTAAATTGGAAGGTTGATCTCCTAGTTCAGAGTCAGTACTGACACCATCTTCAGTAAGAACTTAGGGTTCGTATGGAGGGTCACCCTGTCCCTGTGGAAAATAATATAAGGCTCCTTACACATCAGGGCCTGAAGCTCAGAAACCCTTCGAGCGGAAGTATCAGCAACTAAAAGAAGCACTTTCCAAGACAGAAAGCATAGCTCGCATGATGCCGCTGGTTCGAAGGGAGGCTGGGTGAGCTTTTCGAGAACAAAAAAGTAAATCCGAAGGAGGGACAGGATCTCTCCTGGGAGGTCTGATGTGTAGAACCCCTCTAAGGAAAGTCTTGCAGACATTAAGCTGTGCTAGAGTTCTGTCCCCAAAGGGTGCATGGTATGCAGAAACCACACACATGTGCACCTTAATGGATGAGTAGCTTAGTCCCAGGTCCAAGAGGTGGAGAAGATAGTCTAGCACATGCCGAACTGGATAATCCAGGGATCTAGAGCATGAGCCACTACCCAAAGTAGAAATGCTTCCACTTCATAGTGTAAGTAGCTCGTCGTGGAAGGCTTCTCGCTGCCACCAGAACTTCTGCCACCCTGTTGACACTCCTAATTCTCTTCTGCTAAGACTGCAGGAGACAGGCATGCAGGTGAAGAGAACGCAGAGCAGAATGGCTGAGCATCCCCAGCTCCTGTGAGAGAGTGGGTGGAGAGAGGCAACTGTACTGGAGGCTCCAATGACAGTTGTTGGAGCAGCGGATACCAAATCTGACGAGGCCACAGAGGAGTTACCAGGATCATCCTGGTCCTCTAACTGCAATTTGAACAGAACTCTTTGAATGAGAGGAAAGGGAGGAAAGTGCACAGAACCTCCTGTCCAGGAGAGGACAATGCGCTCGCCAAAAAACACCAGGCCCTGGATCGAGTGAGCAAAACTTTTGCAGTTTGGCATTGCACGGGGACGCAAAGAGGTCCAGTTGTGGACGGCCCCAGCGACCGAAGAGGTCGTCTGTGACTTCCTGGAGCAATTCCCACTCGTGAGTCAGAGATTAAGAGCGGCTGAGACTGTCGTTGAGAACATTCTGGACACCTGGCAGGTGTACTGCTGTAAGATCTAGAAGGTGTTCTACTGCCCAGTCCCACACTCTTATGGCCTCCCTGCAAAGGGGATAAAAGTGAATGCCCCCCTTGTTTGCTGATGTAGAAGACAACTAGAGTGTTGTCTGTCTGCACCAGAAGAGGACCCAGAGACAGGTGGTCTTGGAATGCCTCGAGGGCATTCAGGACAGCTCTCATTTCCAGAACACTGATGTGTAGAGTGTGTTCTATGGGAGATCAAGATCATCGGGTCCTGTGTTCCCCTAGGTGAGCCCCTCAAACTGACAATGAGGCGTCTGTCATCAGAATTTCAGATGGGGATGGTCCTGAAAGGAGACTCCTCCCTCTAGGTGTGGGTGGCAGAGCCACCAGTCAAAGGAGCAATGGACCGCCAAAGAAACCCTTATCGGCTGATCCAGGCTGTCCACCGTTTGGTCCCACTGGACCCTGAGGTGCCACTGGAGGACCCTCATATGCAATCTGACGAGGGGTACTGTGGGTATGGCAGCTGCCATATGGCCCAGAAGCTGAAGAATTACCCGTGCAGGGACTGAAGAGGCTACTTGAACTCTGCTTGCCAGAGCCCTCAAGCGATCTGCCCTGTCTGAGTGCAGGAAAGCCTTTCCCTGAACAGCATCCAGAATCGCCCCTATGTACTGCAACCTCTGGGAGGGCCAGGGTTGCGATTTTGGCCAGTTTATCACTATCCCCAAGGAGCGGAAGACAGAGCTCTTCTGTTTCCTTTAGGGCGACTAGAAGTTGAGCTTCTGATGGAGTGCAGATGAGCCAATCATCCAGGGAGGGATAAACGAAGTGGCCCTGGACCCTTCTTCGGAGGGCCGCTGCCACCACTGCCAGACATTTGGTGAAAACTCTGGGTGCAGATGAGAGACCGAAGGGCAGAACCCGAAACTGGTAATGCTGGTCCTGAAACCTGAACCGGAGAAACATCCTGTGAGAGCGCAGGACTTTGATACGCATGTAAGTGTCCTGCATATCTAGGGAGCATAACGATTCTCTTGGTCGAAGCAAGGGAAACAGACTTGCCAGAGTTACCATCTGAAATCTCTGGTATTTGACCGAGAGATTGAGCTGACTTAAGTTCAGAATAGGGTGAAGGTCTCCTGTTTTCTTTGGGACCAGGGAAAAATGGGAGTAATAACCCTTGCTCCTCTGGGCCAGAGGCACCAGCTGGATGGCATTCTTCTCCATAAGCTGTTGGATTTCTTCTGCCTCAAGCTGGGCATAGATCAGTGGACAATGTACCGGGTTGGGGAGGATTGTCTGGAGGGACAGAAAGAAATTCTACTGCATACCCTTTGCGAATGGTGTCCAACACCCACTGGTCTGATGTTATGTTGAACCATTAGGCAGGGTAAAGGGAAAATCTCCCTCAGATTTTCTCGTTCTGCGGCTCGTGAGAGAGAAAAGAGGGAGAGGCAGTGAGTCAGGCGGTGGGAGCAGAGGGGTTTGGGCTGCTTAAGGCCTTGGGAGGCAGGGTGACCCCGTCTCTTGAACTTCTTGCCCTGGGAATTTTACTTCCCTGTCCCTGTCCTTTTCGAAAGGGATGGCGACGGGGTCCTTGAGACTCTGATTTATACATGCGATGGACATTCACCATGGCTTTCCCCGACTCCTGGAGTTGTTTGACCAGGGCTTCTACTTCCTGGCCAAACAGCACAGGTCCCTGGAAGGGAGAGTCCAGAATAGAATCCTGGCGGTCAGGACAAATGCCAGTCAGCCTCAGCTAAGAATGCCTCCTCAGACACACTCCCGAGGCTGCAGCCCAGGAGGTCATGTCCAGTGCATCGTGTGAGCAATGGAGGACATGTTTGCCGACGTCCAGACCGGAGTGAGCGTAAGCTAAGATTTCTTCTTTGGTGTCTGACTCCGGCAATGTCTTGACCATTTCAATGATCTTTTCCCGTAAGGACTACTGGTAAGTCACCATATGAGCGAGAAAATTCAGAGATCTGATGGAACCTGTTGCTGAGAAATAAACCTTGCGGCCCCAGTTATCCAACTTCTTGGATTCAGGATCTGGAGGCTGGGAGCTCAGATGCTTGGGCTGACTGCCGCGGCTGTGGGTGGCAGTGAGCACAAGCGAGTTTGCCCTGGGCTGTTCCCCTAAAAAGGGCTCAGCCATAGGGGGTTTGTAAAGCCTCTTTGCGACGGCAGAGGTAGACAATGGCTTGCGCCACATAATTCTGGTCACGTCTTGAAAAGGCTCAACCAGAGGCGGAATAACCAAGGGCTTTGGCTCCTTGGACCCTAAGAATTTGGCCTATGGATTCAGTTCTTCGGTATCCCACTCATAGATAGATTGGATATGCCGCACGATATCTAAAAATGAGGGGTCATCCGGGGGGGGGGTTTAGAAGAGACGGGACCTTGGAGAGTCCTTGGGGCCCGGAGAAGGTGGGATAAACTCATCCACGTCAGAGGAATCTGGAGAGAATGGGCTGGCATCCCCGTCGTCCGGGGAGGACGGGCGTCCGCTTGAAGAAGGAATGGGAGAGGAACACCTTCTTTTCCCCTTATGGTCCGGGTGGGAACTCTCATCTCCAACTGGGGTTGGTGGGGTTGGAGGAGGACCCATAGGTGGTGGAGTTGGGGTGGGCACTGGGGGGTCTACAGAGGAGATCCTCCTTCACAGCGTTCCACCATGATGTGAACAAAGACCCGATGTCCGCCACAGGGATGATCGGGCATCTGGGGGTCCTTGGGATCAGGCGCCGGATCCAAGGAGCTCTTATCCTTATCCGGGTGTTCGGCATCGCCATCGCCGGGGGAGCCAGTGTCCAGAGTAGGAGGGCTCTCTGGCGACTGACCCTCCACCGGCAACTGCCTTGTATCAGGCATTGGAGTGCGGGACACTGGTGAAGGTGACCGGCTAGGCAAGCACTTGTCAGCAGAGGGGCACACCTTGGCTGGGGGAGGTGGAAGGGGCATCCAATGGCGCACGACCTCCTGTCGTCCTTCAGGTTCGTTTGTGCATTTGTGTTTTTCCGACTAACCAGACTTCTCTCGGTTTCCCCAAGGAATGGCCTTCCTGGGTCGACCCTGAGGTAGACTTGTGGGGTCGGTGGGCCAGGGAAGGCGAATGACCAGAAGAGACTGGCTCCTGGTATTTGACCTGGGAAGAGGTGGGAGCAGGCTTACTTATGTGGGAGGACTCTGTGGCCTGGGCTGGAATCAACCCCGGCCAGAGGTCGAAGAGGACGAAGGCTTCGTGGGCGACTTAGGGCGTGATTTGGACCTGGCCCTCTCTCTCCCGGTGGTAGTGCTTCCCTCCAGATGATTTTTCCCTGGGTGGGGAGTCCCTGGCAGGAGAAGATGAGCTGCGCTCTGAGGTACGCTGCACAGCTGCCACTTTTTGTTTCAGGAGGTATGCTTTGAGGGCGTTGGCTCTCCTGGTTCTTGTCTTTCGATTAAACTTGCAGTAGTCGTCGGACCGATGGTCGGGGCCTAGGCAGATTAGATAGGCCATGTGGCCATCTTTCTCCGGGATCTGCTTCCCACACGCGCACTTGGACTTTCGTCGCGGTGGAGAGGGCGACGACATACACAGAACGGAGGTAAATGTTGAAGACGATCGAAAAAACGAACTTTAGAAGAATTTTTCTCAAATAGCGGTCGACTGCAAAAGACGTCCGTGGAGCCAAACTAAGCGGGTCGATGGCGGGAAAAGAACTGAGATGGCGCCGGGGGACCACCCCTTTATACCACGTCTGACGTTGGGCAGAGCCGACGGGGGCGGTTCCCTGTTACAGACTGCTAGCTACAAGATTTCCATGGGGTCCTAACACCTGGCAGCATTAGTCCTAATGGTATTACCTGCTGCAAGAGCTCCCCCTCAAAGTCAGATCTGGTGTTGTGTGGGTCCCAGACACCTTACACAAGTAGTATGGCTGTCAAAGCATTAGATTTTTCTATCACAATGGCAGGAACGAAACAGCGCTATCTTGCTTGAAGATTCTTTGGACATTCATTTGGTTGCTCAAATTCTCGTTGAATGCTGTTGTGAAGTTGCTCTAGCTGCTGCATGCGAGCTGAAGATGGTGGGAAAAATGAACCGAGGATACCAGGGACCACCCACACTTATACAGGAAACAGGAAGCTGATGTCATGTGTGGGCGGCCCCTGGAAAAGACTACTAGAAGAGCTGCCGCGTGCCACAGCAACCTCTGGCAACAACCCAAGTGTATTACCTACTGCAGGAGAACACTCCGTGGAAGATAGTACAGTGACGTAAGAACTTACCGTAACAGTAGATCTTCGAGAGAGGCTCTTGCAGTAGGTAATTACATATAGGACTGACGCCGCTGCAGGACCCCAATGGAAAAATTTCTAGCTAGCAGTCCCTGGCGTGGGACTGCCCTTGTCAGGTGACCGCGTCATACGACGTCGGTATAAAGGGGCGGTCCCAGACGACCGCCTTCCAGTTCTTTCCCGCCACAGGCCGGAAGGCCGGACGAGGAGAAGCAGATATTTCCCTCAATGGAAAAGGAGCTGAAAAAAGCTGGGGATGGCGGGCGGAGAGACATTTACAGAAGAGCCTCCTCGAAGATCTACTGTTACGCTAAGTTCTTACGTAACTGTACTATCTTACTTCGAGAGGGCTCTTGCAGGTAATTACATATGGACAGAATCCCAAGCAGTGTGGAACAAATAAGAAAGGCACCGGAGGAGGAACTACTCAGATAAGTAGTAGGAGAGCTTGCGACCCTCAAGAAAGGAGGCCTTGCAAGACCGCTAACCCGAAGCCTGCTCTACGGCGAGAGGCAATGTCCAGACTGTAATGTTTAGTGAAGGTATGGACGGAAGTCCAAGTGGCGGCAGCACAAATGTCTGCTGCGGACACATTCTTGAAACAAGCCTCAGAGGCAGCAACTCCACGAGTGGAGTGACCTCTGACTTGACCCGGGAGGGTCTTGCTGTACTTGTCATAACAGAAGGTGATGCAATGAGCCAACCATTTTGACAGGCATTGCTTGGAAACAGCATTGCCTTCTCTTTTGTGAGCGAAAGAGACGAACAATTGATCAGTCTTTCTGAGATCTTTCGTCCTGTTGGTATAATATCTCAGAATCCTGTGAACATCCATGGTGTGAAGCAAGTATTCATGATTGGAGTGTTGTGTGAAAAAAGCAGGTAATTCAATAGACTGATACAAAGTAGATGCAGCTACCACCTTCGGGAGAAACTTAGGGTTTGTGCGGAGAGCTACTCGTTCTTTGTGAAAGATCAAGTAAGGGATTTTGCACATAAGGGCCTGAAGCTCGGAAATTCTGCGAGCTGAGGTAATGGCCACTAAGAAGAGCGTCTTCCACGATAAAAACTTCAAGTCTGCAGAAGCCGCAGGCTCGAAGGGGGGGGAAGAGTAAGTTTCTCGAGGACAAAATTTAAGTCCCAAGGTGGAGCTGGGGTCCAGATCGGGGGTCTCAGATGAAAAACCCCTCTAAGGAAGGTTTTGGATACCTCTAGCTGAGCAAAGGCCTTATCAGCGAAAGGTACATGGTAGGCTGAGATAGCTGCCATGTGGACCTTCAGAGAGGAGTGACAGACCCAGGTCAAAAAGATGACGCATGTAATCCAGCAAAGTGGTTACGGGGCAGGAAAAGGGTTCCTCGTTCCTGGACGCGGCCCAGATGGAAAATCTCTTCCATTTCATGGCGTAAGTGGACCTAGTGGAGGGCTTTCTGGCCTCTACCAAAATCTCGGCTACCTTAGGGGATACTCCAAAGCGAGATTGAACTAGGTCTGAAGGAGCCATGCATGAAGTTGAAGGGACTTGAGTCCTGGATGGACCAGGGTCCCCTGATCCTGAGTCAGCAATCCCGGAGATAAGGGAAGAGGAAGAGGAGGAACCTCTGAGTATTGTTGTAGAAGAGAGAACCAAATTTGCCTGGGCCAGAAAGGAGCAATTAGAATCATTTTGCTCCTTCTAGAGCCAGTTTCTGTAACACATGTGGGACCAGTGGAATTGGGAAAAGCATAGGCAGATCTGTCCTTCCAGCTTAGAGACATAGTGTTCTCCAGAAAGCTCCTTGCTCTAGAGCGGCAAGCAAAAGATTGGAGATTTTGGGTTTTGGGAGGAGGCGAACAGGTCTATTTGAGGGTCCCAAACCCTGAAAAATGCTGTTTAGGACTATTCCGTCCTAATTCCCACTCGTGTGGAAGAGCTGACAGCGACTTAGCCTGTCTGCTAAGACATTGTCCACTCCGGAACATGGATCGCCGTGAGGTGAGCGGTTGTGGAGGTGGCCCATCCAGACCCTCATCACTTCCCTGCACGTGGGTAGGATCGAGTTCCTCCCTGTTGTTGATATACACACCACGCACATGTTGTCCATTTGGACAGCTAGGTGACCGGAAGGATGTATTGGTGAAGGGCCTGGAGTGCATAAAGCACCGCTCGGAGCTCGAGAACACTGATGTGGAGAACTACCTCCAATTTCGACCAAAGTCCTTGAGTTCGGTGAGGACCAAGATGGGCCCCCCAACCTTTGCCGGAAGCGTCCGTGGTTAAGGTCTGATCGGGGGGAGGATGAAAGAAGGAGACCCCCCGGAAGAGGTTCTCTTGTACCATCCACCACCTTAAGTCTCTGACCATCGGCGAGGAGATCAAGATCGGAAGATCTAGGTTGTCTACTCGTTGGTCCCACTGAGATCGAAGAGTCCATTGAGATATTCTAATGTGGAGGCGTGCTCGTGGGATCGTCGGGATGGCAGCCGCCATAAGCCCCAGTAGACGGAGCACCGACCTCGCGAACCCTCCTGAAGTTCAGTAGGAGGAAATCTGTGACTGGAGGAAACCCCGGTCTGGAGGCAGAAAAGCTTTGCACAAAGTTGTGCGAGACCCCCAATGAACTGGAGCCTCTGAGAAGGCTCCAGAAGAGACTTGGAGAGGTTGATGGTAATACCCAGGTTGGTAAAAACCTGCCGGGTGAGGGAGAGGAAATGCAGGAGTTCCTCTCTGGATGGGGCCAATCGTCCAAGTAGGGAAAAACCTGAGCTCCCAAAGAACGCAGGTGGGCCGCTACCACCGCCAGGCATTTGGTAAAGACTCGAGGAGCCGAGGAAAGGCCAAATGGAAGCGCCCAGAATTGGTAATGGTCCCCCTGGAAGGAAAATCTGAGGTACTTTCGGTGCGAAGGGCAAATGGGGATGTGCAGGTACGCATCCTGCATATCCACTGCACAAAGCCATTGGCCTGGCCGAAGCAGGGGCAGAAGGGATTGAAGGGAGAGCATCCTGATCCTTTTGTATTCCACAAACAGGTTCAAGGAGCTGAGATCGAGAATCGGTCTGAGATCTCCTGTCTTCTTTGGTACAAGGAAGAAGTGGAATAGTACCCGTTCCGTGAGGTGAGGAGGAGCAGGTTCTATAGCCCATTTGCAAGAAGAGCTGAGATTTCTTCCTGACCAGAGGAAGATGGTCCCTTGAATAAGCGGAATTCAGAGGGGGGGTGACGTGGAGTTTCTGTGAAACTCTATGAGTGTCCCTCTGCGATGAGTCAAGCACATGAACTGAAGTTATCCTCTCCCACTCCAGGAGGTGGAGGGAGAACCTCCTCTACCAGTTCCTCCAGAGTGTCTGGAGGCGGTGGGAGAGGAGGAGTCAGGTGGTGTGAGGCAGCCGCAAGCTGGAGTGCCCATCGCTTTTTGGGCGGAGGGGCCTGGCAGCCGCGGGGTCCGCATTTAGCGCCCGCCCTGGGTTTCGCTTGAGGCCGGCTGCGCCTGCGAAGGGACGGCACTGCGGAGGATGGGGACGATACAGTGAATCCACGGATTTAAGGGCCGTTCCATTCTCCTGCAAGTCAGTGATGATGTCCTTGACATCACCGCCGAAAGGCACGGAACCCCTGAAAGGTGCCTCTTGAATGGCAGATTGCACCTCCGGGACCAGACCTGACACACGGTTAATGCTGCACGCCGAAGGCTAACGGCAAACACAGAGCTCCATCCAGCGGTGCCATGCATCGTATGTCGCCCTTAGTATGTGACGCTGCCTGAACGAACAGAACGGACTAGATTGGCCAACTCCTGCTTAAGTTGGAGTCTGACAAGGAGTCGATCTAGATTCCACCTGGGCAAGGGACGGCCTTCTGGTAATCCCCATGTGAGCTACATAGTTCAGAGCCCTATACCCAGTGTGGAGGAAGCGTAGATCTTTTCCAAACTGATCCAGAAGGCGAGATTCCTTATCTGGGGAAGACGAGCTCAAGTGTTTAGGATGTGCGGACCGGCCGTAAGCGGCGCTGATCACGACCGAGTCAGCATGGGGGTGAGAGTCTAAAAAGTCTACACCCTCCGGAGCCTCGTATAGCCTGTTTGACTTCCTAGGAAGTGGGGCTAAAGCCGACGGTTGTTTCCAAATGGTGGAAACAAGGTGGGCGTGAGGCTCAATCCAGGGTGGCACTAAAGTAGGGGCCGTAAGGGGCAAATCCAGATGTTCGGCGAGTTTCACCCGCTGAGGATCTGGATCTAAGGACTGCCACTGATGGACCTCCTGGATTTTCTTAAGTAACTCCGTGAAAGAAGGATCCTCCGGAGGAGACCTCAGAGGAGTCCTCGGCCGGGGTTTGGACGGAGAACGTAGCTCGTCGTCTTTATCAGAAACTCCCGCGGAGGCTTCCGAGGAGTCCGAGAGGACCTCAGAGGAAGAATCTGAGGCAGAAAAAGACTCCCTCACCCGTCTAGGGGGAGGAACGTGTTCCGTGGGAAAGAGTCCCAGAACGCGTGTCCTGTCCCTCTCTGGAATCCGAGGGGAGACCCCGGGGAACTGGAGGAAGGGAGGGAGAGTGCCGTCTAGGGCGTACGGGAACCGGTGGAGGCACCGTCGTCGTAAGACGGCTCTCGACTTCTCTGGTGAGCTGAGCCTTTGCCTCAGCCCACCAGGAGGCAAGAGTCTCCTGCAAATCCACCAGCGGCCTGGGGGGCGGTGGAGGAGGAGGAGGAGGGGGATAGTGAAACGGAGGATATCCGTAGGGAGAGTACCCAAGACCCGTCTGTGGATAAGTCGGAGACGGGTAGTGAGACATCGGGTACTGCGGAGCCGGAGGATTTGGCGCCGGGTACGGTGGCGCGGTGTACTGCGGGCCCGGGAAGACCGGCGTCGGGTATGATGGCGGGTACCAAGGCGCTGGAGGAGCTGCCGGAGCAGACGGCCCAGCCGGGCACTCCAGGGGCGGATCAGCGGAAAGGCCCCTGGGGTGGAGGCCCAGAGGAGGGAAAAATCCTGCTGGCGCCGGAGAGGCAGGTGTCGGGTCGGCGACAGCCGGCGCCGGAGGGGCCGGCGCCGAGCGGCCTCCTCGGGGAACCTGCGCCAGATCCGGGTTCTCAGGGGGGGATCTGATGAGCTCAGATCCTAGTCTCATCTGGGAAGGTGGTGAGAAATCCCAAGTCAGGCAAGGGGACTGGGGCTCCCTGACGGCAGCGAAGGCTGTGGAGAGCCTGGCACGACGGAAGAGGGTGGTTCCGACGTAGGCTCTGGGACCCGGCGCACGTCGGAGGAGCCGATGTGTGACTTATGGGTCGAAACCCGAGACCGTACTGGGGGCTAGAGTCTCCTTTGGCCCGGAGACACCCGACAGGCCCGAACTCAAGTCTGAAGGGCGGGCCGACGCCTCCTCCAAACCCTTGGAAGGCTGCCATCGGAGGATCCCCCGGAGAGGAAGTTACCTTACCCGCGACCCCGGCCGGAGTCGCGGAAGAGGAGACCTTCTCCCGGTGCCTATCCTTTCCTTCTTTTTATGCCCTTCCGGAGAAGTCTACGCCTGCCTTAACTTTCTCAGCTCTTTCTCCATCGCAGACATCTTTTTCTTCAGGAGATGGGCTTCGAGGGACTGCTGGCGTCGCTTGCGGGTTGCCGCGTTGAACCGGAAGCAGTGCGGACAGTTATCAACCACGTGGTTGGGGCCTAGGCAGAGGAGGCAGAGGGAGTGACCGTCCTTGTGTGGCAGTTGAGCGCCGCACGAATCGCCTGTTTTTAAGGGGACGACACAAAATGACGTTCACCTGACGATCAAACAGAAAAAACTGTAGCTTTCTCGGAAATAAACGACGAAGAGACAGAACTGCAACGAACTTACCGCGAGGTGCTGCTCGTAGCTAACGGCGGGAAAGAACTAGAAGGCGGGCGTCTGGGACCGCCCCTTTATACTGATGTCGTATGACGTCGGTCACCTGACGAGGGGCGGTCCCATCGCTAGGGACTGTTAGTTAGAAATTTTTCAGGTCTCTCCGCTGCTGGCATCAGTCCTATGAATATTTACTGCAAGAGCCCTCTCGAGTAAGATAGTACAGTTACGTAAGAACTTACCGTAACAGTAGATCTTTGAGAGAGGCTCTTGCAATAGGTACTCACAAGCAGGGACTAAGCCGCCAGGCATTAGGACCATCTGGAAAAATTCTAATAGCAGGGCCAGTGGAGACCGCCCTGATGTGACAGATGAAGCGTTATAGAAGGAGCAGTCCTGACAGCCATTTTCCAGTTCTCCCGCTGGAGACCTGTAGATGTTTGATAGGAGAAAGGAGAGGTCTCCTAGAACCTAAAAGGAACAATATGAAAACCACAGAAGGAAACTCGGGGGTTGGGTTAGGAAAGCAGTACTTACTGCAAGAGCCTCTCGAAGATCTACTCTTAGTAAGTTCTTATGTAACTGTACTATCTTACTTTAAGAGGGCTCTTGCAGTAGGTACTCACAAGTAGGACCGAGTCCCAAGCAGTGACCTGAGACATAGGGAGGCAGGAGAGAGTTTCCTAGCCACTCTAAGGGACTCATGAATGGAGTCCCTGTAGGACAACAAGGCCAAAGCCTGCTCTTCGCCTTGACGCAATATCCAGGCTATAATGCTTGGTAAAGTATGGACAGAACTCCAAGGCGTAGCTGCATAAATGTCTGCAGCTGAAACATTCCTGGAACAAGCAGTAGAAGCACCATGCCTCTGGTTGAATGTCCTTTAACCTGACCCGGACGGTTTTGTGGTACTTCTGGTAACAGAAGGTAATGCAGTTTGCAATCATTTGGACAAACACTGTTTAGAAACAGGCTGCACCCTCTCTTTTGGGTGCAAAGTAAACGAACAATTTGTCAGATTTAAGATTTATGGAGGGACTTAGTCCTATCTGTATAGTACCTGAGAATTCTCTGTACATCCAGAGTATGCAGAAGATCTTCCCCCTTGCTGGAAGTATTCCGGATAGTACACCGGCAGGTCCAGGGATTGATGCAAGGTGGATTCAGATACCACCTTGGGTAGAAACTTGGGATTAGTACGCAGAGCTACCCAGTCTCTGTGAAAAATCAGATACGGTATCTTACATGAAAGTCTGAAGTTCAGAAATTCTTCGAGCTGAAGTGATAGCCACCAGGAAAAGCGCTTTCCAGGAGAGGTAGCGCATGTCTGCACTTGCAGGGCTCGAAGGGTGGCAGGGTGAGCTTTGCGAGAATGAATTTTACGTCCCAAGGAGGAGCAGGGTTCCTGATTGGGGGCTTCAGATGAAGAATCCCTTTCATAAAGGTTTTGGATACCTCCAACTGTGCCAAAGTTTTTTGTCCTATTGGAATATGATAGGCAGAAATGGCGGAAAGGTGGACCTTTAGGGTTGAATAACTAAGACCCAAGTCATAAAAGCAGCATGTAGTCTAAGACCTTTATGACTGTACAGGAAAAGGGTTCAATCCTTTTCGAATCTGCCCAGATGGAATACTTTTTCCATTTCATGGCATATGAAGCTCTGGTCTCTACCAAGATCTGTGCTACCTTCGGGGAAACCCCGAAGCGGGCAGCCACTATGTCAGAAGGAGCCATGCGTGCAGATGAAGGGACCCGAGACCTGGATGAACCAGGGTCCCCTGTTCCTGAGTCAAGAAATCTTGGGAAACCAGCAGTGGAAAGGGAGGTGCCACTGACAGTCGCAATATAGAGAACCAAATTTGTCTCAGCCAGAAGGAGCAATGCGGATCATTTGAGCTCCTTATACCTGCTGTTTCATTAGAACTCTCTGGATCAATGGAAGTGGAGGAAGGCGTATATGAACCTCCCTTTCCACCAAAGAAACAGCGCATCTCGCTAGAAAACACCACGCCCTGGAGCAAGCGAGCAGAAGGATAGTAGTTTTCGTTGAATGGGGAGGCGAATAGATCTATTTGAGGCCTTCCCACTTTGCAAAGACTTCATTTACCACCAACTGTCTGAGCTCCCACTGGTGTGCTCTGGCTTGCGATGTGCGAACGCATCTGCCAGGGTGTTCTGTACACCTGGCACGTACTGCTGTCATATGAATGTTGTGGTTGACCGCTGGGGGGTAAGAGTGGGTTCTGCCTTGTTTATGTACCAGACTACGCACGTTGGCTGTCTGAATCATAAGATGACCTGGATGAGTGAGATGGTGAAAGGCCTCGAGCGCCTTCAACACTGCTCTCATCTCAAGTATGTTGATTTGAAGAGACTGTTCTATATGGGACCAAAGACCTTGTGTCTTGTGAGGACCCAGATGTGCTCCCCAACCCAGACCTGAAGCATCTGTCGTCAGGGTTTGTGAGGGACTGTCTGATCAAAACAGAATCCCTTTGGAGAGGTTGTCCTGATTGAGCCACCACAAGACACAGTTTCCTACTGGATCTGAGATCATAATCTTGTGGTCCAGTTTGTCTGCCTTCTGGTCCCACTGGACTCTGAGGGTCCATTGTGAGACTCATGTGGAGCCTGGCTAGGGAACAAAGGGATGGCCACCACCATGAGCGCCAATAGTCGAGGATCATTCTGGCTGGTACCTCACCTGTGAGGCCACCATTTGTGCCTGGTGCTGCAAGGCAGATATCCTGTCCTCACGGTAGGAAAGCCTCCCTGTACCGTGTCCAAACCTGCTCCAATAAATTGGAGCTGCTGGGAAGGGACAGGTGGGATTGGCGTGATTGACCGTAATTCCACCAGATGGAAAGTGTCCAGGGTAAGGTACAGATCCTTGACTAGGGCTTCCTGGAGGAGGCTAATATCTAGAGTCATCCAGGTAGGGAAAACTTGGATCCCTGCCTGCAGCAAAGGCTGCCACCACTGCTAGGCATTTCTGTGAATACCCTGAGGGCTGAGGAAAGGCCAGAAGGTAGTGTTTTGAACTGAAAATGCTCCCCCTGAAAACAGAATTGGAGGAATCTGCGGTGTGGCGGACAAATTGGGATGTGCACGTAAGCACCCTACATGTCCAGGGTGCAGAGCCACTGACCCTTTTGTAAGAGAGAAAGTAGGCTGGGAAGAGACAGCATTCTGAACCTCTTGTACTGAACAAAGAGATTCAGAGAACTCAGATCTAGAACTGGTCTGAGGTCACCTGTCTTCTTGAGAACCAGGAAGAAATTAGAGTAGTACCCTTTTCCATGATACTTTACGGGAACTGGTTCTACTGCTGCCTTGCCAGCAAGAACAAGATTTCTCTCTCACCAAAGGCAGGTGGTTGGGTGGTAGGATGAAAGACCCAGAGGTCTTCTTGGGGTCTTTCTATGAATTCTACTGAGTGACCTTTGCCACCAGTTGAAGGACCCATGAGTGTTATTTTCTCCCACTCTGGTAGGTGATAGGAGAACCTGCCCTTAACGGCTCCTCTGGAAAGCATACCAGTGGAGGTGGGAGGTTTAAAGTCAGGAGGCAGGCCGAGGCCCCGGCTCCCGAGGCTTTATGGGACTTAGCCAGGGGGCTCTAGCGGCCGAGGTTGCCCGATGTTTCTTCTGAATTCGGTTCTGATTTGGTCTTTGCTGGGCGTTGCTGCTTCCAAATGGCTGTTCCTGCTTCTCATGGAGGCATGTACATAAATTGTACCAAACATAGGGCCCGCCCTTATCTTGGAGGTCGGTTATGTCTTTTCGTCCCGCTGAAAAGGACCGACCCTCTAAAGGGAGCATCCTGTATGGCCAACTGGACCTCTGGTACCAGGCCTGAGATCGCAGCCAGGCATGACGTCACAGACTAACAAGCAGTAGCTAAGCCCCTACCTGCAGCATCCATTGCATTGTAGGTGGCACGCATGTGATGACAAACAGATCTACTCGACATGTACTAGATCTGCCATTTCATCCTTTAGGGTAGAGTCTTGAAGAGGGTCTATCTTGGAATCCAACTGACCTAGGACCGATTTTTGGTAGTCCCCATATGGGCGACATAGTTTAGTCTCGGATTCCTAAGGTAGAGGAGAAGTAAATCTTTCTCCCATACTGATCCAGAATTTTAGATTCTTTATCGGGGCCCACTAATGTCTTTGGGTTTAGCAGACCTATCGTGGGCTGCACTAATGACCACTGAATCAGCCTTAGGATGAAGACTGAGGAAGTCTTTATCATCTGGAGATTGATAAAGTCTGTCAGCCTTTCTGGCTACTAGGGCCAAATAAAAATGTTGCTTCCATATAGTGGTGACCAAATACTCATGTGGTTCAATCCAGAGCGGAATGAGGTTTGGGGAGGAACCAGCCAAATCTAAATGAGCTGCCAGCCTCCTGCGATCCTGGGCAACTGTGGGCCAATCGTAGGCTGCTTGGATCTTCTTAGGAGCTCCAAGAAGGAAGGATCCTCCGGAAGGGATCTGGGATACTCCTTCAGTTTCTGATCATCCGGTGTGGGTGTTTCCACGTCAGAGGCGGAATGGCCCATGTCGCTATCTGAGTCCAAGGAATCCTGGTCACTAGGAGAGCTGATGGCCGGAAGCGACAGTTCCTCTGGCCTAGAAAATTCCATAGGCCTGGAAAACTCCCAGGGCCTAAGGTGAGAATCTGGACAATTGGTCTGCGTTGGGCCCTTAGGGCCGGACGACAGGGAAGGATACGATGCAGGAGGCCTTAGAGCTGGCGTCGGGGCCATCAGCGGCTGAAGCTTCTCCAGCTCTGACATGAGCTGTGACTTTGCTTCTGCCCACCAGTTTTGAGGCTGGGGTGGAGGGTTATTAAACCCATAGCTAGGGTACCAGTAGCAGGGTGAAGTTGAAGCCCGATGAAGGTAGCCCGACACATGGAATCTTGGCGGATACTGTGGCGTTGGGTACTGAGGATGACAACCCCAGTCGATTGATGTTCGTAGGACTGCCAGGTGGTCCTGATGGAGGGCCAACAGAGGGCAGAAGGTCCTACTGAAGGAATCGTCAGGTCTGTACTGCGTCACATGGTGTGCTCAGAAGGCCCCGATGGAAGAGGCGGAGAGGGTCCCGAAGGTCCTGGTGTCTGGCCCAACAGAAGGCCTTGCTGGACTGAATCGCCTGAGGGCGTCAGAGCGACTACTGTCTGGTCCAGCGCTGGCTCTGGCATCTGAGGCATCGGCAGAGGGGGTGACAAGATCCCTGTCTGCAGGAGATCTCCTGCCTTCGCATCCCTTGCAGGGGAAGGTGAAGGTACCCCTTCTACTGGCCCGGTAAGGAGAGGAAGGTAGTGTCGCCAAATGCTGCTTATCTAATGTAAGCTGTGCCATCACCTCTGTCAGGCCTATTATCGGGGCCTGACAGAGGATCCAGGGATGGACGTCCATTGGAGGAGCCGGCCGGTGGCTTAGCAGCCACAGCCATGCCAGGACCGGCAGAGCCGGAAAGTACAGTTACGTAAGAACTTACCGTAACAGTAGATCTTCGAGAACAGCTCTTGCAGCAGATAACACCATTAGAACTGAAGCTGGCAGGCATCAGGACCCCACGGAAATCTTTTAGCTAGCAGTCTTCAGCGGGGACTGCCTCCGACGTCGGTCCCGCCCCCAACGTCAGACGTAGTACATAAGGAAGCGGTCCCGCCAGATTCCCCAGTTCTCCCGCCGGAGACTCCCGGCCGCAGGATGACATCAGAAGGGGAGACCGAGGATCCGCCATCAGAAGAAAAGAGCTAAAGCTCCTGCCAAGGCCTGGTAGGCCGTACCTCCTCCAAGGGGGAATGGTGGGCGAGAAGGTACCTGCTGCAAGAGCTGTTCTCGAAGATCTACTGTTACGGTAAGTTCTTACGTAACTGTACTATCTCGAGATACAGCTCTTGCAGCAGGTAACACCATTAGGACTGATTCCCAAGCAATAGCGCTGCAAGCATTCTGGAGAAGGAAATTGGAGAGATCTTGAACAAGTCCTGACTCTAGGACAGGAGACCCTGTAGAGCAGCTGGGCCGAAACCAGCTCTCCATGGTGATCGATATCCAGGCTATAGTGCCTAATAAATGCGTGCACTGAGCTCCAAGTAGCTGCAGCACAGATGGCCGAGGTGGAGGCGTTGCACAGTGCTGCAAGGAGGTAGCCACCCCCTTGTCAGTGGCCCGGACTGTACCAGGAGAGCTGAAATCTAGTGTTGTAGCAAATATGAAATACACCAGACAAGCCAGCAGAAAGGGTCTGCTTTGAGACTGGTTGGCCCAGCATCCTCTCAGCGAAGGAAACGAATAGTTGCTCCGACTTGCGAAGATGTTTAGTTCTATTCAGGTAGAACCTTAAGGAGCGGTGAACATCCAGGGTGTGAAGCAATGCCTCTCCTCTATTAGAGTACTTGGGGAAATACACAGGCAAATTGATGTCCTGGTTGAGAGTAAGGGCAGAGACCACCCTAGGCAGGAATTTAGGATTCGTCCTCAGAGACACTCTGTCCTGGTAAAAAATTAAATAAGGCTCCTTGCACATGAGAGCGTGAAGCTCGGAAACTCTCCTTGCTGATGTGACAGCAACTAAAAATAACGTTTTCCACAACAGAAAACGCAGCTCGCAATCCGCGGCAGGTTCAAAGGGGGGAAGCGTGAGTTGCTCCAGGACAAAGAGTAGGTCCCAAGGAGGAACGGGATCTTTGATGGGTGGCCTAAGGTGTAACACCCCTCTCAGGAAGTCTCGAGAGGCATCAAGCTGTGCCACTGTGCGCTGTCCCACCGGGAAGTGGTATGCAGATATCGCGCAGAGGTGCACTTTAATGGAGGAGTAAGCGAGACCGAATGGAATAGGGAAGAAGGTATTCCAGCACCCTTTCACGGGCATTCTAAGGGAAAGGCAGCGTGCCTGCAACATAATAACGGTGCCACTTCATGGCGTGCGTCGCATGCGTTGCCGGCTTTCTGGCCGCTGAAAGGACTTCTGCCACTTCTTGCAGACCCAGACGATAATGACTGTCTCTAGAGCCATGCATGCAGGTTCAGTGGCGTAGTCCGGGTGGACTAGTGAACCCTCCTCCTGAGACAATAGGTGGGAGCTGAAAGGCAGCGGAACTGGAGGTTCCGGGACAACTGTTCAGTATGGGGAACCAAATCTGCCTGGGCCAGAAAGGTGCTACCAGGATCATTGTTGCGTGCTCCCGACAGTTTGAGAAAACTCTCTGGATCAGCGGGAAGGAGGGAAAGCTTAGAGGAATCTGTCATGGGAGAGGGACAACACGTCTCGACAGAAAACACCAGGCCCTGGATCTAGCAGCAAAAATTGGGCAGTTTTGTGTTGGATGGGGAAGCGAATAAGTCCAACTCTGGAGTGCCCCATCGAAGAAACAGATCCTCTGCACTCCTGAAGAGTTCACTCGTGGACTCTGGCCTGGGAATGACTCAGGCCGCTCTGCATTGTGTTGTCCACTCCGGGACGTGAACTGCAATCAGGCTCGCGCCGTGTCCGATTACCAATCCCACACTCTCATAGCCTCCTGCAGAGAGGGAAGAGTGTGCGCCTCCGTGTTTGTTGAGTATACCACCGCCGTGTTGTCTGTCTGAAGCAGAAGGGTACTCGGCGGTATTTCTGGCTGGAAGGCCTGCAGGGCATAAAGGACCGCCCTCATCTCCAGCACGTTGATGTGGAGGTGAGCTTCCTGAGGGGTCCATGTTCCCTGGGACTTCACCCCGTTCAGGTGTGCTCCCCATCCCAGCCCTGAGGCGTCTGTGGAGACGATTGCCTTCGGGGACGGCGTGGAAGCGGGACACCTAAAAAGTGTCCCTGGCTCTAGCCACTATTGCCAGTCTCGAATCACGGCGTCGTGATTCCGGACCGGATGCTGCATGTGGTCTTGCCTTGGTCCCACTGCACCTTGAGCATCCACTGAGTTACCATGTGGAGCCTTGCCAAAGGACGGTTGGAAGGCCGCAGCCATATGTCCGAGCAAGCGAAGGACCATTCTAATGGGACGGTGGTCTTCACGAAAGATCCCTGATGAGGGATCTGATGTACCCGCCTTTCGTCGGGAAGAAAGGCTTCCCTTGGACAGTGTCCAGAACTGCGCCTATGAACTGCAGCTTCTGGGACGGTACTAGAGAGACTTCTAGTTGATAAGAATGCCCAGACTGGAACAGGTCCTGGGTGCTCTGAATAGCCATCAACAGCGCCTCTTTGGGTGGCCATGAGAAGCCAATCATCCAGGTACGGGAACACGTAGTGGCCCTGTCTCCTCAGACACGCTGCCATGACTGCCATACACTTGGTAAAGACCCTGGGAGCCGAAGATAGTCCGAACGGAAGGGCCCGGAACTGAAAGTGGTGGCCGAGAAACTCGAAGCGCAGGAACCTCCTGTGCGCTTGAGCTACAGGGATGTGCAGGTAGGCGTCCTGCATATCCAGAGACGCTAAGAAAGCGTCCTTTTTCAGCATGGGAATGAGTCCTTGGAGGGTCACCATGTGAAAATGTTTGTAGGCGACCGACATGTTGAGGTCGCTGAGGTCCAAGATTGGACGGAGGTCCCCTGTTTTCTTCGGAACCAGAAAGAAGTGGGAATAGTATCCGGATCCTATCTGGTTCTCTGGGACATACTCCACCGCTCCCTTTTGCAGGAGCGCGAGTACCTCTTGCCTGATAAGTGATCTGTGCTGACCCGAGTAACAGGAGAGCAGAGGAGGCCTTATGGGTGGCTTGTCCACGAACTCTATAAAGTGGCCTCTTTCGACCAACTGAAGAACCCACCTGTCGGTGGTTATGGACTGCCACCCTGGCAGGTGGTCCGCAATGCGGCCCCCCAACCTTGGTGTCCCATTGATCCTGAGGGGCGGGGGCCAGGAAGGAGTCATGCTGTGGCGGCTGAGGGTCCAGTGGGCTGGGCCGGCTTAGCTGGTCGCTGGCTCCGGCCCGCGGACGACTTCCCCTGGGCTCTGCGGGAGAAGGGGCCCCTTTGTTGCGGGCTGGCGCGGGGCTGCTGTCTCTGCATCCGGCCTGGAAAACGGCTTTGGTTCCTGCGAAAGGAACTAAGCTTGGGTCTGTACATAGCCTGGACAGACCGCACTGCCTTCCCAGCCTCTTGAAGTTTGGTGAGGACTTTCTCTGAGGACTCACCAAAAAGAACTTCTCCATGAAACAAGGCGTCCAGGATGTTCTTCTGGATGTCCTGGGTGAATCCGGAGACACGGAGCCATGAGTGTCTCCGGAGGCATACTCCTGAAGCTGCCGCTCTGGCCGAGGAGTCCGCGGAATCATACGCGGCTCGCAGCACCTGGGTTCCCACGTCCGAACCCGTACGAAGGAGTTGCAGTAACTCCTCCTTCTGCTCAGCTTCTGGCATCTTGTCCGCCAGATCCAGTCCCTGTTCCCACAAGGCGTTTTGAAACTGTACCATGTGGGTCAAGTAGTTGAGGGATCTGATGGCGCAGGTAGCGATGCATAGGTGCGCCTGCCCATAGCGTCCAGCTGTTTGGACTCTGGGTCCGGTGGCAGGGTGCTCAAATGTTGCGGCCTCTGGGACCGGTCATGAGAGGCTGTAATGACCAGAGAATCCGCCAGAGGATGTGATGCCAAGTACTGGTCCTCCCCAGGGGCCTTGTACAGGCGGTCAGCTTTCTTCGGCATCACCGGAAGCGAGTGTGGACGTTTCCACGCTGCCTTGGTGACGTCCACGAATGTGTCCACCAAGGGTGGCACCACCACAGGCTTAGGATCTTTTTGCCGAAGATATCTGGCAAGGTATAATCTCTCGGGGTCTAGTTCTTCTGCATCCCAGCCCATGTTCTCCTGGATATGCCTCATAATCTCTGAGAACGATGGGTCATCCGGAGGAGATCTTGGAAGCTCACATGGGTCCGGAGAAGGGACGCTGATCGGAGAGGGGTATCTGGATCCATCAGAGAAGTCCGATCCCGTATTCTCCGAAGGTGAACGGCGGCGTCTTCTGGGCCTCTTGGGGCTGGGTGACCCTGAAGAAGATCTGGACGGAGGTCTCCTTTTCTCTGTTCTACCCCTAGGAGGATCCGTAGGCTCCTGGGGGGGAGGTACTTGGCCCGCATCCCTGGGTGAAGTAGGGGGTGCGGGGGCCGGCGGAGTCGCAGGTGGAGGAGGAGGAGGAGGAGGAACCACATTCTTCTTTATGGTGTTCCACCAACAAGTAAATAGCTCCTTGACCTCAGTAAATAGCTCCTTGACCTCGGATATGTTGAGGCCCGACGACGGACCAGGCGCCGATGGCCGGTCGTCGGGTTCTGGTGTCGGCTCCCAAGGGGTCTCAGGTTCCGGCGAGGGTTCCCTGGGGGTTGCGACAGGACCGGGTTCGCCCGTCTGGTTCTCGGGCTGGCTCAGCTCCTCCTCTGTGATCGCCTCTTGACCCGGCGTCGGTGGGAGGCGAAGGAGTCTCTCTCAGTAGAATCAGGATGTCAGTCCCCAGCTGGCGTCGCGTGAAATGACTTAACCCGGCGATGGGCGTCTGGCGGCCGGTTCTCGGGACCGATGGTGTTTGGCCGGCGTCGGGTGGGCGGCGTCGGTCCGACGATCTCATAAGTGAAGTCAGTTCTTTGGTCTTCCGCTGGGGAGAGGGAAAAGAGACTGACCTGGCGTTGGGTCCGAATGGCAGGAACTGGACTTGTGATGATGGCGGTCCCCGACCGACAGGACCTTAGTGGCGAGGATGAAGAAAGTTCTGGAGGTCTTGGCCTGGAAGAACCTAAGTCTTCACGCTGGGGGAGGCTGAGAGCAGGCCGGGAAGGGGCGGTCGGACCGGGGCGGAACTCACAGGAGTCAGAGGCCCTAGGCAGGGACCTGGATCTCACTCTCTCCCTATGCTTCTCAGGTGTCTCCGGGCCTTGTCGAGATTCCCCTTGGAGGCCTGCGTCCATGGCTTTAATCTTTCCTCGAGCAGAAAGCGCCTGAAGGCCTTCTGGCGACGGATCCGGGTCCTGCTGTTGAACCCCTGGCAGAAGAAGCAGGCCCGGGTGTCGTGGTCTGGGCCTAGGCACCGGACGCAGGCCGAATGCGGGTCTTTGAATGGGATTTGTTTCCCACAGGCGCACTAGGACGGATGGTCTTCAACGGAAGTTGGAGAGGACATCAGACAGAAGCTGACCAGAAAATACAGGTTACTCACCTGTAACAGGAGTTCTAGGAATGGTATATGTTGTTCATCCACACTATCTGGCAGGTTCCTTGCCGCTTTAAATCTTGCCGGAAGGTCTTCAAACTAGCTCCTCCCACCACCGGAGAGTAAAACTCTGGCTCGCCCCATGGCGCCCAGATCTGGCCCTTGGAGAAGCTCAGGTTGTCGTCGAGAGCCGGGGAGGTTGTGGCTGGGTTCGTGTGGATGAGCAACATATGTTCCTGAACTCCTAATACAAATGATATTCTATATTTCTAAAGTTTATGGATATATTGTTCATCCACTATCTAGACTCCTAGCAGTTCTCGGGAGGGGAGGAGGCAAGGCGCACCTAATACTTACTTGGGGAACAAAGATTGGAGAACCGAGCCCCAAAACCAGCATCCCAGCGTGACTCAAAGATCGATGTGGTAGTGAGAAATAAAGGTGTGCTGACTTCCAGGTAGCAGCCCTGCAGATCTCCGGATGGAACATCCCTGGGCAGCCACCGATGCTAAGCAATGTGGCGGAGTAGAACCAGCTCTTATCCTCTGGGAGCTCCATGCCCGCTAACTCATAGCAGAATTTATGCAGGAGGTGACCCATCTGCTGTCGTCAGCTTGGCTGCAGGTCTGCCAGGTGCAGCTTCCCAGTGTGGGTGACAAACAGCTGGTGAACCTCTCCCAATTTCAGCCGTGCGCTCCTTATAATAGCGGCGCCCTTCTAGGGTCAGAGTATGGAGCCTATATTAACCTCCGAGTGTAATTGGGGTAGAACACCGGCAGGTCAATACCTGATTAAGGTGAAACTCCGACACCACCTTGGAGGAATTTGGGTGGGCGTGGGACAACTGTCCTGTGGAAGACCAGAGTAAGGAGACTCGATGCTCAGCGCCTGGAGTTCTCCATCCTTCTGGCTGAGTGATAGCCACCAAGGCGGTTTCCACGACAAGTGGGAGACCACACCTGTGCATTGGTTCGAATGAAACGCCCATGAGCTTTGCCAGTACCATGCAGTCAACGGAGGTGGGGTTCCCGCACTGGAGGGAATGTGATCAGGCCTTTGAAAAAGCCGACCACTTTTCCTGCGCCACTGACTGCTGACCGGCCAGCCGGTGGCAGAAATGGCCTGCCAGGTGCACCAGCAAGATTAGTGAGCCTAAGCCCTTGACTGAATAGGGACCTTAGATGAGTCCAAAATGCTCGCCACAGGACACGAAAAGGGTCCAACCGCTTTCCTGACACCAAATGGAGACCTCTTCATTTGAAGGCATAGCATTTTCTGATGCGACTCCTGCGAGACCCTCAGCGATGTTGAGGACCTCGTCGGAAAAGACCCAAGGCCTGGAACTCCTGGCGCTCAGGAACCAGGCTGTGGGTGCAGGGATTGAAGGTCGGATGGAACACCTTCCCTGATTGACTGAGAGCAGGTCCGGGCGAAGCTGGAAAGCAGCAGGAGTCCTGGAGCTGAGACTGAGAGATCTGGGTACCAGAACTGGCGAGGCCAGTCTGGGACTATCAGAATCACCTGCACCTTGTCCCTCCTCGCTTTCAGCAGGACCCTGTGAATCAGGGGCAGGGGAAAAGCGTAAAGAGGCCGGGGTCCACACCCCGAAAAGGCATCCTGCAGCGAGCCCTGCTGAGGCGGGCATGAAAACAGCCTCAACAGCGTTCTCCTGGAGGCAAACAGATCCTGAGGTGTGCCCCAGCGGAGAACAGGTCTTGCTATCTCCGGCAGGAGAGCCACTCGTGCGATGCAGCCTATCCGGCTCAGGGCATCGGCCAGGGTGTTGGAGCTCCTGCAACATGAATGGCCAGAGATCCGCCTCCAAGCTGCGCACTAGTGACCAGATGCAGAGAAAGCTTCCTTGCATAGAGGCAAGGGCGTCCCGCCCTGGCCGGTTAGATAGTACATGGTCGTGGTATTGTCCGTCTGGACTCGGACCACTTGAGAAACGGGAAGACAAAGGCGGTGAGGCTAGGCGGACCGCATGGAGACTCAAGCAGGTTGATATGGCATCGGGACTCCAGCAGGGACCCAGAGGCCGTGTGCGAATGTTCCCCAGATGGGCACCCCAACCCATCAAAGGGGCGTCAGTCGATAGAGACCGTTGGCTCTGAAGGCGGACAAGCAGGATACCACTCCTGCAGATGGGACGGAGCGGTCACCCTGGGCGTTCCCATCTCCTGGGTGATCTGCAGCTGGTCCAGGATGTGGCACTGTGACCACTGGCCCGGCCAGACCCCACTGGAGAGCATGTGCCAAGCGTGCTTAACGGACTACGCTGGTACAGGCCATATAAGACCCAGGAGTGCAGGGAAGTCCCGGGCAGAGCGCGAGTGCCCAACCAGAAATGATTGGGCAAGGAGGTAGAACCTCGGCCCTGTCCGCGGGGCCGTGCTCTGGCTCGAAGAGTGAGCTCTGCCCGATGAAGGATATCACCTGCTTGGCTCGGTTCGACTTGGCCTCGTTGACCAGGAGGCAGTTGAGAACAAACCGGAGACAGATTTCTGGACGCTCACCTCCAACCTGGAGGGGCTGCTATCAACCAATCGTCCAGGTAAGGGTACACCCGGACCTCGGCGCCGCAGAAAGCTGTCACCGCTGCAATGCATTTGGTGAAGACCCTGGGAGCTGAAGAAGAAGGCCGAAGGGCATGGCCTGGAACCTAGAAGAGGATCCCTCCGCTCTGAGCGGAGAATCTCCTGATGAAGCGCGGACGGATAGGAGCGTGAAAGAACGGCGTCCTGGAAGTCAGAGAACAGAACCACCGCCGTGTTCAGAGATGGTATTATCTGAGCCAGAGTGACCATTCTGAAGGTTCGAGACATAGGAACTTGTTCAGGTCGTGTGGGTCTAAGATGGGCGCCAGCCCCAATCAGTTCAGGGACCAGGAAGTACCTGGACACGAACCCTGGTTCTAGTGAAGGGTCCTCTATCTCTCTTATCACCTTTTCTGAAGGAGGAGGCGATGTCGTCTCGGCGAGCCTGTAAAGAGATTCTGGGAACCCCAAAACCCCAGCAGAGGCGGCGGCTCTGAAGGGTGGAGCCTGCCGAATTCAGAGGCAGGCTTACCCACTGGAAAACCTCCGTGGGAGAATCCCTCGGTCCAGAATCTCGGTGAGGATATCTGGCCCGTTTGGATCACGGGTTAAAACTCATCCAGTGGATTCTGAGATGAGCCTAAAGTCCTAGGAAGGACGAAGGGCTATAATCCATAGCTGCCCCAAGAGGACTCCAAGTCAAGCAACGGCAGAACGGGAGGAGTCATCAGACTCCGGCGAGTTGTCGAATAACTGCCTGGAGCCTGAGCCACCTCCACTTGCAGAGGCTTGTCAGGCGTGAGGAGTGACCAGACAGCCTACGGGAAGGCCTTGGGCCAACCGCGACTCTTTAAGTGAACCCCAGCTGTCGGCTGAGGTGAAGGCGGTTCCACCACAATTGGTGGGGCAGCTGGAATGGAGTCCAGACAATGGCCTGAAACAGGCTCCTCGACCACTACCTGGTCAGTGGCAACTCAATGGCCGGAGAAGAGGCTGAGCCGGCTTATTGGCCAGAAAAAATTGTTGCCACGCACGGGTCACCGTATTTTGGTGGCTTGCGGCCTTCCCCTCCTCGACCAGGAGGAAAGAGGAAAATAGCAGCAGCACTTGCTTACCGTCCGAGACGTCTATGTCGTGAGGGCGGCTGGACCTTGAGATAATCCGAGACCCGAGAATCTCGGCTAGGCCGAGGTGGGTGTGAGCGAGGCCGAGGATGGCCCGATCCTCGGACCGAGACCCGGCAAAACCGGCGGCTCCTGATTCACGATGCGGAGGAATCTCGGCTTCTCAGCCGACAACCCGTCTAGTTAGAAAAATATCGACCTCGTCGGCGGGAGTCTCAGTCACCCCTGGCCTGAGGGCACCGTGAAGCCAGTGGCGGCGAGTCGACCGAAAGTGGAGTTGTCGACAGGGAGGGATCTTTCCGCTCCCAAGGCGTCGATGATGGGACACTCTTAGACTTCTTACGGCCGATGAAGCGGACTCGAAGAAGTAGGACCCTCGCCTTTAGTTGAGAGGGTCAATAGCTCAGCAAGGCTGAATATGAGGTCCTGGCGATAGAGGGACAAAGGCACGAAGAAGAAACGCGGCCTGAGCACACTGCTCTTAGGCGACACCACTCTAGTTGTTAGCCGGATCCGCGGCGGAAACGCCAGTCGGGCCTCTTTGGTTGACGGAGGAAATCTTCTTCGGGACACCCCAGATGTAGCGGGCAGCCAGCAGACCCTCGGGGCGTGGAGCCGGGAAAGGAGGGTGCTTGGAGTCGCAAGCCTGGGGTGCGTGCTCCTGGCCAAGGCAATAAGCATGCGTGGAGTCTTGGGTCCGTCGAGACATCTTCTGCCCACAGGGACATCTCCGAGAAATCCGGGAGTCGATTTGTCCATCGCGGCCCTTGAGGAAGAAGACGAGAAAAGTTATAAAATTTTTCTCTTTTTAAACGAAGAAGGATTTTTAGCTAAAACTTAATGCGGAAAATTAAGGAGAGACCTGAGCTGGCGGTAAGGAAGATCTGGCGTCATGGGGGGCGGAGCCGAGAGTTTACCACCGGAGTGGGTGGGAGGAGCTAGCTTGAAGACCTTCCGGCAAGATTTAAGCGGCAAGGAACCTGCCAGATAGTGTGGATGAACAACATATCCATGTCCCTAGAAAAAGCGAACTTCTTCCCGAAGGAAGAACTTAACCAGGCGTGTATACGCTAAAAAGCGAACAGAAGAATTGAGACATGCAAGTCAACAGCGGGAAAAACTAAGAATCTAGGCGGGCGACCTCCTTATATACTAAGTCTGACGTCGAGGCGGGACCCGGACGTCGGCGAGCGATCCAGCTGAAGACTGCCTAGCTAGAAAGATTTCCGTGGGGTCCTGATGCCTGCTGGCTTCAGTCCTAATGGTATTACCTGCTGCAAGAGCTGTATCTCGAGAAGTAGATCTTACGTAACAATATAGATCGCCGAGAGGAGCTCTTGCACAGCGAACAACCAGTCAGGACTATACGCGGGCACCTTTAAGGTGGCTTTCTTGCCAGCAATACCAAAGGGACAATTTTATCACTGCCCCGACGCCGGTCAGGCATGAGTATGGACCCACCCACTCAGTTCTCCGCCAGAACCCAGCAGAAGGGCCTGACACGAGGAAGAGGCTGAAGCCTACCTGTGAAGATTGTTGGAGAGAAAGAAAATGGATCTGTACACCTTGGAGGGAAGGCGGGAAATGCGCCTGCTGCAAGAGCTCTTCTCGAGAGATCTACTATTACGGTAGCTCTTACATAACTGTACTATCTTGCTTCGGTGGGAGGCTCTTGCAGCAGAATATTGATCCAGGACCAGGTCCCAAGCAGTCCCACAGCAAGGAAGTAGCCGACCCGGAGATGGAATATACTGACTCCAAAGGCCTTAGGACAAAAGCCCTTGTAAAATGGCTGGGCGAAGCCAGCCGGCGTCTGGAGGCGATATCAAGCTGTCATGCTTGATAAAGTATGCACGAGTTCCAGGTTGTGGCCGCACAAATGTCCTGTATAGCGACATTTCGCAGGGTGGCGAAAGAAGCTGACACTCCTCTGGTGGAGTGACCCCTAACTGGGCCCGGCAGGGGTTTATTATGATGCTCATAGCAAAACAAGACACAGCGAACTATCCATTTAGAGATAGTTTGCTTGGACACCGGTTGACCCAAGCAATGTGGCGCAAAGGCCACAAATAGCTGCTCCGATTTACGGTGCTGAAACGTCCTCTTGAGGTAATACCTCAGAGTCCTGTGGACATCCAATGTGTGGAGGAGAGCCTCCCCTCTATTAGAAGGGGAAGAAAAATAAACAGGAAGATCAACCGACTGGTTGAGGGTCAATTCTGAGACCACTTTCGGAAGGAACTTAGGATTTGCTCTGAGGGAAACCCTTTCCCTGTGGAAAACCAAATAGGGCTCTTTACACATCAGAGCGTGAAGCTCAGAAACCCTTCAAGCTAAAGTAACAGCAACCAAAAAGCAAACCCTCCAAGAAAGGTAACGCAGCTCACAATCCGCTACTGGCTCAAAAGGAGGGAAGGTGAGTTTCTCCAACACAAAAAGGAGGTCCCAGGGTGGGACAGGGTCCCGAATGGGAGGTCTCGTGCAGAATTCCCCTAAGAAAGGTGCGGACCACATCCAATTGTGCTAATGCTCTCTCCACGAGCATGGTGGCTAGAGATTGCCCACATGTGCACCTTGATAGAGGGAGTAACTTAGGCCCTTCTTCGTAAAGGAGAGGAGGTACTGTAAAGTAGAGTTCACAGGGCAGGTGCGGGATCCAAATGCTGCGCAACACCCAAAGACAGAGCGCTTCCACCTCATAGCATAAAGTGGAGTGAGTGAAGAGCTTTCTTGCTGACACTAAGACCGCCGCCACCTCCGGGATACCCGAATCAGCTTTGAGCTCGTCTGAAGGAGTGAAGCATGTAGGTGCAAGGCGAAGATCCCGGATGTACGCAGACCCTTGGTCCTGGGACAGCAACCTAAACATATGGGCAGCGGAACTGGAGGCTCCATGGATTACGCTGCAGAAGTGGGAACCAAATCTGTCGAGGCCATTTGGGGCCACTAGAATCATCCGGCCCTTCTGCTGCAACCTGAGCAGTACCCTCTGGATGAGAGGAAGGGCGGAAAGGCGTGAAGAAACTTCCTGCCCAGCAAAGGGATAAGCATCTGGCCAGAAAACTCCAGGCGTGTGCTCCGCGAGCAAAAACGCTGGCAGTTTGGCGCTGCGTGGTGACATAAAGAGATCCAGCTCTGGAAGACCCCACCTGTCGAAGAGCTGGTCCGCTACAGATTGTAGCAGCTCCCACTCGTGTGCTCTGGCACATGCCTTGCTGAGGCTGTCGGCCAGATCATTTAGGACGCCTGGAATGTGCATCGCGGAAAGAAGAATGCCCCGCTCCAGTGCCCAGTACCAGACTCTCATCGCCTCCCTGCAAAGAGGATATGAATGAGTGCCTCCTTGCTTGTTGATGGAAAAGATGACCGCCATGTTGTCCATCTGAATCAGAAGAGAGCCTGGTACCAGATCCTCTCGAAAAGCCTGAAGAGCGTAGAGGATCGCTCGCATTTCCAGTACACTGATGTGGAGGGACTGTTCCTCGGGTGACCAAACCTCTTGTGATCGGTGTACACCCAGGTGTGCCCCCCACCCCAGGTCCGATGCGTCTGTTGTCAGAGTCTCACCTGGTGGCTCCGGACGAAAGCTGACCCCTTTCTCCAGATTGCTGGGGTCCATCCACCAAAGCAATGTTCTCCTGACTGGCTCCGAGATCCTGACCAGAGAGTCTAGGTCGTTGTAGCTTTGGTCCCACTGCACCCTGAGCATCCACTGGGACTCATGTGGAGGCGGGCCAAGGGAGTAACTGGAATGGCCGCCGCCATATGCCCCAGTAAACTGAGGAAGTTCCAAGCCGGAACTCGAGACGCTATAGAGATCCGTTCTGCCAACTCTTGCAAGCGAACCCCCATCTTGTGGGAGAAAGGCCATGCCCTGGCCGGAATCCAGGATTGCTCCTACGAAGGCGAGCTTTTGGCTGGGCTCCAGGGATGACTTTTGTAAGATCAGGGTGATCCCCAGTTCTCAGAATAGAGTATAAGTGTCTCCAAGAGCGTGTAAGAGGCTGCCTCTTGACGGGGCCGTAAGTAGCCAATCGTCGAGGTAGGGAAACAGTGTCCCATCCGCCTCAGAGCCGCAGCCACCACTGCTAGGCATTTTGTGAAGACTCGCGGAGCGGAAGAGAGGCCGAACGGAAGCACTCAAAAGTGAAAATGCTCCCCTTAGAAGTGGAACCTCAGAAACTTCCTGTGGGAGGATAGACCCTATATGCATGTATGCATCCTGCATGTCAGAGGAACAGAGCCAGTCCCCTTGGTGCAGCAAGGGGAGAGTCCTGAAGAGTCACCATTCTGAACCTCTTGTATTCGATAAAGAGGTTTAGAGGACTGAGATCTAAAATGGGACGAAGGTCCCCAGTCTTTGGGACCAGAAAAGGTGGGAGTAGAACCCTGACCCGCTGTTCCAAGGGGACCCTCTACTGCTCTCTTCTGCAGGAGAGTCTGAATTTCTCCTTCTATCGGTGGGATATGAGGAGGATAATGGGAGAGCTTTGGTGGAGTATGCGGAGGAAACTCTGAACTCTAGTGTATGTCCTCTCCATACAATATCCAAGACCCACTGGTCTATGGTAATGGACTTCCACCCTTCAAAATGAAGGAGAAGCGGCCCCCAACCGGCTCTCCTAGAACTTCTGTCAGAAGAGGGGGGTGCGGAAGGGAGTCACTGGGCAGAGCCGTGAGCTGGGAGAGAGGTCTGGGAGGACTTGGGCCCAAGGGCGGGAGGTCCACCAGACTGCTGGTTTCCGGATCTCCTGCGGAAGCCACCTCTCTGCCCTTGCTGGCTGCCACGGGCTGAACCTTGATTGCCTGAGGGTTTGCGAAGGGGCCGCCTACGGTGCTGACGTCGCTGGTCACCACGGTACATCTGGCGGACCGACCAGATCGACTTGCCAGACTCCTGGAAGCGGAGATCAAAGCCTCCGTCTCCTGCCCAACACAGTACCCTGGAAGGGCAAATCCCAGATACTGGACTGCAGATCCTGGTGAAAGCCCGAGACTCTCAACCAGGCATGGCGCGAGGCACACCCCAGAGGCGGCTGCCCTGGCTGCCGTGTCATACGAGGCTCTCAGTACGTGGGAGCCTACGTCTGAGCCCGACTGCAAAGGGCCAGGAGCTCTGTCTTCTTGTCAGAGTCTGGCATGGCCTGTGTCAGCTCAAGTCCCCTTTCCCATAGCGCATTCTGATACTGTACCATATGCGTTAGGAAATTAAGGGAGCGGATGGAACAGGTGGAGGCCACACAAACTTTTTGCCCACCTGGTCCAGGTATCGGGACTCCGGGTCGGGAGGCTGTGAGCTGAGGTGTTTCAGTTGCGAGATTTGTCATGGGCAGCCGTGATCACCGATGAGTCGGCCTGAGGGTGTTCCGCCAGGAAGGGTTCCGCCCTTGGGGCCTTATACAGCCTATCCGACTTCTTAGGGACTGCCGGGATCAAGGCCGGATGCATCCAGGTGGTCCTAGTAAGATCCTGGAAAGTATCCACCAAAGGAGGAATAACCAGAGGCTTTGGCTCCTTTTGCCTCAGGTACTTGGCCAATCTCCAGCGCTCCGGATCCAGGTCTTCCGTGTCCCACTCGTTGGAAGCCTGGATGTGCCTCATGATGTCCATAAAAGTAGGGATCATCCGGAGGCGGCGAGGCTGGTCCTTCTCTCCCGGGAGTGCTTGAGGCTGAGAGAGGATGAAGAGGCAGACGATGAAGAGTATCCGATCTGGAATAGTCTGACCCCGTCCTGCGACCATGCCTTCGCTGACGTCGGTAACTAGGGGACCGACGTCGGGAGCGTTCCCGCTGAGTGCGAGAAGGGCTCCTGGAGCGAGACCTAGACCGACATCGGTGGTCCTCGGACCTAGAGTGGGAACGAGCCCTGGAGGGAGGTGAAGGCTGGCACTCCAGTGACTTACGCGTGGAAGTCTCACCCCCCAGCTGTGGTTCTCCCGCAGGGTCCGGTACCGGTGTCTGGGCTGGCAGCAGGGAGGACGCTTGTGGACCTGCCCACCAAAAGGAGAAAAGCTCCTTGAGCTCGTCCTTGGAGAAAATTTCAGTCGCTAGCTTCAGAAATGAAGTCTCGGGCGTCAGGGCGTAAGGACAGCTCTCCTGAGGGCCAAGGGGAGGAGGACTTGGGCGGCGGGGCGTCAGTATCTCGCGACACGACCCGTGTCCTTCGCCCTTCGACCGGCGTCGGTGTGAGAGACTGATGACGGAGTGATGCCAGGGGGCGCTGGTGAGTCCCTGATCTCCGGAGACGCGCTTTTAGCAGGCGGCGTCGGTGCCTTAGCAGATGGGGCCGAAGCAGGCACCTCTAAGGACTTGGCGATGACCCTGAGCGGAGTCACCTTTGGCTTGGCCGGCTTCTCCCCGACGGGCCGGCCTTAGCTTGTGAAGTCTTCGGCGGATCTCCAGACCCCGAAGGACGGGCCTTTTTGGGAGAAGGCTGCGAATGCGATCGGGACCGAGACCGGGACCGACTACGGTCCTTGCTGTGGCGCTGCTTCTCCTTCCTCTTCACCTCCAAGGAGTGCTGATCCATCTTCTACTCCAACAGGTAGGCCTTAGGGCCCTTCAGGCGGCGGATGCGGTCCGACTGGTGAAGGCCGCGCAGTCTGCACAGTTGGCGGTGTAGCGTGGTCAGGGCCCAGGCAGAAGGACGTACGCTGATGTCCGTCCTTGGCAGGATCTCCCGCCCGCAGTTGCACTTATTTAAGTGTTGGTGTGTGACGGCGCCCTGGAAGACATCGAACCTGGCCAGGTAAGAAGAGGGCTGACGGTACTGAGAAAGCGGCAGGAGCGAGGAAAAACAAGCGCTCAAAGCGGAAAAAACTATAAAAGGCGACGGCAGTGAACTGGCGCTGGTAGCAGCGAATCGTCGAAAAGCAACAGGAATCTTGCTAGAAGTTCTTCTTTTTTAGCTGAATGCTTGAGACAGAAGCAAAGGTACTGGCTTCATGCTGAGATGCGTGGAGGAAAGAACTGAGGTGGAGCTCAAGGTCCCCCCTCCTTGTACCCTGACCGGCGTTGGGGCGGGGCCGGCGTCAGTCCCCCCCCCCGGTATTGCTGGCAGAAGTTTTCACCGAGAGGTACTAGTGCCTGCGACATAGTCCTGACTAATAGCCTACTGCAAGAGCTCCCACTCGAAGTAAGATCTCAACTTACCAGTCTCACTAGGCCTTGAAATCTTGGAGGCTGTATAGGAGATGGGTGTCTTCTGATCTCGGGAGGCCCCCGTTGGGCCCGGGCCAGACGGGTGGGTCGACGGCAGTTTGCTGGCCACCAAAGTGATTGAAGGCGGATCCCCCAGAGGGGATGTTACCTGAAGGGCCACAACTCCAGCAGGAGGTGGCGGAATGGCTTGGGACCCTTCCTGGTCCTGATGTCTCTCCTTGTCCTCCTCCTTATGGTGGCTCTACGGAGAGGACGATTGCCTGAGTTTTTTCAGTTCCTTCTCCATATTGGCTATTTTTTTCTTTTGAAAGATGGGCTTCCAGAGACTACTGCCTATGTTTGCGTGTAGCCACGTTAAACTTCTGGCAATGCTTACGCCCTTCCACCTTATGGCCTGGGCCCAGACAAAAAAGGCAGTGGGAATGGCCATCCTTGTGAGGGAGCGGAGTTCCACAGGAGTCACACTTTTTCTTAGGCGATACTGAAGGCGGCAGAGACGACATACACGACGATTTTTGTTAAACAATAATATACAGATTAATAGTAAAACTGTTGGAATAATACTCATCAAGATGGCGTCGACAGTAGCAGTGTTCTTCTGTGAGGTCCGACATCGCCAAGTCGGCGGGAAAGAACTGCAAGGTGGGCGTGGGGACCACTCCTTATATAGTGTCACGCTGATGTCTGTCACGTGACGTCAGGAGCGGTCCCTGCCGGACACTGCTAGCTATAATTTTTACATGTGGTCCTAACGCCTGGCGGCTTAGTCCTACTTGTGAGTACCTACTGCAAGAGCCCTCTCGAAGTAAGATAGTACAGTTACATAAGAACTTACCGTAACAGTAGATCATTACATACAAGACTGCGCCCTCTCGCGTCAGGATTGCACAGCAAGCTTTTCCAGCAGTGTCTGGCGGGGGACCGCCCACCGGACGTCAGCGTGACCCTATATAGGGGGTGATCCCCATGTCTGCCTTCCAGTTCTCCCGCTGGCGATCCAAGGAGGATAGGACAGGAGAAAGGATGGAACCCTGAAGCCCAGTTCAGAACAACTGAAACAAAATGCAAAAGAACTGCAGGAAGGAGGGAGAAAAAGGTGACCTACTGCAGGAACCTCTCTCGAAGATCTACTGTTACGGTAAGTTCTTACGTAACTGTACTATGTTACTTCGACAGGGTTCCTGCAGTAGATCATTACTTATAGGACTGAATCCCAAGCAGTCACTCTTAGAGACACTGAGTCAAGGGAGGAGGAGCAGCAAAGAAAAAGACAGCACAGGACCAGCCCTAAGACAGTAGGCCCTGCAAGGCAGCAAGGCCAAACCCGGCCCCTACGCTAGAGGCAATCTCCAGACTGTAATGCTTCATGAAGATACGGATGGAACTCCAGGTTGCTGCTACACAGATTTCTGCTGCAGAAACATTCCCGGGAATGCCGTGAAGATAAGCATTCCTCTAGTAGAGTGACCTCTGACCTCCCTGGAAGAGGTTTGTTGTACTTCTAGTAACAGAAGCGAATAGTTACCTAGCCATTTGGAAAGGCACAGTTTACAAACTGCCAATCCCAAGGATTTGAGGGCAAAGGAGACAAAAGTTGATCAGATTTTCTGCACTCCTTAGTACGGTGAATGTAGCATCTGGACGGGCTCTGTAAACATCCAGAGTGTGAAGGAGATCTCCCTCCCCATTCAAAGCGGTTAGGGTAATAAACCGGAGTTCAACAGTTTGATTCAACATGAACTAAGAAACCACCTTAGGAAGAAAATACAGGTTACTCACCTGTAACAGGAGTTCTAGGAATGGTATATGATGTTCATCCACACTCATTGGCAGGTATCCTTGCCGCTTTAAATCTTGCCGGAAGGTCTTCAAGCTTGCTCCTCCCACCCACCCGGGTGGTATAACTCTCGGCTCCGCCCCATGACGCCAGATCTGGCCCGCTGGAAGCTCAGGTTGTGCGTCGAAGCCGGGGAGGTCGGGTGGGGTGGATGAACAACATATACCATTCCTAGAACTCCTGTTACAGGTGAGTAACCTGTATTTCTAGGGACATGGATATGTTGTTCATCCACACTCATTGGCGAGACTCCTAGCAGTTCTCCGGGAGGAGGGAGGCAAGCACACCCCAATACTTACTTGGGAAAGAGAGACTGAGAACCGAGGCCCCAAAACCAGCATCCCGGCGTGACTCAAGGTCGATGTGGTAATGGGTAATAAAGGTGTTTGTTGACTTCCAGGTAGCAGCCCTGCAGATTTCCTGGATAGGACGTCTCTGGAAGCAGCCACCGTTGCAGCAGTATGGCGGTAGAATGAGCTCTTATCCTCTGGGAGGCTCCATGCCCGCCAACTTATAGCAGAGATCTATGCAGGAGGTTACCCACCTGCTTATCGTCCGCTTGGCTGCAGGTCTGCCAGATGCGGCTTCAGCGTGGGTGACAAACAGCTGGCAACCTCTCCCAATTCAGCCGTGCGCTCCTTATATAAGCGAGCGCCCTTCTAGGGTCCAGAGTATGGAGCCTATATTCGGCCTCCGAGGTGTGATTGGGGTAGAACACCGGCAGAGTCAACACCTGGTTAAGGTGAAACTCCGACACCACCTTCGGAAGGAATTTCGGGTGGGGGCGCAGGACAACCTTGTCCCTGTGGAAAACCAGGTAAGGAGACTCGATGGAAAGCGCCTGGAGCTCTCCCATCCTTCTGGCTGACGTGATAGCCACCAAGAAGGCGGTCTTCCACGACAGGTGAGAGAGAGCACACCTGTGCATAGGTTCGAATGGCTTGCCCATGAGCTTGCCAGTACCAGCAGTAGATCCCACGGAGGTGGGGGTTCCTGCGACTGAGGGGAAATGTGATCAAGGCCTTTGAAAAGCGCCAGACCACCTTCTCCCCGGCCACCGACTGCTTCCCGCCCGCGCCTGGGTAAGCAGAGATGAGCTGCCAGGTGCACCCTTAGGGTCGCCGACCCAAGCCCTTGACTAGAAAGGGACCATAAATAGTCCAAGATGCTTGCCAAGGAACAGGAGGAGGGTCCAAGCCCTTGCCCTGACACCAAATGGAAAACCTTTTCCATTTGAAGGCATAGCATTTTCTGGTCGACTTCACGGGACGCCTCAACTACATTGAGGACCTCGTCGGAAAGACCCAAGGCCTGGAACTCTAGCAGCTCAGGAACCAGGCCGTCAGGTGCAGGGATTGAAGGTCCGGATGGAACACCTTCCCTGATTGACTGAGAGCAGGTCCGGGCGAGCTGGAAGCTGCCGCGGAGTCCTGGAGCTGAGACTGAGGAGATCTGGGTACCAGAACTGGCGAGGCCAGTCTGGGGCTATCAGAATCACCTGCGCCTTGTCCCTCCTCGCCTTGAGAAGCACCTTGTGGATCAAGGGAAATGGGGGAAAGGCGTAGAAGAGGCCCGGGGTCCACTGCCTCGAGAAGGCATCCCCCTGCAGCGAGCCCTGCTGAGGGGGGCGGGCATGGAACAGGCTCAGCTTCGCGTTCTCCCTGGAGGCAAACAGGTCCACCTGAGGTGTGCCCCAATGGGAGAACAGATGCTGTACTACCTCCGGCAGGAGAGACCACTCGTGGGATGCAGCCCCTATCCGGCTCAGGGCATCGGCGGGTGTTGGAGGCTCCTGCCATGTGAATGGCTAGGAGATCCGCCTCCAGGCTGCGCACGAGTGACCAAATGCGGAGAGCTTCCTTGCATAGAAGCATGGAGCGCGTCCCGCCCTGGCGGTTTAGATAGTACATGGTCGTGGTATTGTCCGTCTGGACTCGGACCACTTGACCCCGGAGGAACGGAGCAAAGGCGGTGAGAGCTAGGCGGACCGCCCGGAGCTCCAGCAGGTTGATGTGGCATCGGGACTCCCACGGGGACCAGAGGCCATGAGCCCGGTGTTCCCCCAGATGGGCACCCCAACCCATCAGAGAGGCATCGGTCGATAGAGAGACCGTCGGCTCGGGGCGGACGAACGGGATGCCCTCCTGCAAATGATCTGGAACGGTCCACCACTGGAGAGCGTTCCACATCCCCTGTGTCACTGACACAAGCTGGTCCAAAGGATCGCAGCGTTGTGACCACTGGCTGGCCAGTCCCCACTGAAGGGGACGCATGTTCCAGCGGGCCCAACGGACCACGCTGGTGCAGGCCGCCATGAGACCCAGGAGGCGCAGGAAGTCCCGGGCAGGGCGCAATTGCCCAACCAGAAATGATCGGGCAAAGAGGAAAGAACTCGCCCTGTCCGCGGAGCCGCGCTCTGGCTCGAAGAGAGTCGAGCTGCGCCCCGATGAATAGAATCACCTGCTTCGGCTCGAGTTCCGACTTGGCCTCGTTGATAAGGAGGCCCAGTTGAGAGCAGACCTGGAGGGCCAGATTTCTGGACCACTCTGCCTCCTTCCTGGAGGGAGCTGCTATCAGCCAGTCGTCCAGGTAAGGGTACACCCGGACCCCTCGGCGCCGCAGGAATGCTGTCACCACTGCCATGCATTTGGTGAAGACCCTGGGAGCTGGAGACAAGCCGAAGGGCATGGCTTGGAACTCGAAGAGGGATCCTTCCGCTCGGAAGCGAAGGAATCTCTGGTGAGACGGACGGATAGGGACGTGAAAAAACGCGTCCTGCAAGTCCAGAGAGCAGAACCACACGCCGCGTTCCAAGGATGGTATTATCTGAGCCAGAGTGACCATCCTGAAGGTTCGAGACCTTAGGAACTTGTTTAGGTCGTGTAGGTCGAGAATGGGGCGCAAGCCCCCCGTCCGCTTCGGAACCAGGAAGTACCTGGACACAAACCCTGGGTCTGAAGGAGGGTCCACCACCTCTCTTATCACCTCCTTCTGGAGGAGGAGAGCGATGTCGGCTCGACGAGCCGCCAGTGAGGCTGGGGATCCCGAAGCCCCCCGAGGGGCGACGGCTCTGAAGGGTGGTGCCTGCTCGAATTCCAGAGGCAGGCCTCTTCCCACCACCTCCAAGACCCACCTGTCCGTGGAAACAGCGGACCAGGCGGAACGGAAGTGCCGGAGCCGTCCCCACACGGGGGGACCCAGGGATAAGGTGACGGGAATGGGGGCGACACCCCTCAGCCCGTCACTGGGCAGGCTTGGAGGAGGGACCGGCCGAGGGACCTCCTGGGCCTTTTCCTCCCTGCCTCCTGTTAGAGGAAGCCGGCGGCTTGGGTTTGGGATGCCAAGGCCGAGCCTGCTGGCCCTGACGTTGCTGGGCCGGGCGCGCCGGGGGCACAGAAGGACGAAAGGGCTTAGGCTGTGGTTTGCGGCCTTTGTCCTTCTGAGCGGAAGAGACCGAGTCCAAGGTAGCATTGGACTTCTCGATCCTCTGCAGGTGACCTTCCACCCCAGGGCCGAAGGTCAGTCCCAAAAGGGGACATCAGCCAACTTGTGCTGGGTATCAGAAGTAAAGGTGGATATCCTCAGCCAAGCCCTTGACGCATAGCCACTCGGCCGCCACCGATCTGGCACATGAGTCCCTAAATCCAAAGCAGTCTGGAGCTGCTGTTTGGCCACTACCCTGCCTGGTCCCGCACCTGCTTAACCGTAGTCTGCAGATCGGGCGGGAAGATGAGGATGACCTCATCCAGGGAGCCCAACAGGGCATGAGAAAAATGTGCCATGAGGGACGGCCGAACTGGCCTGGAAGGCCGAGAGAGGGCCTAGCGTAGACTTTTCGCCCGACATGAGTCAATTTCTTGGACTCCTTGTCAGGAGGTTTGTCCACATCCCTGGCGTTGCCGTGCTCGAAACCGCTGTCGGTAACCAACCCCTCAGCAGAGGGTGTTCAACCGGACAAGGAACCAGTAGGGACCGCATACTTCCTGGCCATCCTGGCCGAGGCGCAGGGCAGGAAGCAGGCGCTACCAAAGCTCCAGTGCGGACCCACTATGGCCTCGCCACCGGAAAGGCCTCCGTCTGGAGAATCCCTCGGTCCAGAATCTCCGTGAGGGGATACCTGGCCCCTTTGGAACGGGTTCGAGCTCCATCCCGTGGACTCGAGATGAGCGAAGTAGTCCTAGGAAGGACGACGGGCTATCGTCCATTGACTGACCTCCTGAAGACTCCAAGTCCAGTCGCTTGGAGAAAAGGAGGAATCATCTTCGGACCGGAAGAGTCCTCGAAAAACTGCCTCTGGCCTGAGCCACCTTCACCTGCCGAGGTCGTTCGGGAGTGAGGGTAACTGACAGCCGATGGGGTAGACCCTTAGCCGACCGAGAATCCTTGGTCGGAGCCCCAATTGGTGGCTGTGGAGGCGGAGGTTCCACCGGAATCGGTGGAGCAGCTGATTTTGGCCGAACAACCGGCCTGGGTATAGGCTCCTCGGATAAGTCGAGGGGTTGTGTCGGCCGTTCCGGTGACAGCCACTTAATGGCCGGGGAAGGCGACGGGGTCGGCTTATTCCCGGCCAGGAGGAGCTGTTGCAACATAAGGTCCTCGTACCGTCGACGTAATTTACGCCGAAGCCTCCCCTCATCCGAGGAGGAGGACGAGCGGCGACGCCGCTTACCGCGGTGCCGAGACAGAGACCGCCTATGACGGTGGGATCGGCTGGACCGCGAAGAGGTCCGAGACCGAGAGTCCCGGAATTTCCGAGGTCGGTGCGGGGAGGTGTCGGCCGGAACCGGCACTCCCTTCGGCTCGGATGGTGCATCCGAGGGCCCGGAACGGAGGCACAGGCGAGCCAGGATCCTCAACTCCTCCCGGGGAACCGGGAGAGGGAATCTCGGCTGCTAAAGCGACAGCCCGTCCAGCGGTCGAGAAAATCTCGACTTCATCGGTGGGAGTCTCGGTCCAACTGACCTGGCAGGGGACACCGTGAGGCCAGTGGCGAAGCAGCAGTCGACCCGAAGCCGGACGGTCGGCGGCCCGGGGAAAGGGACCTTTCCCGCTCCCAAGAGCGTCGACGGAGGGACTTACCCTTGTCCCTCTTTTTGGACCGAGAATAAGGTCCCGCAAACGTAGGCCCTTCTCCTTTAGTGGAGAGGGACAGACAAAGCTCCTTAAAAGAAGCCGTGTAAGAAGAGCCCAGAGAGAGCGGGATAAATGCCGCGGCCGAGGAAGATACGGCCCGCGCCGCCTCCTCTTCGAGGGCGACCATCCGCTCGAGCTGATCCACCGAGCCCGCCGCCGCGGACACCGCCAACCGGGCCTCCTTGGACTTCACCGGAGGGAAACGCTTCTCGGGACGGCCCAGTTGCAATCGGGCAGCACGGTCTTCGAGGACGTAGGCCGAGAAAGATGAGCACAGGTCGCAAGCCTGCGGGTCGTGCTCAAGGCCTAAGCAGTAGACACACGTGGAGTGTGGATCCGTCCGAACATCTTCTGCCGCATGGGCATCTCCAAAACCGGAGTCGGTTGTCCATCGCAGCGCGAGGATAGAAGACTGAAGTCTTTTGCAAAATTTTATTTTTTAAATCCGCAAACGGAGAAATAGGAACCAGTCTCAAGCGCAGAGCGTTAAGGAGGGAACCTGAGCTTCCAAGCGGTAAGGAAGATCTGGCGTCATGGGGCGGAGCCGAGAGTTATACCACCCGGGTGGGTGGGAGGAGCAAGCTTGAAGACCTTCCGGCAAGATTTAAAGCGGCAAGGATACCTGCCAATGAGTGTGGATGAACAACATATCCATGTCCCTAGAAAGTACAGTTACGTAAGAACTTACCATGGCAGTAGATCTTCGAGAACAGCTCTTGCAGCAAGTTACACCATTGGGATTGAAGTCGGCAGGCAGCAGGACCACTGCAGGACCCCATGGAAAACTTCTAGCTAGCTACACCCAGCAGGGGACCGCCCCCTACGTCGAGCCTGCCCCGATGTTAGATACTTCATAAACGGGGCGATCCCCCAGCATCCCTCAGTTCTCCCGCTGGAGACTCTCGGCACAGTGATGTGATTCTGCTGGGGAGACTGAGGATCCACTTCCAGAGGAAGACCAATGAAATTTGTATGAAGAGAAGTAGACCTACAGAGGGAAAAGGGGGAGGAAAACTACCTGCTGCAAGAGCTGTTCTCGAAGATAGTACAGTTACGTAAGAACTTACCGTAACAGTAGATCTTCGAGAGAGGCTCTTGCAATAGATCAATACATATAGGACTGGCCTGGCGGCAGCAGGACCCCACCGAAAAATTTCTAGCTAGCAGGCCTGGCCCGTCATACTTCTACGTCAGGTGACCCGGCGGCTACGACGTCTGTATAAAGGCGGTCCCAGATGCCCGCCTTCCAGTTCTTTCCACCACAGGCCGGAAGAGAGAGCAGATATTTCCTCAATGGAAAGGAGCTGAAAAGCCTAGGGGATGGAGGGCGGGCAGGTATTACCTCTGCAAAGCCTCTCGAAGATCTACTGTTACGGTAGATTCTTACGTAACTGTACTATCTTACTTGAGAGGGCTCTTGCAATAAATAATCTATATAGGACAGAATCCCAAGCAGTCTGGAACAAATGAAAAAGCACCGGGAGGAAGAACTACTCTAAAAAGTAGCAAATAATCTAGCAGGTCTCAAGAAAGGAGGCCTTGCAAGACAGCTAACCCGAAGCCTGCTCTGTGGCGAGACGCAATGTCCAAACTGTAGTGTTTAGTGAAGGTATGGACGGAAGTCCAAGTGGCGGCAGCACAGATGTCTGCCGCAGACACGTTCTTGAAACAAGCTG
Source organism: Neoceratodus forsteri (assembly GCA_016271365.2). Classification (NCBI taxonomy): domain Eukaryota; kingdom Metazoa; phylum Chordata; order Ceratodontiformes; family Ceratodontidae; genus Neoceratodus; species Neoceratodus forsteri. The sequence goes on along the minus strand of CM057449.1, from coordinate 171,833,484 downwards.
CAGAGGCAGCAACTCCATGAGTGGAGTGGCCTCTGACTTGACCCGGGAGGGTCTTGTTGTACTTGTCATAACAGAAAGTGATGCAATGGGCCAACCATTTTGATAGGCATTGCTTAGAAACAGCATTGCCTTCTCTTTTGTGAGCAAAAGAGACGAACAACTGATCAGTCTTTCTGAGGTCCTTCGTCCTATCGGTGTAGTATCTCAGAATCCTGTGAACATCCATGGTATGGAGCAGGTATTCTCCTTGATTGGAGTACTGAGTGAAGAAAGCAGGTAATTCAATAGACTGATTCAATGTAGATTCCGCTACCACCTTTGGAAGAAACTTAGGATTCGTGCAAAGAGCTACTCGTTCTTTGTGAAAAATGAAATAAGGGATTTTGCACATCGGGGCCTGGAGCTCTGAAATTCTACGAGCAGTAATGGCCACCAAGAAGAGCGTCTTCCACGATAAAAACTTCAAGTCTCTTCGGGCCACTAGGCTCAAGGGAGGAAGGGTAAGTTTCTTGGGGACAAAGTTTAAGTCCCAAGGCGGAGCTGGAGTCTGGACAAGGGGCCTGAGATGAAGGACCCCTCTAAGGAAGGTTTTGGAGACCTCCAGCTGGGCAAAAGCCTTATCAGCGAAAGGGATGTGGTAGGCTGAGATAGCTGCCATATGGACTTTCAAAGAGGAGTGACTGAGACCCAGGTCGAAAAGATGACGCATGTACTCAAACAGAATGGTCGCAGGACAGGAAAAGAGCTCCACGTTCCTGGATGCAGCCCAGATAGAAAATCTCTTCCATTTCATGGCGTAGGTGGACCTAGTGGAGGGTTTTCTAGCCTCCACCAGAATCTCGGCCACCTGAGGAGAAACGCCAAAACGAGATTGAGCTAGGTCTGCAGGAGCCATGCATGAAGTTGAAGGGACTTGAGTCCCGGATGGACCAGGGTCCCCTGATCCTGGGTCAACAATCCTGGAGATAAAGGAAGAGGAAGAGGAGGAGGAGGAACCTCTAAGTATTGTTGTCGAAGAGAGAACCAGATTTGCCTGGGCCAAAAAGGAGCGATCAGAATCATTCTCGCTCCTTCCAAAGCAAGTTTCTGCAGCACGCAAGGTACCAGAGGAATTGGGGGAAAAGCATAGACGAATCTGTCCTTCCAGCTTAGAGATAGAGCATCGCTCCAGAAAGCGTCTCGCTCTGGAGCGAGCGAGCAAAAGATTGGAAGCTTTGCGTTTTGGGAGGAAGCGAACAGGTCTATCTGAGGAGTCCCTCAAATCTGGAAGATGCTTTTTAGAACTTTTACGTCCAACTCCCACTCGTGTGGTACAGCCGACGAATGACTTTGTCTGCCAGGACATTGTCAACTCCCGGGACATGGATCGCCGTGAGGTGAAGGTTGTGAAGCGTTGCCCAATCCCAAACCCTCATCGCTTCCCTGCACAGCGGGTAGGACCGAGTTCCTCCCTGCTTGTTGATGCACCACACCATGCACATGTTGTCCGTTTGGACAGCTAGGTGACCGGGAAGGATGTATTGGTGAAGGGCCTGGAGAGCGTATAGCACTGCTCAAAGCTCGAGCACGTTGATGTGGAGAACTATCTCCAGCTTTGACCATAGGCCCTGGGTTCGGTGAGGACTCAGATGGGCCCCCCAACCTTCGCCTGAAGCGTCCGTGGTCAGAGTCTGATCGGGGGGAGGATGAAAAAAGGAGACCCCCCGGAATAAGGTTCTCTCGAACCATCCACCATTGTAAGTCTCTTGCCATCGGCGAGGAGATCAGGACCAGATGATCTAGGTCGTCTACTCGATCCCACTGAGATCGGAGAGTCCACTGAGAGATTCTCATGTGGAGGCGTGCGCATGGAACCGTCGGGATGGCTGCCGTCATAAGCTCCAGTAGATGGAGCACCTACCTCGCCGGAACCCTCCTGTGTTCCGATAGGAGGGAAATCTGGGACTGGAGGGAGGCCCCCCTGTCCGGAGGCAGGAAGGCCTTGCACAATGTTGTGTCGAGGATTGCCCCGATGAACTGGAGCCTCTGTGAAGGATCCAGGTGAGACTTGGAATGGTTGATGGTAATACCCAGGCCAGTGAAAACCTGCTGGGTGAGGGAGAGAAAATGCAGGAGTTCCTCCCTGGACGGGGCCGCCAGAAGCCAGTCGTCCAGGTAGGGAAAAACCTGAGCTCCCAAAGAACGCAGGTGGGCCGCTACCACCGCCAGGCATTTGGTAAAGACTCGGGGAGCCGAGGAAAGACCAAATGGGAGCGCATGGAATTGGTAGTGGTCCCCCTGGAACGCAAACCTGACGTACTTTCGGTGCGAAGGGCGAATGGGGATGTGCAGATATGCATCCTACATATCCAGTGCACAAAGCCATTGGCCCGGCCGAAGCAGGGGCAAGAGGGTTTGAAGGGAGAGCATCCTGAACCTCTTGTATTCCACATATAGGTTCAGGGAGCTGAGATCGAGAATGGGTGAGAGATATCCCGTCTTCTTTGGTACGAGGAAGAAATGGGAATAGTAACCCATCCCGTTGAGTTGAGGGGGGACGGGCTCTATGGCCTGCTTCACGAGGAGAGCAGAAATTTCTTCCTTGACCAAAGGAAGATGGTTCCTTGAGAAAGAGGAGTTCGGAGGGGGGTGACGTGGAGATTTCTGTAGAAACTCTATGGAGTGCCCCTCTGCTATGATCTGAAGAACCCATGAATCCGTAGTTATCCTCTTCCAACCCAGAAGGTGGAGGAAGAACCTCCCTCCTACCGGTTCCCCCGGGGTGTCCGGAGGCGGTGGGAGAGGGAAGGAGTCAGGTGGTGTGAAGCAGCGCCGCAGCTGGGGCACCCATTGCTTTTTTGGGCGGCGGGGGCCTGGCAGCTGTAGGGGCCCGACGTTTAGTAGCCCGCCTTCCTGAGAGGTTTCGCTTGAGGCGGCTGCGTCTGCGAAAGGGGCGGTGCTGTGGGGATGGGGATGGTACACTGAATCAACAGATTGGAGCCGTCCCTTCTCCTGCAAATCAGTGATGATGTCCTTGACATCACCACCAAACACAGAACCCTGAAAGGTGCTTCTTGGATCGCTGACCGCCTCCGGGACCAGACTTGACACACGAGCCATGCATGATGCTGAAGACTACAGTGACGCGGAAACTCCGTCCTCGGTGTCCACTGCATCGTGAAGTCGTCCTCAAAATATGACGACTGGCGAGCGAGCAGAGCGGACCAGGTCGGCTAACTCCTGCTTGACTTGGGAATCAGGCAAAGGTCAATCTTAGATTCCGCCTGGGTAGGACAGCCTTCTGGTAATCCCCATATGTGCTACATAATTCAGGGCCCTAATCCCCAGTGTGGAAGAAGCGTAGATCTTCCTTCCATACTGATCCAGAAGGCGGGATTCCTTATCCGGAGGAGACGAGCTCAAAGTGTTTCAGTGTGCTGACCAGCAGTAGCGGCGCTAATCACAACCCGAGTCTGCGGGGTGAGATCTAGAAGTCTACACCCTCAGAGCCTGGTATAGCCTGTTCGACTTCCTGGGAAGTGGGGCTAAAGCCGACGGTTGTTTCCAAATAGTGGAAACAAGGTGGGCGTGAGGCTCAATCCAGGGCAGCACAAGAGTAGCAGCTGTAAGGGGCAAGTCCAGATGTTCGGCGAGTTTAACCCATTGAGGATCTGGCTCTAAGGAATGCCACTGATGGACTTCCTGGATCTTCATGAGCAACTCCGTGAAGGAAGGATCCTCCGGAGGAGACTTCGGAGGAGTCCTCGGCTGGGGCTTGGATGGAGAGCGCGGCTCGTCGTCTTTCTCGGAACAGCCATCAGAAGCTTCCGAGGAGTCCGAAAGAGAAGAGGAATAAGAATCTGAAGCAGAGTAAGACTCCCTAGCTCGTCTAGGGGGAGGAACGGGTTCCTAAGGGGTAATCCCAGAATGCGTGTCCTGCCCCTCTCTGGATCCCGAGGACAAAGCCCGGGAATCTGGAGATGGAGAGGGAGTGTGCCGTCTGGGGTGTACGGGAGCCGGGGGTGGCACCGTCGCCGTAAGACGGCTCTCGACTTCCTTGGTGAGCTGAGCCTTGGCCTCAGCCCACCAGGAGGCAAGAGTCTCCTGAAGATCCACCGGCGGCCAAGGGGGTGGTGGAGGAGGAGGATAGTTGTATGGAGGAAATCCATAGGGAGAGTATCCGTAACCCGGCTGCGGATAAACTGGAGCTGGGTATTGCGGCGTCGAAGGGGTCGGCGCCGGAGGATACTGTGGACCTGGGAGAACCGGCATTGGATAGGACGGCAGATACCCAGGCACTAGAGGAACTGCCGGAGCAGACGGCCCAGCCAGGTACTCCACGGGCGGATCAGCCGGGATAGGCCCGTGGGGTGGAGGGCCCAATGGAAGAGGAATATCCTCCGCCGGCGTCGGAGGGGCTGGTGTCGGGGAGCAGACGTCAGATCCGGCTCTTCAGGAAGAGGATCGGACAGTAGCCCAGGATCCCGAGTCTCGTCCAGGGACGGAGGTGAAAAATCGCCGGGGTCGGGCAGGGGGGACTGGGGCTCCCCTGGCGGCAGCGAAGGCTGCGGGGAGCCTGGTACGACAGACGAAGCTGGGTCTGCCGTAGGCTTCAAGGCCCGGCGCACGTCGGAAAAGCCGACGTGTGGCTTAGGGGCTGAATCCCGGCGGACGACAGAGGAGCCGGCGTCCGACTTCGGGGTTCCCTCATCGGAGACGGGCCGAGGATGAGAAGAGGCCCGGTCCGAGGGGGACACTGCCATGCGCCGCCCCGAAGGGTCGAGCGTCTTAGAGGCCTTCTCCCAGCATATGTTGGAGGAGCCGACGTCCAGGCTTAAGGGAGGTGCCCGCACCAGTAGGCTGCAAGCCTGCGGCGGTACTGGGGGCTGGAGCCTCCTTTTGCCCGGAGGCACCCAGCGGGCTCGAACGCAATCCCGACGGGCGGGCACATTACCTTAGCCACAGCTCCAGCCGGAGTCGCGGAAGAGGAGGCCTTCTCCCGGTGCCTTTCCTTGTCCCGCTTCTTGTGCCCTTCAGGGGAGGTCGACGCCTGCCAAAGTTTCTGCAACTCCTTCTCCATCGCGGACATCTTCTTTTTGAGGAGATGGGCTTCGAGGGACTGCTGGCGTTGTCTGCAGGTGGCCACGTTGAAGCGAAGGCAATGCAGACACTTGTCAACCCAGCGTGGTCGGGCCTAAGCAGAAAAGGCAGAGGGAGTGACCGCTCAGGAGTAACCCGCCGCATTTGTGTCGCACTTTATTCTTTGAAGGGACGACATATACGAGCGTTCACCTGACGATAGAAGTATAAAATACAATACTGAAAACTTTTTGGAAAATGACAAAGTAACAGGACTGACGGTAAGAACTTAACCGCGGCGCTGCCTGAGCTGGCAGCGGAAAAAACTGGAAGGCGGGCGTCTGGGACCCACCCCTTTATACAGGCGTCGGCGTGACGCGGTCACCTAGCGTGGGCGGCCCCGCTAGGGACTGCTAGCTAGAAATTTTTCCGTGGGGTCCTGCCGCCGGCCAGCGTCAGTCCTATAAGTAATTACCTACTGCAAGAGCCCTCTTGAAGTAAGATCTACTGTTACAGTAAGTTCTTGCGTAACTGTACTATCTTACTTAGAGAACAGCTCTTGCAGCAGGTTACACCATTCAGACAGAGTTCCAAGCAGTACTGGTAGTACTACTGAACTAGGAGGGGGATCGTCTAGGGCGAGAGACAGGGAGGTCACTCTCAGGAAAGCAGCCCTTGTAGGACTGCAAGGCCGAAACCTGCCCAGGCTGTAATGTCTGATGAATGTGTGTACTGTGCTCCAGGTAGCCGCTGCACAAATAGAGGCTGGAACGTTCTTGAGTGAAGTGAACAAAGTGGCCACTTCTCTGGTGGAATGACCCTTTACCTGTCCATGCAAGGGCTTGTTTCACTTCTGGTAGCAGAACATGATGCAGTTCACCAACCACTTCGCAAGTGTCTGTTTTGACTCTGGTGCCCCGAGCATTCTGTGGGCGAAGGACACGAACTGATCAGATTCACAGTGAGGTTTGGTTCTGATCAGGTAAAATCTGAGGATTCTATGTACATCTTCTGAAGAAAGGGTGATATGTTCTGGCATCGTTCGGTAGCTGATGGCATCCGTGGAGCCGATGCTCGCGAGTTGACAGCGGGAAAAGGACGGAGGGATGCTGGGGAACCACCCCTTTTATGAAGTATCTAACATCAGGGCGGGGCCGACTGGTGCGGTACCCCGCTGGGTGTAGCTAGCTAGAAGTTTTCCGTGGGGTCCTGCAGCCTGCCGGCTTCAGTCCTAATGGTGTAACCTGCTGCAAGAGCTGTTTCTCGAAGTAAGATATTAGGATTTGTGCGCAGAACCACCCGGTCCTTGTGAAAAATCAAATAAGGTTCATTATGCATCAGGGCCAAGAGTGCGGAGATTCTTCGAGCAGAAGTAATGGCAACTAAAAATACAGGTTACTCACCTGTAACAGGAGTTCTAGGAGTGGTATATGTTGTTCATTAACACTTACTGGCAGGTTCCCCGCTTTAAATCTTGCCGGAAGGTCTTCAAGCTGGCTCCTCCCACCCACACCGGTGGTAAAACTCTCGGCTCCACCCCATGACGCCAGATCTAGCCCGCTGGAAGCCAGGTTGCAGCGTCCGAAGCTGAGGAGAGTCGGGTGGGTTGTGTGGATGAACAACATATACCACTCCTAGAACTCCTGTTACAGGTGAGTAAATACAGGTTACTCACCTGTAACAGGAAGTTCTAAAGATAATATATGTTGTTCATCCACTCCATAACAGGTATCCTTGCGCTTTAAATCTTGCGGAAGGTCTTCAAGCCGCTCCTCCCACCCACCGGGTGGTATAACTCGGCTCGCCCCATGGCGCCAGATCTGGCCGCTGGAGAAGCTCAGGTTGTCGTGCCGAAGCCGGAGGAGTCGAGGGTCGGGTGGATGAACAACATATACCATTCCTAGAACTCCTGTTACAGGTGAGTAACCTGTATTTCTAGGGACATGGATATGTTGTTCATCCACACTCATTGACAGACTCCTAGCAGTTCTCCGGGAGGAGGGAGGCAAGACGCACACCCCAATACTTACTTGGGAAGAGAGACTGAGAACCGAGGCCCCAAAACCAGCATCCCAGCGTGACTCAAGGTCGATGTGGTAGTGGGTAATGAAGGTGTTTGCTGACTTCAGGTAGCAGCCCTGCAGATTTCCTGGATAGGGGCGTCCCTGGAAGCAGCCACCGTTGCAACAGTATGGCGGGTAGAATGAGCTCTTATCCCTCTGGGAGGCTCCATGCCCGCCAACTTATAACAGAGATCTATGCAGGAGGTTACCCACCTGCTTACGTCCGCTTGGCTGCAGGTCTGCCAGATCACTGACTTCCAGCGTGGTGACAAACAGCTGGCAGAACCTCTCCCAATTTCAGCCGTCGCTCCTTATAATGGCGCCCTTCTAGGGTCAGAGTATGGAGCCTATATTAACCTCGAGGTGTGATTGGGGTAGAACACGGCAGAGTCAACACCTGGTTAAGGTGAAACTCCGACACCACCTTCGGAAGGAATTCTGGTGGGGGCGCAGGGACAACCTTGTCCCTGTGGAAGACCAGGTAAGGAGACTCGATGGAAAGCGCCTGGAGCTCTCCCATCCTTCTGGCTGACGTGATAGCCACCAAGAAGGCGGTCTTCACGACAGGTGAGAGAGCACACCTGTGCATAGGTTCGAATGGCTTGCCCATGAGCTTTGCCAGTACCAGCAGTAGATCCCACGGAGGTGGGGTTCCCGCACTGGAGGGGAAATGTGATCAAGGCCTTTGAAAAAGCGCCAGACCACCTTCTCCTGCGCCACCGACTGCTTCCCGGCCCGCGCCCGGTAAGCAGAGATGGCTGCCAGGTGCACCCTTAGGGTCATCGACCTAAGCCCTTGACTAGAAAGGGACCATAAATAGTCCAAGATGCTTGCCAAGGAACAGGAGGAAGGGTCCAAGCCCTTGCCCTGACACCAAATGGAAAACCTTTTCCATTTGAAGGCATAACATTTCTGGTCGACTCATTACGGGACGCCTCAACTACATTGAGGACCTCGTCGGAAAGACCCAAGGCCTGGAACTCTAGCCGCTCAGGAACCAGGCCGTCAGGTGCAGGGATTGAAGGTCCGGATGGAACACCTTCCCCTGATTGACTGAGAGCAGGTCCGGGCGGGCTGGAAGCTGCCGCGGAGTCCTGGAGCTGAGACTGAGGAGATCTGGGTACCAGAACTGGCAGGCCAGTCTGGTGCTATCAGAATCACCTCGCCTTGTCCCTCCTCGCCTTGAGAAGCACCTTGTGGATCAAGGAAATGGGAAAGGCGTAAAGAGGCCGGGGTCCATTGCCTCGAAGGCATCCCCTGCAGCGAGCCCTGCTGAGGGCGGGCATGGAACAGACTCAGCAGCGTTCTCCATGGAGGCAAACAGGTCCACCTGAGGTGTGCCCCAAAGGGAGAACAGATGCTGTACTACCTCCGGCAGGAGAGACCACTCGTGGGATGCAGCCCCTATCCGGCTCAGGGCATCGGCCAGGGTGTTGGAGGCTCCTGCCACGTGAATGGCTAGGAGATCCGCCTCCAGGCTGCGCCACAGTGACCAAATCGGAGGCTTCCTTGCATAGAAGCATGGGCGTCCTCCGGCGGTTTAGATTGTACATGGTCGTGGTATTGTCCGTCTGGACTCGGACCACTTGACCCGGAGGAGCAGAGCAAAGGCGGTGAGAGCTAGGCGGACCGCTCGGAGCTCCAGCAGGTTGATGTGGCATCGGGACTCCCGCGGGGACCAGAGGCCGTGAGCCCGGTGTTCCCCCAGATGGGCACCCCAACCCATCAGAGAGGCATCGGTCGATAGAGAGAGACCGTCGGCTAGGGGCGGACGAGCAGGATGCCCTCCTGCAAATGATCTGGAGCGGTCCACCACTGGAGCGTTCACATCCCCTGTGTCACCGACCTGAAGCTGGTCAAGGGATGCTGGCGTTGTGACCACTGGCTGGCCAGTCCCACTGAAGGGGACGCATGTTCCAGCAGACCCCAGCGGACCACGCTGGTGCAGGCGCGCCATGAGACCCAGGGGCGCGGGAAGTCCGGGCAGGGCGCAGTGCCCAACCAGAAATGATCGGAGCAAAGGAGGAAAGAACCTCGGCCCTGTCACGCCGGGAGCAGCTCTGGCTCGAAGAGAGTCGAGCTAAGCCCGATGAATAGAATCACTGCTTGACTCGAGTTCGACTTGGCCTCTTGATAAGGAGGCCCAGTTGAAGAGCAGACCTGGAGGGCCAGATCTCTGGACCACTCCGCCTCCTTCCTGGAGGGAGCTGCTATCAGCCAGTCGTCCAGGTAAGGGTACACCCGGACCCCTCGGCGCCGCAGGAATGCTGTCACCACTGCCATGCATTTGGTGAAGACCCTGGGAGCTGGAGACAAGCCGAAGGGCATGGCTTGGAACTCGAAGAGGGATCCTTCCGCTCGGAAGCAAAGGAATCTCTGGTGAGACGGACGGATAGGGACGTGAAAGAACGCGTCCTGCAAGTCCAGAGAGCAGAACCACACGCCGCGTTCCAAGGATGGTATTATCTGAGCCAGAGTGACCATCCTGAAGGTTCGAGACCTTAGGAACTTGTTTAGGTGGGTGTGGGTCGGAATGGGGCGCCAGCCCCGTCCGTTCGGAACCAGGAAGTACCTGGACTAGAAACCCTGGGTCTGAAGGAGGGTCCACCACCTCTTACCACCTCCTTCTGGAGGAGGAGGCGATGTCGGCTCGACGGGAGGCCGCCAGTGAGGCTGGGATCCGAAGCCCCGAGGCGGCGGCTCTGAGGTGGTGCCTGCTCGAATTCCAGAGGCAGGCCTCTTCCCACCACCTCCAAGACCCACCTGTCCGTGGTAACAGCGGACCAGGGGCGGAGCGGAGTGCGGGCCGTCCCCGGGGACCAGGGGAATGGGTAGCCCAGGGATGGGCGACACCCCTCGGCCCGTCACTGGGCAAGCTTGGAGGAGGGACCGGCCGAGGACCTCCTGGGCCCTTCTCCTGCCTCCTGTTAGAGGAAGCCGGCGGCTTGGGTTTGGGATGCCAAGGCCGAGCCTGCTGGCCCTGGCAGATGCTGGCCGGGCGCGCGGGGGGGGCACAGAAGGACGAAAGGGCTTAGGCTGTGGTTTGCGGCCTTTGTCCTTCTGGCGGAAGGAGCCGAGTCAAGGTGGCATTGGACTTCTCGATCCTCTGCAGGTGACCTTCCACCCCAGGGCCGAAGGTCAGTCCCCAAAGGAACATCCGCCAACTTGTGCTGGGTATCCGAGTAAAGGTGGATATCCTCAGCCAAGTCCCGCACGACGCATAGCCACTGCGGCCGCCACCGATCTGGCACATGAGTCCCCTATATCCAAAGCAGTCTGGAGCTGCTGTTTGGCCACTGCCCTGCCCTGGTCCCGCACCTGCTTAACCGTAGTCTGCAGATCGGGGGAAGATGAGGATGACCTCATCCAGGGAGCCCAACAGGGCATGAGAAAAATGTGCCATGAGGGCGGCCGAACTGGCCTGGCGAGGCTGAGAGAGAGAGGGAGCGTGACTTTCATCGCCCGACATAGTCCAATTTCTTGGACTCCTTGTCAGGAGGTTTGTCCACATCCCTGGCGTTGCGGCCAGCATGGCGCTGTGGTAACCAACCCCTCCAGGCGGAGGGGTGTTCCAGCTTGGACAAGGAGACCAGTAGGAACCATACCTCCTGGCCATCCTGGCGAAGGCACAGGGAGCAGGAAGCAGGCGCTACCAAAGCTCCAGTGCCCGGACCCACTATGGCCTCGGCCACCGGAAAGGCCTCCGTCGGAGGATCCCCTCGGTCCAGAATCTCCGTGAGGGGATACCTGGCCCGTTTGGAAACGGGTTCGAGCTCCATCCCGGTAGACTCCGAGATGAGCCGAAGCAGTCCTAGGAAGAACGACGGACCATCGTCCATTGACTGACCTCCTGAGGACTCCAAGTCAGTGGCTTGGAGAAAAAGGAGGAATCATCTTGAGACTCAGAAGAGGTCCTCGAAGAGCTACCTCAGCACTGAGCCACCCTTCACCTGCCGGGTCGGTGGGAGTGAGGAGTGACTGACCCGATGGGGTAGCCCTTAGCCGACCGAGTCACTTGGTCGGGCCCCAGTGGTGGCTGTGGGCGGAGGTTCCACGAATCGATTGGAGCAGCTGGTTTGGCCCCAACAACGGCCTGGGTATGAGCTCTGGATAAGTGGGGGGTTGTCCGCGTTCCGGTGACAGACCCACTTAATAGCGGGGAAGGCGGCGGGTCGGCTTATTCCCGACCCGGGAGAACTGTTGCAACATAAGGTCTCGTACCGTCCGGCGTAATTTCGCGAAGCCTCCCCTCATCCGAGGAGGAGGGCCGAGGCCAGCGGTGACGCCGCTTACAGCAGTGCGAGACCCGAGACCGCCCTGGCGGTGGGATCGGCTGGACAGCAGGGGAATTCGAGACCGAGTCCAGAATTTCAGGTCGGTGCGAGGAGGTGTCGGCGGAACCGGCACTCCCGCCAGCTCGGATGGTCCATCAGGGCTCCGGAACCGGAGGCACAGAAGCGAGCCACAGGATCCTCAACTCCTCCGGGGAACAGGGAGAGGAATCTCGGCTGCTAAGCGACAGCCCGTCAATGGAGTCGAGAAAATCTCGGACTTCGGTCAGGAGTCTCGGGGTCAACTGACCTGGCGGGGGACACCCGTGAGGCCAGTGGCGAAGCCGAGCGGTCGACCGAAGCCGGCGGTCGGCGGCCCGGAGAGGACCTTTCCCGCTCCCAAGGCGTCGACGGAGGACTTACCCTGTCCCTCTTTTGGACCGAGAATAAGGTCCAGCAGATGCAGCCCTTCTCCTTTAGTGGAGGGACAGACAAAACTCATAAAAAGCGTGTAGGAAGAACCCAGAGAGGCGGGATAAATGCAGCGGCCGAGGAAGAATCTGACCCGCCGCCTCCTCTTGAGAGGCCATCCGGCACGAGCTGATCCGCCGAGCCACGCTTGCCCGACACCGCATAACCGGGCCTCCTTGGACTTCACGGAGAAACGCGCTTCAGGGGCGGCCCAGTTGAATCGGGCAACACGGTCTTCGAGGGGCGTGGGCCGAAAAGATGAGCACAGGTCGCAAGCCTGCGGAAGTGGTGCTCAAGGCCCTAAGCAGTGAACACACGTGGGTGTGGATCCGTCGAGACATCTTCTGCCCATGGGCATCTCCGAAAATCAGGTCGATTTGTCCGCCACTGGCAGCGAGGATAGAAGACTGAAGTCTTTTGCAAAATTTATTTTTAAATCCTGCAAATGGAGAAATAGGAACCCAGTCACAACGAGGCGTTAAGGAGGGAACCTGAACTTCCAAGTGGGAAGATCTCTGGCGTCATGGGGCGGGCGAGAGTTATACCACCGGTGGGTGGGAGAACAACTTGAAGACCTTCCGGCAAGATTTAAAGCGGCAAGGATACCTGCCAATGAGTGTGGATGAACAACATATCCATGTCCCTAGAACCTGTATTTCTAGGGATGTAGATATGTTGCTCAATCCACACTGACTGGCAGACTCCTAGCAGTTCGGGAGGAGAGAGAGGCAAGGCGCGCACCCCCTACTTAGGGAATAAGGACTGGAGAACCGAGGTCCCAAAACCAGTATCCTGGCGTGACTCAAGGTCGATGTGGTAGTGGGTAATGAAGGTGTGTGCTGACTTCCAGGTAGCAGCCCTGCAGATATCCTGGATAGGGACATCCTGGGCTTGTACGGAACAGCCAGAGCTATGGCGGGTAGAATGACCTCTTATCCTTTGTGAGGCTCCATGTCCGCCAACCTAGCAGAGATCTATGCAGAGGTGACCCACCTGCCTATCGTCCGCTTGGCTGCAGGTCTGCCAGGTGCAGCTTCGGTGTAGGTGACAAACAGCTGGCGAACCTCTCCCCGAACTTCAGCCGTCCGCTCCTTATAATAAGTGAGCACTCTTCTAGGGTCCAGAGTACAGAGCCTATATTCGGCCTCCGAGGTGTGATTGGGGTAGAACACCGGCAGTCAACACCTGGTTATGGTGAAACTCTGACACCACCTTCGGAAGGAATTTCGGGTGGGGGCGCAGGACAACCTTGTCCCTGTGGAAGACCAAATAAGGAGACTCGATGGAAAGTGCCTGAAGCTCTCCTATCCTTCAGGCTGACGTGGTAGCCACCAAGAAGGCGGTCTTCCACAACAGGTGAGAGATGTCACACCTGTGCATCGGTTCGAATGGCTTGCCCATGAGCTTAGCCAATACCAGCAGTAGATCCCATGGAGATGGAGGTTCTACTTTGAGGAGGATATGTGATCAAGGCCTTTGAGCGTCCAACAACCTTCTCGTGAGCCTGACTGCTTCCTGGCAAGCGAGAGATGGCTACCAGAGTGCACCTTAAGAGTCGTCGACCCGAAGCCCTAGCTGAGAAAGGGACCAGGAGGTGTCCAGAATGCTAGCCAAAGAACAGGAGGAAGGGTCAGCCCCTTATCCTAACACCAAATGGAGAATCTCTTCCATTTGAAGGCATAGCATTTTCTGGTAGACTCCTTATGGGATGCCTCAACAACGTTGAGGACCTCATCGGAAAAACCCAAGGCCTGGAACTCTAGCCGCTCAGGAACCAGGCCGTCAAGTGCAGGGACTGAAGGTCCGGGTAGAATACCTTCCTCTTGTAGACTGAGATCAGGTCCGGGCGGGCTGGAAGCCGCCTCGGGAGCCTGGAGCTGAGGCTGAGGAGATCTGGATACCAGAACTGACGGGGCCAGTCTGGGGCTACCAAAATCACCTGCGCCTTGTCCCTCTTTGCCTTGAGAAGCACCTTGTGGATCAAGGGAAATGGAGGGAAAGGCATAGAAGGCCAGGGTCCACAGCCTCTGGTGGCATCCCTCTGCAGAGGCCCTGCTGAGGCGGGGCATAGAAACAGCCTCAACCGCATTCTCCCTGGAGGCAAACGGGTCCACCTGAGGAGTGCCCCAGTGGGAGAACAGATCTTGTACTACCTCCGGCAGGAGAGACCACTCATGAGATGCAGCACCTATCTGGCTGAGGGCATCGGCCAGTGTGTTGGAGGCTCCTGCCACATGGATGCCTAGGAGATCCACCTCCAGGCTGCTCACGAGAGACCAAGTGCAGAAAGCCTCCTTGCACAGAGGCAACGAGTGCGTCCCGTCCTGACGGTTTAGGTAGTACATGGTCGTGGTGTTGTCCGTCTGGACCTGGACCACTTGACCCCGTACAAACAGAGCAAAAGTGGTGAGGGCCAGTCGGACCGCTCGAAGCTCCAGCAGGTTGATGTGGCATCGAGACTCCTGAGGGGACCAGAGTCCGTGGGCTCTGTGCTCCCCCAGATGGGCACCTGAACCCATCAGAGAGGCGTCTGTCGTCAAGAGTGACTGTCGGCCCGGGGCGGACAAACGGGATACCCTCCTGCAGATGAGCTGGAACGAGCCACCACTGGAGGCCGTTCCACATCTCCTGGGTCACTGTCACTTGCTGGCCCACAGGACCAGGCGCTGTGACCATTGGCGGCTAGCCCCACTGCAGGGGCGCATACACCAAGCGGGCCCAATGGACCATGCTGGTGCAGGCCATCATGAGGCCCAGAGGCGCCGGAAGTCCCAGGCAGATGCAACTGCAACCAGAAATGATTGGGCAAGGAGGAAAGGACCTCGGCCCTGTCTGCGGGGAGCCGTGCTCTGGCCCGGAGGAAGTCGAGCTCTGCCCCAAGAACTGAATCACCTGCAGCGGCATGAGTTCCAGTTGCCCTCGTTGATGAGGAGGCCAATCAGAGAGACCTGGAGGCCAGATCCTGGACTGCTCCACCTCCAACCTGGAGGGCTGCAATCAGCCAGTCGTCCGGGTAAGGTAGACCCGAACCCTTCAGAGCGGAATGCTGTCACTACTGCCATGCATTTGGTAAAGACCCTGGGAGCTGGAGAAGGCCAAGGCATGGCTCGGGAACTACGTAAAGGATCCCTGCCTATATAGCGGAGGAATCGCTGAGTGAGACGGATGGATGGGACATGAAAGAACGGCGTCCTGAAGGTCCAGAGAACAGAACCACACGCCTCGTTCAAGGGCGGAATGGATCTGAGCCAGAGTGACCATCCTGAAGGTACGCGACCTTAGGAACTTGTTCAGGTCGCATAGGTCTAGAGTGGGGCACCAGCCCCCCGTCCGTTTTGGGACCAGGAAGTACCTGGACACAAACCCTGGGTCTGGAGGAGGATCCACCACCTCCCTCTGGAAAAGCAGGGCAATGTCGGCTCAGAGAAGCTGCGGAACACATAGCCCCCCGTGGGGCGACGGCTCGATAGGGTGGGGACTGCTCAATTCCAGAGGCCCCACCTTACCACTTCCAACACCCAGCGGTCCGTGGTGATGTCGGACCAGGCGGAAAGGAAGTGGTGGAGTATGCAGAGGAACCGAGGAGGAGTGACGAGGTTGGGGGCGACACCCCTCAACCTGTCACTGGGCAGGCTTGGAGGAAGGGCCGGCCGAGGAGCCGCCTGGACCTTTCCCTCCCGGCTTCTTGTTGGAGGAAACAGCAGGCTTGGCTTTGGGGTGCCAAGTGCGAGCCTGCTGGCCCTGATGCTAGTGTTGCTGGGATGGGCGTGCCGCAGGGGCCGAAGGACGAAAGGGTTTATGTTGCTGCTGGCGGCCTTTGTCCTTCTGGGCAGACATGACCGAGTGCAAGGTGGCGGACTTCTTGATCCATTGCAGATGACCCTCCACCCCAGGACCGAACAAGTCAGTACCCAAGAAGGGAATGTCTGCCAGCTTGTGCTGCGTATCCGCCGTAAAGGTGGAGATTTGCAACCAAGCTCTGCGGTGCATGGCCACTGCAGCCGCTACGGACCGGTCACATGAGTCAGCGATGTCCAAGGAAGTTTGGAGCTGCTGTTGGGCCACCGCCTTTCCCTGATCCCGTACCTGCTTGACAGTCGTTTGAAGGTCAGCCAGGAGATGAGGAATCACCTCATCCAGGGAGCCCAAAAAGGCGTGTGAAAAGTGTGCCATCAGGACGGCCGAGCTAGCCTGACGAAGGCCTAGGAAGGAAGCAGCATGGACTTTTCACCCGGAGTAGTTCAATTTCTTGGACTTATCGGGTGCCTTGTCCACATCCCAAGCGTTCGGGCAGCAGAAAGCGCTAGTTAGTCACTAGCCCCTCATGAAGGGTGCTCTAAACCGGAGAGTGACACGGTGGGGACAGCATACTTCCGAGCCATCCTGGCCGAAGGTGCTGGACAAGAAGCTGGCCGCTGCCATAGCTCCAGGGCTGGGTCAACAATGGCCTAGGCCACCAGGAACTAGTGGAATCCCATCGGTCCAGTATCTCCGTGAGGGGATACTTGTCCCATTTTGAAACGGGTTTGAGCTTCATCCCAGTGGACTCTGAGATGAGTCAAAGCATTCCAAGGAACAAGGATGGGCTCTCGTCCACTGACTGACCCCCAGTGGACTCCAGGTCAAGTGGCCTGGAGAACAAGAAGTCGTCATCGTCAGAGTCTGAGGAGTCTGCGAACAGCTGCCGAGCGCCTGAGCCACCCTCTCCCTGCCTAGGTCGATCGGGAGTGAGGGTGACTGACAACCGATGGGCCAAGCTCTGACCTGACCGAGAATCCTTGGTCAGGGCCCCAGTTTTAGGCTGCGGAGGCGGGGTTCCACCACAATGGGTGGCGCAGCCAGTTTCAGCTGAACAACTGGTGGTGGCTTCGGCTCCTCGACTACTACGAGGGGTTGTTTTGGCTGCTCCAGTGACAGCCACTTAATCGCCGGAGAAGACGACGGAGTCGGCTTATCTCCGGACAGTAACAGCTGCTGCCACATTAGATCCTCGTAGCGCCGAAGCAACTTGCGCCGGAGCCTATCCTCCGAAGAGGACGACGAGGATGAGCGGCACCACTACTTTCCATGGTGCCGAGACCGAGACCGCCGACGGGACCGGATGGACCTGGAAGAGGTCAGAGACTGAGACCTTCAGGGATTCCGAGGGTGGGTCTGAGCGGGGGAAACCCGCTCCTCCCTCGGTTCAGGGACCTTAACCGGGGACTCCGGCACAGGCAAGTCCTCAGTTTCCACCGGGGGAACCAGTGAAGGGGTGTTGGCTTCTCCAGTCAACAAACCGTCCGACGAGTCGAGAAAAATCTCGACTGCGTCGACGGCTGTCTCGGCCGGCTGACCCGACGGTGACACCGTGAAGAAAGTGGCCTTAGCCGCAACCTCTACGGAAGTAGAGTGTTGACTATCTGCGAAAGGGGACCTCTCCCGCTCTCACGAACATCGACGGAGGGACTTACCTTTAGAGTCCTTCTTTTTGGATCGAGAGGAATGTCGCGAAGGCCCTTCTCCCTTGGTGGAGAGGGATTGGCAAAGCTCCTTGAAAGAAGCTGTGTAGGAGGAGCCCAAGGAGGTGGGATAAATGCTGCGATCGGGATGATGATGATGCAGCCTGGGCCACCCTCCTCCTCGGGGTGATCATCTGCTCTAGCTGTTCAGCTGAACCCGCAGCTGCGACACATGTGGACCTCCTTCAACTTGGCCGGAAGACAGCGTTTCTCGGGTCGCCCCAACAACAATCAGACAGTGGTCACTCCAAGACTGAGCCGAAGAGTTTGCACAACTTACAAGCCTGGAGTCATGGCCGAGGTCAAGGCAATAAACGCACGTGGCGGGCGGACTGGTCCGAGACATCTTCTGCCCACAGGGGCACTGACGAAATCCGTGAGTCTATTTGTCCATTGCAGCCGCGAGGGAAAGAGAAGACCAAAGTCTTTTAAATTTAAGAATGGGTTTCGGATTGACCGAAGAGTGTGGATCCAAGCCTAAAACGCAGAGCGCTAAGGAGGGAACCTGAGCTTCCAAGAGGTAAGGAAGCTCTGGCGTCATGGGTCGGAGCCGAGAGTTTCACCACCCGGGTGGGTGGGAGGAGCCAGCATGAAGACCTTCCGGCAAGATTTAAAGCGGCAAGGAACCTGCCAGTAAGTTGTGGATTGAACAACATATCCACGTCCCTAGAAATAGCGCCGTCCAAGAAAGATAGCGCATGTCACAGCTCATCGCTGGTTCAAAAGAAGGAAGTGTAAGCTTCTCTAACACAAACTTCAAATCCCAAGGTGGGGTAGGGTTATGAATGTGAGGTTTGAGGTGGAGGATCCCCTTCAAGAATGTCTTAGAGACTTCCAACTGAGCCACGGTTTTCCTTTCCACCGGCATGTGGTAGGCTGAAATGGCCAAATAGTGGACCTTGAGGGACGAGTACGACAGACCTGAATCAGACTGGTGAAGGAGGTACTCCATGATCTGAGAAGCAGAGCAGGTCACAGGATCTAACTCTTAAGAAGCTGCCCAAATGGAAAAACGATTCCATTTCATGGCATAGATGGATCTAGTGGATGGTTTTCTGACTCCCACCAGGACCTGAGCAACCCCAAAGCAAGCTCTATGTCTGAAGGAGCCACGCATGAAGATGCAATGTCCTAAGTCCTGGGTGTACCAACCTGGCCTGATCCTGAGTCAATAGGTTATGTCTGAGAGGTAAAGGAACTGGGGGTTCCACTGAGAGCTGCTGCAGTAGTGGAAAACAAATCTGACTCGGCTAGAGAGGAGCCACTAGAATCATTTGAGCAATCTGCCTGTAACGTGAGAAGTACCATCTGAAGAATGGGAAAGGGAGGGAAGGCGTACAAGAACTTCCCTGTCCAACATATAGACAACAGTGTCGTGCCAGAAAGCTCCAGGCTCTGGACCGAGCGAGCAAAATCTGTTAAGTTTTGTGGTGGATGGGGAGGCGAACAGATCTATTTCTGGGCAACCCCATCTCTGGAATAGTGTGTCTGCTACCTCCTGACTTAATTCCCATTCGTGGGGAAGGGACGACGTCTGACTGAGGCTGTACGCCAGGACACTGTGAACACCTGGAACATGCACAGCTGTATGAAACAGGTCATGCTGGACTGCACAATTCCACACCCGCATCACTCCCTGCATAGGGGGTATGACCGGGTGCCTCCCTGTTTGTTGATGTACAAGGCTACCAACCAATTGTCTGTCTGGATTAACAATGTTCCCCTTGAAAGGATGGTCTGAAAAGCCTGAAGGGCGTAAAGTACCACCCTCATCTCCAGAAGACTGATGTGCAAGGACACCTCTGGTTGGGACCATGAACCCTGGGTTCAATGGTCCCCCAGGTGCACTCCCCAACCCAGACACGAAGCATCCGTGGTGAGGGTCCACAGAGGGGGGGGGGAAACTTCACAATGGAAGTTCCTTGGACAAATTGAGAGGGTCTAGCCACCATTGTAGATCCCTCTGAACTGCTCTGGAGACCAGAATAGGGTGGTCCAGACCGTCCAAGCACTGATCCCACTGGACCCGAAGAGTCCACTGGGATATCTGCATATGCAGCCTGGCTAAAAGAACTGTGGAGATAGAGGCTGCCATCAGGCCCAGCAAGCGTAGCAACGCTCTGACCAGAAGAGATCTGGACGAGATCACCAGAGTGACCTGCTCCCGGAGAGTCTCCGTTCTGTCCGAGGGGAGAAAGGCTCTGCACTGGACTGTATCCAAAACTACCCCTATAAACTGTAGGTTCTGAGAGGGGGTTACAGATGACTTGAGGAAAATTGACTGTGATCCCCAGTCATGAGAAAAGGTCCAAGGTGATCGAGAGCGAGTCTAGAAGGCTGTCTCTGGACAGAGCTGAAATTAGCCAATCTTTCAGGTATGGGAACACCTCTATACCTTGGCGGCATAAAGCCGCTGCCACCACCGCTAGGTACTTGGTTAAAAACCCTGGGTGCCAAGGACAGGCCAAAGGGGAGAGCTGTGAACTGAAAGTGTTCCCCCAGGAAACAAAACCTCAGGAAACGGCAGTGGCCCAGGAAGATCGGGATATGAAGGTAAGCATCCTGCATGTCCAGAGCACAGAGCCAGTGATTCTGCTGTAGAATGGGCAGGAGGCTCTGAACTGTTAACAAGCAGAACCTCTTGTACTCGACAAAGAGGTTCAGACTGCTGAGGTCCAGGATTGGTCTGAGGTTGCCCGTCTTCTCTAGGACCAGGAAGAAGTGGGAAAATAACTCCTTTCCCCTCTGGGCGGCAGGCAAAGGTTCAATTGCAGGCTTTTGTATCAGAGTCCTGATCTCCACCTCGACCAGTGGGGCTTGGTGCGGGGACTAGTGTGAGCGACCGGGAGGAGAGGCCAGAGGGAGCTCCAGGAACTCTAGCGTGTGTCCTTGCGATATGAGCTTAAGTACCCACGCGTCCGAGGTGATGTCCTCCTATTCCTGGACGTGATTGGTGAATCTTCCCCCTACTGGCTCCACACTTTGTAGCAGAGGGGAGGGAAGACTGGGCGAGTCAGAAGGCAGAGAGGTGGTGCCTTCCTGCCGGTCTCTGGCTTTTGGCGGCTGGTGGAGAGGTAAAGGAAGAGCCATCAGCTTGCCTTTTGTTCAGTTTCTTGGGGCCGCTTGCTTCCCTTGGTGCTTAAATTGGCACTGAAAGGGCTGCTTCTTGGGGGGTACCAGCTCTGTACACAGAGCGGACTGACCTAAGGGCCTGATCACTGTCTTGTAGGCCCGTGTTCAAGTCCTTGGTGTCCTCTCCAAAGAGGACAGATCCCCAAAAGAAGCGTCCAATATGGCTGCCTAGATGTCTGAAGCAAGAATCTTAGGTTGCTCTGAGAGCATGCCTACAGGAGATTTTGGAAAAACAGCGATCCTCAGCGATTTCCATTTTCAGGTCAGAAAGGAAATCTTGTCTTCCAACTTGGCCAAAGTGGCTTTTTGAAAAAAGACCATCTGTGCCACATAATTCAATGAGCATAGGGCACAGGTGGCCAAGGAACAGGCCTTTTGCCATACTGCTCCATCTGTCTGGACTCTTGTCCGAGGAGACGAGACTACGCGCTTGGGGGTTAGCTGATCGATCATGAGCACCAGTAATTACCATTGAATCTGCCTTAGGGTGCAAGTCCAAGAAGGAAACTCCTTCAGGGGAGCAATACATCCTGTCTGCCTTTCTAGGGACAGTAGGGATGGAGTGTGGCAGTTTCCAAATAGTGGACGTAAGGTCCTCACGAGGAGCTATCCAGGGAGTAACAGGGATGGGGGTGGCAGTCTCTAGATCGAGCTGCTCTGCCAGGTGCAGACGCATAGGGTCCAGATCCTCTGTGTGCCAACCAATGGAATGCTGGATAATGCGGAGGAGTTCCATAAATTAAGGGTCCTCCGGAGAAGACTTTTTGCCCTTAGGAGGAGAAGATAGCTCGTCAGATGATGATCTGGACGTATCCTCGTCCAAGTCAGGTGGTTCCTCACCTTCTGGAGACACAAAGTCTGGAAGAGGAATGTCCTGAGGGGTAGTACCCGAGACATGCACCGTATGCCGAGGGGCAGGGAATGGGGGTTGGGGGTACTACCACCAGACTAGGGAGCCTACTTTCCAGGTCTGAAAAGAGCTGGGACCTCGCATCCTTCCACCATGACTATCATCGCTTGGAAGTCTGGTTGTGGAGAAGGAGGAGGTGGGTTAGCTGGGGGCGAATAAAAATGAGCTCCTGAACCCGTAAAATGAGGAAGGGGGTACCCTTGATAATATGGGTATCCATGTTGGTATCAAGGGAAGTAGCCCTGGGAGTAATGGGGCCCCGACGGCGGAAGGTGGAATGCCTGATGTCCAGAAAAATGTCCGGACAGTAGGTCTTGACCCAACGGCCTGGATGAACCAGGATAGATATTCAAAGTTATGATACCGACGTTGGGGTAGCCGACGAAAAAGGGACAAACGTCAGAGTTCCTGAAGTGAGATTTGCCGTCATGAGCTCCAAGGAAGTCAGACCCTGCTGGTACAGGGTACCCGACGGTGCTGCTGACGATGAGGGAGGCAGCAGAAGTGAGGTGACCTGATGTCAGAGTAGCTGACGAAGGGTGAGGGTCCCTTGGGGGGACCTGAGGAGCCGCCATAGAAGTGGGCGAGGAAAGAATCACTTCTAGGCATCCTTCTTCTGCCTCTGTCCCAGGCGTAGGCTTCGGGGCAAGAGAAACCACCGGGGGAGGTGGTGAGGAAATTTCCCGGCTGGGCAGGGCCCAGGGGGAGGTCTGACTGGAAGTCAGGTCACTCTGCCGGACGTCGGGTGGGACGGCGTGAGCCCCCGATGGGAGAGCAGTGCCTGGGTAGTCATCAGGGATGGACGACTTACCGGGAGAAACAGCGACTGGGCGGAGGAGGGTGGGACCCTCGACCGGCTTATCTGTCAAAGCTGGGTGGACCGCAGACTGCTTTAAAGCAGGGTCCGATTTAGACCATCAAGTACCGGGCATTTGCCGAAGGGAGACAGCTGTCGATTTACCGGTAGTAATGGGCTGAAAGACGGTGGCACTGGAGGTAGTCCCGGAAGCTGCTTGGGTCACCACGAGGGTGGGCGGCAGGGAAAGGACCTTGCTAGTCGAAGGCTTGCTGGATTAGGATTGATCCCGGTCCTCATGGCGCTCCTTCTCTCTGTGCCTCTCTATCTTTTTTCTTCTGTTTGACTGAAGGGGAAGAAGAGCAGCCCCGGATCTTTTGCAACTCCTTCTCCAGAGAAGCCATCCTAGATTTAAGGAGATGGGCCTCCAGAGCATGCTGTCATTACTTGCGAGTGGCCTGGTTAAAAGTCTGGCGATTGGGAAAGGCCACGATGTCGTGATCCGGGCCTAGACAAAGAGGCAAAGACGGTGGCCGTCTTTGTGTAGTATTTGCACCCCACATTTGGTGCACCACTTCTTTGCCTTTGAAGGCGGTGACTGAGAAGACAAACAGATATCGGTACTGTAAACAGTGATTTGAAAACAATAAAATGGCGATTGACAAAGCTGGAGTAACAGCGAGGTACTAGTGCTAGTCAACGGCGGAAAAGAACTGGTAGGCGGGTGTGGGGACTACCCACTATATAGGATCACGCTGACGTCTGTCACATGACGTCTGCTGGGAAAGCTTGCTGTGCAGTCCTTACGCCAGAGGGCGCACTCCTATAAGTAATGACCTACTGCAGGAACCCTCTCGAAGCAAGATTTACTGTTACAGGTGAGTAACCTGTTTTTCTAGGATCGTGGATATGTTGTTCTATCCACACTGGTTGGTAGACTCCTAGCAGTTCTCCAGGAGGAGGGAGGCAAGGCGCACATCCTCTACTTATGGAACAAGATTGGAGAACTGAGGCCCCAAAACCAGCAACCGGCGTGACTAGGTTGATGTGGTAATCGGAAATAAAGGTGTTTGCTGACTTCCCTAGAAGCAGCCACTGATGCAGCAGTATGGCAAGTGGAATGACTCCTTATCCCTATGGGAGGCTCCTTGCCCACCAACTGACAGCAGAGATCAATGCAAGCTCTAATCCATCTGCCAATCATCCACTTGGCTGCAGGTCTGCCAGGTGCAGCTTCAGCGTAGGTGACAAACAGCTGATTAACCTCTCCCCGTGCTTCAGCCGTACGCTCCTTGTAATAGGAGCACTCGTCTCAGGTCCAAAGTATGGAGCCTGTACTCGGCCTCCGAGGTGTAACTGGGGTAGTACCACTGGCAGAGTCATCACCCGATTTAGGTGAAACTCTGACACCACCTTTTGAAGGAACTTTGGGTTGGGGCGCAGGACAACCTTGTCCCTGTGGAAGACCAGATAAGGAGATTCGACAGAGCGCCTGGAGCTCCCCAGTCCTTCTGGCCGACGTGATAGCCATCAAGAAGGTGGTCTACCATGACAGATGCGACATCTCACACCTGTGCATCGGTTCAAATGACTTGCCCATGAGCTTTGCCAGTACCAGCAGTAGATCCCACGGTGATGGTGGTTCACACACTGGAGGGGAAATACAGTCAAGGCCTTTAAAGAACCGCCAGATCATCTTCTCTTGTGCTACCATCTGCTGACCAGCCCACACCTGGTACGGAGAGATGGCTGCTATGTGTACCTTAAGGGTCGTAGACCAAAGACCCCCTTTGGAGAGAGACCAAAGGTAGTAGAGGATGCTAGCCACCGGACAGGATGAAGGGTCCAGGCCCTTGCCCTAACACCAAATGGAGAATCTTTTCCATTTGAAGGCATAGCACCTCCTGGTCGATTCCTTCCTAGAAGCCTCAACTACACTGAGGACATCATCGGAGAGACCCAAAACCTGGAACTCTAGCCGCTCAGGAACCAGGCTGTCAGGTGCAGGGATTGAAGATCCGGATGGAGTACCTTCCCCTGACTGACAGCAGGCCCGGGCGTGCTGGAAGACGCCTCGGGAGACTGATGCTGAGGAGATCTGGATACCAGAACTGGCGGGGCCAGTCTAGGGCAACCAGGATCACCTGTGCCTTGTCCTTTCGGACCTGAAAGAGCATACTGTGGACCAAGGGAAGTGGAGGGAAGGCACAGAAGAGGCCTGGGGTCCATGGCCTTGAGAAGACATCCCCCTGCAACGAGCCCTGCTGAGGGGGGAGGGCATGGAACAGCCTCAGCTTTCTGTTCTCCCTGGAGGCAAACAGGTCCACCTGAGGGGTGCCCCTCTGGGAGAATAGACTGTAAACTACCTCTAGGTGGAGAGACCACTTGTAGGACGCCTTGCCCAAATGGCTGAGGGCCTCTGCCAACTGATTCGAGGCTCCTGCCACATGGATGGCTAGGAGATCAGCCTCCAGTCAGCTCACGAGGGTCCAGATGTGGAGCGCTTCCCTGCACAGAGGCTGGGAGTGCGTGCTGCCCTGTTTGTTGAGGTAGTACACAGTCGTGGTGTTGTCTGTCTGGACTTGAACCACTCGACCCCAAAGGAAAGGAGCAAATGCAGCCAGCGCCTGCTGAACTTCTTGGAGCTCCAGCAAGTTGATATGACATCAGGATCCCTCGGGGGTCCAGAGCCCATGGACTCCAATTCCCCATGTGGGCACCCCAGCCTGTGAGAGAGGCATCGGTCATCAGGATGACCATCTGCTTGGGGCAGACAAACAGGATCCCTCCCTGCAGATGTTCCAGGATGGTCCATCACTGGAAAGCATCAGACATCTTCTGGTTTACTGTGACTAGCTGGTCAAAGTGACCTAGACAATGAGACCACTGGCTGGCCAGCTCCCACTGAAGGTGGCGCATATGCCACTGGACCCATTGGACCATGGAGGTGCAGGCTGCCATGTAACCCAGAAGTCGGAGGAAGTCCCGGGTAGGGTACAATTGTCCAACCAGAAATGATCGGGCAAAGGAGGACAGAACATCCATCCTGTCTGCCAGGAGCCTGGCTCTGGCTCGGCCCCGATGAAGCAAATCGCCTGCGAGGGCACAGGTTCCGAATTGGCCTCACTGATCTGGAGGCCAAGGCTGAGGTAGGTTTGGAGGGCCAGATGCCTGGACACCTCTACCTCCAGTCTGGAGGGACCTGCTATGAGCCAATTGTCGAGACAGGGGTACACCCTAAGCCCTCAACGCCGAAGATGGGCTGCAACCACTGCTATGCATTTGGTGAAGACCCTGGGGGCCGATGACAGGCCGAACGGCATGGCTTGGAACTCGTAGAGGGTACCCTCCACCCTGAAGCAGAGGAACCTTCAGTGTGACGGATGGATTAGGACGTGAAAGAATGCATCCTGCAGATCCAGGGAGCAGAACCACATGTTCTGCTCGAGAGATGGTATGATCTGAGACAGCTGACGGAGTATGGGCAGATATCTTTTCCTCACGTTGGAGCACGGGCTCAGCTTGGAGGGTACTGCTCGAATTCCAGAGGCAGTCCCTGGCTGACCATTTCCAAGACTCACCTGTCTGTCGTGACAGCGGACCAGGCAGACAGACAGGAAGTGGCAGAGCCGGCCCCCCACGGGAGGACCCACAATGGTCATGGCAGGCACTGTGCAGGCTTGGAGAAGGATCCAGCGGGGGGCCACGCCAGGACCATTCCCTACAGGCCTACGGACTGCCGAAGCCCCTGACTTGGGTCGAGGGCACCAAGACTGAGCCTGCTGCTGCTGCCCAGATTGGTACTGGGACTACTTAGTTGCAGGGGCAGAAGTCAGAAAATGCTTTCTTTTCTACTTCTTCGAACCCTGGGGTTCCTTCCGGGCAGAGGTAACGGAGACCAAGGTGGCACTAGACTTCTCGATACGCTGGAGGTGACCGACTCCTGGACCAAACAAGTCAGTACACAGGAAAGGAACGTCCGCCAGTTTGTGCTGGATGTCTGCTGTAAAGGTCGAGACTCTCAGCCAAGCCCTGTGATGCATGGCAACTGCGGCTGCCACTGAATGGGCACAAGATTCCTCAATGTACAGAGTCATCTGGAGCTGCTGTTTAGCAACAGCCAGACGCCAGTCATAGACCTGCTTGACCATGGTTTGAAGGTCTGCGGGGAGATGAGGAAGCACCTCATCCAGAGAGCCCAAGAGGGCATGGGAGAAGTGTGCCATAATGACAGCTGAACTCGCCTGTCGGAGACCAAGCGAGGAGGCAGCATTGACCTCTCTAGCTGAATGGTCCAGCTTCTTGGACTCTGTACGGACATCTATCAGTATCTCTAGGGTTGCCAGAGCACCGAAACACAGACTCGGTCACCAGCCCCTTAGCCGAGGGGTGCAGTGTGAACCCCGAAGGGGAGCTGATAGGAACCGCATACTTGCGGGCCCATCCGGGCTGAAGGCATAGAGCAGGAGGCTGGATGTTGCCAAAGCTCCAAGCTGCTTCTTGGAGGGCTGCTTGTGAGACTTAGTTGGCCTATCGTTCGAGAGTGTGAGACTTCAACCGTTGGGGGAAGGGGGGCACCCGATGGGAGCTCTTGGAAGGGCCGGAGAGAAATGAAAATTACGTACCTACCGTAATTCCTGATCTTTCTGTGTATCTTCACCATTCATCACATTTGGATTCTGGCCGGAGGTCACGACCCTGCAGGAGCTTTTTTTTTTGGATGGGCGGAGTCAACACACCGACCACTGCGTGGCTCTCGCGGGTTGGCCATTAGGTGTTGTCGACCACACCCTCTGGCCAGTTCTGAGTCGCCATAGAGTAAGAAAGGGTTGGGAGGGACAAGGAAGCCCAAGGGACAGACAACGGAAAAGATATACAAACTAAAAGGAGACATAAACGACGGAGAGGACAGATAGTAGATTGAGAAAAACTAAGGGGATTGGGAAGGGGCCCCAATTTCTGGAAGCAGAAAAGAAGAGGGAAGGAGGGAGGGAAAAAAGAAATGGGGAGGGGGGAGGACACCCCCTTGACTGTTGGCGGTCTCCAGATTGTATAGGGACTGCGAAGGATAAGCCAGAAGGTTGAGTTGCCAGAATTCAAGGCACAGAATCACTGGCAAAGACTCCAGCATGAGCAGAAGCAGCAATTCTGGAAGAAAGGGACAGGAAACAGGGTTGTCCTCCCCTGAAACTACACATCTGGAAGGAGAGAAACAATAAGTCTCCTAAATTAAATTGAGGGATGAGTCCCTAAGGACAAGAAAGGAGGAGAACAGAGGAAGAGAGACAGAAAAGAAGGGAGGGCAACCACCAACCCCCTCCCCAAAGGGGTGGAGCCAAGGCACTGAGGAGACAAGTGCCCTCTCCTCGATCTCTCACACCATCTGTCACAAGGTAAAAATCCCTGCGTGCCCAAGGTCACCCGCTCCTGAACAGCAGAAAGGAAAGGGGGGGGGGAATAAAAAGGGGACCAGAGGGAGGGGGACCCAGAGACTGAGGCCCCAGGGGCATGGTGGGTGTGATTTGTGATGAATGGTGAAGATACAAAGAAAGATCAGGAATTACAGTAGGTACGTAATTTTCATATCTTATCTGAGTCAATCTCCACCATTCATCACATTTGGGTGAATACCAAACCCCACCGATGGGGGCCCTAGACCCTAAAGTACTAAGTCCCTTAGCTCCAAGTGGGGGAAAAACACTGCAGAGGCCTGAGACTGGGGAGTGTGAGACGGGGACCCCCCAGAGGGGGCAGGAGGCTGCCCCGACAGACGCCGCCTCACTCTATGGGAGAAAAGGTGGGTTCTCTGGTATGCGGAGGAAGTCACCCTACGACGGGCCAAGGGGGACAACCGGGAAAGACGCTGCCATGCCGTCCGCCTAGTGCAGATCGGTCCCTACGACTCTGGAAGCTACCTCGGTGTCGTAAGATGGCCTCACTTGGTGCCTTGCTAGCTCCAGGCCACGTGCATAGAGTGCAATGGCTTTTCTGGTTACCTCTAAATCAGGAATAGAGGCTATGAGTTGACCTAGCCTGGACCACAGAAACCTATCATAGGCAGCACAGTGGGTCTGATAAGCAGAAATAGAAAGAAGCAACCGTGCTGAGTAGAGGGTCCTCCCCCCCCATACTGCAAGTCAAAATCCGGAATCTTGATCTGGGGGCCGGTCACAGTGGAGGGTGCGAAGCCCATCGGGAGTGTCCAGCTGCGTCAGTCTTGACTGATGATGAGGCATACGACCTGGAGACTCCGGGGGGAATTAATACCTCTGGCTCACATCCCTAAGGACTGGGACTCCAGAAAAGGGTCTTTGCCAGAACCACAATGATGCCTCCTGGAAAGGAGCTGGCCAGACGGGCACCACAAGAGTGTCCACACTGAAATCGTCTAGGAAGGCACGCGTCGAATGCTCCAGATTGTGCTGAGTGGGTGGGGTGACATGCAGGTCTTCCATCATCCTCACAAGGAAACGCCGATACTCTGCGAGATCAGCAGCAGGGGAGACGTGGACGGAGGGCTCCTCTCCTCCCAAAGAGGATGATGAAGAAGCAGACAACCTCAGAGATCCAGAGGTTGGATGCTCAGGGGGAGGGTGGAACACCAACTTGTCCATGGCCCTGACATACGTAGGGAAGTGAGCAGCTGCACCCCTGAAGCTCCCAGAAGAGAGGTCCCCTAGGACCAAGAATGCCTGGGAGAGCAGGAGATGGTGACAGAGGAGTTGGGGCTAAGTCAACAACAGAAGGCGACCGTCCTCTGTCCGGGCAAGAGAGCGCACCAGGAGCCCCAAGGGAAGGAGGAGCTCTGTAAAACCCAACAGCCGATCAACCATGCTGGAACTGCCTAGGCTGTGTCCTGAAGAATCCCCCATGAGGTGAGCAGGACTGTGGAATTCCAAAAGGACGGTCCCTTCCCTCCAAAGACCAGGGCCCTCTCAAGGAGACTAAGACGGAACAACGGGGTCCACGCTATGACTCCTTCCTGAACCCGGGTGGGTCCCGGAAAAGGATCGCCGCATTGAACCCCGGCCCCTCTGAATCCGAAAAACAGCCTCCTCCTCGCAAACACCAGCCTAGGCAGCTGATAACCCTGGTCAGTCCCCGAGGGGACCACCCAGTGAGTAGCACCCTCCCCTCCTGTGGGTGCTCCAGCAGACCCTAAAGTCGGGCGATCCAGGCACACCACCTGAGGGGGTAACCCACCTGAGGGGGGCAGAAAACCCTCCGAGCCCAGGCTGCAGGGCAATAGTAGCCTGTACTACCACCTGCTGGTCAGCACCCCTGACTCCAGACTCGGGGGCTCCCGCCCACTCCTCAGAGGGAGGCTGGCTCCGGTCAGCCAAGGAAACTACCAGGGTGTCCACATGGGCTGCCAACTCCAAAGAGTCGGACAGCCAGTCCGAACCAGACTCTGAGTCCATCTCCGAAGATGTAGAGACCAAAGTCCGGTGCCAGACCGTACATGGACGCCCGCTCCTGTCTGGACCCAAGAAGGCGTCAGTCTGGGTGTCCGCACCACTGCCTGCACCGAACTCCCCCATGGCACCGTGAACGGTGCCTGAAGAGACGGCGTCAAGAGCGGCAGCACAGCCGATGTCTGCCATGGGGACGGCGCCCCAAGTGGCACCAGAGCTAAACACAGTGCCGGCCCAAGCCTCAGCGCCAAACAGTCAAAGACTGCGCTGTAGAACCTCCCCCAGTGCCGACAGCACCATTGGTGCCGCGAACGGTGTCGACAGCAGAGATGGCACAGAGCGGCAGACCAGCGCCATCAGGGCCCACGGCCCAAAACGGCACCGACGGACGGCGTCAAGGACAGTGCCG
Organism: Neoceratodus forsteri; assembly: GCA_016271365.2. Lineage (NCBI taxonomy): Eukaryota > Metazoa > Chordata > Ceratodontiformes > Ceratodontidae > Neoceratodus > Neoceratodus forsteri. The sequence continues at coordinate 171,803,458 of CM057449.1, read as the reverse complement.
ATTCAGGCTTCCCAGCCCGGGGGAGCCTTTGCCCCCAAAGGAGGCGACTGCCAGAGCAGTGTTCTCCCCGCCTCCAGGAACCGGACTGGCTTCTGCACCACCAAAGGGGCTTCTGCGATGGCGAGGCTACTGGAAGCAGAAGCCCCCTCTGCCACAGTCCGTAGAGAACCAGGAGGGAACCCGGAGAATAGGCAGAGAGACTGCGGCTTGGGCCGACGAGTGTGCGCCAGTCCCCCCCTAAAGTCGGCAGAGCTCATCCAATTTTCCGCGCACGCTGATCAATGACAATGGTCCATGGAGAAGCAGGCGTCGCAAGAATCCATGTTGTGAAGCGGGCCAAGACACACAAGACAACGATCATGCTAGTCAGTAACCGAGTACCTGCGGCCGCACAGGCACTGACGCATAGGGGGACGCCCTTTCAGTGATTTTTGCCCTCCGACCAAGACATGATCGACGGAAAAACAATTCAAAACCAGACTCGATGTCACTGAAATATAATAAAAGGAACAGTCTTACCACAGCGGTGTCGAGTAGGCGAAACGGAAAAGGCAGGTAAAACGTTTTCGGTGTCGAAGACACGAGAAAGCAGTTGTTGATAGCAGCTCCACACTAGGTGCGACCTCTACAGTGGGAGAGCAGCGCAGTTGGTTCATTGATTCTGCCCATCCAAAATAAAAAAACGCTCCCGCAAGGTCCTGACCTCCGGCCAGAACCCAAATATGATGAATGGTGAAGATTGACACAGATAAGATCTGCAGCCCCTCCAAGTCAGGGACAGAGACCACAGGTGGAGCCCCAGTGAGCTGGGTCTCCTCCTCGGTAACCGGTAGGATCGGAGTCCTGAATAAAGAATTGTCGGCCTCACCAGTTGACAATGGGCGATTACGATTTCGACCTGGTCGTTGTCCCGCGTCTGAGTCGGCTGGCCTGACAGGGGTACCATGAAGCCAACAGCTGAAGTCGCAATTTCGATCGAAGTCGAGATGGGAGACTCCTGGGACCGAGATCTCTCTGTCCCAAGAGTGTTGTCGATGCAACAAATCTCTCAATCCTTTACCCTTTTTGCAGGACTAGGAGGTGTGCGAACTAGATGGGCTCTCTCCTTTTGTCGGGAGAGACTGGCAAATCTCCTTGAAGGATATGGAAAAGGAAGAGCCCAGTTTGAGCAGAACAAAGACCGACAGTGAAGAGGAGTGCTTGGCGGCGCAAGCCGCCTTCTCCTCGAAGACCTTCATTTGCTCCAGTTGGTCAGCGGATCCCGCAGCTGCAGAGATCACATGATGGGCGTCTTTGGATTTGACTGGCGTGTGCCATTTTTACAATCGTGTGAAGCGCAAACATGCGAGGTGATCGTCCAAAACTGTAGGATGGAAGGCACAACAAAAATTGCAGGTCTGAGTTCCATACACATAGCCCAGGCAGTAAACGCATGTGGCGTGCGTGTCAGTAAGGGACACCTGCCCGCGCGGACCCTGGGCGAGGACTTGTCCTTCATCGCAGTCGCCATCCTCTGATTTTTGGTAACTTATCCGAAGGATTAAACGCCATGGCCTACTCAACGCGGAAGCGGTAAGGAGGTAACCTGAATCTTCCAGCGGTTGGTGCCGTCGGGGCCTTCGGTGCCATGGGCCCTGTCGACGCCGACTCGTCTCTCAGCGCCGTGGGCCCTGTGCCGACGCTGCTTGCGGCGCCATGACCCTGGATTCGGCGTCGCCTTTTGCCATGTCTCGCCTCGGCGCAGAGGTTGAGCACGGCGCTGTGGGGCCTTCGGCGTCGTCAGTCGGTGCCGTTGGTGCTCTCGGTGCCGAGGAGCCTAGCGGTGTCGTGTTCGGCGCCGAGTCCGCCTCCGAAGCCGTCGGCACTGCTTCGGGCCTGGCGGTGTCGTTGGCGCCGAGGCTGTTGCTGGGGCTGCCATCGGCGCCGTCTCTGTCCTTAGTACGCCCCGGTGCCAGTGGACTTCATGTGCAGCGGCTGGCCTGGCTCTGGACCTTTGGCCGAGCTGCCCTAGGCGCCTTCTGTCAGCCCGTGCGAACTGTGGGAGGCTACAGGTGCCACCCTCGGCCACTGCTCTGACTGCCGGGCCCTTTGGTAAGGTCGCCTTCCCTCGCCCTCCTACCGTTTGGCTTAGGGCCTCAGACTCTACCTCTTCCGAGTCGGAGTCGGACAGGCAGTCACACCCTTCGGGGTTGTCTGCAGAGGAGGGCAAGCCTGTGGTCTCGACGACGAGTCACAGCCAGCCCCCTTCTGAGGAGCGTCAGATTCTTCCCGAGCTTAAGGTCAGTGGTACTGACCAGCAGGCTATGGTGCGTGCCACCACTGCTATGCAACCTGGCCTTGGGGGGTTCCTCGACCCCTCGGCGGTGGTACCCCCTCCAGTAGTGTGTCTCGATCGCCCAACTTTGGGGCCCATTGGGAAGCCTGCAGGAGGGGAGGGTGCTGCTCCCTGGGTCTCCCCTTCGGGGGCAGCCCAGGGCTGCCAGCTACCTAGGCTGGCCCTCTCGAGGACCAGGACCCTCTCGGACTCTGAGGGGTCGAGGGGTGCGAGTCTGCGCGTCGGCCTTTCTCTGGGGTCCACCCCGGCCCTGGGCGAAGCAGGTCACGGACTTCGCCCTTCCCTTCCGGTTCCTTGAGGGGCCCCATTCTTCAGAGGCAGGGGACCATCCTTCTGGATCTATACGGCCCCGGTCACCTCACTGGGGGGATTCTTCTGGGTGCAGCCTCGGCAGTACCAATGTGGTTGTACAGCTGTCGGCTGAGAAGTCTTCCGGGATATCCTCCTCGGGTGTCCATGGTCCGCTCCCTAGCCCTGGCAGAGGTCAGCCGACTACTACTCTCAGCTCTGCCCTTATCCCTCTGCCACATTCTCCAGCGCTCCCAGGCATTCTTGGTCCTAGTGGCCTTCTCACCTGGGAGCAGTTCAGAGCAGTGGCTGCTCGGTTCCCTGCCTATGTTAAGGCCATGGACAGCCAGGTTTTTCAACCTCCCCCCGTGCAGCCACCCTCGGAACGCATAGTGACCTCCAGCTCTTCATCCCCCTCTTCTGGGGGAGAGGAACCATCTGTCCATATCTCTCCTGCCGCTGATCTCTCCGAGTATCAGCGTTTCCTCGTGAGGATGATGGAGGACCTTCACCTTTCTCCTGTCTGTGAGCAATCCTGAGCATGCGGCGCCACGCCTTTCTAGGCGATTCCAGATGACCACCCTTGTGGTGCCGCCCTGGCCTGCTCCCTTCGGGAGCGTCCATGTGTTTCTGCAGAGGCCCTTCTCTGAGTTCCTGCCCTAGGGACCTCAGCCAGAGGTATTCGCTCCCAGGGTCTCAGGTTCTATGCCTCATCCGCAGTCGGATTGGCGCACCTGGACACCACTGGCCAGACTTGGCGCCTTCACCGTGACCGGCCCCAAATCAAGACTCCTTGGATTTTGACTTCTTGGGGGGGGGGGGAAGGAGAGAGAGGACCTTCTACTCGGCACGGTTGCTTCTCTCCATCTCTGCTCATCAGGCCCACTATGCAGCCTACAACAGGTTCTTGTGGTCCGCGCTAGGTCAGATCCTAGCTGCTTTGCCTGACTCTGAGCAAACCAGGCAAGCCATCACGCTCTCTGCATGCGGCCTAGGGCTAGCAAGGCACCAAGCAAGGGCATCTTACGATGCCAATGAGGTAGCTACCAGGGTCGTAGGGACAGCGATCTGCACCAGGAGATCGGCCTTGCTTCGCCTTTCCCGGTTGTCACCCTTGGCCCGGCGTAGGGTGATTTGCTCCGCTCACCAGGGAACCTCTCTCTTTTCCCGTAGGGCGAGACGACGTTTGTCGGGGCAACTTCCTTCCCCCTCTGGGGAGACCCCGTCTCGCTCTCCCCACTCTCGGGCCTCATCAGGCCCAGAAGGTTCCCCCCTCTTAGTGTGTCACCCACTGAGGGCTAAGGGACTCTGTCCCTTAGGGTGCAATAGAATCAACCCCTTCGAGAGCTTGAGCTCACCCATCTGTGATGAATGGTGAAGACTGGCACAGATAAGATATAAAAATTACGTACCTACCGTAATTATGATCTTTCTGTGTATCTTCACCATTCATCACAATCCCACCCGCCATCCCCCTGGGGCCTCAGTCTCTGGGTCCTCCTCCCTCTGTGCCTACCCCTCTTCTTGAGCGCGGTAAAGTTGGGACACACAGGGGGGTAATTTCTTCCCTAAGGGTTACAGCTAGAGTGGCACTCCTTCTCTACTACATACCTCCACCGCTACGGGGTGGGAGATGGTGGTTGCCCTCCTTCTGTTATCCATCTGTTTAAAAAAAAAAAAGTCCCTGTACCCTGTCCTTCTCCAGAATAGCCGACTCTGCTTTTGGGGTATTGCCAGTTATTCTGTGCCTTGAATTCTGGCAAGAAAGCTTTGCTACTCCTTGCAGTTCCTATACAGTCTGGTGACAGACAAGGGTCTTGGATCCTTGTTGCCTCTCACTCTCTCCTAAATTTTCTCCCCCCCTTCTTCCGTTTCCAGAGATTGGGGCCCCTACCCAATCCCCTTAGTCTTACTTCTTCTATGCTGTCCTCTCAGTCATTATTTCTCCTTTTAGTTCAGTTTTTCTCTTCCTTTTTCTGTCCCTTGGACTCTTGTCCCACCCTCTTACCTCTCCGGCGACTCAGAACTGGTAGGCAGGCAGAGTCGACGCAGCCTAACGGTTAATCCTCGAGCGCCACGTAGTACGTCAGCCTCGAGGGTGGCGCCGATGCTGCGTCGGCTCCGCCTATCCTTTTTAAGAAAAGGCTCCCGTGGGGTCCTGATCTCCGGCCAGTACCCATCTCTGATGAATGGTGAAGATACACAGAAAGATCATAATTACGTTAGGTACGTAATTTTTATTTCTTTTAGGTTTCAGGCAGGATCTGCTAGAATACAGAACTTCCTGAGCTCCCCATAGCAGCTGCAAAAGGCTGACATTTGTACTCAAGTAACCTCTGGTGTTCTACAGTCTTCTCAAATCATATATATATATATATATATATATATATATATATATATATATATATATATATATATATACACATATACATATATACATATATACACACATACACACACACACACACACACTTCAACAGTAACACCAGATATTTTCTATACAAAAGTGATCCCATTATCAGTTTCATTTCCATATATTGATTTGCACATTTTCTTATATTACCAGATGTAGATATGTGGGAGCGGGGAGACAAAGAGCAGGAGACAACAGAGAGAGAGAGAGAGAGGCAAAGAATTGCGAGATTGTTCTGGTTGATCAAGTCCGAAGTCTCACAGGAAAATCTGGCTGCACAACCAGACAGAAGAGACCAAAGAAGGAAAGATCCTTGCATTTAAACACATTCTCCAAAATAAATGGGACAGAGTCCTATTCTACCCTCTCACACCACCCACCCAGAAGATATGACTCTGCTCCGCCCCTTGACGCCAAGACACGCGAGACACCGGTCATGCTGGTCGGTAACGGAATACTTGCGGCCCGCCACGGACACCGGCGCATAGGGGCCGGCCATAGAAAACTTCTTGCCCTCTGGCCGAGACATGACCTCACAGGAAAAAACACCAAAAACAGACTCGACGTCGCAAACTTTAAATAAAAAGGAAAGATCTTACCAGCGACGTCGAGTGGAGGCAGAACCCAGAACTAGCAGGTAACCGACGGACTGTCGAACGAACGAAAAGCAAAGGCCTAAAAATTTCTTCACAAGTTTTTCTTCAGTTGGCTTCCCATGAGGCGACCTCGACGGCGGGAGACGAAGAACTGGTAGGCAGGCGGAGTCGACGCAGCCTAACGGCTAATCCTCAAGCGCCACGTAGTACGTCGGCCCCGCCCATCCTTTAAAAAAAAAAAAAAAAAGGCTCCCACGGGGTCCTGATCTCCAGCCAGTACCCATCTGTGATGAATGGTGAAGATTGACACAGATAAGATCAGAATGTTTGCTAAGGATGGGGGTTGAAACAGTGGCGGAGGAAGAGAAAGATGGGCCCCAGTGCAGGTTGTAATTGTGGGCCCCACCCCACCCTTCAACCTCCGCCCCACCATCTACGTTCACGTTTGGGCCCCGAGGGTGGAGGGACTAGGGAGGCAATGGGCATAGCAGCAGCAGGCATCTCCTCGGCTCGAGAGCCACAACAGCAGCAGCGAGGTTAGCCATGAAGCGCACAGCGCGAGACCGAGTTAGGGGAGAGAGGCTAGAGCAGACTCAGAATAAGGCAAGAAGCAACGTCTTGCAAATTGCATGATCCTCTTCCTCCACAGTGCATCACCATCACCTCCTGGCTGGCCGTAAAAAAAAAAAAAACACCTGCCCTCTCACCACCAGTAAGTACACAATGACAATATACACAATAATCCAATACTTACACCCACTACGGTAATGCGATAGAGACCTGCTGCCTGAGTAGTGCACTACTTGTGACACAGAGACTATAGTAGAGTGCACGCTGCGTGATGACCACCGTTGACTCTAGTCTCGCCCACTTGCCTTGCCTGCGCGGCATGCTCCCGATCTGCAACTCTGTCAGTGCTGCCATCTGCAGTACAGAAGTAGTAGTGGCACCGGCCACGGCAGGCTATGGCTGACAGCTCTGGAGTTACTGAGTCAGCTGGGGCTGTCAGACAGTCTACACAGACAAGTCAAGTTAGCAATCGAGAAAAACTTGATTTTTACAAATGGGCCCCAAAGTGTGTCAGGTCTTTGTGCCACTGCACTGGCTATTCCTCCGCCACTGGGTTGAAAAGCCTTATAAAATAGTTAAGCTACAATTGCAGTGAGTGAGTTTTTTTTGTTTTGGAAGAATGAGAGATTTTTACAAGAAAGATTTATTTTTGCTTCTGTACAGTCATTCTGAACAGGTTTATGTTTTTTATGTTACTGTAACTACAAATAAACAGTTTTATGGAATTTTACAACTGCTCCTGGTTTTCCCTATGCTTCCTGACCTGTGCCTCGACAACAGGTGGGAGGAGCCAGCGTTTATACCATTATGCAAATTTTAAAGGGGAAAGAGACATGTCAACCAGTGTGGATAAAACATATCATACACGATCCTAGAACCATGTTCTGCTTGAGAGATGGAATGATCTGGGACAGAGTTACCAACCTGAAGGTGCGAGACCTGAGAAACTTGTTCAGGTTGCGCAGATCTAGAATTGGGCACTGCCCATCTGTTTTGGGACAAGGAAGTACCTGGAAACAAACCCTGGGTTGACTGGGGGGGTCCGTGACTCTGACCACTGCCTCCTTGCAGAGGAGCTGGGTTATGCTGTCTCGGAGAGCTGACCGTCTGTGTACACCTTCTCCTACCGTGGGGCTTGGCTTGGTGGGTACTGCTCAAATTCCAGAGGCAGACCCTAGCCGACCACTTCCAGAACCCACCTGTCCGTGGTAACAGTAGACCAGGCAGAAAGGAAGTGGCGGAGTCAGCCCCTCATGGGAGGACCCAGGGGAGGCGTGGTGGGCATGAGGTGGTCGCCCCCATCCTGTCACTGGGCAGGGTAGGAGGAGGATCTGGCCAAGGGGCCGCTGGGTCCCTTCCATCCGGGCTTTCGGACCGCTGAAACCGCTGACTTGGGCCGAGCACACCAAGACTGAGCCTGCTGCAGCTGCCCAGACTGGTACTGGGCTGGCTTGGCCACAGGGATGGAAGGCTGAAAAGGCTTGTGCTTCTGCTGCTTGGAACTTTTAGATTCCTTCTAGGCAGAAGCAACGGAGTCCAAGGTGGCACTGGACATCTCGATGCATTGTAGGTGACCGTCAACACTGGGAACGAACAGGTCGGTGCCCAAGAAGGGTATATCCGCCAATTTGTGCAGGGTTTCTGCCGTAATGGTAAAGACCCTCAGCCAAGCCCTGTGGTGTATGGCAACTGCGGCCACCACTGAACGGGCACAGGAGTCCCCAATGTCCAGAGCCGTCTGAAGTTGCTGTTTGGCCACAGCCAGATCCTGATCCCGGACCTGCCTGACCATGGTCTGCAAGTCCACGAGGAGATGAGGAAGTACCTCATCCAAAGAGCCCAAAAGGGCATGGGAGAAGCATGCCATGAAGACAACCGAGCTTGCCTAACAGAGACCAAGTGAAGAGGCAGCAGACACTTTTTTGGCTGAGTGGTCCAATTTTTTGGACTCCTTGTCCGGTGGGTCTACCAGAGTCTCCTGTATTGCCAGAGCCCCGAAACATGGAGTTGGTCACCAACTCCTCAGCTGAGGGGTGTTATGTGAACCCTGAAAGAGAGTTGATGGCCACTGTGTATTTGCAGGACAGCCAGGCCGATGGCGCAGGACAGGAGGCAGGGTGCTGCTAAGGCTACAGGGCCAGGCCAACAATGGCTTTGGCCTCTGGAAAGGCCTCAGTTGGAGAATCCCCTTTGTTCAGGGCATCTGTTAGGGGATATCGAGCCCGCTTTTGAACAAGCTCCAGAGGCATCCCCGTGGCTTCGGAGACGAGACAGAGAATGCACATGAAGGAGCTCCGCCCTCCTCTGTCGGGAGACCCCCTAGCGACTCGTCAACAGACAGGAGTGCAGCGAGGAGTCCTCAGACTCCAGAGTCCGCACTGATCAGCCGACCACCTTGTCACCTTTAACCCGCTGCGGATGGTCGGGCATAAGAGTGACTGACAGCCTGTGTGGAAGACCCATGGCTGGCTGAGACTCCTTGATCGGGGCCCCCGGAGGCTGCTTAGATGGCGGCTCCACCACTATCGGTGGCGAGGCCTGCTTCGGCCGAGCCAGGAGGGCCTTTACCGACTCCGCAGGCGGAAGGACGGTGTTGACTGGCTCCGGAGGTGTCGGCCCAACAGGCGGCAGCCATCTGATAGCCGGGGTCAGCTTCAGCTGGGCCAACTCCGACTGTTGCCACATAAGGTCCTCGTAGCGTTGGCGCAACTTGTGCTAAAGCCTCTTCTCTCCAGAGGACGAACAGCAGCGATGCTGCTTCTTGTAATGCCCAGAGTGGTGTCGATGGGATTTCTTAGACCTTCCGAATGAAGAAGATCGAGATCTCGACCTTGACCACCGGGGGTGCTCGGAGGGAACCGGGGAGATCCGCAGCTCCTCCTGGTCATGGCAAGGGACAGCAAGGAGGTTCCCAGCGGGCTGGATCTCATCGGTGGGTCCTGGTAGGACTGGAGTCCTAAACAGAGAATTGTCTGCCTCATCGAGAGACAACGGGTCAATGGGGTCGATAATTTCGATCGGGTCGTTATCCCACGTCTTTGTTGGCTGGCCTGACGGAGCACGTGAGCCAGCGACCAAGGCGCAGTTTGAAACCAGAGATTCCTGGGACGAAGACTGTTCTTGATCCCAAGAACGAGGACGGCAAGTCTTTTCTCTTGACTCCTTTTCCCCTTTTCGGGGACGTGAGCTGTGCGCACCGCTGATGGGTCCTCCCCTTAGTTGGGAGGGACTAGCACAACTCCTTGAAGCCTGTGCAGGTGCAGCCCAGTTTCTGCGGGAAAAAGGCAGAGGCCGAAGAGGACTGATCAACGGCCAAAGTCGCCTTCTGCTCGAAGGCCTTCCTCTGCTCTAGATGCACGGCGGACCCCGCAGCCATGGAGACCACCCAATGGGCTTCCTTGGATTTGACCAGCGGGTTCTGTTTTTCCGGACAGCCAAGCTACAGTTGGGTGAGACTATCGTAGAGTATGTTAGGCTGAAACGAGCGACAAAATTGCAGGCCTGGGTATCATGGTCAGAACCCAGGCACTACGCACGTGGCATGTGGGTCGGTTAGAAGCATCTTCTGCCCACAGAGGCATTGGCGGAACCCAGGTGAGGACTTATCCTCCATCGTGGTCGAAGATCATTTGAAAAAAACTCTTATGAGTTTACGTTTTGGAAGTAAATCTGAAGATTTGAGAGCCAGGGCTTACTCAACGCGGGAGCAATGAGGGAAACCTGCTTCTTCCAGTGGAAAGGAAGTTCTGACATCATGGGGCACAGCAGAGCGATATACCACCCGGGTGGGTGGGAGCAGGCAGCTTTAAGACTTCCGGCAAGAATTAAAGGGGAAAGGACACTGCCATCTAGTGTGGATAGAACACATCCATGTTCCTAGAACTGGGCAGTTTTGCGTTGTGTGGGGATGCAAAATGGTCCAACTCTGGTAGACCCCACCTGCTGAACAGGTCTTGTGTGACAGATTGCTGGGAGTTCCCATTTGTGGGTTCTGGATCTTAACCAGCTTGGGACGTCTGTTAAGCTGTTCTGCACACCTGGGACGTGAACTGCCGAGATCTCTGTCTGGTGAGCTACAGCCCATTCCCAAACGCTCAACCTAGTGGCAGAGTTGGTACGAGTGGGTACCCCCTTGTTTGTTGATACAGAACACCACAAACATGTCTGTCTGGAGCAGGAGGTGCCCCGTAAGTATGCCTGTTTGCAATGCTTGCAAAGCATACAGAATGGGCTTCATTTCCAATACGTTGATATGCAGAGACGACTATCAGGGATCACAACCCCGGAGTCCTGCGATCGTGTATATCCCCTTTAGGCATAGGCTGGGGAGCACATCTGTTGTCAACATCTGGGTAGGCTGTATCCTCTGGAAGGGGGTACCCACTGATAGATGGGAAGGCACCAACCATCACTGGAGGGCTTGTCAGACAGGCGGTGGGATTGAAGATCATCCCAATACTGATTCCATTGGGCTCTCAGTGTCCACTGAATCGTCCTCATATGAAGTCTGGCCAATCTTACGGTGGCAATGGTTGCCACCATGTGGCCGAGAAGTCTGAGCGCACTCCTAGCTGGCACCTGTTGTGCAGACAATGTGATGAGTGAGACCCCTTAGGCGGTTCGCTCTGTCCTCTGGGAAGAAGACCTTCCCCTGAGAGGTGACGAGTAGTGCTCCAATGAACTGAAGCCTCTGAGTTGGCCAGGGTGAGGATTACAGCATGTTTACTGTGATTCCCAGTGCTGCAAAGAGAGAATAAGTGCCTTCCACTGCGTGTTGAACAGCCTCCCTGGACAGGGCTGTAAGAAGCCAGTCGTCCAGGTAAGGGAAGACATAATGGCTTCTCCTCCGGAGGGCTGCTGCCACTACTGCTAGGCACTTGGTGAAAACCATTGGTGCCGAAGAGCAGTGCCCTGAATTAGTAATGCTGACCCTGGAATGAATCTTAGGAATCTCCTGTGGTGCTTGGCTATCAGGATGTGTAAGTATGCATCCTGCATGTACAGGGATGAGAGCCAATCTCCTTGGTGCATCATGGGGAGTAGACCCTGTAGGGCGACTATCCGAAAGCGCCTGTATTCCATGCAGCCGCTGAGGTCTAAGATGGGCCTGAGATCTCCCATTTTCTTAGGTACTAGGAAGAAGAAAGAATAGTACCCTTGTCCCCTCCAAGCAGCTGGTACAGGCTTTATTGCTCTCGTCTGGCAGAGCTCGAATTTCATCCTGGATGAGAGCAGTGTGGGACTGGGAATAAAGGAAAAATAGAAGTGGTCTGTCTGGGGAATATCTTGGTAAATTCTATCAAGTGATCCCACTAAATCAGTTGCAGAACCCATTGGTCAGATGTAACCATCCTCCAACCCTCTAGATAGAGGAAAAAGCAGCCTCTGACCGCCTCTCCTGCTGGATCTGTCTGGAGAGGAGGGTTTGGCCAAAGGTCAGGAGTTAGTGGCGGTAGGCAATGCTCTGGGTGGGTTTGGCTGACCTTTGCCCTGAGCTTCCTGAGTCATGAGAGGGGCCCTTGCGACTGTAGCCTCCTCTCTGTTGCTGGTACCTGGTTTGTTGGCCAGATTTGCCACGAAAATGCTGTTTTTAAAATGGTTTTTGCTTGGACTTATACATCGTCTGGACTGAGAGCACAGCTTTTCCAGAGTTCTGGATTCTGGTAATCTTTTCGGATTTCTCTCTGAAAAGGACCGGGCCCTTAAGCCAAGAGGGTCTTCAAAGGCATACCCCTGTAGTGGCTGCCCTAGCTGCAGTGTCCGCCGAATCATAGGCTGACCTGAGGACGCGAGTGCCTATGTCTGAGCCTGTCTGCATAAGTTTCTCTAGCTCAACCTTTTGCAGACAATCTGGTAGGTCCTGAACTAAATCCATCCCTTGTTCTCACATGGCATTCTGAGACTGTACCATGTGGGTATGGAAGTTCAGAGATCTGATAGTGCAGGTCACAGTAGAATGTACCCGTCTGCCCACTGAATCCAGCTGTTTGGACTCTTCGTCCGGTGGCCGTGTACTTGGATGTTTTGGTCTCTGAGACCTGCCATAAGCGGCTGTAAAGACTATGGAATCAGCTATTGGTTGTTTGCCTAGAAAGGATTCCTCTCGGGGTGTCCTATAGAGGCGATCTGTCTTTTTTGGGATGGCCGAAGTGGAGGGATGTTTCCATGCCACCTTGGTTACATCCTGAAAAGTGTCCACTAGAGGTGGTACAACCACTGGTTTTGGGTCCTTATGGCGCAAATGTTTCGACAATCGACGCCTTTTGGGGTCGAGATACTCTGTCCAAGCCCATTTTTTTTTTTTTACTTTCTTCTTTTTCCTCCTTCCTGCCTCCGGAGCCCACTCCTCCCGTCCGCTCATGTCCCCCTTGCCCACCTTAGGGATCTGCCCCTAGAGTGCCCATCCTCCACTCCTTGCACAGTGGGGTCTGTCCTGTAGGTGGTCCGGGTGGACTTAGGGTGGCCTTCATCTAGGGCTGCCGGAGGGGATTTTCCGTTTTTTCTCCCCTTACGTCCCCTACCCTCTGGGACGCTGAATGCTTGGGACGTACGTCCCAAGTGATGGCGTGCTGATGCACGCCAGAGCCCCTCATCGTCTCGGCATCCCCCTCCCGACTCCATTAAGACGGGCCGCCTCCATCCCCTCTATTGTCGGTGCTTCCACCGGCTACTAGGGTGATGTAGAACGCGGAGCTGCCCAGGTTCCACCCTGAGGGAGGAGAGCATCCGTTAGGATGCTCGATCCTCCCTCCCCCCTGCCGACCCCCAGCCACCCGAGTCCGTTCCCGAACCCGGGTCGCCGGCGCAGCGCGAGGTGTGGCGTCTAGCGCCTCAGCCCTCAGCGCCACCGGGCCGGCTGTCCAAGCCCATGTTTAACTGGATGTGCCGCATCACGTTCATAAGGGGGGGTTCTCAGGTGGGGCTTTGGTGTGTCTCGGGTCCGGGGATGAGAAGTCCCCTCCCCCCCGAAGACCCAGATGAAGATGAGGAGGAATGGTCCAAGTCCACTGAAAAGGAGGACCCAGACCTAGTAGGTCGGCGCTTATGCTTGTGACCCTCTGTGGAGCGTTAAGAGCTCCTGCTCCTTGTCCGGAAGTGCTTTTTGTGGCTGGAGTGACCCATGCAGACAAGTGGAAGGGTGGGCTCTGTAGGCGGAGGAGTAGGCTCCCTGGGATTAGGCTCCTCTACTACTGTACGTTTGGCTAGGAGGACGTCAGCTTTGATAGTGTCCCACCAGGAAGTAAACAGGTCCCTGACCTGAGACAAGTTAAGCCTTAGCTCCTGGTCTGGTGGTTAGTTAAACAGACCTGCCTCCAGACCAGTTGTCCCGTCTGGGGTTGGAGTTGGTGTGCCTGTCAGCCCTGCAGGTATCGGCAAGGCTTTAGGTGGGGGTCCGGGGGTCAGCCAGGTTTTGGGGTGAGGGTGATGCTGGACTGCGGGTCGCTGTGTTCGGTCGAGGTCGGCAGACGATTCTGCGGTTGATGTTATTTGCCTTAGGCTGCCTGGCGTCGGGCTCCTTAGCCTGACAGGGGTGTCGTCTGTCGACCTATCTGCTGCCGTCATCCGTTTTTTCAGACGTCAGGGCCTGGTGGAGGAGTGTGTCATCGTCCGGAGGCCATTCCTCCGTCGCCAGCTTAAGCAATGCTAGGCCCCTAAGGGGTTGAGAGAAGGATGTCCTGCAGTAGACCGAACCCCCACGTCTATCCAGGGAGTCTGCTCCTGAGCGGACAGATTTAGAGGACACTTTCTCCAGTCTGTCACTGGACAATGACCTGATGGTGTCTAAATGGCAGCCAGAAGAATGAGTGTGTGGCCAGATTTTCAGAGATTGTAGGGTGAAAGACCCCCGAGTTGAGCCCCGTCGCCCTTACCTGGGTGGGTGGTCTCCACTACCGTAAGCCTGGTAGAATGTGTTGTCTGGGAGGCAGAGTCCGAACTCCCCCTGGAGGCAGACTGGGAGTCTGACGACCTAGATGCCGACAGAGATCTATCTTTTTTCCTCTCTCTCTTCTTATGGTGACATTTCCCCTGATTTTTAATGAGAAAGGCCCTCCTTGGCAGAGGAATCCTTCTGCACTGCGGCTAATTTCTGCTCTATTAAGTAGGCCTGGATCCTTCTGGCAGCGTATCCTCATCCTGCTATTGAATTTCTGGCAGTGTAGGCAGGTCTCGGTGTCGTGGTCTGGGCCAGAGCACAGCAGGCAGGAAGAGTGTCCATCTCGCAATGGGATTTGCATGCCGCAGGCACACAGACTGGTGCCGGTCCAAGGACATCGGGGAAGTCGACATGCAGAAAAAACAAGTTACTCACCTGTAACAGTTCTAGAAGTGGTATATGTTCATCCACACTGACTGGTATGTCCCTTTCCCTTTAAATCTTGCTGGATGATCTAAAAGCTGGCTCCTCCCTCCCGCCCGAGTGGTATATGCCTTGGCTCCGCCCCCTGACGTCAAATCTTGCCCGCTGAAAACAGAGGGTTGTGTGTCGAAAATGGGGAGGTTAGGTGGGTTTGCGTGGAAGAAAAACAGGTTACTCACCTTTAACAGTAGTTCTAGGAGTAGTATATGTTCATCCACACTCTTTGGCATGTCCCTTTCCCCTTTAAGAATTGCCGGAAGTCTTCAAGCTGGCTCCTCCCACCCACCCGGGTGGTATATACCGCAGCTCCTTCCCCATGACACCAGATATTAGCCTGCTGGAAGTCAGGTTTGTGCGTCCGCAGGCAGGGAGGTCCAGTGGATCCGTGTGGATGAACATATACCACTCCTAGAAAGTACAATTACGTAAGAACTTACCGTAACAGTAGATCTTCGAGAGAGGCTCTTGCAGTAGGTAATTACAACTAGGACTGAAGCCGGCAGGCGTCAGGACCCCACGGAAAAATTTCTAGCTAGCAGTCTCTGGCGGGGGACCGCCCCCACGTCAGACGACGTCAGTATAAAGGGGCGGTCCCCCACGCCCGCCTTCCAGTTCTTTCCCACCAAAGGCCAAAAAGGCAAGATGAGAGAGAAGCGGATGCAGGGAGCGGGAAGGTATTACCTACTGCAAGAGCCTCTCTCGAAGATCTACTGTTAAGGTAAGTTCTTTTGTAACTGTACTATCTTACTTTGAGAGGGCTCTTGTAGTAGGTAATTTCAGATAGGACTGAGTCCTAAGTAGTCTGGAACAAGAAGCAGCAAACGGGAGGAGGAAACTACCCAAATGTAGACCCTCTGGCTGTGAAGGTCTCAAGAAAGAAGACCTTGCAGAACAGCCAACTCGAGGCGAACTCTACGGCGCGAGGCAATGTCCAAACTGTAATGTTTTGTAAAGGTATAGGCAGAAGTCCAAGCTGCAGCTGCACAGATGTCTGCTGCCGACACATTCTTGAAACAAAACAGCAGAGGCAGTGACCCTTCTGGTGGGGTGGCCTCTGACTTGACCCAGCAGGGTCCTGTACTTGTAGCAGAAAGTGATACAATGAGCCAACCATTTAGATAGGCATTGCTTAGAGAAGTACAGTTACGTAAGAACTTACCGTAACAGTAGATCTTCGAGAAATATAGGTTACTCACCTGTAACAGGAGTTCTAGGAATAGTATATGTTGTTCATCCACACTTATTGGCAGGTATCCTTGCCGCTTTAAATCTTGCTGGAAGGTCTTCAAGCTGGCTCCTCCCACCCACCCCGGTGGTAAAACTCTCGGCTCCGCCCCATGACGCCAGATCTGGCCCGCTGAAAGCTCAGGTTGTGCGTCGAAGCCGGGGAAGTCGGGTGGGTCTTGTGGATGAACAACATATACCATTCCTAGAACTCCTGTTACAGGTGATTAACCTGTATTTCTAGGGACATGGATATGTTGTTCATCCACACTTATTGGCAGTCTCCTAGCAGTTCTCCGGGAGGAGGGAGGCAAGGCGCACACCCCCTACTTAGGAAAAGAGACTGGAGAACCGAGGCCCCAAAACAGCATCCCGGCGTGACTCAAGGTTGATGTGGTAGTGGGTAATGAAGGTGTGTGCTGACTTCCAGGTAGCAGCCCTGCAGATTTCCTGGATAGGGACGTCCCTGGAAGCAGCCACCGATGCAGCGGTATGGCGGGTAGAATGAGCTCTTATCCCTCTGGGAGGCTCCATGCCCAACCTATAGCAGAGATCTATGCAGGAGGTGACCCACCTGCTTATCGTCCGCTTGGCTGCAGGTCTGCCAGGTGCAGCTTCAGCGTAAGTGACAAACAGCTGGCGAACCTCTCCCTGAATTTCAGCCGTCCGCTCCTTATAGTAAGCGAGCGCCCTTCTAGGGTCCAGAGTATGGAGCCTATATTCGGCCTCCGAGGTGTGATTGGGGTAGAACACTGGCAGAGTCAACACCTGGTTAAGGTGAAACTCCGACACCACCTTTGGAAGGAATTTCGGGTGGGGGCGCAGGACAACCTTGTCCCTGTGGAAGACCAGGTAAGGAGACTCGGACAGCGCCTGGAGCTCTCCCATCCTTCTGGCCGACGTAATAGCCAAGAAGGCGGTCTTCCACGACAGGTGAGAGAGATCACACCTGTGCATTGGTTCGAATGGCTTGCCCATGAGCTTTGCCAGTACCAGCAGTAGATCCCATGGAGGTGGAGGTTCTCGCACCGGAGGGGAAATGTGATCAAGGCCTTGGAAAAAGCGCCAGACCACCTTTTCCTGCACCACCGACTGCTTTCCGGCCCGTGCCCGGTAAGCAGAGATGGCTGCCAGGTGCACCCTTAGGGTCGTCGACCTAAGCCCTTGCTGAGAAAGGGACCATAAATAGTCCAAGATGCTTGCCAAGAACAGGAGGAAGGGTCCAGGCCCTTGCCCTGACACCAAATGGAAAACCTCTTCCATTTGAAGGCATAGCATTTCCTGGTCGACTCTTTACGGGACGTCTCAACTACATTGAGGACCTCGTCGGAAAGACCCAAGGCCTGGAACTCAGGCTCTCAGGAACCAGGCCGTCAGGTGCAGGGACTGAAGGTCCGGATGGAACACCATCCCCTGACTGACTGAGAGCAGGTCCGGGTGAGCTGGAAGCTGCCTCAGGAGCCTAGAGCTGAGGCTGAGGAGATCTGGATAACAGCACTGGCGGGGCCAGTCTGGGGCTACCAGAATCACCTGCACCTTGTCCCTCCTCGCCTTGAGAAGCACCTTGTGGATCAAGGAAAATGGGGGAAAGGCGTAGAAGAGGCCCGGGGTCCACGGCCTCGAGAAGGCATCCCCCTGCTGAGGGGGGGCGGGCATGGAACAGCCTCAGCTTCGCGTTCTCCCTGGAGGCAAACAGATCCACCTGAGGTGTGCCCCAATGGGAGAACAGATCTTGTACTACCTCCAGCAGGAGAGACCACTCGTGGGAGACAGCCCCTATCCGGCTTAGGGCATCGGCCAGGGAGTTGGAGGCTCCTGCCACGTGAATGGCTAGGAGATCCGCCTCCAGGCTGCGCACGAGTGACCAAATGCGGACAGCTTCCTTGCACAGAGGCATGGAGCGCGTCCCACCCTGGCGGTTTAGGTAGTACATGGTCGTGGTATTGTCCGTCTGGACCTGAACCACTTGACCCCGTAGAAACGGAGCGAAGGCAGTGAGAGCTAGGCGGACCGCTCGGAGCTCCAGCAGGCTGATACGGCATCGGGACTCCCGCGGGGACCAGAGGCCATGCACTCTGTGCTCCCCCAGATGGGCACCCCAACCCAGAGAGGCGTCAGTCGATAGAGAGACCGTCAGCTCGGGGCGGACAAACGGGATGCCCTCCTGCAGATGAGCTGGAACGATCCACCACTGGAGAGTGTTCCACATCCCCTGGGTCACCGTCACTAGCTGGTCCAATGGATCGCAGCGTTGAGACCACTGGCTGGCCAACCCCCACTGAAGGGGACGCATGTTCCAGCAGGCCCAACGGACCACGCAGGTGCAGGCCGCCATAAAACCCAGGAAGCGCAGGAAGTCCCGGGCAGGGCACGATTGCCCAACCAGAAATGATTGGGCAAAGGAGGAAAGAACCTCGGCCCTGTCCGCCGGGAACCGTGCTCTGGCTTGAAGACAGTCGAGCTCTGCCCTGATGAAGAGAATCACCTGCTTCGGTTCGAGTTCCGACTTGGCCTCATTGATGAGGAGGCCGATCTGAGAGCAAACCTGGAGGGCCAGATCTCTGGACCGCTCCACCTCTTGTCTGGAGGGGGCTGCTATCAGCCAATCGTCCAGGTAAGGGTACACCCGGAACCCTCGGCGCCGCAGGAATGCTGTCACCACTGCCATGCATTTGGTGAAGACCCTGGGAGCAAGAGACAGGCCGAAGGGCATGGCTCGGAACTCGAAAAGGGATCCTTCCGCTCGAAAGCGGAGGAATCTCTGGTGAGATGGACGGATAGGGACGTGAAAAAACGCGTCTTGCAGGTCCAGAGAGCAGAACCACACGCCGTGTTCCAAGGATGGTATCTGAGCCAGAGTGACCATCCTGAAGGTCCGAGACCTTAGGAACTTGTTTAGGTCATGCAGGTCGAGAATGGGGCACCAGCCCCCCGTCCGTTTTGGAACCAGGAAGTACCTGGACACAAACCCCGGTTCTGAGAGAGGGTCCGCCACCTTTCTGATGACCTCCTTCTCGAGGAGCAGAGCAATGTCGGCTCGGTGAGCCAACAGCAAGGTTGCGGACCCCGAGGCCCCCCGGGGGCGACAACTCGGAAGGGCGGGGCCTGCTCGAACTCCAGAGGCAGGCCCTTTCCCACCACTTCCAACACCCAGCAGTCTGTGGTGATAGCAGACCAGGCGGAAAGGAAGTGGCGAAGCCATCCCCCAACGGGGGTAACCTGGGGTGGAGTGACGAGGTTGGGGGCAGCACCCCTCAACCCGTCACTGAGCAGGCTTGGAGGAGGGACTTGCCGAGGGACCACCTGGGCCTTTACCTCCCTGCTTCCTGGAGGAGGAAGCCGCGGGCTTGGGTTTGGGATGCCAAGCGCGAGCCTGCTGGCCCTGATGCTGCTGGGCCGGACGTGCTGCGGGCGCAGATGGACGAAAAGGCTTGGGTTGCGGTCTGCGGCCCTTGTCCCTCTGGGCGGATGAGACAGAGTCCAGGGTGGCACTGGACTTTTCGATCCTCTGGAGGTGACCTTCCACTCCAGGGCCGAAGAGGTCGGTCCCCAGGAAGGGGACATCCGCCAACTTGTGCTGGGTATCCGCTGTGAAGGTGGATATCCTCAGCCATGCCCGATGGCGCATAGCCACTGCGGCCGCGACTGACCTGGCGCATGAGTCACCAATGTCCAAAGCAGTCTGAAGTTGCTGCTTGGCCACTCTCCTGCCCTGGTCCCGTACCTGCTTAACCGTGGTCTGCAGGTCAGCCAGGAGATGAGGGACTACCTCGTCCAGGGAGCCCAACAGGGCATGAGAGAAGTGTGCCATCAGCACGGTCGAGCTGGTTTGACGAAGGCCAAGGGAGGACGCAGCGTAGACTTTTCACCCGGCGTAGTCCAACTTCTGACTCTTGTCGGGAGGTTTGTTCACGCCCTGGCGCTTCGGCACGCCAGAAGACGCTGTCGGTAACCAAACCTCGGCTAGGGTGTTCCGAGAAACCGGACAGGAACGTAGGGGACCGTGATACTTCCTAGCCATCCTGGCTCAAGGCGCAGGGCAGGAAGCAGGACGCTGCCAGAGCTCAAGGCCGGGCCTACAATGGCCTCGGCCACCGAAAGGCTCCGTGGGAGAATCCCTCGGTCCAATATCTCTGTGAGGGATACTGGCCGCTTGGATACGGGTTTCGAGCTGCATCCCGTGGACTCCGAGATGAGCCTAAGCAAACCCATGAAGGACGAAGGGCTATCGTCCAGTGACTGACCTCCTGAGGACTCCAAGTCGACCAGTCTGAAGAACAGGGAGGAATCGCCGGACTCAGAGCAGTCCTCAAAGAGCTGCCTTGGGTCTGAGCCACCCTCCACCTGCTGAGGGCGATCGGGAGTGAGGGTGACAGACAGACTATGGGGCAGACCCTGGGCCGACCGAGAATTCTTGGTCGGAGCCCCAAACAACGGCTGTGGAGGCGGAGGTTCCACCGGAATCGTTGGGGCAGCCTGTTTCGGCCGAGCAACAGGCCTGGAAGCAGGCGCCGCTAAGGAGAGGGTTGCTTCGCCACCCGTGACAGCCACTTGATAGCCGGGAAGACGACGTCGTTTGCTCGGACAGAAGAAACTGTTGCCACATGAGGTCCTCGATCGCCGACGCACTTCTGCATCGGCCTCCCTGTCTGAGTAGGAGGACGAGCGCGACGCTGTTGCCACGGTGCCGAGACCGAGACCGCCATGACGCAGGATTGGCTGGACCGAGAAGAAGTCCGAGATCGAGACCGCGAACCTCGGCTTTTCCGAGGAGGGTTCTGGGGCAGGGCGGGAACCCGCCTCCCTCGGCTCAAGGGCTCAACCGTGGACTCCGGAACCGGAGGCACGGGCAAGTCCACGGAAACCTCAATCTCCACCGGGGGAACTGGGGAGTGAGGGTTTTGGCTTCACTGTCGACAGCCCGCCCAACGGTCGAGAAAATCTCGACTGCGCGACGGGAGTCTCGGCCAACTGACCTGACGGGACGCTGTGGAAGCCAGTGGTCAAGCCAAGGATCGACCGGGTCGAAGTATGGCTCACTACGTGAGCGGGATCTCCCACGCCCCCAAGAGCGCCGACGAGGATTTACCTTTTGTGGTCCTTCTTCTGGACCGAGAGGAAGGCCCTGAAGATGTGGTCCCTCTCCTAGTGGAGAGGGACAGACAGAGCTCCTTAAAAGAAGCTGAATAGGAGGATCCCAGGAGAGCGGATAGCGCCGTGGGCGAGGAGGATGAAGATACGGCCTGCACCGCCTCCTCCTCGAGGGCGATCATCTGCCTGCTGTACCGGCCGAGCCCGCCGCCGCTGAAACCGCCAACCGGCCTCCTTGACTTTGATTGAGGATAACGTTGGTCGCTTTGCTGCAGACGGCGGCACGGTCTTCCAGGACATAGGCCGAAAAGAAGAGCACAGGTCGCAAGCCTGCGGGTCGTGCTCAAGGCCCAAGCAGTAGACGCACATGGAGTGCGGATCCGTCCGCGACATCTTCTGCCCGCATGGGCACCTCCGGAAACCAGGAGTCGATTTGTCCATCGCAGCCGCGAGGGAAATATTTGACTGAAGTCTTGAAAACCTTAAACTTTATTTCGGGAAAACAGAAGAATTAGGAACCAGTCTTATACGCAGAGCGTTAAGGAGGGAACCTGAGCTTCCAAGCGGTAAGGAAGATCTGGCATCATGGAGCGGAGCCGAGAGTTTTACCACCCGGGTGGGTGGGAGGAGCCAGCTTGAAGACCTTCCGGCAAGATTTAAAGCGGCAAGGATATCTGCCAATAAGTGTGGATGAACAACATATCTATGTCCCTAGAACAGCTCTTGCAGCAGGTTACACCATTAGGACTGAAGCCGGCAGGCGTCAGGACCCCACGGAAATTTTCTAGCTAGCAGTCTTCAGCGGGGACCGCCTCCGACGTCGGTCCCACCCCCAAAGTCAGGCATAATACATAAGGAGGCGGACCCGCCAGAATCCCCCGTTCTCCTGCCAGAGACTTCCGGTCGCTGGATGACATCAGAAGAGGAGACTGAGTACCCGCCATCAGATGGCCAAGACTAAGGACTGACCTTTCCGATCCTAAGGATAGTGTTAGGCTGGAACCTACTTCCTCCAAGGGGGAATGGTGGGCGGGAAGGTACCTGCTGCAAGAGCTGTTCTCGAAGATCTACTGTTACGGTAAGTTCTTACGTAACTGTACTATCTTCTTCGAGTTACAGCTCTTGCAGCAGGTTACACCATTAGGACTGATTCCCAAGCAATGGCGCCTTTGAAAAGCCATTGGGAGGAGGCAAGACGGAAACTGAGACCCGTCCTGAGCCTAAGACAGAAGTCCCTGAAGAACGGCTAGGCCAAACCAGCTCTTCACCTTGAGGCGATATCCAGGCTATAATGCCTGATAAAAGTGTGCACCGAACTCCAGGTGGCTGCGGCACATATAGCCGATGTAGACACGTTCTTCAGTGCTGCAAAGGAGGTAGCCACTCCTCTTGTGGAATGGCCCTTGACCGCTCCTGGTAAGGGTTTCTTACATTTGTTGTAACAAAACGAGATACTCTGAATGAGCCAGCGTGAAAGGGTCTGTTTCGAAACTGGGGCCCCTTTCATCCTTTCAGCAAATGAAAAGAACAGCTGCTCCGCTTTCTGGTGCTGTCTGGTTCTGGTCAAATATCATCTGACACCCCTGTGAACATCCAGGGTGTGGAGCAGTGCTTCTCCTCGATTGGCATACTTAGGAAAGTACACTGGTAAATCAATGTCCTGGTTAAGAGTAAGGGCTGAAACCACCTTAGGCAGGAACTTAGGCTTCGTCCTCAGGGACACCCTATCCTGATGAAAATTAAATAAGGTTCCTTGCACATGAGGCATGTAATTCGGAGATTCTTCTACTTGAAGTAACAGTAACCAAAAGCGCTTCCCGACAGAAGACGAGCTCTTAATCTCGGCAGGTTAAAAGGTGGCAGCAGTGTAAGCTGCTCCAGGACAAAGGGTAAATCCAAGGAGGGACGGGATCCTTAATGGGTGGCCTAAGGTGGAGGACCCCCTTAAAAAGGCACGGGTAGTATCCAGCTGGGCCACCATGCAGTGGCCTATGGGGGCATGATATGCTGAGATTGCACAAAGGTGCACTTTGATCGAGGAGTAAGCTAGCCCGGATTGAAAGAGGAAAAGCAGGTACTCCAGAACCAGCTTCTCAGGACAGTCTAAGGGCGAGATACAGTGTGCTTGAGACCATAGGCAAAACATGAAAATTAAGTACCTACCGTAATTCTTGATCTTCTCTTGTATCTTCACCATTCATTACTGCTTGGGTTAGTGCCGGAGGCGCGCACTCGCTACGGGAGGTTTTTTTTTTTGGGAGTCGGTCTTGACGGCGCTTTACCTCGAGCCGCAACGACAAGGCCAAGTGCGCGAGGGTGTTAGGTGCTGCAGACTCATCTCTATCTCAGTTCTGGTAGCCGGAGAGGTGAAAATAAAGGGTAAGAAAAAAGGAAAGCGAGGCAAGAGAGCAGAGGGACAGAAAAGGAAAGGATATAAACTGAAAGGTATAAGCCGGTAGAGGATAGACAGAGGAGAGAGAATTCCTACCCTAAGGGACCGCAGGGCCTCCTTTCCGGGGCGGCTCTAGGGGAGGAACAGAGAGAGGGAAAGAGAAAGAAGAAGAAAAATGAGGCATGTTGAGAGGGGGAAAGTGCCCATCGAGCATTGGTTGAGAGGCTGATAAGCTCGAAACTAACAAGGGAGCAAGAATCCCAGTTGCTAGGACTGAGGGGAGGTTCAACCGAACCACCTGAACAGATCTGAATGAGGGCAGATTCTCTGAACTCTCAACATGCCAAGTCCCACATCCCAGCTGCTGAGGGCTCATGGACTGCCCGAAGAACCTGTTCCGGGAAGAGCGCCCACCCAGGAAGGGGGACTAAGTCCCTTAGCACCCTGTTAAGTGCTAACACAGCAGTGTATGGGGAAGAGTATGCCTTTCCAAAGGCAGCTTTGTATGAAAGAGTGGGAACTCAATCAGACTCCCTAAGGCAAGGCAAAGCAGACGCTCAAGGATGACAAGTGCAAGCAGCAGCTACAGTGAGCTCAAAGATAATACCTGTCAGGGGGATTCTAAATTTTTGTTGAGGCAGAGTCAGGACACAGTCTCTTGGCTGTGAAACTGCATAACCTAGTCAAGGTATTTAAGAAATTACGCACCCTAAGGGCGATCAGAAGGATTCCCTCAGAATAAGAGAAGAGTACAGACCGTGCTTTGCTTTCTCTTTTACCTTGAGAAAAAGGAACCATTCACTAAGAATGGAAACAGAAGTGTTTTTTTTTTTTTTTTTTAGTATAAAGGCCAAAGGGAAGGAAGAGGAAACTAGACAGGAGGGGGAGACGCCACAGAAGGAGGCCACCGAGGGAAGGTGAGGGTAATAGTAATGCATGGTGAAAAATACAAGAGAAGATCAGAATCGGTAGGTACGTAGTTTCATATCTTCCTTGTCAATTCACCATTCATTACTGCTTGGGTGAGACTTCAAGCCCCTTCAAAAAGGGGGTAGAACCCTGAGGGAATAAGACCCCCAGCCCCTGCTGGTGAGAAACAGAAGGGAAGACCCTGGGCTAATCTAGAGAGAAGCCTATGGGGAGAAGAGCTAGAGGTGCCCTCCCAGAGGATGGGGAGACTGAGGGAAGCCCTGCAGTAATCTCCTGCTCTGGAGGAAAAGAGACGGGTCCCCCGGAAAGCTGGAGCGAATCACCTCAGCCGGGCCAGGGTGACAACTGTGATGAGCGAAGCCATGCCGTCCCACCTACTGCAGATCGCTGTCCCCGCAAGCCTGGAAGCCACCTCATTACGTCATAAGATGCCCTTGCTTGGTGTCTTGCCAGCTCCAGGCCTATAGCAGAGGGCAATAGCTTGTCTGGTTTGCTCTGTGATCAGGCATTGATGCTAAGACCTGAGAGAGCATCGACCACAAATGCCTACTGTAGGCAGCGTGATGAGCCTGATGAGATGCAATGCAAGCCATCGCACGAGAGGAAGAGAACACTCTTCGCCCCCACCGGTCGAATCGTAGGGAATCCGAATCCAGTGGACGGTCGTGCACCAGGCGGCGGCGCCCGGAGGGAGTCTCCAGGTATACCAAACCCGAGGGCGGGTTGGGGAGAGTACCCAGGGATTCCGAAGGGGCACAGTACCTTCATCGACAGTCTGCCGGGGCTGGAGAAGGGGCGACTGGCGACTGCCAAGAAAGTACAGTTACGTAAGAACTTACTGTAACAGTAGATCTTCGAGAACAGCTCTTGCAGCAGGTTACACCATTAGGACTGAAGCCGGCAGGCGTCAGGACCCCACGGAATTCTTCTAGCTAGCTATCTTCAGCAGGGACCGCCCCCGACGCCGGTCCCGCCCGACATCAGGCGAATACACAGGGGCGGTCCCACCAGATTCCCTGTTCTCCCGCCTGGAGACCCCGCCGCAAAATGACATCAGAATGGGAGACCGAGGATCCGCTATCAAAAGGCAAGGGCATAAGCCCCTGCCCAAGGCTTCGTAGGCCATGCCTCCTCCAAGGGGAATGGTGGGCGGAAGGTACCTGCTGCAAGAGCTGTTCCTCAAGATCTACTGTTACGGTAAATTCACGAACTATTATCTTACTGAGAACAGCCTTGCAGCAGGTTACACCATTAGGACTGATTTGCCAACAGCGCCTGTAAGCATTCTGGGAGGAGGAAACTAGGAAAGATCCTGACAAGTCCTGACTTCTAGGGACAGGAGACCCTGTAGCACGGCCAGGTCGAAACTGCCTCTCCGCTGCTAGCAATATCCAGGCTATAGTGCCTAATGAACGTGCACAGAGCCCAAGTAGCTGCGGCACAATGGCCAAGATAGACGCATGGGTGCTGCAAATGAGGTAGCCCCCCTTGGTCGAATGGCCGGACTGTACCCGGGAGGCTTCTTGCTTGCTGTCGAAGCAAATGAGATACACTGACAAGCTAACGGGAAAGAGACTGCTTTGAGACTGGTTGGCCCATCATCCTCTCAGCAAAGGAATGGAAGAGTTGTCTGACTTCATGTAAGCTGTTTAGTTCTGTTCAGGTAATATCTTAGACAGTGAACATCCAGGGTGTGAAGCAATGCCCTCTCTATTGGAATATTTAGAAAACACAGGTAAATCGACATGTCCTGTTGAGAGGAGGGCAGAGACCAACCTTAGGTAAAACTTGGGATCTGGTCCCTCAGAGATGCTCTGTCCTGGTGGAAAATTAAATAAGGCTCCTTATACATAAGAGGGTGGAGCTCGGAACTCTCCTTTGCTGACGGACAAGAAATGAAATAACGCTTTTCCACCACAGAAAACGAGCTTGCAAATCCACGCAGGTCTCAAAGGGGGGAGCATGAGTTGTTCCAGAACAAAGAGTAGTTCCATGGAGGAACTGGATCCTTAATGGTGGGTCCTGGTGTGTAACACCCTCTCAGGAAATCTCGAGAGGCATCGTTGTGCCACTGTGCACTGTCCCACCGGAAGTGGTAAGCAGAAATCAAGCGTAGAGGTGCAAATTTTAATAGAGGAGTAAGCTAAGACCCAATGGAATAGGGAAAGGAGGTATTCCAGCACCACTTCACTGGGCATCCTAGAGGGGAAGGCCACGCGGCTTCTACGTACAAGCAAAGCGGGCGCCATTTCATGGCGAAAGTGCGTCGCCGGTTTCTGGTCACTGGAAAGAACTTCCGCCACCTCTAAGTGAGACCCCATGTCTAGAAATGGCTATGTCTCTAGGAACCATGCATGCAGGTTCAGTGAGCGAAGTCCGGTGGACTGGAGAACCTTCCTCCTGAGACAAGAGATGGAGCCGAGCGCAACGGGATTGGAGGTTCCCGGGAGGCCAAGTGCTAGAAAGGCGTAACCAGATTCGTGGCCAGAATGGGGCTACTAGGATCATTGCTGCATGCTCCCTGCCAGTTTGAGAAGAACCTCTGGATCAACGGGAAGGAGGGAAGGCGAGAGAATCTGCCGTCCCAGGAGAGGGACAAAGGCCCCACCAGAAAACACCAGGCCCTGATCTAGCGAGCAAAAATTGGGCAGTTTTGCGTTGGATGGGGAAGCGCATTGGGTCCAGTTCTGAGTGCCCCATCAAGAAACAGATCCTCTGCTACCCTTGAAGTTAGTTCCCACTCGTGGACCTTGGCCTGGGAACGACTCAGGCCGGCTCACATTGTGTTGTCCACTGGAATGTGAACTGCATCAGGCTCAAGGCCATGTCCTATTACTCCAATCTCACACTCTCATCGCTTCCCTGCAAAGGGGTAAGAGTGTGCGCCCTTGTTTGTTGAGGTAATACATCACCGCCTGTGTTGTCTGTTTGAAAGCATGAGAGTATTTAGGCGGATCCTGACTGAAAGGCGCTGCAGGGCGAAGGACTCCCTCATCTCCAAAAATGCTGATGTGGAGATGAGCTTTGAGGGGTCCACGCTCCTGGGATCTCACCCCGCTAGGGTGTGCTTCCCACCCCAGCCCTGAGGTGTCTGTGTAAAGAATCACCTCCGGGACGTTTTGTGAATGAACACCTGCAGAGTGTTCCGGTTCAGCCACCATTGCTGGGGTCTCGAATCACGGCATTCGTGATTCTGACCGCTGCTGCATGTGGTCTTTGTCTTTGGTCCGATTGCACCCTTGAGCATCCACTGAGTTATCCGCGACGTGAGCTCTTGCCAATGGGACGGTTGGATGGCCGAGCCATGTGTCCGAGCAAACGAGGACCAGCCTGCAGCAGCTTCTTCACAGAGAGGTTCCTGATGAGGGATCTGATGCATTCCGGCTTTCGCCGGAAGAAATGTTTTCCTTGACGGTGTCCAACTGCGCCTATGAACTGCAGCTTCTGTGACTGCACGAGGAGAGACTTCGAACTGATGAGGATGCCCAGACTGGAACAGAGCCTGGGTGCTCTGGATAACCTACAACAACGCCTCTCTGGAGGCGCATGAGAAGCCAATCGTCCAAGCACGGGAACACACTAGTGGCCCTGTCTCCTTAAAGACGCTGCCACGACTGCCATGCACTTGGTAAAGACCCTGGGGGTCAAGTGACAGTCCGAAACGGAAGAGCTCAGAACTGAAATGGTGGCAGAGAAACTGGCGTGCAGGAACCCCTGTGCGCTTGAGCCACAGGATATGCAGGTATGCCCTGTATGTCTAGGACACTAAGAAGGCCCTGCGCCAGCATGGGAGTGAGACCTTGAAGGGTCACCATGCGGAAATTGTTTGTCATGCGACGAGTTTAGGGTCGCTGAGGTCCAAGATTGGACGGAGGTCCCCTTGTTCTTCGGGAACCAGAAAGAAGGGAATAGTATCCGATCCTACCCACCGCCTCCTTCGCAGGAGCGGTATTTCTTGCTTGATAAGTAATTTGTGCTGACCTGAGTAATGGGAGAGCAGAGGAGGCCTCGAGGGTGGCTTGTCTGCAAATTCTATAAAGTGGCCTCTTTCGACCAACTGAAGGATCCACCTGTCGGTGGTTATGGACTGCCACCCTGGTAGGCAGTCCGCAATGCGACCCCCGACCTTGATGTCCCGTTGATCCTGAGGGGAGGGGGCCGGGAAGGAGTCATGCTGTGGCGGCGGAGGGGCCCGCGGGCTGAGCTGTCTAAGCTGGGTGTTGGCTTCCGCTCGCAAGGGCAACTTTTACCTGGGCTCTCGTGAGAACGGATTCACTGCCAGGGTCCGTGCGGGACTGCTGTCTCTATCCGCCACGTAAAACGCGTTTTGGTTCCTTGAACGGAACTAGCCTGGTCGGTACATTGCCTGGACCGACCTCTACTGCCTTTCCCCCGCCTCTGGAGTTTGGGGAGGACTTTCAGAGGATTCACCAAAAAGAATCTCTCCACAAAAGAGACGTCCAGGATGTTCTTCCTGACGTCCGGGTGAATCCAGAGACAGGGAGCCATGAGTGTCTCCGGAGGCATACGCCTGAAGCTGCCGCCTGCTGCCAAGGAGTCCGCGAATCGTGACGCAGCCGCAGTACCTGGGTTCCTACTGCCTGAACCTGTGACGGGAGGAGTTGCAACATCCCTCCTTCTTCTGCCACCGCCTGAAATTTGTCTGCCAGGTAGAGTCCTGCTCCACAAGGCACTTTAACTGTACCATGTGGTTAGGTAGTTCAGGACCTGATGGCGCAAGTAGTGAAGCATAAGTGCGCCTGCCTACAGGCCCAGCTGTTTGGACTCGGAACCGTGGCAGGTGTTTCAAAATGTTATGGCTCTGGGACCGTCATGAGAGGCTGTGGATGACCAGAGAGTCGCCAGCTGATGTGAAGCTGGAGACACTGGTCTCCCTAGGGGCCTTGTACAGGTGGTCAGCTTTCTTCGCATCGCTGGAGAGAGGTGGACGCCCCACGCTGCCTTGATGACGCCCACTTAAGTGTCCACCAAGGGTGGTACCACCACAGGCTTAGGATCTTTCTGCCGAAGATACCTGGCGAGGCTTAGTCTCTCGGGGTCTACCCTTCCGATCCCAGCCCATGTTCTCTTGGTCTGCCTCATAACCTCTGAGAAATCTATGGGTCATCCGGAGGAGATCTAGGAAGTTCACGGGTCCAGAGAAGGGATGTGATCGGAGAGGGATCTGATCCTTCAGAGGATTCCGATCCCGGTGTCCTCCGTCGCGGCTAACAGCGGCGTTTCTGGCCCTCTTAGGCGGGTGACCTTGGGGAAGATCTGGACGGAGGTCTCTTTGTCTGGTCTCCCCTAGAGGATCCGCCGCTCCTGGGAAGGTATCGGCCTGCCGCCCCGGACGGAGTAGGGGCGAGGGGCGGTGGGTCGTGGAGGAGGAGGGGAGGGGTGGGAACCATCCCTTTATGGTGTCCCACCAGTAGGTGAACAAGTTCTGACTCGGATATGGAGAGTTCGGACGACGGACCCGGGCCGGTCGGTCGGGTCGCCGGGTTCCGGCGCCGCTACCCAGGGGTCTCAGGTTCTGGAGAGGGCTCCTGGGGCGCAGGACCGGCTCCGCCTCTGCCTGGTCCTCTGGCTGGTCCAGCCCTCCTCCGTAACTGTCTACTGACTGGCGTCGGTGGGAGGCGTCGGGGTCCCCTTCTCAATGGGTACGGGTACGGACGTCGGTCCCCCAGCCGACTGAAGACGTAGGCCTGACCGGCGACGGGTGTCTGGCGGTCGACGGTTCCTGGGACCTATGTTGTGGGGCCGGCGCCGGGACCGATGACTTCTTCAAGGAGGTAAGCTCTTTGGTCTTCCTCTGGGGAGGGGGAGACAAGGAGGTAGACCTGACGTCGGGTTCAGAACGCGTGGAACCAGACTTATGGTGGTGATGACGTCCCCACTCCAGCCATGGCCTTAGAAGAGGAAGATGAGGAAGGCCTGGGTCTTGGCTTAGAGGCAGAAGAGGAGCCCGTGAGTCTTCACCGCTATGGGGAGGCTGAGAACGGGCCCGGAAGGAGTGGTCAGACCGGGCTGAGCTATGGGAGTCAGAGGCCCTAGACGGGACTGATCTTACTCTCTCCTCTGCTTCTCGGGCGCCCGGCCTTCTGAGGGATTCCCTTGAGGCTGCGTCCATGGCCCTGATTTTCTCTCTGAGCAGAACGCCTGAAGGGCCTCTGGCTGACAGATCCGGTCCGCTGTTGGCCCCTGGCAAAAAGAGAGCAGGACCGACGCTGCGGGTTCAAAGGCCCAGGCACAGGCCGAATGCAGATCTAAACGGGACGGCTTCCCATGAGGCGATTTCAAGGATGCCTCTTCAACGGAGGTTGAGAGGACATCAGACAGCAAAAGAGCCAAAAACAAACTTTTTCCCGAAGGAAGAACTTAACTACGTCATGAAAGCTAGAAACGAAAGTCAAGGCCTCGGGACATGCAGTTTATCGCGGAAAGAACTGGGGAATCTGGCGGACCGCCTCTAGTGTTTTCACGCCTGACGCCGGGGTGGGACCGACGCGGTAGGTCCCCGCTGAGGCTAGCGTAGCAAAGCATTCAGGTCTCGATTTTCCGCCGTTTGGCAGTCTCTTAATGGTGTGTAACCTGCTGCAAAAGCCGTCAAGTAAGATTGGATAGACGCCCTGGAAGGGATAGCCAGGAAGGTACCACCAGGTGCTGGGCACTGAATTCTCCATGAATTCACACGCTCTGGCTCGGTATTGTCTCGCCAACGAGGAGATTCAAGATCCTTCACCATCCTTGAGAAGGAATCATTGATATTCAGTGAAACTGCATCGAGATATGAACAGAGTCTCCCCTCAGAGGAGGGAGACGGATGATGGAGAGCCTGAGGTGTCCAGAAGATTCTTGCGCGTGATAGCGAAGACCCGCCTATTCATGCACCTGACATATGAGGGAAGGTCACTGCAGAATCCTCTGAACTGCCCCAGGATAACGGGTCTGTGAGGACCGACATGGCCTGTAAAGAGCTGGGGGTGCTGCAGAGGAACGGGAGAGGTACCCTACTAAGAGGCAACTGTCCTCTGCTAGGCTCTGAAATCCAGAGAACGGAGCCCGAGCTGGCGGGATTCCAGACAACAGACCAGGTCGCAAAACGGAACCCTGGGGAAGCGAAACCTGGAAGAGCCAAGAAGGGGATCCTCCCCGTGACGAACCTGGGACTGCATGGATCCAGAAGGGCAGCCCGCAGCAATGCCACCGGAGGGGACCCCGGGGTCCAAGAGGGAAAGGAGGGGCCCAGCGCTACGGCTCCTAGCCACCCCCTGAGGGGTGGCCGGCAGAGACCGCGACGACTGCACCCCGCCCCTCGACCCATCGGACTCAGAGCGCCCTCCTCGACCCCAGCGTTCTCCCACCCCGAGTGGCTGCAACAGCACCAGGGAGGGTAGCTGTCATGAGCCCCCCAGGAGGGAGAGCCCCTCCCTCCACCCCCACTCCATCGCCCCCCAGGGACTCAGGACCACCCTTAGCCCGAGGGCCCCTCAGGAGAGGACAGCAGCGAAGGAGGACTGGAGGAACTGGTGAAGTTGAAGGGGTCTGTGCTGGAGGAAAAGATGATAGCATCATCCGCGTATAGTAATAGGTTGGAGGGGCAGGATTCGGGGAGGGAGTTTAGGAAGAGACTGAATAGCAGAGGTCCCAAAATGGAGCCTTGTGGGACACCCGAGAGGACAGGAGATTTGATGGATAGGGCATTACCAATTTGACCTGTAGAGTCCGGTTTGAGAGGTAGTCAGAGAACCATTCCACGGCTTCCTGAAAGAGACACAGGTTGGTCAAGGAGGTTAGGAGAAGAGAATGGTGGACGATGTCAAAAGCCTTTGTGAGGTCTATGAAGATCGCGCCCGTGATGTGGCCTTTATCGATCGTAGTATGGATGCGTGTGTAAGTTCAAGCAGGGCAGTAGTCGTGCTATGTCCTTTTCGGAAACCATGTTGTTGTTTGCAGAGGAGGTTATTTTTATTGAGGTACTCAGTCAGCTGATCAGAAACAATCCTCTCTAAGGCCTTGGAGAGGGGAGGGGAGGAAGTATGGAGATAGGGCGGTAATTGTTAGCAAAGGATCGGTCCCCACCTTTAAATATGGGTGTGACAGATGCAGCTTTCCACTTGGAGGGGAATTTACTTAGACATAGGGAGAAGTTTAAAATGTGGGTGAGGGGAACAAGGACTTCATTAAGGGTGAGCCGAAGAAGTTTCAAATCAAGGGAGTCAGAGCTGGAGGAGGTGTGGCTAAGGGCAGTTATAAGGTATGGTTCTGCGGACTTAGGAGAGCTACGGCGCAGATAAAAGGGGGAAGCACCGGGGGGTGGGGGTGGAAGGTGCACTTGGAGCCAGAAGATCGTATAAATTCGCTGGGAGAACATGGTTAAGGTTGGTGAAGGCACTGTTGAAGACTGTGGCGATCTGAGTGGGGTCTGTAGTCAAGGACCCATTAACCATGACCTGAGTGGGAACCGGATTAGAGTCCTTACCGCATATTTCCTTAATGTTGTTCCAGAACTTGCGGCCAGGGCCCCAAGAGGAGGTTAAGGAGGATTTGTAGTAATCAGCTTTGGCTTTGCGAACGGCCCAAGTGCACTTGTTCCGAGCCATTCTATACATATGCCTATCATGAGGGAGGCCAGACTCATTGGAGAGCTGCCACAAAGAGTCTCTGGTTCGCATTAAGGTCTTGAGACGATCAGAGAACCAAGCTGCATGACTGCCTTTAACCATTCTTTTAGAAGATGGTGCAAATAAGTTGCATACATTATTGAACGACAGGATGAAAAGGTCCAAGGCACTATCTGGGTTTAAGAATTTGGTAATGAAGGACCATTCCATGGCCCTGAGGTGAGCTTTTAATTGTGCCAGTTTACCAGGACCAAGTTTGCATTGCTCTATTAATTTTGGAGGAGATCTAGGAGCTTTACAGGGCCAGGAGCAGAGAACTGGTGAGTGGTCACTAAGGGCTTTTGGTAGGATAGAGACACTAATGATCTTGTGAGGCGATTGGAGAAGATGAGGTCTAGGAGGGAGGAAGATCCAGTGCTCGGGTCAAGACGGGTAGGGGAAGTGACCAACTGAGTAAGGTCTTAGGCTGTGGCGATATCGATGAGGGATGGCGTCCTTACCTAGCCAACTGATATTAAAATCTCCAAGCACAATCATTTCCGCATGAGAAGGTAGTGTATCCAGATATGACAATATAGCATGGAAGGCTGTTTTTTGATCCCTAGGGGGAATGTACACCGTTGTGATATGTAATTGGTTTTGGGCTCATCCCAAGGTCAGTTTAACAGTGAGGGCCTGTGGGCCTGGTCCCAGCTGAGAGGAGTAGGTGACCTTGTAATATGTCTTTAGTACATAGGGCGCAACCACCCCAACGCTTACCCTGTCAGTCAGCATGGTAGAGGTTGAACCCGGGCAGGGATACCGGGGAATCGGGGGTCCGAGGGGTGAGCCAGGTCTCACACACAGCTATGACATCAGGTTGATGCTGTAGTACCCAGCCCTGGAAGGAGTCCCACTTCTTTAAGATGCTACAAATATTGAGGGAGGCAATGCGCAGCGCATCAGGGGTAGGTTGGGGAGGCACCATGACTATTGGTGGTCCTGGATTAGGATGGACATTACCTGACATGAGGAGGAGAAGAAACCTTATGGCTGGGTTCCAGGACCACTTCCTTTTGTTATAGTGGGAGAGTTGGGTAAGTCGTGCAGTGGAGGAGAAGGTAGGAATATGGAGGGCCTGAACCATGTGGGAGGCCTGGAGGAGGAGATGAAACCCAGGGTGGAGGGAGAGACAACAGTGTCAGGTATTGCAGTAGATGGGGCTGGCAAACGTCAAGGAGCGAAGCCAGTGTTGTGCGCCTAGGCCAGCGTTCGTAGAGTGTGACAGGAATGTAGGCCATATGCCCAGCCCCCCTCCCAGCGTCCTGGGGGGAAGAGAGAGGCTACCCATATGTCTGCTAAGCTGCCACGAGTCCAGGCTGGAAGCCTACTGCGTGGGGGTGAGTTGAGGCACAACAGGGAGGGGGACTGAGCAGAGGGAAGCAAATGGCATAGCAGCAGAATTATAGGAAACATCCCAATAGTAAATGTGCAAGCTTGAAGGAGAATGGTGACACAGGAAAACAGGCAATAGAACAGCCTCTAGTGGCTAGAGTGTATAAGCTGCTAATGGAGATCTAGGCTGATGGAGTCAAGAGCCGAGTAAATGCTCATTGTGGACTGCTAAAGCTTTTTTTTTTTTCATAAGAGCCAGCACTATTACACAGAGATCTGGGGGAGCCCGAAGTATGGGGAATAGAAGCCTCAGTAGATTCCCAATGGACAACTATTTACATTGCAAGCATGCAAACAGAAGTAAATTCAGCAGCTACTTAAAGCACCTTTATGGTATAAGGCAGCAAATTGATTCTCAAGGCAAGGGTTGCACTGATTGCTTGCTACAGGTGGAAGAAAACAAAAATGCCCCTACAGGAGACTATCTCCAAACATACGCCGACTATCCCAGTTCTGCTTAAAAAAAAACAAAAAAAAAACTGCGTCAAGTTCACATTAAACAAGCAAGTCCTTCACAGCTGCTCCTCAGCTCTGCACACTCGGTGCGACATACCTGGCAGAGATCTGGGGTGGGGGAGGGTGCCTTACTGGAACCAGCCCTCCTGACTCCTGGGAAATGCTCCTGCTGCTGGGGAGATACAGGGGTGGGGAGGGCGCCTTTACTGAACCGCCTTTCGACCTCCAGGGAAATGCTCCTGCTGCTGGCTGAGATCTGGGGTGGGGGGAGGCGCCTTACTGGAACCAGCCCTCTCGATATCCGGGAAATGCTCCTACTGCTGGCTAGATTTGGGGCGATGAGGGCATGGAGCTTGGAACACGTCTAGCTGAAGTGACAGCCACTAAGAATAGTGTTTTCCATGAAAGAAAACGGAAGTCACAAGTGGCCGCTGGTTCAAAGGGCTCGAGAGTTAATTTCTCTAGTAGGAAATTGAGATCCCACGGAGAACTGAGTCTTCTAATAGGTGGCTTAATATGTAACATTCCTCTTAAGAACATTTTGGCTAGATGATGTTGATACAGTAATCTACCATCTAGAGGTTCATGTAACGTAATGTAAACTTTATTTTTAAGCGCCTTTCAAATACCAAGGCGCTGTACAATGAAGTAATCAAACAATACAATCAAAATAAACATGCATTAACATTATTAAAAACCTTCAGAAAAAGCTTTAAAAAACAAATTGGTCTTGAGCTCAGACTTAAAACTCGAGACGGTCAGACATTCTCTTATCCGACGAGGTAGAGAATTCCACAGGGAAGGGGCAGCATAAGAAAATGTACGTCCCCCAGATGTTTTTAACCGAACCCTGAGAATCTCTAGCAATCTCTCATCGGTGGATCAGAGTGAGCAGAAGGGGCAGTAGGGAGTAAGGAGATCTTAGAGATATCAGAGTCCCTGTTCATGTAGGGCTTTATAGGTCAGTAACCCGACCTTAAAGGTGATCCGCCATTGAACCAGCAGGCAGTGCAGTTCGCGTAGCACAGGTGTAATATGACTAGTCCTGGATGTACCTGTCAAAAGCCTGGCCACCGCATTCTGCACTAGCTGCAAGCGATGGATATCTACCCCTGGGAGCCCTAGGTAAAGGGCATTGCAGTAATTAAGGTGGGTGGTTATGAAGCCGTGGACCAATGTAGGAAGGCCAGCCGGAGGAACCAGGTGTCCTACCCAGACGATATTCCTAAAATGATAAAAGGAAGATTTGACAATGGCAGACACCTGCAATTTCAGGGTCAAACCACCATCAAAAATAACGCCCAGGTTACGCATCCGGTCTGAGGTCAAGAGCTGGACATCATCAAGCCATAAGCCTGATGGAAGCCCAGCCCTAAGACCTGCTTCAGGGCAACCCAGGTCCACAACCAAAACCTCGGTCTTATCTGGATTTAACCTCAGCCAGCTAGTGCTCATCCAATCTCTGATTTCAGCTAGACAGTTAAGCACGGAGGTCGCATCATCCTGTTCAGGAATAAAGGACAGATACAGTTGGGTATCATCTGTATAGCAGTGAAAACCAAAACTGTATCGCCTAATGATATCCCCCAATGGCAGCATATAAACTGCGAACAACACGGGCGTCAATATGGAGCCCTGTGGCACCCCAGAGGACAGGGAGATGGTGTCAGAGGAATAAATTCCAGTGACAATCCTCTGTGTCCTGCCTGTAAGGAAAGATCGAAACCCACCGTAGGACTGTACCAGACAGTCCACTAAGAAGCTGCAGGCACTCCAAAAGCACACCATGGTCCACAGTATCAAATGCTGCCGAGAGATCGAGAAGGACTAGAATAGTATGAGCCTTTCGATCTCTCACAATTAGATCATCATTTAAGACCTGGACCAGGGCAGTCTCAGAGCTATGTCTTTTCCTAAACCCAGATTAGAAAACATCATAGACATTGTGGGTTGTAAGATGGTCATCCAGCTGCAACGCAACCACCTTCTCAATAACCTTACCTACAAAGGGTAGATTGGAGACAGGTTGATAGTTAGCTAGACAGTCTGGGTCCAAGGAGGGTTTTTTTAAGGAGTGGTCGAATGACCGCCTCCTTGAGGGGATCAGGAAAAATCCCCTGCTCCACAGACTCCAGACAATTTCAGCAAGGATCGGGTAGATAACATCGACACAGCCTAACAATAGTGGTGTAGGGCCCAGATTCAAATTACAGCTGGTTGGTCGCAAAGTCTGGACAATCCTCACAATGTCCATGAATTCTGG
Organism: Neoceratodus forsteri; assembly: GCA_016271365.2. Taxonomy (NCBI): domain Eukaryota; kingdom Metazoa; phylum Chordata; order Ceratodontiformes; family Ceratodontidae; genus Neoceratodus; species Neoceratodus forsteri. Next base: position 171,766,480 of record CM057449.1, on the reverse strand, counting down.
CCTATTAAAGTCAAACCAGGTAGCACGGGCGCTCGACACCTCCCGCCGATCTCCGCAATCCCTTATAGAGAGAGTTGGGTGACACCCAACCTAATGCTGGCAATTTTATTCATAAGAATCGAGCAAGCTCACACTTCATTTAGAAAATTCTTCCAGACTGAAGACAGACTGGATTGCACAGTCTGTCCACAGTCCGGAAGAGCTGAGCCGATCGATTCCATGCAGCAGCAATCTCTCTGGACAGGAATTCTGCCTTCTTATGGGTGATTGTTGATTGATAGGCTGCATAATGGTCTATCAACCTAAGCCTGCCGGCATTCAGGCCGGATTTCCACCAAGCTCTCTCTAGCCTTTGCCCCACTCTTCTCAGCTCCTTCAAGGGTTCATCAAACCAAGGGGTCCTCGGGCGCAGAGTGAGTGGGTGAACACGAACACAGGCAATTAAGTCCAGGGCATCACCCACTGCCTTATTATAGGCAAGTCACGGATCCCTGGACTCATGCATTCATTTAATAAACCCGATAGTCCAGTATCAACGATAGCCTCTTCTGGGGTAAATCCACCCCAAAGGGCGACATACTGGACCATCTCAATAGGGCAGGCCTATTTGGGGTGCCCCAAATGACCTATGGTGTGATGGTCTGACCAACTGTTTGGTTCCACCCCCAATCCCGTTATCTCCATCCCCAGAAAAACACAAGATCTAAGGAGTGACCCCCTATATGGGTAGCAGAGGTAACCACCTGTGTAAGGCCCAGCATAGTCATAAGCTGGAGGAGATTATTCCCAAATTGTGAGAGTTCATCGTCGATCCAGGCACTGAATTCACCCAGAATTAACCATCTGGGTGACTCCGCCACATCGACAATGAAGTCTGCAAACTCCTTCAGGAATTCTCCACCATCACCGGGTGGACGGTAGATAAGGGGTATTCTGAACCCTACACCTGCTCCCAGAATACACTCAAAGGATCAAGTGCATCCCACTGGCACATCCACAAGGCTCAGCTCCGTTTTAAACAAAATGGCTACACCCCTGCCCTTCCGATCCAATCTCGGGTGGTGTATCACCGAGAACCCAGCTGGAACAGCAGATGCCAAAACAGGACCTGCATTCTCATCCAGCCAGGTCTCGGTGATGCATGTCAGATCAGATGTTCCAACAATATCAGCTATAATAGCCGTCTTGTTCCTAATCAATCTGGCATTACACAACACCACCCGGGTTGGATGGGTTAACAAGGAAGATCCCAGGACCTGCCCACTATTTGTGGAGCCCTTGGGTATGGGAATCAAGTAGGGAGCACCCCTTTCCTGACCCCATTTCACCCCAGGGCGTCTCCTAGTCCCCACTACCTCTATCCGCCCACCCCTCTCCATTCTCCTACTCTATGCCCAGGCCACGTCCCCTTCAATCATCTCCTCACTATCCCCAATGCTCGACATCTCCTATAAACTTCAACTGATAATGGGGGACAGTCAAAGGGCCGTAGATCCCGGAGCACAGTAGGACAATAATGCCTGACCGTCTTAACACCCTCCCAACACATCTTCAATAATAATTAAATAGATAAAACCCAGGAATTTTACAACCACAGTAATTCCACACTACAATTATCATCAACACACATACACACTCACCTTCAGTGAGGTGTCTCTCACACAACCCCACCAAAGGTCCAATCAACCACACATTCACTACAATCACCATCCACCTCACAGACAACACACCAATACTAATCACCAAAATAAACAATATAACCCCAACAACCGAATAAATAAAATTATTTAAAACTTCAGTCCAAATTTAAGTCCTGCAAAGATTTCCAGTTCATATTCAATCCATATAAATCCTCTCACAGTTCATGATTATAGGATTGCTTAACTTCAGTTCAGTACCAGTAGTCCAGCACACCTCAGTAATAAACCTGGGCAGACAGCTTTAAATGTTTTAATGAGGGGCCAAGCGAACTCTCACTTCCCTTAGCCAAAAACCCAAGCTCTCACTCTGAGAGACTGCTCTCACCAAGAGTCCGAGAGAAAACATACAGTAAAAAGAGAAAATACAGATCAGTATAATGTAGGCAATGTTCTCAGAGATGCTGAGAATTGGTAACAGATAACTACTCCACCTCCAGGAACACCAGTGATTCAGAGGCCAACAACGTGAAGGGAAAATAGCCACCTCTGCAAGAGGTCACTGCCCCTGGTCGGGCCTGTAGCAACGGCCCCCGGCCCAGTATCCACTCACCAGTAGATCCCCCCCTGTAAAACTAGGAGACACCAGTAACTTGCACCTGCCCTTCAGCAGGCCCGGGACCGACATCACCAGCCCCGGACCCAGCCATGAAAGGCCGAAATAGACTTTGATGGAGGAATAGCTTAATCCTGTCTCGGCAATTGAGGCTAGGGAATCCAAGACTTTCATTAATGGACAAGAGTAGGGATCCAGTGATCAGGAAGCAGCCCATATGGAAAAAGTTTCCATTTGGCATTATGTTTCCCTGGTTGCTGGTTTAGTGATGCCAGTAATACATTGGCAACCGGAGAGGACACTTGTAAACATGCTTGTGACAGGGTGAACTAGAACCCTGTCCCAGTTGTCATGGAGAAAGTGTTTAAATGCAAGGATCTGTTAATTCCTCTTCTGTCTCATCTGTCTGGTTGCGCAACCAAATTTTCCTGTGAGACCTAGGTTTGATCACCCCGACAGGCTCGCAATTATTTGCCTCTCACTATCTCTCAGTCTTCCCTTGTTGTTTGTTTTTTTTCTCTCCCTTGCACATCTGCAAACATAAAAATATATGCAGATCATTATGTGGAATTGTAACTAATATTGGGATCTCTGTTTAGAAAATATATAATGTTACTGTTGAAATGTATACAATAATAGTTTGAGATGACTGCAAAAAGCTAATGTAAACTCAAGAGGTTACTTAAGTGCAAGTATTAAACCTTTTGCAGAAGAGCTGTGGAAAAGGGGCCTCACTTCTGGGACATTGTGTTCTAGCTGCACATGTCTGATACAAGAACAGGATGCTTGTTAAGAATGGGGGTTAGAATGACTTATAACAGAGCTGAGCTGCAACTGCTAAAGAGAAAAGAATGGACACAGAGATTGAAGAAAAACTCAGATGGACATTTTCTGTTTACTTGGCTTTTGTAAATAGTTATACCGAACACGTTTATTTTGGGTTACTGCTAGTGTAAATAAATCTTTTTGGTGAATTCTACAACTGCTCCAGGTTTTCCTATGCTTCCTGACCTGTGCCTCGATGACAGTGCTTTGAAAGTGTCCTCAGGAGCCAAGCATGAAGGTGTAGTGCCTTCAAGTTGGGATGCAGAAGGGTCCCTTAATTCTGAGTCAGGAGATCTGGTCTGATTGGCAATGGAATGGGTTCCTCTACCAAGAACTGCTGAAGTAGGGGAAACCACACCTGCCAAGGCCACAAATGGGCTATGAGAATCATGGTGGCAGGTTCGAGTTGTAGTTTCAGTAGCATCCGTTGCAGGAGTGGGACGTTGGGGGGAGCATATAAGAAGAGTCCTGTCCATGCTTGGGACAGGGCATCTATAGACCATCCCTTTTTGCTTGGGATAATGGAATAGCATCTGGGGAGATGGTGGTTGACTGGAGAAGCAAACAGGTCCAGTTGTGGGGTTCCCCACAGATGAGATTTTCTGGAGCACTTCGAATGAAGTGTCCATTAGTGTAGCGACGACTGGCGACTGAGAAAGTCGGCCAGGAGGTTGTAATGTCCTGGTAGATGGACGGCTGTCAGTGTTAGCCAAATGGCTTCCTGCCAGACTGAGTCTCCCTGCATAGAGTACAGGATTTCATACCTCCTTGTTTGTAAAGGTAGAATACTACTGCGGTGTTGTCTGACTGAATCAGCAACTTTCCCGGAGTCAGGTGAGGTTGAAAAGCCTGGAGGGCTAAGCAAACCACCCTCAGTTCCAGGAGACTGATGTGGGGATGAGGGATATAAGTGGTCCACTTGCCTTATGTCCTGTAAGGACCCAGGTGCGCACCCCCCTTCCAGGGATGCATCCGTGGTCAACGCTGCACGGGTGGTGAGAACTAGAAGGCATACCTTGACAAGGTTGGCTTGGAGCATCCACCATACTAGGGCAGACCGCAATGAGGGAGTGACTCAGCAACAAGGGAGTGACTCTGATTTTGTCTTCGAAACTTCCTGTTCTTTGAGACCACTGATTGTGGAGAACCCATTAGACTGGTCTCATCCGAAGACGAGCGAAAGCTACTGTAGGGATGGTAGCGGCCATGTGCTCTAGGAGAGACAACATGCATCTGGCTGTGACAACTTTCTGGACTTGTATCTGCAGCGCCAGAGATAGAAGCTTGTCCTGTCGGTCAGCCGGGAGGTAAGCCCTGGCGGAGACAGTGTCGAGGACCGTTACTATATATTGGGGCAACTGTGTAGTGGTCAGATTGGACTTCAGCCAACTGACTGTAATCCCTAGAGTTTGGAACAGAGTTAAGGTTGCCTCTAGGGAAGAGAGCAGGGCCGTTTTGGACTCTGCTTTTATGAGCCAATCATCCAGGTATGGGAAGACAAAGTGCCCGTCTCTTTGTAGGGCTGCTGCTACTACCACTAGGCATTTGGTAAACACTCGTGGGGCCGAGGAAAGGCCAAACAGGAGTGCCCAAAATTGGCGGTGTTGAGCCAACAGGTGAAAATGAAGGAACCTGTGGTGGGCAGGATGGATAGGGCTATGAAGGTAGGTATACTTCACATCCAGGGCACATAGCCAATCCCTTGTTTTAGTATTGGCATGACAGAGTTTAGGTTGATCATGCAGAACCTTTTGTACTGAATGTACAGATTCAGTTGTCCGAGGTCCAGTATTGGTCTGAGATCTCCAGTTTGCTTGGGTATCAGGAAGAAGTGAGAGTAAAACCCATTCTGGTGTTCTGTAGGGGTTACTGGGTAAATAGCCTTCTTGGTTAGAAGAGTCTGTAATTCCTCCTGGAGAATAGGAATATGGTCGGGCAGGTAATGGATTGAGTGGGGTGGGTGAAACGGAGGTCTGGACTGAAATTCGAGAGTGTGACCGGTCTGAATTATCTGGAGTACCCACTCGTCCGATGTGATCGTTTTCCAGGTCTCCAGATGGAGGGCAAAATGACCGCCCACAGCTTCCGAGGCCTGGTTGAGGAAGCGTGGACAGGGCCCCAGTAGGTCACTGGGTGGCGGGCAGACCCGCCCCACTTGGAGGATGAGAGCAGGAGCCTTTGGCGGCAGAGGCGGTGGCTCTGGTGGGTTGGGAATGAACTCTGAAACCGCCTCTATTAGAGCCTCTACATTTTCCACCTCTTTTGCTACAAAAAGAGGACTGGGAACGGTCTGATGGCTGTGAAGTATGGTACATGTCATGGACTGTATGTAGAGTTCTGCCTGAGGCTTGGAGATCATCAATCAATGTTTGAATACCTGGCCCGAATAGTTTGAACCCATTAAATGGGGGCTTTAACTACTCTCTGCTGTACATCAGGTGTGAACCCAGAGACACGAAGCCAAGCATGGCGATGCAAGGTAACGCCTGTTGCTGACATATGGGCTGAGGTATCAACAGCATCATAGCCCGACCGGAGTAGGTGATGGGAGATGGAGTTGCCAGGGGTTATCGTAGCCAGTAACTGTTCCCTTTCCTGTGGAGGGAGTTTGTTGACTAATTCAATGGCAGATGACCACTGTAAGATGGTATCTGATCATGTGACTCATGTAATTCAGGATTCTGAGATTCATGGTACTGGATTGAAAATACAGGTTACTCACCTGTAACAGGAGTTCTAGGAATGGTATATGTTGTTCATCCACACTTATTGGCAGGTATCCTTGCCGCTTTAAATCTTGCGGAAGGTCTTCAAGCTGCTCTCCCACCCACCGGGTGGTATAACTCATCCGCCCCATGGCGCCAGATCTGCCCGCTGGAAGCTCAGGTTGTCTCGTCGAGCCGAGGAGGTCGGTTGGGTCGTGTGGATGAACAACATATACCATTCCTAGAACTCCTGTTACAGGTGAGTAACCTGTTTCTAGGGACATGGATATGTTGTTCATCCACACTTATTGGCAGACTCTAGCAGTTCTCCGGGAGGAGGGAGGCAAGACGCACACCCCAATACTTACTTGGGAAAGAGAGACTGGAGAACCGAGGCCCCAAAACCAGCATCCCGCGTGACTCAAGGTCGATGTGGTAATGGGTAATGAAGGTGTTTGCTGACTTCCAGGTAGCAGCCCTGCAGATTTCCTGGATAGGGACGCCCCTGGAAGCAGCCACCGTTGCAGCAGTATGGTGGGTAGAATGAGCTCTTATCCTCTGGGAGGCTCCATGCCCGCCAACTTATAGCAGAGATCTATGCAGGAGGTTACCCACCTGCTTATCGTCCGCTTGGCTGCAGGTCTGCCAGATGCGGCTTCAGCGTAGGTGACAAACAGCTGGCTAACCTCTCCCGATTTCAGCCGTATGGCCTTTATAATAAGCGAGCGCCTTCTAGGGTCCAGAGTATGGAGCCTATATTCGCCTCCGAGTGTGATTGGGGTAGAACACCGCAGAGTCAACACCTGGTTAAGGTGAAACTCCGACACCACCTTCGAAGGAATTTCGGTGGGGCGCAGGACAACCTGTCCCTGTGGAAGACCAGGTAAGGAGACTCGATGGAAAGCGCCTGGAGCTCTCCCATCCTTCTGGCTGACGTGATAGCCACCAAGAAGGCGGCCTTCCACGACAGGTGAGAGAGAGCACACCTGTGCATAGGTTCAATGGCTTGCCCATGAGCTTGCCAGTACCAGCAGTAGATCCCACGGAGGTGGGGGTTCCCGCACTGGAGGAAATGTGATCAAGGCCTTGAAAAAGCGCCAGACCACCTTCTCCTCACGCCACTGACTGCTTCGGCCCGCCCGGTGGCAGCAGAATGGCTGCCAGGTCACCCTTAGGGTCGCCGACCTAAGCCCTTGACTAGAAAGGGACCATAAATAGTCCAAGATGCTTGCCAAGGAACAGGAGGAAGGGTCCAAGCCCTTGTTCTGACACCAAATGGAAAACCTTTTCCATTTGAAGGCATAACATTTTCTGGTCGACTTCACGGACGCCTCAACTACATTGAGGACCTCGTCGAAAGACCCAAGGCCTGGAACTCTAGCCGCCAGGAACCAGGCCGTCAGGTGCAGGGATTGAAGGTCCGATGGAACACCTTCCCGGATTGACTGAGAGCAGGTCCGGGCGAGCTGGAAGCTGCCGCTGAGTCCTGGAGCTGAGACTGAGGAGATCTGGTACCAGAACTGGCGAGGCCAGTCTGGGGCTATCAGAATCACCTGCGCTTGTCCCTCCTCGCCTTGAGAAGCACCTTGTGGATCAAGGGAAATGGGGAAAGGCGAAGAGGCCCGGGGTCCATTGCCTCGAGAAGGCATCCCCGCAGCGAGCCCTGCTGAGGGGGCGGGCATGGAACAGACTCAGCCTGCGTTTCCTGGAGGCAAACAGGTCCACCTGAGGTGTGCCCAAAGGGAGAACAGATGCTGCACTACTCCGCAGGAGAGACCACTGTGGGATGCAGCCCCTATCCGCTCAGGGCATCGGCCAGGGTGTTGGAGGCTCCTGCCACGTGAATGGCTAGGAGATCCGCCTCCAGGCTGCGCACGAGTGACCAAATGCGGAGAGCTTCCTTGCATAGAAGCATGGAGCGCGTCCCGCCCTGGCGGTTTAGATAGTACATAGTCGTGGTATTGTCCGCCTGACTCGGACCACTTGACCCCGGAGGAACGGAGCAAAGGCGGTGAGAGCTAGGCGGACCGCCGGAGCTCCAGCAGGTTGATGTGGCATCGGACTCGCTGGGGACCAGAGGCCATGAGCCCGGTGTTCCCCAGATGGGCACCCCAACCCATCAGAGAGGCATCGGTCGACAGAGAGACCGCTGCTCGGGCGGACGAACGATGCCCTCCTGCAAATGATCTGGAACGGTCCACCACTGGAGAGCTGTCCACATCCCCTGTGTCACCGAGCTAGCTGGTCCAAGGGATCGCAGCATTGTGACCACTGGCTGGCCAGTCCCCACTGAAGGGGCTATTCCAGCGGGCCCAAGCGGACCCACGCTGGTGCAGCCGCCATGAGACCCAGAGGCGCAGGAAGTCCGGGCAGGCGCGGTGCCCAACCAGAAATGATCGGGCAGGAGGAAGAACCTCGGCCCTGTCCGCCGGGGCCGCTCTGGCTCGAAGAGAGTCGAGCTGCGCCCGATGAATAGAATCACCTGCTTGACTCGAGTTCCGACTTGGCCTCGTTGATAAGGAGGCCCAGTTGAGAGCAGACCTGGAGGCCAGATCTCTGGACCACTCGCCTCCTTCCTGGAGGGAGCTGCTATCAGCCAGTCGTCCAGGTAGGGGTACACCGGACCCCTCGGCCCGCAGGAATGCTGTCACCACAGCCATGCATTTGGTGAAGACCCTGGGAGCTGGAGACAAGCCAAGGGCATGGCTTGGAACTCGAAGGGATCCTTCCGCTCGAGCGAAGGAATCTCTGGTGAGACGGACGGATAGGGACGTGAAACGCGTCCTGCAAGTCCAGAGAGCAGAACCACACGCCGCGTTCCAAGGATGGTATTATTTGAGCCAGAGTGACCATCCTGAAGGTTCGAGACCTTAGGAACTTGTTTAGGTCGTGTAGGTCGAGAATGGGGCGCCAGCCCCGCATCCGCTTCGGAACCAGGAAGTACCTGGACACAAACCCTGGGTCTGAAGGAGGGTCCACCACCTCTCTTATCACCTCCTTCTGGAGGAGGAGAGCGATGTCGGCTCGACGGGCACCAGTGAGGCTGGGGATCCCGGAGCCCTCGAGGGCGACGGCTCTGAAGGTGGTGCCTGCTCGCGATTCCAGAGGCAGGCCTCTTCCCACCACCTCCAAGACCCACCTGTCCGTGGTGACAGCGGACCAGGCGGAACGAGGTGCCGAGCCGTCCCCACGGGGGACTCGAGGTGGTGGACGGGATGGCGACACCCTCAGCCCGTCACTGGGCAGGCTTGGAGGAGGGACCGCCGAGGGACCTCCTGGGCCCTTTCCTCCTGCCTCCTGTTAGAGGAAGCCGGCGGCTTGGGTTTGGGATGCCAAGGTCGAGCCTGCTGGCCCTGGACGTTGCTGGGCCGGGCGCGCGGGGCACAGAAGGACGAAAGGGCTTAGGGCTGTGGTTTGATGCCTTTGTCCTTCTGAGCGGAAGAGACCGAGTCCAGGTGGCATTGGACTTCGATCCTCTGCAGGTGACCTTCCACCCAGGGTCAAGAGGTCAGTCCCAAAAGGGGAACATCCGCCAACTTGTGCTGGGTATCCAGTAAAGGTGGATATCCTCAGCCAAGCCCGCCGACGCATAGCCACTGCGCCGCCACCGATCTGGCACATGAGTCCCTATATCCAAAGCAGTCTGGGGCTGCTGTTTGGCCACTGCCCTGCCCTGGTCCCGCACCTGCTTAACCGTAGTCTGCAGATCGGGGAAGATGAGGATGACCACATCCAGGGAGCCCAACAGGGCATGAGAAAATGTGCCATGAGGAGCGGCCGAACTGGCCTGGCGAGAGCTGAGAAAGGAGCATAGCGTGAACTTTTCGCCGACATAGTCCAATTTCTTGGACTCCTTGTCAGGAGGTTTGTCCACATCCTGGCGTTGCGGCGCGCGAAAACGCTGTCGGTAACCAACCCCTCAGCAGAGGGTGTTCCAAAAACGGACAAGGAACTGTAGGGGACCGTGATACTTCCTGGCCATCCTGGCCGAGGCGCAGGGCAGGAAGCAGGCGCTGCCAAAGCTCCAAGGCGACCCACTATGGCCTCGCCACCGAAAGGCCTCCGTCGAGAATCCCTCGGTCCAGAATCTCCGTGAGGGGATACCTGGCCCGCTTGGAAACGGGTTCGAGCTCCATCCCGTAGACTCCGAGATGAGCCAAGCAGTCCTAGGAAGGACGACGGGCTATCGGCCCATTGACTGACTCTCCTGAAGACTCCAAGTCCAGTCGCTTGGAGAAAAGGAGGAATCATCTTCGACTCGAAGAATCAAGAGCTGCCTCTGGCTGAGCCACCCTTCACCCGCCGAGGTCGGTCGGAGTGAGGGTAACTGACAGCCGATGTAGACCCTTGACCGCATCGAGAATCCTTGGTCGGAGCCCCAATTGGTGGCTGTGGAGGCGGAGGTTCCACCGAATCGGTGGAGCAGCTGGTTTGGCCGAACAACTGGCCTGGGTATAGGCCCTCGGATAAGTCGAGGGTTGTGTCGGCTGCCCGGTGACAGTTATTTAATGGCCGGGGCGACGGGTCGGCTTATTCCCGCCAGGAGGAGCTGTTGCAACATAAGGTCCGCATCGCCGACGACTTACGGCTGCCTCCTCATCCGGAGGAGGAGGACGAGACGAGCGGGCGACGCCGCCATCGCGGTGCCGAGACCGAGACCGCCTATGACGGGGATCGGCTGACCACAAGAGGTCCGGACAGAGTCCCGGATTTCCGAGGTCGGTGCGGGAGGTGTCGCCGGAACCGGCACTCCTTCGCTCGGATGGTCCATCCGAGGGCCCGGAACCGAGGCATAGGCGAGCCCACGGGATCCTCAACTCCTCCGGGGAACCGGGAGGGGAATCTCGCCTGCTAAAGGCGACAGCCTGCCAATGGGTCGAGAAAATCTCACTCATCGGTGGAGTCTCGGTCAACTGACCTGACGGGGACACCGTGAGGCCAGTGGCCGGCCGAGCGGTCGACCGGGTCGCATTGCCCACGGCCCGGGAGAGGGACCTTTCCGCCTCCCAAGAGCGCCGACGGAGGGACTTCTCCCTGTCCCTCTTTTGGACCGAGAATAAGGTCCAGCAGACACAGGCCCTTCTCCTTTAGTGGAGAGGGACAGACAAAGCTCCTTAAAAGAAGCCGTGTAGGAAGAACCCAGAGAGAGCGGGATAAATGCCGCGGCCGAGGAAGATACGGCCCGCGCCGCCTCCTCTTCGAGGGCGACCATCCGCTCGAGCTGATCCGCCGAGCCCGCCGCCGCGGACACCGCCAACCGGGCCTCCTTGGACTTCACCGGAGGGAAACGCTTCTGACGGCCCAGTTGCAATCGGGCAGCACGGTCTTCGAGGACGTGGGCCGAGAAAGATGAGCACAGGTCATAAGCCCGCGGGTCGTGCTCAAGGCCTAAGCAGTAGACACGCGGAGGTGGATCCGTCCGAGACATCTTCTGCCCCGCATGGGCATCTCCAAACCGAGTCGATTGGTCCATCGCAGCCGCGAGGATAGAAGACTGGAAGTCTTTTGCAAAATTTATTTATAATCCGCAAACGGAGAATAGGAATCAGTCACAAACGCAGAGCGTTAGGAGGGAACCTGAGCTTCCAAGCGGTAAGGAAGATCTGGCGTCATGGGGCGGAGCCGAGAGTTATACCACCCGGGTGGGTGGGAGGAGCAAGCTTGAAGACCTTCCGCCAAGATTTAAAGCGCAAGGATACCTGCCAATAAGTGTGGATGAACAACATATCCATGTCCCTAGAACCTTTTTCCCCAATCTATCTGGCGGGATTCTTTATCAGGAGGTAAGGAATTCATGCTTTGGTTGTTTAGTGCGATCATGAGCGGCAGCAATTGCCACTTTATCCGCTTCGGGAATAGTGGATAGGAAGGGACGATCCACAGGAGCTTGGTATATGCAATCCGCCTTACGAGGAACAACCATGACAGAAGAAGGTTGGTGCCAGGTTGCAATTATGGCATTTTGGTAGGCCTAGATTAGTGGGAGTACCACCAAGACCGGCTCATCAGGTATTTCCAAGTAGTCTGCCATATCCTTACTTTGTCATGTTCGGTAGTGGAGAAGCCCATGACGTTTTGAATTTGGACCATCATTTCATGGAAAGAAGGGTCATTTGGAGGAGAGGCAGCCGTATGTCTGGGCAAGTCCTCTTCTAATGAGGAGAGGTCCAATAAAGGAGTGGGTGGCTCGAAATCTAACTCCTGGAATTCCTTGTCCTCTAGATCTCCAGTAAAATCAGCTGGGAAATCAGGTTCATCTGACAAGTAATCCTCCATATAAGGGAAGGGGACCAGGAAGGGAAGGGTCCCTGTCACCGTGAAACTGTTTAGGCGGAGGTGTGGGTGAATGGGATGGATGGCTTGGCTCTCCTGGACTGGAGGGTTGAGCATGTCGCATGGCATGCAATATGTGCTGTACTACAGTAGAAATGTCCAGTTCTTTTTGAGTGGGGGGGGGCTTCTGGGAAACCAACGAGAGGATGGAGGGGATTGGACGTGTAGCCTGAGCAGGTCTTGCCCCTGGGTGATAAAGACCACGGCCCCGATCCCTATCTGCCTGGCCCCTATAGGTACCCACCTGTGAGGGTGGAGGGGCAGTAAGCATAGCAAAAGCAGTAGGTTTTCCCTGTGGAATGTGGCTCATCGTTGACGAAGCCGTTGGGGAAATAGTGCTATGCTGTGTAAACAACGGTCCCGTCAACAGGAGAGGAGCCACCATCAATGGAGCGTCGATGGAACCCATAAATGGCTCATCGTAGACTGCTGCCAACACACTGGAAAGCACCATCGATGAGAGAGTATAACCTCCTGTTGACAAAGAGACTGAGAACGCGTCGTCGACAGTGGGGCACCTGTAACGGTGGTAGTTAACGAGCGCTTAGGCATGGAGTGTGAGGAGGGCTTCTCCCTCTTGTGCTGTCGATGAGAATCAGTGTGTGTGCATGCGTGGGGGGACTCTTGGGACGAGCTCCTTATTCTCCATGAGACAATTTCTGCTCCATTAAATGTTGTTTGATCAAGCAACCATTGATGACGGGTTGCTTGGTTGAAGTCCTGACAATGAATGCAGCATAATGAAAATTACATACCCACCGTGAATTGTTGATCTTTCTGTGTATCTTCACCATTCATCACTTAGTGAGTATAGTGTCGGAGCTAGGACTCATGAGACTTTTTTTCTTCATGGGCGGAGTCGAAAGTAGGGCTGGCGCCCACCAGTTATCTGTAGTTGACTCCACCCCAGCCCCAGTTCTGAGATGCGGAGAGTGTAAGAAAGGAAGTGGGTGGGCAAGGCAGCCTAAGGATAGATAAAAGAAAAGGATATACAAAACTAAAAGGAGAAATAAAGACAGAGGAGACAGGAAGGAGAACTAGATATGGGAAATTGGGGAAAAGGGAAGGGGCCCCAATCTCTGGAAAGGAGGAGAAAGAAAAAGAGGATTGGGGGGAAGAGAGGCCACACCTCCAGAGGCAATCCTGAACCCCAGGGTTTTAACAAGAACGAAGACCAGAATCTGGACTATCAAGGTTAAGACCTGGCCGAGGCAAGCCTGAAACTAAATAAGCAGCATTCAGGGAAGGCCAACCTAAGACTGGGGTCAGGAATAGGGTGTCTTACCCCCAAAAAAGGGAAAACCTAATGCCAGGAAGGACATCCAAGGATATCCAACTTAGGGTAATTAAAACCAAGAGTTTGAGGTCAAGGGGAAAATGGGGGTTGGGGCAATCCCTCACTCACTCCAGACAGAAGGAGGAGATAAGATCAATGAAGGGGGAGCAGACCCCCCACCCCCAAATAATACCTCCTATAGGAGGAAACTCCTCCCTGTGTGTCTCCAGGGTCCCCTCCCTCCTAACCACAAGGGAGAGGAGAGTGAGGAGAAAACAACAGGGAGACACACAGGAGGAAGCCCAGAGACTGAGCTCCAGGGGGAAGGAGGGTGGGATTTAGTGATGAATGGTGAAGATACACAGAAAGATCAACAATTACGGTAGGTATGTAATTTTCATATCTGTGTCAATCTTCACCATTCATCACTAGTGGGTGAGTACTGAGCCCCCCCAAAGGGGGCCCTAAACTTCCCTAAGGGACTAAGACCCTTAAGCCTCCACTGGGTGAGACACTGGAGGAGAGAACCCTTACAGGCCTGGGGAGGCCTGAGACTGGTCCGGGTGAGATGGGGAGGGAAGGTGCCTGAAAGCCACCGTCTTACCCTGCAGGAGAAGAGGTGGGTTCTCCAGTATGTGGAGGAGGTCACCCAATGCCGGGCCAGGGGTGACAACTGGGATAAGTGAAGCCATGCCCGTCTGCCATGCAGATCGCTGTCCCTATAGCTCTGGAGGCTACCTCATTGGCCTAGATGCCCTTGCTTGGTGCCTGCTAGCTCCAGGCCCTGAGCAGAGAGGGCAATGGCTTGCTTGGTTTCCTCCATATCAGGCATTGAGGCTAGGAGTTGTCCTAGCCTGGACCACAAGAACCTAGCATAGGAAGCAAAGTGGGCCTGATGAGAAGCAACAGAAAGAAGGATCCGTGCCGAACAGAAAACCCTTCTCCCCCCAGAAATCGAAGTCCGTAGAGTCAGAGTCTGGGAGTCGATCATGGTGGGGGGGCGTGAGGTCCAGAGAGGGTGTCCAGGGAGGTCAAGCTCCAAGAGGGATAAAGTGGAGAACCTGGAGACCACTAGAGGGGCGCAATACCATTGGCGTAGGTCCCACAGGGCTAGAACAATGGAGAAGGGATGTAGCCAAGCCACTGGACACACTTCCTGGAAGGGAACAGGCCAGGCAGGAACCACCAGGTTGGCCGCACTGTACTCACCTAAAATAGGGCACATCACATACTTGGGATTGTTGACAGGGACCAGGGTAAGATGAAGCTCATCCAACATCCTTGTGAGGAAGTGCCGATAGGAAGAAAGATCAGACGCTGGAGAGATGTGGATAGATAATTCCTCTCCCTCTGAGGAGGAGGAAGATCATCCAGCGCTATTCCCACTAGTGATAAATGGTGAAGATTGATACAGATAAGATGTACAGTTACACAAGAACTTATCGTAACAGTAGATCTTTGAGAGGAGCTCTTGCAGCAGGTAATACCATTAGGACTAATGCTGCCAGGCGTTAGGACCCCATGGAAATCTTGTAGCTAGCAGTCTGTAGTGGGGGACTGCCCCCGATGTTGGCTCCGACCGACGTGGTATAAAGGGGTGGTCCTCAGCTCCATCTCAGTTCTCCGCTGGAGACCTGTCTGAAAAGATTTGGAGAACGAAGCAGGAACTCCCTAACCCTAAATAAGGGTAAAAACACAGATTCCTGGGGGATGGAGGGTGGGAAAACCACCTGCTGCAAGAGCTCCTCTCGAATATCTACTGTTATGGTAAGTTCTTACGTAACTGACTAATCTGACTTCGAGGGGGAGCTCTTGCAGCAGGTAATACCATTAGGACTGAGTCCCAAGCAGTACCCAGAGAGAGACCCAGGTCTGACAGGGAGGGGGAGATAATTAGTAACAGAACAGCCTCATGAGAGTAGGCCTTGCAGAATAGCCAGTCCGAAACCTACTCTCCTCCTAGAAACAATGTCTAAGCTGTAATGCCTGACGAAGGTGTGGACCATGCTCAAGGTCGCAGCAACACAGATATATGCCGAAGACACGTTTTTTAAGGAGGCAAATGAGGTAGCCACAACCCTGGTGGAGTGACCCTTGATGGGTCCCGGCACGGGTTTACCGTGGTGTTGGTAACAGAAAGAGATGCAGTACACCAGCCAACGGGCTTGAGACTGCTTGGAGACAGGAGCCCCTGTCATCTTTTTTGCAAAGGAGACGAACAACTGCTCTGTCCTCCTAGAAAGTCTAGTCCTATGGAGATAATACCTCAGGATTCTGTGAACATCCAGGGTATGCAACAAAGCCTCCCCTTGATTTGCAAACTCAGGATAGTAAATTGGAAGGTTGATCTCCTAGTTCAGAGTCAGTACTGACACCATCTTCAGTAAGAACTTAGGGTTCGTATGGAGGGTCACCCTGTCCCTGTGGAAAATAATATAAGGCTCCTACACATCAGGGCCGAAGCACAGAAACCCTTGAGCGGAAGTATCAGCAACTAAAGAAGCACTTTCCAAGACAGAAAGCAGCGTCGATGATGCCGCTGGTTCAAGGGAGGCTGGGTGAGCTTTTCGAGAACAAAAAAGTAAATCCGAAGGAGGGACAGGATCTCTCCTGGGAGGTCTGATGTGTAGAACCCCTCTAAGGAAAGTCTTGCAGACATTAAGCTGTGCTAGAGTTCTGTCCCCAAAGGGTGCATGGTATGCAGAAACCACACACATGTGCACCTTAATGGATGAGTAGCTTAGTCCCAGGTCCAAGAGGTGGAGAAGATAGTCTAGCACATGCCGAACTGGACAATCCAGGGGATCTAGAGCATGAGCCACTACCCAAAAGTAGAAATGCTTCCACTTCATAGTGTAAGTAGCTCTCGTGGAAGGCTTCCTCGCTGCCACCAGAACTTCTGCCACCCTGTTGACACTCCTAATTTCTCTTCTGCTAAGACTGCAGGAGACAGGCATGCAGGTGAAGAGAACGCAGAGCAGAATGGCTGAGCATCCCCAGCTCCTGTGAGAGTAAGTGGGTGGAGAGAGGCAACTGTACTGGAGGCTCCAATGACAGTTGTTGGAGCAGCGGATACCAAATCTGACGAGGCCACAGAGGAGTTACCAGGATCATCCTGGCTCCCTCTAACTGCAATTTGAACAGAACTCTTTGAATGAGAGGAAAGGGAGGGAAAGTGCACAGGAACCTCCCTGTCCAGGAGAGGGACAATGCGTCTCGCCAAAAAACACCAGGCCCTGGATCGAGTGAGCAAAACTTTTGCAGTTTGGCATTGCACGGGGACGCAAAGAGGTCCAGTTGTGGACGGCCCCAGCGACCGAAGAGGTCGTCTG
Source organism: Neoceratodus forsteri (assembly GCA_016271365.2). Classification (NCBI taxonomy): domain Eukaryota; kingdom Metazoa; phylum Chordata; order Ceratodontiformes; family Ceratodontidae; genus Neoceratodus; species Neoceratodus forsteri. The sequence goes on along the minus strand of CM057449.1, from coordinate 171,749,756 downwards.
TGACTTCCTGGAGCAATTCCCACTGTGAGTCAGAGATTAAGAGCGCTGAGACTGTCGTTGAGAACATTCTGGACACCTGGCAGGTGTACTGCTGTAAGATCTAGAAGGTGTTCTACTGCCCAGTCCCACACTCTTATGGCCTCCTGCAAAGGGATAAAAGTGAATGCCCCTTGTTTGCTGATGTAGAAGACAACTAGAGTGTTGTCTGTCTGCACCAGAAGAGGACCCAGAGACAGGTGGTCTTGGAATGCCTCGAGGGCATTCAGGACAGCTCTCATTTCCAGAACACTGATGTGTAGAGTGTGTTCTATGGGAGATCAAGATCATCGGGTCCTGTGTTCCCCTAGGTGAGCCCCTCAAACTGACAATGAGGCGTCTGTCATCAGAATTTCAGATGGGGATGGTCCTGAAAGGAGACTCCTCCCTCTAGGTGTGGGTGGCAGAGCCACCAGTCAAAGGAGCAATGGACCGCCAAAGAAACCCTTATCGGCTGATCCAGGCTGTCCACCGTTTGGTCCCACTGGACCCTGAGGTGCCACTGGAGGACCCTCATATGCAATCTGACGAGGGGTACTGTGGGTATGGCAGCTGCCATATGGCCCAGAAGCTGAAGAATTACCCGTGCAGGGACTGAAGAGGCTACTTGAACTCTGCTTGCCAGAGCCCTCAAGCGATCTGCCCTGTCTGAGTGCAGGAAAGCCTTTCCTGAACAGCATCCAGAATCGCCTTATGTACTGCAACCTCTGGGAGGCCAGGGTTGCGATTTTGGCCAGTTTATCACTATCCCAAGGAGCGGAAGACAGAGCTCTTCTGTTTCCTTTAGGGCTACAGTTGAGCTTTGATGGAGTGCAGATGAGCCAATCATCCAGGGAGGGATAAAGCAGTGGCCCTGGACCCTTCTTCGGAGGGCCGCTGCCACCACTGCCAGACATTTGGTGAAAACTCTGGGTGCAGATGAGAGACCGAAGGGCAGAACCCGAAACTGGTAATGCTGGTCCTGAAACCTGAACCGGAGAAACATCCTGTGAGAGCGCAGGACTTTGATACGCATGTAAGTGTCCTGCATATCTAGGGAGCATAACGATTCTCTTGGTCGAAGCAAGGGAAACAGACTTGCCAGAGTTACCATCTGAAATCTCTGGTATTTGACCGAGAGATTGAGCTGACTTAAGTTCAGAATAGGGTGAAGGTCTCCTGTTTTCTTTGGGACCAGGGAAAAATGGGAGTAATAACCCTTGCTCCTCTGGGCCAGAGGCACCAGCTGGATGGCATTCTTCTCCATAAGCTGTTGGATTTCTTCTGCCTCAAGCTGGGCATAGATCAGTGGACAATGTACCGGGTTGGGGAGGATTGTCTGGAGGGACAGAAAGAAATTTACTGCATACCCTTGTAATGGTGTCCAACACCCACTGGTCTGATGTTATGTTGAACCATTAGGCAGGGTAAGGGAAAATCTCCTCAGATTTTCTGCTCTATGCTCGTGAGAGAGAAAAGAGGGAGAGGCAGTGAGTCAGGCGGTGGGAGCAGAGGGGTTTGGGCTGCTTAAGGCCTTGGGAGGCAGGGTGACCCTGCCTCTTGAACTTCTTGCCCTGGGAATTTTACTTCCTGTCCCTGTCCTTTGTGAAGGGATGGCGACGGGTCCTTGAGACTCTGATTTATACATGCGATGGACATTCACCATGGCTTTCCCCGACTCCTGGAGTTGTTTGACCAGGGCTTCTACTTCCTGGCCAAACAGCACAGGTCCCTGGAAGGGAGAGTCCAGAATAGAATCCTGGCGGTCAGGACAAATGCCAGTCAGCCTCAGCTAAGAATGCCTCCTCAGACACACTCCCGAGGCTGCAGCCCAGGAGGTCATGTCCAGTGCATCGTGTGAGCAATGGAGGACATGTTTGCCGACGTCCAGACCGGAGTGAGCGTAAGCTAAGATTTCTTCTTTGGTGTCTGACTCCGGCAATGTCTTGACCATTTCAATGATCTTTTCCCGTAAGGACTACTGGTAAGTCACCATATGAGCGAGAAAATTCAGAGATCTGATGGAACCTGTTGCTGAGAAATAAACCTTGCGGCCCCAGTTATCCAACTTCTTGGATTCAGGATCTGGAGGCTGGGAGCTCAGATGCTTGGGCTGACTGCCGCGGCTGTGGGTGGCAGTGAGCACAAGCGAGTTTGCCCTGGGCTGTTCCCCAAAAGGGCTCAGCTTGTTAGGGGTTTGTAAAAGCCCCTATGACGGCAGAGGTAGACAATGGCTTGGCGCTACATAATTCTGGTCACGCCTTGAAAAGGCTCAACTAGAGGCGGAATAACCAAGGGCTTTGGCCCTTGGACCCTAAGAATTTGGCCTATGGATTCAGTTCTTCGTATCCCACTATAGATAGATTGGATATGCCGCACGATATCTAAAATGAGGGGTCATCCGGGGTTTAGAAGAGACGGACCTTGGAGAGTCCTTGGGGCCCGGAGAAGGTGGGATAAACTCATCCACGCCAGAGGAATCTGGAGAGAATGGGCTGGCATCCCCTGCCGTCCGGGAGGACGGGCGTCCCGCTGAAGAAGGAATGGGAGAGGAACACCTTCTTTTCCCCTTATGGTCCGGGTGGGAACTCTCATCTCCAACTGGGGTTGTGGGGTTGGAGGAGGACCCATAGGTGGTGGAGTTGGGGTGGGCACTGGGGTCTACAGAGGAGATCCTCCTTCACAGCGCTCCACCATGATGTGAATAAAGACCCGATGTCCGCCACAGGGATGATCGGGCATCTGGGGGTCCTTGGGATCAGGCGCCGGATCCAAGGAGCTCTTATCCTTATCCGGTGTTCGGCATCGCTATCGCCGGGGAGCCAGTGTCCAGAGTAGGAGGGCTCTCTGCACTGACCCTCCACCGCAACTGCCTTGTATCAGGCATTGGAGTGCGGGACACTGGTGAAGGTGACCGGCTAGGCAAGCACTTGTCAGCAGAGGGGCACACCTTGGCTGGGGGAGTGGAAGGGGCATCCAATGGCCACGACCTCCTGTCGCCCTTCAGGTTCGCTTTGTGCATTTGTGTTTTTCCGACTAACCAGACTTTCTCGGTTTCCCTGAAGGAATGGCTCTCCTGGGTCGACCCTGAGGTAGACTTGTGGGGTCGGGGCCAGGAAGGCGAATGACCAGAAGAGACTGGCTCCTGGTATTTGACCTGGGAAGAGGTGGGAGCAGGCTTACTTATGTGGGAGGACTCTGTGGCCTGGGCTGGAATCAACCCCGGCCAGAGGTCGAAGAGGACGAAGGCTTCGTGGGCGACTTAGGGCGTGATTTGGACCTGGCCCTCTCTCTCCCGGTGGTAGTGCTTCCCTCCAGATGATTTTTCCCTGGGTGGGGAGTCCCTGGCAGGAGAAGATGAGCTGCGCTCTGAGGTACGCTGCACAGCTGCCACTTTTTGTTTCAGGAGGTATGCTTTGAGGGCGTTCGCTCTCCTGGTTCTTGTCTTTCGATTAAACTTGCAGTAGTCGCCGGACCGATGGTCGGGGCCTAGGCAGATTAGATAGGCCATGTGGCCATCTTTCTCCGGGATCTGCTTCCCACACGCCACTGACTTCGCCGTGGAGAGAGGGCTATCACATGCCACAGAACGGAGGTAAATGTTGAAGACGATCAAAAAACGAACTTTAGAAGAATTTTCTCAAATAGCGGTCGACTGCAAAAGACGTCCGTGGAGCCAAACTAAGCGGGTCGATGGCGGAAAAGAACTGAGATGGCGCCGGGGACCACCCCTTTATACCACGCCTGACGCTGGGCAGAGCCGACGGGGCGTTCCTCGTTACAGACTGCTAGCTAAGATTTCCATGGGGTCCTAACACCTGGCAGCATTAGTCCTAATGGTATTACCTGCTGCAAGAGCTCCCCTCAAAGTCAGATCTGGTGTTGTGTGGTCCCAGACACCTTACACAAGTAGTATGGCTGTCAAGCATTAGATTTTTCTATCACAATGGCAGGAACGAAACAGCGCTATCTTGCTTGAAGATTCTTTGGACATTCATTTGGTTGCTCAAATTCTCGCTGAATGCTGTTGTGAAGTTGCTCTAGCTGCTGCATGCGAGCTGAAGATGGTGGGAAAATGAACGAGGATACCAGGGACCACCCACACTTATACAGGAAACAGGAAGCTGATGTCATGTGTGGGCGGCCCTGGAAAAGACTACTAGAAGAGCTGCCGCTGCCACAGCAACCTCTGGCAACAACTCAGGTATTACCTACTGCAGGAGAACACTCCGTGGAAGATAGTACAGTGCGTAGAACTTACCGTAACAGTAGATCTTCGAAGAGCTCTTACAGTAGGTAATTATATGACTGGCCTTGACGACGAGGACCCCAATGGAAAAATTTCTAGCTAGCAGTCCCTGGCGTGGGACTGCCCTTGTCAGGTGACCGCGCCATACGACGTCGGTATAAAGGGCGGTCCCAGACGACCGCCTTCCAGTTCTTTCCGCCACAGGCCGGAAGGCCGGACGAGAGAGAAAGCAGATATTTCCCTCAATGGAAAAGAGCTGAAAAAGCTAGGGATGGCGGGCGGAAGGTATTACCTACTGCAAGAGCCTCTCTCGAAGATCTACTGTTACGGTTAAGTTCTTACGTAACTGTACTATCTTACTTCGAGAGGGCTCTTGCAGTAGGTAATTACATATAGGACAGAATCCCAAGCAGTCTGGAACAAATAAGAAAGGCACCGGGAGGAGGAACTACTCAGATAAGTAGTAGGAGAGCTTGCGACCCTCAAGAAAGGAGGCCTTGCAAGACCGCTAACCCGAAGCCTGCTCTACGGCGAGAGGCAATGTCCAGACTGTAATGTTTAGTGAAGGTATGGACGGAAGTCCAAGTGGCGGCAGCACAAATGTCTGCTGCGGACACATTCTTGAAACAATCCGCAGAGGCAGCAACTCCACGAGTGGAGTGACCTCTGACTTGACCCGGGAGGGTCTTGCTGTACTTGTCATAACAGAAGGTGATGCAATGAGCCAACCATTTTGACAGGCATTGCTTGGAAACAGCATTGCCTTCTCTTTGTGAGCTGAAGAACTAACAATTGATCAGTCTTTCTGAGATCTTTCGTCCTGTTGGTATAATATCTCAGAATCCTGTGAACATCCATGGTGTGAAGCAAGTATTCATGATTGGAGTGTTATGAAAAAGCAGGTAATTCAATAGACTGATACAAAGTAGATGCAGCTACCACCTTCGGGAGAAACTTAGGGTTTGTGCGGAGAGCTACTCGCTCTTTGTGAAAGATCAAGTAAGGGATTTTGCACATAAGGGCCTGAAGCTCGGAAATTCTGCGAGCTGAGGTAATGGCCACTAAGAAGAGCGTCTTCCACGATAAAAACTTCAAGTCTGCAGAAGCCGCAGGCTCGAAGGGGGAAGAGTAAGTTTCTCGAGGACAAAATTTAAGTCCCAAGGTGGAGCTGGGGTCCGGATCGGGGGTCTCAGATGAAAGACCCCTCTAAGGAAGGTTTTGGATACCTCTAGCTGAGCAAAGGCCTTATCAGCAAAAGGTACATGGTAGGCTGAGATAGCTGCCATGTGGACCTTCAGAGAGGAGTGACAGACCCAGGTCAAAAAGATGACGCATGTAATCCAGCAAAGTGGTTACGGGGCAGGAAAAGGGTTCCTCGTTCCTGGACGCGGCCCAGATGGAAAATCTCTTCCATTTCATGGCGTAAGTGGACCTAGTGGAGGGCTTTCTGGCCTCTACCAAAATCTCGGCTACCTTAGGGGATACTCCAAAGCGAGATTGAACTAGGTCTGAAGGAGCCATGCATGAAGTTGGAGGGACTTGAGTCCTGGATGGACCAGGGTCCCCTGATCCTGAGTCAGCAATCCCGGAGATAAGGGAAGAGGAAGAGGAGGAACCTCTGAGTATTGTTGTAGAAGAGAGAACCAAATTTGCCTGGGCCAGAAAGGAGCAATTAGAATCATTTTTGCTCCTTCTAGAGCCAGTTTCTGTAACACATGTGGGACCAGTGGAATTGGGGAAAAGCATAGACGAATCTGTCCTTCCAGCTTAGAGACATAGTGTCTCTCCAGAAAGCTCCTTGCTCTAGAGCGAGCGAGCAAAAGATTGGAAGTTTTGGGTTTTGGGAGGAGGCGAACAGGTCTATTTGAGGGGTCCCCCAAGCCTGAAAAATGCTGTTTAGGACTATTCCGTCTAATTCCCACTCGTGTGGAAGAGCTGACGAGCGACTTAGCCTGTCTGCTAAGACATTGTCCACTCCCGGAACATGGATCGCCGTGAGGTGACGGTTGTGGAGGGTGGCCCACTCCCAGACCCTCATCACTTCCCTGCACAGTGGGTAGGATCGAGTTCCTCCCTGCTTGTTGATATACCACACCACGCACATGTTGTCCATTTGGACAGCTAGGTGACCGGGAAGGATGTATTGGTGAAGGGCCTGGAGTGCATAAAGCACCGCTCGGAGCTCGAGAACACTGATGTGGAGAACTACTCCAATTTCGACCAAAGTCCTTGAGTTCGTGAGGACCAAGATGGGCCCCCAACCTTGCCGGAAGCGCCCTGGTTAAGGTCTGATCGGGGAGGATGAAAGAAGGAGACCCCGGAAGAGGTTCTCTTGTACCATCCACCACCTTAAGTCTCTGACCATCGGCGAGAGATCAAGATCGGAAGATCTAGGTTGTCTCACTGTTGGTCCCACTGAGATCGAAGAGTCCATTGAGATATTCTAATGTGGAGGCGTGCTCGGGATCGTCCGGGATGGCAGCCCATAAGCCCCAGTAGACGGAGCACCGACCTCGCCGGAACCCTCCTGAAGTTCAGTAGGAGGGAAATCTGTGACTGGAGGGAAACCCCCCGGTCTGGAGGCAGAAAAGCTTTGCACAAAGTTGTGTCGAGAATCGCCCCAATGAACTGGAGCCTCTGAGAAGGCTCCAGAAGAGACTTGGAGAGGTTGATGGTAATACCCAGGTTGGTAAAAACCTGCCGGGTGAGGGAGAGGAAATGCAGGAGTTCCTCTCTGGATGGGGCCAATCGTCCAAGTAGGGAAAAACCTGAGCTCCCAAAGAACGCAGGTGGGCCGCTACCACCGCCAGGCATTTGGTAAAGACTCGAGGAGCCGAGGAAAGGCCAAATGGAAGCGCCCAGAATTGGTAATGGTCCCCCTGGAAGGAAAATCTGAGGTACTTTCGGTGCGAAGGGCAAATGGGGATGTGCAGGTACGCATCCTGCATATCCACTGCACAAAGCCATTGGCCTGGCTGAAGCAGGGGCAGAAGGGATTGAAGGGAGAGCATCCTGATCCTTTTGTATTCCACAAACAGGTTCAAGGAGCTGAGATCGAAATCGGTCTGAGATCTCCTGTCTTTTTGGTACAAGGAAGAAGTGGAATAGTACCCCGTTCGTGAGGTGAGGAGGAACGGTTCTATAGCCCATTTTGCAAGAAGAGCTGAGATTTCTTCCCTGACCAGAGGAAGATGGTCCCTTGAATAAGCGGAATTCAGAGGGGGGTGACGGGGTTTCTGTAGAAACTCTATGGAGTGTCCCTCTCATGGCGATTAGAAGCACCTATGAACTGAAGTTATCCTCTCCTCACCCAGGAGGTGGAGGGAGAACCTCCTCCTACCAGTTCCTCCAGAGTGTCTGGAGGCGGGGGAGAGGGAGGAGTCAGGTGGTGTGAGGCAGCGCAAGACTGGAGTGCCCATCGCTTTTTGGGCGGAGGGGCCTGGCAGCCGCGGGGTCCGCATTTAGCGCCCGCCTCCTGGGTTTCGCTTGAGGCCGGCTGCGCTCTGCGAAGGGACGGCACTGCGGAGGATGGGGACGATACAGTGAATCCACGGATTTAAGGGCCGTTCCATTCTCCTGCAAGTCAGTGATGATGTCCTTGACATCACCGGCAGCACGGAACCCCTGAAAGGTGCCTCTTGAATGGCAGATTGCACCTCCGGACCAGACCTGACACACGAAGCCACGCGTGTCGCCGAAGGCTAACGGCAAACACAGAGCTCCATCCAGCGGTGTCCACTGCATCGTATGTCGCCCTTAGCATGTGACGGCTGGCCGAACGAGCAGAACGGACTAGATTGGCCAACTCCTGCTTAAGTTGGGAGTCTGACAAGGAGTCGATCTTAGATTCCACCTGGGTAAGGACGGCCTTCTGGTAATCCCCCATGTGAGCTACATAGTTCAGAGCCCTTATACCCAGTGTGGAGGAAGCGTAGATCTTTTTTCCAAACTGATCCAGAAGGCGAGATTCCTTATCTGGGGAAGACGAGCTCAAGTGTTTAGGATGTGCGGACCGGCCGTAAGCGGCGCTGATCACGACCGAGTCAGCATGGGGGTGAGAGTCTAAAAAGTCTACACCCTCCGGAGCCTCGTATAGCCTGTTTGACTTCCTAGGAAGTGGGGCTAAAGTCGACGGTTGTTTCCAAATGGTGGAAACAAGGTGGGCGTGAGGCTCAATCCAGGGTGGCACTAAAGTAGGGGCCGTAAGGGGCAAATCCAGATGTTCGTCGAGTTTCACCCGCTGAGGATCTGGATCTAAGGACTGCCACTGATGGACCTCCTGGATTTTCTTAAGTAACTCCGTGAAAGAAGGATCCTCCGGAGGAGACCTCAGAGGAGTCCTCGGCCGGGTTTGGACGGAGAACGAGCTCGTCGCCTTTATCAGAAACTCCCGCTGGAGGCTTCCGAGGAGTCCGAGAGACCTCAGAGGAAGAATCTGAGGCAGAAAAGACTCCCTCACCCGTCTAGGGGAGGAACGTGTCTGTGGGAAAGAGTCCCAGAACGCTGTCCTGTCCCTCTGGAATCCGAGGGAGACCCCGGGAACTGGAGGAAGGGAGGGAGTGCCGCCTAGGGCGTCACGGGAACCGTGGAGGCACCGTCGTGAAGACGGCTTTCGACTTCTCTGGTGAGCTGAGCCTTTGCTCTCAGCCCACCAGGAGGCAAGAGTCTCCTGCAAATCCACCAGCGGCCTGGGGCGTGGAGAGGAGGAGGAGGGGATGTGAAACGGAGGATATCCGTAGGGAGAGTACCCAAGACCCGCCTGTGGATAAGTCGGAGACGGTAGTGAGACATCGGGTACTGCGGAGCCGAGGATTGGCGCCGGGTACGGGTGCGCTGTACTGCGGGCCCGGGAAGACCAAGCGCCGGGTATGATGGCGGGTACCAAGGCGCTGGAGGAGCTGCCGGAGCAGACGGCCCAGCCGGGCACTCCAGGGGCGGATCAGCCGGAAAGGCCCCTGGGGTGGAGGCCCAGAGGAGGGAAAAAACTTGCTGGCGCCGGAGAGGCAGGTGTCGGGTCCGGGCGACAGCCGGGCGCCGGAGGGGCTGGGCGCCGAGCCGGCCCTCGGGGAACCTGCGCCAGATCCGGGTTCTCAGTGGGGGATCTGATGAAGCCCAGGATCCCTAGTCTCATCTGGGGAAGGTGGTGAGAAATCCCAAGTCAGGCAAGGGGGACTGGGGCTCCCCTGACGGCAGCGAAGGCTGTGGAGAGCCTGGCACGACGGAAGAGGGTGGTTCCGACGTAGGCTCTGGGACCCGGCGCACGTCGGAGGAGCCGATGTGTGACTTATGGGTCGAAACCCGAGACCGTACTGGGGGCTAGAGTCTCCTTTGGCCCGGAGACACCCGACAGGCCCGAACTCAAGTCTGAAGGGCGGGCCGACGCCTCCTCCAAACCCTTGGAAGGCTGCCATCGGAGGATCCCGGAGGGGAAGTTCTTTACCCTCCGCCGACTCGGCCGGAGTCGCGAAGAGGAGACCTTCTCCGGTGCCTATCCTTTCCTTCTTTTTATGCCCTTCCGGAGAAGTCTACGCCTGCCTTAACTTTCTCAGCTCTTTCTCCATCGCAGACATCTTTTCTTCAGGAGATGGGCCGAGGACTGCTTCGGCTGCCGCTATGCGTTGCTGCGTTGAACCGGAAGCAGTGCGGACAGTTATCAACCACGTGGTTGGGGCCTAGGCAGAGGAGGCAGAGGGAGTGACCGTCCTTGTGTGGCAGTTGAGCGCCGCACGAATCGCACTTGTTTTTAGAGGGGGACGACACAAAATGACGTTCACCTGACGATCAAACAGAAAAAACTGTAGCTTTCTCGGAAATAAACGACGAAGAGACAGAACTGCAACGAACTTACCGCGAGGTGCTGCTCGTAGTGCTAACGGCGGAAAGAATTAGAAGGCGGGCGCCTGGGACCGCCTTTATGCTGATGTGTCGTGAGGACGCCGGTCACCTGACGAGGGGCGGTCCTATCGCTAGGGACTGTTATTAGAAATTTTTCTGGGTCTCTGCCGCTGCTGGCATCAGTCCTATAATATTTACTGCAAGAGCCCTCTCAAGTAAGATAGTACAGTTACGTAAGAACTTACCGTAACAGTAGATCTTTGAGAGAGGCTCTTGCAGTAGGTACTCACAAGTAGGACTAAGCCGCCAGGCATTAGGACCATACGGAAAAATTCTAGCTAGCAGGGCCCGGTGGAGACCGCCCCCTGATGTACGACAGCGTGATGTTATAGAAGGAGCAGTCCCGACGCCCGTCTTCCAGTTCTCCCGCTGGAGACCTGTAGATGTTTGATAGGAGAAAAGGAGAGGTCTCCTAGAACCTAAAAGGAACAATATGAAAACCACAGAAGGAAACTCGGGGTTGTTAGGGAAAGAGTACTTACTGCAAGAGCCTCTCTCAAGATCTACTCTTATGTAAGTTCTTATGTAACTGTACTATCTTACTTTAAGAGGGCTCTTGCAGTAGGTACTCACAAGTAGGACCGAGTCCCAAGCAGTGACCTGAGACATAGGGAGGCAGGAGAGAGTTTCCTAGCCACTCTAAGGGACTCATGAATGGAGTCCCTCTAGGACAACAAGGCCAAAGCCTGCTCTTCGCCTTGACGCAATATCCAGGCTATAATGCTTGGTAAAAGTATGGACAGAACTCCAAGACGCAGCTGCATAAATGTCTGCAGCTGAAACATTCCTGGAACAAGCAGTAGAAGCAGCCATGCCTCTGGTTGAATGTCCTTTAACCTGACCCGGACGGGTTTTGTGGTACTTCTGGTAACAGAAGGTAATGCAGTTTGCCAATCATTTGGACAAACACTGTTTAGAAACAGGCTGCACCCTCTCTTTTGGGTGCAAAGTAAACGAACAATTTGTCAGATTTAAGATTTATGGAGGGACTTAGTCCTATCTGTATAGTACCTGAGAATTCTCTGTACATCCAGAGTATGCAGAAGATCTTCCCCCTTGCTGGAAGTATTCCGGATAGTACACCGGCAGGTCCAGGGATTGATGCAAGGTGGATTCAGATACCACCTTGGGTAGAAACTTGGGATTAGTACGCAGAGCTACCCAGTCTCTGTGAAAAATCAGATACGGTATCTTCATGAAAGTCTGAAGTTCAGAAATTCTTCGAGTGGAAGTGATAGCCACCAGGAAAAGCGCTTCCAGGAGAGGTAGCGCATGTCTGCACTTGCAGGGCTCAAGGGTGGCAGGGTGAGCTTTGCGAGAATGAATTTTACGTCCCAAGGAGGAGCAGGGTTCCTGATTGGGGGCTTCAGATGAAGAATCCCTTTCATAAAGGTTTTGGATACCTCCAACTGTGCCAAAGTTTTTTGTCCTATTGGAATATGATAGGCAGAAATGGCCGAAAGGTGGACCTTTAGGGTTGAATAACTAAGACCCAAGTCATAAAAGCAGCATGTAGTCTAAGACCTTTATGACTGTACAGGAAAAGGGTTCAATCCTTTTCGAATCTGCCCAGATGGAATACTTTTTCCATTTCATGGCATATGAAGCTCTGGTCTCTACCTAAGATCTCAGTCACTGGGAAACCTCAAGCGGGCAGCCACTATGTCAGAAGGAGCCATGCGTGCAGATGAAGGGACCCGAGACCTGGATGAACCAGGGTCCCCTGTTCCTGAGTCAAGAAATCTTGGGAAACCAGCAGTGGAAAGGGAGGTGCCACTGACAGTCGCAATATAGAGAACCAAATTTGTCTCAGCCAGAAGGGAGCAATGCGGATCATTTGAGCTCCTTATACCTGCTGTTTCATTAGAACTCTCTGGATCAATGGAAGTGGAGGGAAGGCGTATATGAACCTCCCTTTCCACCAAAGAAACAGCGCATCTCGCCAGAAAACACCACGCCCTGGAGCAAGCGAGCAGAAGGATGGTAGTTTTGCGTTGAATGGGGAGGCGAATAGATCTATTTGAGGCCTTCCCCACTTTGCAAAGACTTCATTTACCACCAACTGTCTGAGCTCCCACTGGTGTGCTCTGGCTTGCGTGCGGCCGAATGCATCTGCCAGGGTGTTCTGTACACCTGGCACGTACTGCTGTCATATGAATGTTGTGGTTGACCGCTGGGGGGTAAGAGTGGGTTCTGCCTTGTTTATGTACCAGACTACGCACGTTGGCTGTCTGAATCATAAGATGACCTGGATGAGTGAGATGGTGAAAGGCCTCGAGCGCCTTCAACACTGCTCTCATCTCAAGTATGTTGATTTGAAGAGACTGTTCTATATGGGACCAAAGACCTTGTGTCTTGTGAGGACCCAGATGTGCTCCCCAACCCAGACCTGAAGCATCTGTCGTCAGGGTTTGTGAGGGACTGTCTGATCAAAACAGAATCCCTTTGGAGAGGTTGTCCTGATTGAGCCACCACAAGACACAGTTTCCTACTGGATCTGAGATCATAATCTTGTGGTCCAGTTTGTCTGCCTTCTGGTCCCACTGGACTCTGAGGGTCCATTGTGAGACTCATGTGGAGCCTGGCTAGGGGAACCAAAGGGATGGCCGCCACCATGAGCGCCAATAGTCGCAGGATCATTCTGGCTGGTACCCTCACCTGTGAGGCCACCATTTGTGCCTGGTGCTGCAAGGCAGATATCCTGTCCTGCGGTAGGAAAGCCTTGCCCTGTACCGTGTCCAAACCTGCTCCAATAAATTGGAGCTGCTGGGAAGGGACCAGGTGGGATTTGGCGTAATTGACCGTAATTCCCACCAGATGGAAAGTGTCCAGGGTAAGGTACAGATCCTTGACTAGGGCTTCCCTGGAGGAGGCTAATATCTGCCAGTCATCCAGGTAGGGAAAAACTTGGATCCCCTGCCTGCGCAAAAAGGCTGCCACCACTGCTAGGCATTTCGTGAATACCCTGAGGGCTGAGGAAAGGCCAGAAGGTAGTGTTTTGAACTGAAAATGCTCCCCCTGAAAACAGAATTGGAGGAATCTGCGGTGTGGCGGACAAATTGGGATGTGCACGTAAGCACCCTACATGTCCAGGGTGCAGAGCCACTGACCCTTTGTAAGAGAGAAAGTAGGCTGGAAGAGACAGCATTCTGAACCTCTTGTACTGAACAAAGAGATTCAGAGAACTCAGATCTAGAACTGGTCTGAGGTCACCTGTCTTCTTGAGAACCAGGAAGAAATTAGAGTAGTACCCTTTTCCATGATACTTTACGGGAACTGGTTCTACTGCTGCCTTTGCCAGCAAGAACAAGATTTCCTCTCTCACCAAAGGCAGGTGGTTGGGTGGGTAGGATGAAAGACCCAGAGGTCTTCTTGGGGGTCTTTCTATGAATTCTACTGAGTGACCTTTTGCCACCAGTTGAAGGACCCATGAGTGTTATTTTCTCCCACTCTGGTAGGTGATAGGAGAACCTGCCCCTTACCGGCTCCTCTGGAAAGCATACCAGTGGAGGTGGGAGGTTTAAAGAGTCAGGAGGGCAAGGCCGAGCCCACGGCTCCCGAGGCTTTATGGGACTTAGCCAGGGGGGGCTCTAGCGGCCGAGGTTGCCCGATGTTTCTTCTGAATTCGGTTCTGATTTGGTCTTTGTTGGCGACGTTGCTGCTTCCGAAATGGCTGTTCCTGCTTCTGCGGAGGCATGTACATAAATTGTACCAAACATAGGGCCCGGCCCTTATCTTGGAGGTCGGTTATGTCTTTTACGTCCCCGCTGAAAAGGACCGACCCTCTAAAGGGAGCATCCTGTATGGCCAACTGGACCTCTGGTACCAGGCCTGAGATCGCAGCCAGGCATGACGTCACAGACTAACCGCAGTAGCTAAGCCCCTACCTGCAGCATCCATTGCATTGTAGGTGGCACGCATGTGATGACAAACAGATCTACTCGACTGTACTAGATCTGCCATTTCATCCTTTAGGGTAGAGTCTTGAAGAGGGTCTATCTTGGAATCCAACTGACCTAGGACCGATTTTTGGTAGTCCCCCATATGGGCGACATAGTTTAGTGCTCGGATTCCTAAGGTAGAGGAGAAGTAAATCTTTCTCCCATACTGATCCAGAATTTTAGATTCTTTATCGGGGGGGGGGGCCCACTAATGTCTTTGGGTTTAGCAGACCTATCGTGGGCTGCACTAATGACCACTGAATCAGCCTTAGGATGAAGACTGAGGAAGTCTTTATCATCTGGAGATTGATAAAGTCTGTCAGCCTTTCTGGCTACTAGGGCCAAATAAAAATGTTGCTTCCATATAGTGGTGACCAAATACTCATGTGGTTCAATCCAGAGCGGAATGAGGTTTGGGGAGGAACCAGCCAAATCTAAATGAGCTGCCAGCCTCTGCGGGTCCTGGGCAACTGTGGGCCAATCGTAGGCTGCTTGGATCTTTTCTTAGGAGCTCCAAGAAGGAAGGATCCTCCGGAAGGGATCTGGGATACTCCTTCAGTTTCTGATCATCCGGTGTGGGTGTTTCCACGTCAGAGGCGGAATGGCCCATGTCGCTATCTGAGTCCAAGGAATCCTGGTCACTAGGAGAGCTGATGGCCGGAAGCGACAGTTCCTCTGGCCTAGAAAATTCCATAGGCCTGGAAAACTCCCAGGGCCTAAGGTGAGAATCTGGACAATTGGTCTGCGTTGGGCCCTTAGGGCCGGACGACAGGGAAGGATACGATGCAGGAGGCCTTAGAGCTGGCGTCGGGGCCATCAGCGGCTGATGCTTCTCCAGCTCTGACATGAGCTGTGACTTTGCTTCTGCCCACCAGTTTTGAGGCTGGGGTGGAGGGTTATTAAACCCATAGCTAGGGTACCAGTAGCAGGGGTAGTTAAAGCCCGATGAAGGGTAGCCCGACACATGGAATCTTGACGCCGGATACTGTGGCGTTGGGTACTGAGGATGACAGCCCGGCGATTGATGTTCGTAAGGACTGCCAGGTGGTCCTGATGGAGGGCCAACAGAGGGGCAGAAGGTCCTACTGAAGGAATCGTCAGGTCTGTACTGCGTCACATGGTGTGCTCAGAAGGCCCCCGATGGAAGAGGCGGAGAGGGTCCCGAAGGTCCTGGTGTCTGGCCCAACAGAAGGCCTTGCTGGACTGAATCGCCTGAGGGCGTCAGAGCGACTACTGTCTGGTCCAGCGCTGGCTCTGGCATCTGAGGCATCGGCAGAGGGGGTGACAAGATCCCTGTCTGCAGGAGATCTCCTGCCTTCGCATCCCTTGCAGGGGAAGGTGAAGGTACCCCTTCTACTGGCGGTAAAGGAGAGGAAGGAGTAGTGTCCTTCGTCAGCTGCGTATCTAATGTAAGCTGTGCCATCACCTCTGTCAGGCCTATTATCGGGGCCTGACAGAGGATCCAGGGATGGACGTCCATTGGAGGAGCCGGCCGGTGGCTTAGCAGCCACAGCCATGCCAGGACCGGCAGAGCCGGAAAGTACAGTTACGTAAGAACTTACCGTAACAGTAGATCTTCGAGAACAGCTCTTGCAGCAGATAACACCATTAGAACTGAAGCTGGCAGGCATCAGGACCCCACGGAAATCTTTTAGCTAGCAGTCTTCAGCGGGGACTGCCTCCGACGTCGGTCCCGCCCCCAACGTCAGACGTAGTACATAAGGAAGCGGTCCCGCCAGATTCCCCAGTTCTCCCGCCGGAGACTCCCGGCCGCAGGATGACATCAGAAGGGGAGACCGAGGATCCGCCATCAGAAGAAAAGAGCTAAAGCTCCTGCCAAGGCCTGGTAGGCCATTACCTCCTCAGGGGAATGGTGGGCGAGAAGGTACCTGCGCAAGAGCTGTTCTCGAAGATCTACCGTTGCAGTAAGTTCTTACCGTAACTGTACTATCTGCTTCGAGATACAGCTCTGCAGCAGGTAACACCATTAGGACTGATTCCCAAGCAATAGCTACTGCAAGCATTCTGGGAAGGAATTAGGAGAGATCTTGAACAAGTCCTGACTCTAGGACAGGAGACCCTGTAGAGCAGCTGGGCCGAAACCAGCTCTCCGCGTGATGCGATATCCAGGCTATAGTGCCTAATAAATGCGTGCACTGAGCTTCAAGTAGCTGCAGCACAGATGGCCGAGGTGGAGGCGTTGCACAGTGCTGCAAGGAGGTAGCCACCCCCTTGTCCAGTGGCCGGACTGTACCAGGAGAACTAAATCTATTGTTGTAGCAAAATGAAATACACCAGACAAGCCAGCGAGAAAGGGTCTGCTTTGAGACTGGTTGGCCCAGCATCCTCTCAGCGAAGGAAACGAATAGTTGCTCCGACTTGCGAAGATGTTTAGTTCTATTCAGGTAGAACCTTAAGGAGCGGTGAACATCCAGGGTGTGAAGCAATGCCTCTCCTCTATTAGAGTACTTGGGGAAATACACAGGCAAATTGATGTCCTGGTTGAGAGTAAGGGCAGAGACCACCTAGGCAGAATTTAGGATTCGTCCTCAGAGACCTCTGTCCTGGTAAAAATTAAATAAGGCTCCTTGCATGAAGCGTGAAGCTCGGAAACTCTCCTTGCTGATGTGACAGCAACTAAAATAACGTTTTCCACAACAGAAAGAGCTCGCAATCCAGCGGCAGGTTCAAAGGGAGGCGTGAGTTGCTCCAGGACAAAGTAGGTCCCAAGGAGAGCAGGATCTTTGATGGGTGGCCTAAGGTGTAACACCCTCTCAGGAAGTCTCAGAGGCATCAAGCTGTGCCACTGTGCGCTGTCACCAGAAGTGGTATGCAGATATCGCGCAGAGGTGCACTTTAATGGAGGAGTAGGCGAGACCGAATGGAATAGGGAAAGAAGGTATTCCAGCACCCTTTCACGGGCATTCTAAGGGAAAGGCAGCGTGCCTGCTTCATAATAGCGGTGCCACTTCATGGCGTACGTCGCATGCGTTGCCGGCTTTCTGGCCGCGGAAAGGACTTCTGCCACCTCTTGCGAGACCCCGTATGGCATAATGACTGTCTCTAGGAGCCATGCATGCAGGTTCAGTGAGCGTAAGTCCGGGTGGACTAGTGAACCCTCCTCCTGAGACAATAGGTGGGAGCTGAAAGGCAACGGAACTGGAGGTTCCCGGGACAACTGTGTCAGTATGGGGAACCAAATCTGCCTGGGCCAGAAAGGTGCTACCAGGATCATTGTTGCGTGCTCCCCGACAGTTTGAGAAAAACTCTCTGGATCAACGGGAAGGGAGGGAAAGCTTAGAGGAATCTGTCCGCCCAGGAGAGGGACAACACGTCTCGACAGAAAACACCAGGCCCTGGATCTAGCGAGCAAAAATTGGGCAGTTTTGTGTTGGATGGGGAAGCGAATAAGTCCAACTCTGGAGTGCCCCATCGAAGAAACAGATCCTCTGCTACCTCCTGAAGAAGTTCCCACTCGTGGACTCTGGCCTGGGAATGACTCAGGCCGTCTGCGATTGTGTTGTCCACTCCGGGAACGTGAACTGCAATCAGGCTCGCGCCGTGTCGGATTACCCAATCCCACACTCTCATAGCCTCCCTGCAGAGAGGGTAAGAGTGTGCGCCTCCGTGTTTGTTGAGGTAATACATCACCGCCGTGTTGTCTGTCTGAAGCAGAAGGGTACTCGACGGTATTTCTGGCTGGAAGGCCTGCAGGGCATAAAGGACCGCCCTCATCTCCAGCACGTTGATGTGGAGGTGAGCTTCCTGAGGGGTCCATGTTCCCTGGGACTTCACCCCGTTCAGGTGTGCTCCCCATCCCAGCCCTGAGGCGTCTGTGGAGAGGATTGCCTTTGGGGACGGCGCGGTAAACGGGACACCTGCAAAAAGTGTCCCTGGCTCTAGCCACCATTGCCAGTCTCGAATCACGGCGTTCGTGATTCTGACCGGATGCTGCATGTGGTCTTGCCTTTGGTCCCACTGCACCTTGAGCATCCACTGAGTTACCTGCATGTGGAGCCTTGCCAAAGGGACGGTTGGAAAGGCCGCAGCCATATGTCCGAGCAAGCGAAGGACCATTCTGGCGGGGACGGTCTTCTTCGCCGAAAGATCCCTGATGGGGATCTGATGTGTTCCCGCTCTTAGTCGGGAAGAAAGGCTTTCCTGGACAGTGTCCAGAACTGCGCCTATGAACTGCAGCTTCTGGGGACGGTACTAGGAGAACTTCTCTAGTTGATAAGAATGCCTAGAGACTGGAACAGGTCCTGGGTGCTCTGAATAACCATCAACAGCGCCTCTTTGGGTGGCTGAGAAGCCAATCATCCAGATGCGGGAACACGTAGTGGCCCTGTCTCCTCAGACAGCTGCCATGACTGCCATACATGGTAAAGACCTGGGGCCAAGATAGTCGAGCGGAAGGGCCCGGAACTGAAAGTGGTGGCGAGAAACTCGAAGCGCAGGAACCTCCTGTGCGCATGAGCTGGGATGTGCAGGTAGGCGTCCTGCATATCCAGAGGACGCAGAAAAGCGTCCTTTTCAGCATGGGAATGAGTCCTTGGAGGGTCACCATGTAAGAAAATGTTTGTAGGCGACCGACATGTTGAGGTCGCTGAGGTCTAGATTGGACGGAGGTCCCTGTTTCTTCGGAACCAGAAAAATAGGGAATAGTATCGGATCCTATCTGGTTCTCTGGGACATACTCCACCGCTCCCTTTGCAGGGGCGCGAGTACCTCTTGCCTGATAAGTGATCTGTGCTGACCCGAGTAACAGGAGAGCAGAGGGAGGCCTTATGGGTGGCTTGTCCACGAACTCTATAAAGTGGCCTCTTTTAGAGCCAACTGAAGAACCCACCTGTCGGTATTATGGACTGCCACCCTGGCAGGTGGTCCGCAATGCGGCCCCCCAACCTTGGTGTCCCATTGATCCTGAGGGGCGGGGGCCAGGAAGGAGTCATGCTGTGGCGGCTGAGGGTCCAGTGGGCTGGGCCGGCTTAGCTGGTCGCTGGCTTCGGCCCGCGGACGACTTCCCCTGGGCTCTGCGGGAGAAGGGGCCCCTTTGTTGCGGGCTGGCGCGGGGCTGCTGTCTCTGCATCCGGCCTCGAAAACGGCTTTGGTTCCTGCGAAAGGAACTAAGCTTGGGTCTGTACATAGCCTGGACAGACCGCACTGCCTTCCCAGCCTCTTGAAGTTTGGTGAGGACTTTCTCTGAGGACTCACCAAAAAGAACTTCTCCATGAAACAAGCGTCCCAGGATGTTCTTCTGGATGTCCTGGGTGAATCGAGAACACGGAGCCATGAGTGTCTCGAGGGCATCTCCTGAAGCTGCCGCTCTGGCCGAGGAGTCCAGCGGAATCATCACGCGGCTCCAGCACCTCGGTTCCCACTGCCGAACCCGTACGAAAGGAGTTGCAGTAACTCCTCCTTCTGCTCAGCTTCTGGCATCTTGTCCGCCAGATCCAGTCCCTGTTCCCAAAAGGCGTTTTGAAACTGTACCATGTGGGTCAAGTAGTTGAGGGATCTGATGGCGCAGGTAGCGATGCATAGGTGCGCCTGCCCATAGCGTCCAGCTGTTTGGACTCTGGGTCCGGTGGCAGGGTGCTCAAATGTTGCGGCCTCTGGGACCGGTCATGAGAGGCTGTAATGACCAGAGAATCCGCCAGAGGATGTGATGCCAAGTACTGGTCCTCCCCAGGGGCCTTGTACAGGCGGTCAGCTTTCTTCGGCATCACCGGAAGAAAGTGTGAGCGTTTCCACGCTGCCTTAAGTGGCGTCCGCAATGTGTCCACCAAGGGTGGCACCACCACAGGCTTAGGATCTTTGCCGAAGATATCTGGCAGGTATAATCTCTCGGGGTCTAGTTCTTCTGCATCCCAGCCCATGTTCTCCTGGATATGCCTCATAATCTCTGAGAGCGATGGGTCATCGAGAGGAGATCTTGGAAGCTCACATGGGTCGGAGAAGGGCGGCTGATCGGAGAGGGTATCTGGATCCATCAGAGTCCGATCCCGTATTCTCCGAAGGTGAGCAGCGGCGTCTTCTGGGCCTCTTGGGGCTGGGTGACCCTGAAGAGGATCTGGACGGAGGTCTCCTTTTCTCTGTTCTACCCTAGGAGGATCCGTAGGCTCCTGGGGGAGAGTACCAGCCCGCATCCCTGGGTGAAGTAGAGTGCGGGGCAGTGAGTGCGCAGGTGGAGGAGGAGGAGGAGGAGGAACCACATTCTTCTTTATGGTGTTCACCAACAAGTAAATAACTCCTTGACCTCAGTAAATGGCTCCTTGACCTCGGATATGTTGAGGCCGGCAACCGGACCAAGCGCCATGGCAGTCGTCGGGTTCTGGTGTCAACTCCCAGGGTCTCAGGTTCAGCGAGGGTTCCGGGTTGCGACAGGACCGGATTCGCCCGTCTGGTTCTCGGGCTGGCTCAGCTCCTCCTCTGTGATCGCCTCTTGACCCGGCGTCGGTGGGAGGCGAAGGATCTCTTCTCAGCAGTAAGTCAGGATGTCAGTCCCCAGCTGGCGTCGTGAGCGAATGACTTAACCCGGCGATGGGCGTCTGGCGGCCGGTTCTCGGGACCGATGGTGTTTGGCCGGCGTCGGGTGGGCGGCGTCGGTCCGACGATCTCATAAGTGAAGTCAGTTCTTTGGTCTTCCGCTGGGGAAGAGGAGGCAAAGAGACTGACCTGGCGTTGGGTTCCGAATGGCAGGAACTGGACTTGTGATGATGACGGTCCCCGACCTCGACAGGGCCTTAGTGGCCGAGGATGAAGAAGTTCTGGAGGTCTTGGCCTGAGGAAGAACCCTAAGTCTTCACGCTGCAGGGGAGGCTGAGAGCAGGCCGGGAAGGGGCGGTCGGACCGGAGGCGGACTCACAGGGTCAGAGGCCCTAGGCGAGGGACCTGGATCTCACTCTCTCCCTATGCTTCTCGGTGTCTCCGGGCCTTGTCGAGATTCCCCTTGGAGGCCTGCGTCCATGGCTTTAATCTTTCCTCGAGCAGAAAGCGCCTGAAGGCCTTCTGGCAGCCGGATCCGGGTCCTGCTGTTGAACCCCTGGCAGAAGAAGCAGGCCGGGTGTCGTGGTCTGGACCTGAGCACCGGACGCAGCCGAATCACGGGTCTTTGAATGGGATTTGTTTCCCACAGGCACTAGGACGGATGGTCTTCTAGCGGAAGTTGGAGGGACATCAGACAGAAGCTGACCAGAAAATACAGGTTACTCACCTGTAACAGGAGTTCTAGAATGGTATATGTTGTTCATCCACACTATCTGGCAGGTTCCTTGCCGCTTTAAATCTTGCGGAAGGTCTTAAAGCTAACTCCTCCCACCACCGGAGAGTAAAACTCGGCTCGCCCCATGGCGCCCAGATCTGGCCCTTGGAGAAGCTCAGGTTGTCGTCGTAGAGCCGGGGAGGTTGTGGCTGGGTTCGTGTGGATGAGCAACATATGTTCCTGAAACTCCTAATACAAATGAGTAACCTATATTTCTAAAGGACATGGATATATTGTTCATCCACTATCTAGACTCCTAGCAGTTCTCGGGAGGGGAGGAGGCAAGGCGCACCCTAATACTTACTTGGGGAACAAAGATTGGAGAACGAGCCCCAAAACCAGCATCCCGGCGTGACTCAAGGTCGATGTGGTAGTGAGAAATAAAGGTGTGTGCTGACTTCCAGGTAGCAGCCCTGCAGATCTCTGGATAGAACATCCCTGGGAAGCCAGCCAGATGCAACAATGTAGGCGGAGTAGAGATGAGCTCTTATCCCTCTGGGAGCTCCATGCCCGCTAACTCATAGCAGAATTTATGCAGGAGGTGACCCATCTGCTGTCGTCAGCTTGGCTGCAGGTCTGCCAGGTGCAGCTTCCCAGTGTGGGTGACAAACAGCTGGTGAACCTCTCCCAATTTCAGCCGTGCGCTCCTTATAATAGCGGCGCCCTTCTAGGGTCAGAGTATGGAGCCTATATTGACCTCCGAGTGTGATTGGGGTAGAACACCGGCAGGTCAATACCTGATTAAGGTGAAACTCCGACACCACCTTGGAGGAATTTCGGGGGGCGTAGGACAACTGTCCTGTGGAAGACCAGAGTAAGGAGACTCGATGCTCCAGCGCCTGGAGTTCTCCATCCTTCTGGCTAGACTGATAGCCACAACAGGCGGTTTCCACGACAAGTGGGAGACCACACCTGTGCATTGGTTCGAATAACGCGCCCATGAGCTTTGCCAGTACCATGCAGTACACGGAGGTGGGGTTCCCGCACTGGAGGGAATGTGATCAGGCCTTCTGAAAGAGCGACCACTTTTCCTGCGCCACTGACTGCTGACCGGCCAGCCGGTGGCAGAAATGGCCTGCCAGGTGCACCAGCAAGATTAGTGAGCCTAAGCCCTTGACTGAATAGACAGGGACATGAGATAGTCCAAAATGCTCGCCACAGGACACGGAAAGGGTCCAACCTTTTTCCTGACACCAAATGGAACCTCTTCATTTGAAGGCATAGCATTTTCTGATGCGACTCCTGCGAGACCCCTCAGCGATGTTGAGGACCTCGTCAGGAAAGACCCAAGGCCTGGAACTCCTGGCGCTCAGGAACCAGGCTGTGGGTGCAGGGATTGAAGGTCGGATGGAACACCTTCCCTGATTGACTGAGAGCAGGTCCGGGCAGCTGGAGCTGCCGGAGTCCTGGAGCTGAGACTGAGGAGATCTGGGTACCAGAACTGGCGAGGCCAGTCTGGGAATATCAGAATCACCTGCACCTTGTCCCTCCTCGCTTTCAGCAGGACCCTGTGAATCAGGGGCAGGGGAAAGGCGTAAAGAGGCCGGGGTCCACAGGCCTAGAAAAGCATCCTGCAGCGAGCCCTGCTGAGGCGGGCATAAAACAGCCTCAACAGCGTTCTCCTGGAGGCAAACAGATCCTGAGGTGTGCCCCAGCGGAGAACAGGTCTTGCACTATCTCCGGCAGGAGACCACTCGTGCGATGCAGCCTATCCGGCTCAGGGCATCGGCCAGGGTGTTGGAGCTCCTGCAACATGAATGGCCAGAGATCCGCCTCCAGGCTGCGCACTAGTGACCAGATGCGGAGAGCTTCCTTGCATAGAGGCAAGGCGCGTCCCGCCCTGGCCGGTTAGATAGTACATGGTCGTGGTATTGTCCGTCTGGACTCGGACCACTTCAGAAACGGGAAGCAAAGGCGGTGAGGCTAGGCGGACCGCATGGAGACTCCAGCAGGTTGATATGGCATCGGGACTCCAGCAGGGACCCAGAGGCCGTGTGCGAATGTTCCCCAGATGGGCACCCCAACCCATCAAAGGGGCGTCAGTCGATAGAGACCGTTGGCTCTGAAGGCGGACAAGCAGGATACCACTCCTGCAGATGGGACGGAGCGGTCACCCTGGGCGTTCCCATCTCCTGGGTGATCTGCAGCTGGTCCAGGATGTGGCACTGTGACCACTGGCCCGGCCAGACCCCACTGGAGAGCATGTGCCAAGCGTGCTTAGACGGACTACGCTGGTACAGGCCATATAAGACCCAGGAGTGCGGGAAGTCCCGGGCAGAGCGCGATCGCCCAACCAGAAATGATTGGGCAAGGAGGTAGAACCTCGGCCCTGTCCGCGGGGCCGTGCTCTGGCTCGAAGAGGAGCTCTGCCCGATGAAGGATATCACCTGCTTGGCTCGGTTCCGACTTGGCCTCGTTGACCAGGAGGCAGTTGAGAACAAACCGGAACAAGATTTCTGGACCGCTCACCTCCAACCTGGAGGGGCTGCTATCAACAATCGTCCAGGAAGGTACACCCGGACCTCAGCAGCAGCAGAAAGCTGTCACCGCTGCAATGCATTTGGTGAAGACCCTGGGAGCTGAAGAAGAAGGCCGAAGGGCATGGCCTGGAACCTAGAAGAGGATCCCTCCGCTCTGGAGCGGAGAATCTCCTGATGAAGGCAGACGGATAGGAGCGTGAAAGAACGGCGTCCTGGAGTCAGAGAACAGAACCACCGCCCAGTGTTCAGAGATGGTATTATCTGAGCCAGAGTGACCATTCTGAAGGTTCGAGACATAGGAACTTGTTCAGGTCGTGTGGGTCTAAGATGGGCAGCCCCCGTCAGTTCGGGACCAGGAAGTACCTGGACACGAACCCTGGTTCTAGTGAAGGGTCCTCTATCTCTCTTATCACCTTTTCTGAAGGAGGAGGCGATGTCGTCTCGGCGAGCCTGTAGAGATTCTGGGACCCCAAAGCCCCAGCAGAGGCGGCAGCTCTGAAGGGTGGAGCCTGCCGAATTCCAGAGGCAGGCTTGGCCACTGGAAAACCTCCGTGGGAGAATCCCTCGGTCCAGAATCTCGGTGAGGATATCTGGCCCGTTTGGATCGGGATAAAACTCATCAGTGGATTCTGAGATGAGCCTAAAGTCCTAGGAAGGACGAAGGGCTATAGATCCATGACTGCCCCAAGAGGACTCCAAGTCAAAAGCAAGGAGAACAGGGAGAGTCATCAGACTCCGGCAGTTGTCGAATACAGCCTGGAGCCTGAGCCACCTCCACTTGCCGAGGCTTGTCAGGCGTGAGAGAGTGACCCGACAGCCTACAGGGAAGGCCTTGGGCCAACCGCGACTCTTTCGGGACCCAGCTGTCGGCTGAGGTGAAGCGGTTCCACCACAATTGGTGGGGCAGCTGGAATGGAGTCCAGGACAACGGCCTGAAACAGGCTCCTCGACCACTACCTGGTCGGTGGCAACACTTAAGGCCGGAGAAGAGGCTGAGCCGGCTTATTGGCCAGAAAAAATTGTTGCCACATGAGGGTCACCGTATTTTGGTGGCTTGCGGCCTTCCCCTCCTCGACCAGGAGGAAAGAGGAAAATAGCAGCAGCACTTGCTTACCGTCCGAGACGTCTATGTCGTGAGGGCGGCTGGACCTTGAGATAATCCGAGACCCGAGAATCTCGGCTAGGCCGAGGTGGGTGTGAGCGAGGCCGAGGATGGCCCGATCCTCGGACCGAGACCCGGCAAAACCGGCGGCTCCTGATTCACGATGCGGAGGAATCTCGGCTTCTCAGCCGACAACCCGTCTAGGAATTAGAAAAATATCGACCTCGTCGGCGGGAGTCTCAGTCACCCCTGGCCTGAGGGCACCGTGAAGCCAGTGGCGGCGAGTCGACCGAAAGTGGGTTGCCGACAAGGGAGGGATCTTCCCGCTCCCAAGGCGTCGATGATGGGACTTACTCTTAGACTTCTTCGACCGATGAAGCGGACTCGAAGAGTAGGACCCTCGCCTTTAGTTGAGAGGGTCAAAGCAAACTCAGCAAGGAAGCTGAATATGAGGTCCTGGCGATAGAGGGACAAAGGCCGCAGAAGGAAGCGAGCGGCCTGAGCACTGCTCTTGAGCGACCAACTCTAGTTGTTAGGCGGATCCCGCGGCGGAAACGCCAGTCGGGCCTCTTTGGATTTGACGGAGGAAATCTTCTTTGGGACACCCCAGATGTAAGCGGGCAGCCGCGGTCACTCGAGGGCGTGAGCCGAGAAGGAGGAGGCCTGAGTCGCAAGCCTGCGGGTCGTGCTCCTGGCCAAGGCAATAAGCATGCGTGGAGTCTTGAGGTCCGTCGAGACATCTTCTGCCCACAGGGACATCTCCGAGAAATCCGGGAGTCGATTTGTCCATCGCGGCCCTTGAGGAAGAAGACGAGAAAAGTTATAAAATTTTCTCTCTTTTTAAACGAAGAAGGATTTTTAGCTAAAACTTAATGCGGAAAAGTTAAGGAGAGACCTGAGCTGGCGGTAAGGAAGATCTGGCGTCATGGGGGGCGGAGCCGAGAGTTTACCACCGGAGTGGGTGGGAGGAGCTAGCTTGAAGACCTTCCGGCCAAGATTTAAAGCGGCAAGGAACCTGCCAGATAGTGTGGATGAACAACATATCCATGTCCCTAGAAAAAGCGAACTTCTTCCCGAAGGAAGAACTTAACCAGGCGTGTATACGCTAGAAAGCGAGACAGAAGAAGTCGAGACATGCAAATCGAAAGCCGGAAAGAACTAAGAATCTGGGCGGGACCGCCTCCTTATGTACTAAGTCTGGCGTCAGAGGCGGGCGGGCGTCGGCGAGATCCCAGCTGAAGACTGCTAGCTAGAAGATTTCCGTGGGGTCCTGATGCCTGCTGGCTTCAGTCCTAATGGTATTACCTGCTGCAAGAGCTGTATCTCGAGTAAGATCTTACGTAACAATAGATCTTCGAGGGCTCTTCACAGCAGATATCCCAATCAGGACTATGCAGAACTAGGACCTTTCGGTGAAAACTTCTGCAATACCATGAGACAGCCCAGCCTTGGCCCGAGTCGGTCAGGGACAAAGAGGCGGACCTAACTCCACCTCAGTTCTCCCGCCAGAACCCAGCAGAAGGCCTGACACGAGAAGGAGGCGAAGCCTACCGTGAAGATTGTTGGAGAGAAAAGAAAATGGATCTGTACACCTTGAGGGGGAAGGCGGGTGGGAATTAGCGCCTGCTGCAAGAGCTCTTCTCGAAGATCTACTGTTACGGTAAGCTCTTACATAACTGTACTATCTTACTTCGAGTGGGAGCTCTTGCAGCAGAATATTGATCCAGGACCAGGTCCCAAGCAGTCCCACAGCAAGGAAGTAGCCGACCCGGGAGATGGAATATACTGACTCCAAGGCCTTAGGACAAAAGCCCTTGTAAAATGGCTGGGCGAAGCCAGCCAGCGTCTGGAGGCGATATCAAGCTGTCATGCTTGATAAAGTATGCACGAGTTCCAGGTTGTGGCCGCACAAATGTCCTGTATAGCGACATTTCGCAGGGTGACGAAAGAAGCTGACACTCCTCTGGTGGAGTGACCCCTAACTGGGCCCGGCAGGGGTTTATTATGATGCTCATAGCAAAACAAGACACAGCGAACTATCCATTTAGAGATAGTTTGCTTGGACACCGGTTGACCCAAGCAATGTGGCGCAAAGGCCACAAATAGCTGCTCCGATTTACGGTGCTGAAACGTCCTCTTGAGGTAATACCTCAGAGTCCTGTGGACATCCAATGTGTGAGAGAGCCTCCCTCTATTAGAAGGGGAAGAAAAATAAACAGGAAGATCAACCGACTGGTTGAGGGTCAATTCTGAGACCACTTTCGGAAGGAACTTAGGATTTGCTCTGAGGGAAACCCTTTCCCTGTGGAAAACCAAATAGGGCTCTTTACACATCAGAGCGTGAAGCTCAGAAACCCTTCAAGCTAAAGTAACAGCAACCAAAAAGCAAACCCTCCAAGAAAGGTAACGCAGCTCACAATCCGCTACTGGCTCAAAAGGAGGGAAGGTGAGTTTCTCCAACACAAAAAGGAGGTCCCAGGGTGGGACAGGGTCCCGAATGGGAGGTCTCGTGCAGAATTCCCCTAAGAAAGGTGCGGACCACATCCAATTGTGCTGATGCTCTCTCTCCCACGAGAGCATGGTAGGCGGAGATTGCCCACATGTGCACCTTGATAGAGGAGTAACTTAGGCCCTTCTCGTACAAGGAGAGGAGGTACTGTAAAGTAGAGTTCACAGGGCAGGTGACGGGATCCAAATGCTGCGGCAACACCCAAAGACAGAAACGCTTCCACTTCATAGCATAAGTGGAGTGAGTAGAGGGCTTTCTTGCTGACACTAAGACCGCCGCCACCTCCGGGGATACCCCGAATCAGCTTTGAGCTACGTCTGAAGGAGTGAAGCATGTAGGTGCAAGGAACGAAGATCCGGATGTACCCGAGACCCTTGGTCCTGGGACAGCAACTGCGAGCATATGGGCAGCGGAACTGGAGGCTCCATGGATTACCGCTGCAGAAGTGGGAACCAAATCTGTCGAGGCCATTTGGGGGCCACTAGAATCATCCGGCCCCTCTGCCTGCAACATGAGCAGTACCCTCTGGATGAGAGGGAAGGGCTGAAAGGCGTGAGAAACTTCCTGCCCAGCAAAGGGATAACGCATCTGGCCAGAAACTCCAGGCGTGTGCTCTGCGAGCAAAAGCGTTGGCAGTTTGGCTGCTGCGTGGTGACTAAAGAGATCCAGCTCTGGAAGACCCACCTGTCGAAGAGCTGGTCGCTGCAGATGTAGCAGCTCCCTCGTGTGCTCTGGCACATGCCTTGCTGAGCTGTCGGCCAGATCATTTAGGGCGCCTGGAATGTGCATCAGCGGAAAGAAGAATGCCCGCTCAGTGCCCAGTACCAGACTCTCATCGCCTCCCTGCAAAGAGGATATGAATGAGTGCCTCCTTGCTTGTTGATGGAAAAGATGACCGCCATGTTGTCCATCTGAATCAGAAGAGAGCCTGGTACCAGATCCTCTCGAAAAGCCTGAAGAGCGTAGAGGATCGCTCGCATTTCCAGTACACTGATGTGGAGGGACTGTTCCTCGGGTGACCAAACCTCTTGTGATCGGTGTACACCCAGGTGTGCCCCCCACCCCAGGTCCGATGCGTCTGTTGTCAGAGTCTCACCTGGTGGCTCCGGACGAAAGCTGACCCCTTTCTCCAGATTGCTGGGGTCCATCCACCAAAGCAATGTTCTCCTGACTGGCTCCGAGATCCTGACCAGAGAGTCTAGGTCGTTGTAGCTTTGGTCCCACTGCACCCTGAGCATCCACTTTGGGACTCATGTGGAGGCGGGCCAAGGGAGTAACTGGAATGGCGCCGCCATGTGCCCCAGTAAACTGAGGAAGTTCCAAGCCGAACTTCGAGGCAGCTATAGAGATCCGTTCTGCCAACTCTGTAAGCGAACCCCCATCTTGTGGGAGAAAGGCCATGCCCTGGCGGAATCCAGGATTGCTCCTCACGAGGCGAGCTTTGGCTGGGCTCCAGGGATGACTTTTGAAGATCAGGGTGATCCCAGTTCTCAGAATAGAGTATAAGTGTCTCCAGAGGCGTGTAGAGGCTGCCTCTTGGCGGGGGCCGTAAGTAGCCAATCGTCGAGGTAGGAAACAGTGTCCCATCCGCCTCAGAGCCGCAGCCACCACTGCTAGGCATTTTGTAAGATCATGGAGGCGAAGAGAGGCCGAACGGAAGCACTCAAAAGTGAAAATGCTCCCCTTAGAAGTGGAACCTCAGAAACTTCCTGTGGGGAGGATAGACTCCTATATGCATGTATGCATCCTGCATGTCGAGAGAACAGAGCCAGTCCCCTTGGTGCAGCAAGGGGAGGAGTCCTTGAAGAGTCACCATTCTGAACCTCTTGTATTCGATAAAGAGGTTTAGAGGACTGAGATCTAAAATGGGACGAAGGTCCCCAGTCTTTTTTGGGACCAGAAAAAGGTGGGAGTAGAACCCCTGACCCCGCTGTTCCAAGGGGACCCTCTCTACTGCTCTCTTCTGCAGGAGAGTCTGAATTTCTCCTTCTATCGGTGGGATATGAGGAGGATAATGGGAGAGCTTTGGTGGAGTATGCGGAGGAAACTCTGAACTCTAGTGTATGTCCTCTCCATACAATATCCAAGACCCACTGGTCTATGGTAATGGACTTCCACCCTTCAAAATGAAGGAGAAGCGGCCCCCAACCGGCTCTCCTAGAACTTCTGTCAGAAGAGATGCGGAAGGGAGTCACTAGGCAGAGCAGTGAGCTGGAGAGAGGTCTGGGAGGACTTGGGCCCAAGGGCGGGAGGTCCACCAGACTGCTGGTTTCCGGATCTCCTGCGGAAGCCACCTCTCTGCCCTTGCTGGCTGCCACGGGCTGAACCTTGATTGCCTGAGGGTTTGCGAAGGGGCCGCCTACGGTGCTGACGTCGCTGGTCACCACGGTACATCTGGCGGACCGACCAGATCGACTTGCCAGACTCCTGGAAGCGGGAGATCAAAGCCTCCGTCTCCTGCCCAAACACAGTACCCTGGAAGGGCAAATCCCAGATACTGGACTGCAGATCCTGGTGAAAGCCCGAGACTCTCAACCAGGCATGGCGCCGAAGGCACACCCCAGAGGCGGCTGCCCTGGCTGCCGTGTCATACGAGGCTCTCAGTACGTGGGAGCCTACGTCTGAGCCCGACTGCAAAAGGGCCAGGAGCTCTGTCTTCTTGTCAGAGTCTGGCATGGCCTGTGTCAGCTCAAGTCCCCTTTCCCATAGCGCATTCTGATACTGTACCATATGCGTTAGGAAATTAAGGGAGCGGATGGAACAGGTGGAGGCCACACAAACTTTTTTGCCCACCTGGTCCAGGTATCGGGACTCCGGGTCGGGAGGCTGAGAGCTGAGGTGTTTCAGTTGCCGAGATTTGTCATGGGCAGCCGTGATCACCGATGAGTCGGCCTGAGGGTGTTCCGCCAGGAAGGGTTCCGCCCTTGGGGCCTTATACAGCCTATCCGACTTCTTAGGGACTGCCGGGATCAAGGCCGGATGCATCCAGGTGGTCCTAGTAAGATCCTGGAAAGTATCCACCAAAGGAGGAATAACCAGAGGCTTTGGCTCCTTTTGCCTCAGGTACTTGGCCAATCTCCAGCGCTCCGGATCCAGGTCTTCCGTGTCCCACTCGTTGGAAGCCTGGATGTGCCTCATGATGTCCATAAAAGTAGGATCATCCGGAGGCGAGCGAGGCTGGTCCTTCTCTCCCGGGGAGTGCTTGAGGCTGAGAGAGGATGAAGAGGCAGACGATGAAGAGTATCCGATCTGGAATAGTCTGACCCCGTCCTGCGACCATGCCTTCGCTGACGTCGGTAACTAGGGGACCGACGTCGGGAGCGTTCCCGCTGAGTGCGAGAAGGGCTCCTGGAGCGAGACCTAGACCGACATCGGTGGTCCTCGGACCTAGAGTGGGAACGAGCCCTGGAGGGAGGTGAAGGCTGGCACTCCAGTGACTTACGCGTGGAAGTCTCACCCCCCAGCTGTGGTTCTCCCGCAGGGTCCGGGACCGGTGTCTGGGCTGGCAACGGGGAGGACCGCTTGTGGACCTGCCCCCACCAAAAGGAGAAAAGCTCCTTGAGCTCGTCCTTGGAGAAAATTTCAGTCGCTCGCTTCAGAAATGAAGTCTCCGGAACGTCAGGACGTAAAGGACAGCTCTCCTGAGGGCCAAGGGGGGAGGAGGACTTGGGCGACGGGGACGTCAGTATCTCCGCGACCGACCCCGTGTCCTTCGCCCCTTCGACCGGCGTCGGTGTAGAGACTGATGACGGAGTGATGCCAGGGGGCGCTGGTGAGTCCCTGATCTCCGGAGACGCGCTTTTAGCAGGCGGCGTCGGTGCCTTAGCAGATGGGGCCGAAGCAGGCACCTCTAAGGACTTGGCGATGACCCTGAGCGGAGTCACCTTTGGCTTGGCCGGCTTCTCCCCGACGGGCCGGCCTTAGCTTGTGAAGTCTTCGGCGGATCTCAGACCCGGAAGGGCCGGGCCTTTGGGAGAGAAGGCTGCGAATGCGATCGGGACCGAGACCGGGACCGACTACGGTCCTTGCTGTGGCGCTGCTTCTCCTTCCTCTTCACCTCCAAGGAGTGCTGATCCATCTTCTACTCCAACAGGTAGGCCTTAAGGGCCTTCAGGCGGCGGATGCGGGTCCGACTGGTGAAGGCCTGGCAGTCTGCACAGTTGGCGGTGTCGTGGTCAGGGCCCAGGCAGAAGACGTACCGCTGATGTCCGTCCTTGGCAGGGATCTCCCGCCCGCAGTTGCACTTATTTAAGTGTTCGGGTGACGGCGACGCCCGGGAAGACATCGAACCTGGCCAGGTAAGAAGAGGGCTGACGGTACTGAGAAACGGCAGGAGCGAGGAAAAAACAGCGCTCCAAGCGGGAAAAAACTATAAGACGACGGCAGTGAACTGACGTCGGTAGCAGCGAATGCGTCGAAAAGCAGCAGGAATCTTGCTAGAAGTTCTTCTTTTTGCTGAATGCTTGAGACAGAAGCAAAGGTACTTCGCTCATGCGAGATGCGTGGAGGAAAAGAACTGAGGTGGAGCTGGGTCCGCCCCCTCTTGTACCCTGACCGACGTTAGGGCGGGGCCGGCGTCAGTCCCCCTCCCGGTATTGCTGGCAGAAGTTTTCACCGAGAGGTACTAGTGCCTGCGACATAGTCCTGACTAATAGCCTACTGCAAGAGCTCCCACTCGAAGTAAGATCTCAACTTACCAGTCTCACTAGGCCTTGAAATCTTGGAGGCTGTATAGGAGATGGGTGTCTTCTGATCTCGGGAGGCCCCCGTTGGGCCCGGGCCAGACGGGTGGGTCGACGGCAGTTTGCTGGCCACCAAAGTGATTGAAGGCGGATCCCCCAGAGGGGATGTTACCTGAAGGGCCACAACTCCAGCAGGAGGTGGCGGAATGGCTTGGGACCCTTCCTGGTCCTGATAGTCTCTCCTTGTCCTCCTCCTTATGGTGGCTCTACTGGAGAGGACGATTGCCTGAGTTTTTCAGTTCCTTCTCCATATTGGCTATTTTTTTCTTTTGAAAGATGGGCCTAGAGACTACTGCCTATGTTTCGTGTAGCCACGTTAAACTTCTGGCAATGCTTACGCCCTTCCACCTTATGGCCTGGGCCCAGACAAAAAAGGCAGTGGGAATGGCCATCCTTGTGAGGGAGCGGAGTTCCACAGGAGTCACACTTTTTCTTAGGCGATACTGAAGGCGGCAGAGACGACATACACGATTTTTTTGTTAAACAATAATATACAGATTAATAGTAAAACTGTTGGAATAATACTCATCCAAGATGGCGTCGACAGTAGCAGTGTTCTTCTGTGAGGTCCGACATGCCAAGTGGTGAGGAAAAAGAACTTTGCAAAGGTGGGGCGTGGGACCACTCCTTATATAGTGTCACGCTGATGTCTGTCACGCGGATTGTCAGGACAGTCCCTGCCGGACACTGCTAGCTATAATTTTACATGTGGTCCTAACGCCTGGCGGCTTAGTCCTACTTGTGAGTACCTACTGCAAGAGCCTCTCGAAGTAAGATAGTACAGTTACATAAGAACTTACCGTAACAGTAGATCATTACATACAAGACCGCGCCCTCTAGCGTCAGGATTGCACAGCAAGCTTTTCCAGCAGTGTCTGGCGGGGGACCGCCCACCGGACGTCAGCGTGACCCTATATAGGGGGTGATCCCCATGTCTGCCTTCCAGTTCTCCCGCTGGCGATCCAAGGAGGATAGGACAGGAGAAAGGATGGAACCCTGAAGCCCAGTTCAGAACAACTGAAACAAAATGCAAAAGAACTGCAGGAAGGAGGGAGAGGGTAGGACCTACTGCAGGAACCTCTCGAAGATCTACTGTTACGGTAAGTTCTTACGTAACTGTACTATGTTACTTCGACAGGGTTCCTGCAGTAGATCATTACTTATAGGACTGAATCCCAAGCAGTCACTCTTAGAGACACTGAGTCAAGGGAGGAGGAGCAGCAAAAGAAAAGACAGCACAGGACCAGCCTAAGACAGTAGGCCCTGCAAGACGGCAAGGCCAAACCCGGCCCTACGCTTAGAGGCAATCTCCAGACTGTAATGCTTCATGAAGGTACGGATGGAACTCCAGGTTGCTGCTACACAGATTTCTGCTGCAGAAACATTCCGCAGGAATGCCGTAGAGGTAAGCATTCCTCTAGTAGAGTGACCTCTGACCTCCCCTGGAAGAGGTTTGTTGTACTTCTAGTAACAGAAGCGAATAGTTACCTAGCCATTTGGAAAGGCACAGTTTACAAACTGCCAATCCCAAGGATTTGAGGGCAAAGGAGACAAAAAGTTGATCAGATTTTCTGCACTCCTTAGTACGGTGAATGTAGCATCTGACGGGCTCTGTAAACATCCAGAGTGTGAAGGAGATCTCCCCTCCCCATTCAAACGGTTAGGGTAATAAACCGGGAGTTCAACAGTTTGATTCAACATGAACTAAGAAACCACCTTAGGAAGAAAATACAGGTTACTCACCTGTAACAGGAGTTCTAGGAATGGTATATGATGTTCATCCACACTCATTGGCAGGTATCCTTGCCGCTTTAAATCTTGCCGGAAGGTCTTCAAGCTTGCTCCTCCCACCCACCCGGGTGGTATAACTCTCGGCTCCGCCCCATGACGCCAGATCTGGCCCGCTGGAAGCTCAGGTTGTGCGTCGAAGCCGGGGAGGTCTGGTGGGTGGATGAACAACATATACCATTCCTAGAACTCCTGTTACAGGTGAGTAACCTGTATTTCTAGGGACATGGATATGTTGTTCATCCACACTCATTGGCAGACTCCTAGCAGTTCTCCGGGAGGAGGGAGGCAAGACGCACACCCCAATACTTACTTGGGAAAGAGAGACTGAGAACCGAGGCCCCAAAACCAGCATCCCGGCGTGACTCAAGGTCGATGTGGTAATGGGTAATAAAGGTGTTTGTTGACTTCCAGGTAGCAGCCCTGCAGATTTCCTGGATAGGAACGTCTCTGGAAGCAGCCACCATGGAGCAGTATAGGCGGGTAGAATGAGCTCTTATCCTCTGGGAGGCTCCATGCCCGCCAACTTATAGCAGAGATCTATGCAGGAGGTTACCCACCTGCTTATCAGTCCGCTTGGCTGCAGGTCTGCCAGATGCGCTTCAGCGTGAGGTGACAAACAGCTGGCGAACCTCTCCTCGAATTTCAGCCGTGCGCTCCTTATAATAAGCGAGCGCCCTTCTAGGGTCCAGAGTATGGAGCCTATATTCGGCCTCCGAGGTGTGATTGGGGTAGAACACCGGCAGAGTCAACACCTGGTTAAGGTGAAACTCCGACACCACCTTCGGAAGGAATTTCGGGTGGGGGCGCAGGACAACCTTGTCCCTGTGGAAAACCAGGTAAGGAGACTCGATGGAAAGCGCCTGGAGCTCTCCCATCCTTCTGGCTGACGTGATAGCCACCAAGAAGGCGGTCTTCCACGACAGGTGAGAGAGAGCACACCTGTGCATAGGTTCGAATGGCTTGCCCATGAGCTTTGCCAGTACCAGCAGTAGATCCCACGGAGGTGGGGGTTCCCGCAACTGAGGGGAAATGTGATCAAGGCCTTTGAAAAGCGCCAGACCACCTTCTCCGCGCCATCGACTGCTTCCCGCCCGCGCCTGGTAAGCAGAGATGAGCTGCCAGGTGCACCCTTAGGGTCGCCGACCTAAGCCCTTGACTAGAAAGGGACCATAAATAGTCCAAGATGCTTGCCAAGGAACAGGAGGAAGGGTCCAAGCCCTTGCTCTGACACCAAATGGAAAACCTTTTCCATTTGAAGGCATAGCATTTTCTGGTCGACTCTCACGGGACGCCCTCAACTACATTGAGGACCTCGTCGGAAAGACCCAAGGCCTGGAACTCTAGCAGCCAGGAACCAGGCCGTCAGGTGCAGGGATTGAAGGTCCGGATGGAACACCTTCCCCTGATTGACTGAGAGCAGGTCCGGGCGAGCTGGAAGCTGCCGCGGAGTCCTGGAGCTGAGACTGAGGAGATCTGGATACCAGAACTGGCGAGGCCAGTCTGGGGCTATCAGAATCACCTGCGCCTTGTCCCTCCTCGCCTTGAGAAGCACCTTGTGGATCAAGGGAAATGGGGGGAAAGGCGTAGAAGAGGCCCGGGGTCCACGGCCTCGAGAAGGCATCCCCCTGCAGCGAGCCCTGCTGAGGGGCGGGCATGGAACAGCCTCAGCTTCGCGTTCTCCCTGGAGGCAAACAGGTCCACCTGAGGTGTGCCCCAATGGGAGAACAGATGCTGTACTACCTCCGGCAGGAGAGACCACTCGTGGGATGCAGCCCCTATCCGGCTCAGGGCATCGGCCAGGGTGTTGGAGGCTCCTGCCATGTGAATGGCTAGGAGATCCGCCTCCAGGCTGCGCACGAGTGACCAAATGCGGAGAGCTCTTGCATAGAAGCATGGAGCGCTGGCCCCGCTTCCCTGGCGGTTTAGATAGTACATGGTCGTGGTAGTGTCCGCCTGACTCGGACCACTTGACCCGGAGGAACGGAGCAAAGGCGGTGAGCTAGGGGACCGCCGAGCTCCAGCAGGTTGATGTGGCATCGGGACTCCCGCGGGGACCAGAGGCCATGAGCCCGGTGTTCCCCCAGATGGGCACCCCAACCCATCAGAGAGGCATCGGTCGATAGAGAGACCGTCGGCTCGGGGCGGAAGAACAGGATGCCCTCCTGCAAATGATCTGGAACGGTCCACCACTGGAGAGCGCTCCACATCCCCTGTGTCACTGACACAAGCTGGTCCAAAGGATCGCAGCGTTGAGACCACTGGCTGGCCAGTCCCCACTGAAGGACGCATGTTCCAGCGGGCCCAACGGACCACGCTGGTGCAGGCCGCCATGAGACCCAGGAGGCGCAGGTCCCGGCAGGGCGCAATTGCCCAACCAGAAATGATCGGGCAAAGGAGGAAAGAACTCGGCCCTGTCCGCCGGAGCCGCGCTTGCTCGAAGAGAGTCGAGCTGCGCCCCGATGAATAGAATCACCTGCTTCGGCTCGAGTTCCGACTTGGCCTCGTTGATAAGGAGGCCCAGTTGAGAGCAGACCTGGAGGGCCAGATTTCTGGACCACTCTGCCTCCTTCCTGGAGGGAGCTGCTATCAGCCAGTCGTCCAGGTAAGGGTACACCCGAACCCCTCGGCCCGCAGGGAATGCTGTCACCACTGCCATGCATTTGGTGAAGACCCTGGGAGCTGGAGACAAGCCAAGGGCATGGCTTGAACTCGAAGAGGGATCCTTCCGCTCGGAAGCTAAGGAATCTCTGGTGAGACTTGACGGATAGGGACGTGGAAAACGCGCCCTGCAAGTCCAAGAGAGCAGAACCACACGCTGCTCCAAGGATGGTATTATCTGAGCCAGAGTGACCATCCTGAAGGTTCGAGACCTTAGGAACTTGTTTAGGTCGTAGGTCGAGAATGGGGCGCAAGCCCCCCGTCCGTTTCGGAACCAGGAAGTACCTGGACACAAACCCTGGGTCTGAAGGAGGGTCCTCCACCTCTTATCACCTCCTTCTGGAGGAGGAGAGCGATGTCGGCTCGACGAGCCGCCAGTGAGGCTGGGGATCCCGAAGCCCCCCGAGGGGCGACGGCTCTGAAGGGTGGTGCCTGCTCGAATTCCAGAGGCAGGCCTCTTCCCACCACCTCCAAGACCCACCTGTCCGTGGAAACAGCGGACCAGGCGGAACGGAAGTGCCGGAGCCGTCCCCCCACGGGGGGACCCAGGGATAAGGTGACGGGAATGGGGGCGACACCCCTCAGCCCGTCACTGGGCAGGCTTGGAGGAGGGACCGGCCGAGGGACCTCCTGGGCCTTTTCTCCTGCTCCTGTTAGAGGAAGCCGCGGCTTGGGTTTGGGATGCCAAGGCCGAGCCTGCTGGCCCTGACGTTGCTGGGCCGAAGGTTGGGGCACAGAAGGACGGAAGGGCTTAGGCTGTGGTTTGGGGCCTTGTCCTTCTGAGTCGAAGAGACCGAGTCCAAGGTAGCATTGGACTTCTCGATCCTCTGCAGGTGACCTTCCACCCCAGGGCCGAAGAGGTCAGTCCCCAAAAGGGGACATCCGCCAACTTGTGCTGGGTATCAGAAGTAAAGGTGGATATCCTCAGCCAAGCCCGCCGAACGATAGCCACTGCGGCCGCCACCGATCTGGCACATGAGTCCCCTAAATCCAAAGCAGTCTGGAGCTGCTGTTTGGCCACTGCCCTGCCCTGGTCCCGCACCTGCTTAACCGTAGTCTGCAGATCGGCGGGAAGATGAGGGATGACCTCATCCAGGGAGCCCAACAGGGCATGAGAAAAATGTGCCATGAGGACGGCCGAACTGGCCTGATGAAGGCCGAGAGAGGACGCAGCGTAGACTTTTCGCCCGACATAGTCCAATTTCTTGGACCTCTGTCAGGAGGTTTGTCCACATCCCTGGTGCGTGCAGCGCTACCGAAAACGCTGTCGGTAACCAACCCTCAGCAGAGGGGTGTTCAACCGGACAAGGGAACCAGTGGGACCGTATACTTCCTGGCCATCCTGGCCGAAGGCGCAGGGCAGGAAGCAGGGCGCTGCCAAAGCTCCAGTGCCGGACCCACTATGGCCTCGCCACCGGGAAAGGCCTCCGTCTGGAGAATCCTCGGTCCAGAATCTCCGTGAGGGGATACCTGGCCCGCTTGGAACGGTTCGAGCTCCATCCCGTGGACTCCGAGATGAGCCGGTGAAGTCCTAGGAAGGACGACGGGCTATCGCCCATTGACTGACCTCCTGAAGACTCCAAGTCCAGTCGCTTGGAGAAAAGGAGGAATCATCTTCGGACTTCGAAGAGTCCTCGAAGAGCTGCCTCTGGCCTGAGCCACCTTCACCTGCCGGGTCGATCGGGAGTGAGGGTAACTGACAGCCGATGGGTAGACCCTCAGCCGATCGAGAATCCTTGGTCGGAGCCCCAATTGGTGGCTGTGGAGGCTGAGGTTCCACCGAATCGTGGAGCAGCTGGTTTTGCCGAACAACCGCCTGGGTATAGGCCTCGGATAAGTCGAGGGTTGTGTCGGCGATCCGTGACAGCCACTTAATGGCCGGGAAGGCGACGGGTCGGCTTATTCCCCGCCAGGAGGAGCTGTTGCAACATAAGGTCCTCGTACCGTCGACGTAATTTACGCTGAAGCCTCCCCTCATCCGAGGAGGAGGACGAGCGGCGACGCCGCTTACCGCGGTGCCGAGACAGAGACCGCTTATGACGGTGGGATCGGCTGGACCGCGAAGAGGTCCGAGACCGAGAGTCCCGGAATTTCCGAGGTCGGTGCGGGAGGTGTCGGCCGAACCGCACTCCCTTCCGCTCGGATGGTGCATCCGAGGGCCCGGAACCGAGGCACAGGCGAGCCCACGGATCTCAACTCTCCCGGGAACCGGGAGAGGGAATTCGCTGCTAAAGGCGACAGCTCGTCAACGGGTCGAGAAAATCTCGACTTCATCGGTGGGAGTCTCGGTCAACTGACCTGGCGGGGACACCGTGAGGCCAGTGGCAGCCGAGGCGGTCGACCCGAAGCCGACGGTCGGACCGTGGAGAGGGACCTTTCCGGCTCCCAAGAGCGTCGACGGAGGGACTTACCCTTGTCCCTCTTTTTGGACCGAGAATAAGGTCCCGCAAACGTAGGCCCTTCTCCTTTAGTGGAGAGGGACAGACAAAGCTCCTTAAAAGAAGCCGTGTAAGAAGAGCCCAGAGAGAGCGGGATAAATGCCGCGGCCGAGGAAGATACGGCCCGCGCCGCCTCCTCTTCGAGGGCGACCATCCGCTCGAGCTGATCCGCCGAGCCCGCCGCCGCGGACACCGCCAACCGGGCCTCCTTGGACTTCACCGGAGGGAAACGCTTCTCGGGACGGCCCAGTTGTAATCGGGCAGCACGGTCTTCGAGGACGTAGGCCGAGAAAGATGAGCACAGGTCGCAAGCCTGCGGGTCGTGCTCAAGGCCTAAACAGTAGACACGCGGGAGTGTGGATCCGTCTGACATCTTCTGTTCGTGATGGGTATCTCCAAACCGAGTCGATTTGTCCATCGCAGCCGCTGAGGGATAGAAGACTGAAGTCTTTTGCAAAATTTTATTTTTAAATCCGCAAACGGAGAAATAGGAACTAGTCTCAAACGAGAGCGTTAAGGAGGGAACCTGAGCTCCAAGCTGAAGGAAGATCTGGCGCCATGGTGGAGCCGAGAGTTATACCACCCGGTGGGTGGGAGGAGCAAGCTTGAAGACCTTCCGCAAGATTTAAAAGTGCAAGGATACCTGCCAATGAGTGTGGATGAACAACATATCCATGTCCCTAGAAAGGTCGTTACGTGAAGAACTTACCATGGCAGTAGATCTTCGAGAACAGCTCTTGCAGCAAGTTACACCATTGGGATTGAAGTCGCAGGCAGCAGGACCACTGCAGGACCCCATGGAAAACTTCTAGCTAGCTACACCCAGCAGGGGACCGCCCCCTACGTCGAGCCTGCCCGATGTTAGATACTTCATAAGGTGGGCGATCCCCCAGCATCCCTCAGTTCTCCCGCTGGAGACCTCGGCACAGTGATGTGATTCTGCTGGGGAGACTGAGGATCCACTTCCAGAGGAAGACCAATGAAATTTGTATGAAGAGAAGGACCTACAGAGGAAAAGGGAGGAAACACCTGCTGCAAGAGCTGTTCTCGAAGATAGTACAGTTCGTAAGAACTTACGTAACAGTAGATCTTCTGAAAGAGGCTCTTGCAATAATACATATAGGACTCCTGACGCCGCAGCAGGACCCCACGGAAAAATTTCTAGCTAGCAGGCTTCTGGCGGTCACTGCCTCACGCCAGGTGACCGGGCGGCACACGACGCCTGTATAAAGGTGGTCCCAGATGCCCGCCTTCCAGTTCTTTCCTACCAGGCCGGAAGAGAGAGAAGATATTTCTCAATGGAAAAGGAGCTGAAAAAGCCTAGGGGATGGAGGGCGGGCAGGTATTACCTGCAGAAGCTCTCTCAAGATCTACTGTTACGGTGAATTCTTAACGTGTCACTATCTTACTTGAGAGGCTCTTGCAATAAATAATTCATATAGGACAGAATCCCAAGCCAGTCTGGAACAAATGAAAAAGCGCAGGGAGGAGAGAACTACTCTAAAAGTAGCAAATAATCAGCAGGTCTCAAGAAAGGAGGGGCCTTACCAAGACAGCAACCAGAAGCCTGCTCTGTGGCGGGCGCAATGTCCAAACTGTAGTGTTTAGTGAAGGTATGGGCGGAAGTCTAAGTGTCGGCAGCACAGATGTCTGCCGTAGACACGCTGTGAAACAAGCTGCAGGAGCAGCACTCCATGAGTGGATGGCCTCTGACTTGACCGGGAGGGTCTTGTTGTTCTGTCATAACAGAAAGTGATGCAATGGGCTAACCATTTGATGAGGTATTGCTTAGAAACAGCATTGCCTTCTCTTTTGTGAGAGCAAAAGAGGGCGAACAACTGATCAGTCTTTCTGAGGTCCTTGCGTTCCTATCGAGTGTAGTATCTCAGAATCTTGTGAACATCCATGGTATGGAGCAGGTATTCTCCTTGATTGGAGTACTGAGTGAAGAAAGCAGGTAATTCAATGGACTGATTCAATGTAGATTCCTCTACCACCTTTGGAAGAAACTTGGGATTCGTTGCAAGAGCTACTCGTTCTTTGTGAAAAATGAAATAAGGGTTTTGCACATCAGGCCTGGAGCTCTGAATTCTCTGAGCAGTAATGGCCACCAAGAAGGCGTCTTCCTGATAAAAACTTTAAGTCTCTTCGGAGCTTGCTTGGGCTCAAGGGAGGAAGGGTAAGTTTCTTGGGGACAAAGTTTAAGTCCCAAGGCGGAGCTGGGTCTGGACAAGGGCCTGAGATGAGGGACTCTAAGGAAGGTTTTGGAGACCTCCAGCTGGGCAAAAGCCTTATCAGCGAAAGGGATGTGAGTTGGGAGATAGCTATATGGACTTTCAAAGAGGATGACTGAGACCCAGGTCGGAAGAGATGGCCTTTGTACTCAAACAGAATGGTGCTTAGGGACAGGAAAAGGCTTCTCGTTCCTGGATGCAGCCCAGATAGAAAATCTTCCATTTCATGGCGTAGATTGGCCTAGTGGAGGGTTTCTAGCCTCCACCAGAATCTCGGCCACCTGAGGAGAAATGCCAAAAGCGAGATTGAGCTAGGTCTGCAGGGCCATGCATGAGTTGAGGGACTTGAGTCCCGGATGGACCAGGGTCCCCTGATCCTGGGTCAACAATCCTGGAGATAAAGGAAGAGGGAGAGGAGGAGGAGGAAACCTCTAAGTATTTTTGTCGAAGAGAGAACCAGATTTGCCTGGGCCAAGGGAGGCGATCAGAATCATTCTCTGCTCCTTCCAAAGCAAGTTTCTGCAGCACGAAGGTACCAGAGGAATTGGGGAAAAGCATAGGCAGATCTGTCCTTCCAGCTTAGTGATGTGGTAGACTGAGTGGCTTCCTGCAATCTCCTTGCTCTGAGGAAAAGAGGACGGGTCCCCCGGAAAGCTGTGAGCGAATCACCCTACGCCCGGGCCAGGGTGACAACCTTGATAGACGGGCCATGCCTGCCCACCTACTGCAGATCGCTGTCCCCGCAAGCCTGGGAAGCCACCTCATTACGCTATAAGATGCCCTTGCTTGCGTCTGCCAGCTCCAGGCCTATAGCAGAGAGGGCAATAGCTTGTCTGGTTTGTCTGGATTGCAGCATTGATGCTAAGACCTGAGAGAGCATCCACCACAACAGCCTCACTGTAGGCAGCGTGATGAGCTCTGATGAGATGCAAATGCAAGCTTAATCG
Organism: Neoceratodus forsteri; assembly: GCA_016271365.2. Taxonomy (NCBI): domain Eukaryota; kingdom Metazoa; phylum Chordata; order Ceratodontiformes; family Ceratodontidae; genus Neoceratodus; species Neoceratodus forsteri. The sequence continues at coordinate 171,707,494 of CM057449.1, read as the reverse complement.
TGACGCAGAGGAAGAGACATACCTTCGCTTCCCCACCGTCGAATCGAGGGAATCCGGATCCAGTGGACGGTCAGGCACCATGGGCGCTCGGAGGGAGTCTCCAGGTATACCAAACCCGAGGGGCGGGTTGGGGGAGAGTACCCAGGGATTCCGAAGGGGATGGTACCTTCATCGGCAGTCTGCCGGGCTGGAGAAGGGGCCACTGGCGCATCGCTGAAGAAAGTAGCAGTTACGTAAGAACTACTGTAACAGTAGACTGCAGAACAGCTCTTGCAGCAGGTTGGCACCATTAGACTGGAAGCCGCAGGCGCCAGGACCCTACGGAATTCTTCTAGCTAGCTATCTTCAGCAGGATCGCTTCTCGACGCCGGTCCCGCCCGACATCAGGCGAATATATAAGGGGCGTCCCACCAGATCCCCTGTTCCTCCCCGCCTCGAGACCTGCCGCAAAAATGACATCAGAATGGGAGACTGAGGACTGGCCACTAGTCAAAAGGGCATAAGCCCCCGCCTAAGGCTCGTAGGCTATGCCTCCTCCAAGGGGAATGCGGGTATTTGTTGTGGTGAGCTGTTCTCAAGATCTACTGTTACGTAAATTCACGTAATCTATTATCTTACTCGAAACAGCTCTTGCAGCAGGTTACACCATTAGGACTGATTTCCTCCACAGCGCCAAGCATTCTGGGAGGAGGAACCAGGGTAGGAAAGATCCTTGATAAGTCCTGGACCTCTGGGTATTGTGGAGACCCTGTAGCACGGCTAGGTCAAACTGCCTCTCTGCTGCTGCAACATCCAGGCTATAGTGTCTAATGAATGTGTGCACAGAGCTCTAAGTGAAGCCGCGTACAAATGGCCAAGATAGAGACGCTATTTGGCAAGGAAATGAGGTAGCTTCCCTCCCCCTCGTCGACCGGACTGTACCCGGAGGGGCTTCTTGCCTGGTCGTCGAGCAGAATGAGACATATCTTGACAAGCCAACGGGAAAGACCTGTTTTGAGACTGGGTTGGCCCATCATCCTCTCAGCAAAGGAAATTAAGAGCTTGTCTACTTTCATGTAAGCTGTTTTGTGTCTCTGTTCAGTAATATTCCAGACAGTGTGAACATCCAGGGTGTGAAGCAATGCCTCTCATTGGAATATTTAGGAAAACACAGGTAACTGGTATGTCCTGTTGAGAGGAGGGCAGAGACCAATTTTAGGTAAAAACTTGGGACTGGTCCCTCAGAGATGCTCTGTCCTGGTGGAAAATTAAATAAGGCTCCTTATACATAAGAGGGTGGAGCTTCGTGAACTCTCCTTTGCTGACGTGATCAGCATAATGAAATAACGCTTTTCCACCACAGAAAACGAGCTTGCAAATCCACGCAGGTCTCAAAGGGGGGAGCAAGGAGTTGTTCCAGAACAAAGAGTAGTTCCATGGAGGAACTGGATCCTTAATGGGTGGGTCCTGGTGTGTAACACCCTCTCAGGAAATCTCGAGAGGCATCGTTGTGCCACTGTGCACTGTCCCACCGGGAAGTGGTAAGCAGAAATCAAGCAGAGAGGTGCAACTTTTAATAGAGGAGTAAGCTTAAGACCCAATGGAATAGGGAAAGGAGGTATTCCAGCACCACTTTCACTGGGCATCCTAGAGGAAAGGCCACGTCGGCTTCACTACAAGCAAGCCGGCGCCATGTCGACTGACAAGTGCGCTGCCGGTTTCTGGTCGTCGGAAAGAACTTCCGCCACTTCTCGTAGACCCCATGTCAGAAATGGCTATGTCTCTAGGAACCATGCATGCAGGTTCAGTGAGCGAAGTCCGTGGACTAGAGAACCTTCCTCCTGAGACAAGAGATGGAGCTGAAAGCGCAACGGGATTGGAGGTTCCCGGGAGGCCAAGTGCTAGAAAGGCGAACCAGATCTGCCTGGTTCAGAATGGGGCACAGGATCATTGCTGCATGCTCCCCTGGCCAGTTTGAGAAGAACCTCTGAATCAACGGGAAGGAGGGAAGAAGGAGAACCCGTCCCAGGAGAGGGACAAAGGCCCCACCAGAAAACACCAGGCCCTGATCCACAGTAGCAAAAATTGGAGCAGTTTTGGCTTGGATGGGAAGCGCCATTGGGTCCAGTTCTGAGGCCCCATCAAGAAACACAGATCCTCTGCTACTCCTTGAAGGAAGTTCCCACTCGTGGACCTTGGCCTGGGAACGACTCAGGCCGGTGCTCGACATTGTGTTGTCCACTGGAATGTGAACTGCAATCAGGCTCAAGGCCATGTCCTATTACTCCAATCCACACTCTACCGGCCCCTGCAAAAGGGGTAAGAGTGTGCGCCCTTGTTTGTTGAGGAATACATCACCGTCAGTGTTGTCTGCTCTGAAGCATGAGATTTGGCGGACTGACTGAAAGGCGCCTGCAGGGGCGAAAGTGATCGCCTCATCTCCAAAAATGCTGATGTGGAGATGAGCTTCTTGAGGGGTCCACGCCCTGGGATCTCACCTTCGGGTAAGCTTCCCCCCCAGCCCTGAGGTGTCTGTGTAAAGAATCACCTCGGGATGACGCGAATGGAATGAACACCTGCAGAGTGTTCCGGTTCAGCCACCATTGCTAGTGTCCGAATCACGCATTCGTGATTCTGACCGGCTGCTGCATGTGGTCTTGCCTTTGGTCCCACTGCACCTTGAGCATCCACTGAGTTCCCGTGCACGGAGCTTCTTGCCGCTGGGACGGTTGGACGGCCGAGCCATGTGTCCGAGCAAACGGCGACCAGCCTGCAGCAGCCTTCACAGAGAGGTTCCTGATGAGGGATCTGATGCATTCCGGCCTTCGCCGGAAGAAATGTTTTCCTTGACGGTGTCCAACTGCGCCTATGAACTGCAGCTTCTGTGATCTGCACGAGGAGAGACTTCAGAATTGATGAGGATGCCCAGAGTTAGTGAACAGAGCCTGGGTGCTCTGGATAACTAGCAACAACGCCTCTGGAGGCGCCATGAGAAGCCAATCTGTCCAAGTACGGAACACATAGTGGCCCTGTCTCCTTATAGACGCTGCCACGACTGCCATGCACTTGTAAAGACCCTGGGGCGTCGACAGTCCGAACGGAAGAGCTCAGAACTGGAAATGGTAAGTAGAGAAACTGGCGGCAGGAACCCCTGTGCGCTTGAGCCACAGGGACATGCAGGCGCCCTGTATGTCTAGGACACTAAGGCGGCCCTGCCTTCAGCATGGGAGTGAGACCTGAAGGGTCACCATGCGATAATTGTGTGTAGGCGATCAATGTATTTGAGTGCTGGGGTCCAAGATTGGACGGGAGGTCCCCTCGTTTTCGAACCAGAAAGGCGGAATAGTATCCGATCCTACCCACCGCCTCCTTTCGCAGGAGCGGTATTTCTTGCTTGATAAGCAATTGGTGCTGGACTGGTATTGGGAGAGCAGAGGAGGCCTCGAGGTGGCTTGTCTGCAAATTCTATAAAGTGGCCTCTTCTGACTAACTGAAGGATCCACCTGTGGGTGGTTCTGAACTGCCACCCTGGTAGGCAGTCCACAATGCTGATCCCGACCTTGATGTCCCGTGATCCTGAGGGAGGGGCCGGGAAGGAGTCATGCTGTGGCGGGGGCGGAGGGCTCGCGTGGCTGAGCCGCCTTTAGCTGGGTGTTGGCTTCGCTCGTGTGGCAATTTTACCTGGGCCTCAGAGAAACGGAGTCTGACTGTTGTGGTCCGTGGACTGCTGTCTTTATCCGCTGGTCAAACGGCTTTGGTTCATTGAAGAACCAAGCCTGGGCTTGCACATTGCCTGGACCGACCTCACCGCCTTCCCGGCTCTTGGAGTTTGGTGGAGGACCTTCTGAGAGATTCACCAAAAAGAACTTCTCCACAAAAAGAGACGCCCAGGATGTTTCTTCGACGTCCGGGTGAATCCAGAGACAGGGAGCCATGAGTGTCTCCGGAGGCATACGCCTGAAGCTGCCGGCCTGGCTGCCAAGGAGTCCGCGAATCGTGACGCAGCCCTAGTACCTGGGTTCCTCACGCCTGAACCTGTGACGGGAGGAGTTGCAACATCCCCTCCTTCTTCTGCCCACCGCCTGAAATTTGTCTGCCAGGTAGAGTCTCGCTCCACAAGGCACTTTAACTGTACCATGTGGGCAGGAAGTTCAGGATCTGATGGCGCAAGTAGTGAAGCATAAGTGCGCCTGCCTATAACGGCCCAGCTGTTTGGACTCGGAACCGTGGCAGGGTGTTTCAAATGTTGCGTGTCTCTGGGACCGCCGCGAGAGGCTGTGATGACCAGAGAGTCGCCAGTTGATGTGAAGCCAGACACTGGTCCCTAGGGCCTTGTACAGGTGGTCAGCTTTCTTCGCATCGCTGGAGAGAGGTGGACGCCCCACGCTGCCTTGATGACGCCCACTTAAAGTGTCTACCAAGGGTGGTACCACCACAGGCTTAGGATCTTTCTGCCGAAGATACCTGGCGAGGCTTAGTCTCTCGGGGTCTACCTCCCTTCCAGATCCCAGCCCATGTTTCTTTGGATATGCCTTACAACCTCTGAGGAACGATGGGTCATCCGGAGGAGATCTAGGAAGTTCACGGGGTCCAGAGAAGGGATGTGATCGGAGAGGGATCTGATCCTTCAGAGGATTCCGATCCCGGTGTCCTCCGCCGACGGCTAACAGCGGCGGCTTCTGGCCCTTTTAGGCGGGTGACCTAAAGAAGATCTGGACTGAGGTCTCTTTGTCTGGTCTCCCCTAGAGGATCCGCCGCCCTGGGAAGGTATCGGCCTGCCGCCCCGGGACGGAGAGGGGCGAGGGGCCGTGGGTCGCAGGTGGAGGAGGAGGAGGAGGGCAAACCATCCCTTTATGGTGTCCCACCAGTAGGTGAACAAGTTCTGACTCGGATATGGAGATTGCCTGACGACGGACCGGGCGCGCGATGGCCGGGTCGCCGGGTTCCCGGCGCCGCTACCCAGGGGTCTCAGGTTCTGGAGAGGGCTCCTGGGGCGCGGGTGACCGGCTCCGCCTTGCCTGGTCCTCTGGCTGGGCCAGCTCCTCCTCCGTAATTGTCTACTGACTGCGCCGGTGGAGGCGCCGGGGTCCCTTCAATGGGTACGGGTACGACGCCGGTCCCCAGCCTGACTGAAGACGAGGGCCTGACCGGCGACGGGTGTCTGGCGGCCGACGGTTCCTGGACCTATGTTGTGGGCGCCGGCGGACCCGATGGACTTCTTCAAGGAGGTAAGCTTCTTTGGTCTTCCTCTGGGAGGGGGAGACAAGGAGGTAGACCTGACGCCGGGTTCAGAACCGGCGGAACCAGACCTTATGGTGATGATGACGGTCCTCTACCTCAGCCATGGCCTTAGAAGAGGAAGATGAGGAAGGCCTGAGGTCTTGGCCTGTGAGGCAGAAGAGGAGCCCGAAGGAGTCTTCACCGCCATGGGGAGGCTGAGAACGGGCCCGGGAAGGAGAGTGGTCTGACCGGAGCCGGAGCTATGGGAGTCAGAGGCCCTAGACGGGACTTTGATCTTACCTCTCCCTGTGCTTCCGCGCCCGGCCTCTCTGAGGGATTCCCTTGAGGCTGCGTCCATGGCCCTGATTTTCTCTCTGAGCAGGAACGCCTGAAGGGCCTTTCCTGGCTGATAGAGTCCGGGTCCGCTGTTGGAACCCCTGGCAAAAGAGCAGGACCGGACGCGCGGGTTCTAGGCCCAGGCACAGGCCGAATGCAGACATCTAAACGGGACGGCTTCCCACAGGCGATCAAGGATGGCCTTCAACGGAGGTTGAGAGGACATCAGACAGCAAAAGAGCCGAAAAACAAACTTTTCCCGAAGGAAGAACTTAACTAGCGTCATGAAAGCTAGAAACGAAAGTCAAGGCCTAGGGACATGCAGTTTATCGCGGAAAGAACTGGGGAATCTGGCGGACCGCCTTATATCACGCCTGACGCCGGGGTGGGACCGACGGCGCAGGTCCCCGCGAGGCTAGCGAAGCAAAGAATTCGGTCCCGATTTTCCGCCGTTTGGCAGTCTCTTAATGGTGTGTAACCTGCTGCAAAAGCCGTCAAGTAAGATTGGATAGACGCCCTGGAAGGATAGCCAGGAAGGTGCCACCAGGTGCTGGGCACTGAATTCTCCATGAATTCACACGCTCTCGCTCGGTATTGTCTCGCCTAACGAGGAGATTCAAGATCCTTCACCATCCTTGAAAGGAATCGCTGATATTCAGTGAAATCAGCATCGAGATATGAATAGAGTTCTCCCCTCAGAGGAGGGAGACGAGGATGATGGAGAGCCTGAGGTGTCCAGAAGATTCTTGCGCGTGGGATAGCGAAGACCCGCCTATTCATGCACCTGACATATGAGGGGAAGGTCACTGCAGAATCCTCTGAACTGCCCCAGGATAACGGGTCTGTGAGGACCGACATGGCCTGGAAGAGCGGGGGGTGGCTGCAGAGGAACGGGAGATGGGCACCTACGAAGAGGCAACTGTCCTCTGCTAGGGCTCTGAAATCCAGAGAACGGAGCCCGAGCTGGCGGGATTCCAGACAACAGACCAGGTCGCAAAACGGAACCCTGGGGAAGCGAAACCTGGAAGAGCCAAGAAGGGGATCCTCCCCGTGACGAACCTGGGACTGCATGGATCCAGAAGGGCAGCCCGCAGCAATGCCACCGGAGGGGACCCCGGGGTCCAAGAGGGAAAGGAGGGGCCCAGCGCTACGGCTCCTAGCCACCCCCTGAGGGGTGGCCGGCAGAGACCGCCACGACTCGCACCCCGCCTCACCCATCGGACTCAGAGCGCCTCCTCGACCCCAGCGCTCTCCCACCCCGAGTGGCTGCAACAGCACCAGGGAGGGTGGCTGTCATGAGCCCCCAGGAGGGGAGAGCCCCCTCCACCCCTACTCCATCGCCCCCAGGGACTCAGAGACCACCCCTAGCCCGAGGCCCCTCAGGAGAGGACAGCAGCGATAGCGGGAAGAGGCCCGCTGCCTAGCACGCCACCGGGACCCACTCCCAAGAGTCAGGTTACAGGACGGTCCACGCCTGAGTCATCGACCTCAAGAGGGAAGAGACCAGCTGGACCACAACATTAGCAACCCCGGGGTCCCTGTGAAATGGGCCGGTGCCAGAGGCGGCGCCGGACTACCCGGTCCACCCGCACTACTAGGCCCGGTCCTGGCTCCCCATCGGCGCTGGCTAGGGCCCACGGGCGCTTGAACCCGACCCGTGCCGTCAGGAGAGCGAACAGGCCTGCGTGCCGAGAGCAGCCCTGAGGCCAAAGCGGCACTGCCAACGGCGCCTGCCTCGATCACCGACAAGGAAATGGCGCCGAGGGCGGCCGAGGGTCCACCGTGCTGGAACAGCAGGCGGGCCTCGACACTGGGGAGCCTGCACCTCTGAGGAGGCGACTGCCGAGGCGGTAACCCTGCCCCGGAGGGACTCACGACGCTCCTCCGACACCGATAAAAAGAAGCTCTCTTGGCAAGGAGGAAGCTCCTCCACGGACCGTGATGGCCCTAGAGGGACCCGGAGGAAGGCCCAGAGACCTTACCTGGAATCCTTGAGCGACGCCATCCTCAAGGTCGGCGGGCCTTGCCGATCTTGAACGCGCTGGACTTTGAGGACATGACGGTCCATGGAGAAACAGGCGCCGGATGCGCCCATATCATGGTTGGGTCCCAGGCAACGGAGACAGATATGCCGATCCGCGGACGGAGAAATGTCGCCATAGGAGCACCGACGATAGGGCATGGCCCGCTCGATTGCATGCTTTGCCCCGAGCCTGACAGGCTGCGAACTAAATGAGACAAAAACAGCAACAAAGCACCTGGCGTCCAACAGAAATAAAGGAACTGTCTTACCGAGACGCGCGCTAACGAGAACCACTGGAGAAAACGAGGAGTCTTGTGGACGCAGAAAGCTTCAACTACCGGCGCAGCAGGTGCAGCCTCGACGGCGGGAGAAACAGAACTGAGATAGAGGAGGAGTCTACGCACCTAACGTTGCGCGCATGACGCAGTACGTCACGCTGAGGCGCGCCTGGAGCCGACTTAAAACACACCCAGAAGCGGGTGCGCGTCCCGCACCAACCAAAGCAGTAATGAATGGTGAAGATTGACAAGGAAGATCTGCGCCACTTCATGGCGTATGTTGCGTGTGTCGCCGGTTTTCTGTCGGCAGAAAGTACATCTGCCACCTCTTGCGAGACCCCATGTCGCAACATGGCTATGTCTCTAGGAGCCAAGCATGCAGGTTCAATGAATGTAAGTCCGGGTGGACTAGTGAACCTTCCTCCAGAGACAACAGGTGGGAGCTGATTGGCAAAGGAAGCGGAGGTTCCCGGGACAACTGATTCAGAAGCGGGAACCAAATTTGCCTGGGCCAAAAAGGCGCTATCAAAATAAGTGTTGCATGCTCCATGCGAAGTTTGAGAAGGACTCTCTGGATCAACGGGAAAGGAGGAAAGGCGTAGAGGAATCTGCCCGCCCAGGAGAGAGAGAACGCATCTCGCCAGAAAACACCAGGCCCTGGATCTAGCGAGCAAAAATTGGGCAGTTTTGCGTTGGATGGGGATGCGAAAAGGCCCAATTCTGGTGTGCCCCATCTGAGAAACGGATCCTCTACTACCTTCTGGAGTAGTTTCCATTCATGGACTTTGGCCTGAGAGCGGCTCAGGCCATCTGCGACGACATAGTCCACCCCGGGACGTGAACAGCAATGAGGTTTGCGCCGTGTTGCAAAACCCAAATCCACACCCTCATGGCCTCCCTGCAAAGCGGGTAGGAGTGGGTGCCTCCTTGTTTGTTGAGGTAATACATCACCACGGAAAGTACAGTTACGCAAGAACTTACCGTAACAGTAGATCTTCGAGAACAGCTCTTGCAGCAGGTAACACCATTAGGACTGAAGCCGGCAGGACCCCACGGAATTCTTCTAGCTAGCCAACTTCAGCGGGGACCGCCCCCGACATCGGTCCCGCCTCCGACATCAGGCGTAGTACATAAGGGGGCGGTCCCGCCAGATTCCCCAGTTCTCCCACCGGAGACTTCCGGTCACAGGATGACAGAATGGGAGACAAAGGATCCACCATCAGAAGACAAAACGTCGTAAGCCCCTGCTCAAGGCTCGGTAAGCCATACCTCCTCCAAGGGGGAAGGTGGGCGGGAAGGTACCTGCTGCAAGAGCTGTTCTCGAAGATCTACTGTTACGTTAAGTTCTTACGTAACTGTACTATCATACTTCGAGATACAGCTCTTGCAGCAGGTAACACCATTAGGACCGATTTCCAAGCAGTAACGCTTGTAAGCATTCTGGGAGGAGGAAACTAAGAAAAACCATCCAAGTCCTGACTCTAGGACAGGAGACCCTGTAGAACAGCCAGGCGAAACCGGCTCTTAGCTGAAGCAATGTCCAGGCTGTAATGCCTGATAAAAGTATGCACAGAGATCTCCAAGTGGCTTGCAGCACAAATGGCAAAGGAGGAGACGTTAGCGGTGCTGCAAAGGAGGTAGCCACCCCTAGTGGAATGGCCCTGGACTGTACCGGGAGGGGAATTCTGCTTAGCATCATAGCAGTATGATATACACTGGACAAGCCAGAAAGGACTGCCGATACTGGTTGGCCCATCATCCTCTCAGCGAAGAAGGAAGCGAAGAGTTGCTCCCACTTGCGAAGCTGTTTAGTCCTGCTCAGGTAATACCTAAGACAGCGGTGAACATCCAGGGTGTGGAGCAGCGCTTCTCGATTAGCATATTTAGGGAAATATACAGGCAGGTCAATGTCCTGATTGAGAGCGAGTGCAGAGACCACCTTAGGCAAGAACTTAGGATTCGTCCTCAGAGACGCTCTGTCCTGGTGGAAAATCAAATAAGGTTCCTTACACATGAGAGCATGAAGCTCAGAAATTCTCCTTGCTGACGTAACAGCAACTAAAAGTAACGTTCTCCATGACAGTAAACGCAGCTCGCACTCCGCGGCAGGTTCAAAAGGGGGAAGAGTGAGTTGTTCCAGGACAAAGAGTAAATCCCATGGAGGAACAGGGTCCCTAATGGTGGCCTAAGTGCAACACCCTCTCAGAAAATCTCGAGAGGCTTCAAGTTGCGCCACTGTGCGCTGTCCCACCGGAAGTGGTAAGCAGAAATGGTGCAGAGGTGCGCCTTAATAGAGGAGTGGCCCGAGAGACCGAGATGGAAAAGTGAAACAGGTATTCTTGCTCGCTTTCACTTGGGCAACCTAAAGGGGAAAAGCAAGCGCATGCTACGACCACAGACAAACGGCGCCATTTCATGGTGTACCAGGCAGTGTTGGGCTGGCTTCTGGCGTCAGGGGAAAGGACTCTCACGACCTCTTGTGAGACCCGTGCACATAAAATGGCTATGTCTCTGGAGCCAAGCATGCAGGTTCAGTGAGCGTAAGTCCGGGTGGACTAGAGAACCTTCCTCCTGAGACAAGAGATGGGAGCTGAAAGGCAACGGAATTGGAGGTTCCCGGGACAGCTGCGTTAGCAAGGGGAATCAGATCTGTCTGGGCCAGAATGAGGCTACCAGGATCACTGTTGCATGCTCCCTGCGCAGTTTGAGAAGAACTCTCTGGATCAACGGGAAGGGAGGAAAAGCATAGAGGACTCTGTCTGCCCAGGAGAGGGACAACGCGTCTCGCCAGAAAACACCAGGCCCTGGATCTAGTGAGCAAAAATTGGGCAGTTTTGTGTTGGATAGGGAAGCAAATAAGTCCAGTTCTGGAGTGCCCCATCGAAGAAACCGATCCTCTGCTACCCCTTGAAGAAGTTCCCACTCGTGGACTCTGGCCTGGGAGCGACTCAGGCCATCTGCGATTGTGTTGTCCACTCCGGGAACGTGAACTGCAATCAGGTTCGCGCCGTGTCGAATTACCCAATCCCACACTCTCATGGCTTCCCTGCAAAGGGAGTCAAGAGTGCGCCTCCTTGTTTGTTGAGGTAATACACCACGGCCGTGTTGTCTGTCTGAAGCAGAAGAGTGCACAACGGGATTTCTGATTGAAAGGCCTGCAGGGCGTGAGGACGCCCCTCATCTCCAGCACGTTGATGTGGAGGTAGGCTTCCTGAGGGATCCATGTTCCCTGGGACCTCACCCCGTTCAAGTGCGCTCCCCACCCTAGCCCCGAGGCGTCTGTGGAGAGGATCATCTCTGGGGACAGCGCTGTAAACGGGACACCTGCAGAAAGTGTCCCTGGGTCTAGCCACCATTGCCAGTCTCGAATCACGGCATTTGTGATTCTGACCGGATGTTGCATGTGGTCTTGCCTTTGGTCCCACTGCACCTTGAGCATCCACTGAGTTACCCGCATGTGGAGCCTTGCCAAAGGGACGGTTGGAATGGCCGCAGCCATGTGTCCGAGCAAACGAAGGACCAGCCTGGCAGGGACAGTCTTCTTCGCCGAGAGATCCCTGATGAGGGATCTGATGCGTTCCACTCTGTCTGGGAGAAATGCTTTCCCCTGAACGGTGTCCAGGACTGCGCCTATGAACTGCAGCTTCTGTGACGGTACGAGGAGAGACTTCTCGTAGTAGATTATAATGGCCAGAGACTGAAACAAGTCCTGAGTGCTCTGAATAGCCAGCAACAACGCCTCTCTGGAGGCGGCCATGAGAAGCCAATCGTCCAAGTACGGGAACACATAGTGGCCCTGTCTCCTTAAGGACGCTGCCACGACTGCCATGCATTTGGTAAAGACCCTGGGGGCCGATAACAGTCCGAACGGAAGGGCCCGGAACTGAAATGGTAGCCGAGGAACTCGAAGCGCAGGAACCTCCTATGCGCTGGATGTGCAGGTAGGCATCCTGCATGTCTAGGGACGCTAAAAAGGCGTCCTGCTTCAGCATGGGAATGAGGCCCGGGTCACCATGCGAAATCGTTTGTAGGCGACCGACGTATTTAGGTCGCTGAGGTCCAAGATTGGACTGAGGTCCCCTGTTTTCTTGGGAACAGTATCCGGAATCTATCTGGTTCTCTGGAACATACTCCACTGCTCCCTTCTGCAGGAGCGTGAGTATTGCTTGCCTGATAAGCAATTTGTGCTTACTCGAGTAACGGGAAAGCAGAGGAGGCCTCGAGGGTGGCTTGTCTGCGAATTCTATAAAGTGGCCTTTATCGATCAACTGAAGAACCCATCTGTCGGTGGTAATGGACTGCCATCCTGGCAGGTATTATGACTCACCGACCTTGATGTCCCGTTGATCCTGAGGGGGGGACCGGGAAGGAGTCAGGCTGTGGCGGGCGGAGGGCCGCTGGCTGAGCCAGCTTAGCTGGTGGCTGACTTCTGCCCGTGGGCTGTCTTCCTGGGCTCTCTTGGGAACCGGAGCCCCTCTGTTGTGGACCGGTGCGGGACTGTTGTCTCTGTCCGTCCACAAAAACAGCTTTGGTTCCTATGAAAGGAACTAAGCTTTGGTCGGTACATTGCCTGGACTGACCTCACCGCCTTCCCGGCCTCTTGGAGCTTGGTGAGAACCTTCTCAGAAGGTGCACCAAAGAGAACTTCTCCTCCAAAAGAGGCGTCCATGATGTTATTCTGGACGTCCGGGGTAAATCCGGAGACACAAAGCCATGAGTGTCTCCGGAGGCATACGCCTGAAGCTGCCACTCTGGCCGAGGAGTCCGCGGAGTCATACGCAGCTCGCAGCACCTGGGTTCCCACGCCCGAACCCGTACGGAGGAGCTGCAACATCTCCTCCTTCTGCTCACCTTCTGGCAATTTCTCCGCCAGATCCAGTCCCTGTTCCCACAAAGCATTTTGGAACTGCACTATGTGGGTCAAGTAGTTCAGGGATCTGATGGCGCAGGTAGCGGAAGCATACGTGCGCCTGCCCATAGCGTCCAGCTGTTTGGACTCCGGGTCCGGTGGCAGGGTGCTCAAATGTTGCGGTCTCTGGGACCGGTCATGAGAGGCTGTTATGACCAGGGAGTTGGCCAGAGGATGTTGAGCCAAGTACTGGTCCTCCTTAGGAGCCTTGTATATGCGGTCAGCTCTTGGCATTGGCGGGAGGCGAGTGGCGGCTTCCACATGCCTTGGTGAGGTCCACAAAGTGTCCACCAAGGGTGGTACCACCACAGGCTTGGGATCCTTCTGCCGAAGATATCTAGCAAGGTGTAATCTCTCTGGGTCTAACTCTTCCGCATCCCAGCCCATGTTCTCTTGGATATGTCTCATGATTTCCGAGAACGATGGGTCATCCAGAGGAGAACTAGGAAGCTCACGTGGGTCCGGAGAGAGGATGGGAAGGGGAGAAAGGGATCTGGATCTTGTCGAGGACTCCGATCCTGTATCCTCCGTCGAAGGCGAACAGCATCGTCTTCTGGGTCTCTTAGGATTGGGTGACCCTGAAGAGGACCTAGACGGAGGTCTCCTATCTGGTCTTCCCCTTGGAGGGTCCGTAGGCTCCGGGGGGGGTTACTCTGCCCGCTGTCCCGGATGGGGAAGGGGGCGCAGGGGCTGGAGGAGGTAGAGAAGGTGGTGTGGGAACCACATCCTTTTTAATGGTATCCCACCAGTAGGGAAAGAGCTCCTTCACCTCAGAAAAAGAAAGGTCCAACAACGGACCGGGCGCCGGTGGCCATGGTTCTGGCGTCGGCTCCTCAGGTTGCGGGAGGGTTCCCTTGGAGGCTCGGCCGGGACCGGGTTACGCCCGTCTGGTCCTCGGGGCTCGTCAGGTTCCTCCTCGCGATAGTCTCCTGACCGTCGGTGGGGCGTCGGTCCTTCTCGGCTCGTGAGGGACGTCGGTCCTCCTGCCGACGACCCGAGGGTGAAGGCCTGACCCGCGGCACGCTCGACGATGGCTCCTGGGACCTGTGATGAGGCGGGCCACGCCGGGTCCGACGTGCTTCTTGAGCGAGGAAAGCTCCTTGGTCTTCCGCTGGGGAGGAGGAGGGAGACCTGACGTCTGGTTCGGAATAGCAGGAACCCGACTCGCGGTGATGATGATGGTCCCCAGACCTAACCAGGGCTTTGGAAGAAGAGGGCCTGGAGGTCTTGGCCTGTGAGGAGGAAGAAGAGCCCGAAGGTTTCTTCACCGCAGCGGAGGGAGGCTGAGAGCGGGCCCGGAATGGTGAACGGTCGGACCGAGAGCCGGAACTACAGGAGTCGGAGGCCCTAGACGGGGCCTTCTCCCTATGCTTCTCAGAATGTTTCCGGGCTTTCTCAGCAGAACTCCCCTTGGAGGTGTCCATGGCCTTAACTTTCTCCTTGAGCAGGAACGCCTGCAGAGCCTTGGCGGCGGATCCAGGTCGGATGTTAAACCCCTGGCAGAAAATACAGGACCAGGGTGTGGTCTGGCCTAGGCACCGGACGCAGGCCGAATCACGGATCCTTGAGCGGGATTTGCTTCCTACGCGCACTTCAAGGGATGGCCTTCAACGGAGGTTGGAGAGACATCAGACAGCAACAGCTGAAAAATGAACTTTTCCCGAAGGAAGAACTTAATCATCGTAGCTAGAAACGATCCGAAAAGGTCGAGACATGCAAGTGACAGCGGGAAAAAGAACTGAGGAATCTGGCTGGACCGCCTTATATATATACACCTGACGGAGGCGGGACCGACGTCGGGGGCGGTCCCCGCTGAAGATAGATAGCTAGAAGAATTCTGTGGGGTCCTGCCGGCTTCAGTCCTAATGGTGTTACCTGCTGCAAGAGCTGTATCTCTAAGTAAGATCTGTCTGTAACAAGAGAGTACCCGGTGGGATCTCAGACTGGAAGGCCTGTAGGGCGTGAACTGCTCTCATTTCCAGAATGTTTATGTGGAGATGAGATTCTTGGGCCATCCACAGGCCCAGAGACCGAACACCGTTGAGGTGTGCTCCCCAGAGTCCTGAGGCGTCTATGGAGAGTGTCACAATCAGAGATGGCACAGTGAAGGGAACTCCCGCCAATAGATTCCTCGAATCAAGCCACCATTGCCAATCCCGGATTACGGCCTTCGTGATCCGGATTGGGTGCTGCAGATGGTCTTGCTTTTCTGGGAAGCCCGAAGGCTGTGGGAGAGGGAAGGAGTCCGGTGGTGTGGGGCAGCGCCACAGGTGAAGCACCTGCTGCTTTTTTGGGCGGAGGGGGCTTGGCAGATGAGGGGGCTCGGCGTTTAGTTGCCCACTTTCCTGGAGGTTTCGCCTTTGGCCGATTCAGTCTGTGAAAGGGACGGCACTGCAGTTGATGGAGATGGTACATAGAGTCAACGGACTTTAGTGTCGTCCCCTTCTCCTGCATATCGGTAATGATATCCTTGACATCACCTCTGAAGAGCACCGACCCCCGGAAGGGCGCATCTTGGATAGCAGACTGCACTTCCGGGACCAACCCTGACATGCGGAGCCAAGCATGACGTCGTAAGCCTATGGCGAAAAGCTGATCTCCATCCAGCAGTGTCCACTGCATCGTAGGTCGCACGAAGAATGTGTCAACTGGCCGAACGTGCAGAGCGGACAAGGTCAGACAGTTGCCCCGCTTGACTTGAGAGTCCGGCAGGGAGTCTAACTTGGTTTCCACCTCAAAGAATTGCCTTCTGGTAGTCCCCAATGTGACCGACATAGTTCAGGGCCCTGATCCCCAGCGTAGAAGAAGCGAAAATCTTATTTCCATACTGGTCCAGAAGGCGAGATTCTTTATCGGGTGGCGACGAGCTAAGGTGTTTTGGATTAGCTGACCGGCCATGAGCGGCACTAATCACGACAGAGTCAGCTCGAGGGTGGGAATCTAAAAAGTCAACACCCTCTGGAGCCTGGTATAGCCTATTCGACTTCCAAGGAAGAGGGGCTAATGCTGACGGTTGTTTCCAAATAGTGGTAACAAGGTGGGCATAAGGCTCAATCCAGGGTGGCACCAAGGTGGGAGCTGTGATGGGCAGATCCAGATGCTCAGCGAGTTTCAGCCGCTATGGGTCTGGCTCCAAGGACTGCCATTTATGTACTGCCTGGATTTGATGTAGGAGCTCCGTGAACGAAGGGTCCTCTGGAGGAGACTTCGGAGTCCTTGGCCTAGGCTTTGACGGACAGTGAGGCTAGTCGTTCTTCTCGAAGCAGCTGGAGGCGTCCGAGGAGGAAGAATAAACTGAAAAAGATGACTCCCTTTCCCGTCTAGGGGGAGGAACGGACCACTTGGGAAGCCCTTGGGGAAGCATGTCCTGCCCCTCTCAGGACCCAGAGAGTTTATCCCTGGTGTCTGGAGGAGGAGAGGGAGTGTGTCGCCGTGGACATACGGGAACCTGAACCGGCACCGTTATACGAGGACGACTCTCCATCTCTCTGGTGAGTTGAGCCTTGGCCTCAGCCCACCATGAGGCTAGAGTCTCCTGCAAATCCACCGCCGGCTGGGGGGGCGGTGGAGGAGGAGGGGGATAGGTATGGGTTATACCAGAAGGGCTAGCATCCATAACTCGCCATCGAGAAGTCCGCGCCTGGTACCGCGGCCGCCAGATACCGGCATTCCCGGCACGACGGCGTCGAGAACCTGGGAGCCGGGGGAGCTGCTGCAGCAGATGGCCCCACGGGCAGAACTGGAGCAGAAGGCCCGAGGGGTGGAGGGCCCGGCATCGGGGCGGCATGTCACCTTGGGTCGGCACTACCGGCATTGGGGCCGGCGTCGGAACCGGCGTCCGGGAAACCAACGTCAGATCAGCAGGAGGTTGATCGAACGGATGTGGAACCGGGCCCTCAGCTTCTCCCGGGGACGGAGGGGAAAATTCCCCGGGGTTGGGCTGAGGAGACTCAGGGTCCCCGGAGGGCAGCAAAGGCTGCGGGAAGCTGGGAACGACAGATATGGGAGGATCCGGCGTCGGCTTATCTGCTGTGCGGACGTTAGCGGACCGACGCAGCGCCTTACCAGCGGGATCCGGCGACGCAGACTTAACGGATCCTTCACCAGGGGCAGGACGTTAAGGAGGAGCGGTCTGACCTGGCGGAAGAGGGGTCGTGCGCCGCCCCGAAGGCAAGAGCAGCTTACCGACCCTCTCTGAGCGAACATCTGAGGAGCCGACGTCCGGCTTACTGGAGTCGCCCACGTTGGTAGGTCTGGAAACCACGGCTTGACTGGAGACCGAAGCCTCCAAAACCCCGGAGGCGCCAGAGCGCGAGCCAGACGGGTGGGCTGATGCTGCCTTCGAAACCTCGAAGGCGGCCAGCGAGGAGTGGTACCTGCAACACGGCGACCACCGAGGGAGTCGCGGTGGGAGAGGAGCCCTTGTCCCGGTGCTTTTCTTCGTCCCTCCTCTTGCGATGGCCTTCCGGGGAAGTTGACGCCTGCCGTAGTTTGAGTTCCTTTTCCATGGAGCTCATCATCTTTTTGAGGATGTGGGCTTCCAGGGACTGCTGCCGCCTTCTCCGGGTGGCCGCGTTGAAACTCTGGCAGTGCTGGCACTTCTCAACTTGATGGTCGGGGCCTAGACAAAAAAGGCACAGAGAATGGACGTCCTTGTGCAGGAGTTGGACACCACACGAGTCGCACTCATTTTTGTGCTCGGAGGGTGTAGGGAACGACATACACCGACAGATGACTGACGAATATAGTAGAAAAAACGAAAAAACTCTGTAAAAAAAAAAATTGACGAAAGGGCCTGACGAGCAGGGAAATTTTCTGCGAGGTGCTGGCATAAGCTAACGGCGGGAAAGAACTGGAAGGCAGGCATGAGGAACCACCTCTTTATACCGACGTCTCCCGACGCTGGTCACCTGACGTGGGGGCAGACCCTCGCCAGGGACCGCTAGCTAGAAATTTTTCTGTGGGGTCCTGCCACCTGCCGGTGTCAATCCTATATGTAATTACCAACTGCAAGAGTCCTCTTGAAGTAAGATCTTCCTATGCGCTTGAGCAATGGGTATGTTCAGGTAAGCGTCCTGCTTGAGCATGGGAATCAGACTCAGGAGGGTCACCATGCGGAAGAGTTTGTACAGAACAGATTCGTGGAGGTCGCTGAGGTCCAATATTGGACGGAAGTCCCCTGTTTTCTTTGGAACCAGAAAGTAGTCAGAATAATATCCTAGACCTCTCTGGTTCCATGGTACATGCTCTACGGCTTCTTTTTCCAGAAGCGCGAGCACCTCCTGCTGTATGAGCAGGGCATGCAGACGCGAGTAACGGGACAGCAGGGGAGGTCTGACCGGTGGGTGGTCGACAAACTATGAAATGGCCTTTCTTGACCAACTGAAGAACCAACCGGTCGGCAGTAATCGACCATCACCCTGAAAAGTGGCGAGCGATGTGACCCCCGACCTTGTGCGCCCGTTGATCCAGAGGAGGGGCGGGGCAGGGAAGGAGTCATGCTGTGGCAGCACTGGTCCCTGTGGGCTGGGCCAATTTCGTGTAACGTTGGCCTCTGCCCGGGGACGATTTCGCCTGGGCTTTACGCTGAAAAGTGCCCCTCTGCTGCTGGCCGGAACGTGACTGTTGCCTTTGATGCCGGCTGCGAAAACTGCTCTGGTTCCTGCGAAAGGAACCTGGCCTAGATCTGTACATGGCCTGTACAGACCAGACTGCCTTCCCAGCGTCCTGGAGTTTGGCGATTACCTTCTCAGAGGGTTCACCAAAGAGTACTTCGCCGTTATACGGGACGTCAAGGATGTTTTTCTGTACATCCGGGGTGAAGCCGGAGATGCGGAGCCAAGAGCGTCTCCGGAGACAAACGCCTTAAGCTGCCGCTCTGGCAGATGAGTCCGCAGAATCGTATGCGGCTCGTAGCACTTGGGTACCCACATCTGACCCTGTGCGGAGAAGATTGAGGAGCTCCGCCTTTTGATCGCCATCTGGAAGCTTATTTACCAGGTCCTGGCCCTGTTCCCACAGGGTGTTCTGAAACTGTACCATGTGGGTGAGGAAATTCAGAGACCTGATGGCGCATGTAGCAGCCGCATACGTGCGTCTCCCCAGGGTATCCAGTTGCTTGGATTCCTGGTCCGGTGGCTGTGTGCTCATATATCGTGGTCTTTGAGACCGGTCATGCGAGGCCGTGATGACCAGGGAGTCTGCCACAGGTTGTTGGGCCAAGTACTGGTCTTCTCTCGGGGCCTTGTACAGGCGGTTAGCCTTCTTCGGCACTGCGGGAGTGGAATGCAGACGCTTCCACGCAGCCTTGGTGATGTCCGCAAAAGTGTCTACCAAGGGTGGTACTACCACAGGCTCTGGGTCTTTCGGCCAAAGATAGCGGGCAAGGCGTTGTCGTTCGGGGTCAAGGTCTTTAGCATCCCACCCTATGTTATCCTGGATGTGCCTCATGATCTCAGCGAAAGAGGGATCATCCGGCAGAGACCTGGGGAGGTCATGTGGGTTAGGAGAGGAGATGCTGAGTGGAGGAGGAGATCTGGAGTCGTCCGAGGTGTCCGATCTGGAGTCCTCCCCCGGAGTGTACCCATGCCATCTGGATCGCTTGGGGCTGAGAGACCCTGATGGAGATCTTGAGGAAGGCCTTCTCCTGTCTTTTGATCTGCCCCTAGGAGGTGGAGTCTGCTTCTTAGGGGTTGGTCGTTTTCCTGGCCCCTTTGGTGGAGGAAGTGGCGGAGAAGGTGAAGGAGTAGGAGTAGGAGGAGAGGGTTTAACAGGGACCACATCCTTTCGGACAGTGTCCCACCAGAAGGTAAAGAGTTCCTTTACTTCTATGTTCATGCCCGACAACAGGCCTGGCACCAGTGGTATGTTGCCGGGGTCGGGTCCGCGGGTATGTCTGGGTTCGGGGAAGGTTCCTGCAGGAGTCCGGCATCCTCGGTGTTACCCGCCTGGTCTTTGGGCAGTGTAGCGTCCTCCGTAGAGTCCCTGTGACCAGCGTCCGCCGGTGATATTGGGGGCGGTCTTCCACTCTGGAGAGTGCGATGCCGACGCCGTTCTCTTTGCCGACACCTTCGGATCCGGTGAACGCCCAGCTGGCGACAGGTGTCTGGCCGGTTCCGGCGAGCGCCTGGCCAACTTGGAGTGCTTAGCTGACGTCTGGTGCTTGGACGACGTCTGGTCAGACGCCCGCTTCAGGGACATCAGGTCCTTGGTCTTCCTAGGAGTTGGGTCAGGACCTCTGGGAGGCTGGGAGACCGATCTGGAGTCAGTGTCCCCACGTGGGGTGGAAGAGGAAGATTTATGGCGCTCTGAAGACTTGGAAGAGGCCTTGGAGGGACTGGAGGAAGCAGAGGTCCTTGAAGTCTTGATAGACTGGAGCGTAGAAGAGCCGCCTGAAGCCCGGACAAATGGGGGCTGAGACCGAGCCCTGGAGGAGAGCGGTCCGATCTAGTGGAGCCTGAGCTGCTGGAGTCAAGGCCC
The DNA here is from genome assembly GCA_016271365.2 of Neoceratodus forsteri. NCBI lineage: Eukaryota > Metazoa > Chordata > Ceratodontiformes > Ceratodontidae > Neoceratodus > Neoceratodus forsteri. Next base: position 171,687,270 of record CM057449.1, on the reverse strand, counting down.
GGTTCGGGGATCTGGACCTTACTTTCTCCCAGTGCTTGTCCCAGTGTTTATGGGCCTTCGAGGAAGATTCTCCCCTGGAGGAAGGTTCTTGGTCCATCCTTTTCAATTTTTTTTTCCAGAAGATATGCCTGAAGTGTCTCCTGACGGCGGATCCTGGTGCAGCTACTGAACCCTTGGCAAAAGGTGCAGGCCTTGATATCGTGGTCCGGGCCTAGGCACCGCACGCAGGAGGAGTGAGGATCCTTGAAAGGGATCCGTTTTCCACAGGCACACTTGGAAAGGTGACCCTCAAGCGAAGCAGTTGGAGAAGACATCAATTTGAAAAACACAGTAAGTTCTGTAGTCATGCCCTAGGTAGAGACCAAGAGGCCGATGCTGGCAAGTCGACAGCGGGAAAAGAACTGGGGATTCTGGGGGACCACCCCCTTATGTACTATGCCTGATGTCGGGGGCGGGACCGATGGGGGCGGTCCCCGCTGAATATTGCTAGCTAGAAAATTTCCATGGGGCCCTGGCGCCTGCCGGCTTCAGTCCTAATGGTGTAACCTGCTGCAAGTGCGGTTTCTCGAAGTAAGAGCACCAGGCCCTGGATCTAGTGAGCAAAAATTGGGCAGTTTTGCGTTGGATGGGGACGCGAAAAGGTCTAACTCTGGTGTGCCCCATCTGTGAAACAGATCCTCTACTACCTCCTGGAGTAGTTCCCACTCGTGGACTCTGGCCTGAGAGCAGTTCAGGCTGCCTGCAATGACTGTCCTCTCCTGGGACATGAACAGCAATGAGGTTTGCCCTGTGCTGCAGAGCCCAATCCCACACCCTCAAGGCCTCCCTGCAAAGCGGGTAGGAATGGGTGCCTCGTTTGTTGAGGTAATACATCACCGTGGAATTGTCTGTAACAGAAGAGTACCCAGTGGAATCTCCAACTGGAAGGCCTGCAGGGTATAAAGAACTGCTCTCATTTCCAGGATGTTTATGTGGAGATGAGACTCTTGGGCTGTCCACAAGCCCCGAGACCGGACACCATCGAAATGTGCTCCCCATCCGCGCCCTGAAGTGTCTCTGTAGAGTGTCACAATTGGAGACTGCGCAATTAAGGGGACCCCTGCCGATAGATTCTTCGGGTCCAGCCACCATTGCCAATCCTGGATTACAGTCTTCGTGATCTGGACTGGAAGCTGCAGATAGCCTTGCTTTTGATCCTACTGGACCCGTAACATCCACTGGGTGACCCGCATGTGGAGACGAGCAGGCAAAGGACCAGTCTGGCAGGAACGGTCTTTGCCGAAATGTCCCTGATGAGGGATCTGATGTGTTCTGCTCTGTCCTGGGGAAGAAAAGCTTTCCCTTGGACGGTGTCCAGAACTGCACCTATGAACTGCAGGGTCTGGGACGGAACCAGACAAGACTTCTCTTGATTGATCAGGATGCCCAGCGTCCGAACAGAGAGAGAGTATAATGAATGTTGGACATCAAGGCCTCCCGAGAAGGCGCCATCAGAAACCAGTCGTCCAGGTAGGGGGAACACGTACTGGCCTTGCCTCCTCAGAGTCGCCACTACGACCACCATGCACTTCGTGAACACCCAAGGTGCCGATGACAGTCCGAAGGGGGGCTGGAACTGATAATGGTGGCTCCCGGACCTTAGCGCAAAAACTTCCCGGCGCCGAAAGTGATGGGTATGTGTAGGTAGGCGTCCCTGCATGTCCAAAGTCGCTAGAAAGGTGCCCTGCTTGAGAATGGGAATCAGACCTGGAAGGGTCACCATGCGGAAGCGTTTGTACAGGACCGACTTGTTGAGGTCGCTGAGGTCCAGGATCGGACGGAGATCCCCCGTTTTCTTGGGAACCAGGAAGAAGCGAGAATAATATCCTGCGTCCCTCTGGTTCCTTGGAACGTGCTCTATCGCTTTTTCCTGAAGCGTGAGCACCTCCTACTGTATAAGCAGGGCGTGCTGACCCGAGTAACGGGAAAGCAGGGGAGGTCTTGCCGATGGGTGGTCGAGAAATTCTATGAAACAGCCCTTCTTGACCAAACTGGAGAACCCACCGGTCGGTGGTGATCGACTGCCACCCTAAAAAGTGGCGAGCGATGCGACGCCGACCTTATGCGCCTGTTGATCCAGAGAAGGGGCGGGGTCCGGGAAGGAGTCATGCTGTGGCAGCATTGGTCCCTGGAGGCTGAGCCGGTTTAGTATAATGTTGGGCTCTGCCTGGGGACAACTTAGCCTGGACTTTTCGCTGAAAGGAGCCCCTCTGTTGCTGGCCAGAACGTGGCCGTTGTCTTTGTTGCCGGCTGCGAAAACGGCTCTGGTCCCTATGAAAGGAACCGGGCCTGGGTCTGTACATGGCCTGTACAGACCTGACCGCCTTCCCAGCATCCTGAAGTTTGGTGATCACCATCTCCGAGGGTTCACAAAAAAGTACTTCGCCGTTGTATGGGACATCCAGAATGTTGTTCTGTATGTCTGGGGTGAAGCCGGAGACACGGAGCCAAGAGTGTTGCCGGAGACAGACGCCTGAAGCTGCAGCTCTGGCGGACGAGTCCACAGAATTATATGCGGCTCGTAGTACCTAGGTACCCACATCAGACCCTGTGCGGAGGAGGTTTAGGAGCTCCACCTTCTGCTCACCATCCAGAAGTTTATCAACCAGGTCCTGGCCCTGTTCCCATTTGGCATTCTGAAACTGTACCATGTGAGTTACGTAGTTCAGGGACCTGATGGAGCATGTAGCGGCTGCATACATGCGTCTCCCCAGGGCGTCTAATTGTTTGGATTCCTGGTCCGGTGGCTGTGTGCTCATGTGTTGCGGTCTTTGGGAATGATCATGTGAGGCCTTAATGACCAGGGTGTCTGCAAGAAGTTGTTGAGCCAAGTACAGGTCCTCTCGCGGGGCCTTGTACAGGCGGTCGGCTTTCTTTGGCACCGCAGGAGTGGAATGTGGACGTTTCCACATAGCCTTGGTGACGTCCGTGAAGGTGTCTACCAAGGGTGGCACTACCACAGGCTTTGGATCTTTCTGCCGAAGATAACGGGCAAGGCGCTGTCTTTCGAGGTAGAGTTCTTCAGCATCCCATCCCATGTTGTCCTGGATGTGCCTCATGATCTCAAAGAAAGAGGGATCATCCAGAGGAGACCTGGGAAGGTCATGTGGGTCAGGTGATGGAATGCTGAGTGGAGGAGATCTGGAGTAATACGAGGTATCCGATCTGGAATCCTCCCCCGACAGGGTGTACCGCCGACGTCTGGGTCGCTTGGGGCTTGGAGACCCTGATGGGAATCTTGAGGGAGGCCTTCTCCAATCCTGAGATCTACTCCTAGGAGGTGGAGTCTGCTCCTTGGGGGTTGGTGGGCGTCCTGCTGGCCCATGTGGTGGAGGATGGGGCGAAGGAGGTGAAGGAGTAGGAGGAGGTTTCACTGGGACCACATCTTTGCGGATGGTGTCCCACCAGAAAGTAAAGAGTTCCTTTACTTCTTGACTGCTCATGCCAGACGATGGGCCTGGTGCCGGTGGTCTGTCACCGGGGTCGGGCATCGGGTCCTCTGGTGTCTCCGGGGTGGGTGAAGGTACCCTCGGAAGCCCGGCATCCTCTGTGTTGCCCGCCTGGTCTTTGGGCAAGGTGGTGTCCTCCTCTGTGGAGTCCCTGTGACTGGTGTCTACTGGTGACTGGGAAGCTGTCTTCTGCTCCGGTGAGGCTGAAGTCGGTTGCTTGGCGGACTTCGGGTCCGGTGAATGCCCGGCTGGCGTCTGGTGCTTGGCCGATGTTCTCTGCTCCGGCGAATGCCTGGCCGACGTTGGGTCTGTCGTCCGCTTGAGGGACGTCAGGTCCTTCATCTTCCTGGGTGGAGGGTCCGGGCCCCTAGGGGGCTGGGAGACCGACCTGGAGTCGGGGTCCCGACATCGGGTGGAAGAGGAAGACTCGTGGCATTCCGAGGACTTTGAAGAGGCCCGAGAGGGAGTAGAGGAAGCAGAGGGCCTAGAGGTCTTAATAGGCTGAAGAGTCGAAGAGCCGCCGGAGGCCCGGACCTTGACCGGAGGGGGCTGAGACCTAGCCCTGGAGGGAGAGCGGTCCGATTGGGTGGTGCCTGAGCTCCGCGAGACTGAGGCGCGGTTCGGGGATCTGGACCTTGCCTTCTCCCGGTGCTTGTCCGAGTGTTTGTGGACCTTGGAGGAAGAATCGCCCCTGGAGGAAGGTTCCTTGTCCATCCTGTTAAGTTTTTCCTCTAGCAGGTAAGCCTGAAGTGCCTTCTGATGGCGGATCCTGGTGCGGCTGTTGAACACCTGACAAAAGGTGCAGGCCTTAGTATCGTGGTCCAGGCCTAAGCAACGCACACAGAAGGAATGAGGATCCTTGAAAGGGATTTGTTTTCCACAGGCACACTTTGAAAGGTGACCCTCAAAAGGAGGAGTTGGAGAGGACGTTAGTCGTATAGAAAATCTGGAAGTTCTAAGTCGTCGTGCGCTAGGTAGAGACCGAGAGGCCGAATGCTGGCGAGTCGACGGCGGGAAACGAACTGGGGATTATGGGGGAATGCCCCCTTATGTACCGTGCCTGACCGATGTCGGGGGCAGTCCCCGCTGGATACTACTAGCTAGAACAGGGGTTCTCAAATGGTGAGGCCAGCCTCCTTGGGGAGGCCCCAACCTGTTCAAGGGGAGGCTCAAGCAAGTCTGAAAAAGTACTGTATTTAAATTTTGAGTTTTATGTATTTTGTGTGAAAAAAAGAAGCAAACTGAAAGAGGATAACAACAGTAGGTGAATTTTATGTATTTATTTACTAATAGGTGACAAGGGAAGGCGATTGAGCCAAGGCTCATTTCAGGTGTACCCAGGAGTGAGTAGTGAGCATAAAACAAAGAAACACACAATGAACAATAGTGCAAACAAATATGAACAATAAACTAATAATGAGTGCTGGCAATTGATCAATTTGTAGACTGATGGCAGAACAGCCCAAATACAAGGTTGAGCATAGAGTGCTAAGAGCAATAGCAAGAAGGAGGAAAGCAATCCCTGAGAAGTTGCTTAAGAGCAGGGAAGGAGGGAGAGGAAAAGTATGTAGGAATGTCATTTCATATAGGGAGCAAACAGAAAGTAGTCTCACCCATGAAGGTACTGCAACAAGGGGTAACAATGGTTCAAGAATGAAAATAGCGGAGCAAGTAAGCTGGTCTGTGGAGGGGGGTGTTACAATAAGCTGAATATTTGTTTAATTTATTTGTTATTCACATAACACCTTTGAGTGCAGGAGCTCTTTTTCAAAGGTTCCACATCAGTATAAAACAAAGAACTGATGACAGAACTGAGTGTGAACCAAGTATTCAAAGGGGTTTCAATTTATTCATGGTGTACTGTGCAAAGTACAGTACGTTATTTTTGTTTGGGGAGGCCCACGATTATTTCAGTTTTTGGGGGAGGCTCAAAATCTTTTCCATGGATTTGGGGAGGCTCACTGTGACAAAGTCTAAGAACTATTGAGCTAGAAGATTTCTGTGGGGTCTTGGCGCCTGCCAGCTTCAGTCCTAATAGTGTAACCTTCTGCAAGAGCGGTTTCTCGAAGTGAGATTTGGGGTAGTATACCTGCAGAGTTAACACCTGGTTAAGATGAAACTGATACCACCTTCGGAAGGAATTTCGGGTGGGGGCGCAGGACAACTTTGTTGCTGTGGAAGACCAGATGAGGGGAGTCCACCAAAAGCGCCTGGAGCTCTCCTGTCCTCTTGGTTGACGTGACAGCCACCAGGAAGGCCATCTTCCACAAGTGTGAAAGCTCACACTTGTGTATGGGTTCGAATGGCTTGCCCATGAGCTTTGCCAAAACCAGCAAGAGATCCCACGGAGGTGGAGGTTCACGCACCGGAGGGGATATGTGATCCAGGCCTTTTAAGAAGCGCCGGACCACTGTCTCCTGCGCCAATGTTGGCTGACAGGCCCGCACCAGGTAAGCAGAAATGGCTGCCAGGTGCACCCTAAGGGTCGATGACCGTAGACCCCCTTTGAAGGAGACCAAAGGTAGTCAAGAATGTTAGCCACAGAGCAGGATAAGGGGTCCAAACTCCTACCCTGACACCAAATGGAAAATCTCTTCTATTTGAAGGCATAACATTTCCTGGTCGATTCCTTATGAGATGCCTCCTCCATGGTGTACACATCCTCAGAAAGACCCAGAGCCAGGAACTCTAGCCCCTCAGGTACCAGGCTGTCAGGTGCAGGGACTGAAGGTCCGGATGGAATACCTTCCCCTGGTTCAGAGATATTGGGTCCGGGCGTGTACAAAGCCGCTCCGGGGGCCTGCAGCTGAGGAGATCTGGGTACCAGAACTGGCGCAGCCAGTCTGGGGCTACCAGGATCACCTTCGCCTTGTCCCCCCCCTCACCTTAACACCTTGTGGATCAAGGGAAATGGAGGGAAGGCGTAGAGGCAGCCTGGGTCCACGGCCTCAAGAAGGCGTCCCCCTGCAGCGAGCCCTGTTTGGGGAGGAGACATGGAACGGCCTCAGTTTGGTGTTTTCCCTGGAGGCAAACAGGTCCATCATCAGTTTGCTCCAACAGGAGAACAAATTGTGAGCTACCTCTGGATAAAGAGACCACTCGTGGGATGTATGGCCTGTACGGCCGAGAGCATCCGCCCGCTGGTTTGAGACTCCTGCAACATGAATGGCTAGGAGATCCGCCTCCAACTGGCTGACGAGGGCCCAGATGCGGAGCGCCTCCTTGCATAGCAGACGGGAGTGCATGCCGCCTTGTTTGTTGAGGTGGTACATGGTCGTGGTATTGTCAGTCTGGACTTGAACCACTTGACCCCGGAGCCGAGGCGCGGAAGCTGACAGTGCCAGTCTGACTGCTGAGTTCCAAAATGTTGATGTGGCATCAGGACTCCTCGGGGGGCCAGAACCCGTGGGCTCTGTTCCCCCATGTAGGCTCCCAGCCCATGAGAGAGGCATCGGTCATGAGAACCACCGCCGGCTCGGGGCAGACAAACTCTGATCCCTTCCTGCAACCGCTCTAGGGCAGTCCACCATTGGAAAGCGTCCCACATCTTCAGGGTCAAAGTGATCAGCTGGTCGAAATGACTGTGGCGCTGAGTCCACTGAGCAGCCAGCTCCCATTGGAGGGCACGCATGTGCCATCTGGCCCAACGGACCACTGAGGTGCACACCGCCATGTAACCCAGGAGGAGCAGGAAGTCCCGGCAGGGCGCAAGTGCCCAACCAGAAATGAGTGGGCAAAGGAGGAAAGAACCTCCGCCCTGTCCGCCGGGAGCACAGCTCTGGCTTGACGAGAGTCGAGCTCTGCCCCGATGAAGCCCATCAATTGAGAGGGCAACAGTTCTGACTTGGCCTTGCTGATCAGGAGGCCTAGTTGGGAGCAGTCTCGAAGAGCCAGATCCCTGGATCTCTCCACCTCCTAAAGGGAGGAGAACCTGCCAAGAGCCAGTCGTCGAGATAAGGGTAAATGCGAACTCCTCGATGCTGGAGATGGGCTGCCACCACTGCAATGAACTTGGTGAAGACCCTCGACAGGCCGAGTGGCATGGCTCAGAACATGGCCTACCACTTCCAGAACCCACCTGCCAGAGGTGATATCGGACCAGGTGGAAAAGAAAGTGGCGGAGCCGGACCCGCACAGGAGGACCCAGAGCTGGCGTGACTGGTGTAGGGGTTGCAACCCCCAACCAGTCACTGAGCAGGCTTAGAGGAGAAGGCTCCTGGACCAGTACCACTACCTCCTTTACAGGGCTGTTGAGGACCCTGCTTGGGACTGGGGTGCCAAGTTTGAGCCTGCTGTTGGCCTCCTTGATAGGAGGGCTGCCTAACCGCAGGGGAAGAGTGTCGAAAAGGCTTCTTCTTGCGCTTCTACTGGTTCTTGCCTGAAGAACCCTTCACAGAGGTAGCATCCAAGGTGGCAATGGACTGCTCTATGCGCTGGAGGTGACCAGCCACTCCTGGACTAAAGAGGTCGATGCCTAGGAAGGGCATGTCAGCTAGCTTGTGCTGGGTATCCGTCGGCAAGGAAAATAGCCTCAGTCAAGCCCTGCGGCGGGTGGCCACTATGGCTGCTAAAGAGCGGGCACAGGAATCTCCAATATCCAGGGCCGTCTGGAGCTGCTGTTTTGCAACAGCACGGCCCTGATCACGGACCTGCATGTCCACCGGGAGATGAGGGAGGACTTCATCCAATGACCCTAGGAGGGCATGAGAGAAGCGTGCAATGATAACAGCCGAGCTGGCCTGACGAAGGTCTCAGGAGGAGGCCGCATAGACCTTTCGGGCAGAATGGTCCACATAATTGGACTCCTTGTCCGGGGGTCGGTCAGTGTTGGCTGAGCTACCGGTACATCTGAACACAGAAGCAGTCACTAGGCTTTCGGTCGAAGGATGTTCTGTGGACCCCACCAGGGATCCCATGGGCACCATATACTTACAGTCCATACGGGCAGACTGAGTGGGGCAGGAAGCAGGACGCTGCGGAGAATGCCCTGAAGGGACGAAGTGCCTTCCTTCAATCCCGCCACGGATGACTCATCCCCGGGATGAGTGTGTGATCCAGTGTCGTCCGAGTCCGCCTAGGTCTCCCTCGATACGCCAAGGGTGATCGGGGACGACCGTGATCAACAGATTGAGTCGGTCCTCATTCGAGGCTGGTTAGGTGGTGGCTCCACCAAAAATCGGTGGAGAGACTGGAATAGGCCGAGCCGGGATACGGGCCAGCCCCATGGGTGGTGGAACAGAGGCCTTTGGTTCTGGAGGGGTCAGCGTCTGCCTTGGAGGTGGGAGCCAAGTGATGGCCAGGGCGGCCGGTGGAGCCGGCTTCTGCCCAGTCAAAATCAGCTGTTGCCACATCAGATCCTCTTATCATCGACGGAGTTTCCGTCAAAGCCTCTCCTCGTCCGAGGAGGATGAGGATCTGTGGCGGCGCCTCTTTAAAGAGTGTTTGTGGCCCATTTTTGGCCGTTCCACGGAAGGCATCCTGGTCCTCGATCGAGACCGACTGGGTCAGTTCAGTCGATCAGGAGACTGAAAACCGAAGTTCCGGCACAGTTTCCACGATCGGGACACCCGAGGGCAGTATCTCTTCATTGGGAAAGGAAAGGACCGGAGTCCTTTCTAAAGAATCACTGACCAGAGTCGGCGATAAAGGCTCGATCGGGTCAAGTGTAATCTTGGCCGGTTCAGCAGTTTCCTCAGTCTCGGTCCCTTGGTCAGACGGAAGGTCCGTAAATCCAGTGGCCGAGAAAGCGATCGACTGAAGTAGAGAATGCGTGTTCCTGGGACTCTGACCTCTCTCGGCCCCAGAAGCATCTCCGTTTAGTTGAAGACTTAGGGTCCTTATCCCTCTTCCAAGGGCAGCAGAAGTGCGAGCCCGAGGGCACCTCACCCCTGGTGGGGAAGAGACTGGCATAACTCCCTGAAGGAGCCTGTAAAAGTAGAGCCAAGGTTGAGTGGAACAAAAAAAAGCCGCTTCCTCCTCAAATGCCTTCAACTGCTCCACCTGCTCAGCAGATCCCGCGGAAACCGCCAACTTGCCTCTTTCGATTTCACCGGCAGATTTCTATTCTCCGGTCTCCCCAATTTTAGGTGCTCCTTGCGGTCGTCCTGAACGTTGGGATGGAAGGCCAGGCAAAAAGTACAAGATGTGTCATGTCAGACACCTAGGCAAGAGACACGAGAGGTGGGGATCAGTGCGTGACATCTTCTGGCCTCAGGTACACCGGCGAAATCCGGTGGACGATTTGTCCTCCATGTCTGACGCGCTGTAATCGGAGTCGTTAACTCTGACAAGTTTTAGAGTGATTTGCGGTAAAAACAGACGTTGTGAATCCAGGGCCTACAAATTGCTGAAGTAGCATGAGGGAACCTGAATCTTTCAGTGGAAAGGAAGATCTGGCGTCATGGGGCGGAGCCGAGGTATTTACCACCCAGGTGGGTGGGAGGAGCCAGCTTGAAGACTTCTGGCAAGATTTAACGGGGAAAGGGACATGCCAGAGAGTGTGGATGAACATATCCACGCTCCTAGAACAACTTTTTGACCTTGTCCAACAGCGGGTAAGACAGGATAGAGGAAAATCTACATGGCCTGCTCAACCATAGTCAAAGTTGACCAGCTCAAAGGCAGTACACCAAAGAGCGGTTCCTGACCACCAAGTGGTCGGGGGGGGAAGAGATACAGAGGGATAGGAAGGACCTCCATCTCATTTGGCACCAGCCACATATCCTACACCTGCAACACCAAGACTGATGAGATGTTCCCCATGGCAGCAGCCGCTTCTGCTTCACAGGCCGCAGACTGCTGGACACATTCAGCTGCAGCAGAGGCCTTCTTGTGGCCCTTCAGGTCCCATTCCAAAGGCAGACCCAGAGTCACCCAGAGCTTCACCTCCGAGCGACTCGAAGCATAGACAGAGGCTAAACCCACCCATGTTGTGCTACTTGACAAGGCAGTACACACGTGTCACGCAGACTAGTGACTGACATCTGTCAACATGGAACACAAAAATTTTAATGGCTTCTTTTACTCCATGTTCATGACACCACGGAGTCTAGAGGACCAGGGGAAAAACTGTGAAAGTTACAAAAACTTCTAAGTAAAGGTTCGCCTATGGGACACTAGGATCATATGCGAGTGGTGACCTGTTCTAGCAGAAAGCTCTGATGTCACGGGGCGGAGTCGGGGATATACCACCCAAGTGATAGGAGAAGCATAGCTTAAAGTCTGATGAATCAGCAATTCCAGTGGAACTGCCAGAGTATGGATAACAAACTATCAACGTTCCTAGAAACACAAATTTTACAGTAAAACAAAAAACGAATAAGCAGTATTCTATGGTAAAATTAGAAGGCATTCTTTTAGCTGTGGACAGACTAGCAATTTACGGCAGGAGAAAGAACTTGGTACAATGGAGACATCTATGCTATATAAATGGCAACGGAGGTTGAAGGCCCTAGCTATCAAACATTTTAGTGCTCACAATACAGACTGCTTAAAGTTCCCTGATATGGCTCAATGGAGGGGGAGGTCCTCCAAGATATCTGGTGTATCAGGGTGGTCTGGCAATGGAGTGCGGTGGGTGCTCCTGCAACCACCCAGACGGAACTGAAGATCCTCAGACACTAGAGACTCTGCACAATACCAGTTCATTGGGTGGTGGTGCAGGAGCTCTGAACATCGACTGGCTGCTTAAGAGTGGTATGGGGACACCTACCTCGAACCTGCCTGCATAGCTCATGTCGATAGGTGCACCACCCCCAAAATAGTGCCGGAAAAGTGACCCTGAAGGTTCTGAATGCCTTCGCTTTTCAGTACCTGCCATTACACTAACACAAGGCGCGTGATGGAAGAAAAAAAAGATTTAAGGCAGTAAGGGTGTATACAGTTACTGCCTTTAGCACACTGTGTTGTATATGCGCCAGTGCTGACACAGCTGTATAAATACACACACACACACACCTAAAGGTAAAATACAACAAAATGTTTTAATGAGTAAGTTTTTAGCGAATAAGAAAACTGCCACAGAGAAAGTAGGTAGACAACATTTCTACTACAGAAAAACCATCAGATACTTATGGTCCGCTTCAGGGCGGGGCAGTGGAGTGGGGTCGGGGGAGACTGTGTGAAGGGGGTGGGGGCGGACAATCAAAAAAACATTTTATTTGGCCATAAAATATAAACACACTATTCTGCCAGCTGAATCAGTGGCATCTCCAAAATGTTCCTTGATTGGGGATTTTCCCCCAGCGTTTTTTTTTGATTTTTTCTGTTAAACTGTATATGCTTCTACCAGAAGTCACGGCGATGGTAGCTGTCTGGGTCGCAATACTTAGTGACAACAACTCTGTTGGCGAACTTCCGTCCCGTCAAACCCTGCATAGCTTTCTGGCATTCGAAGAGTGATGTGAACTCCACAAAAATCTAGGAGGGGAAAAAGAAAGAAAACGCATTAGATTTTTTTCTTCTAATGACTTTCAGCCACACAGCAGTTGCCTACCACTCCTCCATTAGACATCTAAAACCCACTGAAGAGTTATTTTCATTGAACTGTATTTCTGTAAGCACCCCTCTCCCCCAAATACCAGGATCCAACAAATTCAGTTTTTTTGTCTTCCATTGTAAGTTTGTCACTAAAATTACCTTTGTTTTTTAAATGAAATACAGAATAGTGTATGACTCACTATCCACAACAAGGCTATTCTCAACCGAGTGGTTACTATGCCGACTAAATGACCTAGAGAGCGAAGCTCGAGAGGTCTCTAGGTCGGCATAGTAACCAAAAGGAAATAGCCTTACTATGAATAACAAGTCATCACTGTTCTATATAGTGTATGGTAGCCGACAAAAAAAAAAAAAAAAAGTTTTTGGCTCTGATTTTTTTTTTTTTTAACATAAAGTGTTTCCCGCCCAGAGTTGGGCCTGGTTGATCGGACTCGTTGCATGGTTTGCTAGGGACCAGAAATTCTATGCTTTGCTTCCGCATTTTAATTGGCTGACTTTCTGGTTTGGCCAGAGCTCTGAAGAATGGTGACCATTCCTCTCGCTTAGCGAAAGGACATTCATTGTGAGGAACAGGAACGGGTGTGCAAGTACTCCTTACTTATCTGGATGATCCAGTGCATAAAGGAATATTACTTCTCAATGATCCTGCCTTTTTGCGGTATCCGTGTGGATGTTCATTACGTCAACACTTCCTTCGGTGGCAGTGACAGATTGGCTGACGTCACGACTGCAGAACAACATTTTGCACAGCATGGAAATGCATGTTGAACTAAGTTCTACCATACACTGCATTGCAATCAGGATCCAAAATTACTTTCCTCAAACTAAAACAATGCTCCAAGGCTGCAGGGACACCGGCGAAATTCCAGGGAAGATTTCTCCTCCATGATCGATGCTGCAAAAGCATGATCGCTAACTCAAACGAGTTTGAGCTTAGGTAAAACAGACAACTTGAAAGCCAGGGCCTATGAAATGCGAGAGCACGAGAGAGGGAACCTGCATCTTCCAGCGGAAAGGAAGATCTGGTGTCATGGAGCGAGGAATATACCACCTGGGTGGGTGGGAGAAGCCAGCTTGAAGACTTTCAGCAAGATTTATAGGGGAAGGGACAATATCAAGAAGTGTGGATAGAACAGATCCACGCTCCTAGAATGAAAATTACATACCCAACGTAATACTTGATCTTTCCGTACGACGTGGCGCTTAGACAGCCATTAAACTATGCCGACTCCTCCCACTCACCTCAGTTCGGCAAACGCTGGACAGTGCAAGGAAAAAGGGATAGAGAAAAGAAGGTGGGTCCAGTGATTTCCCGGGATCAGGGACCACATCTTCGATTGGAGACCCAAGAGGCTGGGTCTTCCTATCTGGAAAGACCAGATTAGGGATTTGATTGAGGGAATAGTCGACCAGAGTCGGTGATATCGGACCGATCACGATTTCAACCTCATCGACAAATAATTTTGTCGACTGACCAGATGGCAAAGCCAAAGCACCGGCGGCCAAAGAAGCGACAGACTGAAATCAAGACCACATGCTGCTGGGACCGAAATCTTTCCACCTCCAAGAATGTCTGTCGAGACAGACGCTCATGGATCCTTCTCCCGCTTACGGGATCAAGAGGAGTGCGAGCCCTCAGGTGCCTCTCCCTTGGTCGGGAGAGACTGGCACAACTCCCAGAAGGAACCCGGAAGAAGTAGGAGCCTACATTGAGTGGAACAAAGAAGCTCCAAGAGGAATCACATAACACGAGCCGCTTCCGCAGTGGTGAAACTGCCCACCGGCCTCTTGGAATTCACGGAGGGTTCCTAGTCTCAGGCATCCCCACTTTCAGGCGTGCAAGGCGGTGATCGAGGGGCGGCTGGGATGAAAAGCAAGACAGACTGCATTCGAGGTGTCATGAGTCGAGCACCAAGGCAACAGATACTGGGTGTGGGGATCGGTATGCGACATCTTCTGGCTGCAAGGGCACTGACGAAATCTGGTGGAAGACTTATCTTACATGATCGAAGCTGCAAACTTGCAATCGCTAGCGCAAACAATGCAAAGTTTCGTTAAAACCGAAGGTTTAAAGCTAGGGCCTACAAAATCTATGAGCACGAGGGAGGCAGCCTGAATCTTCCAGCAGAAAGGAAGATATGGTGTCATGGGGCAGAGTCGAAGTATATACCACCCAGGTGGGTGGGAGGATCCAGCTTGAAGACTTCCGGTAGATCTTAAAGTGGAAGGGGGCATGCCAAAGAGTGTGGATGAACAACATATTCACACTCCTAGAAAGCTCAGTCCAGCCAAATCCAAGCAAGGAATTGCTCCCTCAAGTCAATTAAGCACCTCCTGAGGTGGAGCGCCTTTACTTAAAATTAGAGGAAGACAGCTGTGCTAAGCAGTTAGAGCAGGAACATGGTAAGTCTTCTCCTTACACCCGACACAAAGGGATCCGAGAACCACGTAGTCCTGTTCTGAAAGTGTTATAGTGCCAGAACTGCCCTGGGTCAGAGTCCTCCTTACCTCTCAAGAAAGTTCTCCCAGAGAAACTTCACTCCCTCCCCACACCAGGAAGGAGGAAGGGCCTGAAGTAGGGCCACTGCCCAAAACAGACACCACTGAAGGTAGCAGTGTGGAAAGAATACCGGGGGTCCCTAGTGCCCTCAGAGTTCCTTCAATCCAGATAAGGGCCTCCTCAACCCTAGCCAGGGTAGGAGAACCAGTCTGAAAGGACCCAGGTCTCCTAAGGATACTCCACCAGGGTCCCAGGAAGAGGGCCCCAGAAACCCTCTCCCTAAGGGGAAAGCAGCTCTGCTTGCCCCGCCCCCAGGACAGGACCCCACCTCAACAGAAGAAGCAGGAATCCTGAGGTACCAGTCAGACAGGCACAAAAAAGCCCCAACTGGGGAAGAAACAAGCAATGGGGAGGCACTGCCCAGAGTCTGAGGCACAAGAGTGGAAGGTCGGAGGGAAGCAGTGATGAATAAGGGTAAAGATACACAAAAAGAACAAGAATTACGGCAAATACGTCATTTTCTTATTTTTTGTATCTATTTACTTTGCTTAACCAGTAGGAGGAGAGAGAGCTTAATTGGGGGTGTGGCTTAGACACTATAAAAGCAGGTGACCTGAATTGCAACTTCCTGTTGCTAGCCTTTGTTCTTACTAATTGCCCTCCATCCCACCCACCCCAAGCCAGTTCTACTTTTATAGCAACTGGATTTGACTGTCAACAGGAACTTCCTGTTTGGCAGTAGGAAGGGAAGGATCAGAGAGAAACATTGGTTCTGTCAACCCTGTGTGGTACCATTTGCTTATAACTGACTTCAGTGAATAGCAGAGCACTGTGGGAGCTTGGAGGACTAACAATAGGCTAGTATACCTCCTACCCCAAAACATCTCTGTTAAAAGCACTGTTGCCTAGTGGTTCTCTTGCCCTTTTAAGGGCTTATAAATCTTCAACTCTCAGAATCTTGCCGAATTTAAGTAAATATTGTTATTTTTACTACGCTCCGAAACCAGGAAGTGAACAGACACTTCGTTTTTCAACAAACCTGCCCTCTAGCGAGCATCTTGAGAACCCAGCACAGAGGCGATCTTGCCAGAGAGGCAGCGCATTGCGGCGTGTCTGCTAAGCGCACTGAAACTGCTGGCATTAGACAAACTTGGATAAAATTATATCCTCTACTGAGTAAATATACACCGTTAATGGAAAAAGAACTTAGTAAGTGTATGCAATGTTTGATGTACAGTGAGGGAAAGTATGGGAGCGAGTATGTATGTGCTAATTGCCATCTGATTACTACTCTTGAAGCAGAGATAGCATTTCTGCTTAATATTAAACCAGTTTCTACTGATATTAGGGAACTGGAAAGTTACACTGATCTTATGGACGAACAACTTCATTCTAATGAACAATTTCCTTCACATTCAGGTAGCATTTCTATGCCTCCTGATGAGGAGACAATTTTAACGACTAGTACTAGTAATACCTGTTGCTTCTGCCCCCTCTTATAAGGTGGATGATTATCCGCCCTCTTCTCATGATAATGACTGGACCATTGTCACAAAGCCTCTTAAAAAAAGGAGGGGCGGTCAAATACACAATAGTGCCCCTATTGAAACTCGTAATAGGTGTGAGCAATTGACTGTATCAAATAATGAAGTGCTACATGATTTATCCTGTGCACCACCCTCTGCTGATAATAATGGTTTAAAAACACTTTCCAATCAGGAGTCAATGCCCATGAATATTTGTCCTAGTAAGGCTCAAGCTACCAAATCAACACCTATTAAGTTAATCACTCCAGAGTGTGTTAAACAATCACCTATTTCTGATTCTTATACCCCTACTGTCTCAAAACAAGCATTAGTCCTGAGAGATTCAATTATTAAGCACACTGACGGGGTGATATGCAATAGCGACAAGAGCAACCACACTTGTTCTAGCTTCCGTGGGGCCAGGGTATCTGACATTACCTCCATGATGCCGAAAATTTTACAAAATGCGGGGGAAAATCCACTGGTTATCATACATACCAGTGTTAATGATATAAACACCCCATTTAATCAGTTACAACAGGACTATGTGGCGCTATGTAACCTGTTACTTGATAGTGGATGCTGTTTATGTATATCTGAAATTCTACCTGTCCCAAGAGCAACATCTACCATGATGCAGAAAATCAAAGCCCTAAATGAATGGCTGAGAAATACAGGTTACTCACCTGTAACAGGAGTTCTAGGAATGGTATATGTTGTTCATCCACACTGTCTGGCAGGTATCCTTGCCGCTTTAAATCTTGCCGGAAGGTCTTCAAGCTGGCTCTTCCCACCCACCTGGGTGATAAAACTCTCTGCTCCGCCCATGGCGCCAGATCTGGCCCGCTGGAAGCTCGGGTTGTGCGCTCGAGCAGGTGGGTCGTGTGGATGAAAACATATACCATTCCTAGAACTCCTGTTACAGGTGAGTAACCTGTATTTCTAGGGACATGGATATGTTGTTCATCCACACTGTCTGGCAGACTCCTAGCAGTTCTGCGGGAGGAGGGAGGCAAGGCGCACACCCCCTACTTAGGGAATAGAGACTGGAGAACCGAGGCCCCAAAACCAGCATCCCGGCGTGACTCAAGGTCGATGTGGTAATGGGTGATGAAGGTGTGTGCTGACTTCAGGTAGCAGCCTGCAGATTTCCTGGATAGGGACATCCCTGGAAGCAGCCACCGATGCAGCAGTATGGCGGGTAGAATGAGCTCTTATCCTCTGGGAGGCTCCATGCCCGCCAACTTATAGCAGAGATCTATGCAGGAGGTGACCCACCTGCCTATCGTCCGCTTGCTGCAGGTCTGCCAGGTGCGGCTTCAGCGTAGGTGACAAACAGCTGGTAACCTCCTCCCAATTTCAGCCGAAGCGCTCCTTATAGTAAGCGAGCGCCTTCCCAGGGTCAGAGTATGGAGCTATATTCGACCTCCGGGTGTGATTGGGGTAGAACACAGGCAGAGTCAACACCTGGTTAAGGTGAAACCCCGACACCACCTTTGGAAGGAATTTCGGTGGGGCGCAGGACAACCTTGTCCCTGTGGAAGACCAGGTAAGGAGATTCGATGCAGAGCGCCTGGAGCTCTCCCATCCTTCTGGCTGACTTGATAGCCACAAGAGGCGGTCTTCCACGACAGGTGAGAGTTCACACCTGTGCATTGGTTGAATGGATTGCCCCCATGAGCTCTGCCAGTACCAGCAGTAGATCCCACGGAGGTGGAGTTCTCTTGCGGAGGAAATGTGATCAAGGCCTTTGAAAAGCATGAGACCACCTTCTCCTGCGCCTCGACTGCTTCCCGGCCCATGACGCGTGGCAGAGATGGCTGCCAGAGTGCACGTAAGGTCGTCGACCTAAGCCCTTGCTGAGAAAGGGACCACAGGTAGTCCAATATGCTCGTAAGGAACAGGAGGAAGGGTCCAGGCCCTGCCCTGGCACCAAATGGAAAATCTCTTCCATTTGAAGCGTAGCATTTTCGACTCGACTTACAGGACGCCTCAACTACATTGAGGACCCTCGCCGGAAAGACCCAAGGCCTGGAACTCTAGCCGCTCAGGAACCAGCCGTCAGGTGCAGGGATTGAAGGTCCGGATGCAATACCTTCCCTGATTGACTGAGAGCAGGTCCGGGCGAGCTGGAAGCTGCCTCGGGAGCCTGGAGCTGAGGCTGAGGAGATCTGGTACCAGTACTGGCGGGGCCAGTCTGGGGCTATCAGAATCACCTCGCCTTGTCCTCCTTGCTTGAGAAGCACCTTATGCATCAAGGGGAGCGGGAAAGGCGTAGAAGAGGCCGGAGTCCACGGCCTCGAAGGCATCCCTGCAGCGATCCCTGCTGAGGGCGGGCATGGAACAGCCTCAGCCGCATTCTCCTGGAGCAAACAGGTCCATCTGAGTTGTGCCCCAATGGGAGAATAGATCTTGATACTACCTCCGGCGGAGACCACTAGTGGACGCGCAGCCCCTATCCGGCTTAGGGCATCGGCCAGGGTGTTGGGCTCCTGCCACATGAATGGCTAGAGATCCGCCTCCAGGCTGCCACGAGTGACCAGATCACGGAGGCTTCCTTGCATAGAAGCATGGGCGTGTCCTGCCTGCGATTTAGATAGTACATGGTCGTGGTGTTGTCAGTCTGGACCGGACACTTGACCCTGAAGAAGCGGAGCAAAGGTGGTGAGAGCTAGGCGGACTGTTCGGAGCTCCTGCAGGTTGATGTGGCATCGGGACTCCCGCGGGGACCAGAGGCCGTGTGCTCGGTGTTCCCCCAGATGGGCACCCCAACCCATCAGAAAGGCATCAGTCGACAGAGAGACAGTCGGCTCGGGGCGGACAAACGGGATGCCCTCCTACAGATGAACTGGAGCGGTCCACCACTGGAGAGCGTTCCACATCCCCTGGGTCACCGTCACTAGCTGGTCCAATGGATTGCAACGTTGGGACCACTGGCTGGCCAGCCCCCACTGAAGGGGGCGCATGTTCCAGCGGGCCCAATGGACCATGCTGGTACAGGCCGCCATGAGACCCAGGGCGCGAGAAGTCGGGCAGGGCACAAGTGCCCAACCAGAAATGATTGGGCAAGGAGGAAAGAACCGGCCCTGTCCGCGGGAGGCGTGCTCTGGCTCAGAGAGAGTCGAGCTCTGCCCCAATGAAAAGAATCACCTGCTTCGGCTCGAGTTTCACTCTGGCCTGCTTGATGAGGAGGCCGACCTGAGAGCAAACCTGAGGGCCAGATCTCTGGACCGTCCACCTCCCTGTCTGAGGGGCTGCAATCAGCCAATCGTCTCAGGTAAGGTAAACCCGGACCTCGGCCGCAGGGAATGCTGTCATCACCGCCATGCATTTGGTGAAGACCCTGGGAGCTGAAGATAAGCCGAAGGGCATGGCTTGGAACTGGAAAGGGATCCCTCCGCTCGCAAAGAAGGAACCTCTGATGTGACGGACGGATAGGGGCGTGAAAGAATGCATCCTGTAGGTCCAGAGAGCAGAACCACACGCCGTGTTCCAAGGATGGTATTATCTGAGCCAGAGTGACCATCCTGAAGGTTCGAGACCGTAGGAACTTGTTTAGGTTGTGTAGGTCGAGAATGGGGCACCAGCCCCCGTCCGTTTTGGAACCAGGAACTACCTGGACACGAACCCGGGTTTGAGGAGGGTCCGCCACCTCTTATCACCTCCTTCTCGGAGGAGGAGGCGATGTCGGCTCGGCGAGCTGACAGCGAGCTTCGGACCCGAGGCCCCCGAGATGTGACGGTCTGAGAGGCGGGGCCTGCTCTGAACTCCAGAGGCAGTGCCCTTCCACCACCTCCAACACCCACTGGTCTGTGGTGATAACGGACCAGGCGGAAAGAAAGTGGCAGAGCCAACCCCCAACGGGGGGCACCTGGGGTGAGGCGACAGGGTTGGGGCGACACCCCTCAACCCGTCACTGGGCAGGCTTGGAGGAAGGACCAGCCGAGGGACCTTCAGGGCCTTTACCTCCCTGCTTCCTGGAGGAAGAAGCCGAGGGCTTGGGTTTGGGACGCCAAGCGCGAGCCTGCTGGCCCTGATGCTGCTGGGCCGGATGTGCCGCGGGCGCAGACGGACGAAAGGGCTTGGGTTGCGGTCTGACTCTTGTCCCTCTGAGCGGATGAGAGTGAGTCCAAAGTGGCATTGGACTTTTCGATCCTCTGGAGGTGGCCTTCCACTCCAGGGCTGAAGAGGTCGGTCCCCAGAAAGGGGACATCCGCCATGTGTGCGGGTATCCGCTGTGAAGGTGGATATCCTCAGCCATGCCCGATGGCGCATAGCCACTACTGACGCGACTGACCTGGGCGTGGTCTCCAATGTCCAGAGCAGTCTGAAGTTGCTGCTTGGCCACTGCCCTGGTCCGCACCTGCCTAACCCGTGGTCTGCAGGTCAGCCGGAGATGAGGACTCCTCGTCCAGGAGCCCAACAGGGCATGGGAGAAATGTGCCATAAGCATGGCCGAGCTGGCTAACCCGAAGGCCAAGGGAGAGCATAGCGTGAACTTTTGCCCAGGCGTGAGTCCAATTCTTGGACTCCTTGTGGGAGGAGTTTGTCCACGTCCTAAGCGTTTCCGGCACGCGGAAAATGCTGTCGATAACTAACCCTCGGCTGAGAGATGTTCCGAAAACGGACAGGAACCGGTAGGGACGCGCCTTCCTAACCATCCTGGCCGGCGCAGGGCGGAAGCAGGGGCGCTGCGAGAGCGCCAAGGCCAGGCCCACAATCGCCTCGGCCACAGAAAAGGCCTCTGTAGGGGAATCCCCTCAGTCCAATATCTTCGTGAGGGGATACTTGGCCCGCTTGGATACAGGCTCGGAGCTGCATCCCGGTGGACTCCGAGATGAGCCTAAGCAAACCCAAGAAGGACGAAGGGCTGTCGTCCAGCGACTGACCTCCAGAGGACTCCAAGTCCACTCGCCTGGAGAAAAGGGAAGAATCGTCGTCGGACTCAGAAGAGTCCGCAAAAAGCTGCCTCGGGCCTGAGCCACCCTCCACCTGCCGAGGGCGACACAGCCTATGGGGCAGACCCTGAGCCGACCGAGAGTTCTTGGTCGGAGACCCAAACAGTGGCTGTGGAGGCGGAGGTTCCACGAATCTGTAGGCAGCTGGTTTTGGCCGAAAAAGCGGCTTGAGACAGGCTCCTCCGGGTAAGGCAGGGGTTGTTTATTCGCTCCGGTGACAACCATAATGGCCGGGGGCGTCGGCTTGTTCGGTCAGAAGGAGCTATTGCCACATGAGGTCCTCGTATCGTCGATGTAACTTCGTCAAAGCCTCCCCTAGTCCGGGGCAGTGGCAGCACCCGCGTGCCGAGACCAAGACCGCCTATGGCGGCAGGATCGGCTGGACCGCGAAGAAGTCCGAGACCCTCGGCCTTTCCGAGGATGGGGAGGGGACGGGTGGAACCGGCTCCCCCCTCGGCTCGGAGGGTTCACCCGAGGGCTCCGGAACCGGAGGCAATGGCAAGCCCACGGGATCAACTCTCCACCAGGGGAACCGGTGAGAGGATTTTCGGCCCGGTCGACAACCGTCCACGGATTAGGAAGATCTCGACTGCATCGCGAGGTCAGTCAAGCTGACCTGGCGGACACCGTGGACCAGTGGCGCTGGGCGATCACCGAAGTCGATGGCCGACAACTCGGGAGAGGGACCTTCCCGCTCCCAAGGCGTCGATGGAGGGACCTACCTGTCTTTCTTCTTGGACCGAGAAGAAGGTCCAGGGCGTTGGGGTCCCTCTCCTCTAGTGGAGGGACAGACAAACTCCTTAAAGGAAGCTGTATAGAGGAACCCAGGGAGGCCAGGGATAAATGCAGCGATCGAGGAAGATCGGCCGCGCCACCTCCTCTTGGGCGATCACCTGCTCTAGCTGATCCGCCCGAGAGCCCGCCGCCCTTGGAAACCGCCCGGCAGGGGCCTCTTTTGACTTCACTGGAGGAGCGTTTCTCAAGCGCCAGTTGTAAACAGGCATCACGGTCTTAGAGGCGTGGGCCGAGAAGGAAAACACAGGTCAAGCCTGCGGGTCGTGCTCAAGGCCTAAACAGTAGACACACGTGGAGTGCGGATCCGTCAGAGACATCTTCTGCCACAGGGCATCTCCGAAAGCGGAGTCGATCTGTCCATCGCGGCCGCGAGGGATAGAAGACCGAAGTCTATAATCAAAAACTTAAATTTGGAAACCGAAGGTGGAACCAGTCTTATCATGACAGAAGTAAAGGAGGGAACCTGAGCTTCAAGCAGTAAGGAAGATCTGGCGTCACGAGAGCGGCCGAGTTTACCACCGGGTGGGTGGGAGGAGCCAGCTCGAGACCTTCGACAAGATTTAAAGTGGCAAGGATACCTGCCAGTAGATGTGGATGAACGAACATCTATGTCCCAGAAATAGGTTACTCACCTGGCAACAGGAGTTCTGGGATGGTATATGTTGTTCATCCCTAACTGAGTTCTCAGCTCCTCCTCACCAGTGTCTTTCAGCTCACTTACCATGTGCTGATCTAACTCACTGAAGCCAGGTTGTCTTGTCAGCTTGAGGAGGCGTGTGGATGAACAACATATACCATTCCCAGAACTCCTGTTACAGGTGAGTAACCTTGGGACATGGATATGTTGTTCAACCCATATTTATTGGCAGACTCCTAGCAGTTCTCCGGGAGGAGGGAGGCAAGGTGCACACCCCCTACTTAGGGAATAAGGACTGGAGAACTGAGGTCCCAAAACCAGCATCCCAGCATGACTCAAGGTCGATGTGGTAATGGGGAATAAAGGTATGTGCCGACTTCCAGGTAGCAGCCCTGCAGATTTCCTGGATAGGGACATCCTGGAAGCAATAACGATGCAGTGTGGTATGGCGGGGTAGAATGAAATACTTATCCTCTGGGAGGCTCCATGCCGCCAACCTATAACAGAGATCTATGCAGGAGGGTGACCCACCTGCTTATCGTCCCACTTGGCTGCAAGTCTGCCAAGTGCGGCTTCAGCGTAGGTGACAAACAGCTGGCGAACCTCAGCCGTCCGCTCCTAATAATAAGCGAGCGCTCTCCTAGGGCCCAAAGTATGAAGCCTATATTCGGCCTCAGAGGTGCGATTGTGGTAGAACACCGGCACAGCCAACACCTGGTTAAGGTGAAACTCCGACACCACCTTCAAAAGGAACTTCGGGTGGGGGCGCAGGACAACCTTGTCCCTGCGGAAGACCAGATAAGGAGACTCTATGGAAAGCGCCTGGAGCTATCCCATCCTTCTGGCTGACGTGATAGCCACCAAGATAATTGGTCTTCCACGACAAGTGGAGATGTCGCACCTGTGCACTGGTTCGAATGGCTTGCCCGTGAGCTTGGCCAATACCAGCAGTAGATCCACGGAGGTGAGGTTCGCGCAGAGGAAATGTGATCAAGGCCTTTGAAAAGCGTCAGACCACCTTCTCCTCGCCGACTGCTCCGGCCCGCCCGTAAGCAGAGGCGGCTGCCAGGTGCACCTTAGGGTTGTCGGGCAAAGTCCTTGCTGAGAAAGGACCACAGGTAGTCCAGAATGCTAGCCGGACAGGCGGAAGGGTCAAGACTCCCCGACACCAACGGAGAATATCTTCCATTTGAAGGCATAGCATTTCTAGTGCGACTCATTCAGGACGCCTCCAACAGCGTTGAGGACCTCGTCGGAAAGACCCAAGGCCTGCAACTCTGGCCGCTCCAGGAACCAGGCCCGTCCAGGTGCAGGGATTGAAGGTCCGGATGGAATACCTTCCCTGGTTGACCGAGATCAGGCCGGGCAGGCTGGGGCAGCCTCGGAAGCCTGGAGCTGAGACTGAGGAGATCTGGATACCAGAACTGGCAGGGCTAGTCTGGGGCTACCAGAATACCTGCACCTTGTCCTCCTGCCTAGAAGCACCTTGTGGATCAAGGGAAATGGGGAAAGGCGTAGAAGAGGCCGAGGCCCGACGCCTCGAGAAGCATCCTGCAGCGAGCCCTGCTGAGGGTGGGCATGTAACAGTCTCAGCCTGACTCTCCCTGGAGGCAAACAGGTCCACCCTGAGGCATGCCCCAGTGGGAGAACAGATCTTGTACTACCTCCAGCAGGAGAGACCACACAGGACGCAGCCCCTATCTGGCTTAGGGCATCGGCCAGGTGTTGGAGCTCCTGCCACGTGAATAGCTAGGAGATCCACCTCCCAGGCTGTGCACGAGGACCATATGCGGAGAGCGTCCTGCCCTGGAGGTTTAGGTAGTACATGGTCATGGTATTGTCCGTCTGGACCTGAACCACTTGACCCCGTAGAAACGGAGCGAAGGCAGTGAGAGCTAGGCAGACTGCTCTGAGCTCCAGCAGGTTGATATGGCATCGGGACTCCCGAGGAGCCCAGAGGCGTGCGCTCTCTGCTCCCCCAGATGGGCACCCCAACCCAGAAATGCATCGGTCGATAGAGAGACAGTCGGCACGGGGCGGACGAACGAGATGCCCTCTTGCAGATATGCTGGAAAGGTCCACCACTGGAGAGCGTTCCACATCTCCTGGGTCACTGTCACGGGCTGGTCCAATGGATCGCAGCGCTGTGACCACTGGCTGGCCAGTCCCTACTGAAGGGGACGCACGTACCAATGGGCCCAACGGACCACGCTGGTGCAAGCCGCCATGAGGCCCAGGAGGTGCAGGAAGTCCCAGGCAGGGCGCAATTGCCCAACCAGAAATGATTGAGCAAAGAAGGAAAGAACCTCGGCCCTGTCTGCCGGGAGCGAGCTCTGGCTTGAAGACAGTCGAGCTCTGCCACGATGAAGAGTATCACCTACTTCAGCACGAGTTCTGACTTGGCCTCGTTGATGAGGAGGCCAATCTGAGAGCAAACCTGGAGGGCCAGATCTCTGGATCGCTCCACCTCCGCTCTGGAGGGGACTGCAATCAGCCAGTCGTCCAGGTAGGGGTACTCCTGGACCCTTCGGCGCCGGAGGAATGCTGTCACCACTGCCATGCATTTGGTGAAGACCCTGGGACCTACAGAGAGGCCGAAGGGCATGGCCCGGAACTTGTAAAGGGATCCCTCCGCTCTGAAGCGGAGAAATCTCTGATGAGATGGACAGATCGGGATGTGAAAGAACGCGTCCTGGAGGTCCAGGGAACAGAACCACACACCTCGTTAGAAGGATGGGATTATCTGAGCCAGAGAGAACATCCAGAAGGTCCGAGACCTCAGGAACCTGTTCAGGTCGTGCAGGTCGAGGATGGGACTCCAGCCCCCCGTCCGTTTTGGGACCAGGAAATACCTGGACACAAACCCCGGGTCTGGAGGAGGATCCACCACCTTCCTGATCACCTCTTTCTGCAGGGCAATATCGGCTTGGCGGGCCGACAGCGAGGCTGCGGACCCCGTGGCCCCCTGAGGGGCGATGGCTCGAAAGGGTGGGGTCTGCTCGAACTCCAGAGGCAGGCCCCTTTCCTATCACCTCCAACTCCCAACGGTCTGTGGTGATAGCGGACCAGGCGGAAAGGAAGTGGCGGAGCCGTCCCCCCACTGGGGAACCTGGGGGAATAGCAGGCTGAGGTGCCACCCTCAACCCGTCACTGGGCAGGCTTGGAGGAGGAACCGGCCGAGGGACCTCCTGGGCCTTCCTCCTTGCTTCCTGTGGGAGGAAGCCACGGGCTTAGGTTTGGGATACCAGGCCTTGAGCCTGCTAGCCCTGTTGCTGGTGCTGTTGGGCGGTGTTCGTGCTGCAGGGCCGAAGGACAAAAGGACTTACGCGAGTTGTTGATGGCGCCTTGGCCCTCTGGGCGGGGTGACCCAGTCCAGAGTGGCATTGGACTTTTCGATCCGCTGGAGGTGTCTCACTCCAGGGCCGAAAAGGTCAGTCCCCAAGAAGGGGACGTCAGCCAACTTGTGCTGGGTATCCGCCGTGAAGGTGGATATCCTCAGCCACGCCTTGCGGCGCATAGCCACCGCAGCCGCCACTGACCTGGCACAGGAATCACCTATGTCCAGAGCAGTCTGAAGCTGCTGCTTCGCCACTGCCTTACCCTGGTCCCGCACCTGATGGACCGTGGTCTGCAGGTCGGTCGGGAGATGACGGACAACCTCATCCAGGGAGCCCATGAGGGCGTGGGAGAAGTGTGCCATCAGCACGGCCGAGCTGGCCTGTCTGAGGCAGAGGGAGGATGCAGCGTACACCTTGCGCCCGGCAAAGTCCAGCTTTTTGGACTCTTTGTCAGGGGGCTTATCCACATCCCGAGCGTTACCGGAATGCTGGAAGACGCTGTCGGTGACTAACCCCTCAGCAGAGGAGTGCTGCGAGAAACTGGGCAAAGAGCCGGTAGGGACCGCATACTTCCTGACCAACGGCGCAGGACAGGAAGCAGGCCACTGGCAAAGCTCCAAGGCTGGGCCGACAATGGCCTCAGCCACCAGATAGGCCTCCGTGGGGGAATCCCCTTGGTCCAGTATCTTCATCAGGGGATACTTGGTCCGTTTGGACACGGGCTCGAGCTGCATCCCTGTGGACTCCGAGATGAGTCAAAGCAGACCCAGGAAGGACGATGGGCTACCGTCCAATGACTGGCCCCCGGAGGACTCCAGGTGGACCTGCCTGGAGAACAGGGAGGAGTCGTCATCAGACTCCGAAGAGTCTGTGAAGAGCTGCCTCAGCAGTGAGCCACCCTCCACCTGCCGAGGACAGTCAGGAGTGAGGGTGACCGACAACCTGTGGGGCAGGCCGTGACCTGACCGAGAATCCTCGGTCGGTGCCCCAGACTTCGGTTGAGGAGGCGGAGGTTCCACCACAATCGGTGGAGCAGCTGGTTTTGGCAGAACAACCGGCCCAGGAACGGGCATCTCGACTGGGGCGAGCGGTTGTTTCGGTTGTTCGGGTGACAGCCACTTGATGGCTGGAAGCTGAATCTGAGTCAATTTAGTCCCGGACAATAGTAGCCACATAAGCTCCTCGTAGCGTCGACGCAATTTACGTTGAAGCCTCTTCTCATCTGAGGAGGAACGGTGTCGCAGCTTACTTCGGTACCGAGACCGCTGATGTCGGCGGGAACGGCTTGACCGAGATGAAGTCCGAGACCGAGACCCTCGGGGTGATCGAGGGCGGGTCTGGGAAGGGGCGGGGGACACCCGCTCTTCCCTCGGCTCAGGCACTTTATCCTGGGACTGCCGCCCCAAAGGCGCAGGCAGATCCTCGATCTCCACCGGGGGAACCGGTTAAGGTGGGTTGTCGGCTTCACCAGTTGACAGCCCGTCCGACGGGTCGAGGAAAATCTCGACTGCGTCGACGGGAGTCTCGGCAGGCTGGCCTGGCGAGGACACCGTGAAGCCAGCGGTCTGAGCCGCAACCGACAAGTGAGCGAGACTCAGCTATCGGGGAAGGAGACCTCTCCGCTCCCGCGAGCGTAGACAGTGGGACTTACCCTTGGGATCCTTCTTTTTTGGACCGAGAGGAATGTCCCGATGGCCCCTCTCCCTTCGTGGAAAGGGAATGGCAAAGCTCATTGAACGAAGCAGAATACGAGGTACCCAAAGAGAGCAGGATAAATGCTGCGACCAAGGAGGCAGATGCAGCCTGGGCGGCCTCCTCCATGAGGGTGATCATCTGCTCGAGCTGCTCAGCCGAGCCAGCCATCGCAGTAACCACCCAACGGGCCTCTTTCGACTTTACTGGCAGGTAGTGCTTCTCGGGGCACCCAAGCTTTAACCGGGCAGTGTGGTCCTCCACGACATTGGCCGAGAACGAACAGCAAGACTCGCAGGCCTGCGGGTCGTGTTCTAGGCCGAGGCAGTAGACGCACGTGGAGTGCGGATCTGTCCTGGACATCATCTGCCCACAAGGGCACCGCCGAAAACCAGGAGTCTATTTGTCCATCGCAGCCGCAAGGGAAAAGGAAGACCAAAGTCTTGCAAATTTTAAAACGAGTTTTGGACGAACCGAAGAATTAGGATCCAGTCCATCACACAGAGCGTTAAGGAGGGAACCTGAGCTTCCAAGCAGTAAGGAAGATCTGGCGTCATGGGGCGGAGCTGAGAGTTTTACCAGAAGACCTTCCGGCAAGATTTAAAGCGGCAAGGAACCTGCCAGACAGTGTGGATGAACAACATATTCAAGTCCCTAGAAATGTTGTTCATCCACACTCTTTGGCATGTCCCTTTCCACTTTAAATCCAACAGGAAGTCTTCAAGCTGGCGCATCCCACCCACCCGGGTGATACATACCTTGGCTTCGTCCCATGACACCAGATCTTAGCCCGCTGGAAGAGAGGTTGTGTACGTCCTCAGCAGAGGAGGTCGGGGGGTCCATGTGGATGAGCAACATATACCACTTCTAGAAAGTACAGTTGCTAAGAACTTACCGTTAACAGTAAATCTTCGAGAGGCGCTCTTGCAGTAGGCAAAGCACAGTTACGTAAGAACTTACCGTAACCGTAGATCTTCGAGAGAGGCTCTTGCAGTAGGTAATTACATATAGGACTAACGCCGGCAGGACCCCACGGAAAAATTTCTAGCTAGCAGTCCTGGCGGGACCTTCACGATCAGGTGACCCGGCATCATCTGACGATCTGTA
Source organism: Neoceratodus forsteri (assembly GCA_016271365.2). Classification (NCBI taxonomy): domain Eukaryota; kingdom Metazoa; phylum Chordata; order Ceratodontiformes; family Ceratodontidae; genus Neoceratodus; species Neoceratodus forsteri. Next base: position 171,658,730 of record CM057449.1, on the reverse strand, counting down.
TAAAGGCGGTTCGGACGCCGCCTTGATTCTTTCCGCCACAGGCCGGACGAGAGAAGCAGATATTTCCCTCAATGGAAAAGGAGCTGAAAGAGCCTAGGGGGATGGAGGACAGGAAGGTATTACCTACTGCAAGAGCCTCTCTCGAAGATCTACTATTACGGTAAGTTCTTACGTAACTGTACTATCTTACTTCGAGAGGGCTCTTGCAGTAGGTAATTACATATAGGACAGAATCCCAAGCAGTCTGGAACAAATGAAAGGCACCGGGAGGAGGAACTACCCCAAAAAGTAGTAAATCTAGCAGGTCTCAAGAAAGGAGGCCTTGCAAGACAATAACCTGAAGCCTGCTCTCTGGCGAGAGGCAATGTCAAACTGTAATGTTTAGTAAGGTATGGACTGAAGTCAAGTGGTGGCAGCACAGATGTCTACCGCAGATAAGTTCTTGAAACAAGCAGGCGGCGGCAACTCCACAGTGGGTGACCTCTGACTTGACCCGGAGGGTCTTGTTGTACTGTCATAACAGAAAGTGATGCAATGGGCCCAGCCATTTTGATAGGCATTGCTAGAGACAGCATTGCCTTCTCTTTGTATGAGCGAAGAGGCGAACAGCGATCCAGTCTTTCTGAGATCCTTAGGTCCTATCGAGTGTGGTATCTCAGAATCCTGTGAACATCCACGTGCAGACAGGTGTTCTCCTTGACCCGGGAGTACTGCGTGGAAAGCAGGTAATTCCATAGAGCTGATTTAAGGTAGATTCCGCTACCACCTTCAGGAAGAAACTTAGGATTAGTGCTGAAGAGCTATAGTTCTTTGTGAAAAATCAAATAGAGGATTTTGCACAACAGGGCCTCAAGCTACGAAATTCTGCGAGCAAGTAATGGCCACCAAGAAGAGTGTCTTCCACGATAAAACTTCCAAGTTCTGAAGCCATGAGCTCAAAGGGAGGAAGGGTAAGTTTCTCGAGGACAAAGTTTAAGTCCCAAGGCGGGACTGGAGTCTGGACAGGGCCTGAGATGAAGGACCCCTCTGAGAAAGTTTGGATACCTCCAGCTGGGCAAATGCCTTATCAGTGAAAGGGACATGGTAGGCTGAAATAGCGCCATATGGACTTTCAAGAGGAGTGACAGACCCAGGTCAAAAGATGGCGCATATACTCAAGCAGAATGGTCACAGGGCAGGAAAAAGGGCTCCACGTTCCTGGGCGTAAGCCAGATAGAAAATCTTTTCTATTTCATAGCGTAGAGTGGACCTAGTGGAGGGGTTTTCTAGCCTCCCACCAGAATCTCGACCACCTTAGGAGAAAGCGCCAAAGCGAGATTGAGCTAGGTCTGCAGGGCGATGCATGAAGTTGAAAGGACTCGAGTCCCGGATGGACCAGGGTCCCACTGATTCTGGGTCAGCAATCCTGGAGATAAAGAGAGGAGGAACCTCTGAGTATTGTTGTAGAAGAAGAACCAGATTAGCCTGGGCCAGAAAGGAGCCGATCAGAAATCATCTCGCTCCTTCTCAAAGTAGCTTCTGCAACACACGAGGGACCAGAGGAATTGGGGAAAAGCACAGACGAGATCTGTCCTTCCAGCTTAGAGACAGGCGTCGCTCCAGAGCTACTCGCTCTGGAGCGGCAGGGCAAAAGTGGAAGCTTGCATTTTGGGAGGCGAACAGGTCTATCTGAGGAGTCCCCCCAAATCTGGAAGATGCTTTAGAACTTTGTGGTCAATTCCCACTCGTGAGTAGAGCCCACTGACGGCGACAGTCTGTCTGCCAGGACATTATCGACTCCCGGAACATGGATCGCCGTGGTGAAGGTTGTGAACGTTCAGAATCCCAAACCCTCATCGCTTCCCTGCACAGCGGGTAGGACAGAGTCCCTCCTGCTTGTTGATGTACCACACTGCGCACATGTCCGTTTGGACAGCTAGGTGACCGGGAAGGATGTATTGGTGAAGGGCCTGGAGAGCATACAGCACTGCTCGAAGCTCGAGCACTTTGATGTGGAGAACTATCTCCAACTTTGACCACAGGCCCTGGGTTCAGTGAGGACCCAGATGGACTCCCCAACCTTAACCATGAGGCATCCGGTGGTCAGAGTCTGATCGGGGAGGATGAAAAAGAGGCCCCAGAATAGATTCTCTCGAGACCATCCCACCATTGCAAGTCTCTTACCATTGGCGAAGAGATCAGAACAGATGATCTGGGTCATCTACCTGTTGATCCACTGAGATCAGAGTCCACTGAGAGATTCTCATGTGGAGGCGTCTTGTGTGGAACCATCGGGATGGCAGCATGCCAAGCCCAGTAGGCAGAGCACTGACCTCTCGGGACCCTCCTGTGTTCCGATAGGAGGAAATCTGTGACTGGAGGAGGTGCCTGTCACGAGGCAGAAGGCCTTGCACAATGTTGTGTCAAGAATTGCCCCGATGAACTGGAGCCTCTGTGAGAGGATCCAGGTGAGACTGGAATGGTTGATGGTAATACAGGCAATGAACACCTGCTGGGTGATGGAGAAAATGCAGAGTTCTTCCTGGGACGAGGGCATGAGGAGCCTGCAATAGATTGGTAGGGAAAACCTGAGCTCCCAAAGAATGCAGGTGGGCGCTACCACCGCCAGGCATTGATTAAAGACTTCGGGAGCGAGGAAAAGACCAAATGGAGAGCCGGGTGGTAGTGGACCCCTGGGCATAGGCCTGAGGTACTTTCGGCTGCAGAAGAGGCTGAGGATGTGCAGAGTGCCATCCTGCATATCTAGTGCACAAAGCCATTGGCCGACCGAAGCAGGGGCAAAAGGGTTTGAAGGAGAGCATCCTGAACCTCTTGTATTCACATACAGGTTCAGAGAGCTGAGATGGGAATAGGTCTGAGATCTCCCGTCTTCCTTGGTACAAGGAAGAATTGCGAATAATAACCCGTCCCGTGGGGTGAGGGGACAGCTCTATAGCCTGTTTAGCTAGGGCCTTGATTTCTTCCTGACCGAAGATGGTCCTTGAGTAAGCAGAGTTCAGGCGGGGGTGGCGTGGAGGTTTCTGCAGAAACTCTATGGAGTGCCCCCTCTGCTATGATCTGAAGCACCATGAATCCGATGTTATCTCTTCCAACCGGAAGGTGGAGGCAGAACCTCCCTCCTACTGGTTCCTCGGAAGATGGGAGAGGAAAGGAGTCCAGGTGGTGTGAACAACACACAGCTAGGAGCACCCATTGCTTTTTGGGCGGGAGGCCTGGCAGCTGAGAGGGCAGGCGTTTAGTGGCCCGCCTGACGGAGTTTGCTTGAGGCTGGCTCGTCTGCGAAAGGAGACTGTGGGGGAATGGGGATGGTACACTGAATCAACAGATTAAGGGCCGTCCCATACTCCTGCAAATCAGTGATGATGTCCTTGACATCACCACAAAACACTAGAACCCCTGAAGGTGCTTCTTGGATCGCTGACTGCACCTCGGGACCAGACCCACTGCAGACCATGCACATGGCCGAGACTCCGGCAAATGCAGAGCTCAAGTCGGCCCATTCAATCACTGCGTCGTGAGTGATCCTCAAAATGAGGACTGGCCGAGCAGGCAAACCCGGACCAGGTGACTAACTCCTGCTTGACTTGAGGTCAGGCAGAGTCAATCTTAGATTCCGCCTGAGCAAGGCCGGCCTCCCGGTAATCCCCATATGTGCTACATAGTTCAGGGCCCTAATCCCAGTGTGGAAAAGCGTGAGATATTCCTTCCATACTGATCAGGCGAGATTCCTTATCTAGGGAGACAAGCTCAAGTGTTTCTGGTGTGCTGACCCACGTGAGTGGCACTAATCTAACCGGAGTCTGCATGGGGTGAGGAGTCTAAAAGTCACACCCTCGGGCCTGGTATAAGCCTGTCTGACTTCCTGGGAGGTGGGGCTAAAGCGAGCGGTTGCTTCAAAATAATTGGAAACAAAATTGGCGTGAGACTCGATCCAGGGCGGCACTAAAGAGCCCAGGAGCCGTAAGGGCAAGTCAGATGTTGACGAGTTTAACCGTTGAGGATCTGGTTCTAAGGAATGCCTCTGATGGATGACTTCCTGGATCTTCCTGAGCAACTCCGTGAAGGAAGGATCCTCCTCCGGAAACTTCGGAGGAGTCCTCGGCCGGGGCTTGGACCGAGAGCGTGGCTCGTCGTCTTTCTCAGAACATCCATCGGAAGTCTCAAGGTCAGAGAGAAGGAGGAAGATCTGAAGCAAGTAAGACTCCTAACTTTCGTCTAGGGAGGAGCTGGGTTCATGGGAGGGATCCCAGAAACGTGTCCTGCCCTCTCTGGATCAGTGCAAAAGCCGGGAAGCGGAGGAGGGAGTGTGCCGTCTGGGAGGCGTGCAGGGAGCAGAGGGGTGGCACGTCGCCGTGAGCAACTCTCGACTTCCTTGGTGAGCTGAGCCTGCACTCAGCCCACCAGGAGCAAGTCTCCTGAAAGATCCCTGTGCGGCCACAAGGCGGTGGAGGAGGAGGATAGTTATCGGAGAAATCCGTGGGGGTATCAATAACCCAGCTGCTGTGGTATGCGGGAGTCTGGTACTGTGGCGTGAATGTCACGGCATCAAAGGTCGGCACGGGTACTGCGGGCGCAGGATACTGCGGACCTGGGAAGACGGCGTCGGATATAGCAGCAGATACCCAGGCACTGGAGGAGCTGCTGGGCAGGCGGCCAGCGGGTACTCACCAGGCGGATCTGCCGGGATAGGCCCGTGGGGTGGAGGCAAAGGAAAATCCCCCCGGCGTCGAAGGGGCAGTGTGAGGCCAGTGCGGGAGGCAGCGCCAAGATCCGGCTCTTCAGGAGAGGATGGGACAATGGCCCAGGGTCCCAGGCCACCGTCCAGGGGCCGGAGGAAAAATCCCGGGGTCGGGCAGGAGGGACTGGGGCTCCCCTGGCCGGCAGTGAAGGCTGGGGGAGCCTGGTCGCGACACATTACAGCAGGGTCTGCCGTGAGCTCCGAGCCAGCGCCGCGTCGGGCAGAGGCCGGGTGTGGCTTATGGGCAGGATCGGACGCCAGAGGGCCAGCGTCCGACCGGGGTCCCTCGTCTGAGGCGGGCGAGGATGAGAAGGCCTGGTCGAGGGGACACTGCGCGCCGCCCGAGGTCGGCGTCTTAAGCGGCCTTCTCCGGCGTGCGTCAGAGGAGCCGGCGTCTGGCAGGGAGGTGCCCGCACCAGCTGGCGCAGGCCTCTTGGCAGTATTGGGGCTGGAGTCTCCTTTTGCCGGAGGCGCCCAGGCGGGCTGGAGTGAACCCGGCGGGGCGGGCAGGCGCCTCCTCCAAAGCCTTGGAGGCTGCCCGTCAGGCGATCCCCAGAGGGATGTTTACGCACGCCGTGACTCCGGCGAGTCGCGGAGGGAGGAAGAGCCTTCTCTCGGTGCCTTTCCTTGTCCGCTTCTTACTGCCCTTCAGGGAGGTCGGCCTGCCGAAGTTCTCTCAACTCCTTCTCCATCGCAGACATCTTTTTTTTGAGGAGATGGGCTTCGAGGGACTGCTGGCGTCGTCTGCGAGTGGCCGCGTTGAATCGAAGGCAGTGCTGACACTTGTCGACCACGTGGTTGGGGCCTAAGCAGAAAAGGCAGAGGGAGTGACAGTCTGTGAGGCAGTTGGGCACTGCACGAGTCGCATTTATTCTTTGAAGGGGACAACATATACTGATGTTCACCTGACGAAAGAAGAATAAAATTCTATACTGAAAACTATTCGGAAAAACCGACGAAGTAACAGGACTGAGCGATAGGAACTTAACCGCGAGGCGCTGCACGAGCTGACGGCAGGAAACAACTGGGAAAGCGAAGCGTCAGGACAGCCCCTTTATACCGCGTAAATGGCCTTGATTCACCTAACGATAGGCGGTCCCCATGAGACTGCATAGCTAGAAATTTTCAATGGGGTCCTGCCCGGCGGCGGCATCAGTCCTATATGTAATTACCTACTGCAAGAGCCCTCCCGAAGTAAGATTTACATATACAGTGCCTTCAGAAAGTATTCACCCCCCCGCCTTGGATTTCGTCACATTTTGTTGTGTTACTACCAGAATTTTTAATGCATTGAAATGATTTTTTCCCCCTTGATTCACACAGCATACTCAACAATTTAAAGGGGCAAAAATATTTTTATTGTGCAACAAATTTATGAAACATTAAAAACTGAAATATCTTGTTTACTTAAGTATTCACCCCCCTGAGTCAATACTTTGTAGAAGCGCCTTTGGCAGCAATTACAGCTTTGAGTCTTCTTGGGTACGTCTGTATCAGCTTTGCACATCTGGATTTGGGATTATCGCCCATTCCTCCTTGCAGATTTGCTCAAGCTCCATCAAGTTGGATGGAGAGCGTCGGTGAATCACAATCTTTAAGTCTTTCCACAGATTCTCAATTTGGTTGGGCCACTTAAGGACATTCACCTTCTTGTTCTGAAGCCACTCCAGTGTTGCTCTCGCTGTATGGTTGAGGTTGTTGTCCTGTTGTAACGTAACTCTTCGCCCCAGTCCAAGGTCTATTGCAGACTGATGCAGATTCTTCTCAAGGATGTGCCTGTATTTGGCTCTATTCATTGTTCCCTCTATCCTGACAAGTGCCCCAGGCCCTGCCGCTAAAAAGCATCCCCATAACATGATGCTGCCACCACCATGCTTCATGGTAGGGATGGTGTTACACGGGTGATGAGCTGTGTTCGGTTTGCGCCAGGCATAGCGCTTTGCATTCAGGCCAAAGTGTTCCATTTTTGTTTCATCAAACCAGAGAATCTTTAGCCACATGGTCTCTTCGTCTGCCACGTGCCTTCTTGCAAACTCCAGGCATGCTATTATGTGGCCTTTTCACAGGAGTGGCTTCCGTCTAGCCACTCTCCCATAGAGACTACATCTGTGAAGTGCTGCAGAGATTGCTGTCCTCTGGACAGGTTCTCCCATCTCAGCCATGGAACTCTGTAGTTCTGTCAGGGAGGTCATTGGGTTCTTGGTCACTTCCCTGACCAAGGTCTTTCTTGCCCGGTTGCTCAGTTTGGGAGGACGGCCTGCTCTAGGAAGAGTCTGGGTGGTTCCGTGATCTCAATTTCCTAATGATGGACTTGACTGTGCTCCTGGGAACTTTCAACACCCTAGAAATGTTTTTATACCCCTCCCCAGATCTATGCCTCCTCACAATTCTATCATAGAGTTCTATGGACATTTCCTTGGTCTTCATGGTAGACTTTCTGCTCTGACATGCACTGTCAACAGTGGGACCTTATATAGACAGGTGTATGTCCTCTGAAATCATGTCAACCATTTGAACTGACCACAGGTGGACTCCATTCAAGTTTTAGAGTGATCTCACAAGGAAATTGAATGCACCTGAGCTCAATTTGGAGTGTCATAGCAAGGGGTGAATACTTATCAAATCAAGACATTTCAGGTTTTGTATTTTAAATTACATGTACAAAAAATTCAAGTTTCATTCCACTTTGACAGAGTAATTTGTGGAGATCGTGACAAAACCAAATCACATATAAATGTATTTTAATTTGAGTTTGCAACATCATGTTTTCCAGGTCTCAAGCCACTGCCGCAGATCAGTCCTATATGTAATTACCTACTGCAAGAGCCTCTCAAGTAAGATTTATATATACAGTGCCTTCAGAAAGTATTCACCCCCTTTGATTTCGTATACATTTTGTTGTGTTACTACCAGAATTTTTAATGTATTGAAATGATTTTTTCCCTTGATTCCACACAGCATACTCAACAATTTAAAGGGCAAAATATTTTATTGTGCAACAAATTTATGAAACATTAAAACTGAAATATCTTGTTTACTTAAGTATTCACCCCTGAGTCAATACTTTGTAGAAGCGCCTTTGGCAGCAATTATAGCTTTGAGTCTTCTTTGGCACGTCTGTATCAGCTTTGGTACATCTGGATTTGGATTTTCTTCCATTCCTCCTGCAGATTTGCTCTCAAGCTCCACTGTTGGATGGAGAGCGCTGTGAATCACAATCTTAAGTCTTTCCACAGATTCTCAATTTGGTTGGGCCATTTATGGATATCTCACCTTCTTGTTCTGAAGCTACTCCAGTGTTGGTTTCGCTGTGTGGTTGAGGTTGTTGTCCTGTTGTAACGAATTCTTCGCCCCAGTCCAAGGTCTATTGCAGACTGATGCAGATTTCTCAAGGATGTGCCTGTATTTGGCTCTATTCATTGTTCCTCTATCCTGACAAGTGCCCCAGGCCCTGCCGCTTAAAAAAGCATCCCTCTAACATGATGCTGCCACCACCATGCTTCATGGTAGGGATGAAGTGTTACACGGTGATGAGCTGTGTTCGGTTTGGCGCCTAGCATAGCGCTTTGCATTCAGGCCAAAGTGTTCCATTTTTGTTTCATCAAACTAGAGAATCTTTAGCCACATGGTCTCTTCTGCCTGCCACGTGCCTTCTTGCAAACTCCAGGCATGCTATTATGTGGTCTTTTCACAGGAGTGGCTTCCTGCTCAGCCACTTCTCCCATAGAGACTTCACATCTGTGAAGTGCTGTAGAGATTGCTGTCCTCTGGACAGGTTCTCCCATCTCAGCCAGTGGAACTCTGTAGTTCTTGTCAGGGAGGTCATTGGGTTCTTGGTCACTTCTGACCAAGTCTTTCTTGCCCGGTTGTTTCAGTTTGGGAGGACGGCCTGCTCTAGGAAGAAGAGTCTGGGTGGTTCCTGATCTCAATTTCCTAATGATGGATTTGACTGTGCTCCTGGAACTTTCAACACCCTAGAAATGTTTTTATACCCCTCCCCAGATCTACCTCCTCACAATTCTATCATAGAGTTCTATGGACATTTCCTTGGTCTTCATGGTAGACTTTCTTCCTGACATGCTACCACAATAGTGGACCTTATATAGACAGGTGTATGTCCTCTGAAATCATGTCAACTATTTGAACTGACCACAGGTGGACTTCCATTCAAGTTTTAGAGGATCTCACAAGGAAATTGAATGCAACTTGAGCTCAATTTGAGTGTCATAGCAAAGGGTGAATACTTATCAAATCAAGACATTTTCAGGTTTTTATTTTAAATTACATGTACAAAAAATTCCAGAAGTTTCATTCCACTTTGATAGAGTAATTTGTGTAGATACGTGACAAAACCAAATCACATATAAATGTATTTTAATTTGAGTTTGCAACATCATGAAATGTGACAAAATCCAGGGGGAATACTTTCTGAAGGCATTGTAGGACTGAAGCCAGCTGGCATCAGGGACCCCATGGAAAACTGTTCAGCTAAGTGTAGCGGGACCGCCCCCATGTCAGGTGACCGACGCCCATGCAACGCCAGTACAAAGGGCGATCCCCACGCCCGCCTTTTCAGTTCTTTCCTGCCAAGGGCCAAAAAGGCAAGACGAGAGAGAAGTGGATAGTTCCCATCCAGGAAAAGAAGCTGAAAAAGCTAAGAGGGATGGAAAGCGGGAAGGTATTACCTACTGCAACAGCCTCTAAGTTCTACTGTTACGGCAAGTTCTTACGTAACTGTACTATCTTACTTTGAAATGGCTCTTGCAGTAGGTAATTACATATAGGACTGAGTCCCAAGCAGTCTGGAACAAAAAGCAGCACACGGGAGGAGGAAACGACTCAGATGTAGACCCTCTGGCTGTGAAGGTCTTAGGAGAGAAGACACTGCAGCACAGAAAACCCGAAGCCAGCTCTACCGCAAGAAGCAATGTCCAAACTGAAATGTTTCGTAAAGGTATGGACAGAAGTCCAAGTTGCGGCTGGCAGCTATACCCTTGATTGAGTGGCCTCTGACTTGACCCGGCAGGGTCTTGTGGTACTTGTCATAACAGAAAGTGATACAATGAGCCAACCATTTAGATAGGCATTGCTTGGAAATAGCATTGCTTTCTCTTCTATGAGCAAAAGAGACAAACAGTTGATCAGTCTTAATAAGCCCCTTCGTCCTGGTGTTTGATATCTCACAACTGTATGAACACCCAAAGTATGCAAGAGGTACTCCTCTTGATTAGAGTGTTGCGTAAAGAAAGCAGGCAGCTCAATGGATTGATTCAGCATAGGTTCCACTACCACCTTAGAGATAAACTTATGGTTGGTGCACAGAGCCACATGTTCCTTGTGAAAAATCAAATACAGGATTTTGCACATTAAGGCTTGGAGCTCTGAAATCCTTCGAGCAGAAATAATGGCCACTAGGAAGAGAGTCTTCCAGGAAAGGAACTTTAGGTCTGATGAGACTGCCAGCTTGAAGGGAGGCAGTGTAAGCTTCTCAAGAATAAAATTCAAATCCCAAGGAGGGGCAGGAACGCGAATAAGGGGTCTCAAAGGGAGAACCCCTTTAAGCCTCTAAGAAAAGTCTTAGACTTCCAGCTGCACAAAAGTCCTGTCCCAAACAGGAACATGGTAAGCAGAGACAGCCGCCATGTGAACCTTCAGAGAGGAATGACCGAGACCCAGATCAAAGAGGTGGCTCATATAGTCTAGAAGCCTCCCGACAGAGCAAGAGAATGGTTCAATCTCTAGAAGAGGCCCAAATAGAGAACCATTTCCATTTCATGGCACAGGTAGATCTTGTGGAGGGCTTTCTGGCTTCCAACAGAATCTCAGCCACCAGCGGGGAAACCCCAAATCGGGCTTGAGCTACGTCTGCAGGAGCCACGCATGCAACTGAAGGGACTTGAGGCCTGGATGGACCAGGATCCCCTGGTCCCGAGTCAGCAAAAGTTGCAATAGAAGAGAAGGTTCCTCTGAATACTACTGCAGAAGAGAACCAAACTTGCCCGGCCCAGAAAGGAGCGATTAGGATCATGCGAGCTCCTTCTGAGCAGAGTTTTTATAAGACCCCTGGAATCGAGGGAGGCGCATACACAAATCTGCCCTTCAAATCAAGAGACAGAGCATCTCTCAAGAAAATGCCTCGACCTGGAGCGAGCAAGCAGAAGGAGGGAAGTTTTGCATTGTGAGGAGACGCAAACAGGTCTACCTGAGGCGTTCCCCAGTGTAGGAAGATATAGTCTGCTACCCCCTTATCCAGTTCCCACTCGTGAGTCTGGGCAGACGACCGCCTGAGGTGGTCTGCCAATGTGTTCTCGACCCCCAGGACGGAACTGCAGTGGTAAAGGTTGTATTGTACCGCCCAATCCCAAACTCGAATCGTCTCCCTGCAGAGAGGGTAGGAACGGGTTCCCCAGTTTGTTGATGTACCAGACTACACACGTCCATCTGGACAGCCAGAAGACCGGGAAGCAGATACAGAGCTTGTGCAGCATAGAGCATGACCCTGAGCTCGAGCATATTTATGTGAAGAGTCTGCCTGAGCATGGACAAGGAGCCCTGGATCCTGTGAGACCCCAGGTGGCTCCCCAACCCTGCCTAAGGCATCTGTCAACGCCGGGGGTGGGGTGGGGGTGGGTGAGGTAGAAGTGAACTCCCCAAAGGTTCTCCTGAACCATGCACCACTGCAAGTCCCGAACCACAGGATTGGAGACCAGGACCTCTAGATCCAGGTCGTCCTACAACTGACCCACTGAGACCGAAGTGTCCACTGAGAAATTCTCATGTGGAACCGAGCACGAGAGACTGTCTGAATAGCAGCTGCCATAAGCCCAAGGAGGCGAAGGACTGACCTAGTGCTGACTCGCTGCGATCGGATAACAGGCTTACCTGAGCCTGGAGGGTGGTCACTCTGTCCAGAGGCAGGAAGGCCATGCCGGCGGTCGTGTCCAGGATCGCCCAGATGAACTGGTGTCTCTGGGATGGGATCAAGTGAGGCCTGGCCTAGTTAACAGTAATACCTAGGCTGGTGAAAACCTGCAGGGTAAGGAAAAGGGAGCGCCGGAGATCCTCCCTGGACAGGGTCGCCAGGAGCCAGTCATCCAGGTACTGGAAAACATGAACTCCCTGGGTACGCAGGTAAGCCGCTACCACAGAAAGGTATTTGGTGAACACTCGGGGCGCCAAGGAAAGACCAAATGGGAGGGCCTTGAACTGATAGTGGTCCCCCTGGAATGAAGAACGAAGATATTTGTGGAGGGAAGGGCTAACAGGGATATGCAGGTAGGCATCCTGCATGTCCAGAGCGCATAGCCACTGTCCCGGCCGAAGGAGGGGCAGAAAACTCTGCAAAGAGAGCATTCTGAACCGCTTGTGCTCCATGAACAGGTTCAGGGAGCTGAGATCGAGAATAGGCCTCACGTCTCCTGATTTGTTCGGAACCAGGAAGAAATGGGAGTGATAACCTGTCCCCTGAAGGTGGGATGGGTTCCATCGCTTCGTTCAGAAGGGAGGATATTTCTTCCTGAACTGGAATAACAGCTTACTCACCTGTAACAGTAGTTCTAGGAGTGGTACATGTTGTTCATCCACACTTCTTGGCATGTCCCTTTCCACTTTAAATCTTGCCGGATGTCTTCAGACTGGCTCTACCCACCGACCCGGGTGGTAAATACTGCGGCTCCGCCCCATGACACCAGATCTTAGCTTGCTGAAAGCAAGGTTGTGCACCTGAAGCCGGGGAGGTCGGGTGTGTGTGTGTATATATGAACAACATATACCACTCCTAGAACTACTGTTACAGGTGAGTAACCTGTTCTTCCAGGAGCATGGATATGTTGCTCATCCACACTTCTTGGCAGACTCCAAGCAGTTCTCCAGGAGAAGGGAGGCAAGGCGCACACCTCCTACTTAGGAAATAAAGATTGGAGAACCGAGGCCCCAAAACCAGCATCCCGGCGTGACTCAAGGTCGATGTGGTAGTGGGTAATAAAGGTGTTTGCCGACTTCCAGGTAGCAGCCAGACAGATTTCCTGGATAGGGATGTCCCTGGAAGGGGCCACCGATGCAGCAGTATGACAGGCAGAATGAGCTCTTATCCCTCTGGGAGGCTCCTTGCCCGCCAGCTCATAGCACATATTTATGCATGATGTAATCCATCTTGTTATGGTCCATTTGGTGCTAGGTCTGCCAGAAGCGGCTTCAACGTAGGTGACAAACAGCTGGTGAACCTCTACAAATTTCCACCGTTCTTTCCTTATAATAGGAGTGAGCACATCTCAGGTCCAAAGTATGGAACCTGTACTCTGCGTCTGAGGCATAATTAGGGTAGTATACCAGCAGAGTCAACCCTTGGTTAAGGTGAAACTCTGACACCACCTTCGGAAGGAATTTCAGGTGGGGGCGCAGGACAACTTTGTCCCTGTAGAAGACCAAATAAGGCGAGTCCATCGAGAGCGCCTGGAGCTCTCCTGTCCCTCTGGCTGACGTGATATCCACCAGGAAGGCAGTCTTCCACAAGTGTGAGAGCTCACACTTGTGCATGGGTTCGAATGGCTTGCCCATGAGCTTTGCCAAAACCAGCAACAGATTCCAAGGCAGTGGAAGTTCACGCACCGGAGGAGATATGTGAAATAGGCCTTTGAAAAAGCACCCGACCACTGTCTCCTGCGCCGACATTGGCTGAGAAGCCCGTGCCCAGTAAGCAGAGATGGCTGCCAGGTGCACCCTAAGAGTCGATGACCGTAGACCACCTTTGGAGAGAGACCAAAGGTAGTCAAGAATGTTAGCCACAGAGCACGATAAGGAGTCCAAACTTATCCTGGCACCAAATGAAAATCCTTTTCCATCTGAAGGCATAACATTTCCTGGTCAATTCCTTACGGGATGCCTTCACCACGGTGTAGACAAAGTCGGAAAGACCTAAAACCTGGAACTCTAGCCACTCAGGTACCAGGCTGTGAGGTGCAGGGATTGAAGGTCCGGATGAAGGACCTTCCTCTGAGCTAAAGATATTAGGTACGGGCGTACCTAAGTGTACGAAGCTGCTCTGAATACCTGAACTGGCGAGGCCAGTCTGGGGCTACCAGGATCACCTTCGCCTTGTCCCTCCTCGCCCTGAGCAACACCTTGTGGATCAAGGGAAATGGGGGGGAAGGCGTAGAAGAGACCTGGGGTCCACGGCCTCAAGAAGGCATCCCCCTGCAGCGAGCCCTGCTGAGGGGAAGCGGGCATGGTACAGCCTCAGCTTGGTGTTTTCCCAGGAGGCAAACTGGTCCACCAGTGGTCTGCCCCAACGGGAGAACAGGCTGTAAGCTACCTCTGGATGGAGAAACCACTCGTGGGTTGTCTGGCCTATGCGGCTGAGAGAATCTGCCAGCTGGTTCGAGGCTCCTGCCACATGCATGGCTGGGAGATCCGCCTCCAACTGGCTTACGAGGGTCCAGATGCAGAGCGCCTCCTTGCACAGCAGACGGGAGTGCGTGCTGCCCTGTTTGTTGAGGTAGTACATGAGTATGATATTGTCCTTCTGGACTTGAACCACTTGACCCCGGAGCTGAGGAGCGAAAGCTGACAGCGCCAGTCTGACTGCTCCGAGCTCCAACAGGTTGATGTGGCATCGGGACTTCTCGGGGGTCCAGAACCCATGGGCTCTGCTGTCCCCCATGTGGGCTTCCCAGCCCATGAGAGGGGCATCGGTTGTAAGAACAGACGGCTCGGGGCGGACAAACGGGATCCCTTCCTGCAACCGTTCTGGGGCGGTCCACCATTTGACAGCATCCCACATCTTCTGGGTTACAGTGATCAGCTGGTCGAAATGACTGTGGCGCTGAGTCCACTGGGCGGTCAGCTCCCATTGGAGGTTGCACATGTGCCACCTGGCCCAATGAACCACTGACGTGCATGCCACCATGTAACCCAGAAGGTACAGAAAGTCCCAGGCAGGGCGCAAGTGCCCAACCAGAAATGATCGGGCAAAGGAGAGAACCTCCATCCTGTCCGCCGGGAGCCGAGCTCTGGCTTGGCGAGAAACAAACTCTTCCCCGAAGAAGCCGATCACCTGAGAAGGCACAAGTTACGACTTGGCCTCGATCAGGAGGCAGAGTTGGAAGCAGGTTCGGAGGGTCAGATCCCTGGACCTCTCCACCTCCTAAAGGGAGGAACCTGCCAAGAGCCAATCGTCAAGACAAGTGTAAATTTGGACTCTACGCCGAATGTGGGCCGCCACCACTGCAATGCATCTGACTACCCGAGGGGCTGATGACAGGCCGAACGGCATGGCTCGGAACTCATACAACATCCCCTCGACCCTGAAGCAGAGAAACCGCTGGTGGGACGGACAGATAGGGACGTGAAAGAACGCATCCTGTAGATCCAGAGACCAGAACCACATGTTGCACTCCAGGGATGTTATGATCTGGTTCAGAGTTACCATCCGGAAGGTGCAAGACCCGAGATACTGATTCAGGTTGTGGAGACCTAAGATGGGGCACCAACCCCGTCCGCTTGGGCACCAGGAAGTACTGGAAACGAAGCCTGGGTCTGTTGGAGGATCCGGCACTTCAGCTATAGCCTCCTTGAGGAAAAGCTGAGCTACGACGTCTCAAAGAGCCGCCTGGGTGCAAACCGAGATCCTTTCCTCCTGAGGGGTGCGGGCTCGGCTGGGAGGGTACTGCTCAAACTCTAGAGGCAGTCCCTGACCGACCACTTCCAGAACCCACCTGTCCGGAGTGATAATCGGACCAGGCGGAAAGAAAGTGGCAGAGCTGCCCCCCCCCCAGGAGGACCCAGAGCTGGCGTGATGGGAATGGGGAGGCAACCCCCAACCAGTCACTGACTAGGCTTGGAAGATGAGGAGGCGGCCCCTGCACCTCTGCCACCCTTACGGGGCTGTTGAGAGCCCTGCTTGGGCTGCGGGCGCCAAGCTTGAGCCTGCTGCTGCTGTTGACCTCCTTGGTAGGAGGGCTGTCTGACCACAGGGGAAGAATGCCGAAATGGCTTTTTCTCCTGCTGGTTCTTGCCCGAAGAACCCTTAGCAGAAGTGGCATCCAAAGTGGCACTGGACTGCTCTACATGCTGAATGTGACCGGCCACTCCTGGACCGAACAAGTCGGTACCCAGGAAGGGCAGATCAGCAAGTGTGTGCTGGGTATCTGCCGGCAAGGAGGAAAGCCTCAGCCAAGCCCTGCGGAGAGCGGGCACAATAACCTCCCACGTCCATGGCTGTCTGGAGCTGCTGTTTTGCGACAGCACAGCCCTTGTCACGGACTTGCTTGACCGTGGTTTGCATGTCTGCTGGGAGATGAGAGAGCACCTCGTCTAATGACCCCAAAAGGGCATGAGAAGTGTGCCATAATAACCACCGAGCTCGCCTGACGAAGGCCCAAAGAAGAGGCCGCATAGCCTGTACGGGCAGCATGGTCCATATAATTGGGACTCCTTGTCCGGGGGTCGGTCAGTGTCAGCTGAATTCCCAGTACAGCTGAACACAGAGGCAGTCACCAGGCTCTTGGCCGAAGGGTGCTCTGTGAAACCCTCAAGAGACCCCATGGGCACCGCGTACTTGTGGGCAGATGTGCTGGGCAGGAAGCAGGGCGCTTCCAAAGTTCAAGAGCCAGGCCCACGATGGCCTCAGCTACTGGAAAGGCCTCAGTCGGGGTATCCCCTCTCAAGGATGTCGGTGAGAGGGTACTCCGCCTTTTTCTGGATGGATTCCAGGGGCATTCCGGTAGAGTCGGAGATGAGGCGGAGGATGCCCTGGAAAGAGGAAGGACCTTCCTCCAACCCTGCCATGGAGGACTCATCATCCCCGGGATGCGAGCGCAGTCCTGTGACGTCAAGAGTCTGAAGAGTCTGGGTAAAGCGGTTTACCGCGTCACCCTTGATACACCAAGGGCAATCCGGGGTGACCATGATAGACAGCTGCCGCAGAATCCCAGTGTCTGGCCGATCTTTCGAGGGAGCCCCTCCCTGAGACTGCTTAGGCGGTGGTTCCACCCAGATAAGTGAAGAAACCGGTTTTCGCCAAACCAGAACACGGGTCGGCCCCACGAGCGGGGGAACCAAGGAGTCTGTTCCGAAGGGGTCTGCTTCGGCCTAGGAGGCGAAAGCCAAGTGATCGCCGGAGTGGATGGCGGAGCTGGCTTTTGCCTGGTCAAAATAAGCTGTTGCCCCATGAGGTCCTCATAGTAGACAGTTTCTGCTGAAGCCTCTCCTCATCCGAGGAGGATGAGAACGATTTGTGGCATCGCCTCTTTTTAGAGCGTTTGCCACTCTTCCTCAGTCGTTCGGGAGACACCGGAATCTGAGACCGGAGGATCTGGAACTGGTTCCCTGATGGGGACATCACCAGGCTGGATCTCATCAGGAAAAACAAGGACAGAAGACCTCTCCAAGGAATCATCGTGCGGAGCTGCCGATAAAGGGTCGATAGGATCGAGGACTATTTCCACGTCGACTACTCCCTCGGTCCCCTGGCCAGATGGAAAGTCCGTAAAGCCGGCGGCCAAGGATGTAATCTCGACTGAAGTTGAGAGCGCCGTTTCCCACGACTTGGACCCTTCTCAGTCCCAGGAACATCTTTGTCAGGACGAAGACATCAGGTCCTTGTCTCTCTTCCGAGAGTAGGAGGAGAGTGAGCCCGAGGGCGCCTCACCCCTGGTGGGAAAGACTGGCACCACTCTTTGAAGGAACCCGAAAAGGTGGAGCCAAGGTTAAGCGGAACGAAGAAGCTTCAATTGGCCAAAACTTTAACTGCTTCCTCCTCGAATGCCTTCATTTGATCCAGCTGCATGGCGGATCCCGTGGCCACGGAAACAGCCTACCTCGCCTCCTTAGATTTCATCGGCAGGTTCCTTCACTCGGGTCTCCCCAGCTTCAAACACGCCATGCAGTTGTCCTGGGATGGAAGGCCAAGCAAAAAGTACATGTCGAGGTGTCATGTCTAGCACCTAGGCAGTAAACGTACGTTAGGATGGGATTGGTGCGCGACATCTTCTGGCCGCAGGGGCACCAGCGAAATCCGGGGGATTTTTCCTCCATATCCGATGCGGTAGAATCACAATCGCTAACTCTGAGTTTTAAAAGTAATTTCAGTAAATATTCAGTAAAATTTATTTAGCAGTGTCAGTGGCTCAGTAGGTAGCACACTCGCCTCTGAGGCCGGGAGATCAGAGGGCTGTGGGTTCAGTTCCCACATCTGGCACTTGGGTTAATATCCCAGTACTGATACTGTAATGCAGCATGAGAGGGGTGCTACATCTCTGAGGTGCCATCTTTCGGATGAGACATTAAACTGAGGTCCCATCTGCCTGGATTGGTGGTAGTTCAGGTGGATGTTAAAGATCCCATGGCACTTATCGAAAAGAGTAGGGAATTTCCCCGGTGTCCTGGCCAAATTTCCCTCATTCACTAAAAATACCACCAACAGCTTAATCTGGTTCAAGGTCAGTTGCCCTTCTTCTGTATCCCCCTCCCCCCGGGTCGTGCCTGAAAATAGGCAGGGATTTGTCTAGTGCACTTACCCGGTCAACAAAAGCTAAATAAAAAAAATAAATAAAAAAATAGAGACATTTTTAATCCAGGGCCTATGAATTGCTGCAAGAGCACGAGGGAACCTGCATCTTCTAGCGGAAAAAAAGATCTGGTGTCATGGGGCAAGATTTAAAGTGGAAGGGGACTTGCCAAGAAGTACGGATGAACAACATATCCACGCTCCTAGAAGAAGGTGTTCCGGGGAGCAAGATGACCGGTGGGGGGTCCTGGTGGTTTCTGGAGAAACTATTGAGTGTCCTCCTGCTATCAGCTGGAGCACCCAACTGTCCAAAGTGATCCTTTCCTAACCTGGTAGATGGAAGGAAAATCTCCCTACCGGTTCCTCTGGGAGGCACAGAGGCTGTGGGAGAGGAAACGAGTCAGGAGGTGTGGGGCAGGGTCACGGCTGCAGTTCCCGCCGCTTTTTTCGGCGGGGGACTTGGCAGCCGGAGGGTTCCTGCAGTTTGCTGGCCTGCTTTCCGGGAGGTTTCGCTTTGGACCAAGAACATCTACGAAAGGGACAACGCTGACCTTGAGGGAGCTTGTACATGGAATCAGACTTTAGTGTAGTACCCTTCTCCTGCAGATCATTGATGTCCTGGACATCGCCACTGAACAGCACTGAACCCCTGAAGGACACGTCCTGAATAGCAAGCCTGCCCCTCCGGGACCAAACTGGACACCTGGAACCAGGCATGATGCCGAAAGCCGAGCTCCGACCAGCAGCGTCCACTGCATTGTACATGGCACGAAGCATGTGCCGATTGGCCGAACGCGCAGACTGAACTAGATCAGTCACTTCCTGCTTTGTGTGAGACTCAGGAAGGGAGTCCAATTTAGTTTTCACCTTGCTAAGGATCGCCTTCTGGTAATCCCCCATGTGAGCAACGTAGTTCAGGGCCCTGATTCCCAGAATGAAAGAAGCCAAGACCTTCCCATACTGGTCCAGAAGGCAGGATTCCTTGTCAGGTGGTGACGAGCTCAAGTGCCTGGGATTAGCCGTAAGACCGTGAGCGGCGCTAATCACAACCAAATCAGCTTTGAGGTGTGAATTCAAGGAATCAACACCCTTCAGAGCCTAGTATGGCCTGTCTGCCTTCCGGGGGGGACTAATGCAGACGGTTGTTTCCAAATAGTAGAAACAAGGCAGCATGAGGCACAATCCAGGGGTGGAATCAGAGTTGGAGCAGTCTTGGGCAGATCCAGGGTGCAGCAAGTTTTTTTTTTGCCATGGATCCGCTCCAAGGATTGCCACTGACCAACAGCCTGGATTATACTCAACTCCAGGAAAGAAGGATCCTCTGAAGGGGACTTCGGAGGAGTCTTTTGGCCTGGGCTTGTCTGGCGTGCGTGGTTCGTCATCCAGGTCAGAGCGCCGGAGTAGTCAGAGGTCTCAGAGGAGGAAGAAGGCACCTCCCGGGACAGGGGAGGAACGGACCCCTTGGGAAGCGTATCCTCCCCAGCCCTGGAACTGGAGGGCTCTCCTCTGGTGTCGGGGGGGGGGGGGAGATGGAGTCTTGTCACAGACGTTGGGGATATGGAATCGGCGTCAGAAGACTGCTCTCTACTTCCTTGGTGAGCTGAGCATTGGCCTCAGCCCACCAGGAAGCCAGAGTCTCCTTTAGATCCACCGGTGGCTGAGGGGGCAGTGGAGGAGTGGGTATGGATATTGGGGTATCCGTATGTCGCGTATCCATAATCAGACGGCCAGAAGCCTGGCGTCAGGTACTGGTGTGCCAGATACTACAGTCCTGGATACGACGGAGTCAGGTACCCAGGCACCAGGGGGTCTGAAGGAGCAGAAGGCCCTGGGAACGGCCAGGCATAGGGACGGCATCCAGCATCGGGTATGCTGGCACTGGCGTCTGAGGAACTGACGTCAGGTTGTCCGGCCCAGCAGGAGGGAGACCTGATGGCAGCGTGCCAACGTCCTCGGGGTCCAGCAAAGGAGATGCTGGAGCCTCGGAATGCAACAAACGTTGCAGCGAGCTCGAAGTGTCCGGCGTCGGCTTGATCACAGTGCGCCCGGAGTAGCCGATGTCCAGCCGACTGGTGGGATCCGGGCAGACATCTGAGGAGCCAGCGTCTGACTTATCGGACCGTATGCTCAACGAAGGCTCGTGGAGGAGCGGCCTTGGCGGGCACTTTAGAGGCTGCGCTGCCTTTGCCCGAAGGGAGTCGGGCGTCTTATCAACCTTACCGGGCGGGGCGGAGGGAGCAGGCGTCCAACTGACCGGAGCCGCGTGAACCAAAGACCGCAGGTGGCGTGGCCTACTGGGAGAAGGCCTCCCTTTGAACCGGAGGCTCCGAGGCCCGGCACGAGCCCGATGGGAGGGTAGACGCCGCCTTGGAAGCCTCCAAGACAGCCGTCGTGGAACGGTCCCCTGGAGGGGACGCCACCTTCAGCACCGCAACCCCAGACTGAGTCGCGGCGACTGTAGAAGAGGTGTCCCGGTCCCTCTTCTTGCGAGAGGAAGTAGAAGCCTGCCTATGTTTTTTCAGCTCTTTTTCCATGGAGGACATCTTCTGTTTTAAAACGTGGGCATCCAGGTCTGCTGCCTCCGCTTTCGGGTGGCCGCGCTTGAACTGCTGGCAGTTCTGGCACTTCTACTCGGGGACTAGGCAAGAAAGACACAGAGTGTCCGTCCTTGTGCGGGAGCTGGGCGCCGCAGGAATCGCATTTGTTTTTGTGCTCTGAAGGAGTCGGGAACGACATACATGACAGCTGAAGGAAAAGCTGACAATCTCGAAGATGTCGAAAAAGATTGTAAAACTACTGACGAAGCAGTGAACTTAACCTTGAGGTGCTAACTCGAGCCAATGGTGGGAAAGAACTGGTAGGCGGGTGTGGGGGACCGCCTCTTTATACCGACGTTGCATGATGTCGGTCACCTGACCTGGGGGTGGTCCCCTGCCAGAGACTGCTAGCTAGAAATTTTTCCGTGGGGTTCCGACGCCTGTCGGCTTCAGTCCTATATGTAATTACCTACTGCAAGAGCCCTCTCGCATTAAGATCTACTGTTACAGGTGGGTAACCTTTTCTTCTAGGAGCGTGGATATGTTGTTCATCCACACTCTATGGCAGACTCCTAGCAGTTCTCCGGAGGGAGGCAAGGCGCACACCCCCTACTTAGGGAACAGAGACTGGAGAACGGAGGTCCCAAAACCAGCATCCCGGCATGACTCGCGGTCGATGTGGTAGTGGGTGATGAAAAGGTTTGCTGACTTCCAGGTAGCAGCCCAACAGATTTTCTGGATAGAGATGTCCCTGGAAATAGCCACTGATGCAGCAGTATGGTGGGTTGTATGAGCTCTCATCCCTCTGGGAGACTCCTTGCCCGCCAACTCACAGACCTATGCATGATGTAATCCATCTTGCAATAGTCCGCTTTGCTGCAGGTCTGCCAGAAGCGGCTTCAGCATAGGTGACAAACAGCTAACGAACCCCACAGCAAATTTCCGCCGTCCTCTCCTTGTAATAGGAGAGAGCACGTCTCGGGTTCAAAGTATGGAACCTGAACTCTGCCTCCAAGGTGTAGTTAGGGTAGTATACCGGCAGAGTTAACACCTGGTTAAGGTGAAACTCTGACACCACCTTCGGAAGGAATTTCGGGAGGGGGCGTAGGACAACCTTGTCCCTGTGAAAGACCAGATAAGGGGAGTCCACGGAAAGCACCTGGAGCTCCTCTGTCCTTCTGGCTGACGTGATAGCCACCAGGAAGGCAGTCTTCCACAAGTGTGACAACTCACACCTGTGCACTGGTTCGAATGGCTTGTCCATGAGCTTTGCCAGTACTAGCAGTAGATCCCCCAGAGGTGGAGGTTCACGCACCGGAGGGAATATGTGATCCAGGCCTTTGAAAAAGCACCTGACCACTGTCTCCTGCGCAGTCGGCTGACCGGCCCACCCCCGGTAAGCAGAGATGGCTGCCAGGTGTACCCCAATGGTCGATGACTGGAGACCCCCTCTGGAGAGACCAAAGGTAGGCGAGAATGTCAGCCACTGAACAGGATAAAAGGTCCAG
Organism: Neoceratodus forsteri; assembly: GCA_016271365.2. Taxonomy (NCBI): domain Eukaryota; kingdom Metazoa; phylum Chordata; order Ceratodontiformes; family Ceratodontidae; genus Neoceratodus; species Neoceratodus forsteri. The sequence continues at coordinate 171,636,443 of CM057449.1, read as the reverse complement.
GCCCTTACCCTGACACCAAATGGAAAACCTTTCCCATTTGAAGGCATAACATTTCCTGGTCAATTGCTTTCTAGATACCGCCACCACGGTATAGACATCTTTAGAGAGACCGAAAGCCTGGAACTCTAGCCGCTCAGGTACCAGGCGGTGAGGTGCAGTGACTGAAGGTCCGGATGGAATACTTTTCCCTGACTAAGTGATATCAGGTCCGGGCATGTGCAGCTGAGGCGGAGATCATCTGGATACCAGAACTGGCACAGCCAGTCTGGGGCTACCAGGATCACCTTGCCTTGTCCTTCCTCACATTGAGAAACACCTTGTGGATCAAGGGAAATGGAGGGAAGGCGTAGAGGAGGCCTGGGGTCCATGGCCTTGAGAAGGCACCCCCCTGCAGAAAGCCCTGCTGAGGGGGGTGGGCACGAAAGTCTCAGCTCGTTTTCCCTGGAGGTAAACGAGTTCACCACTGGTTTGCGCCAATGAGGGAACAGGCTGTAAGCTACCTCTGGATGGAGACACCACTCATGGGATGTCTGGCCTAAGCGTCTGAAAGCATCTGCCAGAGGGTTTGAGGCTCCTGCCACATGGATGGCTAGGAGATCTGCCTCCAACCGGCTCCAGGGTCCAGATGCGGAGCGCCTCCTTGCACAGTAGATGGAAGTGCGTGCTGCCCTGTTTGTTGAGGTAGTACATGGTCGTGGTAGTGTCTGTCTGGACTTGAAACACTTGACCCCGGAGCTGAGGAGCGAAAGCTGACAGTGCCAGTCTGACTGCTCTGAGCTCCAACAGGTTGATGTGGCATTGGCACTCCTTGGGTGTCCAGAGCCCGTGGGCCCTTTTGTCCCCAATGTGGGCTCGCCAGCCCATGAGAGAAGCATCGGTCGTGCGGACGACCGTCGGCTCGGGTGGACAAACTGGATCCCTTCTTGCAACCGCTCTAGGGCGGTCCACCACTGGAGAGCATCCCGCACCTTCTGGGTTAGTGAACAGCTGGTCGAAATGACTGTGGCGCTGAGTCCACTGGGCGGCAAGCTCACAGAGGAGGGGGTGCATGTGCAACTGGGCCAATCAGACCACTGAGGAGCACACCGCCACATAACCCAGAAGGTGCAGAGTGTCCCAGGCAGGGCATAATTGCCCAACCAGAAATGATTGGGCAAAGGAGGAAAGAACCTCCACCCTGTCCGCCAGGAGCCGAGCTCTGACTTGACAAGAGTCTAGCTTTGCCCTGACAAAGTCCATCACCTGAGAAGGCAGGAGGCCGAGTTGAAAGCAGGTCTGGAGGGCCAGGTCCTGGACCTCACCTCCTGTTGGCTGGAACCTGTTAGGAGCCAATCGCTGAGGTAGTAGCAAATTCTGCCCCCGACAGGCCACCACCACTGCAATGCATTTGGTGAAAACCTGTGGGGCTGATGACAGGCCAAATGGCATGGCTCGGAACTTGTACAGGGTCCAATCCGACCCTGAAGCGGAGGAACCGCCGAAGGAACGGATGGATTGGGACGTGAAAGAAAGCGTCCTGCAGATCCAGTGAACAGAACTACATGTTTCGCTTCAAGGATGGTATGATCTGGGACAGAGTGACCATCCAAAATGTGCATGATCAGATACACTGATTCAGGTCGTGCAGATCTAGAATGGGGCGCCAGTCCCCCATCTGCTTCGGCACCGGGAAGTACCTGGAGAGAAATACAGGTTACTCACCTGTAACAGGAGTTCTAGGAATGGTATATGTTGTTCATCCACACTTATTGGCAGGTTCCTTGCTGCTTTAAATCTTGCCGAAGGTCTTCAAGCTGGCTCCTCCCACCCACCCGGTGGTAAAACTCGGCTCCGCCCCATGCGCCAGATCTGGCCCGCTGGAAGCTCAGGTTGTGCGTCGAAGCCGGGTGGGTCGTGTGGATGAACAACATATACCATTCCTAGAACTCCTGTTACAGGTGAGTAACCTGTATTTCTAGGGACATGGATGTGTTGTTCATCCACACTTATTGGCAGACTCCTAGCAGTTCTCCGGGAGGAGGGAGGCAAGGCGCACACCCCCAATACATACTTGGGAAATAAGGACTGGAGAACCGAGGCCCCAAAACCAGCATCCCGGCGTGACTCAAGGTCGATGTGGTAATGGGTAATAAAGATGTGTGCTGACTTCCAGGTAGCAGCCCTGCAGATTTCCTGGATAGGGACGTCCCTGGAAGCAGCCACCGATGCAGAAGTATGACGGGTAGAATGAGCTCTTATCCCTCTGGGAGGCTCCATGCCCGCCAACTTATAGCAGCGATCTATGCAGGAGGTGACCCACCTGCCTATTGTCCGCTTGGCTGCAGGTCTGCCAGGTGCGGCCTCAGCATAGGGTGACAAACAGCTGGCGTAACCTCTCCCGAATTTCAGCCGCGCGCTCCTTATAATAAGCGAGCGCCCTTCTAGGGTCCAGAGTATGGAGCCTATATTCGGTCTCCGAGGTGTGATTGGGGTAGAACACCGGCAGAGTCAGCACCTGGTTAAGGTGAAACTCCGACACCACCTTCGGAAGGAATTTCGGGTGGGGGCGCAAGACAACCTTGTCCCTGTGGAAGACCAGGTAAGAAGACTCGATGCAAAGCGCCTGGAGCTCTCCCATCCTTCTGGCTGACGTGATAGCTACCAAGAAAGCAGTCTTCCACGACAGGTGAGAGATCACACCTGTGCATTGGTTCGAATGGCTTGCCCATGAGCTTTGCCAGTACCAGCAGTAAATCCCACGGAGGTGGAGGTTCTCGCACCGGAGGGGAAATGTGATCACCTTTTCCTGCGCCACCGACTGCTCCCCGGCCCGCGCCCAGTAAGCAGAGATGGCTGCCAGGTGCACCTTTAGGGTCGTCGACCTAAGCCCTTGACTAGAAAGGGACCATAAATAGTCCAAAATGCTTGCCACAGAACAGGAGGAAGGGTCCAAGCCCTTGCCCTGACACCAAATGGAGAATCTCTTCCATTTGAAGGCATAGCATTTTCTGGTCGACTCCTTAGGGATGCCTCAACAACATTGAGGACCTCGTCGGAAAGACCCAAGGCCTGGAACTCTAGCCGCCAGGAACCAGGCCGTCAGGTGCAAGGATTGAAGGTCCGGATGGAACACCTTCCCTGATTGAATGAGAGCAGGTCGGGCGAGCTGGAAGCTGCCTCGGGAGCCTGGAGCTGAGGCTGAGGAGATCTGGGTACCAGAACTGGCGGGGCCAGTCTGGGGCTATCAGAATCACCTGCGCCTTGTCCCTCCTCGCCTTGAGAAGCACCTTGTGAATCAAGGGAAATGGGGGAAAGGCGTAAAGAGGCCCGGGGTCCACAGCCTCGAGAAGGCATCCCCCTGCAGCGAGCCCTGCTGAGGGGGGCGGGCATAAAACAGCCTCAGCTTCACGTTCTCCCTGGAGGCAAACAGGTCCACCTGAGGTGTGCCCCAGTGGGAGAACAGATCTTGTACTACCTCCGGCAGGAGAGACCACTCGTGAGATGCAGCCCCTATCTGGCTCAGGGCATCGGCCAGGGTGTTGGAGGCTCCTGCCACATGAATGGCTAGGAGATCCGCCTCCAGGCTGCGCACGAGTGACCAAATGCGGAGAGCTTCCTTGCATAGAAGCATGGAGCGCATCCCGCCCTGGCGGTTCAGGTAGTACATGGTCATGGTATTGTCCGTCTGGACTCGGACCACTTGACCCCGGAGAAACGGAGCAAAGGCGGTGAGAGCTAGGCGGACCGCTCAGAGCTCCAGCAGGTTGATGTGGCATCGGGACTCCCGCGGGGAGCAGAGGCCGTGCACTCGGTGTTCCCCCAGATGGGCACCCCAACCCATCAGAGAGGCATCGGTCGATAGAGAGACCGTCGAGCTCGGGGCGGACAAACGGGATGCCCTCCTGCAGATGGAATGGAACGGTCCACCACTGGAGGCGTTCACATCTCCTGGGTCACTATCACTAGCTGGTCCAAAGGATCGCAGTGTTGTGACCACTGGCTGGCCAGTCCCCACTGAAGGGGCGCATGTGCCAGCGCCTGAAGGACCATGCTGGTACAGGCCGCCATGAGACCAGAAGGCGCAGGAAGTCCCAGGCAGGATGCGATTGCCCAACCAGAAATGATTGGGCAAAGGAGGCAAGAACCGGCCCTGTCCACGGGAGCCGTGCTCTGGCTCAAGAGAGTCGAGCTCTGCCCGATGAACAGGATCACCTGCTTCGGCTCGAGTTCCGACTTGGCCTCGTTGATGAGAAGGCCAACCTGAGAGCAAACCTGGAGGGCCAGATCTCTGGACCGCTCCACCTCCCGTCTGGAGGAGGCTGCTATCAGCCAATCATCCAGGTAAGGGTACACCCGGACCCCTCGACTCCGCAGGAATGCTGTCACCACTGCCATGCATTTGGTGAAGACCCTGGGAGCTGGAGATAAGCCGAAGGGCATGGCTCGCAACTCGAAGAGGGATCCCTCCGCTTGAAAGCGGAGGAATCTCCGATGTGATGGACGGATAGGGACGTGAAAGAACACGTCCTGTAGGTCCAGAGAGCAGAACCACACGCCGTGTTCCAGAGATGGTATTATCTGCGCCAGAGTGACCATCCTGAAGGTTCGAGACCTTAGGAACTTGTTCAGGTCGTGTGAGATTAGAATGGGCGCCAGCCCCGTCGTTCGGAACCAGGAAATACCTGGACACGAACCCTGGGTCTGAAGGGGGTCCTCCACCTCCGTGATCACCTCCTTTTGGAGGAGGAGAGCGATGTCGGCTCGGTGAGCCGCCAGTGAGGCTGCGGACCCCGAGGTGAGACGGCTCTGAAGGGCGGGGCCTGCTCGAATTCCAGAGATAGGCCTTTTCCCACCACCTCCAGTACCCACCTGTCCGTGGTAACAGCGGACCAGGCGGAAAGGAAGTGTCTGAGCCGTCCCCCCACGGGGGGGAACCAGGGGTGAGGTGACAGGATGGGGCGACACCTCAGCCCATCACTGGGCAGGCTTGGAGGAGGGGACCGGCCGAGGGACCTCCTGGGCCTACCTCCTGCTTCCTGTTGGAAGAAGCCACGGCTTGGGTTTGGGATACCAAGGTCGAGCCTGCTGGCCCTGACGTTGCTGGGCCGGGCGCGTCGCGGGCGCAGAAGGACGAAAGGGCTTAGGCTGTGGCTTGCGGCCTTTGTCCTGAGCGGAAGAGACAGAGTCCAAGGTAGCATTGGACTTCTCGATCCTCTGCAGGTGACCTTCCACCCCAGGGCCGAAGAGGTCAGTCCCCAAAAAGGGAACATCCGCCAACTTGTGCTGGGTATCCGAGGTAAAGGTGGATATCCTCAGCCAAGCCAGACGACGCATGGCCACTGCGGCCGCCACAGACCTGGCACGAGTCCCCGATGTCTAACGCAGTCTGGAGCTGCCCTGCCCTGGTCCCGCACCTGCCTGACCGTAGTCTGCAGATCTGCGGGAAGATGAGGGACAACCTCATCCAGGGAGCCCAACAGGGCATGAGAAAAATGTGCCATGAGGACGGCCGAACTGGCCTGACGAAGGCCGAGAGAGGACGCAGCATAGACTTTCCGCCCGGCATAATCCAATTTCTTGGATTCCTTGTCGGGAGGTTTGTCCACATCCCTGGTGTTTCCGGCACGCCAGAAAACGCTGTCGGTAACCAACCCCTCGGCAGAGGGGTGTTCCGAAAAACCGGACAGGGAACCGGTAGGGACCGCATACTTCCTGGCCAACCTGGTCGAAGGCGCACGGCAGGATGCAGGACGCTGCCAAAGTTCCAAGGCCGGACCCACTATGGCTTCGGCCACCGGAAAGGCCTCCATAGGAGAATCCCCTCGGTCCAGAATCTCTGAGAGGGGATACCTGGCCCGTTTAGAAACGGGTTCGAGCTTCATCCCTGTGGACTCCGAGATGAGTCGAAGCAACCCTAAGAAGGATGAAGGGCTATCGTCCATTGACTGCCCTCCCGAGGACTCCAAGTCCATGCGCTTGGAGAAGAGGGAGGAACCATCATCGGACTCAGAAGAGTCCTCAAAGAGCTGCCTGAGCCACCCTCCACCTGCCGAGGTTTATCGGGAGTGAGGGTGACAGACATCCTATGGGGCAAACCCAAGGCCGACCGAGAATTTTTGGTCGGAGCCCCAACCAATGGCTGTGGATGCGGAGGTTCCACCAGAATTGGTGGGGCAGCTGGAATTGGCCGAACAACCGCCTGAGAACAGGCTCCTCGACTACGAGGGGTTGTTTCGGCTGCTCCGGTGACAGCCACTTAATGGCCGGGGAAGACGACTGGGTCGGCTTATTCCCGGTCAAAAGGAGCTGTTGCCACTGAGTTCCTCGTATTCGACGCAACCGGCGCAGCCTCCCCTCGCCCTGAGGAAGAGCGGCAGCGCCTGCTTGCCGCTGGTGCGACCGCCTATGGCGGCAGGATCGGTTGGACCACGAGGATGTCCGAGACCGAGAGTCTCGACCAGGCCAAGAAGGGAGGGAGAAGTGTCGGAATCGGCACTCCTCGGCTGGACGATCCCATCGAAGGCTCCGGAACCAGAGGCAGACACGAGCCGACGGGATCCTCAACTCCCACCGGGGGAACCGGGGAGAGGGGATTCTCAGTTTCTCCAGCCGACAACCCGTCTAACGGGTCGAGAAAAATCTCGACCGCGTCGACGGGAGTCTCGGTCAACTGGCCTGACGGGGACACCGTGAAGCCAGTGGCCAAAGCTGAAGGGTCGACCGAAGTCAACTGTCGATAAGGGAAGGGGGATCTTTCCCGCTCCCAAGAGCGTTGACGGAGAGACTTACTTTTGCTCTTTTTGGACCTGGAAAAAGGTCCCGAAGAAGTTGGACCCTCACCTTTGGTCGAGAGGGTCAGACAAAGCTCCTTAAAAGAAGCCGAGAGCCGAGAGAGAGGACAGAGAGAGAGAGAGAGAGAGCAGGACAAATGCTGCAGCCGAGGTAGAAGTGGCCCGCGCCGCCTCCTCTTCGAGGGCGATCATCTGCTCGAGCTGATCCTCCGAGCCCGGCCCGGGACACCGCCAATCGAGCCTCTTTAGATTTCACTGGTGGAATTCTTTTCTCGGGGCGCCCCAGTTGTAATCGGGCAGCACGGTCTTCAAGGACATAGGCCGAAAAGGAAGAGCACAAGTCGCAGGCCTGCGGGTCGTGCTCAAGGCCCAGGCAGTAGACGCACGTGGAGTGCGGATCCGTCCTAGATATCTTCTGCCCGCAAGGGCACCTCCGAAAACCGGGAGTCGATTTGTCCATCGCAGCCGCGAGGAGAAGAAGACCGAAGTCTTTTTAGCAAAAAACTTTTTGATTTCGAACTTTCGAAGAATTAGGAACCAGTCTTAAGCAGGCGTGTAAGGAGGAACCTGAGCTTCCAAGCGGTAAGGAAGATCTAGCCATGGGTGAGCCGAGAGTTTTACCACCCGGGTGGGTGGGAGGAGCCAGCTTGAAGACCTTCCGGCAAGATTTAAAGCGGCAAGGAGCCTGCCAATAAGTGTGGATGAACAACATATCCATGTCCCTAGAAATCATGTGTCTGCTGGAGGATCAGAGTGATGTCGTCCCCGAGAGCCAAATGGGTCTGAGCGGATCCTCGTTCCTCCCGAGGGGCGCGGGCTCAGCTTGGAGGGTACAGCTGGAATTCCAGAGGCAGTCCCTGACCGTCCACTTCCAGAACCCACCTGTCCCGTGATGACAACGGACCAGGCGGAAAGAAAGTGGAGGAGCCGGCCACCCACGGGAGGACCCAGAACTGGTGTGACGGAAGCGGGGATGACAGCCCCCGCCCCATCACTGAGCAGGTTTGGATGAGGAGGAGGATCCAGGACCTGAACCTCTGCCTCCTTTACAGGCCTGTTGGGGGCCCTGTCTGGGCCGAGGGCGCCAAGCTTGAGCCTGCTGCTGTCCACCCTAAAAGGAGGACTGCTTAGTCACAGAGGCAGAAGGCTGAAAATGCTTTTTCTTTTTCCTCTGCTGGTTCTTGCCCAAAGAACTCTTGGCAGAGGCAGCATCCAAGGTGGCACTGGACTGCTCAATGCGCTGAAGGTGACCGGCCACGCCGGGGCCGAACAGGTCAGTCCCAAGGAAGGGCATGTCAGCTAATTTATGCTGGGTATCTGCTGGGAAGGAGAAAAGCCTCAGCCAAGCCCTGCGACGAGAGGCAACTGTGGAAGCCATAGAATGGGCACAAGAATCCCCAAGGTCTAGGGCCACCTGGAGCTGCTGTCTGACAACAGCACAGCCCTGATTCCCGGACCTGCTTGACCGTGGTCTGCATGTCCGTGGGGAGATGTGGGAGGACTTAGTCCAGCGACCCCAGAAGGGTGTGAGAGGTGTGTGCCATGACGGCGGCCAAACTTGCCTGACGAAGGCCCAATGAGGAAGTCGCACAGACCTTCCTGGCTGAATGGTCCAAAATTTTGGACTCCATCAGGAGGTCGGTCAGTGTTGGCCAAACTGCCAGTAAGCCTGAACACAGAGGCGGTCACCAGGCTCTCAGCAGAAGGGTGCTCTGTGAACCCCGCTAGGACCCCATGGGCAAAGCATATTTGCGTGCCATGCAGGCAGACTGAGCTGGACCAGAGGCAGGACACTGCCAAAGTTCTAGGGCCGGCCCAACAATGGCTTCGGCCACAGGAAAGACCTCCGGTGTATCCCCTCTCAAGGATATCTGTAAGAGGGTACTCTGCTTTCTTCTGGATTGGCTCCAGGGGCATCCCTGTAGACTAAAAGATGAGGGGGAGGACCCCTTGAAAGGACGAGGGACCTTCCTCAGTCTCTAGGCCAACAATCCATTCATCATCCCCTGGATGTCAATGTAGACCGGTGACGCTCGAATCCGAGGAATCTGGACACAACAGCCTACCGCCCATGTCACCTTCGGCTTGCAGAGGGTGAACTGGAGGTGACCATGACTGAAACATTGGGGGAGCCCGGTGTCTGGTCTGTCTTCCTTGGAAGGAGCCAGCCCCACAGGCTGTTTGAGCGGTGGTTCCACCACAATAGGCGGAGAGACCATTTTCGGCCAAACTGGGGGTATTGTTGGCTGGGGAACCAATATGATTGGCTCCAGAGGAGTCTGCATTGGCCTGGGAAGTGAAAGCTAAGTAATGGCCAAGGAGGAGGCCGTGGTAGGATTGGGCCTGGACAGAATTAGCTGCTGCCACATGAGGTCCTCGTAGTGCCGGAGTTTCTGTCGCAGCCTTTCCTCATCCGAGGACGACGACCAGTGGTGGCGCCTCTTCTTAGACTGCTTATGGCTCTTCCTCGGCCTGTCGGTCGAGGGGGTCCTAGACCTCGACCGAGATCAGGCATGCCGACTCGGTCGGTCAGGAGACACTGGCGGGGTCGGTGACTTCCAGGAGTCTGGGACCGGTTCCTCGATGGGGACTCCAGCAGGCTGGGTCTCATTGGGAAAAAAAAGGACCGAAGTCATCTCTAAGGAGTCGACCTAGGTAGATGACAAAGGCTCGAGAGGATCAAGGACGATTTCTACGTCGACCAGACCCTCAGTAGGCTACAAGGCAGTAAAGCCTACGGCCGGGGAAGTGATCTTGACCGCATGCTCCTCGGACTGAGACTGCTCCCGGTCCCAGGACTGTCTTCCTCTCTGGATCCTTCTCCCGCTTACAGGATCGAGACGAGTGCGAGCCCACAGGCACCTCTCCCTCTAGAAGGTGGAGGCCAGGTTGAGTGGAACGAAAAAGCTCCGAGAGCAATCAGCGGCACGAGCCGCTTGCATGAGTTTCAACTGCTCGGCGGAACCCGCAGCCGTGGAAACAGACCACCGGGCATCCTTGGATTTCACCGGGTTTCTCTTCTCTGGTCTCCCCAGTTTCAGGCGTGCAAGACGGTTGTCGAGAACGTTGGAATGAAAAGCCATGCATGATGAGGTGTCATTGCTGACGCTGAGGCAATACATGGACGCGGTGTGGGGATCGATATGCGACATCTGGCTGCACAGGCACCAGCAAAATCCGGGGGGGAAGATTTATCTATCATTGAAGCGGCAAACTTGCGATAGTTAATGCGAACAATGCAAATTTTCGGCAAAACCGAAGGTTTGAGAGCCAGGGTCTATGAAATGCAAGAGCACGAGGGAGGTAACCTGAATCTACCAGCAAAAAGGAAGATCTGGTGTCATGGGGCGGAGCTGAGGTATATACCACCCGGGTGGGTGGGAGGAGCCAGCTTGAAGACTTACGGTGATCCTTACAGTGTAAAGGGACATGCCAAAGAGTGTGGATGAACATATCCATGCTCCTAGAAGAGGTTTTGGCGGCTCTGCGGGTGGGGGAAAACAGATTTTATCGGATCCTGGGGAGTTTGCTTCTGCCTGGGAGGTGAAAGTACCAAGTAATGGCTGGGGTAAGAGCCGGGGTTAGCTTATGCCCGGACCAAAAAAAAAAAAAAAAAAAAATCAGCAGATGCCACGAGGTCCTCATAGTGTCGACCGAGTTTCTGCCAAAGCCTCTCCTCATCTGAGGACAAGGACGACTGATGGCGTCGCCTCTTTTTAGCGTGCCTTCCTTGGCCTGTCAGTCGAGGGGGTTCGAGACCTCAATTGAGATCGGGAAGGCCGACTCAGTCGCTCAGGAGACGCTGGTAAAACTACAGATTTCTGAGGATTGGGGACCACTTCCTCGGTGCATTTCCCAGCGGGCTGGGTCTCCTTGTCAAGGAAAGAAAGGACCAGAGTCGGATTCAGGGAGTCGACCGGAGTCTGCGACAAAGGGTTGATAGGTTGAGAATAATCTCAACGTCGATCGACTGGCTTGATGGTAAAGCTGAGAAGCCAGCATCCGAAGAGGCAATTTCAACTGCGGTCGAAATGTCTGGCTCCTGGGAACGAGATCTCTCCCGATCCCAAGACTGTCTGACGAGACTAACATGGTCCCGGGTCCCTACCACGGTTAGGGGACCGAGAGGAGTGCTTGCCCACAGGACTCTCACCCTTAGTCGGGAGAGAGTGGCACAAGTCTCTGAAGGAACTCAAGAAAGTGGAGCCCAAGTTGAGTGTAACGAAGAATCCCAGAGAGGAAGATTCAGCAGAGCAAGCCACTTCCCCCTCTATGGCCTGGATACGCTCCAACTGCTCGGTGGATCCCGCAGCTGCGGAAACCACCCACCGGGACTCCTTCAATTTCACCGGCGGGTTCTGTTTTTCGGGACTGCCCAATTTAAGGCATGCGAGATGGTCGTAGAGGATGTTAGGCTGAAAAGCGAGGCAGAACTTGCAGGTCATGATGTCATGGCTGACACCAATACAGTAGACGTAACACGGTGTGCTGGTCCATAAGCAATATCTTCTGGCCGAATGGGCACCGGCAAAATCTGGGTTAAGAGCTGTCTCCCATAATCAAGAAGCAAAACTGGCAACTAACGCGAGTAAGTTTAATTTTTGGTATAACCAAAGGTCGAGAAACCAGGGACTACAGAATGCGAGAGCACGATGGAGGCAGCCTGAATCTTCCATTGGAAAGGAAGATGGGATGGAGCCAAGGGTTATACCACCCAGGAGGGCGTATAAGTGTGCCATAACAGCCGAGCTTGCCTGATGGAGGCCTAGAGAGAAGGCTGCATAGACCTTCCTGGCAGTGTAGTCCAGTTTTATGGACTCCTTGTCCGGGGAAGTCTACTAGTGTCAGCAGAGCTGCCTGTGCGTCTGAACACAGAAGCGGTCACTAACCCCTCCACCAAGGGATGTTCTGTGAACCCCAAAAGGGACTCCATGGACACCACATACTTGCGGGTCATCTGGGAATATGGAGCTGGGCAAGAGGCAGGGAGCTGCCATAGCTCCAAAGCCGGGCCAACACTGGTCTCAGCCACTGGGAAAACTTTCATGGGGGTATCCCCTCTCAAGAATATCTGTAAGAGGGTACTCCATCCTTTTCTGGACAGGTTCCTGGGGCATCCACGTAGATTTGGAGATAAGGTGGAGAATTCCCAAAAATGACGAAGGGCCCTAATCCATTGACAGACTACCAACGGACTCATCATCCAGCGGATGAGTGTGGAGGTCGGATTAGGGACCAGTTCCTCGATGGGATTCACAGCTGGCTGGGTCTCATCAGGAAGAGGCAGGACCATGGTCCTAGTCAAAAGAGCTGTCGGCCTCGTCAGGCGACAATAGATCACTAGGATAGTTAGATCTCAACGGCATCGTCGATTGAGGCCTCGGCCGACTGACCAGATGGCAAAACCGAGAAACCAGCAGCTGAGAAAGCAATTTCGACCGAAGTAGAGACTGCAGTTTCCTTGGACCGAGACTGCTCATGATCCTAAGAACTTTTCCACAGGGATGAAGACTCTCTCGGTTCCTTGTCCTTTTTTACAGGACCAGGAGATACACGAGCCCGAAGGTCCCTCGCCCTTAGTGGGGAAGAGATTGGCACAACTCCCGAAAGGTCCCAGAGTATGTTGAGGGGAACGAAAACCAGAGAAAAGAGTTCTGCAGTCTGCGCCGCTTCTTCCTCGAAGGCCCGCATTTGTTCTAACTGCTCGGCGGACCTCGCAACCACAGAGACTACCCACCAGGCTTTTTTGGATTTCATTGGAGGATTACATTTCTCGGGCCTGCCCAACTTGAGGCATGCGAGACGATCGAGGACTTTCAGATGGAAAGCGAGACATCTCGCAAGCCTGGGTGTCATGGCCGACACCCAGGCAGTACAAGCATGAAGTATGAGGAGCAGTGCGAGACATTTTCTGGTCACATGGGCACTGGTGAAAACCGGGGAAAGATTTATCTTCCATGATCAAATAGCACAAATTGCAATCGCTAGCTCGAATGAGCCGAATCTTCAGAGGATCCGAAGAATTTGAAGCCAAGGCCTACAAAACACGGTAGCGGAGAGGAGGCAACCTGCATCTTCCAGCTGAAAGGAAAATCTGGCATCATGGGGCAAAGCAGGGGGCTATACCACCCGGGTGGGTGGGAGGAGCCAGCTTGAAAACCTTGGGCAAGAATTAACGGAGAAAGGGACATGCCAAGAAGTGTGGATGAACAACATATCCACATCCCTAGAAATGCCAATGTCCAAGGCTGTCTGGAGCGGGTGTCTAGCTAGTGCTTGACCTTGTTCCCGGATTGCCTTGACCGGTAGCTGCTTGTTGGCAGGCAGCTAAGGGAGTATGTTACTGAGCATCTCCAACATGAAATGACTGAAGTGGGCCATTATTTAGTTTTTGTTGACCAGGAAACGGCAGCTAGACAATTATGCCTATTTTCATCCTCGTCCTGGGGAGGGGAATACAGATGGATGCCAACTGACACTGATCCAGATTAAGCTGTTGGTGGTACTTTTTTTTAGTGAATGGAGGAAATTTGACCAGGACATCAGAGAAACTTTTCCAGAAGTGCCATGGGATCCAACATCCACCTGAACTACCGCCAGAATGGGCCGACAGGACCTCGATTTAATGCCTCATCTGAAAGATAGCACCTCAGGAGTGCAGCAACACCCTCCCCCCCCATGCTGCACCCAAGTGCCTGGTGTCAGGATAGAACCCACAGCCTTCTGATCTTCCAGCCTGAGAGGCAAGTGTGCAACCGACTGAACCACTGACACAGCATCAAGGTGCAGCTCGCCCGGCGAAGACCAAATGAGAACATCAAACTTCCTTTGCCACATAAGCAAGATTCTTTGACTCCCTGCTGTGGGGCTTGTCCATGTCCCCGGTTTTGCCATATTTCTGGAAAACTGAGCCTGAAACCAGACCTTCGGGCCAAGGGGTGGTCGGAGAATTTCGGCAAGGAGCCACATATTTGCGGACTGGGGGTGCCTGGCAGGATGCTAGATGCTCACAAAGCACCAAAGACAGTCCCATAACGGCCTCAGCCATAAGAAAGGTGACCTCCGGGGATCTGACCTGATCCAGGATGTCAGTACAAGGGCATTCAGCCTTTTTTTGAACTGGCACAAAAGGAGCGTTCATGGACTCCGACATGAGATGAACAGCCCCAAAAGACACCAGCCTGTGGTCAGTCAGTTCCTCAACTGATTCACGGTCGAATACGTTGTCTCCAAGAATTGCATGGAGGACTCAGAGACGGACGAGGATTTGTGAAGACTGCCCACGACCATTTCCCACCATGAACCACTCTGGAGTAATCAGAGTGGGAAATTTCCACTGACAACTAGCCTGGAAAATCAGTTTCTGGATGGTAGTCCTTGGTGAGGGCTCCTCACATAGGCAACTGTGGAAATGGTTCCACCCGCAGTGGAGAAAGTGGTCTCTGGTAGGCTTAACCGGCACCTGCCTGTCAACTGCAGGAGTCTGAGAAAGCCCTACTTTGCCCCAATGCCCACTGTTAGAAGAACTCATGGTAGTGCTTCCATATCTGGCTGTGAAGCCTCTCCCCCTCTGTAGAGGAGTGACGACGGTGATGCTTCCTGGTTAAATGAGATCAAGAGCTTGAGGACCCCTGATGTGGAGTAGTGCAGTATAGACAACCTGCACCGGCTTCAACCGCACGATCTCTGGCGAAGGCCGATACCAAGTAGCAACGACTGGGGATGCCAACTGTTTCACATCCAAGCGGCACTGGCCAGGGATACTAACTGTTCCACATCCTCCTGAATGAGAGAACCGGCATTCGGGAGATGGGTCTCCATTGATCCCGTCAGAATACAGCTTGATTGGGTCGAGAAAAATCTCACCCAACTGAATGACCAGTACAGAGGCTGGCAAATCTGACAGGAGTACTGTGGAACTAGCAACCTGCCTCATGGCCAATACAGGATCGACTGAAGCCGAGCGCTCAACAGCTGTCGAGTGGCTACGGAAGTCAAAGGAGCAGGAGGAGCAGGTGATGCTTCTTACTTTTTTGTTTCCTACCGGGACAGGCAAGGCTCTCCTCAAACTCCTGAGCGCCTGACACAGATCACAGAACTTTCCTGTGAAGGATGTTCCAATGCTGGCCCAGCTGCTAGAAGTGCTGAGGCAGGCGAGGTGCCTGAGCCACCTCTTCCATTCCTGTTAGTTGCACTGCAGACTCCGATCCAGTGGAGGCCACTTTGCGACGCCCCCCGGCCTGCAATTTTAGGTCTCGATCAGTCAACTGGCAGAGATGGCGGCAAGCATTGTTTCAGAGAGGTTGCAACTAGTAATGACATGTGCCAAGGCCAGGCAGTACAGATAACACATGTGGATCTCACTGCGACATCTTCTGCCGGGACTTGACACTATTTGAAGCCGGTGCGGGCGACACTTCCTTGATTCCATCGAGATCAAGCAGAACAGGTTAATAAAAAAAGTTTTTGTTTTAAAGAAGAAATTCACAAAGTTTGCCAAAAGTGTAGTTTACTAGGCCCAACACCACAGAGCTATGAAGGAGAAGACTCAACACTTCCAGTGGAAAGGATGATCTGATATCACAGGGCAGAGATAAGGAATATACCACACGGGAGGTGGGAAGAGCTTTGCAGGGGTTGACATTGGCACCGGGCTGCTAGCCAAATGCTGGTAGATTTTGTACTGGGTTAGTAAGATTTTCCTTTAGCCCTGCAGACTTGTACTGGACAAGGTAACGTTTCAGTAAGTACATCATCTGCGCTAGTGAAAAGGTCTGTGGGGCTAGTGAATTTTCTCAGTCACTAGCTCTGCTGGCTAATGGATGCAAAATTAAATTTCAACCCATGCTTTGCTTCCAAAAGTTCCAGTGAATCGGTTCTTAAGGAGCAACTGCCAATGTGTGGCTAAGTGAATCATATCCACACCCCTAGAATCTTTGCTCCAGGAGTGCAGAATGCTCTTCTTCCAAGGCAGACCTAAGGAGAGGAAGATCTCTGTGGCCATGGGGGACCTTAAAATATTTACATTACTATGTAATTTAATGGAGGTTTATATGGAATAGTATAAAAGGCCAATAAACCATTCAGCAGTAACAGATTCTTTTCCTACCTTTCCACAGCCAGGCACCTCAACACCATCGACAGGACGCGGAATCTCAATGGACTTCACAATTCCATATTTGCTGCACTCTTCACGTACGTCCTCCACAATCTCCTCATACTCTTCGTCGTCCAAGAGCTCCTCAGGTAGAACCATGTTCATCAGACACAGTATCTCTGTTGGATGGCCTCCCATCTGCACCTGAGAGCTCATTAAACCTGGAACCTGCAGCGTCACTGGAGTCTGGTTTATTGTGCTCTGTAGGGATAAGAGCAGAGAAACACATTACAGCTAGCATACATTACATGCTCAAACATGATCAATATCACATCAGCAACACATAACCTAATAGTCTTCAGGTGAGGCTACCTCTGGCTGGAAGCTGCAACACTGGACTTAAGATTTGCAAGAAAGCAAGTTGTGCTCACAACAGAGGGAGGTGAACCTTACAATTTTCTTTGGTTTGAAGCAGATTCCTTAGGAAAGGAAACATTCTTCAGGTGGAGGATACTTCTAACTGAAGGGTGAAATAAGGAACTTAGAATTATCAGAAAAGGCAGTCTTTCAATCAACAGAGGGAGGTGGAGATTGCTTTACTTTTGTTACAATTAAGATTTTCAGTGCAGGAAGAGTTTGAACCCACAGGGGCTGAATACTGTTTTCTGTGTCTGCCCTTCTGCACAGCTGACGTGTTTTGGGGCTGACTGCTTTCAGAGCACAAGTCACCAGGCTGTTTTGGGGCTGGGGAGGTTTACCTGTGTCTTACTTGAATGTTTGAATTTTTCTTTGTTTGATTAGCAGAGTATTTTCTCTGTCAAATTGTCGTGTAGGGCATCTTGCTGACAGGAAGGCACTCATCGCAGCAGTAGGTCAGAGCTTTTAGCAGATTGTTTCGTGAGGGCACAGTTTAGGCCCAAACCCTTCCCACCCATCACCCCACCAACCCCTGGAAATAGTTCCTTTATACCTGGGGTTCTGACATTTCCTCAAGAGGGCAAGGTGCATATCACTGTCACATCCTCTCTAGCACACTGCACTGACAATATAAGCATACACATTATATAAACATATATTTCTATATAACAAACCAATCACACACAAAAAAAACTAAACAAGGTAGACAGTTATGTGGGGAGTAGTGTAATGTAATGGCTGTGGAGCAGCAATCTTCTGGGAGTCTTTCTGGAGGCCGAGATGCTGCCCTGTTTGCAGACAACTATCTGCCCTGAGGAAGGAAGTTGCCCGTCTTTAGGTTGCACTGGGCAGTAGCAAGGGAACCTCCCCCATCCAGGGAGCACCAGAGCCACCACCACTACCTTAGAGGTTGCGAAGAAAGCACAGCAGTTGGACCACAGTGGGCTCAGGGAGGGTAAGGGTGGTGGAACAGAGGGCACACCCAGTCGGTTGTTCCACTCCACACACCATTCTAGGGAAGCATAGTTCCCCTATGGATGCACCCGCAAAGTTGACTAAGGAGGGTGCAGACAACTGTCACAAAGGAGGCCCTCAGGAAGGAGGCAGAGGGCAACACAGGGAAAGGAAGCAGCTCCTGGTGGGGGACTCTATTAGGGGGGTAGAACTGGAGGAAGCAGGGAAAACTGAAGTAAGGTGCCTGCCTGGTGCCATGGCTTGGAGGGACAGGAAGCGCATCCCTAAGATCACGAGAACAGTTGCACGGGAGTCTGAGCTGGATGTCATTGTCCACCTAGGGACAAATGACTTGGCTCATCATGAGATTAGAGCAGTGCAGAATGACTCTGTAGAGTTGGGGAGGGGCTTAAGACAAGTAGCACACACAGTATCCTTCTCAGAGGTGCTGCCTGTCAGTGGCAAGGGTGAGGCGAGGGTACTTTGCACCATGCAGTTTAACGAATGGTTGAAAAAAATGTTATGGAGCACAGACGTTTGGCTTCACTGGGGACTGGGGTTCCACCTGGAGGGACACCAGCCTATACTGGCAGGATGGTCTGCATCTGTCCAGGAAGGGAACAAGTCTTTTGGGCAATCAGTTTAAAAGCTTAATTGGCAAGCTTTTTAACTAGTCAAGGGGGGAGGCACCGATAAGCAGCAGGAAATTCCCAGCCTCTCCCTACAAAACAGGGTACCAAATGAGAAAAAGACCAAGGTAGAAAGGTCAGTGGGGGATGCTGCTACAGAAGGTAAAGCCATAAAAAAAATGGAAAGCAATGAGTACCAATGCCCGTAGTCTGGGTAACAAGCTTCCTGAATTAGTGGCCTTGATGGAGGAGGAACATCTGGATATCGTGGCAGTCACAGAAACATGGTACACACAGAACCATGACTGGACGTAAACATACCAGGATACACTATCTACAGGAGGGACAGGGAGGGTAAAAGAGGAGTAGTAGTAGCTCTTTACATAAGAGAAGAAATCAAAGCAACAGAACAAAAGGGTAAACAGGGAGGAGAAGCAGCACTGTGTGTCAATTTGGAGGCAGGCAATGGCACCACAATCCGCACAGGGGTTGTATATAAACCCCCCCCCTCAGGGGAGGAAATGACAAAGTATACTTAGAATGGCAGATAAATACAGGTTACTCACCTGTAACAGGAGTTCTAGGAATGGTATATGTTGTTCATCCACACTTACTGGCAGGTTCCTTGCCGCTTTAAATCTTGCCGGAAGGTCTTCAAGCTGGCTCCTCCCACCCACCCGGGTGGTAAAACTCTCGGCTCCGCCCCATGATGCCAGATCTGGCCTGCTGGAAGCTCAAGTTGTGCGTCGGCCGGGGAGGCCGGGTGGGTGGTGTGGATGAACAACATATACCATTCCTAGAACTCCTGTTACAGGATATGTTGTTCATCCACACTTATTGGCAGACTCCTAGCAGTTCTCCGGGAGGAGGGAGGCAAGCGCACCCCATAATACTTACTTGGGAAATAAGGACTGGAGAACGAGGCCCCAAAACCAGCATCCCGGCGTGACTCAAGGTCGATGTGGTAATGGGTAATAAAGGTGTGTGCTGACTTCCAGGTAGCAGCCCTGCAGATTTCCTGGATAGGGACGTCCCTGGAAGCAGCCACCGATGCAGCAGTATGCCGGGTAGAATGAGCTCTTATCCCTCTGGGAGGCTCCATGCCCGCCAACTCATAGCAGCGATCTATGCAGGAGGTGACCCACCTGCCTATCGTCCGCTTGGCTGCAGGTCTGCCAGATGCGGCTTCAGCGTAGGTGACAAACAGCTGGCGAACCTCTCCCCGAATTTCAGCCGTGCGCTCCTTATAATAAGCGAGCGCCCTTCTAGGGTCCAGAGTATGGAGCCTATATTAGGCCTCCGAGGTGTGATTGGGGTAGAACACCGGCAGAGTCAGCACCTGGTTAAGGTGAAACTCCGACACCACCTTGGAAGGAATTTCGGGTGGGCGCAGGACAACCTTGTCCCTGTGGAAGACCAGGTAAGAAGACTCGTGCAAAGCGCCTGGAGCTCTCCCATCCTTCTGGCTGACTTGATAGCCACCAAGAAGGCGGTCTTCCACGACAGGTGAGAGTTCACACCTGTGCATTGGTTCGAATGGCTTGCCCATGAGCTTTGCCAGTACCAGCGGTAGATCCCACGGAGGTGGAGGTTCTCGCAACGGAGGGGAAATGTGATGAAGGCCTTTGAAAAAGCGCCCGACCACCTTTTCCTGCGCCACCGACTGCTCCCGGCCCGCGCCCGGTAAGCAGAGATGGCTGCCAGGTGCACCTTTAGGGTCGTCGACCTAAGCCCTTGACTAGAAAGGGACCATAAATAGTCCAAAATGCTTGCCACAGAACAGGAGGAAGGGTCCAGGCCCTTGCCCTGACACCAAATGGAGAATCTCTTCCATTTGAAGGCGTAGCATTTTCTAGTCGACTCATACAGGACGCCTCAACTACATTGAGGACCTGCGGAAAGACCCAAGGCCTGGAACTCTAGCCGCTCAGGAACCAGGCCGTCAGGTGCAGGGATTGAAGGTCCGGATGGAACACCTTCCCCTGATTGACTGAGAGCAGGTCCGGGCGAGCTGGAAGCTGCCTCGGGAGCCTGGAGCTGAGGCTGAGGAGATCTGGGTACCAGAACTGGCGGGGCCAGTCTGGGGCTATCAGAATCACCTGCGCCTTGTCTCTCCTTGCTTTGAGAAGCACCTTGTGAATCAAGGGAAATGGGGGAAAGGCGTAGAAGAGGCCCGGGGTCCACAGCCTCAAGAAGGCATCCCCCTGCAGCGAGCCCTGCTGAGGGGGCGGGCATGAAACAGCCTCAGCTTCGCGTTCTCCCTGGAGGCAAACAGGTCCACCTGAGGTGTGCCCCAGTGGGAGAACAGATCTTGTACTACCTCCGGCAGGAGAGACCACTCATGAGATGCAGCCCCTATCCGGCTCAGGGCATCGGCCAGGGTGTTGGAGGCTCCTGCCACATGAATGGCTAGGAGATCCGCCTCCAGGCTGCGCACGAGTGACCAAATGCGGAGAGCTTCCTTGCATAGAAGCATGGAGCGCGTCCCGCCCTGGCGGTTCAGGTAGTACATGGTCATGGTATTGTCCATCTGGACTCTGACCACTTGACCCCGGAGAAACGGAGCAAAGGCGGTGAGAGCTAGGCGGACCGCTCGGAGCTCCAGCAGGTTGATGTGGCATCAGGACTCCCGCGGGGACCAGAGGCCGTGCACTCGGCGTTCCCCCAGATGGGCACCCCAACCCATCAGAGAGGCATCGGTCGATAGAGACACCGTCGGCTCGGGGCGGACTAACGGGATGCCCTCCTGCAGATGAGATGGAACGGTCCACCACTGGAGAGCGTTCCACATCTCCTGGGTCACTATCACTAGCTGGTCCAATGGATCGCAGTGTTGTGACCACTGGCTGGCCAGTCCCCACTGAAGGGGCGCATGTGCCAAGCGTGCCAGGACACGCTGGTACAGGCAGCCATGAGACAGGGCGCAGGAAGTCCCGGGCAGGCGCGGATGCCCAACCAGAAATGATTGGGCAAGGAGGTAAGAACCTCGGCCCTGTCCGCCGGGAGCCATGCTCTGGCTCGAAGAGAGTCGAGCTCTGCCCCGATGAACAGGATCACCTGCTTCGGCTCGAGTTCCGACTTGGCCTCGTTGATGAGAAGGCCGACTAGAGAGCAAACCTGGAGGGCCAGATCTCTGGACCGCTCCACCTCCTGTCTGGAGGGGGCTATCATCAGCCAATCGTCCAGGTAAGAGTACACCCGGACCCCTCGGCGCCGCAGGAATGCTGTCACCACTGCCATGCATTTGGTGAAGACCCTGGGAGCTGGAGATAAGCCGAAGGGCATGGCTTGGAACTCGAATAGGGATCCCTCCACTTGAAAGCGAAGGAATCTCCGATGTGACGGACGGACAGGGACGTGAAAGAACGCGTCCTGTAGGTCCAGAGAGCAGAACCACACGCCGTGTTCCAGAGATGGTATTATCTGTGCCAGGTGACCATTCTGAAGGTTCGAGACCTTAGGAACTTGTTCAGGTCGTGCAAGTCGAGAATGGGCGCCAGCCCCGTCCGTTCGGAACCAGGAAATACCTGGACACGAACCCCAGGTCTGAGGGGTCCTCTACCTCCCTTATCACCTCTTTTTGGAGGAGGAGAGCGATGTCGGCTCGACGAGCCGCCAGTGAGGCTGCGGACCCCGAGGTGAGACGGCTCTGAAGGGCGGGGCCTGCTCGAATTCTAGAGGCAGGCCATTTCCCACCACCTCCAGTACCCACCTGTCCGTGGTAACAGCGGACCAGGCAGAAAGGAAGTGTCGGAGCCGTCCCCCAACGGGGGGAACCAGGGGTAAGGTGACGGGGATGGGGGCGACACCCCTCAGCCCGTCACTGGGCAGGCTTGGAGGAGGGACCGGCCGAGGGACCTCCTGGGCCTTTTCCTCCCTGCTTCCTGTTGGAGGAAGCCGACAGCTTGGGTTTGGGATGCCAAGGTCGAGCATGCTGGCCCTGACGTTGCTGGGCGGGCGCAGAAGGACAAAAGGGCTTAGGCTGTGGCTTGCGGCCTTTGTCCTTCTCGATCCTCTGCAGGTGACCTTCCACCCCAGGGCCGAAGAGGTCAGTCCCCAAAAAGGGAACATCCGCCAACTTGTGCTGGGTATCCGAGGTAAAGGTGGATATCCTCAGCCAAGCCCGAGGACGCATGGCCACTGTGGCCGCCACAGACCTGGCACATGAGTCCCCGATGTCTAAAGCAGTCTGGAGCTGCTGTTTGGCCACTGCCCTGCCCTGGTCCCGCACCTGCCTGACCGTAGTCTGCAGATCCGCGGGAAGATGAGGACGACCTCATCCAGGGAGCCCAACAGGGCATGAGAAAAATGTGCCATGAGGGCGGCCGAACTGGCCTGACGAAGACAGAGAGAGGACGCAGCATAGACTTTTCGCCCAGCATAATCCAATTTCTTGGATTCCTTGTCGGGAGGCTTGTCCACATCCCTGGCGTTCCCGGCACGACGGAAAACGCTGTCGGTAACCAACCACTCCGCAGAGGGGTGTTCCGAAAAACCGGACAGGGAACCGGTAGGGACCGCATACTTCCTGGCCATTCTGGCCGAAGGCGCAGGGCAGGAAGCAGGGCGCTGCCAAAGCTCCAAGGCCGGACCCACTATGGCCTCGGCCACCGGAAAGGCCTCCGTAGGAGAATTCCCTCGGTCCAGAATCTCCGTGATGGGATACCTAGCCCGTTTAGAAACGGGTTCGAGCTTCATCCCGGTGGACTCTGAGATGAGGCGAAGCAATCCTAAAAGGACAAAGGGCTATCGTCCACTGACTGTCCTCCGAGGACTCCAAGTCCATGCGCTTGGAGAAAGGGAGGAATCATCCTCGGACCGGAAGAGTCCTCAAGAGCTGCCTCAAGCCTAAGCCACCCTCCACCTGCCGAGGTTTATCGGGAGTGAGGGTGACAGACAGCCTATGGGACAAACCCATAGCCGACCGAGAATTTTTGGTCGGAGCCCCAACTAACGGCTGTGGAGGCAGAGGTTCCACCAGAATCGGTGGGGCAGCTGGAATTGGCCGAACAACCGGCCTGGGAACAGGCTCCTCGGCTACGAGGGGTTGTTTCGGCCGCTCGGTGACAGCCACTTAATGGCGGGAAGGCGACTGGGTGGCTTATTCCCAGTCAAAGGAGCTGTTGCCATGAGCTCCTCGTGCCTCCGGCGCAACTTTACGCGAAGCCTCCCTCGTCCGAGGAGGAAGGCGGTGCAGCTTGCCGCGGTCGCCTATGATGGCGGGATCGGTTGGACCGGGGATGTCGAGACCGAGACCGAGGAGTCTCGACTAGGCCGAGGAAGGCGAGGAGAAGTGTCGGAGGTGGCCTCCTCGGCTCGGGCAGTCCACAGGAGGCCCCGGAACCGGAGGCACAGTCGAGCCGACGGGATCCTCAACTCCCACCGGGGGAACCGGGGAGAGGGGATTCTCAGCTTCTCCAGCCGACAACCCGTCTAACGGATCGAGAAAAATCTCGACCGCGTCGACAGGAGTCTGTCAACTGGCCTGAAGGGGACACCGTGAGACCAGTGGCGGAAGCTGAGGGGTCGACCGAAGTCGACTGTCGACAAGAAGGGGAGGGGGATCTTTCCCGCTCCCAAGAGCGTCGACGGTGAGACTTACTCTTGCTCTTTTTGGACCTGAAAAAGGGTCCAGAAGAAGTTGGACCCTCACCTTTGGTCGAGAGGGTCAGACAAAGCTCCTTGAAAGAAGCAGAGTCACGAGGCACCGAGAGAGGCGGGACAAATGCCGCAGCCGAGGTAGGCGGCCCGCGCCGCCTCCTCTTCGAGGCGATCATCTGCTCGAGCTGATCCGCCAAGCCTTCATGGCAGCGGACACAGCCAACGGCAGACCTCTTTAGATTTCACGGTGGAATTCTCTTCTCGGGCGCCCCAGTTGTATTAGGGCAGCACGGCCTTCAAGGACGAGGTCAAAAGGACGAAGCACAAGTCGCAGGGCCTAAGGGTCGTGCTCAAGGCCCAGCAGTAGACGACGCGGAGTGCGGATCCGTCCTGAGACATCTTCTGCCTGCAAGGGCACCTCCGGAAACCGAGGTCGATTTGTCCATCGTGGCCGTGAGGAAAGAAGACCGTAGTCTTTTATGCAAAAACTTTTTATTTGAACTTTCGAAGAATTAGGAACCAGTCTTATCACGCAGGCGTTAAAGGGAACCGAGCTTCCAAGCGGTAAGGAAGATCTGGCGTCATGGGGCAGAGCCGAGGGTTTTACCACCCGGGTGGGTGGGAGGAGCCAGCTTGAAGACCTTCCGGCAAGATTTAAAGCGGCAAGGAACCTGCCAATAAGTGTGGATGAACAACATATCCATGTCCCTAGAACCAGTCTTATACGCAGAGCATTAAAGAGGGAACCCGAAGCCCAAGCGTAAGGAAGATCTACGCCATGGGCAGAGCAGAGAGTTTTACCACCGGTGGGAGGGAGGAGCCAGCATGAAGACCTTCCAGCAAGATTTAAAGCAGCAAGGAACCTGCCAATAAGTGTGGATTGAACAACATACCCATGTCCCTAGAAGGAAGTATTTTTTCACAGAGAAGTTTGTGGATGCATGGAATGGCCTTCCGGAAGAGGTTGTGGAGTCAAAAACAGTGGTTGAATTTAAGCATGCATGGGACAGCCATGAGGCAATTCTAGGGGGTGGGGGTAGAAAGAAGTAGGCTGTTGGTTAACTAGGATCTGCAGCTTATCCATTAGGTAGAAAATGGACAGACTGGGTGGGCCAAGCGGTCCTTATCTGCCATCAAATTCTATGTTTCTAAGGCTCCAGATAAGGCGAGTACCAATCTATTTGACACCTAATTTTAGAAAATACTCTTTGGAAATGTTTTTTAATGAGTACCAGTACTCACCCAACATTTGTGAATGCTCCACATTTCATAAAATAGTGCTTCATGACTTAACTGGTGATTCTAATGGAGCATTTTTTCCAGATTTATAGCATTTGCACGTATCTCAATTTTGTTTTATTCACTATATTTTAAAAAACGTGAGTAAATTACTCCTGCCTGCCAACATTATCTGAGGCATTGCACATCAGAGTGTTGATAACAGTGCCCTAGGCATGTCTTGCAATTTTTAATGAAATATTATGTATGAACTTTGAGAGCACTGATACTTCCCAAAGCATGTAATACTGCTAAAAACAACAAAGTGATGCACAACACTAATGGTGCTTCGACAGAAGCATGCGTTTTTTCAGGTTTGTAACTTCAGTTTTGCTCAATATAAAAATGGTGAAGAAATTTACTGGCCCATCATACTTATCTGCATACAACACAAGAAAAAATTACTTACCTGCAGTAATGTTATTTCTTCCAAGGGACCCCTCTCACTAGATTTAACACAGAATCTTCAGTCCCTCGCTGGAGCTTGCCCCAGTGCTTCGAACGTTATGCTAAGAAATGCAGAACACCATTCAAACTCTGCTGTGTGCACACACTCACCTCTGCCTTGTAACGGCAGGTTTATTTCTCCAGCTAAGGTGAGTGGCGACCACTACAGCTAGCACATACAAAGGGGGAACAAAGGTTTTAGAAAGAAAGTACAGTTACGTTAAGAACTTGCAGTAACAGTAGATCTTCAAGCGGCAGGACCCACGGTAAAATTTCTAGCTAGCGGTCCCTGGCGAAGACCGCCCCAGTTCAGGTGACCAGCGTCGGGAGGCGTCGGTATAAAGGCGGTCCCTGGCGCTCGCCTTCCAGTTCTCTCCGCCAAATGAGGCCCGACCGAGGGAGCAGATATCTCCTCCCCCCTCCCAAACTGGAAAAGAGGAGCTGAAAAAGCTTAGGCGGTTGGAGGGCGGGAAGGTATTACCTACTGCAAGAGCCTCTCTCGAAAATCTACTGTTCTCTCTACTGTATGGTAAGTTCTTACGTAACTGTACTATCTTACTTCGAGAGGGCTCTTGCAGTAGGTAATTACATATAGGACTGAATCCCAGGCAGTCTGGAACAAAGAGAGGCACCGGGAGGAGGAAAACTACTCCAAGAAGCAGTTCTAGCTGTGCAAGCTTCAAGATAAGAGGCCTTGCAGAACAGACAGCCCGAAGCCTGCTCTACGGCGAGAGGCAATATCCAAACTGTAGTGTTTAGTAAAGGTATGGACGGAAGTCCAGATAGCGGCAGCACAGATATCTGCCACTGACACATTCTTGAAACAAGCCGCTGAGGCAGCTATTTCTCTGGTGGAATGAACTCTTACTTGACCCGGGAGGGTCTTCTTGTATTTGTCATAACAGAAAATGATTCAATGAGCCAACCACTTAGACAGACATTGCTTAGAAACAGCACTGCCTTCCCGTTTATGAGCAATAGAGACAAACAATTGATCAGTCTTTCTGAGATCCTTCGTCCTGTTGTAGTATCTCAGAATCCAGTAAACATCCACAGTATGGCGTAAACACTCCCCTTGAGTAGAGTACTGCGTGAAAAAGGCGGGTAACTCTATGGACTGATTTAGAGTGGACTCCGCTACTACTTTAGGGAGAAACTTGGGGTTCGTGCGCAGAGCAACACGTTCCTTGTGAAAACTCAAGTATGGAATTTTACACATCAGGGCCTGTAGCTCGGAAATTCTCCGAGCTGAAGTAATAGCCACCAGGAAGAGAGTCCTCCACGAAAGGAACTTCAATTCCGCGGGAGCTGCCTGTTCAAAGGGAGGCAGAGTAAGTTTCTCAAAAACAAAGTTCAAGTCCCAAGGGGGAGCATGAGCACGAATAGGGAGTCTCAGATGGAGAACCCCTCTGAGAAAGGTCTTAGAGACCTCCAATTGAGCAAATGTCTTGTCTGCAAAGCAGACATGATAGGCCGACATGGCCGCCATGTGTACCTTCAGAGAAGAATGACTGAGACCCAGGTCAAACAGATGACGTAGATACTCCAGCAGAAGCCCCGCTGAACAGAAGGGTTCAATATTCTTGGAATTAGCCCAGGTAGTGAATCTTTTGCACTTCATGGCGTAGGTGGATCTAGTGGAGGGTTTCCTAACCTCCACCAAAATCTCCGCCACTTGGGGAGACACCCAGAAACGGGACTGAGCTAAGTCTGCAGAAGCCAGGTGTGCAGCTGAAGAGATCTGAGGCCTGGATGGATCAGGGTCCCCTGATCCTGGGTCAATAAACCTCGAGATAGAGGAAGAGGATGATTCTCTGAGTACTGTTATAGAAGAAAGAACTAAACTTGCCTGGGCGAAAAAGGAGCAATCAGAATAATTCATGCTCCTTCTGAAGCTAGTTTCTGCAAGACTCATGGGATAAGTAGAATTGGGGAAAGGCACAGGCAGAATCTGTCCTTCCAGTCTAGAGACAGTGTCTCTCTCCAGAAAATGTTTCGCTCTGGAACGAGCGAGCAGAAGACGGGAAGTTTGGCGTTTAGAGGGGATGCAAACAAGTCGCCCTGAGGTGTTCCCCAAAGTCGGAAGATATTGTCTAATACCCCTTGGTCCAGTTCCCACTCATGAGTCAGGGCAGAAGAGCGACTTAGCTTGTCTGCCAGGGTGTTGTCGACTCCCGGAACATGAACTGCCGTGAGGTGAAGGTCGTGTTGTGTTGCCCAATCCCAAACCCTCATTGCTTCCCTGCAAAGAGGGTAGGACCGAGTCCCCCCTTTTTTTTGATGTACCAAACCACGCACATGTCCGTCTGCACAGCTAGGTGGCCGGGAAGGATGTATTGGTGAAGGGCTTGGAGAGCATACAACACTGCCTGAAGCTCGAGCACACTGATACGGAGAGCTTGTTCGAGCTTGGACCAGGAGCCCTGGGTCCGATGGGGGGCCTAGATGGGCTCCCCAACCTTCGCCCGAGGCATCTGTGGTTAGAGTCTGGGAGGGGGGAGGATGAAAGAAAGGAACTCCCCGAAACAGTTTCTCTTGAACCATCCACCACCGCAAGCCTCGAAGCATCGTCGAGAAGACCAGAACTGGGTGATCTAAGTCATCCACTAACTGATCCCATTGGGAGCGGGGAGTCCACTGAGAAACTCTCATGTGGAGTCGAGCGCGAGGAACTGTCGGGATAGCAGCCGCCATGATCCCAAGATGGCGAAGGACTGACCTTGAACAGACCCGCCTGCAGCCAGACAGCAGACTTATCTGAGTCTGGAAGGTGGACGCCCTGTCCGGTGGCAGGAAGGCCCTGCCTGTGGTCGTGTCTAGAATCGTCCCGATAAACTGTAGTCTCTGGGATGGGCTCAGGTGAGACTTGGAATGGTTGATGGTAATACCCAGGCAGGCAAAAACCTGCTGGGTAAGGGAGAGGCAGTGCAGGAGTTCCTCCCTGGACGAGGCCACCAGGAGCCAATTGTCCAGGTACGGGAAAACCTGCACCCCCCTGGTACGCAGGTAGGCCACCACCACTGCCAGGCATTTGGTAAACACTCGGGGCGCCAAGGATAGGCCAAACGGAAGCGCCTTGAATTGGTAGTGGTCCCCCTGGAACGCAAAATGAAGGTATTTGCGGTGAGACGGGCGAATGGAAATGTGCAGGTAAGCGTCCTGCATATCCAGGGCACACAGCCATTGACCCAGCCGGAAGAGGGGCAGAAGGCTCTGCAAAGAGAGCATCCTGAACCTTTTGTATTCCACAATGAGATTCAGGGAACTGAGGTCCAGAATTGGTCTGAGATCTCCTGTCTTCTTTGGGACAAGGAAGAAATGGGAATAGTAACCCGTCCCTTGCAGACGAAGGGGGACGGGTTCTATTACTTGTTTCAGAAGTAGAGCTGAAATTTCCTCCTGGACCAAAAGGAAGTGTTCCCTTGAATACGACTACTTTAGAGGGGGGTGGTGAGGTGGTTTCTGAAGAAACTATCGAGTGTCCTTCTGGGATCAGCTCGAGCACCCAAGAATCTGATGTTATCCTCTCCCAGCCCGGAAGGTGGAGAGAAAACCTCCCTCTTACGGGTTCGTCCGGAGGCTGTGAGAGAGGGAAGGAGTCGGGTGGTGTGGGGCAGCGCCGCAGCTGAAGCACCTGTTGCTTTTTTGGCCGGGGGGGGGAACTTGGCAGCTGTGGGGGCTCGGCGATTTGTGGCCCGCCTTCCCTGGGGTTTCGCCTTGGGACGATTTCCATCTGCAAAAGGGACGGCGCTGCTGCTGGTGGGGGCGGTACATGGAGTCAACAGACTTCAGTGCCATCCCCTTCTCCTGCAAATCGGTGATGCCGAAAAGCACCGACTCCCGGAATGGCGCTTCCTGGATAGCGGATTGCACTTCCAGGACCAACCCTGACACACGGAGCCAAGCATGACGCCACGTAAGCTCTGGCATGAAAGCTGAGTCTGGCCCAGCAGTGTCCACTGCATCACAGGTCACACGAAGCATGTGTCGACTGGCCAAACGTGCAGAGCGGACAAGATCAGCCAACTCCTGCTTGGCTTGGGAGTCTGGCAAGGAGTCCAGTTTAGCTTCCCCCTGAGTCAGAATGGCCTTCGGGTAGTCTCCTATACGGCAGACATAATTCAGGGCCCTAATCCCCAGAATGGAGGAAGCAAAGATCTTCTTTCCATACTGGTCCAGAAGGCGGGATTCTTTGTCAGGTGGCGACGAGTTGAGGTGTTTTGGGTTGGCTGACCGGCTGTGAGCTGCGCTAATCACGACTGAGTCGGCGCGAGGGTGAGAATCTAGAAAATCACCCCCCTCGGGAGCCTGGTATAGCCTATTCGACTTCCGTGGAAGTGGGGCTACAGCTGACTGCTGTTTCCATATGGTGGTGACGAGGTTGGCATGAGGCTCTATCCAGGGTGGCACCAAGGTAGGAGCGGTCACGGGCAGATCCAGATGCTCAGCAAGTTTCAGACGCTGAGGATCTGGTTCCAAAGAGTGCCACTGATGAACCTCCTGGATTTTCCTAAGCAATTCTGTAAAAGAAGGATCTCCCGGAGGAGACTTCGGAGGAGTCCTTGGCCTGGACTTGATGGAGAGCGTGGCTGATCGTCCCTTTCAGAGCAACCATCGGAGGAATCCGAGGAGTCTGAGGGTGAAGAAGACGAAAAAGACTCCCTTTCCTGAACAGGGGGAAGAACGGACCCCTTGGGAAGCCCCCGGGGAAGCGTATCCTGCCCCTCTCTGGACCCAGACAGAAGAGCCCTGGAGTCCGGAGGTGGTGAAGGAGAGTGCCGCCTTGGACGTACGGGAACCTAAGACGGCACCATCGTCTGTAGGCGGCTCTCTACCTCCCTGGTGAGCTGAGCCTTGGCCTCAGCCCACCAGGAGGCCAGAGTCTCCTGCAAGTCCACCGGCAGCTGTGGGGGCCGTGAAGGAGGCAGCAGGGGATAAAGATACGGGTTGTATCCATATGGAGAGTATCCAAAACCTGGGTGCGGACAGCCCGGCGTTGGGTATTGCGGCGTCTGGTACTGCGGCTCCAGATACTGTGGTCCCGGGCACGTCTGCACCGGATAGGATGGAGGGTACCCGGGAGCCGAAGGAGCTGCCGGAGCAGACGGCCGGGCCAGTGGCCTCACGGGCGGATCCAAGTTGGAGGCCCGGCGGTGGGGCGACATCCGGAAGCGGGAAGTCTGCCAGAGTCGGTAGAACTGGCGTTGGGTACAGTAGTCAGATCCGGCGTACCCACAGGAGGACGGTCCGACGGAGGAAGGTCTCCAGCGTCACCCAGGGATGGAGGGGAAAAATCCCCAGGGTCGGGCTGGGGGGGGACTCCAGGTCCCCGGACGGCAGCAAAGGCTGCAGAGAACCGGGAGCGATGGACGTAGGGAGGTCGTCGGTTCAGTTGCCGACGGGCAGGCGAACAGATATACAGCTTCGTGAGTTCGGTGGGCACCAGAGGAGCCTGCGTCCGGCTTATGGGAGCCTTCACGGAGGCAGACCGAGGAGGAGGAGGATCGGCCTGGTCCGATGGAAATGGGGCCAGCCTCAAGGGTCGCATCTTACCAGCCTTTCTCCGCTGACGGAGTCCACCGTCTCAAGGTGCCTGCAAGGCCAAAGCGCCGAGCCAGATGGACGGGCCGCCTCGGGAGGCCACTGAGGTGCGGTCCCCGGAGGACGCACAGGACCGACAGCTCCCGAGGGAGACGGTAGAGGAGCCCTTGTCCCAGTGCCTCTCTTCCTCCTTCTTCCAATCGCCTTGGAAGTGGACGCCTGCCTCAGTTTTTTGAGCTCCTTCTTCATAGAACTCATCTTTTTCTTCAAAATATGGGCTTCCAGGGATTGCTGCCACCTTTTCCGGGTAGCCGCGTTGAAGCTGAGGCAGTGCTGGCACTTCTTGACCAGGTGATCGGGGCCTAAGCAGAACAGGCACAGGGAATGGCCGTCCTTGTCCGGGAGTTGGGCGCCGCACAAGTCGCACTTAGTTTTGTGCTCAGAGGGTGTATGGGATGACATACACCGACGATGACCTGACGTTAATCGAAAAAAATCAAAGTACTTCGGTAAAAACCGGAGGGTAGGCTGACGAAGCAACAAACTTTTCAGCGGTAGCTACTTGCAGACTATGACGGCAGGAAAGAACTGGAAGGCGGGCGCCAGGGACCGCCCCTTTATACCGACATCTCCTGATGCTGGTCACCTGACGTGGGGGCGGTCCCTCGCCAGGGACTGCTAGCTAGAAATTTTTCAGTGCGGTCCTGCCGCCGTCAGTCCTATATGTTAACTACCTACTGCAAGAGCCGTCTCAAAGTAAGAGCTTCCACTACGGCAAGAAAAATAAACTGCCAGAACCACAGAATAACAGCTGTAAACTATGCGATAAGTAATGCTCAAGCAATCAAAGAAAAGTACAGTTACATAAGAACTTACCGCAACAGAAGAAAACCGAGGATTATGGGGGACTGCCTCCATATGTACTACGCCTGACGTCAGGAGTGGGGCTGACGTCGGAGGCGGTCTCCGCTGAATAATGCTAGATATAAAATTTTCCGTGGGGTCCTGGCGCCTGCCGGCTTCAGTCCTAATGGTGTAACCTGCTGCAAGAGCAGTTTCTCTAAGATCCAAATCTGCCTGGGCCAAAAGGGCGCCACCAGAATAAGGGACGCCCGCTCTTGTCGGAGCTTCAATAGAACCCTCTGGATCAAAGGAAAGGGTGGGAGAGCGTAGAGACACCTGCCCATCCAAGAGAGGGACAACGCATCTTGCCAGAAAACACCAAGACCTGGATCAAGTGAGCAGAAAATACAGGTTACTCACCTGTAACAGGAGTTCTAGGAATGGTATATGTTGTTCATCCACACTCATTGGCAGGTATCCTTGCCGCTTTAAATCTTGCCGGAAGGTCTTCAAGCTTGCTCCTCCCACCCACCCGGGTGGTATAACTCTCGGCTCCGCCCCATGACGCCAGATCTGGCCCGCTGGAAGCTCAGGTTGTGCGTCGAAGCCGGGGAGGTCGGGTGGGTCGTGTGGATGAACAACATATACCATTCCTAGAACTCCTGTTACAGGTGAGTAACCTGTATTTCTAGGGACATGGATATGTTGTTCATCCCACTCATATGGCAGACTCCTAGCAGTTCTCCGGGAGGAGGAGGCAAGGCGCACACCCCAATACTTACTTGGGAAAAGAGACTGGAGAACCGAGGCCCCAAAACCAGCATCCCGGCGTGACTCAAGGTCGATGTGGTAATGGGTAATGAAGGTGTTTGCTGACTTCCAGGTAGCAGCCCTGCAGATTTCCTGGATAGGGACGTCCCTGGAAGCAGCCACCGTTGCAGCAGTATGGCGGGTAGAATGAGCTCTTATCCCTCTGGGAGGCTCCATGCCCGCCAACTTATAACGAGATCTATGCAGGAGGTTACCCACCTGCTTATCGTCCGCTTGGCTGCAGGTCTGCCAGATCTTGACTTCAGCGTGGTGACAAACAGCTGGCGAACCTCTCCCGAATTTCAGCCGTCGCTCCTTATAATAGCGGCCCTTCTAGGGTCCAGAGTATGGAGCCTATATTCGACCTCCGAGGTGTGATTGGGGTAGAACACCGGCAGAGTCAACACCTGGTTAAGGTGAAACTCCGACACCACCTTCGGAAGGAATTTCGGGTGGGGGCGCAGGACAACCTTGTCCCTGTGGAAGACCAGGTAAGGAGACTCGATGGAGCGCCTGGAGCTCTCCCATCCTTCTGGCTGACGTGATAGCCACCAAGAAGGCGGTCTTCCACACAGGTGAGAGAGCACACCTGTGCATAGGTTCGAATGGCTTGCCCATGAGCTTTGCCAGTACCAGCAGTAGATCCCACGGAGGTGGGGTTCCCGACTGGAGGGAAATGTGATCAAGGCCTTTGAAAAGCGCCAGACCACCTTCTCCTGCGCCACTGACTGCTTCCCGCCCGCGTCCGTAAGCAGAGATGGCTGCCAGGTGCACCCTTAGGGTCGTCGACCCTAAGCCCTTGACTAGAAGGGACCATAAATAGTCCAAGATGCTTGCCAAGGAACAGGAGGAAGGGTCCAAGCCCTTGCCCTGACACCAAATGGAGAATCTCTTCCATTTGAAGGCGTAGCATTTTCTGGTCGACTATACGGGACGCCTCAACTACATTGAGGACCTCGTCGGAAAGACCCAAGGCCTGGAACTCTAGCCGCTCAGGAACCAGGCCGTCAGGTGCAGGGATTGAAGGTCCGGATGGAACACCTTCCCCTGATTGACTGAGAGCAGGTCCGGGCGAGCTGGAAGCTGCCTCGGGAGCCTGGAGCTGAGGCTGAGGAGATCTGGGTACCAGAACTGGCGGGGCCAGTCTGGGGCTATCAGAATCACCTGCGCCTTGTCCCTCCTTGCTTTGAGAAGCACCTTGTGAATCAAGGGAAATGGGGGAAAGGCGTAGAAGAGGCCCGGGGTCCACAGCCTCGAGAAGGCATCCCCCTGCAGCGAGCCCTGCTGAGGGGGGCGGGCATGAAACAGCCTCAGCTTCGCGTTCTCCCTGGAGGCAAACAGGTCCACCTGAGGTGTGCCCCAGTGGGAGAACAGATCTTGTACTACCTCCGGCAGGAGAGACCACTCGTGAGATCAGCCCCTATCCGGCTCAGGGCACCGGCCAGGGTGTTGGAGGCTCCTGCCACATGAATGGCTAGGAGATCCGCCTCCAGGCTGCGCACGAGTGACCAAATGCGGAGAGCTTCCTTGCATAGAAGCATGGAGCGCGTCCCGCCCTGGCGGTTCAGGTAGTACATGGTCATGGTATTGTCCATCTGGACTCTGACCACTTGACCCCGGAGAAACGGAGCAAAGGCGGTGAGAGCTAGGCGGACCGCTCGGAGCTCCAGCAGGTTGATGTGGCATCAGGACTCTCGCGGGACCAGAGGCCGTGCACTCCGGCGTTCCCCAGATGGGCACCCAACCCATCGAGAGGCATCGGTCGATAGAGACCCGTCGGCTCGGGCGGACTAACGGGATGCCCTCCTGCAGATGAGATGGAGCGGTCCACCACTGGAGGCGTTCCACATCTCCTGGGTCACTATCACTAGCTGGTCCAATGGATCGCAGTGTTGTGACCACTGGCTGGCCAGTCCCCACTGAAGGGGGCGCATGTGCCAGCGTGCCCAACGGACCACGCTGGTACAGGCCGCCATGAGACCCAGGAGGCGCGGGAAGTCCCGGCAGGGCACAATTGCCCAACCAGAAATGATCGGGCAAAGGAGGAAAGAACCTCGGCCCTGTCCGCCGGGCCATGCTCTGGCTCGAGAGAGTCGAGCTCTGCCCGATGAACAGAATCACCTGCTTTGGCTCGAGTTCCGACTTGGCCTCGTTGATGAGAAGGCCGACTTGAGAGCAAACCTGGAGGGCCAGATCTCTGGACCGCTCCACCTCCTGTCTGGAGGGGGCTATCATCAGCCAATCGTCCAGGTAAGGGTACACCCGGACCCCTCGGCGCCGCAGGAATGCTGTCACCACTGCCATGCATTTGGTGAAGACCCTGGGAGCTGGAGATAAGCCGAAGGGCATGGCTTGGAACTCGAGAGGGATCCCTCCACTTGAAGCGAAGGAATCTCGATGTGGCGGACGGACAGGGACGTGAAAGAAGCAGCGTCCTGTAGGTCCAGAGAGCAGAACCACCGCCGTGTTCCAGAGATGGTATTATCTGTGCCAGGTGACCATCCTGAAGGTTCGAGACCTTAGGAACTTGTTCAGGTCGTGCAAGTCGAGAATGGGCGCCAGCCCCGTCCGTTCGGAACCAGGAAATACCTGGACACGAACCCCAGGTCTGAGGGGTCCTCTACCTCCCTTATCACCTCTTTTTGGAGGAGGAGAGCGATGTCGGCTCGACGAGCCGCCAGTGAGGCTGCGGACCCCGAGGTGAGACGGCTCTGAAGGGCGGGGCCTGCTCGAATTCTAGAGGCAGGCCATTTCCCACCACCTCCAGTACCCACCTGTCCGTGGTAACAGCGGACCAGGCAGAAAGGGAGTGTCGGAGACGTCCCCCAGGGGAACCAGGGTGGGTGGCGGGGATGGGGGCGACACCCCTCAGCCCGTCACTGGGCAGGCTTGGAGGAGGGACCGGCCGAGGGACCTCCTGGGCCTTTTCCTCCCTGCTTCCTGTTGGAGGAAGCCGACAGCTTGGGTTTGGGATGCCAAGCTCGAGCCTGCTGGCCCTGGCGTTGCTGGGCAGGCGCAGAAGGACAAAGGGCTTAGGCTGTGGCTTGCGGCCTTTGTCCTTCTCGATCCTCTGCAGGTGACCTTCCACCCCAGGGCCGAAGGTCAGTCCCAAAAGGAACATCCGCCAACTTGTGCTGGGTATCCGAGGTAAAGGTGGATATCCTCAGCCAAGCCACGACGCGCATGGCCACTGTGGCCGCCACAGACCTGGCACATGAGTCCCGATGTCTAAAGCAGTCTGGAGCTGCTGTTTGGCCACTGCCCTGCCCTGGTCCCGCACCTGCCTGACCGTAGTCTGCAGATCAGCGGGAAGATGAGAGGCGACCTCATCCAGGGGAGCCCAACAGGGCATGAGAAAAATGTGCCATGAGGGCGGCCGAACTGGCCTGACGAAGACAGAGAGAGGACGCAGCATAGACTTTTCGCCCAGCATAATCCAATTTCTTGGATTCCTTGTCGGGAGGCTTGTCCACATCCCTGGCGTTCCCGGCACGCCGGAAAACGCTGTCGGTAACCAACCCCTCAGCAGAGGGGTGTTCCGAAAAACCGGACAGGGAACCGGTAGGGACCGCATACTTCCTGGCCATTCTGGCCGAAGGCGCAGGGCAGGAAGCAGGGCGCTGCCAAAGCTCCAAGGCCGGACCCACTATGGCCTCGGCCACCGGAAAGGCCTCCGTAGGAGAATTCCCTCGGTCCAGAATCTCCGTGACGGGATACCTAGCCCGTTTAGAAACGGGTTCGAGCTTCATCCCGGTGGACTCTGAGATGAGACGAAGCAATCCTAAAAAGGACAAAGGGCTATCGTCCACTGACTGTCCTCCCGAGGACTCCAAGTCCATGCGCTTGGAGAAAAGGGAGGAATCATCCTCGGACCCGGAAGAGTCCTCAAAGAGCTGCCTCAAGCCTAAGCCACCCTCCACCTGCCGAGGTTTATCGGGAGTGAGGGTGACAGACAACCTATAGGGCAGCCATAGCCGACCGAGAATTTTTGGTGGAGCCCCAACTACGGCTGTGGAGGCAGAGGTTCCACCAGAATCGGTGGGGCAGCTGGAATTGGCCGAACAACCGGCCTGGGAACAGGCTCCTCGGCTACGAGGGGTTGTTTCGGCAGCTCGGTGACAACCACTTAATGGCGGGAAGGCGACTGGGTCGGCTTATTCCCAGTCAAAGGAGCTGTTGCCATGAGCTCCTCGTGCCTCCGGCGCAACTTTACTCGAAGCCTCCCTCGTCCGAGGAGGAAGAGCCCGTTGCCAGCGGTCGCCTATGATGGCGGATCGGTTGACCGGTGGATGTCCGAGACCGAGACCGAGAGTCTCGACTAGGCCAGGAAGGCGAGGAGAAGTGTCGGAGATGGCCTCCTCGGCTCGGGCGATCCACGAGGTCCCGGAACCCGGAGGCACAGTCGAGCCGGCGGGATCCTCAACTCCACCCGGGGAACCGGAGAGGGATTCTCAGCTTCTCCAGCCGACAACCCGTCTAGCGGATCGAGAAAAAATCTCGACCCGGCGTCGACAGGAGTCTGTCAGCTGGCCTGAAGGGGACACCGTGAGACCAGTGGCGAGCTGAGGGTCGACCGAAGTCGACTGTCGACAAGAAGGGAGGGGGATCTTTCCCGCTCCCAAGAGCGTCGACGGTGAGACTTACTCTTGCTCTTTTTGGACCTGAAAAAGGGTCCAGAAGAAGTTGGACCCTCACCTTTGGTCGAGAGGGTCAGACAAAGCTCCTTGAAAGAAGCAGAGTACGAGGCACCGAGAGAGAGCGGGACAAATGCCGCAGCCGAGGTAGAAGCGGCCCGCGCCGCCTCCTCTTCGAGGGCGATCATCTGCTCGAGCTGATCCGCCGAGCCAGCCGCCGCGGACACCGCCAACCGGGCCTCTTTAGATTTCACGGTGGAATTCTCTTCTCGGGCCTCCAGTTGTATTTCGCAGCACGGCCTTCAAGCACGAGGTCAAAAGGACGAAAGCACAAGTCGCAGGGCCTAAGTGGTCGTGCTCAAGGCCCAGCAGTAGACGACGCGGAGTGCGGATCCGCCCTAGACATCTTCTGCCTGCAAGGGCACCTCCGAAACCGGGAGTCGATTTGTCCATCGCAGCCGTGAGGAAAGAAGACCGTAGTCTTTTATGCAAAAACTTTTTATTTTAACTTTCAAGAATTAGGAACCAGTCTTATACGCAGAGCGTCAAAGAGGGAACCCGAGCCCAAGCGTAAGAAGATCTAAGTCATGGGGCAGAGCCGAGTTTTACCACCCGGTGGGTGGAGGAGCCAGCTTGAAGACCTTCCGGCAAGATTTAAAGCGGCAAGGAACCTGCCAATAAGTGTGGATGAACAACATATCCATGTCCCTAGAACCAGTCTTATACGCAGAGCATTAAAGAGGGAACCCGAGCTTCCAAGCGGTAAGGAAGATCTAGCGTCATGGGGCAGAGCAGAGAGTTTTACCACCCGGGTGGGAGGGAGGAGCCAGCATGAAGACCTTCCAGCAAGATTTAAAGCAGCAAGGAACCTGCCAATAAGTGTGGATTGAACAACATACCCATGTCCCTAGAAGGAAGTATTTTTTCACAGAGAAGTTTGTGGATGCATGGAATGGCCTTCCGGAAGAGGTTGTGGAGTCAAAAACAGTGGTTGAATTTAAGCATGCATGGGACAGCCATGAGGCAATTCTAGGGGGTGGGGGTAGAAAGAAGTAGGCTGTTGGTTAACTAGGATCTGCAGCTTATCCATTAGGTAGAGAAATGGACAGACTGGGTGGGCCAAGCGGTCCTTATCTGCCATCAAATTCTATGTTTCTAAGGCTCCAGATAAGGCGAGTACCAATCTATTTGACACCTAATTTTAGAAAATACTCTTTGGAAATGTTTTTTAATGAGTACCAGTACTCACCCAACATTTGTGAATGCTCCACATTTCATAAAATAGTGCTTCATGACTTAA
This sequence comes from Neoceratodus forsteri, assembly GCA_016271365.2. NCBI lineage: Eukaryota > Metazoa > Chordata > Ceratodontiformes > Ceratodontidae > Neoceratodus > Neoceratodus forsteri. Next base: position 171,598,122 of record CM057449.1, on the reverse strand, counting down.
CTGGTGATTCTAATGGAGCATTTTTTCCAGATTTATAGCATTTGCACGTATCTCAATTTTGTTTTATTCACTATATTTTAAAAACGTGAGTAAATTCACCTGCCTGCCAACATTATCTGAGGCATTGCACATCAGAGTGTTGATAACAGTGCCCTAGGCATGTCTTGCAATTTTTAATGAAATATTATGTATGAACTTTGAGAGCACTGATACTTCCCAAAGCATGTAATACTGCTAAAAACAACAAAGTGATGCACAACACTAATGGTGCTTCGACAGAAGCATGCGTTTTTTCAGGTTTGTAACTTCAGTTTTGCTCAATATAAAAATGGTGAAGAAATTTACTCGCCCATCATACTTATCTGCATACAACACAAGAAAAAATTACTTACCTGCAGTAATGTTATTTCTTCCAAGGGACCCCTCTCACTAGATTTAACACAGAATCTTCAGTCCCTCGCTGGAGCTTGCCCCAGTGCTTCGAACGTTATGCTAAGAAATGCAGAACACCATTCAAACTCTGCTGTGTGCACACACTCACCTCTGCCTTGTAACGGCAGGTTTATTTCTCCAGCTAAGGTGAGTGGCGACCACTACAGCTAGCACATACAAAGGGGGAACAAAGGTTTTAGAAAGAAAGTACAGTTACGTTAAGAACTTACCGTAACAGTAGATCTTCAGAAGCGGCAGGACCCCACGGTAAAATTTCTAGCTAGCAGTCCCTGGCGAGAGACCGCCCCCAGTTCAGGTGACCAGCGTCGGGAGACGTCGGTATAAAGGGGCGGTCCCTGACGCCCGCCTTCCAGTTCTCTCCGCCAAATGAGGCCCGACGAGGGAGCAGATATCTCCTCCCCCCTCCCAAACTGGAAAAGAGGAGCTGAAAAAGCTTAGAAGCGGTTGGAGGGAAAGGTATTACCTACTGCAAGAGCCTCTCTAGAAAATCTACTGTTCTCTACTGTATGGTAAGTTCTTACGTAACTGTACTATCTTACTTCGAGAGGGCTCTTGCAGTAGGTAATTACATATAGGACTGAATCCAGGCAGTCTGGAACAAAGAGAGGCACCGGGAGGAGGAAAACTACTCAAGAAGCAGTTCTAGCTGTGCAAGCTTCAAGATAAGAGGCCTTGCAGAACAGACAGCCCAAGCCTGCTCTGACTGAGAGGCAATATCAAACTGTAGTGTTTAGTAAAGGTATGGACCGAAGTCCAGATAGCGACAGATATCTCGCCACTGACATTATTCTGAAACAAGCCGCTGAGGCAGCTATTTCTCTGGTGGAATGAACTCTACTTGACCCGGAGGGTCTTCTTGTATTTGTCATAACAGAAAATGATTCAATGAGCCAACCACTTAGACAGACATTGCTTAGAAACAGCACTGCCTTCCGCTTATGAGCAATAGAGACAAACAATTGATCAGTCTTTCTGAGATCCTTCGTCCTGTTGTAGTATCTCAGAATCCAGTAAACATCCACAGTATGGCGTAAACACTCCCCTTGAGTAGAGTACTGCGTGAAAAAGGCGGGTAACTCTATGGACTGATTTAGAGTGGACTCCGCTACTACTTTAGGGAGAAACTTGGGGTTCGTGCGCAGAGCAACACGTTCCTTGTGAAAACTCAAGTATGGAATTTTACACATCAGGGCCTGTAGCTCGGAAATTCTCCGAGCTGAAGTAATAGCCACCAGGAAGAGAGTCCTCCACGAAGGAACTTCAACTTCATGGAGCTGCCTGTTCAAAGGGAGGCAGAGTAAGTTTCAAAACAAAGTTCAAGTCCCAAGGGGAGCATGAGCACGATTAGGGAGTCTCAGATGGAGAACCCCTCTGAGAAAGGTCTTAGAGACCTCCAATTGAGCAATGTCTTGTCTGCAAAGCAGACATGATAGGCCGACATGGCGCCATGTGTACCTTCAGAGAAGAATGACTGAGACCCCAGGTCAAACAGATGGACGTAGATACTCCAGCAGAAGCCCCGCTGAACAGAAGGGTTCAATATTCTTGGAATTAGCCCAGGTAGTGAATCTTTTGCACTCATGGCGTGAGTGGATCTAGTGGAGGGTTTCCTAACCTCCACCAAAATCTCCGTACTTGGGGAGACACCTAAACGGGACTGAGCTGGTGTCTGCAGAAGCTAGGTGTGCAGCTGAAGAGATCTGAGGCCTGGATGGATCAGGGTCCCCTGATCCTGGGTCAATAAACCTCGAGATAGAGGAAGAGGATGATTCTCTGAGTACTGTTATAGAAGAAAGAACTAAACTTGCCTGGGCGAAAAAGGAGCAATCAGAATAATTCATGCTCCTTCTGAAGCTAGTTTCTGCAAGACTCATGGGATAAGTAGAATTGGGGGAAAGGCACAGACGAATCTGTCCTTCCAGTCTAGAGACAGTGTCTCTCTCCAGAAAATGTTTCGCTCTGGAACGAGCGAGCAGAAGACGGGAAGTTTGGCGTTTAGAGGGGATGCAAACAAGTCGCCCTGAGGTGTTCCCCAAAGTCGGAAGATATTGTCTAATACCCCTTGGTCCAGTTCCCACTCATGAGTCAGGGCAGAAGAGCGACTTAGCTTGTCTGCCAGGGTGTTGTCGACTCTCGGAACATGAACTGCCGTGAGGTGAAGGTCGTGGTTGTGTTGCTCAATCCCAAACCCTCATTGCTTCTGCAAAGAGGGTAGGACCCAGTCCCCCTTTTTGATGTACCAAACGACGCACATGTCCGCTCTGCACAGCTAGGTGGCCGGAAGGATGATTGGTGAAGGGCTTGGAGAGCATACAACACTGCCTGAAGCTCGAGCACACTGATACTGGAGAGCTTGTTCGAGCTTGGACCAGGAGCCCTGGGTCCGATGGGGGGCTAGATGGCTCCCCAACCTTCGCCCGAGGCATCTGTGGTTAGAGTCTGGGAGGGGGAGGATGAAAGAAAGGAACTCCTCAAACAGTTTCTCTTGAACCATCCACTCACCGCAGCCTCAAGCATCGGGCAGAAGACCAGAACTGGGTGATCTAAGTCATCCACTAACTGATCCCATTGGGAGCGGGAGTCCACTGAGAAACTCTCGTGGAGTCGAGACAGGAACTGTCGGGATAGCAGCCGCCATGATCCCAAGATGGCGAAGGACTGACCTTGAACAGACCCGCCTGCAGCCAGACAGCAGACTTATCTGAGTCTGGAAGGTGGACGCCCTGTCCGGTGGCAGGAAGGCCCTGCCTGTGGTCGTGTCTAGAATCGTCCCGATAAACTGTAGTCTCTGGGATGGGCTCAGGTGAGACTTGGAATGGTTGATGGTAATACCCAGGCAGGCAAAAACCTGCTGGGTAAGGGAGAGGCAGTGCAGGAGTTCCTCCCTGGACGAGGCCACCAGGAGCCAATTGTCCAGGTACGGGAAAACCTGCACCCCCCTGGTACGCAGGTAGGCCACCACCACTGCCAGGCATTTGGTAAACACTCGGGGCGCCAAGGATAGGCCAAACGGAAGCGCCTTGAATTGGTAGTGGTCCCCCTGGAACGCAAAATGAAGGTATTTGCGGTGAGACGGGCGAATGGAAATGTGCAGGTAAGCATCCTGCATATCCAGGGCACACAGCCATTGACCCGGCCGGAGGAGGGGCAGAAGGCTCTGCAAAGAGAGCATCCTGAACCTTTGTATTCCACAATGAGATTCAGGGAACTGAGGTCCAGAATTGGTCTGAGATCTCCTGTCTTCTTTGGGACAAGGAAGAAATGGAATAGTAACTCATCCCTTGCAGACGATGGGGATTGGTTCTATTATTGTTTCAGAAGTAGAGCTGAAATTTCCTCCTGGACCAAAAGGAAGTGTTCCCTTGAATACGACTACTTTAGAGGGGGGTGGTGAGGTGGTTTCTGAAGAAACTATCGAGTGTCCTTCTGGGATCAGCTCGAGCACCCAAGAATCTGATGTTATCCTCTCCCAGCCCGGAAGGTGGAGAGAAAACCTCCCTCCTACGGGTTCGTCCGGAGGCTGTGAGAGAGGGAAGGAGTCAGGTGGTGTGGGGCAGCGCCGCAGCTGAAGCACCTGTTGCTTTTTTGGGCGGGGGAACTTGCAGCTGTGGGGGCTCGGCGGATTTGTGGCCCGCCTTCCCTGGCTCGCCTTTGGGACGATTTCCATCTGCAAAAGGGACGGCGCTGCTGCTGGTGGGGGCGGTACATGGAGTCAACAGACTTCAGTGCCATCCCCTTCTCCTGCAAATCGGTGATGCCGAAAAGCACCGACTCCCGGAATGGCGCTTCCTGGATAGCGGATTGCACTTCCAGGACCAACCCTGACACACGGAGCCAAGCATGACGACGTAAGCCTACAGCGAAAGCTGAGCTCCGTCCAGCAGTGTCCACTGCATCACAGGTCACACGAAGCATGTGTCGACTGGCCAAACGTGCAGAGCGGACAAGATCAGCCAACTCCTGCTTGGCTTGGGAGTCTGGCAAGGAGTCCAGTTTAGCTTCCCCCTGAGTCAGAATGGCCTTCGGGTAGTCTCCTATACGGCAGACATAATTCAGGGCCCTAATCCCCAGAATGGAGGAAGCAAAGATCTTCTTTCCATACTGGTCCAGAAGGCGGGATTCTTTGTCAGGTGGCGACGAGTTGAGGTGTTTTGGGTTGGCTGACCGGCTGTGAGCTGCGCTAATCACGACTGAGTCGTCGCGAGGGTGAGAATCTAGAAAATCACCCCTCGGGAGCCTGGTATAGCCTATTCGACTTCGGAAGTGGGCCACAGCTGACTGCTGTTTCCATATGGTGGTGACGAGGTTGGCATGAGGCTCTATCCAGGGTGGCACCAAGGTAGGAGCGGTCACGGGCAGATCCAGATGCTCAGCAAGTTTCAGACGCTGAGGATCTGGTTCCAAAGAGTGCCACTGATGAACCTCCTGGATTTTCCTAAGCAATTCTGTAAAAGAAGGATCTCCCGGAGGAGACTTCGGAGGAGTCCTTGGCCTGGACTTCGATGGAGAGCGTGGCTGATCGTCCCTTTCAGAGCAACCATCGGAGGAATCCGAGGAGTCTGAGGGTGAAGAAGACGAAAAAGACTCCCTTTCCTGAACAGGGGGAAGAACGGACCCCTTGGGAAGCCCCCGGGGAAGCGTATCCTGCCCCTCTCTGGACCCAGACAGAAGAGCCCTGGAGTCCGGAGGTGGTGAAGGAGAGTGCCGCTTTGACGACGGGAACCTAAGACGGCACCATCGCCTGTGGCGGCTCTCACCTCCCTGGTGAGCTGAGCCTTGGCCTCAGCCCACCAGGAGGCCAGAGTCTCCTGCAAGTCCACCGCAGCTGTGGGGGCGTGAAGGAGGCAGCAGGGATAAAGATACGGGTTGTATCCATATGGAGAGTATCCAAACCTGGGTGCGGACAGCCCGGCGTTGGGTATTGCGGCGGCCTGGTACTCATGGCTCCAGATACTGTGGTCCCGGCACGCCTGCACCGGATAGGATGGAGGGTACCCGAGAGTCAAGGAGCTGCCGAGCAGACGGCCGGGCCAGTGGCCTCACGGGCGGATCCAAGTTGGAGGGCTCGCGGGGCGCACATCCGGAAGCGGGAAGTCTGCCAGAGTCGGTAGAACTGGCGTTGGGTGCACAGTAGTCAGATCCGGCGTACCCACAGGAGGACGGTCCGACGGAGGAAGGTCTCCAGCGTCACCCAGGGATGGAGGGGAAAAATCCCCAGGGTCGGGCTGGGGGGGGACTCCAGGTCCCCGGACGGCAGCAAAGGCTGCAGAGAACCGGGAACGATGGACGTAGGGAGGTCCGTCGGTTCAGTTGCCGACCGGGCAGACGAACAGATATGCAGCTTCACGGCGAGTTCCCGGTGGGCACCAGAGGAGCCTGCGTCCGGCTTATGGGAGCCTTCACCGGAGGCAGACCGAGGAGGAGGAGGAGGATCGGCCTGGTCCGATGGAAATGGGGCAGCGCGCCGCCCCGAAGGGTCGTGCATCTTACCAGCCTTCTCCGCTGACGGAGTCCACCGTCTCAAGGTGCCTGCAAGGCCAAAGCGCCGAGCCAGATGGGCGGGCCAACGCCGGAGGCCACTGAGGTGCGGTCCCCGGAGGACGCACAGGACCGACAGCTCCCGAGGGAGATGGTAGAGGAGCCCTTGTCCCAGTGCCTCTGTCCTCCTTCTTCCAATCGCCTGGGAAGTGGACGCCTGCCTCAGTTTTTGAGCTCCTTCTTCATAGAACTCATCTTTTCTTCAAAATATGGGCTTCCAGGGATTGCTGCCACCTTTTCCGGTAGCCGTGAAGCTGAGGCAGTGCTGGCACTTCTTGACCAGGTGATCGGGGCCTAAGCAGAACAGGCACAGGGAATGGCCGTCCATGTGCGGGAGTTGGGCGCCGCATAAGTCGCACTTAGTTTTGTGCTCAGAGGGTGTATGGGATGACATACACCGACGATGACCTGACGTTAATCGAAAAAAATCAAAGTACTTCGGTAAAAACCGGAGGGTAGGCTGACGAAGCAACAAACTTTTCCGCGAGGCGCTGCACGAACTAACGGCAGGAAAGAACTGGAAGGCGGGCGTCAGGGACCGCCCCTTTATACCGACATCTCCTGATGCTGGTCACCTGACGTGGGGGCGGTCCCTCGCCAGGGACTGCTAGCTAGAAATTTTTCAGTGCGGTCCTGCCGCCGTCAGTCCTATATGTTAACTACCTACTGCAAGAGCCGTCTCAAAGTAAGAGCTTCCACTACGGCAAGAAAAATAAACTGCCAGAACCACAGAATAACAGCTGTAAACTATGCGATAAGTAATGCTCAAGCAATCAAAGAAAAGTACAGTTACATAAGAACTTACCGCAACAGAAGAAAACCGAGGATTATGGGGGACTGCCTCCATATGTACTACGCCTGACGTCAGGAGTGGGGCTGACGTCGGAGGCGGTCTCCGCTGAATAAATGCTAGATATAAATTTTCCAGGTCCTGGCGCCGGCTTCAGTCCTAATGGTGTAACCTGCTGCAAGAGCAGTTTCTCTAAGATCCAAATCTGCCTGGGCCAAAAGGGCGCCACCAGAATAAGGGACGCCCGCTCTTGTCGGAGCTTCAATAGAACCCTCTGGATCAAAGGAAAGGGTGGGAGAGCGTAGAGACACCTGCCCATCCAAGAGAGGGACAACGCATCTTGCCAGAAAACACCAAGACCTGGATCAAGTGAGCAGAAAATACAGGTTACTCACCTGTAACAGGAGTTCTAGGAATGGTATATGTTGTTCATCCACACTCATTGGCAGGTATCCTTGCCGCTTTAAATCTTGCCGGAAGGTCTTCAAGCTTGCTCCTCCACCACCAGATTGGTATAACTCTCGGCTCCGCCCCATGACGCCAGATCTGGCCCGCTGGAAGCTCAGGTTGTGCGTGGAAGCCGGGGAGGTCGGGTGGGTCGTGTGGATGAACAACATACCATTCCTAGAACTCCTGTTACAGGTGAGTAACCTGTATTTCTAGGGACATGGATATGTTGTTCATCCACACTCATTGGCAGACTCCTAGCAGTTCTCCGGGAGGAGGGAGGCAAGACGCACACCCCCAATACTTACTTGGGAAAAGAGACTGGAGAACCGAGGCCCCAAAACCAGCATCCCGGCGTGACTCAAGGTCGATGTGGTAATGGGTAATGAAGGTGTTTGCTGACTTCCGGGTAGCAGCCCTGCAGATTTCCTGGATAGGGGCGTCCTGGAAGCAGCCACCGTTGCAGCAGTATGGCGGTAGAATGAGCTCTTATCCCTCTGGGAGGCTCCATGCCCGCCAACTTATAGCAGATCTATGCAGGAGGTTACCCACCTGCTTATCGTCCGCTTGGCTGCAGGTCTGCCAGATCTTGACTTCAGCGTAGGTGACAAACAGCTGGCGAACCTCTCCCGAATTTCAGCCGTCGCTCCTTATAATAGCGGCTTCCTTCTAGGGTCCAGAGTATGGAGCCTATATTCGGCCTCCGAGGTGTGATTGGGGTAGAACACCGGCAGAGTCAACACCTGGTTAAGGTGAAACTCCGACACCACCTTCGGAAGGAATTTCGGGTGGGGGCGCAGGACAACCTTGTCCCTGTGGAAGACCAGGTAAGGAGACTCGATGGAAGCGCCTGGAGCCTCCCATCCTTCTGGCTGACGGATAGCCACCAAGAAGGCGGTCTTCCCACAGGTGAGAGAGCACACCTGTGCATAGGTTCAATGGCTTGCCCATGAGCTTTGCCAGTACCAGCAGTAGATCCCACGGAGGTGGGGTTCCCGCACTGGAGGAAATGTGATCAAGGCCTTTGAAAAGCGCCAGACCACCTTCTCCTGCGCCACTGACTGCTTCCCCGCCCGCGTGCCGTAAGCAGAGATGGCTGCCAGGTGCACCCTTAGGGTCGTCGACCTAAGCCCTTGACTAGAAAGGGACCATAAATAGTCCAAGATGCTTGCCAGGAGGAAGGGTCCAAGCCCTTGTTCTGACACCAAATGGAAAACCTTTTCCATTTGAAGGCATAGCATTTTCTGGTCGACTCCTACGGGACGCCTCAACTACATTGAGGACCTCGCCGGAAAGACCCAAGGCCTGGAACTCTAGCAGCTCAGGAACCAGGCTGTCAGGTGCAGGGATTGAAGGTCCGGATGGAACACCTTCCCTGATTGACTGAGAGCAGGTCCGGCGAGCTGGAAGCTGCCGCGGAGTCCTGGAGCTGAGACTGAGGGAGATCTGGTACCAGAACTGGCGAGGCCAGTCTGGGGCTATCAGAATCACCCGCCTTGTCCCTCCCTCGCCTTGAGAAGCACCTTGTGGATCAAGGGAAATGGGGGAAGGCGTAAAGAGGCCGGGGTCCATTGCCTCGAGAAGGCATCCTGCAGCGAGCCCTGCTGAGGGGGCGGGCATGGAACAGACTCAAGCTCTGCCTCCCTGAGGCAAACAGGTCCACCTGAGGTGTGCCCCAAAGGGAGAACAGATGCTGTACTACCTCCGCAGGAGAGACCACTCGTGGGATGCAGGCCCCATCCGGCTCAGGGCATCGGCCAGGGTGTTGGAGGCTCCTGCCACGTGAATGGCTAGGAGATCCGCCTCCAGGCTGCGCAGACGAGTGACCAAATGCGGAGAGCTTCTTGCATAGAAGCATGGAGCGCTGGCCCCGCCCTGGCGGTTTAGATAGTACATAGTCGTGGTATTGTCCGTCCTGACCGGACCACTTGACCCCGGAGGAACGGAGCAAAGGCGGAGAGCTAGGCGGACCGCTCGGAGCTCCAGCAGGTTGATGTGGCATCGGGATTCTGCTGGGACCAGAGGGGCCATGAGCCCGGTGTTCCCCAGATGGGCACCCCAACCCATCCGAGAGGCATCGGTCGACAGAGAGACCGTCGGCTCGGGGCGGTCGAACGGGATGCCCTCCTGCAAATGATCTGGAACGGTCCACCACTGGAGAGCTTCCACATCCCCTGTGTCACCGACACAAGCTGGTCCAAGGGATCGCAGCATTGTGACCACTGGCTGGCCAGTCCCCACTGAAGGGGACGCATGTTCCAGCGGGCCCAACGGACCACGCTGGTGCAGGCCGCCATGAGACCCAGGAGGCGCAGGAAGTCCCGGCAGGGGACAATTGCCCAACCAGAAATGATCGGGCAAAGGAGGAAAGAACCTCGGCCCTGTCCGCGGGAGCCGCTCTGGCTCGAAGAGAGTCGAGCTGCGCCCCGATGAATAGAATCACCTGCTTCGGCTCGAGTTCCGACTTGGCCTCGTTGATAAGGAGGCCCAGTTGAGAGCAGACCTGGAGGGCCAGATCTCTGGACCACTCTGCCTCCTTCCTGGAGGGGGCTGCTATCAGCCAGTCGTCCAGGTAAGGGTACACCCGGACCCCTCGGCGCCGCAGGAATGCTGTCACCACTGCCATGCATTTGGTGAAGACCCTGGGAGCTGGAGACAAGCCAAGGGCATGGCTTGAACTCAAGAGGGATCCTTCCGCCGAAGCGAAGGGAATCTCTGGTGAGACGGACGGATAGGGACGTGAAAACGCCCCTGCAAGTCCAGAGAGCAGAACCACACGCCTGCTCCAAGGATGGTATTATCTGAGCCAGAGTGACCATCCTGAAGGTTCGAGACCTTAGGAACTTGTTTAGGTCGTGTAGGTCGAGAATGGGGCCCAGCCCCCGTCCTGCTTCGGAACCAGGAAGTACCTGGACACAAACCCTGGGTCTGAAGGAGGGTCCACCACCTCTTACCACCTCCTTCTGGAGGAGGAGAGTGTCGGCTCGACGGAGCCGCCAGTGAGGCTGGGGATCCCGGCTCCCGAGGGGCACGGCCTGAAGGGGTGGTGCCTGCTCGAATTCCAGAGGCAGGCCTCTTCCCACCACCTCAAGACCCACCTGTCCGTGGTAACAGCGGACCAGGCGGAACGGAAGTGCTGGAGCCGCCCTCACGTGGGGACCTAGGGGTAGGTGACGGATGGGGCGACACCCTCAGCCCGTCACTGGGCAGGCTTGGAGGAGGGACCGCCGAGGGACCTCCTGGGCCCTTCCTCCTTGCCTCCTGTTAGAGGAAGCCGGCGGTTTGGGTTTGGGATGCCAAGGTCGAGCCTGCTGGCCCTGACGTTGCTGGCCGGGCGCTCGGGGGCACAGAAGGACTAAAGGGCTTAGGCTGTGGTTTGCGGCCTTGTCCTTCTGAGCGGAAGAGACCGAGTCCAAGGTGGCATTGGACTTCTCGATCCTCTGCAGGTGACCTTCCACCCCAGGGTCAAGAGGTCAGTCCCCAAAGGGAACATCCGCCAACTTGTGCTGGGTATCCGGTAAAGGTGGATATCCTCAGCCAAGCCTGCCGACGATAGCCACTGCGGCCGCCACCGATCTGGCACATGAGTCCCTATATCCAAAGCAGTCTGGAGCTGCTGTTTGACTACTGCCCTGGTCCCGCACCTGCTTAACCGTAGTCTGCAGATCGGGCGGAAGATGAGGGATGACCTCATCCAGGAGCCCAACAGGGCATGAGAAAATGTGCCATGAGGACGGGCCGAACTGGCCTGACGAAGGTCGAGAGAGAGGACGAGCGAGACTTTTACCCGACATAGTCCACTTCTTGGACTCCTTTGTCAGGAGGTTTGTCCACATCCCTGGCGTTGCCGGGCGCTCCGAAAACGCTGTCGGTAACCAACCCTCAGCAGAGGGGTGTTCCGAAAAACCGACAGGGAACCGGTAGGGACCGCATACTTCCTGGCCATCCTGGCCGAAGGCGCAGGGCAGGAAGCAGGGCGCTGCCAAAGCTCCAAGGCCGAACCCACTATGGCCTCGGCCACCGGAAAGGCTCCTCCGAGAATCCTCGTCCAGAATCTCCGTGAGGGGATACCTGGCCCTGCTTTGGGAACGGGTTCGAGCTCCATCCCGTAGACTCCAGATGAGCCAAGCAGTCCTAGGAAGGACGACGGCTTATCGTCCATTGACTGACCTCCTGAAGACTCCAAGTCCAGTCGCTGGAGAAAAGGAGGAATCATCTTCGGACTCTGAAGAGTCCTCGAAGAGCTGCCTCTGGCCTGAGCCACCCTTCACCTGCCGAGGTCGGTCGGGAGTGAGGGTAACTGACAGCCGATGGGGTAGACCCTTAGCCGACCGAGAATCCTTGGTCGGAGCCCCACTGGTGGCTGTGGAGGTGGGAGGTTCCACCGGAATCGGTGGAGCAGCTGGTTTTGGCCGAACAACCGCCTGGGTATAGGCTCCTCGATAAGTCGAGGGTTGTGTCGGCTGCCCGTGACAGTTACTTAATGGCCGGGAAGGCGACGGGTCGGCTTATTCTCGCCAGGAGGAGTTGTTGTAAACATAAGGTCCTCGCACTGGCCGACGTAATTTACGCTGAAGCTTCCTCATCCGAGGAGGAGGACGAGACGAAGGGCGACGCCGCTCTATCAGCGGTGCCGAGACCGAGACCGCTTATGACGGGATCGGGCTGGACCGCTAAGAGGTCCGAGACCGAGAGTCCCGGAATTTCCGAGGTCGTGCGGGAGGTGTCGGCCGGAACCGCACTCCTTCGCTCGGATGGTCCATCCGAGGGCTCCGGAACCGAGGCATAGGCGAGCCCACGGGATCCTCAACTCTCCCGGGGAACCGGGAGAGGGAATCTCGCCGCTAAAGCGATAGCCGCCGTCTAATGGGTCGAGAAAAATTCGACTTTATCGGTGGGAAGTCTCGTCCAACTGACCTGACGGGACACCGTGAGGCCAGTGGTCGAAGCCGAGCGGTCGACCAGGCCGACGGTCGACGGCCCGGGAGAGGGACCTTTCCGCTCCCAAGAGCTGCCGACGAGGGACTACCCTGTCCCTCTTTTGGACCGAGAATAAGGTCCAGTAGACACAGGCCCTTCTCCTTTAGTGGAGAGGGACAGACAAAGCTCCTTAAAGGAAGCCGTGTAGGAAGAACCCAGAGAGAGAGGGTAAATGCCGCGTCGGGGAAGACACGGGCCCGGGCCAGGCCTCCTCTTCGAGGGCGCATCATCCGCCGAGCTGATCCGCCGAGCGCCCACCGGGACACCGCCAACCGGCCTCCTTGACTTCACCGAGGGAACGGGCTTCGGGACGGCCCAGTTGCAATCGGGCAGCACGTGTCGGGTGGACGTAGGCCGGTAAGATGAGCACAGGTCGCAAGCCCGCGGTCGTGGCCATGGCCTGACAGTAGACACACGCGGGTGTGGATCCGTCCGAGACATCTTCTGCTCGCGATGTGCATCTCCAAACCGGGAGTCGATTGTCCATCGCGAGCGAGGGATAGAAGACTGAAGTCTTTTGCAAAATTTATTTTTAAATCCGCAAACGGAGAATAGGAACTAGTCACTGCAAACGAGAGCGTTATAGGAGAACCTGAGCCTGTTGCAGAGATCTTTATGGGCGGAGTCGAGTACTGGAGAGCATGAAAGAGGATGATACGATGATATCGATGGATGAACAACATATCCATGTCCCTAGAAATACAGGTTACCACCTGTAACAGGAGTTCTAGGAATGGTATGATGCTGTTCATCCACACCATTGGCAGGTATCCTGCCGCTTTAAATTCGTCGAAGGTCTTCAAGCTTGCTCCTCCCACCCACCCGGTGGTATAACTTCCTGCCCGCCCCCATGACGCCAGATCTGGCCCGCTGGAAGCCTAGGAAGCTGTGCGGTGAGGTCGGGAGGTTTGTGGAGTATGAACAACACATACCATTCCTAGAACTCCTGTTACAGGTGAGTAACCTGTATTTCTAGGACATGGATATGTTGTTCATCCACACTCATTGGCAGACTCCTAGCAGTTCTCCGGGAGGAGGGAGGCAAGACGACACCCCCAATACTTACTTGGAAAGAGAGACTGAGAACTGAGGCCCAAAACCAAGCATCCCGCGTGACTCAAGGTCGATGTGGTAATGGTAATAAAGGTGTTTGCTGACTTCCAGGTAGCAGCCCTGGCAGATTTCCTGGATAGGGACGCCCTGGAAGCAGCCATCGTTGCAGCAGTATGGGGTAGAATGAGCCTTATCCTCTGGGAGGCTCCATGCTCTGGCCAACTTATAGCAGAGATCTATGCAGGAGGTTACCCACCTGCTTATCGCCTGCTTGGCTGCAGGTCTGCCAGATGCGGCTTCAGCTGAGGTGACAACAGCTGGCGAACCTCTCCCGACCTTCAGCCATGCGCCTCCTTATAATAAGCGAGCCTTCTAGGGTCCAGAGTATGGAGCCTTATTCGGCCTCCGAGGTGTGATTGGGGTAGAACACTGCAGAGTCAACACCTGGTTAAGGTGAAACTCCACACCACCTTCGGAAGGAATTTCAGTGGGGGGCAGGACAACCTTGTCCCTGTGGAAGACCAGGTAAGGAGACTCGATGGAAAGCGCCTGGAGCTCCCATCCTTCTGGCTGACGGATAGCCACCAAGAAGGCGGTCTTCCACGACAGGTGAGAGAGAGCACACCTGTGCATAGGTTCTGAATGGCTTGCCCATGAGCTTTGGCTAGTACCAGCAGTAGATCCCACGGAGGTGGGGTTCCCTGACTGAGGGGAAATGTGATCAAGGCCTTGAAAAGCGCCAGACCACCTTCTCCTGCGCCACCGACTGCTTCCCTGCCCGCGCTCGATAAGCAGAGATGGCTGCTAGGTGCACCCTTAGGGTCGCCGACCTAAGCCTTGACTAGAAAGGACCATAAATAGTCCAAGATGCTTGCTAGGAACAGGAGGAAGGGTCCAAGCCCTTGTTCTGACACCAAATGGAAAACCTTTTCCATTTGAAGGCATAGCATTTTCTGGTCGACCTCACGGGACGCCTAACTACATTGAGGACCCCGCTCGGAAAGACCCAAGGCCTGGAACTCTAGCCGCCAGGAACCAGGCCGTCAGGTGCAGGGATTGAAGGTCCGGATGGAACACCTTCCCCTGATTGACTGAGACAGGTCCGGCGAGCTGGAAGCTGCCGAGAGTCCTGGAGCTGAGACTGAGGAGATCTGGTACAGAACTGGCGTGGGCCAGTCTGGGGCTATCAGAATCACCTGCGCCTTGTCCCTCCTCGCCTTGAGAAGCACCTTGTGATCAAGGGAAATGGGGAAAGGCGAAAGAGGCCCGGGTCCACTGCCTCGGAAGGCATCCCTCTGCAGTGAGCCCTGCTGAGGGGGGCGGCATGGAACAGGCTCAGCTTCTGCCTCCCTGAGGCAAACAGGTCCACCTGAGGTGTGCCCCAATGGGAGAACAGATGCTGTACTACCTCCGAGGAGAGACCACTGTGGGATGCAGCCCCTATCCGCCCAGGGCATCGGCCAGGGTGTTGGAGGCCCTGCCACGGAATGGCTAGGAGATCCGCCCAGGCTGCGCATTTGTAGTGACCAAATGCGGAGAGCCTTGCATAGAAGCATGGAGCTGGCCCTGCCTGGGCGGTTTAGATAGTACATGGTCGCGGTATTGTCCGCTTGGACTCGACCACTTGGACTCCGGAGGAACGTGGAGCAAAGGCGGTGAGAGCTAGGCGGACCGCCGGAGCTCCAGCAGGTTGATGTGGCATCGGGACTTCTGGGACCAGAGGCCATGAGCCCGGTGTTCCCCAGATGGGCACCCCAACCCATCAGAGAGGCATCGGTCGATAGAGAGACCGCTGCTCGGGCGGACTAACGGGATGCCCTCCTGCAAATGATCTGGAACGTCCACCACTGGAGAGCTGCCCACATCCCCTGTGTCACCCGACACAAGCTGGTCCAAAGGGATCGAAAGGCCAGACCACTGGCTGGCCAGTCCCCACTGAAGGGACGATGTTCCAGCGGGCCCAACGGACCACGCTGGTGCAGGCCGCCATGAGACCCAGGGAGGCGAGGAAGTCCCGGCAGGGGCGAATTGCCCAACCAGAAATGATCGGGCAAAGGAGGAAAGAACTCGGCCCTGTCCGCTGAGCCGCGCTCTGGCTCAGAGTGTCGAGCTGCGCCTGGCTGAATAGAATCACCTGCTTCGTCGAGTTCCAACTTGGCCTCGTTGATATGGGAGGCCCAGTTGAGGAGCAGACCTGAGGGCCAGATTGGACCACTCTGCCTCCTTCCTGGAGGGAGCTGCATCAGCCAGTCCGCTCCAGGTAAGGGTACACCCGGGACCCTGCCGCAGAGGGAATGCTGTCACCACTGCCATGCATTTGGTGAAGACCCTGGGAGCTGGAGACAAGCCAAGGGCATGGCTTGGAACTCAAGAGGGATTCTTCCGCCGGAAGCTGAAGGAATCTCTGGTGAGACGGACGGATAGGGACGGAAAAAACGCTGCCCTGCAAGTCCAGAGAGCAGAACCACGCCTGCTCCAAGGATGGTATTATCTGAGCCAGAGTGACCATCCTGAAGGTTCGAGACCTTAGGAACTTGTTTAGGTCGTAGGTAGGTCGAATGGGGGCCAGCCCCCGGCTCCGCTGGAACCAGGAAGTACCTGGACACAAACCCTGGGTCTGAAGGAGGGTCCACCACCTCTTATCACCTCCTTCTGGAGGAGGAGAGCGATGTCGGCTCGACGAGCCGCCAGTGAGGCTGGGGATCCCTGCCCCGAGGGGCACGGCTCTGGAAGGGTGGTGCCTGCTCGACTCCAGAGGCAGGCCTCTTTCCACCACCTCTAAGACTCCACCGGTCCGGTGGGAAACAGCGGACCAGGCGGAACGGAAGTGCCTGGAGCCGCTCTACATGGGGACCTAGGGATAAGGTGACGGGAATGGGGGCGACACCCCTCAGCCCGTCATCAGCAAGCTTGAGGAGGGACCGCCGAGGGACCTCCTGGCCTTTTCCTCCCTGCCTCCTGTTGGAGGAAGCCGCGCTTGGGTTTGGTATGCCAAGGTCGAGCCTGCTGGCCCTGACGCTGCTGGGCGGGCCGGGCGCTGAAGGACGCGACAGGGCTTAGGCTGTGGTTTGCGGCCTTGTCCTTCTGAGCGGAAGAGACCGAGTCCAAGGCAGCATTGGACTCTCAATCCTCTGCAGGTGACCTTCCACCCCAGGGTCAAGAGGTCAGTCCCAAAAAGGGGACATCCGCCAACTTGTGCTGCATCCGAAGAAGGTGGATATCCTCAGCCAAGCCCGCCGGGACGATAGCCACCGCGGCCGCCACCGATCTGGCACATGAGTCCCGCATCCAAAGCAGTCTGAGCTGCTGTTGGCCATCTGCCCTGGTCCCGCACTCCGCTTCACCGTAGTCTGCAGATCGGGCGGGAAGATGAGGGATGACTCATCCAGGGAGCCCAACAGGGCATGAGAAAAATGCCATGAGGACGGCCAACTGGCCTGACGAAGGCCGAGAGGACGCAGCGAGACTTTTCGCCCGGCTATGAACCAATTCTCTTGACCTCTTGTCAGGAGGTTTGTCCACATCCTACAGCAGCCGGGCGCTACGGAAAACGCTGTCGGCAACCAACCCCTCAGCAGAGGTGTTCCAAAACCGGACAAGGAACCGGTAGGGACCGGGATACTTCCTGGCCATCCTGGGCGGGCGCAGGGCAGGAAGCAGGCGCTGCCAAAGCTCCAGTGCCGGACTCCACTATGGCCTCGGCCACCGGAAAGGCCTCCGTCCGGAGAATCCTCGTCCAGAATCTCCGTGAGGGGATACTGAGCCTGCTTGGAAACGGGTTCGAGCCCATCCCGTGACCCGAGATGAGCCGAGTAGTCCTAGGAAGGACGACGGGCTATCGTCCATTGACTGACCTCCTGAAGACTCCAAGTCCAGTCGCTTGGAGAAAAAAGGAGGAATCATCTTCGGACTCGGAAGAGTCCTCGAAGAGCTGCCTCTGGCCTGAGCCACCCTTCACCTGCCGAGGTCGGTCGGGAGTGAGGGTAACTGACAGCCGATGGGTAGGACCCATAGTCGTCGAGAATCTCGGTCGGAGCCCCAATTGGTGGCTGTGGAGGTGGAGGTTCCACCGGAATCGGTGGAGCAGCTGGTTTTGGCCGAACAACCGGCCTGGGTATAGGCTCCTCGGATAAGTCGAGGGGTTGTGTCGGCCGTTCCGGTGACAGCCACTTAATGGCCGGGAAGGCGACGGGTCGGCTAGTTCCCCGCCAGGAGGAGCTGTTGAACATAAGGTCTCGCACTGCCGACGACTTACGCCAGCTCTCATCCGAGGAGGAGGACGAGGACGAGCGGCGACGCTACTTTACCAGCGTGCCGAGACCGAGACCGCCTATGACGGGTGGGATCGGCTGGACTCACGGAGGTCCGAGACCGAGAGTCCCGGAATTTCCGAGGTCGGTGCGGGAGGTGTCGGCCGAACCGGCACTCCCTTCGCTCGGATGGTGCATCCGAGGGCTCGGAACCGAGGCACAGGCGAGCCCACGGATCCTCAACTCCTCCGGGGAACCGGGAGAGGGAATCGCTGCTAAAGGCTATAGCTCGTTCAATGGGTCGAGAAAATCTCGACTTCATCGGTGGAGCCCTGGCCAACTGACCTGACGGGACACCGTGAGGCCAGTGGCCGGGCCGAGCGGTCGACCGGAGCCGACGGTCGACGGCCCGGGAGAGGACCTTCCCGCTCCCAAGAGCGCCGATGGAGGGACTTACCCTTGTCCTCTTTGGACCGAATAAGGTCCGCCAATGTAGGCCCTTCTCCTTAGTGGAGAGGGACAGAAAGCTCCTTAAAAGAAGCCGTAAGAAGAGCCCAGAGAGAGCGGATAAATGCCGCGTCGAGGAAGATAATGCCCGCGCCGCCTTCCTCTTCGAGGGCGCCACTATCCGCCGAAGCTGATCCGCCAGCCCGCCGCTGACACCGCCAACCGGCCTCCTTGACTTCACCGAGGGGAACGCTTCGACGGCCCAGTTGTAATCGGGCAGCACGGTCTTCGAGGACGAGGGCCGAGAAAGATGAGCACAGGTCGCAAGCTCATGGGTCGCGCCAAGGCCTAAGGTAGACACGTGAGTGTGGATCCGTCTGAGACATCTTCACCCGCATGGGCATCTCCAAATCCGGAGTCGATTTGTCCATCGCAGTCATGAGGGATAGAAGACTGAAGTCTTTTGCAAAATTTTATTTTATTTTATTTTTTTTTTAAAACGCAAACGGAGAAATAGGAACCAGTCTCAAACAGAGCGTTAAGGAGGAACCTGAGCTTCAAGCGGTAAGGAAGATCTGGCGTCATGGGGCGGAGCCGAGAGTTATACCACCCGGGTGGGTGGGAGGAGCAAGCTTGAAGACCTTCCGGCAAGATTTAAAGCGGCAAGGATACCTGCCAATGAGTGTGGATGAACAACATATCCATGTCCCTAGAATTGGGCAGTTTTGCATTTGATGAGGACGCTAAGAAGTCTAATTATGGTGTCCCCCATCTGCAGAACAGGTACTCTGACTTCATGAAGCAGTTCCCATTCGTGGACTCTGGCCTGTGATCGGTTTAAGACTGTCCACGATAGTGTTGTCCACTCCGGGAACATGCACTGCAACATCTGCACCATGCTGTAGTACCCAATTCCAAATCCTCTGAGCTTCCCTGCAAAGGGGGTAAGAATGAATGCCTCCTTGTTGAGATAGTACATCACCGCGGTATTGTCTGTCTGTAACAGAAGAGTACCCGGTGGAGTCTCTGACAGGAAGGCCTGAAGGGCGTACAGGACAGCTCATCTCCAGAATGTTTATGTGAAGGTAGGACTCTAGAGACAACCGAGAGACTTGAGTCCTGACCCTGTTGAGATGAGCTCCCCATCCAGACCCAGAAGCGTCCATGGAGAGAGGTGTTGAAAGAAGTGACGCAATGAAGGGGACTCCCGTCAAAAGGTGGTCTGGGACGAGCCACCAGTGCCAGTCTCGGATGACGGCATTTGTGATCCAGACTGGATGCGGCAGACTATCCTGCTTTTGGTCTCACTGTGCACGCAACATCCACTGGGTGACCCGCATATGGAGGTGAGCTAGGGAAACCGTTGCAATGGCAGCTGCCATGTGCCCAAGCAGGCAATGAATGGTCCGTGCCGATACAGTGTTCTCCTTTATGTCCCTTATAAGGGATCTGATGCGTTCCGCCCTGTCCTGGGAAAGGAAAGCCCTTCGAGTGGTGTCCAGAATTACTCCTATAAACTGCAAGTTCTGAGACGGGACAAGGTGAGACTTCTCCTGGTTGAGGGTGATGCCCAGCAATTGGAAGAGGGAACAGGTATCCTGGATCGTGGACATCAGGGTGTCCCGTGAGGGAGCCATGAGGAGCCAGTCTAGGTACGAAAAACACGTAATAGCTCCATCTCCTAAGAGCTGCTGCCACGACTGCCATACAATTCATGAATACCCGAGGTGCTGAGGACAGTCCGAAAGGGAGAGCTCGGAACTGGAAGTGGCATCCCAGAAATTTGAAAACGCAGAAACTTTTGATGCACTCGAGCGATTGGGAGATGTAGGTAAGCATCCTGCATGTCCAGTGACGTTAGCCATGCGCCCTCTTTGAGCATGGGAATGAGACCAGGCAGGGTCACCATGCGGAAGCACTTGTACAACATAAAGGTGTTGAGGTCGCTGAGATCTAAGATCGGGAGCAGGTCCCCTGTTTTCTTTGGGACCAGGAAGAAGTGAAAATAATAACCTTTTCCTCTCTGGTTCGGTGGAACGTACTCTATGGCCTCCTTGTCGAGGAGGTCCAAGATTTCCGGCTGGATAAGCAGGGCATGCTGACCAGAGTAGCGGGAGAGCAGGGGAGGTCTGGATGGTAAGTGGTCAAAGAACTCTATAGAGTAGCCTCGCTTTATCAACTGTAACACCCACCGGTCGGAGGTGATCCTCTGCCATCCCGAAAGGTGTTGAGAGATACGGCCCCCGACCTTCTCGACCCTTCGATCCAGAGGAGGGGCGGGGACCGGGAAGGAGTCATGCTGTGGGGGTATTGGAGCTCGCGGGCTGGGCTGCCTTGGGTGCTATGGGCCCTGGCCCGTGAAGAACCTAGCTTGGTTTTTACGACCAAAGTTGCCCCTCTGTTGCTGGCCGGAACATGGCTGTTGCCGTTGTTGCCAGCCGCGAAAGCTGTTCTGATTCCTACAAAAAGGAACCAGACTTGGGTCTGTACATGGCCTGCACAGTCTGGACTGCCTTCCTGGTATCCTGTAGCCTGGTGATGACCTTCTCGGATTCCTCACCGAACAGGACAGCTCCATTATAGGGGACGTCCAGGATGTTCTTTTGGACGTCCGGGATGAAGCCGGAGACTCTCAACCAAGAACGTCTCCGGAGACAAAGCCTGTAGCTGCTCCCCGGCTGCAGAGTCCACTGAATCATAAGCAGCTTGGAGGACCTAGGTCCCCACATCTGACCCTGTATGGAGGAGGTTAAGCATCTCATCCTTTTCGCCATCTGGGAAATCCTTCAAAAGATCTTGGCCCCGTTCCCAAAGGGCGTTCTGAAATTGTACCATGTGCGTGAGATAGTTCAGAGACCTTATTGAGCATGTAGCAGCCATATACATGAGTCTTCCCATAGAATCTAATTGCTTAGATTCCTGGTCCGGAGACTGGGTACTCCAGTGCTGAGGCCACTGAGACGGATCATGAGATGCAGTAATGACCAGTGAATCGCCCAGGGATTGTTGCACCAAATACAGGTCCTCCGTAGGAGCTCTGTAGAGGCGGTCAGCTTTCTTAGGAACAGCCGGTGTCGAGTGAGGATGCTTCCAAGCCGCCTCGGCGACGTCCGTAAAAGTGTCCACCAGAGGTGGGACCACCACAGGCTTAGGATCCTTATGCCGGAGGTAACGGGCAAGGCGTTATCTCTCAGGGTTCAAGTCTTCTGTCTCCCATCCCATATTGTCCTGGATGTGCCTCATGATCTCTGAGAAAGAGGGATCATCCGGTGGTGACCCTGGGAGGTCTCGTGGGTCAGGTGATGGGGACTAAATGGGGATGGAGACCTGGAGGTATCGGACGTGTCTGGTCTGGAGTCATCCCCTGGTGATAGTCTGCCCCTGGGTCTTTTAGGGCTGGAGGACCTTGAGGGAGACAGTGACTGGCATCTCTTGCGTTCCCTAGATCTGCCCCTAGGAGGCAGGGTTAGCTCCTTAGGGGTCGGGGGTCTGGAACCTGCAGCGCCCCGAGGTGGAAGAGGCTTAGAGGGAACCACATCCTTCTTTATGGTCTCCCACCAGAAGGTGAACAGGTCTTTAACCTCCTGTATATTCATGTCTGGCGTCTGTGTGGGTCGGGCGTCAGGTCCCGGGGAACCACCGGATCCGGCAACGGCTCCCTGGGAAGGCCGGTGTCCTCCGTGCCGCCTGTCTGGTTGTCCGGCGGCGCAGTAGCCTCTTTTCCCGGGGACCCCTGACGTCCAGTGTCAACCGGCATCGGTACTACTGTCTTCGGTTCGGTAGTCAGTTTAGCAGGTGCTGGGTCGGACGCCTTCTTGGACTCAGACATCCACCTCAGGGATGTTAGCTGTGGTCTTCCTTTCAGAAGCCTTTGGAGGCTGGGAGACGGACTTAAGGTCGGTGTCCCGGCGGTCTGATGCTCCACTGGACTTGGAAGACTTCATGTGCCAGTCTGATGAATCCGTCCAGGAGGCAGAGTTGGGCGCCCGAGTAGTCTTTAGCGGGTGTAGAGAGGCTGAGAAGCCCCAAGAAGACCTTACTTAACGGGGGGAGGTTGGGAGTGGGCCTGGGACAGAACGGTCGGAGCGTGTAGAGCTGGAGCTGGCCCTGGACTCAGAGGCCCGGCTGGGGGATCTCGACCTACCCGAGTCCCGATGCTTGTCCCGGTGTTTTCCTGTCTTATGGGAAGATTCCCCTTTGGAAGGTGGTCTTGTCTCCATTTTCTTTAATTTCTTCTCAAGGAGGAACCCCTGAAGGGCCTTTTGGCGGCAGATCCGGGTTCTGCTATTAAACTTGGCAGAATGAGCAGGTCTGGGTATCGTGCTCCGGGCCCAGACACCGCATGCAGGCCGAATGATGGTCGGCAAAGGGGATCTGCTTGCCACAGGCTCACTTAGAAGAGTGTCCTTCGAGAGAAGGGGTAGAAGAAGCAGACATGGATTGATTGAAATAAAAATTTCACGAGTCTTTCATTGATGCAGGCATCCGTGAGGCCAATGCTGGGGGACTGCCCCCTTTTATGTGATGCCTGACGTCAGGGAGGGGCAGACGTTGGGGGCAGTCCCCCCGCTGGATACTGGTAGCTAATATTTTTATGTGGGGTCCTGGAGCCTGCCGTCTTCAGTCCTAATGATGTAACGTGCTTCAAGAGCTGTTTCTCGAAGTAAGATCCACCGGTTTGGGGTCTTTCTGGCATACATACTTTGCCAGACACAAGCGTTCGTGGTCCAGGGCCTCTGTATCCCATCCCATATTATCCTGTATGTCACATGACCTCCATAAAGCTGGAGTCATCTGGTGGAGACTAAGGATGTTCCTCTGTCACCAGGAAGTGACCCAGGGTCGGAATTAGGAAGGGAGGGTTCTGATTCCCCACGGGCATCTGAGGAAGAGGAGGAGGAGGAACATCATGCGCTTGTCTGTGCTTCCTGGGGCTAGCAGGAGTCTTATCCCGCTCATTCCCAGATGGGACAGGAGTAACCTAAACATCTGGCTCAGGGACTGGACGAGGCCAAGGAGTAGGAGGGGAGACCAAGTCTTGCTTGACGGTCTCCCACCAATAGGTGAGGAGCTCCTTCACTTGAGACATACCCAGCTTGGGGGACTCTGGTTTAGGAGGCAATGTTGGGCAGCTGGCTCCAGCACAGACTGTCGGGTCCAGCATCTGTGGAATGGGAGACGTCGGTAACGCCTCCGTAGCACCATCGTTGGGTGGACAGTCTGGTGGACTGGTGTATAGTCCAGAGGAGAGATGTCAGAGACACAGACAGGAGACGTCAGAGGGATTGACGACGGCTGAGGTACGATGGTCTCACCCGGCGCCGGAGGAGGAACCGAAGGTTTCCCCAGCTTCAGGTCAGAAGCCTCGTCCAACAGACATCCCTGGTCGGAGACTGTCGGAACGCTAAGAGGCCTTGGCCAGCCTATCTGAAGACTTATAGGGCTTGTCCAAGTGGAGTCCGAGATCGCGGATTGACGCCGGTCAGGCTTGGACTTGGGTGGCAGGGAAGAAGCCCTGGAAGCAAAGTGCCCCGAAGCCCGTCTGGCCTCCCGGGGATTGACAGAGGCAGATAGGGAGGATGACTTACTTTTAGTCACTGCGGAGCTGGTGTCGGAGGGCCTATTGTGGGCCGAAGAGCCCGAGTCACAGGGCCTTTGAGCCGCAGTGGAGCTGGAGTCCGGGGCCCTGATCTTGATAGGCTGTAAGGAGGGCCCCTTAACGAGAGAAGTTGAGGTGGGAGGCTTGTGGGAGGTAACCCGGGCCTCATGACTAAGAGCCGGAGCGACCAGCGGACTGGAAGCTGGATGACCTGGGCCTGGAGGGTGAGCGATCCTGGTGATGGTGCTTCTTTCAGTGTTTCCTGGGTGGAGATGGGGAACGAGATTCCCGCCCAGAGGACATCTCCTGCTGCATCTGGGTCAAATGTTTTACTGCTAAAAAGGCCTGAAGAGACTTATGCCTGTGGATCCTGGTTCAGCTGTTGAGAGGCCTGGCAATGGGTACAGACACAGGTGTCATGGTCTGGGCACAGGCAAAAAAGGCAGGCCGAGTGTCCGTCCTTGGCAAGGATCTGCATTCTGCAAGAGCACTTATTACGGTGCCCAGTCGAAGTAGAGGACATTCAAACTTTCTCGGACGTATTACAAAAAAATAACTGTTCTTAAGGCTGAGGAACCAACAGCGAGCCGAGAGGTCACTAATGTGTTTCCGCAGCGGGAAAGAACTGGAGCATGTGGGTCCAGCCTACTGCCCACATATGGGGTGACGGGGCGAAGCAGACGCCGGGTGGACGGTCCCACGTCTGTACGGCTAGAGAAAAGAACTGCCGAGATCTGCCACCAGGTGGCGTCAGCCCTACAAGTGCTTCCTCTTGAAGCAAGATCCTTCTGTACTGGATACAAAGGTTCAGCAGGAAGAACTTGGAGTAGAACCCCTTGTTCCTTTGCTGCCTGGGCACTAGTTCTATTGGACATACTGAATAGCCCTGCCAGAGGCCTGCAGTTCACTGATGAGCACATCTGGGCTAAAAGGTTTGTGGCCCACCAAAGGGGCATTCAACACCTTTTGCAAAACCAGAGACCCACAGCTAGGCGTGCCATCTGAGGTAAATACCAGAGGCAGCTGCCCTGGCTATAGTGACCATATTATAGGTGGCTCTGAGGGGGTACTTACCAACATCCTCAGAGGTCTGGAGTACCTTAAGAAGCTCCTGTTCGTGGGAACCCTCAGGGAGGGCCTGAGCAGACACCCTGCCCTTCCCACAAAGGGTGTTTTTGTACACAAGATAAGCCAAATTGGCAATCTTAAGACTATAGGTGGCAGAGGCAAAAGTCCTCTTTCCCCAAAGGTTCAACTTCCTGGACTCAGTCAGGGGGCTGGGAATTAAGATGCTTAGGGACCTTAGTTCTGTCATGAGCAGCTCTGATGACCACAGAGTCTGTCTCAGGCTGGGCTGCATAGAAGGGCAACCCCTGAAGTGCCTGATAGAGCTTGTCAGCCTTCCTGGGCATGGCTGGCACTGTATATGGCCAATGCCAGGCTGCATCATTTAAGACTGGCAGCAGGGGAGGAATAACCTTTGGTGGAGAGACTGGTATCTCCAGGAGATCCAAATTCCTCCTGGTTTTATCCTCAGTTTGGAAACCCATGGTGGAGAACAGACTTCTCATGATATTGAAAAAGGAGGGGTCTGGGGGGTGAGACCTGGGAGTGTGCTTGACAGACTCCTCACTCCCAGAAGAAACTGTGGAAAGACCCCACAGTCATCCTCTTCCTCAGGGATGATGAGAGCTGGATGGTACTCCTCTTAGACGGTCTGCTCTGAAACAGGCCGAACACTGTACCGACAGCTCTCAAAGGCGCAGGCTGAACAGGTATCTACACCGAAACTGACTACGACTGTGCGAGTGACGACACCGAACCGGGCTGGCCATCCGGGTCAGCGGACTTTTTGGCCTCTCGTTCCCTGAGCCTGCCCAATCTTTTTTCCAGGGTGGCTGCAGGGAAATTCTTACATACCTGGCAGTATGACTGGAGGTGGTCAAACCCCAGACAATAAACACATGTGGTGTGTGGGTCAGCCTTGGCAAAGACTTCCCCACAAACATCACAGTGTTGAAACCCAGTGGGCCCGGTCTTCTTTTGGGTTTCTCAGACATAATGCCAGCCTAACCAAAAACTTGCCCTTTTAAGCAGTGCCAGGCAAACACCTTATCGGTTCCTAACAGTGTCCGGGTATTGGAAAAAAGCGTAATAAATCCGTTTTTTAGAACCGATAAGAACGAAACACACTCTAAAATAGTAATTTTAGTTTTAAATGAGTTTTAAACCCACTGATCGGTTCAAAACCGAGACCGAAAACTTACAAGTTCCACACAGACAACCTTCATTTACTTACGGTTACCACAGATAGAGCTTGAACGAACGGTTTTATGTTAAATAAAACTATTCTCAGCAATCCAACCGAGAAGACATCTTTTAAACCGAGAAATGAACCAGCAGAAGGGAGAAATTCGGAGCGACTGTTCACTGAGGCGGAGTAAAGAATCTGACAGTTCAAGTTTGAAATGACACAGATAGAGCTGCTCTCGTGCCAAAATTCTATTTTGGAATGGTTTTAACCATTTCACTCCGGGGCAGTTCTAGAGCTGGAACAAACTGCTAATGTCTATAATATAGCAAGACTTCATGTTGTTTGAAGGGAATATCATCAACACAGGTGTCGAATGGGTACAAGGCCCTGGACCGATGAACCGCTAACTGAAGAGGTAGTGGGAGGGCCCTGCACTGACTGACCTTGAGAGGTCACGATGGCAGGGCTGGTGCTGATGACCTGGAAGCAGATGCGCGCCCCCCCCCCCAAACGGCTGGGAGACAAAGCTACCGTGGGGGGCCTGGAAGTATCAGAGGCCTCCACGGGGCGAGGTGCAGACGCCTAAGCATTAGACTAGACCATCCTGGGAAAAGAGGAATCCGGAGGGGACCAGGATCACTGTTGGGGGTGGGATCTCTCTTTAGGCTGTTCCTTGTCCCACCGAGAGTGCTTCCCTGAGGACCCAACCCTGGCCATGACGGCCTGGGACTCCAAGACGACGCTGGCTCCAGAAGTCCCCTGCTCTCCACTGGCTGCCTTCTGCAGGGCTTTCTTGCATCAGGTGGTTAAGGTTGAACTTCTGGCAGGACTCGCAGGAGAGGACATTATAGCTAGGCCCAAGACAGCAGACAGAGCTCATGTCAGATGGTGGAAGAGATCTTTCCACAGCGACCGTGTCGGAAAATTCAACATACAAGCGGTCTGACAGTAAATAAAAAGTTAAGTAAAAATGGCAGTTGAACTGAACGACGGAGCTTCGGTGGAGTCCATAAGCGAATGGTCAACAGCAGGAAAGAACTGAGAAGGGAGCGGGGCCCCCTGTGATTTTATGGGTGTGTGTGATGTGGCCAGACGTCAGCGTGAGAGGCCCCAAACAGACTGCAGCAGAAAAAGACTTCCGTGGGATCCTGAAGCTTGATGGTGAAGTTCCCGAGGTGTGAACAGATGACAGCGATATCCATAAAAGAACACACTCACCCTGTTCCCACTGTAGCCCTCAATCCATCCCCCTCCAAAAGGATACAACAGGCTGTGCGGGATGGAAATGCACCCCCTTGTAGGAGCCATTAACTTATCTCCATTATTAAATGCAGAACATTCTAAGTAGTAATAGTTGATTAGCAGCCACGCAAGATAACATTCATCTTTCAGGTGCTAAACTGCTGAAGCATGTATCTGAAGCAGTTTACATTCCCACACACAGATCCATCTGTCGGATGACGTGGAATGCATAAACTATATAAAGGAATGTGACAGCAGAAAAGGGCCGCCAGGCCCACCCAGTCTGCCTAGCTTCCACTAGTCTTTTGCTGCAGTCTCTCTCCCCTCATCCCCCCCATTTCAATAATCCCTTTATCCAGGCTCTCTTGAACCCCCACTGTCCTCTCCCACACCACCTCCATGGTAACCCGTTCCAGTTGTCCACCACTCTCTCAGTGAAGAAATACTCCCTGAAGTTGCTCCTAAATTTCCCACCCTTAATCTGATATTCATGTCCTCTTATTCTGGGTCTCAAATGGAAAAGGCTCTCCACTGGCACCTTGTTGATACCCATGAAATATTTAAAAATCTCAATCATATCTCCCCTCTCCCTTTTTTGCTCCAAAGAGTATATGCTCAGTTCATTTAGTCTCCCCTTGTATGGTAAGTGCTCTAACGCTCTCACTCACCACCTTTGTCGCCCTCCTCTGAACTCACTTAACCCTCTCGTCTTTCCTGAGGTAGGGTCTCCAGAACTGGACCATATTCCAGGTGAGGCCTAAGCAGCTGCGTGTAAAGTGGTACTATGACCTCTCCCTTCCTGCTCGAGATCCCTCTCCCAATGCAACCCAATGTTCTGCTTGCTCTTGCCACTGCCCCCCCAATCCCCCACTCCCACTGCTTTCCTACTTTCAAATCATGTGACACCCAAGTCTCTCTCTTCCTCAGTTACTTGCAGGGGACTACCTCACAGCGAATACTCTGCTCTCCCATTATTTTTTCCTAAGTGCACGATCTTACAGTTAGTCGTATTGAACGACAATTGACACTCTTTGGAGCATTCTTCTAGCCTCACCAAATCCCTTCTCATCCTCTCCACCTCCTCTTGTGTGTCCCACTCTACTGCAGACCTTTGCGTCTGCAAAGAGACTCATCCTCCCCTTAAGACTCACTGCTATATCCCATATATATATATATATATATATATATATTAAACAGAAGAGGTCCCAGCACAGTCTCCTGGGGAACCCTACTAATGACCTCTGACTCCTTCGAGGATGCACCGTTGACCAGTACCCTCTGCGTTCTTCCCTCCAACCAGTTTCCCACCCACTATGACTCCCCCAGCCCCAAGGAGGCCAATTTGTATAAGAGCTTCTTGTGTGGCACTCGGTCAAAAGTTTTCTGGAAATCAAGGTAGGCCACATCCACCAACACCCCCCCACCCCCGATGACCCAGTCAAACAATTCCATTAAATTTGTTTGACAGGATCTGCTCTCCATGAACCCATGCTGTCTCGGGTCCCGAAGTCCGTTTACCTCCTGGTAGCTGTTAGTTCTGTTCTTGAGCAATTTTTCCATGAGCTTTCCAGCCACAGATGTCAAAGCTCACTTGCCTGTCAGTTACCCTCCCAAGTCCCCCCGTGTATGGGTATCACATCCGCACACTTCAGTCTCTCGGTACTACCCCTGAGCTCAAGGATGTGTTGAAAAGAGCAGTTAGGGGAGCAGCTAATACCTCCCTCAGTGCCCTCAAAACCCTTGGAATCACCCTGTCTGGCCCCATGACTGTCAACTTTCAAGTCCCTAAGCTCCCTCAGTATATCCTCTTCCCGAAAAGGGCTCACATCCACTCCCTCCCCCTGTGGTTTCTGCTACTCTAGTTGTCCCTTTTCCATTCTGCTTCCTTCGTGACTGCGGAGCAGAAATAGCTGCTCAGCAGCGCAGCCTTTTCCTGGTCCCCCACCACCCTCTCTCCCGTCCCATTTTTCAGGCTGGGAATCCCTCTCAGTTTTTCTCCTTTCACCTACATACCGAAAAAAAGGCCTGGTCCCCCTTCTTGACTGCTTTGGCAATGTTCTCCTGTCCTAGCCTTTGCTCGCTTCCTTCTGCTTAACCTGGTCCTCCTCCTCCTCCCGTGTTGTTTTAAAGTTGTGAAAAGCTCTCCTCTTAGCTCTGATGCTGCCTTCCACTTCCTTGCTGAACCACAGCAGCTTCCTCTTTCTATTTTTGTACACCCTCCTTGCACAGAGGTCTGTGGCTCCTACTATGGCCCCCTTCTGAGTCCCACATGTCATGCACCCCCCTCATGTTGTCTCATTCATTCTAAAGCTTGCTTAACATATTCCCCCACTTTCCTGAAGTCTGCTCGTCTGAAGTTGAGAACTTTCACCTTGGTCAGATGTAGGGAGTAAAATTACCACTGGCACTGCAATGTGTGTCTTTTCATAAACAGTCCTGTCCCTGGTGCCGCCCCAAAATCAAGTACCAAGCAGGCTTACACTTTGTCACACCACTCATCTTAGGACCAAGAACCCATATGCCCAAGGTTGAGATTTAAGTTTGGGGAAAGGGTAGAGAATTTATTACATTACCAATGTGGCATTCTTTGCTCCAACGCTGGCTCTCTGAACGAGAAGTTTCTTGTCACCCAGCTGCATGCCGTTCAGCCCAGCAATAGCCTGAAAAGAAAATAAGATCAAACTTTTACCACCATAAAAATATGGTAAACAGAAGCAGCACACCACCAAAGTATGCAACATCTGAGCAAAACAAGCCACCAACAGAAACCACTTATGCAACACGTTTTCCAGAAGTGCGAGATCCTTGATAACTTGGAAGGCAGTATAGTTTTGTTCATGCAGTCCAAAGCCACATGTAACCTTTACAGTCCCTACAGAGTATAAAAGTGGGTACAACGAAGATCTCACTGTAAATGAAATGTTGCAGTTTTATCTGGCAATGCAGGGTAAAATGTGGGCAATGTAGAGGTCTAGAGGGTCCAGTACAAGTCCACGAAGTTGATTAGTACCTTCAGGGGCAAGAGCTATGAGGAGAGTGTCGCATACTGAAATTTGGTGTCAAACAATCAGCCAGAAGGCAGGGACCACCTAAGCCACCCAGTCTGCTCATTTTTCACCTACCTACTGCATCACTGTAGACACTACTTTATCTCCAGACCATTCATCTCCCCCCCCTTTCCAAGATTCCCTTAGGCCTATCCCATGCATTCTTGAATCCCACCACTATTTTTGCACCCACAACTATACCCTTTTCTCTTAAAAATACTTCCCCCTCCTGTACCTTATTTACCCCTGTGAGGTATTTAAAGATTTCTATCGTATCCCTCTCTCCCACCCCTCTTCCAAGGTGTACATATTTAGGTCCTCGAGTATCATCGTAGGGCTTGTGATGCAAACTCTGCACCATTTAAGTTTCCCTCCTCAGGACTGCCTCCACTCTATGCCCTTCTGGAGATGTGGTCTACAGAACTGAACTCTGTACTCTATGGTGGGACTGCACTCCGATGTAAACAGCGGCAATGCCTCCTTCCTTTTACTGCTGGTGAAACCTCTCCCCATGCACCCCAGTATCCAACTAGCCCTCCCAAATGCCTTGTTGCACTGCCTAGCCACCTTTAGGTCATCCAACATGATTACCCCTAAATCTCCTTCCTCTTTGGTGGCAGTCAGTCCAACACCTTCCATTATATACTCGGTCTTGAGTTTGTGTTGACTGCACTACTCTGCAATTTTTCACGCTGAACCCAGCTGCCACACCCCTGACCACTCCCCTCAGGTCGCTGCTGAGCCTTTCCACCCTACAGCAGGGTTTGATATCAGCAAAGAGGCAGACCTTCCCTTACAGCTCCTCTACAATGTCACTTATAAAGACACTGAAGAGAATAGGTGCCAGCAGTGATCCCCGAGACACCCTCCCTTCTTAAGAGTGAATTCTATTTACCACTACCTCCTGTTGCCCATCACCTAACCAATTTCTTATCCAGCTTACCACCTTTGGGCCCAATCCTACACTACCCAACCTGCTTACTAGCCTATTTGGAACAGTGTCAAAACCCTTAATGAAATCTAAGAAGGCCAAAGCCACTGTTCCAACCTGATCTAATTTTCTGGGTCACCCAAAGAAATTAGATTCATTTGACATGTCTTGAACATGAAAATGCAAATACTAAAAGGGAATGTAAACAGCAACTTATACAGCACTGGTGAGGGCAAACAGAAATAGAGGGCATCTACTCAAAAACTGGGGAGGGGAGACAAGAATAAGGAGAAATATTAGAAAGCATTACTTCAGGAAGCTGGCACAGTTTGGGCATTCAAAGCTGGACTTGCCAGATTCCCGAGGGAGAAGAGCACAGCGGGCTGCCAGTATATGCAAGACAAGCAGTGGGCCGATAAGCATGCAATTACATAACCACATTGTTAACTGCAGTGGTAGAAATAAAAAAATAAATCTAATGAGGGAGGAAGAATACCAAAAAAATGAAGGCTACTCCGCTGTAACCATAAATCTAGAGGGGCATATGGTGCATATCAACCACATTCCTTCCCCTTTAAGTCCAGCCAGAATGTCTTCAAGCTAAGTTCCTCCCACCTATCCAGGTGGTAGCCTCCTTGGCCCCACTCCATGATGTCAGATCTTGCACGCTGGAGGCAAGGATGCATGTGCCACTTGCCTGGGGAGGGTGGGTGGGTTGTGTAGCTGTCGCGCGTGTACCACTGCTAGAACGGTTAGAGTAACTCAATTCTAGGGACATGGGTATGGTGTACTATTTACATGCTGGCAGACTCCCAGCAGTTCTCAGAGAAGGGGGCAAGGCACACACACCCCTACTTGGAAAAAAAGGGATTGGAGAACCAAGGTCCCAAACACAGCATCCCAGCGTGACTCTAGGTCAATGTGGTACTGGGAAATGAAGGTGTGTGCTGACTTCCAGGTAGCAGACCTGCAGATCTCCTGGATGGGGATGTCCCTGAAGCATCCACCGAGGCAGCAGTATGACTGGTGGAATGAGCACCAAGCCCTACAGCAGGCTCCCTCCCAGCCAACCTATAGTACAGGTTAATGCAGGATACAATTAATCTGCTAATCATCTGCTCTGCTGCTAGCCTGCCAGGAGTGGCTTCAGCGTAGGTGACAAAGAGCAGAGAAACCTCTACTCAAACTCCAGCGATGCACTAGGGTAATAAGTGAGCACTCACTTCAGGTCCAACGTATGAAACCTTTGCTCAGCCTCCAAGGTTGGATTGGTGAAATACACCGGAAGATTGATCAGCTGGTTAAAGTGACACTCCTAAACAACCTTCGGGAGGAACTTCGGGTTGGGGAAAGGACAACTTTGCCCCTGTGGAACACCAAGGAGCCTGAAATTTTGGCATAACCATGAGACCGCAACTGTGACAGGGTTGAATAAGGCCCTGTTCCATTTGTTATGCAAAAAGAGCTAAATGCAATATCTTTTCTATCCTGTTCAGTCTGTCTGGTTACGCAACCAAATGTTCTTGTTAAACTTAGGAACTGATCACTCTCGACTGTCTCATGATTCTCTGCCTCTCGCTATCGCTCTACCTTGACTTGCCGTTTGTCTTTTCTACCCCCTTGCATATCTGTGGGTATAAAAATATTTATGAATCTCTGTGCGAAACTGGGATCCCTTGGTTTGAAATGTATACAGTTATACTGCTGAAATGATTGTAAAACGCTATTTGGAATTTAGGGGTTAACCTGAGATACAGTGAGGGTTGTTTGCAAACTTTTACAGAGTTGTCAGAAGGGGGCCAGTTTGGGACACTGTTCTATTTGCAAGCCTGCTCTGCAAAGAAACTGGCAAGAACATTATATGAAAAATGGGAGATCTCAATGATTTCCCAGGCAAAGACTTCTAAAAAGAGCTGCAATTATTTTGCTAGAGAGGGAGACAAAAACTTTGAAATCGAAAAGAAACCCTCACCGGCTCCATGGCGCCAAGGTTTGCTCAGCACGCTAGTAACCCGGGTTTGCGCCCCAAGCTCAGGTGCCAGAGGCGGAGATCGGCGGGGAGGGGTTTTACAAGCATCTGCTGGATGATTCCCTCCCGGGGGTGGGATGAGCCTGGGCTCCAGGAGATTAACTGGGGACGACCTTCAGTGGGTGTGAGGGGGGGAGTGCGTGAGAGGCCTTATCTTGCCCTCCCATACGTCCCCACCTCAGGACGCCTTCCTTACGCAGGCTACTGTGTGCGATAGGACAAGAAAAAAGTGAAAATGGGCCCCCACCGCCACAAAGCCCCAGACACCATGGGCCGTACTGGCGGCCACTAGAGGTATGTAGCTGCGCCTACCAACGCTTCCCCTTTGAAGGATAGGGACCCTCCCGACACAGGGAAATGTCTAGTTACCTTGGTATGGTCATGAGATGGTGCTGCAGGGTCGCGGTGGTGTGGTGGGCGTTGGTGCTCTGAAGGAGTGGCCTGCAGGGTTGCCAGGGGATGAGCATAAATACGCAAGACAAAAAAAGAAAAGAAACCCTCAGATGAAGGACTAGTTTTCTCTGTTTGTACTGCCTTTGTATATAGCTATCCCAAAATGTTTTTATTTTTACTCTGCTGTTAAAACTACTTGCGAATTTTGAAACTGTTCCTGGTCTTCCTAGGCTTCCTGACCTATACCTTGATGACAGATGGTGTCAGACCAAGTGGGATTTATGATTTGCATAGTTTTGTGCTCGGGTATTAGACCTGGTACCAGGGAAGCATAGAAGGAAGGCATGGATCCTGCAACAGCAAGCCCAGGAGTGCTTACCAGAAGAATAGCAGCCAAACTAGAACCAGAAACAAAAGTCCAAACTGAGACTGCACAGCCAGAACCAGTGATGGAAGAACAGGCAAGGAGAGAACCTGAAACCCTGTCTTTTTCAAACGGTGGGCTATACAACAAAGAGACAGAGAAGAGTTGATGCAGCAGAGAGAGAGAGAGAGAGAGATTCAACTTTTAGAGGCACAGAGAAAAGAAATGCAGCAACTCGAGAAGCAGAGGAAAGAGATGCAGTGACAGCAGCAGTGATGGCTGGATGCCTTGCAAGCCATCAAAGCTAGAGGATCTGGTGAAGGCACAGCAGAGCAACAAGACACAAACAACTTAAGACAATAAACTTACAAAGTTGTGTCCCTTGGATGATACTGAAGCCTGACAACTTTTGAAAGGGTTGCCACAGCCTGCCAACGGCCAAAGTAGCAATGGATAATCAGGCTGGTACATTATCTGACAGGTAAAGCCCAACTTGTCTACAGCATTATGGACACTGCACAATCAGAAAATTATGACCTTGTGAAAAGAAAAATCCTGAAGAGATGACACATTTCAGGAGAGACCTAACGGTGACTCTGGTCCCTCAACTACAACTCAAACAACAAACACCCAAGTTGGAGAACTATAACTGTCAACAATCCTCAAGAAGCCTTCACCAGAGATGGAGGACTCATTAAATGGCTCCAACCAGAGAGCAAAACGGTCCCACAGATCGACACTTGCAATGGAACAGTTCAACATCCAATTCACAGACATGCAGCTTTGTGTAAAAATACTGACCAGAGAGTGGGTGAAAGGCTGTTTCTTTGGCTGAAGATTACCAGATGGCTAGACAGATGCTACAGCAGCAAGGTAACAGCTAAGCACCAGCAAGATCCCTCCCCATTTAAATCAAAGTCTGATAAGTATTCTGGTGGGGGTAACAAATCTGCACCCAAAGACATTTGCTACAACTGTAATAAGCCAGGCCATATTGCAAGAAACTGCCATAGTAAGGAGGGTAACACTGGAGCAGATCTGTTCATAGCAAATGGGACAAGTATTTAACAGATGTCAAGGTGAGAGAGAAGACTGAAGGGACATACTGATTCATGAAGCAGACTGACCATAGTGCATGCTGAGGGGCTAGGAAAACACTGTGCAAAAAAAACAGGTATTGGTGTCATCTGCACCCATGGGGAAACTTGATTCTATCCCACTACCCAAGTGACTGAATATTAATTGGGAATCACAAACGAAAGGGGTCGAGTAGTACCTACAGTAGATTACCTGTGATTATTGGAAATGACTTTACAGAATTTGCTGAGCTGATCATAGAGGGAGCAAAACCTGCAGTTTCAGCAGCAGTGGTAGTAAGAATACAGGCAAGAAAATCTCAGATGGCAGGGACTTGTTTCCTTTTGCTGATTTTGATTCAGACTTGTTTGAGCATAGCTCCAAGATCTAGAAGTCCAGGAAAGAAAGATGCCTGAAGAAACAATGGCAACAAAAGACTGATGGACATAAGGGGGTTAATATATGAAAATGCTGAAACTAAATTGATAACTGATTGTGATTTTGTTTCAGAGCAAGCTAACAATGTTTTTCTTCAAGGTTATTTTAAGCAGCTGAGGGTGAAAGAAACAGGGTGAACCACTGTTTAAAAAATGCAATGGGTTACTGTACAGAGTTTGGGTTAAACCTCAGACAGAGTAATTCGTTGGTTAGTTTTTGTTTACCGGGTAGGTGCACTAGCTATAGGGATGACTATTTTCAGGCATGACCCTGGAGGTTACAGAGCAATAACAGGTATATATACAGAAGACAAGAATAGTAACATTCTGAAATAGAAAATTAAACAATTTACAGGAAATACATACAGAAGGGCAAGAAACAGTCATTCAGAGTATGGAATTAAACATTGAGATAGGGAGAAACAAAAAGGAGGAACATGACCATGTATAGGGCATTTTGCATCACAGGGCATTATACATAGGGTCAAGCAGTACTCGAAAGAGGTAATCTGCAAAAAAGGGGTATTATGCATAATTATACAATGGCAAGATAATTTCCTGGACTTTGATTGGCCAGTGTGTCCCTGGCACAGTGAGGTTATCCCAGCACAACCTCACTGTATGAATGCCATTCCCATTGATGCTATTGCCATCTATTCTTCAGAAACAAAAAAAAATTGCCACACAAAATGTATTTAAAACTATTTTAAATGTTTATTTTGTACAACAACAAGCCATTGTATAATAGCAATAATGCACTCCAGGGCATGGGTTGTGCTGGGATAACCTCACTTCATGGAAAATTGGACGCACTCGGCCTGTGGCCTCATGCCCAACCACCCAGCCGTAAGGTTATCCCCAAGCACAACCCACACCATGTCATGCATTATTGCTTAATTAATGAGAGTAAAGTACAGAGTTTGGTACGAGGTAGAAACTGAATATTTTTGTCACTAGAGTTGGGGCCAAGCAGAAAACAGATAGGATAGCACAGAATATATTGTGAGGAGATTCTATTCATCAGCGAAAGCAAGGGAAGGTAGTATAACGACAGAAAAACCTTATGGCAACAAAAGAAGGCAGGTCAAGTAAGTAGGGACAGTTAGCAAAATGGGCCCTTGTGAGAGAACATCCAGGGAATAGTAGGCCAGAGTAATAGGGGAGGGTAACATAGAAGTGCTAGGGAGGGCAGAGGAGAGAGGCAGTTGACAGTCGCAGGGGAGAGATATATATTATGGGGGCTTGAAACAGGTGCATGGTCTAGATGAGATGAGGTAACGGTGGAGCGCTTTTTTTTAAAGGCATAGTGCGAGGGTGCTAGGCGAACATAGAGTGGTAGAGTGTTCCACTGTTAAGGGGCATGGAAGGCAAATGCACTAGCACCCTTTGTCGTTTTGTATTTTGGCACACTAAGAAGAGATCTGTCAGAAGAGTGCAAGCCACCGCTGTAGGATAGGGGAGTGGACATCTCAGCCAGTGCCATAGGGGTCCGAGTCCTCATGATGTCCACAGTAGAGCACAGAGTGTGGGATCTGGTGGCACTGGGTGATAACCAATTTAACTCAGAGTAGAGGAGGCAATGGTGTTTCAGTCTTGGAGAAGAGGAGGCATATCTGCATATATTGTAGGTTACATCCCATTTATGGAGGAGCAATTTAGAGCATAAGTTGCATACCCATAGGTCAAAGTAAGCAGGAGAATGCCCCTGGTGATAGCCAGCCTATCTGATGGTGTTAGGGCATATCTGGTCCTGTATGAGATACAGAATCTGGAGTTAACAGATTTACAGGTTAACTGTATGTGTTGGTCAAAGCTTAGGGAAGGGTCCAGAGTTACTCCTAGGTATCTGAATGACGCGACAATGCTGGTGAGTGAGCCACTGATGCAAGATACTAAGAAATTGTGTTGGCTGGATTTGAGCCTATGGGTGGATCCAAATAGCATAGATTTGGTTTGGCCTCGTTTAGAACAAGTTTACTGCGCAATAATCAGGTCTGTGTATGTTGGAAATCCGTGGACAGATGTAGATTGATGTCAGTAATGTCCTTAGCACTGGTGTACAAGACTATGTAATCAGTACAGAGCAAGATAGAGGTGGAGGAGAGGTCGGAGGAAATATTTATAAATACTGAGAATAGTAGAGGCCCTAGAATGGAACCTTGTGGTACCCAGATGTTCACAGTGGCTTGATCAGAGTAGGTCGAGTTGAAATTAACCACTTGGATTCTGTTTGATAGGTAGCTACAGAACCAGCTGGCTATATTCGCTGTGAATCCCATAGTTTTTAAGGTTTGAAGAAGGAGAGTAGTCCACCGGGTCAAAAGCCTTGGTCATTTCAATGAAGACAGCCCGTTAGTAGGCCAGAGTCCATAGCAGAGATGGATTCTGTTGTAAGTCTGAGTAAGGCTGTTGTACTATGCCCTTTGTGAAAGTCGTGCTGGGCACTTGATAAGAGGCTGTTCCTAAGGAGGAATTCGATCGTTTGGTTGGCAATAATCTTTTCAAGAATTTTGCTCAGCACAGACAGGATGGCTATAGGCCTGTAGTTTGATGGGTCCTTTTTGTCGCCTTTCTTGAACACAGGTGTGACTCTAGCTATCTTCCAGATATGGGGGATGCAGCTTTGGCACATGGAGAGGGTAAAGATTCTGGCCAGAGGGGCAGCAATGAGTGGAGCTGCTAGCTTCAGAAGTTTGGGTTAGAGACTGTCAGAGCCTGTGGCAGTGCTGTCAGAGATGGATCCAAGAAGATTAGTTACTTCCTTTTTTGTGACAGCCTTGAAATGGAGGGAGGATGTAGCAGAATCCATGTGAGAGAAATCAGGGGGGTCTGCACCATGTGTGGTAAGGAAGGAGGAGGTGTACCCAGTTAGGTCTGTGAATTGCTTGTTGAAAAACTTAGCAACTGTCTGTGGGTTGCTGCAGCAGATACCCTTCAATACCATATCACTTGGAGTAGAGGAGTGAGAGGATCCCAAGAATGTTTTAATATGCGACCAGTATAGATCAGAGTTGTTAGAGAGCACATAATAGTCCTATGGCTGGTCACTCTGGGAGGGATAGCACCTATGCCAGATTGCTGTACAGATTTTACTGGTCTGGAATTCATGAAGATGTTGCTATCTACTGCAGTTCTAGCCCCAGTGCCCCTGGTGTCCCTAATCTTTGATAGATGCGCCTTTTGAAAGAATTATCAGTGTGGTTGGCCCTTTAGACAAAAGTAGAGAGAGTCATCAATTCATTTTGGTAGTATGCGACTATGCTACTTGATATCCAGAGGCAATTCCTATGTCTACGGTCAAAGCCCCAAAAGGGGCAGCAGAGCTTGTCAAAATTTTCAGCAGGGTGGGCATACTTAAAGAGATTACTAGTGATTGGGTAGTAATTTTGGTGCTGCATTACTGAAGGAGCCGTACCAACCAAGTATAACTGCCATAAGAACCTCCCGTTATCACCCTCAGACAGATCTTGAGTGCACATGTTAAAAAGGTTTGTGGAAGGGAAAGACTGGGACCAATACTCACCTTGTCTGCTTTTTGCTTACAGAGAAGTATCACATGCATCAACAGATTTTTCACCATTTGAAATGCTGTATGGTAGACAACTTAGAGGGCCACAAGATGCAATAAAAGAAACATGGGAAGATAACCCCACTCAAACAATCTACTACATCTTATCTGTGTGCCCTGGGAAAGAAATTGGCAAAATATATTGAAATTGCCCACAGCAATCAGGAAGAGACTCAAAACCAGCAGAAAGTACAGTTACATAAGAACTTACCGTAACAGTAGATCTTCGAGAGAGGCAGTAGGTAATTACATATAGGACTGAAGCCAGCAGACGTCAGGACCCACGGAAAAATTTCTAGCTGGCAGTCTCTGGCGGGGGACCGCCCCCATGTCAGGTGACCGACATGTGACGTCAGTATAAAGGGGCAGTTCCCCATGCTGGCCTTCCAGTTCTTTCCCGCCAAGAGTCAAAAAGGCAAGACAAGAGAGAAGCGGATATTTCTCTTCCTTGAAAAGGAGCTGAAATAGCTAAGGGGGATGGAGGGCGGGAAGGCATTACCTACTGTAAGAGCCTCTCAAAGATCTACTGTTATGGTTAAGTTCTTATGTAACTGTACTATCTTACTTCGAGAGGGCTCTTGCAGCAGGTAATTACATACAGAACGGAGTCCCAAGCAATCTGGAACAAGGAAAACACTCGGGAGGAGGAAAACTACACATCCATAGAGCCTCCGGCTGTAAGGGTCTTATGAAAGAAGACCTTGCAGAACAGCCAGCTCAAAGCCTGCTCTACGGCAAGCGGCAATGTCCAAACTGTAGTGTTTCGTGAAGGTATGGATAGAAGTCCAAGTTGTGGCTGCGCAGATGTCTGCCGCTGACATTCTTGAAACAAGCAGCAGAGGCAGCTGCTACTCTGGTGGAGTGACCTCTGACTTGACCCAGCAGGGTCTTGTGGTACTTGCTGTAACAGAAAGTGATAGTGTGCTAATCACTTCGATAGGCATTGCTTAGAAACAGCATTGCCCTCTTTTGTGAGCAAGAGAGACAAAGAGCTGATCCGACTTGCCGAGATCCCTAGTCCTAGTGGTATAGGATCTCAGAATTCTGTGAACATCCAAAGTATGCAAAAGGTATTCCCCTTGACTGGAGTGTTGGGTAAAGAAAACAGGCAGCTCCATGGATTGGTTCAGCGTACATTCCGCTACCACCTTAGGGAGAAATTCAGGGTTGGTGCTCAGAGCCACACATTCCTTGTGGAAAATCAAATAAGGAATTTTACACATTAAGGCCCGAAGCTCGGAAATTTGTCAAACTGAAGTAATGGCCTCCTGGAAGAGTCTCTTCCAAGACAGGAGCTTCAAGTCTGCTGTAGCTGCCTGTTCAAAGGGAGGCAGAGTCAGCTTCTCGAGAAAGTTCAGATCCCAAAGTGGCACAGGAACACAAATGGGAGGGTCTTAGAGACTTCCAACTGCAAGAAAGCCCTGTCGCCAAAAGGGACGTGGTAGGCCGAAATGGCCGACATATGGACCTTCAAAGAGAAATGACTGAGACCCAGGTCAAAGAGGTGATGCATGTAGTCCAGGAGACTCAACTGGACAAGAGAAGGGCTCCAAGTCCTTCGAGGCGGCCCATATCGAGAAATGCTTCCACATCATAGCGTAGGTGGCTCTGGTGGAAGGCTTTCTGGCCTCCACCAAAATGTCTGCCACGAGCGAAGAAACTCCAAAACGGGCTTTAACTACAACTGCAGGAGCCACACATGCAACTGAAGGGATCTGAGACCCGATTGAACTAAGGTCCCCTGGTCCTGGGTCAGCAAGTACTGCGACAGAGGAAGAGGAATTGGAGGTTCCTCTGAAAACTGTTGCAGAAGAGAGAAAGTACAGTTACGTAAGAACTTACCGTAACAGTAGATCTTTGAGAACAGCTCTTGCAGCAGGTTACACCATTAGGACCGAAGCCGCCAGGCGCCAGGACCACCTGGAAAAATTCTAGCTAGCTAACTACAGCGGGACCACCGACGGCGGTCCTCTCCGGCGCCAGGCGTGGTACAAAGGGGGCGGTCCCGCCAGATTCCCCAGTTCTCCGCCGGAGACTCTTGCCGCAGGCTGACATCAAAATGGAGACCTAGGATTGGCCGTCAGAAGACGAAAGATAACAATTCCTGCTCAGAAAGACTGAGCCATGCTTCCTCAAGGGAAGGTGGGCGGGAAGGTACCTGCTGCAAGAGCTGTTCTCGAAGATCTACTGTTACGGTAAGTTCTTACGTAACTGTACTATCTTACTTCGAGACACAGCTCTTGCAGCAGGTTACACCATTAGGACTGATTCCCAAGCAGTAACGCTGTCAGAAAATCCGGGAGGAGGAAAATAAAGGATAAAAACCAGGTCCTGAACCTGGGACAGGAGACCTGAAATGCAGCCAAACCAAAACCAGCCCCTTCATGAGAGGCGTGTCCAAACTATAATGCCTGGTAAAGGTATACACAGAACTCCAAGTGGCTGCATATAGCAGAAGTGGAAACATTTTGGCGCTGCAAAGGTAGACCACCCCTCTAGTGGAATGACCCCGGACTGTACCGGGAGGGCTTTGTTTGATACCATAACAGTGAGAAATACACTGGACAAGCCAGCGAGAAAGGGACTGTTTGGATACTGATTGGCCATCATTCTCTCAGAGAAGGAAATGAAAACTGCTCAGAACTACGAAAGGACTGAGTTCTGTTGAGGAAAACCTCAGGCTCGGTGAACATCCAGGGTATGGAGCAGAGCCTCTCCTCTATTAGAGTAGTTCAGGAAGTAGACCGGAAGGTCGATATCCTGGTTCAGAGTGAGTGAAGAAACCACCTTAGGCAAGAATTTAGAGGTTCGTCCTCAGGGATACTCTGTCCCGGTGGAAAACTAAATAAGGCTCTTTGCACATGAGGCGTGAAGTTCAGAAATTCTTCTTGCGAGTAACGCAACTAAAAACAACGTTTTCCACGACAGAAAGCGGCTTCGCAATCCGCGGCGGGTTAAAGGGAGCGTGAGCTGTTCAAGGACAAAAGCAAATCCACATGGAGGCACAGGGTCTCTAATAGGAGGCCTAAGGTGCAACACTCCCTAAGAAATTCCCAGGCGTCCACCTGAGCCACTGTCGATTTCCCACCAGGAGGTGGTAAGCGGAAATGGCACAGAGGTGCACTTTAATAGGAGTGAGGCAGACCGAATGAAAGAGGAGAGCAAATATTCTAATATTACTCCCACAGGACACCTAAAGGGAAAGGTGCGTGCTCGCGACCATACACAAAACGGCGCCATTTCATGGCGTCACGTCGCATCGTTGCCGGCTTTCTGGCTGCAGAAAGGACTTCCAACCTCTTCGAGACCCGTGGCGTAAAATGGCTATGTCTCTAGGAGCCAAGCA
Source organism: Neoceratodus forsteri (assembly GCA_016271365.2). Classification (NCBI taxonomy): domain Eukaryota; kingdom Metazoa; phylum Chordata; order Ceratodontiformes; family Ceratodontidae; genus Neoceratodus; species Neoceratodus forsteri. Next base: position 171,555,877 of record CM057449.1, on the reverse strand, counting down.
TGCAGGTTCAAGGCGTGGGTCCGGGTGGACAAGTGAACCCTTCTCCTGAGACAGTAAGTGGGAGCTGGCGCAGCAGGCCGAGGGGTTCCGAGATAGTTGAATCAACAAAGGAACCAAATCTGTCTGGGCCAAAATGGGGCCACTAGGATCATTTGCGTGCTCCCTCGCGGTTGAGAAGAACTCTCTGGATCAGCGGAAAGGAGGAAGCGTGAAATCTGTTGGCCCAGGAGAGGGATAGCAGCGTCTCGCCAGAAAACACCAGGCCCTGGATCTAGCGAGCAAAAATTGGGCAGTTTTCGTTGGATGGGGAGGCGAACAAGTCTAGATCTGGGTTCCCCATCGAGAGAAACAGATCCTCTGCTACCTCTTGAAGGAGTTCCCATTCGTGGATTCTGGCCTGGAAGCGACTCAGGCCGTCTGCAACGTGTTGTCCACTCCGGGGAGCGTGCACAGTGATCAGATTGGCGCCCGTGTCTGATTGCAATCCCACACTCTCATGGCCTCCCTGCAAGAGGTAAGTGTGCGCCTCCTTGTTTGTTGAGGTAATACATCACCGCTGTGTTGTCTGTCTGAAGTAGAAGAGTACACGGTGGGATAACTGACTGAAAGGCCTGCAGGGCATAGAGGACGCTCTCATTTCCAGCACGTTGATGTGAAGGTGAGCTTCCATCTGGGTCCACGTGCCCTGGGACTTTACCCGTCCAGGTGTGCCCCACCCAAGACCGGAGCGTCTGTGGTGAGGGTGACCTCGAGGCAGGCGCAATGAACAGGGCGCTGATGAGAAGCGACCCTGGGGCTAGCCACCACTGCCAGTCTTGAATCACTGAATTCGTGAGTCTGGCCGGATGCTGCAGTGGTCTTGCCTTTGGTCCCATTGCACTTGAGCATCCACTGAGTAATGCGCATGTGGAGGTCTTGCAAAGGGACAGTAGAATGGCGCAGCCATGTGTCCGAGCAAGCAAAGGACCGACCTGGCAGGTACAACCTTGTAATGATAGGTCCTTATGAGGGATCTGATCGCTCGCTCTGTCGGCGGAAGAAAACTCTTCCCGAACAGTGTCAGAACTGCTCCTATGAACTGCAGTTTCTCGGCAGTACCAGGAGAGACTTCTGTAATTTATGAGGATGCCCAGGATCGGAACAGATCCTGGGTGCTTTGATTACAGAAGCAATGCCTCTCTGGAGGCGGCCATGAGAAGCCAGTCGTCCAGGTGCAGGGAACACGTAGTGGCCCTGTCTCCTCAGAGGCAGCTGCCACGACTGCCATGCACTTGGTAAGACCCTTGGTGCGGAAGACAGTCCGAAGGAAGGACTGGAACTGAAGGTGGTGGTCGAGAACTTCGAGCGCAGGAACCTCCTGTGCGCCTGAGCCATAGGGATGTGCAGGTGAGGCATCCTGCATGTCTAGGGGCAGCTAAAAAGGCGTCCTGTTTGAGCATGGGGATAAGACCGGAAGGGTCACCATCAGAATCTCTGTAAGTGACCGACACATTGAGGTCGCTGAGGTCCAAGATTGGACGGAGGTCCCCTGTTTTCTTGGGAACCAGGAAGAAGTGGGAATAGTATCCTAGTCCTCTCTGGTTCTCTGGGACGTACTCTATCGCTCCCTTTCATAGTAGCGCGAGTACTTCTTGCCAGATCAAGGCTTTGTGCTGACCCTGATACCGGGAGAGCAAAGGAGGCCTCGAGGGTGGCTTTCCTGCAAATTCTATAAAGTGGCCTAGACTGACCAACTGAAGAACCCACCTGTCGGTGGTAATGGCCTGCCATCCCGGCAGGAAGTTCGCAATGCGACCCCCGACTATAAACTCCCGTTGATCCTGAGGCGGGGCGGAAGGAGTCAGGCTGTGGCGGCAGATGGACCGCTGGCTGGGCCTGCCTAGGAACGGCAGCCTCGGCTGGGCGGAGGTGTTTACCCTGGGCTCTCAGAACGGAGCCCCTCTGAGGTGCAGGAGGTGGGTCTGTTGCCTCTCGTCCGCGCCGCAGCGACTTTGGTTCCTACCAAAGGAACCAAGCTTAGAGTCGGTACATGGCCTGAACCGACCTTACCGCCTTCCAGCCTCTTGGAGTTTGGTAAGGATCTTTTCTGTAGGATTACCAAACAGTACTTCTCCCTCAAAGGCGTCCAAGATGTTCTTTTGAGCGTCCGAGGTAAACTGAGGCAGCTAACCAGCAAGGTGTCTCGAGCCAACGCCAGAAGCTGCTGCTCGGGCGATGAGTCAGCGAGGTCATACAGCGACTCTTAGCACTTGGGTCCCCACGTCTGAACCGTGCGGAGGAGCTGAAGCATCTCCTCCTTCTGCTCACCCTGGGCATCTTTTCAGCCGCTTCAGACCCTGTTCCCAAAGCGTTCTGGAACTGAACCATGTGGGTTAAATAGTTCAGGGATCTGATGGGCGCAGGTAGCGGAAGCTCGTCGCCTACCAATCGTCAGTTGTTTGGACTCTGGGTCCGGTGGCAGGGTGCTCAAATGTTGTGGCCTCTGTGACCGGTCATGTGAGGCTGTGATGACCAGAGAATCGGCCTGAGGATGCTGCGTCAAAGTACTGGTCATCTTAGGAGCCTTGTACAAGCGATCAGCTTTCTTGGTCTGCGGGGAGGCGAGGTGTGGGCACTTCCGCGGCCCAGTGGCGTCCTGAAAGTGTCAACAAGGGTGGTACCACCACAGGCTTGAGGGTCCTTTGCGAAGATATTTGGCAGTGTACTCTTCTCGAGGTCTAAGTCTTCAGCATCCCATCCCATGTTCTCTTGTATATGTCTCATAATATCAAGGAGCGAGGGATCATCGGAGGAGATCGAAGGCATCTCACGTGGGTCCGGAGAAGGGATGGAGAGTGGAGATGGGGATCTAGAGGTGGAGTAGTCTGATCCCGTGTCCTCCGTTGAAAGCGGCGTCGAGGCGTCTCCTGGTGTCTCTTGGGGCTGGGTGATCCAGAAGAGGATTTGTGGAGGGTCTCAGTTTATCAGGTCTCCCCTGGGAGGGTTCTAGGCTCCAGGGGAGGAAACACGACCTGCCGACCCCGATGGGAGGGGCAGGAGCCGGATAGGAGGAGGAGGAGGAGGAGGAACCATGTCTTTTAATGGTATCCCACCAGTAGGTGAACAGATCTTTCACCTCCACTAGAGAGAGGCCCGGCAATGACCGAGTGCCGGTGGTGATGGGCGTCCTGAGTCAGCGTCGGCTCCACAGGGGGCTCCTGGCCAATGGCGAGGTTCCCTGGGATGCCAGCCGGACCCGAGAGTCGCCCGTCTGGTCCTCCAGGCTGCTCTAGAGTCCTCCTCCGATGAGGCTCCTGACCCGATGTCGGTCGGAGGCAACAGGGCCTTCTTTTCAGGAGGCGGGCGTCTGTCCCCTACAGGCGTCCGCTGGGATGTAATGGCGTCGGTGCGTCGGGCCCGACGGCTCCAGGGAAGAAAGGCGCCACGGCTGGCGGCTGTCGAGCGGCGTCTGAGCTCTGAGCCTTTTTAAAGGCGTGAGCTCCAGCGTCTTGCGTGGAGGCACCGGCGAACCTGGCGTCGGAGTACCGAGGCGGAACCCGACTTGTGGTGGTGATGGTGTCGTTCCCGGACTTCGCCAAGGCCCTGGAAGGGGAAGAAGGCAGGCGGTTCTCCTGAGATGAAGGTTTCTTGATTGCAGCCGGGGAGATTTGAGCACGAGCTGGGACTCGAACCCCTGGAAGGGACCTGGAAGGAGCCTTCTCCTTTCTTCTCCAGCGTGCTTGTGGACCCTGGAGCTTTCCCCTTGGAGGACATGGTCTTCAGTCGTTCCTCCAGAAAAGCTACTGCAAAGCCTTCTGGCCCGGATCCGGAGTCGGCTGGTGAACCCTTGGCAAGAAGGACAGGCCGGGTATCGTGGTCTGGGCCTGGAGCACGGGGCCTTGGGCTGTGTGGGGTCCTTGAGCAGGGATCTGCTTTCCTGGCGCACTTGATGGATGGCCAGAAGTTGGTGATGACATCAAGATCTTGCTTGAAAATTCTGAAGATTTCCGAAAATTTTATCGAAAAAGAACTATTCAGCGCCTGGACTAGTAACCGAAGGGTCAGGTAGCTAAGTCGGCAATGGGGAAAGAACAGGAATCTGGTGGGACCGCCTTCCCGCCCTGGCGTCGGGACGGGACCGACGTCGGGGATCCCGCTGTAGTTAGCTAGCTAGAATTTTTCCGTGGGGTCCTGGCGCCTGGCGGCTTCGGTCCTAATGGTGTAACCTGCTGCAAGAGCTGTGTCTCGAAGTAAGATCCAAACTTGCCTGGGCCAGACTAGAGCAATGAGTATAATTCAAGCTCCAACTGATTGGAATTTGTGTAAGACCTTCAAGATTAAGGGAATTGGAGGGAAGGCACAGACAAATCTGTCCCTCCAATCAAGAGACAGAGCATCCCGCCAAAAAACTGCCTCGCCCTGGAGCGAGTGAGCGGAAGCCGGGAAGTTTTGCATTTAGAGGAGATGGGAACAGGTCTAACCGAGGGGTTCCCCAACGCAGGAAGACTTCATCTAATACTTCTTGATCCAGTTCCCACTCGCGGGCATTGGCTGACGACAGACTGAGGTGGTCCTCCAGCGCGTATCATCTACTCCCGGAACGTGAACTGCCGTCAGGTGAAGGTTGTGCCAAGCTGCACAACCCCAAACTCTCACTGCTTCCCTGTACAGAGAATAGGAACGAGTTCTTCCCTGCTTGTCAATGTACCAGACAACACACGTCCGTCTGGATGGCTAGATGACCAGGAAGAATACAAGAGTAGGGAGCATGAAGGGCTTACAGAACGGTTCTAAGTTAGAGCACACTGATGTGTAGAGTGCACGCGAAACTGGACCAGGAGCCTTGAGTCCTATGGGGACCCAGGTGGGCTCCCCAGCTTTCTCCTTAGAGATCTGTTGTCGATCTTAGGGAGGGAGCTTCCAGACAGGACGGAACTCCCCAGCAAAGGTACTCTTGCACCATCCACCAATGCAAGTCCCGAATTATGGGGTCGGAGACCAGAACCTCCTGGTCTAGGTGGTCCGAAGTCTGGTCCCATTGAGACCGAAGTGTCCACTGAGAGATTCTCATATGGAGCCGAGTGCAAGGGACTGTGAGAACTGCAACCGCCATGAGCCCGAGGAGGCGAAGGACTGACCAGGCACCGACCCTTCTGCGGCAGAAAGGCTTTGCCAATGGTCGTGTTCAGGATCACTCCAATGAACTGAAGTCTTTGACAACGGACCAGATGGGACTTGGCCTGGTTGATAGTGATACCCAAGGTAGTGAAAACCTGCCGGGTAAGGGAAAGGGAGCACTGGAGTTCCTCCCTGGATGAGGCCACCAGGAGCCAATCGTCCAGGTACGGGAAAACCAGTACCCCCTGGATACGTAGGTGGACCGCTACCACTGAAAGACATTTGGTGAATACTCTGGGGACAGAGAAAAGACCAACTGGAAGGGCCTTGAACTGGTAGTGGCCCCCCGGAGGAATCTGCAGTGGGAAAGGCAGATGGGGAAATGTAGGTGGGCATCCTGCATATCCAAAGCACCTAGCCACTGTCCAGGCTGAAGAAGCAGCAGAAGGCTCTGCAAGGAGAGCATTCTGAAACATTTGTACTCCATGAACATGTTCAGGGAGCAGAGGTCTAAAATGGGCTTCACGACCCGTTTTCTTTGGAACCAGGAAGAAATGGGAGTAGTGACCAGTCCCCCAAAGGTGGGTGGGGACTGGCTATCGCCGCCTTCAAGAGAAGGGAGGATATTTTTTCCTGAAGCAGAGGAAGATGTTCCAGGGAGTAAGGCTTGGAGGGTGGTCTTCTGGATGATTTCTGAAGAAACTCAATAGAGTGTCCTTCTGCTATCAGCTGGAGCACCCAAGCATCCAATGTAATCCTCTCCCAGTCCGGTAGATGGAAGGAGAATCTCCCTCCTACTGGTTCCTCTGGAGAGTCCAGAGGCTGTGGGAGAGGAAAGGAGGAGCTGTGAAGCAGCGTGGCAGCTGAGGCTCCTGCAGCTTTTTTGGGCGCCGGAGTCTTGGCTGCCAGAGGGTCCCCGACACTTATTGGCCCGCTTGCCCTGAGGTTTCGCTTTTGGTAGAGAAAGTCTGCAAAAGGGGCGACGCTGTCCCTGAGGGGGCTTGTACAAAGAGTCGACAGACTTAAGTGCAGTGCCCTTCTCTTGCAGGTCGGTGATGATGTCCTTGATATCTCCACCGAACAGCACCGAACCCTAAAGGGTGCATCCTGAATAGTGGATTGTACTTCAGGGACCAATCCTGACACCCAGAGCCAGCCATGACGCCGAAGGCCCACAGCGAAAGCCGAACTCCTACTGGTAGTGTCCACTGCATCGTACGTGGCACGTAGCATGTGCCTACTAGCCAAACTAGCAGATTGGACGAGATCAGCCACTTCCTGCTTGGTTTGAGATTCAGGAAGGGAGTCCAATTTGGATTCCACCTGACTCAGGATAGCCTTCTGGTAATCCCCCATATGGGTGACAATTCAGGGTCCAGATTTCCAGTGTGGAAGAAGCGTACACCTTCTTCCTGTACTGGTCCAGAAGAACTAAGGTGCTTTGGGTTAGCCTACCTGCCGTGAACGGCACTAATCACACCAAAATCGGTCTTTGGGTGTGTATTCAATGAATCCACACCCTTGGGAACCTGGTATAGCCTATCACCCTTCCTCTGAAGGGGGGCTACCGTGGACGGTTGTTTCCAAATAGTGGAAACAAGGTCTGCGTGAGGTTCGATCCAGGGTGGCATCAATGTTGGAGCCGTTTCGGGCAGATCCAAATGGGCAGCGAGTTTCTCCTGCTGTGGATCTGGCTCCAGAGATTGCCACTGGTGGACTTCCTGGATCGTTCTCAGCAGCTCCAGAAAGGAAGGATCTTCTGGAGGAGTCCTTGGCCTGGGACAGTCTGGAGAGTGAGGCTCGTTGTCAGGATCGGAGCACCCCACTGGAATCTGTTTTGGGGGTCTCAGAGGAAGAGTGATAAGACGATTCCACCCCGTGCAGGGGAGGAGCGGACCCCTTGGGTAACCCTCGGGGAAACTTATCCTCCTCGGCCCTGGTACTGGAGGGCTTATCTCTGGTGTCTGGCATGGAGGAGGGAGTCTGTCTCCGGCGAAGGGGATCCGGTACTGGGTCCATCGCTGGAAGATGGCTCTCCGCCTCCCTGGTGAGCTGAGCCTTGGCCTCAGCCCCCAAGGAAGCCAGAGTCTCCTTCAAATCCACTGGCAGCAGAGGAATGGAGGAGGGAGATACGGATACTTAGGGTATCCGTAGGGAGAGCATCCGTGCCCGACGGCGGTAAGCCCAACGTCTGGTACTGCGGCCCCGGGTAGGACGGTGTCGGATACCCGGGAACCAGGGACTCAGACATAGACGGCCCTGGGAGAGGCCGGTCGGGTAAGGTGGCCCAGCGGGGGTCTGGTCTGGCGTTGGGACGGCAACTGGTTAAGGGATGTCGCCCGGCGCCGGTTAGGCGGGTGTCGGAGCCGGTGTCCGAGGGATCCAGCCCAGTGGGAAGGAGACCCGAAAGGAGCGTACAGGCATCCTCTGCGTCACCCAGGGAAGGATTAAAATCCCCAGGGTCCAACAGGGAGATGCTGGAACCTCTGTCAGCAGCAGCGGGTGCCGCAGTGAGGCGGGGACGGCAGATTGGTCAACAGGGTCCAGCGTCTGCTCCAACACTGTGCGTCCGGAGGAGCCAATATCCACCTTACTGGCGGGATTCGGATAAGCCGCGTCAGACTTATCGGATCAGACGCCCGAAGGCTGCAAGGGAGGAGCGGCCTTGGCGGGCGTTTTTGAGGCCATGTGCGCCACCGAAGGGTCGGGTGACTTAGCGGCCTTGTCCAAGCGTACGTTGGCGATGCAGGCGTCCAACTTAACGGACCCGCTCGACCCAGAAGACTGCACAGTGGCGGCCTTCCTGGGAGCGGTCGCCTCCTTTGTCCCGGAGGCTCCTGATAGGCCCGAGCCTGTCGGGAGGGCCGCCGCTGCGGAAACCTCCAAGACAGACGTAGAGGATTGCCCCCCACCCGGAGCGTTACCTCTAACACGGCAACTCTGTCCCAGTGCTTCTCCTTGCGGTGTCCCTCGGAGGAAATTGAGGCCTGCCAAAGCTTCTTCAGCTCCTTCTCCATTTAGGACATTTTTCTTTAGAATGTGGGCCTCCAAGGACTGCTGCCTCCATTTATGGGTGGCGGCGTTCAATTGTTGGCAGTGCTGGCACTTCTCCATGGGGTGATCCGGGCATAGACAGAAGAGGCAAAGAATGACCGTCATGCAGCAGGAGCTCTGCATGCATACAGATCGCACTTGTTTTATCACGAACTGGATGGAGTAGGGGCGACATACACTGCAACAATAAAGAATTCAGGAAAAACGAGAAAAACTTTGGTAATAGACTGACGAAGCAGTAGGAACTTAACCTCAAAGCGCTTCCACTAGCTAACTGCCGGAAAGAACTTGAAGGCGGCGTGGGGAACCGTCCCTTTATACTGACGTCACATGACAAGTCACCTGATGTGGGGGCGGTCTCCCGTCAAAGACTGCTAGCTAGAAATCTTTCCGTGGGGTCCTGATGTCTGCTGGCTTCAGACCTATATGTAATTACCTACTGCAAGAGCGAGCCAGGTGAAAAGGTCTTGCTACTGTTACGCACTATAGAACATAAACCGTTAATGAAGTAGTAAGGGCCTTATAAGGTGCTCAGACGTACTGGCACAGTTAATGACACCGAGACCCCAACAGGAAAAATTCTACCAAGATATACCATGCTAACCTCCTGAAAAAATAGGCTGAAAAAAAAAAATTCGCCACAGGCTGCTTTGTTAGTTTTACCAGAAACTGATAAAAAATATATTGATATAGCTTATGACAGACTGGAACAAACTGCTGATGCTGTAAAGGTGAATGTTTCCTTAACCTCCGAACAAACCGCAGAAATTTTTAACTTGCTAACGTCATTTAACAGTACTTTTAACCACAATGCCATGCCGAGCAAAAGGGATCGAGCACATAATAGTGACAGGGGATGCTCGCCATATCAGACAAGACACACACAGATTACCAGAGTGGTTAAGAACAGAAGTGGTTAAGGAAATACAAAAAAATTGAAGAATTGGGTATCAGAAGAATTGACAAGTGCTTGGTCAACACCAATGGTGATTGTGAAAAAAAAAAAAATAGAAGGGGGTGTAAGAATCTGCCTTGATTTTAGGAAACAAGTGCCAGAATTTGATGGTTATCCTATTCCCCGGGTAGATTTGGTGGACAGACTGGGGAGTGCCAAGTGCATCAATACCCTCCATCTCACCAAAGGTTGCTGACAAATTCCCCTAGCTGAAGAATCCAGGGCAAAAATGAAAAATTACGTACCTACCGTAATTCTTGCTCTTCTTGGAAGAGTCTCCACCACTCTGACACTATTGGGATCTGTGCCGGAGGCACTAGGACCCATCAGGAGCAGACTTTTGGCCGGAGGGTCGGCGCCAGAGATGGAGCCGCGAGGAATGGCACCTCGAGCCTCAGCTCACGCGGTAATGACTATCTCAGCGTCGACCCTCCAACCGCCTCAGTACCTTTACCAAGGAGGTGCAGCGTAACTAACCTAGAAGGATAGCCTAACCTAAAACTGGACATAAGATAGTCCGGGCGACCCGTATAAGAAGGGTCAACAAAGAAGTCTTCACAGCCTAAAGATTTGAGGGAGTGAAGACCAACAACAGAGGTGAGCTCGGGGGACGGAGGATGGGCATGTGAATGAGTGGTGGAGACTCGATAAAGAATTACGGTAGGTACGTAATTTTCATATCTTCCTGGACATAAGTCTCCACCACTCATTCACACTATAGGGAGAGTACCGAGCTAATAATCCCACCGAGAGGGCAGCAGGAGAGACCAAGAGCTCACGTTTCTAGGACAGAAGTCCATTGAGGATGGCTCTGCCAAAGGAAGAATGTCGTCTGGCATGGACATCCAGTGCATAATGTTTAAGCAAGTATGCACTGAGCTCCAGGTGGCAGCGTGCAAATATCTGCAATGGGCACGTTGCAATTTCCACTAGGGATGCGCGACCGCTCTAGTAGAGTGAAGCAAACCCTACCCTCCAACAACCTGCGCCATGGAATAGCAGTGGCGAAGGCATGCCACTAGCCATGCTGAAATGCATCTGATAGCGACAGGTTGACCCAGCCGGGTCTCGCTGAAGGAAACAAACAGTTGCTGGGCTATGCGAAAGTTCTTGGTTCTATCTAGACAGAAACGCAAAGCTCTCTTAACATCCCAAGAATGAAGAGATCGTTCTTCATTTTGGAAGTCCGCAAAGTAAGAGGGAAGGACCAAAGGTTGGTTTAGATGAAAATCTGACAACCTTAGGAAGAAACGTAGGACGAGTCCGAAGGACTACTTTGTCCTTATGGAACACAGTACACGGAGGGTCTGTGACCAGGGCATGTATCTCAGAGACCCTGCGGGCTGAGGTAATGGCCACTAGGAAGGCAGTCTTCCAGGTGAGGAATTTTAGCTCACAGGTAGCCAGAGGTTCGAAAGGTTTCCGAGTGAGCATGTCAAGCACAAGATTAATGTCCCAGGCTGCAACTGGACGTCTTGTAGGGGGTCTGGTATGCAGAATTCCTTTAAGAAATCTCTTAACCACAGGTAAATGAGTCAGTGACAAGGAAAAAAACTGGCTCATGATACGCTGAAATGGCACTAAGGTGAACTTTGACTGTAGAGTACTGCAGACCTGAATTTGAGAGGTCCAAGAGGTACTAAAAAACCTTATCTGGTGGGCAAGAAAAGGGATTCAGAGGACTCTGCACACCAGAACGAAAACGTTTCCACTTGGCTGTGAAAGTTTTCCGAGTGGCTGGCTTCCGCGCAGCCAGAAGAATATCTGAAACCCTTCGAGAGACATTGAACCGGTTGACTTCTACCTCTTCAGGAGCCAAGCGTGAAGGTGAAGCGATCTCAGGTTGGGATGGACCACCGGCCCCTGAGTCAAAAGGTTCATCTGCAGGGGAAGTGGTCTCGGAGGAACTGCCAACATATTGCCGAGTAATGGAAACCACAGCTGCCGAGGCCAGAAGGGAGCAATGAACATCATCTTGTCCCCCTGGGATTTGAACTTGAGGAGTACCCTCTGAATTAGAGGAAGAGGTGGAAAGGCGTAAAGAAAGTGTTTTGTCCACCACAGCCTGAACGCATCCTGACAGAAAGTGCCAGGCCCTGGATTTCTGGAGCAGAAGAGAGGCAGTTTTGCGTTGAGTGGGGATGCAAAAAGGTCCAGGTCTGGAGTTCCCCACTCGTTGAATAGCGACTGAACTATGGTTGAGTCGAGAGACCACTCGTGAGGATCTGTCTCTGTTCTGCTGAGACGGTCTGCCAGCTCGTTTTTTATCCCTGGTAGGTAAACCGCTTGAATTAGAGCCTTGTGCTCCAAGCACCATTCCCATACCTTCATCGCTTCCCTGCATAAGGGGTAAGAAAGAGCACCGTCCTGCTTGCTGATGTAGTACATCACTGCTTTGTTGTCCGTTTGAAGGAGAATGTTCTTGTGACAAAGAATGTCCTTCAATGCTCGGACCACATAAAGGACGGCTCTCATTTCTAGGACATTTATGTGAAGCTGGGACTCTACCCGAGTCCACGCACCTTGAGTGTGGAGAGCCTGACAGTGAGCTCCCCAACCCATTAGGGTGGAGTCTGTGGTAATGGAGATCTGATGGTCCAGAGGTGCAAAGGGATAACCTTCCAGGAGATTGCTCTCGAGACCACCAGGTGAGTGACCTCTTTAAAGGTTCTGTCACCTTGATGGGATAGGACTGCGGGTGAGTGGCTGGGGACCACTAAGTACTGAGCATCCACTGAGTGGTTCTCATGTGCAGTCGTGCTAGGGGTACAGTGAACACTGAGGATGCCATGAGGCCTAGCATCCGTTGCATCAAGAGATCTGGGACAGTTGTTTTCCCCGATGTGACGGGCCATTTGAAGGATATCGTTCCGTCTTCTGGAAGAAAAGCCTTTGTACAGGAGGTGTCCAGAGGAGTCCCTATAAAAAGGAACCTCTGGGAGGGCTGCAACTGCGATTTCTTGAGGTTCAGCAGAACTCCCATGGACGTAAGGAAGCGATAGGTCATCGCTACGGCATCCAGAGTTCCCTGCCTGGAAGGGCTTGCCAGAAGCCAATCGTCCAGATAAGGGAACACCTGAATTCCGACCTTTCTGAGGTGCGCTGCGAGAACTGCACAACACTTTGTAAAAACCTGCGGCACCGAGGAAAGCCCAAAGGGCAGGACTTTGAACTGATAAAGCTGTCCCAGAGCCACAAACCTCAGGAATTTGTGATGCCTCGGGTGAATAGAAATGTGCTGGTAAGCATCCTGCATGTCTAGGGAGGCTAGCCAGTCGTGTTGATGAAGCAAAGGTAACAAGGTTCCCAGAGAAATCATTGTGAATTTCTCCTTGGGGAGAAATCTGTTTAGCTTTCTGAGATCCAGGACGGGGCGCATGCCCCCGGACTTCTTTGGAATTAGAAAGTAATGGGAGTAGAACCCCGTGTTCCGTTGATGCAGCGGCACTACTTCTACTGCCCTGTTGTTCAGAAGGCCCTGAATCTCGGCGGCAAGGAGGTCTGACTGAAGGGTTGACAGCGTGGGCTGTCGTTTGGGAGGACGATCCGGAGGGGTCTCCACAAAATTGAGTGAATACCCCTCGCGAATTATCCGAAGGACCCATTTGTCTGAGGTTATGGACTTCCATTGGTTGTAGAAGTGCAGACGACCCCCCAACGGAGAGGAAAAGTCCACCTCGGGCAGCTGAGATGGGACTTGGGCCAGCAACTCATAAGGTGGCGCTGGGTGCTTTGGGCCCTTGCACCTTCTGTTGTGTCTTCTTTTGAGGTTGGGCAGGTTGGTTTTTATGGAAACCACCTCTGCCTCGAAATGACTGACTTATGAAACTGACGTTTGACACTCCCTCGAGAAGGGACAGGAGGGGGGCGAGCCAATTTAATGGCTGACCTAATCTTTTGTGTAGCTTCTAGAGCTTGTTCTACCTGAGGACCGAAAAGGTACGCACCAAAGGGCAACGCCATTATCTGCTGCTGCGCGTCATTCGTGAAGCCCGAAGTGCGCAGCCAGGAATGACGGCGGGTACAAATACCAGCAGCCGCCGAACGGGAAGCAGTGTCGAAAGCATCCATAGCTGCTTTAACCTGCTGGTTATTAGATTCGATACCTCTGGTAATGGTTTGAAGAAGCTCTGGCTTTGTATCCGATTCCGGTAGAGCTTCAACCATCTGCTTGATAGAGTGCCACAGGATATACTCTTACTGGGAGAAATAGCCCTGGTAGCTGGCAATATGCATAATTAAGGTAGAAGCAGCGAAGACCCTCTTACCTAAGGTGTCTTACGAGATTCTTTGTTAATAGGTTGAGCTGTAGTAGTTTGGGGAAGAACGACCTTATTCTCTGCCAGGACTACAATAGGATCCACAAAGGCTTGAGATGCCAAAATGGGACGATCCTTGGGGGCTGAATATTTCCTATCTATGGATTTAGCCACCAAAGGGGTGAGAGCAGGATTATGCCATACCATTTGAGACAGCGTCTCGAAGGAAGGCTGAACTGGAGGAGTCAAATTCGTAGGGATCTCCGGGGCATGAAGGTATTGGAGTCTTAATTTCCCAGGATCGATGTCTGTAGTCTGGAGACAAAGAGTGGAGATCAAATTTTTCAGCAGAGACTTAAAGGACAGGTCCTCGACCACAGGCTCTGTAGCAATAATGGATCCTGCTTCCTCCACTTCATCACCCAGCCGAAGGTCTGGGTCAGGCACAATGTCATCTCCTGACAGTCCAGGAGGGACTGTATGGACAGGAAAGGAATGAAAGTCAGAGGAAAGGGAAGAAGGAAAAGTGTGAAAAGAGAAGCCCTGAAGAGAGGAAGACTCCCTGAGAGCCCACGGCGCCGCGGAAGCGCACGGCACCGAGAATGACACCGAGGAGGCACGCTGGCGCCAAAAATGGCACCAAGGACCCACACGGGCGCTGAAAACAGCGCCAAGAGGCCGCACGGGCGAGAGAGCCACACGGCCGAAGCGGCATCGACACCGAAACACTCCAAGACCCAAAAACAGGCTTTGAAGGAAGAAGAGCAGGACATAAGGGCATCGGTGTGACCCCCTGCGCCGTAGCCATGTGGGTGGGGGGACACCTGAGCTCGGAGTCGACGGCACCGAAGAATGTGCCGCGCGACCAGGGAAGTCCAACCGCCCTACCTGGTCTCCCAAGAAGCCTGAAGGCCCCCAAGTGACTGAGCCAGGTAGCTGAACCAACCTCCGAGCCCATTGCTCCATAAGAGAGGCCCACTGATGAAACTGCTCATCTGAAGACCTACCTGTGGGCGGGGTAGGGCTCCGATGTCGAAGCCGCTGGCTACCAGAAGCAGAGGTTGGCGACTCGAAGGAGGACGGCAACTTCGCCCAGATAACTTGACGTCTGCAGCGCAGACATATCAGAGGGCGACCTCGAAGTGATGCCTTCTCTTTGACCTGTGGACAAAGAAGAGCTCAACGGTGCCGAGAATGCGACTCATTGATTTTATGCCTCCGGGACCTCTTCCCCCCGGGCATTGGACTGACCGTTGTCAGACCCCCCTTCCAGAGAAGGCAGCGGACAGGACCCGGCCTGACTGACTGAACAGCTTTCATATGTAGTCTCCCTACCGTCACCTGACCTGCTCATGGTCGACTCCGTCAAAGCAGGCTGAGACTTATTTTTAAAAATAATAGACTTAAGCGATACTTATCAAGATATTACTACAAAATAAGAAAACTGAAAACTATGCTGCTAGTTTGAAGTTGACTCCCGGCAGGCAAGCGACGTCGTCACTGAAGCACACTCGACAGCGGGGGAAAAAGAACTGAGGCAGTTGGAGGGTCGATACCGAGATAGTCATTACCGCTCGAGCTGAGGCTCGCGGTGCCATTCCTCGCGGCTCCATCTCTGGCGCCGACCCTCCGCCAAAAAGTTTGCTCCCGATGGGTCCTAGTGCCTCCGGCGCAGATCCCAATAGTGTGAATGAGTGGTGGAGACTTATGTCCAGGAAGATCTACATTTGCCACTACTACTGGATTCTATCAGTTCACCACCATGCCGTTTGGTTTACATGGCACAACCGCAACATTCCAGTGGTACATGCATGTAATTTTATCCCCTCACCACTGGTTATTGTGCTGCTTACCTTGATGATGTCATGGTGTACAGTCCAGACTGGAAAAGCCACTTGGAACACCTACAAGCAGTTATCCAATCAATCAAAAAGGCAGACCCGACAATCCTACCAACTGTGCACTAGGCATGCAGGAAACCAGATATTTGGGTTATGTTTTCGTAAATGAAGATGGTTAGGCCGGTTTTAAGAAGCCCAGACTGAGAAATTTTTTTTGTTACAGAAAGATGCATCAGAGGTAGATCTAGGTGCAGTCTTGAGTCAGAATATAGATGGGATGGAATATCCTATTCTATACACAAGTAGGAAACTGCATGACTGAGAAAATAAACTCCATTGAAAAGGAATCCCTTGCAGCAAAGTGGGTCATGGAGTTCCTTAAGTTTTATTTGCTAGAACTTGACTGTCCTTATAACAGATCAATCCATTCTTTTGGCTTAACCAAATGAAGGATAAGATTTCCAGAATCACAAGGTGGTACTTGGCACTACAGCCATTAACAGTGGCGTGAAAAAGTATTTGCCTCCTGATTTTCTCTATTACTGCATATTTGTCACACTGGATGTTCTCAGGTCTTTAGACAAAATGTAATATTAGATAAAGGAAACCTGAGTGAACAAATAACACTTTTTTTTTACTTATTTCATTTATTTAATGAAAACAGTTAACCAACACCAACTGGCACTGTGTGAAAAAGTAATGGCCCCCTTACACTTAACTGGCTAATACCTTTAGCTACAATAACTGCAACCAAACGCTTCCTATAATTCAATATCAGTCTTTCATATCGCTGTGGAGGAATTTTAGCCCACTCTTCCTCGCAGAACTGCTTTAATTCAGTAACATTGGTAGGTTTTCGAGCATGACTGCTCGTTTCAGGTCCTGCCACAGCATCTCTATTGAGTTTAGGTCTGGACTTTGACTAGGCCACTCCAAAACTTTAATTTTACTTATTTTCAGCCATTCTGATGTGGACTTGCTTTTGTGTTTTGGATCACTGTCTTGCTGCATGACCCAACTACGCTTCAGCTGATGGACGGATGACCGGACATTCTCCTTAATTTTCTGGTACAGAGCAGAATTCATGGTTCCTTCAATTATGGCAAGTTGTCCAGGTCCTGAGACAGCAAAGCATCCCCACACCATCACACTACCACCACCATGTTTGACTGTTGGTATGATGTTCTTACTGTGGAATGCTGTGTTTGCTTTATGCCAGACATAATGGGATCCATGTCGTCCAGAAAGTTCCACTTTGGACTCATCTGTCCATAGAACATTTTCCCAAAAGGCTTGTGGATCATTCAGGTGCTTCTTTGCAAATGAGAGACGAGCATTTATGTTCTTCTTGGTTAGCAGTGGTTTCCGCCTTGCTACTCTCCCATGAAGCCCATTTTTGCCCAGTCTCTTTCTGATTGTGGAGTCATGAACACTGACCTTAGCTGAGGCAAGAGAAGCCTGCAGTTCTTTTGATGTTTTAGGATCCTTTGAGACATCCTGGATGATTTTACGCTGCGCCCTTGGAGTAATTTTGGCAGGCCGCCCACTCCTCGGAAGATTCACTACTGTTCCAAGTGTTCTCCATTTGGAGACTATGGCTCTCACTGTGGTTCGATGGAGTCCCAGAGCCCTAGAAATAGCTTTGTAACCCTTTCCAGACTGACAGATAGCAACAACTTTTTTTCTGATCTTTTCAGGAACTTCCTTTGATCGTGGCATAATATGCTTGTTGAATCTGTGCTGGCAACGTGATTCTGATGGTAAAGGTCAAAATAAGTGAGGTTTATATTGAGCAGGGCTGGCTGTAATCAAGCCTGGCTGTGTTCAATCAGCTGACTAATTATCCCTTTAATTGGGTTGATTTAACTAGGGGGCAATTACTTTTTCACACAGTGCCAGTTGGTGTTGGTTAATTGTTTCCATTAAATAAATGAAATACCTGCAAGTAATAAAAAAAAAAAAAAAAAAAAAAAGTGTTATTTGTTCACTCAGGTTTCCTTTATCTAATATTACATTTTGTCTAAAGACCTGAAAACATCCAGTGTGACAAATATGCAATAATAGAGAAAATCAGGAAGGGGCAAATACTTTTTCATGCCACTGTAAATTTAAAGTGATGCACAAATATGAAAGAGAATGCTAATGCTGGTTTTCTGTCAAGATATGATCAGGAAGTGAACATTCCGAAGGTTGACAAAAAATGTGCAAATTTAAACTTCACTGTTTACTGCATATGCACTGAACTGTAAAGGTTATAAGCTGATGCTATAAGAGAAAGTACAGTTACGCAAGAATTTACCGTAATAGTAGATCTTTGAGAACAGCTCTTGCAGCAGGTTATATCATTAGGACTGAAGCAAGCAGGATCCAACGAAAAACTTCTAGCAAGCTACATACAGCAGGGGGCCGCCCCAGGCGTCACATACATCATAAAAGGGGCGGTCCCCCAGCATCCCTCAGTCCTCCCGCTGGAGACTACTGGCACAGAAATGTGATTCTGATGTGGAGACCAAGGATCCGGCTCCAGAGGAAGACCATTACTGATACTGCAAATGCAGATGACCTCCTGAGGGGAAGGTGGGTGGGAAAGTACTTGCTGCAAGAACTGTTCTCGAAGATCTACTGTTACAGTAAGTTCTTACGCAACTACTATCTGACTTCAAGAAACAGCTCTTGCAGAAGATTACACCATTAGTTCAGAGTCCCAAGCAGTGACAGGTATTACCTCTAAATTTGGGAGGAGGATAGGAAAAGGGTGAAGAGAACCCCTCTTAAAAGAAGCCCCTGCAGAACTGCCAGGCCAAAGCCCGCTCTACCCCTAGAGGCAACATCCAGACTGTAGTGTCTGATGAATGTGTGCACTGTACTCCATGTAGCTGCTGCACAAATGGTTGGGGCTGAAACATTTTTCAGCGAAGTGAAAGAGGTTGCCACTCCTCTGGTGGAATGGCCCTTTACCGGTCCCAGTAAGGGTTTGTTTCACTTCTGGCAGCAGAACACGATGCAGTTCACCAATCATTTTGAGTGTCTGTTTAGACACTGGTGCCCCTAACATCCTGTGGGCAAAGGACAAAAACAACTTGTCAGACTGTCTGTGCGGTCTAGTCCTGGTTAGGTAGAACCCGAGAATCCTGTGTACATCCAGTGTGTGTAGGAGAGCTTTTCCTCTATTGGTATAACCTTGGATAGTAGACTGGTAGGTCTATATCCTGGTTAAGGGTTAATTTCGGACACTGCCTTAGGAAGAAACTAAGGATTGGTTCTTAAGGACAGCCTGACTTGTGGAAAATCCAATAAGGCTCTTTGCACACAAGTGCTTGGAACTCTGAAATTCTCCTTGCTAAAGTAACTGCAACTAAAAATAATGCCTTCCAAGAGAGAAGGCGTAGCTCGCAATCTGCGATTGGTTCGAAAGGAGGTAGTGTGAGCTGTTCTAAAATGAAGAGAAGATCCCAAGGAGGGATCCGATCTCTAATGGGTGGCTTCAAGTGGGGGATGCCATGCAAGCAGGTGCGTGACAAATCTAGTTGGGCCAAAGATTTCTCTCCGAATGGTGTATGGTACGCCAATATGGCACAAAGATGCACCTTTAATGAAGAGTGCCTCAGCCCTGCCTGTGACAAGGAAAGGAGGTACTCCAAAACTGATTTTACCGGGCAAGATAGTGGGTCTAGGTCACTGGCCGATGACCAATGGCAGAACCAGCGCCATTTCATGGCGTATGTGGCATGAGCAGAGGGCTTCCTTGCTGCCACTAGGACGTCCCGATACACCGTGGCAAGGCACTGCTAGGTCCTTAGGGAGCCAGGCGAGCAGGTGCAAGATTCTGAGGTTCGAATGAATCAGAGCCCCGTTATCTTGCGACAGTAAGTGCGAGCTGAACAGAACAGGAAGTGGTGATTCGCTCACTAACCCTTTTAGAAGAGAGAACCATATCTGTCTGGGCCAATACGGGGTCACCAGAATTATGACTGTTCTGTCGTCCTGTAGTTTGAGCAGGACCTCTGGATTCAAAGGGTATGGAGGGAAGGCAGAGAGGAACCTGCCTGTCCAGAAGTAGTATAACGTATCTCGTCAGAAAACACCAGGCCCTAGATCTAGCCAGCAGAAATTGGGCAGTTTTGCATTGTATGGGGAGGTGAACAGGTCCAAATGTACAGGTTACTCACCTGTAACAGGAGTTCCAGGAATGGTATATGTTGTGCATCCACACTAATTGGCAGGTTCCTTGCCGCTTTAAATCTTGCCGGAAGGTCTACAAGCTGGCTCCTCCCACCCACCCGGGTGGTAAAACTCTTGGCTCCGCCCGATGATGCCAGATCTAGCTCGCTGGAAGCCAGGTTGTGCGTCGAAGCCGGGTGGGTCGTGTGGATGAACATACCATTCCTAGAACTCCTATTACAGGTGAGTAACCTGTATTTCTAGGGACATGGATATGTTGTTCAATCCACACTTATTGGCAGACTCCTAGCAGTTCTCCAGGAGGAGGGAGGCAAGGCGCACATCCCCGATACTTACTTGGGAAATAGAGACCGGAGAACCGAGGCCCCAAAACCAGCATCCCAGCGTGACTCAAGGTCGATGTGGTAGTGGGTAATAAAGGTATGTGCCGACTTCCAGGTAGCAGCCCTGCAGATATCCTGGATAAGGACAACCCTGGAAGCAGCGGTATGGCAGGTAGAATGCGCTCTTATCCCTCTGGGAGGCTCCATGCCCGCCAACCTATAGCAGAGCTCTATGCAGGAGGTGACCCACCTGCTAATCGTCCGCTTGGCTGCAGGTCTGCCAGGTGCAGCTTCAGCGAAGGTGACAAACAGCTGGCGAACCTCTCCCCGAACTTCAGCCGTCCGCTCCTTATAATAAGCAAGCGCTCGTCTAGGGTCCAAAGTATGGAGCCTATATTCGGCCTCAGAGGTGTGATTGCGGTAGAACACCGGCAGTGTCAACACCTGGTTAAAGTGAAACTCCGACACCACCTTCGGAAGGAACTTCGGGTGGGGGCGCAGGACAACCTTGCCCCTATGGAAGACCAGGTAAGGAGACTCGATGGAAAGCGCCTGGAGCTCTCCCATTCTTCTGGCCGACGTGACAGCCACAAAGAAGGCGGTCTTCCACGACAGCTGGGAAATATCACACCTCTGCATCGGTTAGAATGGCTTGCCCATGAGCTTGGCCAATACCAGCAGTAGATCCCACGGAGGTGGAGGTTCTCGCACCAGAGGGGAAATGTGGTCAAGGCCTTTGAAAAGCGCCCGACCACCTTCTCCTGCGCCACCGACAGCTTGCCGGCCCTCGCCCGGTAAGCAGAGATGGCTGCCAGGTGCACCTTAAGGGTGGTCGACCAAAGCCCTTGCTGAGAAAGGGACCACAAGTAGTCCAGAGTGCTTGCCAAAGGACAGGCGGAAGGGTCCAGGCCCTTCCCCGACACCAAATGGAGAATTTCTTCCTTTTGAAGGCATAGCATTTCCTGGTCGACTCCTTACGGGACGCCTCAGCGACGTTAAGGACCTCGCTGGAAAGACCCAAGGCCTGGAACTCTAGCCGCTCAGGAACCAGGCAGTCAGGCGCAGGGATTGAAGGTCCGGATGGAATACCTTCCCCTGGTTGACTGAGATCAGGTCCGGGCGGGCTGGAAGCTGCCTCGGGAGCCTGGAGCTGAGACCAAGGAGATCTGGGTACAAGAACTGGTGAGGCCAATCTGGGGCTACCAGAATCACCTGCGCCTTGTCCCTCCTCACCTTGAGAAGCACCTTGTGGATCAAGGGAAATGGGGGAAAGGCGTAGAAGAGGCCTGGGGTCCACGGCCTCGAGAAGGCATCCTGCAGCGAGCCTTGCTGAGGGGCAGGCATGGAACAGTCTCAGCGTCGCATTCTCCCTGGAGGCAAACAGGTCCACCTGAGGCGTGCCCCAGTGGGAGAACAGATCTTGTACTACCTCCATCAGGAGAGACCACTCGTGAGACGCAGCCCCTATCCGGCTTAGGGCATCGGCCAGGGTGTTGGAGGCTCCTGCACGTGAATGGCTAGGAGATCCGCCTCCAGGCTGCGCACGAGGGAGCAAATGCGAAGAGCTTCCTTGCATAACAGCATGGAACACGTCCTGCACTGGCGGTTCAGGTAGTACATGGTCGTGGTATTGTCCGTCTGGACCTGAACCACTTGACCCCGTAGAAACGGAGCGAAGGCAGTGAGAGCTAGATGAACCGCTCGGAGCTCCAGCAGGTTGATGTGGCATCGGGACTCCCAAGGGGACCAGAGGCCATGGGCTCTGTGCTCCCCCAGATGGGCACCCCAACCCATCAGAGATGCGTCGGTCGATAGAGAGACAGTCTGCTTGGGGCGGACAAATGGGATGCCCTCCTGCAGATGTGCACCATTGGAGAGCGTTCCACATCTCCTGGGTCACTGTCACGGGCTGGTCCAACGGATCGCAGCGTTGTGACCACTGGCTGGCCAGTCCCCACTGCAGGGGACGCATGTACCAACGGGCCCAACGGACCACGCTGGTGCAGGCTGCCATGAGGCCCAGGAAGTCCCAGGGAGGGCGCGATTGCCCAACCAGAAATGATTGGGCAAAGGAGGAAAGAACCTCGGCCCTGCCCGCCAGGAGCCGAGCTCTGGTTCGAAGAGAGTCAAGCTCTGCCCCGATGAAGAGAATCACCTGCTTCGGCACGAGTTCAGACTTGGCCTCGTTGAGGAGGAGGCCAATCTGAGAGCAAACCTGGAGGGCCAGATCTCTGGACCGCTCCACCTCCACTCTGGAGAGGGCTGCAATCAGTCATTCATCCAGGTAGGGGTACACCCGGACCCTTTGGTGCCGCAGCAATGCTGTCACCACTGCCATGCATTTGGTGAAGACCCTGGGAGCTAGGGAGAGGCCGAAGGGCATGGCCCGGAACTCGTAATGTGATCCCTCCACTCTGAAGCGGAGGAATCTCTGATGAAACGGACAGATTGGGACATGAAAAAATGCGTCCTGGAGGTCCAGGGAAAAGAACCACATGCCTCGTTCCAAGGATGGGATTATCTGAGCCACAGTGACCATCCTGAAGGTCCAAGACCATAGGAACTTGTTCAGGCCGTGCAGGTCGAGAATGGGCGCCAGCCCCCGGTCCATTTGGGACCAGGAAATACCT
The DNA here is from genome assembly GCA_016271365.2 of Neoceratodus forsteri. Taxonomy (NCBI): domain Eukaryota; kingdom Metazoa; phylum Chordata; order Ceratodontiformes; family Ceratodontidae; genus Neoceratodus; species Neoceratodus forsteri. The sequence goes on along the minus strand of CM057449.1, from coordinate 171,533,536 downwards.
GGACACAAACTCCGGGTCTGGAGGAGGATCCTCACCTTCCTGATCATCTCTTTTTGAGAGCAGGGCAACATCCGCTCAGCGGGCCGACAGCCAGGCTGCGGACCGTCACCCCCGAGGGGCAATGGCTCAAAGGGTGGAGCCTGCTTGAACTCCAGAGGCAGGCTTTTCCTACCACCTCCAACACCCAGCGGTCTGTGGTGATAGTGGACCAGGTGGAAAGGAAGTGGCGGAGCCATCCCCCAGGGGACCCAGGGAGGAGTGACGAGGCTGGGGTGGCACCCCTCAACCCGTCACTAGGCAGGCTTGGAGGAAGAACCGGCCGAGGGACCTCCTGAGCCTTTACCTCCTTGCTTCCTGTTGGAGGAAGCCGCCGGCTTGGGTTTGGGACGCCAAGCGCGAGCCTGCTGGCCCGATCGAGATGCAGAGGACGAAAGGACTTCTGCTGTTGCTGACGGCAGCCTTTGTCCCTCTGGGCGGAGGTGACCGAGTCCAGGGTGGCATTGGACTTTTCGATCCGCTGGAGGTGTCCCTCCACTCCAGGGCCAAAGAGGTCAGTCCCCAAGAAGGGGACGTCCGCCAACTTGTGCTGGGTATCCGCAGTGAAGGTGGATATCCTCAGCCACGCCCTGCAGCTGCTACTGACCTGGCACAGGAATCACCTATGTCCAGAGCAGTCTGAAGCTGCTGCTTCGCCACCGCCCTACCCTGGTCCCGCACCTGGCGGACCGTGGTCAGCAGGTCGGTCAGATGAGGGACAACCTCATCCAGGGAGCCCAAGAGGGCATGGGAGAAGTGTGCCATCAGCACGGCCGAGCTGGCCTGTCGGAGGCCGAGGGAGGATGCAGCGTACCTTCTTGGCCTTTGACAAAGTCCGGCTTTTTGGACTCTCTGTCGGGGGGCTTATCCACATCCCGAGCATTACCGGAACGCTGGAAAACGCTGTCAGTGGCTAACCCCTCGGCAGAGGGCTGCTCCGAGAAACCAGGCAAAGAGCCGGTAGGGACCGCATACTTCCTGGCCATCCTGACCGAGGGTGCAGGACAGGAAGCAGGCCGCTGCCAAAGCTCCAAGGCTGGGTGGACAATGGCCTCAGCCACTGGAAAGGCCTCCGCGGGGGTATCCCCTCGGTCCAGTATCTTCGTCAGGGGATACTTGGCCCATTTGGACACGGGCTCGAGCTGCATCCTGGTGGACTCCGAGATGAGTCGAAGCAGACCCAAGAAGGATGATGGGCTTTCGTCCAATGACTGGCCCCCGGAGGACTCCAGATCAACCTGCCTGGAGAACAGGGAGGAGGAGTCGTCTGATTCCAAAGAGTCTGCGAAGAGCTGCCTCGGCCCTGAGCCACCCTCTACCTGCCGAGGACGGTCGGGAGTGAGGGTGACCGACAACCTGTGGGGCAGGCCGTGACCTGACCAAGAATCCTTGGTCGGTGCCCCAGACTTCGGTTGTGGAGGCGGAGATTCCACCACAATCGGTGGAGCAGCTGGTTTTGGCTGAGCAACCGGCTCTGGAGGGGCAACTCGACTGGGGCGAGTGGTTGCTTCGGTCGCTCAGGCGACAGCCACTTGATGGCCGGACAACAGCAACTGCTGCTACATGAGCTCTCGTAGCCGGCACTTATGCCGAAGCCTCCCTCATCCGAGAAAGAGGACTTAACGGTGTCACCGCTACTTGCATCAAGATGAGGTCCTAGACCCCTGGGGCACCCACTCTCTCCTCGGCTCGGGCACTTTAACCGGGGACTGCGGTCCCGAAGGCACAGGCAGATCCTCGGTATCCACCAGGGGAACCAGTGAAGGAGGGTTGTCTGCTTCACCAGTCGACAGCCCATCTAACGAATCGAGAAAAATCTCGACTACGTCGACTGGAGTCTCGGCAGGCTGGCCTGACGGGGACACCGTGAAGCCAGCGGCCTCAGCCGCAACCTCGACCGAAGTCGACGGTCGGCTGTCCGGGGAAGGGGACCTCTCCCGCTCCCACGAACGCAGACGGTGGGGCTTACCCTTCGACTCCTCCTTGGGCCGAGAAGAATGTCCAGATGGCCCCTCTCCCTTCGTGGAAAGGCGCTGACAAAGCTCCTTGAACGAAGCCGTATACGAGGAACTCAGAGAGCGGGACAAATGCCGCGCCGAGGAGGAGGAAGATGCGCCTGGGCCGCCTACCCGAGGGTGATCATCTGCTCGAGCTGCTCAGCGAGCCAGCGCCGACCACCGTCCAGTTCTAGATTTTACCGCGAAAACGCTTCGGGCCTGAAGCCAATCGGGCAGCGATCATCCAGGACGCTGGAGAGAAAGAGCGGCACAACCGCAGGCCCGGGTCGTGATCTAGGCCAAGGCAGTAGACGACATGGAATGCGGATCCGCCCTGGACATTTTCTGCCCGCAAGGGCACCTCCAAAAGCCAGGAATAGATTTGTCCATCGCAGCCACAGGGGAAGATGAAGACCGAAGTTTAGAAAACTTCAAAACCAATTTCGGATGAACCGAAGAGTTAGGATCCAGTCTAAAACGCAGAGCACTAAGGAGGGAACCTGAGCTTCCAAGCAGTAAGGAAGATCTGGCGTCATGGGGCGGAGCCGCGAGTTTTACCACCCGGGTGGGTGGGAGGAGCCAGCTTGAAGACCCTCCGGCAAGATTTAAAGCAGCAAGGAACCTGCCAATAAGTGTGGATTGAACATATCCATGTCCCTAGAACTGACGTTCCCCATTTTTCGAAAAGCATTTCCGCTATTGGTTGTAGGAGCTCCCATTCGTGTGCGCTGGATCAAGATCTGCTTAACAGATCCGCCAGAGTGTTCTGTAATCCGGGAACATGCACTGCAGACAGTGTGATGTTGTGCTCTATTGCCCAGTACCACACTCTCAGGGCCTCTCAACAGAATCGGTGGAGAGTGCCTCCCTGCTTGTTGATGTAGAACACTACTGACATGTCAGTTTGGATCAGTAAGTGTCCTGGGGTTATGCCTGTTTGCAAGGCTTGAAAGATGTAAAGAACTGCCCTCATCTTGAGGATGTTTATGGGAAGGGCTCCTTCAGCCCCTGATCATAGTCCCAGTCTCTTTTTGCTGACCAAATGGGTGTCCCAATCTGATCCTGACGCGTTTGTGGTCAGTATCAGTGAGTGGGTAGGAGTCAGGAAGGGAACCCCCAGTGAGAGGTGTTCCGGAACCATCCACCATTGCAAGACTCTGAGAAGAATTGGGGATTGAGACTATCTGGTCCAAATCATCCTGGCGTTTGACCCTCTGGACCTAGAGTGTCCACTGAATGGCTCTCATGTGGAGACGTTAAAAGGGGGGGACGTGGCTATGGCAGCCGCCATATGCCCCACAAGGTACAACATGGTCCTCACTGGGACCCAACTTTGAGCTCTGATGTGTCTCATCAGGGCTCAGACGTTCTGCCATGTCTTATGGTGGAAAGGCCCTTACCTCGGTGTCCAGTACCGTGCCAATTAACTGAAGCCTTTGGCAGGGTGCGAGGGTCGATTTCGCCAGGTTGATTGTGACACCTAGGGAGTCCAACAATGAATAGGTGTCTCGTACAGCAAGGTTTAACACTCTCTGGGACGCAGCCGTCAGGAGCCAGTCATCCAAATAGGGGAAGACATACTGGCCCTTTCTCCTGAGTGCCACCGCTACCACAGCCATACATTTGTTGAATACCCTCAGAGCCACTGAAAGGTAGGGCTTGGAATTGGTAGTAGCTACCCTGGAATTCGAATCGCAGGAAACTCCAATTGTTTCGCGATTGGAATGTGGAGGTAGGCATCCTGCATGTCCAGTGACGCAAGCCAAGTGTCTGGGTGTAGCATCGGGATCAAGCCTGGTAAGGAGACCATCCTGAAGCATTTGTATGCCACAAGGGTGTGGAGATTGCTTAGGTCTAGGATGGGACGTAGGTCTCCTGTCTTTGGTACCAGAAAGAAATGTGAATACCCTTTTCTCTCTGGATCCATGGGACCTTTTCTATAGATTCTCTCTCGATAAGGGAATTTATCTCTTCTCAAATTAGTGTGGCATGTTGGCCTGAATACTGGGAATGCAGTGGGGGTCTGGACGGTGGTTGTCCTATGAACTCTATAGGAGTGCCATCTTTGAATGAGCTGGAGCACCCACTGATCTGAACTGATTTGTTGCCACCCTTGCAGCTGGTTTGCGAAGCGACCCATCAACCTTCTCTTCCCTTTGAGCCAGACAGGGAGGAGGGGTCTGCAGTAAGTCAGGCAGGGGAGGGTAGCCTGAGGAGTTAAGATTTCCTGGCATCTTGACCTCCGGTAGAGCAAAGTTGGCCTTTTCAATTAAAGCTGCCTCTCTGCTGTTGTCCAAATTGGGGTTGCTGACCCAGTTTACCCCGAATCTATTTTGTTGCCTCCAAAATGGCTTCTGTTTAGATCGGTACATTGCCTGTACGGATCTGACCACCTTTCAGGCATCCTGTAATTTTGTCATCTTCTCCGATTCCTCGCCAAAGAGAACCGAGCCTTTGAATGAGATGTCTATCTAGGATACTTTTCTGGATGTCGGGTGTAAAACATAAGACTCTCAGCCAAGAGTGTCTTCTAAGACAAACTCCTGATGCCGCACTTTTGGCCACAGAGTCTGCAGAATCATAAGCCGCTCTGAGTACCTGTGTTCCCACGTCAGAGCCTGTTTGGAGTTTTATTAGCTCCTCTTTCTTGTCTCCCTCTGGCATGTCTTTTACTAGGTCTTGGCCATGTTCCCATAAGGCATTTTGAAACTGCACCATGTGGGTAAAAAAAATTAAGTGACCATATGGAGCAAGGTGCTGATGCATATAATTCTTCTCCACATGGAGTCAAGTTGTTTTGATTCTTGGTCTTGGGGTTGTGTACTGAGATGTGGTCTTTGTGAGAACTGTCGTGAGGGGCCATTATGACCACAGAATCTGCAACTGGTTGTTCTAAATAGGGATCCTCAAGAGGGACCCTGTACAGGCGATCCACCTTCTTGGTCACTGCAAAGAAGGGGTGCTTCCAAGCAGCTATCGTTACGTCTTGGAAGGTGTCCACTAATGGTGAACTACCAGGGGGACCTGGAGGCTCTGGAAAGATGGTCTAGAAAGTGGAAGCTGAGGTTCAATGCAGAGAAATGCAAGGTACTCCACCTGGAGGCCAGAAACCCGGGCCAAGTGTACACCCTGGGGTGGTGGTGGGGGGAGAGAGAATGCTACAAGTCTCGATGGCTGAGAGGGACCTGGGGGTGGTGGTGGATGTTAAGATGAACAACTGAGACTTGTAGGAGGGCAGCAGTCAAGGCCAACAGGATGCTGGGATGCATCGCTAGGGGGATCACCTCCAGAAGGAGGGAAGTGATACTCCCTCTGTATAACTGCTTGGTGAGGCCGCACCTCGAGTACTGGATGCAGTTTTGAGAGGCCACACTTAAAGAGGGACATTAAACTCCTGAGAGGTCCAGAGGAGGGCAACTAAAATGATTTGGGGCTTGGGGGACAAGACCTATGAGGAGAGGCTCGAAAAGCTAAATATGTACACATTGGAAGAGAGAAGGACCGGGGACGACATGATAGAGGTCTTCAGGTACATGAAGAGGGTAAATAGGGAAGGAACAGTCAGGGTGCTTCGAAGGAAGGAGGAGGGGGCCACTAGAGGGCATGGGTGGAAGCTGGAGTGTGGAAGATTCAGGGGTGAAACAAGGAGGTGCTACTTCACTGAGAGGGTGTGGAGCCATGGAATGCGCTGCCTAGGGGGCTAGTGGAGGCAGAGACAGTGGAGGGGTTTAAGAGGGGGTGGGACAGGTACAGGGGAAGGGTTCTGGAAGCAAAATCCAATGCAGCAAGAATATCTGGAACTGGGAAGGGAGAAGCCAGAGAAGGAGAGGGGGGCAGCAAGGTCAGCATCCAGGGTGGGGGCTGATCAAACGAGCAGACACGAAAGACCGTTAGGCCTATTCTGCTGGCATTTTAGTATGTTAGTAAGTTCTCCACATGAAGACTTTGTGGGAACTACGTCCTTCCTGATGGTTTCCCACCAACAGGAAAAACATTCCTTTACTCCGTTCATGTTGAGGCCTGATGACTGACCTGGCGTTGGTTCCTCTCTAGGTGTCTGCCCGTCACCCGTATCAGGCTTTTTGTGGCTTGACGCACCAGTCGACTGGTCCTTGGGTGGCATGGGGTCATGTCGGAAGTTTACTTCCTCCCTGCCTCCTGGCACCTGCTTCACTAATCTGTTCAACCCCGGCATTGGTACAGTAGTCCGAATGTCTCGGATGCCAGAAGTCTGGTACAGACGAAGTAACGTCCTTCTGGCGAGCAAGGACTTCTGACTGGACCTTGGGACGTTTGATGGTTGTCTGCTCCGATGTCCGCTTCTTGTCTGAGGTCCGCTTGATGGATGTCAGATCTGTGGTCCATTTGACAGACATCCTTGAACCCCTGGGGGGTTAGGAGACCAACCTGCCGTGGTCTATATCCCAGCGCCAGTCCAGGGAGTCTGGGCCTGCAGTAGCGGCAGACTTGGAATGCATCTTGGGCGGGTGATCTGTCGACGCAGATTGACCTGAAGGTCGGCTATACTACGAGTCTTTGGCCCAGACCTGAAGAGGTTGAAGGGCGAATGTCTTCTCTGTACCACCCAATATCTGGACTTTTACTGGCAGAGGTTGGGTCTTCGCCTGAGACAGATCTGGTGGAGCGGGGGGTCGGAGATGGTCCTGAAGTCAGACATCCACGTGGATGGGCAGTGTGCACGCTTTCTCCTCCTTTTTCCTTGTGTTTCCTCGAACTGTGGGATGACTCTTACAGAGAGGAACTTCTCTGCATGGCTGCTCATCTTTTTAAAGAGCAGGTCTCCAAAACTGTCTGTGTATCCTCGTGTGGCTGTTAAAAGTTTTGGCAAACAGAGCAGGCCTTAGTGTCGTGCTTTGGGCCTACGCACCTGACAGGCCGTGTGCTGGTCCTTAAAAGGAATTTGTTTGCCACACACGCACTTAAGAGGAGCGTTTATCGACAGTACATGTCAGGGTAGACATGAGATGTTAGATAAGAAAACCTAACTTGTTTGAGAAAAATAAATACTGAAGCGATGGCACCGTTCAATAGCTGAAAGCGTCCGTGGAGCCAATGCTTGCGAGTTTACGTCGAGAAAGAATTGAGGGATGCTGGGGGACCGCCCCTTTTATGATGTGACGCTGTGGGAAGGTCCCCCGCTGTATGTAGCAAGCTAGAAGTTTTCCGTGGGGCCCTGCTGCCTGACGGCTTCAGTCCTAATGGTGTAACCTGCTGCAACAGCCTGTCAAGTAGGATTAGAACTTTTTTTTTTTTTTTTTTTTAACAGGTTCCTCTACGGGAGGGGAGGTATGTGACAGGGTTGAATAAGGCACTGTTCCTTTAGTTATGTAGAAAGAGTTAAATAAAAGGATCTGTTCTCTCCTTTTCCATCTGTCTGGTTGCACAAGCAAATGTTCTCATGAAACCTAGGAACTGATCAGACAGTCTCACGATTTCCCCCCTCTCGCTACCTCTACTTTCACTTGTCGTTTCTCTCATTTCTTCCCCTTGCATATCTGTGGTTATGAAAATGTATATGAATCTGTGAAATTGGGATCACTTGGTTTGAAATGTATATAATTATACTGTTGAAATGATTGCAAAAAGCTATTTGGAATTTAGCGGGTTAACCAGAGATTCAGTTTGAGCTCCTCTCAGAGTTGTCTGCAAACTTTTGCACAGCTGTCAGTAGGGGGCCAGTTTGGGACATTGTTCTATTTGCAAGCCAGCTCTGCAAAGAATCTGGCAAGAACATTTTATGAGAAACAGGATGTCTCGAGTTCCCAAAGACTTATAAAAAGAGCAGCAATGCGTTTCCTAGAGAGGGAGAAAGACAAACTTTGAAATTGAAGAGAGACCCTCAGATGAACTTTTGTTTTCTGTTTGTACTGCCTTTGTATATAGCTACCCTGAACATTTGTTATTTTTACTCTACTGTTAATAAAACAGTAACAAATTTTGAAACAGTTCCTGGTCTTCCTATGTTTCCTGACCTATGCCTCGACAGCAGCGGAAGGACGGCGCTAACTGATTCTGTTCACTGCTATTAGTATTCCTGTAACACTGACTGTGTGCTTAAATTTATCTCCATAGCAGCTCAGCTTGCTTTTGTTTACTTTCATTCCTTTCTTTGCTGTAGCAACTCAGCTTGTTCCATCTTTACTTCGGTGCTTGATCTTACTGCAGAGACGCTGGAGCAACAAGCACTTGATCACCAGAAGCGGGACTGGGGAACAAACAAGGGTACCATTTGAATTTTGTGCAAAGCTGCGGTTATACAAGGAGCTTGAAATTCCATAACTGGCCAGAGCCCTGAGATCGCAGCATTGGAGGGACGGGGCTGAGTGATTTCACTGCTATTAGTATTCCTGTAACAAACTGAATCAGTTTGTGCTCATTTTTTATTCCCTGTAGCAGCTCAGCTTGTTCCATCTTTACTTCAGCACTTGATATTACTGCAGAGGCACCAGAGCAACAAGCACCTCATCACCAGGAGTGGGACCGAGGAACAAACAAGGGCAATATTTGAATTTCTGGCACCCCCCCTTTGGCCAAATACCCATACAGGCTACTGAACCATCTATCGACAGACATTACAGGCGGTGGCTAAGAGGTAGTTCTAAGTGGGTGTGTGAAAACAGTACACCTGGGAGTTAGGGGATTTCAAAATTGCATGGGGGGGTTTGATAATTGAGATGGGGAAGTTACAAGTATCCGTAGACTGAGAAAGAAAAGGAGAGAGGGGATACAATAATAAAAAAGCTGTAAAGGGAGTGTGGGGAAATAGCCTGTAGTTTTGTTTCATTTTTTTTAATCTGGGAGTGGTAACAGAGTGGAAATGTAATCACTGTATGTGAGTAACAATTAGGTGGTGAGAAGGGGGGGGGAGAAAAAACATCTATTCAGTGTAGTGGGTAAATTCTTGTAATAAGGAGTAGCTACGATGGGAGTGGTGCAGTGGCTGTAGGGCAGCAGTCTTCAGGGAGACCTTCTGGAGACTGTGGTGCTGCCCCACCTGCAGTCACCTCTCTGGGCTGAGGGAGGAAGTTGCCAGACTTAAGACTGAGATGGCTTTGGTCAGGAGGATCCACTTCCCCACTCTGGAACCACCAAGTCCGCCTCAAAGGGTGTCAGGAAGAAGGAGCTTCTGGACAACAGTGGACTCAGGGAGGGTTAGAGTGGTGAAGTGCAGGCACATCCTAAATCCCATACCGCTATGGAACTCCTACACTGCACTGGCAGGGCAGGACTATCCCACAGGGGTACCCGAAGTAATGGCTAGGGCAGATATGGAGGTCCTCCATGGTGATGACCCCAAGGGGTGTAGCAGAGGACCCCAGAGAAGGAGGAAACGAATCCTAGTGGAGGACTCTATAGTAAAGGGGGTAGAGTTAGAGATGAGAGGGTGGTGAGGTGCTTTCCTGCTGCCGCAGCTTGTAGGGATGGAAGGAGGTTACTAAGGATTGCTGCAAACATGGAGGGAGGGAGGGAGAGCTGGATGTCACTGTCCACTTGGGGACAAATGACCTGGCTGGGGTGAGACCAGAAACAGCACAGGAGGATTTCAGGAAACTGCGAAGGGGTGTTATGTGGCACAATCCTTTATTTTTTTTTTTTTTTTTTTGAGGAGTTACTTGTCCATGACAAGGGGGAGGACAGGAGACTCCGCACCAGGGACTTCAGCTTATGGTTGAGGAAATGGTGAAGAAAAGAAGGATTCAGATACACTGGGGACTGGGGCTCCACCTGGCAGGATGGAGGCCTGTACAGGGGTGATGGCCTGCATCCCTCCAGGAGGGGAACTGAGATCCTCCTCAGTGAAAAGTTTAAATGCTACATCAGTAAGCATTTAAACAAGCAGAGAGGGGAGGTGGAATAAGGCAGAAAGACAGTCCCCCCCCCCCCAAAAAAAAAAGCTCAAAGGTCAGCAGTGGGGATCCCAAGGGTGAAAAGGGAAGGGACAAACAAATAGGTGAACAGAAACAAACACGACAAAAGGAAAGAAAACAATAGAGGAAATGGGGGAGGTCAAAGAGGAAAGCTGAAGGGATGTGGAAGTACAATTTGGAGAGCCACGGGTGCAAATGCTCGAAGTCTGGGCCGCAAGATGGCTGAACTAGAGGCCATCACGCAGAAGATCTGGACATAGTAGCAATTACAGACACCTGGTGCAATGAAAACCAGGACTGGGATGTAGCCATTCCAGGCTATGTGCTATTCAGGAGTGACAGGGTAGGTAGGGAGGGATGGAGGGGTGGCTCTTAATGTGAGGGAGAACAAAGGCTATGGAAATATGGGGACGACGACAGAGAAAGGCAGAGGTTCTGTGGGTCACCCTGGAGACTGCTATTCAACAGGGCCGATCTACAGACCTCCAGCACAAGGGGAGGAGGGAGACAAGGATATGACAGAAGACATCCAAGGGATGGCTAACAAGAGTAAGGTATTGCTAACGGGGGACTTCAATATGCCTGATGTGGATTGTAGCCTCCCTACTGCAGCAACTGGTAGGAGAAGGGAAATCCTAGACTCCCGGCAAGGAGCGTTCCTCAAGCAACCAGTTAAGGAACCCACTGGTGAGGGGTGATACCAGGCCTAGTGCTATCAAACGGGGACAGTGTCGCTGACGTCACAGTGGGATTAGGACCAGGCCAGAATCTAGCCACACTATGAGAGTCCTGGACTTCGGGGAATGTAGATTAAAAAAGAAAATGGGAGTGTGCTTCAAGGAAGCCCTAGCAGGAATAGGAAAAATGGGTGGGGTTGAGGAAAAATGGGCAAAAATAAGGGCCATAGACACGGCAACTAACTTCCATGTCAGGCAGGTTAAAAACAGCAAGAGGAAAAAGACTGCTATGGTTCTCCCAGGAAGCAGCACACAGTAAAGGAAAAGAAGCAGGCATTCAAAAGGTACAAGTCGACACAGAAGGATAAGATCCTTCTGGTGGAAGTGATGGCCATCAGAAAGGCGATCTGCCATGACAGACTAGAAAAGTCATTCCTGTGCATTGGTTCGAATGGCTTGCTAATGAGCTTTGCCAAAACCGGCAACAGGTGCCAAAGCGGTGGTCCATGTTGGGGCCAGGAGGTCAAGGGCCTTAAAGATGCACCGACCACCTTCGCCTGCACCACTGTCTGCATACCAGTCCAGCATGCCGCGATGGCCATCAGGTGCACCCGCAGGGTCACTGACCTCAGGGGCAGGTCAAGAGGTCTAGCTCCTTGACCTAGCACCAAATGGAAATGCACTTCCATTTGAAGGCACAGCACTGACGGGTCGACCACTTCCAGGAAGCTGCCAAATGCTGCACAACCTCTTCAGAGACCCCCAAACCCTGAAACTCTAGATATTCAAAAACAAGGCTGTCAGGTGCATGGACTGAAAATGCAGGTTACTCAACCTGTAACAGGAGTTCTAGGAATGGTATATGTTGTTCATCCACACTTATTGGCAGGTTCCTTGCCACTTTAAATGTTCCCGGAAGGTCTTCAAGCTGGCTCCTCCCACCCACCCAGGTGGTAAAACTCTCGGCTCTGCCCCATGACGCCAAATCTAGCCCGCTGGAAGCCAGGTTGCGCGAAGCCAGGGAGGTTGGGTCGGTTGTGAGGATCAACATATACCACTCCTAGAACTCCTGTTACAGGTGAGTAACCTGTATTTCTAGGACGGGCTATGTTGTTCAATCCACACTTATTGGCAGACTCTTAGCAGTTCTCCGGAGGAGGAGGGAGGCAAGGCGCACACCCCCTACTTAGGAAATAAGGACTGGAGAACAGAGGTCCCAAAACCAGCATCCCAGCGTGACTCGAGGTCGACGTGGTAATGGGTAATGAAGTTGTGTGTTGCTTCCAGGTAGCAGTCCTGCAGATTTCCTGGATAGGGACCTCCCTGGAAGCAGCCACCGAAGCAGCGGTATGGTGGGTAGAATGAGCTCTTATCCCTGTGGGAGGCTGCATGCCCGCCAACCTATAGCAGAGATCTATGCAGGAGATGACCCACCTGCCCATCGTCCGCTTGGCTGCAGGTCTGCCAGGTGCGGCTTCAGCGTAGATGACAAACAGTTGGCGAACCTCTCCCTGAACTTCAACCGTCCACTCCTTATAAGAGAGCGCTCTTCTAGGGTCCAAAGTATGAAGCCTATATTCGGCCTCCGAGGTGTGACTGGGGTAGAACACCAGCAGAGTCAACACTTGGTTAAGGTGAAACTCAGACACCACCTTTGGAAGGAATTACGGGTGGGGGCACAGGACAACCTTATCCCTGTGGAAGACCAGATAAGGAGCCTCGATGGAAAGCGCCTGGAGCTCTCCCATCCTTCTGGCTGACTTATAGCCACCAAGAAGGCGGTCTTCCACGACAGGTGAGAAATGTGACACCTGTGCATCGGTTCGAATGGCTTGCCCATGAGCTTAGCCAATACCAGCAGTGGATCCCACGGAGATGGAGGTTCTTGCACTGGAGGAGATATGTGATCAAGGCCTTTGAAAAAGTACCTGAACGCCTTCTCCTGCGCCACTGACTGCTTTCCGGCCCACGCCCAGTAATCAGAGATGGCTGCCAGGTGCACCTTAAGGGTCGTTGACTGAAGTCCTAGCTGAGAAACGGACCATAGGTAGTCCAGAATGCTGGCCAAGGAACAGGAGGAAGGGTCCAACCCCTTATCCTGACACCAAATGGAGAATCTCTTTCACTTGAAGGCAAAGCATTTTCTAGTAGACTCCTTATGGGATGACTCAACAACGTTGAGGACCTCGTCAGAAAGACGCAAGGCCTGGAACGCTAGCCACTCAAGAACCAGGCCGTCAGGTGCAGGGATTGAAGGTCCGGGTGGAATAACTTCCCTTGGTTTACTGAGATCAGGTCCGGGCGGGCTGGAAGCAGTCTCAGGAGCCTGGAGCTGAGGCGGAGGAGATCTGCATACCAGAACTGACGGGGCCAGTCTGGGGCTACCAGAATCACCTGTGCCTTGTCCCTCCTCGCCTTGAGAAGCACCTTGTGGATCAAGGGAAATCTGGGAAAGGCGTAGAAGAGACCCGGGGTCCACGGCCTCAAGAAGGCATCCCCCTGCAGCGAGCCCTGCTGGGGCAAATGAAACAGCCTCAGCTTCTGATTCTCCTGAGGCAAACACGCCCACCTGAGGTGTGCCCCAGTGGGAGAAAAAGATTGTGTACTACCTCCGTAGAAGAGACCACTGTGAGATGCAGCACCTATCCGGCTTAGGGCATCGGCCAGAGTATTGGAGGCTCCTGCCACATGAATGGCTAGGAGATCTGCCTCCAGTCTGCCCATGAGAGACCAAGTGCGGAGAGCTTCCTTGCACAGAGGCAAGGAGCGCGACCCCGCCATGGCAGTTTAGGTAGACATGGCCATGGTGTTGTCCATCTGGACCTGGACCACTTGACCCCGTACAAACGGAGCGAAGGCGATGAGGGCTAGTTGGACCGCTTGAAGCTCCAGCAGGTTGATGTGGCATCGAGACTCCTGGGGGGACCAGAGGATGTGCGCTCTGAGCTCCCCCAGATGGGCACCCCAACCCAGAGAGGCGGTTGTTAGAGTGACTGTCGGCTCTGGGCGGACAAACTGGATACCCTCCTGCAGATGAATGGGAATGAACCACCACTGGAGAGCGCTCCCCCAGCTCCTGGGTCACTATCACTGTTGGTCCAGAGGACTGGAGCGCAGTGACCACTGGCGGGCCAGTCTCCACTGTAGGGGACGCATGTGCCAGCGGGCCCAACGGACCACGCTGGTGCAAGCTGCCATGAGGCCCAGGAAGTCCCGGGCAGGGCGCAACTGCCCAACCAGAAATGATTGGGCAAAGGAGAAAAGAACCTCAACCCTGTCTGCCGGGAGCCGTGCTCTGGCTCGAAGAAAGTCGAGCTCTGCCCCGATAAATTGAATCACCTGCGTTGGCACAAGTTCCGATTTGGCCTCGTTGATAAGGAGGCCAATCTGAGAGCAGACCTGGAGGGCCAGATTCCTGGACCGCTCCACTCCGACTTGGAGGAGGCTGCAATCAGCCAGTCGTCCAGGTAAGGGCACACCTGGACTCTTCGGCGCTGCAGGAATGCTGTCACCACTGCCATGCATTTGGTGAAGACCCTGGTAGCTGGAGAGAGGCCGAACGGCATGGCCCGAAACTCATAAAGGGATCCCTCCGCCCTGAATCAGAGGAATCGCTGGTGGGACGGATGGATTGGGACGTGAAAGAACGCGTCCTGAAGGTCCAGGGAACAGAACCACACGCCTCGTTCCAAGGATGGGATGATCTGAGCCAGAGTGACCATCCTGAAGGTTCGAGACCTTAGGAACTTGTTCAGGTCATGGAAGTCTAGAATGGGGCGCAAGCCCCCCATCCGTTTTGGGACCAGGAAGTACCTGGACACAAACCCTGGGTCTGAAGGAGGATCCGCCACCTCCCTGATCACCTCGTTCTGGAGGAGCAGGGCAGTGTCGGCTCAACGGGACGACAGAGGCTGCGAACCCAGGTCTCCGCGTGGCTGACAGCTCAATTCCAGCAGCGAGTCGTCCTTTTCAACACCCAGCGGTCCGTGGTGATAATGGACCAGGCGGAAATGAAGTGACGGAGCAGTCCCCTCGGGAGGATGAGGTTAGGGGCGACACCCTCAAACCGTCACTGGGCTGGCTTGGAGGAAGGACCGGCCGAGGAGCCTCCCGGACCTTTCACTCCTGGCTTCCTGCTGGTGGAAGCAGCAGGCTTGGCTTTGGGGTGCCGAGTGCGAGCCTGCTGGCCTGATAATGGTGTTGCTGGGCCGGACGTGCCGCAGAGGCTGAAGGACGAAAGGGCTTACGCTGCTGCTGGCGGCCTTTGTCCTTCTGGGCAGACGAGACCGAGTCCATGGTGGTATTGGACTTCTTGATCCGTTGAAGAAGCCCCTCAACCCCGGGACTGAACAAGTCGGTACCCAGGAAGGGAACGTCAGCCAGCTTGTGCTGGGTATCTGCCGTGAAAGTGGAGATCCGCAGCCAAGCTCTGTGGCGCATGGCCACTGCAGCCACTACTGACTGGGCAACATGAATCAGCTATCCAGGGAGGTCTGGAGCTGCTGTTTGGCCACCACCCTTCCCTGATCCCGCACCTGTTTGACCGTAGTTTGGAGGTCAGCTGGGAGATGAGGAATCACCTCATCCAGGGAGCCAAAAATGGCGTGTGAAAAGTGTGCCATCAGCGCGGCCGAGCTGGCCTGAAGAAGGCCTAGGGAGGAAGCGGCGTAAACTTTCCGCCCAGAGTAGTCCAGCTTCTTGGACTCCTTGTCAGGAGGCTTGTCCACTTCACTAGCGTTCCCGGAACGCCAGAAAACGCCATCTGTCATGAGTCCCTCCGCAGAGGAGTGCTCCAAGAAACCGGAGAGTGAACCGGTGGGGACAGCATACTTCCGAACCATCCTGGCCGAAGGTGCTGGACAAGAAGCTGGCCGCTGCCATAGCTCCAGGGCCGGGCCAACAATGGCTTCAGCCACCGGCAAGGCCTCCCATGGGGAATCCCCTCTGTCCAGTATCTCTGTGAGGGGATATGTGGCCCGTTTTGAAACGGGTTCGAGCTTCGTACCAGTGGACTCTGAGATGAGCCGAAGCATTCCCAAAAACGAGGATGGGCTCTCATCTACTGACTGACCCCCAGTGGACTCCCAAGTCAAGCAGCCTGGAGAACAAGGAGTCAGACTCAGAGGAGTCTGTGAACAGCTGCCGAGCGCCTGAGCCAACCTCCACCTGCCAAGGTCGATTGGGAGCGAGAGTGACCGACAACCGATGGGGCAAGCCCTGACCTGACCGAAAATCCTCGGTCAGGTCCCCAAATTTTGGTTGGGGGGGGGGTTCCACCACAATGGGTGGCGCAGCCGGTTTCGGCTCCTCAACCACTACGAGGGGTTGTTTTCAGCTGCTCCAGTGACTGCCACTTAATGGCCGGGGAAAACGATGAAGTCTGCCTATTCCCGGTCAAAAGGAGCTGCTGCCTCATTAGCTCCTCGTAGTACTGACGCAATTTGCGCCGGAGCCTATCCTCCGACGAGGATGAGCGGCGCCGAGACAGCCGATGGCGGGATCAGCTGGACTGAGAGGAGGTCCAAGACAGAGACCTTCGGAGTTTCCAAGGGTGGGTCTGAGAGAGGGTGAGGGAAACCCACTCCTCCCTAGGTTCAGGGACCTTAACCGGGGACTCCGGCACAGGAGGCACAGGCAAGTCCTTGGTTTCCACCGGGGGAACCGATGAAGAAGGGCTGTCAGCTTCTCCAGTCGACAAACCATCCAACGGGTCAATAAAAATCTCGACCGCGTAGATGGGTGTCTCGGCCGGCTGACCTGATGGGGACACCATGAAGCCAGTGGCCTTAGCCACAACCTCAACCGAAGCAGAGCGTCGACTCTCCGGGGAAGGGGACCTCTCCCCCTCCCACGAACGTAGACACTGGGACTCACCATTGGGGTCCTTTTTTCTGGACCGAGAGGAATGTCCCGAAGGGCCTTCTCCCTTGGTGGAGAAGGATTGGCAAAGCTCCTTGAAAGAAGTTGTGTAGGAGGATTCCAAGGAGAGCAGAACAAATGCCACGAGTGAGGATGATGCGGCCTGGGCTGCCTCCTCCTCGAGGGCGATCATCTGCTCCAGCTGTTCCACCGAGCCCACAGCCACAGACACCACCCAACAGGTCTCCTTAGACTTATCCGGAGGGTAACGTTTTTCGGGTCGCCCCAACAGTAACCAGGCAGCGCGATCCTCCAAGACCGAAGCCAAAAAGGATTTCTACAACTCATAAACCTGTGAGTCATGGCCGAGTCCAAGGCAATAAACGCACGTGGCGTGTGGATCAGTCCAGGACATCATCTGCCCAAAGGGGCACCGATGAAATCCAAGAGTCTATCTGTCCATCGCATCCGCGAGGGAAGATACAGACCGAAGTCTTGTGAATCTTAAGATAAGTTTCAGATTAACTGAAGAGTGTGACTCCAGCCTAAAACACAGAGCACTAAGGAGGGAACCTGAGCTTCCAAGCGGTAAGGAAGATCTGGAGTCATGGGGCGGAGCAGAGAATTTTACCACTCAGGTGGGTGGGAGGAAACAGCTTGAAGACCATCCGGCAACATCTGAAGCGGCAAGGAACCTGCCAATAAGTGTAGATGAACAACATATTCATGTCCCTAGAAGAAAAAATTACTCACCATAGTAATGTTTCTTCTAATGGAGTCTTGCTGTATTCTGACAATATGCAGTTAGCCCCAGCACTTGAACTGCCCCGGAGAGGAAAGAGTAGCTATGCAGCAGCATAGAACATTGAGCTCTAGCTCGGTTTTCAAACCTCTGTCTCTGTACTTACCAATGTAACTATCAGATTGTTACAAGCAAACTAAGTACTAAATATGGAAATTGTTTAACTCTATAGCCAAAAACCAACAACCTGGCTCCAAGACTCAAGTCGAGAACCCAAGAAAAAAAGGTAGTGACAATATATACTTAACATAAAAGCAACAATAATAAAACTACCCTACTCTTAAGAGGGTACAAGGTACATCCCTGAGGTGCAACACTGTACCTGGCAGCCCACTTCCCAAAATACAGGTTACTCACCTGTAACAGGAGTTCTAGGAATGGTATATGTTCATCCACACTCATTGGCAGTATCCTTGCCGCTTTAAATCTTGCCGGAAGGTCTTCAAGCTTGCTCCTCCCACCCACCCGGTGGTATAACCTCGCTCCGCCCATGACGCCAGATCTGGCCGCTGAAGCTCAGGTTGTGTGCCGCCGGGAGGTTTGAGAAACAGGATGAACAATATATACCATTCCTAGAACTCCTGTTACAGGTGGAGTAACCTGTATTTAGGGACATGGATATGTTGTTCATCCACACTCATTGGCAGACTCCTAGCAGTTCTCCGGGAGGAGGAGGCAAGACGACACCCCATATACTTACTTGGGAAAGAGAGACTGGAGAACCGAGGCCCCAAAACCAGCATCCCGGCGTGACTCAAGGTCGATGTGGTAGTGGGTAATGAAGCTGTTTGCTGACTTCCAGGTAGCAGCCCTGCACATTTCCTGGATAGGGACGCCCCTGGAAGCAGCCACCGCTGCAGCAGTATGGCAGGTAGAATGAGCCTTATCCTCTGGGAGGCTCCATGCCCGCTAACTTATAGCAGAGATCTATGTAGGAGGTTACCACCTGCTTATCGTCCGCTGGCTGCAGGTCTGCCAGATGCGGCTTCAGCGAGGTGACAAACAGCTGGCGAACTCTCCCCGACTTCAGCCGGGCGCCCTTATAATAAGCGAGCGCCCTTCTAGGGTCCAGAGTATGGAGCCTATATTCGGCCTCCGAGGTGTGATTGGGTAGAACACCGCAGAGTCAACACCTGGTTAAGGTGAAACTCCGACACCACCTTCTCGGAAGGAATTTCGGTGGGGCGCAGGACAACCTTGTCCCTGTGGAAGACCAGGTAAGGAGACTCGATGGAAGCGCCTGGAGCTCTCCCATCCTTCTGGCTGACGTGATAGCCACCAAGAAGGCGGTCTTCCACGACAGGTGAGAGAGAGCACACTGTGCATAGGTTCGAATGGCTTGCCCATGAGCTTTGCCAGTACCAGCAGTAGATCCCACGGAGGTGGGGGTTCCCAGACTGAGGGAAATGTGATCAAGGCCTTTGAAAAGCGCCAGACCACCTTCTCCTGCGCCATCGACTGCTTCCCGCCCGCGCCTGTAAGCAGAGATGGCTGCCAGGTGCACCCTTAGGTCTCCGACCAAGCCCTGACTAGAAAGGACCATAAATAGTCCAAGATGCTTGCCAAGGAACAGGAGGAAGGGTCCAAGCCCTTGTTCTGACACCAAATGGAAAACCTTTTCCATTTGAAGGCATAGCATTTTCTGGTCGACTCACGGACGCCTCAACTACATTGAGGACCTCGCCGGAAAGACCCAAAGCCTGGAACTCTAGCCGCCAGGAACCAGCCAGGTGCAGGGATTGAAGGTCCGGATGGAACACCTTCCCTGATTGACTGAGAGCAGGTCCGGCGAGCTGGAAGCTGTCATGAGTCCTGGAGCTGAGACTGAGGAGATCTGGTACCAGAACTGGCGAGGCCAGTCTGGGGCTATCAGAATCACCTGCGCCTTGTCCCTCCTCGCCTTGAGAAGCACCTTGTGGATCAAGGGAAATGGGGAAAGGCGAAAGAGGCCCGGGTCCACTGCCTCGAGAAGGCATCCCCTGCAGCGAGCCCCTGCTGAGGGGGCGGGCATGGAACAGACTCAGCTGCGTGCTCTCCATGGAGGCAAACAGGTCCACCTGAGGTGTGCCCCAAAGGGAGAACAGATGCTGTACTACCTCGGCAGGAGAGACCACTGTGGATGCAGCCCCTATCCGCCCAGGGCATCGGCCAGGGTGTTGGAGGCTCCTGCCACGTGAATGGCCAGGAGATCCGCCCAGGCTGCGCACGAGTGACCAAATGCGGAGAGCTTCCTTGCATAGAAGCATGGAGCGTGGCCCCGCCTGGCGGTTTAGATAGTACATGGTCGTGGTATTGTCCGCCTGGACTCGGACCACTTGACCCCGAGGAACGGAGCAAAGGCGGTGAGAGCTAGGCGGACCGCTCGAGCTCCAGCAGGTTGATGTGGCATCGGGACTCCGGGGACCAGAGGCCATGAGCCCGGTGTTCCCCAGATGGGCACCCCAACCCATCAGAGAGGCATCGGTCGACAGAGAGACCGCGGGTCGGGCGGACGAACGATGCCCTCCTGCAAATGATCTGGAACGGTCCACCACTGGAGAGCTGCCCACATCCATTGTGTCACCGGCTACAAGCTGGTCCAAGGGATCGCAGCTGCTAGACCACTGGCTGGCCAGTCCCACTGAAGGACGATGTTCCAGCGGGCCCAACGGACCACGCTGGTACAGGCCGCCATGAGACCCAGGAGGCGAGGGAAGTCCCGGCAGGGCGCAATTGCCCAACCAGAAATGATCGGGCAAAGGAGGAAAGAACCTCGCCCTGTCCGCCGGAGCCGCGCCTGGCTCAAGAGAGTCGAGCTGCGCCGATGAATAAAATCACCTGCTTCGCTCGAGTTCGACTTTGGCCTCGTTGATAAGGAGGCCCAGTTGAGAGCAGACCTGGAGGGCCAGATCTCTGGACCACTCCGCCTCCTTCCTGGAGGAGCTGCTATCAGCCAGTCGTCCAGGTAAGGGTACACCCGACCCTCGGCGCCGATGGAATGCTGTCACCACTGCCATGCATTTGGTGAAGACCCTGGGAGCTGGAGCAGTCGAAGGGCATGGCTTGAACTCAAGAGAGATCCTTCCGCCGAAGCGAAGGAATCTCTGGTGAGACGGACGGATAGGACGTGAAAACGCTGGCCCCTGCAAGTCCAGAGAGCAGAACCACACGCCGCGCTCCAAGGATGGTATTATCTGAGCCAGAGTGACCATCCTGAAGGTTCGAGACCTTAGGAACTTGTTTAGGTCGTGTAGGTCGAGAATGGGGCGCCAGCCCCCCGTCCGTTTCGGAACCAGGAAGTACCTGGACACAAACCCTGGGTCTGAAGGAGGGTCCACCACCTCTCTTACCACCTCCTTCTGGAGGAGGAGAGCGATGTCGGCTCGACGAGCCGCCAGTGAGGCTGGGGATCCCGAAGCCCCCCGAGGGGCGACGGCTCTGAAGGGTGGTGCCTGCTCGAATTCCAGAGGCAGGCCTCTTCCCACCACCTCCAAGACCCACCTGTCCGTGGTAACAGCGGACCAGGCGGAACGGAAGTGTGGCGCCGCCTTAGGGGACCCAGGGTAAGGTGGACGGATGGGGGCTACACCTCTTCAGCCTGTCACTGGGCAGGCTTGGAGGAGGGACCGCCGAGGGACCTCCTGGGCCCTTTCCTCCCTGCCTCCTGTTAGAGGAAGCCGGCGGCTTGGGTTTGGGATGCCAAGGCCGAGCCTGCTGGCCCTGACGTTGCTGGGCCGGGCGCGCCGGGGGCACAGAAGGACGAAAGGGCTTAGGCTGTGGTTTGCGGCCTTTGTCCTTCTGAGCGGAAGAGACCGAGTCCAAGGTGGCATTGGACTTCTCGATCCTCTGCAGGTGACCTTCCACCCCAGGGCCGAAGAGGTCAGTCCCCAAAAAGGGAACATCCGTCAACTTGTGCTGGGTATCCGAAGTAAAGGTGGATATCCTCAGCCAAGCCCGCCGACGCATAGCCACTGCGGCCGCCACCGATCTGGCACATGAGTCCCCTACATCCAAAGCAGTCTGGAGCTGCTGTTTGGCCACTGCCCTGCCCTGGTCCCGCACCTGCTTAACCGTAGTCTGCAGATCGGCGGAAGATGAGGATGACCTCATCCAGGAGCCCAACAGGGCATGAGAAAAATGTGCCATGAGGACGGCCGAACTGGCCTGACGAAGGCCGAGAGAGGACGAGCGAGACTTTTCGCCCGACATAGTCCAATTCTTGGACTCTTGTCAGGAGGTTTGTCCCATCCCTTGGCGCTGCCCGGGCGCTGCCGAAAACGCTGTCGGTAACCAACCCTCAGCAGAGGGTGTTCCAAAAACCGGACAAGGAACCGGTAGGGACCGTATACTTCCTGGCCATCCTGGCCAAGGCGAGGGCAGGAAGCAGGGCGCTGCAAAGTTCCAGTGCCGGACCACTATGGCCTCGGCCACCGAAAGGCCTCCGCCGAGAATCCTCGGTCCAGAATCTCCGTGAGGGGATACCTGGCCCGCTTGGAAACGGGTTCGAGCTCCATCCCGGTAGACTCCGAGATGAGCCGAAGCAGTCCTAGGAAGGACGACGGGCTATCGTCCATTGACTGACCTCCTGAAGACTCCAAGTCCAGTCGCTTGGAGAAGAAGGAGGAATCATCTTCGGACTCGGAAGAGTCCTCGAAGAGCTGCCTCTGGCCTGAGCCACCCTTCACCTGCCGAGGTCGGTCGGGAGTGAGGGTAACTGACAGCCGATGGGGTAAACCCTTAGCCGACCGAGAATCCTTGGTCGGAGCCCCAATTGGTGGCTGTGGAGGCGGAGGTTCCACCGGAATCGGTGGAGCAGCTGGTTTTGGCCGAACAACCGGCCTGGGTATAGGCTCCTCGGACAAGTCGAGGGGTTGTGTCGGCCGCTCCGGTGACAGCCACTTAATGGCCGGGGAAGGCGCCGGAGTCGGCTTATTCCTGGCCAGGAGGAGCTGGTGCAACATAAGGTCCTCTTCATCACGACGACTTACACCAGCCTCCCTCATCCGGAGGAGGAGGACGAGGAGCCGACGCCGCCATCAGCTGTGCCGCCGACCGAGACCGCCTATGACGTGGGATCGCTGACCGCAAGAGGTCCGAGACCGAGACCGAGAGTCCCGGAATTTCCGGGTCGGTGCGGGAGGTGCCGGCCGGAACCGCACTCCTTCGGCTCGAAGGTCCATCCGAGGGCTCCGGAACCGAGGCACAGGCGAGCCCACGGATCTCAACTCCTCCCGGGAACCGGGAGAGGGAATCTGGCTGCTAAAGGCGACAGCCTGGTCAATGGGTCGAGAAAATCTCGACTTCATCAGTGGGAGTCTCGGTCAACTGACCTGACGGGACACCGTGAGGCCAGTGGCCGGGTTTCAGCTGTCGATCGAGCCGACGGTCGACGGCCCGGGAGGGGGACCTTTCCCGCCTCCCAAGAGCGCCGACGGAGGGACTTACCTTGTCCTCTTTTGGACCGAGAATAAGGTCCAGCAGACGCAGGCCCTTCCTTTAGTGGAGAGGGACAGACAAAGCTCCTTAAAGGAAGCCGGTAGGAAGAACCCAGAGAGGCGGATAAATGCCGCTCGAGGAAGATACGGCCCGCGCCTCCTCTTCGAGGGCGACCATCCGCTGAGCTGGATCCGCCGAAACCGCCGCCGACACCGGCCAACCGGCCTCCTTGGACTTCACCGAGGGAAACGCTTCGGACGCCCAGTTCAATCGGGCAGCACGGTCTTCGAGGACGTAGGCCGAGAAAGATGAGCACAGGTCGCAAGCCTGCGGGTCGTGCTCAAGGCCTAAGTAGTAGACACACGTGGAGTGTGGATCCGTCCGAGACATCTTCTGCCCGCATGGGCATCTCCGAAATCCGGGAGTCGATTTGTCCATCGCAGCCGCGAGGGATCGAAGACTGAAGTCTTTTTGCAAAATTTTATTTTAAATCCGCAAACGGAGAAATAGGAACCAGTCGCAAACGCAGAGCGTTAAGGAGGGAACCTGAGCTTCCAAGCGGTAAGGAAGATCGGCGTCATGGGGCGGAGCCGAGAGTTATACCACCCGGGTGGGTGGGAGGAGCAAGCTTGAAGACCTTCCGGCAAGATTTAAAGCGGCAAGGATACTGCCAATGAGTGTGGATGAACAACATATCCATGTCCCTAGAAACCTAGGTTCTGAGAGTGAAGGCTGGGAGGGAGGTCAGAATACAGCAAGATTCCATTAGAAGAAACATTACTAAGGTGAGTAAATCTCTTAAAATATTAAGTCTTGCTGTATTCTGACAATATGCAAACTACCAAGCAGTTCCCCCAGGAGGAGGGAATGCAGAACCTACTTTGGGAACAAGCTCTGCAGTGCTGCTGTACCAAACCTAGTATCATTCCTAGCCTGGATGTCTAGAGGAATGCTTGGTGAATGTATGGACTGTTTTCCAGGTGGCTGCTTTACAGATTTCTAGCAAGGGGATATCTCTGGCAGTAGCCAGAGAAGCAGCCGTACCCCTAGTCGAGTGAGCCCTCAGGCCTGGAGGGGGTGCTTTGCCCAATTTGACATAGCAGAATTATATACAAGAGATAATCTGCCTGGCAAAAATTCTTTTAGAAGCAGGCTTACCTTTCCCACTTCACCATAAGTGAGAAATAATTGAAGACAGTCATTTCTGCGTGCCTTAGAATGCTCTATGTAGTAGCTAAGTGCCATTTTAACGTCCAAACTATGCAACTTTCTTTACCCTGCAGAAGAGTGGTCAGTGAAAAACACAGGTAGAGAGACTGGTTCAGATGAAAATCTGACACCACTTTGGGTAAGAACCTCCTATTGATTCTCAGCACCACCTTATCCCTATGGAAGGAGATAGTCAGGTTCAACTGACAGGGCCTGTAATTCACTAATCCGCCTGGCAGAAGTAATAGCTACCAGGAACACAGTTTTCCAAGTGATTTACTTAAGGTCAGCCGAAGCCAGAGGTTCAAAGGGTGGCTGCATAAGCTGAGCAATGCAGACATTTAGGTCCCAAGAAGGAGTAGGCTCTCTAAAGGAAGGGTTTATATGAACCAGACCTTTGAAGAAATTATTGAAAACATGAAGAGATGCCAGGGAAGAGCCCTTCCCTGCCAAAAGGAACAGACACAGGTGCTAGGTGAACCTTCAGAGTTGCAGGCCTAAGGCCTAGGCCATTAAGGTAATCTAAGGCCGTAAGCAATGCCTACAGTATCAGGCAGAATGCCCTTCTGAGAACACCAAATGCTGAATCATTTCCATTTGGAATTATAAGTTTTTCTGGTAGAAGGTTTCCTAGAGACCTTCAGAGTATCCAGAACTCCCTGAGAAAGATGCAGGCCTGCATATTCTAACTCTTCAAGAGCCAGGCCTTGAGGTTGAGAGACTGGAGATTGGGGTACCAAATTCTCCGCCGACAGAAAGTTAGCAGATTGTATCTCTTGGGAAGAGACAGGGGAAGTGACACTGCCAAAGACTACAGCAAGGCTGTCTGGCCAAATCTGGAGCCACCAGCATCACTGTAGAGGGGTGAGATTTGATTTTGATTAGAACTCTGAACAACAGGGGGAAGGCATATAGGAACCTGCCTTTCCAATCCGAGAGCATCCAGGGGAACAGTCTCTAGGACTGGAGGTCTGCAGCATAACAGAAGCTGGTGATGGTCTGGGGTTGCAAAGAGATCTCTGGAATGTCCCATCTGTTGAAGATTACTTTCAGGATGGGAGGATCCAGAGACCATTCGTGATGTCCCTGGGAGATTCTGCTCAGAGCATCTGCCAGTACACATTGTCCTTCACTGGGAGATTAACTGCTGTCAGAAAAGCCTGAAGGGAATATGGTAGAAACCAGAGTTTTATGACCTCTGTGCACAAGACTGTGGACCAAGTGCCTCCCTGCTTGTCGATGTACTACATTGTGGTGGTGTCCATCCTGACCTGCACCACCTTGCCTCGGAGTCCGAGAAAGCCTGAAGGGCCAGGAATACTGCCCTGAGTTCCAGCAGACTGCTATGTAGGAGAGACTCTTGTGAAGACCAAATGGGCTCCCCAGCCTAGGAGAGAAGCATCTGTGGTTAGGACTACTGAGGGGACTTTGAGGAATGGGACACCGTGTTTGAGATTGTCCTGATCCAGCCACCACTGGAGAGCTTATACCAGAGTCTGAGGCACTGGAACCAATTTGGAGGAAGTTCTCCCGAGACCAAAAGGTCCTTAGGTGGAACTGAATATTCCTCATCTGAAACCTGGCTTCTTGTACCACTGCAGTGGAACCTGCCATGTGGCCCAAGAGTTGAAGAAACTGTCTTGCTGGGTGAGAGACCAGAGGTTGAAAAGAGGAAGTGAGATCTGTAAGGGTTCTTTACCCTTGCTAAAGGGAGGAAGGCATTTGCCTGGACAGTATTTAACTCTATTTCTATAAAAGTAAGGAGCTGCACTGGTTCGAGAACTGACTTTGGAATATTGAGGAGAAAACCCCAGAGAACTCAGCAAGTTCTGAGTGATTTGTAGAGCTGACTTGACCTGGTCATCGGACTGACCTACAATGAGCCAGTTGTCCAGGTAGGGGAAGATAGATATACCTTGCCTTCTGAGGAAGGCAATTACTACTGCAAAGCACTTTGTAAACACCCTTGGAGCCAATGTTAGGCCGAAGGGCATGGCCCTGAACTGATAATGGCCTGAGGGCAACTCGAACCTGAGGTACTTTCTGTGGGAGCACCTGATAGGAATATGGAAATAGGCATCCATGAGGTCCAGGGATGCTAGCCAATCCCCTGGCCTTAGAAAAGGAAGAATTATTCCCAGAGTCACCATTCTGAATTTTGGTTTTGTGATATGTTTGTTCAAGTACCTTAAGTCTAGGATGGGTCGCCACCCCCATGTCTTTTTCGGGGTGAGGAAGTATCTGGAGTACAGACCTTTGCCCCTGTGCCAAGTTGGAAACTTTCTCTACAGCTCTGAGAGCCAGTAGAGAAGAAACCTCTGCCTCTAGAGCAATGGTTTCTGAGATGGTTGCAGGTGGAAAGGACCTGACCCTCATTTTTGGGAACCTTTTGAAACTGCGTGCCAGTCCCTGGCTTACTACCTCCAGGACCCACTTGTCTGAGATAACAGATGTCCAGGCCTGGAAGTAGTAAGCCAGCCTGCTTCCTACTGAAATAGGGGAGTTGACCCAGGCTGACATCAGGGTGTCTGTTTGGCAGGAGCCTTGGACTGGGAAGAGGATGCAGCCCCTGCTCATCCCTCTCCTGCCTCTCCCTCGAAAGAAACCCACCTCTGTGGGAACGAGGAAGTTTGGGCTTGGTAAAAAGGCCTGAGGAAAGGCCTGCCCCTAGACTGCTGCTTCTAAGGAATGGCTTGCCTTTCCTTGGCCTGTGCACTCCTGTAGGTAGTCCTGTAACCATCCATTTTCTTCAAGTATGCCTGTCTGCTCCCCAGAGTTACCCACCACAGGGAAATCCATGGCCTTAGCTTGGTATCCTGAAAAAGGCTAGTACATCTAAGCCAAGTATGTCTCCTGAGAGAAACAGATGTAACCATGACTCTTAATGCCACATCACTGAAGTCTAGAGCGGCATGGAATTGTACTTTGGATGCCTCAATTCCATCAGCAGCCACCTCCAGCTCTTTGGCTAGATGGGGGGAGGCCTGTTAAGCCAGTTTCAGAACCATATCCCACCTGGACTTCTGGTACCTGGCTGTGTAGGCCATATAGTTAGCCTGCCTGAGTCCCAAAGAGGATACCAAATATTTTTGGCCATGGCATCCACTTTCCTGGAGTCTGTATCAGGTAGATGTGAAGCCAAAGGAATGTTAGCCCTGTCACAGGCTGCAGCCTGCACTACCCCAAACATGGCTGCAATGACTTTATAAAAACTCTGTACCTGAGCCTGATAACATGTACCTCCTATCCATTCTCTTATCAACAGGAGATAAGGAATTAGGAGTTTGCAGTATCTTTTTCGTCTGTTTCCCCAAAGACTTGTGAAAAGGGATAGACAATCTTTTAGACTCTGGGATGTCCATCATCTCAACAAAATCAGGGTCTTCCTCCTCCACAGCAGCTTCTACCACTGGGAGCTAGAGGGTTTCAGCCACCTTCTTGTAGAACAAGAAGTGGGAAGGGGACTCAAAGCCTGGAAGGGTGGGGGGGGGGAGAGGAGAGATATTAGAAGGCCTGTCTCGGGAGATGTCCAGTTCAATGGGCACATCCAGACCTTCAAAATCATCTTCATCCTCGGGATACTCAGTCTCCCTTCCACTTCACATCATAATAAGCATCCAGATCGTAATCTGACGGAGTCGCATCTGACCGAACCAACTGCCCAACTGGCAGTGCCGGTTTGGACAGAACCGGCCAAAGCGACAACTATACTTATCACTTTCACCATTTAGTCAGCGGCTGGAGTATGAAGTGCTGGATCCGAACCGGATGACTTTTTGCCGGAACCGACCCCTCAGAGTCGGATCTCCTTTTGCCAGAGGACGCATCACCTAGGTCAGTGGACACCTCCTCCGCTCCGGCCATCACCGACCTGGGCTAGCCATCTGGATCGACAGACATTTTGGCCTCCCTTTCCTTCAGCCTACTCAACCTTGTTTCCAGAGTGGCTTTAGCAAAACTCTTGCAGCAGATTTGGCAGTCTGTTTTAAGGTGGTCAAACCCCCAGACAGTAAACACAGATGAGGTGGGGTCAGCCTTAGCAAAGGCCTCCCCAGAGTCAATACAGTGTTTAAACCTAGTGGGACTGTTTTCCTTGGGTTTCTCAGACGTGGCCACTCTAACCAATTACCCTTAATAGCTTTTAAGCCAGGTAATAATTTCCTATCGGTTACCAACCGTGTTACAGGTTGTTGGGGGTGGGCGCAGAAAAAGTCGTTTGTTTTTTTAAACCAATAGGGACCGGAACACCACACTAAATCCCAGAAACACACAAATATAAACAAAGGGACCATTTCCAACCAGACCAACCGATCAGAAACAGAGGAAAAAATTCCCACATAAAACGAGAAAAAACTAAGTTACCACCTATCTACCACACTACCTGTACCGCAGACAGGCTGGAAATCCGAAAAATAAATCTATTTAAAAACCAAATGCTTTTTTTAAACTATACCGAACAGAGAAGAAATCTCCGGAGCGACTTCTCTGTTAGGAGGAGTAAAGAATCGGACGGTTACACTGGTAAGCACCAGAGAGGTTTGAAAAATGAGCTTGAGCTAAACGTGCTATGCTGCTGCATAGAGTTACCTCTTTCGTCCCCAGGGCAGTTGAAGTGCTGGGGCTAACTGCATATTGTCAGAATACAGCAAGACTTCATGTTGTTTGAAGTCCAGGTGGAAGACCTTCCCCTTGCAACAGAAGAGAAGATCCAGGCATAGAAGCAAGTGCCATGGAGGCCTGCTGCTGAGGCAGAGGAGATCTGGGCACCAAAACTCACATGGCCAGCCTGGGGCTACCAGGATCACCAGAGTCTTGTCCCTGTGCACTTTGACCAGCACCCAGCGGATCAGTGGAAAAAGAATGAAGGCGTAAAAAGGGGCACAGGACCTTGTGAAGGCATCCCCGTCAGTGTCCTGACTGAAGGGGGTGGGCTCAGAACAGCCTCAGCTTTGCGTTCTCCCAGGAGGTGAAAAGATCAACCAGAGGAGTGCCCCTTTCGGAGAACAGGTGCTTCACCACCTCCTGATGAAGGGATCACACGTGAGACGCCTCACCTACCTGGCTGTGGGCGTTCATAAGCTGGTTATAGCTCAGACTGCATGAATCACTAGGCGATCGGCATCCAGACTGCATACAAGGGTCCAGGTGCAGAGAGCTTCCAGACAGTTGGAGGGAATGCATTCTGCCTTGCCAGTTCCAAGTAGTACATGGCTGTGGACCTGCAAGACCCGACTCCGAACCAGTGAAGCACACATCGTCAGAACCTGAAGCACTGCCCACAGCGTCAGCAGGTTGATGTGTCATCGGAACTCCTTGCTGTGTCCACAGTCGGAGGACAGAACAGTTACGCAGGAACTTCCTGTAACAGAAGATCTGAGAGAGCATCTCTCATCAGGTCACACCAATGGAACTGTCAGGTGCCAGAACCACACAAACTTTTTTGCTAGCAGCTTACTAGGGGCCACCAACAACGTCCTCTCCATATAAATGTGGGCAGCCCAGCACCTTATTCAGTTTGCCCCCAGAGATCATGCACAGAGGACCTCCTCCTGGGGAACCGAGAGAGAGTTAAACATTCCCGCTACCAGGCAAAGTAGAAAACAGCAGATTGACCATACAGGTGAGAAAGACAGGAGTGAAGAAGCTCTGAGGGGGACGGGACAGAATGGCCTGATGAAAGATTCTCTCAAAGATCTACAGTACTATTATAGTAAGATCTTCGAGACAATTCCTTGCAGCAGGTCATAACACATGGGTATCAGATGCAGATGTCATTTCCTCTGGACAACTTCTCAGCAGCCGTCCCTGGGACTTACCACTAATGTTACCACGTGGGGTGTTTGTATGACACATAAAAAGAGGGAGATCCCAGCGACTCAGTTCTTTGCAACCATGACCTGCATGCAACAACTCCACCTTTGGAGCTCCGTTTACCAAGTCATCGACGAAGAGTTCTACCGACCATTCATTCATTCTAACCAGGTTCATCTACTGATGTCACTGGATCCCTCATTCTGAAAGTGTACCTGCGGTCACAGAATCACTACATAGGATGCTCCAAGCCCAAGGAGTCTTCGTCCTCCTCAGGGTCTCACCACTCTGCTGGTGAGCCCTCCTACTTGATGGGACAGAGTCCTGGTAAGAAACATTCCAGCAAAACAAAGCGCGTTTCTGCCATGTCCTCATACTAACATACTAAAATGCCAGCAGAATAGGCCCAACGGTCTTTCGTGTCTGCTCATTTGGTCAGCCCCCACCCTGGGTGCTGACCTTGCTGCCCCCCTCGCCTTCTCTGGCTTCTTCCTTCCCAGTTCTGGATATTCTTGCTGCATTGGATTTTGCTTCCAGAACCCTTCCCTGTACCTGTCCCACCCCTCTTGAACCCCTCCACTGTCTCTGCCTCCACCAGCCCCTAGGCAGCGATTCCATGGCTCCACCACCCTCTCAGTGAAGTAGCACCTCCTCCTTTCTCCCTGAATCTTCTCCAGCTTCCACCCATGCCCTCTAGTGGCCCCTCCTCCTTCCTTCAAGCACCCTGAATGTTCCTCCCTATTTACCCTCTTCATGTACCTGAAGACCTCTATCATGTCCCCCCGGTCCCTTCTCTCTTCCAATGTGTACATATTTAGCTCTTCGAGCCTCTCCTCATAGGTCCTGTCCCTCAAGCCCCAAATCATTTTGGTTGCCCTCCTCTGGACCCTCTCCAGGAGGTTAATGTCCCTCTTTAAGTGTGGCTTCCAAAACTGCACGCAGTACTCAAGGTGCGGCCTCACCAAGCAGTTATACAGAGGGAGTATCACTTCCCTCCTTCTGGAGGTGATCCCCTAGCGATGCATCCCAGCATCCTGTTGGCCTTGGCTGCTGCCCTCCTACAAGTCTCAGAGTTGTTCATCTTGACATCCACCACCACCCCCAGGTCCCTCTCAGCCATCGAGACTTGTAGCATTTCCCCAGGGTGTAAACTTGGCCCGGGTTTCTGGCCCCCAGGTGGAGTACCTTGCATTTCCCTGCATTGAACCTCAGCTTCCACTTTCTAGACCATCTTTCCAGAGCCTCCAGGTCCCCCTGTATGGCCACCCTCCCCTCCTCCCCATCCACCACCGCCCCCAGTTGAGTACCCTGATCAGTACCAAAAAAGTATTGAGAAGATTGCCACTGTAACAGTCTCCTGTACTGTCGAAGATTGTTGGCTCCTCTTCACTCGACAGTGGGTTCTGGGGTGAACTTTCAGCTTCCACTGATACCTTCCCCCAGTGGTTTCTAGTCATCAATGAGGGTGGATCGAGAGCCCTAGATTACTACATGACAGGAACAGAGAGTACCAGATACTAACAAAAAAATATTTTTGAATACGCAGAACATGTCCTAAAGAAAAACCATTCCAGGGGGATTTCTGTCTACAAACAAAAGGGACTGCTATATGGGCTAAATTCACCCCCAACTATGCAAACCTCTACTTGGGTATGTGGGAAACAGAATGTCTAGGAGCCAGATGCCAATCCTTTTTACAACAGGACTGACATCTAGACACGCTTTACAGACTACATTATTTTGGTGCAGCGTGGCACTGAGGGCAAACTACAGGAGTTCATACAGTACCTGGAGAGGAGTGACCCCAATCTTCGGTTCAATGCCTAAACTGATTTGGAGAAAATATCTTTCTTGGATACAGGAAGATACAAAGATACAAATGGTAATTTGAGCACCAAGTTAGTTAGGAATGATACTGATAGAACTCTTTCTTGCTTGCCTCTAGTTGCCACCCACTCCACTTAAAAAGGAATATTCCCAAAGTCCAATTTCAGAGAATGAGACGGAACTGTAGTGAAACGAGTGATCACATCACCTTTGGTACAGAACTTAACAGATTTATAGAGGGGGTACAATGCAGCCAGCGTACAGCAAACTTTCTCAGAGTCCTGTGATTGGTAAGAGATTACCTTTTAAAGTTAGGCAGAGAAAAATCACCAGAAAGGGCATATTTTGTTACCACTTACTCAAGACAGTCAAAACAGACTGAAAAAGTAATTAGGGAGAACTGGAGCATTTTGAGCACAGATCATACCGTTCATGAGTCTTCC
This sequence comes from Neoceratodus forsteri, assembly GCA_016271365.2. Classification (NCBI taxonomy): domain Eukaryota; kingdom Metazoa; phylum Chordata; order Ceratodontiformes; family Ceratodontidae; genus Neoceratodus; species Neoceratodus forsteri. Next base: position 171,501,571 of record CM057449.1, on the reverse strand, counting down.
TCAAAACCACAAAGAGGAGTACATAGAAGAAGTAGAAACATAGGTGACAGGCTGACTCACAGCTACACACCAGAACAGAGGAAAGAACAACCTAAAGGCTGGCTACAACGTCCACATGGAACATATTCCTTTGGTAATTGTAAGTTTTGCCCCCTCCATATTAAAATCCAATAGGTTCACTACAGTTAACTCTGGTAAAACTTTTGAATGTAGGTCCTTTTTTAGTTGTGTAACTACGTATTTGGTATATCTAGCAGTGTGTGAATGTGGGATGTTCTATGTGGGGAACAGCACCAGAACTTAAATCCAGAATAGGGGAGCACCTCCGCAGTTCGAGTGCAGGAGATGACAGAAGTGCCTTAACATTACACTGAGAGAAACAAACCAAGGGTAATCACGTGTTTAAATTTTGAGGACTTTAACAGGTGTGCCTAGGGCCCAGGGGAGGCAAGCTATATGATAAACTAATGGAAAGGGAATTCTATTGGCTTTACACCCTGGGAGCCCTACAGGCAGCGGGACTCAGAATTGAACTGCTGAAATGCATTAAGAAAAGTGTGCTGCCTAGTGTGGCCCACTTTTTCTTCTTATTCCTTCCCTCCCCACTTTTGTTTCCTGCCTCCCCTTTTCTCAGCCCCCCCCCCCAGCCTCCTTGCTAAGATGTATGCATATTAGTGTATATAACTCCCCAAGCAGTTGTTATATTGGTAAATACTGTGCTGTTAGATAATTCATTCCTCTTAAGTTATTAGTTTTATTTAAATACTGTTTTCTCCCACAGATACCTGGGAAGCCATTAAAAATCAGCACCTTAGTTGGCTCGCTGGCGTAGCAGTACCACTCATGATGCTGGTGACCTGGGCTCGGGAACGAGTCCAGGGAGACTGAGGGCTGGTCAGGGGTGGGAGAGGAGAGAAGGCTGAGCATCCGTGGACTGCTCGCTTTCTCCAGGAAGGGAGGGGGGGACGAGGCCTGGTGCTCGACTGATCTCAGGTGGAGGCAAGCAAGCGCTATTGCCACTTAGAGAGGGTTGGGCTTGCCAGACGTCGGCAGATCACCACCTGGACATCAGAGTGCATGGTACACCCGGGAAAGAGGGAAAAAAATCACTCCCTGCGCTCTAGGAAGACCGAGCGCCAGCACAGACCTCAATGGTCCCCTGCCAGTCCCACACGGTAGCCCCAAAGTGACATAACTCCGGGTGAACGGGCCTCATCTCTGCATGTGGGGGTGGGGGGACAGGAAAAGAAGACAAAGGATAAGAGCCTAGGGGTCTGGGACAGGGGGCCCCAACTTCTGGGCGAGGGGTAGAATAAGGGAGGACAGAAGAGAGAGGAGAAGGGGGGAGGGAGAGAAGACACTGCACTCAACTCGCCGAGGGTCCAAAGAACTGCCAGAGGATTACAGAAGGGCAATACTGCTTTAAATCATGTTCTTTTATTCCAGAAGGAAGAAATCTCTAGAAGAATCCAGAGGACAGCTGGTCAGAAGACCAGAAAAGGAAGCAGTGCACAGACTCCAAAGAGTCCTCATTGGGAAGATAGATGGCAAACATCCCCTCCCACCCCCCACCCCAAAAAAGGGATAAAACAAGAAAGGACAGGACTCATCCTGAATTAAACAAAAATAAGCCCCCAAACTTTTGTTTAAAACGTCTCTCCTAGGTGGAACGAAGAAGAACAGGTTACACACCTGTAACAGTAGTTCTAGGAGTGGTATATGTTTTTGGCATGTCCCCTTCCACTTTAAAATGGACCGAAGTCTTCAAGCTGGCTCCTCCTTCCCACCCGGGTGGTATATACCTCAGCTCCGCCCCATGACACCAGATATTCGCCCGTCCGGAGCCGGGAAGGTCGGGTGGGTCCATGTGGATGAACATATACCACTACTAGAACTACTGTTACAGGCGAGTAACCAGTTTTTCTAGGAGCGTGGATATGTTGTTCATCCACACTCTTTGGCAGACTCCTAGCAGTTTGGGAGGAGGGTGACAAGGCGCACACCCCCTACTTAGATAACAGAGATTGAAGAACTGAGGCCCCAAAACCATCATCCCGGCATGACTCAAGGTCGAAGTGGTAGTGGGAGATGAAGGTGTTTGCTGACTTCCAGGTAGCAGCCCGGCAGATTTCCTGGATAGAGATGTCCCTGGAAGCAGCCACCAATGCAGCAGTATGGCGGGTAGAATGAGCTCTTATCCCTCTGGGAAGCTCCTTGCCTGCCAACTCATAGCACAGACCTATACATGATGTGATCCATCTTGCAATAGTCCATTTTGCTGCAGCGTAGGTGAACAGCTGGCTAACCTCTCCTCGTAATAGGAGAGGGCTCGTCTCAGGTCCAAAGTATGAAGCCTGTACTCGACCTCCGAGGTGCAATTAGGGTAGTATACCGGCAGGGTTAACACCTGGTTAAGGTGAAAGTGACACCACCTTCGGAAGGTATTTCGGTTGGGGACGTAGGACAACCTTGTCCTGCGGGAAGACCAGATCAGGGGAGTCAACCGAAAGCGGCCTGAGCTCCCCTGTCCTTCTGGCAGATGTGATAACCACCAAGAAGGCAGTCTTCGACAAGTGTGACAAGGCACACTCGTGCATTGGTTCGAATGGCTTGCCCATGACCTTTACTAGTATCAGCAGCAGATCCCATGGAGGTGGAGGTTTACGCAACAGAGAGGATATGTGATCCAGGCCTTTGAAAAAGCGCCTGACCACTGTCTCCTGCACCAATTTCGGCTGACTAGCCTGCGCCTGGTAAGCAGAGATGGCTGCCAGATGCACCCTAAGGGTCGCTGACCGTAGACCCCCTTTGGAGAGCGACCAAAGGAGTACAGAATGTTAGCCACTGGACAGGACACGGTCCAGGCCCTTGCCCTGACACCAAATGGAAAACCTTTTTCATTTGAAGGCATAACATTTCCGGGTCGATTCCTTTCTGGATGCCTCCCCCACAGTGTAGACATCTTCAGAAAGACCGAAAGCCTGGAACTCTGGCCAGTCAGGTACCAGGCTGTGAGGTGGAGGGACTGAAGGTCTGGATGGAATACCGTCCCCTGATTGAGTGATATCAGGTTCGGGCATACTGGAAGCCACTCCGGGGCCTGCAGCTGAGGCCGAGGAGATCTGGATACCAGTCTGGGGCTACCAGAATCACCTTGAGGAGCACCCTGTGTATAAAGGAAAATGGAGGGAAGGCGTAGAGGAGGGCTGAGGTCCACGGCCTCGAGAAGGCATCCCCCTGCAGTGAGCTCTGCTGAGGGGGCAGGCATGAAACTGCCTCAGCCTGGTGGCGTCTCTGGAGGCAAACAGGTCCACCATCGGTTTGCCCCAGTGGGAAAACAGGCTGTAAGCTACCTCTAGATGGAGAGACCACTCGTGGGATGTCTCGCCTAAGCAGCTGAGAGCATCCGCCAGATGGTTTGAGGCACCTGCCACATGAATGGCTAGGAGATCTGCCTCCAGACTGCTCACGAGCGTCCAGATGCGGAGCGCCTCCCTGCAAAGCAGACAGGAATATGTGCCACCCTGTTTGTTGAGACAGTACATGGTCGTGCTATTGTCCGTCTGGACTTGAACCACTTGACCCTGGAGCTGAGGAGCAAAAGCGGACAGTGCCAGTCTGACTGCTCTGAGCTCCAACAGGTTGATGTGGTATCGGGATTCCTCGGGGATCCAGAACCAGTGCGCCCTTTTATCCCCCATGTGGGCTCCCCAGCCCATTAGAGAGGCAGGCATCGGTCGTGAAGATAGCAGTCTGCTCAGGATGGACAAACTGGATCCCTTCCTGCAACCGGTCTTGGGTGGTCCACCACTGGAGAGGATCCCACATCTTCTAGGTTACAGTGATCAGCTGGTCGAAATGACCGTAGCACTGAGTGCACTGGGCGGCCACTTCCCACTGAAGGGGGCGCATGTGCCACTGGACCACGGAGGTGCATGCCGCCATTAACTCAGAAGGCACAGAAAGTCCCGGGCAGGGTACACTTGCCCAACCAGAAATGACCGGGCAAAGGAGGAGAGAACCTCTGCCCTGTTCACCGGGAGCCAAGCTCTGGCTTGACGACAGTCGAGCTCTGCCACGATGATGCACATCACCTGGGAAGGAATGAGTTCCGAACTGGCCTCGCTGATCAAGAGGCCGAGTTGGGAGCAGGTCTGGAGGGCCAGATCTCTGCACCTCCTGCTGGGTGGGACCTGCTAAGAACCAATCGTCGAGGTAGGAGTAAATTCTGACCCCCCTGACATGGGCTGCCACCACTGCGATGCAGCTGAAAACCTGTAGGGCTGTTAACAGGCTGAACGGCATGGCTTGGAACTCGTATAGGGTGCCTTCGGCTCTGAAGCGGAAGAACTGCCAATGAGCCGGACGGATTGGGACATGAAAGAATACGTCCTGCAGATCCAGTTAAATCCACATGTTTCGCTCCAAGGATGGTATGATCTGTGACAGAGTGACCATCCGAAAGGTGTGCGACCTGAGATATTGATTCAGGTCGTGCAGATCTAGAATGGGGCACCAGCCCACCCGTCCACTAGGGCAGCAGGAAGTACCTGGAGACACAGCCTGGGTCTGCTGGAGAGTCCACCACTGGAACTACTGCCTCCTTGAGGAGGAGCTGAGCGATGTCTCGGAGAGCCAACTGAGTATGGGCAGATACCCTTTCTCCGCAGGGCTCGGCTTGGAGGGTACTGCTCGAATTCTAGAGGTAGTCCCTGACCAACCACCTCCAAGACCCACTGTCCATGCTAACAGCAGACCAGGTGGAAAGGAAATGGTGGAGCCGGACCACCATGGGAGGGCCCAGAGCTGGTGGGACGGGAGAGGGGGTGGCATTCCCCGCCCCATCACTGAGCAGGTTTGGAGAAGGATCCAGGACCAGAACCTCGGCCTCCCTTACGGATCTGGGAGGGCCGGGGGCACCAAGCTTGAGCCTGCTGGGCCGCAGGGGAAGAGTGCCAAAAAGACTTCTTCTGCTGCTTCTTACTCAAAAAACCTTTAGCAGAAGTGGCGTCCAAGGTGGCACTGGACTGCTCAATACACTGAAGGTGACCAGACACACCTGGGCCGAAGAGATTAGTGCCCAGGAAAGGCACATCAGCTAGTTTTGCTGAGTATCTGCCGGGAAAGAGGAGAGTCTCAGCCAAGCCTTGCAGCGAGAGGCAACTGCGGATGCCAACGAGGAGGCACAAGATTCCCCAATGTCCAGAGCCATCTGGAGCTGCTCTTTGGCAACAGCCCGGCCCTGGCCACGGACTTGCTTGACCGTGGTCTGCATGTCCATGGGGAGATGCGGGAGGATTTCATCCAAAGACCCCAAGAAGGCAGGGGAGAAGTGTGCCATGATGACGCCTAACTTGCCTGACGGAGGCCTAAAGACGAGGCTGCATAGACCTTCACAGCCAAATGATTCAAGTTTTTGGATTCCTTCTCGGGAGGTCGATCAGTGTCAGCAGAACTGCCAGTACACCTGAACACAGAGGCGGTCACCAGGCTCTTGGCCAAAGGGTGCGCTGTGAACCCCACAAGGGACCCCATTGGCATCACACACTTGCAGGCCATGCAGGCAGACTGAGTTGGACAAGAGGCAGGGTGCTGCAAAAGTTCTAAGGCTGGGCCAACTATGGCCCCGGCCACAGAAAAGGCCTCCGTTGGGGTATACCCCTCTCCTGAGGATGTCCGTGAGAGGGTACGCCGTCTTTTCTGGATAGGCTCCAGTGGCATCCCTGTAAACTCAGAGATGAGGTGAAGAATGCTCTGAAAGGACGAAGGATCTTCCTCCTCTCTATCCCACCAGCCGATTCATCATCCCTGGGATGAGAATGTAGTCCGGTCTCATCCGAATCTGGATACAACCGTCGACTGCCCAGGTCACCTTCAACTCACCGAGGGCGGTCCAGGGTGACTGTGACCGAAAGACGCCGGTGAAGCCCAGAGTCTGGTCTAGCTTCCTTAGAAGAAGCCCCTCCCATAGGCTGCCTGGGCAGTGGTTCCACCACGATCGGTGAAGAAACCGATTTAGGCCGACTGGAGGTTTCGTGAGACTCATGCTGGGAAATCCAACTTAATCTGCTCGAAGGAGTCTGCTTCGACCTGGGAGGTGAAAGTCAGTAATGGCCAGGTAGAAGCCGGGATTAGCTTGTGACTGGTCAAAATCAGCTGCTGCCACAAGGTCCTCGTAGCACCGGAGTTTTCGCCAGAGCCTCTCCTCATACAAGGAGGACGAGGATGACCAATGGGGTCTTTTTCGAGCACTTGTGGCTCTTCCTCAGTCTGTCGGTCGAGGGTTCCTGGACCCCGATCAAGATCAGCCAGGCCAATTCGGTCGCTCGGGAGACACTGGCGGGACTAGTGATTTCCCAGGGTCAGGGACCACTTCCTTGATGGGATTCCCAGTGGGCCAGGTCTCCTCGTCGGGGAAAGCAAGGACCGGAGTCCCAGTGAGAGTTGGCAACCGGAGTCTGTGACAAGGGATCGATCGGATCGAGGATTATTTCAACCTCATCAATCGACACTTTGGTCGACTAGCCGATGGCAAAGCTGAGAAGCCAATGGCTGGAAGCAATTTTGACAGAGGCTCTAGACTGCCGATTCTGGGATTGAGCCCCCAAAGAACATCTTCACAGAAACGAAGATGATCCCGGTCCTTTTCCCCTTACAGGACAGAGAGGAATGCATGCCGCTGGACCTCTCCCTTAGTCAGGAGAGACTGGCACAACTCTTTGGGGACAGAAAATGATGCCCAGGTTGAGCAGAACGAAGAAGCTCAGAGAGGAAGATTCACGCTGCCGCCTCCACTCAAGGCTTGCATACCCAATTGCTCGGGCGGATTCAGAGGCTGCAGAAATCACCCACTGAGCCTCCTTTGATTTCAACGGAGGATTCCATTTTTCCAGCCTCCCCAACTTCAAGCGAGCAAGACAGTCGTCAAGGATGTTAGGGTGAAATGCAAGACAAAAAAATCACACTGAAGTGTCACGGACAACACCCAAGCAACAGATGCACACGGTGTAGGGATCAGTGCGTAACATCTTCTGGCCGCATGAACACCGGCGAAGTCTTCAGAGAAACAGTCATGACTGCTAAGGCGAACTAGACAAATTTTCTGAATAACCAAAGGTTTTGAAGCCAGGACCTAGAAGATGCGGAAGCACGAAGGAGGCAACCTGAATCTTCCAGCGGAAAGGAAGATCTGGCGTCATGGGCCGGAGCCAAGGGTTATACCACCCAGGTGCATGGGAGGAGCCAGCTTGAAGACCTTTTGGCGATCCTTAAAAAGGGAACGAGACATGCCAAGAAGTGTGGATGAACATATCCAGAATCCTAGAACCAAGGTGACATTTTGGGGTGGGGGTGGGAGATCTACGACTGCTGCAGGCAGGAAGGAACAGAGGCAGATGCCAGGCACTCCCGATGAGGCAGGATCAGAGAATAAAGTAAAAAAAAAAAAAAGGCTCCTTGAGACCTTAAACTGGGTCTGAACACAACCTGGTAAAACAGAAAATATTTATTTTGATAAATTATACTACATATTTGGGTAGCAGATTGTTGCTGATAATTCTCAGATCTTTTTACATGCACTGTATTGAATATTGTACTTTGTCTTCACACTTTACACTGTGGTACTTTTATTAAACTATGTTATTGTTTGTACTGTTACACTGTGTCTAAGAATGACAAGATAGAAGACCGTTGGGATAGGTGGAGGCCATCCCTCTGATGAACTCATAGCTCGAAACCAGACTGCGAGCAGTGTGCCCTGGTTTGTTTGGTGGTGGTGTAAGCTTTGTAGTGTTCTAAATAACTTTGCAGCTTGGAAATGCCAGCTTTTTGCGTTTTTTCCTGATGGCTGAGATTTAGCTGGCCTGGAGGATGAGGACAGTATGGACCAGGAGGATTCCCCCCCTAAGTACTCCTCAGCCGCCTTGTCAGTTCAGGGTGAACCTACCCCTGAACTCCCATGTTCGCCGCCAGATGATCCCACGTTTTCGGACATTATGATACACCACCAGAAAATGTGTGGGTTCCACAGCACTGAGCAGGACACTTCAAGCAAGAAGCTGGCACAGTTTTTAGGTGTACTGAAATGCCCCACTCTGGTCATCCCCCCCCTTTGGTGGATGCCTCTGAAGAGGCTATTTGGGCTGCTAGGAAGCAACCTTTCAAAATTCCTTCAAATCCCTGTACAACTGATGGGATTTATCAGACCCAGTGGACCATCCCTACTTCATGTCTCCTTCTCAGGCGGGCTCTGTGGTGATCAATGCTGCTCATGTTAGGTCTGCAAGACCTCAGCACGAGTGCTCAACCCCCTCCCTGAGAATCCAAGAAATTGGGTGTAATGGGGAAAAGGGTTTATGCCCTTTTATTTCAAACCAGGCTGTACTGTGATTGCTATTTGCCAAGGGTTCTTCCACCCTCACGGATCTATTTACTTCAGAGTTTGTAAGGATCAGATACAAGATGGCATTCTGGTAGAGTCCTTCACTAGTTGAGACAGCAGGCAGTCCTGGAATGTGTCCAGTAAAGCCTGATTTCTGGGGTTCTTGGCTGCTGGGATAGTCAGTCCACATCTGGCAGGTTAAGGTCCCCAACCACCACTATGTCACATTTACCAGCCTTCATTTGTAACTCCTCAGCTAACTGTTCATCTTTACCCTCTCCCTGTCATGGGGGTCTATACATCACACCCATGTGCAATTTATTTCCTGCATTGGTGGCTAAGTGGACCCAGAGAGACTCCACCCTCCCCCCCTTGGTGTTTTCATCCTCTGTTGCATCGATGTCCTCCCTCAAGTACAGGGCAAGCCCCCCACCCCCACACCTGTGTCCCTTCTAAACAGTATGTAGTCTGGGATGGCCAGGTCCCATTCGTTGTAGTCAGTGGCCCAGCTTTTGGTAATAGCTACCAGATCAACCTTTATGTCTGCCACTAGAGCCTGGAGGTCACTGCTCTTGTTGCCCAGGCTCCTAGCACTGAGGCAGACTACTTGCCATGAGGTAGCATCATGATTCTTGTTCGGTAATTTTGTTTCCCTTTTTCCTGCTGGTTGTTCCTCGTGTCGTTTTTCTGATGCTGGCCCTTTCTTGTCTGTTTTCTTTATCCTGATGTGATTGGTGCACTTAGGTTTGTTCTGTTTTCCTGTTGGGGAGAGGGTTTCGCAAGGCACACTACCTATTTCCATGACTTAGCACCCCTTCCGATTAATTTAAATGGTCCAAGTATACCTCCATCTTCTGGGCCAGTGCTCTTGTTCCCTCTTCTGTGAGGTTAAGTCCATCCCGTTTGAAGAGTGATCTATCCCAGAAATTCCCCCAGGATCAGATAAAATGGAAGCCTCTTCTCTGGCACCAGCTCTTCAACCAGTTGATGAATTAGTCTTATTTCCTCCAGTGTGATTCTTTCCATTCTGCCATCTTAACCCCATACAGGAAAGACTTCTGAGAAGGCTACTGTGGTTGCAGTTGTTGAAAGCCTATCTCCCAGCTTCTTGATACTCCATTTTGAATTCTCCACCATCTGGTCAGCCAGACTGTTCCAATGTGTACCAGTATTCCCATGTCTCCTTCCTCCCTGTCTGCGATTCTCTCAATGCGCTCGCAGTCTATTGTTGCTGAGGTAGCGGGAAGGCATCTGTCACCCTCTTCTGCGAGTACTTGTGCATCCTAGATTTCGTTCCTCTGATCATGGAGTTGCGGACTACCAGATCTTTTTGGATCCTTGACTGGCCTGCTGAGGTTGTTGCAGTCTTCACCCCCCTTCATGGGACTACCAGCCCCCCTAAGCAGAGCTGACAGATTCCCTTTTGCAGCTTGCAAAATGCTTCCATGTGGTCTTAGTGCCTGACTTCTGTAGTTCCGCAGGTAAGGCCTGATGAAAAATATCCTTGAAGATCTACATACTTTATTGAATGTGGTACCTTTTAACTGTAGCTACAGTGCAGAGATTTTAGGGGCATACAGGTCAAGTCATGCAGGACTCCAAAGATGTTATCACACATCCTGTGTATGCCAGCTTAAACAAAACGGATCCTTCCAGCATTGTTACTGTGGAGATGTGGTCTATAGTGTAGCCTCCAAGACTATACTGGCCTGACTCGACCCCTCTACCATTTTTTCTGCTGCTTTCCCCTTACCTGCCCTCCCGAAACCCATCACTGCTCACTCCTCCATCCAGGAGTGCAAAAGCCCACATAGTGACTTCATCCATGGCTTGGCTCCCTTCTCTGCTCTTTTAGCCATGTTTAAAATGCTACCTCTGCAGTGTATCAACCAGTGCAAATGGATCGATACGCTGCAAAGTTAGCAGTGTGTACACTCCCTGGAGTGTATTGGGAGTGCTTTGGATCCTTTTTCTGCACTGATGCAGGAGTGGGTATATATCGAAGCGAGCATATTACGAGGCAGTGTAAATGCACTGTGATGTTCATTCCCATTAAAGCAACCACTCCTGGACTCCTCCACTGCTCCCAACCCAGAGCCACAGCCCCTCTCCAGCGCAATCTAGATCAGCGGGAAAGCGAGCTGTGTAAAAGCAGAACTGAGCCACAACAGTGATCATATCAGGAACGGAGCAACACACAGGTAAGAGTGCAGACACCATGTAAACACAGCATTTAACTCTCCTCTGATCTTCCCCTTCCCTTGTGCACTCCACTCTCACTCCCTTCTCCCCTGCCACCGAACCTATGCTGGGCAGGCTACCTCCCTCCCCCCCAGCTGCTGGTCCAACTTCCTATCCCCTTCCCCTCTGCCTTGTTACAGACTGCTCTACTATTGCTCTGTCATGAACATACACCAGTGTACAGTGTGTTACTGCACTAACTTCCTCCTCCTGTGGCCAGCCCGGTAGTGGGGGTAGCATGTCTAGCAGCCATGCTGAAAGAATTTGGGTGGCAGAGCAGCAGAACTGCAGACCGGAAAAGGTTCCCACATCCAAACACCAGAGGTGTCAGAAGGCAGAGAGGGGTGCTGTGGAGCAGGCTAATGACTAGACACATGCAGTAAGAACTCCTCAACTTAATCTGTTTTAACTTGCCAAAATAGCAATACATTTTGGAAAGTGCCATTTTTCGACAAGATTGATGCTCCTCAGGGCAAAAAGCAGTTTGACATCTTTTTCTACCATGGGCCAAACAAAAAGGCCTACAACACACAAGAAAACTCAGCCAGTGGAGCCGGTGCCAGCTGCGGCCGTGCCTAAATCCTCATCGGGCCCCGCAAAAAAAAAAAAAAAAAATCTATGCAGGATATTGATGCCAAAACTGAGTCCATCCTTACTAAATTTGAGGAGCAGGATGCCAAGATCACAGCAACAGCTAAAACGGCAACCTTGGCCGACTCCATGGCACCTTCCAGCAAGATTCTACAGGAGAATGCCCATTATAGTCTTAAAGCCCTAGAGAATTCCCAAAGGGCCTCAAATGTTCACACTGTGGGACTGCCTGAAAATGCTGAGGGGGACAATCTGCTATATTTTATCCAAGAGTGGATGCTGGGAGCCCTAAATCTAACAACTACACTTGCACCAGACAATCTTATTCGGGCTTACTGCATCTCCCCAAGGGCAGCAGTGGCCGCTAATAACTTACCCAGAACCATTCTCATGGTGATGACAAATCCAGCAATTCGGGACAATATCATTCAAGCAGCAAGAAACACCAGTCTACTTAATTTCCAGGAATCCACTGTGCATTTATTTCCGGATTTATCATTCGCTAGCACTGAAAAAGTTTGACGGTGTTCTGGCTAAGCTCCGCTGTTTTTTTTTTTTTTTTGAGGGGGGACTCCTTCCCGATGCCAGCCCGACTGCAGATCCAGAATGGAGGCCACGTCTACCAATTTACTAACCCCGAGGAAGCTGGAGAAAAAGCAGAAGCCCTCTCCAGAGAGTTTGAGCGGGCAAGACATCTGGAAGAGTCTGAATCCGATTCAGATGAAAGCACATTAACTTTTTCGGGCTTCCTTATGAACTTTCATTCTCTTTAGTAAGGTAGGAGTCTCTATACTTCCCACGTGTTACATAATTTTTCTGTACGAGTTTCTAGAGAGCTGAAGTTCAGTTTTTTGGCAAGTTCTTTGTACCGAGTTACTGACACCAATTACTTTAAGGGCTGTGTAAGGACAGTGAGTGTTGGATTCCAGTGCTCCTAATCTAACAGTTAAAATGGTGGACACCAATCATTGGGAGATGCCTGCCGATATAAGTACCTGTGTATCAGGTTCACTTTTTTATCTACAGTACAAATGTAATTACATCCATATGTAATTAACACTCTGGTTGAGGTACCTACTGTTCGTTAACATTAAGGAGGGATTACACGTTTGGAGGAGTTACAGCAACACCAGTTGATTTATAAATGTTTGGTACACCGTTTGACAGATATGACCGCTCGAAAGTCTTCTGGGGTGCAGCTTATTCTTAGCAGTGTCAATTGCTCAGCAGGTAGCACACTCGCCTGTGAGGCCGGGAGATCAGAAGGTTGTGGGTTCTATCCTAACACCAGGCACTTGGGTTAATATCCCAATACTGCCACTACAGTGCAGCATGAGGAGGGTGCTCCACTCCTGAGGTGTAGTCTTTCAAATGAGATATTAAACCGAGGTACCATCTGCTTTTGCTGGTGGTAGTTCAGGTGGATGTTAAAGATACATGGCACTTCTCAAAAAGAGTAGGGGAATTTTCCCGGTGCCCAGGCCAAATTTCCACCCCTTTCACTAAAAATATCACCAACAGCTTAATCTGGCTCAAGGTCAGTTGGCATTCATCTGTATCCCTCTCCCCCTGGGTCGTGCCTAAAAATGGGCAGAATTTGTCTAGTGCACTTGCCCAGTCAACAAAAAATAAAAATTACATCCCTACTGTAATTCTTGATCTTCTGTTGTAGCTTCACCATTCATTACTGATAGGTAAGTACCGGAGGCGTGCACCCGCATGGAAGCTTTTATTTTTTTTTTTGAAGGGGGGAGGGGAGTATGTGCTGATGGCGCTGCCCACATGGCTGACACATCACGTGGAGCACGAGGGTGGGCTGTTAGGCACCGCAGACTCCTCCTCCATCCCAGTTCTGTTTAGCTGGAGAGGATGAAACAGGAGTGAGAGAAATAAGGTGAGGCAAGAGAGCCGAGGGATAGGAAAAGGACAGGATATAAACTGCAAAAGGTATAAACCGACCAGGGGATGGGGGAAATCGAGCTTCTTGCCCTAAGAGGTCACAGGGCCTCAATCCTTGGCTGGTCTAATACAAAAGAAGAGCGAGAGAGGGATATGCGTAAGGGAAAGGAGGGTTCACCACATTAATTTGGAAGACCAATGGCTTGCAATAGCTTCAAACAACCCACGGTAATAAAGCCAGTGGAGCAAGGACCCTGCTCGTTTCAGAGACTACTGTACCCAGGCCTGGAGGGAAATTTGGATGGTCCTGGAAAGCACTGGCGGAGTCTGGTCTTTTTTCCACCCCTTTTCCACATACATTTTGAAAATCTCATAGCATGGACCTCAGGCTGTCCCCTGGGTAAGGGAAACAGCCTTAAAAGAAGAGGAGTCTGCCCAGATTTTCCTGAAATGGAGGAGAAAGGAGGTGGGAAAAACCAATATGGGTTTCCCCATAAGAGTACTGACATAGTCCCCAATTCAGGAGAAGAGACCCACGGGACATCCATGCAACAAGGGAAAAGAGAAATGGGGGAAGAAAAATCCCTCAGACTCTCCTAGGCAATGCACCGATGCAGTCCACCTGCAAGATGATGAAAAAAACAAGGAGTACCCAGGCCAAAGTGGGGACGCCCCAGTGCGTTAAGAAAATTCCAGGGAGTTCCCTCCGAGATCAAGGCGAAGACCCTACTCGCCGTTCTCCAGGTTGAACGTTCTGTGACTTTAGAGAATGAAACAGAGGGCCCTGAGGAACCAGGGGGACTCAGCCTCAAATGGCCTCGAGGAGGGGGAAGGCGCGCAGGGTGAAGGTACACCCAAGAACTGAGGTCCATGAGGGGAAGGTGGGCAGGAATTAGTAACGAATGGTGAAGATTTTACAAGAGTAGATCAAAAATTATGATAGGTACATAATTTTCATATCTTCCCTTGTCAATCTTCACCATTTATTACTGCTGGGTGAGTACCAAACCCCCTGGAGAAGACCTGGCATAGCCTTGAGGTAACAGTTTCCCTCAGCCTCCTGCAGGGGAGACGCAAGAGGGGAGATCCCATAGCCCTACTAGACCAAGCATGGTCTAAGGCTGATCAAGACGAGGAGGTGTCCCCTACGGCCGGGGGATAGGAGGCACCCCTGTAAGGTTCTCCTTGTCCTGTGGGAGAAAAGGCGGGTCCCTGGAAAGCAGAGAAAAATCACCTTATGACGGGCAATGGGTGACAACCTGGATAGACTAAGCCTTGCTGTCCGCCTGATGCAGATCAATGTCCCTGCAAGGCACCTCACTGGCGTCATAAGATGCCCTTGCTTGGTGCCTTTTAAGCGCCAGACGCTGTGCAGAGAGAATGATATCTTGTCTAGATTCCTCTGAATCAGGCTGGGATGCCAACACCTGCGCTAGCATCGACCACAGATGTCTGTTGTAGGCAGTGTGGTGAGCCTGATGAGATCAAAGCAATGCACGAGTTGAAAACCCTTATACCCCACCAGCTGAATTCAGCAGAATCCAGATCCAAGGATCGGTCATGCACTGGGAGCTGAAGCCCACGGGATAATCTAAGGACGTCAACCCAGAAGGTGGGTGAGGTAGGGAACATAGAGACTCCTGGGGAGTGCAATATCTCCTCCTGCATTCTGCCGGGGCTGGCAGTGAGGCGGCAGGAGACTGTCAGGTGTGGACAGAATTCCAGGAAGGTGACAGGCCAGGAGGGCACCATCAGGTGGTGAGCACCGAATTCACTCAGAAATGAGCGCATCTCCCACTCAGTATTGCTCCTTATGACATGAGATATGTAGCTTCTGAACTAGCCTAGACAGTAACTGCTGATAGTCAGTGAAATCAGCACTGGAGAAAGGTGGACAGAACGTTCCTCTTCCCCAGAGGAGGAAACAGAAGATGTAAAGGAGCTATAGTGTTCAGAGTCCTCCTGCGTCAGGGGAAACAGGAGAAAGACCTGCTTGTCCATGGCTCTTACATACCTAGGAAGGCCGAGAGTGGTTTCTGAACATCTCCCAGGTTAAGGGACCCATAGGACCCACATGTCCTGGGAGAAGGGGAGGTGTCAGCAGAGGGATTGGGAAGAGCACCTGACCTAAAGTGCCTGGCCTCTGAGATCCAGCCACAGGTCCCGCCAAGCTGAGGGACCCGGAGAGCGGTTGCCATAAATGAGAAAAACCCAGGATGAGCTCTGAGGGAGAAGCTCCCTTGTGGTGCAACTAGGGTTGCATGGTTCCAGGAAGGCAATCCTCCAAGCCACCAACTAAGGGCACCCCAGAAACACTGGAGGAGAGGTGGGGTTCAGCGCTCCCATTGTGTTCGAGAGAAAAGGAAGTGCAAAAGAAGGAAACCATTTTGGTTCTCAGAAACAGTAGCAGAAAAGGTCAGAGCCAAAAGGCTGGCCTTCAGGAACTATAAGGGAAGCAGCAAGATGAAGATAGGGAGGCATAGCAAACTTCCCTAAGGAAAGCAGGGAGGGCAGTAAGGCAGGCAATGGCCCAAACCGAGGAAACACTAGCACAAACAGTAAAAGAAGGAGACAAGACTTTCTATAGATACATTAGTGAAAGGAGAAAGTTCAGAGGGGGTACTGCAAAGATCAAATGGGATAAGGGGGGCGTGTGAGGAGGACCATGTAAAAGCATCTATCCTAAATAGATACTTCTGCTCAGTATTTACTAAACAGAAGGTAGGGCAGGGCCCACAGCTCAGCACCATGGACACGGGGGGAATGAGGAAGGGAGGTGTGCACTAGTTCCTTCGCAAAAGAAAGGGTCCTACAAGAACTCAATAAGCTCAGGGTGGATAAGGCAATGGGACCTGATGGCATACATCCCAGGGTACTAAAGGAGCTAAGGGTGGAACTAGCAGAGCCATTATCAGAACTGTTCTGTGAGTCTCTGAGCACAGGAGAGGTCCCAGAAGACTAGAAGAGCTCATGTGATCCCGCTCCACAAGACTGTCAGCAGGGAGGAGGTAGGGAACTAAAGACCAGTCAGTCTTACTCTTACCTCAGTAGTGTGCAAGATTATGGAGGCACTCCTTAAGGAAAGGATAGTGCAAACCTGGAATCCATAGGAGCACAGGATCCAAGACAGCATGGGTTTACAAAAGGAAGGTCCTGTCAAACTAATCTCAGATTTCTTTGACTGGGTAACCAGAGTGGTGGACCAAGGGGGAGCAGATGATGTCACCTACCTTGACTTCAGCAGAGCATTAGATACTGTTCCACATAGAAGATTGGTTAATAAGTTGGATAGGCTTGGAGTGGGTCAGAAGTTTGTCAACTGGGTGGTAAACTGGTTGACTGGCAGAAAACAAGAGTGGTGGTAAATGGTATACAGTCAGAAGAGATGCAAGTTACAAGTGAGGTACCTAAGGGATCAGTCCTGGGGCCAGTCCTCTTCAGTATCTTCATCAGTGACATTGCAGATGAACTGGAGGGTAAGATTTGTCTGTTAGCAGATGACACCAATAACTGCAACAGAGTAGATGATCCCGATGGGGTGGGCAGAATGAGAAGAGATCTGGATAAACTGGTCACAAGAGTGGCCACTAGAGTTTAACCCAAAGAAGTGCAAGATCATGCACATAGGGAAGAAAAAACTAGAAGCCACCTATAGGCTGGGAGGGGAGTTGCTGGCAGTCACAAGGGAAGAAAGAGACTTGGGCATCATCATCACCAATGACCTGAAATCATCCAAGCAGACCACTAAAGCAGTAGGTAAGGCTAGAGGGATGTTGGGGTGTATTAGTAGGGGTATCACAAGTCAGAAGAGGGAGGTACTAATTCCTCTTTACAAGACACAGGTTAGGCCCCATCTGGAGTACTGTGTGCAGTACTGGAGGCCACACCTTCACAAGGACATTAACCAAATTGAGGCAGTCCAGAGAAGGGCAACCAAAACAGCGAAGGGACAGCATCAGAAAACATACGAGGACAGAGTAACACAGCTCAATATGTATACCCTAGAGCAAAGGAAGGAGAGAGGTGAGGTGATCGAAACACTCAAAACACCTTAAGGGCATTAACAAGGTGAAAGAGTAACATGTTTCAATGTAAGAAAAATAGCAGGAGAAGAGAACACAGCGTGAGACTAGAGGGAAGCCGATGAAGGGGTAATGTGAGGAAGTTCTTTTTCAAAGAAAGGGTGGTGGATACATGGAACGGCTTACCTCAGGAAGTGGTGGATATGAATACAGTGCATGGCTTCAAACAGGCATGGGATAGGCATAAAGGAGCAATACAGATGAATATGAATAGATATGCCATTGACAGAGCAAAGGCCGATGGCAAATTCATAAGACAGAAAAAGAAATGGGCAGACTAGATGGGCCTTGGGTCCTTATCTGCTGTCAACTTCTATGTTTCTATGATTCTCCCCACTCCCAGCAGGGTAGTGCAGGGGCCTTGCACCTCACCCTGCCTCAACTCCTAGGGACTCGGGCCGCCCTCTCGTAGACACAGAGACATAGGGCCCCTATCCAGCAGGCCCTCCTGAGGGAGGCAGAACTAAAATAGGTTACTCGCCTGTAGTTCTTGGAGTGGTATATGTTGTTCATTCAAGAATGCATGGGACAGGCATAAGGCAATTCTAGTGGGGGGGGCAGGAGGAAGTAAGCTGTTGATTAACTAGAATCTGCAGCTTATCCATCAGGTAGGGAAATGGGCAGACTGGGTGGGCCAAGCGGTCCTTATCTACTGTCAAATTCTATGTTTCATCGACACTTTGGCATGTCCCTTTCCTCTTTAATCCTTGCAGAAAGGTCTTCAAGCTGGCTCCTTCCACCCACTCGTGTGGTAGAATTCTTTGCTCCACCCCATGACGCCAGATCTTAGCCCGATGAAAACCAGGTTATGCATCGCAGCTGGGGAGGTCAGGTGGGTCTGTGTGGATGAACATATACCACTCCTAGAACTGTTACAGGTGAGTAACCTGTTTTTCTAGGAGCGTGGATAAGTTGTTCATCCACACCCATCGGCAGACTCCTAGCAGTTCTGGAGGAGGAAAACGAGGCACACACCCCCTACTTAGGGAACAGAGATTGGAAAACTGAGGCCCCAAAACCAGCATCCCGGCATGACTCAAGGTCGATGTGGTAGTGGGAGATCAAGGTGTTTTGCCAACTTCCAGGTACCAGCCCGGCAGATTTCCTGGATAGGGATGTCCCTGGAAGCAGCTACCCATGAAGCGGTATGGTGGGTAGAATGAGCTCTTATCCCTCTGGGAGGCTCCTTGCCCGCCAGTTCATAACACAGACCTATGCATGACGTAATCCATCTTGCAATGGTCCGCTTTGCTGCAGGTCTGCCAGGAGTGGCTTCAGGGTAGGTGAAACAGCTGGTGAACCTCTCCCCGAATTTCCACCGTCCTCTTATAATCGAAGAGAGCACGTCTTGGGTCCAAAGTATGGAGCCTGTACTCTGCGTCTGAGGTGTAGCTGGAGTAGTAAACCAGCAGAGTTAATACCTGGTTAAGGTGAAACTAACACCACCTAAGGAAGGAATTTCAGGTGGGGGCATAGGATAACCTTGTACCTGTGGAAGACCAGATAAGGGGAGTCCATCCAATGCGCCTGGAGCTCCCCTGTCCTTCTGGCAGACGTGATGGCCACCAGGAAAGCAGTCTTCCACAAGTGTGACAAGGCACACTTATGCACTGGTTCAAATGGTTTGCCCATGAGCTTTGCCAGTAGCAGCAGAAGATCCCACAGAGGTGGACATTCACACACCAGAGGGAATGTGTCATCAAGGCCTTTGAAAGAGCACCCAACCACTGTCTCCTGCGGAACTTGCTGACCGGCCCGCGCCCGGTAAGCAGAGATGGCTGCCAGGAGCTCCAACAGGTTGATGTGGCATCAGGACTCCTCAGGGGTCGACAGCCCGTGTGCCCTTTTATCCCCAATGTGGGCTCCCCAGCTCAGAGAGGCATCAGTCGTAAGGACAACGGTCGGCACGAGGCGGACAAACGAGATCTCTTCCTGCAACCGGTCTGGGGCGGTCCACCAGTGGAGAGCGATCAAATCATCTGTGTTAGTGATCAGCAGATCAAAATGACCATGGCGCTGAGTCCACTGGGCAGCCAGCTCCCATTGAAGGGGGCGCATTTGCAACTGGGCCCAACGGACCACCGAGGTGCATGCCGCCAAGTAACCCAGAAGGCGCAAAAATCCTGGGCAGGGCGCAATTACCCAACCAGAAATGATTGGGCAAAGGAGGGGAGAACCTCCTCCCTGTCGGCTGGAAGCCGAGCTCTGGCTTGACAAGAGACGAGCTCTGCCCCGAAGAAGTCCATCACCTGAGAAGGCACGAGTTCTGACTTGGCCTCGTTAATCAGAAAACAGAGTTGGAAGCAGGTCTGGAGGGCCAGGCCCTTGGACCTCTCCGCCTCCTGTTGGGTGGATCCTGCTAGGAGCCAATCATCTAGGTAAGCACAGATCCACCGCCCCCCCCCCCCAAACCGAGATGGGCCGCATCCACTGCAATACATCTGGTGAAGACCCGTGGGGCTGATGACAGGCCGAGTGGTATGGCTTGGAACTCGTACAGGGTCCCTTCGACTCTGAAGCGGAGGAACCGCTGATGGGACAGACGGATTGGGACATGAAAGAACACATCCTGCAGATCCAGTGAACAGATCCACATGTTTCGCTCCAAGGATGGTATGATCTGTGACAGAGTGACGATCCGAAAGGTGAGTGACCTGAGATATTGACTCAGGTCGCGTAGATCTAGAATGGGGCGCCAGCCCCCCGTCCTCTTGGGCACCAGGAAGTACCTGGAGATGAAGCCTGGGTCTGCTGGAGATTCGGCCACTAGAGCTACAGCCTCCTTGAGGAGGAGCCGAGCGATGTCTCAGAGAGCAGACAGTCTGAGCGGATTCTCTTTCCTCCCAAGGAACACAGGCTCGGCTTGGAGAGTACTGCTCGAATTCCAGAGGCAGTCCCTGACTGACCACTTCGAGAACCCACCTGTCCGAAGTGACAACGGACCAGGCAGAAAGAAAATGGTGCAGCTGGCCCTCAATGGGAGGAATAGGACCTGGTGTCATGGGAGAGAGGTTGGCAGCCCCAACCCCATCACTGAGCAGCCTTGGAGTAGGAGGATCCAGAACTCGAACCTCTGCCTCTTTTACAGGCTTGGGCTGGGGGTGCCAAGCTTGAGACTGCTGCTGCTGTTCTCCTTGAAAGGAGGACTGCTGAGCCGCAGAGGAAGAATGCAGAATAGGCTTTTTTTTCTCTTCTGCTGGTTCTTGCCCGAAGAACCCTTGGCAGAAGCAGTGTCCAAAGAGGCATCGGACTGCTCAATGCGCGGAAGGTGACCAGCCACTCCAGGGCTAAAAAGGATGGTCCTTAGAAAAGGTACGTCAGCTAGTTTGTGCCGGGTATCTGCCAGGAAGGAGAGCCTATACCAAGCCCTGTGACAAGAGGCAACTGCGGCTACCATCGAACAGGCACAAGAATCACCAATGTCCAGGACTGTCTGAAGCTGCTGATCCCAGATCTGCTTCACCGTGATCTGCATGTCCGCGGGAAGATGGGGGAGGACTTCATCCAAAGACCCTAGGAGGAAGTAGGAGAAGTATGCCATGATGGCCGAACTTGCCTGACGAAGGCCCAAGGAGGAAGCTGCATAGATCTTCCTGGCTGAATGGTCCAAAAGTTGGGACTCTTTCTCAGGAGGTCGGTCAGTATCGGGAGAACTGCCAGTACGCCTGAACACAGAAGCGGTCACCAGGCTCTCGGCCGAAGGGTGCTCTGTGAACCTGCAAGGGACCCCACGGGCACCACATACCTCCGGGCCATGCAGGCAGACTGAGCTGGACAAGAGGAAGGGCGCTGCCAGGGTTCTAAGGCTGGGTCAACAATGGCCTCAGCCACAGGAAAGGCCTCCATCGGGGTACCCCCCTCGAGGATGTCCGTGAGAGGGTACTCTGCCTTTTTTTGGATTGGCTCCAGGGGCATCCCTGTGGACTGAGATGAAGCGAAGAATGCCCTGAAAAGACTAGGTACCTTCCTCCTCCTTTAACCCACCGGCTGATTAGTTATCCCCAGGATGAGAATGCAGGCCGGTCACATCTGAATCCGTATAAAACGCTCGACCGTCCAGGTCAACTTCGATCTGCCGAGGGCAGTACGGGGTGACAGTAACCAAAACATGCCGGGGAAGCCCAGTGTCCAGCCTATCATCTTTGGAAAGAGCCCTTCACACAGGCTGCTTGTGCAATGGTTCCACCGCGATCTGTGGAGAGACTGGTTTAGGCCAAATTGGAGGTTTCACTGGTTCCGCGGGCGGGGGAAACAGACTTGACTGGCTCCAAAGGAGTCAGCTTCGACCTAGGAGGCGAAATCAAAGTAACGGCCGGGGTGGTAGCTGGGGTCGGCTTGTGCTCAGTCAAGATCAGCTGCTGCCACGAGGTCCTCATAGCACCGACAGTTTCCACCAGAGTGTCTCCTCGTCAGAGGACAAAGGCGACCGATGGTGTCGCCTCTTTTTAGAGTGTTACGGCTCTTCCTCAGTCTTTCGGTCAAGGGGGTCAGAGACTGATCAAGATCGACAGGCCGACGGTCGCCTGAGACACCGGCGGACTGGTGATTTCCGGTCGGGACCACTACTGGATACGAAGTTAGATTGAGGGAATCGCTCACCAGAGTCTGCGATAAAGGATAGATCGAGTCGATGACGATTTCTACATTGTTGACTGACAGTTCAGTCAACTTGCCAGAGAGCAAAGCAAAGAAGCCAGCGGCCGAAGAAGCAATCTCGACTGAAGCTGAGGTCGCATATTCCTGGGAACAAGATCTCTCCTGCTCTCAAAAGCGTCTCCAATCGGGAAGACTACTATCCCAGATCCTTCTCCTGCTTGAGATCGAGAGGAGTGTGCCCGCAGGACACTCCCTTGGTCAGGAGAGACTGGCACAACTCTCGGAAGGAACCCGAGAAGGTGGAGCCCAGGTTGAGCAGAACGAAGAAGCTCAGAGCAGTTTCTGCAGCCTGAGCCGCTTCCTCTTCGAATACTTGCATGCATTCCAATTGCTCAGCGGATCCTGCAGCCATGGAAACCTCCCACAGAGCCTCCTTGTATTTCATCAGAGGGTTTAGTTTCTCCAGCCACCCCAACTTCAGGCGAGCAAGACGGTCGTCAAGGACGTTAGGATGGAAAGCAAGACATACTGCATTCCGAGGTGTCATGGTCAACACCGAGACAGTAAACACACTCAGTGTGGGGGTCTGTGCGTGACATCTTCTGGCCGCAAGGGCGCCGACGAAATCCGGGGGAAGACTTGTCTTCCATAATCGAAGAAATAGAATCGCTAATGCAAACAAGACTGATTTCCGGAATAATCAATGGTTTTTGAGCCAGGGCCTACAAAATGCATGAGCAAGAGGGAGGCAACCTAAATCTTTCTTCGGAAAGGAAGATCAGGCGTCATGGGGCGGAGCTGAGGGTTACACCACCTGGGTGGGTGGAAGGAGCCAGCTTGAATACTTCCAGTAAGATTCAAAGTGGAAGGGGACATGCCAAAGAGTGTGGATGAACAACATATCCACAATCCTAAAACTACTGTTACAAGTGAGTAACCTATTTTTCTAGGGACGTGGATATGTTGTCCTTATCCACACTTATTGGCAGACTCGTAGCAGTTCTCCTGGAGGAGGGAGGCAAGGCACACCTCCTCTACTTAGGGAACAGAGATTGGAGAACTGAAGCCCCAAAACCAGCATCCCGGCATGGCTCAAGGTCGATGTGGTAATGGGTGAAGGTGTTTGCTGTCTTCCACGTAGAAGACCTGCACATTTCCTGGATAGGTATGTCCCTGGAAGCAGCCACCGACGCAGCGGTGTGGTGGTTAGAATAAGTTCTTATCCCTTCAGGAGGCTCCTTGCCCATCAACCTATAGCGGAGATCAATGCATGATATAATCCATCTGCCAATCGTCCGCATTGCAGAAGGCCTACCAGGTGCAGCTTCAGCGCAGGTGACAAACAGCTGGCGAACCTCTCCCCGACCTTCCGCAGTCCTCCCCTTACAATAGGAGAGGACGTCTCAGGTCCAGAGTATGGAGCCTGGGCTCGGCATCCGAGGTGTAGTTCAGGTAGAACACTGGCAGAGTAAACACCTGATTACGGTGTAACTCTGACAACACCTCCGGGAAGAATTTCGGGTGGCGACACAGGACAACCTTGTCCCTGTGGAAGACCAGATAAGGAGGCTCCACCAAAAGCACCTGGAGCTCCCCAGTCCTTCTGACTAATGTCATAGCCACCAGGAAGGCCGTCTTGAATGACAAGTGTGACATCTCAGACTTGTGCATTGGTTCGAATGGCTTGCCTATTAGCTTTGCCAAAACTAGCAGTAAATCCCACAGAGGTGGAGGTTCACGAACCGGAGGGGATAAGTGATAAGAGGCCTTTAAAAAAGCACCAGACCACGTTCTCCTGTGCCAGTCTGCTGGCCAGCCCGTGCCCAGTAAGCAGAGATGACTGCCAGGTGCACCTTAAGAGTCGAAGACTGAAGACCCCATTTGGACACTTGCCACAGGACAGAGGGGCCAGTACCCTGCCCTGGCACCAAATGGAAAACCTTTTCCATTTGAAAGCGTAGCACTTTCTGGTAGACTCCTTTCTGGATGCTTCCACTACTGTTAGTACATACTGAGAGAGACCCAAAGCCTGGAACTCTAGCCGTTCAGGTATCAGGTGCAGGGATTGAAGGTCCGGATGGAATACCTTCCCCTGGCTGACTGATATCAGGTCCGGGCGTGCTGGAAGACACCTTGGGAGCCTGTTGCAGAGGCTGAGGAGATCTGGATACCAGAACTTGGTGGGGGGTACAGTCTGGGGCTACCAGGATCACCTGCGCCTTGTTTCCATGACCTCGCGAAGGCGTCCCCATGCAGCAATCCCCGCTGAAGGAGGTGGACATGAAACAGACTCAGCTTGGTGGTTTCCCGGAAGGCAAGCAGGTCCACCATTCGTTTTGCCCCAGTGGGAGGACAGGCTGTGTGCTACCTCTGGATGTAGAAACCACTCGTGGGATGTCTCGCCTATGCAGCTGAGAGCATCCGCAAGATGATTTGAGGCTCTTGCCACATGGATGGCTAGGAGATCCACCTCAAGTTGGCAGAGAAACATGACGGGTTCCAAAGGAGTCTGGTTCGGCCTAGGAGGCGAAAGCCAAGTAATGGCCAGAGTAGAAACCATGGCCAGCTTCTCTCCAGACAGAATCAGCTGCTGCCACATCAGATCATAGCGTTGACTCAATTTCCGCCAAAGCCTCCCCTCAGAGGATGACCGATGGTGTCGCCTCTTTTTAAAGCGCTTATACGCCTTTCTCTGCCAGTCAGTCGAGGGGTTCCTCGATGTCTACCTCAATGGGACTGGGCAATTCTGTCACTTGGGAGACACCGTCAGAACCAGTGAT
This sequence comes from Neoceratodus forsteri, assembly GCA_016271365.2. Classification (NCBI taxonomy): domain Eukaryota; kingdom Metazoa; phylum Chordata; order Ceratodontiformes; family Ceratodontidae; genus Neoceratodus; species Neoceratodus forsteri. The sequence continues at coordinate 171,477,002 of CM057449.1, read as the reverse complement.
TTACATGGCTCAGGGACTGGTTCCTTGATGGAATTCCTAGCTGGCTGGGTCTCCCCATCAGGAAGAGGCAGGACCGGAGTCCTTGTCAAAGAGCAGTCGGCCTTGTCTGGCAACAACGGGATCAAAAACGATCTCAACCTTGTCAATCAAGATCTCTGTTGACTGACCAGACGGTAGGGCCAAGCAGCCGGTGGCCGAGGCAGCAATTTCGACTAATGAAGTCGATACTGCCTGCTCCTGGGACAGAGATCGCTCACTATCCCAAGAGCGTCTTTGCCGAGATGAGTTTGGATCCTTTTCCCTTTTATGGGACAGAGAGGAAAGCGAGTCCATATGTCCCTCGCTTTTAGTGGGGAGGGACTGACAGCTCTCTGTAGGAACCCGAAAACGTGGCGCCCAGGTTGAGGAGAACAAAAAATGAGAAAAGAGGACTGCACAGCCCGCACCGCTTCTTTGAATGCCTGCATGTGTTCCTGCTGCTCGGCGGACCTCACAGCCATGGAGACCGCCCACCGGTCTCTTTGGATTTCACTGGAGGATTCCATTTCTTGGGCCTGCCCAACTTTAGGCATGTGAAACGATCGTCGAGGACGTTCGGGTTGAACGAGAGACATCTCACAAGTCTGGGTGTCATGGCAGACATCCAGGTAATAGACAAGCGAAATGCAGATCGGTGCGTGACATTTTTGGCCACATGGGCACCAGCGAAATCTGGGACAGACTTATTTTCCATGACCGAATAAAAGCCCAGTCGCTAGCTCAGATGAGCCTAAGTTTTGGAAGAACTGAAGATTTTGAAGCCAGTGCCTATAAAAAGCATTAGCAAAGAGGCGGCCACCTAAATTTTCCAGCGGAAAGGAAGACCTGGCGTCATGGAGCATAGGATTATACCACCCAGGTGGATGGGTGGGAGGAGCCAGCCTGAAGAGCTTCCGGCAAGATTTAAAGGGGAAAGGGACATGCCAACAAGTGCTGATAACATATCAACACTCCTGGAAGAGGGGGTTCCCGTCCCCACCCAGGAAACCACAGCACCACCAGAGATGGCAGCTGTCGTGTCCTCTGAAGGAGAGGCCACCCCCCTCCCCAACGGCATTAGCCTGAGGGGTCGTCAGGACTACAGGCTCCAGGGATTCCAGCAGACGGACGCTGGGCCGCTTGTTGCCACATCCCAGAGGGCTCGACGAAGTGTCAGTCCAGGTTGGCCAGCAGGTCACCCTCCTCCAAAGAGAAAGACCAGGCAGACTGCCAGGCTGGAGACTCTGGGAGAGCTCCTGGTGACAGTGCCAGCGCATGACACGGCACCTGGTCCAGCAGCCATGGGCCGCAACACTGGAGGAGGCTGCACCTCCGTGGAGGTGACTGCCGTAGCGATGCCAACAACCCAGCTCTGCAGGGAACCGAGCTGTTCCTCCGGAACCACAGAAGAAACCTCTTCGATGGCAAGGCTAGAATCCGAAGAGGCTTCCTTCTAACCGTGCCGCACAGACCTGGTAGGGGTTCTGGAGGCAGGGTCAAGAGATCTGCCCCTTGCGTCCCACGAGTGACGTCACCCTCCGAAAGCTGGTGGAGCCCTGCCAACCTTGAAGCATGGATTTCCAAGACACAGGGGTCCATGGAGAAGCAGGCGTCACAGTTATCCATGTCGTGATTGGGACCCAGGCATCGCAGGCAGACGTCATGTCGGTCCAAAACGGAAAAATGCTGCCCACAAGGGTACTGACACATTGGGGCACAGCACCCTTCAGATTTCTTCTTAGCCCCCAAACCAGACATGACATGAAATAAACAGCAGACTTATAGGAAAAAGACCCAACACTGTCTAGAAGAATAAATGAAACTGTCTTACCGGTATTCAACGGTGCCAGGCGAACCAGAACAGGGACGGAGAAGTACAGCATCGAAAAACAGAAGGTAGGCCCAGTGACGGTCAAAAACTACCGACACTCATGCAATAGGTGCGACCCCAACGGCAGGAGAAACAGAACTGGGATGAAGGAGGAGTCTGTGGTGCCTAACAGCCAACTCTTGTACACCACATAATGCATCGACCATGTGGGCGGCACCACTGACGCAGACCAGATCCCCCCCAAAACTTTTTTTTTTGGTCAGTGTTCAACGTTGGAAATCATCTGAAATGTTCAATGTAACAGTTGTGGAATCCAACCACAGAATAGCACGAGTCCTGGACTTCAGATGGGCTGATTTTATAGAGATTGATAACCACTACAGAAATTACCTGTGCGGGGTAGAGAGACAGTGGGCCAAACTAAAAGAAGGCATAGTAAAGGCAACAAACCTATGTCCAGTAGGTATGCAAAAGGAAAAAAGACGGCTCTGGTTATCAAAAGTGATGGCAGAAAAAGATAGAGGCTGAAAGAGTGGCATTCAGAAAGTATGAGGAGACGAAGAGAGGAGGAGAAGATAGGCAAGTTATCAGAAAAAACAGGCACAGGGAATGTAGTGAGAGCACAAAGGTGCAGACTTAAGCAGTATCAAAAGAGAACAAGATTTTTTTTTAGATATGTCAGCGAGAAAAGGAAGGCAAAGGGTGGGATTGTACGGTTAAATGGGGAAACTGTATGGCGAGAGATCAAGGAAAGGCAGATATAAACAGGTTAACTCACCTGTAGCAGTAGTTCTAGGAGTGGTATAGGATGTTCATCCACACTCAGTACTGTTCTTTCCCCTTTAAGGCTTGCTGGAAAGTCTTCAAACTAGCTCCTCCTACCTACCCAGGTGGTAACTTCCTCGGCACTGCCCCGTGACGTCAGATCTTGCCCACTGGAAGTTGGACCAGAGTGCCACTTGCCAAGGGATATCAGGTAGGTCAGTGTGGATGATCATATACTACTGGTAGAAAGTACAGTTACGTAAGAACTTACCGTAACAGCAGATCTTCGAGAGAGGCTCTTGCAGTAGGTAATTACATATTGGACTGACGTCAGCAGGACACCACGGAAAAATTTCTAGCTAGCAGTTCCTGGGTAGTGACCCGCCCACGCCAGGGTGACCGGGCGATCTATTGGTATAGAGGGGCGGTCCCATACCGCTTCTTCCAGTTCTTTTCCTCGCCACAGGCCCGGAAGGCCCGGACGAGAGAAGCAGATATTTCCTCAATGGAACAGGAGCTGAAAAAGCCTAGGGGATGAATGGCGGAAGGTATTACCTACTGCAAGAGCCTCTCTCGAAGATCTGTTGCCGTAAGTTCTTACGTAACTGTACTATCTTACTTCGAGAGGGCTCTTGCAGTAAGTAATTACATATAGGACAGAATCCCAAGCAGTCTGGGACAAATGAAAGGCACCAGGAGGAGGAACTACTCCAAGAAGTAGTAAAAGCCTTGCAAACCTCAAGACAGGAGGCCTTGCAAGACCGCTAGCCCGAAGCCTGCTCTACGTCGAGAGGCAATGTCCAAACTGTAAAGTTTCATAAAAGCATGGATGGAAGTCCAGGTGGCGGCAGCGCAAATGTCTGCCGCAGACACATTCTTGAAATAAGCCGCAGAGGCAGCTACTCCACAAGTGGAGTGACCTCTGACTGGACCCGGAAGGGTCTTGTACTTGTCATAACAAAAAGTGATGCAATGAGCCAACCACTTTGATGGGCATTGCTTGGAAACAGCATTGCCTTCCCTTTTGTGAGCAAAAGAGACGAACAACTGATCAGTCTTTCTCAGATCCTTCGTCCTATCGGTGTAGTATCTCAGGATCCTGTGAACATCCATGGTATGGAGCAAGTATTCTCCCTGGTTGGAGTACTGCATGAAAAAGGCAGGTAACTCTATAGACTGGTTTAAGGTAGACTCCGCTACCACTTTTGGTAGAAACTTAGAGTTCGTGCGAAGAGCTACTCGTTCCTTGTGAAAAATCAGATAGGGGGTTTTACACGTAGGGCCTGGAGCTCAAAAATTCTTCGAGCTGAGGTAATGGCCACTAAGAAGAGCCGCCTTCCATGACAGAAACTTCAAATCATGGAGGCCGCGAGGCTCAAGGAGGAAGGGTAAGTTTCTCAAGAACAAAGTTCAGATCCCAAGGGGAGCAGGAGTCCGACAGGGGCCTAAGATGAAGGACCCCTCTGAGAAAAGTCTTGATACCTCTAATTGGGCAAAGGCTTTATCAGCTTAAAGGAACATGGTAGGCTGAAACAGCAGCCATGTGAACTTTCAAAGAGGAATGACTGAGACCCAGGTCGAAGAGGTGACGTAAATATTCAAGCAGAACGGCCACAGGACAGGAGAAAGGCTCTACCTTCCTGGAGACAGCCCAAATAGAAAATCTCTTCCATTTCATAGCGTAAGTAGACCTAGTGGAGGGTTTTCTAGCCTCCACCAGAATCTCGGCCACTTTTGGAGAAATGCCAAAGCGAGACTGTGCTAGGTCTGCAGGAGCCATGCATGAAGTTGTAGGGACTTGAGTCCCGGATGGACCAGGGTCCCCTGATTCTGGGTCAGCAATCCTCGAGATAAAGGAAGAGGAAGAGGAGGAACCTCTGAGTATTGTTGTAGAAGAGAGAACCAGATTTGCCTGGGCCAGAAAGGAGCGATCAGAATCATCCTCACTCCTTCCATTGCAAGTTTCTGCAGTACACGAGGGACCAGAGGAATTGGGGGAAAAGTATAGACAAATCTGCCCTTCCAGTTTAGAGACAGAGCGTCGCCCAGAGAAAGCGCCTCGCCTGGAGCGCAGCGAAAGCAAAAGGTGGGAAGTTTATGCTTAGGGAAGAGGCTTAACAGGTCTACCTGTGGAGTCCCCCAAAGCTGGAAGATGTTGTCTAGAACTTTTGGTCCAGTTCCCACTGTGGTGGCAGAGCCAAGAAGTTTACTTAACTTGTCTGCCAGAGTATTATCGACTCCTGGAACATGGACCTGAGGAAGGCTGTAGCAAGCGGTTCAGTCTCAAACCCTCATCGCCTCCTGCACAGAGGGTAGGATCGAGTACTCCTGCTTATTGATGTACCACACCACTTACGTGCTCCGTTTGGACAGCTAGGTGACCGGGAAGAATGTATGGGTGAAGGGCTTGGAGAGCATGTAGTACTGCTCATAGCTCTAGCACACTGATGTGGACAGCTAACTCCAATCTGGACCAGAAACCCTGGGTTCGGTGAGGACCCAGATGGGCTCCCCAACCTTCACCTGACGCGTCCGTGTTCAGAGTCTGGGAGGGGGGAGGATGACAGAAGGGGACCCCCCCCGAAACACGCTCTCTTGAACCATCCACCACTGCAAGTCTCTTGTCATCGGCGAGGAGATCAGCACCAGATGATCTAGGTCTACTAGTTGATCCCACTGAGAGCGGAGAGTCCACTGAGAAATTCTCATGTGGAGCCGCATGCGGGGAACAGCTCGGGATGTCTGCTGCCATAAGCCCCAAAAGACGGAGAACCAACCTCGCCGGAACCTTCCTGCATTCTGAAAGCAGGAAAATCTGACTGGAGGGAGGCCGCCCTGGCCAGAGGATGGAAGGCCTTGCTCACTGTTGTATCGAGGATCGCCCCGATGAACTGAAGTCTCTGGGAGGGGTCCAGATGAGACTTGGAATGGTCGATGGTGATACCCAGGCAAGTGAAAACCTGCTGGGTGAGGGAGAGAAAATGCAGGAGCTCCTCCCTGGACGAGGCCGCCAGGAGCCAGTCGTCCAGGCAGGGAAACACCTAAACTCCCAAAGTACGCAGGTGGGCCGCCACTACCGCCAGGTATTTGGTAAAAACTCGGGGAGTCGAGGAAAGACCAAACGGAAGTGCCCAGAATTGGTAATGGTCCCCCTGGAAAGCAAACCTGAGGTATTTGCGATGCGAGGGACGAATGGGGATGTGCAGATATGCATCCTGCATATCCAGTGCACAAAGCCATTGACCCGGCCGAAGAAGGGCAGAAGGGTTTGAAGGAAAGCATCCTGAATTTTTGTATTCCACGGAGAAGTTCAGGAGCCGAGATCGAGACTGATCTTTAAATTCCGCCTCTTTGGTACTAGGAAGAAATGGAATAGTGTCATCCCTGAAGGTGAGGAGGAACGGTTCTATGGCTCGCTTCTCAGCGAGAAGGGCAGATATTTTCCTGACCAAAGGAAGATGGTCCTCATGTGCATAAGGACTTCAGAGGGGGGTGGCGGAGGTTTCTACAACCTATGGAGTGCCTTCATGTATAATCTGAAGCACCCATGAATATGTCATCCTCCCAACCTGGAAGGTGGAGGGAGAATCTCCTCCTACTGGTTCCTCCGGGAGTCCGGCGGCGGGAGAGGGAGGAGTCAGGTGGTGGGGCAGCGCTGCAGCTGGGGCACCCGCTGCTTTTTGGAAGCGGGCCCAGCAGCCGCGGGGCCCAGCGCAGTGGCCCGCCCTTGGGGTTTCGCTTGAGGCCGGCCGCGTCCTGCAAAGGATGGCGCTTGCGGGATGGGACGGCACATGAATCCACCGCCCCTTCTCCTGTAAAATCGGGTGATGATGTCCTTGACATCACCGAAAAGCACAGAACCCCTGAAATGTGCTTCCTGGATTGCTGACTGCACCTCCGGGACCAAATCTGACACGTGGAGCCAGGCGTGACGCCGAAGACTTACGGCGAACGCGGAGCTCCGCCCTGCAGTGTCCACTGCATCGTAGGTCATCCTCAGGATGTGATGACCTGCCGAACAAGCAGAACGGACTAGGTCGGCTAACTCCTGCTTGACTTGGGAGTCAAGTAAGGAGTCAATCTTAGATTCCGCCTGGGTAAGGATAGCCTTCTGGTAATCCCCCATATGTGCTACATAATTCAGAGCCCTAATTCCCAGTGTGGAAGCAGCATAGATTTTTCTTCCATACTGATCCAGAAGGCGAGATTCCTTATCTGGGGGAGACGAGCTTAAATGTTTGGGATGTGCTGACCGGCCATGAGCGGCGCTAATCACAACCGAGTCTGCATGGGGGTGAAAATCCAAAAAATCTACATCCTCCGGAGCCTGGTATAGCCTGTTAGACTTCCAAGGAAGCGGGGTTAAAGCCGACGGTTGTTTCCAAATAGTGGAAACAAGGTAGGCGTGAGGCTCGATCCAGGCTGGCACTAGATAGGGGCCGTAAGGGGCAGTTCCAGATGTTCGGCGAGTTTAACCCGCTGAGTATCTGGTTCGAAAGAATGCCACTGATGTACTTCCTGGATCATCCTGAGCAACTCCGTGAAGGAAGGATCCTCCGGAGGAGACTTCGGAGGAGTCCTCGCCCGGGGCTTGGACGGAGAGCGAGGCTCGTAGTCTCTCTCGGAGCATCCATCGGAAGAATCCAAGGAATCTGAGAGTGAAGAGGAATTAGAAGCAGAGTAAGACTCCCTGATCCATCTAGGGGGAGGAACGGGTTCCTTAGGGGAATCCCTGACGTCTGCCTCTGCCTCTGGATCCAGAGAGAAGAGCTCGGGAATCCAGAGGCGAGAGGGAATGTGCCGTCCTCGGCGCATAGGGGCCGAGGCAGCACTTGCCGCCGTGGCAGGGTTTTCGATTTCTTGGTGAGCTGAGCCTTGGCCCCAGCCCACCAGGAAGCCAGAGTCTTCTTAAGATCCACCGTGCCTGGGGGGCGTGGAGAAGGAGGGGAGCAATTACACGGATTATATCTGTAAGCGTAGTATCCATAACCTGCTGTGGGAATACCGGGGCCAGGTATTACAGCGCCAGGTACAGCGGGCTGATACTATGGACCCGGCGTGGCGGCTGATAGGACGGCAGATACCCAGGTACCTGAGGAGCAGAGGCCCAGTGGAGCCCCACGGGCAGATCAACAGTGATAGCCCGCTGGGGGGGCCGGGCCCGATGGAGGAGGGATATCCCCCACCAGTGTCGGTGGGGCCAGCGTCGGAACCGGCATCGGCGGGGCCGGTGTCGGAGCCGGCGTCAGAACCGGTTCTGTAGGAGGAGGGTCTGATGGCGGAAAAGCATGCCATGCATCGCCCGGGGACGGAGGGGAAAAGTCCCCGGGGTCAGGCAGGGCCGATTCGGGCTCCCTGAATGGCAACGAAGGCTGCGGGGAAACCTGGGACGACAGACGATGGAGGATCTGTCGTAGGCTCCAACGCCCGGCGCATGTCGGAGAAGCAGATGTGCGACTTAGGAGCTGAATCCCGGCGGATGCCAGAGGAGCCGGTGTCCAGCTTAAGGGGTCCCTCGTCTGAGGCGGGCCGAGGGTTGGAAGCAGCCCGGTCAGAGGGGGACGCGACCATGTGCCGCCCCAAAGGGTCGGGCGCGCTTAGCGGTCTTCTCCGCGAAGGGCCGGAGGAGCGGCGTCCGCTTAAGGGAGGTGACTGTGCCAGTAGGTCATGTAAGCTTGCAGCAGTACTGGGGCAGAGGCCTCCTTTAGCCCGAGGCTCTGCAGGACCAAAGCGCAGCCCGGCGAGGCGGGTCGACACCTCCTAAAACCTTGAGACGCCGTCGGGCTATCCTCCGAGGGGACGTTACTGAACGCACCGAGGAGGCCTTCCTGTGCCTTTCTTTGTCCCGCTGGAGAGGTAGACGCCTGCCTAAGCTTCTTCAACTCCTTCTCCATTGCAGACATCTTTTTAAGGAGATGGGCTTCCAACGACTGCTGGCAACGTCTGCGGGTAGCCGTGTTGAAATGCAGGCAATGCAGCCACTTGACCACATGGTCGGGGCCTAGCCAAAAAAGGCAGAGAGAGTGACAGTCCTTGTGAGGCAGTTGGGCACCGCACGGGTCGCACTTATATTTGGAAGGGGACGACAAAACCGATGTTCACCTGATAAAGTACTAATAATTTTGTAAAAACCGACTAAAAGAACAGGGCTGAGCACGTAACTTTATGAGAGCTGCATCGAGCTGGACGGCGAAAAACTGGAAGGCGGGCATACAGGACCGCCCTTTATACCGATTAGTCAGGATCGGCCGTCACCTGATCGGGAAGGCCTCGCCAGGGACTGCTAGCTAGAAATTTTTCCGTGGGGTACTGCCGACGTCAGTCCAATATGTAATTACCTACTGCAAGAGCCCTCTCAAAGTAAGATCTACCGTTACAGGTGAGTAACCTGTTTTTCTAGGGACGAACATACGAAAGTTATCCGCAGATAAAGGCCTAGTGATCTATCAAGTCTGCTTGAATGTGAAGCTAGCACCCATTATTCTGCAGCTGCCCTTCCCTTCCGCAGCTGCCTGGACCTGGATATGATGTTCTATCCACACTCTCTGCAGACTCCTAGCAGTTCTCTGAGAGGAGAGAGGCAAGGTGCATATCCCATACTTAGGGAACAGATACTGGAGAACTGAGGCCCCCAAAATCAGCATTACAGCATGACCCAAGGTCAAGCGGTAGTGAGAAAAGGTGTGCGCTCACCTCCAGGTCGTAGCCCTGCAGATATCCTGGATAGGGACATCCCTGGAAGCAGCCTCCAAGGCAGTGGTATGACAGGTGGAATGAGCCTTTAGCCCTATGGAAAGCACCCTAACAACCAAACTATAGCAGAGGTCGATGCAGGATACAATCCACCTGCCAATCATCTGCTTGGCTGATGGTCTGCCATGTGCGGCTTCGGCATAGGTGACAGCTGGAGAACCTCTCCCTTAACTCCCAGCCATGCACTCATAATAGGCCAGCGCTCACCACAGGTCCAAAGTATGGAACCTGTGCCCTGCCTCTGAGGTGTGGTTGGTGAAGTACCCTTGGAGATTAATCACCTGGTTAAGGTGAAAGTCGAACACAACCTTCGGAAGGGACTTTAGGTTGGGGCAAAGGACAACCTTGTCCCTGTGGAAGAGGAGCTCACTGATCCTTCTGGCTGACGTGATAGCCACTAGGGAGGCAGTCTTCCACGACAGATGTGACATCTCATCTGTGCATTGGTTCAAATGGCTTGCCCATGAGCTTTGCAACACCAGCAACAAGTCCCAAGTTAATGATGGTTCACGCACTGCAGGGAAATGTGGTCAAGGTCTCTGAAAAACTGCTAGACCACCTTCTCTTGTGCCAGACCGCATACAAGTCTGCACCTGGTAGGCAGAAATGGCTGCCAGGTGCACCTTAAGGGTTGACCAAAAGCCAGACTGAAACAGGGACCAAAGGTAGTAGAGAATGCTAGCCACCGGGTAAAGATAAGGGGTCCAACCCCTTGCCCTGGCATCAAATGGAGAACCTCTTCCATTTGCAGGCATAGCATGTTTGGGTCTACTCCTTCAGAGAAGTCGCGACTACACTGAGAACATCTTCGGAGAGACCCAAAAGTCTGGAATTCTAGCCACTCTGGAACCAGGCTGTCAGGTGCAGGAATTGAACATCTGGGTGGGGGTACCTTCTCCTGACTGCAAGAAAGCAGGTCAGGGCATAGAGGGAGACACTTAGAAAGCCTGCTGCTGAGACTGGGGCATCAGAACTGTCGAGACCAGTCTGGAGCCACAAGGATCATCTGCGCCTTGTCCCTCACATTGAGAAACACCTGTGGATCAAGGGAAGGCATAGTGAAGACCTGGGGTCCAGGGCCTGGGAAAGGCATCCCCCCTACAGCGTTCCCTGCTTTGGGAGGGAGGGGCACAGTACAGCCTCGGCTTTGCATTCTCCCCGGAGGTAAACAGGTCCGCCAATGCGGTGCCCCACAGTGAGAACAGGCTGTGTACTACACACCTCTGGGTGGGGAGATCACTCAGATACCTTGCTCACAGCTGAAAGCGTCCGTCAGCTGGCTGGAGACACCGGCCATATGGATGGCTATGAGATCGTTCTCCAGACTGCGCATGAAGGCCAATACACACAGCTTCCCTGCACAAAGGAAGGGAGTGCACCCCACCCTGTTTGTTGAGGTAGTACATCCTCTAGGCTGCGCACGAGGGTCCCTACACAGAGAGCTTCCCTGCACAAAGGAAGGGAGTGCATCCCACCCAGTTTGTTGAGGTAGTATACGATCATGGTGTTGTCAGTCTGGACCTGAACGGCCTGACCCTGGATATGTGGGGCAAAAGCAGTCCGCGTCAGCCGAATTGTCCAGAGCTCCAGCAGGTTGATGCGGCACCGGGAGTCCTCGGGGATCCAGAGACGCAAGGGACCTCGATGCCGGAGAAGTCTGCACTGCAGACGATGGCAACGTCACAGAAGTCTGAGAACTGCGATTTGAAGTTACAGGATGAAAACTGACAGAAGATAAGGGCAGTGTAGACCCCTGCGCCGCAGCCATGTAAGGGGGACAGACACCAGAGCGCGAAGTAGACGGCACTGAAGAAGGCGCCGCGCGACTAGGATAACCTAACCGCCCCGCCTGCCGTCCTGGAACCAAAGGTCCCAGAGTCAGGCAGACTGGTTCGAGCAACTAGGCCAACATCCGAGCCTACTACTCTATAACAGCAGCCCACTGGCGAAACTGCTCATTGGAAACCCCTCCAATAGGCAGAGAGGGGCTACGGTGTCAGAGGTCGGCCGGAGACAGAAACTGGTGACTTCTGACAGAGGTGGAGACCGGCGCTTGGCCCCAGTAACAGTCTACGTGCAGATGTACCAGAGGGCAACCTTGAGTGATGCTTTCTCTTTGACTTGTGTGTCGAAGAACTGTAGGCCAAAAGGTGCAGCGAATAGGACAGTTTCTTTCTATGCTTCTGGGAGACTGTCCATCTCCCTGAGCATTGGACTTTCCATTGTCAGACTCCCGAGGCGGCAGACCAGACCCGGCCCGCTGTACAAAAGTTTTCATACAAAGTCTCCCTACCATCACCTGCACCACTCATGATCGACTCCGTCAATGGAGGGCTGAAGACTTCTCTCTTACAAGCAGAATTCATTAATGTAATAGGTACTTATCTAAAATAAAATACAAAACCAACTGAAAACCAAGTTTGAAGTTTGACTCCCAGTGGGCGAGCGGCATAGTCACTGAAGCACACAACAGTGGGAAAAAAAGGAAATGAGGCAGTAGGAGGATCGATGCAGAGATGGTCATTACCACACGTGCCAGGGCTCGCAGTGCTGCTTCCTCGCAGCTCCATCTCAGTGCCGGCCCTCCTGAAAGGTTTGCTCCCGCTGGGTCCTAGCGCCTCTGGCGTACTCCCAACAGTGTGAATGAGTGGTGGAGACTTTTATGTCCAGGAAGATCTTCCCAACCCGAAATGATCAGGTAAAGGAGGAGAGAGCCTCCTTCCTGTCTGCCAGAAGTCAGAGCCCAGGTTCTATGAGAATTGAGCTCTGCCCCAATGAAGTGAATTACCTGTGAGCACACAAGTCCTGATTTGGCCTCGCTGACCAGAAGGCCAAGAGTAACAGGTTTGGAGGGACAGCCCTTTGGACCTCTCCACCACCTGTCTGGAGGGACCCGCAATTAGCCAGTTATCAAGGAAGGGGCTATACCCCAACTCCTCTGCACCTCAGGTGAGCTGCCACCACCACGGCTATGCATTTGGTGAAGACCCTGGGGGCCAAGGACAGGACGAATGGCTTGGCCTGGAACTCGTAGAGGATCCCTCCGCCCAGAACCAGAGGAACTGGTGGTGGGATGGATGGATTGGGACATGGAAGAATGCGTCCTGAAGATCCAGACAGCAAAACCACAAGTCCTGCTCATCCTGAAGGTGTGTGATCTAAGAAACTTGTTCAGACCACGCAGATCGAAGATCGGGCACCAGCCCCCGTCCGTTTTGGCACCAGGAAGTATCTGGAGATAAACCCTGGGGGTTTCAGAGGGTTGGAGACAGGAGCCACAACCTCCTTGCAGATGCTCATGGCCCAGGCAGTAGATGCACATGGTGGGCAGATCTGTCAAACATCTTCTGCCCGCAGACTCATTTCCGAAATCCTGGCACCAGCTTTGCGTCATCCATACCGGAGAAAGAAGGAGTTGCCTGCAGACAAGGCTTTAACAATTCGAGATCTTAATAGCAAAGGACCCACTCCGCGCGTGAGCAGTAAGGAGGGAACCTTCTTCCAGTGGAAAGGAAGATCTGACATCACGGGGCAGTGCCAAGGGAGTTACCACCAGGGTGGGTGGGAGGAGCTATCCTGAAGACTTTCAGGCAAGCCTTAAAGGGGAAAGGACACCGCCAAGAGTGTGGATAGAAACAGTTACGTAAGAACTTATCGTAATAGTAGATTTTTAAGGGATCTCAGTCATCAGGTTACACCTTAGGAACCATCGCTGTTGCTGAAGGGGAATCCACATGAAGATTTTCAGCAGTACAACTGGGGCCACCCACGCTGTCAACATCAGCAACCCAATACAGGCGTGACCAGCCCCGCTCCCTCCTCAGTAACCCCCCCCCTTCGTGGAACAGAGAAAAGAGATACCTAAACCTGGTAAAAACTTGATAGTTCCTAGACAAGAGCCCCAAGAAGGGGGATGGTGGGAGGGAAATATACCTGATGACCTCGATCCCCTCGAAGATAGTACAGTTACGCAAGAACTTACCATAACAGCAGATCTTCGAGAGAAGCTCTTGCAGTAGGTAATCACCTTGAAGACTGTACCCCTTGGTGTCAGGACTACACAGAAACTTTAGCTAGCAGTGTGACAGGGGACCGCCCACCCCGAGGTCATGTGACCATCAGCATGACCCCCACGCCTGCCTTCCAGTTCTTCCGCTGAAGACCTCCAAGGAGGAGGACCTCAGAAAGAGTAATCAAATAAATGAATTTGGTGGATGGAGGGAGAGAAGGGAAAAGGTTACCTACTGCAAGAGCCTCTCTCGAAGATCTACTGTTACAGTGAGTTCTTACGTAACTGTACTATCTTACATCAAGAGGGCTCTTCCGGTATCACCTTGAGGACAGAGTCCCAAGCAGTCTGATTAGAAGAAAAACAAACATGGGACGCAGGAACTGAACTGCTAAAGGCAGACAAATCAGGACAGGAGATCCTGAAGAACAGCTAGGCCAAAGCCTTCCCTGTGCCTAGAGGCAATGTCCAAACTAATGTTCTGTGAAAGTGTGGACAGAAATGTCAGCGGCTGACATTCATGAAACAAGCAGTAAAGGCCACCATACCCCTGGTAGAATGCCTCTTAACCTCCCCCGGAAGGGTTTTACCATACTTCTGGTAAAAGAAAACAATACAGTTTGCCAACCATTTGAAAACACACTGTTTGGAAACTGCGGCACCTTCTCTTTTGGGTGCAAATGAAACGAAAAGTTGGTCCACCTTCCAGACAGACTTGGTACTGTTAGTATAATAACTACAGACTCTGAACATCCAGTGTATACAGAATCTCGCCCCTCCCCACACACACACACAATTAGAATGCTCGTATTAATATACTGGTAGTTGAATAGACTGGTTTAACAAACTCTGAAACCACTTTTGGCAAGAACTGAGGGTTGGTACAAAGAGCCACCTGGTCTCTATGAAAAATTAAATAAGGCTCCTTAATAAATCAGCGCCAGAAGCTCGGAAATCCTTCGAGGAGAAGTAAATGTCACTACAAAAAGTGCTTTCCAGGACAAGTAAAGCATACCACAGGAACCAGCTGGTTCAAACTGTGGCAGAGTTAACTTTTCCAAAATAAAATGAAGGTCCCAAGGTAGCGCGGGGCTGCGCACAAGGGGTTTCAGGTAGAGGATTCCTTTAAGGAAGTTCTTGGAGACCTCCATTTGAGTCACTGTTTTGCCCTCCACCAGTTTGATAGGCAGAAACAGCCAAGTGTACCTTCAGAGACTAGTAGCTCAGGCCCAGGTCATAGAGGTGCAGGAGAAGCTCCATGATGCGAGGAATTTGACATGAAAAAGGATCCCAACTCTTTGAGGTGGCCTAAATGGAGAAACGCTTCCACTTCATGGCATGGGTGGTTCCTTGTAGATAGCTTTCTTGCCTTTACCAGAACCTGCGCCACTCTGGAAGAGACTCCAAAATCGTGAAACAGCGATGTCCTGAGGTGCCATGCATGAAGGTGAAGGGACTTCAGCCCTGGATAAACCAGCATGCCCCTCTCCTGAGTCAGGTGATTGTGACATAGGGGTAGGAGAAATAACAGTCACACAAGAACCTACCCTAACACTATATCTTCGAGAGAAGTTCCTGCAGTAGGTCTTCACATATAGGACTGCACCCCCTGGCGTCAGGACCACACGGTAAACCTGTAGCTAGCAATCAGCGGGTACTGCCCCCGTCAGGTGACACGTCAGCGTGACTATAAAAAGGGGCGGCCCTGCGCCTGCCCTCCAGTTCTTTTCCACTGGAGATATGAAGAAAGAGCAGTAAAGAGGAGTAATAGACTCCTGTTACCCTGAGCCCTAAAGACAGTCCTAGGCATGCAATAAGGTAAAAACTTAGGAGCTGAGGGAAAGGTGGGTGGGAAACAAGACCTACTGCAGGAACCTCTCTTGAAGCTCTACTGTTATGGTTAAGTTCTTACGTAGCTGATATATCTTACTTAGAGAGGGTTCCTGCAGTAGGTCTTCACACATAGAACTGAATACCAAGCAGTCTAACATAGGAACAGGAGTTGGAGACGAGGTTCCGGGAGGAGGAAGATGTCTGTCAACTAAAGGTCGGTTCAAGACAGAAGACTTTGCAAAACTGCAAGGCTGAAGCCAGCTCGATGCCTAGAGGCAATGTCCAGACTAATGCTTAGTAAAGGTGTGGATGGAAGACCAAGTGGTTGCTGCACAGACGTCCGCAGTGGACAAATTCCTGAAAAAAGTAGCAGAAGTAGTCACACTCCTGGTGGAGTGGCCTTTGACTGCCCCTGGAAGGGGTTTTTCATACTTCTGGTAAGTGTAATGAATACAGTCAGCCAGCCAGTCTGTTTCGTGATCGCCTTGCCCTGACACTAGGAGGCAAATGCAACAAAGTTGGTTCGATTTTCAAACCTCTTTAGTCAGAGAGGTATAGCACCTCAAAATCCTGTGCACATCAAGGGTTGTGCAGGAGATATTCCTCCCTGTTGGGAGTGCTCGGGGAAAAACACTAGCAATTCAACACTTTGGTTTGGAGTCATTTCCGAAACCACTTTCAGAATGAATGAAGGATTAGTCCGTAGGATCACCCAGTCCCTGTGGGAAATTAAACAAGGCTCTCAGCAAACTAGGGACTGAAGCTCTGAAACTCTTCGAATTGAAGTGGTGGCAACTAAAAAGAGCATTTTCCACGCTACAAAAAACGCATATCACAGCTTGCTGCCAGTTCAGAAGGGGGCAAAGTAAGCTTTTCCAACATAAAATTGAGATCCCAAGGAGGAACAGGATTCTGGACTGAAGGTTTGATATGAAGGATCCCCTTCAGAAAGTCTTAGAAACCTCTAGCTGAGCTAGGGTTTTGCCCTCCGCCAGAAGGTGGTAGGAAGACACTGCAAAGAGATGGACCTTCAGTAAGGAATGACTGAGGCCAGACTGATAGATGCAAGAGGTACTCCAACACCTGGGAGGCCGAGCAAGAAAGAGTCCAAGCCTTTCGTGGAGGCCCAGATAGAAAATCTCTTCCATTTCGTGGCACAGGTGGATCTAGTAGAAAGCTTCCACTAAGACTTGAGCTATCCGTGTAGAAACTCCTTAATGAGAAATCGCTATGTCCACAGGTGCCAAGCATGTAGATGGAGAGACTGGAGGGTTGGATGTACCAGGGTGCCCTGCTCCTGAGACAGAAGGTTGTGAGAAAGAGGCAGAGGTACTGGAGGTTCCAGTGCAAGTTGCTGTAACAGTGGGAGCCATATTTACCAAGGCCACAGAGGGGCAATGAGGATCAAGTGAGCCCCCTCTGCTTGGAGCTTCAGCAGAACCTTCTGCAATACAGAAAAGGGAGGGAAAGCGTATAGAAACTTCCCTGTCCAGGATAGAAACAGTGTGTCTCGCCAAAAAACACCATGCCCAGGAACGAGCGAGCAAAAGCTGGGTAGTTTTGCGTTGGATGGGGAGGCAAACAGATCTAGGTCTGGCCGACCACACTGAAGAAACAGATCTAGTACCTCCTGTTTTAGTTCCCACTTGTGAACCCTGGTGACTGATCAGCTGAAACTGTCCGCCAGAATGATACGAACACCCAGCATGTGGAATGATGTCAAGTAACACACACACATATCGCCTCCCTGCAAAGAGCGTACGATCGGGTGCCTCCCTGTTTGTTGAGATACCAAACAGTGGCCAAGTTTGTCTGGATGAGGAGTGTTCCTGGAGTTAGGAGAGACGAATGCCAGGAGAGCATAGAGCACTCATTTCCAGTCTGGAGTAGGGTATCCTGGCTGATAGCCCGGCGATGGGTATCCCGGCGCAGGATAGCCCGGCACCTGCGGGTTGTAACCCAGCAACAGACCCCCGCCCTCCAGGCAGGCCCTGAGGGACATGAAGAGGCACCCAAAGCCTGCTAGGAAGCGGGTCCAATGATGGGGTAGGCAGAAGGCCCGAAGGTCCCACGGGACGAGGGTCCATGCCTTGCCCATGTGGGTCCAGCAGGCGGGGTCTGATGGGCGGAATGAAGCCTGGCGGGAGACAGGCAAGTCCCCCAGCAACAGGTCAGGTAATATATCAGATTGGAGAGAAGCGTTGGGTACAGGTAGTGAATCCCTGGGGGAGGAAACCCGCGGTGATGAAGGTGTACCTGCGAGCACACTCGTCCCCGTGTCGGGGACAACAAGAGAGCCTCACGGGAGAGTAGAGGCGTCCACGTCGTTGGCCGAGGAGCACTCGACTGGCTTACAGGGTACAGCCGGGCTGACCTAGGAATACTCAGGACAGGTTGATTGGCCTGGGGTGGGCGCCCGACAGCGGAGCTGGAGGGTGACTTAGCAGTGCTCAGAGCAGGAGACCCAATGGAAACCTCTAAAGAGGCAGCCCCCGACTGCCCGCTAACCTCAGCGGGGCGGCAAGATGAAGGTGTCCAGTCCGCCGGCATGGACGAAGGCCCTGCAGCTGGGGTACTCAAGAGATGGAGGGCCCACCCTGGCATCGGTTGTCAGGCTGGTCTTCCCTTGAGGAGAAGAACTCCGTTCCCTGCATATCACCTTGTCCTTTTCCTTCTCCGGGGCTGGCAGCAATATTTCTCACAGCACCTGAAGCTCTTTTTCCACGGAAGTCAGCAGATGGGCTTAGAGGGTCCTCTTGCAATGGGTGCACGAGGCCTGGCTGAAGCCCTGGCAGATGGTACACTCAGCAGAGTTGTGCTTAAGCCCCAGGCAGAGGACACAGCAGGAGTGGTCATCCCCGTGTGGGATCTGGTCGCCGCACTTGGATCACGATTTGGACCAACTAGCCGACAAACACCATAACAGGCGATGGTTAGAAAACAGAACTTTTGAAAAAATAAATCTCTTGAAATATCGCAAAATGGCGGGCGACTGAATGCTGTTCTATTGCATTTGTTGAACTGAGCGACGGCAGGAAAGAACTGGAGAGCGGGTGCGGGACTGCCCCTTTTACAGTCTCGCTGACGCTGCATCACCTGACAGGGGTGGTCCCCGCTGCTTGCTAGCTACAAGTTTGCCGTGCGATCCTGACACAAGGGGGCACACTCCTGTATGTGAAGACCTACTGCAAAAACCCTCTCAAAGTAAGATCTGGAGGTTCCACTGCCTGCTGCTGAAGGAGCAGAAACCAAACTTGATGCAGCCAGAATGGGGCGATCAGCACCATATGGACCCCTTCAGCTTGAATCTTGAGCAGCACTCAATGAAGATCCAGGGAGGGAGGAAAGGAGTACAAAAACATCCCTGCTCAGCAAAGATAGCAAGTCTTGCCAAAAAACACCATGCCCGGGAGAGAGCAAGCAAAACTTGGGTAGTTCTGCGTTGTATGGGGAGATGAACAGATCCAATTCCAGCCGACCCAATAGGTCAAAAATATGGTCGACCACCTCTTGCTTGAGCTCCCACTTGTTGGCTCTTACTCTGGTGTGGCTGAGACTGTCCGGCTAGGACGTTTTACACGCCAGGAACGTGAACTGCAGTGAGGAGAGTCCGATGCAGAACTGTCCAGTTCGACACCCACATCACTTCCCTGCAAATAGGGTAGTGGTGCCTCCTGTCAGCCCAGACTGCCACACCTGTCCGACTGGACATAGTGTTCCTGGTGAGCAGGTGCTGGAAGTCTTGAAGGGCATAACAGCACTGCTCATCTCCAACACGTTGATGTGCAAATAGAGTTCTGACTGGGACCACAGAGCTTGGGTTTTGTGGTTCCCCATTTGAGCACCGCAACCCATCCCTGACGCGTCTGTGGTCAGAGTCTGGGTGGGAGGAGGAGGACCGGAAGGGGACTCCTTTGGTGAGACTGGTGAGATCTTGCCACCATAAGAGATCCCGCTGCTTCAAATCAGAGACCATGAACAAGTGGCCCAGGTCATCCAGCCTCTGATGCCACTATGCCCCGAGCATCCAGTGAGAGATCTGCATGTGAAGCCTGGCTAAAGAACAGTGGGGATGGCTGCTGCCTTAAGGCCCAGCAGTCGAAGGACTGACCTGGTCAAGACCTTTCTGCTGGAGACTACAAAATGAGCCCATTTCTGCAAGGCTTCCATGGGAGGAAAGCCATACCGTGAACTGTGTCCATCACTGCTCCAATAAATTGGAGGCACTGTGAAGGAGCAAGCTGGGGTTTTTGGAGGTTCACAGTGATCCCAACCTCCACAGAGAGCTCCAGGATAGCCAAAATGGAGAGAGTTCCAGCTGCTCCCTTGACAGAGCTGACAGAAGCCAGTCGTTGAGGTATGGGAACACACAGTGGTCCCGACGCCTCGCGGCCACCACTACAGCCAGGCACCTGGTAAAAACTCTGGGTGCCGCGGACAGGCCAAAGGGGACGGCCTTGAACTGGTAATGTTCCCCTTGAAAGGCAAAACAAAAGTAGCAGTAATGTGCCTGAAATACTGTGATACGCAGGTAGGCATCCTGCATGTCCAGAGCGCAAAGCCACTGTCCCTCGTGCAGAAGGGGCAGCAAACCTGGGAGGGGCAGCATTCAAAACCTCTTGTACTCTATGTACAAGTTCAGAGCAGAGGTCCAAAATGGGACAAGTCTCTCGTCTTTTTGGGGACCAGGAAGAAGTGGGAGTAATACCCCCTCCCTGCCTTCCTGGTTTAAGGCACATGCTCTATTGCTTCCTTTAGTAACAGAGCCACACTTTCCTCTCAGAGGAATGTGCACCTTTGGATAGTGGGACAAAACTGCAGGCCTGTCTGGACATCTGTCCAGAAACTCCAGAGTGTGGCCTTGTCCTATTAAATGAAGCACCCATGAGTTGGTTGCTGCCCACCACCCTGACAGATGACTTGCGAATCTTCCACACACCGGCTCCCACGATGGATGTGGAAAAGGGGGGAGTTAGGGACAGCCGCATCTGAGGCTCTCTGGGGCTTTGCAGGAGAGGTAGCTGCTGCTGAAGGGCCCCCACATTTGGCTGCCTGCTGTTTTCTCTGCCACTTCACTTGACGACGAAAGGGCTTTTTGGCCTAAAACTTAGGATGGTACATGGTATGGACCAACCTAAGGGGCCTTACTCATCCTGCAGACTGGTGATATCTTGGGTATCACCCCCTGAAAAGGATGGAACCCCTAAAGGGAGCATCCTGAATGGCTGCTTGCACGTCCTGTGCCAGGCCAGACACTCTCAGCAATGAGAACCTCCAAAGGCTAACTGCCGTGGCAACACACCCGGCCAATGAGTCCACCATGTCATAAGTGGCCCTCAGTGTGTCAACAAGCCACTTTGGCTCAGAATCTTGGGAGTGCCTTAATGGCTGGCTCCAGCTGAGTGAACAGAGATTTTTGTTAGACCAACACGTGGGCTATGTAGTTGAGGGCTCGTATGGCAAATGTTGACCTCGACTACTTACATACGAAAATGCTGGCAGAAAAAGGCCCACAGGTCTATCGAGTCTGCCTGACTGTGCAGCTCTTAGTTTCATAATACTACAGCTGCCCCTGCCTCCTTGTCAGGAGGAGAGGTACTCCATGCCTAGGCTTAAGGATCAATCATGGGCCGCTGCTATAACTACAGAGTCCGCCTTAGGGTGGACGCTGAGGTGGTCCTTAAGTCTGGCCAACCTTCTTGGCCATTGCAGGTATAGAGGAGGGCAGCATCCAGATAATGGATGCCAGGTCCTCGTGGTGGTTCCAACTGGGAGTAAAGGATAGAGGCTGCCTCCTGCATGTCCAGATGCTCAGCCAGCTGTTGTCGTTTTGGATCTTGAGCATCCAATTTCCAGTCAGACATCTGCAATTTTTTGAGCAGGTCCATGAAAGGAGGGGACTCCTTTGGCCGAGGCTCTCCAATCAGGGAGTCTCAAACCCTGACACCGCTGATGAGGAGGAGTCAGAGTTAGGGTCTAAGTCACAGAACCGGACATCGGGACGCGCCAGTTCCAGAGGCTCTGGAGGCAGTATTTCCTGTGTCTGGCCGGACGTCGGTTCCTTCTGAGGGGCCCGGCGTCTGAGGTCGCTGAGGTGCCGGTGTGGACCTGAACGGTTGTACCCCCCAGGCTCCTGGGGGCCTCTCTAGGGGGATGGCGGCTGTCCAACTCTGACATGAGCTGGGCCTTGGTTTCAGACCACCAGGACTGGAGGATAGCCCTAAAGTCTGTGAGCCAGAGAACAAGGTTGAGTCGGGGGTCGGTGGCAAACTGTGGTAAACCCTGGCGTGGAGCAACTGTGTATGAAAAGATTACTGGTACCCGGAAGGATAACCTGGTGCATGCCCCGGCGTCTGAAAGCCTGAGAGTGGAGTCGACCTGAAATCTGGTAGCTGGGTATCCAGAAGGAGGTAACCCGACCAAGGATACCTTGATGGAGGAATCTAACAGCAGGTGTCCTAGTGTGCTCAGAACCTGCACCTGAGGGACCCCGAAGAATCGGATCAGATGTCTGCGCCAGAATCTCATATGTGTGTGTGTGTGGGGGTGTGTGCGTGTGGGTGTGTGTGTGTGTGTGTGTGTGTGTGTGTGTGTGTGTGTGTATATATAAGGGGGGGGTGGAGAGAAGAGAGATGGCAGAAACCCCCCAGTGATAAATCCAGAGGCAAGCTGGGCAGGGTGCCACCTGACAGACTACCCCCTCCCCAATCTGGGGAGGGCAGAGGGACTTCTTCCAATGAGAAGGAAAGGGAGGCCCAGTGGCGAGACCACCGGGGAAGGCCGAGACAAGTCCGGCAAATCGGCACTGTCAGGGCCTTTGCCGGACCCTGATGCATCAGCCGTAAAGGTAGAGCAAACAGAAAAGTGATCAGACTTATCTACCAGAGCCAGGCGGACTCCAGGGTCTCCGGAGCCTGACAACACAGCCTGGACTGGGCACTCATCGGAGGTTCCAATGAGAGACTTATCGGCCCGCCGACACCACAGACCTCCCTGGTGGAAAGGGGCCTAAGTGCGGCAGTGACCTCGGGCGATGCAGAGATAACCCCCGTCACCTGAATGAAGGGCGGTGAGGGTGCAGAGGACTGCTCTGGGGGTGGGAGGGATGCAGGCTTGGTCGTAGCAGCCGACTTCCAGGAGGAAGACCACCACTCACACCCAAGGGTGGCCATGGGCAAGAGGGGGACCTGTCCTGGTCCCAGTGTTTCTCCTTATTCCAGGATTCTGCAGGAGAGGATGAAGCGCTATGGAGTTTCTGAAGCTCCTCCTCCATAGAAGCCATTCTTTGTTTCAGTAAATGTGCCGAGGGCCTGCTGACGTCACTTCCTGTGGCCTGATTGAAGCTGGAACAGGCCTCACAGTCGTTGACCTTGTGCTCCAGGCCTAGGCAAAGAGTATGGGAATCTGTGTGGCAGCTACACACTGCATAAAGTGCACTTATTTTTGTGCTACATGGCGACATGCACAAACTACTAAATACTGACAATAATGAAAGAAAAAACATTCATCCGAAAAGTGGTCAAACTGCAGCGTACGATCTCCGCGAGGTCTGACATGAACAGACAGACTGCAGAAAGAACTGAAGACGGGCGTGGGGACTGCCCACTATATAGGGTGACACTGACGTTGGGTGGGCAGTCCCCCGTCAGACACTGCTAGCTAAAATTTCCATGTGATCCTGATGTCAGGGGGAGCAGTCCTCAAAGTGATTACCTACTGCAAGGGCCTTCTCGAAGTAAGATCTACTGTTACAGTAAGTTCTTGCTTAACTGTTCTATCTTCTTCGGGGGTATCTGTGTCATCAGATTACACCACAAGAAGGAGTATCAAGCGGTGAGAAGTGTAAACATACAGTCTGGGAGGCTGGATCTGCATAAACTTAAGACAGGAGTCCTTGTAGCACAGCCCTGCCAAATCCTCCATGGGCTCAAGACAATGTCTAGACTAATGCTTGCTGAAAGTGAGGGCTGTACTCCAGCTGGCTGCCGCACAAATGCCAGCGGCTGAGGCCCCTTTGAAACAAGCCACTGAGGTAGCCATACCTCCAGTGGAATTAATTTTTACAGCAAATGGCAATTCTTCGCCGTATTTGTTGTAGCAGAACACAATGCAATTTACCAACCATTTGGAAAAAAAAACATTGCTTCGAAACTGAAGCGCCCCCTCTCTACCAGAGGCAAAGGAAAAAACTGCTTCGACTTTCTGGGCTCTAGTCCGAAGCAGGTAATACTTCAATGTTCTGTGCACATCTAACATATGGAGCAGTGCGTCCACCGGATTGGCACGCTCAGGAAAATAAACAGAAAGGTGGACAGACTGATTTAATGTGAACTCGGAAACCACCTTAGGCAGAAAAGTACAGTTACGTAAGAACTTCCCATAACAGTAGATCTTCGAGAGAGGCTCTTGAAGTAGGTACTAACTGGTAGGACTAAGCCACTGGGTGCTAGGACCACACAGAAAACTTTAGCTAGCAGTGTCTAGCAGGGGACCGCCCACCCATCACAAGACTGTCAGCATGGCGCTATATAGCTATCGGTCACCACATCCGCCCTCCAATTCTCCGCCAGAGACTTAGAAAGGTGCAACAGGAGGAAAGAGTGGACTCCTGGAGCTATAAAGCTATGAAAGGATAAGCAGAAGAAAACCCAGGGAGAAGGTGGGAGGGAAAGCAGTACCTACTGCAAGAGCCTCTCTCGAAGATCTGTTACGTTAAGTTCTTACATAACTGTACTATCTTACTTCAAGAGGGCTCTTGCAGTAGGTACTAACTGGTAGGTCTGAGTGCCAAGCAGTCACAGTCAGACAAGTCTGAGACTTGGGCGGTAGGAACTAGTCTGCAGGAAACAGGGATCATAAGAGAAGAGTCCCTGAATAACAGCTAGGCCAAAGCCTGTTCTGCACCTAGAAACAATGCCCAAATTGTAATGCTTAGTGAAAGTATGGACAGAACTCCAAGTGGCAGCCGCACAGATATCTGTGGCAGAGATATTCCTGAAACAAGCAATAGAGGCATCCATGCCTCTGGCTGAGTGCCCTTTGACTTCCACCGGAAGTGGCTTATTATACTTCTGACAAAAAGTAATGCAGTTTGCCAACAATTTGGACAAACAGTTTGGAAACCGCAGTGCCCTCTCTTTTGGGTGCAAAGGAAACAAATAACTGATCAGTTTTACGGACTGACTTTGTCCTGTTAGTGTAGTAACAAAGAATTCTATGTACATCCAGAGTATGTAGAATTGCTTCCCCAGCCAACTGGAATGCTCAGGGTAGTACACTGCCAACTGAATGGTCCGATTTAAGGTGGACTCAGAAGCCACCTTACACAAGAACTTCGTGTTAGTACGCAGAGCCACCCGGTCTCTGTGAAATCTCAGATAAGGCGCTCTCATACATTAGGGCCTAGAGGTCAGAAATCCTTCGAGCAGAGGTAACTGCAACTAAATAGAGCACTTTCCCTTAAACATAGCGAATGTCACAATGCACAGCTGGTTCAAAAGAAGGGGGACAGCGTGAGTTTCTCAAAAATAAAGTTCAGGTCCAGTAGGGCTTCTGACTGGGGGTTTCAGATGACGAATCCCTTTTAGGAATGTCTTTGATACTTCCAACTGAGCCAGGGTTTTTTCATCTACAGGGATGTGACCCATATGGAAAATTTCTTCCATTTCATTGCATAAGTGGATTTAGTGGACAGCTTTCTTGGCTCCACTAGTACCGGTGCCACTCCAAAGCAAGTGGCTGCTATGTCAGTAGATGCCAAACATGCAGGTGAAGGGACTGGAGGCCTGGGTGGACCGGGGTGCCCTGTTCCTAAAGCAGGTCTCAGACAGGCAGGGGCACTGGGGGTTCCACTGACAGTTGTTGGAAGCAAAGGATCAAATCGGACATGGCCAGTAGGGAGCAATCAGGATCATACAAGCTCCCCCTACCTGTATTTTCAGTAACACCCTCTGTAGTAAGGGGGAGGGAAGGTGTACATGAATCTCCCTGTCCAGCACAGAGACAGCGCGCCTTGCCACAAAACACCATGCCCTGGAGTGGGCAAGCAGAAAGTTGGTACCTTTGTGCTGGAAGGGGATGCGAACAGATAGAAGTATGGCTGACCCTAATGGGTGAATATTTAGTCTACCACTAACTGTCTCAGCTCCCACTCGTGGCCTCTGGCTAGAGTGCGGCTGAGTGTCCGTCAAGACGTTTTGAACGCCGGGGACGTGCACTGCCATGAAGTGGAGATTGTGCTGAACTTCCCAGTACCATACTCGCATCATTTCGACAGAGTGGGTACGAGCGAGTGCCCCTTGTTTATGTACCAGATGATGCACGTTTTCCATCCGGACCACGAGTGATCCCGGCTGGAGGTGGTGCTGGAAGGCCTGAAGGGCATATAGCACGGCTCTCATCTCGAGCACACGGATATGCAGCGTAAGTTCCCTCTGAGCCCAAAAGCCCAGGGTCTTGTGGGTTCCCAAATGGGCTTCCCATCCCAGTCCCAAAGCGTCCAGTGTCAGGGTCTGAGGGGGAGAAGAGGGCTTAAAAAGCACACCTCTTCGAAGGTTGTCCCAGGTTCTGCCACCGCAACAGGTTCCGAGCTATGGGGTTGGAGACCAGGATTATGTGATCCAGGTAGTCTGAACTCTGATCCCACTGTACTCAGAGTCAACTGCGTGACCCGCATGTGGAGCATGGCGAGATTATGTTTGGGACGGCAGCTGCCATGAGACCCAGCAGGCAAAGGATCGACCTTGCGCAGGTCCGTCTCTGGGAAGCCACCAGCTGTGCTTGTCGATGGAGTCTCCTCTCTGGCGGGAGGAAGACTCTCCCCTGAACTGTATCCAACACTGATCCAATACACTGTAGGCATTGTGAAGGGATAAAGTAGCATTTGGGATAACTAACAAATGCTCGCCCGCTGGAGAAGGTCCACTGTACGGGATAGGGATCTGATCAGACTGTCCTTCAACGGAGCTGAAAGAAGCCAGTCATCGAGGTAGGGAACACATGAATGCCCTGTCTGCGTAATGCCTCAGCAACCACTAGGCACATTGTGAACACTGGGTGCTGATGACAGGCCAATAGGGAGAGCTTTGAATTGTACATTTTCTCCCTGAATAGAGAAATCCGAGAAAGTGGTGGTGGGACAGGAAAATGAGGATATGCAGGTATGCATCCTGCATAACCAGAGCACAGAGCCAATGTCCCTGATGTAGCAAGGGAAGAAGACCCGGCAGGGATAGCATGTGGAAAGTACACTTACGTAAGAACCTACCGTAACAGCAGATCTTTGAGAACAGCTCTTGCAGCAGGTTACATCATTAGGACTGAAGCCAGCAGGCGCCAGGACCCCACAGCAATTTTCTAGCTAGCATTATTCAGCAGGGACCACCGACGTCAGTCCCGCCCCCGTCAGGCATAGTACATAAGGAGGCGGTCCCACAGAATCCCCAGTTCTCCTGCCGGAGACTCCTGGCCGCTGGATGACGACAGAAAAGGAGACTGAGGATCCGCCATCAAATGACAATCAGAGTGGTGTTGAGAAATACAGGTTACTCACCTGTAACAGGAGTTCTAGGAATGGTATATGTTGTTCATCCACACTTATTGGCAGGTTCCTTGTCACTTTAAATCTTGCCGGAAGGTCTTCAAGCTGGCTCCTCCCACCCACCCGGGTGGTAAAACTCTCGGCTCCGCCCATGACGCCAGGTTATGCGTTGAAGCTGGGAGGTGTGGTAGGGTTGCAGGGGATGAACAACATACCATTCCTAGAACTCCTGTTACAGGTGAGTAACCTGTATTTCTAGGGACATGGATATGTTGTTCAATCACACTTATTGGCAGACTCTAGCAGTTCTCCGGAGGAGGAGGCAAGCGCACACACTCGATACTTACTTGGAAATAGAGACTGGAGAACCGAGGCCCCAAAACCAGCATCCCGCGTGACTCAAGGTCGATGTAGTGGGTAATAGAAGGTATGTGCTTACTCCAGGTAGCAGCCCTGCAGATATCCTGGATAAGGACATCCCTGGAAGCAGCCTACCGATGCAGCGGTATGGCGGGTAGAATGAGCTCTTATCCTCTGGGAGGCTCCATGCCCGCCAACCTATAACAGAGCTCTATGCGGGAGGTGACCCACCTGCTTATAATCCGCTTGGCTGCAGGTCTGCCAGGTGCGGCTTCAGCGTGAGTGACAAACAGCTGGTGAACCTCTTCCCGAACTTCAGCCATCATCCCTTATAATAGCGGCTCGTCTAAGGTCCAAAGTATAGAGCCTATATTCGGCCTCCGAGGTGTGATCGGGTAGAACACGGAGAGTCAACACCTGTTAAGGTGAAACTCCAATTTTGGGTGGGTGCAGGACCACTTGTCCCTGTGGAAGACCAGATAAGGGGACTCTATGGAAAGCACCTGGAGCTTCCCATCCTTCTGGCTGGACGGATAGTCACCAAGAAGGCGGTCTTCCACGACAGGTGGAAACATCGCACCTGTGCATCGGTTCGAATGGCTTGCCCATGAGCTTGGCCAATACCAGCAGTAGATCCCATGGAGGGGAGGTTCTCGCACCGGAGGAAATGTGGTCAAGGCCTTTGAAAAGCACCTGACCACCTTCTCCTGCGCCACCGACTGCTTCCCGCCCACGCCTGAAGCAGAGACGGCTGCCAGGTGGCACCTCTAAGGGTCTCGACCGAAGCCCTTGCTGAGAAAGGGACCACAGGTAGTCCAGAATGTTAGCTAAGGACAGGCGGAAGGGTCCAAGCCCTTCCCTGACACCAAATGGAGAATCTCTACACTTAAAGGCGAGCATTTCCTGGTCGACCCACGGGACGCCTCAACAATGTTGAGGACCCTCGTCGGAAGACCCAAGGCCTGGAACTCTGGACGCTCAGGAACCAGGCCGTCGGTGCAGGGATTGAAGGTCCAGATGGAATACCTTCCCTAGTTGACGGAGATCAGGTCGGGCGGGCTGGAAGCCGCCTCGGGAGCCTGGAGCCGAGGCTGAGGAGATCTGGATACCAGAACTGGCGGGTCCAGTCTGGGGCTACCAGAATCACCTGCGCCTTGTCCCTCCTCACCTTGAGAAGCACCTTGTGGATCAAGGGAAATGGGGGAAAGGCGTAGAAGAGGCCCTGGGTCTATGGCCTCAAGAAGGCATCCCCCTGCAGCGAGCCCTGCTGAGGGGGGCGGGCATGAAAGAGTCTCAGCTTCGCATTCTCCCTGGAGGCAAAACAGGTCCACCTGAGGCGTGCCCCAGTGGGAGAACAGATCTTGTACTACCTCCGGCAGGAGACCACTTGTGAGAAGCAGCCCCTATCCGGCTTAGGGCATCGGCCATTGTGTTGGAGGCTCCTGCCACGTGAATGGCTAGGAGATCCGCCTCCAGGCTGCGCACGAGGGACCATATGCGTAGATCTTCCTTGCATAACAGCATGAAGCGTGTCCCGCCCTGGCGGTTCAGATAGTACATGGTTGTGGTGTTGTCCGTCTGGACCTGAACCACTTGACCCTGTAGAAACAGAGCAAAGGTGGTGAGAGCTAGACGGACCGCTCGGAGCTCCAGCAGGTTGATATGGCATTGGGACTCCCGAGGGGACCAGAGGTCATGCGCTCTGTGCTCCCCCAGATGGGCACCCCAACCCATTAGAGATGCATCGGTCGATAGAGAGACCGTCGGCTCGGGGCGGACGAACGGGATGCCCTCCTGCAGATGTGCCGGAACGGTCCACCACTGGAAAGCATTCCACATCTCCTGGGTCACTGCCACGGGCTGGTCCAACGGATCGCAGCAACGTGACCACTGTCCAGCCAGTCCCCAATGAAGGGGACGCATGTACCAACGGGCCCAACGGACCACGCTGGTGCAGGCCGCCACGAGGCCCAGGAGGTGCAGGAAGTCCCAGGCAGGGTGCAATTGCCCAATCAGACATGATTGGGTAAAGAAAGAACCTCGGCCCTGTCCACCAGGAGCCGAGCTCTGGCTTGAAGAGTCGAGCTCTGCCCCGAAGAAAAGAATCACCTGCTTTGGCACGAGTTCCGACTTGGCTGCGTTGAAGAGGAGGCCAATCTGAGAGCAACCTAGAGGGCCAGAACTCCGGACCACTCCACCTCCACTCTGGAGGGGGTTGCAATCAGTCAGCCATCCGGGTAGGGGTACGCCCGGACCCTTCGGCGCCACAGGAATGCTGTCACCACTGCTATACTGGAAAAGACCCTGGGAGCTGGGAAGAGGCTGAAGGGTATGGCTCGGAACTCAGATCCTTCCGCTTTGAAGCAGAGGAGTCTCTGAAGAAACAGACAGATCGGAACGTGAAGAATGCATCCTGGAGGTCCAGGGAACAGAGCCACACACCTCGTTCCAAGGATGGGATATCTGAGTCAGAGTGACCATCCAGAAGGTCCGAGACCTTAGGAACTTGATCAGGTCGTGCAGGCAGAGAATGGAGCGCCAGACCCCCGTCCGTTTAGGGACCAGGAAGTACCTGGACACAAACACCGGGTCTGGAGGAGGATCCGCCACCTTCCTGATCACCTTTTTTTCGAGGAGCAGGGCAATATCGGCTTGATGGGCCGACAGAGGCTGCGGACCCCATGGCCCCCCGAGGGGCGACGGCTCGGAAGGGTGGAACCTGCTCAAACTCCAGAGGCAGGCCCTTACCTACCACCTCCAACGCCCAGCAGTCCGTGGTGATAGCGGACCAGGCGGAAGGAAGTGGCGGAGCCATCCCCTCGCCCCTCAGCCCATCACTGAGCAGGCTTGCAGGAGGGACTGGCCGAGGGAGCTCCTGGGCCTTTACCTCCTTACTTCCCTTTAGGGGAAGCCGCTGGCTTGGGTTCGGGGAGCCAAGCTCAAGCCTGCTGGCCCACTTGCTGGTGCTGATGGGCTGGTCATGCCGTAGGAGCCTAAGGATGAAGGGGCTTACGCGGAGGTTGCCGGCGACCCTTGTCCCTCTGGGCGGGGGTGACAGAGTCCAGAGTGGCATTGGACTTCTCTGTCCCCTGGAAGTGTCCCTCCACTCCAGGGCCGAAGAGGTCAGTCCCCAAGAAGGGGATGTCCGCCAACTTGTGCTGGGTATCCACAGAGAAGGTGGATATCCTCAGCCATGCCCTGCGGCGCATGGCCACCGCGACTAACCTGGCACAGGAATCACCTATGTCCAGAGCGGTCTGAAGCTGCTGCTTCGCCACCGCCCTACCCTGGTCCCGCACCTGCCGGACCGTGGTCCGCAGGTCGGCCGGGATATGAGGAATCACCTCATCCAGGGAGCCCAAGAGGGCGTGGGAGAAGTGTGCCATCGACAACGCGGCCAAGCTGGCCTGTCGGAGGCCCAGGGAGGACACTGTGTAAACTTTGCGCCCGACATAGTCCATCCTTTTGGACTCTTTGTTGGGAGGCCTATCCACATCCAGAGCGTTTACGGAATGCTGGAAGACGTTATCGGTAACTAACCCCGCAGCAGAGGGGTGCTCCAAGAAACCGGGCAAAGAACCGACAGGGACTGCATACTTCCTGGCCATCCTGGCCGAGGCGCAGGACAGGAAGTAGGCCGCTGCCAAAGCTCCAAGGCTGGGCCAGCAATGGCCTCAGCCACAGGGAAGGCCTCCGAGGGTGAATCCCCTCGGTCTAGGATCTCCGTCAGGGGAAAATAGGCCCGTTTGGACACGGGCTCGAGCTGCATCCCGGTGAACTCCGAGATGAGCCTAAGCAGACCCAGGAAGGACGATGGGCTGTCATCCAAAGACCAGTCCAGGGAGGACTCCAGGCCCACCCGCCTGGGGAACACGGAGGAGTCATCGTCGGACTCCGAAGGGTCTGCAAAGAGCTGCCTCAGGCCTGAGCCTCTCTTCACCCGCCGAGGGCGGGCGGAAGTGAGGGTGACCAACAGCCTGCGGAACAGGCCGTGACCCGACCAGAGGTTCCACCACAATCTGTGGGGCAGCAAGATTTGGTTGAACAACTGGCACGGAAGTGGGCACCTCGACTGCAGCGAGCTGCTGCGGCAGCCGCCTGATAGACGGGGAATGAATCGGAGTCGATTGATTCCCGGACAACAGCAACTGCTGCCACATAAACTCCTCGCAACATCGACGTCATCTGCGAAGCCTCTCCTCATCCGAGGAGGAACGGTGTTGCCACTTAACTCGGTGCCCCGACCAAGACCGGGGAAGTCGGCGGGAGCGGCTTGACTGAGAAGAAGACAGACAGAGACCCTCGGTGAAACCAAGGGTGGGTCTGGGAAGGAGCCGGGGACACCCGCTCTTCCCTCGGCTCGGACACTGACCAAGGACTGCTGCCCGAAGTGCAGGTAGAACCTCGGCCCCCACCGGGGAAACCGGCGAAGGGTTGACGGATCTTCCAGTCGACCACCCAGGTGACTGGTCGAGAGAAAACTCGACTGCGATGACGGAAGTCTCGGCCAGCTGGCCTGACAGGGACACCATGAAGCCCACGGCCTGGGCCGCAACCTCGACCGAAGTAGACGGTCGGCAGACCGGGGAAGGAGACCTCTCCCGCTCCCACAAATGCAGACGATGGGACTTACCCTGCGACTACCTCGACCTGGGCCAAGAGGCAAATCCCGATGGCCCCTCTCCCTTCATGGAGAGGGACTGGCGGAGCTCCTTGAACTAAGCCGAATGAGAGGAACTCTAAGAGAGTGGGATAAATGCTGCGACCGAGGAGGAGGGAGATGCAGCCTTGACCGTCTCCTCCTCCAGGGCGATAGAGTGTTCGAGCTGCTCAGCACAGTCAGCCGTCACAGACACCGCCCAATGAGCCTCTATGGAGTTTACCAGCAGGGAAAAATCCTCGGGGCGCCCAAGCCTCAATCGGGCCGCACGATCCTCCAGGACGTTGGTCGAAAGGGCGTGGCAGAACTCTCAGACTTGCAGGTCGTGGTCCAAGTCGAGGCAGTATATGCACATAGGGTGCGGATCAGTCCGGGAGAGATTACACCCGCCAGGGCGCCTCCGAGAGCCAGAAAACGAATTGTCCATCGCAGCCGTGAGAGAAAAGACAACAAATTTAGAAAACTTCAAAAACTAAATTCGGACGAACCGAAGAATCAGGAACCAGTCGAAAATGCAGAGCGCTAAGGAGGGAACCCGAGCTTCCAAGTGGTAAGGAAGATCTGGAGTCATGGGGCAGAGCAGAGAGTTTTACCACCCGGGTGGGTGGGAGGAGCCAGCTTGAAGACCTTCCGGCAAGATTTAAAGCGGCAAGGAACCTGCCAATAAGTGTGGATGAACATATCCATGTCCCTAGAACCTGTTTTTCTAGGGATGTGGATATGGTGTACTATCCACACTTCTAGTAAACTCCTAGCAGTTCTCTAGGAGGAGGGGGCAAAGTACATACACCCTACTTATGGAACAGAGATTGGAGAACCTAGGCCCCAAAACCAGCATGCTGGCTTAACTAAAGGTCAATCTAGTAATGGGAAATGAAGGTATGTGCTGACTGCCAGGTAGCAGCCGTGCAGATCTCCTGGATAGGGATGTCCCTGGAAGCAGCCACTGAAGCTGCGGTATGATGGATGGAATGAGCCCTAAGCCCTACAGAAGGCTCCGTAGCGGCAAATCAGGTCGATGCAGGATACAATCCACTTGCCAATCGTCCGCTTTGCTGATGGGTCTGCCAGATGCGGCTTCCGTGCAGGTGACAAATACCTGGAGAACCTCTCCCCGAACTCCAGCCGTGCATTCCTTGTAGTAGCCAAGCCCTCACCTCAGGTCCAGAGTATGAAGCCTGTGCTCAGCCTCAGAGGTGTGGCTAGTTAAGTACACCGGGAGAACACCTGCTTAAGGTGAAAGTCAGACCCTTCGGTAAGAACTTCAGGTTGGGGTGTAGGACAACCTTGTCACAGTGGAAGACTAGGTAAAGTAACTCCAATGGGAGCACCTGGAGCTCACTGATCCTTCTGGCTGACGTGATAGCCACCAGGAAGGGGTCTTCTATGACAGATATGACATCTCACACCTGTGCACTCGTTTGAATGGCTTGCCCATGATTTTTGCCAACACCATCAAGAAGTCCCAAGGTGGTGGTAATTAACACACAGGAGAGGAAGTGAGGTCAAGGCTTTCAAAAGCACGCCAGACCACGTTCTCCTGCACCACTAACGACATACCAGCCTGCGCCTGGTATGCAGAGATGGCTGCCAGGTGCACTTTTAAGGGTCTTCAACCGAAGGCCCAACTGGAAGAGGGATCAAAGGTAACTGAGAATGCTAGCCACTGGGCATGACAGAAGAGCAAGCCCCTAGCCCTGGCACCAAATGGAGAACCTCTTCCATTTTAAGGCATAGCATTTTCAGGTTGACTCTTTCCCAGAAGACCTTACCACAGTTAGGACATCTGAGAGACCCAAGGCCTGGAACTCTAGCCACCCAGGAACCAGGCTGTCAGGTACAAGGATTAAAGGTCCAGACGGAGTACCTTCCCCCTGACTGCATGACAGCAGGTCGGTGTAGAGCTGGACGCCACAGGACCCTGCAGCTGAGGAGACCAAGGTACCAGAACTGGTGGGGCCAGTCCGGAGCCACTAGAATAATTCGAACCTTGGCCCTCCTGGCATTCAGCACTTTGTGCATCAACGAAAAGGCTGGGAAGACATACAAGGGGGCCGGAGTCCGCCTCGAGACAGCATCCCCCTGCAGCGTTCCCTGCCCATGGGGGCGGGCACAATACAGCCTCAGTTTTGCGTACTCCCTTGAGGCAAACAGATCCACCAGGGGAGTATTTCACTGGGAGAACAGGTGGTTCACCACCTGCTGACTGAAAGACCACTCGTGAGACACCTCGCCCACCTGGCTGAGGGCGTCCGCAAGCTGGTTGGAGGCTCTAGCCACATGAATCTCCAGATCGGCATCCAGACTGTGCATGGGGGTCCAGGTGCAGGGTACCTTCTAACATAGCTGAAGGGACTGCATTCTGCCCTGCCTGTTCAGGTACGTGGTCATGGCACAGTTCATCTGGACCTGCATGACCTAACCCCAAACCGATGAAGCAAATGCAGTCAGAGTCAAACGCACTGCATGGAGCTCCCTAGCACAGTGGGAGTCTAGCTCTGCCCTGATGAAGTGGATGAACTGTGAGGGCTGAGTACCGACTTGGCCAGGTTGATGAGCACGCCCAAGAGTTTGCAGATCCAGCATGGGACACCAATGCACCCCAAAAAACCAGTTTCGGAAGCAGAAGTACCTGGACACAATACTCTGGCCTACCGTGGTGTCTGGGACATAAGCCACAGCACCTTGAGGAACTAGGCAATGCCTCCCTGAGGGCGGGCAGCATGTCAGAAGAAGCCACAGACTTTTGCGGCATGGGCCCGGTAGGGCAGGAGAGCCTCAAAGTCAAGAGGCAAACCTCGACCCATGACATCCAACACCCGTCTGTAGTAATAGCTGACCAGGTGTGCCAGAAATGGTAAAGTTGACCCCCCCTCAGGAAACAGAGGCAGAGAGGTAGACACCCCCATACCCCAAACCCTCGCTGGGCAGCCTTGGCCATCAGGGGAGTGCTGTTGTCCCGACCTCCAGATTTCTTAAAGCCCTGGTTGGTAGACTTATATTTAGGCTGTCAGACCTAGGACTGTACCAACTGGGCTGTTGCTTAGGCTGATGGGACCAAAACGGCAGAAACAAAAAAGGGCTTTTCAGCTTCTTACTCTTAGGGTCCTTTTGTGAGGATGTGACAGAGTCCAGGGTGGCACTGGACTTCTCAATTCTTGTGAGGTGTCCCTCCATCCCTGGCCCTAAGAGGCTGGTGCCCTAGAATGGGACATCTGCCAGCTTATGTTGGATAGCTGCCATAAAGGTAGGGATCCTAAGCCAGAATCTGTGGCACACAGCCACTGCCATGGACCGGGCACAACAGTCACCTAAGGCCATCTGGAACTGGTGTTTAGCAAACGCACAGCCCTGGTCTCCAACCACTTTGACTGCGGACTGCCAGCCCGCAGAAAAATGGGAAATGACATGGTCCAGGACCTCCATAAGAGCATGGCTGAAGTTGGCCATCATAACGGTGAAGCTTGCTTGCCTGAGACCCAAGGAGGATGCAGGGTAAATTATTTGGCAGAGTGGTCCATTTTTTTTTATTCCAGGTTCCCCCCCCTCCGGGGGGAGGGGGGGCGCGCTTGTCAACAGACACTGCCCATCCGATGGATGACTGAATCAGACATTAACCCCTCCACTGAGGTGTGATTGGAGAAACTGGGAAGAGACCCAGTCGGAACTGCATACTTGCAGACCACATGGGCGGAAGGCGCAGGACCGAAAATAGCTTCCCTAACTGTAAAGGTCACCCCTTGTGAGTCATCCCAGTCAAGGATCTCTGTCAGGGGTACTTGACCCCATGGACAGAGATAAGACAGAGAAAGATCCCGAAGGAGACTGCACCAGAAGCAAGTTCCTCAAAGGGCTCTGGATCAAAGCTTGGGGTCCTAGAGGTGTGTATGGAGCAGCCAGTGTTCACCACTTTCTTGAACACCACCCTTGGCCCCCTCTCCCCATGGACCACTCTGGATTCACCAGAGTGAGTCATGTCGACAGAAAGATGGCTGGGAAGGCTCGAAGCTGGGCAAGCAGCCTTGGACAGGGCTCCGTGCAAGGTTTGCTTGGGCGGAAGCTCCATCAAGACTGGTGGAGAGGCAGTGGTAAGTTCAACCGGACGAGACTGAACTACAATGGGCCTCACCAGAGTAGATCGCAGGGGCCTGAAGGAGAGACTGACCTTGCTGGAGGACCTACTGCTACAAAATGAGCTCCTTGTAGCACCGCCCAACTTGCGGCAGAGCCTCTAGTCATCTAAGGACGAGGAGGAAAAAGAAGTGTCGACTGCACTTCCTAGGAGACAGAGCAGGAACATCCAGAGACTGGGACCGGGACCAGGTCCACGACCGACGAGTGTGCCACCATTGAGGAGATGCTAGAGCAGGGGCCTTGTATACAAAACGAACTGGGTCCTGCCACAACCGCCCCGAAGGGGGACTCTCCTGGGAGGAGACGGGTCTCAACCAACTTCTCCTTTCCCTAGGAAGAGACTGCTGTAAGGACAGGAGTCTGGGAGAGAGTCATCCCCCAACTAGTCTGAATGCACTGATTGGGTCGACAAAAATCTCAGTCAGCTGGTCGGCCCGCATCTCAGCCAACAAGCCCGACAGGGTCACCATGGAGCTACTTTCCTGCTCTTCGGCCTTGAGAGGATCAACCAAAGCCGAAAGCTCAACAGGCGTTGAGCGGCTGAAGGAATTGAGAGTGGAAGCAGTGTGCCTATTCTCAGTCCCACAACCTGTAGCCATTCTTTTTCAACTTTGTGGATCTGTCCCCTCAGGAAGGGCCCTCCCCAAGGGTATGTAGGGACCGACAGGTCCCCGAATGATCCAAAAAAGGAAGCCCCCACATTGGTGCCAACAGGGAGCTGTGCCAGGGCTAATGAGACTGCATGGCCTGGGTCACCGCCTCTTTAAGAGCAGCCAGCTGAAAGGCCAAACCCACTGCTGAAATGGCTTTGCAGGCATCCTTTGACCGGAAGATCCCGTTTGTCTAGACGGTCAAGGAGGCAGGCGTACCTGCCCTTGAGGGAGAAAGGCAGCAGGGTCTTACACAGGCCACAAGCCTGTGGGTCGTGTTCTGCCCATGGACAATACACACGAGGTGAGAGGGTCAGTATGAGACATCTTTTAGTTGCACGTGATGCACTGTTCAAACTCAGGGTCGGTTCAGGGATCGCAGTGCTCCACCCCCCCTTTTTTAGACACCAAACTACAAGTGGTACAGACCAAATGTGACCTTTCCAAGCGGGCAACATACTGGAGGCGATGTGGGGAACCTGTTGCTACACAGACATTTTGGCAATGTCCTAGGATATCCAACTACTGGGCAAAGCATATAAATCATTTGACTAGACTTTGTAATACTACAGATCAGGTGGGCCCGGAGAACATATTGGGTATCCCTCCAGCAACCTTGCAGGGAAAAAAGGGCTAAGTATTGACAGAATGTTTTAAACAGCCACCTTGAAAGCTATTACAAGGTGCTGGCTCCAGCTGGAACCCCTTCAGTAGCAGAATGGGAGCAAATATTTCAACAATTGCAGAGTATGAGCACATTACCGACTCCTTTCTAAATGGACAAGGCGCTTACAATAACAGGTGAAACAGATGGGATTTATATCAAACAGAACACTGTTGGTGAGAACGGGACGAGAAGATAAACATAGGGAAAAGTCTTGGTGTAATCACACAGTTGGGTGGGTGGGTTTGAACCTTCAATGTTGAAAGTGTTTTCTCTCGAACATATGAAGGAGAGGGAAGCCTCTGAAGGCACTGACAGCATATCTGTCTTGGTTTTCATTTTCATTTATACGTTTATTATAGATTAGAAGTTCTGGAGGATATGGGGACCAAGCAGGGAGGGGTAATGGACAGGTGCACGGGATTGGGCTAGCCTCAGGAGGGGCTGGAAGGTTGTCCTGTTAAATGCCCAGAGTCTGGGAAATAAGATGCTGGAGCTGCATTCAATGTTGGTGGAAGGGGGAGTGGATGCAGTCACGGAAACTTGGACCACCCAGCACCACGACTGGGACATGAAGATCCTTGGGTATAGCACACTTAGGAAAGATAGGCCAGGGGGTGGGGGTGTTAACGCTGTTTGTCAAGGATGGGACAGTGTGCTGCAGGAAGGATGGTGCAGAGGCGATTTGGGCCTCATTACAGGATAGTGGGGGGAGGAGTGTTAAGACTGAGTGGTACACAGGCCACCGAACCAATGGGAACAAAAGGAGGAGAGGGGTCTAATCGAGAACTGGGAGAGAAATTGCAGTAGGGTAAAATGAGGGGTTGTGATTTTAAGGGATTTTTACATGCCAGGAGTGGACTGGAGGTACATGGCATCTTCTTCACCAAAGAACAGAGGGTGCTCTACGTCTTTCAGAATGAGTTCCTGATTCAGCTGGCAGAAGAGCAGACTAGGGAAGGTAGCATCCTGGACCTTGGCCTAGCAAATGGGGAGCTGGTTAGGACCAGACTGTGGAAGCCCCCTGGCTGGTAACGATCACTCCACGTTATAGTTTAACTTTGACATGGGGAGGGAAATGGACCCGGACAACCACAGTAGTGGATTTCAGGAGGGCCAACTTCAGGGAGATGGCAGGCATACTCAGGGGACATAGTCTTACTGAGACCGGTATGGATGTAGAGAGGAAATGGGAAATCCTGAAGCAGGGCATACTGGAGGTGACAAAACCTGTGCCAGGACACAAAACAAGATGTCCAGATCCAGGAAACTGTGCTGTGGACTAGGGAGGTACAGGAGGAAGTGAGGGGAAAAAAGGATGACATTTAGAAAGTTCAAATGCTCCCGAAGTGTGGAGGATTGGGAGAAGTACCTAAGGGTTTCCAGGGAAGTTACAAGGAAGGTTATGAGGGCAAAGGCAGAAAAGGAGCTCAGACTAGCAAGAGGGATCAGGGATGGGGAAAAGGAATTCTTTAGGCATGTGAAGGAAAGGAGGGAGGGGCAGATTAGTAAGTGGAGGCAAGGGAATGGATGGGTGGAGGGGTTTAGGAGCAGGCTGAAGTGTTGAACGACTACTTAAGCTCGATATACACTAGGGAAAGGGATGGGCCACTGCCTCAGGGAGGGAGTGGAATGGGGCGCATATTTTGGGGTGCTCTCATGGATGTGGAAATCCAGGAAGGGAGGGTGTGGAAGGCTCTTAAGTTCTTGAGGACAGATAAAGCCCCAGGGCCAGATGGCATTCACCCCAGGGTTCTGAAAGAGCCATCAGATGTCTTGGTGCCCCCTTTGACGGAATTATTTAATTCCTCCCTCAGAACAGGATGTGTCTCTTTAGACTAGAGGTTGGTCAACGTTGCACCCCTCCACAAGAGCAGACCTTGGGATGATTCAGGGAACTACAGGCTGGTCAACCTGACATCCATTGTGGGGAAGGCGATGGAGGGCATCTTGAAGGAGCGGTTGGTGGAGTTTCTGTAGAAAGTAGTTACGTTGGAACATACTGCAACAGATCTTAGAGAGAAGCTCTTGTAGTAGGTAGCACCGGTAGGACTGAAGCTGGCTGGTGCCATGACCCTATGGAAAACTTCTAGCCAGCAGTACAGAGTGGAGACTGCCCGCCGGCACTGGCCTGCCCCCAGCATCACCCCAGTTCTCCTGCCGGAGACTCTGGCATCGTGGATGGAAGATAGTCTGTAATAGAGAACCAAGGACAGCTCCACACAGGGCAACAAACTGATTGCTGAAATAGGAATGCAGAGAATCCTCAAGAGGGAAGGTGGTTGGGGAAGCAGCACCTGCTGCAAGAGCTTCTCTCAAAGATCTACTGTTATGGTAAGTTCTTACGTAACTATATTATCTTACTTCGAATCAGCCCTTGCAGCAGGTAACACCAGTAGGACCAAGTCCCAAGCAGTAGAGAGATCCAGAACAGATACAGGGTGGAGGAAGCAGAAAGGAAAGAGGATGATACTCTCAAGACAGCAGTCCTTGCAGGACAGCAAGTCCGAAGCCCACTCTGCGTCTGGAGGCGATGTCTAATGACGACTGTGTGGACAGAGTTCCAGGTGGCGGCTGCGCATATGTCTGCTGCAGACGGGTTCTTTAAAGTGGCAAATTATGCCGCTACTCCCCTTGTGGAGTGACCCTTCACTGAGCCCCGTAAAGGTTTGTTCCATTTCTGATAACATAGAAATGCAACTAACCAGCCATTTCGAGAGTGTTTATTTGGACACAGGTGCCCCACAAATTCTGGAGGCAAACTAAACAAATAGCTGGTCGGAACGCCTGAGCTCGTGTTCTGAAAAGGTAATATTGCATGAAATGATGAACATCTAATGTGTGAAAGAGAGCCTCATCTGAGTGTTCCAGATAATAAACAGGAAGGTGTATGTCCTGGTTCATAGTCAGTTCAGAAACCACCTTCTGAAAGAACTTAGGATTGGTCTGCAAGGACACCCAGTCCCTGTGGACCACTAAATAGGGCTCATTACACAGAGTCTGTAGCTCAGAGATTCTCCAAGCCGAATTAACAGCAACCAAAAATAACGCTTTCAAAGAGAGAAGGCGTAGCTCGCAGTCTGCGGCTGCCTCAAATAGGGACAAAGCGAGTTTCTCCAGCACGAACAAGAGGTCCCAAGGGGGGACAGGTCCCAGATGGGAGGGTTTTAGGTGGAGAATGCCACACAGGAAAGTGTACCAGTCCATCTGTGCCACAGCTTTACCTTGAACAAGCGCATGGTAGGCAGAAACTGCAGACAAACAGACCTGAATGGACGAGTAGCTCAAACCCAAGTCCAACAGCGACAACAGGTACTAGAGGATTGAGCTCACCGGACAGATCAAGGGGTCTAGTCAGCAGGCGGTAGCCCAGAGGCACAAATGCTTCCATTTCGTGGTGTAGGTGGCACTGGTTGAAGGCTTTCTAGCAGCCACCAAAATGTTAGCAACTCTGTCAGAGACTCTGAAGCTTGACACGGCTAGGTCCTTAGGAGCCATGCATGAAGATGCAATGACCTCAAATCTGGGAGCACATGCCCCGCTGTCCTGAGACAGCAAGTGGGCTCAGTGGCAGTTAGACTGCCAGCTGTTGCAGCAGGGGAACCAAATCTGCAGTGGCCACAACAGGGCCAGCAGAATAATTTCCATCCCCCCCACCTGCAGTTTGAGAAGTACTCTGCAGGACTGGGGAGGGAAAGTGTAGAGAAACCTTCCCTTTCAAGAGAGGGACAATGCGTATCACAGAGCACACCAGGCCCAGGATCTCACGAGCAGCAATTAGGCAGCTTTGCATTGATAGGGGATGCAAAGAGGTCCACTTCTGGTCTGCCCCACCTGTCGAGATCTTCTATAACAGACTGCTGAAAGCCCACTCATGCCCTCTGGACTGTGGTCCTGCTGAGTGCATTGGCCAGGGCGTTTTGTGCACCTGGGATGTGAACTGCTGAAATATCCAAATGGTGGTCTGTGGCCCAGTTCCATACCAGCACTGCCTTCGCGGCAGAGGGAGTACAAGTGGGTGCCACCCTGCTTGTTGAGTTAACACCACCGCCATGGTGTCAGCCTGTATCAGGTGGTGTCCCAGGAGCAGTGCAGTGCGCAGCGCCTGTAAGGCATAGAGGATCACCCTCGTCTCTAGGACACTGATGTGTAAGAGCCCTTCGGACTTGGACCAAGTCCCCAGAGTCCTATGGGCGCCCAAATGTGTGCCACAACCCGTGCCAGATGAAGCCATTGAAAAGATTTGGGCCGGCAGTGTTCTCTGGAAGGGTAGGCCCTTAGAGATATGACGATATTATCCACCAGTCGGGCTCCTAACAGACCGGTTCCAGGATAGAGACCGTTTGGTCCAGGCCGTCCCATCGTTTGTCCCACTGGACTGTGTTCACTGAATTGTCCTCATATGCTGTCTGGCCAGTGAAACATCCTGGCTGGTGCTCTTGTGAGGGACGAGGTGTGGCGGGCTAGACTGCAGAGACGACCTGACCTGTCCTCCAGGAGGAAGTCCTTCCCTAGAGTGGTGTTGAATATTGTCCCGATAAACTGGAGGCATTGGGTCAGGTGCAAAGTTGACTTTGCTGCGTTTATGGTGATTCCTAGTTCCGACGAAAGAACAGTAGTCGTCTATTGTATGCTGCAGCTGCTCCCTAGACAGGGCCACTAGGAGCCAATCATCCAAGTATAGGAAAATGTAGTGGCCCTTCCTCCAAAGGGCTGCTGCGACTACCGACAGACACTTGGTAAAGACCCTTGGGGTTGAGGATAGGCTGAAGAGCAACACCCTGAATTGGTAGTGCCTCCCCTGAAACCTGAACCTGAGGAGTCTCCTGCGAGACTTGGCTATTAGGATGTGTAGATAGGTGTCCTGCATATCCAGTGATGCTAGCCAATCTCCCTGATGAAGCAAGGGCAGTAAGCCCTGCAGCGTTACCATCCGGAAACTTCTGTTTCGACAAACTGGTTGAGGACACTGGGGACAAAGATGTGGCGTAGGTCCCCCGTTTTCTTGGGCATGAGGGAAAAAAGTGAATAAAACCCTGTTTGCTGTTGGGAGGCCAGCACTGGCTCTATTGCGCTCTTGACCAAAAGAGCCTGAATTTCCTCCTGAATTAGCTCAAGCCAGGGAACAATGGGAATGGAGTGGTGGCCCGTTCGGAGGCATCTGCAGAAATTCGATAGAGTGCCCTCT
The DNA here is from genome assembly GCA_016271365.2 of Neoceratodus forsteri. Classification (NCBI taxonomy): domain Eukaryota; kingdom Metazoa; phylum Chordata; order Ceratodontiformes; family Ceratodontidae; genus Neoceratodus; species Neoceratodus forsteri. Next base: position 171,434,598 of record CM057449.1, on the reverse strand, counting down.
ATCATTTGTAGAACCCATTGGTCGGTGACCTTTTGCCAACCCTGGCCATAAAGAGAAAAGCGACAGACTGCCTCCTCCGGCAGGCCTACGGAAGGCAGAGGGTTCAGCAAAGAGTCAGGCTGTGGTGGGAGAGGGAAGATTGGTCTGGGCTGGTTTGGTGGCCCTAGACCTGGAGCCTGTTGTGCTTCGTGAGGAGCCCTTACGACGGTAGCCATCTCTTTGCTGGTGCTGTGGCTGGTATATGGGTTGCTGTTCAGCTTTTCCACAAAGCTGGTGCTTCCGAAAGGACCTTTGTTTCAGCTTGTACATAAAATGCACCAAACAAATGGGCCTTGCCCGAATACTGTTACTTTGTGATCTTCTCAAAATCTTCACCAAAATGGACAGAGCCTTTGAACGGTGTGTCCAAGATACTGGCCTGGACATCTTGGGCAAAGCTAGATACTTGAGCCAGGAATGGCGTCCGACACATACATCCGTGGCTGTCGCCCATACAGCTGTGTCCGCCGAGATAAGCTGACCGTAGGACATGTGTGCAGACATCTGAGCCTGTTTGTAGAAGCTTCTCCAGTTCAGTTTTCTGAGGGCAGTCCAGAATTTCCTTTACTATGTCCATTCTCTGCTCCCAAAGGACGTTTTGGAACTGCAACATATGTGTCAGGAAATTAAGGGATCTTATGATGTATTTTGCTGAGAAGTAGACCTTACACCCCATAGCATCCAACTGTTTAGACTCCGATCTGGAGGTTGTGTGCTAAGGTGCAGTGGCCTCTGGGATCTGTCGTGGGCGGCCGGCATTACGATAGTCTGCTGTGGGCTACTCGCCCAGGAAGGGTTCCCTCCTTTGAGGCCTTACATAGGTGATCTGCCTTTTTGGGCACGGGGAGGGGGTGTAAGGGCGTTTCCAGGCCACCCTGGTGACATCTAGAATTGTGTCTACCAAGGGCAGGATCACTGCAGGCTTTGGATCTTTTTGGCTTAGATACTTCGCAGGGTCGAGGTTCTCTGTGTCCTAGCCCATATTCTCCTGTGTGGTGCATTATCTCCATAAAGGAGGGGTCATCCAGACAGGGCTTGGGAGTGTCTCTTGGGTCTGTGGGAGGAAGACCCCCAGCAGATGAGGGTAACGAGGAGGAAGAGACCAAGGAATGCTCAGATTCCACTGAGGAGGACCGGAACCTGGTACTCCAGTGTCTGCGCTTGTGGCACTCAGTGGAGCAGGAGGAACTGCGGCTCCTAGTCTTCAAACATCACTTGTGGTCTGCGTAACCCTTGCCCGAGATGGGTGGGGACTCCCTCAAGGGTTGAGCCCGATTCCCAAGGGAAGAGTCCTCTGCTCGAGCTGGTCTTAGTGGAAGGAGATCCACCTTAATGGTCTCTCACCAATAAACAAACAGGTCCATCACCTGTGACAAGTGAAGCCTTGGCTCCAGGTCAGCAGTCAGCCTGGTGACGGCTCAGTTTCTCAGTTCAGTAGCTGGACGCATCCGGGGGGGGATGCCAGTACAGTGGGAGGGAGTCAGACATCGGTAGTCGAAGCTTGTCTAAGGCTGACTGGTGGTCCCTGGTAGGGCTGGGTCCCGAGTGTTCATCAGCCAATGGTGGGGGGGAAGCGGACAATGGCAGGGACTGGGCCGACGGCGGGGCCGAAGCAGCAATGACAAGAGTGTCATCGGTGGGCATCTCCCACGGGCGACAGTTTATCTGCCAAATATTTGTCGGATGTTGGCTTGTGCATCCAAGGGGACTGTGATGCTGTTCTCCCCGAGGCATGCCCCAAGGGATTGTGTTTGTCCCGGGAGTCCACACCACAGAGAGGCCAACCGGGGAGACATGGACGTTGGTCATGAGAATCAGCCCGACGCCTGAGACGGACCAGACGTGTTCAGAGTGGTAGTCAGAGGCCTGATCATGCGGCCGGACTTTGAGCAGCTGTAAGGCTGGGCCCGAGGACCCAAAGCCATGATCCTTACCTCCAGACGCCCTGATCAGGGCAGGTGGCTTCAGTACCGCTAGCGGGGAGCATGTCACCTAAGATGCAGAGTCCAAGCTACTCTGTGAGGTGGAGCAGGAGCTGGAAGGCCTGGACTTAGAGGGTGGTCTCTCCTTTTCCCTCTCTTTATGATGGTGCTTCCCAGAGTATTTTTGCGTGAAGAACCTCCGAGAAGAGGAATCTTTCTGCACTGTAACAAGTTTTTGCTCTGTGAGGAAAGCTTGAAGGGTCTTTTGGCGGAGAATTCGACCTGCTGTTGAATTTCTGACAGTGCGGACAGGCCTTGGTGTCATGGATGGGGCCTAGGCACAGGAGGCAGGCAGTATGTCCATTCTTTGACAGAATTTGCTTGCTGAAGACACACTTCGATTAGCACCATTCAATGGAGGATGTCTGAGAAGACATACAGAACAGTAAGGCAGGAAAAAGCAACTTTTTTGCTGAAAGAAAAAAAACTACCGCCAATATGGCAGTCGAACGATGCGAGAGGCGTCCATGAGTCAATGTACACAAGTCAACGCGGAAAGAACTGAGGTGACGCTTCGGGACCCCCTCTCTTTATGGCGGGTATGACGCTTAGGCAAGGCAATCCCCACTTTGTACTGCTAGCTAGAAGTTTGCTATGTGTGCCCTCTATCCCTCCTGAGCCTGGGGAGCTACACAACTATCTGTACCCTCCTCCAGTATAGTACTTACTACCCCCCTTGTTAGTTTATTATATATTATCTTTTTTTCTACTCTATGTATTATCATGTACTGCCGTTGAGCTGTGTTCAGTCTATAGACATAGAATACCTCGACTCCCTTTGTTGTGTTGTATACTACAACTTGTCTGCTTGCCTAGCCTTGCTTGAGCCCGACCTGTACCTCTCACCTATGTAGAGCCTGTGGCTCCTGACTAATCTTTACTTTGTATTCCATTTTCCTTGACTTGTATTTTGTTTACCTGTATGCTCCAACTCTCCCGGGTTGCACCTGAAAATAGGCACTTGGTTGTCTACCGTGCTTACCTGGTTAACAAAAAGCAAATAAATGGGGCCCTGGTGCCCGACGGCTTCAATCCTACCAGTGTTACCTGCTGCAAGAGCTGACTCTCTAAAGATCAACGGTTCTCAGGATGCTAACTAACATGGGTTTATCTGGGGAAATTGTGTCAAACAAACCTAACTGAATTTTATAACTGGGTGACAAGGGCCATGGATTGGGGGGGGGGGCAAGTTGATGTGCTCTACCTGGACTTCAGCAAGGTTTTAGAGTCCATCCCGCATGGTAGGCTACTTTGGAAATTGAGGGGGGTGGGGTGAGGGCGAAGTCGGTAGAGTGGGTGGCAAATTGGCTTAGTAACAGACAGCAAAGGGTGGTGGTTGGGGGCAAAGTCTCGACACCTAGAGGTCATCAGCGGGGTCCCACAGGGTCTGTATTTGGTCCTTTCCTTTTTAATGTACACATTGGAAGAGAGAAGGGACCAGGGGGCCATGATAGAGGTCTTCAAGTACATGAAGGGTTAAATAGGGAGAAGCAGTCAAGGTGTCTAAGGGGGGCCGCAAGAACTAGGAGGAAGGGGGTGGAAGCGAAGGGGAGATCTAGGAGAGAAAGGAGGAGGTGCTACTCACCAAGAGGTGGTGGAGCCATGGAATGCGCTGCCCAGGGGGCTGGTGGAGGGGTTCAAGAGAAGGTGGGACAGGTACAGGGGAAGGGTTCTGGATGCAAAGACCTGTGCAGTGGGAATATCCGGAACTGGGGAGGGACAAGCCAAAGAGGACGAGGGGGGCAACAAGGTCAGCTCCCAGGGTGGGGGCCTGACCAAACAAGCAGACACAAAAGACTGTTAGGACTATTCTGCTGCCATTTTAGTATGTTAGTGTGTACATTTCGGACACTGGGGAGGGCGTTGGTAGTAAAATGAGTATTCTCTGATGACATTAAAGTGGGGGCAGTGGTTAATAGTGAAGAGGGTAGGAGAGCAATACAGGATGATCTGGACAGGCTGGAAAACTGGGCCCACACATGGCAGTTGGGGTTTAATGCACAAAAATGTAGCGTTTGGCACCTAGGTGTCAGGAATCCTGGGTAAGCCTACCACTTGGGAGATATACAGCTGACTGTAGTGACGGTAGCAAGGGACCTAGGAGTGATGATTGATACTAAAGGGAACCACTCAGCAGTGCAAGAGAGCAGCAGCTAAGGCTAACTAGATGCTTGGGTGTATTGCCAGGGGAATTTCGTCCAGGGGAAGGGAAGTTATACTGCCCTTGTACACCGCCTTGGTGAGGCCACAGCTGGAGTACTGTGGTCAGTTCTGGCGATCACGCCTAAAAAAAAGCACATCGCACTGTTGGAGAGAGTCCAGAGAAGGGTCATGAAGATGATTAGTGGCCTGGAGGCGTTGGCATACGAGGACAGACTTAGGGAGCTGAACATTTTACTCTCTGGAGGACAGGAGGGATAGAGAGGACATGATAGAGACCTTCAAGTACTTGAAGGGGCTCAACAAGGGGAATGAGGGTCTATTGAAATTGAAGGATGAGGGGATATAGCCTGAAGTTAGAAGGAGATGGTACAGAAGGGAGGCAAGGGGCATTATTTCACAGAGAAGGTGGTGGCGCCCTGAAATGCCCTGCCAGATCATCTGGCAAAAATGGGAACTGAGGATGGTTTCAAGAGGGTCTGGGATAGGCTCAGGGGTAAGGTTAAAAAGGGGGGGTAGGAGGCTGGGAATCAAGGAGGGGGGGTGATGCCGCTACTGTGCATTACCAGTGTGCTGTGACAGGCACACTCAATAGGCCGAAGGGCCTAATCTGTTGGCATCTATGTATACACACACGTGGTTTCTTGTAGTTATTCAAAGATATCAGATTTATCTATGCTACTTATGGGCATGGATTTAGAGCTGTCCAGTTTTTCTTGACATATTGTATATGTACATTACTATGATTTGGTTCTAACCCCTAACATTATAGGAGAGAGGGCTCGGAATATGTACATTACTTCTGGATGTATAATGTGCCTCTGTCATATGCCTGTACCTGGTATGATAATTTCAATAAAGTATATATAACAAAAAAAAAAACAGGAGAATATCGCCAGAAGACACAAGTAGAAGAAATGGGCCTACACCGCACAGCACAGCAAATGAGTGTCATCAAGGCACAAGTCAGGAAGTACAGCAAGACCACTAGTTGCAAAAGCGTTTTATAGCAATAACCGTAAATTAAAAATTGCTAAATATAACTATTTACAAAGGCAGTACAAACAGAAAAAAAGTTACTCTCCAGCAAAAATATTGCTGCACTTATAACAAGTATTTGCCTAACATTAACTTCTGCACCCTAAGCTAGTTACGGAGACCTCCTGTTTCACAAAATGTTCCTGTCAGTTTCTTCACAGTGTAGGCTTGCAAACAGAACAGGGTCCCAAGCTGACCACCTGCTGACAGCTTGCTAAAAAACAACATGAGCATCCCCCCTCCACAGAGTGATACCGATGACCCTTATGCTGGTCTATCCCAAATACCAAACTGTTTATACAAAGTCTTAAGCCACAACAGTTCTAGTGATATTTCGACATGCAGCTGGTAATAGCTTTTATAAACCATCGTATAACGGTTTTAAATATTTTATAGTATACCGATTAACCAATAATTGTTTATTTTCAAATAATGATGTAGTAGTGGCTACTAAAATGGAAAAACAAGAAAATCAGTCTAGCCAGAAGGGAACACCTAGGAGGTACACATCATTCAACTATGGCTCTTCAAAGCTTAATCCACAACAATTGACTATTCCACAAACCATGATTCCTGGTTGACATTGACCGCTGCAGAAGTGAGGAATCATGTTACTATTCTGTAACTGGCAGAGGAACTTCAAGGTGAAGGAGACTCCCCAGCTATTCTACCACAGACACTGTCGAAGCATATTTAGAACGAAAAGGGACCTGAAGTCACAAACGAAAAGCAGAAAGTAGTGCACCAGAAGCAGCAGCAGGAAACAGCTGTCAAACTAAGGGTCAAAACAGACCATTACCTTCAGAGTCCAGGATCTGTGTGACTGAGCGCATCTTCTGTAAAAAGGAAAGGTACCAAAAAGGGACACGCACAACAGAATCTTTGGTAAAAGCTACACAACTGAGATGAAACTCTGCCTATCTGCAATTATAAAAAAGGATGACAATATATTAGCAATTACGAGCAACAGATAGTAGCAGAGGCACATTATCACTGGAGTTGCTACAAAGCATATACAAGAAACCCAAATCTTCACTGAACAGGTAACCAAATATTGAATGCAGTAGATAGACGGTGATATACAGAACGCAAACACAGATCAGTCATATGTTGAACTGTTCTAACATCAGAGGAGTCTATACCTTTCCCAGATGTGACAACATTGAACAGTTTAACAAAACTTGCCAATATTATGCAATCGAAAGGTTATCTACCATGAAAGAATCAGCATGAAAGCACATCCGTTGTAAATTGGATTTGGAAGCAGTCTGCGTATATTCCGTGACGAGAAAGGAAAACTGCTGGGGTTACTTAACAGTATGAGTCTATGACCTTCCAAAGAAGTATCAAACAGCGAGGCAGGAATTGCTGTCATGGAAATCCAAACAGACATCAGCAAAACCATTCACCGAGCATCACATATAAGAACAGCAATTAGAAACACGGAGAAAACAACCCAGTGGACCTTATCCTTCAGATTTCATCAAGGAGTCGCTAGTTGTTCCCACAGAACTCTGGTGTTTATTTCCATGGCCTCCTCACAGGTAAACCTGAGCACACGTCCATCCCAAATGGTCAATATGCTGACTGACTCCTTTAGCGAAGATATTATACATGCTGTGAACAATGGACAACAAACCACCAGAACATATACTGCTGTCATATGGGGTGAAAACTCACTGGAAATGTACAGCTTGTCCAAACTCTGATCAGATTTGTATATAGCGTATCCTATTCCCAACTGGAGGAAAATGAGCTCTATGCCTGCAGAAACTAGCAGCAGCTTTGAATCAAAGTCTACCTTCCAGAAAGTAGACAGCCATATATATTCACAAACAGCCTGGGACAATATTGATCGCCTTTAAGAAATCCTCACAGGGGCTGGGACAACCCGAGTGAATGGCATTGCTGTGCAGTCTGCAGTCTAAGGACCTCATCCCATGAGAATTGTTCTTCCTGATGTTGAAAAACTGAAGCAGCGTACCGTGTCTACTGACAGCAAACAGATACCAACTTGCACAGCAGGGAAACGATTGGGACCACAGCAATTACAAATTACCAAAGATGACAGACAGGAACAAGAAAAGACGGCACCAACAGCCAAAAGGCAAGGACTTGATCTGGATACTTACAAGACAAGCAGACACTCCGAGTCAGATAATTCCAAGCTGGACAGGTTTTAACATCAGCACACACAACCTGATCACTGTATCCCCAGACATAAGATACCTGCCCACAGTTAAGGCAACAGCAACCTAAATGTCAACAGTAATTTAAATACTCAACCAGTCTGAATGGACGCTGAAAGAACTACACCTAAAAAAAGATTGTTGTAGTTTTGGATCAAGCACTATATGTAAAAGCTACGAGATTACATGGAAGCACAGACAAATATATGCAAACATACTTCGACTGGGCACATTTCACACCATCTTAAACCTCCTAGTCATCCTTGGCAAACTTTCAGAATGCTGGTCTGCGTGACCTCTGCACTAAATCCGGAATCACCGAGGGTTCAGTATCTGGCGTGCTTGATGGCAAGATGTATAATCTTGCAGTCAGAGAACACAAATACATATATGAAGCACTACTCTATGTGGCCTTAAAGGGATTTATTCCATGGATGGAAGCAAAGCACCCAAACCAGATGTACTCAGTCCATGCATTGCTGGAACAAATTAATGATTTACATGGTGATCTGTGCCAGGAGAACTTACATGGACTGTTCAAACATAAAGATCGGACATTTGCTGGTACTATGAAATCATATCTAGAATAACTGTGCCACAGCAATGGGAACTTGTCTGCCTTCTGTGTCTCATACACCGACGTGGTTGGCGATATAATTTTGGAACTGCTCAGAACATCAAGGGATGGCAATTCACATTTGTATCTCTGCTATTCGGGAAAGGATTCTATGGTATTTAGCCTATGATCCACAAAACTATGCAAGGTATCTACCAGCATACTATGCACAGACAAACCTCCCAGAGAACCCCCAAGTCGACAAGCACTTTACCAATAGAGGTTTATCTGTACAACTCACAGATGACAACCTGATTTGGACGCGTCACTGTAGAGCACACAATACAGGTTACTGTTAAGACACTCAAACTGGTGGAACAACAAAGTTCAGCCACAAGTCAGGAACAGTAAACTGGTTCTACCCGACAGCTGAACACTGCAGTGCTTTTTTGAGTCAGCCGAGAGACATTGTACAGGTGAACAGATCTGACTCATCATGCAGAGCTACAGAAACCTCGGATTGAGGAGGATGAGAGGCTGTATTTGCTGTTGTGGAGATATCCAAGAACAGGATCAATCCATCGGAAGAAAATCAAGAGCTTGTAAGCATCTCAGCCACAGCAGCCCCAAAAGATGTTGAGAGACCCGATTCATGTGCATGCAACAGGAGAGCGGGCCTATCAGACCTTCAAACCAAAAAGGCTTGAATCAAATTCAAAGAAAATTTCATGACCCATGAAAAAGAACATGCTGAAAACCTTCACAAGCTTACGTAAAAAGAAGCATTGTACAGAGCAGTGGGAAGTCCATCATTCTGAAGACAGATCACTTTTTGGTCAGATGATTGTTATCACTCAAAGTCAAACCTTCAGATGAAAAAGGTTATTTTCCGAGACACTCTGGCCATACCAGAAAGTCTTCCCACGAAAACCACCAAAGTTGTTCTGGCAACAAGCCTTCAGAAAACTGCAGCACCTGCAGAAATACCAGACTGTTCAGCAACAGTGAATGATGGAATGAGCCTTGTACAGAAGGTGAGAAATGACCGAGCTACATTTGGAGATGCTGCAGCCTCCATTCACTTCATAGCTCTTAAAGAAGGATCACGGAGCACCAGAATTAATATTGTGTTCGATACCTACTGAGAGACGTCGATTAAGAACATTGAAAGAACACACAGGGGAGAAGAACAAGGATTGCAAAAGATGATCACAGAAACATCAGACAGTGGAGGCTATTCTGAAAAAACAAGGTAAATAAAAGCAGTCTGATCAAGTTTCTGGTAAGCGAGTGGCAGAAGACAAAGTACACAGATAAGCTGATGGGGAAGTGTCTGTCACTCATCTTGAAAAGTGCTGGAAGATAACTGACAAGGGCAGTGAAGAGGTACCAGTGCTAGAGAGACACGAGGAGACAGGATGCCTACTTCATGCTGCAGAAGGTGCTATTCAGTGATAATCAGCTCAGAGGACACATGTTTTAATCCTCTGGCTCACATTCAATGATCACATCAATGCTTCTCTGTACCAGAAATGTGGCACTACATCACACGTTTGGTTGATACTGGTAAAGTAGCTGCGGCTATTGGATCTGATGTTTGCAAGGCACTTAGAGATGCAAGCATACACTGGCTGCGATACAGCAGAAGAAGAATTAGCATTTATATAGCACTTTTCATACACAGTATCCCAAAGCGCTTTACAAGCAATGCTAGACAAGTAGGGAAGTGACTGTGTGGTGGCGGCCATATCGCACATCACCCACACACAGCCTGGATAATTGCATGAACCGGTTTATGGGAAGGGGAATGTTGGCCAGGACACCGGGAATGTTCCCTGCTCTTTGCAAAGAGTGCCCTGGGTTCTTTTACTTCCACCTCGACAACAGTAAGTGCTTTTGCTAGGAAAGGCAAGGACTGTGCACTTCAAATTCACAAAAAAGGAAACTATGCCAGGGAAGTTTTAGTAGAACTTGGAAAAGACTGCTACCTAACTCCACAACTTCATGCCAAGTTGGAGAAATTGATTTACTACATGTTTGCAGCCAAACTCATAACTGAAACTGATGAGCTGAGATACAGTACGTTTTGTCAGAGAAAAGGACTTGAATCACACCAGTTACCACCATGCATAGACAGTCCTCCAAAAGTACTCCCCAGAGCAAATTACCATGCTGCGATCTGGAAAAGGGGTCTTCAAAACAACCCTGTAACTCCTGATCCAATGGGAAAGGAATGGAAACTGGAAAGGCATGAAGGTCAAAGGTATCTCCTCACTGACCGGATGGATGGATGGTGCCCCAGCACCAGCACCAGAGGCTGCATTGGATCTTTCATGCACATGTAGCCACTCCTGCAAGCTGCCCTCTTGCATTTGCTTAGTGAATGGCCCAAAGTGCACAGACGTACAGACTAAGGGACTGTGCCAATCAGACATGCAATAAGGGCTGTGAATCACAAGGAAATCCAGAAGATGACCCCTATGATGAGGACTATGATTACTAAATGTATGTGTGATTCATGTGAAAATGCATGAACTCTTGGGAAACAAGTATCCGTTATGCTCATTCTGCAATTTGTTTTCTCAAAATTATATACACATTCATTTTAGGTATCAATTATAACCCCCATTCTGGGCCATCTGGCCTGATAGTGTTTTTGGCATTTTACTGTTTCCTAGTTAAGTGTAAATGGACCCATTTAAAAATGTTACCCATGTTTTAAGTTGTTTATAGAATCCAAGTTTGTAATAGTGTTCGAAAAAATAAACACGTGAATAATACACTGATTAATGTTAATGACCTAATTTGTCACCAAAACAATATTGCTTCTATTATAAAGGTTAGTTTTATAGTATGTGCCATATCTAGCAAGAAGTAATCACAAATGTGTTTTTGTGATTAAATGTTTTAAATACGATTTTTAGTTGGCGCATGCTTAAATACAAACTTCCAGTGCTTGGCGAACCTCTCCGGGGGTGGGTATACATTTGGTGTGAACACACAAAGCTACTAGACCCACAATGCCGTCACATTTGTTATCTAGAGATATTGGGCTTTCAAAAAAGCCACCATGAGCATCTGCCCCCCCCCCCCCCCAAAGTGGTACCGATTACCCCTTTTGGGGGGCTCTGACTCATATCAAGTCATCACAGGTGCTGAAAAGAAAACATTACTCACTGTAGTAATATTTCTTCCAAGGTATTCTTCAGTATGCTTGACAGGTACAGTTTGCCAGCTGGGTTCAGCCACCCCAGAGGAGTTAATGCTAATCATTTTTGGCATCAGCCAATCGGGTGTAAGAGCAGGAAGAGAGTGCTGCCTGAGCTAGAGTGGGTGGTCAGTCAGATTAATTTTGAAGCTAAAGGGCAAAAGGCCCCAACAGTACATATCGAAATTACCAAAATATAGGAAGAATACATAAGAACTAGAAAACACCCAGAACTATAAAGCTCTAATTATAAAGTTCAAACTTTTGCCCAAAATATGGACTGTGCAACTACCAAGCCAGGCTATGTAGGGTACAGGATGAGTGGGAGGGGTCAAGCATACTGAAAAATACCTTGGAATAAATAATATTACCACAATAAGTAATTTTTCTTTTCACTCCAGGAATTCTTCAGAATGCTTGTAAGGTACAGACTACAAAGCAGTGCAGCTGGGAGGCAGGCACAGAATCTATTCTGGAAAGAGGTTCTGTAGCACTGCTGTGCCAAATTTGGCATCTGTACATTAAACTAGTAGTGTTTTGTGAAAGTCTGTACAGTCTTCCAGGTAACTGCTTTGCAGATGTCCAGCAAGGATATGTCCCTGCAACTGCCACAGAGGCTGCTGTGCCCTTAGTAGAGTGGGCCCTGAGGGGGCCGCTTATCAGCCTTACTGTAACAGAACTGAATGTAAAAGACAATAGAACTAGACATGGTCCTTTAAGAGGTAGGACTGCCTTTCCCCACCTTGCCATAGGTAAGGAAAAGCAGAGTATGCAAAGCCCTGAGCTGCTTGGTGTGCTCCAGGTAGTAAGGTCAGCGCCCTTCTCACCTCTAAACTATGGAGCTTTCCCTCACCAAGAGTGGATTTGTTTGTGAAGAAAACAGGAAGTGTTATGGACTGGTTCAGACAGAACTCTGATAGCACCTTTGGAAGGAATTTATTTGTCCTGAGAACTACTTTATCCTTGTGGGAGATAATGTAGTTAGGTTCAGTGCAGAGAGCCTGCAGCTCTGAAATTCTTCTAGCAGAGGTAACTGCCACCAAAAAGGCGGTTTTCCAATCAATCAATGTACTTTAGCTCTGCTGTGGACATGGGCTCAAAAGGGGGCTCCATGAGTTTAGCTACGCAGAGGTTCAAGTCCCAGGGAAGAATAGGTTCCCTATGAGGGAGTTGAAGATGTAACAGGCCCTTGAAACATTTCTTAATGATGGGATGGGAAATTAAAGACTTCTTACCAGCCGAAATAAGCAGATGGACTTTCAAAGATGAGGCACATAGGCCAGAGGCCTGTAGATGCACCAAGCAGTCAAGCACTGAAGAGGAGAGACGCGCTTTCAGTCAGTGAATACGCCTGTCCTTAACACCCCAGAGAAAATGTTTTCCATTTTGAAGCATAGGTTTTTTTAATACTAGGCTTCTTAGCCAGGCGAACAATCCTGAACGCCAGTTCTGAGTACTGAGAGTCTGGGTAATTTAGCTCTTCAAGTAGCAGACTTTGAGGCAAAGAGAATATGCTGGGGTATGTTATCGCTGTCACAGGTAGAGTCAGAAGACCGTGGCTCAATGGCAGTTGATTTGGTTGCTTGACTGCCAGGGCCAGGAGTAGGTAATACCAAGGTTGTCTCACCCAGTCTGGTGCCACTAGAATCATGGTGGCAGACTGGGTTCTGAGCTTCAGGAGGACTGAGGATCAGTGGGAAAGGAGGGAAGACATAAAGGAACTTCCCTGTCCAATCCAAGTTTGGGGAATCTACTGGTACTGTGCCTAGAGCCGGAGGCCTGCAGCAGTACAGGGGTAGCTGGTGATTCAGACTGGAGGCAGAGATCTCGGGAGTGTTCCACCTCCTGAAACTGTGGCCAGCACTTGTCTGTTCAGGGTCCGCTCATGGTGGACCTGACTGATGCAGCTCAGAGCACCCACCAGAACACTGTCCTTGCCTGGCAGGTGAATGGTAGATAGGTGAATTTCCAGAGAACAGACCAAAGTTTCATGACCTTTGTGCAGAGCTTTGTGGACCTTGTGCCCTCTTGTTTGCTGATGTAGAACATAGCTGTGGTGTTGTCGGTTCTGATTTGAACAGACTGGCCTTTTAGGAAAGGGGCAAAGGATTTTATTGCCAGATAAACTGCTGAGTTCGAGGAGGATATGGTAGGTGGTCTCCTTGGGGGATCATGTCCCACTTATGCACTGGTCTGTCGGGTGCGCTCCACATCCTAGGCGGGAGACATTTGTAGTGAGCACTCTGGATGGTTCCCTTTGCTGAAAGAGGACTCCTCCTCTGTGATTCTGTGAAGTCCTTCCACCAGTCTAGGGCTTGTAGCGGAGTCCTTGCGACTGGAATGAGTTTTGACAGTCTTTTCTGAGACCCGGTGATACTCAATGTCCCTCATTTGAAATCTGGCGCCTGGTATCACAGCTGTGGTAAAAGCCATGTGGCCTAGAAGCCTCAGGATGTGTGTGGCTGGTCTTGGCTGACCCAGGACGAAAGAGGTTGCCAGGTTTCATTTCATTTTATTTGTATATTTCATCAGGATAAGGCATCAGGCAAGCCTATTTTCAATGCCGTTCTGAATATTACAATAGTTTCGACATTCATGAAATGTACATGTGCAAAATTGCAAAAGACCAAACTCTCATCACTCGTCAGGAACTTTCATAGATTAAATACAGTACAAATACAAGTTAAGCCGCCAAGCAATACATTCATTTAAAACATTTACATTCAAGCATTGCATTCCATTAAGACAGTTTTAAATGCTGATAAAGTTGGCAAACTTCAAACCCCTGGTGGCAGAGAACTCCAAGCATTAGAGGCAACAATCAAATCTTCTTTGCCACGTATACTTTGTATAAGCAGTACTTTTAAACTCCTTCCTTTTACATTACGTAAGGTGAAATGTGAATTTTCTAAGACCATTTTATCAATTAAGTAGGAGCAGACCCATGGAGGCATTTTATAAACAAAATTGCTCAGAATTCTGCCCCCCCAACATCGAAGGGGACTTATCGCAATTGAGAAAGCAAATGACAGTGATAATTTGTACCCAACACCCAATATGAATTGAGCTAATTATACTGCAACCTATCCAGTTTAAGATTGTTTACTGGTATTCGAATATACCATATTTCCATAATCAATTAATGGAAAAATTACGGATTTCTTTATGCCTTTTCAGAGCCACCTAGTTTCTGGGAAATCTTGGTGCAAAACTGGTCAATATGAAAATTGTATTTTAATTGGGAGTCAATACAGACTCCCAAATATTAATGTGTGTCCACCTGGACCAATGAATTATCCTTTGCTGTTTTAATAGTGATATTTGTTGTCGGTTTTCTTTGTATTCTAATTTGACTAAACCATAATTCCAACACTAAGAATTCTTGTTGCAGGACTTTCTGTTCTTCAATATGGTCTTTGCCCGAGCACAATAGTGCACTGTCACCTGCATACAGTTTAATGATACTTTTTGTACAGACCCCTGGTAATCTATCGATAAAAGAAATGAATAGGAGAGGCCCCATGATCGAGCCCTGGGGGACTCCCCTACTCACTTCTCGTGCTCCACATAACATCCCATGTATACTAACCATTTGATTTCTGCGCTGCAAGTATGATCTGAACCAATTTAATGGCTCGTCAATGACCCCTTTATCCTTCAAAACATTTAGAAGAATTGCATAATCAACGGTACTGAATGCCTTTGAAAGATCCACAAACTTGTTGTAAGGCAATTACAAACTCCTGTTGACAAACTTCCGTCCTCTAAGAGAATCCAGGAGGAGGTTGTTACAGATTCTAAAAAGATGGCAGAGACATTGAACGACTTCTTTACCTCTGCCTTGATTACTGCACGAACAGCCCTCTTCCACACTGAACAGAGCTAGGAATATAGAAAAAGCTACCAACAGTCCCTATTTTCCCAGGACAGTCCCCATTTTAGGCAGCATGTCCCAGTGTCCCCACAAGTTTTGCAAAATGTCACTCTTGTCCTGGTTTTTGTTTACATGTTCCAGGTTTGTCCCTTTTTTTGCGGACTGCTAATCCATGAGTGAGTTATTTCAGCACCACTGTGGCGCTACTCAGGCTGGACAGCAGTTTGCAAAATCAACCCTTGCGCCTGTGTTGCACCTCAAGCACATCAGTGGGAGCACAGTAAAGCATGTTCCTTCCTGTTAGATTAGTCTGGGTAGTAGCGCAAACAAGCGCATGTCGACGACTGCCTGCCAGCAGCTGAGAGGGACTCCAGACAGGAAGAGACCGGCAGCAGTGGACTAAGGTACCTGAACTTGATCAGCTGTAGGGAAGTGTGTGAAAACAATCTGGTGTGGTGGTGGGAGTCACTGAAGTGAAGTTTGTTCAGCAAATGAGATGAGCATAAGACGGTTAGATGGGACTGTCAAGAGGAGCAACACATACAGCTTGAATGTCTGATCACAATTTAATGTAGGTTTGCTTCTAATGAATTTTCTGTATATCACGATTTGGAACTTGCTGCAGCAGAATGATATATTGTTTTAATCTGGATTTTTGCTACTGAGGTTACCGTGGGATGGCATGGCCAGAGCAAGCAGTAAATTTAAACCGACTGTGTGCAGTACTGTTTGTGGCAGTGCCCATGACAGTTACGTTTTTTTGGGGGAGGGGGGTGTCATGGTCAGGTTGGACTGTCCCAGTTTTAGCCCTTAGAAAGTTGGTAGCTTTAAATATACAGCAACAAGCTAGTACCAAGCTGTTGGGCAGTACCGAGAGTACAGAGGCAAAAGTACATAATAGGTTCAGATTTAAGATTTTAAAAACTAGGCACAAACCATTTAAGCAAACTGGATGTGACCAAATCTGGGGGTCTTGATGGTTTAGAGGTCTCACTGCTGAGAGCCGGAGCTGAAATATTAGCTAAATCATTAAACTTATTTAATACAAGCTTATGTCTGGGACAGTTCCCAGACAAGAGGGAAAGCTGCAAAAATGATCCCTATTTTTAAGGGTGGAGACTCCCAACTGGCCAGTAATTATAGGCCTGAAGCCTTGTTAGCTATAATTTCCAAGATATTCGAAAGAGGTGCATAAGCAACTGTACGCATTGAGTAGTAATGACCTACTGGCTCCTCCTCAGTTAGGGTTCAGACCTTTACACTCTACGAGTACAGCCTTGTTGGATTCTGCAGGTTGTGTGCCCTGTTGAGAAGCAGGGCCCTTTCCCTTTTGTGTGTCCAGTTCTGCCACAATGAATTCCAGTAGCTTAACTGGTTGAAAGTGGGATTTCTGAGAATTGATTAGGCACCCTAAGGACTTCCAAAGTAGTCAGAGTTAATCTGAGAGTCTATGACCTCCTGTTGAGACTTTCCCACTATTAAACAATTATCCAGGTAAGGAAAGAGACCTGTTGTCTCCAGAGATGTGCTACCACTACTGTCAGGCACTTTGTGAAGACCTTGGGCACTGAAGAAAGGCTGAATGGCATTGCTGCAAATTGGTAGCGGCCTCAAGGCAATCTGAACCAGAGGAATTTCCTGTGAAACCGCCCGACTGGAATTTGGAAATAGGCATTCAAGTCTAGGGAATGCTAGCCAGTCTCCAGGGATCAACAAAATCCCATAGCCCGATGTCCCAGACTACCAATTCCTGCCATCGGACAGTCACTTTCACGGATTCAGGTTTACCGCAGACAACCAAATTAGTACTGAGCCCAGTTTTTTTTCTAATTTCTGTTGCCTTTTAGTGTTGCGGTGACTAGAGAGCCTCAGTCGGCTTTCAATGCGAGTCAGAGCGCCTATCGTCACATGATCATCACTCCGGCAAACCAAGCGCAACAGGGAGAACCCGCACCATGCTGAGGGATCCATAAGCCAGAGCATGGAGCTGAAGGAACACACCAGTGGCAAGGGACGTCCTTCTGACCAACCACAGTCAAAAGAAGAACACTACAGCACCCCAGTGCCACCCGCAGGACTGACAGGTCAGTGGACGAATAGTGTGCTGTTGCTTAAGGCTGCCAGTCAGTACTGGCATGGGGGTGGCAGCAGGTTTTGGGCAGGCTGATCACTGCTGAGCCCACTGGGTGAAGCAGCGCCATTTCTATTTGCTGGAGGAGTGTGTGTTGGGAGTTTGGGATTGGGTGACATGACCATCACCCTGACATACACTTTACTGAAGGACTAGGGGGTTGTTCTAGTGGGCTGCAGCCTGTACTGAAATTTGTGATGCTGAAACTAAAAAAAACAGTCTATTTTATTGGGACCAACAGACCGTTCAAAAATAGAATGTGAGGAAAGGGGAAAGTGAGAAAAGACTTGGGTTGCCGGATCATTGACTCTGTCTACTGGTCTGGCTCATGCAGGATCGATAATCTTAACAGAAAAATGGCAAGTCTGAGAAAATAAACAGTGATAGTAGCACAGCTACTAACTGCAGCCACAAAATCAGAGGACCTAGAGTTGCTTTTCAGCCAGAAAAAGTAAAACTGGAGTGGCTGCAAAAAAGGGAAAATATAAAATCAGGAAATACTGATTTGAATACATTGAAGAGCAGAGCTCTGAGGCAGTAAATGAAACAGAAGTATGCACAGTCAAACTGTAGATTGCGCTACTGCAAATGTTAGTGCACACTGCATACATACATATAGACAGTGCGCCGGAAAGGGGGTTTATATTGTGTGGGGCAGCTGGGCACTTTGAGCAAGGGCCGTTGCTGTGGTGAGAGTTAAGAGGACAAAGGGAGAAGATATAAACGCCGACCACAAGGGTCAACTGGCGGACTTGCCTTTCGTCCGAGGGTCTTGGAAAACACTACGGGTAAGGGAATATTTAATACAAAATAGTAGCGCGAGCCCCAACATTTTCATTGAAATGTACTGGACTACCACTCAGAACTCAGGGACCACCAATTTTGACAAGGCCACTAGCACGCTAATTTAAAATTTGTCAATCCCAGCCAGTCTCCCTTTTGCAGAGATGGAATCACCACAGCCAGAGTGACCATCTAGAAGTTAAAAAGTATCCGTTTAGGTACCAGAGGTCTACAACGGGTCGCCAATCCCCAATTTTTTTCTGATTTAGGAAGCATCCCACTGGGAAGGGGGAACTCTCCACTGCTTTTGCAGACAGAAACAATTTTACTTCTAGCTCCAACAGAAGTCCTGCAAGAGTTAGAAATGTTAGTGATTTCTGACCCTGTGGAAAGGGAAACTTTTTGAACTGCAGGGTAAGAACTTGAATCACTCCTCGAGTACTCGCTTTGTCTGTGGTAATGAGGTACCACTGTGGTGGTGGCGGGGGGAGATAGCAGGACAGCATTCCTCCCAGCAGCAGAAGGAAGCAGACCAGTCTTTTGTAGTCATTTGTTTGCACAGAGTATTAGAGAAGAAAGGAGCCAGCTCGTCTCTGGTCTCTCCTACCCTTTCCCCTGAAATGCACACTTACCTGACAGAGGTTCAGAGGCACTAGCACCAAGTAGAAGGCCCTGGGGCAGCAGCTTCAGTCTATTCCCTCTACTCAGACCTTTGATAAATGGAGGCTTTTTATTTTGCTATATTACTTTGGTAGGTGGTATTGTATTCCACCTTTTTCATATATGCCTCAGTTTTGTCCCCAAATAATGAATAATTCTTGCAGGGAAAACCCATAAGCTTTATTTCTGACTGCCCTTAGCCAGGCACCTAAGGGAGTTTGCCTGGGCAATGGCTCTAGAAGCAGTGGCATTAGTGTCTACTGCCATGTGAAACTCGTACTTTGTGGCTTCTAAGGCTGATTAGACAGTCAGGTCCTGAGCCATTTTGTCTGGGGCC
This sequence comes from Neoceratodus forsteri, assembly GCA_016271365.2. Classification (NCBI taxonomy): domain Eukaryota; kingdom Metazoa; phylum Chordata; order Ceratodontiformes; family Ceratodontidae; genus Neoceratodus; species Neoceratodus forsteri. Next base: position 171,415,641 of record CM057449.1, on the reverse strand, counting down.
TGCTAGCTGATAGTTACGAGTTCCAGACAGCTTTTTGGTACTGGGCTGTATATGCCATGTAAGTAAATCTGCGAAGCAACAGGGAGGCTGTTCTATAAGACCCCCGACCCCCCCAAATAAAATCAAGCCTTCTAGATTCCTTTTCAGGAGAAAAAGGGCGTCTTTGCCTTTACAAGCAGCAGCCTGCACTACTCCCTCATGATCGGGGTGAGTATACAGAAAATCTGCAATATGCTTTTCCAGTGGATACTTTCTGAATTTTCTTGCCCACTCCAGAAATGGAAAAGGGATTTTCAAGTACTTTAAAAGTTGCCTTGCAAAGTGATTTGTGTATGGGTAAAAGCAACTTTTTTGAAGGAGGGAGACCCATCATGTCTAAAAAGTCTTCCTCCACCTCCTGGTCAGTGGTCTCGAATAGTGAGATCTAGAGTGTCCACCATATGTTAAATGAAGGTAAAGAGAGGAAAAATCCTCCTGGCCATCAGAGGGACAGCCAAACTCTTGGTCAGGGGGAACCTCTGGTTCCAAGGGTTCTTCCCCAACTTATCGTCATCACCCTTGTAATAAAAACTATGGGTCTGTCCAGAGTTTGATGTGTGAGGGGTAGTAGGGTCACAAGGGGCATTAAAGATATTGCCCATAGCCTGCAGCATTTAATATACTTGCCACTCTTCAGAGTATAATGTTTTATGTCACTGGTGTCTCCCTTTGTTTCTAAGCCGGAGGGACAGTGATGCGTGTTTCTTTTTAGCAGGCACCTCATCAGAAACCTGTTCATTATGTCTCTTTTTGGCTTGGTCAGAAATCAAATTATTTACCCAGGTGAAATATTTGTGTCTGTCTTATTCTGTAGTGCCTTTATCAGACCTCCCCTTAGCTTTATGTGAGGAAGATCTCGCCTTAGAATTTTTATTTGAGGGGAAGCAGACTGAGAAGCCATACTACCCAATCTTTTGGCTTTATTCCTGTTTCAAACAAGGTTTAGAGCCAAGTTCACAGTTATAGTACTGTATGAATACAAACAGTTACTTTACACTTTTTACAAACAGAAGGACCAATTATTTTGGGTCTATCTGACATTCCAATTTGTCAGAAGACCTCTACAAAGTTATTCCTAAATGGGAAAAAGACTGAAAAGCTTTCTGTTCCCCAACGCAATGGAACTGCAGAAATCTCCCCCCCGCACTAAAAATAAAAGGTTCAAAGTAAAATTGCGGTTCTGATAAAAGGGAAATTAAACTGAGAACCGCAATTAGGTTTAGTGAGAAAATCATTAAAAATTCTCAGAAAAGAGTGGGAACCTCAAAAGGAACACTGAGGAGAGAAAATTGCAGTTCTTGAAGGAACTGCAGCATGAAAAACCACAACAGAAGAAAAAATACTTAATTCACTAAACAGTTGCTGAAGCCTTAAAGAAAACTTTGAAAAACATAATTAGGTACAATTCAGTCTGCATTCCATATATATTCTATAGATTTCTTCTCCACATTTTTTTTTTATTACTGAGGAAATTTACATGAAAACTATATACAAGATATATAGATGCTTTATTTATAAAGCAATTCTTTCCAGAGGCACGGAGCGCTGTACATTAAAACAAGTCAACCCAATACAATAATAAAATTTCAAATTTGGATTCCAGATCAGCAAGAAATAGAAGCACTTTTAAAATGCATCCATAATCTATAATTAACACACAGTACACAATATAACTAATTATGGGTAGAATGCCTGTTGAAAAAGGAGTGTTTTAAGACCCGTTTCAAAGGCTTCTACCAGAGGTGCCTCCAGTAAATACCTAGGTAGTGAGTTCCACAGGGCAGAAGCAGCAACCGAGAACACAATCTCCTGAATGCCACAACCTAGCCCTGGGAACCCCTAGTAGGCCACCCAAGGCAGAACAGAGAGCCTGCGTCGGCCGGTGGGGCACCAGGAGATTTTGCAGATAGACTGGTCCCAGGTCATGCAGGGCCTTGTAGGTAAGGAGCCCTACCTTGAAGACAATCCTTCACCTGACTGGCAGCCAGTGTAGCTCACGGAGGACAGGAGTAATTAGGTTTCTTTTTACACCCAATAATCTCACTGCTGCATTCTGCACCAGCTGCAGTCGGCGAAGATTGCCTCCTACGTATAGGGCATTGCAGCAGTCCAACCTGGACGTGACCAATGCATGTACCAGCATGGGCCCGTCCTCAGATGGAATGAAGACCCAGATCTGGGCAATATCCCTCAGATGATAATATCCACTTTTGACAACAGCCAACACCTGAGCATCAAGTGTCAGCCTGTCTAGAATCACACTCAGATCCTTCACCTGAGTAGACTGGGTAAGAGCCCCCCCCCAAAAAAAGCTGGGGGGGCCACCTCGATCCCCCCCACCACAACCTGGATCCACCACTAGCACCTCAGTCTTCTCTACGTTAAGACCAAGCCAGTTTGAGACACCCAGAGCTCTAGATTCATCTAGGCAGCCGTTACAATACGGCAGACGCCACCTGGTTACCAGGTGCGCAGAACAGGTACATCTGGATATCATCTGCACAACAGTGAAAACCCAGCCAGTACTGACTGATAATGACTCCTAGTGGCAGCATATACACTGTGAATAACAAGGGCAATAAGACCGAACCCTGTGGCATACCACAAGACAGAGACTTTAGGCTAGACACCTAGCCCTGGGAACCCCCTAGTAGGGCTGTGGGACTGTTTTGCCCTCTGGTTGGAGCCATTAAGGAGTTCTTAGTTGGGCAAGCCCCATCATCACCCTCTGCAGCCTGCCTGTCAGGTATGACCTGAACCAGTTTACCTTTCCTAACAGGCCACACCAGTACTGCAGGCGGTCGAGTAGCACCACGTGATCCACAGTCAAACACTGCCAAGAGAACCAAGATGGTATGCTCTCTCCTGTCCCTTGCCACCAGGAGATAAGCATCTTTACCAGTGCAGTCTCCGTACTATGCCCAGCCCGGAACCCAGACTGGAATATCTCATAAGTGGAAGAGGAGGCAAGATGCTTCTCAAGCTGAATGGCCATCACTTTCTCAATAACCTTCCCTAAAAAGGGAGGTCTGAGACAGGCCTGTGGTTACTGAGACACACTGGGTCCAAAGAGGATTTTTTTCAGCAAGGACCTAACGCCTCTTTTTCCCCTTACAGTTCATTTGTCTCTACAGCTTACTCCCTACTTCAAGTCATAACCCTCTTGTGACATCACAATCTGTTGCCATGGGAATAACTGATGGCACAAGCAGTACATTAGGACCTTTGGTAGGGAGAAAGCAACACAAATAGATAAAACTCTTCAAGAACAGAGATCCTGTTTTCATGTAAATTACCTCAGTAATAAACAGGAAGGATGAATACAAAACTAATGTGATATACAAGCTTGTCTAAATATTATGTTTTGTGAAAGTTCTAATGGCATCAGCTGCTCTCGAAGGTAACACAAAAGATTTATCAACTTAAAGAAATGAACTACTTTATGCGAAGTGGGCAGTGTTGTCCAGTCAGCGGAGAAATAATTCTGACCTTCTGCTCTAGCTCAGGTAGCACTCTTTCTGCTCTCTGGCTGATGCCAAAAATCATTAGCACGAACTCCTCCTCCGGGGCAGCTGAACCCCTGCTGGCATACTGTACCTGTCAAACGTACTGAAGAATTTCCTGGGATGAGAACATCCAGATTTACTCCCTCTGTGATTAACCCAAATCCTGGAAAGTCATTTCCTATAATCACAAGTAAAGGGTAACTTAGGTACTACACCCCATTAATATTCAGAGTCACTTGTGTGGTGAGATAGTATCGAGTGTCCCATGGATGCAGACGACACCGGTACCTGGTCCTTTTGCAGAGTTCTTTGAGAGCTTCAACATGCACCATGGTTTGTCTGCAGTCCCTTCACAGTCTCATCTCCCACTCTGACATCTGTTAAGTACTTGCCCCAGTCTGCCAAGGGTAAATCTGCTCCAGTGTTATCCTCATTATGGCAGTTTCTTGCAATATGACCTGACTTATTACAGGTAATGCAAGTAAAGTCTTTCAGTGCAGATTTGTTACTCCCACCAGAGTTCTTATCAGACTTGGGAGTTGCATCGGGAGAAAAAAGGTCTGACTGGTGCGTGGCTGTTAGCTCACTGCTGTGGCATCTGTTTGGCCATCTGGTAGTCCTCAGCCGAAGAAACTGCCTTTTATCCACTTTCTGGTCAGTGTTCTTTTACCCAATGCTGCACGTCTGTAGGCAGGATGTTGATGTGCAAGAGTATCTGTGAGACTGTTTTGCCCTCTGGTTGTAGCCATTAAGGAGTTCTTAGTTGGGTGAAGGCTTAGAAGATTGTCGGCAGAGTTTTACTTCGGAGACCAGAATCTTTGCCCGTAGGTCTCTCCCAAGATGCATCTTTTCAGGATTTCTCTTTTCACAAGGTCATAGTTTTCTGACTCTGCAGTGTCCATACTGCTGTAGGCAAGTTGGGCTTTACCTGTCAGGTAAGATACCAGCCTGACTGTCCACTGATGCTTTGGCAAGTGGCAGGCTGTGGCAACACTTTCAAACGTTGTCAGGTATGCTTCAATATCAGAGGGACACAACTTAATGTCTCAAGTTCTGTCTTGTTGCTTTGCTGGACCTGTGCCAGCTCCTCCAGTTTTGAAGGCATCCAGCGATCGCTGCATCTCTTCTCTACTGCTCCTGTCGCTGCAGCTCTTCTCTGCTTAGAGCTGCTGCATTTCTTCTTTTCTTGCACCTCTAAACATTAAACCTCTTTCTCTCTGCTGCATCTCCTCTCTTCTGTTTCTCCATCTTTTTGTTGTATAGCCCACCATTTGAAAAAGGCAGTCAGGCTTTCAGTTCTTTCACTGCCTGTCCCTTTTTACATGACTGTTGCTGGCTGTGCAGTCTTAGCTTTGACTTATGTCTCTACTAGTTTGTCTGCCATTCTCCTGGTAATCACTTCTGCACTTGCTGCTGCTGTAGAATCCATACCTTTCTTCTATACTTCCCTGATACCAGGTCCAGTACCCACGCACAAAACTCCTGGCTTAAAGAGTATGCACAGCGTAAATCCCACTTAGGCAGACACCATCAAGGCACAGGTCAGGAAGCACAAGAAGACAAGGAGCAGTTATAAAATCTGCAAGTAGCATTTTATTATTAGCAATAAGAGTCAAAAATTAAAAATTTACAAAGGCAGTACAAACAGAAAACAAAGTCCTTCATTTGAGAGTACTGAATTCCAAGTTGGTCTCTCCAGCAAAAATATTGCTGCACTTTTTATAATAAGTCTGCCTTATAATTAACTTCTGCATCCTGAGTTTAAGGAGACATCCTGGTTTTTCACAAAATGTTCTTGTCAGTTTCTTTGCAGAGCAGGCTTGCAACCAGAACACGGTCCCAAGCTGGCCTCCTGCTCACAGCTCTGCAAAAGAGTTTACAAACAAGCCTGAGAGGAGCTCAAACTGCATCTCAGGTTAACCCCCTACATTCCAAATAGATTTCTGCAATCACTTCAGCAGTGTAACTACACATTTTTAAACCAAGGGATCCCAGTTTCCTATAAAAGATTCACATATTTTTATAACCGCAGATATGCAAGGCAGGGGGAAGAAAAAAAACAGCAAGTGAATGTAGAGAGATAGTGAGAGGCGGAGAATCGAGAGGCCATCACAGTGGTCAGTTCCTGGGTCTCATGAGGACATTTGGTTGTGCAACCCGACAGACAAGACATAAAAGGATAGGACACAACAGATTCTTGCATTTTACTCTTTCTGCATAACAAATGGGACAGGGCCTTATTCAACCATGTCACATACTTGTACTACTGTGAGTTTGCATTACTGAACTGCTAACTGCACTCTGAAAAGAAACAGAAGCTGTTTCCTCGGACAGTTTGGTGAAGTATTTTGTTATAATTCTGTAATTTGCTTATGTAAGATGTTCTTCGTGGCATAGCTACACTGTTAAAATGCATTTTAAAGATGTACGGTATATCCTGTACTAAAACCGCAAGGATAATTAACCAGTCATCATTCAAAGTGTTTTTCTATGGTAGTAAGAGAAGTTGCCTTTTTTTTTATGAACAGAACTTGTGGTGGATACTACTAAATTATCTAGAGTACAGGGAAGATGTTTTGGTGATGGTAAACAGTACAGCACCGTACAAAGATATTAACTTTTTTCATGGTGGGCATAGCACAGGAAATACAAGTTACTCGCCTGTAACAGGAGTTCTAGGTGGTATATGTTCATCCACACTGTCTGGCAGATTCCTTGCCACTTGCAATCTTGCCGCAAGGTCTTCAAGCTGGCTCCTCCCAACCACCTGGGTGGTAAAACCCTCGGCTCCGCCCCACGACGCCAATATAGCCCGCTGGAAGCCAGGTAGCGCAAAGCCGGGGTGGGTCATGTGGATGAACATATACCACTCCTAGAACTCTTGTTACAGGTGAGTAACCTGTATTTCTGGGGACGTGGATATGTTGTTCAATCCACACCGTCTGTCAGACTCCTAGCAGTTCTCCGGGAGGAGGGAGGCAAGGCACGCACCCCCTACTTGGGAAATAAGGACTGGAGAACAGAGGTCCCAAAACCAGCATCCCGGCGCGTGACTCTAGGTCAATGTGGTAATGGGAAATAAAGGTGTCAGCTGATTTCCAGGTAGCAGCCCTGCAGATTTCCTGGATAGGGACGTCCCTAGAAGTAGCCACCAAAGAAGCGGTATGGTGGGTAGAATGAGCTCTTATCCCCTTGGGAGGCTCCCAGCTCGCCAACCTATGCCAGAGATCAATGCAGGAGGTGACCCACATGCTTATCATCCGCTTGGCTGCAGGTCTGCCAGGTGCAGCTTCAGCGTAGGTGACAAACAGCTGGCAAACCTCTCCACGTACTTCAGCTGTCTGCTCCTTATAATACTCGAGTGCCCTGCTAGAGTCCAAGGAGTGGAGCCTATATTCAGCCTCCGAGGTGTGACTGGGATAGAACAGACAGTGTCAACACCTGGTTACGGTGAAACTGACACCACCTTCAGAAGGAACTTCGGGTGGGGGCGAAGGATAATCTTGTCCCTGTGAAAGACCAGGTAGGGAGGCTCGATGGAAAGCACCTGGAGCTCTCAGATCCTTCTGGCTGATGTTATAGCCACCGAGAAGGCGGTCTTCCACAACAGGTGAGATGTCACACCTGTGCATCGGTTCGAATGGCTAGCCCATGAACTTAGCCAATACCAGCAGCAGATCCCACGGAGGTGGTGGTTCTCACGACAGAGCGGATATGTGGTCTAGGCTTTTGAAAAAACGCCCGACCACCTTCTCCTGCGCTGTTTGCTGGCCTGCACCCGATAAGCAGAGATGACTGCCAGGTGCACCTTAAGAGTCGTCGACCTAAGTCCTAGCTGAGAAAGGGACCACAGGTAGTCCAAAATACTAGCCAGCCAATGGACAGCAAGAGGGGTCCAACCCCTTGTCCTTACACCAAATGGAGAATCTCTTCCATTTGAAGGCGTAGCATTTGCTGGTCGACTTCTTACGGGACGCCTCATCGACACGGAGGACCTCGTCAGAAAAGACCGATGGCCTGGAACTCTAGCCACTCAGGAACCAGGCCGTCAGGTGCAGGCATTGAAGGTTCAGATGGAAAACCTTCCCCTTGCTGATTGAGATCAGGTGCGGGCAGGCTGGAAGCTGCCTCGGGAGCCTGGAGCTGAGGCTGAGGAGATCTGGGTACCAGAACTGAAGAGGCCAGTCTGGGGTTACCAGAATCACTTGTGCCTTGCCCCTCTTCGCCTTGAGAAGCACCTTGTGGATCAAGGGAAATGGAGGAGGCATAAAAGAGGCCCAGGGCCTTGAGAAGGTATCCCCCTGCAGCGAGCCCTGGTGAGGGGGGTGGGCGTGAAACAGCCTCAGCTTCACAATCTACTTGGAGGCAGACAGGTCCACCTGAGGGGGTGCCCCAGTGGGAGAACACGTCTTGCTCTACCTCAGGCAGGAGAAACCACTCCTGAGATGCAGCGCCTATCCAGCTGAGGGCATCAGCCAGACTGTTGGAGGCTCCTGCCACATGGATGGCTAGGAGATCCACCTCCAGGTTGATCACAAGCAACCAAATGTGGAGAGCTTCCCTGCACAGAGGAAGGTCCTGACAGTTGAGATAGTATATGGACGTGGTGTAGTCTGTCTGGTCCTGAACCACATGATCCGGCACAAACGGAGCGAAGGCTGTGAGGGCTAGTCAAACCGCTCGAAGCTCCAGTAGGTTGATATGGCAGAGACTCTTGAGGGGACCAGAGGTCGTGGGCCCGGAGATCCCCCAGATTGGCATTCCAACCCAGAGAGGCATCAGTCGTAAGAGTGACCATCTGCTCGGGGCAGACAAACGGGATACCCTCCTGCAGATGAGCTGGGACGAGCCACCACTGGAGACCGTCCCACATCTTCTGGGTCACAGTCACAGGCTGATACAAAGGACCGGAGGGCTGTGACCACTGGCAGACCAGCCCCCATTGCAGGGGCTGCATATGCCAGCGGGGCCAGACAACGCTGGTGCACGCTGCCATTAAGCCCAGAAGGTGCAGGAAGTCCTGGGCAGGGTGCAATTACCCAACCAGACAAGATTAGGCAAAGGAGGAAAGGACCTTGGCCCTGTCCGCCGGGAGCCTGGCTCTGGCTCGAAGGGAGTCCTGCTCTGCCCCGATAAACTTGATCACCTGCAATGGCACGAGTTCCGATTTGGCCTGGATCAGGAGGCCAATTTGAGAGCAGACCTGGAGGGCCAGATCCCTGGACCGCTCCACCTCCAACCTGGAGGGGCTGCAATCAGCCAGTCGTCCAGGTAAGAGTACACACGGACCCCGTGCAGCAGGAATGCTGTTACCAGTGCCATGCATTTAGTGAAGACCCTGGGTGCTGGAGAAAAGTCGAAGGGCATGGCCCGGAACTCAAAGTGATCCCTCTGCTCTGAAGCTGAGGAATCGCTGATGAGACGGATTGATTTGGGACATGAGAAAACACGTCCTGGAGATCCAGAGAGCAAAACCGCACGCCTGGTTCCAAGGATGGAATGATCTGAGCCAGAGTGACCATCCTGAAGGTGCGTGACCTTAGGAACTTGTTCAGGTCGTGCAGATCAAGAATGGGGAGCTAGCCCCCCATCTGCTTTGGGACCAGGAAATACCTGGACACAAACCCGGGGTTTGGAGATTCCGCCCCCACACTGATTACCTCCTTCTGGAGGAGCAGAGCAATGTCAGCTCAACAAGCTGACAGAGGCTGCGGAACCTGTAGACCCCTGTGGGGTTACGGCTCGATGAGGAGGGGACTGCTCAAATTCCAGGAGGCAGAATCCTGCCGACCACTTTCAACAACCCAACGGTCCATGGTGATAGCGGACCAGGCGGAAAGTAAGTGGCGGAGCCGTCCCCCCACAGACAACCTGGGGAGGAGTGATGAGGCTGGGGTTGACACCACTCAACCAGTCACTGGGCAGGCTTGGAAGAAGGGCCGGCCGAGGGACGGCCTGGACCTTTCCCACCAGGCTTCCTACTAGAGGAAGTGGCAACTTGGCCATAGGATGTCAAATGTGAGCCTGCTGGCCCTGTTGCTGCTGGGCCAGATGTGCCACAGGGTGGGAGGGCAAAAGGGCTTATGCTGCTGCTGGTAGCCTTTGTCCTTCTGAGCAGACTTGACCAAGTCCAAGGTGGCACTGGACTTCTAGATTCTCTGGAGATGGTCTTCCACCCCCGGCCCGAACAAGCCTGTGCCCAGGAGGGGAATGTGTGCCATGCCATGAAGGTGGAGATCCGCAGTCAAGCCCTGCGGCGCATGGCTACTACGGCCGCTGATGACCGGGCACAACAGTCATCAATATCCAAAGAAGTTTGGAGGTGTTTGGCCACCGCCCTTCCCTGATCCCACACCTGCTTGACCGTCGTCTGAAGGTCAGCTGGGAGATGAGGAATCACCTCATCCAAGGAACCCATAAGGGCATGTGAAAAATGTGCCATCAGCACGGCCGAGCTAGCCTGTCGAAGACCTAGAGAGAAAGCAGCGTAAACTTTCCTCCCCGAGTAGTCCAGCTTTTTGAGATTACTTGGGCGGTTTGTCCATGTCCAGAGTGCCCGGAATGCCGGAAACACACTATCGGTCACCAGCCCCTCTGCAGAGGGTGCTCTGGGAAAAAAAAAAAACACAAGAGAGGTAACCCGTAGGTACTGCGTGCATTTGCGAGCCATCCTGGCCGTAGGCGCAGGACAGGATGCAGGCCACCGCCACAACTCCAGGGCCGGGCCAACAATGGCTTCGGCCACAGGGAAGGCCTCCGTAGGGGAATCCCCTTGGTCCAGTATCTCCATGAGGGGATACCTGGCCCATTTCTGTATGGGTTCGAGCTGCATCCCAGTGGACTCTGAGATGAGCCGAAGGATTCCCAGTAACGAGGATGGGCTCTCGTCCACCGACTGACCTCCTGCATATTCCAGATCAAGGGGACAGGAGTACAAGGCGTCGTCGTCATACCACAAGTCGTCCGCGAACAGCTGCCGAGCGCCTGAGCCACCCTCCACCTGCCGAAGCCGATCGGGAGTGAGGGTGAGAGACAACATGTGGGCAAGCCCTGACCCGACCGAGAATCCCTGGTCGGAGCCCCAGCCTTAGGTTGAGGAGGCGGTGGTTCCACCACAATGGGTGGAGCAGCCAGTTCTGGCCGAGCAACCGGTGCCAGGGTCGGCTCCTCCACTACAACGAGGAGTTGCTTTGGTCGCCAGGGTCGGCTCCTCCACTACAACGAGGAGTTGCTTTGGTCGTTCGGGTGACAACCACTTAATGGCCGGAGAAGGCGACGGAGTCAGCTTATTACCGGCTAACAAGAGTTGTTGCCACATCATGTCCTCAGTGCCGGTGCAACTTGCATCGGAGCCTATCTTCCAAAGAGGATGAGCGGCGATGCCGCTTTCCATGATGCCAGGACCGAGACCGCCGATGTCGACAGGATCTACCCAACATGGAAGACCGAGACCTTCGGGGTTGCCAAGGGTGGGTCAAAGAGGGGCCGGGGGAAACCCGCTCATCCCTCTATTCAGGGTCCTTAACAGGGACTTCGACACAGGAGGCACGGGCAAGTCCTCGGCAACCACCAGGGGAACCTGTCCAACAGGTCGAGAAAAATCTCGACCGCATCGACAGGTGTCTCGGCCGGCTGACCGGGGGGCACCGTGAAGCCAGCAGCCTTAGCTGCAACCTCAACTGAAGTCGAGAGCAGATGGTCTGGTGAAGGAGATCTCCCCCACCCCCACGAACATCGACAGTGGGACTTACCTTTCAGTTCCTTTTTCTTTGACCTACTCAAGTGTCCCAAGGGTCCTTCTCCCTTGGTGGAGAGGGACTGACAAAGCTCCTTGAAAGAAGCAGTACAGGAGAAGCCTAAGGAGAGCGGGATAAATGCCTAGGCGGAAGACGACACGGCCTCGGCCACCTCCTCGAGGGCGATCAACTGCTCCAGCTGCTCTGCGGAGCCCGCAAGCCGCGGACACCGCCCAACGGGCCTCCTTAGACTTCACCAGCGGGTAACGTTTCTCGGGGCGCCCCAGCTGGAGTCGGGCAGCGCCGTCTTCCAGAACCAAAGCCGTGAAGGATTTGCACAGATCGCAGGCCTGCGGATCGTGAGCAAGACCCAGGCAACAGACGCACATGGAGTGCAGATCAGTCCGGGACATTTTCTGCCCGCAAGGGCACCAACGGAAGCCGGAAGTGGAATTATCCATCGCAGCCGCGAGGGAAGATGAAGACGCAAGTCTAGAAAATTTTAAAATTATTTTCGGAACTTCCGAATTAGGATTCAGGCCTAAAATGCAGAGCACTAAGGAGGAAACCAGAGCTTCCAAGTGGTAAGCAAGATCTGGCATCATGAGGCGGAGCCCAGGGTTTTACCACCCGGGTAGGTGGGTGGGAGAAGCCAGCTTAAAGACCTTCCGGCAAGATTTAAAGCAGCAAGGAACCTGCCAGACAGTGTGGATTTAACAAATCCATGTCCCTAGAAATACAACTTTTAGAATCATCAAAATTCAGTCAGCCCATCGGTGCAGCAATAGCACTACCGCTCGTGATGCCAGCAACTTTCTAAATAAATGGGCAGGGCCTTATTCAAACCTATTGCAAGGAGACCAGACTTTCAGCAGAAAGGTAAGATCTGACATCACGGGGCAGAGCGAAGTAGTACCACCCAGGTGGGTGGAACAGAGTCTGAAGGCGTTCCTGCTGTAATTAAAGGGGAAGGAAGACTGCCAAAGTGTTGACAATGCACTATATCCACACCCCTAAAAGTAGGGGTTAAAGGAAAAGTAGATCATATAGGTCAACCAAACCAAGATTCTTCAAAGCAGCAGTGTAAAACTATTGTAATACTGAAAAGAAAACTAGTATCAACTGTATAACATTTGTCACAATCCCCCACTCTGAAATAAACACTAGTAAAAACACCACTTATATGATCCCCCACACAGGTTAGGTCATTTACAACTTTTACAAAGTCTTCCTAAATAGTATCCCCCTCCCCCCCCAAAAAATGGGAGACAGGACTTCGACCTTTAGATCAGACTGGAGATCTAGGGAAAGCAGTCATAACTGCCATTAACCTTTTCCAAAAACAGGGGTCGAAATAATCGCCTGTCTGCCTGTCCCAGACACCCAATTATCCCTAGGGACAGCTGGTTTCATTTCCTGCCTGTCCCTGGGACAGGCACCAAGTGAAAAGCATTAGCAGGCACTAGGACCTAGGAGATGCTGCCACCTGTTCGGTTAGGCTATGGATGACCCAACTGTCGTTAAACATGCATTCAACCCAATCTCATGTGATGGGCTCTTCGGTGCAATTGGAGAATTTGTGAAGCTGCAGAAATGGAAACAGTGCCATGGTAAGACTAGACTGCGCAAGTGTTGTCACTGTGCGTGTGCAGTAGCCAGTCTTCCTTTTGCTTTCTGCACTGCACACCTCATTTCTTTGTGTGCTGTCGTTGCAGTAGCAGCCCAAGACTAGCTCTTGTTCTCAGGCAGCAGAGTTTTGGGGATGCAAATTAAAAACACTATTCAGGGCTAACTACGAGGGGCCTGGGTAAGTCTAATAAAGAGCCATTTTAAGTGCTAGAAAACGGTATTTGAATGCCCTTTTTAGGGTAGGCAGCCCAGGCAGAAAGAGGGGGAGACTATTTAGAGATTAGGAGAGGAACTAGAGGGCTAAGACAACCACTTAAAACCCCATCAGGGCAGGAAGGCTCCAAAGACAGGATATGGGGAGGCTGGTTAAAAGCCCTTGTCAGGGTTACAAAGTAAGGGTACACTTTTATTGTCAGAGCTATACATAGGAGCAGAGGAAGCTGACCAACTTCTCAGGGCAGAGCAGAAGGGAATTAAGGGCCCTGGTCAGGGCTACTACTGAGCAGCATGGTGAAGTAAATTAAAAGCCCTTAGGGCAGTGAGCTTGGTCTTTTCTGGACCATGTACCAGCCAGTGGGTAATATTCAGTAACCCTTTTTAGGGCATGTTATAAAGGGCACCATCAGTTAAGCTCTTAGCCAGGGGCACACTTATTTATCAGCCCATAATGGGAAACAAATATAAAAGGAGTCAACAAAAATCAACAGGACAGGTACAGATTCTGTGGGACAGTCAAAATGAGTACTGCACCTATCCCATGGACAGCCATCTACAAAAAATTATTTCCAGCCCTGTCCAAGAACAAACTGCACAACATTCAATACAGCTCTATATATTATATATATACATATACATACATATACACACACCTTATATGCCAGTTTGTATGAAGCCTGACAGATTCTGCAGGACCCAAATGTAGTGTGCACCTTCTTGCATATGACTTTGACCTGTTCTAAAATCTGCCCCTCCTGTTATTTACCATACATGGCTTTATGACAGTACTATAGGTCCCATACCAAATACTCCACTGGAATTTCTGCCAAGAGCTGAAACCTCTGGCCATCTGTCCCACAAGGAAGTCCTCTGGTAAATAGGTCCTCTAGTAAATAGCCATTATCAAAACAAAATATAGCCCAACACTAGCTTAGCCATCACCCACCTACTATAGTACACTGGTCACAATTTACTGATGTTTTTAAAAAGTGCAATATGGAGCAAGGGCCCAAATAAACACTGACAACATTTAGAACCCCTTACTGGAAGCCACAGCAAAAACTTACCCCTCTAACTTATTGCCTTAACTACTGTAGATTCCTTTCATTTACCCTCAATTTGTCAGCCACAGGGTGGAAGCAGAAGCCACTGTAAGACTTTTGGCACTACTGTGCTACTGACTGGCATTTTTCACATACAGAAATCCTAGTGTACCCAACTAAAGCTGAGCAAGTATCCCATCTGAAAATCGCAAAATAAACTATATATTAAAAAAATAAAAAAAGGAAGGAAGTAATCCTGCCTCTGTACAGGTCACTGGTGAGACCGCACCTGGAATGCTGCGCCAGTTCTGATCCCACTCATCTGAAAAGACAGGGAAAGGCTGGAATCAGTCCAGAGGACGGCAACAAAGATCATCAGCGGTCTTCAGGATAGCACATATGAGGAAAGATTGGCCAGCCTGTTGGCTCAACGGTACTTCTACCGCTCATGATGCCCCAAATTCAGAAGCAAGCTTGAGTCATCAGTTGCCAGCAGGGAAAGGAGGATGGAGCATCTGAGCTACTCTCCTTCAGGGATGGGGGGTTGGGGCTTACATGACCTGCTGTTTTTGACTGCCACCTAGCAAAGGCTGGCGGAGCGGCTGGGCTGGTGATGCAGGGAGGGCTGGGATGTGAACGGCACAATCTGCAAATGTGTGGTGTGTGCGTGTAGCTCGGGAGTCATTCCATGGCTGTGTCCCAGGGGAGCTAGAAAAAAATAAACCAAACACTGACTGGGCAGATGAAGTCCTGCCTGCCAACCCAATGCCCACCATCAGGACTCCTGCTCCTGGGTATGCTCCCAAAATTCCCCTCTGCCATGGGAGGTTTGATATGTGGGTGGAACTGCCGAGGAGCTGAATGGCAGGCCTGGTGGGGGGATGCACGGTGAGACATGGGTGTCCCAAAGAGTCTCCAGAATCCAGGTAAGAGGGGCCTCTATGGGCAGGAGGAAGCTCTAGTATGTGGCAAGAGGTCCTAGCCACAGGGGAGAAATAATATTGCTAGAAACAAAAATAAGGAAGCATCTCCCTCTGGAGACCAGGAGGGAAAGGGAGGGCATGACAAACATACAAGTTTCTACACTGTGTTAACAGGATGCACACAGCAGAGCTGTTCATAATGAAAGATCATTCACTAGGGTATGCTGGCAGGGTGTAAAGTTTAAAAAAAAAAAAAACACAAAAGATGGAAGCCCCCCCTCCCCCCAACACACACAGAGAGTGGTAGAGAGTTAAAACTGCTTGCCCAGCATGGTGGACACTGGCACTGTGTGCAGAGTTTAAGACAGTGTGGGATAGACGTAAAGGGGTGTTGGGTGGCTGAGAATAACCTGGTCCGGAATAGCCGGCTGGTGTTTGTTAGCAGGCACGGTCAGGACAGACTGGATGGGCCCTTGACCCTACTTCTGTCCTTGGCACCGTTTACACTGTTTTGTCTATTCTGTACTAGAGAGTTTCTCAATAGTGCAATAAAAACAAAAACTACACATCAAAAATTAAAAAAAACACACTCCTACAAGCTTTCAAGGTCACAGCTCCCTTGATGTTTTTTCTGTACCTGATCAGTGACATTGATATCCACATATTCACAGAAGGCGTAGCCTTTCGACAATCCCGTTGCACTGTCCTTTACCAAATTAAATGCCTTCAATGGCCCAAAGGAAGTGAGGAGTTCTTTCACCTGGAGATAAACAAGAGGCAACAGATTAGTTCGATAATTGCACATCTGCAAATAGGTTTGTTCATCAAATCCCGCTGTGACCAGTGGCCCTAGATCAGTCCACCAATAAAACCCCACCATTATCACCTGTCCCAAGACCAGTATATCTACCAAACCCTACCGTAACCACACATTCCCTTTAAGACCAATCCATCTGTCCGACCCTGCCATAAAATCTTGTCCCTAGACTAGTCTTCCTAGCAAGACTACATAAGTGCCTGTCCCCAGACTAATCAGATCCCACCAAAGCCCATCACCAGGCAGATCCATGCATCAGACCCAGACATGTGCACTCATTCTAGGACTGGTCTAATCTACACCCCACTGCAAGCAACCTGTTCAGACAGAACCACCTATCAATACACTGCTGTAGAGGTGCCTATCCCTCCCCGCCACTGCTCTATCAAACACCACTGTAACCACCCCATAAGCAGATAGGTTCATCTATCAGATCGATGAAACCGCCCCTCCCAAGACAGGTCTCATCTATGCGACAGATGTACCCACCCCTTCCCTCAGGCAGGTAAGTCTATGGTATCCTTTCTAGGGCTCTGTGAAGAGGCATCTGGTGCCATCCTTCCATAAAGCTAGGGTCTCACTGCTCAGACATTGCCACGGCACTCACACCCAGCAAACTTGAACCTCTGCCTTCTCCCTTCTCTTGAAAATTAAATGTTTTTAAAGCACTACTCCTATGGAAGGACAGGTGCGTATGAACTTAGCCAAACAATACATCTTAGAGGGGATCTCAGTCATCAGTTCACACCGTAGGAACTTCACATAAAGTGAAACAGAATACACGTGGAAGATTTTCCAGCAGTACCACTGGGTGCGCCCAGGCAGACGTCACCAACCCTATAAAGGGTAGTGGCCTGCTCATTCCTCAGGTCTACCCGAGACTAAGGAAGCATACCCAGGCCATTGGGGACCAAGGGGAGAGAGGGGGTGCCCAGGCCAGAATAAAAGGCTGTACACACCAGACAGTTCTGAAAAGAGTCCCAAAACAGGAGGGACAGAGGGAGGGAGGGAAGACAGACCTGATGACAGAGATCTCCTCAAAGATCTATTGTTATGGTAAGTTCTTACTAACTGTTCTATCTTCTTCGGGGGTATCTCAGTCATTAGGTCACACTGTAGGAACGAGTCCCAAACAGTTACAGGTATAGCAGAAACAGTCTGGGAGGAAGGCCAACCAGAGCTTAAGATAGAAAGACAAGTCAATAGTTTTTATCGCCCTCAGAATATAGGTGCCATGAAGAAATTGCCAAAACAGTTTTAAGGTTCAATTATACTAATTTGTTGATAGTTTCTTTGTTCTCTATTTGCCTATCAACCACACACAGCAGTACCATGGCGCTTCGCGCTGTGCATCAAATTACATCACAATGTACAGCTTTTGCAACTTAACTTACCAGATATTATAATGTGAAGATATATATATTTTTTTAAACTTAATTTTGGGTGTGTGCATGTACATTTCGAATCTGAAATTTATTCTGCTGACATTTATCTGGGCCTTCCCCTTAATATCTAACCTGCTATATTAAGCTTAGAAAATGCTTAGTCATGTAAAAGTTAAATACTGAATCATTGTACGAACATACAAATCTGCCGGTATCTAAAGGCCTTATGGTCTATCGAGTGTGCAACTGGCAACCCTTATACTGCAGCTGTCGATCCCTCCCCCGACCCTCCCTCTTACCCATTTCCATCCATCTTTTTAAGCATTCCACTGTTCTACAGGATATCACTTCTGCAGGTAATGTGTTCCATCCAGACACCACTCAGTGTCCTCATTTCCCTCCCGAACCTTCCCTTCAATCCGAGATCAAGTGTCCCTACCCCCCCCACTTAACATGAATAGTCCTTCCGTGCCAGTCTTGTTAATTCCCATCACATACCTGAAGGTTTCAATCATACCCCCATCTCTCCTCTCCTCCAGTGAGTACATGTTCAACTCCCTCAGCCCACTCCCGTATGGTATGTCCCTAGTCCCTGGATCATCTTTGTTGCCCTGCGCTGCACCCCCACCAGTAACATCCCTCTTCAGGTATGGGTGCCAGTACTGCATGCAGGACCCAAGATGTGGCCTAACCAGTGACCTATACAACGGCAGGATCACCACCCCTCTCCTTGAAGATATGTCCCTGGCAATACAATCCAACATTTTGTTGACCTTTGCAGCTGCCTTCCTGCATTGTGCAGAATTGCTCACTGAACCCGTTATCACCCCCAGATCTTTCTCTGTCACGGTTAGCTGAACCCCTCCCAGTTGGTAGCTCCTTCTTGGGTCCTCTGCCCCGAAATGTAGCACCTTGCACTTTTTGGCATTGAACCCCCAACTGACAGGTGTCCGACCAGGTCTCCAATTCTGACAGATGATCCTGCAACCCATGCCAACCTCCTACTCATTCACTACTATTGTCACCTTGGTGTCATCAGCAAGCAAACTGAAGTTGCTCTTGATGTCCACTGGGATGTCTGATGTGAACAACCCAAACACCGTTCCCAACACTGAGCCCTGCAGTACTCCGTTTGTCACTGCCCTCGGAGATGACAGCTCTCTTCCCACCACCACCACTCTGCCGCATTCCCTGTAACCAGTTTACTACCCATCCTACCATTTTTTACCCCGCACCTGCCAGCTTACTACCCAGTCTCCCATGCGGCAGAGAGTTAAATGCCTTACTGAAGTCCAGAAACAGGACATCCACTGCATGGCCGTTGTACAACTGTCTAGTTACCCAGTCACAGTAATCCACCAACTTGGTCTGACAGGATCTGCCCCTGACAGACTCATGCTGCCTGACGTCCTGCAGCCCACTGGTCTCCAGAAGGGACACCAGCTGCTCCTTCAGGACTGTCAACAGTTTTCCCACGATGGATGTGAGGCTTACCGGCCTGTAGTTTCCCGGTTCGTCTTTGGAATAGCTCTTATGGAGGCGTACCACATGAGCCATCCTCCCGTCCTGAGGTACACTTCCTGAGACCAGGGAGGCATTAAACGGGTCTGCCAAGAGCCCCGCCAGGATTTCTGTCAGCTCTCAGTACCCTGGGGTGAAAGAAATCCGGCCCTAGAGCCTTGTCCACCCTCAGTGCCCTCCAGTACCCTGCCCTCTGCGAGTTCATCCGTCACCTCCCCCCACTCCTTGGTAGCACCCTTCCTTTCTCCTTAGTGAACACTGAGCAGAAGTATTCATTAAGCGTTTCTGCTTGCTCTGCCCCAGTTTCCACCAACCCCCCCATCCCTCTTAATCCTATTTTGTCCCTACAACTCCTTTTCTCCCTGATGTACTTGAATTCCTTCTCACCCTTCTTGATGCCTTGCACTAGACAGCTCCTTAAGATGCCTTGGCTGCCCTTACTGCCTTTGTCACCTCCTTCGATTCCTTCAGGTAATCCTCTGTCTTCCCCTCTCCCTGTTTTTTTGAACCTTCTAAAAGGCATCTCTTTTATGTCTTACTTTCTCCATGACCCCCTTGCTTAACCAGCTGGGTTTCTTGGCCCTAGCTTTTTTACTCTGGATCCATCCTGATACAGGTTTTGGTTGCCTCTTCAATCCCCAGTTTTATGACTTCCCATCTCTGGTTAGTGTCCATATTAGTTTGGATCTGGCTAGCTATCCTTTAACTACCTCCCCCATCCTCCCGAAGTTGGCCTTCCTGAAGTCCAACACTCTTGTACCCGTTTCTACTCCCTCCTTACCCATTTTCAACATGAAACTCAGAGTGGCGATCGCTCCCTGCCAGCGGTTCTTCCACCCCCAGCTCCCTCACAAACTCATTTGCCAGCCCAAGGTCTAGGGTGTTTCCTAACCAGGTTGGCTCGCTGACCATTTGCATTAGAAAGCTATCCTGGAACGCATCCAGAAGTATCTGCTCCCTTCCATTCCTTGTGGCTGGGGTATTCCAATCAACTCCTGGCATGTTCAAGTCCCCCATAATCACCAGGCTACCCTTTCCGCAGGTCCTTCAGATCTGTCCCGCTAGTTCCCTGTCTAACTCCTCTGAGATGGTGGCCTGTACACTACTCCCATCCTGACAGTCCTATTCTTGGAATCCTGGATTTGCATCCATAACAACCCTGTACTATCCTCCTCACAAACACGCCAGTCCTCTCTCTCACACAGTGCCGCCCCCCTCACACTTCCCATTTACTCCATCTCTGCAGAGTATCTCATACCCTGGTACTGCCAAGTCCCAGTCTGGGTAATTGGTGGCCCATGTTTTTGTGATGGCTGCCATGTTCACCTCCTTCTGCCATGAGAGCCTGTAGCTCTGCCGTTTTGTTCCCTAGGCTCCTAGCGATCAAGGTGACCACCCTCCACCCTTTTTCCTTCCCCCCTTCCTAGCATCCCCTCTAGTACTCCCTTTTCCCCCCACTGCTTCTAGCACGGGGGGTGTAAGCTCATTCGGCTTCCATCCCTGTGGATTCTGCTTGCCTCCTGCCACTTGCCACCCCTTCTTTTGCTATATAATCCCCATTGTGATGTCACTTGATGCACAGTATTGTGGGTATTCCGTTTCCTTTGGTCACGACTTAGTAACTCACAGGTATATGTCTGCATTAACACAGTAATATGCCCCCTTCAGAAGCTCCACAGAGCGAAGCGCAGGGGTACTGTGGACTGCTGTGTATGGTTGACAATTTGTTCTCTGTCTGTCCATCAATTAATACAATCGTGCTTAAACTGTTTTGGCAATTTCTTCATGGCTCCTATATCCTGAGTGCGGTAAAAAAACAGCACTTACATAAGAACTTACCGTAACAGCAGATCTTAGGAAAGGTTCCTGCATTGAGTCTTCTACAGACAGGGATCGCCCCTGGTGCATCAGGACAGCACAGCAAAATTGTAGCTAGCAATCATCGGTTGGGCCCGCGCCTGGTGTCAAGTGACTGACGTCAGCGTGACTATAAAAGGGGCGCCCCTCCCCCGCCTGCCCTCCAGTTCTTCCGCCGGAGACCTCTAATGAAGCAGCAGAAAAAAGGAGTGGAAAACTCCTGGGACCCTGTGCCCTGGATGAAACAAAGTCTCGGGAAGGGAATAAAGAGGAAATAGGAGCTGAGGGAAGGTGGGAAGGAAATCTAGACCTACCGCAGGAACCGCTCTTGAAGATTTACTGTTACAGTAAATTCTTATGTAACTGCTGTATCTTACTTAGAGGATTCCTGCAGTAGGTCTTCACAGATAAGACTGAATACCAAGCAAACAAAAAAAGGAGATGTAGGAGATGAGGATCTGGGAGGAAGAAAATGTCTGCTAACTACAAGTCTTTCAAGACAGAAGACCTTGCAGGACTGCAAGGCCGAAGCCAGCCCTTCGCCTAGAAGCAATGTCCAGACTGGCAATATTTGAGTGAAGGTGTGGGCGGAGCATAAGTGGCGCGCATAGATTTCTGCAGTGGACACATTCCTGAAAAAGACAGGGGAAGTGGCCACACCCCTAGCACAGTGGCCCTTAACCATCCCCAAAAGGGGCTTCTCATAGTTCTGGCAAATGTAGTGTATACAATTTGCTAGTCACCTTGACAAAGTGTTTCGCAATAGCCTTGCCCTGGCACTTGGGAGCAAAGGCTACAAAGAGTTGGTTCAATTTACGAACCTCCTTAGTCCTTGACAGATCTCAAAATACTGCACACGTCAAGGGTGTACAGGAGGTACTCCCCCTGTTGGAGTGTTCTGGGAAGAACACTGGCAGTTCTACATTCTGGTTAAGGGTCAATTTCGAAACCACTTTCGGAAGAAAGGACGGATTAGTCCGCAGAGCCAACCTATCTCTGTGGAAAATTAAATAAGGCCCTCTACAAAACTAAAGCCTGAAACTCTTCGAACTGAAGTGATAGCAAGTAAAAACCAAAAACAAAAAAAAAGCGTTTTCCATGCTAAAAAATGCATATCACAGCTTGCTGCCGGGGAAAAGTAAGCTTTCCTAACATAAAATTAAGATCCCAAGGGGAACAGGATTCCGGACCGGAGGTTTGATATGAAGGATCCCCTTCAGGAAAGTTCTGGAAACCTCTAGCTGCGCTAGGGTTTTGCCCTCCACCAGGAGATGGTAGGCCAAAACCACAGAAAGGATTAACTGAGGCCCAACTCTGATACATGCAACATATTCTCTAAATCCTGGGAGGCCAAGCAGGAGAAAGGATCTAAGCCTTTAGCAGATGCCCATGTGGAAAATCTCTTCCACTTCACAGCACAAGTGGACCTGTTGGAGGGTTTTCTAGCCTCCACAAAGACCTGAGCGACTCCAGAAGAGGCGCCACAGCGAGAAATCTGAGTCCACAGGTGCCATGAATGAAGATGACACTTGAGGCTCGGATGTAAGGGCGCCCTGATCCTGGGACAGAAGGTCGTGAGAGGAAGAGGTACTGGGGTTCCAGTGCCAACTGCTGCAGCAACAGGAACCAAATCTGCAGAGGCCATGGGGGGCAATTAGAATCACGTGTGCATCCCCTCTGCCTGAAGCTTCAGCAGAACCTTCTGTAGGACAGGAAAGGGAGGGAAAGCGTATAGAAATCTCCCTGTCCAGGAAAGAGACTCTAGCTAAAAGCACCACGCCCAGGAACGAGCCAGCAAAAGCTGGGTAATTTTGCATTGGATGGGGAGGCAAAGAGATCTATGTCTGGCCAATCCCATTGAAGAAACAGATCTACTACTGCCTGCTTCAGTTCCTACTCGTGAGCCCTGGCGACTGATCGGCTGAGACTGTCCGCCAAAATGTTGTGAACACCTGGCACGTGGACTGCTGTCAAGGATAGGCCATGCTGTACAGCCCAGTACCACACCCGCATCGCCTCCCTGCAAAGAGGGCAAGACCGGGTGCCTCCCTGTTTAAGTACCAGAGGCCATGTCTGTCTGGATGAGAAGTGTTCCCGGAACTAGAAGCGACAAAGGCCTGGAGAGCACAGAGCACCACTCTTTTCCAGAATGTTGATGTGAAGGTTCTCCTCCATGGGTTACTAAGAGCCTAGAGTCCGATGGTCTCCCAGATGCACTCCCCATCCCAAGTTCGAGGCATCCAAGGTGAGAATCATGGAGGGAGACAGGGTGGAAAGGGACCCCCAACGAAAGGTTGGCCGAGTCCTGCCACCAAAGGAGATCTTGTTGCAGGCTGTTGGGAGACTAGGACCTTCTGGTCCATGTTGTCCAGGCACTGGTGCCACTGGACTCTCAGAGACCACTGGGTAACCCTCATGTGCAGTCTGGCCAGAGGGACTGTGGGTATGGCAGCCATCATCAACCCCAGCAGTCATAGGACCGAACATGCCGTGATCTACCAGGATGAAGCCACAAGCGCCGCTTGAGAGATTAGGGTCTCTGCTCGAGTCTAAGGAAAGGCCTTGCTCTGGGCCGTATCCAGCACCGCTCCAATAAATTGGAGGTGCTGGGAGGGTAACAGCTGGGACTTGGGGAAGTTGACAAATGCCAAGACTGGAAAATAGGTCCAGAGTGAAGGAAAGGGATTCCTTCAGACTGTACGAAGGGGCCGAGAAAAGCCAGTCGTCCAGATACAGGCACAAATAAACGCCCCTGTGGTGTAGGAATGCCGCTACCACCACTAGGCACTTGGTGAACACCTGAGGTGCTGAGGAAAGGCCAAATGGAAGAACTCTGAACTGGAAATGATCCTCCAGAAAAAGAGAACCTCAGGAAGCGGCGGTGGGCCAGTAGAATGGGGATATGGAGGTAAGCATCCTGCATCTCCAGGGAGCACAGCCAAGTGTTGGGTTGGAGCAGGGGTAACAGTCCCTGAAGGGTCAACATGCAGAACCTCTTGTACTCTACAAAGAGGTTGAGGATGCCGAGATCTAGAATAGGCCTTAGATCCCCTACCTTTTTTGGGAGCCAGGAAGAAATGGGAGTAAAATCCCCTTCCTGTTTGTTCCAGTGGAACTCGCTCTATGGCTGCTTTCTACAGCAGAGCTTGAATTTCTTGGAATAACAGATGCTGGCCTGACGAGTAGTACAACCTTCCCAGAGGGTTGGAGGGAGGTCTCTCAAGGGACTCTATTGAGTGACCTCTTGCTACGAGTTGAAGAACCCATGCATCTGCGGTTACGGCCTTCCACTCGTCCAGGTGGAGACCAAATAGTCACGCTGGTTCCTCCGTGGGAACAGGAGGGAGTGGAAGGGGGAGCTGGGAGTCAGGATGCAGAGGGGGGGCGTGCTTCCCCCCCAGAGGCAGTTTTGGGAAACTTGGGCTGGGGAGTTTCTGCGCCAGAACCCGGGGAGCAACGTTTGGTCTGCCGTCTGCCCTAGTTCTGTTTTTTTCCATTTCCGCTGGCAGTGAAGGGGCTGCTGCCATGAGTTTTGCCAGAACGGTAAAGGGAGCAGACATCCTTCAAGAATTTGCCACTCCTGCAGCTCCGTGATAATGTATCTTTGGCATCGTCGCCAAACAGAACTGGACCCCTGAAGGGAGCGTCCGGAAGAGAACTCTGCACATCTTGAGCCAACCCCACCAGGCGAAGCTAAGCAAGGTGTCCACGACAGATGCCAGTACCCGCACCTCATGCCACAGAGTCCACAGTGTCATAGGTGGCATGGAGGGCATGGCGGCAGGATGATTTATCCATCCTAACTTTCTCATCGGGAATCTCCTGAAGATCCTTTTCCAGATCTAACAGGATTTCTGGAAAGTCACCATATGGTCCACGAAATTTAAGAAGCAAATGGTGCAAGTGGAGGAGGCACAGATCTTAGGACCGTACTGGTCCATCTGCTTTGACTCCTTGTCTGGAGGGGCGGTACCAAAATGTTTAGGTTGGGCAAATCTACTGTGAGCAGCTGTGATCACAACAGTATCAGCCTTAGGCTGGGGCAGTGAAGAGGGAAACCCTTCCGGGATGGGTCCTATCGGCCTTCTTTGAAATGGCCAAGATGGACGACAGCTGCTCCAAATTGTGGATGTAAGACCTTCATACGGCCCCATCCAAGGAGGAATGGGAAAGGGGTTCGCACTGACCAAGTCCAGATGTTCTGCCAATCTGCATTTGGGAACCAATTCTTGGGAGACGCATTCGCAGGATTTCTGAATTGTCCGGAGAAGCTCCACAAAGGACAGGTCCTCCGGAAGGGACTTGCAGGATTCTGTTGGCCGAGGCTCAATAGGAGAGTGAGGCTCTGACTGGTCCCCCACATCAAAGTCCTCATCTGACTCGGACAATTCCAATCTACTGGGCAGACATGCCTCTGGTACCGGAATCGGGAGCCTATGTTCAGTAATGCCTGAGGACAGAACATCTGAACCGCTGTACGAGGCTTGACTGGAAGGTGCCAGGCTACCAGGTAACACCCTGT
This sequence comes from Neoceratodus forsteri, assembly GCA_016271365.2. Classification (NCBI taxonomy): domain Eukaryota; kingdom Metazoa; phylum Chordata; order Ceratodontiformes; family Ceratodontidae; genus Neoceratodus; species Neoceratodus forsteri. Next base: position 171,390,447 of record CM057449.1, on the reverse strand, counting down.
GAGGTGGGGTGTCCCTGACGACCAGCTGAGGCTGACCCAACTCCTGGAACAGGTGAGATTTCACGTCCTTCCAGCAAGCAGGAATGGCTTCCTGTTCTGGTGGTGGTGGAGGAGGAGGAAGAGGGCGTGGCGGATAACCTGAGTACCCTGCGGGGTAATAAGGGTAGCTAGGTGGTTGGTACCAGTAAGGGCACTAGTAACCCTGATATGCATGGCCTGGCCCGGCATCGAGTAACCTGGCGTCAGAGGAGGATATCCCGGCGATGGACCCCTGGCGTTGGATACTGCGTTGTGTATCCGGGATAGTACACAGTTGGGCCAGAGAGGAGCACAGGGTCCTGCCAGAGGTGGCGCCGAGGGGCCGCTAAGTGGCGGGTCCAACGGTGGAGTGCAAGGGGAAAGTCCCGAGGGGGTTGGATCCATACCACCCTGCAAAGGCGTCCGGCGAGGGATCTGGCGTCAAGTGTGGATCCGCCGGCGGAACGGAGCCCAGCGAAGGGGGGAGGTCTGGAAGAGTCCCAGTCTACAGGTCCTGTAAAGTATCCGACAGAAGAGGGTCCTGGTGATCAGGTCCAAAAAGGTAGAAGACTGACAGCAAATCCCTTGAGGGAAAACCCTCGTGGGATGAAGAGCGACCTGCAAGCTCTCTGCCCAGCGTCAGGGTCCACGAGGGAGTCCAGCAGGACAGAAGTCACCACGCGGGCGCCGGGTGGTCCTGTGTCCAACTTAGAGGTGACTGCCTGGTGGCCAAACGGAGGAGCCTGGGCCAGTTGGTGCAACAGAGGGAACCAAATTTGCCTGGGCCAAAAGGATGCTATCATAATGAGAGATGTCCACTCTTGTTGGAGTTTCAATAAAACCCTCTGGATCAAAGGAAAAGGCGGGAGAGCACAGAGGAAGCTGCCCGTCCAAGAGAGGGACAACGCATCTTACCAGAAAAGACCAGGCACTGGATCTAGTGAGCAGAAATTGGGCAGTTTTGCGTTGGATGGGGACACAAAGAGGTCTAATTCTGGTGTTCCCCCATCTGCGAAACAGGTCCTCTGCGACTTCCTGAAGCAGTTCCCATTCGTGGACTCTGGCCTGTGATCGTATTAGACTGTCTGCGATAGTGCTGTCCACTCCGGGAACATATACTGCAATGATTTCTGCGCCATGTTGTAGTACCTAGTCCCATACCCTCTGGGCCTCCATGCAAAGGGGGTAGGAATGAGTGCTTCCTTGCTTACTAAGATGGTACCTCACCGCGGTATTGTCTTAGAGGAGGGTACCCGGTGGAATTTCAGACTGTAAGACCTGAAGGGCGTACAGGACAGTTCTCAACTCCAAAATGTTTATGTGAAGGTGAGACTCTAGAGACAACCAGGAGCCTCGAGTCCTGACCCCGTTGAGATGAGCTCCCCATTCGGACCCTAAGGCATCCGTGGAAAGTCACCGATGGAGGTAGCGTAATGAAGGGGACTCCCGTCGATAGATGCTCTGGGACGAGCCACTAATGCCAGTCCCGGATGACAGCATTCGTGATCCGGACTGGATGCTGCACATGATCTTGCTTTTGGTCCCATTGGGCCCCATAACATCCACTGGGTGACCCACATATGGAGTCGAGCTAGGAGAACTGTTGCAATAGCAGCCATGTGCCCGAGCAGGCAAAGAACGGCCCTGGCTGGTACCACTTTCTTTTCCATTATGTCTCTTATGAGGGATCTGATGCGTTTCACCCTATCCTGAGGAAGGAAGGAATGCCCTCTTGAGTGGTGTCCAGAATTGCCCCTATAAACTACAATTTCTGAGGCGGAAGAAGGTGCGAGTTCTCCTGGCTGATAGCGATGCCTAACGATTGAAAAAGAGGGAACAGGTATCCTGGATCATGGACATCAGGGCCTCCCGTGAGGGTGCCATGAGGACCCAGTCTAGGTACGGAAACACGAAGTGGCCCTGTCTCCTGACAGTTGCTGCCACGACTGCCATACACTTGGTGAACACCTGAGGTGCCGAGGACTGTCCGAAGGGGAGAGCTCGGAGCCGATAGTGGCATCCCAGAAACTCGAAGCGCAGAAACCTTTGACGCGCTTAAGCGATCAGAAGATGCAGGTAAGCATCCTGCATGTCCAGTGACGCCAGCCATGTGCCCTCAGAGCATGGGAATGAGGCCCAGAAGGGTCACCATGCAAAAGCGCTTGTACAACACAAAAGTGTTGAGACTGCTGAGGTCTAAAATTGGGCGCAAGTCCCCCGTTTTCTTTCGGACCAGGAAGAAGTGAGAACAGTAACCTTTTCCTCTCTGGTTCCGTAGAACGTACTCTATGGCCTCCTTGTCCAGGAGTGCCAAGATCTCCTGCTGGATGAGCAGGGCATGCTGACCCGAATAGCAGGACAGCAGGGGAGGTCTTTACGGTGGGTGATGGAGAAACTCGAAATAGTGCCCTCGACTTACCAGCTGCAACACCCACCGGTTGGAGGTTATACTCTACCAGCCGGAAAGGTGATGAGATGCGACCCACGACCTTCTCTTCCCTTTGATCCGGAGAAGGGGCAGGGGCCGGGAAGAAGTCATGCTGTGTGCTCCGGGCCCGGACACCTCACACAGGCCGTGTGGTGGCTGGCAAACTGAATCTGCTTGCTGCAGGCACACTTGGAGGGGTGTCTTTCGAGGGAAGGAGTAGGAGAAGTAGACATGGATGTCGAAAAAAAGAACGATTTTTGAATATTTCACACGTCGTTCATCTTTTCAGGTCCATGAAGCCAATGCTGGAGGGTCGACGGCAAGAAAAGAACTGGGGATGCTGGGAGGACTGTCCCCTTTTATGTGATGCCTGATGTAGAGGGGCAGACGTCAGGGGCGGTCCCCCCGCTGGATACTGCTAGCTAGAAATTTTCCATGGGGTCCTGGCGCCTGCTGGCTTCAGTCCTAATGGAGTAACCTGCTACAAGAGCTGTTTCTTGAACTAAGATCTAGTGACACCACTGACTACCTTTTTAGCAAATCATGGGAGGATGGCGTGGTACCTGAAGACTGGAGGAAGGTGGATGCGATTCCCCTTCACAAAAATGTGAGAGCAAAGCAGAGGCAGGAAACTAGACCTGTTTGACCTCAGTGGAAGGGAAAATGATGGAATCACTTCTGAAAGAATGAACTGTTGAATACCTAAAGGCCAGCGGGGCACAGGACCCAAGGCAGCATGGATTCACAGTGGGAAGGCCATGTCAGACGAATATAATGGATTTCTTAGAGTGGGTGACCAAAACAGTAGACCAGGGAGGGGCTGTAGACATGGCCTACCTAGGCTTTTGCAAGGCATCTGACAGTCCCACACAAGAGAGTAAAACAATTTAGCCAGCCTGAAAGTGGGTCCCAGGGTGGTAGCCTAGGTACAAAATCTGGCTGGACAACAGGACGCAGGGGACAACAGTAAACTGAGTCCACTCCAAGAAGTTGAACAGCAGGTACCGCAGGGTTCAGCACGGGCCGATCCTCTTTAATGTCTTTATAGTGACACTGCAGAGAACTGAAAAAAAGCGATGCCACTTTGAAGACTACAAAGATCTGCAACAGAGTTGATATACAAGAGGGGGTGGAAAGGATGAGAAGGGACTTGGCAAGGTTGGAGGAATGGTCGAAAGTACGGCAGCTTAGATTTAATGCGAAGAAGTGCAAAGTAATGCATCTGGGAAACAAAAACCCAGGGGAAGAATACACAACCGGGTTGGGGGGTACTAGCAAAAACAAAGGGACCTGGGGTTAGTCATAGCAGACTACCTAAAAGTAGGCAGGCAATGAAAGTAGTAAGGACAGCCCAGTTTGAAGCGCTGGATGCCACACCTCGTGCCACGCCTGTGACCTGGGTTCGAGAGCGGGCTCGGGTCGTTAGGGGTTGGCAGGGGAGGATTGAGCGTCTGTAGACTGCTCTCCTCTCCTGGGAGGCGGAGGTAATGTCGGTCGCTGAACGAGCGACCGCTAGCAGTGGCTAGAAATCCAAGACAGCGGAGACAATGTAGGGATATGGGAGATGCGGTGGGTTTCCTGTGGGCGGATGCGGGAGCACGCCAGTCTCACGCTGGATGTCACTGCACTCCGATCTCCCGGACAACCAAGAAAAAGGGAAAACAGCTGACCCGGGTAGGTGAAGGCCTGCTCACCAGTCCCCAACCACGTTCAACGCCAGACTCACCCAAGCACTTCTTCCTTCCGATCTCCGGACTGCAGCTTGGACCCTATAGACAAAGTACCGGAAGAGTTGGCGGCCCTTGCCCAGGGGGCTCAGAGCCAAAAAGGCTTCTGAACCAACCCCCGTATTCCTCCCTTGGATCCTCTGCCGTGGTGTTGCTGGGGTGGTCACTGAAGCCTTTTGCTGATCCTTGGGAGGCTGGTTCAGAGACTGCTTACAGGAGGACCTGCGAAAGGACTGACACTGGCCTGCTCTAGGCAGTGTGATAGAGTGAATGGACCAACTTGAGGGCCCGCGCTGACACCTGTAGAGTAGAAATGTCCTGGAACCCCCCCCAAAAAAAAAAACAAAAGGACTAAACCCCAGAAGGAGGTGTTCAAAATGCTGGCCTGAACGTCAGAGGCAAAGCCGGATACCCAGAGCCAAGAATGGTGCTGGAGACAGACCCCAGCAGCTACCCCACACCTTTTATTTATTCGTTCATTCTCATTATAATACCTTTGAGCACATAACAGCTCTTTTACAAAGATTCCACGTCAGTGGGAAGGGTGACAGACATACAATGGATGGCATTACATAAAACTAACAAAGTATTTAAAATGACCATGACATTAACACTGCAACTAAAATTAGAACTATGAATCGGTAGAAAATGAGATAACCTAATAAAAGGAGGCAGCCCAAGGTGCTTTGTCAAATAGGTATAGTTAGATTTGGGTGAACAAAAGTTCCGCTAAGTGAAGATAAACAGTGGAAAGAAGGTGGAGGGTGAGGTGAAAGGGGGATCTGGGAAGGAGGCAGGAAATAGGGCAGAGCGGTTACGGTGAAAGTGGTCATTTGCAGAGACGGGGAAAAATACAGGTTACTCACCTGTAACAGGAGTTCTAGGAATGGTATATGTTCATCCACACTTATTGGCAGGTTCCTTGCTGCTTTAAATCTTGCCGGAAGGTCTTCAAGCTGGCTCCTCCCACCCACCCGGGTGGTAAAACTCTCGGCTCCGCCCCATGACACCAGATCTAGCCGTGTGGATGAACAACATATACCATTCCTATAACTCCTGTTACAGGTGAGTAACCTGTATTTCTAGGGACATGGATATGTTGTTCATCCACACTTATTGGGAGACTCCTAGCAGTTCTCCGGGAGGAGGGAGGCAAGGCGCACACCCCTACTTGGGTATAAAGACTGGAGAACCGAGGCCCCGACTAACATCCCAGCATGACCCAAGGTCGATGTGGAGGGGGAACGGTATAGCCTGCTTCCAGGTAGGAGCCCTGCGGATATCCTGGACAGGAGTATCCTCTGAAGCAGCCACCGATGCAACGGAAGGGTGGGTAAAATGAGCACTTGTCCCTCTGGGAGGCTCCATGCCCGTCCACCTACAGCGGAGACCAATGCAGGAGGTGACCCGCCTGCTCGTCATCCGCTTGTCTGCAGATCTGCCAGGTGCGGCTTCAGCGTAGATGACAAACAGCTGGCGAACCTATCCCGAACTTCGGCCCTACGCTCCCTGGGTAGGCGGGCGTTAAATAGGGTCCCAATGGATCCTATATACGGCCTCCGAGGCGTGAATGGGGATGAACCCTGGCAGAGAAAAAACCTGGCTAGGGACGACTCCGCCACCACCTGCGGAAGGAACTTCGGGTGGGGTGCAGGACAACCTTGTCCCTGTGGAAGGCCAGATAGGGAGATCTGAAGGAGCGCCTGGAACTCTCCCCTCCTTCTGGATGGCAGGGAAGCCCCAAGAAGGTGTTCTTCCACAACAGGTGGGGAAACTCGCACCTGTGCAAAGGTTCGAACGGCTTGCCCGCGAGCTAAGCCCATACCAGCGAAGATCCCACAGAAATGGGGATACTCTCCCTGAGGGGGAGGTGTGATTGAGACCTGGAAAAGCGCCAGACCACCTTTTCTGCGCCACCGACTGCCTTCCGGCCCGCGCCTGGAAGACAGGGGTGACCAACAGAAGCACCTAGAGGGTCGTCAGCCGAAGCCCTAGTTCAAAAGAACAGACCGCAGATGGTCCGGAATGCTCGCCGAGGGACGGGAGAGGGCCCCCAGGCCCTATCCCAACGCCAAATGGAGAACTCTTCCATTCGAAGGTGAGCAAGTTTGGCAGACTCCTGGCAGGACGCCTCGAAAACGTCGAGGACCTTGCCGAAGGACCCAAGGCCTGGCCTTCAGGTGCAGGGATTGAAGGTCCAGATGGAAAACCTTCCCCTGAAAACAGAGATCAGGACCGGGCGGGCTCAAACCCGCCTTGGGAGCCTGGGGCTGAGACTGAGGAGAGCTGGATACCAGAGCTGGCAAACCAGTCTGGGGCTACCAGTATCGCCTGCGCCGAGTCCCTCCTCGCCTTGCCCGTGGGTCAAGGGAATTGGGGGAGAGGCACAGAAGAGGCTCGGGGTCCGCGGCCTCGACTGCATCCCCTACAGCGAACCTTGCTTTGGGGGCCAGGCATGAGACAGTCTCGGCCTCGTATTCTCCCTGGAGGGAGAAGATCCTGTGCTACCTTCGGCAGGTGAGACCACTCGTGAGGTGCAGCCTAGGGCATCAGCCAGGGTACTGGAGGCTCCTGCCATAGAATGGCTAGGAAACCGCCTCCCGCTGCACGAAAGACTCAAAGCGGAGAACCTCCTTACGCAAGGGGCTCGTCCGAACCCGGCGGGGTACGTAGCACATGGTCGTGGTGTTGTCCGCCTGGACCTAAACCACTAGACCCCGCACAAACGGAGCAAGCGGAGCTCCCGCGGGTAGGAAGACATCGGGACTCCCGAGAGGACCAGAGGCGGAGCACTTTGTATTCCCCTAGATGGGCACCCCCACCCATCCGAGTAGCATCGGTCGGAGAAGACTGTCGACTCGGGGCGGACGAACAGGATGTTCTCCTGCAAGAGCTAGAACAGTCCGAGGGAGAACGTTCCCCTAACTCCTGGGCTGTAGTCACGAACTGGTCCAAAGGAACGCAGCACTGTGACCGCTGGCTGGCCAGTCCCCACTAGGGGGACGCATGAACCAGCGGGTCCAACAGACCACGCTGGAGCCAGCTGCCGCGAGGCCCAGGAGGTGCAGGAGGTCCCAGCAGGGCGCAATTGCCCAGTCAGACCTGACTAGGTAAGGGAGGAAGAACCTCAGCCCTGTCCGCCAGGAGCCGATCTCGTACTCAAGAGTCGAGCCTCGTCCCGAAGAAGGATCACCTGCTAAGACACGAGTTCCAACGTGGTTCCGGTAAAAGGAGACCAGTCTGAGAGCAACCTAGAGGGACAGAACTCTGGACCGTCCCTCTTCCGCCTGAAAGGGTTGCAGTCAGGCCGCCATCCAGGTGGGGTTATGCCTGGACCCCTCGATGCCGCAGAAAGCTGCTGGGCAGAGACCGAGGGGCCTGGCCTGGAACTCGTAAAGAGATACACCGCTTAAAGGGAGAAGTCTCCCAAGAAACAGATGGAACGAAGTGTAAATACGTCCTGGAGGTCCAGGAAGAAGCCGCACGCCTGCTCTGAGGATGGGATATCTGAGGCAGAGAGACCATCCGGACGTGCGGAAAGAATGGGGCGCAAGCCCCCCGTCCGTTTGGGACCAGGAATACCTGGACACGAACCCAGGGTCTGAATGAGGATCCGCAACCTTCCCGATCACCTCTAATTAGAGGGCCAGGCAAGTCGGCTCAGTGGGCAGACAATGAGACTGTGGACCCCAAGACCCCCCCCCGTGGGGAAATTGCTCGAAAGGGTGGTGCCTGCTCGCAATACCAAGGCAGGTCCTTCCCCTAGCACCTCCGACACCCAGAGGTCCGGGAAAGCAGACCAGGTGGAGGAGGGGTGGAGCAGTCTCCCCACGGGGGAACCTGGGTAGGAGCGACGGGGCCGGGCACAGCGCCCCTTAGCCAGTCACTGAGCAGGCTTGGAGGAGGAATTGGCCGAGGGAGCTCCTGGCCTTTACCTCCCTGCCCCTTTAGAGGAAGACGCCTGGCTTGAGCTCAGGACACCCAGCGAGCCCTGCTGGCCTCGCGTGCTGGGCCGGTCGAGCCGGAGGGCAAAGGGGCTTACGCAAAGGCTGCCAGCTGCCCTTGTCCCTCCGGGCGGGAGTGACAGAGTCAGGAGTGGCATCAGACTTCTCGGTCCCCTGGAGATATCCCTCCACTCCAGGGCCGAAAAGGTCAGTCCCCAAGAAGGGGGATGTCCGCCAACTGGTGCTGGGTTTCCAATGAGAAAGAGGATAACCTCAGCCATGCCCTGCGGCGCATGGCCACTGCGGCCGCCACCGACCTGGCACAGGAATTACGTAAGTCCAGAGCAGTCTGAAGCTGCTGCTTTGCCACCGCCCTACCCTGGTCCTGCACCCGCCGGACCATGGTCCGCAGGTCGGCCAGGAGATGAGGGAGCACCTCAGCCAGGGAGCCCAAAAGGGCGTGGGAGAAATGTGCCATCAGTGCAGCCGAGCTGGCCTGTCGGAGGCCTAAGGAGGAAGCAGTGTAAACCTTGCACCCGACGTAGTCCATCCTTTTGGACTCTGTCGGGGGGCCTATCCACATCCCAAGCGTTCCCAGAACACTGGAAAACATCGTCTGTAACTAACCCCTCAGCCGAGGGGTGCTCCGAGAAACCGGGCAAAGAACCGATAGGGACAGAGTACTTCCTGGCCAAGGGCGCAGGGCAGAAAGCAGGCCGCCACCAGAGCTCCAAGGCCGGACCCACGATGGCCTCGGCCATCGGGAAGGCCTCCGAGGGTGAACGCCTTCAGTCTAGAATCTCCGTCAGGGGATAAGGAGCCCGTTTGGACAAGGGCTCGAGCTGCATCCCGGTGAACTCCGAGATGAGCTGAAGCAGACCCATGAAGGACGATGGGCTGTCGTCCACAGATCGTTCCGGAGAGGACCCCGGGTCCTCCCGACTGGGGAACACAGAAGAGTCGACTTCGGACTCCGAAGGGTCTGCAAAGAGCTGCCTCAGGCCTGAGTTACTCTTCGTCCGCCGAGGGCGGGCGGGAGTGAGGGGGACAGAACCTGCGGGACAGGTGGTGACCCGATCGAGGTTCCACCGAGGGAGGTGAGGCAGCAAGGTTCGGACGAACAACCTGCCCCGGAGAGGGCACCTCGACTGCAGCAAGCCGTTGAGTCGGCCGATCGGGCGGCAGCTGCTTGCAGGGTGGGGAATGAATCGGTGTCGATTGATTCCCGGACAACACCTGCTGCCACATGAACTCCTTGTAACATTGACGCCATCTGCATCGAAGCCAGGAGGGAGCCGAGGGAGAACGGTAATGCCACAACTCGGTGCCCCGATCGAGAACGCCCGGGTTGGCGTGAGCGTTTGACCGACCGGATCCTTGGGGAAACCGAGGGCGTGCCCGCTCCTCCCTCGGCTCGGAAGAAAGGGCTGAGGCCTGTCGACCCGAAGGTACAGGCAGAACCTCAGTCTCCGCCAGGGGAACCGGCGAAGGGATGGCGGTTCCAGCAGAAGACAGCCCAGATGATGGGTCGAGAGACTTGACATCGATGGGAGTCCTGGCCGGCTGACCTGACGGGGACACCGTGAAGCCAGCGGCCTGAGCCACACCCTCGACCGAAGTCGAACATCAGCCGGCAGGGAAGGGGGAACTCTCCCGCTCCCTCCAGCGCCGACAATGGGACTTAGCCTGCGACTCCTTGGACTTGGGCCAAGAGGCAGGTCCCAAAGGTCCTCTCCCTTCAAGAAAAGGGACTGGCGAAGCTCCTTGAACGAAGCTGAATGAGAACTCAAGGAGAGCGGGATAAGCGCCGCGACGGGGGGGCAGCCACCCCCTCCCTGGAGGAGAGAAGATCGAGCTGCTCAGCAGAGACAGCCGACGCAGACACTGCCAGAGTCTCCAAGGAATTTTCTGAAGCGGAAAAAGTTTCAGGTCGCCCGAGCCCCGAACGGGCCACGCGATCCTCCAGTGAGCTGGTCGAAACAGCACAGTAAAATTCGCAAACTTGCGGATCATGATCCAAGTCGGCAGTAGACGCACGTGGAGTGCGGGTCTTTTCTGGAGGAATTAACTGGGCGCCTCCGGGAGCCAGAAAACGGATGATTCATCGCCACAGCGAGAGAAGATGATCAAAGTTAGAAAAACTTCCAATTAAATTCGGAGAGACCGAAAATTTCAGGAACCAGTCGAAAACGCAGAGCGCTAAGGAGGGAACCTGAGCTTCCAAGCGGTAAGGAAGATCTGACGTCATGGGGAGGAGCCAGCTTGAAGACCTTCCGGCAAGATTTAAAGCGGCAAGGAACCTGCCAATAAGTGTGGATGAACAACATATCCATGTCCCTAGAAGTAGGTACACAAGGATGTGTCAATACTGTTGAGGCAGAGCCATGTCAGTTGATACAGTTAAAGGAACGGTTAGCTGTAAGATGCTGATGAAGAGTGCCTTTAAATGGTCCCAATTTTGTTAAGGAAGAGATCACTGGGCAAGGCATTAAACCATGGTGGTGCTCTATATGCAAGCGATCGCTGCCCTTGTGTAGTCCAGCATCTTGGGACAGAGAAGAGTTGGTTGACTGAGCTACTTGTGTGCTGGGAGCTGCAAGAGGGGTTGAGTAAGTTTGCAACACCAGAAGGCAGGAGCCCGAGAAGTGCCTTTTTAGTTAGCAAGCAGGTTTGACAGTGAATCCTCCCCATTTAGCTGAAGCCAACCGGTTCACGCATACAGTTCACATGTGTTGGTAAGGCGTGCTGCTCCAGTAAAAAGTCGGCATGCTTTCCTGAGTGCCACTGATATTCTGCGGAATGTAGTGGTGGAAGCTGAGCCATAGATAACCAGACCATAGTTAACAATGGATACTATGGAGCTACAGATGGCTAGTATTAAGGGCTTCAGGCATTACATTTATGTCTATGAAGTAACCCTATCTTGATACTAGCAGACCTGGCAACATTCTCAACATGCAGGGCATACATGACAGTGAGCTATCTACGGTTACCCCTAGATACCTAAAATGTTGAATTTGTTCAAGCTGAATGCCTGGAGGTGCCCACAGCATCACAGATGGCCTGGAGCACATGACTGCCAACATCCAAGCCAGCTTTCATAAGCTGAGCAAGCAGAGTCTTAGTGGGGTCCTCTGACAAGGTCTGCACCAGGTCCTAGGCTTGGTCCAAAAGAATATTTTGCTGTGGGCCAGGTAATTCAGGGCAGTAGAGGAACACACATGTTTGCCCAGGTGATCCAGTTGCCTGGACTCCTTTCGGAGCGCAAGGTGCTTGGGCTTCTTAGTAGGGTCATGCACCGCATTAATCACCACAGACTCTGCCTTACGGTGACCCTCTAGAAAGGGTCTGCCAGCTGGGGCATGGTAAAGATGGTCTGCCTTCTTACGCACAGATGGGGTAGTAGATGGGTGATTCTAAGCTGCCCTACTGATATCCTCATAGAGTCAGAGGGGACACCACCACAGAGGGGGTCTCTCGCTTTCGGAGGTAAATGGCCAAGCAGCGTCTCTCTAGGTCCTGCTCCTCAGTCTCCTAGACAATAACGGACTGAATATGGTGCATGACAACCACAAAGTTTGTTTCTTCGGAGAGAGACTTTGTTACCTCCTTGGTATGGTCATCCCCATCTGAAGACTCCCCAGTTAAGACCACCCAGAAAAATCTTATTTATCCACAGTAGACACTACCTGGGACAGACACCGGAAGTCAGCATTCATCCTTATGAGAGCCCAAGCAGTCATCCTGTCAAGCCAGAGGACACAGACGTGGGGCACTCAGCAGAGCCCAGGCTGGGGGTCCTGAGGAGAGATGCTGCAGGTGGCCCTTGAGGGATGGGGATCTGCCTCTGGATGAAGGAACGCCACACCTAGGAGAGCTATAATCCACCAGGGACAGTACATTGTACACTGGTAGGAAAGAATAAGAGTGCCGGAGAAAGGTACAACACAGCAGAGGAGCCGGCGCAGGCTATCCCGGAGTGGATTGCGGTAGAGGCGACTGAGTTGGGCCCAGAGGCTGTGGCAGCACTGCTGGCAGCCCAGCAAGAGTCTGCCTGGAATGTCCGGGGTTGGGGGGTCTGCAGGCACTGGCCCAGCCAGAGAAGCAGGCGATTGAGGGAATGGAGACCCCCTGAGGCAAAGGCAGAGGCGATGCCAATGAAGGGGAGGTGGTGGTAGCCTGCTGCGGCATTTGTATGGAAGGACTGACGTCTGTCCCAGTAGAAGGAACCAAGTAAAGCAGCATCTTTGGAGGGGGGGAATGTTATGGAACAGACACCCGAGGAACCAACACCAGTCAAGCCACCTGGCTGAGAGCTCGTGGAAGATATGGAACAGCTTCAGGGGCTGAGAAGCAGGAGATGAAGTACCCTACCCTGAAGAGCCGCTGTGAGACAGCAATAAGGGTGGAGGAAGAGAGGGCTGGAGGAGCCGACCACTGCCTGGTGGGGTGGGGTGGGGGGAGACAGCAACCCCAGTGCAGTCAATGGTTTGTGGGTTGATCGCAAATAGGAAGCTGACTGGGCCCAATCCTGCTCCCGGTGTTTATCCCAGTGCTTGTGCTTCCAGATTTCTCCCTGTGAGAAGATGAAGAGGCCCCAAAGGACTGTGCCAGCAAGGCCAAAGAGCTCCTGGCCTACAGCTCCTTTTCGATCGCGACCAACTTCTGCTTCAAAAGGTGGCTCTCCAGAGTTTAGACTATGTCTTTGAGTGGCCTGGTTGAGTTTCTGGCAGGCTTCGGTGTTGTGGCTGGGGCCTAGGCAGATGAGACACAGAGCGGCCATCCATTTCAGGGATCTGTTTGCCACAGGCACACTTCAAGGAGCGGTCGGAAGACAACGCAGGTGGAGAAGACAAACGATGCGAACACTGAAAATTCGATGTTTTATACTAAAGAATAATGAAAAATAAGTCCAAGGGTCACAGCCGGCATCCCCCAGAAGTGTGAGGCAGCACTGCTGGTATGGGTCTGGAAGAAGCAGAGACTTGGACAGCAGAGGACATTGGTGTAGCTTATGGTGGAGTACCCTCACAGGACGAAGAAGCCGCCGACAGGAAGAGAAAGCACCATGGGGGGGGACTCGTTTGCAGTCTTTTTGGGACTTCCTCCCTTGAGGACTTGTTTCGGGCCTTAGAGGCCTGTGAGCTCTACAAACCCACTGCCAAATAATTAGACACCCAGGAGGACCCCTGCTAAGCACTGGCAACCTGCTGCCACTTGAGGAATTTCTTCAAAGCCTTTTTGCATCACCCAAGGGTTGTCTGGTTGAATTTCTGGCAGCGCTCACAGCCAGAGACATTGTGGTCAGGCTCAAGACAACAGACACAGATTGCGGTTGTCTGAAGAGGCATTCTTTCCACTGCAGCAACAGAAGTGGAGGGAGTAACTACAGATTCTGAAAACTAGAGTAGAAGAAAATTCTTAGGCAAAAAAATGGCACAAACTGCATCCGAAGCTCACACAGACACCCATGCGAACAAAGTCGATTACAGGAAAGAACTGAAGAGGGAGCGGGGCAGCTCAAGATTTTATAGGGTTGGTGACGTCAGCGTGGATGGACGGCCCCAGTAGTACTGCCGGAAAATCTTCCATGTGGATCCTACTTCACTGACGGGGTGGGGATGCAGATGGTAGCCAACAGAAATTTAACTGATTATGCAGTCAGTGGTATTTTTAGTGAAGGGGGAAATCTGGCCAGGACACCAGGGAAATTCCCCTACTCTTGCTGCAAAAGGGCGCTGATGCGCTGCAGTAGAGACGGAGGACCTCAGTACGGTGGAGACTGTGGAGGAGAGTGGTCATGTTATCAAGACACCTGGGCTCTTGGTTTCTCCTCCTTTGAATATAGAAAGCTCTGTGTTAGAAAACGACCAAGAAATGGCTCAGGCCTCAGTGGAATCTTCAGATTCCCTGTTGATGAATGAGGGAATAATGGCAAAAGAATTGCAGTTACAGCAGGAACTTGAGAAAAAAATCTCAATTACTGGATTTTATTTCGATTGCTGAGCAGGATTTTAATTCTTACCGACAGAAGTTGGAGGCAGAGGCTGGCCCGGTGGCGCTGAGGATTGAGGCGCTAGATGCCACACGTCGTGGCACGCCAGCAACCCGGGTTTGAGGAACGAGCCCAGACCGCTGGGGGTCGGCAGGGGAGGAAGAGGGCACCTGCTCGATGGCAGCTGGCCTGGGCGGAAGCCGGAGGCATGCAAGCACAGGGCGCAAGCAAGAAGGGGTTGGGAGTGGCGGACGTCGGCGGGAAATGCCTTGACGTCAAGGTGCTGGCTACTTCCTCCGAAAGGAGGAAAAACACACCGCCAGAGCAATGGTAGATGGATCACCGGTATCGACCCTAATGGCGACTGGCTGCCTGACCACCAGGGGAACAGAGACACTGAAGATATCGGGACGTTGGGGTCCCATCCCTGCCTGGGCGATATATCCACGGCTCCATGAGGGGATTCAGGTAAGGCAAGTCACGCGTTTGGTACCCTGGTGTCTCCCAAAGAAGCGTAGCTCTGGGGTGAGGGAGGCGATAAAAAAATAGACAGTAAAAAAAAGTTGGAGGCAGAAAGGAACAAACATAAGCGTTCTCTTGCAAATCCTTTAAAAGAAGGAAGTAAACGTTTGGCCCTTGAGCATCATGATCTAGTGAGTGGGAGTTTGAATGTTGCAATGGTTGAAACACAATAAGGTGCATGTCCAAGAACTCCCATCTGCACAGATCTGTACTTTAACAGCCTGGTCCCCGGGTGAAGCCCTTCGGCAGGCTGGTTGGCTTTGATCAGAGAACAGATGGATTCCCGACCCTATGATCCCTATTCCAGGATCCCCTACCCCTTTACAACCAGTAACTGATAATTTAAAAGTAGCAACTGATTCATTACCTGGCCCCTCAGATGCACTGCAGAAGTCCTCCAATGGTCCTAGTGTGAATGCGCACTCCCAGCGTGAGGCTACAGAATTGTTAGCTACGTCACACACTGGACTAGCGAGAGGCGAACCCCCGGTTTCAGGAAACCCCTCTCAAGGTACACGAAGCACCCATGGATCCTATTCTCCCGGTTTCAGATGTTGGGAGGCACGAAGAGTCTGGTCTCGCTCAAGGTATTGTACGGGGTACTTCGGTTTCTACTGAACAGACTGAGGCGACTATCGCCTGTTGACTCAGGTCTTAAGTCGTATGTAGGTTTATTTAGAAAACCAGCTAAACGTCACTTCTTGGTTCACCTCTGTTATCGAGGTAAAGTGCCGGTAGTCCCGGATCGCACTTGGGTGGGAAAGATTTTGCTCATCGATTCGATGAGGTTTACCCGGGCAGAAGTGTATGCCTTCACACACCCGCCGGGAGACCACAATTATGATGCAAGTTTCTGTTCCATAATTACTTTGAATAAATTTTGGCACCTCTATTACGAGGTAAAGGAACAAGAGATTTGGAGGGATTTCCAAGCTATTCCCATAACTAAACCCACAATCAAGACAGTGACTGCTTTTTAGAAATGAAGGGGTTAATATTTCCAATATATTATTTTGGTTGGAGAAAAGGTGTTCGATTTATGATAAACCTAAACCCATAACGGATGAGAACGGTTTCTGGACAGGAGGATGGACAGTACGTGTGCAACTGAACCAAACTGAGGACGGCAGCATACAGCATTTACCCAGCTCCTTTTTCTTGGGAAGGGACAGGAGTATAATATTTTATGCAGATCAACCCAAGAGCTGCTATAAATGTGGATCCTTATCACACCTGAACACTTAGTGTGATCAGGTGAAATGTTTTCAATGTTGGGTACTGGGGCATACAACAGTTCAGTGTGTGGCTCCTCCTGTTTGTAATTTATGCAATGAAATCAACCACTGTTATGCAGAATGTCCCTGGGTGTCTTCTGATATGGATGAATTCTCTGATCAGGAGTACCTTTTATCACAGGCTAAACAGTCCTTTCACTGTCCTGACAGTTTTGGAACCAAGTTTTTTGGGGAGTAAACGTAGGGGGTAGAGGTCGAGGTGGTGGACCTGGGGATAGAAGGCAGGTTAATCCTCCTAGATTAAGTACCCCCCCTGAAATTCCGGTTTTTCCTCCTGCAGAGATACAGGTTGTTCAGGACTTGTCTACTCTACAGAGAGACAATAGAGAAGAAAAGGAGACCCCTTTTGTGACCCCCTCAAGGATGATCTCAGCGCACCCCTAGCTCTCTGCTCCAGTCTTTGAGTGCTACTCCTTGACGAGGAAGGTACCTGCAGGAACCTTTCGTTTCCCCTGATACGCAAGATTTGGTCCACGATACAGAGGACAATATGTTAATTAACTCTTCTTGTCCAGCGGTAAACTCCTCAGAGGGGCAGTGTAAGTCATTATCCCTTTTGCCCCATCTAACAGAGTTGCTGTTTTTTTCCTGGGGAGACCAATAGAGACAGGCCCATCCTTGCCTGATTCTCACAATGTCCCTGGAAGTTCTAGTGAGACTATAGCAGTTCCAGATTTGCCTTCTAAGAAAACTCAAACTCTGAAGCGAGTAACCAGATAGTGTAAAACTTCCTAAACCCCCTCCTTGAGCCTCCCTCTCTGTCAATAGCTACTGTACCTTAAATGTGAAAAGTCTGAAGTCCCAAGCTAAACGTATGACGACGTTTGGGGTACTCATTTACAATATGATGCATTCCTTTTACAGGCTACACGTCTTCACTCACTGAATGAAGTATTACAAGCCACTAAAGATTGGCACTGGGGGCTTTCATATTGGTCAATGGGTGAAGAGACGTGTTGCCGAGTGGGAATACGTTTTACTACACCCGAGGTTTCTGTTTATAGATTGGTGGATATTGAGTCTTGGCGAGTTCTTTTAGATGTAGTTTTGAAGGGTTTACAATGCCAACTGATTTCTGTATATGGTCCTCAGTCGAAATCTCTTTGGATATCTCTGCTTAAAAAAAATATAACCTTTCCTTCATACCAGCAGGTCAGTATTTTTCTGTGGGGATTTCAATATTAATTTCCAGCAGAAAACTGACGTTGGTAAACAGTATTACGATTTAACTTAAATCTATTCTTTCATTAGCTGGTTTGGTGAATACTCATCAAGTAGGCCACGGTAAGGCAAAACCGACATTTTTTAAAGGTACTTTATTTTCTTGAATAGATTTTGTTTCTGTACATAAAACCCTAGTGGTTCCACAGTTAATGTATGTGCCTACTGAATCCTCAGATCATTCTCTGATTGGGACTGGTATTGAGAACCCCCCACGCAGGTTGAAAGGTCCAGCTTTTTGGAAACTTAATACTTCCCTTTTACTGCTCCCTAATGTTTTATTGGATTTGGAACAGATTGTACCAGACAAAATTACTACCACTCGGTTGCATAAGGATATCTGCAGTTGGTGGGAAGAGTTAAGTGTGTTTAGAGGGGTATTTCCAGGTGCTTGGTAAATCTCGTGTTCAAATTCAAAATGAGGTCTATCCCTTAGACATACTTTAAGAACTTTCTTGTCAATTCAAGTAGAGGGTCAGAAATATATAACAGAAAACCTATGATTAAAAATGACATGGTACACCACCAGTATGATCGACTATGATCTCTCTCTAAACAATCATTTGGTACACAAGGTAATGCAGCCCAAGTTAACCCATTTCTGGCTTGTCAAACACGTAGAGGGAAGAGGATGTTTAATTGTTTGAGTACCTCTACCGGGTTAAAGGTTTCATATAATTCTGGCATGAGATTTCTAGATGAACATGTTTTTAAAACCTTTGGGGTGCAGAATACAGATTCAGAATTTGTCTTAATTTTTGCAGGCGGCAGATCGCCCTTGTTTGTCATCCGCATTACAGTTATCTAGGACAGTGGATTTTACTAAAGTAGAATTAGAGTCAGTAATACTCACTGAAGAAAGATGTTTCTCCGGGTTCCGACGGATTGCCTAGCGAGTTCTATAAACTTTTGTGGAGAATTATGCCTATGGAGTTAAGCCTGTACAATTATTTTCTTTCAGAATTATATTTGCCGTTACAAATGTGAGGGTTTGATTTTCCTTTTTAAAAAGGGTGACCACACTGATATCGGAAATTGGCAACCACTTACATTGCTGAATGTAGATTTTAAAATGTTTTCTAAACTGTTGGGAAATAAGATTCACTGGTCATGCTGAATTTAATTAGTTCTTCACAGTTCTGTTCCAGGACGAAGGATTACTGAAGCCTTAATACTCCTCTGTGAAATAATGGAAAGTGGGAAAGGGGGATGGGGTTAGAGAGGACTGCCAACAGCCGAAGCAGTAGTCAATTTTGTAGTAAGGTCCTCTTTAAGAGCATCTGGGAGGGTTTGTATTGAGCACTGAGTCACCTTCAAGATCTCCTGATATCTGAGTAGATAACCCATATAGTTCAAGATTCTGAGGGTCATGGTGGAAGAGTACCCCCAAAAAGTGTCGCATCAAGTTTCAGGAGTTCTTTATCTGGAGGCTGGGCACCAAGATATTTTGGTCAAACTGACCTATCGTGAGCCGCATTAATGACCAGAGAGTCTGCCTGTGGTGGGGAAGTGAAATAAGGATGTTCTGTCAGGACTTGGTAGGCCCTGTTGGCCTTATGAGGAGTTGAGGAGATAGTAAAGGGTTGTTGCCCAGCCACCATGACTGCATCTTCATAGGTGTCTAATAAAGAGGGAATGACCAGGGAAGGGTTGTCTGGAAGACCAAAATAACTGGCCAATTTACATCTGGAAGCATTTTGCTCCCTCTCCTAGAAACTAAGTCTTCTGAAGATGCAACATATCAGAAAAAGTAGAATCATCAGGAGGGGGAACACTGAAGGGCAGGAGTCGTCTCCTCCTGGATGTACAAAGCCAAAGAAACTGATAAAGGGGACACTGGTTCTTGACCAATTCTTCCCATTGATTCTCCAGGTCCTACTCCTGTAAATGGTCCTTCATATCAGGGTCCCAGTTAATGGGACTAGGAGAAGCCGGAGAGGAGCTGGAGCTCTAGAGACACAGGAGCATCTAGAAGGTACAGAGACTGGTATTTAAGAGACACCCCCATGAGAAGGAGTGGACTTTGTGAGGTCAAGAATAGTATGGACCAAAGCTTGGACATCCACCACAGCAAGCTGAGTAGTAGCAGTAATTGGTGGACTATGAACAGATTGTATGGGAACAATAGAAGAGATTGGATTTGGGTGAGGTACCAATCTAGCAGTCGACGAAGGGTGTACAAAAGTACCCAGGGCCGTTGATGGAAGAGCTGAATGTAATGAAGGGCTCAGAATATCCTGACTAGCCCTAGCGGCAAGGGCAGTCGACGAACCTGAAGGAGCAGTCAATGGACGATAATGAGATCACTGCGACGGGGGCAGCAGTGGTAGAAGCCTCAGTTTAGAAATACCCAAGATGTCATTTACACTGGGGCCACTGACGAGCAAGCATAAGAATGGCCAGAGGTCGGAGTAGAAGACGATATGGCAATGGCAATAGCCTCTGAAAGGGCCACCAAAACTACTTTTGTTTTAAGTAGTTGCTGCTCACGAAAGCAGGAGGAAGAAGGCAGGCTAGTCGTCTGAGGAGAGAACAGCAGAATGTTTACTCTTGCTAAAGTGTTTCTTTGGTTTCTCCAGAGTGGTAGCCTGCGCCATTGACGCGTGATGCCGACCAGAACAGTGGGACCCAGAGGAAGAGGACGAGGACTCCTTGGACTTGAGTGGTGTTCCCGTTCCAGGTGGGCAACTTCCTGCTCCATGAGGTACTCTTGAAGCTGCTGGAGTTGACACTTGGTGGCCTTATTAAATCGCTGACACAGGACACAAGCACAGGTATCATGGGCAGGGCCCAAACACCTGACAGTCTTTGTGTAGGTCCTCCGTTGTGATTTTCTGGCCACTACACTTTTGAAAAAGAGAATCTGAAGACATGGGGAAAGGAATGCGACGATACTGGGAACGCCACCGGGAAATGGACGGTGACCTTTTCGTCAACTGAAGCTAGACTCCTGATGAAAAAAGTGTAGCATGGAGGTCACAGCTGGAAAAAACTGAGAAGTATCTGGGACCGCCCCTTTTTATAGGTACCAGGACAACACATGGTGTCGTCGGGGGCGGTCCCAGGTCGACTGCTGACAAATCATCCCGATGAACATGATGCCTGCGGCTGGAACATTTCTACAAGTGTGACCTGCTGCAAGAGATTTCCTCGAGGAAGATCTATGCTCTATACCCTGGTTAGCATCAATATAAAGTGGTTATAGAAATGGGACACTGAACAAGATGAGATGGAGACGCAAACTCACTGCAAGATTGATGAAGGATGTTTTCAGACAATAAATGGACACTACAGGTGATCTTTATCATCCCATAATTATACTTGTCAACCCTCTGCCTATCTCAATGCAGAGACGTTTCAATAAATCTGACACAACCTTAAAGTCAGGGACACCTTCTGATACCAACTCAGGAATATGCTCCTCCTGGTAAAATACATTTCCTGATGGAGGACTGGTAACTAATATCAGACATTTCAGAGCACCACATGGCCAACAGTAGTGGCTTTCATTTGGGAGCAAACTGATCAGTTGCAAGAGATCCGTCCCATAGCATGAGTAAGCCCTGGGGACACAGGCACCCCTCATGGTAGGCTTGGCAACACAACCTCCGTAGGCGCCCACTGGACTATCCTCTACTGCGGGCACCCCAGGATTTGGGATGGGTGAAGAAGCATCAGGTGGTGTCCAAAACACAATGCCCGTTATCAGGTGTGACAGGTGGTTTCCACTCATACCACCTACAATGCATGCACGCACACTGCAACATCACAGGAGAAGTTAGCTGATAGCATATGGTTGCCCACGTCAGTGGTGCCGGCACCACCACCCTGGTGAGTAGTTCAAAACCACCCCTGGGAGGAGTGTTCTTTGCTCTCCCATCCAGTCTGGACTCCAGGCGCAAACCCACATCAACAGTGTGAAGAAAATGTAAAAAGCAAAAACAAGGGTCACTGGAGGTGTGGATGCTCATAATTCTGGTGGTCCCCTTAAAGAATTTACTTGGAATAAAGTTCAAGAAGACTTTCAGAGTCAAATGAAACAGGTAGTGTGTGTTCCAGTATGGCATAGCAATGTGGGCAGGGGCATATGATCAGTTCTGAAATGGGTGCACTGGGATCTGGAAACAAGACTCCCCACCCCATCCTCTAGATATCCTCCCATTTACTTTGTTTATACAATACAGAAGAATTTGATGGCAGACAAAAAAAAAAAATCACTTGGCCCACCTAATCTGACCATTTTCCCTACCCGTTTCATATACTGCAGATCCCAAATGATCTGCGACTCACCGTCTTTCCTACTAGGCTGTTCCAAGGATCGACCACCCTGTCAGTGAAAGAACACTCACGTTACCCCCAAGTCTACCCCCTACATTTTCATTTCATGGCCCCCACCATATCCTGATGTTTGATCCTTTGCTTAATCATCCAATTATGTTGTATTTGTAACTACCTCAAATCCCTCTACTCTCAGCAGTTGCTGCTCTCGTACTGCCTGAACATTCTTTATCAGTAACACCATTCCAGACAATTCAGATGAAAGCATGGAATGGTGTTACTTGTGCCATGGAATTTTCTTTAAAATATGACAAGAAAGTGCAGTAGCTGGTGAAGAGAGTGGAACAACTCTGTAGAGCTGAAGGCACACCAGAGCTACACTATCAAAAAAAAAAAAAAAAATTCAGACAAAGCATTATAACTTGCATGGATAGGGGTGGACTTCCGGTGACGTCAGCGTGTCAATGGCTGCCTAGCCCCATTGCTCCGTGCCCCGACCGGTAATAAAGGTATTAAATCGCCTACATCAGAATGTCTTCACTGGCCAAAAGCAAGAAGAATAAACCCGGAAGACCTACATAGAAACATAGAAGTTGACGGCAGATAAGGACCTCAAGGCCCATCCAGTCTGCCCATTTCTTTTTCTACCTTATAAATGTGCCATCGGCCTTTGCTCTGTCAGTGACCTATCTATTCATAGTCATTTGTATTGCTCCCTTATGCCTATCCCATGCCTGTCTGAAGCCCTGCACTGTATTCATAGCCACCACTTCTTGTGGTAAGCCATTCAATGCATCTACCACCCTTTCTGTGAAAAAGAATTTCCTCACATTCCCTCTTAATTGGCCTCCCTCTAATCTCATGCTGTGTCCTCTTGTCCTGCTATTTTTCTTATATTTAAACATGTTAGACTCTTTCACCTTGTTTATGCCCTTAAGGTGTTTAAATGTCTCGATTATATCACCTCTCTCCTCCTTTGCTCAAGGGTATACATATTGAGCTCCGTTAATCTGTCCTCATATGTCTTCTGATGCAGTCCATGCACCATTTGGTTGCCCTTCTCTGGACTGCCTCAATTTGTTAATGTCCTTGTGAAGGTGTGGCCTCCAATACTGCATGCAGTACTCCAGATGGGGCCTAACCAATGTCTTGTACAGAGGGATTATTACCTCCTTCACGACTTGTATACCCCTACTAATACACCCCTAACACCCCTAGCTTTTACCTTAACCCCTAGCTTTACCTACTGCTTTGAGGTCTGTTTGATGATTTTAGGTCATCAGTGATGATGATGCCCAAGTCTCTTTCTTCCTTTGTGACTGCTAGCAACTCCTCCCAGCCTATAAGTGGCTTCAGGGTTTCTCTTCCCTATGTGCATGATCTTGCACTTCTTTGCATTAAATCCCAGTTGCCACTCTTCTGACCATTCTGCTAGTTTATCCAGATCTCTTCTCATTCTGCCCACCCCATCTGGATCATCTACTCTGTTGCAGATCTTGGTGTCATCTGCAAACAGACAAGCCTTACCCTCTAGTCCATCTCGAGGTCACTAATGAAGATGTTGAATAGGACTGGCCCCAGGACTGATCCCTGAAGTACCCACTTGTGACTTGCATCTCTTCTGACTGTATACCATTTACCACCACTCTGTTTTCTGCCAGTCAACCAGTTTGCCACCCAGTTGACCAACTTCTGACCCACCCCGAGCCTACCTAGCTTATTTATCAATCTTCTATGTGGAACAGTGTCAAAAGCTTTGCTGAAGTCAAGGTAGGCGACATCAACTGCTCCCCTTGGTCCACCACTCTGGTTACCCAGTCAAAGAAATCTATGAGATTAGTTTGACAGGACCTTCCTTTGTAAACCCATGCTGTCTTGGATCCTGTGCCCTATGGGTTCAGGTGTTGCACTATCCTTTCCTTAAGGGTGCCTCCATAATCTTGCCCACTACTGAGGTAAGACTGACCGGTCTGTAGTTCCCGCCTCCTCCTGCTACCACTGTTGTGGAGTGGGATCACATGAGCCCTTCTCCAGTCTTCTGGGACCTCTCCTGTGCTCAGAGACTCACTAAACAATTCTGCTAATGGCTCTGCTAGTTCCTCCTTTAGCTCCTTAAGTACCCTGGGATGTTGCCATCAGGTCCCATTGCCTTATCCACCTGAGCTTAGCAAGCTCTTGTAGGACCCTTTCTTTTGTGAAGGAAGTAGTGCTCACCTCCCTCCCCCTGTGTCCATGATGCTGAGCTGTGGGCCCTGCCCTACCTTCTCTTCAGTAAATACTGAGCAAAGTATCTATTTAGGATAGATGCCTTTACAGGGTCCTCCTCCTCACATGCTCCTTTTCTCCATTAAGCTAGCAATACCCCTCTGGACTTTCTCCTTTCACTAATGTATCTATAGAAAGTCTTGTCACCTTCTTTACTGTTTGTGCTAGTGTTTCCTCAGTTTGGGACTTTGCCTGCCTTACTGCCTTACCTGCTTCCCTTAGGGCAGTTTGGTATGCCTCCCTATCTTCATCCCGCTGTGTTCCCTTATATTTTCTGAAGGCCAGCCTTTTGGCTCTGACCTTTTCTGCTACTGTATTTGAGAACCAAAGTGGTTTCCTTCTTCTTTTTGCACTTCCTTTTCTGTCTAACACAATGGGATGTTGCTTCAAGTATTGTATCCTCAGCTCACTCAGGCGCAAAAATTGTGGGCGTTGGTCCGGGAGGAACATGGGGATGCATGGGATTCCTCGGAGGCCCCTCTCGACTTGCCCCAGGTTGGCCCTCATGAGGAGGGCTCCTTATCCAGCCTAGCGGCCACAATTAAGCAAACGGCCTCTACAGTTAATAAGACTGATCAGTCTCTAGCTGAACTCAGAGCGGACATAAACAATATTAACCACAAAACTGACCAGCTGGAATTATGTGCTACCCAAGTTTCAGAACAATCAGATGGTCAGGATCACCTGATTATGTATTTACTGGCACGGGACCGCGAGCTTACACACCGCCTGGATGACCTGGAGGGCAGGAGCCGGAGGCAGAACCTCAGGATTTACGGGGTCCCTGAGGGTTCGGAGGATAGACACCCCAGTATGATAGCCTTTCTCCAGGACCTGCTAAGTGACCTGTTGGAGCTACCACCGGAGTTTACAATGGAGATGGACCGGGCTCACAGAGCACTTGTCCCCAAGCCCAGTGCTCCAGTTTCAAAACCGCGGTCGATTGTTGCCAAGATTACGTCTCACAGAGTAAAAGAGGAATTGTTGCAGAAAGCCTGGCAGAAGGGCCAACTAAACTACTCCGGCTCTCGAATCTCGCTGGACAACGACCACACGACAGCAGTTCAGGAATCCAGAAGAATCTTTTGGCCAGTGGTGAAGCAACTCCGGTCTAAAAATATCAAAGCCCAAATCCTGTTTCCAGCAAGGCTAAAAGTTATTACTGAAGCAGGCCGGAAAGTCTACCCAGATCTCCTGGCTGCCTCCTCGTTCCCGAGTTCTCAAGGGATCACTTCTCCCCCCCTTATGAAAGAAAGGCTAGAAAAAGACCTACTTGCATCGGCTTGGTCTATATCTCAAAAGGGAGCTGCAAAGCCTGGATCATCGCAGAGGTCTGCGCACACGAACTTGCGAGCTGACATTGCTGCCCTGCTGAGAAGATATGGTGACTCCTCCACGGTAAATAAAAAGGCTGCGCACCTAGCGGAAGACATTCAGGGATCATCTCAAAAAGACATGCACTCAGCAACAACGGACACCTGACCACCTGCCTGATGATCTTCTCAATTTTGAGCTGGTTTGCATTTGGGAGAGGTTCCCTCTCTTTTACTTGCTCTCCCCCACCCCGCGATACTGCTCTCTCCCTGCCTGGCTCTCTGGGACATTGTGATCTGCTGGATTATTCCCTCCTCCTTACGGAGGGGAGAACTTTTCAACTGTTACAAGAGATGCTTAGGTAATGCTAGCCTCTCTACGGGGTGAGGGGAGGGATATTGATAATTACAGCTGACAGGGGTTTGTAACGGAGGGGTTCCTAGTTCCGGGGGCCCTTGGTCGCCGGGAGCTTCAGGGGATTGTGGGAGGACTTTACCCCCAGGGAGCCTAATGTTTCCTATAGACTGCTTCTAGGGACGGTTTCCTCTGTTCCCCTGATAACCTCTGTGTGTTTTGCCTAGGGGACGGTGAGGTAGGAATAACCTGGTTTGACGCATTAAGATCCGCCCCTTCCTTGCTAGGCAGTGAGGTGCAGAGTGCTCCTGGGGCGTGACCTTTGCCCTCCCTCCCCCCTTCTTGTGTGTGTGTGCTTCTGTTCTCTCCCTCCTCCTGCCTTGTGAAGACTGCCCCTCGCTAGCTGGCTCCCCGAGTCCCAGGTGAAATGCACCTGGTAATAGGGTGTATGCAGACCCAGATATGAACAGCAGTTGGATTCAGAGGGTGGGGATTGCAGGGCTGGGTTGGGGGATGGGAGGGCCATGGTGGGGAGACTAACCTGGGGGGTGGGCCAGCTCCTGCATGAGGCATTCTTTGTTTGGGTGGGGGGGCTTGAGCCAGGGGGGGTGTTTAAGGTGACCCAAGCTGGCGTAAGTCACTTTCTAAGGGGGCAGGATGCTGGATGCCTTCTGCCTGTTCCCCCTCCCCCGGGCTCTCGTTCTCGGGGTGCTCTTGGTGGTTGGAGGGGCGCCTGCCCCGGGTTTCTTCGTGTGCGTGTTGGACCCCTTCTGGGACTCCATCCCCCAATCCGAATAGACGGATGTCCTCGGAGCGGGGCTCGGACGCCTAGCGGGGGTCCCTGCTCGCATACTGAATCAGTTACACAAGGTCTGGTACAGGCTTCCCAAAGGGGCCTATGTGCCCCCCATATGGGCTGGGCTGCACGACCTATTTCCTCATGGGACAAAAGCGGATGGTGGGACTGGGCCCCTCCTGACCACCCGTCGGGCCCCCTGGCGTCCGTCCCTCGTGGCCTTCCCCGGAATTGGCAACTTACTATACTCTAGTAATACAAACTAACTAGGTGATTTCATTTTATTGGCATTTTACTTGGTCCGGTTGGGGTCCCACTCAGGGTAGAGCAGCCTGGACATTTCATCGCTGATATTAAGGCAAGCTCGATATAGGGATTACACCCTAGAGCTGGTGGGCTTTCCCCTCAATAGTAGGGGAGCCCTCCCCATACTGCACCTAGGCAGTTGCCTCATTGCTGGACCATCTACAGCAACCCTTGGAAGTTTGGTTTGCGGAGAGGGGAGCGTTTGGATTTTTCTGTTTTCCTTAAGTCCAGATGTCTTCTTCCGCTGTTATGGTATGGCCTGGTATTGTTCTGGGCAGTGTATATAGTTAAGGCATCTTCCCAAATTCTGCAAGATGCAACAATTTTTTTTTCCCTTTTCGTTAGTATCCCCACCTGCATTTGAACAGGGAGAGGGGTACATGCCCCCTGGGCTCCACCATCATTCTCGGGTTACTGGGGAACCTGGAAGGTATAAGCTGAGTATAAGGTTCCTCTGGACCCAGGAGTGCTTTGTTGAGAGGTGGGGCACATGAGGCAGTTTAGTGAATACATTGTTAACTTTCTCACTAGTTTGTGCTGTTCAAACAATCCAATTAAGCCCACCAGGGTTTCTTTTGGGCTTTTGTTACGAGAATGTATGGTTATTGAATGTTATAGAGAAGATACAATTACAAGAGGTAATGGACAGTCATGGATCGTTAACAGTGAAAACAGAGATAAGAATGCTATTTCTGGAGAATTTAAGGCTTAGTACAGAGGTAGAGCTTATTGGGAAGAAAAATGGCTCATAAACATTTAAAAATATATTCACTGAATGTGAATGGTCTGAGAAGCCCGATCAAGAGGTCTAGAATGATGACATTAGCTAAAAAGTCATGTGCTGACATTGTATATTGGCAGGAAACCCACTTCTTTTCTAGGGAACATGAGAAGCTTGGGAAGGGCTCTGGCAGTGGTCTTTGCTCGCTTCCCGAGGGGAAGAAAGAGGGGGGTAGCTATACTGATCTCCTCGCTTCTCCCATTCCGAAAAATCAAAGAATGGGTGGATCCTGCTGGTAGATTAATTATAGTCATGGGGATTTTAAATGAGCAGGAACCAACCCTGGCCAACATTTATCTGCCCCCAGCTTCAAACTCCCCTACTATCCGCCTTCTGCTGGACAAAGTGGTGGAGATGACAAGGGGGACCCTGATTCTGGCAGGTGACTTCAACATTGCCCCAAATACCACCTTGGACACCACCAGGGCTCTGCACAGGGTGCAACAGACCTCACACAAATTTTTTAAGCAGTTTACGGTGGGGGTGGGGTGGCTTGATATGTGGCGGACCTTACACCCCAGAGACAGGGGATACTCCTTTTACTCTGCAGCCCATGGGACATATACAAGAATTGACCACTGTTATAACCAGAAGAAACGGCTCTGCTCACTGGTCGAAGCCACATTGGGCCCTATAGCCCACTCTGACCATGCCCCACTCATCACTCAGTGGAGCCTGGGCCTGGAGAGGCGCAACACTGGGTGCAGATTTAACACCGTACACTTAAAAAGTGAACAATTTAAGGAGTACCTTAGTGATAAAATTACGGAGATCATACGGGACAATTCTACTCAGGAGATCCCGTCAACAATTCAATGGGACACTCTAAAAGCAGTCCTGAGAGGTCATTTAATAAAATATTCTGCTGGGTTAGCGAAGACGCGCAAGGAAAGACAGCTTCAGCTGGAACAGACTCTTCAATTCCTTCAGCTAGCTCACCAACAAGGGGATGCTTCGGTCCTTCCCCAGATAAAGCAGACTAAGAATGAGCTGGACTCCCTGTGCCTGCAGCAAACTGAGGTTGCCCTTGCGTATCTCCGCCAGAGATATGGCGAGATCGGCCCTCAAGCCTCCCGCTTACTGGCGTACTGACTCCGTCAACACCGTAAGCTGTCTACCATTGCAATGATAAAGGATCCTGGGACAGGAGAATGCCATACTAAATTTAAAAATATATCACTGGCATTTTGTCAATATTATAAAACCTTGTACATTTCGGATCAGGAGACGGATCTGTCACACACCGAATCTTTTCTATCGGCCCTAAAGTTACCAACGCTTAATCATGAGCAACAGAACCTCTTGGTGAGGCCAATTTCACTGGAGGAGCTGGGTCGGCCATCTCCAAGTCCAAAACCCAAAAAGCCCCTGGGCCTGATGGCTACGGGGCTGAGTTTTACAAAAGCTCGACTCAGTCTATTAGTAAGTTGTTACTTGCAGCGTTTAACGAGGTCCTTGCCGGTGAATCCCCTCCGCCTAGTTGGGCGTATGCCACAATTTCCATCGTCCCCAAGCCAGGTAAGGACCCTCTGCAATGTAGCTCATATAGACCAATATCGGTTAACTCAGACTACAAATATTTCATGTCCATCCTAGCCCGTCGACTGGATCTTGTACTACCAGAGTTGACTGACCCCGACCAAACAGGTTTTGTGAGTTCTAGGTCCACTTCAGATAACACGCGTAGGGCCCTGCATCTGGTCCATGAGATGCAATCTCGGGAGGACTCATCGGTCCTTCTCAGCCTTGATGCTGAGAAGGCCTTTGATCGGGTATCTTGGCCTTTTTTGTTCACCACAATGGCTGCTGTGCGTTTCCCGAAACCCTTTGTGGATACTCTTAGGAAAATCTACACGTCCCCAAAGGCATGCGTTAAAACGTCCAGCCACCACTCTGAATACTTTCCCCTTTATAGGGGTACGCGTCAGAGCTACCCACTATCACCAGGCCTTTTTGCCATCTTTATTGATCCCCTGGCCCAGGCGATTAGACTGTCATCTGAGATTTCGGGAGTGACTATAGATGGCACAGAGCACCGGGCAGCTCTATATGCAGATGATGTTCTGCTATTCCTTACTAAACCCGAACAATCTATACCCTCCGTTTTTCGCCTCCTGGAAGAATTCGGGGCATATTCAGGTTACAAGTTGAATACCAGCAAGACAGACGCTCTCACCTTTCACTATGCCCCATCTGCAGCAATTAAGGAAAGGTATCCCTTTCAATGGGGGCTTACCAAGCTAAAATATTTGGGAATTTACCTCTCACATCGGGCTGAGGACATCCTAAATAACTACCACCCCTTTACATCCTAGATAAAACAAGATTTTGAAAGATGGAACGTCCTCCCACTGAATATGCTGCAGTGCATAGAGGTGGTCCGGATGGTAACTCTTCCGAGGATTCTCTGTTTGTTGCAGAATCTACCCCTTAAACTGCCAAACAGTTTCTTTAAGGTTTGGAACAAGGTCATAGTCAAATTTGCCTGGGCAGGAAGACGCCCTAGAATTAAATTAGAGACTCTCCACCTCCCTAAAGCTAAGGGGGGTTTGGTACTCCCCAACCTGAAACTTTATTACTGGGCAACTCACCTCTCTTTGATAATACAGCGTCTTGTAGGAATGACCTCGGCCAGGTGGAGGGAAATTGAAGAGTGTCCTCCCTCACCGGGAATACCAAAAAGTGATATTCCATAAAACCCTACCCTCACTGGGCCGGCCTGCTTGGGGCCCATGGATGGGGTACCAAGCACAGGTCTGGTACTCTATGCGAAAGGCCCTGGGGATTACCCCTTTCCTGGTCTTACTTTGCCCAATAAACCTTCTGGAGGACTTTCCCCCTGCCCTCTCAGACCATACCTTTCAGACTTGGAGGCATGCCCATCTCTCCCAGCTTTCGCATCTGCAAATCGGCCCCCACTTTAGAGAGTTTGACGAAATCAGTCGTGAGTTTCATCTACGTCAATCTGATTTTTTTCGATATCTACAACTCAGACACTATTTTGAATCCCTACCCCTTAATGTCCGTTCACCTGAGGCACACCCCCCAGTGATTCGAATACTCCAACAAGTAATAAAATCCCGGGGACTCCCGCACGCTGTTTCAGTGCTGTATAGGTCCCTGTTGGAAACAACAGGGGGAGACACGTCGTGGTTAAGGGAAAAGTGGAAAGAGTTGGGTACTCAAATTACACCTCAACAGTGGGAAGTTCTCTGGCGTATGGCATCAAGAACCACCTACTCACTCCTGAGGTTATTTTCTTGGCAATTACTGATAAGATTTTTCCGAACTCCGGTAATAACCTCTCATTATGGCGCTACCCAATCTGCAGCGTGTTGGCGCCTATGTGGTGAGGTTGCAGCTCACCACTCATTTTTTGGTCCTGTTCAAAACTGCAGCCTTTTCTGCAGAATTTATTTGAGGAGTTAGAAGACCTCTTTGGGGTCGGACTGCCCTACAGGGGCGATTTCTTTATCCTGCATTGTTTCCCCCTGGCCTGCGTGACCCCCATGCCCGATACCTATTAAATATTCTTCTCCTGGCAGCGAAGAAAGCTATCACTAAACGCTGGCTCACAGTTGAGCCCCCTACTCTTTCATGCTGGAGGGAGATAGTCCATCTTATATATAGATCCGAAAAAATAACCCATAATTTAAATGATCAGGCTGAACTGGGCTCCTTGAAGTGGAGGAGATGGATCATCTATATTATGGCTAAAGACCCTCATTTTGTACCTTAATACAACACCTCATTGTTTGGCTCCTCAGGTCACAGTTTTTGGACTCCGGGCCCTCACCTGGACCCTAAA
The DNA here is from genome assembly GCA_016271365.2 of Neoceratodus forsteri. Taxonomy (NCBI): domain Eukaryota; kingdom Metazoa; phylum Chordata; order Ceratodontiformes; family Ceratodontidae; genus Neoceratodus; species Neoceratodus forsteri. Next base: position 171,359,395 of record CM057449.1, on the reverse strand, counting down.
AGCTCAATTAATGTGGGTTGCAGGGGACACTGACTGGATGAGTGGGAGGGCTTGGGGGGGTGGGTAGCGAGGAAGGATAGAGGATTCAAATCTGGGATAATTAAGAGTGTTAGCGGGGCATTTATTAGCGGATTAGGATGCTTATTAAAATAATCCTGTGTAATCTTATTAACAGATTAGTATCTCTGAATGTCAGATGTAATGTCCAAGGCTTGTGATGGAATAAGACTGTCAAATTGTGTATGAATTGTAAAATCTTCGAATAAAAACGATATTTACAAAAAAGAACTAGCATGGATAGGAAAATTACATAACAGCTAACCATTTAAAAATCATTCAGATGAGACATGCCTAATACTGTACATGCTGTGGGGGAGTGCACAATGCATCTGGCGGAAAGGTTTAGATCATGTGTCACTGCTGTTACCTACCTGGTCATCATTAAGGTAGTTAGGCAATCCTCCAATGAACAGCTTGTGAGCAGAGTCTGGAACAACTGTCGACACAACACCTGTAGAGAAAATTCAGAGGTGCAGTTAAGACTCTGGCATCAATTAGCACTGCTAATCACAAGGACTCTGTGTCATGGCCCGTGTATATGCAAGTAACCTTAAGACTTGCTGCCCTAGCACTATTGCACTCAGTTTATCTTCTCTGATAGGTATCTATCTTTTTGTACTGAATGTTGCTGCATGCTGCATTTTTTTGTACCTGCATCTGCTTATCTGATATACAGGCTATTCGGAGAAAACCATTCTAACGTTTCAGTTCTACTTTTAGCAAGCAGTTTTCAGCTTACTATATTTTTGTTGTAGCTCTGCCAATTCATGTCGTCTAACTGTAACCCTCAGAGGACGTTGCTCTAAATACACAAGTTACTCACCTGCAACAGTAGTCCTAGGAGTGCTGTATGTTCACACATACTGGCAGTGTCCTTTCCCTTTAAGATGTGCCAAAAAGTCTTCAAGCTGGCTCCTCCCACCCAGCTGGGTGGTATATTTCTCAGCTCCACCCCATGAAGTCAGATCTTGCCCGCTGGAAGCAAAGGTTGTGCGCCTGAGCCAGGGGAGGTCGGGTGGGTCCATGCGGATGAACAACATGCATCACTCCTAGAACCCTAGGGCACAAAACTGGACTGGCTTTCCGAGTCAGACAGTTCCTTACCCCTGCCACCAAGACATCTGTCGCCCAAGGCCTTCTGCTCCCAGGACTCTGCTACGTTCCACCTGTCTTTGCTATGACACAGGCAAAAGTCCTTCAAACATGGGATGTTGCTTACAACAATATCTATAGATTTGTGTTATAAACTTCCATTCGCACACTTTACTCTGACTTCCGCCTGTTATCCCCTTCATCCCACCACTCTTATTCTTTAGGTTGCCTGACAGAGAACATAATTAATTCTCTTCCCTAGCAGTGATGCTCACCCCATAGACTGCTCTCGTCTATGTCTTTAGCTCTGCTCTCCGTCCCCAAATGTTCCACCAGGATGGGTGAATTAGCCTTCTACTACACCCCAAAATTCTGGAACTTTACCTGACCTCAGACATTCCAAATCCCACTCTGCCTTCAAGAAAGCCCTCTCCTATTAGTTTGCTTCCCTCGATGCATGCAAAGGTTCTTAACTTCATGACTCTTGAAATCACCCCGTCCTACACTTATAACTCAGCCTACTCAAACCCTCCTCCCCTTACAAGCTACAGATGAGCACTTAGGTTTCTCCGTTTCAGTCCGAATATCTCTTTCCTAGCTGCTCCTTCTCGTTTGTACCTTCTGTCCCCTACTGTACCTTTATTGCCTGTTTTGTTACTTCTAATACCATGGGATATTTACCATCAACCTATGTGCTACATAGGTTACACCTCTGCAAATCTGTTTAATTTGTACTGCAGTGTGTGTATCTGTTAACTATTTTTTTTACTTTTACTCTCCCGGGTCGTGCCTGAAAATAGGCAGTTTGCTAAGTGCACTTACTGTTACCAAAAGCTAATACATAAATAACTACAGTTACAGGTGAGTAAATTGTATTTTTTAGGGACACAGATATGTTGTTCTATCCACACATACTGAGACTCCTAGCAGTTAAGCAGCAGGGAGGCAAGGCGCACACCCCTACTTAGGGACAGAGACTGTAGAACTGAGGCTCCAAAAAAAAAAACACAGATTTCTCACATGTAACAGTAATTCTAGGAGTGGTATATGCTGTTCATCCAAACTTGTTAGCAGATCTACCTTCCCCTTCAAGAGCGCCAGAATGTCATCAAGCTGGATCTTCCCACCCACCTGGGTGGTAGAACCCTTGGCTCCACCCCATAACGTCAGATCTTAGCTCGCTGGAAGCCAGGTTTGTGTGTCGAAGCCAGTGAGGTCGGGTAGGTCAGTGTGGATGAACATATACCACTCCTAGTACTAATGTTACAGGAGAATAACAGTTTTTTCTAGGATCAGGATATGTTGTTCTATCCACACTTGTTGGCAGACTCCTAGCAGTTCTCCGGGAGGAGGGAGCCAAGACACATACCCCCTATTTAGGGAACGAGAACTGAGGTACCAAAACCAGCATCCCGGCGTGACTTAAGGCCAATGGGACTTTTTTTTTTTAAATTTATTTCGTTTTTGTTGACCAGGTAAGTGCACTAGACAAATCCTGCCTATTTTCAGGCATGACCCGGGGAGGGGGATACAGATGAATGTCAACCGACACTGAACCAGATTAAGCTGCTGGTGGTGTTTTTAGTGAACGTGTGTGCAGACTTCCAGGTAGCAGCCCTGCAGATTTCCTGGATAGGAGCATCCCTTGACGCAGCGGTATGGCGGGTAGAATGAGCCTCAAGCCCTACGGGAGGCTCCCTACCTGCCAACCTATAACAGAGATCAATGCAGGAAGTGATCCACCTGCCAATTGTCTGCTTGGCTGCAAGTCTGCCAGGTGTGGCTTAAATGCAGGTGACAAACAGCTGGCAAACCTCTGCCCAAACTCCAGCCATGCACTCTTTGTAATAAGCAAGCGTTCGCCTCATGTCCAGAGTATGGAGCCTGTGTTCAGCCTCTGAGGTGTTATTCGTGAAGAACACCTGAAGAGTCATCTGATTAAGGTGAAACTCTGACAACCTTCGGGAGGAAAGTATAGTTACATTAAGAACTTACCTAACAGATGATATTTGAGAACAGCTCTTGCAGCAGGTTACACCATTAGGACTGAAGCCGGCAGGCGCCAGGACCCCTCGGAAATTTTCTAGCTAGCAGTATCCAGTGGGGACCACCCCCGACGTCAGGCATCATATAAAAGGGGGCGGTCCCCCAGAATCCCCAGTTCTCCCGCCGGAGACTCCCCACCGCTAGATGACATCAGAAGTGGAGAATGAGGATCCGCCATCAAAAGGTATTCAGAGCGGTGTTAGAAACACCTAATCCTAGAAAAGAGATATCTGAACAACTCTACCTCCAGAGGGGATGGTGGGAGGGAAACTAACTGCTGCAAGAGCTGTTCTCGAAGATCTACTGTTACGGTAAGTTCTTACTTAACTGTGTACTATCTTACTTCGAGAAACAGCTCTTGCAGCAGGTTACACCATTAGGACAGATTCCCAAGCAATACAGGAAATCCCTCGCAGGTGGGAGGAGGCTAGGTAGAGATGAGAGTTGGACCGAAGCCTAGGATAGGAGTCGCTGAAGGACTGCTAAACCAAAACCAGCTCTTCGTCGTGATGCAACATTCAGGCTATAATGCCTGATAAAGGTGTGCACAGTGCTCAAGTAGCTAGCTGCGAAGAGGCTGAAGTGGACACGTGCTTCATGGCATAGAGGTAGCCACCCCCTTTGTGGAATGACCCTTAATCGCACCCGGTAAAGGTTTGTTACGTTTCTGGTAACAGAACGTGATACAATGGATGAGCCACCTGGACAGAGATTGTTTAGAAACTGGAGCTCCCATCATCCTATGGGTGAAGAAGACTAAAAGCTGATCAGATTTACGGTGGTGCCTGGTTCTAGTCAGGTAGTATCTTAGACACCTATGCACATCTAGAGTGTGCAACAGGGCCTCTCCTCTATTACAGTATTTAGGAAAATACACTAGTAAGTTGATGTCCTGACTGAGGGTGAGAGACGAGACCACCTTAGGTAGAAACTTTGGATTTGTCCTTAGGGACACCATGTCCTGGTCAAAAACCAAATAAGGTTCTTTGCACATCAGTGCGTGAAGTTCAGAAATCCTTCTGGCCGAAGTAACGGCAACTAAAAATAACGTCTTCCATGCTAGGAGACGTAGCTCGCAATCTGCAGCTGGTTCAAAAGGTGGCAGCGTGAGCTGCTCCAGGACAAAGGGTAAATCCCATGGAGGAATAGGATCCTTAATCGGAGGTCTAAGGTGGAGAACACCTCTCAGGAAGGCCCATGCTGTGTCCAACCGAGTTATGGGACGTCGGCCTATAGGTGTATGATGGGATGAGATGGCACAAAGGTGTACTTTAATAGGAGTAGACCAAGCCTGCCTGGAAGAGAGACAGGAGGTAGTCCAGGACCGACCTTTCCGGACAATCCATCTGGGAAAGTCCTCATGCTTGATCCCAGAGGCAGAATCTGCACCATTTCATGGCGTATGTGGCATGAGTGGCCAGTTTTCTAGCAGCCGCTAGAACATCTGCTACCTCTTGAGACCCCGTACCGCATGATAGCTATGTCTCTAGGAGCCAGGTATGCACGTTCAGAGAGTGAAGGTCCTGATGAACCAAAGAACCTGCCTCCTGCGACAATAAGTGAGAGCTGATTGGCAGAGGCACCAGAGGTTCCTGGGACAGCTGGTGCAGCAGAGGGAATCAAATCTGTCTGGGCCAAAAAGGCACGATAAATATCAGCATTGCCTGCTCTCTGCGGAGTTTCAATAGGACCCTCTGGATCAACGGGAAAGGAGGAAACACAGAGGAATCTGACCGTCCAGGAGAGGGACAACGCGTCTCGCCAGAAAACACCAGGCCCTGGATCTAGCGAGCAGAAATTGGGCAGTTTTGCATTGGATGGGGATGCGAAAAAAGGTACAACTCTGGTGTGACCCATCTGTGAAACAGATCCTCTACCTCCTCCTGGAGTAGTTCCCACTCGTGGACTCTGGCCTGAGAGTGGCTCAGGCTGTCTGCAATGACGTTGTCCATTCCTGGGACATGAACAGCAATGAGGTTTGCGCCGTGTTGTAGAACCCAATCCCACACCCTCATGACCTACCTGCAAAGCGGGTAGGAATGGGTGCCTCCTTGTTTGTTGAGGTAATACATCACCGCGGTATTGTCTGTTTGCAACAGGAGAGTACCCGGTGGGATCTCCGACTGGAAGGCCTGCAGGGCATCAACAACTGGTCTCATTTCCAAAATATTTATATGGAGATGAGCTTCCTGGGGTGTCCACGAGCCCCCGAGACCTGACCCCGTCAAGGTGTGCTCCCCAACCGAAACCCGAGGCATCCGTGGAGAGCGTCACAACTGGAGATGGTGCAATGAAGGGAACCCCCGCCAGAAGGTTCTGTGACTCTAGCCACCATTGCCAATCCCGGATTACGGCATTCGTGATCTGAACTGGAAGCTGCAAATAGTCTTGCTTCTGATCCCATAGAACCCGTAACATCCACTGGGTCACCCGCATGTGGAGACAGGCTAGCGGGACTGTTGCAATGGCCGCAGCCATGTGTCCAAGCAGGCAAAGGACCAGTCTGGCTGGGACAGTCTTTGCCAAGATGTTCCTGATGAGGGATCTGATGTGTTCCGCTCGGTCCTGGGGCAGAAAAGCTCTCCCCTGGACGGTGTCCAGAAAGTAGTTACGCAAGAACTTACCGTAACAGTAGATCTTCGAGAGGAGCTCTTGCAGCAGGCTATTACATTTAGGACTATGCACGGAGGCACTAGGACCACCGGTGAAAAGCTTCTGCCAGCAATACCAGCGAGAGCAGCCCGACGCCCCATCGGTCAGGTACAAGAGGGCGGACCCAGCTCCACCTCAGTTCTCCCGCCAGTACCCAGCAGAAGGCCTGACAAGAGAGGAGGGCGAAGCCACCATCTAGAAAGGAAAGAAAGAAAGAAAATAGATCTGCACACCTCGGGGGAAGGCAGGAGGAAGTAGCACCACGCTGCAAGAGCTCTCGAAGATCTACTGTTCAGTGAGTTCTTACGTAACTGTACTATCTTACTTAGAGTGGGGCTCTTGCAGCAGGCACTCATTGAGAACTGTATCCCAAGCAGTCCCACAGCAGGAGGTAGCCGGCCGGAGGTGGAATATGCTGACTCAGAAGCCCTAGGACCAAAGCCCTTGTAAAACCACGCTAGGCGGGAAGCCAGCCGCAGGCGTCTGGAGACAATATCAAAGCTGTAATGCTTGATAAAAGTATGCACCGCGTTCCAGGTTGCGGCCGCACAAATGTCCTGGATAGCGGGGAAAGAAGCAGACACTCCTTTGGTGGAGTGACCCCTAACCAGGCCCGGCAAGGGTTTATTGCGATGCTCGTAGCAAAACGAGACAGCGGACTATCCATTTAGAGATAGTTTGCTTGGACACCGGTTGACCCAAGCGATGTAATGTAAAAGCCACAAAGAGCTGCTCCGATTTACGGTGCTGAACCGTTCTGTTGAGGTAATACCTCAGGGTCCTGTGGACATCCAATGTGTGGAGGAGAGCCTCCTCTCTATTGGAAGGGGAAGGAAAATAAACTGGAAGATCAACCGACTGGTTGAGAGTCAATTCAGAGACCACCTTGGGAAGAAACTTAGGGAAAGGGTTTCCCTCAGAACTAATCCTATGGAAAACCAAATAGGGCTCTTTACACATCAGAGCCTGAAGCTCGAAAACCCTTCGAGCTGAAGTAACAGCAACCAAAAAAACTTTCCAAGAAAGGTAACGCAGCTCGCTGCAGGCTCAAAAGGAGGGAGGGAGGGTGAGTTTCTCCAACACAAAAAGGAGGTCCCAGGGTGGGACAGGGTCCCTAATGGGAGGTCTCGTGTAGAATTCCCCTAAGGAAGGTGCAGGCCACATCTAATTGCGCCAATGCTCTCTCCCACGAGAGCATGGTAGGCGGAAATTACCTACATATGCACCTTGATAGAGGAGTAACTCAGGCCTTTCTCGTACAAGGAGAGGAGGTACTGTAAAGTGGAGTTCACAGGGCAGGTGACAGGATCCAAATGTTGCGGCAAGGCCCAAAGACAGAAACGCTTCCACTTCATAGCATAAGTGGAGAGAGTAGAGGGCTTTCTTGCAGACGCCAAGACCTCCGCCACTTCTGGGGAAACCCTGTATCTGTTTTGTGCTACGTCTGAAGGAGCCAAGCATGAAGGTGCAGGGATCTGAGATCCAGATGGACCAGAGACCCCTGGTCCTACGACAGCAATTGCGAGCATATGGGCAGCAGAACTGGCGGTTCCCTGGATAACCGCTGCAGGAGTGGAAACCAAATCTGTCAAGGCCAGTTGGGGGCCACAAGGATCATCTGGGCCCCTTCGGCCTGCAACTTATGCAGAACCCTCTGAATGAGAGGGAAAGGCATAAAGAAACCTCCCTGCCCAGCAAAGGGATAACGCATCTGGCCAAAAAACTCCAGGCGCGTGCTCTCGTGAGCAAAACATTGGCAGTTTGGCATTGCGTGGTGAGGCAAAGAGGTCCAGCTCGGGAAGACCTCACCTGTCGAAGAGCTGGTCCGCTATGGATTGTAGCAATTCCCACTCGTGTGCTCTGGCCCATGACTTGCTGAGGTTGTCGGGCAGATCGTTTAGGACGCCTGGAACGTGCATGGTGGACAGTAGAATGCCCCGTTCCAGTGCCCAGTACCAGACTCATCGCTCCCTGCAAAGAGGATATGAATGAGTGCCTCCTTGCTTGTTGATGTAAAAGACTACCGCCATGTTGTCTGTCTGAATTAGAAGAGAGCCCGGTACCAGATCCTCCCGAAACACCTGAAGAGCATAGAGGACCGCTCGCATTTCCAGCACACTTGATGTGGAGGGACCGTTCTCGGTGACCAAACCCTACGTTGATGAACACCCAGGATCGCCCCCAGGTCCGAGGCGCTCAGTCGTAGTCTGACCTGGTGGCTCCGGACGAAAACTGACCCCTTTCACCAGATTGCTGGGGTCTAACCACCAAAGCAATGTTCTCCTGACTGGCTCCAAGATCCTGACTAGAGTGTCCAGGTCGTCGCAGCATTGGTCCCACTGCACCGAGCATCCACTGTGGGACTCATGTGGAGGCAGGCCAAGGGCGTGACTGGAATGGCCGCCGCCATATGCCCCAACAAGCTGAGGAAGTTCCGAGCCAGAACCTGAGGTGCTATAGAGATCCGTTCTGCCAACTCGTGCAAGTGAATCCCCCTGTCCTGTGGGAGAAAGGCCATGCCCTGGACAGAATCCAGGATCGCTCCTATGAAGGAGAGCTTTTGGCTGGGCTCCGGGGATGACTTTTGTAAGTTCAGGGTGATCCCCAGTTCTCGGAATAGAGTGTAAGTCTCTCAGAGAGAGCGTAAGAGGCTGTCCCTTGACGGGGCCATAAGAAGCCAATCGTCGAGGTAGGGAAACACGTAATGTCCCATCCGCCTCAGAGCCGCAGCCACCACTGCAAGGCATTTGGTGAAGACTCACGGAGCGGAAGAGAGGCCGACCGGGAGTACCCGAAACTGAAAATGCTCCCCTTGGAAGTGGAACCTCAAGAACTTCCTGTGAGGAGGAAAGACTCCTATATGCATGTATGCATCCTGCATGTCGAGAGAACAGAGCCAGTCCCCTTGGTGCAGCAAGGGAAGGAGACCTGGAAGAGTCACCATTCTGAACCTTTTGTACTCGATAAAGAGGTTTAGTGGACTGAGATCCAGAATGGGACGAAGGTCCCCAGTCTTTTTTGGGACCAGAAAAAAAAGTGGGAGTAGAACCCCTGGCCTCGCTGCCCCCAGGGGACTCTATAGCTCTCTTTTGCAGGAGGGTCTGTCTTTCTCCTAATAGTGGGATGCGAGAAGGAGCATAACAGGAGAGCTTTGGTGGAGTATGTGGAGGAAACTGAACTCCAAGATGTGTCCTCTCCGTACAACGTCCAGGACCCATTGGTCTGTGGTAATAGACTTCCACCCTTTGAGATGAAGGGAGAAGTGGCCCCCAACTGGCTCCCCTTGAACTTCGGTCAGAAGAGGGGGTGGGGACGGAAGGGAGTGATTGGGCAGAACCAGGAGTTGGAAGAGAGGCCTGGGAGAACTTGGGCCCACGGGACGGAAGGTCCACCTCTGTCCTTGTTGGTTTCCACAGGCTGAAACTTGGCTGCCCGAGGACTTACGAAAAGGCCGTCAGCGGTGTGGACGTCGCTGGTCGCCACGGTACATCTGGCGGACCGGCCAGATCGACTAACCCGACTCCTGGAGACGAGAGATCAGAGCCTCCGTCTCCTGCCCAAACAACACGGTACCTTGGAAAGGCAAATCCCAGATACTGGATTGCAGATCCTGGTGAAAGCCCAAGACTCTCAACCAGGCATGGCGCGGAAGGCATACCCCAGAGGCGGCCACCCTGGCTGCCGTGTCATACGAGGCTCTCAGCACATGACAGCCTATGTGAGCCCAACTGCAAAAGGGCCAGGAGCTCAGTCTTCTTGTCAGAGTCTGGCATGGCCTGTGTCAACTCAAGTCCCCGTTCCCAGAACGCATTCTGATACTGTACCATATGCGTGAGGAAATTCAGGGAACGAATGGAACAGGTGGAGGCCACGTAAACATTTTTGCTCACCTGGTCCAGGTATCGGGACTCCGGGTCGGGAGGCTGGGAGCTGAGGTGCTTCGGCTGCTGAGATTTATCATGGGCAGCCGTGATCACCGATGAGTCGGCCTGAGGGTGTTCTGCCAGGAAGGGTTCCGCCCTCGGGGCCTTATAGAGCCTATCCGACTTATTCGGAACTGCCGGGATGGAGGCCGGATGCATCCAGGTGGATCTTGTAAGATCCTGGAAAGTATCCACCAGAGGAGGAATAACCAGGGGCTTCGGCTCCTTCTGCCTCAGGTATTTAGCCAATCTCAGGCGTTCCGGATCCAGGTCTTCCGTGTCCCACTCGTTGGAAGCCTGGATGTGCCTCATGATGTCCATAAAAGTAGGATCGTCCAGAGGCAAGCGAGGCAGGTCCTTCTCTTCAGGGGAGAGCTTGAGACTGAGAAGAAGAAGAAGAGGTCAATGAAGAGGAGGAGGAGGAGGATCGACTATCCAATTTGGAATAGTCTGATTCTACCCCATGACCATGCCTGCGCTGACTTCGGTGACTAGGGGACCAACGGTCCCAAGACCTACTCCGGTCCCTGGACCGGCGATGGAGCGATGACCGACGTCGGTCAGGAGACCAACGTCAGGAGCGGTCCCGCTTAGTGCGAGAAGGGCTCCTGGGACGAGACCTAGACCGACGTCGGTCACTAGAAACCCTAGACCGACGTCGGTGGTCCTCTGATCTAGAGCGGGAACGAGCCCTGGAAGTGGGCGAAGGACGGCGCTCCGGTGACCTCAAAGGAGAAGTCTCACCCTCCGGCTGTGGTTCTCCCGCAGGATCCGGAACCGATGTCTGGGCCGGCGACGGGGAGGTCCGCTTGTGGACCTACCCCCACCAGAAGGAGAAAAGCTCCTTGAGCTCATCCTTGGAAAAAATCTCAGCCTCACGCTGCGGGAAAGAAATCTCCAGAACGACGGGACGCGAAGGAGTGCTCTCATGAGGGCACAGGGGGGAGGAGGACTTGGGCGACGGGGACATCAGTATCTCCACGACGGACCCCAGGTCCTTTGCCCCTTCGACCAGCGGTGTAGGGACCGACGGGGTGATGCCAGGGGGTGCCGGAGAGTCCTTAGCCTCCGGAGGCGCGCCTTTAGCAGGCAGCGCCGGTGCCTTAGCAGGTAGGGCCAAAGCAGATACTTCTAACGACCTGGCGATGACCCTTAGCGGAGTCACCTTCGGCATGGCCGACTTCTCCCCAGACGGGCCGGCCTTAGCCTGTGGAGTCTTCGGCGATTCTCCAGACCCTGAAGGATGGGCCTTTTTAGGAGAAGGCCGCGAATGCGATCAGGACCGGGACCGGTGTTGGGACCGACTACGCTCCTTGCTGTGCTGCTTTTTCTCTTTCCTCTTCCCCTCCAAAGAGTGCAGATCCATTTTCTGCTCTAGAAGGTAGGTCTTAAGGGCTTTCAGGCGGCGGATGCGGGTCCGGCTGGTGAAGGCCTGACAGTCAGCACAATTGGCGGTGTCGTGGTCGGGACCGAGACAGAAACATACCGCGGTGCCGTCCTCGGCGGGAATCTGCCGCCCTTGAGTCGCGCAGTGTTCAGGAGACACGAGCCGGAAGACATCGAACCCAGCCGGGAGGAAGAGGGCCGGCAGCGGTTACTGAAGCGCCAAAAACCAAGCAAAAGCGGGAAAAACGGACAAGACTACAGCAGTGAAACTGACGTCTATGTCAGTAAAATGGTGGAAAACAGTCGAAAAAGGCGAAAAAGTCTTGACAGAAGGTCTTCTTGCTGATAGTCGCAGACAGAAGCAAACTTCACGTGCAGGTACGCGGCGGGAAAGAACTGAGGTGGAGCAGGGTCCGCCCCCTCTTGTACCCTGACCGACGTCGGGGCCGGCGTGTCAGGGCGGTCCCCACTGGTATGGCTGGCAGAAGCTTTTCACCGGGTGGTCCTAGTGCCTGCGGCATAGTCCTCAATGTAATAGCCTGCTGCAAGAGCTCCCACTCGAAGTAAGATCTGTGCCTACGAACTGCAGATTCTGTGACGGAACCAGGTGTGACTTCTCCCGATTGATAATGATGCCCAACGTCTCGAACAGGGACAGAGTAAAGTGAACTGCGGACATCAGAGCCTCCCGAGAGGGTGCCATGAGGAGCCAGTCTTCCAGGTAGGGGTACACCTGGACACCTTGGCACCTCAGGTAAGCTGCCACCACTACCATGCATTTGGTGAAGACGCTAGGGGCAAAAGAGAGGCTGAGTGGCATGGCCCTGAACTCGTAGAGGGATCCCTCTACCCGAAAGCGGAGGAAACTTCAGTGGGACAGATCGACACATAAAAGAACAAGTCCTGAAAATCCAGGGAGCAAAACCACATGTTGTGCTCTAGAGATGGTATGATCTGAGACAGAGTTACCATCCTGAAGATACATGACCTGAGAAACTTGTTCAGGTTGTGCAGATCTAGAATGGGGTGCCAGCCACCCCGTCCGCTTTGGCACCAGGAAGTACCTGGAGACAAGCCCTGGGTATTCCGGAGGATACACTACCCTGACCACTACCTCCTTGCTGAGGAGCTGGGCTATGTAGTCTCGAAGAGCTGACTATCTGCAGATACCAAGTCCTCCCGTAGGGCGCAGACTCAGCTTGGAGGGTACTGCTTGAATTCCAGAGGCAGACCCTGATCGACCACTTCCAGAACCCACTTATCCATAGTGATGGCGGACCTGGCTGAAAGGAAGTGGTAGAGCCAGCGCACCCCCCCCAAAGGAGGCGTGACAGGTACAAGGGTGGCACCCCCCCATCTTGTCACTGAGCAGGCTTGGAGGAGGACCCGGAAGAGGAGCCACCAGATCCCTTCCCTCCGGGCTTACAGACCACCGAGGCCACTGACTTGGGCCTGGGCCGCCAAGACTGAGCCTACTTGCCAGCCTGATGATGGGCTGGTTTCCACACAAAGGCGTGGAGGACAGAAAGGGCTTCTGCAGCCTGAAGCCCTTGGGATCCTTCTGTGCGGATGTTACGGAGTCCAATGTGGCACTGGACTTCTTGATGCGCTGGAGATGACGCGCCATACCGGGCCCAAACAGGTCTGTGACCAAGAAACAAACATCCGCCAGCTTGTACCGAGTGTCTGCCGTGAAGGTCGAGATCCGCAGCCAAGCCCTACGACGCATGGCTACTGCGCCCGCCACCAAGCGGGCACAAGAATCTCCCAGGTCCAGAGCAGTTTGCAAATGCTGCTTGGCCAGAGCCCAGCCCTGATCTCTGACCTGCATGACCATGGTCTGGAGGTACGCAGGTAGGTTTGGAATCACCTCATCCAAAGAACCCAAGACGGCATGGAAGAAGTGTGCCATCATGACGGCCAAGCTCACCTAACTGAGGCCGAGCGAGGCGGCAGCGTAGACTTTTAACCGCGTGGTCCAATTTCTTGAACTCCTTGTCCGGCGGCTTGCTGACGTTCCAGATATTGCCCGAGCGATGAAACACTGAGTCGGCCTCCAACCCTTCGGCAGAGGGGTACTCCGTGAAACCTGAGAGGGTATCGATGAGCACCACATACTTGGCAGCCATCCACGCAGAGGGCATAGGACAGGACGCAGGGCGCTGCCAAAGCTCCAGGGCTGGGACGACAATGGCCTCGGCCACTGGGAAAGCCTCCATCACAGAGTACCCTGTGTCCAGAATCTCTGTAAGGGGATAGCAAGCCCGCTTCTGGACAGGGTCCAGTTTCATCCTCGTGGACTCAGAGGAGGCGGAGGATGCCCAGGAAAGAAGTGGGCCCTTGCTCAGTTGAGAGATCCCCCCCAGACTCCCCATTGACCAGACGGGAGTTCAGTGAGGACTCCTCGAACTCAGTCGTCCTTAAAGTGGCCGACTGCCCCAGTTACCTTCAACCATCCACAGGTGGTCAGGTGCGAGGGTGATCAGCAGCCAACTGGGAAGTCACCTGAATAGCAGCGACTCCTTATAGCACCAGTCACCGGATACTTGGGCGGTGACTCCACCACGATTGGTGGAGAGGTCGGCTTCAGCCAAACCAGGACTGTCTTGGCTGGCTCCACTAGGGGAGGGAGAGTCTACCGATCCCACAGAGGAAGTCTGTCGGCCTCTCTAGCAATGTGACAGGGTTAAATAGGATCCTGTCCCAGTTATGCAGAGTTTGAATGGAGGATCTGTTCTGTTCTTTCCTGTCTCTTATCTGTCTGGTTCTGCAACCAACTTTTCCCATGAGACTTAGGATTTGATCACCCCGACAGTCTCGCAGTTCTTTGCCTCTCACTGTTAGTCTTCCCTTGCTGTGCCATCCCCCCCCATATCTTCTGGTATAAAAATATGCAAATCATTATGTGAAAATGTAATTGATATTGTGCTCCCTTTGTTTATAGATTATACAGTATTACTGTTGAAATGTATACAATTATAGTTTGAAATGATTGCAAAAAGCTATTAGGAACACTAGGGGTTAACCTAACCACAAGTCTTAAGCCCTTTTTCAGAAACTGGAGAAGGGGCCTCAGTTCTGGGACATTGTGTTCTTGCTGCACCTGCATGAAATTGACTATAATAATGGAAATTGACAAGAACATTCTGTGAAAAGCATGCTATTTTATTAAGCTCCTGGACAGACATAAAAAGGAGCTGCAATATTTCGCAAAAGAGAGTGAAAGAAAACTCGGATGGATCTTCTCTTTATTCTGCCTTTGTAAATAGTTATTCTGAAGAATTTTATTTTTTTATGTTACTGCTAGTACTAACAAACACTTTTTGTGAATACTACAACTGCTCCTGGTTTTTCCTATGCTTCCTGGCCTGTGCCTTGACGACAGGAGACAGCCAGGTGATGGCCAGTGTGGGAGCCAGGGTCAGCTTCAGACTGGCCAGTGCCAACTGTTGCCACATGAGGTCTTCGTACCATCAACGCAACTTGCACTGAAGCCTCTTCTCACCAGAGGAGGATGAAGACTAGGAATGGCGGTGGCACCGCTTCCCGTGGTGCCAAGAGTGGGAGCGCCGATGACAGCAGAAGCTGCTTGACCTACTGAAGGAAGATCAAGACCTCTACCTGGGCCGCCGTGGCTCCTCCTGGTCTGGGCTGGTGACCGGAAAGTTCTGCTCAGCAGACTGAGCAGCCACTTTTAAGTTCACAGGCAAGACCGGAGTCCTGAAAACAGAATCATCGGTCTCTTCGAACAACTACCAGTTGATATGGTAGAGAAAAATAATCGGCAGCATCTTCAGCTGGTGTCGGGGTCTCCATGAAGCCAGCGGCCAAGGCCGCGGTTTCGACTGTGGTCAAAACCTGCAAATCCCGAGACTAAGAACGTTCCTGGTCCCAGGAACGTCGACAGCAAGTCTTCTCTTTTTCCAATTCCTTTTCTTTGCGAGAGCAGCAGCTGCGAGATCCAGAAGGGCCCTGCCCCTTAGTCGGGAGGGTGCAGCTCAGTTGGAGCGGAAAGAAGGCAGAAACTGAGGACTTATTGGTGGCCCGAACCACCACCTCCTTGAAGGCCGTAAGCTGTTCCAGCTGCCCGGCGGACCCCGCAGCCGCGGAGACCACCCAACGGGCATGTCTATAGTTAACTGGCGAATGCAGTTCTCTCCAAGGACCGTCACATGAAACTACAGACAAATGTCGCAGGCCTGGGTATTGTGTTCATGGCCCAGGCAGCAGACACGTGGCATGTGGGTCAGTACACATCTGCCCACATGGGCATGGCGAAATCCAGGCATGGAGTTGTCATCCATCGTGATTGGGAGCTCAAAGACAAGTACCGAAACAGTAGCAAATTTTAAGGAAGAATCCAAACGGATCAAAAGTGCTAGGGCCTACAATGCAGAACGCAAAGGCGGGAACCTGCTTCTTCCAGCTGAAAGGAAGATCTGGCGTCATAGGGCGGATCCAAGGGATATACCACCCAGGTGGGTGGGAGGACCTAGCTTGAAGACTTTCCGGCACATCTTAGAGAAAGGACAATGCCGGTACATGTGGTTAGAACATATCTATGTCCCTAGAATCTTTGTTACTGTTCCTGATGTTAGTCTAATTCTCCCAGGTCATGCCTGAAAATAGGCACATATATGCCTAGTGCATCTTACCTGGTATTAAAAACAAATAAATATATTCAGGCAGCTTCAGCAAGAGGGCCCCATCTGACAGGAGAATTCCATAATGTACAGTTACTAAGAACTTAGCGTAACAGTAGATCTTAGAGAGGTGCTTGCAGTAGGTAACTACTTTGAGGACTGTGCCCCCAGGCGTCAGGACCCACGGAAAGCTTTAGCCAGCAGTATTTGATGGGGGACCGCCCACCTCATATCGTGGGCGGTCCACACGCCCGCCTTCCAGTTCTCCCACTGGGGACCTCAGAGGAGGAGCAACATGAGAAAAGGAAACAGCCTCCTGGAGCTCAAAAGAAAGAGCAATAAACCAAATAAATTTGGGGGATAGAGGGAGAGAAAAAGGTTACCTACTGCAAGAGCCTCTCAAAGATCTGTTACAGTAAGTTCTTGTGTAACTGTACCATCTTACTTCGAGAGGGCTCTTGCAGTAGTAAACAGATAGGACTGCGTCCCAAGCAGACAAATTCAGACAAGTCTGACACTTGGGAGGTACGAACAAGTTTGCAAAACAGGGATCTTAGGAAAAGAGTCCCTGAAAAACAGCTAGCCTAAAGCCTGCTCTGCGCCTAGAAGCAATGTCCCAACTGTAATGCTTAGTGAAGGTATGGACAGAACTGCCAAGTGGCAGCCGGACATATCTGCGCCACGAAAGGCAACGCATGTCACAACTCACAGCTGGTTCAAATGGAGACAGCACGAGTTTTTTCCAAAATTAAGTTCGGTCCCAGAGGGGAGCAAGGCTCCTGACTGGAGGATTTCAAATGAAGAATCTCTTTTAGGAATGTCTTGGATACTTCCGACTGAGCCAGGGTTTTGCCATAGATGGGAATATGGCAGGCACAAATGGTAGATAAATGGACCTTCAGGGTCGAGTGAGTCAGAGGTCAGTGAAGTACAACAGATACTCCCAAGACCTGAGAAACAGGACAGAAGGGGTCCCACTCCTTGGATGTGGCCCATATGGAAAATCTTTTCTATTTCATTGCATAAGTGGATCTAGCGGAAGGCTTTCTGGCCTCCACTATAACTTGTGCCACTCTAGAGGGAACTCCAAAGCGAGCAGTTTCTATGTCAGTAGGTGCCATGCATGCAGGTGAAAGGACTGGAGGCCTGGATGGACCAGGGTGCACTGTTCCAGAGTCAGGTCTTGACAGATGGACAGGGGAACTGGGGATTCCACTGACAGTCGCTGAAGCAGAGAGAACCAAAACTGACATGGCCAATAGGGAGCAATCCGAATCATGTGTGCTCCCTCTGCCTGTAGTTTCAGTGATACTCTGTGGTAATTGAAAGGGAGGAAAGGCATACATGAATCTCCTTGTCCAGCATAGAGACAGCGTGTCTTGCCAGAAAACACCACGCCCTGGAGTGAGCGAGCAGAATGTTGATAGTTTTGCGCTGGATGGGGATCTGAACAGACAGAGGTCTGGTTGACTCCAACTGGCGAAAATCTCATCTACCACGGACTCTGCTCCACTCATGGGCTCTGGCTTGAAGGTGGCTGAGTGTGTCCGCCAGTATGTTTTGAACACCGGGGATGTGCACTGCAGTGAGGTGGAGACTGTGTTGGACTGCCTAATACCATACTCACATTGCTTCATTACAGTGGGTACGAGGGAGTGCCCCCTTGTTTATGTACCAGACAACACACGTCTGTCTGGTATATCTTAGAATGGCAGAGAAAGGGGAGATACTATTGATGGGAGACCTGAATATGCCAGATGTTAACTGGAGCACATTTGCTGCAGCCACATCCAAGAGCAGGGCCATTCTTGATGCCCTACAGGTGGCAGGCATTAGACAGCTAGTTTCAGAACCCACTCGTGAGGGAGCAATCTTAGACCTCGTACTCTCAAACGGGAGCAGTGAGAGGATCTCAGATCTAGAAGTGGGTTGCCATCTGGGGACAAGTGACCATCAAACAGTGTGGTTCACGTTAAACTCAGCTACAGAGTCAAGCCATACAAAAGTGAGGGTACTGGACTTTAGGAGAGCTGACTTTGGCAAGATGGGAGAGTGCCTCAGAAAAGCACTAGCAAACAGGCTAGGAGGAGGTGTGGAGCAACAATGGGGAATCATCAAAACTGCCATCACAGAAGCAACAAGCCTTTGTGTGAAGCAAATAAATCAAAACGAAAGAAAAAGCCACTATGGTTCTCAAAAGAGGTGGCTGTGAAAGTCAGGAAGAAAAAGATAGCATTCCAGAAGTATAAGGAAACACAGAAGGAGCAGGACAGAGAGCTGTACCAGTTAAGGCAGAAGGAAGCAGGGAGGGAAGTCAGAATAGCAAAGGCCCAAACTGAGGAAAAGATAGCCAACTCAGTTAAGAAGGGGGATAAAACCTTTTATAGGTACATCAGCGAGCATAGAAAGACAAAGGGAGGGATAGTGAGGCTGAATAGAATGAACGGTGGGTGGGCAGAGGGGGACAGTGAAAAAGCAGGGATACTGAACGAATATTTCTGCTCAGTATTCACAAAAGAGGAGGGGGAAGTGCCTAATCCAATTAACAGAAGCACTCTTGATAGGGGGTCGATCCCAGTCCTTTCACAGAAGAAAGGGTTCTACAAGAACTCCTAAAACTGAAGGTGGACAAAGCAATGGGTCCTGATGGAATTCACCCCAGAATTCTAAAAGAATTAAGGGAGGAACTAGTGAAACCACTGGCTACTCTTTTAATAAATCATGGGAGGATGGTGTGGTACCGAGGACTGGAGGAAGGCGGATGTGATTCCCTTCACAAAGTGGGACCAAGACAGAGGCAGAAACTACAGACCTGTCAGTCTGACCTCTGTGGTAGGGAAAGTGATGGAGTCACTTCTGAAGGAAAGAATAGTTGAGTACCTAGAGGCCAGTGGAGCACAGGACCCAAGGCAGCATGGATTCACAGCGGAAGGTTATGTCAGAGCCAGATCTAATAGATTTCTTTGACTGGGTGACCAAAGTAGTAGACCAGGGAGGGGCTGTGGACATGGCCTACCTAGACTTTAGCAAGGCACTTGACAGTCCCACACAAAAGATTAATAGTCAAATTAACCAGCCTGGGAGTGGGTCCCAGGGTGGTAGCCTGGTAAAACATTGGCTGCACAACAGGACACAGAAAGTAATTGTAAATGGAGTCCACTCTGAAGAAAGAGAGGTTACTAGTGGGGTACCGCAGGGTTCAGTATTGGGTCCAGTCCTTTTTAATGTCTTCATCAGTGACATTGCAGAGGGACTGGAAGGAAAAGTATGCCTTTTTGCAGATGACACAAAGATCTGCAACAGGGTTGATACACAAGGAGGCGTGGAAAGGATGAAAAGGGACTTGGCAAGGTTGGAGGAATGGTCAAAAGTATGGCAGCTAGGATTCAATGCACCTGGAAAACAAGAACCCAGGGGAAGAATACACAATGGGTGGGGAGGTAGTTAAAAAAAAAAAAAAAAGGAAAGGGACCTGGGGGTAATCATATCAGATGACTTTAAGGTTAGCAAGCAATGTGAGAAGGCAATAGGGAGGACTGGGGGTATACTGGGATGTATAGGGAGAGGCATCAGCAGCAGAAAATAGGAAGTTATCCCTCTGTACAGACAGTTGGTGAGACCCCATCTGGAGTACTGTGTCCAGTTCTGGAGACTCCATCTCAGCAAGGACATAGACAGGATAGAGGTAGTCCAGAGGAGGGCAACTAAAATGGTGCAGGGTCTACAGGAGAAGCCGTATGAGGAGAGACTAAGGGAGCTTAATATGTATACCTTGAGGAAAGAAGGGAGGGGGAACATGATAGAAACTTTTAAGTACCTCAGCGGAATCAACAAAGTCCAAGAGGGTAGCATCTTTCAGAAAAGAGACTTGCAAGAACAAGGGACACAATTTAAAGATAGAGGAGGAAGCGGTTCAGGGGCAATGTGAGGAGTAGTATTTCACAGAGGGTAGTGGATGCATGGAACAGCCTTCCTGAGGAGGTTGTGGGGTCTAAAACTGTGGGAGAATTCAAGAATGCATGGGACAGACATAAGGCAATTCTTGTGGGGGGTAGGAAGAAATAGGCTATTGGTTAACTAGGATCTACGGCCTATCCTGTAGGTAGGGAAATGGGCAGACTAGATGGGCCAAGCGGTCCTTATCTGCCGTCAAAGTCTATGTTTCTATACAAACATATGAAGAAGCAAGCAGAATGCCATTTGGTCTATCAAGTGCTTGTACTGCAGGGTCCACAGCCTGAGCTAATGTCCCTGCCCTCCCTCCCCACTCCTCCCATCCTCCCTTACCCATTATCTTTACCTTCCCCCTATGCCTATCCCAGCCTCTCTTAAAGCTGCCTAGGCTTCAATGAGTTGACCTTTTCTAGCAGCGTATTCCAAGGGTCCACCACCCTCTCTATGAAAAGCTTCCTGACCTCCCTCCTAAACCTCCCACCCTCCAGCTTAAGACTGTGCCCCCTAGTGTCATGGTTGTCACTCAGCTTAAAGAGACTCCTTATCAACCTCATTTATCCCCTTCAAGTACCTGAAGGTCCTAATCATGTCCCCCCTTTTGCCTGTCTTCCAGGGAGTACATGTTCAGTGCCCTCAACCTCTCCTCATATGCCTTACTCTGTTGACTGGCTATCATCTTTGCAGCCCTCCTCTGGACCTTCTCCAGCAGGCTATGTCCTTTTTGAGGTATGGGCACCAGTACTGAACTCCATACTCTAGATGCGGCCTTACCAGTGAACTGTACAAGGGCAGATTAACCTCCTCTCTCCTCCTACCACCGATCCCCCTGGATATGCATCTTGTTTGTCTTTGCTGCTGCTTTCTTGCACTGTGTGGAGTGCTTCAGGTCACTAGTAATTTTAACTCCCAGATCCTTCTCCTTTGATGCAGATACTCTTGACTCTACCTAGGTGGTACTCCTGTCCTGGGATTCTTGGCTCCAATATGCATAACTTTGCATTTCTTGGCATTGAAGCCAAGCTGCCAGATCCTGGGCCACCTCCCCAGTTTTCCAGCTCTTCCTATAGGTCCTGTATCCCTTCAGCTGTGTCTACTCTCCCACAGATCTTGGTGTCATCCGTGAATAGGCACATTTTGCCCTTAATACCATCCCCAATGTCACTGATGAAGACACTGAACACCACAGAGCCCTGCGGGACCCCATTGGTTACCTCCCTGACCATGAGTGATCCCAGCTGGAGGAGGTGCTGGAATGCCTGTAGGGCATAGAGCACTGCTCTCATCTCTAGTACATTGATATGAAGCGAAAGTTCGCTCACAGTCCAAGAACCTTGTCTCTTGTGGGGTCCTAAATGGGCTCCCCATCCCAGTCCAGAGGTGTCAGTCATCAGTCAGAGGGAGGAGGGGGCTGGAATGTTGCACCTTTTCGAAGGCTGTCCGATTCTGCCACTACAAGAGGTCCCGAGCTATTAGGTTGGAGACCAGGATCATGTGATCCAGGTAGTCTGATCTCTGATCCCACTGTACTTTGAGAGTCTACTGTGTGACCTGCATATGGAGTCTGGCCAGATGTATGGTCAGAATGGCAGCTGCCATAAGACCCAGCAGGCGATGTATCGACCCTGCGGAGATCCGACTCTGGGAAGCCACCAGATGTGCTTGTCGATGGAGTCTCTGTTCTGTCTGACGGGAGGAAGGCTCTCTCCTGGACCGTATCCAACACTGCCCCCAATGAATTGGAGTATGCTAGGAGGGATAAGGTGGGATTTAGGATAACTGA
The DNA here is from genome assembly GCA_016271365.2 of Neoceratodus forsteri. Classification (NCBI taxonomy): domain Eukaryota; kingdom Metazoa; phylum Chordata; order Ceratodontiformes; family Ceratodontidae; genus Neoceratodus; species Neoceratodus forsteri. The sequence continues at coordinate 171,337,859 of CM057449.1, read as the reverse complement.
CCGAAATGCCCACCTGCTGGAAAAGGTCCAGGTTACTAGACAGGGACCTGACTAGGCTATCATTCGATGGGGCTGAAAGAAACCATGTCGTAAAGGCAGGGGAACATATGAAAGCCCTGTCTACATAAAGTCGCAGCAACCACCACTAGGCACTTCGCGAACAATCTGGGTGCTGACGACAGGCCAAAGGGGAGAGCTTCGAACTGAAAATGTTCTCCCTGAAAACAGAATCTGAGAAATCGGCGGTGGGATGGGAAAATGGGGATATGCAAGTATGCATCCTTCATATCCAGAGCACAGAGTCAATGTCCCTGATGTAGTAAGGGAAGGAGACCCGGCAGGGATAGCATTTGAAAACTCTTGTACTCTGCAAAGACTGCTGAGGTCCCGTATTGGTCTGTCGCCCATCTTGAGGACTAGAAAGTAGTGCGAGTAGTATCCCCTGCCCATCTAACTCTGGGGAACAGCTTCTATCGCTGCTTTTTGCAGCAGAGAGTTGATTTCCTCTTACACCAAATGGATGCAACTGAGGATAATAAGGGGGGACCTGGAAGATGCTCCACTGGTCTCTAGAAACTACTGGGTGGCCTTTGGCTACGAGTTGAAGTACACAAGTCTGCTGTGATTGCCTCCCATCCTGGTAGGTGGTTTAAAACCTGCCTCCTACTGGTTCCCCTAGAACTAGGTCTGGAGATGGGAGGGGTCGGAGCAGGTCAGGAGGCAGTGGGGAGGGTGGCGGGCACTGTTCCAGAGGCTCTATGGGCTTTAGCCGGGGGAGTCATGCCTGCTGAGGGTGGCTGACATTTGTTCAAACGTCGGTTCTGCTTTTGCCTTTGCTGTCATCGCTGCTGCCGACGAAAAGGTTGCTTCGCCTTTTGAGGGGGTTTGTACATAAACTGGACAGAATGCAAGGCTTTGCTCCTGTCTTGTAGGTCCGTAATATCTTTAACATCCCCTCCAGAAAGTACAGGGCCTTGGAACGGGGCATCCTGGATGGCTGATGGGACACCTCCGATACCAGGCCAGAGATCCTCAGCTGTAAGTGCCTATGTAAGCTGACAAGACATAGCCGTCATCCAATACATCATAGGTCTCCCTGTGTGTCAGCTAGCGGATCTAGCTGACCTCACCATGCCAGCCATATCTTCCTTGAGCTCCAAGTCAGAAAGTTTTTCCAGCTTAGATTCTAGCTGACCCAGAATGGATTTCTGGTAGACACCATGTGAGCAACAATTTTGTGCTCTAATGTCTAGGGTGGATGAAGAGTAGAACTTCTTTCCAAAGTGATCCAGTACCTTCGACTCCTTGTCAGGGGGAGAAGTACTGAGGTGTTTTGGTTTGGACAAGTGGTCGTGGGCAGCACTAATGACCAATGAATTGACTTTCGGACGCACACTAAGATGGTCCTTCCCTTCTGGCATTTGGTACATCCCATCTGCCTTGTCACTGGGGCCAGTGAGGCAGGTTGTTTCCATATTGTGGAGGCCAAATCCTCGTGAGGGCCAAACCACTGTGGGATGAGGGTTGGAGATTTATTAGATAGTTCCAGATGCCCCACGAGCCTCTGGCGTTGGGGGATCTGGTTCGTGCACCAGCTGAAGGCTACCTGTATCTCCCTGAGAAGTTCCATGAAGGAAGGATCCTCAGGGGGTGACTTTGGTGATTACATCTGTTTCGGCTCATCCGGGGAAGGGGACTCTTAGTCCAAGCCCAAATGGGCTGAGTCAGGCTCAGATTCAGATGTCAGGCTGTCATCAGGAATGCTTATCTAGGTAGAGGGATGTCCACTAGTCTCAAGAGGTCCAAGGGTCGCTCTGGCAGAGATAAAGGCTCGGTAGATCTACCCAACTCCAACGAGCTGGAGTCAGTCGATGGGGGTTACCTGTATGTCAGTTCCCTGGTGACCGAGAGGGTAACTGGGGCTGACGCTTCTTAAGCTCCAAAGTGAGCTGAGATTTTGCTTTGTCCCACCATGAACGAAGCACTGCCTGCACGTCCACCAGAGGATGGAGCAGAGGAAGAGGTGACTGAGGATGATGCCAGTACCCTGGCATCGGATAGCCCGGCACCTAAGGCAACTGGTATCCCCGTGGGGGGATAACACGGCGATGGGTAGGGCAGTAAACCCGGCGTCTGGTACCCCGGAGGGTACTGTGGCACTGAGTAGCTCAGTGGCGCTCCCGAGGGGCCCAGCGTGTGCCCTGACAGAGGAGCCATTGGGCTGACAACGCACTCAACGAAGGAGCTGAGGGGCCAGATTTGGGGGGGGGGGCTGTCAGACAGTGGGTCCACAGGGCCTGAAGGAGGGCCAGACAGCCCAACAGGCCGGCATCAGGTCTGATGGCAGCCCTGAGGGACCCAAAGGACCAATTGGGACTGGTATTACAGTAGTTGGGTCTGGCGGCAAGCCAGATGTCTCGCGATCCAGCGTCGGCAGTGGGATAGTGCCAAACTGCGGTCACTCTCCCTCCTCTAGATCCCGTGCTAGTGGGAAAACCAGAGGAACCACCTTGAGAGGCGAAGTGGGAGAATCCCGAGGGGAAGGACCCTCCGGGATCAACTGCAGGCTCCAGCAGCAGCTGGTCCAGTTTGACATTTGGCCTGTTGGTGCCTGCCGGAGGAACCAGGGCTTGGCACACGTCAGGAGCCAACATGCGGTTTATCAGCTGGGGCTGTGCGATCGAAGGAGCTGGTGAACTTACCGGCCGTACTACTCACAGTAAACCCCGTAATCTTGAGGAGTCTAAGGGTAGTGGATGTCTCCTTTACCCATAGACTGTCAGAACCAAATCAGTCATGGGCGCAGCAGCAGAGAGCAGTTGGGGGGTCCTTGCCATGTCCATGGCTCCAGGAGGAGGCCGCGGATGTGAAGGAGACTGTTCCCGGTTTGTACTACTTCTTGCGATGGCCCTCTAGGGAAAAGGACGAGCTCCTGAGTTTCTTCAGCTCCTTCTCCATGGCTGCCATTTTTAATTTTAGTAAATGGTCTTCCAAGGTCTGCTGACTGCGTTTGTGTGGCCTGGTTAAAGCCTTGGCAGCCTCACAGTCCTTGGGCCTTGTGCTCTGGACCCAGGAAGAGGGAATGGCAGTCTTTGTGAGGGAGCAGTCTCACAGGAGTCGCACTTATTTTTATGCGAATTGGGAGGCGGAGACAACATGCACGATGAGAAAAAACAACTTTATTCATCCAAAATGAGTCAACAAAAGCAACATTCTCTGTGAGGTCAGACGTGCGCAGGTCGACAGCAGGAAAGAACTGGAGGCCGGGAGTGGGGAACACTCACTATATTGACACACTGAAATGGGGGGGCTGTCCCCCGCCAGATACTGCTAACAGTTTTTCGTGTAGTCCTAGCGCCTGGCAGCTTAGTCCTGTTAGTACCTACTGCAAGAGCCCTCTCTAAATAAGATCAACTCCTGTACCGAAGAAATAGTGCCAACAGTAAAACTGCGGCTCCTGTAATAGAAACCGATTAAAATGTAAGGGTAGAGAGAGAAAATGCTCCATTCTCTAAATTAGATAAACAGTAAACCATTAGAAATGTTGCAAAAGGTGGTTTACTAGCCAAAACAGTCACGATAAATAAGTAGAATATTCTCCTGTTCCTGGAAATCAAAACAGGAAATGGAGAAACCTTAATTAACAGAAAACCTAGCTAAACGTAGAGCAATCAAGCAAACTAGCTATACTTTTTTCAAGTAACTAAAATAAAAATTTGACTGGAAAACATCTTTCATCTATCCCAACTCTTCTCTTGACACTGCCTTTTTCTTTATTCCTTTCCAGTCTGACTTCAGATAGTCTCACTCCACTTCCCTCCTCCAGCCCACTGATACTATCTCCTCTAGTATGGATCAGGGACTTGTCATCTCTACCATTTTTGTCAAGTTAGCCAAAGCTTTTGACGTTTGTAGCTCATCTCACTCTTCTAGACAAGCTTAAGGTTGCTGGACTCAGTTTCCTCAGTTCAGTAGTTCTGTTCCTACAGAGGACAGGTCGCAAGCTGCCCATACTGAAGACCCCCCCCCAAACAAAAAAAAAAAAACTTACCATCAGCTCAGTCATCCCTCAAGCGTCTGACCTTGGCCCAGTTCTTCATTTTTCTAACCGACCTCCCCAATGCCAGCTCCTCTGTGTCCATTCATATGTATGCAGATAAGGTACCCTTCCGCTGTCCCCGACATCACAAACCAACTCCAACTGAACTTTAATGCTATCCAGCTCTGGTTCTCTTGAAAAATCAGCAACCCCTCAATGCTAAGAAAAGTGTCCGACTTTTGGCACCAGGCAGAGGCTTGTTAGAGTCTCTCCCACTTCCCTCCTTTCATATCCTTGATGGTGCAGCTACTGAATAAGTCTCCTTCAAGTACATTGGGTCTGGCTGGATCAACACCTTTATTTTTCTGTTTATGTGGATGCTATCCACAAGAAGCTCCATCCCAAGATTGGAGCGCTATACAGAAATGAGAAGCATTCCATTGCCTGCCCGCAGAGGAAGCCTTACTATGATTCTCACAATTTCTGACTGCAGAAACACTGTTTATAGTTGTGCTCCAAAGTCCACTTTAGCTAGAATAGACATTCTCACTCCTATAGCTTTGCCCTGGATAATCCCATGTGTACACACCCCTGTACTCCATACTCTTCCCTCTACCTCTCTTCATGCAAGATGCCTTACCCAATGTGCTTCCTTTATCTTCAAGTACTGGTTTGGCTCTCCCCCCCTCTTATCCCCCAACCTTCCTCTTACTCCCTTTGCAGTTCTTGCTCTCTCTCACTCAAATTTTTTTTTCTTTCTTTTTTTCCCCAATACGTCTCTGCCTGGTATGTACTGGGGCCATAACCCCCAACTACTGTCCAGTTACTCAACCACTCTGCACCACTATAAACAATCTAATGCCTAGCCCAGCCTGTAACCTCTCTGGACCTGCTGTTTTTTTTTTTGCTGTCTTTTTTCCCCCTTATGTACTAGGGTGATACCTGTCTTTTGCACCATTGCCTATGCATCTTTTGTATTGCATGTATGTATGTAAATCCCAGGTTGCATCTGGAAACGAGCGGTTTTCCGCTCTGTATGCCTATCTGGTTAATCTCGTAAATAAATAAAATCTACTCCTCATTAAGCTGCTTACTCTTTCTGCTTCCCTAAATTACAGGGTTCTCTTCCTTCCGTGCACTCTGCTACTTCCTTTTCTACTCTGAAATCTCTTCACAAGTTCCCTGTTCACTCCTGCAGCAGCTTCTGATATTGGGGTGGGCTCCTTTTCACCTGCAACACACCAATTCTGGCACTAGAACTGTCCCAACTCCCTAGTTTCAGTCATGCCTCCACTTATTTTGTCGTGTTGCTTACTGTTTGTTCTTTTGCAAGTTCCGCAATTCACTGCATAGTAATTTATTGCTTAAGAATTTCAATCAACCAATCAAATCAGTTTATCCAGGCGAACATCGTTGAGCAAGCTTATTAACAAGATTTATTGTTTATTGTCCTTAAATTGCATTTTCTATAAACTGTACTTTGTATCTGCTCTATTCTCTTCCCCTGCCTCCTAGAATGCATCTGGAAATTAGCTCATACTAGCTCAGTACGACTTTCAAGGTAGATCTTTTGAAATTAAATACCTAGATAAATCTAAACTGCCTATGCCCCAATACGGAGCACCAACAGGGCAGTGGTTTGCAACATCTGTATCCGACTAGCATCCTTAAAGGACAGCAGTCTAACAGGTATTAGACCAGCACCTTCACATCCCTTACAACAAGAGGCCCCATCTGCCAGCACAGCAGTGTATCTGATGAAGCCCTCACCTTACAACCTTGTCTGACATGACAGCCTGCAAGATCCGTGTCAGCCCAGCTACGATGATCCTCCCCATCTTTGATTATGGAGACAGTCTACTGTGCTGCCCCCAAATCCACCTTGGCCAGACTAGACCTCCCTCTTCCATTCCTGCCATTTTGCCTTGCCCTCCCCATACTCACCATTGTTCTCTTTACTCTGCTCTTTCCTTTCCTCCCTTGGTTGATCGCCACCTATCCCACTGCGCCTCCTTCATTTCTAAATTCTGGATGGCTTCTCTCTTCCCTCAACTTCCCAATGCCTACTCCACAACTCAGGCTATCGCTCCCTACTACTCCCTTCTCGTAAATCCCTTGCTGGACAGAATGCTTCCTCTTTCCACTTTCCTAGTATTCGGAACTCTCTTTCCCAACAATTCACTCTGCATCCTCCAAACACACTTTCTGCTCTACTGCAAGCCCACACCACTCCCTCTTGCAAATGCCTATAGCCCAAAGCCTCCTCCTTTTTCTCTTTCTCTACACTCTTCCTGCCCAAGCTCCTACACCTCTGCACCTCCTATATCCCACTTCTAATGTATGATAACCTCTACTGTCATCCTTCCCATCTAAACTCTCCCCTCCTCTTCCCCTTCTACCCCTAAATTCTCTCCCTCCCTTCTCCCTTTATCTCCTCCCCCCATTAATTACCTCTACCCCATTCCCATTCTTCCTGCATACACTTCCTCCCCTTCTACCTTCACTCTCCTCCCCTTCCCCTTATCCTATTCCCTTCAGTTAGTCTGGGAGTGCCTGGTACCTCACACTCCTGATGTAATCAACTTGTATTTATTAAGTATGCCATTACATTGTGTGTGTGTTACGGTACCCTGCTGTGTCATTGCTTTATCACATTACTGCACTTTTTACTTATGTATTTATCCCCTTTCCCCACGGCACATCTGGAAATTAGCTTTCAGGCTCAGTATATCTTTCCTGGTAAATCTTCAAAGTAAATAAAATATATATGTTGCCGATTAAACCCTGCTGTTTCCTCCTCCACACAGTGTTTCTTTACTGTCCCTTTCAGTTATTTCCACACAATTTTGATATTCTGCTCAAAGCCATTACCCCCAAAAGTCTCACTCCATACCTGGTACATAAACAGATGGGTTTTCAGACATGCCCGGGAGAGGCTGGTAGTCATGAGGACGCCGAATTTTCAGTGACTGACCCTGGAAAATGATGCCATCAAATGCCATGGCTTGGGTTGTCTCGTCCACCGAACGAAACTGAAACACAGAAAACAGATCAGTGAGATCAGAGGCACCAAGATTCCATCCATACAAATGGACAGCACAACACTGATGACACCCTCTTTAGTACACCACCTGAAAATACAAGTACAGGTCAATCCCAATTAACACAATCCCCTTTAATCCAAACCTTCCTAATGAACTGGTGCTGTATCATGCAGTGAGTGCTATCAGCTGCCACACGACTGTGGCTGCCTCCAAAAAATACAATCTGCAGCTTATCTGTGCCACTTAAACAGCCTAGCTTTGCTCTTTAATGTGACAGCTTTTTGCCATTGTGTACAACATGAATCGTCATGGGGTACTTACCTTGGCACAAAATATGCACATAGTCGAGCAGCTGGATAAACAGTTAAGTACTTACTGCAACAGTACCTCTTCGAGAGAATCTCTACCATTAGGCCACACCTTTGGAACTATACCTGCATCAACGCTAGTAACACATGGAAACCTTTGCTAGCTGGGGGCCACCCACGATGATGTCACGCATCATAGTCTTACAAACGTGGGTGGCCCCATCGTTACTCCATTCCCCAGAGGTCATGCTCAGAGGACGTGCCTTCTTGGGAAACAAGTTCATACCAGTGCACATCACAGTAAAGAATGAAGGCTCTGTTTATAACCGCCAAGGAAATTCCCAAGGCAAAAACTGGATGTGCGAGGGGCGCTGGCGTCAGCAGGAGTTTGTGGAGACGCCGGGGAAGCTGGCACCGAGGTGACCAGCGTAGGCTGAGGAAAGTTCGGAGAACTAGCCAGTGAATGCCTAGGTGGAGCCACCTGTGGGAAAGGTGCACTCCTGAGTGGAACGTGCGTCCATTACTCCCAAAGGGAGAAGATGACCATCCCGAGTGTCGCTTCCAAGCATCAGCCCCGGACAACAGAGCGGACTCAGCAGACACCTTGGCCGGGACAGCGACAGTGGTTTGCCGCCGGAGGAACCACCAGCCAAGCCATCAGAGGTGATGGGCTTAAGCATGAATGGCTGAGAATAGTGAGAAGACATCCCACGCCCTGAAGAGCCTTCTCCTGAAACAAATGGAGGGAAGCTTTGCTACCAGGAGCCTAGAGAAAGAAGTGGTCACAGACTTCTGCCCAGGATTTCTCCTTGTCCTAGTGCTTGTATTTGCCACTGGATGTCTCGTGAAAAGATGGAGGGAGAAGAGGACAAGCTCTTGTGGTGAAGTTCCTTCTCCATGGCAGATATCGATTGCTTTAGCAGAAAAGCTTCAAGAGACTTATGGGGCTGAAGCCTCTTGTGCTGGTCGAAGTCGCAGCAGTGCTGACAGGCCTCAATGTGGTCTGGGCCTAGGCAGAACAGGCAGGCCAAATGGTTATCTTTATGCAGGATCTGCTTGTGGCACAGGCGTTTGGAGGGGCACCTCTTGATGGAAGATGTTGCAGAAGACGACATGCAAGAAGACTTATTAAATAGTGAAAAAAATAAAATTGGGCATTGAAGACGCAATCAAAATAGCAGTCTTCTAGCTGAAGGCATCCACAAAGGTCTGACTTACGCGATCAATGGCGGTAAAACTGGGGACAGGCTGGGGGCCTCCCCTTTTACCCCATATGTGATGTTGGGCCGATATAGGGGCGGTCCTCTGCTGGTACTGCTAGCTAGAAATTTTTCGTAGGGTCCTGGCGCCTGCCGGCTTCACTCCTAAAGGCGTTACCTGCTGCAAGACTGAATCTCGAAGTAAGATCCTCAGTTCCAGTGTGCCACGCTTGACACAAACAAGTCTGGTTAAAGGGGGAAAAAAACACGGTCATGGAGGGATTTGTAGATGAGGAAGCCCATAATGTAGTCTTGATGGAAAAAGGAACCACCGGAGTGTCGAGTAAAGGGTGCAGTGGTGGGTGCTGCAAGGGGCTAGAGTGACAAATCTGCATATGTTAAAGGCAGTGTTGAGATGTCAGAGGTGACAAGATGAGGTATAGTCCAGAAGAGGCAGGAGGGTGCCCTGCCCAATAGCCAGTCGCACCTTGGGGGAGGGGGGGTCATGAGGTGCTTCAGGTGGTAGCAAACACCCAGCTGCTGGTCAACTGTTTCACAACTAGCACGATATGATTTTTAAAGATGAGGGAGGGGTTGAGCGTCCCCCCAGGTATTTAATAATGTTCGAGAGGGAATCCATCCAGGGCCAGGATGCAGAGAACGTTGGTTTGCCCATCGAAGCATTTTGCGAGCCAAGGCATGGATCCAAATAGCATGGTCTCAGTTTTTTGGCATCAACAAGAAGTCTGTTAGATGTGAACTAGCTGTGAGTGGATGTGAAATCCTCTGATAGGGATACATTATGTGGACTTTTGTCACTCCTGAATAAAATCATCCAACATAAATGATCTTATGGCGGCCTGAGCAATCTCCAAGTAGACAGTTTAGGAAAAGACAGAAAAGGATGTGTCCCCTTCCGGGAATCCACAGTGTACCTTAAGTGGGCTGGATACGATCCCTCCACTGAGACCATTTGGGATCTAGTCGAGAAGCAATTCCTAAACCAACCCCAAGTACCCAGTGAAAAATCATAAGATTAAAGTTTGTGGGGAATATTTATATTTTGTTGACTGGGTAAGTGCAACAGACAAATTCTGCCCATTTTCAGGCATGATCCAGGGGATGGGGATACTGATGAATGCCAACTGACTTTGAACCAGATTAAGCTGTTGGTAGTATTTTAGTGAATCATGATCTACTAGGTTGAAAGCCTTAAAGAGATCAACAAAGACTGCCCCAGTGAGCTTCACTTTATCTGCTTCCCTTAGGACGTGATCTGTGAAACATGCCAGCAAAGTGGCAGGAGTCAAAACGGGCACCAGCCCACTAGCCAAATGCTGGTAGAGTTTATAGGGCTAGTAAGATTTTCATTTAATTAGCCCTGCGGGCTTGTACTGGAGAAGGCAACACTTCAGTATGTACAACAGCTGGGCCAATGGATTTTACCAGTCACTAGCCCTTCTGGCTAGTAGCTGCAAAACTTAATTTCAACCCTTGAAGTAGTAGTGCTGTAGCCCTTGGAAAACCACACTGGTTAGAAGATGGACTGTACTCTGAAATATGATCAGAGATTTGCAGAATTAATTTTTTCAAGACTTTTTTCAGGTGAGAAGGGATACTGGTCTGTAATCATCTACGAGTTTAAGATCGCATGACACAGAGGGGAATAACTCTGGCCCGTTTCCAAAGCAGAGGAATGGCTGAAGTAGAAAAGAGGGGGTTAAACATGACAGTAAGGGGTTTGGCAATAAAGTCAGCTCACAATTTCAGGAACCTAAGGCAGACCATCACTCCCAGTGCTGGGTAGGGTCCAGAGAAGACTTTTTTTATATATTCAAGTTTATTGCATATTTGGCACATATAAATATCTATTACATTTCATTTTCCTTCACTGCACAGTGTAAAAGACGATACATATTCAGGATTTCTTACCCCCCATCCCTCTATTTTATCCATACTATTACATTTCATTCACATATATCATTTTGTATGCCTTTATATATTCAGTCATATAAGGTGAGGCTTGTCAAGTCCAGAAACTTCTTATTCAGATATTTTCTCCGCCTCCTATTTTCTCCTTCCCCCTTTTCACCCTTTCTATTCCTTCTCTTTATTCTCTAGTTCCATAAACCAGGGGGTCCATCTCTCCACCCAGATCTGTCCCCTCACATTTATTCTATATGTCACTTCCTCCATATCCTTAATTTCATTTACAATTGACTCCCAATCCTGGTTTGTCGGAGGAGTCCTGGTGAGCCACCTCCTGAGTCCGGTCTTGTGGGCTGCCACAGAAAATATTCCACAAATAGGTTCGATTGCTCCCCTTATTTCTTCCGTAGCATCCCTAAAACTAGGTTTCCGAACCTAAGTTTGATTGTATGGATAGTATCCTTTTTATCTTCATTTTTACATCCTTCCAGTATTGTGTGAGGACCCTACATGACCAGAACATATGAAGATAGTCTGCTTTATTAGCTCCGCAGCCCCTCCAACAAGACCCTGAGCAATTCTTGTCCCACTTGCTTTGTGTTTCTGGGGTATAAAAATACCTTACCTGGACCTTCCATTCGTACTCTCTCCAATAGGGAGAGGACGTGGTACGCAGGGCCCTGGCCAACGTGGATGTCCATGCTTTCTCTTCCAAGTGTTCCCCCCATTTCCTTCTCCCAACTGTTCCTAATGTGTATAGTTTGGTCCCCACCTCAGTCCCTCAGAGCTCCATATATGGCTGAAATAAGGCCTTTGGCCCTCGTTAAGTTCATTATATCAATTATGGTATCTCTTAGCTTCGTTGTGAGAGTCGGGCTCATGTATTTCTTTTGTAAGGTGTATATATACACGATCTTATTTGGAGATATCTAAAATAGTCTGTCTTAGTGAAAATTCCTCTCTAATCTGGACAAATTCTGTGACATCTCCCCGAAGAAACTGACTCAGGGAGTGCAGTCCCAGTCTTCCCCAGTTTCTAAAAGGTCCTGCTTAGATGGGGGAAATTCCGGGTCCCAAGCAAACCACCTCAGCGACCATGTCTCCCCTTCCACCTTATGTTTATTCCATAGTCTTCTGAGAGAACCCAGTGTATTTCTGACTGCTATTAGAGTGATATCTTTCTCTCTACCTTGTACCCCAGTCCCCATTACTCTGGCTCCCAATGGTGCACCGTCTGTTAGGGCTACCTCTATTGTTTTCCACCTCGCCTTGCAAGAGCTAACTGACCAGAGTAGGGCCCATTTTAGCTGTGTGGCCAAGAAGTAATTCTCCAGGTTAGGTACATTCCGACCTCCCTGTTTTTTACTTGACTGTAAGGCCCCAGCCTTAAGTATTGGTCTTTTATTGTTCCAGATGAATCTTGTTAGCATCCTTTGCCAAATCTGGAATTGGTTCTTATGTATTTTAATGGGGAGACATTGGAACATGTAAAGGTATTTTGGGAGTACATTCATAGATATTGACTATCCTTGAATATAGTGGCAAGTTGAGGGACTCCCACCTTTTAATGTCTTGTTTAATCTGACTCGTTATGTGTTCAAAGTTATTTGCATACAGCAACACCAGGTTTTTGGGGATTTGTATACCCAGGTATTTAATCCTCTCTTTGTTCCACTGTGTCTTCAGAGTATGATGCACCTCCTCTGTGGGGCGGTAGTGAAATCTTAAGACATCTGTTTTATTTTTATTAAGTGTGTACCCAGAGTATTGATGGAATTTATCTATGAGTTCCCAGATTTTTGGGATGGACTCATTTGGGTTAGATATATACAAGAGAACATCATCCGCATATAAGGATATTTTATGTTCTTCCCCCTCTATGTCTATCCCTTTAATCTCCTTCGATTCCCTTACTGCTTGGGCTAGTGGCTCTATACACAGGTCAAATAAAAGAGGAGACAGAGGCAACCCTGCCTCGTACCTTGCCCTAGTCGAGATCTCTGCGGACCCTCCATTAACCTTGACATAAGCCTGTGGGAGCATACAAAGTTTTAATTGCTTCCAGGAATGTCGATGGAATCTCATTCTCCCAAGAACTAGGAAAAATTCCAATCCACCTTATCAAGCGCCTTCTCACGTCTAGGCTCATGAGACAAGCTGGTATTTTCTTTTATTAATTATATCAATGATGTCTATGGTTCGTCTCACCCTTCTGGGGCCTGCCTGCCCTCCACAAATCCTGTTTGGTCTGGATGTATGAGGTCCTGCAAAAAGATTGTAGAGCGCCAATGCTATGATCGCTGTGAAATTTTATAATCTACATTAAGTAGAGATAGGTCGCTATCACGACCCACTCCCTCGGATCCTTCCCTCCTTCGTATTACCGTTATGGAGGTGTAGTTCCAAGATGGAGGGACTATAACCCCCTCCAGCCATATTTGGTTATACACCGTGTTTAAAAGGGGGTTCAGATCCACCTGAAATGTTTTGCAGAATTCTCCCCCAAAACCATCCGGGCCCGGACATTTATTCGCCCTCAGCCTACCTATGGCATCAGAGACTTCTCTTTGTGTGATTGGTTGCTCCAATGTCCTTCTGTGAGCCTCGGTAAGTTCAGGTAGGTGCAGGGCCTCTAAGAACTGAACTGCCTCTTCAGGCTTTGTGTTCTGCTGGGGATGGTACAGGTTTTTGTAATAGGCAACGAACCTCTCTGCTATTTGTTCCCAACCATGCAAAATTACACCCGTATCCGGATGTCTTATTCCTGTAATATTTGCCCTAGACGTTTGCTGTTTAAGGCGATAGGCCAGAAAGCGAGTGGCTCTTGGCCCCCCCCTCATAGTAAGTCTGTTTTATGCGTAATAATGCCCTCTCAGTTTCTAGGAGTTGCATCCTCTGGAGTCTGTGTAAGGTCCCTTATCTCTCCCCCCTCTCTACATTAAACTTTAACTTCTGTTGCCTTTCTAACTCTTGGAGTTCCTGTTTGATTTGTTCTCTTTGCTTTTCTCTCTCCCTTTTTTTGTAAGTGGCTATTGATATTAGTTTCCCCCTTACTAGAGTCTTGATCGTGTCCCAGAGGATCTGAGGTGTAACCTCTGGAGCCTCATTTAACTGAATGGTGTTCTTTATTATCTCCTTTACTTCTTCTTTAATCTTTTCATCCCTGAGTAGACTCGTGTTCAACCTCCAGTGTGTAGGTTTTTTGGGGAGTTGAAGATCTAGCCTGGCGAACAATGGTTTGTGGTCTGATATAGTTTCAGTACCCACCCATACCGAGTCAAAGACTGAAATATCTTTGCCATATGCAAAAAACATATCTATTCTCGAGAAGATGCCATACCTGGGTGAGTAGTATGTATAGTCTCTTGCTTTGTGATACTTCTCCCTCCAGACATCCGTTATGCCCGTATCTCTCATCAGCCTCTTCAGAGACCTAGAGATTTTTTGATTTGGGGCTGGGATGTTTGAAGTAGTATCCAGGGCCCTATCCAGCACCACGTTCCAGTCCCCCCCAGTAATTAGCGTCCCTTTTGCCTTTTCCGCTATTAATTTAAATAAGTCTGCAAAAAAGGGTGTCTGTGTCCCCGGCGGGGCATATACATTTAGTAGGGATATTTGAAGGTCCTGGACACGGCCTACCACCAAAACATATCTGGCCCCCTCATCCCTCAATACCTCCTCTACCACAAATGGAAGCGTGGCCGAGAGCAGAATGGCCACCCCCCTTTCCTTCCCGTGGGCAGAGATGCGTGGTAAATATTCGGGAAGTCCCGGTTCCTAAGTTTGAGAACTTCCTTAGGGGAAAGATGTGTTTCCTGAATAAAATGTATTTCACATGCCTGTCTCTTTAAAAATTTCTGAAGACGTTTTCTTTTTATGGGATTTTTTATCCCATTTATGTTCAGTGAGAGTATTTTGGTCTTTATTTTATCCATGATCAAGCTCTCCGGACTGTTCTAGTGATCTGAGTTCTTGACTGGTTTGGAAGTATCCATCCCTTCTCCCCTCCCCCTCTTTCTTCTTGCGGGGTCCCCTCCCACTTCAGCTTGTCCCCTCTTTCACACTGTGCCTTAGTTCAGTATGTTCTTTGTGCCATGCCTGTTGTCTGCAAGAAATCAAATATATATTATAGCTGTTCCTAACCCAACAGCCTTTTTGTTTATCTATAACAATTCTCCCTGTAACTGCCCCTTTAAGTGGGGCTACAAACCGTTTAACTATATAAACTTCTACAACATCTAGATTTCTAACTGCAAAACTACTAATTCTATGAAACAACTTTACCCACAATATATAGAACTCTCCCTCTGCACCCCCATGTTCAAAAACTTTTTTATTTCCTAGTGCATAGCTTCCTAGGGGTTCCAGTATTAGACTTTACGGAATCCAGTTTCCTAGGTCAGTCCATCGTACGGGCTGGAATGTGCCTCCCTTGTGGCACTGCGCCCCGTATGATGTTCCAGGCTAATCCCTATCAGGGCTTTATTCTGGGGTCTGAGCCCCCTGCCCTGCGTTACACTCAACGTCAGCAAGACCAAATGGCATACAAGAGCTCCTTTCAACTCCATCTTCGCATTGCTTTCCCCCCAGCTCCTTTTCCTTCTTTCCCGGCCCCCCCCAGGAAGGAAAATTATCTCACCCCCCCTCTTCCTTTCCCTTCCTTAATATGGGCAATCCCTGATATGTTATTGGAGTTAGAACCCATGAGACCCCACCCCCCAGATCAGGTATCTGACGCGTCACTGCTCCCATAATCTAAAGTGAGATCCACGACCCCCAAGACCCTCTGCCACCCTTAGAGCACTGTACCATGCAGAGCCTCGACGTCTCCCTTCCAGTATTGCTCACACAATCCAGAGCGGCGCCACTGATCACTACCCGCCAGTTCGAGCCCTCCCATCCCCCCATCCCCCTCCGACCACACAGTGAATCCCTCCCATTTCCCACCCTTCCAGCAACCCTCCCAAGAGCAGAAACAGCCAAAGTCCAAATCCACCTCCATATTCCCTCCCATCCACAGTCCTGTCCCCCCTCCCCAAACGATGAGCATTCGGTCCACCGCCCCCCCACCCCGCCAGTTTTCCTCCCGATCACATTCAACTTCCCTTTTTGGCTCTGATACCATATTTGTACATTTTAAATCCTCTTATTTCACCTCTAACCCTTGAGCCTGGTACCTATAACGGTTTAACTATTTCAGTTCTTTTCCCCTCCCAAGTCTCATTTTACACTTTACCCCTCAGTCCATCTTTGTCTTCGAAAGTCCTTCAGGGTGTTGTGAAGTCGCTCATTTCCATAACCTTCTCCCTGCAAGAGTGACCATTTTTTGTGTTCAAATGTCCTCCGAGGCATCTTCTTCTGGAATGAGGCCGGTGAGTTGAAACCCCGAGACGTACGGTCTGATAAGAGCTGCTACATCCCCTCTGAGGCTCATGGCGTTCGATCTCCCCTAGCCTGTCGACCCCCTCCGCGCCACCGACCACGCTGACTCCCTTAACTCCTTCTCCAGTCTTTCCTTTTCCAGCCCTCGGACCGATATGCAATTCTCCTCCAGAAAAGACTTGGCCAGTAAATTTCCAAAATTCTTTATTCCTTGTCTAGATTCCACCCTCAGCCTCGCGGAAATAACATTTGTGCCTTCATATTACGAGCCCTCAGTTGTTTCACCACAGGCCACATGTTCCGCCTCGCTTCTTGTACTCCTGCAGAATAATCGTTGTCTATAATTATTCTGTGTGCCCCAAACATTACTTTTTTTTTCTTCCATGCTCTTTTGAGCATCTCTTCTTTGGAGATGTAATTTGACATCCGGACAACAAATGAGCGGGGTCTTGAATTTGGAGCTGGTCTGGGGACTAGGGAGCGGTGTGCCCTATCCATGGAGACATCCATTTCCGGTGGGAGTTTCAAAAGCTCAGATAGTAGCTTTTGCATGAAGGCGACTATCTGGACTTCCCTTTTCTGTGCCTTCGGGAATGCCATATATTCTGAGGTTCTGTCTCCTGCTGCGTCCCTCAAGGTCATCCAGTTTGGCCTGAAGTTCTCTCTCTCTCGGGCCATCAAATAGAGCACCAGGCGATCGTGACGGTCAGCTTGTTCCACTGTGTTTGTGAGCCCCAGCTCCAGTTTATCTGCTCTATGCTCGATATTAATATCCGCTTTCAATTCTGTTAGAGTGAGATCTATTTTTTGTACCGTTTTTGCTGTCTGCAGAATCGATGTTATTAATTGAGGGTAGTCTTCCTCGGGAGATGGGTCCGCGGGGACCGCGCCTTCATCTTCAGCAGGCCCAAACATTTTCCCACTTCTTTCCCCTTGTAACAACAGTTGGAGCTTCCTCGCTGGCGTTTGGCTATCTTTACCGTTCCCTACCCTCGATCTGGTGCCCTTAGCCGGGGATTGCATGTCTTGCTATCAGGGATGCCGATTGATTTGATCTTTAGCTGGGGGATCCCTCGAGTTAAGCTGCCATTCCTCCTGCTGACGTCACCGGAACCAGAGAAGACTTCTGACCTCAGAGGGTGAAGTGGCTTTAAAGTGCCAATCAGAAAAACAGTAACTAACCAGTCCATCATATTCTCTAGACAAAAAACAAACTGATTAACCATCCAAACCCATCAACTTTATAATCTATGTGCTGTCCCCCTTAATTGGTTTAGATCCCCCAAAGCCCGGGGGGGGGGAGATGCTACAAAGTTTTGTCTCGAGCGATATAGGGGGTGGGAACACCATACTAATATGTAGAAAATAAGGGAACAGTAAAGACAGAATCAAAGAATACCCATTTTTGTTTAAGAGGCCTGTTTTGCCATGTCACCATCTTTTCTACCTTTGGAATGCACTCTTTCCAACTGTCCACTACCACATCCCCGGACCAAATTTAACCTACAGAATTTTCCAAGGCACATCTGTAGTTGTAACTCCAGCAATTACATCTCCTGTGACAGAAGTACTAGAATTTCCAATAATGATATCCGAATTCTTAATTAACCTGAGCTCCAGCAAGGGCAGAGAATATCTGTAATGTTTTCCAACATCTACACCTGAAGCTTTATCTGATCATAGCATAAATCATCAGCATATGCCAGTTTTAAATTTAGGCAGTGTTTTTTAAATTCAGTTTCTGCACCTGGTGCGGACGGAGGATTTACCCATTCTGGGCATTCTTGGCCTCGTTGCCTAGGAGGCCAAGAACCAAGCAAATCTGGAGGGCCAGCTCTTCAGACCACTCCACCTCCTGCCTGGAGGGACCGGCTACAAGCCAGTCGTACAGATGGGGGTACACCCGGAACCCCTCGGCACCTCAGGTACGCTGCCACCACTGCAACACATTTGGTGAGGACCCTGGGGGCTGAGGAGAGGCTGAAGGACATGGCTCAGAACTCGTAAAGGATTCCCCACCCGAAAATGGAGGAACCTTCGATGGGACAGACTGATCGGGACGTGAAAGAACGTGTCCGGAAGATCCAGGGAGATAAACCACGATGCCTTGCTCCAGGGATAATATGATCTGTGCCAAGAGTTATCATCCTGAAGGTGCGAGACTTGAGAAATTTGTTCAGGTCATGCAGATCTAGAATGAGGCACCAGCCCCATCCACCTTGGCACCGGGAAATAACTGGAGACGAACCCTGGGTGTTCTGGGAGGATCCGCAACTCTGACTACTATCTCCTTGCGGAGGAACTGGGCTATGTCGTCTCAAAGAGCCAAATCAGTGACTGCAGAAACCAAGTCCTCCCATGGGGTGCGGGCTGGGCTTGGAGGGTACTACTTGAATTCTAGAGGCAGATCTTGGCCGACCACATCCAGAATCCACCTGTCCATGGCGCAATGGACCAGGCAGAAAGAAGTGGAGCCATCCCCCCACCAGAGGACCCAAGGAAGGAGTGACAGGTATGAGGTGGCAACCCATCCATCACTGAAACGAGGCTTGGAGGAGAGAACAGCTGAAGGCCCTGGTCCCTTCCCTCTAGGCTTTGGACCACAAGGCCACAGAACACGGCCCAAGGTCGCCAGGACTGAGCCTGTTGACCAGACTGATGCTGGGCTGGTTTTGCCACAGGAGTAGAGAGCCGACAGGGCTTGCACTTCTGCTGCTTAGAGCCTTTGGGGTCCTTCTGGGCAGATGTCTTAAGAGTCCAAGGTGCCACTGGACTTAATGTGCTGCAGGTGACCCTCCACACCAAGCCCAAACAGGCTGGTGCCCAAGAATGGTACATCCACCAGCTTGTGCTGGATGTCTGCCGTGAAGGTGGAGATCCTCAGCCAAACCCTACAGCACACAGCAACCGCGGCCGCAACCAAGCGGGCACAGGAATCCCCACCATCCAGAGCCGTCTGGAGTTGCTGTTTCGCCACAGCCCGACCATGGTTGCAGACCTGCTTAAATGTAGTCTAGAGGTACGGGGGAAGGTGAGGAATCACCTCATACAGGGAGCCCAACAGGGCATGGGAGAAGTGTGCCATCAAGATGGCTGAGCTCGCCTGGTGGAGGCCTAGCTAAGAGGCAGCACAGACCTTCCTCGCCGAATGGTCCAATTTGTTGGATTCTGTCCGGCAGTCTAGCAATGTCCCCTGTATTGCCCAAGCGACGAAACATGGAGTCGGCCACCAACCCCTCAGCCAAGGGATGCTCCATGAACACTGAAAGGGTACCAGTTGGCACCACATATTTGCTGGCCATCTAGGCAGAGGGAGCAGGGCGAGAGGTAGGGTGTGCCAAAGCTCCAGGGCAGGGCAGACAATGGCCTCGGCCACTGGGAAACCTCCAGAGAGTTCCCTTTATCCAGTATTTCTGTAAGGGGCTAGCAAGCCTCCTTTTGAACAGGCTCCAGTTTCATCACTGTGGACTCAGATATGGTGGAAAATGCCCATGAACGAAGTGGGGCCTTCCTCCATCGAAAGATTCCCCAACGACTCAGTTTCCAGAGGATGGGAGAACAAAGGGGAATCCTCTGACTTCGAGGAGTCCGCATAAAGCAGGTGACCACCCAAATCACACTCGACCTGCCGCGGGCGGTCAGGTATCAAGAGTGACGGAAAGCCGATGGGGAAGCCTCTCAGCCATCCAAGACTCCTTGGATGGAGCCCCCTTCTACAGCTGCTTGAGTGGCGGCTCCACCACAATCTGTGGAGAAGTCAGCTTCGGCTAAGCCGAAACAGTCTTGACCGACTGCTGGGGAGGAACGGTGTCGACCAGCCCCGCCGCAGACATTGGCCTTTTGGGCGACAGCCAGCTGTAGTGGCTGGTAGCCAGCGCTGGTCTGGCCCAGAACTAACTTGCCACATCAGGTCTTCGTAGTGTCAACGCAACATGTGCCAAAGCTTCTCCTCACTCAAGGACTAAGACGAACAGCAGCGGCGCCACTTCCCATGGTGCAGAGAGAGCCTGCCAATGTCGGCGGGACCTGCTCAACCCAGAAGATGTAGATGAACGACAGAAACCTCTGCAATCTGTGGTGCTGACGGGGGGGGGCCTCACAGGGATCCCGGAAGACCTGCGGCTGCTCCTGGTCTAGGTCGATAACCAGTGGGTCCAGATCAGCAGACTGGGCCTCCCCTTCACTGGTTACTAGCAGGACCGGAGTCCTGAAGACAGTTGTCTGTCTCTTCAGACGACAATCGGTTGGTGGGGTTCAGAAAAATCTCGGCTGCATCTTCGGCCAGTGTCTCGGCAGACTGGCCTGACGGGGTTTCTGTGAAGCCAGCCTGAGAGTGAGAACGCTTCCAGTCCCAGGAGAGTCTATGAGCCATCCCTTTACCCTTCTTGGACTCCTTTTTGCGTGAGTGGGAACTGTGACTCGGAAGGGCCCTAACCCTTTGGTTAGGAGGGACTGGCCCAGTTCCCTGAATAAGTAAAGCCCAACTGGAGTGGAACGAAAGTTGAGGCAGAAGGACTGCACGGCAGCCTTGGCCAACTCCTCCTCGAAGGCAGTGAGTTGCTCCAACTGCTCGGCGGACCCCGTGGCTGCAGAGACCACCCAATGACCATCCTTCAATTTGACAGACAGATAAAGTTTCTCCAGGCGGCCCAACTTCAGGCGGGCAGCGCGGTCCTACAGGACCAGGAGATGAAACGACCCTCAAATGTCGCAAGCTCGAGGATCGTGATCACAGCCAAGATAATAAACACACGTGGCATGTTGGTCGGTACGTGACATCTTCTGCCCGCGTGGGCACCCGCGAAATCTGGGTGAGGATTTATCCTCCATTGGATCCATCGCAGTCGCGATCAAAGACAGAGTTAAAGACAGAACTTGAATGAGTAAGTAAGTAAGTTTAGGAACCAAATCAGAAGATTTCAGCGCCATGGCCTACTCGACACAGAAAGGAGGGAATCTGCCTCTTTCAGCAGAAAGGAAGACCTGGCATCATGGGGCGGAGCCAAGGGAGTTACCACCCGGTCGGGTGGGAGAAGCCAGCCTGAAGACGTTTCCGGCAAGTCTTAAAGGGAAGGGCAACTGCCAGATAGTGCAGATAGAACATCAAATCCACTTCCTTTGAAAAACAAGTTACTCACCAGTAACTGTAGTTCTAGGAGTAGTATATGATATACATCTACATTTCTGGCAGACTCCTTTTCCTATAAGATTCAGGTGGAAGGTCTTAAAGCCGGCTCCTCCCACCCAGCAGGGTGGCATCCTCGGCGCCGCCCTGTGACATCAGATCTTGCACGCTGGAAGCAAAATCAAGTGTGCCATTCTGCCAGGGGAGGTCAGTTGGGTAATGTGAACATACACAATATTCCAACTCCGGCAACTACAGTTAGTCGACCCTTGAGAAGGTTTGTGGGGGTCGATGGGCCAAGGAGAGCTGGACAGACGAGCGCCCAGAAGACGAAGATTCCTTACTCTTTTCCTGGGATGAGGAGGATGTCTTCGGAGCAGTCCCAGAGGCAGCCGGAGAGACCGACCCCGACCTCCTGCTGGAAACAGAGGAAGTGCAAGCTCCATTGGGGAGTTTGGGGCGGGACTCCGACCTGGCCCCTCTTTCTCCCGGTGATGGTGATGTTTCCCCTCGATAACTTCTACTCTTTGGAGGCACGGTAAAGAGTGCATTGAGCGGGTGGTCTGGGCCTAAGCAGATCAAGCAGGCACGTGGCGTCTAGAGCAGGATCTGCTTCCTGCTACGGACACCGACTTGCGCTCCCGTAGTAGAAGGCTAAGACATGCAAATCACAATGACTGAGGAAAACTGGAAACTATTTAAGCGATTTAAAGCAATGGCAAAAAGTGTGGTCGACTGCGAAGACTAGGCATCCATGGAGCCAAAGTAAGTGGGTCAACAGCAGGAAAAGAACTGAGATGGCACTGGGGGACTGCCCCTTTATACCACATCCGACGTCGGGCACAGTCCCCAGCCACAGACCGCTAGAGTTTTTTTCCGTGGGGTCCCAACGCCTGGCAGCCTTAGTCCTCTTGGTTATTACCTGCTGCAAGAGCTCCCCCTCAAACTGAAATCTTGTTTTTCTAGGGACATGCATATGGTGTACTTAGCCACACTTCTAGCAAACTCCTAGCAGTTCTTGTGGGAGAAGGGGGCAAGGTGCACACCCCCTACTTAGCAGAGAGACTGGAGAACAGAGGACCCAAAACCAGCGTCCTGGTGTGATTCAATATCCATGTGGTAGTGGGAGATGACTGTGCGGTCTTCCAGGTAGCAGCCCTGCAGATCTGGATATGGACATCTCTGGAAGCAGTCACCGTGGCAGCAGTAAATCTGGTAGAATAAACCATTAATAGGGTGGCTCCCTACCAACCAACCCGTAGCAGAGGTCGATGCAGGAAACAATCCACCTACCAATCGTCCGCTTAGCTGCTGGTCTGCCAGGGGCAGCTTCAGCACAGGTGACAGAGCTGGCAAACCTGTCCCTGAACTCCAGCTGTACACAGCTTATGAGAGAGCACTCTCCTTGCATTCGGAGTATGGAGCCTGTGGTCGGCCTCTGAGGTGTGGTTGGTGAAGTACACCAGGAGACTGATTACCTGGTTCAGGTCAAACTCAAACAACCTTCAGGAGAACTTCGGGTTGGGGTGGAGGACAACCTTGTCCCTGTGAAAAAAAATCAGATAAGCAGACTCTACAGAAACCACCTGGAGCTCACCAATCCTTTTGGCAGAGGTGATAGCCACCAAGAAGGTGATCTTCCATGACAGGCGAGACATTTCGCACCTGTGCATGGGCTGAAACGGCTTACGTATGAGCACAGCCAAGACCGGGAACAAGTCCCAAAGAGGTAGGGGGTCACGCACAGGAGGGAACAAATGGTCCAAGCACTTGAAAAACGCCTGGCCACCTTCTCCTGAACCACCGTAGGCATACCGGTCCGCACCCCGTAAGCCGAGATGGCAGGCAGGTGCACCCCAAGGGTCGACCAGTGTCCTGCAAGATGCTCACCATGGGACAGAACAAACCTTTTCCATTCGAAGGTGTAGCACTTACAAGTCAACTCCTTCTGAGAGTCCTCCACAACCTGGAAGACCTCAGAGGAGAGACAAAGCTTGGAACTCGAGCAGCTTAGGAACCAGGCTGTCAGGTGCAGGGACTGAATGTCTGGGTGACTAACCTTCCCTTGGGAGCATGACAGCAGATCAGGGTGAAGGGGGAGATGCCACAGAGGCCTGCTGCTGAGGCGACTGGGGCACTAGAACTGGCGTGGCCAGTCCAAAGCCACCAGGATCACCTGCACCTTTTCCCACAGTACCTTGAGCAGAACCCTGTAGATCAGGGGGAATGAAGGGAAGGCATACAAGAGGCCCCGAGTTCAGGGTCTCGCAAAGGCATCCCCCTGCAATGTCCCACACTAAGGGGGCAGGCACAGAACAGCCTCAGCTTCGTGTTCTCCCTGGAAGTAGAGAGGTCGACATGGGAAGTGACCCACCGGGCAGAAGGACCGTCAACTACCTCCTGGTGGTGGGATCACTTGAGAAGCCGTGCTCGCTCGGCTAAAGGCATCCGCCAGCTGGTTGGAGACACCAGCCACATGCATTGCCAGAAGGTCGGCATCCAAGCTGAGCACACGGGTCCAGATGTGGAGAGCTTCCCAGCAAAGCGGTAGGGAGTGCGTCCCGCCCTGCTTGTTAGATAGTACATAGTCATAGTGTTGTCCACCTGAACTTGGACAACCCAACCCCAAACATGGGAGGTGAACGCTGTTGGTGCCGGGTGCACTGCCCAGAGCTCCAGCAGGTTGACGTGGCAATGAGACTCTTGGGGGACCCAGAGCCTGTGGACTACGAACACCCAGGTGAGAACCCAATGCTGTCAGGGAGGCATCCGTCAGGGTGACAGACGGCACGGGGCAGACGAAGGGGACTGTCTGGGACCAACCACCACTGAATGGCGTCCTACAGCTCTGGAGTCACAGAGACCAGCTGTTCGAGGTGACAAGAGTTGCTGAAACCACTGCTTGGCTAGCGGGCCCAATGAACCACGCTGGTGCATGCTGCCATGAAGCATGAGGTGCAGAAGACTCAGGCAGGGCGCAACTGCCCAACCTGAAATGAGTGGGCAAAGGAGGAAAGATCCTCCAAACGGTCCACCGGTAACCTGGCTAGGGTCTGGCGGTAGTTGAGATCCTCTCCGATGAACTGAATCGCCCAACATAGAACCAGTTCCAACTTGGCCTCACTGACCAGAAGGCTGAGAGCCTAGCAGGCTGAGAGGGTCAGATCGAGACCTCTCCACCTCCATCCAGGAGGATCCAGCAATCAGCCAACTGTCCAGATAAAGGTATAACCTGAACCCCACCCCCACCCCGAATCTCAGAAAGGCTGCCACCACTGCAATACATTTGGTGAAGACTGGGTGCAGAGGATAGGCAGAACGGCATGGCCTGGAACAAGAGAGTTCTCTCCTAACGGAACCGACAAAGAAGGAATCCTGAAGGTCCAGAGAGCAGAACTACATGTTCTGAGCAAGAGACTGATGGTCTGGTTCAGAGTGACCATATAGAACTTGCCCAGCCACAGGAAGATATTCAGATTGTGTAGATCCAAAATGGGGGACCAACCAACCACCCCGTCCGCTTTGGAACCAGAAAGCACCTGGACACAAACCACGGGCCAGGCACAGCATCCAAGACATGGACCACCACCTCCTTTTGGAGGAGGCGGTGAATGTCATCCCGCAGGGTAGACAATGTCCAGGGACACCATGTCCTGTGGGGGCATGGGCTCATCTGGGCTTGAGAAACCATGAACTTGAGAGGAAGACCACCGCTGACCACTTAGAGGACACACCTGTCGGTTGTACTGGTAGACCTGGCGGAAGCAATGTGGCAGAGCTGACCCCCTACGGGAGGGCTTAGGGCAGGCAGGACGGGAAGAGAGGAAGGTGGAAAGGCCACCCCAACCAGTCACTTTGCAGGCCGGAGGTGGAGGGACCACTTGAGGAAGCTGCCTGCCTTCCCCCTCCAGATCGTCTGGCGGAAGAGACAAAAGACCTCTACCGAGGCCGCCCCGCCTGCTGTTGCTGTGACTGTGCCGCCGGGGCTGGCTGAGGACAGCTGGCCAGGTTAAGAAGTGGGCAAAAACTTAAAGGACTTCTTCGGTTTGGCCTCTTAACCCACTGGGTGGAGGTGACTGAATCCAGGGTGGCACTGGACTTCTCAATACAAGTAAGATGCCAGTCGATCCCTGGGCCAAACAGATCAGTACCCAGGAAGGGTATGTCGCCAACTTGTGTTGCGTGCCGTTTGTGAAGGCAGATATGCAGCCAAACCTGATAGCACATAGCCATGGCTGTGACCAACCATTTTAAGGACCATTAGGAGCTGCTGCTTGGTGACTGCACGGTCCTGGTTGCGAACCAGCTTAAAATCAGGGTCTGAAGGTCGGCTGGCAGGTGGGGATCACTTGGTACAAGCTGCCCAACTGGTTATGGGCAAAACTGGCCATACCCAGGGCAGCATTCACCTGTCAAAGGCCCAAGGAGAATGCCACAAACCTTCTTGGCTGCACAGTCCCACTTCTTGGACTCTGTCTGGAAGCTTATCCATATCACCAATGTTGCCCAAATGGCAGACTGAGTCTGCCACTAAGCCTTCCTCAGAAGGATGTTTTGTGAACCCCAATAATGACCAGTTAGGGACCGCATACTTGCAGACCATCTGGGTGGAAGGGGTGGGACAAGAAGCGGGACGCTGCCAAAGCTACACAGCTAGGAGAGGCAAATCCCCCCCCGGATCACCTCTGCGATAGGAAAGGCAACCCAGGGGAGTCATCCTTGTTGAGATCTCCTTAAGCATTTGGAGAGTCTGTTTCTGGACTGGCTCCAGCGATTTCCCTGTGGACTCAGATCAGGTGGAGCACAGCACCAAAGGAGCTGGGCTCTGATTCACCAAAGCTTTCTCTCCAGAGTACTGGTCGAAGCCAGGACTGCGTAAAGCAAGTCTCAGAGGATTCCTGGGACATTGGGCGGGCCTCCAAGTCCCCGAAGAGGCAGAGTGACCGAACCAATGGTGCAAACCAGTGACTGGCAGAGCAGACTTGGTTAGAGCCCCGTCCTTAGGCTGCACAGGAGGGGGCTCCACCTGAATAGGTGAGGAAGCCGGTGTCGGCAAAGCCAGAGGCATCAGCACAGGCCGAGGCTACCAGAAGAGTTCCGGAGAAGGTTGTGGCACAACCAGGGCCTGTTAACAACAACTGCTGCTGGACAAACTCCTCATAGCAGCGCCACACTTTGCAGCAGAGCGGCTCTCTGAGGAAGAATGTCTACAATTCTTCCTGCCAGAGTGTCAAAAGCAGGACCGTGGTGTCAGGAACCGCTTGACCTAGAGCTGTGGGTCCGGGGTCAGTCTGGAAACTGGCCAAGGCAGCAGATCCATGTCCACAGAGGAGGAATTGGTCAGCTGGCTGGTCTGACCCCACTGAAAGGTGATGGGCAGGACCAGAGTCCTGAAGAGGGATGTAACCCCCTCATGCTGTGACAACAGGTTGATCTCAAGGAAAATCTTGGTAGGTTGGTCAATCTGTGTCAGCTGACAGGAAGACCCATGTGGCCAACAGCTGGGACAGAATAATCTGCTGAAGCCAAATGCTTGATGGATGCCAAGCTTGAAGTGCGGGAACCCAAGACCAACTATTGGATTTCTTAGATTTTGAATCCCTTTGAGGATTTAGGGGGCTTGGACCCAAAGGAAGGGCCTTCCCCTAAGGGTAGCAAAGGACTGACAGGTCCCTAAAAGCCCCAGTGAAAGAGGCATACCACCCCCAGAAACAGCGCCACCACTCCAGCAGCAGCTTGACCAGTTCTTCAAGGTGGCAAGTTGTCTCGGCAGCCCACAGCGGAAGTAGACCAAGGCCGGGCTTTCTTGGACTGGTGGGTCACGTTCATTCAGGCAACCCAGGAGAAGTCAAGCGCAGCAACACTCTAAAGTAGAGGGATGGAGGGAATGGCACAGGCTGCAAACCTGTGGGCCGTGGTCCATCCTTAGGCAATATACACATGGCAAGTGCAGGTTGGCACGCAACATCTTTTGCCTGCCAGGGCATTTCTTAAAACCAGGGGACTGATTTACCATCACAAGGAATCCAGTGTGATGAAAACAATTGTTCAAAGACCAAGAGAAGCACGGTTTTAAGTTTTGGGCCACACCTAGCGCAGAACTATGATGGAGGGAATTTGATGCTTCCGGCAGAAAGGAACATCTGATGTCACGTGGCAGTGCCGTGGAGGATACCACCTGGGTGGTTGGAGGAGCCAGCCTGATCTTCTGGTGGAATCTTAAGGGGAAAGGACTCTGCCAGAGGCATGGATAAGTACACCATATCCACATCCCCAGAATTAATAGTTCCCCATAAGGCATCCTGCCGTTTCATATTAGCCAGCAGCTGTTTAAGCCATCTAAAGTTCCCTCCCCTGACTCAACGAGTAGTAACTGGAAAGAGCTAGTCTTGTATGGAAGACAGAGCAGCCATGAAGAATCCTAGAGCCAAGTCTACATCAGTTAATGAGTGGAGAGTGGACCAGTTAACCGCCACAATCAGAGCAAAGTTTGTTCTTGTTACATCTGGAGAAATTCCTGAAGGATATCAGCGAGGGTGAGGGTGAAGGGCTATGACAAGACCATGTACAGAAGCTGGGAGTAGTCGCTGACAGAGTCAGACGGCACTCTAGACGGCAGGACCCTGTCCTCTCAGTTAGGATCTAGTCAAGGAGGGAGTGATTGAAGGATTTAGGATCGAGCCATGTGGGAAGGAAGGAATCTGTGTGGGGTTCAGTTGCTTAAGCAACTCAATGTACTCAAACTGCTGGTCATTACGCCAGTCAAGGATGAAATCACCAACCATTATAAGGTCCTTCGAAGGACAGAGGCGGCCAATACCATTAGTTATTTGAGCAAGCCCACTAAGACTCTCCTTGTGAGGATTATATATACACACTTACATACAGTTTTAGTGGCCCTGAGGGTCAGTCAAGTTATAATGCTCTCCGGAGAGGAATCCACAGTCACTGGTTGAGATTAAATAGTCAAGTGGTCTTTAAAAGACAGCAGCACCCTTTCTTTTTTCTTCCCAGTCTGTCATGCCTGAAAAGGGTAAAGCCTCTAATTTTACAGCTGGGGTCTGGGGTGGAAGGCTTCAGCCATATCTTGGTTATGTCTAGGACATCAGGGTTATAAAGGACCGTCCAAGCTTCTAATTCATGAATTCTGGACAGGCCACAAACGTTCAAATGGGCAAGCTTTAACCCATGGCTATTTGCCCAAATGGGATTTGTGTGATTTAGAGGGGCATAACCTGGACCAGGGTTGGTTTCGAGGTCTCCTAGTAAAAAGTAGCAGTAGGGGAGACAAAAGATTGTTATGACTCAGAAAGCTACCGGTGTGAAGCACGGGGAGAAAATATAGGCACCCGGAAGGAGTCAGTGTTCTGCAGGCATGTTCAGGAAGATAAGGGGTGAGACGGGGGGAGGTAGTTCAACAGGGTTGAGGAGGAATAGCTGTTCTGGTCTGTTAGGTCTCTGGCAAGAATGTACAGTGCTTACTTCAGCAAAGTTGCATGGTAACCCAGTATACTGAGCATTGCGCAACTGCGTTACCCACTGAACATGTATAACGCTACCGTGCAATTTGCATAGTACCAATCAGCTTTACTGTAGCAAGCACTGTAGGCACAGGAGTCATGTAGAAAGAAGCACAAGGCCCAGCAGGAGGGAGCCCGTAACAGATGTAGCCCCTGCCGGATGCATTGCGGAACGAAGTCTGCACTACTGGTACAGAAGCATCTAATGCAAACTAAGGAGTGGTGTGGGTGGAAAGGTGGCCTACTCTAGATAAGGTGTATGGCTAGGTCTAGCAAACAGTCAACTTCTAAGTCATTTTCTATACTAGGATAGTATGGCAGCAATAGCATACACAGGTACAGAACCACAACACACACATACCCTGGATAAAATGTTTGGCTAACTCAAGCAGAACTGGGAATCTGAATAGATATGAAGTTGCAACACAAACAGTCCCACCCTAGATAGGATGTATAGCTAGGTATAGCAGAACAGTTAACTATCGAGTCAGTCACACTACACATTTCTGGCTATACTGACACAGACAAGATGGCATGCCCAGCATGCATAGTTATTTGCCTTAGTGGCCTTAAAATGCACTACAGTTCAGGTGCAGTCCTGGAGTGAGTGAAGCAGAGCGGCCAACAGACCGGCTGACTACCGCAGACAACTGTCCTTACCACTTAACTGTCCTTTGCACGACCGAGCTACAAGATGGGAGATCTGTTAAACACTTGGTCCTGCCTTGCTGCTCGCTAGGAGACGCTGCATTGGCTGCGCTACAGTGGAGGACCAGGGAAGCAGACCCAAGTAAAAATGTTCTTTAGTACCTCTGGAGCAGAAATGATAAATGGGAGAAGGGGGGCTGGATTCAGCAGTAGAAGCCTCTCACGACCCCTGATGTGCAGTCCTTAGTCATCCACGTGGCAATCGGGCTGGCATGCTGGGGCTGAAAAAAGGCAATCAGCCCTTTGAACTTTGTCCCACCTTGCTCCTTGCTACGAGACGCTGAGTTGCAGTGGAGAGGAGTGGCTTTCCAGACCATGTAGCAGACCCAGTTTTAAGTAAAAAAAAAAAAAATTGTTTCAGACCCTCTGGATCAGAACCGATTAATTTTTTTTTTTGGTTGGGGGCCTTAGAAGACAGTGTTTTGGATGGGACACTGTCTTTCAGCTGAGACATTAAAGCCAGGTCTTATCTGCATGTTCCGGTGGTGGTTCATGTTGACGTTAAAGATACCATGGCACTTCTTGGAAAGAGTAGTAATTTTTATTGAAAAGGAGGGCTACAATATAACATATATAAAAAGCTATTTACACATTACATTATATATACCAATACAACCAACTTGTATACAAATGTGATATGACATTCTTTGTCTTGACTGGATCAAAAACAAAAAACTAATCACGGGTTTACCCATTTCTTACAGTGCATCCATAAGAACTTAACTCTCTCAGACTTATAACTCCCGCAATCTTTAAAAAATATAGCCTGAAGAAAGATTTGAATACTCTTAATTTCAGCATAAATTAATCTCTGCTGAGTCACCCAGACACACCGACTGCCAAATTTAGTACCCGATTACTGCAAAAATGATATGCAATGTTTCAGGATGGTATTTACCCCATCCTCCCGTGTACTCCCCATACATTAAACGGGGGAATGTCAAGGATGAGAATGAAAGTTTACTCCATTCTCTTGTCAAGTGAGACCAAAGACAATGTATGCGCATTCTAGAAATAGATGTGCTTGAGTTTCTAGGGTTTGCATGCAAGAACTTCTTCGACAATATGTCTCATTCAGCTGCTTATGCTCGTTATTGTTACGGACACAATCTTCCGTAGTTACCCATCCATACAGTATCCCATACAAATTCAAGTAGTCTTTTACAAGAAAGCGGATAAATGATAATCTATTTTGTGGGTATCCTGGAAAGGACATGGAATCTCTATATTCGGTCTGGAGAATGTGCACATATATAACGTCTTTCCATCAGAGGTTTGTATCTGGGAAACAGTTATGTTTCATCTGATACCATTCTTACCTTGTTCCAGCCCATAGCTCATTTTAGGTTCTTCACTCAGCTTTCCACGTTTCCTCTGGGACCAGTGCCCTAGGCAGCCGGCCATGTCAGTACATGTGGTTTCCAAATCTCATGCCCAGGTTTTAGTGCTACACCCATATTGTACACAAGACATACTGCTAAAAAAAAAAAAGCCACAGGATTTGCCATACCTAAATCTCCTTGTATTTTTTTATAAGTGAACTCCCTCTAATGGATTCAGCCTGCTTCCCCACAAGGCCTGAAAGAAAACACTAAATAAAGTAGTAACAATAGAGTGTGGCGGTGGTGGGGAAGACGAGCAATGTACAAAAAAAAAAAAAAAACTGGTAGAAGTAGTACAATACGAACATACCAAATTGCCAGCAGATACAGGCCATATGGTCTAGTCTGCTAGAGTGTGCAGCACCTCAGCCCATGAGACTGCAGCTGCCCACCCTCCCATTAACTCTTCCCCCCACACCCCCCCCCAGTATGTACTTTCCCTTGAATTTGTCCCACCCCCCTCTTCAATCAATGAATCTGCTAGTATAGTGTCTTAATTAGAAGAACTCTTTTTGACAATCTGATGCCCTTTCCAGGAAGAGACCATCCTATTTGCCCTTTGCAGTCCTTTTTCCCCACCCAATTATATTTGACCATATCCATACCTCCAAATTCAATCCCTAATAGGGATGGGAGGCGGTACAGCGTAGTGGTTTAAGGCTCTGAGCTGCAAACCTGGAGACTGGGTTTGAATCCCACAGGCCCCACTTCCATACTGTGCGACCCTGAGCAAGTCACAACTTCCTTGTGCTCCCAAGTTGCACCTGTAAACAAGCTTCAGCTTAGTGTCCCTCTCCTGGTTAAAAAATTAATAATTTTGATGTGTCACCCTGTAAAACTGCCACTTCCTACAGGAAAGAGTGTTCCCCTGAAGGACACCTTTATTTTTTAGTACAATTCATCTTGGATCCAGATTGTTTAGAATATGCAGATAATGCTTCTGTGAGTGCTTGTTCATTAGTGGTGGGAGCAAGGCACAGTACCAGATCTGCGTATGCCAAAGTCTTAACCGTAGGGGAACCTGCAGTTACTGTAATACCATGTATGTGATTATTTTGTGCAATATATTTTAATATCAATGCTGAATGCATAAAGGAGAGGGCTAAGGGGACGACACCTGCCCAACCCCTCTTCACCCCAATCCCCATTCCATCCATTTATATTAGAGACTACAGTAGCTTCCTTATACATACATCTCAACCAATCAATAAATCTGTTAGGAATACCATATGCCTTAAGGGCTGAAAACAGAAATGCATGCAAGACCTTATCAAAGGCCTTTTCCTAATCGATTCCTAGAACATACCCCTGAATGTTAGTAATAGCCCTCAAATATTTCTCGTTCTATCTATTCGGGACTGCACATGTCTGAAATGGATTTATTCATTTTTCTGCCAGTGCAGATAGTCTACTTGGCAACATTTTGGTTAATATCTTCAGATCCGTGTTTAGTAGGCTCAGAGGTCTCCAGTTTAATTCCGCTCTGGCTTCTTTTTTATATAAAGTCAGAAGAGCTTGCTTAATGGTTTTTGACAGGTGGGCTTCATTCAGCACCTTACTATGTATCACTAGGGCAGGGGTTAATTTTTTCAATAAAGGTTTTATAAAATCCAGACACCAAGTCATCTGTGCCTGGAGACAAATTCGTTTTTAAAAATGGAATAGCTTTTTTCATTTAATCTATGCTAATTGGGTTAGATACGTTCAATGCATCCTGCTCTGCTACTTTGGGAAGCCCTAGGTTTTTAAATATCTTTTCTGAATTATCCAGGCAGGTATTCTCCAAAGAAAGAAATAACATGATGCTCTACTTGGTGCAAGATCTCTGCAGAGGAAGTGACCCTTACTTTAGAGTCAGTAACCTCTGTAATGACCCTCTACCCCACTCAGTTTTTACATTTCTTAAACGGGTCCATTGTACCCTTTTTCACATTTGTCCCAAATCTAAGTTCCTGCTCTAAAGACTTGGCTCTGTTGTATTGTAATGTGAAAGTACAGTTACATAAGAACTTACCTAACAGTAGATCTTCGAGAGAGGCTCTTGCAGTAGGTAATTACACATAGGACTGAAGCCGGCAGGCGTCAAGACCCCACGGAAAAATTTATAGCTAGCAGTCTCTGGCGGGGGACCGCCCCCTACGTCAGGTGACCAACGTCGGTATAAAGGGGCGGCCCCCCATGCCAGCCTTCCAGTTCTTTCCCCCCAAAGGCCCAAAAGGGCGAGACGAGAGAGAAGCGGATATTTCCCAACCTGGAAAAGGAGCTAAAAAAGCTTAGGGAGATGCAGGGCAGGAAGGTATTACCTACTGCAAGAGCGCCTCTAAGATCTACTGTTAAGGTGAGTTCTTACGTAACTGTGCTATCTTACTTTGAGAGGGCTCTTGCAGTAGGTAATTACATATAGGACTGAGTCCCAAGCAGTCTGGAACAAGACGACGCAAATAGGAGGAGGAAAGCTACTCAAAGTAGATCCTCTAGCTGTGAAGGCCTTAAGAAAGGAGGCCTTGCAGAACAGCAAGCCCGAAGCCTGCTCTACGGCGAGAGGCAATATCCAAACTGTAATGTTTTGTAAAGGTATGGACGGAAGTCCAAGTGGCGGCTGCACAGATGTCCGCCGCTGACACATTCTTGAAACGAGCCGCTAAGGTAGCGACTCCTCTGGTGGAGTGGACTCTCACTTGACCCGGAAGGGTGGTCTTGTACCTGTCATAACAGAAAGTGATGCAATGAGCAAACCATTTGGACAGGCATTGCTTAGAAACAGCATTGCCTTCTCTTTTGTGGGCAAAAGAGAAACAGTTGATCAGTCTTTGAGATCTCTTATTCTGCTAGTGTAGTATCTCAGAATTCGCTGAACGTCCAGAGTGTGTAAGAGATACTCCCCTTGATTGAAGTGTTGCGTAAAGAAAGCAGGTAACTCTATGGACTGGTTCAATGTAGATTCTGCTACCACCTTGCGGAGAAACTTAGGGGTTGGTGCGCAGAGCCACATATTCCTTGTGAAACCTCAAATACGGGATTTTACACATCAGGGCCTGGAGCTCGGAAATCCTCAGAGCAGAAGTAATAGCCACTAGGAAGAGAGTCCTCCATGAGAGGAACTTCATGTCTGCTGAGGCTGCCGGTTCGAAAGAAGGCAGAGTAAGCTTCTTGAGGGTGAAATTCAAATCCCAAGGAGGGGCAGGAACCCGGATAAGGGGTCTCAAGTGGAGAACCCCTCTAAGGAAAGTCTTAGAGACCTCCAGCTAAGCAAACGTCCTGTCTGCAAAAGGGACATGGTAGGCCGAAATGGCCGCCATGTGTACTTTCAAGGACGAGTGACAGACCCAGATCAAAGCGGTGGCTCAAGTAATCCAGCAGTCGCCCAACAGAGCATGAGAAAGGCTCAAAATCTTTTTAAGCAGCCCAGATTATCAAGTTTCCATTTCATGGCATAGGCAGACCTAGTAGAGGGTTTTCTAGCCTCCACCAGAATCTCAGCCACTCGGGGTGAAACCCCAAATCAGGCCTGAGCTACGTCTGCAGGAGCCATGAGTGCAGTTGAAGGGACTTGAGACCTGGATGGACCAGGGTCCCCTGATCCTGGGTCAGTAAAAGTCACGACAGAGGAAGAGGAGGTTCCTCCGAGTATTGTTGCAGAAGAGAGAACCAAACTTGCCTGGGCCAAAAAGGAGCAATCAGCATCATTCGAGCTGCTTCTGAACAGAGTTTCTGTAAGACACTCGGAATCAAAGGGATCGGGGGGGGGGGGAGCAAAGACGAATCTGTCCTTCCAATCTAGAGACAGAGCGTCTCCAAAAAAATGCCGTGCTCTGGAGCAAGCAGAAGAAGTCGGGAAGCTTCGAATTTAGAGGTGAGGCAAACAGGTCCACCTGTGGTGTTCCCCAATGTAAGAAGATATCGTCTAAGACTCCCTGATCCAGTTCCCACTCGTGAGCTTGAGCAGACAAGCGACAGTTTATCTGCCAAGGTGTTCTCGACCCACGGGACGTGAATAGCCATGAGGTGGAGGTTGTGCTGAACTGCCCAATCCCAAACTCTCACTGCTTCCCTGCAAAGAGGGGGAGGAAAGAGTCCCTCCCAGTTTGTTGATGTACCGTACTACACATATCTGTCTGTCTGAACGGCTAAGTGGCCGGGAGGGAGGTGCAGATGCAGAGCTTGAAGAGCATAAAACACTGCCTGAAGCTCGAGCACACTGATGTGAAGCATTTTCTCGGGCTTGGACCAGGAGCCCTGGGTCCTGTGAGGTCAGAGATGGGCTCCCCAACCTTCAACCCGAGGCGTCTGTGGTCAGAGTCTGGGAGGAGGGAGAAAGATGGAAGGGAACTCCCCGACAAAGGTTCTCTTGAACCATCCACCACTGCAAGTCCCGAATCATGGGAGAGGAGACTAGGACAAGCTGGTCCAGGTCGTCCGCCAACTGATCCCAATGAGACCGAAGCGTCCACTGAGAGAGCAGAGCGCGAGGGACTATTGGGATTGCAGCTGCCATAAGCCCGAGGAGGAGAAGGACCGATCTGGCAATGACCCGCCTGCAGCCAGACAACAGGCTGACCTGAGCCTGGAGTGTGGCAGCCCTGACCAGTAGCAGAAAGGCCCTGCCAGAGCAGTGTCCAGGACTGCCCCAATAAACTGGAGCCTCTGGGACGAGATCAAGTGGGACTTGTAGTGGTTAATGGTGATGCCCAGGGACAAAAACACCCCCTGGGTAAGGGAAAGGAAGCGCAGGAGATCCTCCCTGGACGGGGCCACCAGGAGCCAATCATCCAGGTACGAGAAAACCTGCACCCCTGGATAAGCAGGTAGGCCGCTACCACCAAAAGGCATTTGGAGAACACCCGAGGTGCTGAGGAAAGACCAAATAGGAGGGCCTTGAACTGGTAGTGGTCCCCTTGGAAAGCAAAATGGAGGTATCTGCGGTGAGAAGGGCAGATAGGGATGTGCAGGTAAGCATCCTGCATATCCAGAGGACACAGCCACTGTCCTGGCCAAAGGAGGGGCAGGAGGCCCAGTAGGGAGAGCATCCTGAACCTCTTGTACTCCACGAACAAGTTCAGGGAACTGAGGTAGAGAATCGGCCTTACGTCTCCTGTCTTCTTCGGACCAGGAAGAAGTGGGAATCATAACCCGTTCCCTGAAGAGGAAGGGGGACGGGCTCTATCGCCTCTTTCAGCAAAAGCGCTGAAATCTCTTCCTGGACCAGAAGAAGGTGTTCGAGAGTACGACGACCTTAGGGGAGGGTGACCAGGTGGTTTCTGGAGAAACTCTACTGAGTGTCCTTCTGCGATTAGCTGGAGCACCCCGGAATCTGAAGTTATCCTCTCCCAACCCGGAAGGTGGAGGGAAAACCTCCTACCGGTTCCTCCGGAAGGCCCAGAGGCTGAGGGAGAGGAAAGGAGTCTGGTGGTGTGGGGTAGCCCCGCGGCTGAAGCACCCGCTGCTTTTTTGGGCAGAGGGGGCTTGGCAGCCAGCAGGGCCTGGCGTTTAGCGGAACGCCTTCCCTGGAGTTTCGCCTTTTGCTGATTCTGCTTGTGAAAGGGACAGCACTGCGTTTCATGGGGATGGTACATGGAGTCCACAGACTTCAGTGCAGTCCCCTTCTCCTGCAGATTGGTGGTGATGTCAAGGACATTATCACCAACCAGCATCGAACCCCGAAAGGGCTCTTCCTGAACATCGGACTGCACTTCCGGGACCAACCCAGACACATGGAGCCAGGCATAACGCCATAAGCCTACGGCGAAAGCGGAGCTCCTACCAGAAGTGTCCACTGCATCGTAAGTAGCACGGAGCATGTGTGACAGGTCAAACGGCAGCGCGGACGAGGTCAGCCACTTCTTGTTTGACTTGAGTGTCCGGAAGGGAGTCCAATCTGAATTCCACCTCACAAAGAATCGCCTTCTGGTAATCCCCCATGTGACAGACATAATTTAGGGCCCTGATACCCAGAGTGGAAGAAGCTCATATCTTCCCATATTGGTCCAGAAGACGGGATTCTTTGTCAGGTGGAGCTGAGCTCAGATGTTTCAGGTTAGCTGTTTGGCCATGAGCGTCGCTAATCACGACCGATTCAGCTAGAGGGTGAGAATCTAAAAAGTCAACACACTCGGGAGCTTGATATAGCCTGTTCGACTTCCGAGGAAGTGGGGCTAAAGCAGACGGCTGCTTCCAAATAGTGGAAACAAGATCGGCATGAGGCTCAATCCAGAGTGGCACCAAGGTGGGAGCTGTCACGGGCAGATCCAGATGCTCAGCGAGTTTCTTATGCTGGGGATCCAGCTCCAAGGAATGGACTTATGAACCTCCTGGATTTTACGTAGCAACTCCGTAAAAGAAGGATCCTCCGGAGCGGACTTCGGAGGAGTCCTTGGCCTGGACTTAGACGGAGAGCGTGGCTCATCGTCCAGCTCGGAACCACCACATTCGTCTGAGGTGTCCGACGAGGAAGAAGATGAAGAGGAAGAATCCCTCTCCCGGCGTGGGGGAGGAACGGACCCCTTGGGAAGCCCTCAGGGAAGCGTGTCCTGCCCCGCCCTGGAATCACAGGGCTCGGCCCTAGTGTCCGGAGGTGGCGAGGGAGTCTGTTGTCGCGGACGTACGGGAACCGGAACAGTCGGGAGATGACTCTCCACCTCTCTGGTGAGCTGAGCCTTGGCCTCAGCCCACCAGGAGGCCAGAGTCTCCTTCAAGTCCACCGCCGGCTGAGGGACGGTGGAGGGAGATACAGGTATGGATTATACCCGCAAGCCCGTATACATAACCCCGACGCAGGAAGCCCCAGGCGCAGATACTGAGGCGCCGGATAGGCCAGTGTCTGGCACTGCGGAGCCTGGTAAGACGGCGTTGGATATGACTGGGTCAGATACCCAGGAACCGATGGGTCTGCCGGAGCAGAGGAGCAGGTTTGGAGCAGAAGGCCCGGTGGGCGGAGGGCCCAGAGGAGCGGCATCTGGAAACGGGATGTTGCCCGAGGTCGGCGAGACAGACGTCTGGGCCAGCTGCCAAGGAGCCGACGTCAGGTCGGTTGGCCCAGTGGGCAGACGGTCTGACTGAGTGCGCAGCAGGAACCTCGGCATCGCCCAAGGATGGAGGAGAAAAAATCTCCAGGGTCAGGCTGAGGAGACCCAGGGTCCCCAGAGGACAGCGAAGGCTGCGGGGAGCCGGAAACTGCGGACGTTGGAAGGTCCGGCATTGGCTCAGCCACCGTGCGGACGTCGGGCAAGCTGACGTCAGACTTATCAGCGGGGTCTGGGTGGATGCTGGAGGGGCCAACGTCCGACTTAGTGGACCTGTCGCCCAAGGCAGGTCGCGAAGGAGAAGCTGCCTGGTCACGCAGAAGAGAGGCCGTGCGCCGCCCCGAGGGATCGGACGACTTATCGACCTTCGTGCGGGCGTCGGAGGAGCAAACGTCTGGCTTACCAGACCCGCCGAACCAGTAGGGCCGCACGGTGGCTTTACCGGGAGCGGAGGCTCTAATAGCCCAGGAGGTGCCCCCGAAGGGCCCCCGAACGCGAGCCAGACAGGGCGGTCACCGTGGAAACCTCCAAGGCGGCCATCACGGATCGGTCCCCCGGGGGGGATGTTACCTGGAGTACGGAGACTCTCGAGGAAGACGCGGTGGATAAGGAGTCCTTGTCCCAGTGCTTCTCCTTGTATGGCCTTCGGGGGAACTGGACAACTGTCGGAGCTTTTTTTAACTCCTTTGCCATGGAGAACATTTTCTTTAAAATATGGGCCTCCAGGGACTGCTGCCACCGTCTGCAGGTGACCACGCTGAATTTAAAGCAGTGTTGGCACTTCACCTGATGATCTGGGCCTAGGAAGAGGCAGCACTGGGAATGGCTGTCCTTGTGCGGAAGTTGGGCGCCGCACGAGTTGCACTTGTTCTTGTGCTCTGAGGGTGTAGGGGATGACATACACCGACCAATACCTGACAAAAATTAGAAAAATCGAAAATAACTGAAAAAACTACTGACGACTGAGGCGAACGAGCACTGAACTTTTCCGCGAGGCGCTGACATGAGCCAACGGGAAAGAACTGAAGCGGTGTGGGGACCGCCTTTATACTGACGTCGCATGACGCCTGTCACCTGACGGGCGGTCCCCGCCAGAGACTGCTAGCTAGAAATTTTTCCGTGGGGTCCTGATGCCTGCCTGCGTCAGTCCTATATGTAATAGCCTACTGCAAGAGCCCTCTCCAAGTAAAGTCATGTGTTTTTTTATATTGATAATCTGATCACTATAGTCTATTTTGTTGGTTTCTGTTAGGGAGATAAATTTTTGCAGCAGATTTCTCAACTGTAGTCTAGATATTCTTTACGGTTTTTGCTCAGTTTTGGAAAAAACATTTTCCATGACTGTTTTGTCTCTTCCCACCAAGTTGCCAGATCCTCATGAAGACTAACTACTGATAATCTGGCATACCACTTTTTTCCATGCAAGTCTAGTGTTTTCATCCTCCAATACAGCTGTTTAACCTCCAGTGTTTTACGCCTGGTGGACTGATCCCATTTAACTTGTTCAGTTATGGATCTATTATCTGTGAATTTCCATGCCTGTAGTTTTAGATCCACCACTTTAAAGGCCGTTGACAGAAACATGAAGTCGATCCTGGTGGATAAAGACCCCCCTAAAGTATGTGTGACCCCTGTGATGGACTTTGATTTATGCAAGCAACACCACGAGGTGTGGGTTATTGCCTGATAAGAACACGCCCAGGTGCATTATTAGGCATGTGATGCTTAAGTGCTATGCCGTTTAGCACCTGTGTGATGCTCTTAGCAATAACTCACCTTGGAGCGTATATTATGCTTATAAAATGGTCTCCCAGTAAATCTGAAAGTACCTTTTTAATACTTGTAATATGAAAAATAGTTCCACTATTACTGTAGCAAGGTGTAGTTCAGATTGGTTAGTGGGACAATAGAGGGCTCCTGTCTTCCTCCTCCCACCCCACCCCCGTAAGGCATACAGTATTTAAATTTTACTGTTTTTAATTTTCTTCATATCTGTAGGTGTTATGGTGCAACAGGGACCTAGCCTGTCTGTGAGCTTGTCCCTTCGCGGGCCTTAGGTTAGCGGCCTTCCCCTTCAAGTCTCCGACAGCGACCACATCTTTTGAAAGCAAAAGCTATAGCGTGTTATCGAAGTCACTACTGAGGAGACCAAGTCTGGTTATATTTAGAGGTTTGAAGTACTGGGACAGTGCCGATGATAGACGCTGCTGCTGAGAAAGAAGCGTTTGGCCTGCACAGCAATGTAACAGCCAGCAGAGAAATTGGGCATGTTGTTGAGCGGCACGAACAATGAAGACTCAGAGGCGTGGATGATTGGTGCACCACAAACTGCTGTGGGGAAAAACAAAAAAAAACGAAGATTAGATTTTCATTGTAAAAGTTTGTAGCATGACACTGGGGTTGTTCTCGATGGCGAATGGGCAGCTCGGTGAGCTTAAATGATCACGGTCAGGTGGAACAAGTTTTTCTTGAGTGTAACACACTGATACTTCTCTGTAGAGGGGCTCAGGTTGGCACATTATGGCCTGATGAGGACAAGGCTAAAATAGGGTATTAGCCAATCAGGTTACTGGGAATTTTGGACCCATTTTATAAATGCATCTAACAAAATGGCAGTGTTTATATTTTGTAACACTAGGGTATCACAATAGTTTGTCTTGAGCCCTCCATCAGTTCTAGTCAACCCACAATTAAAATCTCCTGCCCAGATAACCAAGCGTGATGTGTGTAAGTAAGGCTGGAGATTTTTAAATAAGAGATACCCTCTGGGCCTTGGTTAGGGGAGCATAAATTGAAATTAACCTAAAACTTTCATTCTGCCAGCAAATGTCTAAAAGCAGTGTCCGCCCTACCAGGCTGAATGTCCATCAATCTTGATACCATCAGTTTGGGGTTAGTAAATAAAATATCTATTCCATTGCAAAGGTCGTCCCCGATGGACCAGAAGGTTGCACCCTTGGACCATATTATGGAGACCTGCTGTAGTTCAAAGTCAGTTTTTAACCTATCTTGAATACAATAAATATCACTGTCCCTCCTGTAACAAAGTCAGCTTAGTAAACATTTTTCTAGGATTTTTAATGATGTTAACATTAATGGTATCACAGTGAGGGAGCCCATTTGTATCAGATTTATGAAAATGGCATTTTACCACACATTGAGGGGATTTTTTTTTATACTTGCTTTACTGAATTTAACTTTCAGCTGACATTTGCGTACATTCAAGATTACACAATTTCCATAGCGGTAAAAGCACAGAATGAGTACAATCAAGTACACAGAATAATAAGTTGTATGAAGTACATTGTGGAGTATTTCTTACAAATATAAAAAATATTTAACTTTGGGAGATATAATATATATAATCATTGTAGAATAGTCATGTAGATATCAATTCTGTAATAGAAGCACCAAGAAATCTTTCAAAAGTATTTTCCATGCATAGGATTTTTCAGCATTTATTAAAACTTCTGGACTAGGATTATCCATCTGTGGATCAGAAAATAACTGCGTAAGCAACTGATTTAATGGGTGTTTGACTCCGTAAGGCTATCCCTAAACTTCTAAAACCTGGTGTTTCTAGAGGACTCCTGATTCTCAGCCTTTTAGAGTTCCCATTTTGTCCACCGGGATATATATATCTATATATCTATATCTATATCTATATCTATATAATTCTATCATATTGTAGAGAGCAAAAAATATAACACTTCACTATGCTGAGTACTGGAAATTATAATTTTCCAGTGCACTATTGTGGGGGTTCTTAAAGCTACTTTTTAATTATGGATTTATAAGTGGCACACAGCAGGAGGGACCACATACAGTGACTTGCAAAAGTATTCAACACCCTTGAAAGTTATCAGATTTGTCTGGATTATAAATGAGACTTACATACATTAATCCAGTCAGTATTTTTACTGCAAACTCATGCTCCAACAGTATACTGTCAAAGCCAAAATTAATTATGCATCAGCAGATCTTTTAAAGAAAATTAAAAACTGGAAAAATGCTGCTTGCAGAGGTATTCAACCCCTACACATTAGTGTTTGGTAGAGCCACCTTTTGCTGCAATAACAGCTTTAAGTCTTTTGGGGTAAGTATCTACCAGCCTTGCACACTGTTCGGGAGTGATTCTTGCCCATTCTTCTTGGCAGATTTGTTCCAGGTTGTTCAGGTTGGTTGGGTGACATTTGTGGACCGCAATTTTCAAACAGTGCCACAGATTCTCGGTGGGATTGAGATCTGGATTTTGACTTTACCACTGTAGGACATTCACCTTTTTGTTGTTCAACCACTCCTGTGTTGCTCTGGCCTTGTGCTTGGGATCACTGTCCTGCTGAAAGGTGAAGTTTCTCCCAAGCTTCAGTTTTTCAGCAGACTGAAGCAGGTTCTCCAGCAGTATCACCCTGTATTTTGCTCCATCCATTCTTCCTTCAAGTTTAACAAGATGCCCAGTCCCTGCTGATGAAAAGCATCCCCACAGTATGATGCTGCCACCACCATACTTCACTGTAGGGATGGTGTTTCTCGAGGCATGGGCAGTGTTAGGTTTGCGCCACACATAGCACTTTGAATTTTGGCCAAAAATCTCTATCTTGGTCTCATCAGACCACAAAACCTTGTGCCACATCTTAGCTGGTTCACTCTCATGCTTTCTGTCAAACCCCAGACATGCTTTGATATGGTTGTTTTTGAGTAATGGCTTCTTTCTAGCCACCCTCCCATACAGGCCAGTGTTATGCAGAGCTCTTGATATGGTTGACTGGTGTACCTTCACTCCACTCTCAGCCACTGAACTCTGTAG
Source organism: Neoceratodus forsteri (assembly GCA_016271365.2). NCBI lineage: Eukaryota > Metazoa > Chordata > Ceratodontiformes > Ceratodontidae > Neoceratodus > Neoceratodus forsteri. The sequence continues at coordinate 171,295,397 of CM057449.1, read as the reverse complement.
CTCCTTCAAAGTGACTGTTGGCCTCTCTGTGGCTTCCCTCACTAGTCTCCTTGTTCGGACGCTGAGTTTTGAGGGACAGCCTTGTCTAGGTAGTGCCTGGGTGGTGTGATACAGCCTCCACTTCTTCACTATTGATCCAACAGTGCACACATTGGGATATCCAAACACTTGGATATTATTTTGTACCCTTTTCCTAATTTATGCATGTCTATTACTTTATCTCTAACTTCCTTAGAATGCTCTTTAGTCTTCATTTTCACACCCTTCCTTCAGATTCAGTCTGACCAATGGTCATTAAACTGAGGGGGGGTATCCAGAAAATGTGAGCTACTTTAATGTTTCAGAGGTGAGGCCAATTGTAAGCCAATTGTGTCCTCGTTAGGGCAATATTTTTCACCTGTGTAAACTTGAAGCTTCCAGAGCAAAGGGGTTGAATACTTATGCAAACATATTTCAGTTATTTATTTTTCTTAAAAATATTTTCTAACATAAAACCAATGTCACTTTAAAATTATTTTGAGGATCAGTCTTTTTAAATAAAGTATTACACAGAACAAACTCTCAATGTATCATTTGTCATTCAGACAAATCTGACAACTTTCAAGGGGGTTGAATACTTTTGCAAGTCACTGTATATAGAATATCTTTTCCCTTCAGGCCTGCCGGTGGAATACCTAGAAGACAATGTCTGATAGACACCAAGTAACTTGACCAACAAACTGGATATGTGTAGAATAATTTAAGACCAGACTCCATGCAGTTTAGGACAGTTGTAGAAAATACGATTATGTGAAACTTTCAGTTTACCACATCAACAACTACGTGCCAGGACTGTGGAAACCAGGAAGAACCTACTACGCACTTTCCACAAACTCCCTCCAGGTAGGGGAAGAGGAGGTGGACCATGCCCCTCTCCAGTCACCCACTCCCACTGGCTCACAGTAAGGCTGAGCTCTCTCCCCCAACTGGCTTTCACTGGCTCAGAGTGGTGGGAAAGCAGTAGGATCAGACATTTATATATTTTTGAGATGGCCTCTTCCCTGTGTTGAATTCCATATTCCAGTATAGGGTGTATGGTTGTCTGGGAACAGCAGATTAGACTCTTGCTGCCTACGGCGCTTAGCAATGTAGTCTTTCATCTGATAATACAGTCCAACTCCCACAGCCCACCCATATATATTCTGACCCACTTCAAAACTTATGTCATTCCTTTGCAGAAGTTGCCAGGGTGCTGTTAGGCCTTTAGGTATCTGCCTGGTATACCAGGGTTTATATGGTTTAGGAATGAATTGAGAGGATCAATGAACCATTGATAGTTCCAGAGATATTTCTGGACTGCTCTGTTGCGCAGTCCCCTCAGCCAGCCCTCTAAAACGGAGGGTATGGCACTAGGTACCTTTTGCATAGCTTGCTTACATGAGGAAGGAGTAAACATAGGACTGCAGCAAGGCTGACATTAGCCTTGTCAGGTCAATATGTTTCCAGTGTGCACTGTAAGTGGTATTTCCCCATAATAGTACTATTCTCATTTCAGTTGCTATCCAGTAATGATGTAGGGAAGGCAAGGCCACCCCGCTAAGTTCCTTCGATAAGAGACTGTTTTGACTAATCCTTGGCTTACCACTCTACTGGAAAGCAAGGATAGAATTCCTTTTGGAGTTTGGACACTGGAAAAGATATAGAAGACGGGGTAGGGAAATACAGGTTACTCACCTGTAACAGGAGTTCTAGGAATGGTATATGTTGTTCATCCACACTCATTGGCAGTATCCTTGCCGCTTTAAATCTTGCCGGAAGGTCTTCAAGCTTGCTCCTCCCACCCACCCGGGTGGTATAACTCTCGGCTCCGCCCCATGACGCCAGATCTGGCCCGCTGGAAGCTCAGGTTGTGCGTCAAGCCGGAGTGTCGGGTGTCGATGAACAACATATCCATTCCTAGAACTCCTGTTACAGGTGAGTAACCTGTATTTCTAGGGACATGGATATGTTGTTCATCCACACTCATTGGCAGACTCCTGCAGTTCTCCGGGAGGAGGAGGCAAGACGACACCCCATATACTTACTTGGGAAAGAGAGACTGAGAACCGAGGCCCCAAAACCAGCATCCCGGCGTGACTCAAGGTCGATGTGGTAGTGGGTAATGAAGGTGTTGCTGACTTCCAGGTAGCAGCCCTGCAGATTTCCTGGATAGGGACGCCCCGGGAAGCAGCCACTGCAGCAGCAGTATGGCGGGTAGAATGAGCTCTTATCCTCTGGGAGGCTCCATGCCCCAACTTATAGCAGAGATCTATGCAGGAGGTTACCCACCTGCTTATCGTCCGCTTGGCTGCAGGTCTGCCAGATGTGGCTTCAGCGTGGGTGACAAACAGCTGGCGAACCTCTCCCGAATTTCAGCCGTAGCGCTCCTTATAAAGCTTAGCCTCTAGGGTCCAGAGCATGGAGCCTATATCTCGCCTCCGAGGTGTGATTGGGGTAGAACACCGCAGAGTCAACACCTGGTTAAGGTGAAACTCCCACACCACCTTCGAAGGAATTTCGGTGGGGCGCAGGACAACCTTGTCCCTGTGGAAGACCAGGTAAGGAGACTCATGGAAAGCGCCTGAGCTCTCCCATCCTTCTGGCTGACGTGATACCAAGAAGGCGGTCTTCCACACAGGTGAGAGAGAGCACACCTGCATAGGTTCGAATGGCTTGCCCATGAGCTTTGCCAGTACCAGCAGTAGATCCCACGGAGGTGGGGGTTCCCACTGGAGGGAAATGTGATCAAGGCCTTGAAAAGCGCCAGACCACCTTCTCCCTGCGCACTGACTGCTTCCCGCCCGCCCGGTAAGCAGAGATGGCTGCCAGGTGCACCCTTAGGGTCGCCGACCCAAGCCCTTGACTAGAAAGGGACCATAAATAGTCCAAGATGCTTGCCAAGGAACAGGAGGAAGGGTCCAAGCCTCTTGCTCTGACACCAAATGGAAAACCTTTTCCATTTGAAGGCATAGCATTTTCTGGTCGACTTCACGGGACGCCTCAACTACATTGAGGACCTCGCCGAAAGACCCAAGGCCTGGAACCTCTAGCCGCCAGGAACCAGGGCCAGGTGCAGGGATTGAAGGTCCGGATGGAACACCTTCCCTGATTGACTGAGAGCAGGTCCGGCGAGCTGGAAGCTGCCAGGAGTCCTGGAGCTGAGACTGAGGAGATCTGGGTACCAGAACTGGCGAGGCCAGTCTGGGGCTATCAGAATCACCGCGCCTTGTCCCTCCTCGCCTTGAGAAGCACCTTGTGGATCAAGGGAAATGGGGAAAGGCGAAAGAGCCCGGGTCCATTGCCTCAGAAGGCATCCCCTGCGAGCCCTGCTGAGGGGGCGGCATGGAACAGACTCAGCTCATGCCTTCCATGGAGGCAAACAGGTCCACCTGAGGTGTGCCCCAAAGGGAGAACAGATGCTGTACTACCTCCGCAGAGAGACCACTCGCGGGATGCAGCCCCATCCGCCCAGGCATCGCCAGGGTGTTGGAGGCCCTGCCACGTGAATGGCTAGGAGATCCGCCCAGGCTGCGCACGAGTGACCAAATGCGAGAGCTTCTTGCATAGAAGCATGGAGCGCCCCGCCCTGGCGGTTTAGATAGTACATGGTCGTGGTATTGTCCGCCTGGACTCGGACCACTTGACCCCGGAGGAACGGAGCAAAGGCGGTGAGCTAGCGGACCGCCGAGCTCCAGCAGGTTGATGTGGCATCGACTCCGCGACCAGAGGCCATGAGCCCTGTCCCCCAGATGGGCACCCCAACCCATCAGAGAGGCATCGTCGACAGAGAGACCGGCTGCTCGGGGCGACTAACGGGATGCCCTCCTGCAAATGATCTGGAACGGTCCACCACTGGAGAGCTGCCCATCCCCTGTGTCACCGGCTAAGCTGGTCCAAGGATCGCAGCGCTGGACCACTGGCTGGCCAGTCCTCACTGAGAGGACGTATGTTCCAGCGGCCCAACGGACCACGCTGGTACAGGGCCATGAGACCCAGGAGGCGAGGAAGTCCCGGCAGGCGCATTGCCCAACCAGAAATGATCGGGCAAAGGAGGAAAGAACCTCGCCCTGTCCGGCCGAGCCGGCCTGGCTCGAAGAGAGTCGAGCTGCGCCCGATGAATAGAATCACCTGCTTCGGCTCAAGTCTCGACTTGGCCTCGCTGGATAAGGAGGCCCAGTTGAGAGCAGACCTGGAGGCCAGATCTCTGACCACTCCGCCTCCTTCCTGAGGGAGCTGCTATCAGCCAGTCGCCCAGGTAAGGTACACCCGACCCTCGCGCCGCGAGGGAATGCTGTCACCACTGCCATGCATTTGGTGAAGACCCTGGGAGCTGGAGACAAGCCAAGGGCATGGCTTGAACTCAAGAGAGATCCTTCCGCCGAAGCGAAGGAATCTCTGGTGAGACGGACGGATAGGGACGGGAAAACGCGCCCTGCAAGTCCAGAGAGCAGAACCACACGCCGCGCTCCAAGGATGGTATTATCTGAGCCAGAGTGACCATCCTGAAGGTTCGAGACCTTAGGAACTGTTTTAGGTCGTAGTTTAGAATGGGGCGCCAGCCCCCGTCTGCTTCGGAACCAGGAAGTACCTGGACACAAACCCTGGGTCTGAAGGAGGGTCCACCACCTCTTACCACCTCCTTCTGGAGGAGGAGAGCTATGTGGCTCGACGAGCCGCCAGTGAGGCTGGGATCCCAAGCTCCCGAGGGCGCCACGGCTCTGAAGGGTGGTGCCTGCTCAATTCCAGAGGCAGGCCTCTTCCCACCACCTCCAAGACCCACCTGTCCGGGGTAACAGCGACCAAGTGGAACGGAAGTGGCCGGAGCCGCCTCTCACGGGGACCCAGGGTAGGCAGACGGGATGGGGGGCACCCCTCAGCCCGGGTTACTGGGCAGGCTTGGAGGAGGGACCGCCCAGGGACCTCCTGGGCCCTTCCTCCCCTGCCTCCTGTTAGAGGAAGCCAGCGCTTGGGCTTGGGATGCCAAGGTCGAGCCTGCTGGCCCTGACGTTGCTGGGCCGGGCGCTGCTGGGGACACAGAAGGACGAAGGGCTTAGGCTGTGGTTTGCGGCCTTTGTCCTTCTGAGCGGAAGAGACCGAGTCCAAGGTGGCATTGGACTTCTCGATCCTCTGCAGGTGACCTTCCACCCCAGGGTCAAGAGGTCAGTCCCCAAAAGGAACATCCGCCAACTTGTGCTGGGTATCCGGGTAAAGGTGGATATCCTCAGCCAAGCCCTCACGACGATAGCCACTGCGTGCGCCACCGATCTGGCACATGAGTCCCCTATATCCAAAGCAGTCTGAGCTGCTGTTTGGCCACTGCCCTGCCCTGGTCCCGCACTCGCTTAACCGTAGTCTGCAGATCGGCGGGAAGATGAGGATGACCTCATCCAGGGAGCCCAACAGGGCATGAGAAAATGTGCCATGAGGGATCATTTAACTGGCCTGGACGAAGGCTTCGAGAGGACGCAGCGAGACTTTCGCCCGGCTATAGTCCAATTTCTTGGACCTCTTGTCAGAGGTTTGTCCATATCCTGGCGCTGCCGGGCGTCGAAAACGCTGTCGGTAACCAACCCTCAGCAGAGGGTGTTCAAAAACCGACAAGGAACCGAATCGTGATACTTCTGGCCATCCTGGCCAAGGCGCAGGGCAGGAAGCAGGGCGCTGCTAAAGTTCCAGTGCCGGACCCACTATGGCCTCGGCCACCGGAAAGGCCTCCGGCCGGAGAATCCTCGTCCAGAATCTCCGTGAGGGATACCTGGCCCGCTTGGAAACGGTTCGAGCTCCATCCCGGTAGACTCCGAGATGAGCCGAAGAAGTCCAGAAGGACGACGGGCTATCGCCCATTGACTGACCTCCTGAAGACTCCAAGTCCAGTCGCTGGAGAAGAAGGAGGAATCATCTTCGACTCGGAAGAGTCCTCAAGAGCTGCCTCTGGCCTGAGCCACCTTCACCTGCCGAGGTCGGTCGGGAGTGAGGGTAACTGACAGCCGATGGGTAAACCCTTAGCCGACCGGAGAATCTCTGGTCGGAGCCCCAATTGCGGCTGTGGGGGCGGAGGTTCCACCGGAATCGTGAGCAGCTGGTTTTGGCCGTAACAACCGCCTGGTATAGGCCTCGGACAAGTCGAGGGGTTGTGTCGGCTGCTCCGGTGACAGTTACTTAATGGTCGGAAGGCGCCGGAGTCGGCTTATTCCCGCCAGGAGGAGTTGTTGCAACATAAGGTCTCGCATCAGCCGACGCAGTAATTTACGCCGAAGCCTCTCATCCGAGGAGGAGGATGGGGACGAGCGGCGACGCCGCTTTACCGCTGTGCCGAGACCGGTGACCGATTTATGACGGGAACGGCTGGACCGCTAAGAGGTCCGAGACCGAGACCGGGAGTCCCGGAATTTCCGGTCGGCGCGGGAGGTGTCGGCCGAACCGCACTCCTTCGCTCGAAGGTCCATCCGAGGGCCTGGAACCGAGGCACAGACGAGCCCACGGGATCCTCAACTCCTCCCAGGGGAACCGGGAGAGGGGATCTCTGCTGCTAAAGGCGAGCCTGTCTAATGGGTCGAGAAAATCTCGACTTCATCAGTGGGAGTCTCGTCAACTGACCTGACGGGACACCGTGAGGCCAGTGGCCGGCCGAGCGGGTCGATCGGGCCGACGGACGACGGCCCGGGAGAGGGACCTTTCCGCCCCAAGAGCCGCGACGGAGGGATTCTACCCTTGTCCCTCTTTTGGGACCGAGATAAGGTCCAGCAGACGAGAGGCCCTTCCTTTAGTGGAGAGGGACAGACAAAGCTCCTTAAAAGAAGCCGGTAGGGAAGAACCCAGAGAGGGATAAATGCCGCTGCCGAGGAAGATACGCCCGCTCCTCCTCTTCGAGGGCGACCATCCGCCGAAGCTGATCCGTCGAGCCTGGCCGCGGACACCGCCGACCGGGCCTCCTTGACTTCACCGAGGGAACGCTTCGACGCCCAGTTGCAATCGGGCAGCACGGGTCTTCGAGGACGAGGCCGAGAAAGATGAGCACAGGTCGCAAGCCTGGGCGGTCGCGGCTCAAGGCCTAAGCAGTAGACACACGTGGAGTGTGGATCCGTCCGAGACATCTTCTGTTCGCATGGGCATCTCTCAAACCGGAGTCGACTTGTCCATCGCAGGCCGCGAGGGATCAAGACTGAAGTCTTTTGCAAATTTTTATTTTAAATCCGCAAACGGAGAGAATAGGAACAGTTCGCGAATCGCAGAGCTGCTAGTGAGAAACCTGAGCCTGTTGCAGTGAAGATCTGAGTGTTATGGCGGAGCCGAGAGCCACTGGTGGGTGGAGGAGTTGATCTTCCGCAAGATTAAGCGGCAAGACATTGCCACGAGGGATGAACAATATATCCATGTCCCTAGAAATACATGTTACTCACCTGTAACAGGAGTTCTAGGGAATGGTATATGTTGTTCATCCACACTTATTAGCAGGTTCCTTGCCGCTTAAATCTGGGCCGGAAGGTCTTCAAGTTGGCTCCCCACCCACCCGGTGGTAAAACCTCGGCTCCCCATGAGACGCCAGATCTGCCCGCTGGAAGCTCAGGTTGTGCGTCAAGCTGGGAGGTCGGGTGGGTCGTGGATGAACAACATATACCATTCTAGAACTCCTGTTACAGGTGAGTAACCTGTATTTCTAAGGACATGGATATGTTGTTCATCCACACTTATTGGCAGACTCTAGCAGTTCTCCGGGAGGAGGGAGGCAAGGCACACACCTACTTAGGGAATAAAGACTGAGAACCGAGGTGCCAAAACCAGCATCCCGCGTGACTCAAGGTCGATGTGGTAATGGGTAATAAAGGTGTGGTGCTGACTCCAGGTAGCAGCCCTGCAGATTTCTGGATAGGGACGCCCTGGAAGCAGCCACCGATGCAGCAGTATGACGGTAGAATGAGCTCTTATCCTCGGGAGGCTCCATGCCCAAATTATAGCAGCGATCTATGCAGGAGGTGACCCACCTGCCTATCATCCGCTTGTATGCAGGTCTGCCAGGTGCGGCTTCAGCGAGGTGACAAACAGCTGGCGAACCTCTCCCGAATTCCAGTCGTATGCCTTATAATAAGCGAGCTCTCTAGGGTCCAGAGTATGGAGCCTATATTCGACCTCCGAGGTGTGATTGGGGTAGAACACCGCAGAGTCAGCACCTGATTAAGGTGAAACTCTGACATCACCTTGGAAGGAATTTCGGTGGGGGCGCAGGACAACCTTGTCCCTGTGGGAAGACCAGGTAAGGAGACTCGATGCAAAGTGCCTGAGCACTCCCATCCTTCTGGCTGACGTGATAGCCACCAAGAAGGCGGTCTTCCACGACAGGTGAGAGAGATCACACCTGTGCATTGGTTCAATGGCTTGCTCATGAGCTTTGCCAGTACCAGCAGTAGATCCCACGGAGGTGAGGTTCTCCACCCCTGAGGGAAATGCGATCAAGGGCTTTGAAAAGCGCCCACCACCTTTCCTGCGCCACCGACTGCTTCCCGGCCCGCGCCTGGTAAGCAGAGATGGCTGCCAGGGCACCTTTAGGTCGCCGACCTAAGCCCTTGACTAGAAAGGACCCTAATAGTCCAAAATGCTTGCCACAGAACAGGAGGAAGGGTCCAAGCTCTGTTCTGACACCAAATGGAGAATCTCTTCCATTTGAAGGCGTAGCATTTTCTGGTCTACCTTACTGGGGACGCCTCAACAACATTGAGGACCTCGTCGGAAGACCCAAGGCCTGGAACTCTAGCCGTCAGGAACCAGGCCGCCAGGTGCAGGATTGAAGGTCCGGATGGAACACCTTCCCTGATTGACAGAGCAGGTCGGGCGAGGCTGGAAGCTGCCTCGGAGCCTGGAGCCGAGGCTGAGGAGATCTGTACCAGAACTGGCGGGGCCAGTCTGGGGCTATCAGAGATCACCTGCTCCTTGTCCTCCTTGCTGAGAAGCACCTTATGAATCAAGGGAAATGGGGAAAGGCGTAAGAGAGGCCGGGTCCACAGCCCGAAGGCATCCCCTGCAGCGAGCCCTGCTGAGGAGGCGGGCATGCAAACAGCCTCAGGCTTCGCTGTTCTCCTGGGAGGCAAACAGGTCCACCTGAGGTGCCCCAGTGGGAGAACAGATCTTCTGGCCTACCTCCAGCAGGAGAGATCACTCAGGAGATGCAGCCCCTATCCGGCTCAGGGCATCGGCCAGGGTGTTGGGCTGCTCTGCCACATGAATGGCTAGGGGAGATCCCGCCCAGGCTGGCGCAGACGAAAGTGACCAAATGGAGAGCTTCCTTTGCATAGAAGCATGGAGCTGGGCCTCAGCCTCTGGCGGTTCAGGTAGTACATGGTCGTGTGGTGGTTGTCCGGCCTGGACTCGGACCACTTGACCCCGAGAAACGGAGCAAAGGCGGTGAGAGCTAGGCGGATCGCTCGCGAGCTCCAGCAGGTTGATGTGGCATCGGAACTCCCGCTGGGACCAGAGGCCGTGTGCACTCGTGTTCCCCAGATGGGCACCCCAAACTCCATCAGAGAGGCATCGGTCGATAGAGAGACGTTGCCTCGGGCGGACAGCAGGATGCCCTCCTGCAGATAGAATGGAGCGGTCCACCACTGGGAGTGCCCACATCTCCTGGGTCACTATCACTAGCTGGTCCAAAGGATCGCAGCGTTGTGACCACTGGCTGGCCAGTCCCCACTGAAGGGGGCATGTGCGCTAGCATGCCAACGGACCACGCTGGTACAGGCCGCCATGAGAGACCCAGAAGGTGCAGGAAGTCCCGGCAGGGTGATTGCCCAACCAGAAATGATTGGGCAAAGGACAAGAACCTTCGCCCTGTCCGCCAGAGCCGTGTTTCGCCCCGATGAACAGGATCACCTGCTTAGCTCGAAGTTCCGACTTGGCCTCGTGATGAGAAAGCCAACTTGAGAGCAAACCTGGAGGGCCAGATCTCTGGACCGCTCCACCTCCCATCTGGAAGAGGCTGCTATCAGCCAATCGTCCAGGTAAGGTACACCCGGACCTCTCGGCCATAGGAATGCTGTCACCACTGCCATGCATTTGGTGAAGACCCTGGGAGCTGGAGATAGAGCGACGGGGCATGGCTTGGAACTCGAGGATCCCTCCGTCGAAGCGGAGGAATCTCCGATGAGACGGATAGATCGGGACGTGAAAGAACGCGTCCTGTAGGTCCAGAGAGCAGAACCACACGCCGTGTTCCAGAGATGGTATTATCTGCGCCAGAGTAACCATTCTGAAGGTTCGAGACCTTAGGAACTTGTTCAGGTCGTGCAGGTCGAGAATGGGGCGCCAGCCCCCCATCCGTTCCGGAACCAGGAAATACCTGGACACGAACCCCGGGTCTGAAGGGGGTCCTCCACTCCGTGATCACCTCCTTTGAAGGAGAGGGCAATGTCGGCTCGGCGAGCCGCCAGTGAGGCTCACGGACCCCGAGGCCCCCAGGTGCTTGGCTCTGAAGGGGCGGGGCCTGCTCTAATTCCAGAGGTAGGCCTTTTCCACCACCTCAGTACCCACCTGTCCGTGGTAACAGCGGACCAGGCGGAAAGAAAGTGTCTGAGCCGTCCTCTCACGGGGAACTATGCGGTGAAGTGACAGGATGGGGCGACACCTCAGCCTGCTCCACTGGGCAGGCTTGGAGGAAGGACCGCCAGGACGTCCCGGGCCTTTACCTCCCTGCTTCCTGTTGGAGGAAGCCAACGGCTTGGGTTTGGGATACCATGGTCGAGCCTGCTGGCCCTGACGTTGCTGGGCCGGGCACAGAAGGACGAAAGGGCTTAGGCTGTGGCTTGCGGCCTTTGTCCTTCTGAGCGGAAGAGACCGAGTCTAAGGTAGCACTGGACTTCTCGATCCTCTGCAGGTGACCTTCCACCTCAGGGCCGAAGAGGTCAGTCCCCAAAAAGGGAACATCCGCCAACTTGTGCTGGGTATCCGAGTGAAAGTGGATATCCTCAGCCAAGCCCGATGCAGGCCCTCACGGCTGCTGCCACAGACCCGGCACAGAGTCCCCAACGTCCTAACGCAGTCTTGAGCTGCTGTTTGGCCACCGCCCTGCCCTGGTCCCGCACCTGCCTGACCGTAGTCTGCAGATTCGCGGAAGATGAGGGACAACCTCATCCAGGGAGCCCAACAGGCGTGGGAAAAATGTGCCATGAGGTCAGCTTCTAACCGGCCCGACGGCCTAGAGAGGACGTAGCATAGACTTTTTTTTTTTTCATCGCATAATCCAATTCTTGATTCCTTGTCGGGAGGTTTGTCCACATCCCTGGCATTCCGGCACGCGAAAACACTGTCGGTAACCAACCCCTCGGCGAGGGTGTTCAAAACCGGACAGGGAACTGTAGGGACCGCGATACTTCTCTGCTAACCTGGCCAAGGCGCAGGGCAGGAAGCAGGATGCTGCCAAAGTTCCAAGGCCGGACCCACTATGGCTTCGGCCACCGGAAAGGTCTCCGTAGGAGAATCCCCTCGGTCCAGAATCTCCGTGAGGGGATACCTGGCCTGCTGAAACGGGTTCGAAGCTTCATCCCGTGGACTCCGAGATGAGTCAAGCAACCCTAAGAAGGACGAAGGGCTATCATCCATTGACTGCTCCTCCTGAGGACTCCAAGTCCATGCGCTTGGAGAAGAGGGAGAACCATCATCGACTCAAGAGTCCCAAAGAGCTGCTCGGGCCTGAGCCACCTCCACCTGCCGAGGTTTATTGGGAGTGAGGGTGACCGACAGCCTATGGGGCAACCCAAGGCCGACCAAGAATTTTGGTCGAGCCCCAACAATGGCTGTGGAGGCGGAGGTTCCACCAGAATCGGTGGGGCAGCTGGAACTGGCTCAACAACGGCCTGAGAACAGGCTCCTCGACTACAACGAGGGGTTGTTTCGCTGGCCCGTGACAGCCACTTAATGGCCGGGAAGATGACTGGGTCGGCTTATTCCCCGTCAAAGAAGCTGTTGCCACATAAGTTCCTCTGCATCTACGACGCAACTTGCTTATCTAAGCCTCCCCGTCCGAGGAAGAGGAAGAGCGGCGGCGCCGCGGTGCCGCGTGGGTGCCGAGACCACCATGGCGGCGGATCGGTTGGACTGGCGAGGATGTCCGGGAGATCGAGAGTCTCGACTAGGCCGAGGAAGGCGCAGGGAGAAGTGTCGGAAATCGCACCCTCGGCTCGGACTATCCCACCGGCGGCCCGAACCGGAGGCACAGACGAGCCGACGGGATCCTCACCCCACCGGGGAACTGGAGAGGGGATTCTCATCTCCAGCCGACAACCCGCCTAACGGATCGAGAAAAATCTCACCGCTCGGCGTGAGGTCTGTCAACTGGCCTGACGGGGACACCGTGAAGCCAGTGGCCGAAGCTGAGGGGTCGACCGAAGTCGACTGTCGACAAGGGGAGGGGGATCTTTCCCGCTCCCAAGAGCGTCGACGGAGAGACTTACTTTTGCTCTTTTTGGACCTGGAAAAAGGTCCCGAAGAAGTTGGACCCTCACCTTTGGTCGAAGGGTCAGGCAAAGCTCCTTAAAAGAAGCAGAGTACGAGGCACCGAGAGAGAGCGGGACAAATGCCGAGCTGAGGTAGAAGCAACCTGCCGCCGCCTTCCTTCGAGGGCGATCATCTGTTCGAGCTGATCCGCCGAGCCCGCCGTCGGACACCGCCAATCAGGCCTCTTTAGATTTCACTGGTGGAATTCTTTCTGAGGCGCCCAGTTGTAATCGGGCCGCGACGTCTTCAAGGGCGATGGGGCGAAAGGAGACACAAGTCGCAGGCCTCCGCGGGTCGTGCTCAAGGCCCAGGCAGTAGACGACGTGAGTGCGGATCCGCTCCAGACATCTGCCCGCAAGAGCACCTCCAAAAACCGAGTCGATTTGTCCATCGCAGCCGGGCGAGGAGAAGAAGACCAAAGTCTTTAGCAAAACTTTGATTTCAACTTTCGGGAGAATTAGGGAACCAGTCTTAAACGCAGCTGCTAAGGAGGGAACCTGAGCTTCCAGCGGTAAGGAAGATCTGGTGTCATGGGGCGGAGCCAAGAGTTTTACCACCCGGGTGGGTGGGAGGAGCCAGCTTGAAGACCTTCCGGCAAGATTTAAAGCGGCAAGGAACCTGCCAATAAGTGTGGATGAACAACATATCCATGTCCCTAGAATTCATTTTTAGAGAAGGTAAGAATAGAAAGACGGGGAGGATACTCCATCTCCTCATGTTCTGTTTTAACTGTGTCAGCAGAGGGGTAGTTGAGAGAGAAGTTGGGAGAAATTTAGGGATTACTATTCCTAAATATCAGAGAACATGCTGGTCCCACTAAACATTAAACTGTTTTTTCAGTTCAGGAGAAGGCTCAAAGTTGAAGAGAAGGGTCCAACTTATGTGAAGGGTGTAGCCTGATGGTGCAGCAAAGTCTTGTATTTTTTTTATGTAATTCTGGCATAGAGGTTTCTGGGTCTGATAGACCAGAATGTCATCTGCAAATAGGGCTAGTCTGTGTTCATTGTTTGCCAATCGCACACCTTTTATAGCTGGGGGGGCTCTGATATACTGTGCTGGGGCTCAATATAGAGAACAAACAGCAGGGGAGATAAGGGGAAGCCCTGACGCATGTCTCTGTGAAAGGGGAAGCGCTCAGATATGTGTCCAATGGATCTAATACAGCCACTAGGACTCTTGTAGAATTTAAATAGTGTCTATGAATCGAGCCGGGAAGCCAAAAGAGGAGAGATCCCCTTGTAAAAAAATCCCAGGATACCATGTCGAATGCCTTTTCAGCATCCAAACTTAATAGGAGGGTTGGTTGTCTGTGTTTTTGTATGTGTCCGATCAAATAGATCGTATGCCTAATATTGTCTTGGTTTGTTGTCCTGGTATGAACCCACACTGATCCAGGTGGATTATACTGGGGATAAACCAAATTAAACGGCTGGCTAAAATAGAAGAAAATATTTTATAATCCGTATTTAAAACAGAAATAAGTCTATAGGATGAGCATAGGGTGGGGTCCTTGCCTGGTTTGGGTATAACGTAATTATGGCTTGGTTGTGGGGGTTTATTCCATCCTTAGTAGTTATGTATGAGAATACTCTTTCTAGTATGGGTACATAACTTTGGGGAATGTCTTATAGAATTCCCCCAGGAGCCCATCAGACCTCGGACATTTTTCTGTCCTCAGGGATCCAATCACCTCTTCTATCTCCCTGTTTGTTATTGGTTTTATTAACAGGGACCTTTGCTGATCCGCGAATATTTTCTTAAATAACCATGAAGACCTCAAGCTAAAGAAGAGATAACCAAGGTACACCTCTGCGGTGCATCACTGTGCCTGCCAGACCACATCCCAAAACAACTAGGTTCCAGGAGGGGAGGCAGAGAGGGAGGTCAGAATACAGCATGACTCCATTAGAAGACACGACATTACTATGGCGAGTAATTTTTTCTTCAAACATGAAGTCTTGCTGTATTCTGACTATACGCAGACTACCAAGCAGTACCCCCTTGGAGGAGGGAGTTACAGAACCTATTCTGGGAACAGGCTCTGCAGCGCAGCTGTGCCAAACCTAGCATAACTTCTTGACTGGATGTCAAGAAGTAATGCTTGGTAAATGTGTGAACAGTTTTCCAGGTGGCTGCTTTACAGGATTTCCACTAAGGGTATGTCTCTAACTGCTGCGACCAAAGCAGCTGTACCTCTGGTGGAGTGAGCAGTCAGGCCTGAAGGTGGCTCTTTCCCCAGCTTTGAACAACACAACTAGATACAGGAGACAATCCACCTGGCAACAGTTCACTTAGTAGCAGGTTTACCTTTTCCCACTTCATAAGTGAGAAACAGCTGCGAAGTCATTTCTATGAGCCTTAGTGTGTTCTATATAATAACTAAGGGCCCTCTTTACATCAAGACTGTGTAGTCTTCTCTCCCCCGAGGAAGAATGGTCAGTGAAAAATACAGGCAATGAGACTGATTCAAATGAAAGTGTACCACCGTGGGAAGGAACTCTCTTGGTTCGAAGGGCCACCTTATCCCTGTGAAATTAAATTAAGTCAGATTCCACTGATAAAGCCTGTAATTCATCGATTCTCCTGGCAGAGGTAATGGCTACCAGGAACACAGTTTTCCCAAGTTAAGTATTTTAGCTCAGCTGAAGATAATGGTTCAAAGGGGGGGCTTCATAAGCTGTGCAATACAGATATTCATATCCCAAACAGGAATAGGCTCCCTAAAAGGAGGATCGATATGAACCAAACCTTTGAAAAATGTCTTGAAAACTGGATGAGAGGCTAGGGAAGAGCCCTTCCCAGCTGAAAGGAAGGCAGAGATGGATGCCAAATGTACTTTGAGAGTGGTAGGTCTGAGGCCTAAACTGTTCAGATGCACCAAATAGTCCAAAGCAGTGGCAATGTCAGCTAAATCTGGCTGAATATGCCTGAGAACACCAGAAGCCAAATCTCTTCCATTTGGAATTGTAAGGTTTTTCTAGTAGAAGGTTTTCTACTAACCTTAAGAATGTCCAAGATTGATTGGGAAAGGTGCAGGCTTGCATATTCTAGCTCAAGAGCCAAGCGTCAAGTCTGAAGGTTGGAATACAGTATCCTCCCCAGCAAAGAGGTGAGGAGATTGTAATGTCTGGGAAGACAAAGTGATAGTCACCGACAATAGTAAGGGGTACATACCATGGCTGTCTGGCCCAGTCTGTGGAGCTACTAGAATCACTGTGCAAGGCTGAGATCTGATCTTGACCAGAACTCTGAATATCAGAGGAAAAGGAGGAAAAGCATACAGAAACCTGCTTGTCCAATTCAAAAGGAGAAAATTTGAGGAACAGACCCCAGAAAAAGGGATCTGCAGAATAGAGGAAGTTGGCGATTGTCCAGGGCTGCAACGAGGTCCATCTCTGGAGTGCCCCACCTTTTGAAAATGACCTGAAGAACCATAGGATTCAGGACCCATTTGTGGTGACCTTGAGAAATTCTGCTGAGAGCATCTGCCCATATGTTGTCCTTCCCCGGGAGATGCATGGCTATCAGGGAAGCATGAAGGGAATAAGCTAGTGACCTTATTTTCATGGCTTCTGTGCACAAGGCTGAGGACCAAGTGCCCCCCCTCTTGTTGATGTACCACATGGTTGTGGTGTCTGTCCTGATCTGCACCACTTTCCCCTGAATTGTGTTTGAGAATGTCTGAAGTGCTAGAAAGACAGCCCTGAGTTCAAGAAGATTTATGCACAGAAGAGACTCCTGATGAGACCATGTTCCCTGAACAGTGAGCTGCTCCAGATGGGCTCCCCATCCCAGTAGGGAAGCATCCGTGGTGAGAATCACTGAAGGAGCCTGACTGGGAAAAGGGACACCTTGCCTTAGATTGTCCTCCTCCTCCAGCCACCACTGGAGAGCCTGAACCAGAGTCTGAGACACTGGAACTAATTTGGAGAAAGAGAGGGTCTTTTTTCTGAGACCAGAAAGATCTTAGATGAAACTGAATCTCTCTCTTGAAATCCTGCCCCTTGCACTACTGCAGTGGAAGATGCCATGTGGCCTAGCAACTGTAAGAAGTGACTGGCTGGTCAAGACACTAGTGGACAATAAGAGGAAGCCAGGGTGATGAGGGATTGTACCCTTAAAAGAGGAAGAAATGCCTTTGCCCGGACCGTGTCCAGTTCCAGCCCTATAAATGTGAGAAGCTGGGCTGGTTCCAGAACATACTTTTCCAGGTTCAGAATGAATCCCAAGGAGTCCAGAAGCTTTTAAGTGACCTCCAGTGCCGAACTGACGGCTGACCCACGAGCCAGTCGTCCAGACAGGGGAACAACAAGATGCCTTGTCTCCCGAGAAAGGCCACCATTACTGCCAGACACCTGGTGAACACCCTTGGAGGGGATGTTAGGCCGAAAGGCATTGCTCTGAACTGGTAATGACCCGAGGGCAACTCAAACCCAAGGTACTCTCTGTGGGAATGTCTGATAGGTATGTGGAAATGGGCATCCTTGAGATCCAGGGAGGCTAGCCAGTCTCCTGGTCTCAGAGAGGGAAGAATTATTCCCCGAGTCACCATTCTGAACTTTGGCTTTAGTATACTAACATACTAAAATGCCAGCAGAATAGGCCTAACGGTCTTTCGAGTCTGCGCGATTGGTCAGCCCCCACCCTGGGTGCTGACCCTGCTGCCCCCCTCGCCTTCTCTGGCTTCTCCCTTCCCAGTTCCGGATATTCTTGCTGCACTGGATTTTGCTTCCAGAACCCTTCCCCTGTATCTGTCCCCAGCCCCTCTTGAAACCCTCCACCGTGTCTGCCTCCACCAGCCTCCTAGGCAGTGCATTCCATGGCTCCACCACCCTCTCAGTGAAGTAGCACCTCCTTTCTCCCCTGAATCTTCCCCCCTCCAGCTTCCACCCATGCCCTCTAGTTGCCCCCTCCTCCTTCCTTCGAAGCACCCTGACTGTTCCTCCCCTATTTACCCTCTTCATGTACTTGAAGACCTCTATCATGTCCCCCAGTCCCTTCTCTTCCAATGTGTACATATTTAGCTCTGAGCCTCTCCTCGAGGTCCTGTCCCCCAAGCCCCAAATCATTTTGTTGCCCTCCTCTGGACCCTCTCCAGGAGTTTAATGTCCCTCTTTAAGTGGCCTCAAAACTGCACGCAGTACTCAAGGTGTGGCCTCACCAAGCAGTTATACAGAGGGAGCATCCTTCCCTCCTTCTGGAGGTGATCCCCTAGCGATGCATCCAGCATCCTGTTGGCCTTGGCTGCTGCCCTCCTACAAGTCTCCGAGTTGTTCATTTTGACATCCACCACCACCCCCAGGTCCCTCTCAGCCATCGAGACTTGTAGCATTTCCCCCCAGGGTGTACACTTGGCCTGGGTTTCTGGCCCCCAGGTGGAGTACCTTGCATTTCCCTGCATTGAACCTCAGCTTCCACTTTCTAGACTTTCTAGTATGTTTAGGTATCTTAGATGTAGGATGGGTCACCACTCCCGTCTTTTTTGGGGTAAAGAAGTATCTGGAATACAGTCCTTTTCTCCTGTGACAATAAGGTACCTTCTCTACCGCTTGCAGAAGTAGTACAGAAGAGACTTCTGCCTCTAAGGCCTTCGTCTCCAAGGGAGAGGGAGGACTGAAGAACTTTGCTCTCATTTTTGGGAACCTTTTGAAACAGAGCAAGTCCCTGGCTCACTACTTCCAGGACCCGTTTGTCTAAAGTGATAGACTTCCAAGCCTGGAAATAGTGAGCCAGCCTGCCCCCTACTGGAACTGAGGAGGCGACCCTGACGGACACCTCAGGGTATCTGTTTGGCAGGGGGCTTGGACCGAGTGGATGATGGAGTCCTGGTCATCCCCCTTCTGCCTCTTCCCCTGAAGAACCCCCTCTGCTGGAAAGAGGCGGCGGCCTGGGATTGGTGAAAAGGCCTACCCCTGCCAGCCCTAGATTGCTGCTTCATCGGAGTGGCCTGCTTTCTTTGGCTGCAGCACTCCTGTAGGTGGTCCTGTACTCATCCATCTTTTTCATGCAAGTCTGTTTGCTCCCCAAACAGAGTTTTACCAGTAACAGCAAAATCCATGGTCTTAGTCTGGGTATCCTGTGACAGACTGGTACATCTGAACCAAGCAAATCTCAATGAGACAGATGTGGCCATGAACCTGGAATGCACATCATTCGAGTCCACAGCAGCATGGAATTGGACTTTGGATGCCTCAATACCACCCACAGCCACCTGATCCACCTCCTTGGCCAGCTCCAGAACCGTATCCCACATAGATTTCTAATCTGGCTGTATGTGCCCTGTAATTAGCTTGGCTAAGTCCCAAAGGGGATGCCAAGTACCGTTTCTTGGCCATGGCATCTACTTTCCTAGAATCCTTATCTGTGGGGTGAGATGCCAGGGGAATGTTAGCCTTGTCACAGGCTGCAGCATGCACTAACCCAAGATGGCTGCAATGATGTGTGAGGAATTCAGTCCCCGGATAGAGGTAGTCTGACGAAGGGCCTGACGGCGGGTAAGCTGTCAGCCCATGGAGAAAGAAGCCTAGAACAGGAGGCCAAGAGGGTCCAGGCGTGAATCCCTGCGAAAGAATACCAGACATCAGGGAAATTGCCATCAGACCAGCCATCATATAAGTAGGTAACACCAGGTCCAACGAAATTAGTGATGTCGTTGGGATCAGACATGAGGGCCCCGGAGGGGCCAACCATATGCAGGTCGGTGCAGTCATCGGAATCAGATACGAGGGCCCCAATGGAGAAGCAGACCAAATGCACGTCAGCCTCCAACGATGGGTGAGGCGGAGCTGAAGAAAGGTCCGACGGTCCATAGAGCGAGACAGGGACACTGGTGGTAGATGTCTGAGCCTCTGGCCTGGGGCCTACTAAAGGCGTTTGGGGAAGAGACGTTGGGGTAGGTGAAGGAAGAACCACCTCCAGGGATCCTGTTCCCTCCTCCGGGCCGGAGGGACCACCTGGGGAGGTGGGAGGGAAGGTTCCGTTCCAGGCAAAGTCGAGGGGAGGGGGTGGCTAGAAGCCAAAGAAGTGCTCGGCTGGGCGTCTGGTGAGATGGCGTGAGCCCCTGGCGGGTCAGCAGGGTCTGGGCAGACGTCCAAGACTGTCGGCTGATCGGACGAGTTACTGGGCGGTGGAAGGAAGAACCCTCTACCGACTTACCGGTAGAGGCCGGGCAAGTCCAAACAGGATCCTTGGGACTCTGCTTAACGTCAGCTGGGCAGACCCCAGAGGAGCCAGGGGCCAACTTATCGGAAACAACCGGGCGTTCGACAGAAGAGTCGGCAGACAACTTACCGGTGGAGATCGGGAGAAAAGCAGAAGTACCTGGAGGAGCCCCGGGCGCGGCATGGAGAACCACAAGGGCAGGCGGCGGGGAACTGCCTTACTGGTGGAAAGGCCTGCTGAAGTCCCCTTGGTCCCAATTCTCCGAGAAAGCTTTCTCCCAATGCTCATCTCTTCTTTTTTCTTCTTTTTAGATTCTGAGGGGGAAGATGCAGTGTTCCGTAGCTTCTGCATCTCTTTTTCTAGAGAAGCTATTCTAGACTTAAAAAAAAAAAAAAAAAAAAAGGGCTTCCAGGGCCTGCTGTCTCCTCTTACAAGTGGCCTGGCTGAAAGGCTGGCAGTGGGAGCAGGCTGCGGTGTCGTGGTCTGGGCCTAATCAAAAAAGAGAGGCATTGAAGGTGGCCATCCGTATGCGGGATCTGAGCACCACACTTCTCGCACCTCGACTTAGTCTGCGGTGGAGAAGACAAACTAAATTACCAACGAGCTAATATAAGTGAAAGTTTCGGCAAAAAATGGTGATCGGCTGAGCAAGAGTAACAGTTACTATGTGCAGGTCGACAGCGGGAAAGAACTGGAGGGCAGGCGTGGGGACTGCCCACTATATAGGATCACGCTGACGTCTCATGTGACATCGGGTGGGCAGTCCCCTGCCAAGCATTGTTAGAAAAGTTTGCCATGCAGTCCTGACGCCAGAGGGCACAGTCCTATCTGATGACCTACTGCAGAAACCCTCTCGAAGTAAGATCGTATTGTTATGATGTGAAGTCTGGTTGATGCAAACAGATCCCATCTGCCTGCTCTGGTGAAAAGATCCCCCAGTCATCCTTGAAAGAGTATGGAAATTCCCCCAGAGTCTTGGCTAAATTCCCACATTCATTAAAACCAGCAACAGCTAAAACTATCCATATCAATCAGCAATTACAATAATCTTGACACCCCCAAAGAGCAATATAGGAAATAACTACCAGTCATGCCAGGGAAAATTATAAGCCATCCTGACATCCATGGAGGCTGCCATACTGTAAACAGAAATATTAGCAATGTCTGCCTCACAAGCTTGAAACAATTCAACAACTTAAATGAGGACACTTCTCATGTGTGCAGATACCAGAGCTGAGAGAACCCCCCTCCCCCACAAAACTATATAAAACACTACCAAAAGGAAAAGCCAAATTTTACAGTTCAAGATTCTTCTTAGTGTCAGTCTTAGAAGAGCATTTGTGAAGCAGTACTACTGCAACAAGTAATCAGTTTTACTTCTGTGGACCAAGAGCAAGATCCCTCCCCACAGAAATAGATTCAGACGGACATTTTTTTTTTTTTTTTTTTTTAAACTCACCTCCAGAAAGGCAAAGTTTTGTCCTGGTTAATCTGCACAGCCAGAACAGGATTCCCAGTGCCTGAGTCAAACCTCCAAGAACGCATCTGTGCATTGAAGAAATCCATCATGGCTTCCTGCAGATAAGAACACATGGTCGACTGTGCGGCTCAGTTAAACAGCAGGACTGTAAAATGCATGCAGCACTGATACAAACGTAGTTGCTTCTGAACCCATCCACTGCTTCCATATGTATTAAGAAAACAATTCCCAAACACCACCCCATAACTGTTTTAGGACCATCTGCTCAGACCTCTTCAAGAAAGTGGAATGACATCCACCGATGTCCACTCCAAAAGCCAAAATAATTTACATTAGTCACCAATGCCCACAGGCAGCTAGCCCTGGTACGCTTCTATTCAATCTTATCAAAAGACAAGCTGTGGCAAGCACTTATGAACATCAGACAAAAAGGCTTAAAATAAAGTACTTACTGGGGGAACATGAAATTTTTCTCTAACATACAAGAGCATCTCATGGATGCACTTCTCCTGGGGTGCTGAACTGTACTTAGGAGGCAGTACAGCGCAGCGGTTAAGGGCACTGAGCTGCAGACCTGCATTTGAATCCCACAGCCCCTACTTGAAAACTGTGTGACTGAGCAAGTCACCTAAAACTTCCTTGTGCTCCCAGGCTGCACCTGGAAACAAGCTTCAACGTAGTGTGCCTTTCCCGGTTAAACAATTTCTCCTTTCCACATAATAGTGCAAAAGGGGAGACATCTAACAAATGCTCCAGTGCTTCGGTCCGACTCTGCACTAGATCCATCTAGACCCAAGTGCCAAGGCACGGTGGTATGTATGGCATTTACATTTTTTTGCAGTAACTACTACACTGTAAGCTTTTTTGTTAGATGTTTAGAAGTTCTGCCACATCTTGCCTTTTGATAGTATGAAGCTAGCTGCTTCATGTAGCAGGCTCAGTCCATGGCACCAAGTACAGCTCCAAACTGGTTGATATCTAGTCTTACAGTCAAGTGTAGGAGGGACAAGATAGCCAAGAAACCTGAATACTGAGCCAGCCAAGGGACCTGTATAAGAGACAATATAGTGTAGTAGTTAAAGGCACCGAGCTGCAAACCTGGAGGCCTGGGTTTGAATCCCACTAGCCCCCACCTGCGTACTCTGTGACCCTGAGAAGGTCACAAATTCATTGTGCTCCCAAGTCCGGCTTAGTGTGCCTTTCCTGGTTAAACAATTTCCCTTCCCTTCCCATACTGGATCGCAAGTGAAATAGTAACATACTGTGAGGTGACAACAAAACAAAAAGTGTGAGGTTTGATCAGTTTTGAAATATTTCAAGAGTATGTTGTTAAATCATTGTAATGTACCAATTCAAATTTGATTTTATTCAATTCACTTTAAAAATGGTGAGCTCTACCTATGGCACTGGGTGGTGGGGGAACATTCTGGCAACTTGGGACATCGAAAGCAGATGCAAGCAGGAAACAAGCGCGTCTCATGGATGTTCTCCTCCTGGGGTGGGGTGCTGAACTGTACTTAGAGGTTGCAAGGGGCCATTTCTGGCATGAAGGACCACAAGCTGTTAAGCCCCCGCCCCCAAACCAATGTACTCAATGCTCCAAGCAGCAAGAACAGGGGAAATACCCAGGCACAGGAGCACTGGGCAAGTGCCTCCCTGTACACTCGGACCCCCAGACTCCCACCCCTATAAGCAACACACCCGTTACCCAACCCCTGGTGCCTGGTAATGGCATCAGTAGTGCACACGTCCCACTCATTTGCCAGCTGAGAGGAAGCATCTGTGGAGGCAGAAAACTTGGCAGAGGCCAAGGCGGTGGAGAATAAGTCTAGAAAGCAGAAGAATGGCACGATGTGGAGCCTGGAAGAGTGAGGGTACCGAGACACTGAAGATGGCCAAAATAAGTGAGTTACTGAGTACATTACCGAAATAAATTGGCAGTGTGATTTCATAATCCCCACCCATTCCTGTTTATTTTTTGGCCTACCTTCCAATCACTTTCTGCCAATTCCTTTCAGTTTGTCTACTCCACCACATCTTTGTTATTGTAAGGTTCATGCTTTATTTTCCTAGCCGTTTCTTGCTTAGGGAAATCTGCCAGGACACTATCTCCACCTTGTAAAGTGCACTGCAAATGTGTGTACCTCTAAGGAATATACCAGTTCCCAGATCCTTGCTGCCATTGTACACAGTTTGAGGACAAGACTGCATTGCTAGCAATATTATTCTGAGCTCAGGAGGTTTTTATTCTAACCCCAAAGTCCCTCACTTAGATGTTTACACTTTGTGCAGACTCCGTGGCAGTACCTTTTCAGCTGGGCCCAGAACTTGGGTAGGAAAAAGGTTTTGTAGCTGGCATCCTTTCTGGACTATATGTGCAGATAGTGAATGCAAGTGATGTATATAGTACGGTTTTCCAGGTAGCTGCTTTGCAAATGTTGAATAAGGGATGCCACCGAGACAGAGGTACCCCTAGTGTAGTGTGCTGTTTAGCCTTTTGGTAGCATTTTACACTTTCATAGCAGAACCCAATGCAAGTGACTATCTAGCGAGAGATCGATCTCTGTCGTTGGTCTGCCTTTGACAGCCTCATCACAGGTAGCGAAAAGCTGTGTACTCTGGGATCTGTTATCTACAAAACAAAAACTTAACTGGAGAACCAGTACTACCAGTGGGGAGGGACTGCTCTCTTCAGGATCAATGGCCAAAGTGGAGCATGGCTGCAGAGTCTGAACCTACATTCCAAATTTTAAAATTTGCAAAGGGTCTGTCACTGGAGTCACTCTCAAGATGTCTGCATAAAGTGTAAACATCTAAGTTGAGGATTCCTTGGCTTAGAACATCTAAGAAAAGAGCCTCCTGCCAGGTCAGTGATATCTGACTGATAAGGTGGAGGCAGGGAGACACGCCTGTGGCAGGAGGTTCTCTGAGCAGTCACCTCACCCAATTGGATAAAAATGAGCCCTTGTTGGTGCAAGTTCAGCACCTTTCACTAAGTCATTGATGCCAGCCTGGAAAGCGAAGACATGCTGTCCATCTGATACAAACAGCAGTTCACTAACCTAGGCATACCTCACTGGCATCTTAAGATGCCTGCACTTGGTACTATGCTGCCTGTAGGCTCAGGGCAAAAGGTAAATGGCCTACCTCGCGAACTCGTTTTGAGACAGCTCCAGCACCCAACCCTTGTGGACATCTGCCGTCACCTCCACCCCTTCCTGATGTCTGGCCTGTAGCACCTCAGCCTCCGCTGGGAGTCACTGATGCTGGGGAAACTCCCACCCACCCTCCCTATAATATGAGAGCAGTCCTCTGGACGCACAAATCCTCTCCTCCCGGCCAACCCTCAGTGCCACTAGACCAGCATGAAGCAACATTCTTAGTAAGTGATTTTCCAGTCACACCTACTGTGAGGGACCCTCCTGGGTGGCCCACAGTTTCAGGGGTGGGTTTGCACACTGCAGGTCACTCCAGATTTGTGCACCAGTATCTCAAAAAATTCTGTGACCAAAGTACCCAATTATCAGTGACTCACTGGACATAAAACTGAGGAATATTTCGAATTTATGCTGTGTCACTATTGATATAAGCTTGCTTTATACAAGCGTAATTGATGAGCATGGTAGAGCATGTAAAGATTTTATAGCGACTGATCAAACACTTGGAGATGTTCCACAGAACTTCATCTCGCACTGAGATTTGTACTCTCCCACAATTACCTTCTATTTGATCAAAAGGTACATTTGCAACGAGATACGGCTATGGGGCAGGCATTAGCTCCCTCATATGCCAATATTTTCATGGCATGACAGAAAGGGTCTATTTAAGATGAAGACTGCTTTGAAACAACTGAACTAGGAGCTGGGAAGGAGGCACAATCTTGAACTGGGAACCTGGAGGAAAGCAGAATCTTGCCGGAGTTCTGAGGAAGGTGTACCTTACTTTTAATTTAAAACTTTTTGCTTTTTTGAATCAAGAAGGGGTTTACAACACTGCTCATCTATTTGTAAATTGCTAGTTTAAATCCAGAGGGATTGAAATACTGCCGACTTTCCTGTGGACTGCTTGTTTGTAGTTTGCTAGTATTTTGCTGACATTCTGCATCAAATTACAAGTATTCACTAGTAGTTGAGGATTTCTTAGCGTCCTGCTGTTCATTCAGTGGAGTTGTATATTCGACCCAGAGAAAGCCTGAAGTGGTTCAAACTGGTTTGCTCCCCACTGCCTTCAAAACAGACCAGGTGGGTTGCCCTATCCATCCCACCCACCCCAGGCTTCACTAGCTTTCTAGGGTTAAGCAGGAAGGTGTGTCAACTTCCTGCTCAGAAACAAAACAGGGTAGGGCGAGCCACAGAAGACAACCAAGCAGTGCTGCATAAGCCAGGAAGACAGCAATCTCAAGAAGCTAGTATATATATAAAAATGTGTGTGTGTGTGTCTTGGTACATAGTCCCTAGGAAAGGGTTACAGTACCTAAGGGGAAGGAAATTCCCCAATAAGCGACCTGGGTAGACAGATGCAGAGCACGTAGGGATCATGCTGGGAGTGGTGCAGTGGATGTGGAGCAGCAGTCTTCAGAGACGGACATTCTGGGAACTGCAGTGCTGCCCCATCTGCAGGCACCGCTGGGCTGAAGGCAGAGTTCAACAGCCTCCAGGCAGAGTTGGCTAGGTTGTAGGGGATCTCCTCCCCATCCAGGGGCCACCAAGTCTACACTCACTATCTCAAAGGAGGACCAGCAAAAGCAGCGAGTGGAATACAGTGGGCTCAGGGAGGGTGAGGCGGGAAGATCAAAAGCGCACCCCCACACAGTGCAACTAAGAAACTCCTACAGTTTTGGAGGAGCAGGAGGATCACAATAGGACACCCAAAGTTGTAACCATGGTGGATGAGCAGGTTCTACACAAGAAAACCCCACAGGTGGGTGGAAGAGACCCCAGTGAAGAGGAAGCTTCTCAGTGGGGACCTATAGTCCGAGGAGTGGAACTGGGGACAGGAAAAGTGGAGAAAAGAGGTAAAGTGTCTACCAGGAAGCACAACTCGGAGGGACGAGGAGATGATTCAAAGAATTGCTAAAGCAGTGTGAGGCAGTGGAGCTTGATGTCACTGTACATCTGGGGACAAATGACCTGTCTAGAGAGAAGGCAAAGACAGCAAGGGTGCAGGAGGAATTCAGAAGTTGGGAGGGGCCTTGCATGAGTATGCAAGCTCTATGACCTTCTCAGGGTGCTACCTATCAACAAGCAAATGGGAAGCTAGGAACCTCTGCACCAAGGACTTCCAACGCTTAGCTGGAGAGCTGGTGCAGAGAAAAAGGTTTTGGCTTCATTGGGAACCGGGGACCCACCCGGAGGAATGTGACACTGTACAACTGGGATGGCCTACACCTGTCCAGAGAGAGGACCACTGTCCTCAGTGAATAGTTTAAATGCTTCATTGGCAAGCATTTAAACTAGAAGGGGGGAGGGGGTGGCAGAAGGATGCAGGGGGAACCAAACTGCCCACCCCTACAGGATAAAGACGTCAACATGGAGGACCATAAAGTATGGTAGCGACAGAGGGACAAAACCACAGAACAGTGGAGGACAGGAGGAAGGGGTTGAAAATAAGAAGGACAAACCAAACAGGCAAAAAGACAGCCGGGGGAGAAAGGTGATAAAGGACAAATGGCAGGGCGTGGAAGGCCATGTATACCAGTGCCCGCAACCTAGGGAATAAAATCCTAGACCTGGTGGACCTGATAAGAGGCTGACCTGGACACTGTAGCTATTGCCAAGACATGGTATACTGAAACCATGACTGGGATAGTAGCATTACAGGTTATACTCGTTTAGAAGAGAGACCGGGGGGTGTGGCTCTTTACATCGGGGAGTGTACTGGCGTGACAGATACCGGTAATGTGCGGGGGGTACTTTGGCACACCGAGACAGGCACCGCTCTATTGGCACAGGCATGATACAGACCTCCAGCACAGTGGGAGAAGGTGGACAGGGTTCTAGTGGAATCCATCCACAAGATGGCAGTCAAGGTGAGGTGCTGCTGGTAGGTGATTTCAATCTGCCAAATGTGGACTGGAGCATCCCAGCTGCTGCCTCAGCCAGGAGCAGGCACATCTGGTACTCTGTGCAAGAGGCAGACCTCAGGCAGCTAGTGCTAGAGCCCCCCAGGGAGGATGCCATTTTGGACCCGGTACTCACCAATGGGGACAGAATTGAGGAAGTCAGGGTGGGAGAACATCTGGGATCTAGTAATCATCACACTGCTGTTCAGCAGAAGTACAGTGGTAGAGTCAAGCCACACAAAGACAAGGGTACTGGATTTCAGGAGGGCAGACTAAGACACGGATATGTCAAGCATGCTCTGGCAGGGAGGGACAAAAAGGTGGGGGAGTGGAAGAGCAGTGGGCCCACCTGAAAGAAGCCACAGTGGAGGAGACAAACCTTTGAATTAGGCAAGTAAATAAGAGCAAGAGAAAGCTACTATGGTTCTCAAATGCAGTGGCCATGAAGGTAAGGGTGAAAAAGATGGCTTTCAGAAAATACAAGGAAACGGCAGAGAACAGGGTAGGTAGTTTATCTGGATAAACAAAGGGACGCAGGGAAAGCAGTCAGGAGCGCAAAGGCACAAACTGAGAGAAAAAAATAACAGGAGATTACAAAAGAAAACACTTTTTATAGGTACATTAGTGAAAGTAGAAAAACTAGGAGTAGGATAGTAAGGCTTAAAGGGTAAGAAGGAGAGTGTGTGGAAGGGGACCAGGAAAAAGCATCAATACTGAATATTTCTGTTCTGTATTCACAAATGAAAAATGTGAGTGACCAGTTAGGCAACATGAACAAATACGGGAGGGAGATGAACAGTCCATTTACGTTAGAGAGTCTTATAAAAAGAACTCAAACCAAAGTGGACAAGGCAATGGGACCAGACGGGATACATCCTGGAATATTAAGAACTATGGGAGGTGCTGCCAGCACCACTGGCAGCCTTGTTCAACGAGTCACTCTATACAGGAGTGGTTCTGGAGGGTAGATGTTGTCCCTCTTCACAAAAGTGGCAATAGGGAGGAGGCTGGAAACTATAGACCAGTCAACCTCACCTCAACAGTGGGGAAGATTATGGAATCACTACTTAAACAAAAGACCATGGAACACCTTCAATCCAGCGGAGCACAGGATACAAGACAGCATGGATTTACAGCAGAAAGATCATGTCAAACAAATCCAATTGATTTCTTTGACTGGGTGACTAAGGTAGTGGATCGGGGGGTGGAAGCGACCTACCTGGATTTCAGTAAGGCCTTCAATACCATTCCACATAGAAGACTTGTGAACAAGCTGGGAAGCCTGGGAGTGGGTCACAAGGTGGCAAACTCTGCTAGAACTGCTTGGGTGATAGACAAAGGGTTGTAGTAAATGGTGCGCAACCTGGAGGAAAGGAGGGTGACCAGTGGGTGCAACAGGCATCAGTCCTGGGCCAAGTCCTGTTTAATGTCTTCATAAGTGACATTGGAGGAGCTGGAGGGAAGGTGTGCCTCTTTGTGGATGACACCAAGATCTGCAACAGGATGGACACTCTGGGAGGAGGGAAAAATGAGGCGGGACCTAGGTAAACTGGAGGAATGGTGCAGAGTGTGACAGCTGAGATTTAATAGGAAAAAGTGCAAAATCATATATTTGGAGTGCAAAACCCAGGGGAGGATTATAAGACTGGGGGTACAGCTATGCAAGAACTTACCGTAACAGTAGAGCTTCAAGAGCAGCTCTTGCAGCAGGTAATTGGGACAGAGTCCCAAGCAGTACTGGGATGCACCAGGTCTGGGTGGTGGAAAAAAGGTAATAACCCAGGGCTATTAAGGGAAGTCCTTGGAGGACTGCCAGACCAATGCCTGCCTCAGTCTGGAAGTAATGTCCTAAATGTAGTGCCAGACAAAGGTATGTACCGAACTGCAGGTGACTGCAGCACAGAGGTCTGCTGCAGACACATTCTTGAGCAAAGCAAAGGATGTAGAGATCCCTCGAGTGACCTCTTACTAGACCCAGCAGGGGGTTTCCATGCTTCTCATGGCAGAACACAAGACGGTTGACCAGCCACTTAGACAAGGTCTGCTTAGTGACTGGTGCTCCCAACATCTGTTGGGCAAACAAAATGGTCAGATTTCCTAATGGACCAGGTACGGTCGATATAGTACCGAAAAATTCTATGTACATCTAAGGTATGCAACAATGCCTCCCCTATGTTGGAATGTTCCAAGTAATAAACCGGCAGATTGATGTCTTGGTTGAGGGTCAACTCAGATACCACCTTTGGAAGAAACTTAGGATTTGTGAGAAGGGACACCCTAACCTTATGAAAATCCAAATACAGCTCCTTACACATGAGAGCTTGAAGAGCAGAAATCCTCCAGGCTGAAGTAACAGCAACTAAAAACAACGTTATCCAAGACAGAAAGTGGAGCTCACAACTCGCGGCTGGTTCAAAGGGGGCAAAGTCAACTGTTCTAACAAATAGCAAATCCCATGAAGGGACAGGGTCCCAGATGGGAGATTTAATATGAAGGATACCTCGCAGGAAGGTGCATGACAGATCAAGCTACGCCAAGGTCTTTCCACCCACCGGCACGAGATAGGCTGATAGCGCTGAAAGATCTACCTTTAAGGAGGAGTAGCTTAGACCAGAGTCAGACAGGGATAACAGATACTCCAGGACCAATTTTACTTCACACAAGAATGGATCAAAATCACGGGCAGCAGCCCAGAGGCTGAACCGCTTCCACTTCATGGTGTACGTGGCCCTAGTAAATGGCTTTCTAGCGGTCAACACTTCTGCTACCCCGAACCGGCTCCTGACCAAGTCTGCAGGAGCCATGCGTGAAGATGCAGAGACTTGAGGCTGGGGTAAACTAGAGAGCCCTGCTCTCGGGACAGCAAGCAAGAGGATAGAGGAAGTGGAACTGGGGGTTCTACCGCCATCTGCTGCAGAAGCGGGAACCATATCCATCTGGGCCAGAATGGTGCTACCAATGAAGGTTGCTGGCTCAGACTGCAGTTTGAGCAGAACTCACTGCAGAAGGGGGAAGGGCAGGAAAACAAAGAAATTTCCCGGTCCAGGAGAGGGACAACGCGTCTCACAAAAACACATACCCTGGCTCTAGCGAGCAAAAACTTGGCAGTTTGGCGTTGCACGAGGACACAAAGAGGTCCAACTCTCGATTTTCCCGTCTGGCGAAAAGGTAGTCTGCTACGTCTTGAAGTTGCTCCCATTCATGATCCTGGGATTACGAGTGACAGGCTGTCCACAAGCATGTTCTGAAGACCTGGACCGTGTACTGCAAGTAGTTCCAGACCCTCATGGCTTCTCTGCAAAGGGGTAAGAATGTGTTCCATCCTGCATGTTGATATAGAAAACCACTTACATGTTGTCCATCTGGACTAATATGGGGCCTGGAAGGAGTTCCCTCTGAAATGCCTGGAAGGCATAAAGCACGGTTCTCCAGAACACTGATGTGTAGAGAGCATTCTGCCAGAGTCCAGGACCTACGGGTCTGGTGGCTCCTGAACTGGGCACCCCATCCCATGCCTGAGCCAGTATAGCGCAATGGTTAAAGGCACTGCACTGCAAACCTGGATTTGAATCCCATAGCGTGACTTGTATACTATGCGACTGAGCAAGTCACTCAATTCCTTTGTGCTCCCAGGTCGCACCGGAAACAAGCTTTGGCTTAGTGTGCCTTTCCTGGTTAAACAATTTCCCCTTATCCGTGGTGACCACCTGCCAAGAAGAGCGGTTGCTGAATGGCACCCCTATCTATAACCAGGAGGGGGATCAGCCAACTTAAGATTTGATGCACTGCCTTTCAGATCCTGACTCTAGTAGAGGTCTTCGCTGATTCCACTGCACTCTGAGGTGCCACTGAAGAGTCCTCATCTGCAGACGAGCAAGAGCCACGGTCACTATGACAGCAGCCAGTGCCCCAGGAGCTGTAAGACCGTTTGGCCGGAGCCTGGTTTACGGAGACTAATCTCCGAGCCAGTGCCTGAAGATGATCTGCCCTGTCAGACGGAAAAAAGGTTCTGCCTTGAAACGTGTCCAAGATGACACCAATAAACTGAAGCCTCTGAGACAGCCATGGAGTGGACTTTAGGAGACTCTGCATTATCCCCAAGTTCTGGAACATGAAGGTGTACTCCAGGGTGCGGTAGAGCTGTTCTCTGGACGAGGCCAACAGAAGCCAGTCATCGAGGTACAGGTAAATGTAATGCCCCCGTCTTCCGACAGCTGCTGCCACTACCGCCAGGCACTTGAACACCTGAGGTGCCGAGGATAGGCCAAAGGGAAGGGCCCTAAACTGGTAGAGCTGTCCATCGCACGTGAACCGAAAATACTTCCTATGGGACAGCAGGATCTTAATGTGCATGTATCGTCCTGCATGTCCAGGAGCAGAGTCAATCTCCTTGGTGTAGCAAGAAAAGTAACCCCTGGAGTGTCACCATCCTAAACCTTTTGTACTCTATAAAGAGGTTCAGCTGACGGGGGTCTAGGATGGGACGATGGTCCCATCTTCTTCAGAACCAGGAAGAAGCGAGTGTAGTACCCTGTGCCCCTTTGGGGTCCTGGCACTACCTGAATGGCTTGCTTAGAGGGCGGCCTGAATTTCTGCCCAAATGAGACCTGTAAGGGATGGGGAGCAGGTCGTGGGGACCAGTGGGTCATCTGGCGGTAACAGAGAACTCCAGGGCATAGCCCCTTTTGATGACCTGTAGCACCCATTGATCTGTGGTGATGTTCTACCAACCTAAGCGATAAAGGGAGAACCACCCTCCTACTGCCTCCCCAACAGCTTTGCTGGAGGAATGGGGTGGGCAAGTAGTCAGAAGAGGCAAAAGGGTGGGAGAGGACCTGGGTTGCTTAGCCATGCATTGTCCTCAAGAGCCCACCTTCTGACGGGGTCTTTCTTTGAACCTTCCTCGTGGCAGTTTCTTGACTGCTGTCCCTGATGCCTTCAGAAGGGTCCACGCCTAGGAGGGTAGGGTTTTGATTTGTACATTTTATGTATATTGCAAACAGCCATTTCTGAATCTTGTAGGTCTGTAATGATCTTTTCGGCCTCTTGGCCAAAAAGAACAGGGCCCTGGAAAGGGAAAAATCAAGAATGGTAGTCCTGCCTGAACCCAGACACCCTTAGCCAGGAGTGCCGTCTGAGACATGCCCAAGGCAGCAGCCCAGGCCGTGGTATCTGTTGCATCATAGGAACTGCGGAGGACAAGCTTGCCCACATCAGAACCAGAATGACAAGAGCTCAGACTTGTTTAGCGAATCTGGCTGGGTCTCTGCGAGGTCCATAGCCTTTTTGCCACAGGCACTTCTGATACATGACCATATAAGCCAAGAAGTTTAGAGACCTGATGGTACAGGTGGATGAGGCATACACTATCTGCCCCAGTTGATCTATTTTCTTAAGACTCCTTGTCCAGTGGTTGGGAGCTGATATGTCTGGGCTACTGCAACCTTCCATGGGCCGCTGTCAGGACCACAAAGTTCACCTTAGACTGCTCACCAAGGTGTAGCTCGTTCCTGGGTGCTCTGTACAGACGGTCGGCCTTTTTGGGCACTGAAGTAGTAACCGGGTATTTCCATGCCAGCTTCGTAACATCCTGAAATGGTTGGGGGGGGAGATGACCAACGGTTTGGGGTCAGTCGCCCCCCAAAAAAATAATATTTAGCCAGGTATCTCCTCTAGGTCCAAGTCCTCAGTTTCCCACTGGTTGAGGAATTGTATGTGCCTCTTCACCTCCAAAAAGTTGGGATCGTCAGGCAGGGACCTCGGTAAGTCCTTCCTGGGATCCAGTGAGGGCAGGGGGGAAGTCATCTTTGGAAGAGGCGTAAGATGAGAAGGAATCGCTGTAGCCCTCTGAATGTTCGGTCTGACAATCACTGGACCTGCTGTGATGGTGGGAGTGGCGTCCTCTTGATCTGCTCCGCTTGCGAGGCTACGGTCCTGGACCTGCTCCTCCTGCACAAGGAAGACCATGATGAGGTGACATGACTGTGGCTCAGACGTCTATCTGAGCTGTGATCCGAGCCACCTGGAGTAGGAGTAGGGCAGGCAGGCATCGGAGGAGGGGGGGCCACTGAGACCTGGGGGGAGGCATCGGCTGCAACACTGAGACACTGGTGCTCCTACAGGCTCCTACTTGGGGAGGAGGTCACCCTCAATGGTGTTCCACTAGCTAGTGAAGAGTGCAGCAACGTCTGCCAAAGGGACCATCGAGCCAGATAGCCACTCTGGCGTGGTCGGTTGGTCCCAAAAGGACCAGTGGCAGATCTGGCGTCTGAGGAGGCTCCAGTAAGACCGCAGTCAGTCCAAATCGACTGGCGCCTGATCCTCTTCTCGGGGACTGGGTGTCAGGGGATTGGCTGGAGACTGGTCATCTGACCGTGGTAGGGGGATTCAAAGGACCGGGCATCGGGTCCTCTGGCATAGGACCTTGGGGTGCTGACGGCAGCTGTAAGGTAGATGCCTTGTCTGAACCCACCGTGGTGGAGGCAGACGGCCATGGCAGACCGTCGCCGATCCGAAGTAACTGAAGATGACCGTCAAGCGCTGCAGGTGCTTTGTTCAAAGGGTCGGCACTCTGGCGGCTGTCAACCCTGGCTGACAAACTGAAGGACAAGGCCTTGACAATGGAGGAGCCCAGATGGACTGTCGAAGTGGAAGCAAAGTCCTGGACTCGAGACCCTATCGCGTGTTTGTTGAGTCTGATGGCCAAAAGAAACTACAGACTAGGTCTGAGAAGGCCCATGCTCCGAACTCCCACCCGACATCTGGGAAGAGGCAGGAGAGGCCTGGTGGTTGAAGCCCTCGGAAGAGCAAGCAACCAAGGAGGAGCAGAGTCAGACTTCCAGCTGGAGGTGGAGGCCTTAACCTGGTGCG
Source organism: Neoceratodus forsteri (assembly GCA_016271365.2). NCBI lineage: Eukaryota > Metazoa > Chordata > Ceratodontiformes > Ceratodontidae > Neoceratodus > Neoceratodus forsteri. The sequence continues at coordinate 171,261,327 of CM057449.1, read as the reverse complement.
GGAAACGGGACCACAAGTCTGACCTGGACCTGTCCTTATCCTTAAGATGCTTCCCCTTGGGGGAGGCGTCACAAGCGGAAGATGAGGAACTGTGTCCAGAGTGCAACTTCTGCATAGCGGCCACTTGTGCCAGGAAGTAGGCCATCAGAGTCTTCAGGCGGCGGATGCGGGTACACTGGTTGAAGCTTTGGCAGTGCAGGCAGTCCAACTTATGCTCTGGTTTCAGGCAGAGGTGACAGGCCAAATGGTGGTCTTTGGCTGGAATTTTCTTGACACACATACACACACACACACACACACACTTTTCTGCTGCGGTGTAGACGTGGTAGACTTGGAAGACCTAAAAAGGCAATCGAAATGCTCTAAAAACTGAACTGTGCAGACGTCTGAAGAAATGGCAGTCAACAGGAAGCAGGAGGTGTCAGAGAAGTCGGGAAAGAAACGAGGTGGCGCGGGGATCACTCCTTTATACAGTGGCTGATGTGGGCAGAGCAGATGTCAGGGTGGTCCCCGCCTTGGACTGCTAGCTAGAAGTTTTCCGTGGGTCCTAGTGCCTGGCAGCATAGTCCTATTGGTCATTACCTGCTGCAAGAGCTCCATCTCAAAGTGAGATCTGATGGTCCTGCATGGGAGATTTTTTTTGGGGGGCTGCAGTATGTGAGGGCAGAAACAAAATGGTGACCTGGATCAGAAACTAGCTTGGGGAGACAGCAAGGGGTGGTTGGGAGGACTCATTGAGAGCGGGACGAGTGGGGTACCACAGGGATCCATGTTGGGACAAGTACTGTTTGGAATTTTCACTGCAGATATCTCAAATGGGATCCAGAGCAAAATCAGTCTGATTACTTAAATGATACCACGATGGGAGCTGTGGTATGGGACAGGGGTTGCAGGAGGACCCGGAATGGCTGCAGGAGTGGGTGGAAAAATGGCAGCTGCGGTTCAGGCAAGAAGTGCAAGGTTCTGCACTTCAGAGCCTGGAACCAGGGAGGGATTATCACATAAATGGGTTCAGCAGGGTTGTTCTACAGAAGAGAAGGACCTATGGTCCTTATAACAGGGAGCATGAAACAATTCTGTTCAATGCAGAAAGGAAGTGACAAAATGCTGGGGTGTATAGCTAGAGGATCTCCTCCTGAAGTAGGGAGATTATCCCACCCCTGTATAGGGACGCTGGTCAGGCCCCACCTGGAGTACTGCATGCAATACTGGCACCTCGCTCCTGAAGACAGACATCAGATTGTTGGAGGGGTACAGCATAGAGCTACAAAGATGATCCGGGGATCAGTGGGCAAGCCATACGAGGAAAGGCTGGGGAGTTGAATATGTAATTTCGTGTAGAGAGAGAGGAACAGGGAGATATGATTGAGACCAAGTACCTGACCGGAATAAACAAGACTAATACAGAGAGGATTTTCCACAGGAGAAAGGCTAGGGACACGAGGGCCAACTGAGATTGGAAGGGCAGATTCAGGTGGGGAGACATTTTTTCATGGAAAGAGTGGTGGACAAGTGGAACGCCTTGCCGGTGAGGTAGTGGCCTGCAAGACGGCAGACAGCTTCAAGAGGGGTTGGGATAGGGTAGGGGTAATAGGATGGGGAGGGAGGAGCAGCAGCATTACAAGACGATAGCTGCACACTCGAAGCAGACTCAGACCATGAGGCCCGTTTCTGATGGCATTTTGCACGTTCATAAGTAAAACGGAAAGGCATTTGTGGGTAATCATTATCAGACTACCTAAAGGTGGCCAAGCAATCGCCAAGGCAGTGAGGAGAGCCAGTGGGATGCTGGGGTCCATAGGGAGAGGTATCACCAGCAGAAGGAAAGAGGTGGTGATGCCAGTGTACAGATCATTGGTGAGGCATCATTTGAAATACGGTGTCCAGTCCTAGAGGCTTCATCTCCATAAGGATATGGACTGGGTGGAGGCAGTTCAAAGAAGGGCAACAAAGATGGTGCAGAGCCTGCACCAGAAGTCATATGAAGAGAGACGGACCTCAATATGTATACCCTGGAGTAGAGGAGAGACAGGGGAGATATGCTAGAAACCAACACTTGTCTAAAAGGCATAAACGGTACCGGAGGGGAATACCTTTCAGAAAAGGACATGTCTAGGAATGAGTGGCATAACATGAGGTTGGAGGGGGGCAGACTAAGGGGTAGTGTGAGGAAGTAATTTCTTCACAGAAAGGGTGATGAATGCATAGAACAGACTCCCAAGCACCCTCCTCAAGGGTATAAACAAGGTGCAGAGACATTTTCCAATACAGGAGGAGCACAGGAACAAGAGGCATGACATGAAATTGGAAGGTAGGAGGTTAAGAGAGAATGTGAGGAAGTTCTTCACAGAGAAGGTGGTGGACACATGGAATGGTCTGTCGCAGGGAGGTGGTGGGAGGCGAGCACAGTAGATTCAAGCATGCTTGGAACAGGCATGGGGAACCACAGAGGTACAGCAGCAGGTGGGTCGGAAGCAGTAATCCCATGCAAGGGCTTACTGGCCGATTAGATGGACCAGGCAGTCCTCATCTGTCGACAGGTTCTGTGTTAGGCAGTAGGGGCAAACAGTGGGGGAATTCAAGCATGCATGGGATAGGCATAGGGGAACCCTAACAACAGGAACGAGAAGGTAAAGTCGGAGATCAAGCAGGGTCTGCGGCTTTTACACTAGGCAGGGAAAATGGGCAGACTAGATGACCCTAGCTGTCCTAATCTGCAGACCAGGTTATCTTTGACTCCAACCCCCACCTCAGACATACATAGAGGACATTGTTTTATTGATGACATTTTGTAAGTCTGGGGTGGGGGAGAGGAGTGTAGGCACAATAGTGGCCATAAGCCACCAGACCCAATGCACCTTAAAAGAAATGGCTATAAAAACATTTTCTTTTAAACAAAGCAGACCTGCAAATGCTTAACCCTGGTATATGAAATTCACCTTAACACCCAGGAAGCCTGGCACAGTCTACATTGAACAATATGATTGCAAGCTTGCTGGTTTAAGGACATTTAAATGTCAAACAAACAAATTCATTAGATTTAGACATTTTCTAACAGCTTTAAAGATTTTGAAATCAGGACCCAGCCTTTTTTTTTTTTTTTTTTTTTAAGGTCACTGAGTCATACCACAAGAAGGGGGCCTCACCTCTGAAACCATATAGCCAAGTAACTGGATCCTTGAAACAGAGAACTACCTGCTACCAACTACCCTAGATACATAAGATTGCAACTGCAATGAGATAACCTATCACCTCATCTTGAGCATGCGCAGTGGAAGGTCTTGTGGTTATAAGTATATTGTCTGTCACCTTATGGACAAAGTTCGACAAGGCAAATAGGCAGGTCAATGACAGAGCCATGACGACGCAGAACCTCTCCAAACGTATGCTATAAGACTTCCGACCCAAAGCAGGCTTCTGCCCAAATATGGCTATACCATCCCAAAGCCTCGTGCTACTCCCGAGGTAGAATAAAACCTCAGGACCCTTCTGAGGAAGTATTCTGCCTATGAAGGACAGCTCCAAGGAGCAATACTTTATGATCTACTCACTGTCCTCCAAATCTACGTTCCATTGCTGAACACTCACATCTATGCTACTGACTCTGAAAGAACCATTACTCTACTGAAGCTACAAAGACCTTGACATCTGCCATAACATAAGACACACAAACTTGTACTGACTATTCTTTTCTATTTTGCTAGCCTTGAGGAGAAAAGAACTCAGAAACCTAGTAAGAAATCTTCACACAGCTATCCAAGGTGCTCCAAAACCCTAGACTAAAGGGAGACGAGACTTTTGAAAAATATATGTATAGATATATATATATATATATATATACACACACACACACACACACACACACACACACACACACACACACACACACACACATACATATATATATATATATATACATATACATATATATATATATATATATATATATATATATATATATATATACACACACACACACACACACACATATAAATACATATACACACACACACACACACACACACACATATATATACACATGGAGAGAGATACAGACACATCTACTGCTTTAAGGGTGATTACTTAAATACTGTGTCTTGAGAATCATGGTTCTAACATTAGATATATAAATACTGCAATGAAATGTTATCGTAGATGCTAGCAAAACTTAGTACCAAGGAATTAGGTGCTGGTTAGTAAAGAATATTCTAGAAAATACAGTGCCTTAAAAGTGTCTGCAGACAAAGGCAAGCTAGGCCCCATAACTACAAAGGGAAACTGTGACAAGATTTACTGTGCACAAAGCAGACAAAGGTCTGGATAGAATTTCTGACAAATGCTTTATAATGTTTAAATATTGAGAATATTAACTGTTAACTGTGTGTGTGTGTGTGAATAAACAGCTTTTAATGATACTCTGTCTAAGAAAAGTCTGTTGTCTCAGAAAATTGCCACAAAAACAAGTGCAAGTTACTTACACCTTTCAAACAGAAACAGCCACAGAGGTAAAGTTAAATAGTAATTGTGCTTACAGGAGTCTGAAGATTTTGCCAGCTGGCGTACAATTATCTGAATATTTCTTGCACACAAGCATAAAACTGAAAATAACTATGTACCCTACACTTGTACCTTGTAAATGCTCACTGCTTTGTTTTGTATTTATTTGTACATACCTGCTTACTAGCTCACCACATTATGATGTCTTTGCTGATTTTATGTTTTTCCCTGTACACCATGTACTCTATTATTTAGGTCTGTTACAGAACGCTTGTGAAAACGGGCAATTCTGCTCACATGCCTTTCCAGTATAAAATTACTCACCGTATAAATACTGTTTCTTCCAAGGTGTCCTTTAGTATGCTTGAACTCCCACCCATCCTCCCCTGCTGCAAAGAGTGGGTCACCATAATAAGTGTGGTCATTTGGGATTTTTGAGTTTAGTAAGAGCCTGTTCAGGTATTGTAAATCGAGAAGATGTAGCCAATTTTTTTTTTTTTTAGTGAGAGAATACCTGGAATAGAGGCCTTCTTCCCACTTGGGAAAGGGGACTTTCCACTGCTTTTGTAGCCAGGAGCGTTTTTCCTTCCAACTAAAACAATAACTCTGATGTTGGGGTTAGAGACTTGAAAAACATTTGACCCCTGCAAGGGAAGAAACTTTTGAACTACAGGGCAAGGCCTTGACCCACCAACTCTAGCATCATTTGTCTAGGGTGATAAGGTGTCACTGTTGGATATAGTGGGGCAACCTGCCCTCCACTGGGAGGGGAGACAACCTGGACTGTGCAGTTAGGTTTGTTTGGACAGGGTGCTGGGAGAAGGAAGGGAGTTGATTATTCTCTGAGCCCTCCTTCCTCCTCTTACAAAAGAACCCGTTACCCGAGAATAAACCACAGGCGTAGACATAGGGAAGAGGCCCTAGGGAAATTGCTCCTACCTCTGTTCCCCTTGTTTTGGGACATAGAGGCATTATCCTTAGCATTACTGCTTTGATAGGAGGTTGATAATTGTCTGTTTTTCATGTAAGCTTCCATCTTGTCCTCAAAAAGAATTATTTTCATAGGGGAAATCCATGGCGTTTGAGTGTCCTGTGAAAGACTGGTAGTCCTTAGGTCAGCATAACAGCCAAGCGAGATGGCATGGGCCAAAGCCATGGAAGTAGTATCATTAGCGTCTACAGCCATGTGGAACATGAACTTAAGTTGCCTATAAGGTTGTGTTCGTTGTATCCGATATCTTGAACTAGCGTCTTGTCCTTGCCGAGTTATGGCTAAAACAGAATTCCAGAAAGCATCTTGGTACTATGCTGCATAGGCCACGTATGTAGAGCTGTAAAGCACCAAGGAGGCTACAGCACAAAAGACTTCTTTGCCCGTAGAATCTAGTTAAGAGTTTCCGTTTTTTTTCCCCCCCTCTAGGACCATACTGGGGTTGTGGAATAACCACATAAATGCTCTAATAAGGGATGTATGTATGGACAATAGCAATTTCCTAGATGAAGGGAGACCGGTCTCCAAAAGGTCTTCCTCCTCTACTTGATGAATGGTCTCCTGGAAAGTGAGGTCCAGAGTGACCACCATATACTGCACAAATTTAAAGCGAGGGAAAAATCCTCCAGACCATTAGAGGGGTACCAAACTCTTGGACAGGGGATATATATGGATGTAAAGATTGACCCTCTGACTAAATTTCTATCAAACTCGCCAAAGTAAGGACCCTGAGAGAGCCCAGCGTCAGAAAATGAACATTGCTAAAGCCAGACAAACAGAACAGAAACATAGAATTTGACAGCAGATAAGGACCGCTTGGCCCACCCAGTCTGCCCATTTCCCTACCTAATGGAGAAGCTGCAGATCCTAGTTAACCAGCAGCCTACTTCTTTCTACCCCCACGCCCTAGAACTGCCTTACGACTGCCCCATGCATGCTTGAATTCAACCACTGTTTTTGACTCCACGACCTCCTCCGGAAGGCCGTTCCATGCATCCACAACCCTCTCCGTGAAAAAATACTCTTACATTACCTCTGAGCCGCCCCTCACATCTTCAAATTGTGCCCTTGTTCTTGCACCTCTTTTTGAAAGATGCTACCCTCTTGGACTTTGATTCCTTGAGGTACTTGAAAGTTTCTATCATGTCCCCCCCCCCCCTTTCCTCAAGGCTACACATATTAAGCTCCTTTAGTCTCTTCATGTGCCTTCTGGTGCAGGGTGATATGGTGTCATTGTTGGATATAGTGGGGCAACCTGCCCTCCACTGGGGGGGAGGGGGGGAGAGAGACTACCTGGATTGTGCAGTTAGGTTTGTTTGGACAAAGCATTAAAGATGTCTCTCAAAGTCTGATTTGTATCTGCATCTATCCAAGTTAGAGTTCTAAGGAGCGTAAAAAGACAGAGGTCCAAAATATAGCTACTGTTAAGACAGTATAATCATTTAAATTTGCCCCGTTGCAATAGGTTTGTCTGATGTATTTTTAAATTGCACTTCACTAGTGCTGCTGACTACATGGAAGGGAGTCTATTCCATAAATTTGATGGCGTATTGTATAAAAATATTTTCATGAGTAGTTTTAATTCTACTTTTAATCTGTGATGGATGCCCTCTCAGATTTTCTCTTTGTAATCAATATTCAATTCTATCATAAGTTCAGAATCATTTAGTATATTATAGAAGAGTAGCACATCTCCCCTCTGTCTTCTCAACTCCAAATTATGCAGGCCCAGGTTTCTGAGTCTATCACTATAAGTTTCATCCCTTAAGAGTACGTATGGTTTTGGTGAATTTTTGTTGAACCCTTTCAAGTTTATTAATTTCTGTTTTTGTGTAACGAGACCATAACTGACTCCCACAGTCCATTTTTGGTCAAACACAGGCTAAATACAATGGTAAGAGAACTTCTGTTTCTACTTTTAATATTTCCTTTAATGGCCATAATTGCTGTTAGCTTTTGCTATTACAGATGTACACTGATTTATCTAGAATGATTCCTAGATCCTTTTCAGGGGGTTGTGGTGGTGGTATTCCATTTACATTATATTGATTGTATTAGTTATTGTTACACGTATGTACTGTACAACATTTATCTAGGTTTCATTTCATGCCCCAACTGTGAGCCCAATTTACGATACCGTCTATGTCATGTTGTAATGATGTAATCTGATATCAGATTCACACGGTCGACAGTTTGTATCATCTGCATATTTTATGATATTTGTGATTTTATGTTCTAAATCTGTAATAAGATGATTGGTCCCATAACTGATCCCTGTGGAACACCACTGGTCACCTGACCTTCATTGAAAAGGTGACCTCGCATGGCGACAGTGAGTTCGATCCAGTAACCAATTATCGAGCCATTGTACAACATACAGGTCAATACTGTAGTTTAGTTTGTCATGTATAGCCCAATGTGGGACCATATCAAAAGCCCTGCTGAAATCGAAAAGGACAATGTAGACAGGTCTACCTTTATCAAACATATTACTTACATATTCGTAAAAAGATGCGATTGGAGGTACAGGATCGGTCTTGCTTAAAGCCATACTGTACTGAATCAAACAATGGAAGGGTTTTAAGCTGTTCTTGTATTTATTAATGTTTCCAAGATTTTACATGGTATTGAGGTGAAACTAATAGGTCTATCTATACCTATCTATATATGTCACTGGCATCATCCTTTGCCTTTCAGTGAGAGGGGAAGTGCCATGTTTCACTTTTTCCCCCTGCAGGCATATAGCCAGGGACACAGTTACGCAAGAACTTACCCTAACAGTAGATCTTATAGAGGTTCTTCAGTCAGGACCCCGGCGGTCAGTTGACAGACATTAGCCAGACTATAAAGGGCAGTCCCCAACCCACCCCAGTTCTTCCGTCGGAGACCTCTAAAGAGGAAGCAGAAAAAAGGACTGGAAAACTCCTGGGACCCTGTGCCCTGGATGAGAAAGTCCTGGGAAGGGAATAAAGGAGAAAAAACAGGAGCTGGGAGAAGGTGGGTGGGAAATCTAGACCTACTGCAGGAACCTCTCTCAAAGATCTACTGCTACAGTAAGTTCTTACGTAACTGCTATATCTTACTTTAAGAGGGTTCCTAAAGTAGATCCTCACAGTTAGGACTGAATACCAAGCAGTCAAACAAAGGAGGAGTCTGACACTAGGATCCGGAAGGAGGAAAATGTCTGCCAACTACAGGTCTTTCATGACAGAAGACCTTGCAGGACTGCAAGGCCAAAGCCAGCCTTGCATCTAGAAGCAATGTCCAAACGGTAAGGTTTAGTGAAGGTGTGGACAGAGGACCAAGTTGCAGCTGCACAGATAAACGTAGTGGACACATTCCTGAAAAAGGCAGTGGAAGTAGCCACATCCCTAGTAGAGTGGCCCTTAACCATCCCCGGAAGGGACTTATACTTCTTGTAAATGTAATGAAAACAATTTGTCAGCCACCTTGACAGTCTGTTTCATGATAGCCTTGCCCTGGCACTTGGGAGCAAAGGCTACAAAAAGAGTTGGTTAGATTTATGAACATCCTTAGTCCTTGATACACAACATCTCAAAATCCTGCGCACGTCAAGATGTGCAGGAGATACTCCCCTTGTTGGAGTGTTCTGGGAAGACACCGGCAGTGCTGCATTCTGGTTGAGGGTCAATTCTGAAACCACTTTCAGAAGAAAGGACGGATTACTTCGCAGAGCCAGCTGGTCTCTGAGGAAAATTAAATAAGGCTCTATAAACTAGAGCCTGAAGATCCGAAACGCTGAGCTGAAGTGATAGCAACTAAAGAGCATTTTCTATGCTAAAATGCATATCACAGCTTGCTGCCAGTTCAAAAGGGGTCAAAGTAAGCTGGGGGAGAGAATTGCAGACCGGAGGTTTGATGCGAAGGATCCCCTTCAAAAAAGTTCCGGAAACCTCTAGCTGTGCTAGGGTTTTGCCCTCCACTGGGAGGTGGTAGGCTGAAACCGCAAAGAGATGGACCTTCAGGGAGGAATAACAGAGGCCCAACTCAGACAGATGCAAGAGGTACTCTAAAACCTGGGAGGCAGAGCAGGAAAAGGGGTCTAGGCCTTTAGACGATACCCAGATGGAAAATCTCTTCCACTTCATAGCATAAGTGGATCTGGTGGAGGGTTTCCTGGCCTCCACTAAGACCCGAGTGACTCCGGAAGAGACCATTGTGAGAAATCGCTAAGTCCACAGGTGCCACGCATGAAGATGGAGACTTGAGGCGCGGAAGTACCAGGGTGCCCTGATCCTGGGATATAAACTAAGAGAAAGAGGTACTTGGGGGGGCAGTGCCAATTGCTGTAACAGCAGAAGTGGGAACCAAATCTGCTGAGGCCAGAGGAGGGGCGATTAGAATCATGTGCTCCCGTCTGCCTGAAGCGTCAGCAGAACCCTCTGAATAGGAAAGGGAGGGAAACGTACATAAATCTCCCTGTCCAGGAAAGAGGCAGGGAATCTCGCCAAAAAAGCACCACGCCGGGAACAAGCGTGCAAAAACGCTTCTACTTCATGGTATAGGTTGCCCAGGTGAAAGGCTTTCTCCCTACTACTGGGACCTCTGCAACTCTGACATCCCCAATCTTTCCTCTGCCAAGACTGCAGGAGCCAAGCATGCAAATGTAGAGGTTGCAGAGCTGGATGGACCAGCGTCCCCCGTTCTTGGGAGAGCAAGTGAGAGGAGGGGGGGCAACTGCACAGGAGGCTCCGTGGCTAGCTGCTGCAGCAGCGGATACCAGATTTGTCGAGGCCAGAGAGGAGCTACAGAATCATTCTGGCTTCCTCAGTCTGCAATTTAAGCAGGGCACTCTGAAGAAGAGGGAAGGCACACAGAAGCCTCCCTGTCCAGGAGAGGGACAATGCGTTTCGCCAGAAAACACCAGGCCCTGGATCTAGAGAGCAGATATTTGGCAGTCTGGCGCTGCACGAGGGCGCAAAAAGGTCCAACTCTGGTAGACCCCATCTTTCGAAGAGGTCTTCTGCCACTTCTTGATGCAACTCCCACTCGTGGTTCAGAGATCAAGAGCGGCTAAGACTGTCGGCGAGAACATTCTAGATCCTTGGCACGTGAATCGTGATGTAGAGACAGTGTTCTACTGCCCAGTACCACACTCATGGCCTCCCTGCACAGGGGGTAGGAGTGAGTACCCCCTTGCTTGTTTAGCTGGAACACAAACGGGGTACTGTCTGATTGAACCAGGAGTGGACCCTGGTAGAGCTGGTCTTGGAAAGCCTGAAGGGCATACAGCACGGCTCGTCTCCAGGATACAGATGTAGAGACTGTTCTGCTACATTCCAAGAACCCTTTCTTTGGTGCAAATCTAGATGGGCTCCCCAGCCTAGGCCCAAAGCATCTGTCGTAAAGATCTGCATCGGGTTCGGTCTCTGGGAGACCCCACTTCGAGGTTGACCGGGCTTAACCACCACAGAAAGAATGAGCGGACTGCCTCAGAAATTCAAGTAGGGTGGTCCAATTCATCTACACCCATGTCCCACTGAACTCAGAGGTGCCACTGAAGTCCTCATGTTCAGTCTTGCCAAAGCAACTGTGGGTATGGTGGCTGCCATGTGCCCCAACAGTTACAGGATAACTCTACTTGCAACTCAGTCAGAAGTCCTGTACCTTGCGGGCAAATTCCTCAGCTGTTCTGCTTTTGTCTGCTGGCAGAAAGGCCACGCCCTGAATGGTGTCTAGGACCGCTCCAATGCCTTTGGGAGGGCCAGGGATATGACCGACCAATTCAGGATGATGGCCAGTGACTGGAACATTGCGACCGTTTCCTGCAAGGCATCGGTCAGCTGGTCTTCTGACTGGGTAGAAATTAGTCAGTCGTCCAGGTAAGGGTAGACAAAGCGGCCTTTCCTTCTCAGGGCCGCCGCTACTACTGCCAGACATTTGCCGAAGACTCTTTATGCTGACGAGAGGCCAAACAGAAGTACCCTTAATTGATAGTGCTGACCTTAAAAAAGGAAGCACAGGGACGCCCTGTGCAAGGGTAGGATTTTGATGTGCATGTATGCATACCGCATATCTAGGGAACATAGCCAGTCTCCCTGATGGATCATGGGAAAGAGGCTTGCCAGTGTCACCATTCTGAACCTCCTGTATTGGATAAACTGGTTCAGCTGACTGAGATTCAGTATAGGGCAGAGATCTCCCATTTTCTTGGGAACCAGGAAAAAATTTGGAGTAGAAACCTTTGTCCTGCTGGGTTGGTGGAACCACCTGGATGGCCTTCTGTCAAAAGGCCTGGATTTCTGTCTTCAGAAGAAGAGCGTGGCTGGCCGAATAATGGGACTGAACAGGAGGATTGTCAAGAGACAGCTTAGAAACTCCAGGGAGTAACCCCTTTGTATTGTCTGAAGGACCCACTGCTCTTAGGTGATACTAGACCACCCTGACAGGTAGAGGGAGAATCTCCCTCCTACCATCTCCCAACAGAATTGGAGAGTGGGGGATGGGACGGCAGGGAGTCATGCTATGTTTGGGGGGGGGTTGGGCAAGGGAGTTTGGGGCGCCTTGGGATGTTAGGGGCCCTAGGCGCCGGTAGGGACAGGGTGGCCATGTCTTTTGAAGGCTTCTTTATTCTGGAGTTGCCCTTTTCCTTGTTCTCCTTGGTTCTTATGAAAAGGATGACAGCAGAAGGCAGGCAGTTCTGACCTGTACATCCTGTGCACCTCAGCTACCACCTTGACAGAGTCCTGAAGCCCCAGGATGACTTTCTCTGCTTCCTGCCCAAAGAGAATGGAGCCCTGGAAGGAGCGTCCAGGACTGCATCCCTGGTCCTGGCAGAACCCCAACATTCTGAGCCAGGTACTCCGCATGCAGATGCTAGAGGCCGCAGTCCTGGCCGCCATATCTGCTGAATCGTGAGGAGCCTAAGCATGTGCTATCTATGTTCATGCCCGACTGGATGTATGCCATGAGTTCATTCTTGTTGTCAATCTGGCTGAGCCTTCACCAGATCCATTGTTTTCTCCCAGAGGACTTCTTGTAAGTCACTTGTGGGCTAAGAAATTCAAAAGAACAGCCCCATGGCGATGTATAGACTTTTCTTCCAATGTGGTCCAGCTTTTTAGATTCCAGGTCTGGAGGCTGGACACCCGTGTGTTTAGATTGATGAGCTCTTCCAAAAGCTGCTGTGAGAACCGTGAAGTCTGCCATGGGGTCCTCCCCCAAAAATGGCTCGCCTTTTGGAGTCCTGTACAGTCTGCCTCTCTGGGCATACACGACGTGGAGGGGCGCTGCCAGGTGAGCCTGGTTATGTTCTGAAAAGGCTCCACCAAGGGTGGGATAACCAAGGGGCCTGGTCCTGGCCAGGAGGCGAGCTACCACTGCTAGCAGGATGTGCAGCCGCCTGCAGGAGGCTTCCTTTGCAGGGCAGAGGCGTCCGATGCCAGGCAGCCTCCTGGCATCTGGTGGAGTCGTCAGAGTGCCTGCATTTGTCGGACGAACCACTGGACTTCGGCCAGCCTGAAGATACCCATCTCTCTTAGGTAGACCCTGAAGGTTTATGGTCAGTGAGCCAAGGGGAGCTGGGCAGACGAGCGCCCAGAAGAATGCTCCTTACCTTTGTCCTGTAAAGAGAACAACTTTTGAACAGTCCCAGTGGCAGCTGGAGGGACCGACCCTGACCTACTGGAGGCCGAGGAAGATGCAGTCCCATCAAGAGATTTTGGACGGGACTCCGTCCTGGCCCCATCTTTTTTCTGGTGATTGTGATGCTTCCCCCAATGACGTCTCTTTAGGGGGAGACACTCTAGCAGGGAAGAACTGCATCCAGACGGAGACTTCTGCATGGCTGCCACCTGCTTCGAGAAGATAAGCCTTCAGGGCGTTGGCTCTTCTGATGTGGTTTTTATTACTGAATTTTTGGCAGTGCTGGCATTTGTCAGAGCCAGTGGTCTGGGCCTAAGCAGTTCAAGCAGGCCCCGTGGCAATCTGGCCGGGATCCGTTTCCCACACTGGCACTTCGACTTGCACTACCATGGGGGAAGGTGAAGACATGCAAGGCCTGTCAATGTCGAAAAATGGAATTTACACGTTGGAAGCGTGAAGGAAAAAAGTGCAGTCGACTGCGAAGACTGGGTGTCCATGGAGCCGAGGTAAGCGGGCCGATGGCTGGAAAATAACCAAGATGGCGCCGGGGACCGCCCCCTTTATACCACGCCCCTCAGAGCAGACGTCGGGGAGAGTCCCCTGCCACAGACTGCTGGCTAAAAGATTTTTCCATGGGGTCCAAGTGCCTGTCTGCCTTGGTCCTACTGGTAATACCTGCTGCAAGAACTCGAAGTGAGATCCTCCAATCCATCCTCCTGCCCCAGCTTGGGATATGAAGTTTGTTTGGGGAAATATTGATCCAGTCTCCCTCTGACCCAGTCACAACTTGCGAGCTATGCTTTCTCTCTTGGAAAGCATTTTTAGTTACTATAGCTTCTGCTAGAACAATTTCAGAAGTTCAGGCTCTCTGGTGTAAGGAGATTTATTTGATTTTCACAAAGACAGGGAGTCATTGCGCACAAATCCCAAGTTTCTCCCCAAGATGGTAGAGTTTAAACTCAACCAATCTATCCACCTTACTGTTTATTACCCCCCCCCCCAAGCGAGCCAATCTGGGGGATGCACTGTTCCATATGTTAGATGTGTGCATAACTTTAAAATACTACCTACTTCGCATCAAGGAATGCAGAAAATCGAAGTAGTTTCCTTCACCCCAGGTAGAGAGGGTGTTGCAGTTTCTAAGCAGTGTTTCTCAAATGGTTAAACTGCCTTCTGTTCTGCTATAAGTACTGCAAGGAATTGCCTGGAGCGGTTAAAGTTTATTCCACAAGGGGCATGGCTACCTCTGTGACTTGTTTCTGAGGAGTCTCAGCCATGGACATCTGCATCTGGAGTACAGGCCATGCTTTTACCAAGCATTACAGTCTGGACATCTCCTCCAGAGCCAGTGAAGGATTTAGCAGGGATGTGCCACAGGGCCTACTCTCAAGTTTATGTTTGGCCTTCCACCCATACTGTTTGCACCTGTAACTGCTTGTGACTCGTTCCTATGGTGTGACCTGATGACTAAGATACCCTAACAAAAACAAAAGAGGTACACAAGATCTTACCGCAACAGTAGCTCTTCGAGGGGATCTTGGTAATCAGGTCTGCTTCTCCTCCCACCATCCTTTCTGGAACTGGCTATCTGGTGTATCCACCCATTCATATAGGCCTCAGCTCTCTCACTCCTCCCCAATGGCTAGAGCTGTGCTCCCTTTGTCTTGAGGCAGCGGCGACAGAGGAGGAAGCAGGGCAGCTCACATCTTTTATCGGGATGATGACATTGATGAACGTCGACTGTGTGGGTGGCCAATTTTATTGCTGAATCTTCATTGTGGATCCTGATTAACCGGCGGTGAAGTTCCTACGGTGTGATCAGATGACAGATCCCCTCAAGATACTGCAGTTACGCAAGAACTTACCGTAACAGCAGATCTTAGAGAGGTGTTCCTGCACTAGGTTTTCATATATACGACTGTGCCGCCTGGCATCAGGTCCAAACGGCAAACTTGTAGATAGCAATCAGCGGGACCACCACCCAGGACGCCAGGTGACGTGACGTCAGCCCAGCTATAAAAGGGCAGTCCAGCGCCCGCTCTACAGTTCTTTTCCACGAGAGACCTATAGAAGGCAAGAATAAAATAGGAGTAAAGACTCCTAGGACCCTGCTTCCTCTAGACCCAAGGGCCAGGTAGATGAAAATAAAGGAAAACACATCCAGGAGCTGGGGAGCGTGGGAGGGAACTAGACCTACTGCAGGAACCTCTCCTGTTACAGTAAGTTTACACATAACTACAATATCTTACTTCAAGCAGGTTCCTGCAGTAGGTCTTCACATATAGGACTGAATAAACCAGTGGTTCAGGGAGTGGTGTGGGGCCAGAGGTATGGGTTGATGGGGATTGGGGGTGAGACCTGGGAGGAAAGGGTCTGTATCCTACAGATAGGCTCCATCTCAATTGGAGGGAAGGAAATCCTCAAGTTGAAAATAGAGGGTTCACAGAAACATAGAAACATACATAGAATTTGACGGCAGATAAGGACCGCTGGCCCACCGAGTCTGCCCATTTCCTCACCTAATGGATAAGCTACAGATCCTACTTAACCAGCAGCCTACTTCTTCCTACCCCACCCCTAGAATTGCCTTATGACTGTCCCATGCATGCATGAATTCCACCACTGTTTTGACTCACAACCTCCTCCGAAGGCCGTTTCATGCATCCACAACACTCTAAAAATACTTCCTACATTACCTCTGAGCCTTCACCCACATCTTCTTCAAATTGTGCCCCTTGTTCTTGCACACCTCTTTCTGAAAGATGCTACCCTCTTGGACTTTGTTGAGTCCTTCAGGTACTGAAAGTTTCTATAATGTCCCCCTCTCCTCGTGTCCTCGGGGCTATACATATTAAGCTCCTTTTAGGTCTCTTCATGTGTCTTCGGTGCAGACCATGCACAGTTTTAGAATACCCTCCTCTGGACAGCTTCCCTCCTGTCTCACGCTCTTTGCGGAGATTGGGCCTCCTGAACTGCACGCAGTACTCCAGATTGGGTCTCACCAGCTGTCTGTACAGAGGGATAACTTCCTGTTTTCTACTGGTGATACCTCTCCCTATGCATCCCAGTATCCCTCCAGCCCTCCTTACTACCCTCTCATATTGCTTGCCCATCTTTAGGTCATTTGATATGACTACCCCCAGGTCCTTTTCCATTTTTTTTGTTGTTAGTATCTCACCCCCCATTGTGTACTCTTCCTTTGGGTTTTTGTTTCCCAGGTGCATTACCTTGCATTTCTTAGCAGTGAATCTAAGCTGACATATATCTGACCATTCCTCTAACCTTGCCAAGTCCCTTCTCATCCTTTCCACCCCACCCTGTGCATCAACTCTGTTGCACAGCTTTGTGTCATCTGCAAAGAGACATACTTTTCCTTCCAGTTCCTCTGCAATGATGCTTATAAAGACATTGAAGAGAACCGGTCCTAATACTGAACCCTGCGTACCCCACTAGTAACCCCCCTTTCTTCAGAGTTGACGCCACTTATTACCCTCTGTGTCCTATTCTCCACCCAGGCTATCATCTTGGGACCCACTCCCAGGCTGGCTAACTTGTGTATTAATTTTTTGTGTGGGACTGTGTCAAATGCCTTGCTAAAGTCTAGGTAGACCATGTTCACAGCCCCTCCCTGATCTACTACTTTGGTCAGACAGTCAAAGAAATCTATTAGAGTCACCTGGCATGACCTTCCCGCTGTGAATCCATGCTGCCTTGGGTCCTGTGCCCCACTGGCCTCAAGGTACTTGACAATTCTTTCCTTCAGAAGGGATTCCATCATTTTCCTTATCACTGAGGTTAAACTAACAGGTCTGTAGTTTCCCGCTTCTGCCCTGCTCCCACTTTTGTGAAGGGGAATCACATCTGCCCTCCTCCAGTACTCAGGTACCAACCCATCCTCCCATGATTTGTTAAAGAGGGTAGTCAGTGGTGTCACTAGTTCTACCTTTGTTCTTTAGAATTCTGGGATGAATCCCATCAGGCCCCACTGCTCTGTCCACCTTCAGTTTTAAGAGTTCTTTCAGAACCCTTTCTTCTGTAAATGGGCTGGTATCAACCTCTGTATCCAGAGTGTTTCTAATGTTTGGTTTAGGTACCTCCCTCTTCATTTGTAAATACTGAGCAACGATATTTGTTTAGTATCTCTGCCTTTTCACAGTCACCTTCTGCCCACCCCCTCCCTTTATTAAGCCTCGCTATCCCTCCTTGGTCTTCCTTCGCTCCTGATGTACCTATAAAAGGTTTTATCCTTAACTGAGCTGGCCATCTTTTCCTCGGTTCGGCCTTTGCTGTTATGACTGCCTTCCTAGCTTCCTTTGCCTTAACTGATATAATTCTCTGTCCTGCTCCTTCTGTGATTCCTTGTACTCCTGAATGCATTGGTGAAAGGTGGGGTTTAAACTTGAAGGGGGAAGGATAGAGAAGAGACTATCGAGGGGGTTCCGATAAAGGAGTAACTCTGTCTCCACACCCCGGGAGCTGGAGGAATGCAGGAAAAGGCCAACTGGTAAGGTGCGGACCAGGGGAAGACAGAATCCCCATGGGAACACGAGCAGGGGAAATGGAAGTATAGGGAAAGGGCGGAAGGTAGTCCTGCTAAATGCCAGGAGCTTGGGCACTAAAATGCCTGAGCTCCAGGTGATGCTAACCGAAGGTGAGGTGGATGTGGCATCGGTTACAGACCTGGGCCACCGCAGGGCACTACTGGGACCTGAACCTGGTGGGTTAAACCATGTTCAGGGAAGGACGGGAGAGGAAGGGGAGGAGGAGTAGCAATAATAG
The DNA here is from genome assembly GCA_016271365.2 of Neoceratodus forsteri. Taxonomy (NCBI): domain Eukaryota; kingdom Metazoa; phylum Chordata; order Ceratodontiformes; family Ceratodontidae; genus Neoceratodus; species Neoceratodus forsteri. The sequence continues at coordinate 171,243,455 of CM057449.1, read as the reverse complement.
TCAAAAACTGTATTGCCAGAGGAGGAGGAGGGAACTGTGGAGGCGATTTGGGTCACCTTGATAACCGGGCCGGGGGGCGGAGGAGAGTAAAAATAGGAGTGGTGTAGACACCCCCAGAGCTGAAGGAGAGTCTAGTGGCAGATGTTGGGAGACACTGCAGATTGGGAAGAGGAAAGGTGGTGTTGGGGGACAAACATGCCAGGAACAGACTGGGAGACTGACATCCTCGGTGGCCAGGAAACAGAGGTTGTTGAATGTCTTTCAGGACGCTGCTCCTAACTCAGCAGGTGGGGAACTGACCAGGAGGAGCTGATACTGGATGTGGTCTGGCAGACACTGACCAGACTGAGGGTCTGAGGTAAGGGACCTGTTGGCGAGGGCGACCATGCCTGATCTGGTTCTGCCTGAACTTAGAGGTAGAAGGCTGCACAAACACTGGGAGGTAACTGACTTGGAGGGGGTGGATTTCAAGGAAATGGGAAGAACCTTAAGGAGCACTTGGATGGGATTGGGCCAGACATGGACGCTGACAGCAGGTGGGAAATCAGGAGAGGGTGCAGGATGCTACCAGCACCTGTTGCAAGAGTATGATGAAAATGCAGTGGGGCCGAAAACCCTGCTGGTGGTCAGGGAGGTTCAGGAGTGGTGAGGGAAAGAAGGCGACCTATAGGCGATTCAAGTGCTCAAGGAATTGAGGGACCGAGGGAGGACGAGCTGATGGCTCAGAGGGCCACCAGGGTGGTGAGGGCGGCTAAGGCAAGGAAGGAGCAGAACCTAAATCCAGGGAAATTAGGAGGGAACAAGGGTTCTTTAGATACACTGGGGAAAAACGAAGGTGAAGGGGCAGATTAGCAGGATTAAAACAGGGAGGGATGGGCACAAGACCCAGGGGAGCAGGCTGAGGTACTAAATGAGTACTTTGCCTCAGTTTTCTACCAAGGAAAATGGGGGGCCTGCATCATACATGTGAGGAGACTGTGAAACTGAGGGAGACGGACCCAACCGATTGGCAGGTCTGGGGAGGCATCACTGGCAGGGTGTGTGGGGCAAAGCAGGGGACGAGGTAGCGGAGGTGGAAATCACGGCAGAGAGTGGAGAGAAGCCCTCACGTCCCTTGGGACTGAGAAAGCACCAGGACTGGTTAAATTACATCCCAGAGTGCTGAAGGAACTGGAGGATGTCCTGGCTTAAACTCTTCAGCACCAGCACAGGATGAGTGCTCCCAGGACTGGAAGGTGGCACATATACTACCTATCCACAAGGGGAGATCAAGGAGGTGGCAGGGATACAAGCCGTCAGCCCAACATCGGTGGTGGGCAAGGTGATGGAGGGCATTGTCAAGGAGAGACTGGGGGAGATCAGGAAAAGTTGGGGTACTGGATGATAGACAGCATGGATTTGTCCCGGAGAAATGTGTCGGACAAACGGTGATCGGCTGAGCAAGAGTAACAGTTACTATGTGCAGGTCGACAGCGGGAAAGAACTGGAGGGCAGGCGTGGGGACTGCCCACTATATAGGATCACGCTGACGTCTCATGTGACATCGGGTGGGCAGTCCCCTGCCAAGCATTGTTAGAAAAGTTTGCCATGCAGTCCTGACGCCAGAGGGCACAGTCCTATCTGATGACCTACTACAGAAACCCTCTCGAAGTAAGATCGTATTGTTATGATGTGAAGTCTGGTTGATGCAAACAGATCCCATCTGCCTGCTCTGGTGAAAAGATCCCCCAGTCATCCTTGAAAGAGTATGGAAATTCCCCCAGAGTCTTGGCTAAATTCCCACATTCATTAAAACCAGCAACAGCTAAAACTATCCATATCAATCAGCAATTACAATAATCTTGACACCCCCAAAGAGCAATATAGGAAATAACTACCAGTCATGCCAGGGAAAATTATAAGCCATCCTGACATCCATGGAGGCTGCCATACTGTAAACAGAAATATTAGCAATGTCTGCCTCACAAGCTTGAAACAATTCAACAACTTAAATGAGGACACTTCTCATGTGTGCAGATACCAGAGCTGAGAGAACCCCCCTCCCCCACAAAACTATATAAAAAACACTACCAAAAGGAAAAGCCAAATTTTACAGTTCAAGATTCTTCTTAGTGTCAGTCTTAGAAGAGCATTTGTGAAGCAGTACTACTGCAACAAGTAATCAGTTTTACTTCTGTAGGACCAAGAGCAAGATCCCTCCCCCACAGAAATAGATTCAGACGGGACATTTTTTTTTTTTTTTTTTTTTTTAAACTCACCTCCAGAAAGGCAAAGTTTTTGTCCTGGTTAATCTGCACAGCCAGAACAGGATTCCCCGGTGCCTGAGTCAAACCTCCAAGACGCATCTGTGCATTGAAGAAATCCATCATGGCTTCCTGCAGATAAGAACACATGGTCGACTGTGCGGCTCAGTTAAACAGCAGGACTGTAAAATGCATGCAGCACTGATACAAGCATGGTTACTTCTGAACCCATCCCACTGCTTCCATGTATTAAGAAAACAATTCCCAAACACCACCCCCGAAACTGTTTTAGGACCATCTGCTCAGACCTCTTCAAGAAAGTGGAATGACATCCACCGATGTCCACTCCAAAAAGCCAAAATAATTTACATTAGTCACCAATGCCCACAGGCAGCTAGCCCTGGTACTGCTTCTATTCAATCTTATCAAAAGACAAGCTGTGGCAAGCACTTATGAACATCAGACAAAAAGGCTTAAAATAAAGTACTTACTGGGGGAACATGAAATTTTTCTCTAACATACAAGAGCATCTCATGGATGCACTTCTCCTGGGGTGCTGAACTGTACTTAGAGGCAGTACAGCAGCTGTTAAGGGGCACTGAGCTGCAGACCTGCATTTGAATCCCACAGCCCCTACTTGAAAACTGTGTGACTGAGCAAGTCACCTAAAACTTCCTTGTGCTCCCAGGCTGCACCTGGAAACAAGCTTCAACGTAGTGTGCCTTTCCCGGTTAAACAATTTCTCCTTTCCACATAATAGTGCAAAAGGGGAGACATCTAACAAATGCTCCAGTGCTTCGGTCCGACTCTGCACTAGATCCATCTAGACCCAAGTGCCAAGGCACGGTGGTATGTATGGCATTTACATTTTTGCAGTAACTACTACACTGTAGTTTTTGTTAGATGTTTAGAGTTCTGCCACATCTTGCCTTTTGATAGTATGAAGCTAGCTGCTTCATGTAGCAGGCTCAGTCCATGGCACCAAGTACAGCTCCAAACTGGTTGATATCTAGTCTTACAGTCAAGTGTAGGAGGGACAAGATAGCCAAGAAACCTGAATACTGAGCCAGCCAAGGGACCTGTATAAGAGACAATATAGTGTAGTAGTTAAAGGCACCGAGCTGCAAACCTGGAGGCCTGGGTTTGAATCCCACTAACCCCCCACCTCGTACTCTGTGACCTGAGAAGGTCACAAATTCATTGTGCTCCCAAGTCCGGCTTAGTGTGCCTTTCCTGGTTAAACAATTTCCCCCTTCCCTTTCCCATACTGGATCGCAAGTGAAATAGTAACATACTGTGAGGTGACAACAAAACAAAAAGTGTGAGGTTTGATCAGTTTTGAAATATTTCAAGAGTATGTTGTTAAATCATTGTAATGTACCAATTCAAATTTGATTTTATTCAATTCACTTTAAAAATGGTGAGCTCTACCTATGGCACTGGGTGGTGGGGAACATTCTGGCAACTTAGGACATCAAAGCAGATGCAAGCAGAAACAAAGCGCGTCTCATGGATGTTCTCCTCCTGGGGTGGGGTGCTGAACTGTACTTAGAGTTGCAAGGGGCCATTTCTGGCATGAAGGACCACAAGCTGTTAAGCCCCGCACCCCCCAAACCAATGTACTCAATGCTCCAAGCAGCAAGAACAGGGAAATACCCAGGCACAGGAGCACTGGGCAAGTGCCTCCCTGTACTCCCCGGACCCCAGACTCCCACCCCCTATAAGCAACACACCCGTTACCCAACCCCTGGTGCCTGGTAATGGCATCAGTAATGCACACGTCCACTCATTTGCCAGCTGAGAGGAAGCATCTGTGGAGGCAGAAAACTTGGCAGAGGCCAAGGCGGTGGAGAATAAGTCTAGAAAGCAGAAGAATGGCACGATGTGGAGCCTGGAAGAGTGAGGGTACCGAGACACTGAAGATGGCCAAAATAAGTGAGTTACTGAGTACATTACCGAAATAAATTGGCAGTGTGATTTCATAATCCCCACCCATTCCTGTTTATTTTTTGGCCTACCTTCCAATCACTTTCTGCCAATTCCTTTCAGTTGTGTCCTACTCCACCACATCTTTGTTATTGTAAGGTTCATGCTTTATTTTCCTAGCCGTTTCTTGCTTAGGGAAATCTGCCAGGACACTATCTCCACCTTGTAAGTGCACTGCAAATGTGTGTACCTCTAAGGAATATACCAGTTCCCAGATCCTTGCTGCCATTGTACACAGTTTTGAGGACAAAGACTGCATTGCTAGCAATATTATTCTGAGCTCCAGGAGGTTTTTTTATTCTAACCCCAAGAATCCCTCACTTAGATGTTTACACTTTGTGCAGACTCCGTAGCAGTACCTTTCGAAGCTGGGCCCAGAACTTGGGTAGGAAAAAGGTTTTGTAGCTGGCATCCTTTCTGGACTATATGTGCAGACAGTAGTGCTATGTGATGTATACGGTTTTCCAGGTAGCTGCTTTGCAAATGTTGAATAAGGGATGCCACCGAGACAGAGGTACCCCTAGTGTAGTGTGCTGTTTAGCCTTTTGGTAGCATTTTTACACTTTCATAGCAGAACCCAATGCAAGTGACTATCTAGCGAGAGATCGATCTCTGTCGTTGGTCTGCCTTTGACAGCCTCATCACAGGTAACGAAAAGCTGTGTACTCTGGGATCTGTTATCTACAAAACAAAAACTTAACTGGAGAACCAGTCTTTACCGGAGTTCACCAGTGGGGGGAGGGGACTGCTCTCTTCAGGATCAATGGCCAAAGTGGAGCATGGCTGCAGAGTCTGAACCTACATTCCAAATTTTAAAATTTGCAAAGGGTCTGTCACTGGGGCGTCACTCTCCAAGATGTCTGCATAAAGTGTAAACATCTAAGTTGAGGGATTCCTTGGCTTAGAACATCTAAGAAAAGAGCCTCCTGCAGGTCAGGTGATATCTGACTGATAAGGTGGAGGCAGGGGCACGCCTGTGGCAGGAGGGTTCCTCGAGAACGGTCACCTCACCCAATTGGATAAAAAAATGAGCCCCTTGTTAGTGCAAGTTCAGCACCTTTCACTAAGTCATTGATGCCAGCCTGGAAAGGCGAAGACATGCTGTCCATCTGATACAAACAGCAGTTCACTAACCTAGACGACACCTCACTAGCATCTTAAGATGCCTGCACTTGGTACTATGCTACCTGTAGGCTCAGGGCAAAAGGTAAATGGCCTACCTCGCGAACTCGTTTTGAGACAGCTCCACACCCCAACCCTTGGACATCTGCCGTCACCTCCACCCCTTCCTGATGTCTGGCCTGTAGCACCTCAGCCTCCGCTGGGGAGTCACTGATGCTGGGGAAACTCCCACCCACCCTCCCATAATATGAGAGCAGTCCTCTGACGCCACAATCCTCTCCTCCCGGCCAACCCTCAGTGCCACTAGACCAGCATGAAGCAACATTCTTAGTAAGTGATTTTCCAGTCACACCTACTGTGAGGGACCCTCCTGGGTGGCCCACAGTTTCAAGGTGGGTTTGCACACTGCAGGTCACCCAGATTTGTCACCAGTATCTCAAAAATTCTGTGACCAAAGTACCCAATTATCAGTGACTCACTGGACATAAAACTGAGGAATATTTTAATTTATGCTGTGTCACTATTGATATAAGCTTGCTTTATACAAGCGTAATTGATGAGCATGGTAGAGCATGTAAAGATTTTATAGCGACTGATCAAACACTTGGAGATGTTCCACAGAACTTCATCTCGCACTGAGATTTGTACTCTCCCACAATTACCTTCTATTTGATCAAAAGGTACATTTGCAACGAGATACGGCTATGGGGCAGGCATTAGCTCCCTCATATGCCAATATTTTCATGGCATGACAGAAAGGGTCTATTTAAGATGAAGACTGCTTTGAAACAACTGAACTAGGAGCTGGGAAGGAGGCACAATCTTGAACTGGGAACCTGGAGGAAAGCAGAATCTTGCCGGAGTTCTGAGGAAGGTGTACCTTACTTTTAATTTAAAACTTTTTGCTTTTTTGAATCAAGAAGGGTTTACAACACTGCTCATCTATTTGTAAATTGCTAGTTTAAATCCAGAGGATTGAAATACTGCCGACTTTCCTGTGGACTGCTTGTTTGTGGTTTGCTAGTATTTTGCTGACATTCTGCATCAAATTACAAGTATTCACTAGTAGTTGAGGATTTCTTAGCGTCCTGCTGTTCATTCAGTGGAGTTGTATATTACCCAGAGAAAGCCTGAAGTGGTTCAAACTGGTTTGCTCCCCACTGCCTTCAAAACAGACCAGGTGGGTTGCCCTATCCATCCCACCCACCCAGGCTTCACTAGCTTTCTAGGGTTAAGCAGGAAGGTGTGTCAACTTCCTGCTCAGAAACAAAACAGGGTAGGGCGAGCCACAGAAGACAACCAAGCAGTGCTGCATAAGCCAGGAAGACAGCAATCTCAAGAAGCTAGTATATATATAAAAATGTGTGTGTGTGTGTCTTGGTACATAGTCCCTAGGAAAAGGGTTACAGTACCTAAGGGGAAGGAAAGTTCCCCAATAAGCGACCTGGGTAGACAGATGCAGAGCACGTAGGGATCATGCTGGGAGTGGTGCAGTGGATGTGGAGCAGCAGTCTTCAGAGACGGACATTCTGGGAACTGCAGTGCTGCCCCATCTGCAGGCACCGCTGGGCTGAAGGCAGAGTTCAACAGCCTCCAGGCAGAGTTGGCTAGGTTGTAGAGGATCTCCTCCCCATCCAGGGGCCACCAAGTCTACACTCACTATCTCAAAGGAGGACCAGCAAAAGCAGCGAGTGGAATACAGTGGGCTCAGGGAGGGTGAGGCGGGAAGATCAAAAGCGCACCCCCACACAGTGCAACTAAGAAACTCCTACAGTTTTGGAGGAGCAGGAGGATCACAATAGGACACCCAAAGTTGTAACCATGGTGGATGAGCAGGTTCTACACAAGAAAACCCCACAGGTGGGTGGAAGAGGACCCCCAGTGAAGAGGAAGCTTCTCAGTGGGGGACTCCATAGTCCAAGGAGTGGAACTGGGGACAGGAAAAGTGGAGAAAAGAGGTAAAGTGTCTACCAGGAAGCACAACTCGGAGGGACGAGGAGATGATTCAAAGAATTGCTAAAGCAGTGTGAGGCAGTGGAAGCTTGATGTCACTGTACATCTGGGGACAAATGACCTGTCTAGAGAGAAGGCAAAGACAGCAAGGGTGCAGGAGGAATTCAGAAGTTGGGGAGGGGCCTTGCGCAGGTAGCAAGCTCTATGACCTTCTCAGGGGTGCTACCTATCAACAGCAAATGGGAAGCTAGGAACCTCTGCACCAAGGACTTCCAACGCTTAGCTGGAGAGCTGGTGCAGAGAAAAAGGTTTTGGCTTCATTGGGAACCGGGGACCCACCCGGAAGAATGTGACACTGTACAACTGGGATGGCTACACCTGTCCAGAGAGAGGACCACTGTCCTCAGTGAATAGTTTAAATGTTTCATTGCAAGCATTTAAACTAGAAGGGAGGGTGGCAGAAGGATGCAGGGGAACAAACTGCCCACCCTACAGGATAAAGCGTCAACATGGAGGACCATAAGAGTATGGTAGCGACAGAGACAAAACCCACAGAACAGTGGAGGACAGGAGGAAGGGTTGAAAAAAGAAGGACAAACCAAACAGGCAAAAAGACAGCCGGGGGAGAGAAGGTGATAAAAGGACAAATGGCAGGACGTGGAAGGCCATGTATACCAGTGCCCGCAACCTAGGGAATAAAATCCTAGACCTGGTGGACCTGATAAGAGGCTGACCTGGACACTGTAGCTATTACCAAGACATGGTATACTGGAAACCATGACTGGGATGTAGCAGTACCAGGTTATACTCCGTTTAGAAGAGAGACCGGGGGGTGTGGCTCTTTACATCGGGGAGGTGTACTGGCGTGACAGATACCGGTAATGTGCGGGGGGTACTTTGGCACACCGAGACAGGCACCGCTCTATTGGCACAGGCATGATACAGACCTCCAGCACAGTGGGAGAAGGTGGACAGGGTTCTAGTGGAATCCATCCACAAGATGGCAGTCAAAGGTGAGGTGCTGCTGGTAGGTGATTTCAATCTGCCAAATGTGGACTGGAGCATCCCAGCTGCTGCCTCAGCCAGGAGCAGGCACATCTGGTACTCTGTGCAAGAGGCAGACCTCAGGCAGCTAGTGCTAGAGCCCCCAGGGAGGATGCCATTTTGGACCGGTACTCACCAATGGGACAGAATTGAGGAAGTCAGGGGTGGGAGAACATCTGGGATCTAGTAATCATCACACTGCTGTTCAGCAGAAGTACAGTGGTAGAGTCAAGCCACACAAAGACAAGGTACTGGATTTCAGGAGGGCAGACTAAGACACGGATATGTCAAGCATGCTCTGGCAGGGAGGGACAAAAAGGTGGGGAGGGAAGAGCAGTGGGCCCACCTGAAAGAGAAGCCACAGTGGAGGAGACAAACCTTTGAATTAGGCAAGTAAATAAGAGCAAGAGAAAGCTACTATGGTTCTCAAATGCAGTGGCCATGAAGGTAAGGGTGAAAAGATGGCTTTCAGAAAATACAAGGAAACGGCAGAGAACAGGGGTAGGTAGTTTATCTGGATAAACAAAGGGACGAGGGAAAGCAGTCAGGGCGCAAAGGCACAAAACTGAGAGAAAAAAACAGAGATTACAAAAGAAAACACTTTTATAGGTACATTAGTGAAAGTGAAAAACTAGGAGTAGGATAGTAAGGCTTAAAGGGTAAGAAGGAGAGTGTGTGAAGGGACCAGGAAAAGCATCAATACTGAATATTTCTGTTCTGTATTCACAAATGAAAATGTGAGTGACCAGTTAGGCAACATGAACAAATACGGGAGGAGATGAACAGTCCATTTACGTTAGAGAGTCTTATAAAAGAACTCAAACCAAAGTGGACAAGGCAATGGGACCAGGCGGATACATCCTGGAATATTAAGAACTATGAGGTGCTGCCAGCACCACTGGCAGCCTTGTTCAGCGAGTCACTCTATACAGGAGTGGTTCTGGAGGTAGATGTTGTCCCTCTTCACAAAAGTGGCAATAGGGAGGAGGCTGGAAACTATAGACCAGTCAACCTCACCCTCAACAGTGGGGAAGATTATGGAATCACTACTTAAACAAAGACCATGGAACACCTTCAATCCAGCGGAGCACAGGATACAAGACAGCATGGATTTACAGCAGAAAGATCATGTCAAACAAATCCAATTGATTTCTTTGACTGGGTGACTAAGGTAGTGGATCGGGGGGTGGAAGCGACCTACCTGGATTTCAGTAAGGCCTTCAATACCATTCCACATAGAAGACTTGTGAACAAGCTGGGAAGCCTGGGAGTGGGTCACAAGGTGGCAAACTCTGCTAGAACTGCTTGGGTGATAGACAAAGGGTTGTAGTAAATGGTGCGCAACCTGAGGAAAGGAGGGTGACCAGTGGGGTGCAACAGGCATCAGTCCTGGGCCAAGTCCTGTTTAATGTCTTCATAAGTGACATTGCGGAGGAGCTGGAGGGAAGGTGTGCCTCTTTGTGGATGACACCAAGATCTGCAACAGGATGGACACTCTGGGAGGAGTGGAAAAAATGAGGCGGGACCTAGGTAAACTGGAGGAATGGTGCAGAGTGTGACAGCTGAGATTTAATACGAAAAAGTGCAAAATCATATATTTGGAGTGCAAAACCCAGGGGAGGATTATAAGACTGAGGGTACAGCTATGCAAGAACTTACCGTAACAGTAGAGCTTCAAGAGCAGCTCTTGCAGCAGGTTATTGGGACAGAGTCCCAAGCAGTACTGGGATGCACCAGGTCTGGGTGGTGGAAAAAAGGTAATAACCCAGGGCTATTAAGGGAAGTCCTTGGAGGACTGCCAGACCAATGCCTGCCCTCAGTCTGGAAGTAATGTCCTAAATGTAGTGCCAGACAAAGGTATGTACCGAACTGCAGGTGACTGCAGCACAGAGGTCTGCTGCAGACACATTCTTGAGCAAAGCAAAGGATGTAGAGATCCCTCGAGTGACCTCTTACTAGACCCAGCAGGGGGTTTCCATGCTTCTCATGGCAGAACACAAGACGGTTGACCAGCCACTTAGACAAGGTCTGCTTAGTGACTGGTGCTCCCAACATCTGTTGGGCAAACAAAATGGTCAGATTTCCTAATGGACCAGGAAATGCGGTCGATATAGTACCAAAAATTCTATGTACATCTAAGGTATGCAACAATGCCTCCCTATGTTGGAATGTTCCAAGTAATAAACCGGCAGATTGATGTCTTGGTTGAGGGTCAACTCAGATACCACCTTTGGAAGAAACTTAGGATTTGTGAGAAGGACACCTAACCTTATGAAAATCCAAATACAGCTCCTTACACATGAGAGCTTGAAGAGCAGAAATCCTCCAGGCTGAAGTAACAGCAACTAAAACAACGTTATCCAAGACAGAAAGTGGAGCTCACAACTCTGACTGGTTCAAAGGGGCAAAGTCAACTGTTCTAACAAATAGCAAATCCTATGAAGGGACAGGGTCCCAGATGGAGATTTAATATGAAGGATACCTCGAGGAAGGTGCATGACAGATCAAGCCACGCCAAGGTCTTTCCACCCACCGCACGAGATAGGCTGATAGCGCTTGAAAGATCTACCTTTAAGGAGGAGAAGCTTAGACCAGAGTCAGACAGGGATAACAGATACCCAGGACCAATTTACTTCACACAAGAATGGATCAAAATCACGGCAGCAGCCCAGAGGCTGAACCGCTTCCACTTCATGGTGCACGTGGCCCTAGTAAATGGCTTTCTAGCGGTCAACACTTTGCCACCCCGCCACCGGCTCCTGACCAAGTCTGCAGGAGCCATGCGTGAAGATGCAGAGACTTGAGGCTGGGGTAAACTAGAGAGCCCTGCTCTCGGGACAGCAAGCAAGAGGATAGAGGAAGTGGAACTGGGGGTTCTACCGCCATCTGCTGCAGAAGCGGGAACCATATCCATCTGGGCCAGAATGGTGCTACCAATGAAGGTTGCTGGCTCAGACTGCAGTTTGAGCAGAACTCACTGCAGAAGGGGGAAGGGCAGGAAAACAAAGAAATTTCCCGGTCCAGGAGAGGGACAACGCGTCTCACACAAAACACATACCCTGGCTCTAGCGAAGCAAAACTTGGCAGTTCATGCTGTCACGAGGACACAAAGAGGTCCAACTCTCGATTTTCCCGCCTGGCGAAAAGGTAGTCTGCTACGTCTTGAAGTTGCTCCCATTCATGATCCTGGGATTACGAGTGACAGGCTGTCCACAAGCATGTTCTGAAGACCTGGACCGTGTACTGCAAGTAGTTCCAGGTTGTAACCTGTTGCCCAGTTCCAGACCCTCATGGCTTCTCTGCAAAGGGGTAAGAATGTGTTCCATCCTGCATGTTGATATAGAAAACCACTTACATGTTGTCCATCTGGACTAATATGGGGCCTGGAAGGAGTTCCCTCTGAAATGCCTGGAAGGCATAAAGCACGGTTCTCCAGAACACTGATGTGTAGAGAGCATTCTGCCAGAGTCCAGGACCTACGGGTCTGGTGGCTCCTGAACTGGGCACCCCATCCCATGCCTGAGCCAGTATAGCGCAATGGTTAAAGGCACTGCACTGCAAACCTGGATTTGAATCCCATAGCCGTGACTTGTATACTATGCGACTGAGCAAGTCACTCAACTTCCTTGTGCTCCCAGGTCGCACCGGAAACAAGCTTTGGCTTAGTGTGCCTTTCCTGGTTAAACAATTTCCCCTTATCCGTGGTGACCACCTGCCAAGAAGAGCGGTTGCTGAATGGCACCCCTATCTATAACCAGGAGGGGGATCAGCCAACTTAAGATTTGATGCACTGCCTTTCAGATCCTGACTCTAGTAGAGGTCTTCGCTGATTCCACTGCACTCTGAGGTGCCACTGAAGAGTCCTCATCTGCAGACGAGCAAGAGCCACGGTCACTATGACAGCAGCCATGTGCCCCAGGAGCTGTAAGACCGTTCTGGCCGGAGCCTGGTTTACGGAGACTAATCTCCGAGCCAGTGCCTGAAGATGATCTGCCCTGTCAGACGGAAAAAAGGTTCTGCCTTGAAACGTGTCCAAGATGACACCAATAAACTGAAGCCTCTGAGACAGCCATGGAGTGGACTTTAGGAGACTCTGCATTATCCCCAAGTTCTGGAACATGAAGGTGTACTCAGGGTGCGGTTAGTGTTCTCTGGGCGAGGCCAGCAGAAGCCAGTCATCGAGGTACAGGTAAATGTAATGCCCCCGTCTTCCGACAGCTGCTGCCACTACCGCCAGGCACTTGAACACCTGAGGTGCCGAGGATAGGCCAAAGGGAAGGGCCCTAAACTGGTAGAGCTGTCCATCGCACGTGAACCGAAAATACTTCCTATGGGACAGCAGGATCTTAATGTGCATGTATGCGTCCTGCATGTCCAGGGAGCAGAGTCAATCTCCTTGGTGTAGCAAGAAAAGTAACCCCTGGAGTGTCACCATCCTAAACCTTTTGTACTCTATAAAGAGGTTCAGCTGACGGGGGTCTAGGATGGGACGATGGTCCCATCTTCTTCAGAACCAGGAAGAAGCGAGTGTAGTACCCTGTGCCCCTTTGGGGTCCTGGCACTACCTGAATGGCTTGCTTAGAGGGCGGCCTGAATTTCTGCCCAAATGAGACCTGTAAGGATGGGAGCAGGTCGTGGGGACCAGTGGGTCATCTGGCGGTAACAGAGAACTCCAGGGCATAGCCCCTTTTGATGACCTGTAGCACCCATTGATCTGTGGTGATGTTCTACCAACCTAAGCGATAAAGGGAGAACCACCCTCCTACTGCCTCCCCTAACAGCTTTGCTGGAGGAATGGGGGTGGGCAAGTAGTCAGGAAGAGGCAAAAGGGGTGGGGAGAGGGACCCTGGGTTGCTTAGCCATGCATTGTCCTCAAGAGCCCACCTTCTGACGGGGGGTCTTTCTTTTGAACCTTCCTCGTGGCAGTTTCTTGGACTGCTGTCCCTGATGCCTTCAGAAGGGTCCACGCCTAGGAGGGTAGGGTTTTGATTTGTACATTTTATGTATATTGCAAACAGCCATTTCTGAATCTTGTAGGCCTGTAATGATCTTTTCGGCCTCTTGGCCAAAAAGAACAGGGCCCTGGAAAGGGAAAAATCAAGAATGGTAGTCCTGCCTGAACCCAGACACCCTTAGCCAGGAGTGCCGTCTGAGACATGCCCAAGGCAGCAGCCCAGGCCGTGGTATCTGTTGCATCATAGGAACTCGGAGGACAAGCTTGCCCACATCAGAACCAGAATGACAAGAGCTCAGACTTGTTTAGCGAATCTGGCTGGGTCTCTCGAGGTCCATAGCCTTTTGCCACAGGCACTTCTGATACATGACCATATAAGCCAAGAAGTTTAGAGACCTGATGGTACAGGTGGATGAGGCATACACTATCTGCCCCAGTTGATCTATTTTCTTAAGACTCCTTGTCCAGTGGTTGGGAGCTGATATGTCTGGGCTACTGCAACCTTCCATGGGCCGCTGTCAGGACCACAAAGTTCACCTAGACTGCTCACCAAGGTGTAGCTCGTTCCTGGGTGCTCTGTACAGACAGTCGGCCTTTTGGGCACTGAAGTAGTAACCGGGTATTTCCATGCCAGCTTGTGAACATCCTGAAATGGTTGGGGAGATGACCAACGGTTTGGGGTCAGTCGCTCAAAAAATAATATTTAGCCAGGTATCTCCTCTTAGGTCCAAGTCCTCAGTTTCCCACTGGTTGAGGAATTGTAGTGCCTCTTCACCTCCAAAAAGTTGGGATGTCAGGCAGGGACCTCGGTAAGTCCTTCCTGGGATCCAGTGAGGGCAGGGGAAGTCATCTTTGGAAGAGGCGTAAGATGAGAAGGAATCGCTGTAGCCCTCTGAATGTTCGGTCTGACAATCACTGGACCTGCTGTGATGGTGGGAGTGGCGTCCTCTTGATCTGCTCCGCTTTGAGGCCACGGTCCTGGACCTGCTCCTCCTGCACAAGGAAGACCATGATGAGGTGACATGACCGTGGCTCAGACGTCTATCTGAGCTGTGATCCGAGCCACCTGGAGTAGGAGTAGGGCAGGCAGGCATCGGAGGAGGGGGGGCCACTGAGACCTGGGGGAGGCATCGGCTGCAACACTGAGACACTGGTGCTCCTACAGGCTCCTACTTGGGGAGGAGGTCACCCTCAATGGTGTTCCACTAGCTAGTGAAGAGTGCAGCAACGCTCGCCAAAGGGACCATCGAGCCAGATAGCCACTCTGGCGTGGTCGGTTGGTCCCAAAAGGACCAGTGGCAGATCTGGCGCCTGAGGAGGCTCCAGTAAGACCGCAGTCAGTCCAAATCGACTGGCGCCTGATCCTCTTCTCGGGGACTGGGTGTCAGGGGGATTGGCTGGAGACTGGTCATCTGACCGTGGTAGGGGTTCAAAGGACCGGGCATCGGGTCCTCTGGCATAGGACCTTGGGGTGCTGACGGCAGCTGTAAGGTAGATGCCTTGTCTGAACCCACCGTGGTGGAGGCAGACGTCATGGCAGACTGTCGTCGATCCGAAGTAACTGAAGATGACCGGTCAAGCGCTGCAGGTGCTTTGTTCAAAGGGTCGGCACCTTGGCGGCTGTCAACCCTGGCTGACAAACTGAAGGACAAGGCCTTGACAATGGAGGAGCCCAGATGGACTGTCGAAGTGGAAGCAAAGTCCTGGACTCGAGACCCTATCGCGTGTTTGTTGAGTCTGATGGCCAAAAGAAACTACAGACTAGGTCTGAGAAGGCCCATGCTCCGAACTCCCACCCGACATCTGGGAAGAGGCAGGAGAGGCCTGGTGGTTGAAGCCCTCGGAAGAGCAAGCAACCAAGGAGGAGCAGAGTCAGACTTCCAGCTGGAGGTGGAGGCCTTAACCTGGTGCGGCAACGGACCACAAGTCTGACCTGGACCTGTCCTTATCCTTAAGATGCTTCCCCTTGGGGAGGCGTCTAGCGGAAGATGAGGAACTGTGTCAGGTGCAACTTCTGCATAGCGCCACTTGTGCCAGGAAGTAGGCCATCAGAGTCTTCAGGCGTGGATCGCGGTACACTGGTTGAAGCTTTGGCAGTGCAGGCAGTCCAACTTATGCTCTGGTTTCAGGCAGAGGTGACAGGCCAAATGGTGGTCTTTGGCTGGAATTTTCTTGACACACATACACACACACACACACACACACACACTTTTCTGCTGCGGTGTAGACGTGGTAGACTTGGAAGACCTAAAAAGGCAATCGAAATGCTCTAAAAAACTGAACTGTGCAGAACGTCTGAAGAAATGGCAGTCAACAGGAAGCAGGAGGTGTCAGAGAAGTCGGGAAAAGAAACGAGGTGGCGCCGGGGGATCACTCCCTTTATACAGTGGCTGATGTGGGCAGAGCAGATGTCAGGGTGGTCCCCGCCTTGGACTGCTAGCTAGAAGTTTTCCGTGGGTCCTAGTGCCTGGCAGCATAGTCCTATTGGTCATTACCTGCTGCAAGAGCTCCATCTCAAAGTGAGATCTGATGGTCCTGCATGGGAGATTTTTTTTTGGGGGGCTGCAGTATGTGAGGGCAGAAACAAAATAGTGACCTGGATCAGAAACTAGCTTGGGAGACAGCAAGGGGGTGGTTGGGAGGACTCATTGAGAGCGGTGGCAGTGGGGTACCACAGGGATCCATGTTGGGACAAGTACTGTTTGGAATTTTCACTGCAGATATCTCAAATGGGATCCAGAGCAAAATCAGTCACATTACTTAAATGATACCACGATGGGAGCTGTGGTATGGGACAGGGGTTGCAGGAGGACCCGAATAGGCTGCAGGAGTGGGTGGAAAAATGGCAGCTGCGGTTCAGCGCAAGAAGTGCAAGGTTCTGCACTTCAGAGCCTGGAACCAGGGGAGGGATTATCACATAAATGGGGTTCAGCTGGGTTGCTCCACAGAAGAGAAGGACCTAAGGGTCCTCATAACAGGGAGCATGAAACAATTCTGTTCAATGCAGAAAGGAAGTGACAAAATGCTGGGGTGTATAGCTAGAGGGATCTCCTCCTGAAGTAGGGAGATTATCCCACCCCTGTATAGGACGTTGGTCAGGCCCCACCTGGAGTACTGCATGCAATACTGGCACCCGTTCCTGAAGACAGACATCAGATTGTTGGAGGGGGTACAGCATAGAGCTACAAAGATGATCCGGGGATCAGTGGGCAAGCCATACGAGGAAAGGCTGGGGGAGTTGAATATGTAATTCTCGGTTAGAGAGGAGGAACAGGGGAGATATGATTGAGACCAAGTACCTGACCGGAATAAACAAGACTAATACAGAGAGGATTTTCCACAGGAGAAAGGCTAGGGACACGAGGACGCCAACTGAGATTGGAAGGGGCAGATTCAGGTGGGGAGACATTTTTTTCATGGAAAGAGTGGTGGACAAGTGGAACGCCTTGCCGGGTGAGGTAGTGGCCTGCAAGACGGCAGACAGCTTCAAGAGGGGTTGGGATAGGGTAAGGGGTAATAGGATGGGGGGAGGGAGGAGCAGCAGCATTACAAGACGATAGCTGCACACTCGAGCAGACTCAGACCATGAGGCCCGTTTCTGATGGCATTTTTGCACGTTCATAAGTAAACGGGAAAGGCATTTGTGGGTAATCATATCAGACTACCTAAAGGTGGCCAAGCAATGCGTCAAGGCAGTGAGGAGAGCCAGTGGGATGCTGGGGTCCATAGGGAGAGGTATCACCAGCAGAAGGAAAGAGGTGGTGATGCCAGTGTACAGATCATTGGTGAGGCATCATTTGAAATACGGTGTCCAGTCCTAGAGGCTTCATCTCCATAAGGATATGGACTGGGTGGAGGCAGTTCAAAGAAGGGCAACAAAGATGGTGCAGAGCCTGCACCAGAAGTCATATGAAGAGGACGGACCTCAATATGTATACCCTGGAGTAGAGGAGAGACAAGGAGATATGCTAGAAACCAACACTTGTCTAAAAGGCATAAACGGTACCGGAGGGGAATACCTTTCAGAAAAGGACATGTCTAGGAATGAGTGGCATAACATGAGGTTGGAGGGGGGCAGACTAAGGGGTAGTGTGAGGAAGTAATTTCTTCACAGAAAGGGTGATGAATGCATAGAACAGACTCCCAAGCACCCTCCTCAAGGGTATAAACAAGGTGCAGGGGGAGACATTTTCCAATACAGGAGGAGCACAGGAACAAGAGGCATGACATGAAATTGGAAGGTAGGAGGTTAAGAGAGAATGTGAGGAAGTTCTTCACAGAGAAGGTGGTGGACACATGGAATGGTCTGTCGCAGGAGGTGGTGGGAGCGAGCACAGTAGATTCAAGCATGCTTGGAACAGGCATGGGGAACCACAGAGGTACAGCAGCAGGTGGGTCGGAAGCAGTAATCCCATGCAAGGGCTTACTGGCCGATTAGATGGACCAGGCAGTCCTCATCTGTCGACAGGTTCTGTGTTAGGCAGTAGGGGCAAACAGTGGGGGAATTCAAGCATGCATGGGATAGGCATAGGGGAACCCTAACAACAGGAACGAGAAGGTAAAGTCGGAGATCAAGCAGGGTCTGCGGCTTTTACACTAGGCAGGGAAAATGGGCAGACTAGATGACCCTAGCTGTCCTAATCTGCAGACCAGGTTATCTTTGACTCCAACCCCCACCTCAGACATACATAGAGGACATTGTTTTATTGATGACATTTGTAAGTCTGGGGTGGGGAGAGAGATGTAGGCACAATAGTGGCCATAAGCCACCAGACCCAATGCACCTTAAAAGAAATGGCTATAAAAACATTTTCTTTTAAACAAAGCAGACCTGCAAATGCTTAACCCTGGTATATGAAATTCACCTTAACACCCAGGAAGCCTGGCACAGTCTACATTGAACAATATGATTGCAAGCTTGCTGGTTTAAGGACATTTAAATGTCAAACAAACAAATTCATTAGATTTAGACATTTTCTAACAGCTTTAAAAGATTTTGAAATCAGGACCCAGCCTTTTTTTTTTTTTTTTTTTTTAAGGTCACTGAGTCATACCACAAGAAGGGGGCCTCACCTCTGAAACCATATAGCCAAGTAACTGGATCCTTGAAACAGAGAACTACCTGCTACCAACTACCCTAGATACATAAGATTGCAACTGCAATGAGATAACCTATCACCTCATCTTGAGCATGCGAGTGGAAGGTCTTGTGGTTATAAGTATATTGTCTGTCACCTTATGGACAAAGTTCGACAAGGCAAATAGGCAGGTCAATGACAGAGCCATGACGACGCAGACCTCTCCAAACGTATGCTATAAGACTTCCGACCCAAAGCAGGCTTCTGCCCAAATATGGCTATACCATCCCAAAGCCTCGTGCTACTCGAGGTAGAATAAAACCTCAGGACCCTTCTGAGGAAGTATTCTGCCTATGAAGGACAGCTCCAAGGAGCAATACTTTATGATCTACTCACTGTCCTCCAAATCTACGTTCCATTGCTGAACACTCACATCTATGCTACTGACTCTGAAAGAACCATTACTCTACTGAAGCTACAAAGACCTTGACATCTGCCATAACATAAGACACACAAACTTGTACTGACTATTCTTTTCTATTTTGCTAGCCTTGAGGAGAAAAAGAACTCAGAAACCTAGTAAGAAATCTTCACACAGCTATCCAAGGTACTCCAAATCCCGAGACGTAAAGGGAGACGAGACTTTTGAAAATATATGTGTAATAGATATATATATATATATATATACACACACACACACACACACACACACACACACACACACACACACACACACATACATATATATATATATATACATATACATATACATATATATATATATATATATATATACATATATATATATACACACACACACACACACACACACATATAAATACATATACACACACACACACACACACACACACATATATACACATGGAAGAGATACAGACACATCTACTGCTTTAAGGGTGATTACTTAAATACTGTGTCTTGAGAATCATGGTTCTAACATTAGATATATAAATACTGCAATGAAATGTTATCGTAGATGCTAGCAAAACTTAGTACCAAGGAATTAGGTGCTGGTTAGTAAAGAATATTCTAGAAAAATACAGTGCCTTAAAAGTGTCTGCAGACAAAGGCAAGCTAGGCCCCATAACTACAAAGGGAAAACTGTGACAAGATTTACTGTGCACAAAGCAGACAAAGGTCTGGATAGAATTTCCTGACAAATGCTTTATAATGTTTAAATATTGAGAATATTAACTGTTAACTGTGTGTGTGTGTTGAAATAAACAGCTTTTAATGATACTCTGTCTAAGAAAAGTCTGTTGTCTCAGAAAATTGCCACAAAAACAAGTGCAAGTTACTTACACCTTTCAAACAGAAACAGCCACAGAGGTAAAGTTAAATAGTAATTGTGCTTACAGGAGTCTGAAGATTTTGCCAGCTGGCGTAACAATTATCTGAATATTTCTTGCACACAAGCATAAAACTGAAAATAACTATGTACCCTACACTTGTACCTTGTAAATGCTCACTGCTTTGTTTTGTATTTATTTGTACATACCTGCTTACTAGCGCACCACATTATGATGTCTTTGCTGATTTTATGTTTTTCCCTGTACACCATGTACTCTATTATTTAGGTCTGTTACAGAACGCTTGTGAAAACGTGGCAATCTGCTCACATGCCTTTCCAGTATAAAATTACTCACCGTATAAATACTGTTTCTTCCAAGGTGTCCTTTAGTATGCTTGAACTCCCACCCATCCTCCTGCTGCAAAGGTGGGTCACCATAATAAGTGTGGTCATTTGGGATTTTTGAGTTTAGTAAGAGCCTGTTCAGGTATTGTAAATCGAGAAGATGTAGCCAATTTTTTTTTAGTGAGAGAATACCTGGAATAGAGGCCTTCTTCCCACTTGGGAAGGGACTTCCACTGCTTTTGTAGCCAGGGCGTTTTCCTTCCAACTAAAACAATAACTCTGATGTTGGGGTTAGAGACTTGAAAACATTTGACCCCTCAAGGGAAGAAACTTTGAACTACAGGGCAAGGCCTTGACCCACCAACTCTAGCATCATTTGTCTAGGGTGATAAGGTGTCACTGTTGGATATAGTGGGGCAACCTGCCCTCCACTGGGAGGGGAGACAACCTGGACTGTGCAGTTAGGTTTGTTTGGACAGGGTGCTGGGAGAAGGAAGGGAGTTGATTATTCTCTGAGCCCTCCTTCCTCCTCTTACAAAAGAACCCGTTACCCGAGAATAAACCACAGGCGTAGACATAGGGAAGAGGCCCTAGGAAATTGCTCCTACCTCTGTTCCCTTGTTTTGGGACATAGAGGCATTATCCTTAGCATTACTGCTTTGATAGGAGGTTGATAATTGTCTGTTTTTCATGTAAGCTTCCATCTTGTCCTCAAAAGAATTATTTTCATAGGGAAATCCATGGCGTTTGAGTGTCCTGTGAAAGACTGGTAGTCCTTAGGTCAGCATAACAGCCAAGCGAGATGGCATGGGCCAAAGCCATGGAAGTAGTATCATTAAGCGTCTACCAGCCATGTGGAACATGAACTTAAGTTGCCTATAAGGTTGTGTTCGTTGTATCCGATATCTTGAACTAGCGTCTTGTCCTTGCCGAGTTATGGCTAAAACAGAATTCCAGAAAGCATCTTGGTACTATGCTGCATAGGCCACGTATGTAGAGCTGTAAAGCACCAAGGAGGCTACAGCACAAAAGACTTCTTTGCCCGTAGAATCTAGTTAAGAGTTTCCGTTTTTTCCCCTCTAGGACCATACTGGGGTTGTGGAATAACCACATAAATGCTCTAATAAGGGATGTATGTATGGACAATAGCAATTTCCTAGATGAAGGAGACCGGTCTCCAAAAGGTCTTCCTCCTCTACTTGATGAATGGTCTCCTGGAAAGTGAGGTCCAGAGTGACCACCATATACTGCACAAATTTAAAGCGAGGAAAAATCCTCCAGACCATTAGAGGGTACCAAACTCTTGGACAGGGATATATATGGATGTAAAGATTGACCCTCTGACTAAATTTCTATCAAACTACGTAAAGTAAGGACCCTAGAGAGCCCAGCGTCAGAAAATGAACATTGCTAAAGCCAGACAAACAGAACAGAAACATAGAATTTGACAGCAGATAAGGACCGCTTGGCCACCAGTCTGCCCATTTCCCACCTAATGGAGAAGCTGCAGATCCTAGTTAACCAGCAGCCTACTTGCTTTCTACCCCACGCCCTAGAACTGCCTTGCGACTGCCCCATGCATGCTTGAATTCAACCACTGTTTTGACTCCCACGACCTCCTCGGAGGCCGTTCCAGCCATCCACAACCCTCTCCGTGAAAAAATACTTCCTTACATTACCTCTGAGCCGCCCCTCACATCTTCAAATTGTGCCCTTGTTCTTGCACCTCTTTTTGAAAGATGCTACCCTCTTGGACTTTGATTCCTTGAGGTACTTGAAAGTTTCTATCATGTCCCCCCTTTCCTCAAGGCTACACATATTAAGCTCCTTTAGTCTCTTCATGTGCCTTCTGGTGCAGGGTGATATGGTGTCATTGTTGGATATAGTGGGGCAACCTGCCCTCCACTGGGAGGGGAGAGAGACTACCTGGATTGTGCAGTTAGGTTTGTTTGGACAAAGCATTAAAGATGTCTCTCAAAGTCTGATTTGTATCTGCATCTATCCAAGTTAGAGTTCTAAGGAGCGTAAAAAGACAGAGGTCCAAAATATAGCTACTGTTAAGACAGTATAATCATTTAAATTTGCCCCGTTGCAATAGGTTTGTCTGATGTATTTTTAAATTGCACTTCACTAGTGCTGCTGACTACATGGAAGGGGAGTCTATTCCATAAATTTGATGAGAGTATTGTATAAAAATATTTTCTGCGAGTAGTTTTAAATCTACTTTTAATCTGTGATGGATGCCCTCTCAGATTTTCTCTTTGTAATCAATATTCAATTCTATCATAAGTTCAGAATCATTTAGTATATTATAGAAGAGTAGCACATCTCCCCTCTGTCTTCTCAACTCCAAATTATGCAGGCCCAGGTTTCTGAGTCTATCACTATAAGTTTCATCCCTTAAGAGTACGTATGGTTTTGGTGAATTTTTGTTGAACCCTTTCAAGTTTATTAATTTCTGTTTTTGTGTAACGAGACCATAACTGACTCCCACAGTCCATTTTTGGTCAAACACAGGCTAAATACAATGGTAAGAGAACTTCTGTTTCTACTTTTAATATTTCCTTTAATGGCCATAATTGCTGTTAGCTTTTGCTATTACAGATGTACACTGATTTATCTAGAATGATTCCTAGATCCTTTTCAGGGGTTGTGGTGGTGGTATTCCATTTCATTATATTGATTGTATTAGTTATTGTTACAGTATGTACTGTACAACATTTATCTAGGTTTCATTTCATGCCCCAACTGTGAGCCCAATTTACGATACCGTCTATGTCATGTTGTAATGATGTAATCTGATATCAGATTCACGCGATTCGACAGTTTGTATCATCTGCATATTTTATGATATTTGTGATTTTATGTTCTAAATCTGTAATAAGATGATTGGTCCCATAACTGATCCTGTGGAACACCACTGGTCACCTGACCTTCATTGAAAAGGTGACCTCGCATGGCGACAGTGAGTTCGATCCAGTAACCAATTATCGAGCCATTGTACAACATACAGGTCAATACTGTAGTTTAGTTTGTCATGTATAGCCCAATGTGGGACCATATCAAAAGCCCTGCTGAAATCGAAAAGGACAATGTAGACAGGTCTACCTTTATCAAACATATTACTTACATATTCGTAAAAACAGATGCGATTGGAGGTACAGGATCGGTCTTGCTTAAAGCCATACTGTACTGAATCAAACAATGGAAGGGTTTTAAGCTGTTCTTGTATTTATTAATGTTTCCAAGATTTTACATGGTATTGAGATGAAACTAATAGGTCTATCTATACCTATCTATATATGTCACTGGCATCATCCTTTGCCTTTCAGTGAGAGGGGAAGTGCCATGTTTCACTTTTTCCCCCTGCAGGCATATAGCCAGGGACACAGTTACGCAAGAACTTACCCTAACAGTAGATCTTATAGAGGTTCTTCAGTCAGGACCCCCCCCCCCCAGGCGTCAGTTGACAGACATTAGCCAGACTATAAAGGGCAGTCCCCACACCCCAGTTCTTCCTTGGAGACCTCTAAAGAGGAAGCAGAAAAAAGGACTGGAAAACTCCTGGGACCCTGTGCCCTGGATGAGAAAGTCCTGGGAAGGAATAAAGGAGAAAAACAGGAGCTGGGAGAAGGTGGGTGGAAATCTAGACCTACTGCAGGAACCTCTCTCAAAGATCTACTGCTACAAGTTCTACGTAACTGCTATATCTTACTTTAAGAGGGTTCCTAAAGTAGATCCTCACAGTTAGGACTGAATACCAAGCAGTCAAACAAAGGAGGAGTCTGACACTAGGATCCGGAAGGAGGAAAATGTCTGCCAACTACAGGTCTTTCATGACAGAAGACCTTGCAGGACTGCAAGGCCAAAGCCAGCCTTGCATCTAGAAGCAATGTCAAGCGGTGAGTTTAGTGAAGTGTGGACAGAGGACCAAATTGCAGCTGCACAGATAAGCGTAGTGGACACATTCCTGAAAAGGCAGTGGAAGTAGCCACATCCTAGTAAGTGGCCATTAACCATCCCGGAAGGACTTATACTTCTTGTAAATGTAATGAAAACAATTTGTCAGCCACCTTGACAGTCTGTTTCATGATACTTGCCCTGGCACTTGGGAGCAAAGGCTACAAAAGAGTTAGTTAGATTTATGAACATCCTTAGTCCTTGATACACAACATCTCAAAATCCTGCGTACGTCAAGATGTGCAGGAGATACTTCCCTTGTTGGAGTGTTCTGGGAAGACACCGGCAGTGCTGCATTCTGGTTGAGGGTCAATTCTGAAACCACTTTCAGAAGAAAGGACGGATTACTTCGCAGAGCCAGCTGGTCTCTGAGGAAAATTAAATAAGGCTCTATAAACTAGAGCCTGAAGATCTGAAACGCTTCGAGCTGAAGTGATAGCAACTAAAGAGCATTTTCTATGCTAAAAAATGCATATCACAGCTTGCTGCCAGTTCAAAAGGGGTCAAAGTAAGCTGGGGGAGAGAATTGCAGACCGGAGGTTTGATGCGAAGGATCCCCTTCAAAAAAGTTCCGGAAACCTCTAGCTGTGCTAGGGTTTTGCCCTCCACTGGGAGGTGGTAGGCTGAAACCGCAAAGAGATGGACCTTCAGGGAGGAATAACAGAGGCCCAACTCAGACAGATGCAAGAGGTACTCTAAAACCTGGGAGGCAGAGCAGGAAAGGGTCTAGGCCTTTAGGCGATACCCAGATGGAAAATCTCTTCCACTTCATAGCATAAGTGGATCTGGTGGAGAGGTTTCCTGGCCTCCACTAAGACCAGTGACTCCGGAAGAGACCATTGTGAGAAATCGCTAAGTCCACAGGTGCCACGCATGAAGATGGAGACTTGAGGCGGAAGTACCAGGGTGCCCTGATCCTGGGATATAAACTCGAGAAAGAGGTACTTAGGGGGGGCAGTACCAATTGCTGTAACAGCAGAAGTGGGAGACCAAATCTGCTGAGGCCAGAGGAGGGCGATTAGAATCATGTGCTCCCGTCTGCCTGAAGCGTCAGCAGAACCCTCTGAATAGGAAAGGAGGGAAGCGTACATAAATCTCCTGTCAGGAAAGAGGCAGGAATCTAGCCAAAAGCACCACGCCGGGGAACAAGCGTGCAAAAGCGCTTCTACTTCATGGTATAGGTTGCCCAGGTGAAAGGCTTCTTCGCTACTACTGGGACCTCTGCAACTCTGACATCCCCAATCTTTCCTCTGCCAAGACTGCAGGAGCCAAGCATGCAAATGTAGAGGTTGCAGAGCTGGATGGACCAGCGTCCCCCGTTCTTGGGAGAGCAAGTGAGAGGAGGGGGGGCAACTGCACAGGAGGCTCCGTGGCTAGCTGCTGCAGCAGCGGATACCAGATTTGTCGAGGCCAGAGAGGAGCTACCAGAATCATTCTGGCTTCCTCAGTCTGCAATTTAAGCAGGGCACTCTGAAGAAGAGGGAAGGCACACAGAAGCCTCCCTGTCCAGGAGAGGGACAATGCGTTTCGCCAGAAAACACCAGGCCCTGGATCTAGAGAGCAGATATTTGGCAGTCTGGCGCTGCGAGGGCATAAAAGGTCCAACTCTGGTAGCCCCATCTTTCGAGGGTCTTCTGCCACTTCTTGATGCAACTCCCACTCGTGGTTCAGAGATCAAGAGCGGCTAAGACTGTCGGCGGGAAATTCTAGATCCTTAGCACGTGAATCGTGATGTAGAGACAGTGTCTACTGCCCAGTACCACACTCATGGCCTCCCTGCACAGGGGTAGGAGTGAGTACCCCTGCTTGTTTAGCTGGAACACAAGAACGGGTACTGTCTGATTGAACCAGGGTGGACCCTGGTAGAGCTGGTCTTGGAAAGCCTGAAGGGCATACAGCACGGCTCGTCTCCAGGATACAGATGTAGAGACTGTTCTGCTACATTCCAAGAACCCTTTCTTTGGTGCAAATCTAGATGGGCTCCCCAGCCTAGGCCCAAAGCATCTGTCGTAAAGATCTGCATCGGGTTCGGTCTCTGGGAGACCCCACTTCGAGGTTGACCGGGCTTAACCACCACAGAAGAGAATGACGGACTGCCTCCGAAATTCAAGTAGGGTGGTCCAATTCATCTACACCCATGTCCCACTGAACTCAGAGGTGCCACTGAAGTCCTCATGTTCAGTCTTGCCAAAGCAACTGTGGGTATGGTGGCTGCCATGTGCCCCAACAGTTACAGGATAACTCTCGCTGCAACTCAGTCAGAAGTCTGTACCTTGCGGGCAATTCCTCAGCTGTTCTGCTTTTGTCTGCTGGCAGAAAGGCCACGCCCTGAATGGTGTCTAGGACCGCTCCAATGCCTTTGGGAGGGCCAGGGATATGACCGACCAATTCAGGATGATGGCCAGTGACTGGAACATTGCGACCGTTTCCTGCAAGGCATCGGTCAGCTGGTCTTCTGACTGGGTAGAAATTAGTCAGTCGTCCAGGTAAGGGTAGACAAAGCGGCCTTTCCTTCTCAGGGCCGCCGCTACTACTGCCAGACATTTGCCGAAGACTCTTTATGCTGACCAGAGGCCAAACAGAAGTACCCTTAATTGATAGTGCTGACCTTAAAAAAGGAAGCACAAGCAACTTGCAAGGGTAGGATTTTGATGTGCATGTATGCATACCGCATATCTAGGAACATAGCCAGTCTCCTGATGGATCATGGGAAAGAAGCTTGCCAGTGTCACCATTCTGAACCTCCTGTATTGGATAAACTGGTTCAGCTGACTGAGATTCAGTATGGGCAGAGATCTCCCATTTTCTTGGGAACCAGGAAAAATTTGGAGTAGAAACCTTTGTCCTGCTGGGTTGGTGGAACCACCTGGATGGCCTTCTGTCAAAGGCCTGGATTTCTGTCTTCAGAAGAAGGCGTGGCTGGCGAATAATGGGACTGAACAGGAGGATTGTCAAGAGACAGCTTAGAAACTCCAGGGAGTAACCCCTTTGTATTGTCTGAAGGACCCACTGCTCTTAGGTGATACTAGACCACCCTGACAGGTAGAGGGAGAATCTCCCTCCTACCATCTCCCAACAGAATTGGAGAGTGGGGGATGGGACGGCAGGGAGTCATGCTATGTTTGGGGGGTTGGGCAAGGGAGTTTGGGGCGCCTTGGGATGTTAGGGGCCCTAGGCGCCGGTAGGGACAGGGTGGCCATGTCTTTTGAAGGCTTCTTTATTCTGGAGTTGCCCTTTTCCTTGTTCTCCTTGGTTCTTATGAAAAGGATGACAGCAGAAGGCAGGCAGTTCTGACCTGTACATCCTGTGCACCTCAGCTACCACCTTGACAGAGTCCTGAAGCCCCAGGATGACTTTCTCTGCTTCCTGCCCAAAGAGAATGGAGCCCTGGAAGGGAGCGTCCAGGACTGCATCCTGCAGGTCCTGGCAGAACCCCAACATTCTGAGCCAGGTGTGCCTCCGCATGCAGATGCTAGAGGCCGCAGTCCTGGCCGCCATATCTGCTGAATCGTAGGAGCGCCTAAGCATGTGCTTATCTATGTTCATGCCCGACTGGATGTATGCCATGAGTTCATTCTTGTTGTCAATCTGGCTGAGCCTTCACCAGATCCATTGTTTTCTCCCAGAGGGACTTCTTGTAAGTCACGATGTGGGCTAAGAAATTCAAAAAAGGAACAGCCCCCATGGCCGATGTATAGACTTTTCTTCCCATGTGGTCCAGCTTTTTAGATTCCAGGTCTGGAGGCTGGACACTCGTGTGTTTAGATTGATGAGCTCTTCCAAAAGCTGCTGTGAGAACCGTGAAGTCTGCCATGGGGTCCTCCCCCAAAAATGGCTCGCCTTTTGGAGTCCTGTACAGTCTGCCTCTCTGGGCATACACGACGTGGAGGGGCGCTGCCAGGTGAGCCTGGTTATGTTCTGAAAAGGCTCCACCAAGGGTGGGATAACCAAGGGGCCTGGTCCTGGCCAGAGGGCGAGCTACCACTGCTAACGGGATGCTTGTCGCCTGCGGGAGGCTTCCCCTTTGCAGGGGGCACAGGCGTCCGATGCCAGACGGCCTCCTGGCATCTGGTGGAGTCGTCAGAGTGCCTGCATTTGTCGGACGAACCACTGGACTTACGGCCAGCCTGAAGATACCCATCTCTCTTAGGTAGACCCTGAAGGTTTATGGGGTCAGTGAGCCAAGGGGAGCTGGGCAGACGAGCGCCCAGAAGAATGCTCCTACCTTTGTCCTGAAAGAGAACAACTTTTGAACAGTCCCAGTGGCAGCTGGAGGGACCCAACCCTGACCTACTGGAGGCCGAGGAAGATGCAGTCCCATCAAGAGATTTTGGACGGGACTCCGTCCCTGGCCCCATCTTTTCTGGTGATTGTGATGCTTCCCCAATGACGTCTCTTTAGGGGAGACACTCTAGCAGGGAAGAACTGCATCCAGGCGGAGACTTCTGCATGGCTGC
Organism: Neoceratodus forsteri; assembly: GCA_016271365.2. Classification (NCBI taxonomy): domain Eukaryota; kingdom Metazoa; phylum Chordata; order Ceratodontiformes; family Ceratodontidae; genus Neoceratodus; species Neoceratodus forsteri. The sequence continues at coordinate 171,215,001 of CM057449.1, read as the reverse complement.
CACCTGCTTGAGAAGATAAGCCTTCAGGGCGTTGGCTCTTCTGATGTGGTTTTATTACTGAATTTTTGGCAGTGCTGGCATTTGTCAGAGCCAGTGGTCTGGGCCTAAGCAGTTCAAGCAGGCCCCGTGGCAATCTGGCCGGGATCCGTTTCCCACACTGGCACTTCGACTTGCACTACCATGGGGGAAGGTGAAGACATGCAAGGCCTGTCAATGTCGAAAAAAAATGGAATTTACACGTTGGAAACGTGAAGGAAAAAAGTGCAGTCGACTGCGAAGACTGGGTGTCCATGGAGCCGAGGTAAGCGGGCCGATGGCTGGAAAATAACCAAGATGGCGCCGGGGACCGCCCCCTTTATACCACGCCCCTCAGAGCAGACGTCGGGGAGAGTCCCCTGCCACAGACTGCTGGCTAAAGATTTTTCCATGGGGTCCAAGTGCCTGTCTGCCTTGGTCCTACTGGTAATACCTGCTGCAAGAACTTCAAGTGAGATCCTCCAATCCATCCTCCTGCCCCAGCTTGGTATGAAGTTTGTTTGGGAATATTGATCCAGTCTCCCTCTGACCCAGTCACAACTTACGAGCTATGCTTTTCTCTCTTGGAAAGCATTTTAGTTCTATAGCTTCTGCTAGAACAATTTCAGAAGTTCAGGCTCTCTGGTGTAAGGAGATTTATTTGATTTTCACAAAGACAGGGAGTCATTGCGCACAAATCCCAAGTTTCTCCCAAGATGGTAGAGTTTAAACTCAACCAATCTATCCACCTTACTGTTTATTACCCCCCCCCCAAGCGAGCCAATCTGGGGGATGCACTGTTCCATATGTTAGATGTGTGCATAACTTTAAAATACTACCTACTTCGCATCAAGGAATGCAGAAAATCGAAGTAGTTTCCTTCACCCCAGGTAGAGAGGGTGTTGCAGTTTCTAAGCAGTGTTTCTCCAAATGGTTAAACTGCCTTCTGTTCTGCTATAAGTACTGCAAGGAATTGCCTGGAGCGGTTAAAGTTTATTCCACAAGGGGCATGGCTACCTCTGTGACTTGTTTCTGAGGAGTCTCAGCCATGGACATCTGCATCTGGAGTACAGGCCATGCTTTTACCAAGCATTACAGTCTGGACATCTCCTCCAGAGCCAGTGAAGGATTTAGCAGGGATGTGCCACAGGGCCTACTCTCAAGTTTATGTTTGGCCTTCCACCCATACTGTTTGCACCTGTAACTGCTTGTGACTCGTTCCTATGGTGTGACCTGATGACTAAGATACCCTAACAAAAACCAAAGAGGTACACAAGATCTTACCGCAACAGTAGCTCTTCGAGGGGATCTTGGTAATCAGGTCTGCTTCTCCTCCCACCATCCTTTCTGGAACTGGCTATCTGGTGTATCCACCCATTCATATAGGCCTCAGCTCTCCTCACTCACTCCCCAATGGCTAGAGCTGTGCTCCTTTGTCTTGAGGAAGCGGACGACAGAGGAGGAAGCAGGGCAGCTCACATCTTTTATCGGATGATGATGACATTGATGAGCGTCGACTGTGTGGGTGGCCAATTTTATTGCTGAATCTTCATTGTGGATCCTGATTAACCGGCGGTGAAGTTCCTCTGGTGTGATCAGATGACAGATCCCCTCAAGATACTGCAGTTGCAAAGAATTCTTACCGAACAGCAGATCTTAGAGAGGTGTTCCTGCACCAGGTTTTCATATATACACCAAAGCGCCTGGCATCAGGTCCAAACGCAAACTTGTAGATAGCAATCAGCGGGGACCACCACCCAGACGTCAGGTGACGTGACGTCAGCCCAGCTATAAAAGGGGCAGTCCCGCGCCCGCTCTACAGTTCTTTTCCACGAGAGACCTATAGAAAGGCAAGAATAAAATAGGAGTAAAGACTCCTAGGACCCTGCTTCCTCTAGACCCAAGGGCCAGGTAGGATGAAAAATAAAGGAAAACACATCCAGGAGCTGGGGGAACGTGGGAGGGAAACTAGACCTACTGCAGGAACCTCTCCTGTTACAGTAAGTTTACACATAACTACAATATCTTACTTCAAGCAGGTTCCTGCAGTAGGTCTTCACATATAGGACTGAATAAACCAGTGGTTCAGGGAGTGGTGTGGGGCCAGAGGTATGGGTTGATGGGGATTGGGGGTGAGACCTGGGAGGAAAAGGGTCTGTATCCTACAGATAGGCTCCATCTCAATTCGGAGGGGAAGGAAATCCTCAAGTTGAAAATAGAGGGGTTCACAGAAACATAGAAACATACATAGAATTTGACGGCAGATAAGGACCGCTGGCCCACCGAGTCTGCCCATTTCCCTACCTAATGGATAAGCTACAGATCCTACTTAACCAGCAGCCTACTTCTTCCTACCCCCACCCCCCTAGAATTGCCTTATGACTGTCCCATGCATGCATGAATTCCACCACTGTTTTTGACTCACCAACCTCCTCCGGGCTCGTTTCATGCATCCACAACACTCTAAAAATACTTATACATTACCTCTAGCGCTCCCCCACCACATCTTCAAATTGTGCCCCTTGTTCTGCACACCTCTTTCTGAAAGATGCTACCCTCTTGGACTTTGTTGAGTCCCTTCAGGTACTTGAAAGTTTCTATAATGTCCCCCCTCTCCCTCGTGTCCTCGAGGCTATACATATTAAGCTCCTTTTTAGGCTCTCTTCATATGTCTTCCGGTGCAGACCATGCACCGTTTTAAGTTGCCCTCCTCTGGACAGCTTCCCTCCTGTCTACGTCTTTGCGGAGATTGGGCCTCCTGAACTGCACGCAGTACTCCAGATTGGGTCTCACCAGCTGTCTGTACAGAGGGATAACTTCCTGTTTTCTACTGGTGATACCTCTCCCTATGCATCCCAGTATCCCTCCAGCCCTCCTTACTACCCTCTCATATTGCTTGCCCATCTTTAGGTCATTTGATATGACTACCCCAGGTCCTTTTCCATTTTTTGTTGTTAGTATCTCACCCCCATTGTGTACTCTTCCTTTGGGTTTTGTTTCCCAGGTGCATTACCTTGCATTTCTTAGCAGTGAATCTAAGCTGACATATATCTGACCATTCCTCTAACCTTGCCAAGTCCCTTCTCATCCTTTTCCACCCCACCCTGTGCATCAACTCTGTTGCACAGCTTTGTCATCTGCAAAGAGACATACTTTTCCTTCCAGTTCCTCTGCAATGATGCTTATAAAGACATTGAAGAGAACCGGTCCTAATACTGAACCCTCGTGCCCCACTAGTAACCCCCTTTCTTCAGAGTTGACGCCACTTATTACCCCTTCTGTGTCCTATTCTCCACCCAGGCTATCATCTTGGGACCCACTCCCAGGCTGGCTAACTTGTATTAATTTTTGTGTGGGACTGTGTCAAATGCCTTGCTAAAGTCTAGGTAGACCATGTTCACAGCCCTCCCTGATCTACTACTTTGGTCAGACAGTCAAAGAAATCTATTAGAGTCACCTGGCATGACCTTCCGCTGTGAATCCATGCTGCCTTGGGTCCTGTGCCCCACTGGCTCAAGGTACTTGACAATTCTTTCCTTCAGAAGGGATTCCATCATTTTCCTTATCACTGAGGTTAAACTAACAGGTCTGTAGTTTCCCGCTTCTGCCCTGCTCCCACTTTTGTGAAGGGGAATCACATCTGCCCTCCTCCAGTACTCAGGTACCAACCCATCCTCCCATGATTTGTTAAAGAGGGTAGTCAGTGGTGTCACTAGTTCTACCTTTAGTTCTTTTAGAATTCTGGGATGAATCCCATCAGGCCCCACTGCTCTGTCCACCTTCAGTTTTAAGAGTTCTTTCAGAACCCTTTCTTCTGTAAATGGGCTGGTATCAACCTCTGTATCCAGAGTGTTTCTAATGTTTGGTTTAGGTACCTCCCCCTCTTCATTTGTAAATACTGAGCAACGATATTTGTTTAGTATCTCTGCCTTTTCACAGTCACCTTCTGCCCACCCCCTCCCTTTATTAAGCCTCGCTATCCCTCCTTGGTCTTCCTTCGCCCCTGATGTACCTATAAAGGTTTTATCCCTTAACTGAGCTGGCCATCTTTCCTCGGTTCGGCCTTTGCTGTTATGACTGCCTTCCCAGCTTCCTTTTGCCTTAACTGATACAATTCTCTGTCCTGCTCCTTCTGTGATTCCTTGTACTCCTGAATGCATTGGTGAAAGGTGGGTTTAAACTTGAAGGGGAAGGGATAGGAGAAGAGACTATCGAGGGGTTCCGATAAAGGAGTAACTCTGTCTCACCCCCGGGAGCTGGAGGAATGCAGGAAAAGGCCAACTGGTGAGCTGGACCAGGGAAGACAGAATCCCATGGGAACACGAGCAGGGAAATGGAAGAATAGGGAAAGGGCGAAGGTAGTCCTGCTAAATGCCAGGAGCTTGGGCAATAAAATGCCTGAGCTCCAGGTGATGCTAACCGAAGGTGAGGTGGATGTGGCATCGGTTACAGACCTGGGCCACCGCAGGGCACTACTGGGACCTGAACCTGGTGGGTTAAACCATGTTCAGGAAGGACGGGGAGAGGGAAGGGGAGGAGGAGTAGCAATAATAGTCAAAAACTGTATTGCCAGAGGAGGAGGAGAACTGTGGAGGCGATTGGGTCACCTTGATAACCGGGCCGGGGGCGAAGAGAGTAAAAAGGAGTGGTGTGACACCCCAGAGCTGAAGGAGAGTCTAGTGGCAGATGTTGGGAGACACTGCAGATTGGGAAGAGGAAAGGTGGTGTTGGGGGACAAACATGCCAGGAACAGACTGGGAGACTGACATCCTCGGTGGCCAGGAAACAGAGGTTGTTGAATGTCTTTCAGGACGCGTTCCTAACTCAGCAGGTGGGGGAACTGACCAGGGAGGAGCTGATACTGGATGTGGTCCTGGCAGACACTGACCAGACTGAGGGTCTGGAGGTAAGGGACCTGTTGGCAGGGAGCGACCATGCCACAGTCTGGTTCTGCCTGAACTTAGGAGGGGTAGAAGGCTGCACAAACACTGAGGTAACTGACTTCGGGGAGGGGTGGATTTCAAGGAAATGGGAAGAATCCTTAAGGAGCACTTGGATGGGATTGGGCCAGACATGGACGCTGACAGCAGGTGGGAAATCAGGAGAGGGGTGCAGGATGCTACCAGCACCTGCGCAAGAGTATGATGAAAATGCAGTAGGGCCCGAAAACCCTGCTGGTGAACCAGGGAGGTTCAGGAGGTGGTGAGGGGAAAGAAGGCGGCCTATAGGCAATTCAAGTGCTCAAGGAGTGTAAGGGACCGAGGGGAGTACGAGCTGATGGCCAGAAGGGCCACCAGGGTGGTGAGGGCGGCTAAGGCAAGGAAGGAGCAGAACCTAACCAGGGAAATTAGGAGGGAACAAGGGTTCTTTAGATACACTGGGAAAACGAGAGGGTGAAGGGGCAGATTAGCAGGATTAAAACAGGGAGGGATGGGCACAAGACCCAGGGAGCAGGCTGAGGGCTAAATGAGTACTTTGCCTCAGTTTTCTACCAAGGAAAATGGGGGGCCTGCATCATACATGTGAGGAGACTGTGAAACTGAGGGAGACGGGACCCAACCGATTGGCAGGTCTGGGGAGGCATCACTGGCAGGTGTGGGGGGGGGGGCAAAGCAGGGGGACGAGGTAGCGGAGGTGGAAATCACGGCAGAGAGTGTGAGAGAAGCCCTCACGTCCCTTAGGACTGAGAAAGCACCAGGACTGGTTAAATTACATCCCAGAGTGCTGAAGGAACTGGAGGATGTCCTGGCGAAACTCTTCAACATCTCTCCGAGCACAGGATGAGTGCCCCAGGACTGGAAGGTGGCACATATACTACCTATCCACAAGGGGAGATCAAGGAGGTGGCAGGGAACCATAAGCCGTCAGCCCAACATCGGTGGTGGGCAAGGTGATGGAGGGCATTGTCAAGGAGAGACGGGGGGGGAGATCAGGAAAAGTTGGGGCCTGGATGATAGACAGCATGGATTTGTCCCGGGGAAATCGTGTCGGACAAACCTTGCGGAGTTCTATGACTGGGTGACGAGTGCCTTGGACCTGGGTAGACCAGTGGACGTCCTCTCTTGACTTCAAAGCATTTGATTCTGTTCCTCATGGGGGCCTGTTGGATAATCTGGCAGAAATTGGGGTGGGGAACCAGACGATCAGATGGATAGGAAATTGGCTCCAGAACCACACCCAGAGGGTCGTGGTTGGCGGGATAGTCTCATCCCCAAGGAGGATCATTAGTGGAGTCCCTCAGGGATCGGTCCTTAGGCCCCTCCTGTTCAATGCCTACGTCTCTGACATAAGGAAGGGTTATCAGAGTGAGAAGTGTCTTTACAGATGACTCAAAACTGGGGGCGGTGGTGGATGGGGAGCAGGGAGGTGGCCCTACAGGGGGACCTGGAGGCTCTGGAAAGGTGGTCTAGAAAGTGGAAGCTGAAGTTCAATGCAGGAAATGCAAGGTACTGCACCTGGGGCCAGAAACCCAGGCCAAGTGTACACCCGGGGCGGAATGCTAAGAGTCTCGATGGCTGAGAGGGACCTGGGGTGGTGGATGTCAACATGAACAACTCAGACTTGGAGGGCAGCGGCAAAGGCCAACAGAATGCTCGGATGCATCGCTATGGGGCTCACTTCCCTAGTGATACTCCCACTGTATAACTGCTTGGTGAGGCCACACCTCGAGTACTGCATGCAGTTTTGGAGGCCACATTTAAAGAGGGACACTGAACTCCTGGAGAGGGTCCAGAGGAGGGCAACCAAAATGATTTTGGGCTTGGGGGATAGGACCTATGGGGAGAGGCTCGAAAAACTAAATATGTACATAATGGAAGAGAGAAGGGACCAGGGGGACATGAGAGAGGTCTTCAGGTACATGAAGGGGGTAAATAAGGGAGGAGCAGTCAGGGTACTCCAAAGGAAGGGGGGCAACTAGATGGCATGGGTGGAAGCTGAAGGGGGGAGCTTCAGGGGAGAAAGGAGGAGGTGCTACTTCACTGAGAGGGTGGATAAGCCATGGAATGTGCTGCCCAGGGGGCTGGTGGAGGCAGAAACGGTGGAGGGGTTCAAGAGGGGGTGGGACAGGTACAGGGCAAGGGTTCTGGAAGAAAAAAAAACAGTGCAGCGAGAATATCCGGGACTGGGAAGGGAGAAGCCAGAGTAGGGGGGCAGCAAGGTCAGCTCCCAGGGTAGGGGCTGACCAAACGAGCAGACATGAAAGACCGTTGGGCCTATTCTGCTGGCATTTTAGTATGTTAGTAATACCAAGCAGTCCCCAAAATAACTAATGCTGAGGTGCATCCGGGGGGAGGAGAAGTCACCAAAGGGAATCATGACAAGAGGCCTTGCAAAACTGCAAGCCCAAAGCCAGTTCTGCGCCTAGAAGCAATGTCCAGACTAATGCTTAGTGAAAGTGTGAACAGATCATGTGACTGCTGCACAGATCTCTGCAGTAGACATTCCTGAAAAAGGCAGTAGAAGTAGCCATGCTGTGGGTGGAGTGACCTTTGACTGCCCCAGGAAGGGACTTCCCATATTTCGTGTAAGAAAAGTGGATGCAGTTGGCTAACCATCTAGAGATGGTTTGTTTGAAGATAGCCTTGCCCTGGCACTAAGGAGTAAAGTCTACACAGAGTTGGTTGGGCACAGCGAACCTTTTAGTCCCGGTTCGGTAAAAACTAGAACCGCGCATCTAAGGTGGTGAGGTATTCCCTGTTGAGAATGTGGGGGATAGTATACTGGTAATTCCACGCTCTGATTCAGAGTGGTTTCTGAGACCACTTTGGGGAGAAAGGGAGGGTTAGTCCGAAGGACTACTCTGTCCCTATGAAAAATTAAATAGGGTTCCTTACAGACAAAAGCCTGAAGCTCAGATACCCTTCTGGCAGAAGTCACCGTGACTAAAAATAAAGTCTTCCAGGAGAGGAAGTGCAAGTCGCAAGTAGAAGCTGGTTCAAACAGGGGTAAAGTCAGCTTCTCGAGCATGAAATTCAGGTCCCGAGGGGACAGGGATTCCGGATCGGAGGTTTCAAGTGAAGGATGCCTTTCAGAAAGGTTTTGGCAACCTCCAGCTGAGACAAGGTTTTACCCTCCACCGGAGGTGGCAGGCTGACACCGCAAAGAGACCGACCTTAATGGAAGAGGTAGCTACGGCCCACCTCAGATAAATGTGCGAGGTACTCTTAACACCTGGGCCGCCGAGCACGAAAATGGGTCCCAGCGCCTTGCTTGGGCTCAGATCGAAAATCTTTTCCACTTCATGGCGTAAGTGGATGCAGTGCAGGGTTTTCTGGCTTCTACTAAGATATGTGCAACCTGCGAGGAGCCACCATAGCGGGAAACCGCTATGTCCACAGGTGCCACACATGAAGGTAGACAGACTGAAGGCTCGGGTGCACCAGGGTGCCCTGCTCCTGTGTCAGAAGATCGTGGGAAAACGGCAAAGGGACCGGAGGTTCCAGTGCTAGTTGTTGCAAAAGAGGATACCAAATCTGGTGTGGCCAGAGGAGCGATAAGGATATGAGATCCCTCCTGCTGAAGTTTCACCAGAACCTTCTGAATGAGACGAAAGGCGTAGAGAAACCTCCCTGTCCGAGAGAGACAGTGCATCTCATCAAAAAGCACCATATCCAGCAACGAGCAAGCAAAAGTTGGGTAGTTTTGCGTTGAATGCGGAGGAGAACAGATCCATCTCTGGTCGTCCCCATAGAAGAAAGTTCTTCAACCACCACTGACTTTCGCTCCCACTCGTGGGCCCTGTCCACTGATAAGTCTGAGACTGTCCAGCCGGACATTGCTTACGCCTCGGATGTGGACTGCTGTCAAGAAAAGGCTGTGCTGAATCGCCCAGTACAAGAACCTCACTGCTTCTCTGCAGAGAGGATACCACTGGGTTCCTCCCCGTTTGTTGATGTACCAGACTGTGGAAATGTTGTCCGTCTGGACCAGAAGTGATCCCAGTACCAGGAGGGACTGAACGCTTGGAGCGTGTAAAGCACCGCCCTGGTCTACAGGACGCTGATATGGAACATAAGCTCCTGGTCGGACCAAGACCCGTGTCTTGTGTACCCCCAGTTGGGCTCCCCAGCCCAAGTCTGAGGCGTCCGTGGTGAGGATTTGGGTTGGGATGGGGGAATGAAAAGGTGTTCCCCTCGAAAGGCTGGAGATCCTGCCACCAGCGAAGATCTCTCTGTAGGCTGCTGGAGATCATGACTTTTTGGTTCATGTCTGTCCTCCGATCCCACTGGACTCAGAGACCACTGGGTGACCCTCATGTGGAGTCTGGCCAGGGGAACTATTGAAATGGCAGCTGCCATCAGTCCCAAAAGAAAGCACAGCATGTGCTGGGATCCATACAGCCTGGGCCAAGAGAATAGCCTGAGCAACTAAAGTCTCAGCTCGATCTGATGGCAGAAACGCCTTGCTCTGAACTGCATCTTGTATGGCTCCAATGAACTGGAGTCGTTGAGATGGTACTCGATGGGACTTGGGGAAACTGACCGTGATACCCAGAACTGAGAACAAGCTCAGAGTGAAAGAGAGGGACTCTTTCAATCTGGTAGTAGAGAGTGCTGCAGGAGCAGTCAGTAGTCCAGGTATCGGAAGACAAAATGCCCTGGCGGCGCAGAACGCCGCCACCACCTGGCTAGCGCTTCTGTGGAACACCGAGGGCAAGAAAGGCCAAATGGGAGCACCTGAAACTGGAAGTGATCCTCCATAAAACAAAAACGGAGGAAGCGGCAGTGGGCCGGGAGGACAGGGATGTGCAGGTAGGCATCCTGCATATCCAGGGAGCACAGCCAGGAGTTTGGATGGAGAACGAGGGAGGAGCCCCTGAAGAGTCAGACAAAATGTCTTGTGCTCGACGAAGATGTTTAGTGTGCCACGGTCCAGGATCAGTCTCAGGTCCCCATGGCTGCCGCTCTAGCCACTGAATCCACTAAGTCGTACGTTGCTCGGAATGCGTGACGACACGAGGACTTGCCCATCCTGACCTTGTCCAGGAGCTGCTTCTTAAAAGTTTTCACCCTGAACCCCAAGGAGGTCCCTTTCCCGCTCTGAAAGTGAAGCTTTTTGGAAAGCAACCATGTGCGAGACATAGTTGTAGGATCTAATAGCACAAGAGGAAGAAGAGTAGATCTTTCATCCGAACTGGTCTAACTGACAAGAGTCCCTGTCTGGAGGAGAGGAACTCTGGCGTTTCGGTTGGGCTGACCGGTCGTGAGCGGCAGTGATTACCATGCAGTCAGCCTTTGGATGGGTGTTAAGATGCTGAATCCCTTCTGGGGGATAAGTAGTCCGGTCTGCATTTCTGGAGATCACTGGTATGGAGGACGGTAGCTGCCATATTGTGGTCACCAAATCCTCATGGGGGGATGGGGATAGGATCAGACTTAGCAAGATCCAGGTGCTCTGCCAGTCTTTAATTGCGGATCCACCTCTTTCAAGGGCCAGCCTCCAGCTGCCTGTATTGAGCGCAAGAGGTCTCCAAAGGAAGAGTCCTCTGGGGGAGACTTGGGGGACTCCTTAGGAGGGACCTCAACAGGAGATCTGGGGTCCGAAGGTTCGGAGACTCCATGTCGGAGGGCTCGGAGTCGCTGCGGATGGGAGGATCCACCCCAGCAAATCCCACAGCTAAAGAACCTGAGGCTCTGCCGGAAGGAGGAGGCGGTGGGGGGGGGCCCTGGGAAGGGGAACATCCCCCCCAGACTGCCTGAACTCAGTAACAGAGTTCTGGCCTCCTGCCACCATTGAGGGGCTGACTTACGGTCTGTTACCGGGGGTGGCGGAGGAGGATGGAAGTTAGGGTAGCCTTGGTAAACACAGAATTTGACGGCAGGTAAGGACCGCTTGGCCCACCTAGTCTGCCCATTTTCCGAACAGATAAGCTGCAGATCCTAGTTAAACGGCTGACTTTCTCCTACCCACCACTAGGACTGCCTTATGTCTGTCCCATGCATGCTTGAATTCCCCCACTGTTCTCGACTCCACGACCTCCTCAGGGAGGCTGTTCCATACATCCACAACCCTCTCCATCAAAAAATACTTCCTCACATTACCTCAGGCTGTCCCCCTCTATCTTCAAATTGTCTACCTTGTTCTTGCAATCTTTTTCTGAAAGATGCTACTCTCTTGGACTTTGTTGATACTCTTGAGGTACTTGAAAGTTTCTATCATGTCCCCTTTCTCCCTTCTTTCCTCAAGGGTATACATATTAAACTCTTAATCTTTCTTCGTATGTTTTCTGGTGCAGACCCTTCACCATTTTGGTTGCCCTCTTCTGGACAGCCTCCACTCTATGTCTTTGCGGAGATGGAGTCTCCAGAACTGCATACAGTACTCCAGATGGGGTCTTACCAACTGTCTGTACAGAGGGATAACAACTTCCTGTTTTCTACTATTGATGCCTCTCCCTATGCATCCCAGTATCCCCCCAGCCTTCCTTACTGCCTTCTCACACTGCTTGCCCACTTTTAGGTCATTGATATAATTACCCCGAGGTCCCTTTCCATTTTTACTGCTGTCAGTATCTAACCCTCCATTGTGTACTCTTCCCCTTGGGTTTTGTTTCCTAAGTGCATTACCTTGCACTTTGCACTGAATCTGAGCTGCCATACATTTGCCCATTCCATTCTCATCCTCTCCACTCCATCTTGTGCATCAACACTGTTGCAGATCTTTGTGTCATCTGCAAAGAGACATACTTTTCCTTCCAATTCCTCTGTAATGTCACTTAAAGACATTACAAAGGACTGGTCCCAGTACTGAACCTTGCGGTACCCTGCTAGTAACCCTCCTTTCTTCACTGTGGACTCAGTTTACTACTACCCTTTGTGTCCTCTTGTCTAAACAATTTTTTATCCAGGCTACCACCTTGGGACCCACTCCACGGCTGGCTAACTTGTGTATTTAATCTTTTGTGTGGGACTATATCAAATGCCTTGCTAAAATCTAGGTAGGTCATGTCCACAGCCCCTCCCTGGTCTACTACTTTGGTCACCCAGTCAAAGAAATCTATTAGATTGGTCTGACATGACCTTCCCATCGTGAATGCATGCTGTCTTGGGTCCTCTGCCCCACTAGCCTCTAGGTACTCAACAATTCTTTCCTTCAGAAGTGATTCCATCATTTTCCCTACCATTGAGGTCAAACTAACTGGTCTGTAGTTTCCTGACTCTGTCCTGCTCCCACTTTTGTGAAGAGGAATCACATCAGCCCTCCTCCTCCCATGATTTGTTAAAGAGAGTAGTCAGCAGTGTCACTAGTTCTACCCTTAGTTCTTTTAGAATTCTGGGGTGAATCCCATCAGGCCCCATTGCTCTGACCACCTTCAATTTTATTAGTTCTTTCAGAACCCTTTTGTAAATGGACTGGTATCGACCCCCTTCTTCAGAGTGTTTCTCTTGTTTGGTTTAGGGACCTCCCCCTCCTCTTCCTTTGCGAATACTGAGCAGAAATATTCTTTCAGTAGCCCTGCTTTTTCACTCACCTTCTGCCCACATTCCCTCCCCTTTATTAAGCCTCAGTATCCCTCCTTTGGTCTTTCTTCGCTCCCTAATGTACCTATAAAAGATCTTATCCCCCTTCTTAGAGTTGGCTATCCTTTCCTCAGTTTGGGCCTTTGCTATTCTGACTGCCTTCCCTGCCTCTTTCTGCTTTAGCTGACAAAGGTCTCTATCCTGCTCCTTCTGTGTTTCCTTATATTTCCAGATACTGTCCTTTTCTCCTTAACCTTCCCTGCCACCTCTTTTGAGAACCACAGCATTTTTCCTTCGTTATGTTTTGTTGATTTGTTTTACAAAGCCTTGCTGCCTCTGTGATGGCTTTTGATTACTCCCATTGTTCCTCCACCCTCCTTTTTTGCCTGTTTGCTAGTGCTTTTCTGAGGCACTCATTTTCCCCAAAGACAGCCCTCCTAAAGTCCAATACTCTTGCTTTTGTATGGCTGTGTTTATCGTGAACCACACTGTTTGGTGGTTGCTTGTTCCCAGATGGCTACCCACTTCTAAATCTGAGATTCATTCTCTGTCCCCATTTGAGTGTACCAGGTCTGAGATTGCTCCCTCCCGAGTGGGTTCCAATACTAGCTGTCTGAGGCATGCTCTTTGTAAGGCATCAAGAGTGACCCTGCTCTTGGATGTGCCTGCAGTAAAGGTGCTCCAGCTAACATCTGGCATATTCAGGTCCCCCATCAATATCATCTCCCCTTTTTCTGCCATTCTAAGGATGCCTTCTATCATTTCCTTGTCCATTCCCTCCCCGAGATGGGGGTCTGTATACACAACCCCAGCCAAGATTGTCAGGCCTGCCCTTTCCTGTCTCAGGGTGACCGGTGCCTCATCTGCTCCCTGTTTCCTTTAGTTCTGTTGCTTTGATCCCTTCCTTTACATAGAGAGCTACTCCCCCTCTTTTACCCTCCCTGTCCCTCCTGTAGATTGTGTATCCTGGTATGTTGACATCCCAGTCATGGTTCTCTGTGTACCATGTTTCTGTCACTGCCACATTATCCAGGCAACCCTCTTCCATCAAGGCCACTCGTTCACGGAGTTTATTACACAGACTACGGGTATTGGTACTCATCACCCTCCACTTTTTGATGGCCTTACCCTTTTAGCCCCATCCCTGTCCTTACTGCCCTTTACATGGCCTCGCGTCTGATACTGTGACGTAGACGGTGGGCCACCCGGAGGCGGAATAATGGGTTCTGGACCCGGAAACCCACCTGGAGGATCTGGTCCTGCCAGGGAAGGTGCCATGGCTCCTCTAGGAGGCGCAGGATCTGGGAGACCCTGAAGGTCCCGAGGAGGAGGCTCCATGGAAAGATCCCAGCCGGCGGCCGAGGGGAGAGACACTAGAAGGGGAGCCGGCCGGGTCAGGGCGATCCTGCTGGAAGAAAAAAATCAGAGGATCAGGTGGCGAGTCCCTGGGATGAATGACCTGAGGGGGCGGTGGGTGGCTCTGCGCTCACTCTGTCCGTCTGGGGCCAACTGGAGCCCAACAGGAGAGTGGAGAGAGATCGGGCGGAGGAGCAGTCGTCTGAACAGACCGCGCCCGGCTAGTGGTGGTCAGGGGCCGCGCTAGACTGATCGGCTGGAGCTTATGTGCCCTTCTCGACGGGTCGAGGGGTGTTTACCTGCAAGGCAAGGCACCTAACTGATACCTCGAGGCTACCCACTCACCTTGGCAGGAGGGGCGGTGCCTGGCCTAAAGAAGCAGAACAGGCACTGGCTGAAGTACCTCAATTACGGAAGGCCTCCCGTGTGTCGACATACTCCGGTCCCGGCGCTTTGTTTTTCTCTTTTGGGGCCGCGATGACAACCTATCCCTCAGTTCCTGGAGCTCTTTTCACATCAACGCCAGGTCGGGTCAGGAGGTGGGCCTTGAGGGTCTGATTGCGCCTGGTTCGAGTTGCCTAGTTGAAGGCCTGGCGGATGGAGCACTCCTCAGTGTTGTGCTTGGAACCAAGGCAGAGGAGACAGTGGGAATGGTCGTCCCCGTGCGGGATTTGGGTGCTGCACTTTGAGCACTTCTGTCTAGAAGACATCAAATGGTAGGTAAATCGAAGAGAAAATTTTACTATGAGGCGAAGACAACTTCGACAAAAAAGGTGGACGTTTGATCCCTGTTCTATTGCGTTCTGAACGTACTGAAGCGATGGGAAAGAACTGGAGAGTGGGCACGGGACCCCCCCATAGTCGAGCTGACGTCATCCGGCGTCGAGGCAGTCCCGCTGATTGCTATCTACAAAAGTTGGACGTTCGGACCCGATGCCAGGGTGCGTAGTCCTATATGTGAAGACCTACTGCAGGAACCCTCTCGAAGTAAGATCTACGGTTACAGTATGTTCTTGCGCAACTGTTCTTTGTCTAAGCTCCAAAGGTGGCTATGTTGTAAGCATAAAAAAAGGTTCTGAAATTTTCACATGAATAATAAATTGCCAGATTTTTAACCACTGTAACTTCCCCTCGTGCAAATGGCATGAAACTTTTAGGGACTCCTCCAAACAATAAACGTGACAAATATCGCACCTCTGGCTGTAATACGGACTGAGGTATGATCAGTTAATGTCAGAAAATTCAAAAAATTTCACAATTTTCATAAAAATTCAGCAAAAATCAGTGTTTGCTGATTTTTGACCAGCCCTAGCCACAGCTGTATGCCCATTGATTCCCCCCACCCCGTGTTGACCTCTTCACAATCTGTGCGCTGCTATTAGTCTTGTTGGCCTCGGGTGGAGCTGAGGATGGTGCTGTGCCTCCCCCCTATGACACTAGAAACAATGAACTCACAAGCAGCACTACAGATCTTTAACAACTTCTGTAGATCTAAAATGTTCAGTGCAAAAATACATTGCCAAAAGTACATTACAATTCTATGTACATTTGGCAAAAAAGCCTTTAATCGGTGGGTACCTTCAGCACTGTTCATGTTAGAGGTTCTGATTCAAGTGTCTGTACTGGCATGGAGTCTATCCCTGATGCCAGTGTTGCCTGCAATA
Organism: Neoceratodus forsteri; assembly: GCA_016271365.2. Classification (NCBI taxonomy): domain Eukaryota; kingdom Metazoa; phylum Chordata; order Ceratodontiformes; family Ceratodontidae; genus Neoceratodus; species Neoceratodus forsteri. Next base: position 171,199,505 of record CM057449.1, on the reverse strand, counting down.
CCCTGGATGGGAAAATTGTAGGCTGCACATCGATGCTGATCACGGTGGTGGATTTGGGCCTGGCAACAAGCGCACTGCTGACACATACCGGCCTTGCGGAACAAAAACAAAATCCATGCACACCACAAACTGCACGAAAGTGCAACCCTTAAATAGGAATACCAAAAGTTAAAACTCTGAAAAGGTGCACATACCACCATAGACAGTCTATTGATCTTTATTCGGTGCTCACACGGACGCCCAACACCCCTGTGTAGCGCATGTAAAGGCTTTGTCTGGGGGCAGTGTTCATAAACTCCAACATTCACTAAATAAAACTGCATCACAAACATTCCATGCTCAAGTGAAAAGGTGGATTCAGAAACGCAAAATCAAAGTGTAAAATCAATAAATACAATATTAGAAGCTAGTCCATCACAATACTAGCAGAGGTCCAAATACACATCATGAATATGTCATCACCTGTCATAACACTTATCCCCTATGTGTCAATCTGTATACTGGTGATACCATTTAAACCAACCACAGAAATCATGAGACGAAATAGAAGAAAAACATTTTATGGTATTAATATTAAGGTAAAAACCCTCCTAGCAAATGTCACCTCTGATAAATATCAGTATTAAGTCATAAATAGTACGTAACAGACTGCGCTCTCCTGATACACTTACCAGTTCCCTTTAAAAGTCCTGTTCTTTCTGCCACTCTGAGTTAAATAGATCTAATAAAATGGGTACTAAATAAGTAATTTTTCAAACTTTTTCCTCTTCTGTATGAAGTCTTTTGTAGTGAACCTACCACATGCATAAGCTTTGCATCTCTTGCTAAAATCTGGTATCTGTCTTTCACACTCTTGGAAACTTCTTATCCTACAAGAGTGCAGTTCAAAAGAAAATTCACTTCATTTCATCTCTGTGCTTTTTAAGGAACAATATGTTCCTAGGCATTTCAGCAGCTCCTTGTGCAACCTTGGCAGGGTACCTCCTCCCCTTGAACCTGGTCAACAGCACCTGGGCCTCCCTCTTATACACGTTCTCGAAGGAGCAGTTTCTCTTAATTCTTAGGAACTGCCTATAAGAGATGCTGTCGACCGTTCTCCTGGGGTGTTGGGATGTGCACCATCAGATCTGACTGTTGCCAGCCACTGATTTCCTGTGTGGTACACGTATAGCACACGTTTTTACCCATTTTAAGCTTTAGGTCTAAATTCATTAGGTTAGGTTTAATACTGGAAAGGCATGTGAGCAGAACTGCCAGTTTTCACAAGCGTCCAATTACAGACCTAAATACAAAGTACATGGTATACAGGGAAAAACAAAATCAGCAAAGACAATGTGGTGAGCTAGTAAGCAAGTACGTACAAATAAATACAAAACAAAGCAGTGAGCATTTACAAGGTACAAGTGTAGGGTTACATAGTTATTTTCAGTTTTATGCTCATTATGTGCAGGAAATGTTCAGATAATTAAGCCAGCTGGCAAAATCTTGACACTCCTCTCCCCCACCCCAGACATACAAAATGTCATCAATAAAACAATGTCCTCTATACATGTCTGAGGTGGGGGCTGGAGTCAAAGATAACCTGGTCTGCAGATAAGGACGGCTAGGGTCATCTAGTCTGCCCATTTTCTCCGCATAGTGTAAAAGCCGCAGACCCTACTTGATCTCCAGCTTTACCACCTCGTTTCTGTTGCTAGGGTTCCCCTATGCCTGTCCCATGCATGCTTTAATTCCCCCACAGTTTGCCCCACCAGTTAACATAGAAACTGTCAGCAGATAAGGACCACCTGGCCCATCTAATCTGCCCATAAGCCCTTGTACTGGATTACTGCATCCGACCCACCCACTGCTCTACCTCTATGGTTCCCCTATGCCTGTTCCAAGCATGCCTGAATCCATCTACTGTGCTCGCTCCCACCACCTCCTGAGGCAGACATTCCATGAGTCCACCACCCTCTCTGTGAAGAACTTCCTCACATTCCCTCTTAACCTCCCACCTTCCAATTTCATGTCATGCCCCCTCGTTCCTGTGCTCCTCCTGTGTTGGAAAATGTCTCCCCCCTGCACCTTGTTTATACCCTTGAGGAGGTGCTGAGAGTCTATTCTATGCAGCCACCACCCTTTCTGTGGAGAAATTACTTCCTCACACTAACCCCTAGTCTACCCCCTTCCAACCTCATGTTATGCCCCTCGTTCCTGAACATCTTTTCTGAGAGATAGTACCCTCCGGTACCCCATTTATGCCTTTTAGATATGTGTTGGCTTCTCCTCCAAGGTATACATACTGAGGTCTCAGTCTCTCCTCATACGACTTCTGATGCAGGCCTTGCACCATCTTTGTTGCCCTTCTTTGAACTGCCTCCACCCTGTCCATGTCCATATGAGATGCGGCTTCCAGAACTAGACAACGTATTCCAAATGATGCCTCACCAATGATCTGTACAGTGGCATCACCACCTCCTTCCTTCTGCTGGTGATACCTCTCCCTATGCACCCCAGCATCCCACTGGCTCTCTCCACTGCCTTGATGCATTGTTTGGCCACCTTTAGGTCATCAGACACGACTGCCCCCCAAATCCCTTTCCTGTTTACATACAAACATATGAAAATGCCAGCAGAAACAGGCCTCAGTCTATAAAGTCTGCTTGAGTGCGCAGCTAGCACCTTATAATGCTGCTATCCGTCCCTTCCCCCCCATCTGATTACCCCCTTACCCTATCCCAACACCTCTTGAGGCTGTCTACCATCTTGCAGGCCACCTCCTCACCCGGCAAGGAGTTCCACTTGTCCACCACTCTGTCACGTGACTTCGGATGGGTGGTCCCCCACCAGACACTGCTAGCTAAACATTTCCGTGTGATCCTAGTGCCCGACGTCTAGTCCTATGGGAAAGAGTTGGAGTAGTTAAACATACAAAAATGAAAGGAATCACCTTTATTTTAAAGTGATTCAAAGCTTTGTAACAAGAAAAAGTAACATTTTGGTGACAGACTATCAACAAAGCTTCCAGAGTCTGCACGAATGGTCGACATTAGGAAAGTACAGAGGAGGAAGTGGGGCCGCCCACGCTTAAATAGGGCTGTGATGGAGCCAGATGTCAGCATGGGCGGCCCCTGCTAGACTGCTATAGAAAAGCTTCCATGTGATCCTAGCCTCTGACAGATAAGTTCCATAGGTGTGACCTGATGACAGAGATAATCCCGAAGATGATCTCATTAGTCTCCATTCCAAAGGTCATGACCCCATTCATGCAAGGCTTTATGGGAGTTGCTACGTACATGCACAAGCCAACAGAAGTTATCCTCTTATTCAGTTCCGTCACATGTCTTGGGTGAATAAGTAAATGTTTGAGCGCCCAATCCCGGGGACTCTGGGCGCTTCACAGAGGTAAAGATACAGTTAACATAAAATAGCAGTATACGATAAACAAATCTATAAAACTCCATAAAATCAACTCAATAAAACAGTAGCACTTCTAAACTATAGCTGGCTCTCGAAGGCTTTTCTAAATAGATGTGCCTTCAGACCCAGTTTAAAAGCCTCCACCGATGCAGACTCCCTCAAAGATCTTGAGAGCAAGTTAGAGGGCTGGGCCTGCTACCTCAAATGCAGTCTCGAGGATTTCAAATGGGCCCTTGGAACCGCTAGGAGGCCCTTGGTGGAGACGCACAGTGAGCACACAGGGTGGACAGGGATCAAGGGGTAACACAGATGACCAGGGCCAAACCCATATGGGACCTTATAGGTGAGGAATGAAGGTGAAGCCCCGGTATTTTCTAAAAACATTTTTTAACAAAAGATACACTTTACAGAAAACAAGAGGGCATTTACTATGCCTGGGGGGGAGGGTGTCATGGCCAGCGTAAGACAAGATAGGGACTGCAGAGCACAGCAACAGCACTAATACAGGCTTTAGCACCAAATCATAAAATTCCAGTATGCTTTACAAGAGTCCGGTCATGATCTCTGCAGAGTCAAGTAGCTTCTCACACTGTACAAGTACCTTCCATTTACATTTAAATCCTGATGAAATTAGCAGGCTGCAATAGAGGCAATTATTGCACATGCCTACAAACTACACAGAAGAACAGAATAAAAGACTAGGGAGACCTTTCACTTTACGAGAAACTTCATGGGCAGATCGAGATAATTTAATGCTCCTGTACAGATCACTTGTCAGACCCCCATCATGAGTAGTGTACAGTTCATGTATACTATCTAAAGAAAGATGCAGAGGAGAGCAACCAAGGTGTTTGAGAGGATCTGGACAGCATAGGCTATGAAGAGCAACTGAAAGAACTGGGACCGATCAATAAAAGAGACAGGACTGGCATGATTACAGTACTCTAATATTTAAAGGACAACTAAAGTCAAAATTTACAAAAAATGTTGTGCAGAGTGTTTTGATTTGTAAGTATACTAGTAAAGCCTTCCCTTTATTTGCTGAAAGAAGTTTTTTCAAACTTTGCTTGCTGGTTTAATGGCTCCTGGTTATTTCCATATTAGCATTTCTAATGGCCTTTCTTGTTCCTACAATGCCTATCCCATGAGACTTATGCATCCAAAGTAATGAGTGCTGCAGCAGCAGTCTACTGTTAGGGGCCCGACATTCTGGCTTCAACTAAATAACTGTCTAATCCAAACTTTGTTTTCCAGGTATATGTCTATGCCTAGTAAACAGAAGTGAATATTTTGTTTTTAAAGCCTTTCATTTTGCCAAACTATATACAACCATTAAGGAAGTACACAAATCACCCAAGGTCACAAAATCTATAATTATTGAAGACTCTAGCTGTTCACTTACAGAACAGCCCACTCAATTATCCCTCAGGCCTTCCCCATGTGTAAATGTAAAGTACAGTTACATAAGAACTTACCATAATAGTAAATCTTCGGAAGAGACTCCTGCAGTAGGTAACCATTAGGACTAGAAAACGTCAGGCACTAGGATCACATGGAAAACTAGCTAGCAGTGTCTGGCGGGGGACCACCCACCCGAAGTCGAGTGACTGACGTCGGCGCGACACTATATAGTGGGTCACCACACCTGCCCTCCAGTTCTCCCACCAGAGACCTAAGAAGGTGCGATAGAAAGGAGCAGGCTCCTGGAGCCGAAAGAAAGACTAGAAGGAAGTAGCCGCTGAAGCAGAAGGTTACCCACTGCAAGAGCCTCTCTCAAAGATCTACTGTTACGGTAAGTTCTTACGTTAACTACTATCTTACTTCGAGAGGGCTCTTGCAGTAGGAAATAACCATTAGGACAGAGTCCAAAGCAGTGTAATTCAGACAAAGGCTGAAGCACAAGAGGCAGGAAAGGTCTGCAGTAGGTACCAGATTATGACAGGAGGCCCTGAACGACTGCTAGCCCGAAGCCTGCCCTACGCCTAGAAGCAATGTCCAGACTGTAGTGTTTGATACAAGTGTGGACAGAGCTCCAAGTGGCTGCTGCACAAATGTCTGTGGCAGAAACATTCCTGAAACAAGCAGCAGAGGCAGCCGTGCCTCTGGCTGAATGCCCCTTGACTTCCCCCAGAAAGGGCTGTTATACTTCTGAACACAAAATGCAGTTTGCTAACCATTTCAACAAACATTGTTTAGAAACTGCAGCGCCCTCGCTTTTGTGCTCAAAAGAAACAAAAAGCTGATCCATCTTACGGACTGGTTTCGTAGAGTTCATTTAATAACGCATGGTTCTGTACACATCTAGCATGTGCAAAACCGCCTCCCCTTGATTAGAATGCTCAGGGTAATACACTGGCAAGTGTATGGTCTGATTAAAAGTAAACTCCAAAACCATCTTTGGTAGAAACTTAGCATTTGTACGCAGAGAAATCCAGTCTCTGTGGAAAATCAAATATGGCTCCTTACACATCAGGGCCTGAAGTTCAGAAATCCTTCGAGCAAAAATAATGGCAACTAAAAAGAGCACTTTCTAGGAAAGGTAGCGCAGGTCGCAACTAGTGGCCTGTTCAAAGGGAGGCAGAATGAGTTTCTCAAGAATGAAGTTCAGATCCCATGGAGGAACTGCGTTCCTGACCGGGGATTTCAGATGGAGAATTCCCTTCAGAAAGGTTTTGGAACCCTCCAGCTGGGCCAAGGTTTTGATATCCACTGGAGTGTGGTAGGCAGAAATGGTAGACAAGTGGACCTTCAGAGAAGAGCAACTAAGACCAAGGTCAGAGAGATGCAGCAGGTATTGCATGATCTGTGGGACAGGGCAAGAGTAAGGGTCCCAAATCCTTGGAGGATGCCCAGATGGAGAACCTCTTCCATTTCATGGCATACGTGGTTCTAGTGCATGGCTTCCGGGCATCCACAAGGACTTGTGCCATTCACGAAGATTAAGGGACTTGAGGCCCAGATGGACCAGGCTACCCTGATCCTGGGTCAACAGGTTCTGGCAGACGGAAGAGTAATCTGAGGCTCCACTCAGCTGCCGAGGCAGAGGGAACCATTCTTGGAGAGGCCAGTAAGGGGCTATGAGAATCATGCGAGCCCCTTCTTGCTGTAGTTTCAGAAGCACCCTCTGCAATAGCAGAAAGGGAGGGAAGGCATACAAGAATCTCCCTGTTCAAAGACACAGTGCATCTTGCCAGAAAACTACACCCAAGAACACTGGATGGGGAGGTGAACAGATCAGAGATCTGGACAATACCACCTATCGAAGAGGTCTTCGACTACTGATTGCCTCAGTTACCATTTGCCTGAACGCGGCAGTGTCTCCGCCAGGACGTTTTGAATGCCTGAGACATGCACTGCTGCGAGTTCTAGGCTATGCGGTTATTGCCCATTGCCACATGCGCAATGCTTCCCTGCAAAGAGGATATAACTGCGTGCCTCCCAGTTTGTTTAGGTACCAGACCACACACATTGTCGGTATGTACCAGGAGAGGCCCAGGAAGAAGAGGCTGAAATGTCCAAAGTGCGTATAGTACAGCCTGCATCTCTTGCGCACTGATGTGCAGAGATGGCTCCTGCCGAGGCCAGGATCCCTGTGTCCTGTGGTTGCCCAGATGAGTGCCCCAGCTGTGACCGGAAGCATCTGTTTTCTGGGCCTGAGCGGGCATCTGGAAAGGAACCCTTCTGGTGAGACTGGACAGATCCTGCCACCAAAGGAGGTCCTAACACATGGGGCTGGACACCAGGATCCTGTGATCCAGGTAGTCTGATTTCTGGTCCCACAGGACCCTTCAGGTCCACTGCATAATCCGCATGTGGAGCCTGGCCAGGGGCACAGTGGGAATAGCCACAGCCGTAACACCCAGAAGGCAGAATGGGCCATGGTCCATTGACTGGTTGCCACTTGGATGACCTGCTGACGCAAGGTTTCTGTCCAGTCCAAAGGGAGGAAAGCTCGACACTGAGCAGTATCCAGCACTGTCCCAATAAATGGTAGCACGTCAATACAGCTAGTCGATTACAGTGAATGAATTTCAGCGAGACATTCGGCGAGTACAATAGTGACTGCAGCAATATAGTGATGACACATTACAGCGATCCTCCCCAGTCAATGAGCAACTGAGAATATATTACAAATTCGGAAGGTTCGGGGGGCAGGGCCCCCCCGTGGGGAGTGCAGGGGCGCTGCCTCCTGCATTAACAGGTACACACTGCTTACAGGAGTGGCAGGGTTATTTAGGTGGTCCTTTGCTCAGTCCAGGAGTTCTGTTCCAATCAAGATGCTCACCTTGCAGAGTGGTGTAGGGGACAGGCTGGCGAGGGAGAGCTCCATTCAGGCAGCTAGTGTTTGAGCACCTGTGGAGGAGAGGGAGACAGGGAATATACTGTAAGAGGACAAAAAGATACGGGAGTACAGTACACGGTCACGGTATGACTATTTGCAGGGACTGGCCTACAATTTTCAATTGCAGGTGTAAATATGTGCTCTGAAAATGCATTTTCTGATATTCCTGATCGCTAAAATTGCACTCGCTGTAATACATTTGCTGTACTGTCATGGAACCCAATAAACTGAAGGCACTGGTAAGGTACAAGGTGGGATTTGGGGTAATTCACTGTGATTCTAACTTGCCTGAACAGGTTCAGGGTAGCGTCAGGGAAGCCACCAGGCTGTCCCAACAGTGCCAACAGGAGCCAGTCGTCAAGATACGGAAACACAAAAATCCCCAGGCAGCGTAAAGCCACTGCCACCACCACTACGCACTTGGTAAACCCTCTGGGTGCTGAGGAAAGACCAAAGGGGAGCGCCTTGAACTGCAAGTGTTCCCCCTGGAAGGTAAAGCGGAGGAAGCAGTGGTGGGAGGAAAAATTGGAATATTTAGGTATGCACCCCTGCATATCCAGTACACAAAGTCAATGTCCCTGGTGAAGTAGTGGCAACAGACCCAGTAAAGTCAGCATGCAATATTCTCTTGTACTCTACACGAACAGATTTAGCGTGCTGAGGTCCATAAATCGGACAGAGATCTCCAGTCTTTCTGGGGACCAGAAAGAAGTGTGAGTAATATCCCATTCCTTCCTGGGCCAGAAGAACTGGCTCTATGGCTGATTTTGTCAGAAAAGCCTGGATTTCCTCCCATAAGAAAAGAATGTGGCCTTTTGGGTAGTGACCGAGACCTGGAAGATTTGTTGGAGGTCGCTCTGTGAATTAGATGGTGTGGCCTTAAGCGACTAGCTGAAGGACAGAGTCTGTAGTGATAGCCTCCCACCAACCAGGTGGTTGGCAAATCTACCCCCTACAGATTCCTTCAGAGCTGGTGGCGGAGTGGGGTGTGGGGGAGCGTTGCCCGGCAGCCCACTGAGATTTGGTTGGAGGAGTGGCCGCTGCCAAAGGGGCCCGGCGTTTGTTCCAACGTCTGGCTGCTGCCTGTTCTGGCATTTTTGCCGGCAACGAAGTGGCTATTTTGTCTTGGTGTTCGAGCGATATACAGACTGGACAGAGCACAGAGCCTTGCCGCTGTCCTGAAGCTCAGTAATTACGTCTTTGATGTCACCCCCGGAAAGGACAGGTCCTCTGAAAGGGGACGTCCTGGATGGCCGACTGGACGTCTTGAGCCAATCTGGATACCCACAGCCAGGAATACCGGCACATGCCAATGGCTGTGGCGGTACTCCAAGCAGAGGAGTCTACCACATCGTATGTCGCTCTAAGGGAATGACAGCAGGAGATTTCAGCAGTCCTGACAGTCTGGGCGCTTCTGGTTTAGCCTTGGAATTGGGCAAAGTCTCGAATTCCGACTTCAACTGTCCCAAGATAGATTTCTGGTACACAATTATGTGTGCTGGGTAATTCGATGCTCTAAGGGCCAGTGTGGAGAAAGAAAACACCTCGTGTCCAAACTGGTCTATTTGCCTTGACTCCTTGTTTGGAGGAGAGGTGATCACGTGTTTAGGTTTAGCCGTACGGTCATGGGCTGCATTAAAACGACCACAGAGTCAGCTTTGGGATGGAAACTAAGGTGGTCTTTGCACTCAGGGGCTCAATACGGTCTGTTGGCCTTCTTGGCAATTGTGGCCACCAGCAAAGGCTGCTGCCACACCATGGATGCCAGGTCCTCATGTGGGGCAATCCACGGAGGAATGAACAGTGGGGACAAGGTCTGGCAGGTCCAGGTGTTCCACCAACCTCTTGCGTTGGGGGTCCCGAGCCTCAGTTTTCCACTTAGCCTCCTAAATCTTCTGGAGAATCTCCATAAAAGGAGGGGTCCTCCAGAGGAGACTTTGGGAAATCTTTGGGTTTTGGATCCTCCGGAGGTGGGGTATCAAAGCCCGAAGAAGAGTCAGACAACTGGCTTCTGTCTGGAGACAAGGCCCGTGGGAGCAGGGACTCCTGCAGGGAGACCGCAAGGCCCCTGCCATTACCAGCTACCCCAGCAGGACGCGAGGTCTGTCTTGAGGTAGGGGGACAATACTACACTGGAGAAAGGGATCTCTGCATAGGGTCTGTGCAGACCGGCATGGAAGCCACAGCTGGTTGTCGCCGGTCCAGCTCAGAGACCAACTGCGTCTTGGTTTCATTCCACCAAGACTGTAGTGTCTCCCTGAAGTCCATCTGAGGCCGAGGTGGTGGAAGGGGCTGGTAGACTGGTGGGTAAGCCTTGGAAAGGAAAACCCAGTGACTTATAGCCCAGCATCTGGTACTGGAAGCCCGGTGCACCATAGGGAGAATAGCCAGACGTGGTGTAACCTGGCATCTGATACTATGGTGAGGGGTAGTGAGGCACAGGGAAACCTGGCGTCGGAAGACCCGGCAAAGGGCCCAGATGGTGGAGCAGAGTGTCCTACCGGAAGCTCTGATGGTGGGTAACCAGGTGTACGCCCTGAAGGAGGGGCAGAGGGAACAGACAGCCCTGACTATGGAGTGAAGGGCCTGGTAACTTTAGGTCTGGCGCCAGATCTTCCTGAGGAGGCAGGGGAGCCTGCAGCGCAGTAGACCCTGGCTCTCAAAGGAGGTCTGGCATCAGGCATTACGGCCCTGGCACCAAGGTGGTGTCAGGCAGACGCCCCTCCAACTCCAGCTCGGAATGTACTGACAAGTCAGGAGTCTTCAGCAAGGGGCGAGGAGGAGGAGGATCTGGAGAGGGAGAATCCTCTGGGGGGGCTGCGGCAGAAACGGCAGCATGCGCTGATCCAGAGAATCAGTGTCGGGCCTGTTATCAGGGCCAGACGGAAGCACAGTGGCTGGGCTGACGCCAAAGGAGCTGGCATGTGGTTTATCAGCCTGGGCCAGACATTCATCAGCCGCGCCACCTAAGGTAGACCCTGGAGTTTTGAGGGGCCCAAGGGTGGAAGATCTCTCCAACACCAGAGGCACCAACCTGAACTGTGACAGCTCAGGTGGAGGGACCAAGGGCTGCTCCGTGGAAGCAGCAGCAGGCTTGGCTGGTGGAGCAATACCCGTGCCAATGGGAGGCCACTAGGTCGAGGGTGGGAAGGAGACCCATCCCAGTCCCAGTGCTTCTCCTTGTCAGTCTTATGGAAGTCTGAAGAACCCCACTCATAGAGTAGGACGATCCCTGCAGCTTCCACAGCTCTTTCTCCAGGGAAGCCATCTTCAGTTTAAGAATGTGGGCTTCCAGGGCCTGTTGGCGGAGTTTTCGTGTGGCCTGGTTGAAACTCTGGCAGGCCTCACAGTCCTCGTTCTTGTGCTCTGGCCACAGGCAGAAGAGACGAGGGAATGGCCACCCTTGCGAGGGAGCGGAGTACTGCAGGAATCGCACTTGTTCTTATGCAACTCTGAAGGCGTCTGAAAAGACATGCACGTAAAAAGACTCAACTTTCTACACTCTAAAGAAAATAAATTGAACAATGAAATACTCATCCAAAATGGCGGCTGACTGAAGCAGTGTTCTCCGCGAGGTCCGACGTGCTCAGGTTGACGGTGGGAAAGAACTGGAGGGCGGGCGTGGGGACCGCCCACTAGTGTCATGCTGACGTCAGTCATGCAACATCGGATGGGCAGTCCACCATCAAACACTGCTAGCTAAAGTTTTCTATGTGGTCCTAGTGCCTGACGGCTCTAGTCCTAATGGTAATTACCTACTGCAAGAGCCCTCTCGAAGTAAGATCCTTCATTAGAGCTCCCTAGACACAGTTAACATAAAAGCTCTACTACTGTAAAACTTGAGAAAATCATGTTGAATTAATGGTCCCGGAAACATCACTGTCGCATGGGACAGGAGGCACTGTAGGAACAAGAGCCACTGTAGAGAGTATGTGTGAAAAACCTTAAAATTATGGATATTAAAAAAAAAAATGCCAATATTGAGATCCCTAGGGGCCATAAAACCAACAAGTAAATTTGGAAAAATAAAGGCAAGGACTTACTAGGAGTACACCTACAATCACACACTGCACAATGTATTTTTTTTGTAAATTTTTACTTTAGGCAACACCAACAAAATGCAGATCTTCAGGATGTACAAGGATGGGAGGGCAACAGAGCACTGTGGCTGAAAGGAGATAAGATTCAAGGGAAATAGCAGGAAAAAAAAAACAACTACTTCACAGAATAAGAGTACACCTGAAACAGACTTCCAGAACATGTGTGGTGTCTGCCTACACCATTTCTACCTTCAAACATAAACCAGATACAAGTACCTGAAAAGAAAAAGGTATTCCTGCTGAGCTGTATGGGGAGAATTAACTCAATGGGCCAGTCATTCTTTCCCAAATGTGTATGCTCTGAAGCCTATGCAACCTTGTCATGTTATTATAAGCACTGCCTCAATCCCCAATACAGTCACAGTTAGAGTACCTGAGTGACTGCCTGGGGGTAATAAAAGCTAGACAGAAAGTGTAAGACCCCAAAAACAGAAGAAAAAAAAAAAAGGGCAAGGGGACCATTGCCCCATCCTTTCAAATTTTTTTTTTTTTGGGGGGGGGGCTTCATCTAAGCCCGAGTAGCTCATTAAATGTAGAGATTCCAGCACCATCATTACACTTTACTAGGGAATATACAGGTTTGATCACACATTTCATAAATGGTTCCATTCTGAAATACAGCTAAAAGGGCTGAAAACAAACCAGAAGCACTTATTTATAAGTAGGTCACTATGGCACATATGCTGCCACTACCTCAAGAAGTAAGCCCATATTAGGCCAGTTCCATATTCTGCATGGTGCAGATAAGAGTGCAAATACATATTTTGCTAATGGAACAGAATACTGAAAAATCATAAGGTTAAGGCCGCAACAGCATGCAAAATGCCCGGAAAAACGATGTAGTGAGGAGATCAGAAGGCACTCACGTTGTTTAACTCATTCAGGCCTAGATACGCCTGTAGGTGGCGTCTGAATGCACAGCCACTCAGGCCAATAACTCCTATAGACGTACTCAGCTGACTCACTCAGGCCAGGAAACGTCCCAGGAAGTCAGCAGTTTGTACCTAAATACTAAACAAACTGAATTGCTTAGAATTGATTGCATAGCACCGTTAGAAACGTAATTTTGTGCTGAACAATTCTGCTGCGATAGTTTGTGTCTATCATGTATACTTTAGCAGTTATTCGCATTTGTTTAAGGTATGGTGTGCATAGCTGACATTTGTCTCAAGCCTCACCTTGTGTAAATCTGAAAAAACGGTTTGGTATTTCAGCTAATATAAAATAAACAAATTGATTACAGTTGATTGCATAGCACCATTGGAAAGGTAATGTTGTGCTGAACAACTTTGCCACTCGTACTTTGAGTGTAGCACTTAAGGTTCAAGAGATATTCACATTTGGTTGTGGCATGCTGATTATGCTTAGAAAGGTCCAGGATGCAGTGCTAAGAGTATACAGGGCACAAGTGATGAAAGTTTCAAACCACTCGTGGTGTGAATGAGTTAATAGATACTACAGAAAAAGTTTCACGTCATCCATTATTGCTGATATAACTGACCTAAAAAAATGATAACTAACTTTTTCACACCAGTTAAGCAGTAAATACTGAAAAAGTGTGCAGAATTCAAGACTATGTTGCACAGGATTTAAAAAAATATGGTGCACAAAACAAATGTGTGCAAAGCAAGGACGCTCCATTCCAGTTCAGACTACAGTTCCATCTGGGATTTTCAAGATGTGCTCAAAAAAAAAAAAAAAAAAAAAAGGAGGGGGTGACCTAAAGGGCTGTCATATGTGTGTGCTTTGCTACTTGGTGTGGGGAGGCTTCTTAAGGGGAAAGTTGTTATGCATGTGAAAACACATGGGCATTGTGTAGCAAACTGAAAGGCAGCACTGCCTAAATAGAACCCCCAATACTAAAAAAAAAAAAAGGTCTGTCCTCCACCCCTCTCCCTTCCCCCACAGCCCAAGTACAAGACACAGCAACTATGGTATACAGCAAATGAATCCAATGCCTTCTGTCACATGCAATATTCTAGAACTACTAGGTATAACCACCCCCAGCCACATGGTACCAGGTAAAACATTTTTCCAGTAAAGGGGCAGACATTACCTCTGTGATACCAAACGGTATGTTGCCGACATACAGCCTTCTGGCCTGCCTGGTCATCTGGCTACCCACAACGGGAACTGGGGTCGGAGTCACAGCAAGCCCATCAGGGGTCATCGTGGGGAGCAGAGCTGTTGCAGGAATCTGACCAGCAGCTGGGGAGAGAAAAGAAACCAGGCATCAAATACAGAGCCGCACAAAGGAAAAACTGAAGAGCTTTCAAACAGCAACATTCCTTTTGCTCCTTAAGATCTGTAACACTTAATTCTACAATAATGATACAAATACAATCTACTCAACCTAATGTACCAGTGTAAGATAGCACTGCTGCCTCCTGCCTTCCCAGACTGTCTCTAAGCAACCACTTTCTGTGGGGCGCACAAAATCATTAGTCAGTGCAGTTCTTTCTACTACAAATTATGGCAAACTGGATCTCAGTATGAAAAAATCAATTGTTTTACTACACAGTTTCTAAACTAAAGATGAAACAGATCGGTCATTACTGGGGCTGTACCTTTGTCATTAAACTCATTCCACGATTTTGCCATTTTTATGAAAACTCAAAAACAGCACAGTTTCTGCAAATGGCAGAACCATAATTCTGCATCTCACTGCCACACTGTGCTTGGTCTCCAGTCAACCCCAGAGTGGTAGTCTAGCATTTGCCATAAACTCAGGTCTGGGAGGTGGCAGTGTCTCCCATTACTAGACGAGACAGACAATTATATGTCATGTACTTCCATGAAAATATCAAAATAGATAGTTTACTTAACACAATGTTTGAGCTACGTTCTATAACTTCCTAGAATTTCCAGGATTACAGTCATTTCCACCATGACAATACACCGCCGCCGCCCCCCCCCCCAAGTTTCTCACATATCTTCCATGATAAAAGACAGCCCTAGTAATCACTAACCAACATTGAAACAGCTTGAAACAGCTGCAGTGAAGCACAAAAGAACATCACGACAACCCAGAGGGAAATCTATACAATGTACTTTTTTTTTTTTTTTAATTTAAAATTAATAGGCCAGCCCGGTGGTGCAGAGGGCTGAGGTGCTGGATGCCTTACCTCGTGCTATGCCAGCAACCCATGTTCGGAAACGAGCACGGATTGGCAGGGAGAAGGACTGAGCATCCGAGGGACTGTTTTTTTTTGGGGACACCAGTGACTCCGCCTGACTGGCCTTAGCAGAGGCAGGGCCAGTGCGCAGACGCTGTAGAAGTGGGGCGGAGATGGGGCAGACACCTGGAGGAGCGCATGCGCACTTCCTCTGCCAACGTCACTGCATGCCCCACACACACAAAGGGAGAAAAAGGAAAAGCACAGCCTTGGTCGCACAGGATGATGCAGCCACCCGCCACAGGCCCCGAATCTGAATGGCACTCCCGGATCTAGATCCTGTTCGAGGTGAGTTGCGCTGGTGGGGCTCCACACCACCCTGCCACGGAGAGTAAACCGTGGGGGAAGCGGGGATACACTGCCTGATGTCAGGGTGCGGTGCTGGACGAGTGGATGAAGGACAGATGCCGACCAGGACCAGATGGAGAAATTGATAAAAATTAAATTAACTGATTCACATTATCAGTAAAAGCAAACCAATATGTTTTCAGCTATCTTTAAATAAAAATTAAATTATCTTTCCAAAGACCTGAAGCAAGTTCAAGAAAATGAATGCAAGTTGTAAGGGTACAAATATGAGTGGAATCCCACCAGGGGCTTCACATTGCTCAAAAAAAATCTCTGTATATGCCCCACAGAAAAACAAAAAATTAAAAGAGGTGCATCTTAATGGATAAGTAGCTGAGGCCCAAGTCTGAAAGATGAAGAAGGTACTCCAGCATGTATTTTACTGGTCACTCCAGGTAACGAGGTGCTGCCCATAAGCAAAAACAATTCCACTTCATGGCATAGGTGGCCCTGGTGGAAGGCTTTCTCGCTGCCACTAGTACCTCTGCCACTCTACTTGACACCTCCAATCTCTCCTCCGCTAAGACTGCAGGAACCAGGCATGCAAATGTAGAGGCTGTAGGGCTGGGTAAACACGCGTCCCCCACTTTTGGGAGAGCAAGTGAGAGGAGAGGGGCAACTGCACGGGAGGCTCCGTAGCTAGTTGCTGCTGCAGCGGGTACCAGATCTGTCAAGGCCAGAGAGGAGCTACCAGAATCATTCTGGCTTCCTCAGTCTGCAATTTGAGCAGGACACACTGAAGAGGGAAGGCATACAGAAGCCTCTCTGTCCAGGAGAGGGACAAATGCGTCTCACCAGAAAACACCAGGCCCTGGATCTCGCGAGCAGAAAATTAGCAGTTTGGCACTGTACGGGGACGCAAAGAGTTCCAACTCTGGTCGACCCCACCTTTTGAAGAGGTCTTCTGCCACCTTTTGATGCAACTCCCACTCATGGTTCAGAGATCAAGAGCGACTTAGTCAGCGAGAACATTCTGGACCCCTGGCACGTGAATCATCGTGATTTCCAGACCGTGTTCTACTGCCCAGTACCGCAGTCTCATGGCCTCTCTGCATAGGGGGTAGGAGGCATACCCCCGCCCCCCGCTTGTTTAGACAAAACACTACCGGGTATTGTCTGACTGGACTAGGAGTTGGCACCGTAGAGCTGGTCTTGAAAGCCTGCAGGGTATACAGTACAGCTCTCATCTCCAGAATATTGATGTGGAGACATTTCTGCCATGTTCCAAGAGCCCTTTGCTCAGTGCACATCCAGGTGGGCACCCCAGCTTAGACCTGAAGCATCCATAGAAAGGATCTGCAAAAGGTTCGACCTCTGGAAGGAAACCCCTACCTTGAGGTTGACCGGGCTTAACCACCAAAGAAGAGAACGATGGACCTACTCCAAAAATCAGAATAGGTTGATCCAGTTAGTCTACGCCCTGGTCCCACTGAACTGAGGTGCCACTGTAGAATCCTCATGTTCAGCCTTGCCAAGGGAACCGTGGCTATGGCAGTTTCCATATGCCCTAGTAGTAGCAGGATTACTTTCGCTGCAACTCTGAGGTCTGCACTTTGCAGGCAACTCCTCTCAGCCGTTCTGTTGTGTCTGCTGGCAGAAAGGCCATACCATGAATGGTGCCTAGGACCAATTCAGAGCGATGCCCAGGGACTGGAACATCAAGCCAGTCTCTTGCAAGGCACTGGTCAGCTGGTCTGACTGGGCAGAAATGAGACAGTCGTCCAGATAAAGGTAGACAAAGTGGTCCTTCCATCTCAGGGTCGCTGCCACCACTGCCAGACATTTGAAGACTCTTGGTGCTGACGAAAGGCCGAACAGAAGTACCTTGAATTGATGGTGCTGACCTTGAAAAAGGAAACGCAGGAACTTCCTGTGTGAGGGCAGGATTCTGATGTGCACGTACACATCCCTGCATATCTAGGGAGCATAGCCAGTCTCCTCGATGGATCATGGGAAAGAAGCTTGCCAGTGTTACCATTCTGAACCTCCGGTACTGAATATATTGGTTCAGCCGACTGAGATCCAGTATAGGGCGGAGGTCTCCAGTTTTCTTGGGAACCAGAAAGTAGTGTGAATAGAAGCCTTTTGCACTGTTGGGTGGGTGGAACCACCTGGATGGTCTTCTGTAGGAGGGCTTGTATCTCTGCTTTCAGAAGAAGGGCGCGGCTGAGCAAACAATGGGAAGGAATAGGAGGACTGTCCGGAGGACAGCTTAGGAACTCTAGGGAGTAACCCCTCTCTGTCTGAAGGACCCACTTGTCCAAGGTGATACTGGACCACCCTGACAGGTACAGGGAGAATCTCCCTCCTACCATCTCCCCCAACAAAATCTGAGTGTGGGGGGGAGGGACGGCAGGGAGTTGTGCTGTGTTTGGGGGTTGGGCAAGGTGATTCGGGGTGCCTTGGGATATTTGGGGCCATGGGTGCCAGTAGGGACAGGGTGGCCACATCTTTTGAAGGCTCCTTTGTTGTGGGGTTGCCTTTTTCCTTGTCCTTGGTTTCTACAAAAAGGACGGGAAGAGGGCAGTTCTGACTTGTACATCCTGTGCACCTCAGCTACCGCCTTAGTGTCCTGCAGCCCCAGGACGACTTTCTCTGCTTCCTGCCCAAAAAGGATGGAGCCCTGGAAGGAGGTATCCAGTATGGCATCCTGCAGGTCCTGGCAGAACCCTGATACTGAGCCAGGCATGCCTCCTCATACAACTACCCCGAGGCCACAACCCTGGCTGCCATATCTGCTGAATCGCAGGAGCACCTAAGCATGTGCTTGTCTATGTCCATGCCCGATTGGATGTGTGACATGAGCTCATTCTTGTCGGAATCTGGCTGAGCCTTCACCAGGTCCATGGTTTTCTCCCAAGGGAACTTCTGGTAAGTCACCATGTTGGCTAAAAAATTCAAAGAACGAATAGCCCCAGTGGCTGAGGTATAAACTTTTCACCCCATGTGGTCCAGCTTTTTTGGACTCTGGGTCTGGACACTCACGTTTAGGCTGGTAAGCTCTTCCATGAGCTGCCATGAGCAACATGGAAATCAGCTTTGGGATTCTCCCACATGAATGGTTCCCCTTTAGGAGTCCTGTACAGTCCCGTCCGCCTTTCTTGGTACTGCAGACATAGCGGAGGAGCACTGCCAGGTGAGCCTGGTAACATCCTGAAAAGGCTCCACCAAAGGTGGGATAATCAAGGGTTTAGGGTCCTTGGATCCCCAAAACTTTACCAAGCTGCGCCTCAGGGTCAAGCTCCTCAGTGTCCCACTGGCAGATAGTTTGAATGTGCCTCATATCAAGGAATGAGGGGTCGTGGGGGGCCGGGGAGAGAGAGACCTAGGTGAGTCTCCTGGACTAGGAGAGGATAGCGGAAGATCTTCCCCAGAAGAGTAATCGGATGAGGAGTCCCCTGCGTCCTCACCAGAGGATGACTGTGGATGACCGCTAGAAAAAGGCACAGATGACGAGTGCCTTCTCCTTCGTATGGGGCCAGGTGGCAGATGAGCACCCTCAGGCACCTGACCACCAACGGGCAGAGGCATTGTAGGGGTTTCCTTTGGGGAGGACTCGAGGCCTGTACAGTAAGTCCCCTTTTACACTGTTCCACCAGGCAGTAAACATCGGCTAGCAGCATGACCGGAGGTGTGGGCGTTGGATGAGGGGCCAGGTGCCAGGCCCTTAGGACTTTCAGGTGCGGGAGTCTGGTCTGGAGAGTCCGCCACAATATTATCATGCTGCGGGTCTGTCTCAGTGGCAGACCGGTCATCCAATCCGGAGTCCAGTTTCGACTGCAAGTAGTCTGGTGACTGGTCCCCGGGAGTAGGGGCAGATGCCTGATCTTTGGGGCCCCGGCCTCTTATCGGCCAGTGGGGCCCAGACCTGGACCAAGGGCGAGCTAGCCCGGCTAACGGGTTGCCTGTCGCCTGCGGGAGGCTTCCCCTTTGCAGGGGGCGGAGACATCCAGTTCCGGATGATCTCCTGAAGTCTGGAGTCGTCGTCCAAGTGTCTGCATTTGTCGGACGAACCACTAGACTTATGGCCCGTGTCCGAAGGCCTGCCTGAAGAAGTCGGTCCCTCTTGGGTCAACCCATGCGAAGGTTTGTGGGGTCGGTGGGTCAAGGGGAGCTGGGCGGACGAGCGCCCAGAAGACTCCTCCTTACCTTTTTCCAGGGATGAAGAGGACGTCTTCTTTAGAACAGTCCCAGAGGCAGCCAGAGGGACAGACCCTGACCTCCCGCCGGAGGCCGATGAAGAAGAGGCACTATGGGGGGGATTTAGGGCGGGACTCCGACCTGGCCCTATCTTTCTCCTGGTGATCGTGATGCTTCTCCCCCGTCCCCCATGACTTTTTTAGGGGGAGACTAGCGGGTGATGAAGAGCTGCATCCCAATGGAGATTTCTGCATGGCTGCCACCTGCTTCCCGAGAAGACAAGCCTTCAGGGCGTTGGCTCTTCTGATGCGGGTTTTACTATTAAATTTCTGGCAGTGCAGGCAATCGTCGGGCTGGTGGCTTGGGCCTAAGCAGATCAAGCAGGCCGCGTGGCCGTCCTTGGCTGGTATCTGCTTCCCGCACCAACACTTCGACTTGCGCCACGTGGAGGAAGGTGAAGACATGCAAATCTGTCGAATGATGTCAAAAAAAATTAAATCTTAGAGTTAGAAATAGTGAGGAAAAAGTATGGTCGACTGCAAAGACTGGGCATCCATGGAGCAGAGGTAAGCGGGTAGACAGCGGGAAAACAGATTGTGTCGGGGGACTGCCCCCTTTATACCATGTCTCACATTGGGCAGAGCAGTCTGCCACAGACTGCTAGCTAGAAGATTTTTCTGTGTGGTCCTAACGCCTGGCGGCCTTAGTCCTATTGGTATTACCTGCTGCAAGAGCTCCCCCTCGAAGTGAGATCCCAGAGTACAGTTATCTTTTGGGTGGGGAGCAGTTATCCATCTCTGTGGAGGAAAAAGATCTAGGGGTGGTGGTCACAGGGAATATGAATCACTCAGCATACTGTAGAAAAGCTGCAGCCATGGCCAATAAAATGCTGGGGTGCACTGTTGGGGGGGAGAATCACCTCCAGGAGGGAGGAAGTAAGCCTTCCACAGTTCAAATCATTGGGGAGGCCTCACTTGGAGTACTGCGTGCAATTCTGATGCCCTTATTTAAAGAAAGACATCAAGCTTTTGGAGAGGGTCCAGAGGCAGGCGACCAAGATCGGGGGATGAGAGAGAAACCCTATGAGGAGAGGTTCAGGGAGCTCAACATGTACTCCCCTGGAGGGCAGAAGGGACAAAGGCGATATGATTGAGACCTTTAAGTACCCGAAGGGTATAAATAGAGTTAGTACTGAGGGTATGTTTTGATTGAAGAGGGAGGGGATCACGAGAGGGCAGTCTGAAAATGGAGGGGGGTACGTTCAGGACAGAGATGAGGAGGCACTACTTCACGGAGAGGGTGGTGGTGGCGGCATGGAACGCGCTGCTGAAGGAGCTGATCTCCCTGAAAATCAGTGGGGAGTTTTAAAAAAAAAAAAAAAAGGGAGGTGGGATAGGGTCAAAGGCAGAATACAAGTCGGGAGTTGACCAGAGCGGGGAAAACTGCAGTTGTCTGAACTGTGAGCTGCACAACCACCAAGCAGACAGACCGTGAGACCTGTATCTGCTGGCATTTTCCTATGTTCGTATTCTACTTTATACTGCCTAGGTCTTCCAAGTGTTGTATAAATGTATGAGTGTACTTGCCCTCACCACTTTATGCTAGCTGAATTTGCCAGAATGTTGTACATGGATGCTGCCTGGCCTCATAGACAGCTTTTTCCTAGTGTGCTGCATGGTATTCTTGAGTCTCATTTGCTGTGCGTTACCTGGCCTCACTGCCCATCATCTGTATTGAACACTATGCATCATTTGGCCCTTACTTTACATTATCTAAATTAAAGTGCAGTGTGTGTTTTACCTGGTTTACTTATTTTTGTTCTGAGAAAACTGGGCTATGACATTCGGTTTTCAGCTACAGCCGGAGGCAAGGTAAGGGGCAGCAGCAAAACACTTTACAGAAATAACACTGAATTATACAAAAAATTACAAAAAGGCACAGGTTCATGAATTTCAGACTGAAAGAATACAATTTAGGCTCATCACCAATGCATTATACCCAACTCCATACTTATAAAACCTGAAACGGAGAAGAAAACTGGAAGAGTACAGTTACTTAAGAACTTACCGTAACAGTAGATCTTCGAGAGGAGCTCTTGTAGCAGGTAATACCATTAGGACCAAGGCCGCAGGCACTAGGACCCCTCGGAAGAACTTTCTAGCTACCAGTCTAGCGGGGGGGACCGCCCAACGTCGGAAGTGGTATAAATGGGACGGGCCCCCGGTGCCATCTCAGTTCCCCGCCAGAGACTGGGTTGGTAAATAATGGAGAACAGAGAAGGGACTCACTATAGAGAGAAAAAAAAAAAAATCAGAGGTACAAACTGACCTGGGGGACGGAGGGTGGGAAAGTCACCTGCTGCAAGAGCTCCTCTCGAAGATCTACTGTTACGGTAAGTTCTTATGTAACTGTACTATCTTGACTTCGAGGTGGAGCTCTTGCAGCAGGTAATACCATTAGGACAGAGTCCCGAGCAGTACCCAAAAAAAGGCCCAGATCAGAAGGGAGGAGGAATGACTGAGGGAACGAACCAGATAACTCATGAGAGCAGTCCCTGAAGAACAGCCAAACCAAAACCTGCTCTCCTCCTAGAGGCTATGTCCAGACTGTAGTGCCAAATGACAGTATGAACAGTGCTCCAGGTAGCTGCTGCACAAAGGTCCCCCCGCTGACATTCTTTAGAGGCGTAAAAGAGGTGGCAGTGGCCCTTAACAGAGCCCAGTAAGGGTTTCCCGTGGTGCTGATAACAGAAAGAAATGCAATTCACTAGCCACTTGGATAGTGTTTGCTTAGTGACAGGATTCAGTCTTATGTTTCGCAAACGCCACGAACAACTGGTCCGTGGTCCAGACAGAACAAGTCCAGTCCAAATAACAATGAAGGATTCTGTGAACATCCACAGTATGTAACAAGGCCTCCCCCCAGTTGGAGAACTCTGTATAGTAGTCCGGAAGTTAGACGTCCTGGTTCAGAGTCATGGCGGACACCATTTTCGCCAGAAATTTGAGATTTTTACAAAGCTGCACCCTATCCCTATGAAAAACAAGATAAGGCTCTTTGCACATCAGGGCCTGAAGCTCGGAAATCCTCTGGGCTGAAGTAATGGCAACTAAAAACGTCTTCCAAGAAAGAAGACAGCTCGCATGACATGCCTGGTTCAAAAGGAGGGAAGGTGAGCTTTTCTAAAACAAACAGGAGGTCCCACAGGGGGACCGGATCCCTCCGGGGGGTCTAATATGCAAGACCCCCCTGAGGAAGGTGTTGCAGTCGAGCTGTGCCAGAGTCCTTTCTCCAACCGCATGATACACAGAGACTGCGCAAAGATGCACCTTGATCGAGGAATAGCGAAGGCCTAGGTCAAAGAGGTGGAGTAGGTACTCTAGGACGAACGTGACAGAGCACTGGAAAGGATCCAGGGATTGGGCTGCCACCCAGAGACAGAATAGTTTCCACTTCAAGGCATAAGTGGCCCTGGTAGAGGGTTTTCTTGCTGCCATTAAAATCTCTGCCTCCCTCTGAGAAACTCCCAGTCTCTCCCTTGCTAAGGCGCAGGAGCCATGCGTGCAGGTAAAGGGATTGCAGGGACAGGTGGACCAGCGTCCCTTGATCCTGGGAGAGCAAGTGGGTGGAGAGGGGCAGCGGTATGGGGGGGTCCCGTGGTCAGCTGCTGAAGAAGCGGAAACCAAATCTGACGAGGCCAGAAAGGTGCTACCAAGATCATCCTGGCGCCTTCCAACTGCAGTTTGAGCAGTACTCTAAACTAGAGGGAAGGTATAAAGAAACCTCCCTGCCCAGGAGAGGAACAATGCGTCTCGCCAGAAAACACCAGGCTCTGGATCTAGCGAGCAGAAATTTGGTAGTCTGGCATTGTGCCGGGATGCAAAGAGGTCCAGCTCGGGACGACCCAATCTTACGAACAGGTCATCTGCTACATCCTGTCGCAACTCTCACTTGTGGTTCAGAGAACGAGAACGTCTCAGACTGTCGGACAGAACGTTCTGAATGCCTGGCATGTGGACCGCGACTAGGAACAGATCGCGTTTTATCACACAGTCCCAGATTCTCATGGCGCCTCTGCAAAGAAGATACGATCCCGTTCCTCCTTGCTTGTTCAGGTAAAAGACTACTAGGGTATTGTCTGACTGGATTATCAGAGGGCCCCAGGAGAGCCGATCCGGAAAGGCATACAAAACTGCCCTCGTCTCCAGCACGTTGATGTGGAGAGACCTTTCTGTGGCAGACCATGACCCTCTTGTCTGATGCTCGCGGAAGTGAGCACCCCAGTCTAGTCCAGAGGCATCTGTTGCAACAGCTTGTGTTGGACTTTGTCTCTGGAAAGGGAAACCCTGTTCTAGATGAGCTGGAACTTGCCACCAGCGAAGGGAACATCGGACCGCCTCCAAGATTCGGATGGGCTGGTCCAATTCAGAGGCCTGGTCCCATTGGACCATGACGTGCCACTGAAGAATTCTCATGTTGAGACGTGAGAAGGGTACCGTGGCTATGGCTGCTACCATATGGCCCAACAGCTGGAAGATTACTCTGGCAGGTATCTGATCTCCTGATTGGATCTTGGGAGCTAGAGATGAAAGGCGCAGGGAGAAAGGCCCTGCCTTGCAGAGTGTCGAGCACCGCTCCAATGTACTGAAGCCGTTGGGAGGGCTAGGGTTGGGATTTCGGCCCATTCAGCGAGACTCCGGGAGACTGGAAGAGATGTTCTGTTTCCCGCAGAGCGACTAGCTGTTCTGTGGGTGTGGAGATGAGAAAATCGTCAAGGTAGGGGTAGACAGAGTGGCCCCTTCTCAGCGTGGCTGCAACTACCGCAAGGCATTTCATAAAGACCCTTGGGGCTGACAAAAGGCCGAAGGGCAAGACCCTGAACTGGTAATGCTCGTCCCGGAACCAGAAGCACAGAACTTCCTGTGAGAAGGCAGGATCTTTATGTGCATGTAGGCGTCCTGCATGTCCAGGGAGCATAGTCAGTCCCCTTGATGGAGAGGAAACAGGCTCGCCAGGGTGAGCATCCGAAATCTTTTGTACAGAATGAATTCTTTCAGGTGGTTAAGGTCTAGAATTGTGTAGAGGTCTCCAGTTTACTTGGGCACCAAGAAAAAGTGGGAGTAAAAGCCTTTGCCTTGCTGGGATCTTGGGACTGGCTGGATGGCCGCCTTTTGCAAGAGAGAAAGAATCTATTGTTCCAGAAGAAGGGCATGTGCTGAGCAGTGGGATGCTACTGGAGGACTGTCTGGGGGGATGCTGAGAAATTCAATGGCGTAACCCCTCATTGTCTGCAGCACCCACTGGTCGGATGTAATGGTGAACATTTCTTGCAGGTAGAGGGAGAACTCCCACCCCACCCCCCATTTGGTCTCCCTCAGAGACTGATGACTGGGGTGGATACTGGGAGTCGCAGTCCTTTCCGGGGTGGCGGCTGGATGTCTGGGGGTTTTAGGCTGTTTGGGGCTTTAGCCTCCTGGTTGTGTGGGTTGGTTATGGTATTTAAAGCCTTTTCCTTGGTAGGGACGGCTTACAGGCGTGCTGAGGCTTGGGTTTGTACAGTTTGTGTACATCCTCGATTTTTTGTGCCCGAATCCTGGAGGCCGTTTATAATTCCTTCCACTTCCTGACCAAAGAGGACTGGTCCCTGGAAGGGTCCTGCCTAAAGGACGCTCGTAAACAGGCATGCCTGCGGAGACATACACCCAATGCTGCCGCTCAAGCAGTCATTTCAGCAGTGTCGTACGAGCATCTCAGGACGCGTTTGTCAACATCGAGCCCAGAATGGGCATAGGCCAGCAATTCCTTCTTCAAATCAGAATCAGACTGAGACTTGAGAAGCTCTATGGTCTTTTCCCAAACAGATTTCTGATATCTGACCATATGGGCCAAGACACTCAATGACCTGATGGCCCCAGTGGCAGGAGTACGCCTTCCGTCCCCAGTGGTCTAACTTTTTTGACTCTGTCTGGGGGTTGTGTATGGAGGTGTCTCAGTTGGGACTGCCTGCTGTGTGGCTGAAGTCAACACAGTCTAGTCCGCCTTCGGCTGTTCCGCCAGAAAGGGTTCCTCTTTGGGCAGTTTACAGAGGAAGTCCGCCTGGCATGGAACTGCTGGTGTGGACGAAAGTCTCTTCCAGACCAGATTTGCCATATCTTGGAAGGGCTCCATGAGCGGGGGGGGGGGAGACGAGAGGTTTTGGGTCCTTCACCCCCAAGAACTTTGCCAGACACTTCCTTTCTGGGTCGAGTTCTTCAGCGTCCCATTGATACAAGGTTTGTATGCGTCTCATAATATATGAAGGAACGTAGGATCGTCTGGAGGTGATCTGGGTGTGTCCTTAAGAGTCCGGCGATGGAGGTTTCAAGTCCTAGTCATCTGAGAAATCTAGTGTGGACTCTCCTGCCTCGTTCTCAGAAGTGGGGACGGAGCAGCCACTGGAGTCGGGGGCTGGGGAAGATTTTCCTTTTGCCTTTGGGTTCCAATGATCCCTCTCCTGCACCCGCATCTGGAATGGCAGCAGGAGGAGGGGGTGGAGGTGTAGCAACTGTATCAGGAGGCCTGTACAAGACGTCACCTTTGATAATGTTCCACCATGAATTACATAGTGCTCAGACATCCAATAAAGGGATGACTGGAGGAGGCGGCGGAGCCGACAGACCGGGCGTGCGCCCAGTACTGGGATCTCCACTGGGGAGGCTGCCCATGCTGTGTCTGGCTAAGGGGTTGGCTCCCTGGGAGAGCAGTCGCCCGATCCAGAGTCCAGAATGGCATTCTGCCTGATCCGACGACCGGTCGTCCTGCTGGATGTCAGACGGCTGGTCATCCTCTGCAGACTGCCTGTCAGGTGACTGCTCCTTCTAGGGTGAACGCCTGCTGTCTGACACAGACGTTTCGGCCAAGGGACGTCTGTCCTTTTTAGAAGTGATCGCTGAAGCCGGTGGGGGAAGCATCCACTGGCGAGGGACCTCCTGTCGCCCGTGGGAATCGTCTGGTTTCTTGCGTCTGTCAGAATCCCGTGGAGCTGCAGCCTTCTTTGGGCCTAACAGCAGGCGACTGTCCTTCCTGGACCATGCCCTGTGAAGACTTATGGGGCTGGAGAGCCAGGGGGACTAGAGCTTGGCCAGGTCCCGAGGACGAAGGCTGGTCCCTGGGCTTGGAGAAGGATGATCTGTGGGCACTAGTTGTGAAGAAAGGGGAATGGACCCTGACCTCCCGCCAGAGAAAGAAGCATGCCTGGAGGGAGACTTGTGGCAGGATTCTGACCAGGGCCTGTCCTTTGAGTATTTCCCCTGGGACTTCTCCCTATGGGGAGACCCCCTGCCGGGCGAAGACGAACTGGGACCAGACAGAGACTTTTGCATGGCAGCTACTTTCTGCTCGAGGAAGTAAGCCTTTAATGCTTTAGCCCTGTGGATCCTGGTATTGAACTTTTGGCAGTGATGGCAGTCAGGCCTGTGGTTGGGGCCTAGACAGATCAAGTAGGCCTCGTGGCTGTCCTTAGCCGGGATCTGTTTGCTACAATGGCACTTCAACTTCCGCTGAGGAGGTGAAGAAGACACGCACTGAATCTTGTTGAGAGAGAAAAAAGCAAAGACAAAATAAATATCTGAAGTCTACTTATCTGCGGTCGACAGCTAAGCGAGGCATCCGAGGAGCCGAACAACACGGGTTGACAACGGGAAAGTGAGATGGCGGTTGGGGACCGCCCCCTTTATACCACGTCAGACGTTGGCCATGCCCAACGTCAACAGTGGTCCCCCACTACAGACTGCTAGCTAGAAAGTTTTTCTGAGGGGGTCCTAGTGCCTGCAGCCCTAGTCCTAATGGTATTACCTGTTGCAAGAGCTCCACCTCGAAGTCAGATCTTATTGAATTTTAGACAATAGTCAGATTTGAATTTATTAAGTTTAAATACAGAGAACCTTTCTGCTGGTCTTGCTCATGAAGAAAAACACGTTACTCACCTGAAACAGTAGTTCTAGGAGTGGTATATGTTCATCACCACTCTTTGGCATGTCCCTTTCCCCTTTAAATCTGGCCGGAAGTCTTCCAGCTGGCACCTCCCACCCACCTGGGTGGTAAATACCTCGGCTCCACCCCATGACGCCAGATCTTAGCCCGCTGGAAGCAAGGTGGTGCGCCTAAAGCCAGGGAGATCAGGTGGGTGCATGTGGATGAACATATACCACTCCTAGAACTAGTGTTACAGGTGAGTAACCTGTTTTTCTAGGAGCCTGGATATGTTGTTCATCCACACTCTTTGGCAGACTCCTAGAGGTTCTCCGGAAGGAGGGAAGCAAGGCGCACACCCCCTACTTAGGAAACAGATTGGAGAACCGAGGCCCCACCCAAAACCAGCATCCCAACATGACTCAAGGTCGATGTGGTAATGGGTAATGAAGGTGTTTGCTGACTTCCAGGTAGCAGCCCGACAGATTTCCTGGATAGGGATGTCCCTGGAAGCAGCCACCGATGCAGCAGTATGGTGGGTAGAATGAGCTCTTATCCTCTGGGAGGCTCCTTGCCCGCCAACTCATAGCACAGACCTATGCATGATGTAATCCATCTTGCAATAGTCCGTTTGGCTGCAGGTCTGCCAGAAGCAGCTTCAGCGTAGGTGACAAACAGCTGGCAAACCTCTCCCCAAATTTCTGCCGCCCTCTCCTTGTAGTAGGAGAGAGCACGTCTATGGTCCAGGGTATGGAGCCTGTACTCTGCGTCTGAGGTGTAGTTAGGGTAATAAACCGTCAGAGTCAACACCTGGTTAAGGTGAAACTGACACCACCTTCAGAAGGAATTTCAGGTGGGGGCACAGGACAACTTTGTCCCTGTGAAAGACCAAATAAGGGGAGTCCACCGAAAGCTCCTGGAGCTCCCCTGTCCTCCTGGCTGACGTGACAGCTACCAGGAAGGCAGTCTTCCACGACAAATGTGAAAGCTCACACTTGTGCATGGGTTCGAATGGCTTGCCCATGAGCTTTGCCAAAACCAGCAAAAGATCCCACGGAGGTGGAGGTTCACGCACCGGAGGGGATATGTGATCCAAGCCTTTGAAAAAGAGCCAGACCACTGTCTCCTGTGCCAATGTTGACTGACCGGCCCGCGCCCGGTAAGGGGAAATGGCTGCCAGGTGCACCCCAAGGGTCAATTACCATAGATCCCCTTTTGAAAGAGACCAAAGGTAGTCTAAAATGTTAGCCACAGAGCAGGATAAGGGGTCCAGACTCTTACCCTGACACCAAATGGAAAAACTTTCCATTTGAAGGCATAACATTTCCTGGTCAATTCCGTACGAGATGCCACCACCACAGTGTAGATATCCTCAGAAAGACCCAGAGCCTAGAACTCTAGCTGCCCAGGTACCAGGCTGTGAGGTGCAGAGACTGAAGGTCCGGATGGAATACCTTCCCCTGGTTCAATGATACCAGGTCCAGCTGTGTACAAAGCCGCTCCAGGGCCCTGCAGCTGAGGCTGAGGAGATCTGGATATCAGAACTGGCGGGGCCAATCTGGGGCTACCAGGATCACCTTCGCCTCGTCCCTCCTCACCTTGAGTAACACCTTATGGATCAAGGGAAATGGAGGGAAGGCGTAGAGGAGGCCTTGGGTCCACGGCCTCGAGAAGGCATCCCCCTGCAGCAAGCCCTGCTGAGGGGGGCAGGCACGGTACAGCCTCAGCTTGGTGTTCCCTCTGGAAGCAAACAGGTCCACCAACGGTTTGCCCCAACGGGAGAACAGATTGTAAGCTACCTCCGGATAGAGAGATCACTCGTGGGATGTCTGGCCTATGCGGCTGAGAGCATCCGCCAGTTGGTTCAAGGCTCCTGCCACATGGATGGCAAGGAGATCCGCCTCCAACCGGCTGACAAGGGTCCAGATCCAGAGTGCCTCCTTGCACAGCAGACGGGAGTGCGTGCCGCCCTGTTTGTTGAGGTAGTACATGGTTGGTATTGTCAGTCTGGACTTGAATCACTTGACTCCAGAGCTGAGGAGCGAAAGCTGACAGTGCCAGTCTGACTGCTCTGAGCTCCAGCAGGTTGATGTGGCATCAGGACTCCTCAGGGTTCCAGAACTCGTGGGCTCTGTTGTCCCCCATGTGGGCTCCCCAGCCCATGAGAGAGGCATAGGTCGTGAGAACGACCGTCGGCTCGGGGCGGACAAACTGGATCCCTTCCTGCAGATGACCCGGGACAGTCCACCACTGGAGAATGTCCCACATCTTCTGGGTGACAGTGACCAGTAGGTCGAATTGACCCGGATGCTGAGTCCACTAAGCGGCCAGCTTCCACTGGAGGGGGCGCATGTGCAATCTGGCCCAACAGACCACTGAGGTGCACGCCGCCATTAACCCAGAAAGTGCAGGAAGTCCCGGGCAGGGCGCAAGAGCCCAACCAGAAATGATTGGGCAAAGGAAGAAAAAGCCTCCGCACTGTCCGCCGGGAGCCGAGCTCTGGCTTGACGAGAGTAGAGTTCTGCCTCGATAAAGCCCGTCACCTAAGAGGTCACGAGTTCCGACTTGGCCTCAATCAGGGGGCCTAATTGAGAACAGGTTCGGAGGGCCAGATCCCTGGACCTCTCCATCTCCTGCAGAGAAGAACCCACCAGGAGCCAATCATCGAGATAGGGGTATATTCAAACTCCTTGACGCCGTAGATGGGCTATCACCACTGCAATGTACTTGAAGACCCGAGGGGCCAATGACAGGCCGAACGGCATGGCTTGGAATTCGTACAGGGTCCCTTCCACCCTGAAGCGGAGGAACCACTGGTGGGACAGACGGATTGGGACGTGGAAAAACACGCCCTGCAGATCCAGAGATGGTATGATCCGATTCAGAGTTACCATCCGGAAGGTGCGAGACCTGAGATATTGATTCAGGTCGTGGAGATCTAGGATGAGGCGCCAACCCCCCCGTCCGCTTGGGCACCAGGAAGTACCTGGACACGAAGCCTGGCTCTCTAGGAGGATCCGGCACTGGAACTACCACCTCCTTGTGGAGGAGCCGAGCAATGTCGTCCCGAAGGGCCAAGTGCAAACTGAGATCCTTTCCTCCCGAAGGGAACGGGCTTGGCAGGGAGGGTACTGCTCGAATTCTATAGGCAGTCCCCGACCGACCACTTCCAGGACCCACCTGTCCAAAGTGATACTGGACCAGGCTGAAAGAAAGTGACGGAGCCGCCCCACCATGGGAGGACCCAGAACTGGTGTGACTGGTGTAGAAGTGGTCACCCCAGACCCGTCACTTGAGCAGGCTTAGAGGAGGAGGAGGTTCCTGGACCGGCACCTCTACCTCCTTTGTGGGGCTGTTGGGGACCCTGCTTGGGCCTGGAGCGCCAAGCTTGAGCCTACTGTTGCTGCTGACCTCCCTGGATGGAGGGCTGTCTAACCGCAGGAGAAGAGTGCCGGAAAGGCGGCTTCTTGCGCTTCTGCTGGTTCTTGCCCTAAGAACCCTTTGCAGAAGTGGCATCCAAGGTGGCACTGGACTGCTCTATGCGTTGTAGGTGACCTGCCACTCCCAGACCGAAGAGATCGGTGCCAAGGAAGGGCACTTTCAGCTAACTTGTGCTGAGTATCTGCCGGGAAAAAAGAACCTCAGCCAGGCCCTACAGTGAGTGGCCACTGCGGCTGCTAGTGAGCGGGCACAGGAATCTCCAATATCCAAGGCAGTCTGGAGCTGCTGTTTTGCAACAGCACGGCCCTGGTCACAGACCTGCTTAACCGTGGTCTGCATGTCCACTGGGAGATGAGGGAAGACTTCATCTAGCGACCCCAAGAGGGCATGAGAGAAGCGTGCCATGATCACTGTAAAACTGGCCTGACGAAGGCCCAAGGATGAGGTCGCATACACCTTCCAGGCAGAATGGTCCATATTCTTGGACTCCCTGTCCGGAGGGCGGTCAGTATCTGCTGAGCTACCCGTGCGTCTAAACACAGAGGCAGTCACAAGGCTCTCAGCCGAGGGATGATCTGTGAAACCCGCCAAGGACCCCATGGGTACAGTGTACTTGCAAGCCATGCGGGCAGATTGAGCCAGGCAAGAGGCAGGGCGCTGCTATAACTCACGGGCCGGGCCAACAATGGCTTCGGCCACTGGGAAGGCCTCCGCGGTATTCCCCCCTCTTAAGGATATCCATGAGAGGATATTCCGCCTTCTTTTGGATAGGCTCCAAGGGTATACCGGTTGACTCTGAAATAAGGCGGAGGATGCCCTGGAGAGAGGAAGGACCTTCCTCCAAGCCAGTCACTGACAACTCATCATCGGGGTGTGAGTGTAGACCAGTGGTATCAGAGTCCGAAGAGTTGGGATATAAGTGTCTCCCGCCTATGTCCCCTTCAATACGCCAAGGGCGACAGGGGACAACAGTGATGGACAGACGGGACAGGCTCGTATCTGTCCGGTCCTCTTTCGAGGAAGCTCCTCCCTGAGGCTGCTCAGGCAGTGGCTCCACCAAAATTGGTGGGGAGATCGGAACAGGCCAAACAGGAATGCGTGCCGGTCCTACTGGAGGAAGAACTGGAGTCTTCAGTTCCGGAGGGGTCGGCATCGGCCTAAGAGGCTGGGGCCAAGTAATGGTCGGTGTAGCTGCGGAGCCGGCTTATGAGCAGTCAGAATTAGCTGTTGCCACATAAGGTCCTCATAACACCAGAGTTTCCGTCAAAGTCTCTCCTTGTCCAAGGAGGATAAGAATCTGTGGCGACGCCTCCTCAGAGAATGTTTGTGATCTTTTTTCGGTTTTTCAACCGAAGGGGTCCTAGTCCTCGATCGAGACCGACAGGGTTGGCTTGTTCAATTGGGAGAGGCCGGAGTCTGAAAACCGAGGTTCCAGCTCTTATCCCTCAATAAGGATACCCAAGGGCTGGGTCTCCTCATCTGGGAAGGAAAGGATAGGTGTCCTCTCCAAAGAGTCGACCGGGGTCGGCGACAACGGCTCGATCGGGTTGAGAGAAATCTCGTCCGGTTCGGCCATTTCCTCGGCCTCAGTGCCTTGGCCTGACGGGAGGTCCGAGAAGCCGGCCGCCGAGAAAGTGATCTCAGCCGAGGCCAAGACCACAAGGTCCTGGGATTCAGACCTCTCAGTCCCAGGAACATCTTCACCGAGAAGACTTAGGGTCCTTGTCCCGTTTTCAAGGGCAGGAGGAGTGCATACCCAAGGGTGCCTCACCCCTGGTGGGGAGAGACTGGCACAGCTCCCAAAAGGATCCTGTGACGGTAGATCCAAGGTTTAGCGGCACAAAAAAGCCTCGGCTGGCCAAAGCTTGGGCAGCTTCTTCAAATGCCGCCATCTGGTCGAGCTGCTCTGCAGATCCCGCGGAAACCGCCCACCTTGCCTCCTTCGATTTCACCGTGGATTGGCGACCTCCAGTCTCCCCAGCTTAAGGCGCGCTTTTCGGTCGTCCAGGACATTTGGATGAAAGCCCAAGCTGATGGTGCACAAAGAGGTGTCATGCACGACACCCAAACAATAGACACATGAGAGGTGGGGATCGGTGCGCGACATTTTCTGTCCGCAGGGACACCGGCGAAACCCAGGGGACGACTTGTCCATGTCTGATGCGCTCGGATCGGAATCGTAAACTCGTATGAGTTTCAAAGAAAGCGACTGTTTTCACCGCAGTCGATTAGTATCCAGGGCCTACGATACTGCAGAAGTAGCACGAGGGAACCCGAATCTTCCAGCGGAAAGGAAGATCTGGCGTCACAGGGCGCAGCAGAGGTATTTACCACCCGGGTGGGTGGGAGGAGCCAGCTTGAAGACTTCCGGCCAGATTTAAAGGGGAAAGGGACATGCCAAAGAGTGTGGATGAACATATCCACACTCCTAGAAAAGCCACTTCATAGTGAAGACTGATACCTCTGTGGAATCAACAAAGTCAAAGAGTAGCAGCTTTCGGAAAAAAAGATGTGCAAGAACAAGGGGACACAATTTGAAGATGGGGTGGGGACGGCACAGGAGCAATGTGAGGAAGTATTTTTTCACAGAGAGTGTGGTGGATGCATGGAACAGTCTTCCTTAGGAGGTTGTGGGGTCTAAACCTCTGGGAGAATTTAAGAATGCATGGGACAGACGATAAGGCAATTTTTGTCGGGGTAGGAAGAAACAGGCTGTTGGTTAACTAGGATCTGCAGCTTATCCTGTAGGTAGGGAAATGGGCAGACTAGGTGGGCCAAGCTGTCCTCATCTGCAGTCAAAGTTTGTTTCTATGACTTGGGCTACCAATCAGGCCAGTGGGAAGCATGCTGCAACACGGATGCAGGAGCAGACATTGGTCCTGGTGTGGTGGACTGGGGTACTGCCACAGGACAATGCAAAGGCCTGCTGCCACAGCAACTCCTGCTGCGGGCCAGGGACCAAGCTCTCTTGCAGCTGGATGCTGTGCATGGGATAGTCAGAGGCATCTGCCAACGCCATATGGGGTGGGGGGGGACTGGGTGCCAGGCCATGTAAATGACTGCTGTAGCACTCTGGCCTTGTCCAGTGGAGATCCACATTGGCTCAAGTGATGGAGACTGGCGCACAGGACTAGGTAGTCGCCAGTATCAAGGCCTGAACTTAGGACAAGGCAGCAACTCTGAGGCCAAACAAATTGCCCCCCCCCCTTTTTTTTTTTAAACCTGTATTTGTCCTTACACAGTGGACAGCCAAGTATTGATCTTAATCCAAGATGTGAGGGAAACACTGCGGTATGAAAGCTGTCAATGCAGTCAAGTGGAAACCCATTTAAGGAATTTAAAAAAAAATCAAGACACTTCTATTCGAGGAAACAATTTACACTGATTGTAACTTACAATGCCTTTTTTGCTTCCAGTGTCAAGTTTTCAGGCTCTGTATAGACTATAAAAACTGATGAAACATTCTTTGTAAGTTTGTTACACCAAGACATTTGCATTTAAAATCCTGCCCCAGAAGTGGAGTCAGAGTTGTGCCTGGACTCAAATAGCATGACATTTCTCTTTCTGATTAGAGTACCATTATGTTTTTTAGCCAAATTTATAGGCTTATCATTTTTACCTTGCATCGCTTTATACTGCATGGGTGTGATGTGCTCAAAGCCAGGAGGTGGAACATCCCAATATTTGAGGATCTTCTTTTTCTTATCATGCCGAGGTGAACGACTGAAACAGAAAAACAATGACTGTTTAGTGCCCCTGGTTTGGAGCCAAATGATACAAACTCCAATTCTTATTGGGTTCCTCCCAGAAATTACATTTAAAGGCATGTATTTTACCAGGATGAAGCTAAATAAGTGGCACCATGGAGCAACTCATCAGCTGATCTGTGTGTTTCTCCTCTAATATTTGTGGCTTACAGCAATGTTTTAATAATTTTTAGTTCAAACAGTACATACAATGTCTCTTACTGACGTACTGGCCCCTCCACCCAGTCAAAACCAAGCACAAAGGGAATCGGCAGATTTATCCACATCCAACTCCACAAGTATTGCACACAGACAATTCATCTCCACATCCCTATCCTAACCCGGCATCTCTATGGCGCATTTATTTATTTATTTTTTTTATATAAACATGGCTAGGCCGCAGGTCCTGTTCTAATTGGACCACAGATTAATTCTCAATCTACGGTTGCCCTCCAGAGCGAGCGCATTAGTCATATCGGGAGTGCGCTCTGGAGGATTCCCCGCTATATGTAGCGCTGTGTCCGGGGGCCCAGGGCTATCGGCAGCTCATCAGCAGTTTAAGGAATACGGGCCCCAGTCCACCTAACTGGAAGTCACCCCCGCCTAATAGACACACATTTCACACGTCAGTACCACAGATCAATAACCTTGTAGTCAGATTCCATAGGTTGACAGGAGTTGCCTGCAGCGTGACAGAGGAACAAGCAGTGACAAGGCATCCACGGAGATCGGAAATAAGTGCCCCATGGCAGTCACAACACATCCGGCGGTGGGAGAAGGCAAGAGCAACCTCAGGGATCTGTCCTGCCTGACACGGAACTACCGCAGATCGGTTAGCTTGTAGTCGGCAGGACAAGCAGATTGTGGTGCACATATAAACTGATCTTGCTAGGGATTCAACGGATCGATAGTGCTGACATAGAAGCACTGCGCCCCTTGAACGGAAAGTCGGCACAGCAGAGCAGTCAGTCTTCTGGTCAACCAAACAACAGACTTCCATGGTAGAAAGTCAACTGCTCCCGCTTGCTGTTTCAGGGATTGCGCTTGCCAAGTTACAAGCACATTAACACAAGAATGTGGGTTTACTTGAGAATTGATCCACGCCTGGGTGGTGATCCCAAGTAAAGCATCCTTGCCCTCAGCAGGTACATAAAAATCAAGGAGATGGCTATACAGTCAACTCTCCCAGTATCCTTATCCTAACAAAGTATACAGAATTAGGACATTATACATTAACTTCTCCCAGCACCTTACCCTAATCAGGTACATGTCTCCCAGG
The DNA here is from genome assembly GCA_016271365.2 of Neoceratodus forsteri. NCBI lineage: Eukaryota > Metazoa > Chordata > Ceratodontiformes > Ceratodontidae > Neoceratodus > Neoceratodus forsteri. The sequence goes on along the minus strand of CM057449.1, from coordinate 171,163,581 downwards.
ACTTTACCCTAATCAGGTACATCGACAAACACAGCCAACTCTCAAAGAATCACCCACCTAACATATATGTGAATTTGCACAAGCAAGCATTACTACATGTAGTGGGAGGCTGTGCTTTAATAACAGAGACTAGATGGGTTGAAGTCACAAAGTGAAGCAGAGTGGCGTCATGAACACTGAATTGGGTTACTGCGCTACTAAAATGAGGATGTTGGGACTTTAACACTTCCTGCTGTGCCAACCAGCTGGTACACTGGCCGGTAAGGCTAGTGCTCATGGCGCTGGCAATCTTGGTTTGGGAACAAGCTCGGGTCAGAGGCTTGGGCATCCCTGTACACCGCAGAGGGAGGGCAGATGCCTTCACTGCAGTGCTGCCACCTGGGTGACCACAGGTGCTAGCACAGCATTAGGCAGGGGGGGGTGGAAGTCAACCAACCAGCACATGGCCAGTGCACTGTTGTGCATGCCTCTGTACTCCACATCTAGCATGCAGACATCCCAGAGGACTAAAGAAACGTGGCTAAAATGAGCTCAACACCCACAACGTTATGTTCCTGTATGTCAGGGCCCTGGTATAAACCCCTCCCTACCTTGTCCGGGGTAGAACCATGGCTCTGTGGAGCACTGAAATCGAAAGCAAGAGTACAGTGACTCTGGTGTGCCTTGCCAGCTCCTGAGGCAAGTGCTGGAGACGAGAAAAGGGCACAATGAGTTGAATAAAATATGCTGGTATCTTCCCAAAATAAAACTGGGTATGCATAGCGAATCAGGGCAAAGATTTATATACTGCAGACTTCAGAGTATCCCAGTCATTATAAAGGTACCAGCTGGCGGTAGGATACCCAATTCAGTGATCAGCTGACTGACTCATCACCTGAAGGGCCTTCAGTCCATCTGCTTTAGAACCAATACTGCTACAAAGAAGCCTAAACGTAAATGTGTATCAGCACGAACTAGCACACTGCTGCAGTCACCAAGAAGTGCCAAACCAGGTGTATAATGCTAACTGGTAGAAGATTTACACACTGCTGCCCCCAAAATTACATGCATGAATAGCACAAAGTTGACTTTCCTGGCACCAATATATCAAACCTAACCAGCTACATATGCAAGTCAGGGACTGTGGACAAGAAAAGGTCAGTTACTTACCAGTAACAGCACTACAAGGATCATCTCCACAGAGCCATAATTACACTGGGCTGTATGCAGTCACGAATCAGGACCTCAGACTCCCAAATCAATAGGCTTCATGTAGGTCACTGGCAAATGTCACCTATATAACATGTGCGGTCCCAATCTACTTAGTTTCCCTCGATTTGAACATTCAGACAACATCCAGCAATGACAAGAGTCATCCTCACCAATTATGCAGAGTGGTAAGGGGAGTAAGCAAAAGAGCAAGCACTTCCCACCACAAAAACAGCTCGGGTACCAGAAAAAAAAAATGACACCTTAGTAATTATGTTTCTTCTAATGGAGTCTTGCTGAATTCTGAATATTGCAGTTAGCCCCATCACTGGAACAGCCCCAGAGAGTAGAGGGTTAAATTCTATGCAGAGCATAGAATGTTGAGCTTGAGCTTGGTTCAAACCTCTGTCTGCTGCACTCTGAAGTGTAACCGTCAGACTCTTATGAACCAATACGAACTATGTGGAAATTGTAAAATTTTTACTAGCCAAATGGCAACCAAATATTTTGGATCCCCAAAAGACTCAAGTCAAGAAATCCTAAATCAAAAACCAGGTAGTGAACAAATCAAGACTATTAAATTAACAACCTATTCCCCCCTCTGAAAAGGTGGAATGCCCAAATGCACTCCTGGGGTGCAACACTGCACCTGCCAGCTGACCTCACAAAAATAAGTTCCGAGAGGGGAGGCATGGAGGGAAGTCAGAATACAGCAAGACTCAATTAGAAGAAACATAATTACAAGAAGAGTAATTTTTTCTTCAAACATGAAGTCTTGCTGTATTCGGACTATTGCAGACTACCAAGCAGTACCTCCATGGAGGAGGGATTCGAACCTATTTTGGGAACAGGCTCTGCAGTACTGCTGCACCAAACCGAGCATCACTCCTAGCCTGGATATCCAGGGAGTAATGCTTGGTGAACATATGGACCGTCTTCCAGGTGGCTGCTTTGCATATCTCTAGTAAAGGAATATCCCTGGCAGCAGCCAGAGAAGCAGCTGTACCTCTAGTCTAATGAGCCCTCAGGCCTGAGGGTGGTATTTTGCCTAGCTTTTCATAGCAGAATTTTTATACAAGAGACAATCCACCTGGCAACAGTTCTTAGTGGCACGTTTGCCCTTTCCCACCTCTCCATAACTGAGGAACTGGAGAGAGTCAAACCTGTATGCCTTAGTACACTCAATGTAGTAGCTAAGGGCTCTTTTAACATCCAAACTGTGTAAGTTTCTCTCCTGAAGAATGATCAGTGAAGAACACAAGGAAAGACGTGGATTGGTTCAAATGAAAGTCTGAAACCACTTTAGGTAAGAACCTCCTATTGGTTCTAAGGACCACCTTATCTCTATGCAAAGAGATAAAAATCAGGCTCCACTGACAGAGCCTGTAATTCATTGAAAGGTCTGGCAGAGGTAATAGCTACCAGGAACATATTTTTCCAAGTCAAGTACTTAAGCTCTGCTGAAGATAAAGGCTCAAAGGGTAGTTGCATAAGCTGAGCAATGCAGACATTAAGGTCCCAAGCAGGAGTAGAATCCCTAAAGGGGGGTATTGGTATGAAGCAATCCCTTGAAAAATTTACAGAAAACAGGATGAGATGCCAGTGAGGAGGGCTTTCCCACTGACGAAAAAAAAAGCAGAAACAGCTGACAAGTGTACCTTGAGAGTAGCTGGTCTGAGGCCTAGGCCATTGAGATGAACCATGTAACACAGAACTGTAGACAATTCATCAGTGTCTGGGAATATATGCTTCTTGGAACACCAAATACTAAATCTTTTCCATTTGGAGTTGTACGTTTTTCTGGTGGCAGGTTTTCAAGGGGCTTTGAGAATATCCAGAACCACTTGAGACAGATGCAAATTTGCATACTCTAACTCTTCAAGAGCCATGCCTTGAGATTGAGAGACCGAAGGTTGGGATACCGAACCCTCCCCTGAGAGGAGGTCAACAGGCTGCAATTCCTGGGAAGAGACAGGGGAAGATGGACTGCTAGGGACAGCAACAGAGGATACCAAGGCTGCCTGGCCCAGTCTGGAGCAATCAGGATCACTTTGCAGGATTGTGACCTTATCTTGACCGGGACCTTGAACAGTAGAGAAAAAGGAGGGAAGGCATATAGAAATGTTCCTTCCCAATTCAGAATCAGAGCATCCAGAGGGACTAAGCCCAAGACTGGGGGTCTGCAACACAATAGAGGAAGTTGGCGATTGTCTGGGGCTGCAAAGAGATCTCTGGAGTGCCCCACCTTGAAAAAAAGTCACTTCTAACACTAGGGGATCCAGGGACCATTCGTGATGACCCTGGAAAATCCTGCTCAATGCATCTGCTAGCACACTGTCCTTCCCTGGAAAGTGGACTGCTACCAGAGAAGTCTATAGAGAATAAGACAGGGACCATAGAAACATAGAAGTTGACGGCAGATAAGGACCGCAAGGCCCATCCAGTCTGCCCATTTCTTTTTTTTTACCTTATAAATGTGCCATCGGCCTTTGCTCTGTCAGTGGCCTATCTATTCATAGTCATTTGTATTGCTCCCTTATGCCTATCCATGCCTGTTTGAAGCCCTGCACTGTATTCATAGCCACCACTTCTGTGGTAAGCCATTCCATGCATCCACCACCCTTTGTGAAAAGAATTTCCTCACATTCCCCTTAATCGGCCTCCCTCTAATCTCATGCTGTGTCCTCTTGTGCTATTTTTCTTATATTTAAACATGTTAGACTCTTTCACCTTGTTTATGCCCTTAAGGTGTTTGAATGCCTCGATCATATCACCTCTCTCCCTCCTTTGCTCAAGGGTATACATATTGAGCTCCGTTAATCTGTCCTCATATGTCTTCTGATGCAGTCCCTGCACCATTTTGGTTGCCCTTGTCTGGACTGCCTCAATTTGGTTAACGACCTTGTGAAGGTGTGGCCTCCAATACTGCACGCAGTACTCCAGATGGGGCCTAACCAGTGTCTTGTACAGAGGGATTACCTCCTCTTACGACTTATGATACCCTATACACCTAACACCCCCTAGCCTTACCTACTGCTTTAGAGGTCTGCTTGGATGATTTTAGGTCATCAGTGATGATGATGCCCAAGTCTCTTTCTTCCTTTGTGACTGCAAGCAACTCCCTCCCAGCCTATAGGTGGCTCGGGTTTCTCTTCCCTATGTGCATGATTTTGCACTTCTTACATTAATCCCAGTTGCCACTCTTCTTACCATTCTGCTAGTTTATCAGATCTCTTCTCATTCTGCCCACCCCAACTGGATCATCTACTCTGTTGCAGATCTTGGTGTCATCTGCAAACAGACAAGCCTTACCTCTAGTCCATCTGCAGGTCACTAATGAAGATGTTGAAGAGGACTGGCCCCAGGACTGATCCCTAGAGGTACCCACTTGTGACTTGCATCTCTTCTGACTGTATACCATTTACCACCACTCTCTGTTTTCTGCCCGTCAACCAGTTTGCCACCCAGTTGACCAACTTCTGACCCACCCCGAGCCTACCCAGCTTATTTATCAATCTTCTATGTGGAACAGTGTCAAAAGCTTTGCTGAAGTCAAAGTAGGCGACATCAACTGCTCCCCCTTGGTCCACCACTCTGGTTACCCAGTCAAAGAAATCTATGAGATTAGTTTGACAGGACCTTCCTTTTGTAAACCCATGCTGTCTTGGATCCTGTGCCCTATGGATTCCAGGTGTTGCACTATCCTTTCCTTAAGGAGTGCCTCCATAATCTTGCCCACTACTGAGGTAAGACTGACCGGTCTGTAGTTCCCGCCTCCTCCCTGCTACCACTCTTGTGGGTGGGATCACATGAGCCCTTCTCCAGTCTTCTGGGACCTCTCCTGTGCTCAGAGACTCACTAAACAATTCTGCTAATGGCTCTGCTAGTTCCCCTTTAGCTCCTAAGTACCCTGGGATGTTGCCATCAGGTCCCATTGCCTTATCCACCTGAGCTTAGCAAGCTCTTGTAGGACCCTTTCTTTTGTGCAGGAGTAGTGCTCACCTCCCTCCCCTGTGTCCATGATGCTGAGCTGTGGGCCTGCCCTACCTTCTCTTCAGTAAATACTGAGCAAAGTATCTATTTAGGATAGATGCCTTTACAGGTCCTCCTCCTCACTGCTCCTTTTCTCCATTAAGCTACAATACCCCTCTGGACTTTCTCCTTTCACTAATGTATCTATAGAAAGTCTTGTCACCTTCTTTTACTGTTTGTGCTAGTGTTTCCTCAGTTTGGAACTTTGCCTGCCTTACTGCCTTACCTGCTTCCTTAGGGCAGTTTGGTATGCCTCCCTATCTTCATCCCGCTGTGTTCCCTTATATTTCCTGAAGGCCAGCCTTTTGGCTCTGACCTTTTCTGCTACTGTATTTCAGAACCAAAGTGGTTTCCTTCTTCTTTGCACTTCCTTTTCTGTCTAACACAATGGGGTGTTGCTTCAAGTATTGCATCCTTAATGCTTGCCCACTTTGCCTGTACCCCCTCACCTGTGTCTCTTTTTGCCAGGGCTAGCTTAACTCTGTTGGCCATCTCATCAAAGTCAGCTCCTCTGAAGTCCCATATTTTTGCCTTGGAATGGGATGATTTAGATGTAGTATCCAAATTGAACCATACCATGTGATGGTCACTAGCTCTTAGGTGACCTACCTGAGATCTGTGATCCCTTCTTTGTTAGTCAGTACTAGATCTAGGATAGCCCTGTCTCTTGTGGGTTGCTGTACCAGTTGTTTGAGGCCCCCCTGCAGGGAATCCACTATGAGTCTAGTTCTGGCAGATGTTCCTGCTGGTATTGACCAATCTGTATCCGGCATGTTGAAGTCTCCCATTATCAGAACCTCCCTTTAGCTGTCATGTTTGTATATCTTCTAACAGTAATGTGTCTATGTCCTCCCCCTGGTCTGGGGGCCTGTAGACAACCCCAGTTCTTATGGCTGTCCCATTTCCTGTTTGCAGGGTGACCCACAGTTCTTCTGGCTCCTTATGTGTATTCTGAATTTCTGTAGCTTTGATATTTTCATTAACATACAGGGCCCTCCTCCCCCTTTTGCACCTCTGTCTCTTCTGAACAATACATAGCCAGGTACTGAAGTCTCCCAAGTGTGGTTACTGGTAAACCACGTCTCACTAATTGCTACTATGTCCAGTTTAGCCTCTGACATTATTGCCTGCAGGTCTGGGATCTTATTTCCCAGGCTGTGAGCATTGTGTGCATGATTTCCATTGGCCAGATTTTGGGTGTGTTAGTTGTTGGGTGAGTTTGGCAGTACCTGTGCGTCGTTATGGGGAGACCAACCTTTTTCTTACCTGGTGATGCAAATGAACTGCAAACATGCTGAATTCCTGTTTGACCACTAGCTGAGGGAGGGTGTTCTTCCCATTCGGCGTATGGGGTGCTGCACCCTCTCCCATTGCTAGTTTAAATATTCTCCAAAGGCGTCAAACTTCTGCCCCAATGCACTGACTCCCTCTTTAGTCAGATGCAGTCCATCAAATTAAAGAACTTTCACTCCCAGAACTGTTGCCAGTTCCTACAAATCTGTGTCCTTTTCCTGGCACCAACCCTTGAGCCACGTGTTTAGCTCCCCTATCTCCCCTTCTCTGACCTTCCGTCCATCTGCTCCCCTCTCCCAGACTGGCAGGATCTCAGAGAAGGAGATGCCGGACGAAATAGATGATAGTTTGTCACCCAGCCTAGTCAGGTGTTCCTTGGTCTCCACAACTGACCAGCTGGCAAGATTAGTCCCTATGTGTACTAGGACATCAATGTTTTCTCCTGCTTTGTGAACAATTTTAGCAATGCGGTCAGTGTCTCTCCATGCTGATGTACCTGGGAGACATCTGACCATCACCCCTGGCTGGAGATGGGTATCAACTCCCCGAATCATGGAGTCTCCTATGATCATAAGTTTTTTGGATTTCCTTTGTGCTTGTTTTGTTTTGGTTCCTGATTTGGGTGTTTTGTGTTGTGCTAGCTCCTGTGCCGCAGTGTCCTGCTCTACAGTGTCTTCTGCCTCTTTATTTGATTTCAGAGATAGAGGCAGATACCTGTTTGTAGTGTTTATATGGTTTTGGAGGTAATGTGTTGGAGAGCAGAGGTGATGGGGCACCCGATTTGCTCCTCCTAACCACCTGCCAACCTCCTGGACCAACTACCCTCTGCGGTCGAGGTTTTTCTGTTGGATGCTGGGGAAATGGCGGGTGGTTCTTATAATGTATTTCCTCTTCAATATGAAATCTGAGGCGTGCAATCTCTGCCCATGCTGCCCGTCTCAGCCATAATCTCATGGCTTCCGTGCACAAGGCCGTAGACAGAGTGCCTCCCTGCTCGTTGATATACCACATGGGGGTGGTGGTGTCAGACCTGAACCACCTTGTTCTGTACTGACAGAGAGAAGGTTTGCGGGGCCAGATAAACCGCCCTGAGTTCCAGGAGGTTGATGTGGAGAAGAGACTCCCGAGAGGACCACACTCCCTGGGCTGTGAGAGTCCCCAGGTGGGCTCCCCACCCCAGAAGAGAAGCAAATGAGACTGAGTGATGAATGGAACTCCTTGCCCGAGGTTGTCCTGATCCTGCCACCATTGGAGAGCCTGGATCAGGGTCTGAGTTACTGGAATTAGTTTGGTTAAAGGATCTTTTTTCTGAGACCAAAAAGCCCTCAGATGAAACAATGCCTCTCATCTCAAATCTGGCCCCTTGGACCACTGCAGTGGAAGCTGCCATGTGGCCCAGAAGCTGAAGGAAGTGCCTTGCTGGTCGGAAACAGAAGGTGGAAGGAGGTAGTCAGCTCTATAATAGCCCTTACTCTTTCCAGGGGAAGAAAAGCTCTTGCTTTGACAGTATCCAGCTCTACCCCTATGAAAGTGAGAAGCTGTACAGGCTCGAGAACTGACTTGGGAAGATTGAGAAGAAATCCTAGAGAAGTGAGCACTTCCTGGGTCACTTGTAGATCTGACTTGACTTGGTCTGGAGACTGACCCACAATGAGCCAATCATCCAGGTATGGGAATATGGAAATATTCTTCTTAGAAAGGCCACTACTACTGCTAGGCATTTTGTAAACTTGGAGCTGATGTTAGACCGAAGGGCATTGCTTTGAACTAGTAATGGCCTGAAGGCAATTTGAACCCGAGGTACTTTCTGTGGGAGCACCTGATGGGAATGTGCAAGTAGGCATCTTTTAGGTCCAGGGAGGCTAGCCTGGCCTTAGAGAGGGAAGGATTATTCCCAAAGTCACCATTTTGAACTCTGGTTTTAAAAGGGGTTTGTTCAGGTATCTTACGTCTAAGATGGGTCGCCACTCTCCCGTCTTTCTCAGGGTAAGGAAATACCTGGAGTACAGACCTCTGCACCTGTGTAGTGTAGGAACCCTCTCTATGGCCCTTATGGCCAGCAGAGATGAAACCTCTGCCTCTAGGGCAATGGTTTCGGAGATGCTTGCAGGTGGAAAGGATCAGACTCTCAGCTTTGGGAATTTTTTTGAAGCCGAGAACCAGCCCCTGGCTTACTACCTCCAGGACCCACTTGTCTAAGGTAACAGACTTCCAGTCCTGGAAGTAGTATGTCAGCTTGCCTCCTACAGAGATGGAGTCGACCCGGGCTGACAAATCAGGGTGTCTGCTTGGCAGGAGCCTTAGGCTGAGGGATGGATGCAGCACTGCTCATCCCCCTTATGCCTCTCCCTCTGAAGAACCCCCCTCTGAGAAAAAGGAGAGGTGGCTTGTGCTTGGTAGAAAGGCCTATGAAAATTTTTGCCCTGCCCCTAGCCTGCTGCCTGAGGAGTTTCCTGCCTTTCCTTGGCCTGTGCACTCCTGTAGGTGGTCCTATATTCATCCATCTTTTCCATGTAATTCTCTATCTGCTCCCCAAACAGAGAATTACCCACCACAGGGAAAACCATGGCCTTTGCCTGGATGTCCTGTGAAAGACAAGTACATCTGAGCCAAGCCATCCTCTGAACAGCCACAGATGTAGCCATGACTCGTGATGACATCTTTGGAGTCCACAGCAGCATGAAATTGTACCTTTGATGCCTCAATTCCATCAGCAGCCACCTCCTCCAGCTCCTTGGCAAGCTGGGGGAAGCCTGCTTAGCCAGTGCCAGTACAGTGTCCCACCTGGACTTCTGGTACCTGGCTGTATAGGCCATGTAATTAAGCCTGTCTGAGTCCCAAGGAGGATGCCATGTACTGTTTCTTTGCCATGGCATCCAGCTTTCTGGAGTCTATCTGGGGGGTGTGAAGCCAAGGGTTTGTTAGCCTCATCACAGGCTGCAGCCTGCACAACCCCAACATGGCTGCATTGCTGGTACAAATACTCTGTACCAGAGCCTGATAAAGTGTACCTCTTGCCCACCCTTCTGTCAACAGGAGATAAAGAATTTGGAGTCTTTAAAAGTTTGTGTCCTTTTCCCAAAGGACTTAAGTGGAATAGACAGCCTCTTGGACTCTGGGATGTCCATCATCTCCACATAATCAGGCTCCTCTTGTTCCTCCACAGCTTCTTCCACAAGGAGCTGGAGGGTTTCTGCCACTTTTCTGTAAAACAAAGTGGGAAGGGGACTCAAAGCCTAGAAGGGGAAACACCAGAAGGCCTGTCTGGGGAGATGTCCGGTTCGATGGGCTCATCCAGACCTTCTACTCCTCCATCACTACCACCACCTTCGTAATCCTCCTCCCCCTTCAAATCATGTTCATTAAAAAAAAAAAATCTTCAGGGGCATAATCCTGAACCGGAGAAACCGATCAAACCGAATGCCTGCCAGAAGGCGCCGGATCGGTTGGAACTGGACGAAGCAATTCCACATTCCTAATCGTTCGGGCAATCTCCTCAGTGGTCGGAACATGGGATTCTGGATCCAAACCGGCCAATTTCTCTCTACGTTTCCTTTTTGCTGGAAACGATCCTGCAGAATCGTCTCTCCTTTTGCCTGAAGTAGTATCATCCTGGTCAGAGAGCACTCCATCTGGTTCGGCCAAAAACGAACCGGGCTGGCCATCCGGGTCAGCAGACTTCTCTGCCCCCTTATCCCAAAGCCTGCCCAATCTCTTATCTAGGGTGGATTTAGGGAAGTTCTTACATATTTGGCAGTCTGAATCAAGGTGGTCAAACCCCAGACAATAAACACAGGTGGTGTGGGGATCAGCCTTAGCAAAAACTTCCCCACACACACTGCAGTGTTGAAACCCAGTGGGCCCGGTTTTTCTTTTGGGTTTCTCAGATGTAGCCATCCTAACCAACAACTTACCCTTTTGTAGGCAAAAGCCAGGCAAGACCCCCTTATCGGTTTCTAACAGTGTTATGGGTATTTGAAGAAAAAAAACCGCAAGAACACACTTTTTTTTTTTTTTTTTAAACCGGTAACCACACTAAACCTGAAATAAACACCACACAAGGAAACCAGTTCAGCCAAACCGGATAAAATACAAATTTACAATTTCCACAAGTTTTCCTACAGCTAGTCCACTACCCAAGCACTTACTGTACTACAGATAGATCTGAACTGAATTAATAAAGGATCGGTAAACCGACTTTAGGCGACTGTTGAACCATGAGCCGAGGAGAAATCTCCGGAGCAACTGTTCAGTTAGGCGGAGTACAGAATCTGACAGTTAACTTCAAAGTGCAGCAGACAGAGGTTTGAATCGAGCTCAATGTTCTATGCTCTGCACAGAATTTAACCCTCTACTCTCTGGGGCAGTTCAAGTGCTGGGGCTAACTGCAATAGTCAGAATACAGCAAGACTTCACGTTTGAATATGCAGTGCCTCACACACTGGCTGAAACAATGCCCTCCAGATGGAGGAGATGGAGAGGGGAAAAGGTCCAGATCTATGGAAATGCTCTTTGAAGATCTGTTGCAGTACCGACCCCGAACGGGTGGCTGGTGAACATGGAGGACCGACCCCTCACAAAAGCAGGCCTTGCCAGGTTCTGATCTTTCCATGGCCCAGAGCCCAGTCATAAGCAGCCATGACGACCACTGAGTGTGTGTCAGCCTGACTGAAATACTTAATCTCTGGGGAAAGATATGGTTAATCAACCTTAGTAAGTACTGTCTGCGGGGTGCTACAACAGTGCCAGACAGTCACTGCAGCATACACCTGGGTGCTATGGGAAGAAAAACTACAGACTCCCTCAACCTCCAAAATGTCAGAGGTTCTTTTTAGAAGAATCCTCCAGACAAAAGCGGACTCCTGAATGTGCCACAATGAAGCCTGAAAAGTAGGATCTTCAGGAGGACAGGGCCTGTGCTGAACTATCCCCACGAAGACAGGATAGTGCATAACCTGCAGTCTCTTCCCCCAAAGAGGTCAGGGTGGTCCTCATCCTAATCCCCTTACTCCTTCCAGGACTGCAAGATTCTATTCCTATCCAAAGTAAGAAGCCAAGGACGGAGAGACTGACACACATCCCTCCCTCCCACCCCATGAAAAGAAGCCCATGCCAAATTGCATGACTATTTAGACTGGCCCCCTTTCATCGTTTGGCAATTTCAGTGGTTTCAGCAATTTATCAGGCATTGCAGTATCCTTATCCATTTTTCATACGACATACTCCAAAGCCTTAAGCCTGCTTCTTCAGGTGGTATGATCAACACCCCCAAACTCAGTTCTGCACAACTTGAGACAGGCCTCAGCAAACGCACAGCCCCAGGGGATCTTCCCTATAAACTGGCTTTCTGCAAGGATTGTGCTGAAAAAGCACCTTAGTCTGCAAGGACACACACTTGCAAACAATCCTGAAGGTCTAGCTACCAGAAATAAAAGTTTAGCTGATGCCAAAACTGCGACAAAGTAGCCTCCCTGGTCAGACGTTTTCTTTCCAAATCAGAAGTAGTACAGATGTGAATGGGGCCTGCCAATGTTATATAGGTGAAGCTTCATGCACATAGGCACATCAATGTAAGCTGCCCAGTCATTGCAAAAGCTTCCCGTGAGCTCCTGACACCAAAAGCTTACAGTCTAATGTATTATGGCTCTACAGAGATACCTTTGAAGAGAATGGCTATATCTAACTTCCATACCATCATCCAATGAGGGAGGAGACTAGGGGCAACTTAAGACTTCCCCTGCACCCTCCCAGCTGGCTAACCACTGTCACTAGCATCAACAGTGAGGAAGGCAGCCACTCACCCATCACCCAGCTGAAGGACAGATACAAATGTAGCAAAGAATCAGGGTGTGGGGGGAGAACACTGTAAAAAAGGGTGTAGAGAAGGAACTGGGAGCCAAGTAGCCCTTAGAAATGCCACGGAGCACCTGCTGCTGCTTCGACCCAAGTTCAAAGTATAAAAACAATTAGGGGACATGCTTTCAAAATGAAGGGGCATGCAGGATAAGGTGAAAAACATTTCCCTTAGAGGGTGGTTAACATGTGGAATAGCTTACCCAGTGAGGTTGTGGAAAGTAGCAATCTTTAGACCATCAAGCAGGATTAGGCAGATTCCTGAGAGAGTGGTACTGTATTAAGTACCGTAGGGGTCAGTATTCTGGGTGATACGCTTGTATGTGTGTCCATGCTTATGTCACTGTGATCTTGGAAGGATCAGAAGCACAACAGGTTACTCACCTGTAACAGTAGTTCTAAGAGTGGTACATGTTGTTCATCCACACTTCTTGGCATGTCCCTTTCCCCTTTAATTCTTGTAGGAAGGTCTTAAAGCTGGCTCCTCCCACCCACCCAGGTGGTATATACCTCGGCTCTGCCCCATTACCCAAGATCTTAGCCTGCTGGAAGCCAGGTTGTGCGTCTCAGCCGGGGAGATCGGGTGGGTCAATGTGCATGAACATATACCACTCCTAGAACTAGTGTTACAGGTGAGTAACCTGTTTTTCTAGGGACATGGATATGTTGCTCACCCACACTTCTTGGCAGAACTCCTAGCAGTTCTCCGGGAGGAGGGAGGCAAGGCGCACAACCCCTACTTAGGGAATAGAGACTGGAGAACTGAGGCCCCATAACCAGCATCCTGGCGTGACTCAAGGTCTATGTGGTAGTGGGTAATGAAGGTGTCTGTCTTCCAGGTAGCAGCCCGACAGATTTCCTGTATAGGGATGCCCTGAAGCAGCCACCGACAGCGGTATGGCGGGTGGAATGAGCCCTTAGCCCTACGGGAGGTTCCCTACCCGCCAATCTATAGCAGAGATCAATGCAGGAAGTGATCCACCTGCCAATTGTCCACTTTGCTGGTCTGCCAGGTGCGGCTTCAGCATAGGTGACAAACAGCTGGCGAATCTCTCTGCGAATTTCAACCATTCGCCCCTTGTAATAGGAGAGCTCATCTCGGGTCCAAAGTATGGAGCCTGTACTCTGCATCCGAGGTGTAGTTCGGGTAGAACACAGGCAGAATCATCACCTGGTTGAGATGGAACTGGTCGGATGGGGGCACAGGACAACTTTGTCCCTGTTGAAGACCAGGTAAGGAGACTCCACCAAAAGCATCTGGAGCTCCCTAGTCCTCCTGGCTGACGTGACAGCCACCAGGAAGGCGGTCTTCCACGACAAGTGTGACATCTCACTTGTGCATCGGTTCGAATGGCTTGCAAATGAGTTTTGTCAAAAACCAGCAGTAAATCCCATGGAGGTGGAGGTTCAAGCACCGGAAGGGGATATGTGATCTAGGGCCTTGAAAAAAAAGCACCAGATCACCTTGTCCTGTGCCACCGTTTGCTGACCGACCCGCACCCGGTAAGCAGAGATGGTTGCCAGGTGCACCTTACGGGTTGTAGATCGAAAACCCCCTTTGGACAGAGACCAATGGTAGTCTAAAATGCTAGCCACTGGAAAGGAGGTCCAGGCCCTTGCCCCGACACCAAATGGAAAACCTTTTCCATTTGAAGGCATAGTACGTTCTGCTCGACTCCTTTCTGGATGCTTCCAGTACTGGGAGTACATACTCAGAGAGACCCAGAACCTGAAACTCTAGCTGCTCAAGTACCAGGCTGTTAGGTGCAGGGATTGAAGGTCTGGATGAAATACCTTCCCCTGATTGACAGATAACAGGTCTGGGCATGTTGGAGGACGCCTCGGGAGCCTATTGCCAAGGTGGAGATCTGGATACCAGAACTGGCGGGGCCAGTCTGGGGCTGCCAGGATCACCTGCACCTTGTCCCTCCTCACTTTGAGAAGCACCCTGTGGATCAAGGGAAATGGAGGGAAGGCGTAGAAAAAGCTTGGGGTCCATGGCCTCGAGAAGGCATCCACTGCAGCGAGCCCTGCTAAGGGGGCAGGCATGAAACAGCCTCAGCTTGGTGTTTTCCCTGGAGGCAAACAGGTCCACCATCAGTTTGCCCCAGTGGGAGAACAGACTGAGCTACCTCTGGATGGAGAGACCACTTGTGGGATGTCTCGCCATCGCAGCTGAGGGCATCGCCAGTTGATTTGAGGCTCCTGCCACATGTATGGGTAGGAGATCTGCCTCCAGTCGGCTTATGAGTGTCCAGATGCTGAGCACTTCCCTGCACAGCAGCCGGGAGTGTGTGCCACCCTGTCTGCTGGGGTAGTACATGGTCGTGGTATTGTCCGTCTGGACATGAACCACTTGACCCCGAAGCTGCTGAGTGAATGCTGACACTGTCAGTCTGACCGCTCTGAGCTCCAGAACGTTGATATGGTATCAGGATTCCTCAGGGGTCCAGAACCCATGGGCCCTGCTCCCCATGTGGACTCCCCAGCCTGTGAGAGGCGCATTGGTCGTGAGGACGACTGTCAGCTCAGGGTGGACAAACTGGATTCCTTTCCTGCAGATGATCCAGGACAGTCCACCACTGGAGAGCACCCCACATCTTCTGGGTCACAGTGATTAGCTGGTTGAAACGACCTTGAGTCCACTAGGCGGCCGGCTCCCACTGAAGGGGGCGCATATGCCACAGGGCCCATCGGACCATGGTGGTGCAAGCCACCATGTACCCCAGAAGGTGCAGAAAGTTCCAGGCAGGGCACAAGTGCCTAACAAGAAATGACTGGGCAAAGGAGGAGAACACCACCACCCTGTCTGCCAGGAGCCGGGCTCTGGCTTGGCAGGAGTCGCGCTCTACCCAAATGAAGCATATCACCTGCGAAGGCACGAGCTCCGACTTGGCCTAGTTGACCAGGAGGCCATACTGAGTGCAGGTCTGGAGGCCAGATCCCTGGATCTCTCCACCTCTTGCTGAGTGGAACCTGCTAAGAGCCAATCGTCTAGGTAGGGGTAGACTGACCCCTCTACGCCCGAGGTGGGCTGCCACCACTGCAATGCATTTGGTGAAGACCCATGGGGCCAATAACAGGCTGAATGGCATGGCTCTGAACTCGTATAGGTTCCTTCTGCTCTGAAGCGGAGGAACCGCTGGTGAGATGGACGGAATGGGACATTAAAAAAAAAAAAAGTAAAAACACACACACGTCCTGGAGATCCAGTGGGATGGTCTGATCTAGGACAGAGTTAGCATCCTGAAGGTGCGTGGCCTGAGAAACTGGTTCAGGTCATGCAGATCTAGAATGGGGCACCAGCCTCCCCGTCCGCTTTGGGACCAGGAAGTACCTGGAAACGAACATTGGGTTGACTGGAGGATCTGTCACTCAGGCCACTACCTCCTTGAGAAGCAGCTGGGGTATGTTGCCTCTCGGAGCCGACAGAGTGTGGAAGGATATCCTTTCCTCCCGTGGAGCGTGGGCTCGGCTGGGAGGGTACTGTTCGAACACTACAGGCAAACCCTGGCTGACCACTTTGAAGACCCACCTGTCAGTGGTAACAGTAGAACATGCGGAAAGCGTCGGAGCCGGACGCCCAAGGGAGGACCCAGAGCTGGCGTGACGGGAATAAGGGTGGCAGCCCCAATCCAGTCACTGGGCAGGCTTGGAGGAAGAGGATCCGGATTGGAACCTCAATAACCTCTGCTGGGTCACTGGAGGCCCGGACTTGGGCCGAGGGCGCCAAGCCTGTGCCTGCTGCCCACCCTAGAAGGAAGGCTGCTTGGCCGCAGGAGCAGGGTACCAAAATGACTACTCCCGTTTCTTGGCACCAGGGGGCGTCTTTCTGAGAAGTAGCAGAGTCCAAGGAGGCACTGGACTGCTCAATGCATTGAAGGTGACCACCCACACCTGGGCCTAAGAGACTGGTGCCCAGAAAAGGAACATCAGTGAGTTTGTGCTGGGTATCCACAGTGAAGGTGGAAAGTCTCAGCCAAGCCCTGCGGCGCATGGCAAACGCAGCTGCCACTAAACAGGTGCACGAGTCCCCGAGGTCCAAGGCCGTCTAAAGTTGCTGCTTGGCAATGACCCAGCCCTGATCCCTGACCTGCTTGACCGTAGTCTGAAGATCCGCAGGGAGGTGCGAGAGAACCTCATCCAAGGAGCCCAGCAGGGCACGAGAGAAGTGCAGCATGACTACAGTCGAGCTTGCCTGACAGAGGCCCAGTGAGGAGGTGGCACAAACCTTCCTGGCAGAGTGGTCCAATTTTTTGGACTTCTTGTCTGGAGGTCTATCGGTTTTGGCAGAACTGCCTGTGGATCTGAACAGAGAAGCGGTCACCAACCCCTCCGCCAAGGGTGTTCCCTGAACCCCGAGAGGGACACAATGAGTACTGCGTATCTGTGGGCCATCTGGTCAGACGGTACTGAGCAGGAGGCAGGGTGCTGCCAAAGCTCCAAAGCTGGACCAACAATGGTCTTGGCAACTAGGAAGGATTCCGTAGGAGTAGCCCCTCTCAAGAATGTCTATAAGAGGATACTCTGCCCAACAGGCTCCAGGGGCATCCCCGTGGATTTAGAGACAAGGCGGAGAATCCCCAAAAAGGACGAAGGACCTTCCTGCATAGACAGTCTGCCCGACTCATCAAGCGGACAACAGTGTAGGTCGGAGTCTTCAGAATTCGAAGTATCCTGATAAATCGGCTGGCCACCAAGGTCCCCTTCCACACGCCTGGGGCAGTCAGGCGTGAGGGTGACCGAAATCCTGCGGGGGAAGACCCGAAATAGTCAGAGCTTCCTTTGAAGGAGCCCCTCCCGTGGGCGGTTTAGGCGGCGGCTCCACCACCATTGGTGAAGAGGTCAATTTTGGCCAAACCGGGGCAGATTCTATCGGCTCTACGGGCAGAAGAACAGAGATGATCAGTTTCGATGGAGCCGGCCTCGGCCTAGAAAACGAAAGCCAAGTAATGACCAGTGTTGAAACCGAAGCCAGTTTCTGGCCAGACAAGATCAGCTGTTGCCACATGAGATCTTCGTAGCGTCAGAGCTTCCATCGAATCCTCTCCTCATCCGAAGAGGACAAAGATGAATGTCGGCATTGCCTTTTCTTTGAGTGCTTACGTGTCTTCCTCGGCCCATCGGTCGAGAGGGTCTGAGACCTCTACCTCGATCAGGCTGGCTGACCAGACCACTTTGGAGACACCGGGGACACCAGTGATTTTCCCAGATCAGAGACCATTTCCTCGATGGGATTACCAGAGGGTGGGTCTCCTCACCAGGAAGAGGAGGACTGAGTCCTGGTAAATGAGTTGTCTGCCTCGTCGGGCGACAGAGCGATAGGGTCGAGTGTGATCTCACCGCCAATCGAGACTTGACTGGCTGATCGAGTCAGCAAAGCCGGAAGCCTGGCGGTCAGCGCAGCAGTCTCAACCGGGTAGAGACTGAGATCCCTTGGGACCGAGACCGCTTCGATCCCAAGAAAGTCTTCGCCAAGACGAAGAATCTCTGTTCCTTGTCCTTTTTAAAGGACTGGGAGACATGCGTGTTCTAAGGTCCCTCGCCCCTACTGGGGAGAGACTGGCACATCTCCCAAAAGGAGCCCGAGAAGGTGGAGCCCAGATTAAGTGGAACCAAAAAAATTAAAAATAAATAAATAAGCCGAGAGGAGAGCTCCGCAGTCCACGCTGCCTCTACCTCGAAGGCCTGCATTTGCTCTAACTGCTCGCGGACCCCACAGCCGCAGAGAACACCCACAGGGCCTATTTCACAGGTGGATTCCGTTTCTCAGGCCTGCCCAGTTTGAGTCGTGAGAGACGGTCGTAGAGAACGTTCAGGTGAAAAGCGAGAAATCTCGCAGGCCTGAATGTCACGGCCGACACCCATACAGTAGATGCACAAGGTATACGGGTCTGTGTGCAACATTTTCTGACCGCACGGGCACCGGTTGAAACCGTGGGAAGATTCATCTTCCATGATCAAGAAGCAACGATCGCAATCGCTAGCTCGAACAAGCTTAATCTTCAAAGAATCCGAAGGAAACTAAGCCAAGGCCTACAGAACGTGGAAGCAGTCAGACGGCAACCTGCATCTTCCAGCGGAAAGGAAGATCTAGCGTCATCTGATGGAGCCGAGGGTTATACCACCAAGGTGGGTGGGAGGAGCCAGCTTTAAGACCTTCCAGCAAGAATTAAAGGGGAAAGGGACATGCCAAGAAGTGTGGATGAACATATCCACGTCCCTAGAAACATGGTTTAAAGGAGCAGCTGACTCCTTCAGGACAACTTTAACAAAATATGTTTAGACAGAGTCCAGCTTGTATTTCACATTAGTTCTATAATTTAAACACACACACACACACACACACACACACACACACACACACACACAGGTCATCTGCACAAGATCTCTGGCCCTTAAGAGTTCAGCTATTCCTGTTGCCTTCTCCCTACCTGAGGCCATAATGTACTGCTTGTGACAACAGTTACTCTCATGGCAAAATATTCTGATGTCTAAACAAAGGATTAGGACATAAATTAGAAAGTAAGCTACAGAAGCAGATGAAGTCTAAAAGAACTGTGGGATAAAGATCATATATTCATATAAATTCCCTCTGTTATAAACAATGAGGAGAAGAACTATGGAGAAGATAAATGGAATGCAAGCAGAACTGTGCATTACTTTTTTTTTTTTCCTTTTTAAGTTTTCTTTGAGGCAACAGCAGTTCTTTGAGGCTGTCATGATCAGATGACGTCTGCCACTGCAGCCACTCAGCTGGGATTAGCTGAAGAAAAAAGTTGCTCAAAAACCAACAAAAAGGAAACTATTACAGGCAGACTGTCACTGTTACACTGCTATCACTGCATCATTCAGATGCTAGTCGGAGAACAATGCAGCACATCCACCAAATGTCAGGGTGCAACTGCGGCACCACAGCTCAGAGTCTAGCAGTGGGGCCTCTAGGCTGTAAAGTGCTTAGGAGGGACTTGGCTCATGAAAGATGTCAGAAAAACACAAGCAGTGGTATGGGCATGGGCTCAGAGTGAATTTTTTTGGCTTGATATAGCACAGTATTTCCAGTGATTATAGGTTAGACCGTCTATAAAGAGTGCACAAGTCAGAGTGCTGGACCATAGAGCAAATTTTTTTGAGAGCAGGCTTGTGTCTTTCTCTATTCCATTGAACGCTGACAACCTTTGCTATCCAGGCAGTGCATTCTGCTGTGCCATCTTAAGCGGCAAATGCAACAGTACATTGCCCAAAGCAATATCATGTTTCCTGCCCAGTCTGCAGCCATTTTGGAACACCACTACAGAGTCACACCATTACCCTAGTTGCATGCAGCAGCTGTTAGAACTTTAGCAATGTTTATACAACTCCATGCCCCAGACTTTTCTAGTGGACTAAAATAATCCCATCCCATCCTATCCGATACTTGGTGTCGTGGTTTAAGATTTTCAAAAAAAAATGATCACATTACCAAAATACTGTGGCACTGAAGCAATCATTTGAGACTTCAACTGGGTGCGTCAGTTACAGAAAGGGAAAGCAAACTGTGTAAACACTAGGCTACACAGTCTACAGCATGGGAACTTCCGACAAAAACAACATTATGCCTATGCCAATAGTGACATGCCATCATTCCAGATACTGTAACATCCCAAATCTGTCCGCAATAAATTTTATTCACATAACAGATTTCACCTTACCTGGAGTAACATTACAGTGTGTGCGCTGTAGTGCTTGCCTCGCCATGGGTGGTCTAAGGCCCTCAGCTGTGCCTCAAGCCTCACAATGGACAGGGCACAGGGTTACTACAGAAATCACAAACCACCTGTGTGTTATTGTAGTTAATTAGAAAGGCTCTGGTGGTGGCTCCTGGCAACTAAATCCTAATTTTATATTCTGCACCATTCAGATTTCTCAAAGTAGGGTCGAAATTACAGCACTCCTACTGGTCTAGTATCTTTTTAACTCATTTCTAATCCAGGCGTCCACTAAAAACAAAAACAGTGGACAAAGTCGATACCACAATATAAAGTCTCAAAGTTTCCATACTACCAGAGGAGATTAAGAAAGCTAGCCCCAAATGCCACAAATAAATACCCTGTCCATCATTAATGGGAGGCACTATGACACTTACCCAACCCGAGATCGATCTTGTTCCCTATGATATTTTCCTGAAACACTGAAGCAAAACAGAAAATGATCTTGTGCTAGGCTAGCCCAAGAGACCAAGTAGTATTGTGTGTTGTACTATTCTGACTGTAGACAATTCAAGCTCAAGAGGGAACCATGTATTCTTGCTGTCTGCCAGCCCAAAGCAAGGGTTGGTGTCAGGACTGAAAGGTTCATAAGGTTGCACTTACACAAGTGAATGATTCATGTATGTGTTTGCGGAAAGCACCTGTGCAAGGTACCCCCCCTTATGCTTCGTCTGTTTAGGCAATTTGGCCTGGTGGCTACAGTACACAGCGAAGAACCAGGAGAGACTCCAGATACAGTCTGTATCCCACCACCACATAATCTGTGACCCTAAACAAGACATGTCCTTAGTCACATAACAGACCAAGTACTTTGCACAGGGAGGGAAATCATCCCAGGCCAGTCCAAAGGTCGATACTGTGGACTGTCAGCCATGGACGGTTGTATGATTTTTGTAACACCAGAAAGATGGGTAGGTCTGGGTCACAGGATCAACAGAAGTACTAACTGTCTGAAGGTGAATTAGTTTGTTTGGGGGCAGCCCATTTATTCCACTTAAGTGTTTTCCCAGAAAAAAATGGAAAGGATGGGGGAAACACGCACAATATGTACGCCCCCCATCTCTGTCCCCTTCCCCCCCCCCTTGTGTTTCTCAGAGTCCCTACTCTACTTTCTTTCTGCAGGTTTCTTTCTAGCCCCATGTCACCATTCCATTGCTGTTTTGCTCTCTGAAGTCCCTTACCTGCTAAAATTATAACCAACTATCTGGGGAACCAGGGTTGTGCTTTAAACAAGATGTATGGGGGGCATCACTATGCACAGAATCTTTGGGGGAAAAGACCCTACACTACATTGCTCAGGTGCATCATTTTCCCCTCTATCAGTTTAAATGCAATGATCTTTGACCAATCCAATCCCCAGAAACCTGAATAATTTTACTGCAAACTGTGTGTATGGTTTTTGGGGGTGCCACCACTAAAAACTGAACCGATCAGGTCACCTACATGTATCTCGTAACTAATACAACCTTGAAAGATTATTAAGTTGCCTTCCGATTGTCTGGGCAGTATTTTTGAGCTCAGCTGAAGTGCACTCCATCCCGATCTCAGCTAAGAGTTATTTACAATCAAAACCCATACACCACAGTTCTGTGCTGTTCACAACCGTAACACATATCCTGCTAATGCAATGCACTATGAGGCATAAATGAACTGTCTGCAAGCCACACACTCCAGATTGGAACTTGTTTGTGTGATGTACTGACTGGGTCCTCCTGAAGTCAGCGAAACTAAAGGGGTGCCCACCGGCAGCAAACCAGAACTCTGACCAAGGAAAAGATTACATTCCCCTTCAGCAAATGGTTTACAGTTGATACATAGAAATGATTCTGTAGGAAGGTAGGAGAACACACCAGGAAAGTGGCTTAGTGTTTTTTTTTTTTTGTTGTTTTTTTTTAAGATTTGTTTGAGGAGACTCCTAAGGCAATCAGTATTGCTTACCTTCTGAAGTCCCCCATTAAGCTCACTAACTTCTCTGCAGTCTTCTAGACATTGCCCTGTCTGCCTGCCTTGTGAAAGCTGATTAATCACACTAACAGGGACCAGAGTGGACACTACAGTGGCAGTATCATTCGCAAGCATTCAGACTTGCTCAATGGCCTCTTGCCCCTACTGGCTCTGTAACAATGGGTCCCTCTGTGGCAGTGATACTGGGGTTACAATACCTTGACCACTGCCACCAGGACCATCATGAGTAAAAAAAAAAATTGGGATCTTCCCTACCCCACCCCATCTCCACAGTTCTTCCTGTGATTACAGGATCCAAAGACAATGTGAGCTACAGGGTGGGAGAGTGCTGAGAGAAAGGAGGCTAACCCAAGAAATGTGCAACAGTGGAAAGTCTCCAAAAAAGCACTCCAACAAGGTAACGGATAAATCCAAAAAGCTTTTGCTGTTTTATTTTGGACAATGGCAAACCAGTGCTCACCGGCCACGTTACATACCCGGGCCCCTCGGGGTACAAAAGGCCTTTGTCAGGGGGTGCCTCCTGACCAAGGGTTTTTGTAACCCGAAGCACCCGCGGTATGCAACGTGGCTGGTGAGCACAGTTTGGCACTGTCCAATATAAAACAGCAAAACCTTTTGGATTTATCAGTTACCTTGTTGGGAGTGCTTTTTGGAGACTTTCCACTGTTGCACGCTTCTTGGGCTAGCTGTCTTTCTCTCAGCATCTTTGAATCACTTCCTGTGAATACGCTGGGCATTTCCGGTCAGCAGCTCTGTGGCCACTTCAATGACAGAACAACACTTTTTTTAAGCTACTTTGTGCAGCCTAAAAATTTTATCAACTGCAGCAGGAGCTAAAAAAAAAAAAAAATTCCGAGAGAGACTCTAGTCTGTCAAAGATCACACTATGGCCAATTCCTTTAAACATAGCCTGGTTTGCCATTTTAGCCTTTGCAGTCTGCCCATACATAATTTTATTTTGGTAATCTGCATGTACTACCCATGATGCACTACACTAGAGGAATAGATACAGTCCTGTGCTTTGACTGCCCATATGCTGTGTAATCTTCATCCCCCAACACGGTCACACCAATTTCTCTTAACTAGGACTGGGAAAACCAACCTCTCTGGGTCGTAGATCTAGTGAATGACAGCGCAAGGGTACATGGTGCACCCACAGGATGCAAGGTGGGTGGATAGCCTGCAATTGTCATACATATGTGGGACAGGTTCCCCTTTTAGGCTGGAGCCCTCCAGTGACACTAGGACCACACTGTCAGGACTCTCCAGGATTTGCATCCTTGACATGCCAGCAGCCCATCAAAATGCAGGTTCATCTATGTTGAGGGGTCTCAAGCCTCAAGACACTGCTCGTTTCTTAGGACACAGAAGCTGCTGTACTGTAGTGGGATATGGCCAAAACAGCTCTAATGGAACACTGCTGGACTTAGGGCTTTTGAGAGTCCCCGCTACAGGGAAAAGCTAGAGCCCCCTGAATGCTGCCTCAGATACCATCACTGGAGGTGCTTTCAGGAGTAAGGGGACAAGGACAAGCTCTCTCCTCTGTAATACTGCCTCTGCCACATGCTTCAGATTCAAGTCTTGTGTATGGGACTCTGGGACAGAACTCTAACCCAGGTCTCCCACAAGTTAATATACTTCCCAAAGCCACTGGGCAGGAAGATTCTTCATTTTAAGAAAACACTGCGTCATCCAAATATTAACTTCTACCATATTTTCCTTACACTTACATCTAGATTACCACCAGACAGCCAGAGGCCACACTGCTCAAATGCCTCCTGCCACTTCTTAACTATCAGGCAGCTCTATGGCAGGACCCAAACCAAACTGCCACAGCAAGAAGAGGGTATACATACTAGAGTCAAGGTATGAAGTCAGAGCCTT
Organism: Neoceratodus forsteri; assembly: GCA_016271365.2. Classification (NCBI taxonomy): domain Eukaryota; kingdom Metazoa; phylum Chordata; order Ceratodontiformes; family Ceratodontidae; genus Neoceratodus; species Neoceratodus forsteri. Next base: position 171,139,618 of record CM057449.1, on the reverse strand, counting down.
CATGACTGTTCAGGAAACCTTTCCCCTTCCCGTATCGACCCCTCTCCTAGGGAATCACAATAAAATCTCAGCAAAGGCATTCTACCCAAGACCCCACCTATCCAACTGAGTAAGCTGTTCAGCTGCTGTCACTCTGTGGGCTTCCAGGGGTCACTGGACCATCAACCAAGGGCACCTGTCCCATAGACAAGTGACCACTCAGAATCTGCAGCCTACTCAGTCAGATATGGAAATCATTGGTCCAGAATGAGACCGAGTCACCTGCGTGGTAATCAAACTACTGCCACAGCCATGCCACCCCCTCCCCCCAAAAAAAATCACCACTGGCAGAATTAAACAGTGGCTGGAGGGGGCAGAGAAACACTGCAGCAGAGGTTATGACTGAATGGACCAGGTGGTCTTTTAAGTGCTATCAATGTCCATTCATCTGTTATGCAGTTCCAAATGGGTCCCAACCAAAAGCAACAGTCAATAACTGTTTGCGCAATAAACTGGGGCCAGAATCCACAGATCAGCTGCAGGTAATGCACTGTCGCAGTAAAACAAAAACTCCCCTAAAAGGCTGTGTCACTTGGGAATGTGTGCAATCCCCAGAATCCAAACACTGGAGCAAACAGCAAAGGTCATGTTTCACTTTTTTGCACTGGTCCAGCCAGAAAAGTGATACCATTTTGCACTGCACCCTCAAGATTTACTCTGGTCCCAACCTATAATGCAGATCATGGGGGAGGAGTCAGTCTCCCTCCTCTTCCCTTTCCCAGTTATTCTCTGGTTTTCTTCTCTCCATCACCCAGTTCTCCATGTTGTCCAGTAGGCCCCCATCCAGAGCACCCCAACCCCACGACCCAGATCCCAGATGGTGACTGGCACAAACCCTCTGCTCACCTTTACCAACTGCTGTCTAACCCATGCAAATACTGACGGCACAAAAAAAAAAAAAAAAAAAAAACTACAGTAAATACCCTTCCCCACCATCCTCCCCACCCATTTCCCCTTAGTCAAAAACTTACCCACAAGGTGACACGTTATCAGTACAAAGAACACCCTGAAGCAGCACACCACTGATTATCTTAGACTCACCACCCGGCCTGAATATCAACAGTCTCTCCCAGTAGTGCTTTATGATATAGCGTGAGGGACAGACTGCCTGCATTCGGATGGGATTGGAAGTGTTTTTTTTTTAAATACTTCTCAAGTTGTGGTTGAGTTTTCTGATTAAGGAAAAGTGGTAAGCCCAAGATGGTGTGAGGAGGTGTTTCTACACTAGCCCAAATAGGAAAGCCAGAGCGGGACTCGCATCAGGCCCTGGCAGTCTGCACTATGCCCAGGGCCAGGAAATTAAAATTAACCAGTGACAGGGGGCCAGGTACATCAGAAGGTGGAAGTAGGCCACCAAGCATTCATGTACCACAGTTTGGACAGGCCCAAAATCCAGATATGCATATCTATCTCACTCTAGATCTAGATCTAGGTATATCGATCCATCCAATCCCTCTCCACCTATCCATCAGGAATCCCTCCAAGTATCACAAATAGTATCAGGTCCACGAAGAGGAGTGCCTGGAGAATTAGAATTTTATGTTAATTAAGGAATGTTTATGGAAATTAGAATGAAGTTCAAACTTTGCTGGGTGGTTACAACTCCCCTAGCAACCCAGAGTCAGATTTGTTTCTCCACTGTAGAGCAGTCACCCCATATTACTGCTCCTCTCTTCTGGTCTCCAGATCACTTATAATTACCATGTATTTCTTTTTTTATGAAATATAATAAATGGTATTACTATGCACTTTTTTTGGTTTTTAACTGCAATTCCATCCCAATCTATCTGTATCCAGCCAGCCATCAAGCTCTATTGCAATACATCTATCTTCCTTACAGGTATATATCTAGGACACTAGCTCTGCACCGGGACACTCGTGAAACTCCATCCCACGGCTTTTCATGCTTCACGTCAGAGTCCACAAGACTGGAACACAGAAGCAAAAGTACCAGGGATTTAATCTTTGTCCCCAGTGATTGCATGAGTGCGCACTCACCCCCTGGACATGCACTGAGAATTCAGCATTCAGGAGCCAAACTCCATTGGTGATCAGGCAGTCCTCGGAGATACGGCTAACGTTTCCTAGACAGAAGAGGAAGCAAAAGCCTGGAGTCCCACACCAAAAGTGAACAGTGGGCTGTTCAGCTGGGCCACTTTTTTGGGGACATCCTGGTAAAAACTGAGTGTGGAGGACATAATCTTGTTAACTGTTAACAGGAAGCTAAAGGGGGAAATGCATAGGACACTTTTCAAAATGATCATACTGCTTTTAAGAACTATACAAAAACACACAGCTCAATATGACAGTTTTAAAAAAAACCTGCGACAAGTAATGGGGCTTGTGAACTTACCCTCAAGGTCTTCTCTGCAGCAGTGCCTCAGCCCTTTTCACTAGAGCCCTGTGGCAGCAGCTTAGGGCACTGTTTCCAGGACTTACTTCAGCTTTTAAAGGGGAAGTACACTGTATTACTCACAAGTCCAACAGTTGTTCTACAAAGATAGGCTTTTTTTTTTCTTTAAATTTAATATTAAAAGCTAGGGAGAAGCCCCCCTTACCTGAAAAATGTGCAGCGTAACCAAACCAGCACAGTTATGCATAGTCCCACAAGGGCCCCCCTCCCCCCCCCCATATCTGAATATTCAGAGTTGGGGTGGGTTGAGATTTCAGAAGTACCATTTGTAGACTACCTCTGCTTATACCCAAGTGAGACTGCAGTTTGACCAAGGCTCTGTACAACCTAGTATAACATGCAGTGGCCACAAAGCACACAGAAACAAGATTAAGAGATAGTACATGTATAGAAGCCTTGCTGCCTCCACACCACCCACATACTTATTGCATTAGTAAACTATCTTCATGGTGACGTTATTCTTACTTACCTTGAGCAACACACAAAATTATAAACAGACACTGCCGCTAGCGTGCAAGTTATTTCTACTGGAGCTACATAACCCCTAAAGAACTGGTGTGTCTTTCCACAAATTAAGTGCATTTATACAAATTAATATGAAATTTAGACTTGTACAACTTCGGTTGTAAAGGCATTAAAAGATGCGAGTTATTTTTGTGGCAAAGGAATGTGCACGTAAAAAAATGCTTGGGATGGTACAGTAGGTGAAAGGTACAGCAGTGTCCTCGTGCCCCCACATGGCCAGGTTCAAGACTATGAGCAGCCGGCTTAAATCCATAGGGAATTAGTAATTCCTTCTGTTTCTGGCAATAAGCTCCACTGGTTATTTGGTCAGCCTGATTAACTCTGACAAGACGGTGCTAAGAACAGACCGCCAATGTCTGGAATTACTAGTTCCCAGAATCTCCACTAACTGGGAGGAAATGAATCAGATATTCGGGTCCAATGACAAGGAATGCCTTTCCCATTGTTACAAAGTTATTATTGTTGCCTAAATAAAATGTGCATCTGGAAGAAAGGCACAGTTTCACAAGGCGGAGTTCACATCCTTTTTAAATCCCCCCCCCCCCCCAAAAAAAATGCATGATTCACCATTATCTTGTTGTCCTAGCTTCATGTAATATTACTATTACCGATTCCTGTATATGGTTTTGTACTTTTGTATGTGTAATAGGTCTATGAATGCCCTTAAAGTCACACAAATGATTACACAGTAACTTCAGATCTATCATGTAACCCCCCCCCCCTTTCACAAACGGGTGAAATAAGTAAGCTGTGCAAACATGTACCAACTTATAAAGATTGCCTACTATGGCTACTTGGTGAACCCAACTGCAAGCCAAAATTTGTCCAGGCTTAAAGTCCTGTACTATCTTCATGTCCAGTCTCCACTGGGAGGCTGTTCCATCGGTTCATCACCCTCTGGGAGAAAAGGTCATCCCAAGGTCCAAGGAGTGTTCCCACATCCTGCTGCAAGACAGTCAATTAAACATCTTCGGTTTTGGCAACACCAGAGTATACAAAGAGCCTGATATGTCCACTCAGCTTCTGTCTCAAGGGTTACATGTTTAAGGGCCTCCAGCCTCTCCTCATAGCCTCTGTCCCCAAACTGCTGATCATTTTGGTGGCCTTGACTTCCTAAATATATCCTTTTTCCACTGAAACCAAACTGCATGCAGTACCCCAGGCAAAGCCTGACCAGGTCCTTAAGTGGCAGGATTACTTCCCTTGCTCTGCTGGTCATCCCCCCCCCCCCTTAGATGCAACTGCTCAATGCTATTTGTGCTTCAGCTCTTGTGTAGGATGACCCCAGGATCCTTTTCCTCCTCGACCAGAACAGCCACATACTGTGAGTACGTCCTACCTTTGTTTTTCCTTCCACACTGCCGCACCCTGTATTTGGCTGCACTGCATCTGAAGTTCCAGGAGTGGGACTAGTCACCGTGCTTGTTCAGGTCCTCCTAAAGGTGGTCCCCATCCTTAAGGGAGTCCACCACACTGGCCAACTTAAGAGTCATCTGTTAACCTGAGGAGCTGGCTGGAGACCCCAGCTTCCAGATTATTGCTGTAGCTCCAGCACCAATCCCTCATATCTATGTCACTAAGTATTCCCCACTAAGAGTAGTGCCTATCCTTCACCCTCTGCTACCCACAAGCCACCCTGCAAGTTTCCTGTACACGGCGCTGGTTTACTCTGCCCAGAAGCTTGTTGTGTGCCAGTGTGTTAAAGGCCTCGCTAAAAGACAGGTACACCACATCTACAGCCCAGTCCTTCACCTCCCTCGTCACCCCCTTCAAGATCAAGAAACTGCTTTGGCATGTTCTGCCCTTCAAAGCCATGCAAAGAAGGGGCAAGAACCTTGGCCTTAACCAAGTTCTCTCATTATTCTTCCCTTGATAATGGCCTTCAAGACCTTGTCCAGAAATTTCAGGCTGACTGACCTATAGCTCCCTGGACTTGACATTATTCCCTTCATAAAAATGAATGCTCCATTGGCCACTTTCCAGTCCTTTGACACTACAACCACCCAAAGAGGCTCCCAAGCGATTATCTGTACTGGCACCACCAAGTGTTCCTTTAGCTCCATTATGATCCTGGGATGCAATCAGTGCCCACCCCCCCCCACCTTACCTGGCTCGATCTTTGCCAAGACAGTCTGCTACCGGGTCATGCATGATGTCCAACGGCTGCAAGGTGACAACCTGAGATTATAGGCACTCAAGGTAAGCCCCCTACCAGGGATACTTTGGAGAACACTATGGTAAAGTATTTCTGCCCAGGGTTCATCTCCTGTTCAAGCCCCCCTCCACCATCTTCTAGTTTAAATCCTCCCTAAGTGTCCAGCCTATGCACCTGGCCAGTACCACCTAACTTTGGGCACAGGTGCAGCCCATCATGGGCATAAAGGAGTCCCTTGCTACAGAAGGCCTTCCAGTTGGCCAGAAAAACAAGACTTGCATAGACCCTTAGGCAAGCGTAAGCCTGAAAAATGGTCCTCTACAGCTCCTCAACAGCCAAAGGATAGGGAGGATCTCAGAAAGCAGTATCCATTCACAACATCCCTCGTTCCACTAAAAATCCTTATAACTACTTCGAGTTTCTAAAAACCAATCGAAATGGCCTGCTGAATTCTGGCAAGAAGTTCTGCTTTTTTGGTCAGCCTGCAGAATGAATAAAAGGGGTTTAGCCTTTCAACAGGTCTGGAGATGTAGGCAGTTATGGTTGCACAAATACCTCACCCCCACAATCCCACCAGCCTTCCTGAAGGGTTCACCCACTGACACAGCAAAGCAGTGAAATTCCCCCAAATCATTCCAACAGTTCAAATTTTAGTGCGCTCATGTGTGCGCGCGCACACACACACACACTCTTCCATTTTTAAACTGCCCTTAAGCACCATGATTTGAGCCCAGGGTGTATGGTGGAGGTTTGTATGAGGAAAGGTTGACAAACGTTTGTGTGAAGAAACTAGTTCCCTTCACCGTGTCCATATGTCCACCGTTTTTCCAAGCCTCACCACTGTGGGAACAAAGTCTTAAGAGTCCTGATAAGGAGAAGGTTATTGCTATTTCCCTTGCAGAAGGGAATGGAGACGGACAGGAAGGTCCTTTGGATGAAGGTATCTCAGACCTGGTCTCAGGGGGACACTGCTTCACTGCCCCACTGGTGAAGCAGGAGGGGCCCTTGGCTTTTTTCTCCGTACAGGAAGGATCACTGTCGCAGGCTGGACAATTAGAGCAGCCACACAGGACAGGAGCATTGACTGGCACTTTTTAAACTTGTGAGACCTAGGATCTCGTCTCCTTGGTAGCAATCTCTGAAGAAGCCACGATGAAGACTGTAAAACAAATCCTGTGGCTTGTGTTTAGCAAGGATTCACAGTTACGGTGAATTAGGGTCAGTTTTGTAAGAATATCAGCTCTTCTGTGCCTACAGGCACTCAGTCCCCAATTTCATGCAGAAACTGAATCCCCAAATGGCCACCATGCTCCACTGCACATGCACAGCCTACACCAAGATGGCCACCAGCTTGCCCAAATTCAGCCGAGCCCCATGATGGCATGGCCCTAATAATTATCCAATGATAATTACATGCATATTCTTAAATGTAACAGATTATTTGAAAATTTATTACTGCCTCTTTTTGTTTCACGTTTCCTCGCTCATCCCTTTGATATTTATACAACTAATATTTTCATGATGTTTATCTTTACTAGCTGTTCCCCAGCATTACATCTGTTAATAGTAACTGAATACGCTGGGGTTATTCACCACCACTTTTTATTTTTTATATACATGCACTGTTATAGTAATGTCTGACATATACAAGACATAGGTGCTATTAAATATACATCACTTTAAGGAAGTACTTTTAAAAGTAATGATTGTTCCTATGCTCCATACCCCCTGACGAAGGGTCATGTGGGACATCCTAAGTGCCAGGGTGTTGTGTCACAGCTCTTGTGATAGATGCTGAATAAATCGGGAGTCGTTTTGCAAAAACATTTGATCTGTTTCGTTTTTTTCCTTGGTGTACAGCTCTTTTGATGTGTTGCTCTGAGCTCTATTGGGGTGTTTGTAGCAGGCCCCTCACCTATCAGGGCCTGAGTGAATGGTTCATTTTAACTGCTGCAGAATCAGAATCCAGGCACAGAACAGGCACTGAATATCCACAGAATCAGCTGTTCTGCTGCAGAAAATATGACATCCAGCCGTAGAATGTAGGGCCACTTTGCTACAGTGACCACAGGGGCCCGATACAGGCTAGAACAGAAAGAAGGATTATATACTCACGACTTAATTCTTGATGTAGGTAGGTTATGTTCATGTTCAGTAAGTAGTAGGCCACTTGCCCCTCTTGGCAGTACCTCCCCTCTCTCTCCAGTTTCAGTCCCTTGCAAGTAATCATGATTTAAGGATAGTGAGGGATCCCTTGAAGAAACAATATTACTATATTAAGTACATTTTTTTCTTACCCATGTGACTAAATAACTGTTGGTCATAACATAACTGTAAAATGAACAGCATGGACACACGGGAGGGCCTTACTGCACATGAACGGAACCTACCTACAACCAGGATTATGTGAAGAGTATATAATCCTTATTTTTAGGTCGGTTCCTATGTGTAGTAAGCAGTACCACACAGGTCGCCCTAATGGCCCAATGGCAACACAATGGGCTGCTACACAGGCAACCCAGGTTCTGGAGCAGAGTAGAGTCGCCACATCAGGGGACGGGCCTGACTAAGGTAGCTGTCGCTCAACAGTGCAGCTCAGTCAGGGAGGGGAGACGCAGAGTCCCAGCACCACAGTGACCCCCCCCATGGTTCATCCAGGGAACCCGTCTCAACATGGGGATGCTGTGCCACTGAGGTACAGCTTACATAACAGGGATGAAGGCAAGAACTAAGGAGAAAACTAGGGCAAAAATACTCCCTATCTCAATGATTGCTCAGAGCCTGAATGGAGTATCTCGATTACAGGGATATATAGCTGGTAAGGACAAGGAGGAGGCAAAACAGACTTAGAAACAAACAAAAGCAGCAGCACCCCAAGGAGGGATCAGTGCAGAACGAGATCAATACACACCTGCCGAAAGCAGCATCAGCTGAACTAAACAGGTCATTACTGGGTATGTGTACAAAGGTCCATGAGGCAGCTTGGGCACTCATCCTCCAGGACAGCTGAGGCCCTTGACTGGCATAGAAGGCAGCTACAGTTCTAGTGGGAAAGTGACTCATGTACTGGAGGACCAGGGAGGCCACTGGAGGCAAATGCCACTGATAGCCTTGCAGAGCCTTTTAGAAAGGCTCCATCTGGACAGCACTAAACCTTCATTTCCAGCACCCAGGAAAACAGTCTGTTGATCCTAAAAATCAAAATATCCTGTCAAATGCCTCCAAAAGGGCTTCTAGGAGACAGGATATGCAACATTTTCTAGTGAACGTAGCAGAAAACTAGAACAAAGCAATCTCCAGTCTCAAATAAGGCCGGATACAACCCTAGGCACAAAACGCAAGGGCAGTGGTTTTTTTTGTGTTTGTTTATTTGACATTATTCTTATGAAAACATTAAGAGCTCCTGATGTGAAAAGCATGTATTTCCCCTTATCTTGTGGGCTGAGGAGTTAACCAGTAGGAAAGTGACTTCAGCTTCATGGGGACCAGACCTTAAGAGGTACAAACGTGGGTTCCCTAAAGCCTCTAATACAACCTTCAATTTCCAAAACGGGAAACTGATCTGGTCGGTGACTAAGCTCGTCACAAGGCTTCAAACTAGAAATATCAAGATGTTTACCTAGGATAACACATTCACACAGCCCTTTTATTACAGTGCTGCTACCTGCACTCTAAGGGACTGAACCAACACCACTTTGCCAAACCCAACCTGGAGGTGTACGCCAGGACCAATGGAACTGTAGCCATGTGGCTTGGGGCAACAGCACAAAGATTTCCCCAACTGGAAGTACTCTAGGACCAGTGGAACTGCAAAACATAGCGGCTTGGGACTATATAGACAGCAACAGCTCCTACAAATTCCCCAACGCTTTTACAGGTCTGATGGTCACTGGCTGCATTGTTTGCAGCAGTCTATTATTCTCACAGAGTATGCAGCCTTTAGAAATCTTCACTCAAGAGCCAAGCGACGAGCTGAACTCTGTCTAGGTCTAGGTGCAGCACTCGTCCCTGCAGCACTATGTCCAGCCAGAACTAAAGCTGCAGAGGTTCTTCAATGTCCATATGGAATAGGTCGGAATACCATGCTCACCAAGGCCTGTTTGATATAGAGAGGACAAGTGCCAATTTCTCTCCTGAACAGCCACCTCTCTTTGGGAGAACAGGTCATGATGGAAAAGCATAAAAATAAAGAATCTGCCTGCCTCCTTATACCCGCTAAAGAATTAATTCACAGTGGAATTCTTTCCGGTAGCCATCAGGCCCAATACTGGTGTACGCCATTTGCTGAAGATTTACAAACCCAGATCGACACTGCTCCCATGTTGGCCGAACCAATCAGCTTTCAGGTTCGGTATACTGCTAGGTGAACTGCTGATATCTGAACTACTGCAAGACCGTGTGGGCCCTTATCTTCAATTAACTTGCTGCCCCCTTGTGGTCAGAAGCAAGACACTAGCACCGCATTGTCAAGACTTGTTCAGTATGTGCTGGCCGAGGATACCGCATCTTAAGCTCTGCATGCTGCCCCCATTCCCAAGACATTTATTAGAAGTTCTCATTCCTGTATAGACCAACTTCTCTAGGCATTTCTTGCACCAAACACTCCCACCCCACAAGCCTGACAGGCTGGCGTCTGCGGTGATTCCTTGTCTGGTAAGGTCCTGTAGCCCTCTGTTCAGCGTTGTAGGTTTCCTATGTCCACCTGTGTAGTGGGCTGCTCACACTAAGAGCACAATGTGGCAAGGCTGAAGGTACCTTTCTACATTCCAAGAAGAAATATAACTGAAGTGGCCGTGATGTAAATCTCTCCCTTCATACGATCAGTGCTGATTTGAGACCTAGGACCTGCATAATTTGTTGAGCAGAGGCCTGACATTTTTTGCAAGAGTCCCTACTCTCCGGTGTTCCAGGACCAGAAGAGTAGTCATTTGACTTTTTGGTCTGGTTATTATGTCAGTGCATGGTCCACAGAGATACTACCTGCTGCATCGTGGGACATGCCCCCTCCAGTTATCCTGCCTGGATCAACCAATCCTCCAGATAGGGGAGAATATGAAGTCCCCAAACACGCTGCCAGGATGGAAATCACTCTGTGAATACCCAGAGCAGATGCCGACCCCAAGAGAGCCTTGCACTGGGTAGTCAAACTTTCCCAATGCAAAACTTGAGGCATGTGAAGTGCTGAGGTACAATGGTGGCATGCAGTTAAGTCCCGTCCCAGTCAATTAACTGAAGGAAGCCCGCTGAAGAGTCCACTGCCATAATGGAGCACAATGTTTCCATCTGAAATGTGATGTCCTTACAGACTCCATGTTTAAGCTCAGAACTAATCAGAATGGGATACATTCCAGTCTTCTGCTGGGGTAGCCATCTTGGGGGCAGAGGAGTTACTAGACAATCTCCTCCAACCTGACAGGAACCATCTGGGAGGAGCTGAGAATGGAGTGGCTGGAGGTAGTTGCCTGAAACAACCAGGCACACTATGTATGTTTAACTTCTTTTAATCCCCTTTTAACTCATCCCCCCAGGAACCAGAGTCCTGGATATCTGACTGAAACAGGAAAATCCACCTTACCTGAAGTGTTTTGTAGACTACCCAGTCCCCTGCTTTAGAGATGCTGTCCTGTGCCGCAGTCACATGAGGGGGAAGCAAACACCCATTTCCCCAAGCAGAAGAGTCCGTTCCCTGGGCACCTGTCAACCTAAATTTCTCAAAATGGGATTCCCAATGATACAGCGACTGCCCTGATGATATTCAAGATCTGGTAGAAAAGGTCCTGTGTAGAAAGAAATCTCCTGCAGCTGCAGAGATCAGACTGGCTAGTTTCAAAGAAACAGGAGATGGGAAGCTGCTGCCAGTTATAAGAATTTTGAAAACCCATTCTGACTGGCCAACTGCTTACTGCACATACATAAAACTGTTCTAGAAAGAGGAGCTCAACCATCTGGATTGCTCTAGCCTGGTAAATATTAGAAGAAAGGACTAAACTGTCCCGCTAGTATGGCTAACAAGTTCAGTTGTGGGGCACAGCAAGATATACAGGTTACTCACCTGTAACAGGAGTTCTAGGAATGGTATATGTTGTTCATCCACACTCATTGGCAGGTATCCTTGCCGCTTTAAATCTTGCCGGAAGGTCTTCAAGCTTGCTCCTCCCACCCACCCGGGTGGTATCTCTCGGCTCCGCCCCATGACGCCAGATCTGGCCCGCTGGAAGCTCAGGTCAGCGTCAAGCCGGGAGGAGCCTGAGAATGTAGGATGAACAATACATACCATTCCCTAGAACTCCTGTTACAGGTGGAGTAACCTGTATTTCTAGGGACATGGATATGTTGTTCATCCACACTCATTGGCAGACTCCTAGCAGTTCTCCAGGAGGAGGGAGGCAAGACTTACACCCAATACTTACTTGGGAAAGAGAGACTGAGAACCGAGGCCCCAAAACCAGCATCCCGGCGTGACTCAAGGTCGATGTGGTAATGGGTAATAAAGGTGTTTGCTTGACTTCAGGTAGCAGCCCTGCAGATTTCCTGGATAGGGACGCCCTGAAGCAGCCACCGTTGCAGCAGTATGGCGGGTAGAATGAGCTCTTATCCTCTGGGAGGCTCCATGCCCGCCAACTTATAGCAGAGATCTATGCAGGAGGTTACCCACCTGCTTATCGTCGCTTGGCTGCAGGTCTGCCAGATGCGGCTTCAGCGTGGGTGACAAACAGCTGGCGAACCTCTCCCGAATTTCAGCCGTGCGCTCCCTTATAATAAGCGGCGCCCTTCTAGGGTCCAGAGTATGGAGCCTATATTCGGCCTCCGAGGTGATTGGGGTAGAACACCGCAGAGTCAACACCTGGTTAAGGTGAAACTCCACACCACCTTCGGAAAGAATTTCGTGGGGGCGCAGGACAACTCTTGTCCCTGTGGAAGACCAGGTAAGGAGACTTGATGAGCGCCTGGAGCTCTCCATCCTTCTGGCGTGATAGCCACCAAGAAGGTGGTCTTCCACGACAGGTGAGAGAGCACACCTGTGCATAGGTTCGAATAGCTTGCCCATGAGCTGCCAGTACAAGCAGTAGATCCCACGGAGGTGGGGTTCCGCACTGGAGGGAAATGTGATCAAGGCCTTTGAAAAGCGCCAGACCACCTTCCTCATACATCGACTGCTTCGGCCCGCGCCTGTAAGCAGAGATGGCTGCCAGGTGCACCCTTAGGGTCGTCGACCTAAGCCCTTGACTAGAAAGGGACCATAAATAGTCCAAGATGCTTGCCAAGGAACAGGAGAAAGGGTCCAAGCCCTTGCCCTGACACCAAATGGAAAACCTTTCCCATTTGAAGGCATAGCATTTTCTGGTCGACTCCTTACGGGACGCCTCAACTACATTGAGGACCTCGTCGGAAAGACCCAGGCCTGGAACTGCTGGCTCAGGAACCAGGCCGTCCAGGTGCAGGATTGAAGGTCCGGATGGAACACCTTCCCCTGATTGACTGAGAGCAGGTCCGCTGAGCTGGAAGCTGCCGCTGAGTCCTGGAGCTGAGACTGAGGAGATCTGGGTACCAGAACTGGCGAGGGCCAGTCTGGGGCTATCAGAATCACCTGCGCCCATGTCCCTCCCCTCGCTTTGAGAAGCACCTTGTGGATCAAGGGAAATGGGGAAAGGCGAAAGAGGCCGGGGTCCACTGCCTCGGGAAGGCATCCTGCAGCGAGCCCTGCTGAGGGGGGGCATGGAACAGGCTCAGCTCGCTGCCTCCCTGAGGCAAACAGGTCCACCTGAGGTGTGCCCCAATGGGAGAACAGATGCTGTACTACCTCGGCAGGAGAGACCACTGTGGGATGCAGCTCCCCATCCGGCCCAGGGCATCGGCCAGGGTGTTGGAGGCTCCTGCCACGTGAATGGCTAGAGATCCGCCTCAGGCTGCGCGCAGACGAGTGACCAAATCGAGAGCTTCCTTGCATAGAAGCATGGAGCGGCGGCCCGCCCTGGCGGTTTAGATAGTACATGCGTGGTATTGTCCGCCTGACTCGGACCACTTGACCCGGAGGAACGGAGCAAAGGCGGTGAGAGCTAGGCGGACGCGCCGAGCTCCAGCAGGTTGATGTGGCATCGACTCCCGCGGGGACCAGAGGCCATGAGCCCAGTGTTCCTCAGATGGGCACCCCAACCCATCAGAGGCATGGGTCGACAGAGAGACCGCGGCTCGAGACGAACGGGATGCCCTCCTGCAAATGATCTGGAACGGTCCACCACTGGAGAGCGTTCCACATCCCCTGTGTCACCGACACAAGCTGGTCCAAAGGATCGCAGCGTTGTGACCACTGGCTGGCCAGTCCCCACTGAAGGGGACGCATGTTCCAGCGGGCCCAACGGACCACGCTGGTGCAGGCCGCCATGAGACCCAGGGCGTCAGGAAGTCCCGGCAGGGCGCAACTGCCCAACAGAAATGATCGAGCAAGGAAGAAACTCGGCCCTGTCCGCGGGCAGCTCTGGCTCGAGAGAGAGAGTCGAGCTGCGCCCGATGAATAGAATCACCTGCTTCGGCTCGGAGTTCGACTTGGCCTCGTTGATAAGGAGGCCCAGTTGAAACGCAGACCGGAGGAACAGATTTCTGGACCACTCTGCCTCCTTCCGGAGGAGCTGCCATCAGCCAGTCGTCCAGGTGAGGTACACCCCGGACCCCTCGGCGCCGCAGAGGAATGCTGTCACCACTGCCATGCATTTGGTGAAGACCTGGGAGCTGGAGACAAGCCGAAGGGCATGGCTTGGAACTCAAGAGGGATCCTTCCTTGCCGGAGCGAAGGAATCTCTGGTGAGACGGACGGATAGGGACGTGAAAAACACGTCCCCGAGTCCAGAGAGCAGAACCACCACGCCGCGTCCAAGGATGGTATTATCTGAGCCAGAGTGACCATCCTGAAGCGTTCGAGACCTAGAACTTGTTTAGGTCGTGTGAGTCGAGAATGGACGCCAGCCCCAGTCCGCTGCGGAACCAGGAAGTACCTGGACACAAACCCTGGGTCTGAAGGAGGGTCCTCACCTCTCTTATCACCTCCTTCTGGAGGGAGGGAGGCGATGTCGGCTCGACGAGGCCGCCAGTGAGGCTGGGGATCCCAGCCCCCAGTGGCGACGCTCCTGAAGGTGGTGCCTGCTCAATTCCAGAGGCAGCCTCTTCCCACCACCTCCAAGACCCACCTGTCCAGTGGAAACAGCGGACCAGAGGAACAGAAGTGCCGGAGCCGTCTCCCCAGGGGACCAGGGATAAAAGTGGACGGGAATGGGGCGACACCCTCAGCCGTCACTGGGCAGGCTTGGAGGAGGACCGGCCGAGGGACCTCCTGGGCATCTCCTCCTGCCTCCTGTTAGAGGAAGCCGGCGCTTGGGTTTGGGATGCCAAGGCCGAGCCTGCTGGCCCTGACGTTGCTGGGCAGGCGCGCCCGGGGGCACAGGGGCCGAAGGAGCAGGCTGTGGTTTGCGGCCTTTGTCCTTCTGAGCGGAAGAGACCCGAGTCAGGTAGTGGACTTCTCGATCCTCTGCAGGTGACCTTCCACCCCAGGCCGAAGAGGTCAGTCCCAAAAGGGACATCCTGTCAAAGTGCTGGGTATCCGAGTAAAGGGGGATATCCTCAGCCAAGCCGCTGGCAGCGCATAGCCACTCGCGGCTGCCACCCGATCTGGCACATGAGTCCCCTATATCCAAAGCAGTCTGGAGCTGCTGTTTGGCCACTGCCCTGCCCTGGTCCCCACCTGCTTCACCGTAGTCTGCAGATCGGCGGGAAGATGAGGGATGACCTCATCCAGGGCCAACAGAGACATGAGAAAAATATGCTGCCATCAGGACGGCCGAACTGGCCTGGCGAGAAGGCAGAGAGGAGCATAGCGTGACTTTTCGCCCGACGTGGTCAATTTCTTGGACTCCTTGTCCAGGAGGTTTGTCCACATCCCTGGCGTTGCCCGTGGCAGCGAGAAAAGCGCTGTCGATAACCAACCCCTCAGCAGAGGGGTTCAAAAACGGACAAGGAACAGTAGGGACCCACACTTCCTGGCCATCCTGGCCCGAGGCGCGCGGGCAGGAAGCAGGGCGCGCAAAGCTCCAGTGCCGGACCCACTATGGCCTCGGCCACGGAAAGCCTCCGTCGGAGAATCCCTCGGTCCAGAATCTCCGTGAGAGGATACCTGGCCCGTTTGAAGCGGGTTCGAGCTCCATCGGTGGACTCGAGGATGAGCACGATAGTCCACTAGGAAAGAGACGGCGGGCTATCCGTCCGATGACTGACCTCCTGAGGACTCCAGTCAAGTAACTTGGAAAAAAGGAGGAATCATCTTCGGACTCGGAAGGTCTCGAAGAAACTGCCTCTGGCCTGAGCCACCCACTTCACCTGCCGAGGTCGATCGGGGTGAGGGGTAACTGACAACCGATGGGGTAGACCCTTAGCCGACCGAGAATCCTTGGTGGAGCTCAGTGGTGGCTGTGGGCGGAGGAGTTCCACGAATCGAGTGGAGCAGCTGGTTTGGCGAACAACCCGGCCTGGGTATGAGCTCCTGGGATAAGTCGAGGGGTTTGTGTCGGCCGATCGGTGACAGCCACTTAATGGCGGGGGGAAAGGCGGGGTCGGCTTATTCACGCCAGGAAGACTGTTGAACATAAGGTCCCTCGTACCCGTCGGCGTAATTTACGCGAAGCCTCCCCTCATCCGAGGAGGAAGCGGGCGGCGGCGGCTTGCCGCTTACCGCTGATGCGAGCACGAGACCGCCTATGAGCTGAGATCGGCTGGACCGATGAGAGGTCGAACCGAGAGTCCCGGAATTGCCGAGGTCGGTGCGGGGAGGTGTCGGCGGAACCGGCACTCCGCCCGGCTTTCCGGATGGTGCATCCGAGGGCTCCGGAACCGGGCACGGCGAGCCACGGGATCCTCAACTCCTCCTGGGGAAGGAGAGGAATCTCGGCTGCTAAAGGCGACAGCCCGTCCAATGGGTGAAAAATCTCGCGACTTCATCGAAGTCTCGGTCAACTGACCTGACGGGGACACCGTGAGGCCAGTGGCGGGCCAGCCGGTCGACCCGAAGCCGGAGGTCGGCGGCCCGAGAGAGGACCTTTCCGCTCCCAAGAGAAGCGTCAGCGGAGGGACTTACCCTTGTCCCTCTTTTGGACCGAGAATAAGGTCCCGCTCAACGTGAGCCCTTCTCCTTTAGTGGAGAGGGACAGACAAAGCTCCTAAGAAGCCGTGTAAGAAGAGCCCAGAGAGGCCGGGATAAATACGCGGCCGAGGAAAGGAATACGGCCGCGCCGCCTCCTCTTCGAGGCGACCATCCGCTCGCGGCAGATCCAGCGAGCCCGCCGCCGCGGACACCGCCAACGGGCCCTCATGGACTTCACAGACGGAAACGCTCAGGCGGCCCCAGTTGTCACCGGGCAGCACGGTCTTCGAGGACGAGGGCCGAGAAAGATGAGCACAGGTCGCAAGCCTGCGGGTCGTGCTCAAGGCCTAAGCAGTAGACACACGTGGAGTGTGGATCCGTCCGAGACATCTTCTGCCCGCATGGGCATCTCCGAAATCCGGGAGTCGATTTGTCCATCGCAGCCGCGAGGGATAGAAGACTGAAGTTTTTTTTTTTTTTTAAATCCGCAAACGGAGAAATAGGAACCAGTCTCAAACGCAGAGCGTTAAGGAGGGAACCTGAGCTTCCAAGCGGTAAGGAAGATCTGGCGTCATGGGGCGGAGCCGAGAGTTATACCACCCGGGTGGGTGGGAGGAGCAAGCTTGAAGACCTTCCGGCAAGATTTAAAGCGGCAAGGATACCTGCCAATGAGTGTGGATGAACAACATATCCATGTCCCTAGAACTAAGCATTTTCCTTGGGATAAAAATGGCAGACTCTGCACCTCCAATATCTTGGGGAAGGTCATCCCACAGCTTTAGGAGCCAGTAAGCACTGCGCCATATGGGCAGAGTAATTCTGCTGGGAGTGTTCTGCTCTTACATGCATTGCAGCAATGCAGTTCAAGGTCGGAGACTCAATGGCTCAAGTATGGTGTGCAAACAGGTTTTTATTTATAGATGGATTAACCATCTCAGGTAATTCAGGAGCACTTAATATGCAAACACGCTCCAAAATTTCGAAAGCTGATGAAAAAAAAAAAATTTTTAGTTAACATTTGCTTCCTTTTTCCATTATGATGTGCATGCTTTTCTTTGTAACAGTGTTCTATCTTCACCTGCTTTTGCCCCAGGATGCTTTTTTTTTTTAAACTCTTAAAGGTATTTTCTGTTTTTGTAATCATAAAAGAAGAAATTTCTTCATACTTACCATAATTTTCCTTTCGCTCCAACATTGTCAATGGGTACATATGTAACTCAAGCTAATGTGCTTATGTCGTTCTGTCTCCCCCCCCGCTGAACTCTCGGGCAGCACCTGCATACCAATCGGCAGTGGCAAGGCAAAAGTCTATTGATAATTGTCTGACTTTACTTTCCCATCTTTTGACCATACCAGCTTGTAATGGAGAACAAGTCGTACTGACCAGATTTCCAACACCTGTTGACCTGTAGCTGCTGCGCAGTCAAAGTGTCCTGGACCAGAACCTGCACAGCCCAACAGACTGGCACTGGTTGACAAGATCAACTCTGGAGGCACTTCTAAGAGGAACCCCTTGCTTAGGGTCTCGAGTTCTCCCACCAATTCAGCGACTGTTGAAGAGGTTGAGTAAGTGGGATCATGGCTCAGTAGTCCTCAGAAGTCGGGTCCCAGGCTGCTAGTATTCCGTTCTGAAGGGGTCACATGTGCAAGCAGGCCCATGGAACTGAATTCTATTAGTGCTGTCAATAGCCCCAAAATCTGTAGTAATCTAAGCAGAAGTAGACAATTGGCTTCTCAACCACTGAACCCAGTCTCAGGGTTTCCTTCCTGGCTGTCAAGAGGAAGACCTTCCCCTTATCTGTCCTGAACACCGCACCCAAGTATTCCAAGTTCTGGGACAGGTTGAGGAGCTCTTCTCCCAACTGACAACCCAACCATGCGACTCCAGTAATGCCAGAGTCCTGGTCACAGATTTTCCTTGCCAGTTGACAGTTGAGCAGAGGACACTCAATGTGCAAGTCATCCAGGTAAGGATATACATGTCCCTCCTGCCGCAGCTGAGCCACAAGTACTAGAAGGACCTTCGAGAATACCCTGGGTGCTGTTGCCAGATTAAAAGGGAGCACCCTGTACTAGAAGTGTTGCCCTGAATCACGAACCTGATTAACTTCTGGTTAGACTGTTGAATGGGGATGTAGAGCTCTACATCCCTCAGGTCTATGGATGCTAGATAATCCCCTGGATGGACAGCCCATATGACTGAACACAGGGGCTCCATCTTGAAGGCTGTGTGGTGGACAAGCTTGTTTAGGCGTTTCAGAATCGGTCTGACCCCCCCCCCCCCAAAGACTTCTTGAGAACCACAAAGTACACAGAGTAGAATCTAACCTCCTTCATTTTTGGGGAGTCGGTAGCAACGCCTCACTGGGACAACCCCAATCTGAGGCGATTTAAGACTGCCCATCTCCTCAGAGTCCTTTTGTACAGGAGATGGCAGGAAGCACCACACTGTAGGTACTGTCGCAAACCATTGCATTAACCTAATGCTAGTATCTAGTACCCATGTGTCTGACATTACTTAGGCCCATCTTGAATTAAAGTTCTGCAGTCTTGCATCAAGGGAAGGGGGCAAAGATGGGCCCTTGTACCTTCACTGTGAGTTGCTACCTCTTCATCCTGCACCTCACTTACGCCTGCAGGCAAAGGCTCCTCTGTTACTTTTGCCCTTCACCCCAGAATAGAACAGAATTCCAAAAGAGATGAAAACCACCTCGAGAAGTCAGCTGTCACCTCAACCTCTTAGGGGTCAAGCTTGCCTTCTGCTGCTTCGACACCAGGCGTTTCTCATCTTGGACATCTTTAAAAATCGCATCCAGGCCTGATCCAAATAACAGTCCTCCCTCAAGACACGTTAAAGAGCTTGAATTTTGATGCTTGGACTATGACCCAATGTTGGAGCCATACACCCTGCATAGTTGACAATGTGATAAGCAAAGCATGCCGACATTTGTACATTGCTCACTGTGGCATCCCTTAAAAAGGTGGGAGCCATGGATAACTGTAAAATGCTCGCCTCCCTCAGAATCCAGGCAAGCGAAACTACCTAGAGCAGAAATCCAGGAAATTTAAGGCTCTGAAAACAATAAAAGATGCATAGGAGGTGCGAAGACTTACTCCAATTGAAGCAGAGGCTCTTCTGCACGTGGCATCCACTTGCTTATTGTGTAAATCTGTTAAGAGACCCTTCAAACAGAATTGTGCACAACCTCATCTGCCAGGGGGAAGGGTTTTCCATTTCTGGGATAATGGATAGTATCTCATCCGAGGCCTAGGTAGATGTCACTGTTCGGAGCTTGCCCATTCCTGCTCAATAAACTGAGCGCAGTGTACAAAGTCTAGAACAAACTTGGGAGCAGAGGACAACGCATCCATAATTGCATTCACATCAAGCGCCTCCATGGCTTGCATCTCCTTCAGCTGTAATGTCCTACAAGCCTCCGTTATGAGGTAGGACAGATTTTGTATCAAACAGTAGAGGGATCGGAATCTCGGGCTCCATCCACTCCCTTACCACCTCTTCAGAGAGGTCCTCCCTCAAAAAACAAATCTGGGTCAGGACTTCCCTCATGACACCCTATATCATCATCTTTACCTCCTTCATCATGGTCGGGGTCTGTCTGCAGACCTGGGTTAGCAATCTTCCTGCTCTGGTGCACCTGGGACGTACCCCCCTCCCCAAGGACCCACCTTGGGTTCAGGTGTGGTGGTGATGTCCTGCAGGACATCCAATTTAAAAGCAATAGATTTGCACAATTCTGACTTGCCACTGCCAGTCAGTACACAGAGTGCCCCAGCTCAGGGTTCGCTGTTCACCTTGCATGCTGCCAACATACAATGCTGGAAGGCAGGCGATTAATGTTAGACGTAGACAGTTTAAAAGGTAATTAACAAGGCTCATGGAATGACTGTACTAAACTGATCTGGTTTCTAAGGTTACAGTATCCATTCAAATGTGAAACCCAGATCCTTGCTCCAAAGAAGCCCACAGAAGGAGAAACAGACGTGGTCAGAGGGATCATGATGTGATACGACTTGAATAAGTGATACTAGAATTTCCTATTTAGGAATGTGGCTGACTCTTCGACTTGACGTTGGGGAACCGAAACAGACCTATTACCTTGAGTTACATATGTACTAATTACCCACCGAAAATGTGGAGCACTACAGAAATGCTATTAGCATGTATATAAGCACACATAAGCCTTTTATAATTACTGGCATGAAATTTAGCAAAGTAACAGCTGGAGTACTTTGCTTCTATGACTTCACAAAGCTTGGATGCAATAGTCATCTTAAGAGTCAACTGGGAGGACTTAATTTGAGAAACGGGATGTGTGTATATATACACACACACACACATATACCCTTTCCCCATGAAGTGTTCAATTATTCCCCCCAACAGTAAGCATCCAAATGTATTATATAAAGATGATGGGTACATCTGCTGTATTCGGAAACAAAATAACTGAGGGGGCTAACCAGACCCTAGAGCCATTCTCCCAATCTGACTAGCCTTTTCACGTTTTATTTCCTTGTACACCACACTCAGCCAGTGGACCTGAAGACAGTACAGTCCTTTAAGGAAACCCTGCACAAATTTCTGCTTACCAGAGTTATCACAATGGGGTATAGTGGGTAGGAAATCCCTATAAACTGGTACAGGTTGCACAATATGCTCATTCATACCCACTTATGAAGTGGGAAGCGCCCAAATGATTAAGTTCCGACCCTGAATTACTATACTGGACATGAGCCATTACTGCTGCTGTGCACCAATGCCTTGTGTGATTACATGGGTGAATCCGGATATCACCAATTTGATAGTTTAGGTGTCCTTTAATGGCATCTGGATTTTTGTTTATATGTAGTGACAGAGCTAGTAGCACCACAAAGTAGCAGGCAGAAACATGTTAATGATTTTAAAAGCAGTACTTAATTACTTTTCTCTTATTACTCCCCCCCCACACACACATTGTGTACATGCGCTTGGAAACCTTGGTGAATTGTGCTTTTTATAAATAAGAGTAGAGTTTTTTTCTGTGTGTGCATTATATAATTTTCTACCTAACAGTACTGGGTATGATATGAAAAGCACTGGCTTTACCTGAAGATGGCATATCTAGTTTCATTCCTCCCACTACATCAGCATGTGACTTCACTCATTGTTACCTCACAAGCCCTGCTGCCCGATAGGTAACCCATGTCTCAGGTTACCAATCAAGCTACAGGAAATGGGTTCTTACTGGACACTAGTGATGTCACACTCCTGAGGTCAATGCTGACAATGTACTCTATATACAGGGAGAATTAGAACTTATCAGCCTCAAGGTAGATTGATGCAGTTTCACACATCACACCTTGTACTATCCAGAAGAAAATCTTCTAATTAGCTAAATTAGAAAAAATAAGTGATTACTGACTCCTTCTGAAAGTTACTATCAATTCTAGGCTAACTCTGTAGAGTTACTAGAGTTCCTCTTTAATAATGTAATAAAAAAAGGAGGTTGCATAGGACATCATCTCCCCCCCCCCCCGGCAGACCACAGCTTTTTATTTGGGACATCTTCCTGTGCTACCATATAGAGGTTCCAGGACTGCTTCGTGAGCCCAATCCCTCACTACTGGCCAAGGCAACCGAAAGCAGTAGAGATGATGAGTAGACAACCATTCTAAACTCCTGCACAGTATTCAAGGTGGACAGAGGACTTTTAATGGAAAGTGCAATTAAGACATCACGGTGTGTGTCCAGGAAAAGCAGTTACGTGAGATTACCGTTGGGGGTGGGGGAGGATAGGAGGAATTAAAAACCAACAAAAACACACAGTGGTCTGCCCTGAACAACATACCAGAATAAATAGATTACACTCAAGGAACTGGCTTAACCCATGGCTAGGCTATTCAATAACCTGTTACTGACCGGGGGTGCTCAGAGGGATCCGAGGACTATGGTCATGGTCCCACCTCCACAAGGGAGGGTACTGGGAGGATCAAACCATTACAGACAAGTCAGTCTTACCTCCAATTGTAGGTAAACTCATGACCATCAGTCAAGGAAAGCCTGGTGACCTAACATCAATGGGCCCCAGCACAGAAAACAGGTTCCTAGCAGGAAGGCTATGTCACAGCAACTGGATACTACTCTGACTAGTTACAGAGAGCAGTTAATAAAGGACAGGCTGTAGACTCAACTTCGACGGCAAACCCTTCAACTTGGTGCTGCACAAGAGGCTGTTGAAGAAGCTGGAGGTCTTTGGAGTGCAGACAGAGCTAGTATGGTGCCCAGGAAACTGGCTGGTGGCAGGGGCAAAGGGTGGCAATTCAACAGTCAAACTAGGGAACAGCAAAGTCACGAGCAGTGTGCCGCAGAAGTCAGTCCTGGGACCTTTTTGAACAGGTTTTAGTGATGCAGGGAAAGGTATCCAGGGCAAAATGCATGTCTGCAGACAAAGCTCTGCAAAAGGGTGAACAGTGAAGACTAACAATGGCTGAGGGAATTGCATAGTAACCGAGAAAGACTGGAGAACGCAAGAACTACGGCAGCGAAGATTCAATGCAAAGACGTGCAAGGTAATGCACATGAGGGAAGAGGAACCCACAGACACATACAGGACCGGGGGGGGGGGGATTAGGTTGGCTACTACAACTGAGAAACAGGACCTTGGAGTCATAAGTGACTCCCTCAACCCAGTCAGTTTAATAAAGTATTCAGTAAGGCAAATAGAATGTGTGCACGCGTACGCACGCACAGACACACACACGGAGGGTTGACAGAAGAAAGGTGATACCGCCACCATATGTCACCGAGGAGACCCTATCTGGAGCACTGTATCCAATTCTGGAGTCCGCACCCAAGGAAGGACAAGGACAGACTAGAATTCATGCAACAAAGGGTCACCAAAATAATTTAGGACCAACAGGGTAGATCCTACAATAAGCAGCAGCTGGATGCCCAGAGTATGTACTCGCTGAAGGCCAGGAGGACAGAGGGACGATGATACTCAGAAATTCTTAAGGGGAACTGCAAGGAACTGATCAACAGAAATAGTTGGGTAGGCATGAATAGAAGCTGGCATAAATTCAGGATGGCAAGGAAGATGTACTTCAGAGCAGAGTAGATGAACCATAGAACAGTACTGACAGAGGTGGTCGGGGAGGGGACTAAATGGGTTCAACCACAGCCGGGAAAGGGTTAAGAGGTCTGTCAGTGCCACTGAGAGGAAACTAGGGAGGTGAAGATTCAGGGTGAGGGTAGACACCCTGTCAGGACATTAGGTCGGGTTATCCATTCTGGTAGACAGGAGGCTGGGAGTGTGCTGCTAGGGCACTTGCTTTCAAAATGCCAGCTGGTGGGATGGCAGGATCAACCAGATAAACTAAAACTCAGTGCAAGTTAAAGATCAAAATTATTTGCCAAAATGTTAATCAGACCCTGCCTCTCTGAGGTGGGGCCTGATTTCAGGTGGACATTTTCCTTAAAGGATCACTCACTATGTCTGCACATTATGCGATCACTGTGGCAGAGTGAGACGCCCCACAGATGGAACCAATGCAAATTTTAGAATTTGTAATGCATGTTCAAACTCTGTATCCACACTCCACTCTGGCTGCTTGCTCAGATCAGTTTCCAAGCCAGAGTGCAGCAACAACTAGTGAAACTAGCTAATAGCCTACCAAAATTTTGTTAGAACACCAATCAAATTCAAGCAGACTTGTGAAATTTTCCATATCAATATCAAAAAGCTTACAACTGTAGGAACTACAGTAGTAATGCTCAAGCAACCTCAATGAAAAAGGAAAGGATTATTGCAACAACCTATTTCAGGTTCTGGAAGGGGAGGCAGGGTTAGGAGTGTAAACACGGTGAGTGATACCTTAAAAAGAAACATTACTGCGGTCAGTTTTTTTTTCTAACCCGAGGAATCACTAAATTTTACACTTTATGCACACTCCTGTAGCAGTACCTTGACAGACTGGGTCCAGAACCTAGTTAGGAAAAAGGTTCTACAGGACAGCCCTTTCAAAGTTGGCATCCCTTCTGGACTGACTGTCCAAACAGTAGTGATTGGTGAGTGTGTGTACTGTTTTCCAGATAGCTTCTCTGCAAATGTCCAACAATGGGATGCCCTTTCAGGATGCCACAGAGACAGAGGTACACCTTGCAGAGTATACCCTTAAGCCTACAGATGGCATTTTTCCAGTTTTTTTTTTATAGCAGAACTGAATGCAAGAGAATATCCAGGGAGAAACGCTCTTTGTAGCTGGTTTGCTTTTGTTAACCTTACCACAGATAAAAAGCTAGGTACTATGGGACCCGATTATTTTTGTCCAGCCCATGTAGAGTCAGGACTTGCTTTAGGTCCAGGCTATTCAACTTTTCCCTCACCTGGACTGGAATGCTCCAGATGACTACAGGCAAGTTACTGACTCACATTCAGGTTGAATTCAAATACCACCTTAGGATGGAGTTTTCAGTTGGTTCCAAGGACTGCTTTATCCCTGTGTGGGATTATGTAATTTGTCTCTGTGCATAGGGCTTGCAATTCACTTACCCTCCAAGCAGAGGTCACTGCAACCAGAATATGATTTTCCATGCAATACACGTCAGGTCAGCAGTTTCCATAGGCTCAACGGGAGCCTCCGTAAGGGGCAAAGTGTATGTGGAGATCACTAGGTAGGACAGGGACCCTCACTGGTGGGTACAAGTGGCTTAGGCCTTTAAAACAATGGGTTGCAAGGCCAAAGACCTTTCCTTGCCAACTGATATGTATACCGATATTGCTGCTAAATGCACCTTTAAAAGCGAAGGCTTAACGACTGCAGGTGCACTAAGTATTGTAGAATTACAGGCATCCCTGTCTCTATAGTGGGTGTTATTTTTCTGGAGGCACACCATTAAGAAAACCTTTTCCTTTTACAAGAGCAAGCTTTCCTGGTAGTGGGTTTCCTTGAAACCTTACGCACCTTCAGGACTTCTGAGATCCAATCTGGAAAATACTAACTCATCAAGAACGATGCCCTCAGGCATACAGTCCCAGAGTTCGGAGGTGTTACTCTGCCCTAGGACAAAGTCAGATTCTGACAGAGTGGCAGGCTAACTGAATTCCAGTCTGATGGGGCCAGAAGCATAGAGTACCAGGCCTGTCTGGAGCCATCAGGATCATTGCTGCAGGCTCCCTCCCGAGTTTCAGGACTACTTTCTGAGAGTGGAAACAGTGAGAAGGCATACAGACACTTGCCTGTCCAATCCAGTACCAGGAGTCCTCTGGGACTGTTCCTCTGGCTGATGGTCTGCAACAAAACTGTGGGAGCTGATAGTTCTCCCAAAATGCAAACACATTTGGAGTGCCCACCTTCTGAACACTGTGGCCAGATTCTGCTGGTTTAAGGCCCACTTGTGATTTCCCTGGCAGATTCTGCTTAAGGATCCTGCCAAGACATCGTATTTGCCTGCCAGATACACTGCAAATATGTTTGCTTCCAAGGAATATACCAGCTCCCAGATCCTCACTGCCTCTATACACAGTTTTGAGGATCTTGTTCCTCCCTGCTTGTTTATGTAAGACATTGCTATGGTGATGTCAGTCTTGATTTGGACAGATGGACCCTGCAGCTGGGAGGAAAAATACTATTGCTAGCAGTACTGCTCAGAGTTCCAGGAGATTTATGGGTTCCATGTACCTCACTGTGGAGGTTCTAAAGGTGGGCACCCCACCACAGCAGTTAGGCATCCACAGTAACAAGACTTGATGGTGATCACTGAAGAAAGGAGATACCCTCTTTGAGGCTGCTTTCTTCCTTCTGCCACTGTAAACTATTCCACTAGTGCATTTGTTACTGGCACATTTTAAAAAAGTGGATCCCATCTCTGGAACCTGTTGCACCTTAAGTGGTACTGTGTTAGTCCTCATTTGGAAACTGGCCGCAACCACGCCCTAGTAACTGTAGGAAGTCTCTTGCAGATCTGCTGTTGCTATCAATGTTGTATCAGGCCTGCAGGAGGAACGCTTTCCCTGCAGGGTGTTTAGCTCTGCTCTATGAAGTCCAGTACTCGCACAGGCTCCTGCTGGGACTTCTGCAGGTTTTGCAACAATCCCAAGTTCTCCAAGAGGCCTTTTTACCAGATTAACAGAGAACCTTGCCTCTTGGTCTGTCCCTCTCCCCCTCCTTGACTAGCCAGTCATCCAGGAAGGGGAAATACCACCACACCTTTTTCTCCAATGGGCTGCCACCACAGCCAAGCACTTTATGAAACCCCTTGGAGCGGAGGTGAAAAATGGAGAGCTGTGAACTGTTATTAGTTCACCCAGCTTGAATCGGAGGTATTTGAGAGACTGACTTGGATATGAAAACAGGCATCTTTCATATCCAGGGATCCTAGCCAATGACCTTTCTGCAAAGATGGTATTGCTGTCCTTAGTGTCCATCATGAATTTTTCTTTTTTCAAATGCTTGTTCAGAAACCAGAGATGTAAACTGGGTTGGCACTCCCCAATTTTCTTGGGGGTCAGGAAGTGTCTTGAAAATAGGCTCATGCCTCGCTGGGTGGCAGGGACGTAACTCATCCCGCTGATGTCTACCGTCGCATCTCCCCATGCCCCTGTGTGGTCCCTCGCTAAAGGACAGCATGCCTCCACATGGTGTAGCTAGTGCCAGGACTTCACAACCCACCCACCCCAGAGAGAGAGCAGCTGTCCTATGGACGATCCCCCCCCGTCTGACCCCTGGCAGCCAGAGCTTGCTCCCAAACCTGGGTCGCCAGCGTGGCGCGGTGTAAGATGCCAGCACCTCAGTCCTCTATGCCACCGGGCCAGCCCTTCCAGGCATGATCATGCGGTGGCAATCCAGTCCTGTGCCAAGTCATCTGCTCTTCTGCTAGTGCCAGAATTGTCTTTCAAAGTGTTTTCTGGTGCTGTGCTATGTGAGGAGTTAAGCTGCATGCCTGATAAATAGGGAAGCTGTTCCATAAACCTTCTCTGCCATAGTATCCAATTTTTTTTTTTTTTTTAGAGAGTCTTTTTAAGAAGGCTGTGCAAACAGCGATTTTTGCTCTCACTAGCAGCAATCTGGACTATCCCATGATTTTCAGGATGGGGATACAGATATTCCACTCACTGTTTCATCCACTTGACGTTTTCCTCAATTTTGTGGTCTATGGCTGCAGCGGAAGCGGGTGCAGCCAAAGTTTCTACTATGCCCTTTAAGTGGTTTTTTTGGTGGAGCTACTCCCAGCATGTCCATAAAGTCAGCATTCTCCTCAGTTTCTCGTTTTTTGGGGGCGGTTTGAGGGTATCAACCATTTGTCTGACAAGAAAAACGAGTGTGGTCCTCATTCTGCTTTTAAAGGACATTCAAAATCTTGCTCAGGTGTGCCCTCTAACTCCATGGGATCACCTTCTTCCATATGCTCATAATATTCTTCCTCCTCCGCAGGCAGATGGGTTGGAGTCTGAGGTGGGGGATGGCAGGTATCTTATTCAAATTTCCCATGGCCTGGACAAAGTAGAAAAATTGCCACATTTTCTATATGTCCACTGATAGGGCATTTTCTTCTGTGCCATCTGCCTGCTCCTTTCTCCATGCAAAAGGAGTGGCAGTGACATTTTCTTTCAATTTCTTTTTGGCAGACACCATTTCAAATGCCTGCTCAGACTCTTACATTTTTTTTTTTTTTGCCATCACTGGATTCATGGTTCCCCTTTCAGACACCCTGCTATCTGAACCATATTTACCAAGCCTCTCTCATGGGTGTGCAGCTTTACCTTTTTCATTATTTGCTGCTATACACGAGGAGACGGACCCTTCAGATGCATGCTTTCCACCAGACTGGATGGGCCGTAGTGTCCTTTTCTGCCAACAAGTTTCTATGATTCTTTGATCACTGGGACCACCCTCTGAGCCTTTTTACTATTTTATTATTTTTAGGTCACAGGCTGACAGAGGTCATACTTCTTTAAAAGCTTTACCATTTTTAATGGAGATTTTGGGGCAAAAATAAATGACAGGACTTAATTTATAAAGCCGTGTTGTGGACCTGAACAGCTTGTGACAGTCTGCCCTTGCCAGGAGCTTGAAACAATTTGTACAGTTTGATGGTCCACAAGGTCTCAGACATGAGTTAGAGAACAAAATGATTCCCAAAAAACAATTCTAGAAAACAATCCAGTACAACAGCACAATAGTTAAAGCAGCCTTTTACTGAAGAAACTGCGCCAAAAGTCAAATCAAGGCTCCTGAAAAAGGAAACAATTAAGGTGAAAGGGCACAGACTGAAACGGAAGTTGAAACATGCTGTTCTTTAAATTGGATAGCTAAAGACAGTAAACCACTAAAGTTAAAGAAACCAGCCGTTATCAGAGTTTGCCATGGGGCAATCGCTCTCTTCAGAGTTTGCCACGGGGCAATCGCTCTCTTCAGAGTTTGCCACGGGGCAATCGCTCTCTTCAGAGTTTGCCACGGGGCAATCGCTCTCTTCGGGTGGAGAAACTAACCTGAGCACTAGCTACAGTGAAGCGTGGATGCAGAGTTTGGACATGCATTACAAATTCTACAATTTACATAGGTGCTACCCCTGGGGCATCACTCTCCACTATGACTGCATAAAGTATGAGCATTAACTCATCCAGCCCCAGAGCACATACGCGAGTCGAAATGCTCTATGCTAAACCTTATTTAAAATGGTCGCCTAGGGCTGAGTGAAAGAAAAACTGTTACACCCTTCTATCTTGTAAAATTTGTTTCCATGTCAAACAACTCTTCCTGTAGCTGATAAGGTTATTTGTGATTTTAGTTTTCACTATCCTTAGTCCCGTTACTATCATGGGGTCTCCATTTTCTGGCTGCTGAAATCTTACTGTCCAAGAGCTGCATTAACATACGAGAACATGATGCGCTAGCACCCTTTAGACTTCACAGTATGCCTGGTCTGCTTAGAGTTCCAACAAAACAAACTGCAGCAAGGTGCGACATGCCACACTTACCTTTGCAAAGTTGTAATGCAAGTCTTTTCCCCTTCAAACTGCATTCAGTTTGTGTGTTTGCAGAGAGTTTTTTCAGGATATCTGTACTTTCAGCATAGAGATACATGATATAAATGGGTGCTGTGACATTCTCATATGCTAATGTAACTTCAACAATGAGATTTCAACAACCATAAAATGGAGCCCCACGACAGTTACAGGGGACTCACATAAACTGTGAAAAACTGAAGCAGACATATATCCCCAACAGCTAAATAAATAAAAGTTGCATGACAAGGAAACAAAACTGACAAGCTATGAGGGTGTAGTTTTCCCTTCAGTGAGCGATTCCTGGAGTTAGAATGTAAAGTTTGACTTTTCTCAGAGTGAGATGCAGAGAAAGGAGTCAGCATCTCTGGGCCCTAGGCTGGTGCTCTCCTTTCTCCTCCTGGCCTACCTAGTATATGGCGGTAGAACTTTTCAAAACAACTCCAAAGATGCAAGTCACTTGGAGGAATACAAAACAGATGAAGTTAGCAGCATGGAACGACAATGCCAGCACCCGCAAACATGTACTAGTTCCCCCCCCCCGTACTGTACAATAAGGAGGACCCTCCCACTGGTTTTGGTGTAGGGAGTTCCCGCTGATAAAACAGAGTCCCCAATAAAACTGAAAGTTAATTGTTTTAGGACTCTACAGTTGATAATGGCAATTTTATTTTGTATGATGCACATGTGCATGCCATTTTTCTGAGAACTCTAGCTTCAACGAACTTTATGAATTTGCCCAGGGTGGAATAATAAGTAAGCTGGGTTGCAGCTAGGACACTCCTGTTAAATGTAATGTAATGGTACGAAACTTCATTCTAATGATTTATAATGGCTGAAAAGTAGGTCTTAGTACTATACAAAACTACTGAACTATTAAGGCCTGGGTTGGAGTTGGCCCTTGTGAATCCTAATTTCCCAAGTTATCACTGGTTAGTTTGTGAACCTTGTATGCTTTAATTGGTGTTCTACCTATTTTGCAGTTACCACTTACTACTGAACAAGCTGACATTTACTAATCTCTGGAGTAATAAATGCCCCCTTCTTAAATGCCACAATACATGGCAAGATACTTTGTATATCAACTTTAATGATTATGTACTGTCATTCTGCTGTATGCGATTATGGATATGCCTTTTAAGATGTAACCTGCATTTAATTTTCTCAAGTACTATAACTTCAAAAAGCAGTGCCTGGCACACCACTCCTAACATCGCATTTCCCTTGGTTGCAACAAACGCCCCCTCCCCCATGGTAGGTGATGGGATAAATGGACAGACTGATCAGCGTCCCTAGGTGTCACAACAAAGTACCTGGAGGCCAGCAGAGTCAACAGGAGTGGTACAGAACATCCTATATTTTATTAACCCCACACCCCATTACATACATTTGGAGAAGGATTGAAAAATATTTGCATGATGATTAAACACCATTTATAGATGGAGACAGCACGCCCCTATGTGATTACATAGGTAGATTTTAATATGAATTTTTGGTTCTATAATCATGGGAGGGAATTAAAACCTTTGTGATAAATTACACCGGTATATTATACAAGAAAATTAAAACTTTTTATGTTATTACACCATTATATGGAGGATGGATAAAAACTCCCTGTATACTATTATGCAATTATTCTATTATGGACATGGTTTAACTGTATATAATTACATTATATATCTGTACTCGTTTACAGAGAATATTACTACAAATGATTTTCAGCTTAAAGCTAGTGGAACCAAAAGACAGAAAAATGTTACAAATTTTAAGAAGCAATTCAGTTGTAACTTAAGTATTTTCTTTTAGCAGGCCCAGTGGCGCTGAAGGTTGAGGCACTGGATGCCACGCCGGCGACCCACGTTCTGGTGCTTGAGCCACTAGGGGTCGGCAGGAGAGGGAGAAGATTATGCATCCGATAGCTCTCCTCTCCCGGGGATGGGTGGGCAAGTCGTCCCGCTTCTTGGTTGCCCCCTGGTGGAGGATGGGAGTTAGGGAGACAAGTAGTGTGGCATCATGATGCTTGCAATCAGCCGCAAGGGGAAAGAAACAGAAAAACCTGAAAGCACAGCTGCAGGCTTTATGATGTCCCCTCCAGCATGCCGGTGCCGCAGGTACTGCCCTGTAATTGCCCGCTCCAGATGTGTGTACGGGGGGCGATCGCCCCTGCCACGGGAAACATGGCTCAGGGAGCAGTGACCAGGGCCTGGAGGACGACGGATACCCTGCCTGCTGGCTGAGGATAAACAGAATATGGGGGGAAGGGGAGTAGTTTCTTTTTATTTTGTTCACTAGAAAGTCTTCTATGTGATATTGTGCTGGATGGGTGGAACAGCTCTCAGTTTGGCAACTGACGCATCCGTCTCTACCCCCCCCCCCCCAAAATATCATTAGCATTGTGATCACACGGATAGTGAGATAACAGGTGATGGACCTGGCAACTGCTGAGTGACTGTTCCCAAGCACCAGCAGTGATGCCATAGTCTGCGAGATCACAATGCTGAAAAAGCGGGAGGGCGGCCCTTGGGCAAAACAAATTCACGTCAGCTGCGGGCACAGTGCTGTTCCACTCAGCGCACCTACTATCAGGTAAACAATTTACTAATCAACCAAAGGGAAAAGAAAAAGTGCCTCAGATATAAAAGGCAATAGCAAACTGCTTTTTAGAAAACTAACATTAGTTTTAGGCAGTACACTACACTAATTATAAAGGAGGGAGATTTGAAGCACCCTGTACGTGACTAACTATGGAAGGGGACAATATGCCTTGTATGCTAGTTCTCCATTTTATAATTAGGAAGATGTGATCCCTTTAGTGCAATCTCACCTTTAGACTACATCATCTTCATATACACTGGGGTAAGGCCACAGTCGGATAACATCTCCCACTTTTTTCCTTCATTTTATACTCCTCGCATTCGGGGTCAAACTAAGAATTCTGCACGCTGGAGCACAAAATAGCTTCTGAGTACAGATTCTTTTCTCAACAGGAGTTACAAGGGCCAACCACATAACTGCACATTTGCTGTACTATGAATACAGTGTCCCATTTTCAGCTTCTGCATCATTTCACCACATGAGCAACTACAAATGTCGCTCACAGACGTTTGACAGTGTGCTTCTACAAGCTTCTGGAGCAAGTGGCAGGGGGCACAGGCAATCTGTACAGAGATGCTCTAGCAGGAACAAATTAGGCCCCCTAGTTTCCCTTATTTCACACACACTCATTAAAAAAAAGACTGGGAGATTCTTTCGGAGTCATTCTGACAACTACCACCCTTTAATTAGGTAATAGAGCTAGACAATATAACCCCCGCCCCAATAACTGAATGGCTTTCAAAAACAGGAAGCCAATAATGCGAACGCCATTTTCTAGCTACAAAAAGCAAGTGCAGCAGCTGAGGTACAGTTCCTCTTGCTGGCTACTGAGTACACAAGTGGCTGGTACTGGAGCAGACTTGTGAGCACGCCTTTCTGGCATCAGAGGGGGGGCAAGTAAGGGACTGGGGGTTAGTTAAAATAACTGGAGCACACTAAACTACCAATCTACAGCTACCATGGTGCTTACTTGGCAGCTAAAGGGACAAGGAGGCCAGCAGTGCAGTTAGGGAGTAACTGTAGCCAGGGATTGGAGTGGAAAGGGGATACACGCAGACAAGGCATTTCCCTTAGACATCAGGTCTGATCAATGAAGGCAGTCCTTACACCCACGGTTAAAACAAAAATCAAAGTGATGGCAAATCTGTAAAAGGGTTGCTAGAACACCTTATTCTACATTCACTTCTTGTGCTACTTTAGCAATGTTGTTTCTTCATAAAGGATCCCTTACTATGTTTACACTTTTAGAGTCATCTCAGCTAAGAGCAATGCCCCAAAGACAGAACCTGGACAAATTTTACAATTTGGAATGTAGGTTCAAACCCTGCATCTGTGCACCACTCTGGCCACTGCTCAGATCTGTTTCCAAGCCAGAATGGAACAGCAGCTAGTGAAATTGGCTAAAAGGCTACCAAACACATTTTTAAACATTTCACGTACCAGTAATTTAAAACAAAAGCAGACTTGAGAAAATCTGTCATACAAGCCATCACGAACTTCCAGTTGTAGAACTGCAATAGTAATGCTCAAGCAACCTCAATGAAAATAATTCTTGTGTGATCCTATTTTGGGTTCTGGAAGGGGAGGCAGGATTAGGGAGTGTAAACATAGTGAGGGGTCCCTTGAGAAGAAACGTCACTATAGTATCTCTTCTTGATTAATTTTCCTCTAACACTAGGAATCAGTCACATACTTTATGCAGACTCTGTAGCAGCACCTTGGGAGGCTGTGTCCAGCACCTGGTTAGTAAAAAGGTTCTGCAAGACAGCAGTTGCAAAGCTGGCATCCCATCTGGACTGTATGTCCAAACAGCAGTGCTTTCTAGATAGTTGCTTTGGAGATGCCCTTTGAGGATGCCAGAGGCAGAGGTACCCATTGTGGAGTGTGCCCTTAAGCCTCTTGGCATTTTCCAGATTTTCATAAAAAAATGGATGCAAAAGACTATCAAGCAAGAGACCTTTGTAACTGGTTTGCCTTTGCCAACCTCACCAAGTAACAAAAAGCTGGGTACTCCAGGATCGGACATGTTTTCGTCTGGTCCAGTTAATGGTCAGGACCCACTCTCTAGGCTGTGCATTCCCTCACCTGGACTGGAATTGCTCTAGATAAGACTACAGGGAGGGTCACCAACCGATTCAAGTGGAATTCAGATGCCACCATAGGAAAGAATTTTCTGTTGGTTCTAAGAACTACCTTATCTCCGTGGGGAATTGTGTAATTTGGCTCTGTGCAGAGGGCTTGCAATTCACTTACCGTCCTAGCAGAGGTCACTGCAACCAGGAATATGGTTCTCCAAGTGACATACTTCAGGTCAGCAGGCTCAAAGAAAGCCTCCATAAGCTCAGCAAGGTATTACGTTGAGGCCCTGGGGTGGGACAGGATCCCTCACTGGTGGGTACAAGTGGCTTAGGCCTTTAAAAAAAAAAAAACCCTTCAGAAAATAGGTTATGAAGCCAAAGACTTCACTGCCAGCAGATATGTATGCCGATACTGCCAAGTGCACCTTTAAAGTTGAAGGTCGTGGGCATAACGACTGTAGGAATACTCTGTACTGCAAAACTGTAGGCAACCCTGTCCCCTAATGGGTTCATTTTTCTGGGGGCACAACAGTTTAAAACAAAAAAATATAAAAACTTTTCCATTTAGAGACATGAGCTTTCCTGGTAGCACTTTTCATCGAAACCCTGAAACATTCAAAACTTGAGAGATCCAATCTGGAAAATTTTAATGTCAAGAACCATGCCCTCACCACAGAGTCCTGGGTTTGGAAATGTTATTCTGCCCTAGGACAAAATCAGACTGTGACTGAGTGGCTGGCTGATTGGATTCTTGTTAGAAAGGACCAGGAGGACCGAGTACCAGGCCTGTCTGGAGCCATCATAATCAATGCTGCAGGTTCCAATACTTTCTCTGAAAGAGAGGGAATGGTGGGAAGACTCTCAGAAATGTCCCTGTCCAGTCCAGCACCAGGGCATCCTCTGGCACTGTTCCCAAGCAGTGGTCTGCAACAAAACTGGGGGAGCTAACAGTTTCCCCCAAACGCAAACAGGTCTATACTGTAAGTGCCCCACCTTATGAACACTGTGGCCAAAACCTGTTTGTTTAAGGCCCATTCGTGATTTCCCTGGCTGATTCAGCTTAGAGAATCTGCTAGGACGTGGGTCTGACTGATAGACGCACTGCAAATGTGTTTGCTTCAAGCGAATATGCCAAGTCACAGACTCCCATTGCCCCTGTACAGTTGAGGCTCTGGTTCCTCCCCGCTTGTTTATGTAGTACATTGTTGTAGTACTGTCAGTCCGGATTTGGACAGTCTGACCCTGTAGCTGGGAAGAGAAATACATTACTAGCAGTACCACTCAACTCCAGGAGGCTTATGTGTTTTAATGACTACTGTGGGCATCATGTGCCACTCGCTGCGAGTTCTTTCAGGTGGGCATTCCACCCAGACATCTGTGGTAAGTATATTTGGAGACTGTTGAAGGGAACATACTCCCAAGACTGCTTTCTTCCTTCCACCACTAATTCCACTAGTGCTTTTGACACTGGCATTAGTCTTGCAAGTAAACTCCATCTTTGGGACCAGTTGTCCCTTAAGTGGTACTGGATAGCCCTCATCTGGAACCTGGCCCATGGAACCACAACTGTGGATGCGGCCATGTGCCCTGGTAACCGTAGGAAGTCTCTTGGCAAGTCTTTGATAACCTGTTGTAAAAGACTCTGTTGTTGCCATCAAAGCTGTAATTCTGTCCTGCAGGAGGAAAGCGCTCCCCTGCTGGGTGTTGGCTCTGATCCAATGAAGTCCAGTATTTGACCACACTTTAGCTGGGACGTCTGCAGGTTTCTCAAGAATCCCAGGTTCTCATGGTGCTTTTTAGCTACTGAACTGAGCACCTTTCCTCTTGTTCAGTTTTCCCCTGCAACAAGCCAGTCCAGGTAGAGGAAAACCACCACACCTTGTTTTTTTTCCCCCAGATGTGATGCCACCATAGCCAAGCACTTTGAGAAAACCCTTGCAGCTGAGCGGAGACCAAATGGAACAGCTGTGAACTGGTACGGTCGGTTTCCCAGCTTGAATCAGAGGTATTTTCTGTGAGACTGACTGATATAAAAAATCATCTTTCAGATCCAGGATCCCAGCCAACGGCTTTTCTACAAAGATGGTATTCTCATTGGCGTGACCATCTCAAAACTGTTTTTTTTTTTTTTTTCAAATGTTCCGAAACATGACACCTACGATGAATCATCACTTCCCATTTTTCTTGTGGGTTAGGAAGCTATCTTGAGAATAAGCCTCTGCCCAATGGAAGGCACAGAATTTTTCTACTGCTTTTGAAAGAAAAAAATAAGCTCACCATAGTGATGTTTCTTCCAATGGGATCCCTCTTAAATCAGCATCATTCCCCTAAGTGAGCTGCCCCCAAGCCTTAGAATGTATTTGTTAATTAGGGAACTTTAGAATGAAATTCAAAAAAAAACTGCTGCATGGTTACGCTCACCTCAGACTTCTAACGGCAGATTTCTGAAGCAGCGGTGAGCAATGGCCATTAAAGCAAGCTGACTGACTACCAAAACTATTCAAAAAATTTGTAACATTACACTATGTTAGAAAAACAGATTCAACGTGCAAGATCAGCCAGCCAGGTGACACTGAGGGTTGAGGTGCTGGACGCCACACCTCACGCCACGCCGGTGACGTGGGTTTGGGAATGAGCCCAGGTCGGAGGTCGCCGGGGTGAGGTGATCGGCTGCCGGCTAGCAGCCCTCCACCTCAGGAGGGAGTACCTGGTTGACTAAGCTTGGCCGCTCCCTGCTGGAGGCCAGGTGGCTGCATCGCATCAGAGACGTGCCGGTGTTACGCCAAGGGAAGGCGGAAGGGGCTGTGACTGGAGCTGCGGTGCGCATGTGCACTTCCACACGCATGCATCACAGCTTCTGGGGGCCTCAGGTAGAAACAGGCGAAAACAGGAAAAGTCGGGGGCCACCTAGGATGAAGCCTCCGCTGGGACGCGTATAGCACCAAAAGTTCCTGAACGATCTAGAGTCTGGTAGGTTGGCAGACGGGCTGGTGGCCTGTCAAGAAGAACAAACACAATTGTAAATAAAATAAAAACGTAACATTACAGAATACCAGTTATAAGGCAATGCAACAATGCTCAGTCAACAGAAGTGAACAGATTCCTGTGAGAACCTTATCCAGGTTCTGGAAGGGGAGGTAGGGATAGGCTTCAAGGATCCCTTTGGAAAAAACATTACTATGGTGAATAAATCTCAAACCCCAGGAATCGCTCATATATGCTTAATCTGTAGACTCCACAGCAGCACCTTGGGAGACGGCACAGAACCCATTTGGGGAAAAGGTTCTGCAGGATAGCAGTGCCAAAGCTAGCGTCCTTTCTAGACAGTATGTCCACGCAGCAGTGCTTGCAGAACTGTGCAAAGTCTTTCAGGTAGCTGTCTTACAGATTTCCTATATGGAGACACCCCTGGATGCTGACAGAGGTGGAAGTACCCCTTGTAGAATATGCCCTTCATCCCTCAGGCAGAAGCTTGCCAGCGTTGCCACAACAGAGCTTAATATGCCATAATGGTTCTCCTAGATGCCGATTTTCCCTGACCGACCTCACCGCAGGTGGCAAATAACTGCCAATGCATGGATCGGACATCCTCTGTGCAGTCCAAGTAGTACCCCGAAGCACTCTGAACATCCAGGTTGTGGAGCTTTTGCTGCTCCCCAGTGAGGAACTGTCTGTAAAGAACACAGGTGAGTGTGACTGAGATGACCCTCGGACACCACCTTCGGGATGAATTTCTCAGTTAGTCCCCAGTGGAAAATGATAGGATCTGTACAGAGGGCTTGAAGGTCGCTCACCCTTCTGGGAAATACGAGGGCCACCAGGAAAACTGTTTTCCAGGTGACATACTTCAGGTCAGCAACTTCCACAGGCCCAAGTGGAGCCTCCATCAGCTATGCAATACACAGATTCAGATCTCAGGGGAAATGAATCCCTCAAAGGGGGATTCAGACGAACAAGTCCCCTAAAGAACCTCTTGAAAACAGCATGTGAGGATAAGGACCTATCTTTACCAGCTGAGACTACGCCAAAGCTGCTGCCAGATGCACCTTCAGGGTTGAGTCAAGAGGCCCAGGAACCGTAGGTGGATCAGATGGTTCAACACATTACATAAGCTTACCTGAAAAGGCCTGAGCTGTCTGGAAGAGCACCACAGAGAAAACCTCTTCCATTTTGAAGTGTGGGCTTTCCTGGTTGCTGGCTTCCTGAAAGCTTTAATGACATGTAAAATCTTTTCCTGGGGGGTTTATCCTGTGGAATTGTAACTCCTCAAGCACCAAGCTCAGAGGCACAGGGTCCTTGGCTCTGGAAATGTTATCCTGCCCTGAGACGAGATCAGCAGACTGTACCCCGGAGGAAGGATGACTGGAGGCCTGATGGAGAGGAACAGGAGCAGAGTGTACCAGGTCTGCCTGGCCCAGTCTGGCATGATTAAAATTACTGCAGACTCCCTGAGTTTCAGCAGCACCCTCAGTACAAGTGGGAATGGAGGAGTTTCCCTGGCCAACAGAGGACTAGGACGTCCTCTGGGACTATTCCCCACAGAGGGGAGCCTGCAACAACAAAATAGGGGAAGCTGTTTGTTTTCCCCAGGAGGTGAACAGATGCATCTGATGAGCCCCACCTTCTGAACATTGTGGAGAGCACTTGCTTGGTCAGAGTCCATTCGTGGTCTTCCCGACTCATTTCAGCTCAGGTAAATCTGTGAGAACATTGTCTTTCCCTGGCAGATGCACTGCAGCTAACTACCTCCAGTGAGTACACCAGACACCAGATCTTCACTGCTTCTTTGCACAGTTTGGAAAAAGATCTTGCTCCTCCCAGCATTAACATAATACATGGCAGTGGTGTTGTCTGTACTGATCTGGACTGACCCTTGATGTGGGAGGAAAAAGCCCACACTGCCAGATATACAGCCCAGAGTTCTAGGAGTTATGCACTCCCAAGACTCCAGAGGGGTCCACACCATGCTTACAGTGAGGTCCTCTAGAAGAGTACCACACCCAGGAGGGAGACATTTGTAGTCAGCACCATTACTGGTGATTGCTGGAGGAAGGGAACCACTCCCTGAGGTTTCCTTCTGCATTCCACCACTTCAGTGCCCTTACCAGGCACTTCTGTCACAGGTGGTACTGGACATTCCAATTGGAATCTGGTACCTGGTACTACTGCCATGGGGGAGGCCATGTGCCCCAGCAACTGAATGAAGTCTCTTGCATGTCTAAGCTGCCCTGCAAGACCCTCCCAGCCCTGTCAGATTTTGCACACTCTCCTGAGGAGGAATGCGTCCCCCCCCATGAGTCTCCAATTCTGCCCCTATGTAGTTCTGCACCTGAACCAGTTCAGTCTAGAACTTATGGACATTTTATCCAGAAATCCAGTTCCTCCATGGTGCGCTGGGTGAACAAAAAGGAGGCCTTGGCCTCCTGGTGTGATCCAAGATCACCAGTTGTCCAGATTGGGGGGGAACTCTACCTCCTCAAATGTACCACTACTACTGCCAGGCACTTTGTGAAAACCCTGGGAGCGGAGGAAAGGCCGAAGGGAAGAGCTGTTATCTGGTAGTGGCAGCAAACCACCCCGAGTCTGAGGTACATTCTGTGGGAGGGTCTTACTGGTATGTGGAAGTAAGCATCTTGTTCCTGTTGCAATGATGGGAGTCACTGTTCTTAGTGTTACCATCCTGAACTTTTCCTTTTTCAAGCGCTCGATTAAGAAATCTCAGTTTTGCCTGGGCTCTGGGGGATGGAGTGGTCTCCCATGCCTGGAACCCCTTTTGCCCCTACCTCTGAAGCCCATCTGGGTAGCATAGTTACAGGTCACAAAGGCATGGGGATAACAGCCCCTGTCCCCTACCTCCCCTTCAAAGTCTATGGGAAGTGGAGGCTGCCTTCTCAGGCCCTGTACACACTGTGGATCTTAAAAACAATTCAAGTGCCTTTAAACATTTTAAATACTTCTAGCACTGTTTGCATCCAGACTACAGGCCCCTTAAAATGTTTTAACAAAAACATTTAAACCCTGCAAGATACCTGGTCTTAGTAAAAACGTTAAGCTGTAATAGTTTAACAGTTCTAGCTGCAGTGTGTACAGACAAGCACAGATATGTGTTGGAATGAACAAAACAGTTACAGGGAGAATAAATTTACACAACCAGTGTGGACACACTAAACCATTATCAAAAATGGTTACTGAACAGTGTGGATGCACTGAAATGGTTTAGCTAAACTGGTTTTAAAAATTGTTTTCGGGGGCGCTGATGAGCAGCCAGCAGTAAGGACGCATTTCCAGAGCCCTCTCAAAAGATGCTAAATAATTATAATTAACAGTGCCAACTACTAAATTTCTCAGCAAAATAAGCATACGATTTGATTCAGGAGACAGTATGGATGAATTCCTGCTACCCAATAGTGGGAAATCTCAATGAGCGGCAGCAGAATCGGGTAAAAAGCAAGCAGCCACGTTACAGGCAGAGGCACCAGGACATCTCTCATTCTCTGCAGCAGAAATGGCTGCATTGGGGAAGGAGGTTACTGGCATCACTAAACCCAAGGCTGGAGAAAATGGAAGGACGTCTGGACAGCCATCTGAAAGAGACTGTGGACCAAATTTCAGCCCAGGATAACAGAATCCAGGAAGCTGAGAGTCGTATCTCGCAGATAGACTCAATCATGCCGCTCGAGGGGAGACTGCAAAAGTTGGAAAAAGCCTTCGAGGAGTTCCAAGGCCAATTTGATCATCAAGAGAACTATAACAGGAGGCTCAACCTCTACCTGAGAGGCCTACCGGAGGGTGAAGGCCCAGATATCCTACAATTCTGTGCAGAACAATTGCTGCGAATCTTGGAGCTTCAACCCAAGGGAGGTTGTCATAAATTGGAGCAGGCCCATCATGCATTAATGCTTCGGCCGACGGATGACCAGCCACCAAGACAAGTCATAATACACTGCCACAATTTCCAGGACAGGCAGGCAGTGCTGGAGGCCTTTAGACGGAAGACAGACATGACTTATAACGGGATCTGGCTTTTCTTAGGGCAGGACTACTCGAATAGACTCCTAAAGAAACGGAAGCTTTTCAACTCTATTACAACAGCCCAGCTGCGGAAGCTCCGGGTGAAGCACTTTATTATCTATCCAGACACTTTAAAAATCAGGTACAATGGGGCCAAGTACAGTTTCTGGGAGGCAGAAAATGCAGTGTCATTTGTGAAGGAGCTCAAAAAGAAAATGGGATGAAAAGAATGTCCCTAACAAGAAGAATCTGTTTGAGAGTTCGCCGAACTGACTGTTTTCTGGTCGTGTTTACCTAAAAGGATTTACTTATGTTCTTGGAGTTTTTTTTAATTCCAGAAAGCGTAAGGCCGGGAATGTGTGTAGGACTGTTCTGGGGTGTGTGAGTACATTAGAACTTAGGCTGGTGGGGGGCTTCTGCTCGCCCTCGCTACTTGCGGGTTGCTCAAATCAAGTGGAGGACTTGGTCTGATCCTGACACACACATTATGTGAAATGACTTGGTATCAGTCATGGGGAATGATGTGTACTGCGGTGGCGGTGTGGGGGCGGGGTCGCAGCCACCCAGTGGGAATAAAACAGGGACATGCACCTCGGAACGCAAACATGGGCATTGTTGTTTATTAGGACCTCACGCTGTTGGAGGTAAAAGCTTTATCGGGGGAGGGGTGTTCATTGTTCAATTCAGGGGTTAGACTCCACAAGGAATCTTTTTGCTGTGGTCCATGGTCTACTTAGATCTGTTTCTGGAGGGGGGGGGCTGGGTGGGAGAGGAGGGCATTTGACTGTATGAGCCAGTTTAGTCTGGGGGGAAAAATTTGTGCACTTAGTAAAGTGTATAGCTCCCCAAGAGCACAGGTCCTGGTTAATGGTTCCCTTTCAGATAGGTTTGTCTTATTCCGGGGCACGAGACAGGGCTGCCCTCTGTCGCCATTGTTGTTCACCCTGGTGCTGGAGCCCTTGGCGATATGACAGACTAGGGAGATAGAGGGAGTAAGAGGGGCATCAAGGCGATCCCATAAGGTGACATTATATGCAGATGACATGCTGCTGCTGCTCTTTGTAAAGCGTCCCGAAGTCTCAGTACCAGTAGTCAAAGCTAATAGAGGAGTTCACATATTTTTTCAGGGTATGAGATTAATATTCAAAAGTCAGAACTTATGCATATTGTTGGGATGGGAGGAAAGGGACATCGGGTGAGAGACCAGAGGAGTCAGTGGGGTCTTTAGATAATTACTAAAAGTTTTACCTATCTCTGTATTCAAGCTGGAAAAACCCAGATCTCCCTGCATGAATTGAATTATATGGCAATTATTAAAGTTGTGGGAAACCTGAAAAGATGAACTGCCCTTCCCATCTCCTGGCTAGGTAGAATTAATTTGATAAAAATGAATATACTGCCCAGACTCTTACACCCCACTGCAGATGTTGCCCATGGGGTTCACTCAGAAGGATATCCAGCGATTGGAGGCGGCTTTCTCAACCTTCATCTGGCAGGGGAAAAGGCCCAGGGCTAGTCTGGCATTCCTCAAGGCTGGGGTGGACAAAGGGGGCCTTAACTTCCCAGATCTCTGCAATTATTTCCTGACAGCACAACTTTGGTATATTAAAAAAAAAAAAAGGACTGGGTAAACAGGCCCTCAGGCAAGCTGGCTAGATTTAGGACAGAGATCATGCCCAGGGCGCCTGTCTGCCTCCCTGGCCAAAAGAGGCCAGAAAGCATTTGCTGCACTACAGGAGGTGAACCCATTGATTTGAGAGACCCTGGCCAGCTGGCGGAGCCTCTGGCATAAGGGGAATGGAAAGGATAGGGAAACGTGTTACTCCCAGTGGCCCAGAATCCATTCTTTTTACCTGGTCTGGAGGATGCTGGACTCCGGGAATGGGAACACAGGGGGATACGGAGCGTAGTAGACCTCTGTTCATCGGGGGGGGTATACACCCCTTTGTGACCCTGCAGCAGGCCTTAGAGCTAGACAGAAACCATCTCTTCTGCTATATGCAAGTGAAAGCCTTTACTAGGGAGATACTGGGAGGAGGGGACTGGAATTTTCAGCTCGACCCTTTGGAGCATCTAGTCTGCAGTGCCCGAAAGGACTAAGTTTCATGCAGAAGGTGGCCCAGATTGGTAAAAGGCAGATGCCAGACCTCACGCAGAATATAAAAAAGTTGTGGGAGAGAGATTTAGGAATTTTGATAAAAGATAACCGGACGCTTCTGCGGACACTGCATAAGAGCATATTGATGTGTAATAAGTATAAAGAGTCTTCCTTCAAATTCGTGCATAAACTTTATTGCCCCCCCCCCCAAAAAAGTTGTTAAATATAACCCGGCAGTCTCTCCGGGTTGCGGCAGATGTAGAGGGTCTCTGGGCACGTATTTCCATTGCTTCTGGGATTGCCCAGTCCTATGGAGGTTCTGGAGGGCAATTTTGAAGGAGATAGGGGCTCTCATGGGTAGTGTATTGCCCAAGTCACCTATAGCGGGCCTATTTGGGGTGGAAGACGATGGGTCAGGGGACTTGGTTCCTTTTCCTAGATGAGCAGGGTGCTGCTTATCATAGCCCATCACTGTATACAAAACACCTGGATTTTGAACGGGATCCCCACAGACTCAGTGGCACACCCTGGGACTGTGGGTGCTTGCCCTGGAAAGGCTCGCATTGGTGCGGAGAGGGAAGAAGGAACAGTTCGCTAAAATATGGTAGCCCTTACTGGCCTCCGTCACCAGAGGAGGCGCAGATACTGAGAGAGGAGTTAGTGGGCAATGGAAGCACGTAGAAGATACTGTTCCGGGGCAAGGTAGCCTGTGCCTCATATTTTTGTTACAAGAGGATAGAAAGCCATTGATACAGCAATTCAGTCTTACTGTATACCCTCCATAAGATAAACTGAAAGTATGTTTTCCTATGATCGGATGAATTGTACACCAGACTGAATCGCAATCAAATGTACGTTATTTGTTACCCTTTGTCTTTCAATAATAAGATTATACCA
This sequence comes from Neoceratodus forsteri, assembly GCA_016271365.2. Taxonomy (NCBI): domain Eukaryota; kingdom Metazoa; phylum Chordata; order Ceratodontiformes; family Ceratodontidae; genus Neoceratodus; species Neoceratodus forsteri. The sequence goes on along the minus strand of CM057449.1, from coordinate 171,095,678 downwards.
AAAAAAGTTTTCAGAAGCAGTTCTGTAGTGTGTAAAGGGCCTCACCATTACTTTTGTAGGAGATCTTGTACTCATCCGCTTTTTTCCATGTAAGCCTCCATCTTGTCACCAATCAAAGAATTTCCCTTGCAGAGAAAACCAGTCATGAGTATCCTGGGAAAGGTTTGTAGTCCTAAGCCATGCAAACCTCTTAAGGGACGCTGCATGTGCCATGACCCTGGAGGCAGTGTCACTGGCACCCATGGCCATATGGAACTGGTACTTAGTGGTGTCGTCCATGGAAACTTTTGCTGTGTGTGCCAGGTCAAGAGCCAATTCACCAGCCACTTTTTCACTCATGGCCACAAACGGGATCCAAAGTGCCTTCCGAAACTGAGCTGTATAAGCCATATAAAACTGACCATCTCAGAAGTGAACAAGCTGATGTAGGCACATTTTTGCCCATACTGTCCAACTTCCTTAAATCTCTTCCTGGGGGCTGAAAGGAAAAGGGTACCTTAGCCTATTGCAGGCAGCAGTCTGTACCACTCCCTCATGGTCAGGGTGTATATATAAAAAAAAAAAAAAAAAACTCAGCACCCTACTCATCCACTTGGTATTTTCTATATTCCTGTCAATGCCAGCAGCAGAGGTGGGTGATGCCAAGCGCACCATGCAGGTGTTTTTTTTTTGGGGCTTATCGATGGGCAAGAACACTCTTTATGGGAGTTATACCCATCATGTCCAGGAATTCATCCTCATCCTCTGCTGCTTCCTGGGGTGAGAGAATGAGGGTACTTGTCTCACAATGGAACAGTTGAGGTAATTTTCCAAGGAACGAAGGGAATCAGACTCCTGCTAAAGAGAGCAGTCAGGTTCTACTGGATCCCCTTCCTCCTCTTCCCAATGCAATTCGGCCTCCTCTGCTGCAGGAATTACTATGGGTACTGGAGCCAGTTGGAGGCACGGTCATAAAGGCCCTATAGCTATAGCATGGAAAGCCTGGAAAAACTACCATGCTTTGGTTATGTCCTCAACCAAGGGCATCTTGCTTCTGTCAACTGGCATCTCCTTTGCTTCTTCAGCAGGATGGGCAGAGACATGTTTCTCCGTGCTTTCTTAGCAGACGCTGGTTCCAATACCTGCTCAGCAGCTCTTTCAGACTTACTGGAGTCAGGGTTCTCCTTTTCAGACACCGCGATTTCTGTGCCATCCTTAGCAGACTTGTCCTTCTGCTTACTGAGGGACTAAACCCTCACGAGTCAGTTTGTGACGAAGAGGCAGGCTGAGAATCCATAACTGCTTCCAAAAAAAGGTTTACTTTTTTTTTTTTTTGAACGTACGAAGAAGCCAGCAGAAGAAGGCCATTTGGTCTATCTAGTCTGCTTGTATTGCAGGGTCCACAGCTTGAACTATTGTCCCTGCCCCCCCCTCCTTCCTACTCCTCCCATCCTCCCTACCCATGATCCTTACCTTCCCCCTATGCCTATCCCAGCCTCTCTTGAAATGTCAAAGACCGCCTCTTCTGGCAGCACATTCCAAGTGTCCACCGCCCTCTTAAACCGCCACCCTCCAGCTCAAGACTGTGCCGCCTCATGTTATGGTTGCCACTCCGTTTAAAGAGACCCTCCTTATCCACCTTATTTATCCCTTTCAAGTATTTCCAAGGTCCCAATCATGTTCTCTCTCTCTCCCCCCTTTCCTCCAAGAAGTACATGTTCAGTGCCCTCACAACCTCTCCTCGTATGCCTTACCCTGCAGCCCCACTATCATCTTTGTAGCCCTCCTCTGGACCTTTTCCAGCAGGTTAATGTTCTTTCTGGGGTGTGGGCTCAGTACTGGACTCCATACTCTAGATGTGGCCTCACCAGCGACTTGTATAAGGATAATATAACCTCCTATCTCCTACTGCCGATCCCCCTAGCTATGCATCCCCGCATCTTGTTTGCCCTTGCTACTGCTTTCTTGCACTGCGTGGAGTGCTTCAGCTCACTAGTGATAATCATTCCCAGGTCCTTCTAGACAGCCCGAGTAAAAAAAAGTTGGTTCCACTAGTCAAGTTGAAAAACCATGGCTTGGTTCCCCAATAAAACAGGAACCACTTGAAAACACGTGGGGGAAAAAAAAACTCAAGAAAACTGTCTCAGCTCCACCAGAAACCGGAGCTGGGACTAGAGGATTAAGGAACTGCAAAAGGTTTACAAAATGAAAATATTTCTTTGGTGAGGAAAAAATGCAGTCCCAAAGACAGGAACCAAGCCTCAGTCTTCAGGAATGGACGAGGGACCAAAGAAATCACAAAAAAAAAAAAAAACACACACAGCTAGCAAACTGCGCATAATGCAGACTTTCCTAAAATAACCCCCTGAAAATAAAATCAGTTGTAACCGTAAGCATCTTGTGACGTGAAATAGCGGCTTTGAGGCGAAGCATCCTCTCAGACTGAGAAATAAATCTGCAGTTAGAGGGCAGAGGTGAGCGTGACCATTCAGCAGGCTTTTTCCATTTCCTTAAGTTCCCCAATTAGCATAAAATTCTAAGGCTCATGGGCAGCTCACTCCAGGGAAATGATGCAGATAGCTAAGCAGAAGTGAGGGATTCCTGGGGTTTTAATTAAACGTTTTACTTCGTTCCAGCAGACGTTTTTTCTGCGGAAAGTAAGCTGGAAAATAAGTTTCTGCAGTTTTGGAAAGTGAACTGCAGACACAACCCCAGTCCACTACCTCCAGTACCCATTTGTCTGTGGTAATGTTTACCCATTTCTGGAAGGAGTAAGCAAATCTTCCTCTCACTGGCAATGGTTGGGTGACCTGGGCAAAATCGTCAGAGGTTGTGTTTCAACTGGGGCCTAGGCACAGGAGCTGCAGCATTATGTCTTGAAGACCTTTTTCACCTTCCTCTGTTGTAAACTCTGATAGGTACTCGTGTGCTTTTTTGTGTAATCCACTTTTTTCATGCAGGCCTCTGTTTTGTCATCCAATAATGACATTTCCCTCAAAGGAGAAATCCATGGGCTTGGTTTGAGTATCCTGGGAAAGGATAGTAGTCCTCAGGCAGGAAAGCCTTCTTAAGACCACTGCATAAGTCAAAACGCTAGGAGGAGTGTCATTAGTAACCACCACAGCATGAAAATTATATTTTTGGGCATCCATGGCTGATCTTACTCTGGCAATCAAGTCCTGTGCCAATTCACCATCTGCTCTTTCAGCCAGTGCTGGAATTGTGTTCCAAGTGCTATCTAGCACTGCGCTGCAAGTGCTGCATAATAAGCAGGGAGGCTGCAGCATAAACCTTTTTAGCCACAGCACCCAGTTTTTTTTTTTTTTTTAATAGAGTGCTTTGGGGCTGTGCAGGTTGAGTGATTTTTGTTCTCACAAGCAGCTGCCTGGACTACTCGGTGATCAGGATGGCATAATTATGTTCTTCTTTTCAGTCTACCTGATATTTCCTTTCAATTTTCTTATCCATGGCGCAACTGAGGTGGGCGAGACATGATTTTTCTTTCTTTTCCATATATACTTTTTCCATTTTTCTTCCCTTCCGGGGTCACGGGCGGCACATGTGACTGGGCGGACTGCCCACCTGGATCTGGTGACCCTTCCACCCCAGACTTACACTCGCCACTCCTACTCCCTGCGCACTCATCAGGCCTCCACCCGATAAGTGCAGAACTACCGAGGTGGGCGACACCCCTGGAGGGGAAATCCCATCCAACCCCCCGTGACCCAAAGTCGCTCCCAACCCAGGTTGCCGGCGTGGCGTGAGGTGTGGCATCGAGCGCCTCAACCCTCAACGCCACCAGGCTGGCGCAGACATGATTTTTATATGGCTTTCTTAAGCAGTTTATGTATGGGAAGTAGCATGCTTTTTGATGCAGCTCCAGGTCCATAAAAATCAGCATCCTCCTGTGTCTCGGAGGAATGCTGACAGTATTTACCATTTGACAAATTAGGAAAAGGATGAACTGTTCTCATCATGCCTTGAAGGATGTTCAAAATCCTTACTCAGGTGCACCCACTAATTCCATGGGGACAGTGTCTTCCATTTGCATGCAATATTGTTCCTCCTCTGCAGGCAAATAGGTTGGAGCCTGAGCAGCGGGGGCAAACAAGTATCTTCTTGAAATTTCCTATGGCCTGCATCAGGAAAGACTGCCACATTTGATATGTCCTCTATTGACATTTTATCTGTGCCACTGCCTGCTCCTTTCTCCATTCAGAAGCGGCAGTGACATTCTTTTCTTTAAACTTCTTTTTAGCCGGCCCGGTGGCGCAAAGGGGTTGAGGTGCTGGACGCCTTACCTCTCACCACGCCAGCGACTCATTTTCGGGAATGAGCACAGGCCAGGGGCCGGCACGGGGGGGGGGGGAGAGAGAGAGAGAGTGCGTGCAGCAGCTCTCCTCTGTGGGGAGGGATCCGAGCTTCCCTCGGCTCTTGGCCGCCTTGCAGTTGAGGGCAGCACAAGCCAAGGGAGTCAGGGCACTAGGCCAATGGGGTGGGAGGACAGGGCTGTTACCGGGATCAGAGTGCACATGTGCGTGTCTGGGGTCCTGGGTAAAAACGGGACGAGAGGGGGAAAAAAAAAAGGGGAAACATGGTCGGGGTCTACTGCAGGATGAAGCCTCTGGACAGACTCCAGGGATCTGCCGGGAAACAAGGCATCACAAGATCCCAAACAACCCCACAGTCCAGTAGGGTTGGCTGACGAGGCAGCTGTAGCCCACGGAAAGGAGAACATACTGTATAAAATAAAAAACTTTTTGACAGACCCTGTTTCCAGTGTCTGCTCTGAGGCAGTTTTATATTTTTGCCATCACTGGATTCAAGGCCCCCCCCCTTTCAGAGACCGTGATATTTGAAACATTTTTACCAAGCCTATCCAATGGCCGTGCAGCTTTATCTGCAGAGAGGAACCCTTCAGATGCAAGCTTTCCAGCATTGTTGGTAACACCCTCAAAGCCTTTATTATTTTCAGGTGAGAAAGGCAAACTGAAAAGGCATGCTTTACTATTATTACTGTTTTTTTAATGAGTTTTTTTGGCAAAAAAAATATTCGACGAGGATTTATTTATAAAGTCACATTGTGTATCTAGGCACTTTACAAGTTCATGGCAGTCTGCCCTTGTCAAGAGTTGGAAATACATTTTTACAATTTTTGTTGATGGTCTACAAGGTCTCCAACAGGCCAACATGAGAACCTTAAATAAAAAGATTCCCCAGAACAGTGCAGTACAAAAAGCAAATACTAAAAACGACAAACTAAGAAAAACTGTGCCAAGTCAAATCGCAGCTCCTGTTAACAGGAATTAAAGAGAAAAGGTACAGAAGCGGAAAGTGTTCTTTTCTCTGTAAATTAAATAGTATAAAAACAGTAAACCATTGCTATTTGAGAAAGGTTTATTAGCAGATTTAGATAAAAATAAAAAACGGCAGCCAAAGATATTCTCTGCTACCTAGAAATCAATCGGGGACCGGAAAAATTGCAATTCACTGTAAAACCTGGCTACACACCAAGTTATCGAAAAACTAAGAAATAACTACAAATAAAGACCAACATTCCTAATTCTAAAATTTGCAGAGGTTCCATCTCCAGGGTGTCACAAGCCAACCAAGGTGAATGCATAAAGTGTAAACATTTAAGTGAGGGATTCCAGGGGTTAGAAAAATGAGTTTTTTTTCTTTGGGGGAGACACACACACCACCACCATAACTCTTGTCAGATCTACAATGTTATTTCTAAGCCAAATACGAAAGCTAGCTTAAAAAAATAAAAATAAAAACTATTCTGAAATATTTATAAAAATATTCACATTTTGGTAGAACTAGAACATTTTACAACCAAATAAAACTGGAAAATGCTTGGACTAGTTTATAGTGGAAAAAAAAATAAGTAGGGCCAGTTTTTTTGCCCAGTTCCTGTATTGCTGCTTTAAATTCAATCCCACCCACTAGCTAGTTTACCTTTATTTAAAATGTAGGGCCCACACAGGTACATTGTGAAGAGGCTCCTTTCCAGGTGGGGAAGGGGAGTGAAAATACACAAATAGCAAGCAACTGTGCTGCAAGGTCCCAGCCGGTCAAAGACTTGGTAAGTCTTGAAACAAGCAAGTCTTAAGACTTCTCTCAGAATGTTTCATCCAGTCCCGGCTAGCAGGGGAGGAAAGCCTATTATCAGCTGTTGACTACCTACAGGACCAGACACATAATGAAAAAAGAAAGGAAGCCAGCTGCAACAACCCAAAGAATTTAAACTGAGAACACCAAATGAAAACAGTGGTAGTTTTGTGAACCAATCCGAAAGGCTCCCCCAGCCTTAGTGATTAAGGGGAAGCTATCCTACTATAAACCTCCCGTCTGACCTCTCCTATCCCCTCCCCAGCTCATAACAGTTATTACTATGAAAAAGATTTTCCAGGCCTGAATTGTGTACCTGCGTCTCCTGCGATCCCGGGAGCCACTGCGCTGATCCCTGCTGCGTCTGTCCCGGCTTCGGCTGCGCCGTTTGCGTTCCCGGCTACGGGAGCGGCCAGGAGCTTCGCCCGGTGACGATTCTCCTTGTCGCGCTCTGAAAAGGTGGAATAGGGGAGAGAATAGAAATGAGCTTTGTTCCCCCCCTTCAGTAATGGTCTTCCACCCTAAAAGGGAGACTTTGGTGTTCCACAAAACATGGCATTCTGGCACTTTGCTTCAGAAAATGCCACAGCTTCTTTTATAGCTCTGCACTATAACACTAGACAAGCAACCACACATTATGGCTTAAAAAAAAAAAAAAAAAAGAAAAAACCTGCAAGCTTAACACCAAAGCAAAGCTCTTCCCCCTTTACAGTATAAGCATCTGAAGCAGTTTGATCTTTATTTCTGTTTGTGGTAAGACCAGGGCCCAAAGTTCCAGAAATCTGATTAGTGAACCCATTCCATTCTGCATAATTCCAAATAAGTCATACCTTACCCAGCAGGACAGGGGGTGGGCAGACGAGCTCATTCTGATCCTGGAGTGTAGACTGAATTTGCGTTCCTGCTATGGGTTCAAAAAAGCAAATCCCCACCTGCAACAGCCCTCCAAAGATCTAGTGGGTCCCACCCGACACTGGGCACATTTGCATTTTAATACTGAAATGAGGGTTTGGCAAATCTCTCGTGCCTTCCGATTGTAGTTTTTCGCTATTTACCCCCAAATTCGGATCTGAAATGCCTATCCTGATGCTGGTGCTCGTGACTGTTAACTATAGCCAGCCCACTCCCACCCCATCGTTTCAAAAATCCACTTCTGCCCCTTTGTAACATCAGCTACCAACAGCTTCTCCTGGCTGGGAAGAGAGGCCATCAACCTCCCAAACGCCAATGCTGCTCAGGCAGTAGGCCAGATTCACCATCAAGAATCCAAGCGCATCACAGCCACAGCCCGCTCTAACCTCTGCCAACCCAGCAAGGATGCAAATCTAGTGTATCACAGCATATCCAACTGCGCACATGTCCCACCCAACGTAGGGCTGAACAGCAAAATCATTAGCATGGCTTTACCAGCTCAGACTCAAAAGAAGAATCCCACTTCAATATGTCCATTATCAGTTAGGGCCATTTGTAATGTTGTAACAAGGCCAAAAACCCACTGACAAAGAAAGAAAACTTGGGAGCTAAATGGACGAAGAGGTGGTTACTTACCTGTAACAGTCTCTTCAACTGGTATTCATTCACAGACCCACACTCATGCAGTGATGGCCAATGGCTGGGGGCAAGTCAAAGGAGAGGACGAAAGAGAATTGGCTTAGCAATCTGGGATGGACGAAACAGAACTGGCTTTGCGATCTGGGACGAAGTTTCCAGGACAGATGTGTGAAATATGCATCCTTGAAAGCCAGGGACCATAACTGATCGCCCTTCATGCGTCCACTCTTCAAGAAGCTCAAGTTGAGTACTGGATGTCAATCTCCTGCTTTCTAGAAAATGAAGATGTACCTTGATATAAAAGAAAAGCCTTTGCTTACCTGACTTGAGCGAAGGGACAGACATTTCACTGACTCAGAACAGACAAGATAACAGGCTGGCAGCACTGTCAGTTCATCGATGATGGGCTTGGAGGCTCAGATAAGAACCAAGACCTTGCACCACCTCCAGGACCTGTCAGAGAGGACCACTGAGAAAGGAAAACTGTCTACCTCCAACAACTATGGGACACTGAAAATGTAGTTTGGGGAGTCAGCCTGCTCACCAGACTGAGCTGGACCAGTACTGGAACAGGAGGGCTGTAGCATGCAATGGCATCAATCTCTCTCCCACAGGTGTACAGAAAGGGAGTTTTGGTACCTCATGTATGTTGGCTATCTTAATACGGCTTAATCCAAAGCTACATAAGCCTAGTTATGTTGAAATGATTCCCTGGTGTCTAGAAGTCCCTCCCCCCACCCACACCCGTGCCCGGTGTACATTAATATTCTCAGTGTTCAGTGGTCCTGCCCATCCCAATCCCCTGAATAATACAGTAAAACTACTCCCTGGTGTTTAGCCGACCCCCTCCCTTTCCAAGATCCCCTGTACAACCATTCCCTGGTGTCTAGTGGACCCCCACAGGCAGGGTGGCCCCACCACCCCACACTGACACAACCCTTCACTCTCCACCATGGCTGGCAATCAACTGAGCTGTCAAACACGTACCGCACAATCAGCTGTTACAGTATGCGCAGACAGTTCAGTCAGCAGCTGGCAGTAGTGGAGAGCTGTGCCAACAGTCGGATGAGTCGGGTTGGGGGCAGGGTGGCAGCACTACCTGTCGGGGGTGGGAGGAGGGGGTCCACTAAACACCAGGGAATGGTTTTACTGTATTATACAGGGGATCAGGAATGGGGGGGCCGGGGAGAACCACTGGACACCAGGGAGTATTAATGCACACATCGGGCATCGGGAGGGACTGCTAAACAACCAAGGAATGATTTAGGTTTACCACTGAGCCAGCAATCGGCAGCGGGTTGGGCTACACACCAAGGAAAGATTTATCTTTCACATCGGGCCGCAATCCGGGGCAGCATAGAGCATAGGGATAGCTCTCTGGGACTGGGGACCTGCACACAATCCAGCCTCACTCCACATGTAAATGAACCTATAGTGGGCATGTAAATGGCCCCTTAGCATTTTGCATGCCCAATGGGCTCATTTGCACGGGTAAGTCTGAATATCGGAAATATCAGTGCGAACGCAAGCCACTGTGGCGAGCCAGGTCTGCCCAGCAATGTGGCTTAGCACTGGGCCAGCATGGCCCTATATTCAGTTAAACAGCACCGATGTGTTATTCCACTGACTATAACATCTGGCCACCCAGGCAAGTGCAAGGTGCAGCGCACGTTTTGCGCCTCTTGAAAAAAAAAATTAATCGGGCCCCTGGCAACCATCAGTTTACAATGATACTTAGAGACTGGGAGAGAAACAGTCCCTAAAATGTCCCTCTGACTGTACTGGGACCCCTGCTTTCATGTTATATGTGCAACGCTATAATGAAAAGAAGTGCTAAATACATTATACATTTCTAACAGTGGAGTAGAAAAATAATTTTCAAAATGTTCCCAGGGATGTCAGGTTATCTTCGAGCCCTAATTAACATAAGGCCACAGGACTATGGAAACAGTAAGAGCCACACCAGGATACATGGTGGTGCTCAGTGATCCTGAGCAACAATCTCCAACAGGGGATGGTATGTGCAGAACTCAATGTAATGGTCAGAAATAAATAACAGGACTGTCCTTGGATGCAGCACACTGCATCACCATGGGAGGGAGCCATAAGGGGAGTAGGAATGATACCAACAGACCCACGTTCGGGAGCAACACTGAGCATCTCAGACTGGCAGTGAAAGGCTGGTGCACAAGCAAACTGAATTAGGAAGACCACAGGACTACTTTCTGCCCTTCACAGCTAGAGCTGCATGCCACGATATGCGATGAAGTGAGGGATCTGGGAGCAAAGGGGAAACTTGTGGTGTCCGGTGGAGTGTTAATCTGGGATGAACACCTGGGAATGGTACGGTCTGGTCTAGGGAAGAGAGGGATCCAAATTCATCCTGAGGCAGATCAGATTGTTGAGCAAAATACCAAGTTTAGCATTACAGGTAACATGTAGCCAGGCACCGTCACTGCATTAAGTGAAAGACCAGTTTGGGCTACTAACATCTCCACTGCGGCCAAACAATGTGCCAAGTCTGTGGGGAGAGCAAGTGGGATGCAGGGGTGCATAGGGACAGGTATCACCAGCAAAAGGAAGGAGGTGGTGATGCCACCGCACAGATTAGTGAGGCCTCATTTGGAATATTGTGTCCAGTTCTGGAGGCCACATCTCCGCAAGGACATATAGACTGTATGGAGGCAGTTCAAAGAAGGGCGACAAAGATGGTGCAGGGTTTGCAACAAAAGTTATATGAGGAGAGACTGGGAGACCTCAATATGTATACCCTGGAAGTGAGAAGACAGGGAAAAGATGACAGAAACCTACAAATATCTAAAAGGCATAAATAGGGCAAAAGAGGGTAGCATCTTTCAGAAAAGGAGATGTTCAAGAACGAGGGAGCAGGACACAAGGTTGGAAGGGGGTAGACTTAAGGGGTAGTGTGAGGAAGTATTTCTTCACAGAAAAGGTGGTGAATGCATGGAATAGACTCCCAGCGGAGGTGGTGGGGGCAAACAGTGGGGGGGATTCAAGCATGCATGGGACAGGCATAAGGGAACCTTAGCAATGGGAAGGAGGAGGTAAAGGCGGAGAAACATGTCTGCAGAATATTTAAACTAGCAAATAGGGAGAGGGGTGCAGCACCCCATACGTCGAATGGGAAGAACACCCCTCCCCCCTCAGCTAGTGGTCAAACAGGAATTCAGCATGTTTGCCGTTCATTTGCATCACCAGGTAAGAAAAAAGGTTCATCTCCCCATACGACGCACAGGGGTAATGCCAAACTTCACCCAACAACTAACACCAAAATCTGGCCAATGGAAAATCATGTACACAAATGCTCACAGCCTGGGAAATAAGATCCCAGACCTGCAGGCAATAATGTCAGAGGCTAAACTGGACATAGTAGCAATTAGTGAGACGTGGTTTACCAGTAACCACACTTGGGAGACTTCAGTACCTGGCTATGTATTGTTCAGAAGAGACAGAGGTGCAAAAGGGGGAGGAGTGGCCCTGTATGTTAATGAAAATATCAAAGCTACAGAAATTCAGAATACACATAAGGAGCCAGAAGAACTGTGGGTCACCCTGGAAACAGGAAATGGGACAGCTATAAGAACTGGGGTTGTCTACAGGCCCCCAGACCAGAGGGAAGACAGACACATTACTGTTAGAAGATATACAAAACATGACAGCTAAAGGGGAGGTTCTGATAATGGGAGACTTCAACATGCCGGATACAGATTGGTCAATACCAGCAGGAACATCTGCCAGAACTAGACTCATAGTGGATTCCTGCAGGGGAGGCCTCAAACAACTGGTACAGCAAACCCACAAGAGACAGGGCTATCCTAGATCTAGTACTGACTAACAAAGAAGGGATCACAGATCTCCAGGTAGAAGGTCACCTGGGAGCCAGTGACCATCACATGGTATGGTTCAATTTGGCTACTACATCTAAATCATCCCATTCCAAGGCAAAATATGGGACTTCAGAGGAGCTGACTTTGATAAGATGGCCAACAGAGTTAAGCTAGCCCTGGCAAAAAGAAACACAGGTGAGGGTACAGGCAAAGTGGGCAAGCATTAAGGAAGCAATACTTGAAGCAACATCCCATTGTGTTAGACAGAAAAGGAAGTGAAAAGAAGAAGGAAACCACTTTGGTTCTCAAATACAGTAGCAGAAAAGGTCAGAGCCAAAGGCTGGCCTTCAGGAAATATAAAGGAACACAGCAGGATAAAGATAGGGAGGCATACCAAACTGCCCTAAGGGAAGCAGGTAAGGCAGTAAGGCAGGCAAAGTCCCAAACTGAGGAAACACTAGCACGAACAGTAAAGAAGGTGACAAGACTTTCTATAGATACATTAGTGAAAGGAGAAAGTCCAGAGGGGTATTGCTAAGCTTAATGGAGAAAAGAGAGCATGTGAGAGGAGGACACTGTAAAGGCATCTATCCTAAATAGATACTTTTGCTCAGTATTTACTGAAGAGAAGGTAGGCAGGCCCACAGCTCAGCATCATGGACACGGGGAGGAGGTGAGCACTACTCCCTTCACAAAGAAAGGGTCCTACAAGAGCTTGCTAAGCTCAGGATGGATAAGGCAATGGGACCTGATGGCATACATCCCAGGGTACTTAAGGAGCTAAAGGAGGAACTAGCAGAGCCATTAGCAGAATTGTTTAGTGAGTCTCTGAGCACAGGAGAGGTCCCAGAAGACTGGAGAAGGGCTCATGTGATCCCGCTCCACAACAGTGGTGGCGGGGAACTACAGATCGGTCAGTCTTACCTCAGTAGTGGGCAAGATTATGGAGGCACTCCTTAAGGAAAGGATAGTACAACACCTGGAATCCATAGGGGCACAGGATCCAAGACAGCATGGGTTTACAAAAGGAAGGTCCTGTCAAACTAACCTCATAGATTTCTTTGACTGGGTAACCAGAGTGGTGGACCAAGGGGGAGCAGTTGATGTCGCCTACCTTGACTTCAGCAAAGCTTTTGACACTGTTCCACATAGAAGATTGATAAATAAGCTGGGTAGGCTCGGGGTGGGTCAGAAGTTGGTCAACTGGGTGGCAAACTGGTTGACGGGCAGAAAACAGAGAGTGGTGGTAAATGGTATACAGTCAGAAGAGATGCAAGTCACAAGTGGGGTACCTCAGGGATCAGTCCTGGGGCCAGTCCTCTTCAACATCTTCATTAGTGACATTGCAGATGGACTAGAGGGTAAGGCTTGTCTGTTTGCAGATGACACCAAGATCTGCAACAGAGTAGATGATCCAGATGGGGTGGGCAGAATGAGAAGAGATCTGGATAAACTACAGAATGGTCAGAAGAGTGGCAACTGGGATTTAATGCAAAGAAGTGCAAATCATGCACATAGGGAAGAGAAACCCTGAAGCCACCTATAGGCTGGGAAGGGAGTTGCTAGCAGTCACAAAGGAAGAAAGAGACTTGGGCATCATCATCACTGATGACCTAAAATCATCCAAGCAGACCTCTAAAGCAGTAGGTAAGGCTAGTGGGGTGTTAGGGTGTATTAGTAGGGGTATCAAGTCGTAAGAGGGAGGTATTAATCCCTCTGTACAAGACACTGGTTAGGCCCCATCTGGAGTACTCGTGCAGTATTGGAGGCCACACCTTCACAAGGACATTAACCAAATTGAGGCAGTCCAGAAGGGCAACCAAAATGGTGCAGGGACTGCATCAGAAGACATATGAGGACAGATTAACGGAGCTCAATATGTATACCCTTGAGCAAAGGAGGAGAGAGGTGATATGATCGAGGCATTCAAACACCTTAAGGGCATAAACAAGGTGAAAGAGTCTAACATGTTTAAATATAAGAAAAATAGCAGGACAAGAGGACACAGCATGCGATCAGAGGAGGCCGATTAAGGAGGAATGTGAGAAATTCTTTTTCACAGAAAGGGGTGGTGGATGCATGGAATGGCTTACCACAAGTGGTGGCTATGAATACAGTGCAGGGCTTCAAACAGGCATGGGATAGGCATAAGGGAGCAATACAAATGACTGTGAATAGATAGGCCACTGACAGAGCAAAGGCCGATGGCACATTTAAGGTAGAAAAAGAAATGGGCAGACTGGATGGGCCTTGCGGTCCTCATCTGCCGTCAACTTCTATGTTTCTATGATCAAGTAGGGTCTGCAGCTTCTACAGGAGACAGGGAAAATAAAAATGGGCAGACTAGATGGGCCTAGCAGTCCTCATCTGCCATCAATTTCTATGTTTCCATCTTAAAAGCACAATGGAGCAGAGAACCAACCGGTGTAGGCCCCCCTCCCCCCCCCGGACAAAGGTGGGCTCTCTGTTCCATTGCTTTCTAAACATGCAACTTGTATCCTCTTGTGGTCTTTTGCTAGATGTGTTGATGATGTCCAGCTACTCATTTCATGCAGTTCGCTGACCCTACCGTTCACACAGCCTTGCATTCGCGTGCATTTGTTGTGGTTTTCTGCAAAATCAGAATTGTTTGTTATTTCTCCAGAAACATCATAATTTACAACTAGGTTTTCAGCTCAGTGATGGGCAAGGTCACTATGTAAAACTAAACAATATCTCCCCATCACAGGCTCCGAGGAATGCAATGTCTTCAGCAAAGAAGATTCAGCACTTGGAGAATTCCGGGTGATGGTGCCCCAAGGGGACATTTAAATCCGAACATCCTGGCGGTCCTGCTAATGCACGGACGAAACCTGCATCAGTGTGGGTCTGTGGATGAATGCCATTGATGCTAGAATCTAGGGACATAAGGTGGGAAAAGAACACGAAAAAATGGTGAGCAAATTTGGAGAGGCAGCAGCGAACTAGATTCAGTCAAACATTTAGCCTAACTGCTAGTGTTCACCTCCACCCCACTAATGATTAAAAATACTAATACCCAACTTACTGTTTATATTGTTTTCTAAAAATGTATTCCCCATTCTTTGCAGGGCCAATGATTGTCCATTTTCATTTGAAAACACCAGTAAATAACGGAATTTGTCATTTTTAAACCAGCACTTGGGAGTTAGTTTTTCATGAATAACCCCACTTTGCACTAGTTTTTTGAACAAACCCATCCATTTTAAGTAGTTCTGTACAAAACATTTACCCTCAATCTGAGGCAAAAAATGGAGTTTATGATTTTGCTACACAGAACTAGCCATTTTTGAAAACTGAAAATCACTGGCTCTACCTTGGCATTAAGGACAGCGGCCTTCAAAATGGGACTGTTACGGCTCTTCTATTCCTGCAGTTTTACTCCCCAACTGGCTATAACCCTCTTATTTGTGATCAACACTGTCAAATCGGTGTCCCCTACCAGTCGCTCTCCTTGCCCAGTTTGGAAGGGAACAGATGAGCCACAATTGGCTACATAAAATTATAAAATTCAAAGTGGCCAAGACAGATGTTTTGCCACTGTGGCAATGAACAAGGGAACCAGATCCTGCAACTGGTCCCTTCAGCCTTTTATTTTTTTTGTTTACTTATGTAGTTCTTTGGCATAGCAATGATTGCCTCTATTGCACCATCCTAATTTAATGAAGATTTAAATGTAAATGAAGGTACTTGAGTCTGGTGTGAAAACCTGCTTGACTCCACTGCAAAGGCCATGACCGACTCACGTAAGACATCCTGAAATGTTATGATGTTTTAAGTGCTAAAACCTGCAGCAGTTATACTAGATTAGTGCTGTTGCTGTCCTCTGCAGTCCCTATGCTCGTCTTATGCTGGCCAGGTAAAGGCAGAGTAAGTGCTCTGCTGTTTTCTGTAGTTTGAAGTGTATCCAGTTAGAAAAAGTTTTAGAAAATACAGGTACTTCACAAGACACGTAACAGAACTGAGAACAACTTCTGTTGGCTTGTGCAGACAAGCACTATCAACTTGCACGATACCTTGCATGAGTGGGGTCATGACCTCTGCAACGGAGAAAAGGTTTTCAACAGGGCAAAAAAGTAAAGCAACCTCATTTCCATTAAGATGGATTTAGGGGTATACAAAGAGGGAATCATTGTCCATGCCTACAAACTACACAGGTATACAGAAAACAGGTTGAGGGGACTTTCTCTTTGAAGAGGAACAGCAGTAAAGGGTGCCATACCCAAGGGTGGGGCTGGTCCCATTTTGCACTTGCTTGCAAACAACCTGCTTTTGTTTTTAACTTGCTATATGCTGCAGTATAGCACATGATCAGACTTATTCTGCTTTCCAAGCTGGCATTTGCTATAAAACCCTGCAGATGACTTCAGAGCAGGGCTGCATCAGTGGGAGACTGAATAGCCTGCAATGTATATAACATGTTATGTTTCTCTAAATTCTGATCTTTTGTTTGCTGGTCACGATGTCCTCCCAGAACCAAGTACAGTTGCAGAGGACTGCACTTTGCCCTGAGAGAACAGCAGGACTGGCAAATATCTGATCTTGTAAAGTGGAGACAGATGATTTGAACAGTTACTATTAGTGAATGTTGTAAAGTGAAAAATTCACCGAATGTGTCTATACATTTCTATTGTTTGTAACTGCACCTCTACTGTATGTAATTAATTCCGGGTCACCCCTGAAAAAGAGACCGTCATGGTCCCAGTGGGCTTATCTGGTTACTAAAATGAAATAAAGACACTACATCATGCAATAACTTGTCAAAAGTTTATAGGAAGGTTCAAAGATTATTCCCAAAAAGGGCTTTTCATTAAACACATGTGCGTACCTAACCTGAACTTATAGTCCAGTGCCCTTTGTAAAGGAAGGAATCGTAAACTGGACCGAGATGGCCAGTCGATCCCTTCCATTTCCCAGTGTGCTGACCCCACCCCCGCTCCAAGACGCTTTGTGACTTAACCAAGGAGAGCATGGAGGCACGTTCCACTGAACGGGGCTATGTTTAAACTATGAATTCTATATGTTATCATGGCATTACATATACGTGAATACCACTCTACCTGTCTAGTGCTGTTCATGTATACATAATGCCTCAGTAACATAAAAATTAGCCACATTCAGTTCAATGGAGTGTGTCCCCACGCTCTCCCTGGTTATAAGTAACAAAACATCTTAAAGCAGGTGTGCAGCCAGAACACCCGAGAGGTATATGGAATATGCTAGCCATCTCTGCCGATGTACGATCACTTCCCTCCCAGAGGGGGCTGGACTACAAATTCTGGTTTACATATGAATGGACTCAGGTTGTACCAAGGTATAGACACATGGGTTTAAAAAAAAAAAAAAAAACCCTTTTCAGGAATCTTTTTAGAATATTCCTTTAACTGCTACTTAATTATACTGCTCCCTCCAGTACACTTGCTGCATTTTGTGAAATACTGCAGCATTACTGTGTTGCATCCTGCATGGTGCCACTGTAAAATCTGACATGCACTGCAGGCTACTGGAATCCCCAGTCCTGCAGCCCTGCTTGCTGTCTGCTGCATGCCAGGATTATGTGATTTCTTGTCATAACAAAAGTTTAGCATAGAAGTCCGCAGAATCAGTCCAATACTGGTTTAAGCATAAAGTGAGGCAGCCTCAAAAAAAACAAAGTTTTGATGCTCACAATGTAATTGGAAATTGGTACCTGACAGCGAGTCTGACACATCAGACACAGGATCAGAACTCTAAAGGGTACTGATACAAAGTAAAAAATATTTATGTGAAGTGTGATTTGGGACCAGTCCCACACATGGGTGTGAGGCTCTTAGTGCTTACTATTCACCTTGAAAGAGCTTGCGATAGTGCCAAGAAAAACTTAAACTGAACATTTTTCTTGTTTTGTATTTCACTATCTTTATTACCAAACAGTTATGCAATAAATAGGATCCTTCACCTGTTGACTTCATCTGCTCCTGCCATTTGTCTACACACCAGTTCTGTTAATGACTCCCAGTTTTTCAGGCCGGAAATTATGATGTCACAAGCAGCAGTTGATGACACCACATGTAGACAACTGACAGAAGATTAGTCCAAAGTGTTAGGATCCTGTTTCCTCACAAACAGGCTCAGTAATGAAGATTAAACAAAAATTACAGGAAACACAGCTGTGTCCAGTTTGAGATTTTCCCAAAGAGGTGTCGCATGCTCTTTACCAATTCTCAAAAGTAAACCTGTGAAGGAATTCAATTTTTACAATGGTGCCAGTCTTAGCAACTCTCCACACACCCCCAAGTTTGCACAGCCCCATGCCAATGGTTTGGGGTATATTCCACAGTATCAGCACATTTGGGATTGACCAACTACACCCCGAATGAGATGAACATACCCCCAAATGAGGGAGTTATGAAAATCCCACTCTAGGTAAGACTGATGTCCTCCACCTTCTCAACAGATGGAACAAAAATGCTAGCTTAATAAAAAAAATAAAATAGAGACCATAGGTCCATTGAGTTAATCTCCTGCCATCCAAGCAGCTGCAGCATTCAACAATATGCAAAATCCCTGTAGCTGCTGTCAAATGGCAAGACCTACCAGCATCATTTTTGGGGCATAGGCACTTTTGGAGGGGAAAACTTCCAGCACTGAAAACATAAGGGAACCCCCAGAATCGACCCAATACCAACTAATATTAATACCCCTTCCACAGAGGATGGAATACATCCCACCCCACAAATGAAAATTAATTCACCAATGGATCAGACTATCTGCCCCAGATATGAATGAATTCCCTCTGACAGTTCAATTGGTGTATTCCCCCACCTCACAGGAATAACAGAATATCTCCCACACACTAATTATTGGAATTCCCCTTGAATGAATTATTGAAACACCAGAATTTCTGGGCTCTCCCCCAGACTGAAATCTTTCTCCATAATAAAATCATTGCAGCCCCTTCACTGGAATATAGGAATCCAAACCACCCAGACAGGATTATTGAAATTCAACCCCATCCACCTCCCAACTGGAATGACTCAAATCCAAGACCCACCAAATAGAATTTCTGAACTCCTCCCCTGCCCCCACCCACTGGGACTTCAGTTAACCCCGATGGGCTCAATGGGACAGCGATATCACTCTTACCCTACTAGAATTTAAAGCAGCAGTGCACGGTAGTGGTGAAAATGTCGACCAATATTTTTTTTATTGTATTTTAAAGAGAGGGCCCTGTCCAAATTTCTAGATATCAATACATTCAGAATTTAGATCGGCACTTCCCTAATCAGCCTCGTGTCAAAAATGAGATCAGCAAATTATTTTGTTTAGAGGTTACAAGTCATTTCGTAACCCTAATTTCACTGCCTGTTTAAAAAAAGCCTGTTTCTGTGAAAAGCTACTGCCACAGCCTAGTCCTCCCGCAAGCTACATTCTAGGATTTCTACCATGTTACATAAATCTGCAGTTGTAGCACACATCTGAAAAAGGAAAGCAGACACTGTATGGGTACAGGGCATGCATTTCCGTAATGTGTAGATGCAAGGTACTTAAGTGTAAGATGGGGGGGTTGGAATGCAGTGGCAAACATAGGCTTTCAAAGTTGCGCACAATTTGTAGAATACTTCAGGGATGAGATTTCAATACCAACAGGTTTAACTGTGAAACACAGCAATGAATCTCAGAAAGTAGCAGGAACACAATTTTGGAATGACAGGGACGCTGAAAATCCAAATAAGGTGTTCAAATGTTTAGAATGTCGCAGAGATATGCAATTTCAAAATGCGGGAGACAGTTGCGGAACGTGGCAGATGTATGCAATTTCGTCATGTGTCAGGGATGCACAACTGTGGCACATCATGGTGATTAACAATTTCAGAATGTGGTGAGGATGCTCGATTTTAGATTGTGGTGACAACATGCAGTTTCATGATGTGGCATGGACACGGAGTCTCAGGATGTGGCGAGGACACAGTTTCAGATGTGGTGGTCACATACAATTTCAGAAAGTGGCAGGGATTTTATTCATTCACCAGGTAGGTGCGCTGATCAAAAGGACAGTTCAAGCACAACCCGGGCCATAAAGATGGCACAATGGGTAATACAGATACACTGGTTTAGAATGTATAAGAATGTGTTAGAGTCAACATTCATTTTTAGAATGTAATTTGATGCACTATTTTGGAGCGTGGCAGGGAAATGCATTTTTGGAATGGGACAAGTACACAATTTCGAAATATGGGGAATGCACAATTTCAGAATGTGGCATGAATACACAATTTTAGAATGTGGCTTTGAAATGTAATTTTGGAATGTGTAAGCAACGTTCATGTCTAGAATGTGGGAGGGATGCAGAGTTTTGGAATATGATGGGGATGTGTATTTTCGGAATGTGACAGGGCAGTTTTGGAATGTGGCACTGACGCATCATTTCTGAATGCGACAGGAAGATTCAATTCATAACTCGACTGGGACAATTTTAGAATATGGCTGCGAAACGCAATTTCAGAATGTGGTGGCACAATTTCAGAATGCGTCAGGGATGCATAATTTCAAAATGTGGCAGGGACATGCAATTTCAGAATATGGCGGAGATGCACAATTTCAGAATAGAACTGAATTTCAGAATGTAGTGGTGACAGTTTTAGAATGTGGCACTGAAACACAACTTTGGAATATGGTGGGGACATGCTCTTTTGGAATGTGGCAGAAACACAAATTGTCAGAATGTAGTGGGGATGCAATGCACAATTTTGAAATGTGGTGGGCGCATACAATTCTGGAATGTCTGCTGGCCCAGTGGCAGAGGACTGTGGCGCCATGGTCACCTTAACTTTTCCCAAACCAGTGACCCGGGTTCAGGAACGGACTAAGGGGTCAGTCAGGGTGGGAGAGGACTGCTCTCCTCTCCCAGGGAAGGAGGGTTTCACTGAAAGGCACTCGTCTGGCCCCTAGCATCAGCTGGGGGCAAGGCTGGCTGAGGTTGACAGCATGGGGAGAGCGCAGAAACTGCCGATAAACCATGCACAGAAGCATGTGCAGGACATCTGGGCATCACTGTTATAAACAGCACAGATAACTCAAAACAGATACGAATACATGGTAAATACATTAGCAAAAAAAAATGGTTATGGGAAGTACCCGGATCATTTTACAAAAATGTTTTCAAAAATATATTAACTTCTTTGATACCAGAAAGTCTGGAATCTCATATTTTCATATACCAAAGATGAAAACTGCCCTAGGGCAGAGATCCTTTATCAGTTACCAAAATGTTACAATTCCATTATGAACCAATTTGACTGCCTGGGGACGTCTATTCTTGGGTTGAAAAATGATTTGAGGAAATTGCTGAATGTGAATGAAACGTGATTGCTTTAGGTACATTTAATGTGTTTTGTTAAGCCCCTGTGACGTGTGTATTGTGGTACTGTCTTTTTATACATTTGTGTAGTTTGCACTATATATACACACACACACAGTACTGTTATTTGTACTTTGCTGTTTTGCACACTGGTCTACTATATAAATGGGTTGTTTGGCAAGAAAAAGGCAGAAAACGAATGCAGTCCAAGCCACTGATGACGCTGGCCACCCAGTAGTCCTACACCAAACACTGCACTTCTGCACAAATGCAAGTCCTGGTGGAAAAACAGGACGGAGACAGGGTGGCTGGGGGAGAGACAAATTAAAAAAACAAAATAATTCTGGAATGTGGCAGGGACAAGCAATTTCCAAATAAAATGCAGTGTCCTGTCAAAATACTCCCATCCCAGTGTGCACCCCCACTAGGTTCCAAAACTCTCATTCCCTGCCAAATTCCTAGAGGTCATGTCTTGTTCAAGAAGGCATATTCCTACCATATATGCAGAGTGTGTATGTCCCCATACATTCTGAAATTGAGCACCACCTTGACATTCAGCTTTGTCCTGCGCTGCATTCCAAACCACCTCCTGCCACAATCTAAAGTACAGTACTATGCACCTGAACATTCTGTAAGTGCATGCCAGACACACTGCACCACAGCAGGGAGGCAGGGCAACTGCAGTCAGGTAAGAGTCCTGTTGATCTCCATTAGTCTGTCCATGAAACCAATGAGGCAGCCAGCAGCCGGACACTCTGCACTGCAGAAGGAGGCAGGACAACTGTGCTAAGAGTCCTGTTAATCTCCATTTGTAGCTCACGCACTGGAAGGGAGTGAGCAGGGTCAGGTTAAAGCCAAAAGTTCGGAAGCAATGAAAGACCCTATCTAGGGTAGGGGTTACAAAAGCATTTAGAGAGACACGGTCAACCCCCATAGGCCTCAAACTGTCCCTACTTCAGCACCACATTTTATGACTTGTCACATTCCGTTGAGATTACTAATGTAGCTGGTTTTATGAGTCAGATTACTTTGTTTCTTTTTCAAAATAGACTGCCAACCACAGTGGTGTTACCACACAAATACATGTTTGTTTACGTTCCTTGATCAACTTTCACTGCATTGTTCCTGGATCTGAGAACACTCCCACACAGTTTAGCCACTCATGATGCAGTAGGTGGAGAGGCAAGTATTGCATCTTGAGTGGCTACACTGCTTGGGAGTGTTTATTGTTCAGGAAGTGCGAAATAAGAGCTTATCATGGATTTGAAACAAAACAAGGCTGGTTATAATTACCCCATTAGCATGCATTTCAGTTCTAAGAACAGAAGCAGATAAAACCACCAACAACTCAGGAATTTTAGAGGGGGTAAGCAATCATAAAAATGTGGGATTTCAGTCAGAAATAATACGATGCAAAAAGGTTGACAGTGTCCCTTTAAAAAAAAAAAAATAAGTGAAAAGCAGGGTAGAAAATAGGGAGTTGTGGGATGCAGTGGCTGTGGAGCAGCAGTTTTCAGGGAGACTTTCTGGAGGCTGTTGTGCTGCCCATCTGCAGGCACCTCTCTGGGCTGAGGAGGGAGGCTGCTCTATTACAGACTGAGCTGGCTAAGATTCGAGGCCCTCCCCCCACCAAATCCAGGGAACATCAGGTCTACCACCGCTGCCTCCAAGGATGCCGAGGAGTGGATGGACAGTAGTGGACTCAGGAAGGGAGAGGGTGGTGGATCAGAGGCACATCCCCATATGGTACCACCACACAATTCACATGCCACTCTGGCAGGGCGGGACTGTCCCATGGAGGCAGCCACAGTAGTGACCAGGGAGAATGTGGGGGTCCTCTGTAGGGAAGGTCCCAAGAAGGGAAACAGAGGACCCCAGAGGACATCGTGAGGGGGGATAAATCTGGGGACAGGGAAGTAGGGGGAGAGGTAGGTTAGATGCCTACCCGGCACTACGGCTAGGAAGGGGATCCGAGGATTGCCAGGGCAGCAGGATAAGAGGGAGAGCTAGATGTCATTGTCCACCTAGGGACGAATGACCTGGCTAGGGCCGAGGATAGGATAGTACAGGAAGAGTTCAGAGTTGGGGAAGGGTCTTGGGTAGCATGCTCAGTGGCCTTTTCTGAGATGTTGCCTGTCTAGGACAGGCGGGAAGATAAATACTCCATGCCAGGAAATTCAACCACTGGTCAAAGCAGTGGTGCAGACAGGAGGGTTTCAGCTACATATGGGACTGGGGTCCCACCTGGAGGGATAAAGGCCTAAACTGAGGAGATGGCCTGCATCCATCCAGGAGGGGAACCACAGCCCTTAGTGAATGGTTTAAATGCTACATTGGCAAGCATTTAAACTAGCCCTGGGGGTGGCAGAAGGGAGACATAAGCTGTCCATCCCCGCAAGCTGAAGTAGTCAGCAGGGAGAACCCCAAGGTCTCCCAACTGCAGGAAAAGCAGAATAGTAGAAATGAAAAGGGATGGAAAGAAAACAGATGGGGTAAGAAGTGTAGGAAAAAGGGTGGTACTAGAATTTGGAAGGCCACGTGTGCAAATGCACGAAGTCTGGGAAATAAAATCCCAGACCTAGTGGCCATTATAGTAGAGGCTGACCTGGATACTGTCACCATTACCAAGACATGGTGCAATGAGACCCATGACTGGCTTTAAGCCAGTCACACAGTGGAGTGTGGCCCTCCTGGCATGTGTAAAACTAAATCAAGATCACCAGGAGGGATTGTGCTCCACAAACCTCTCAACCACCAACTCAGATGGAAACAAACACCTAGACACCGGTCAAAGTTTTTCATATTTATTCAAAAGTAGCATTATCTATCAAATACTGTCTACCCTTCATAGTGCTCCCACTACGAAACGTAGACTAGTATTTGGTAGATATGCTACTTGTGAATAAATATCAAAAACTTTAAAAATCGGTGAATGAGTGTTTCCCCATCTCACTCGGTTATTGGGATAAAGCCATACCAGGCTATACTCTGTTCAGGAAGAACAGGGAGGGTAAGAAAGGGGGAGGAGTGGCTCTTTAAATAATGGATAAGCATAAAAGCAACAGAGATACAAGGAATAGAGGGAGGGGCAGAGGCTCTGTATGTCACTCTAAAGAACCACTATTCACACTGGTGTGATCTACAGACCTCCAGCACGGAAAGGGGGGGGGGGGGAGAGGAGAGAGAGACAAGGTTCAGGTGGAAGTCATCCAAAAGATGCCGACTAAGGGGGAGATGCTGCTGGTTGGAGACTTCCTCTGCCAGATGTGGATTGGAGCATCCCAGCTGCACCTTTATTATTAGTTTTTGTTGACCAGGTAGGTGCATTAGGCAAAATCTTGCCTATTTTCAAGCACAATCCGGGAGAGTACAAAATATTAGGAGGGGGGACATCCTAGACTCCCTGCAGGGGGCGTTCCTCAGGTAACTACTAAGAGCCCACTCGTGAGGGAGCAATACTGGACCATGTACTAACGGGGACAGTATTGCAGACGTCATGGTGGGTGGCCACCTGAGGACCAGTGAACACTGTACAGTGTGTTTCAATGTCTTGGGTACTGTGGCAGAATCAAACCACACAAAGGCAAGGGTCCGGGACTTCAGGAGGGCCAACTCTGCAAAGATGGGGAATGCCTCAGGGATGCCGGGGCGAGAGATACTTGGGTGGAGGAACCTAAAATGGGCCATATTGAAGGCAACAAACCTCTGCATCAGACAAGTAAGCAAGAGGAAATAGACCGGTATGGTTCTCAAGAGGCGGCGGGGAAAAAAGTTAGCATTCAGGAGGTATAAGGAGACAGAGGGGGAAGGAGGATAGGGAAGTGTATCAGGAGAACCAGAGGGACACAGGGAAAGCAGCCCGGAACACAAAGGCGCAAACAGAGGAGAAAACAGACAGGCAGTAAAAAAAAAAAAAAAAAAAGGAACAAGACTTTCTTTTTGTAATATGCAAGCAAGAAAAGACTAGGGATGGGACTGTAAGGCTAAGGAGGAGTACCAGGAAAAGGCAGACGTCCTAAACAAATATTTTTGTTCAGTGCTCACCAAGGAAGGGGAAGGTGAGGGACCACAGATAAGGGACAGGAGCATTAACGAGAGGTGTACACTAGTCCATTTACAGATGACAGTCCTGAGGGAACTCGCAAATCTGAAAGTGGGCAATGGGGCCAGATGGGATACATCCAAGGATATTGAAGGAGCTCAGAGAGGTGCTGGCTGCACCTCTAGCAGTCCTGTTCAACCACTCACTGGAGACGGGAGTGGTTCCCAAGGACTGGAGAAGGGCAGATGCGGCTTGCAGAATCCGAGGCAGCATGGATTCAGCTGGGGGGAGGTCATGTAAAATAAATCCGATAAATTTCTGAGTTATCAGATAAGGATATCAGGGTGGAGCAGTAGATGTGGCCTACCTCGACTTCAGTAAGACCGTCGACACCGTTCCGCAATGGAGACTCAAACAAACTGGGCAGTCTGGGAGTGAGCACAAAGGTGGCAAACCGGGTAAGAAATTGGTTGGGGGATAGGCGACACAGGATGGTGGTAAACTGAGTTCACTTTGAGGGAGGGTGACCAGCGGGGTGCCACAAAGAGCAGTACTGTGACGAACCCTCTAATATTTTTATTAGCGGCATTGCAGAGAAGCTAGAAGGAAGGCATGCCTTTTTGCAGAGGACACAAAGATCTGCAATAGGGTAGACACTCTGGGGTGGGAAGGGAGAAGATGAATAGGAATCTCAGAAAGCTTGCAGTGGTCAAAAGTGTGACGACTAAGTTTCAATGCAAGGAAGTGCAAAATCATGCACTTAGGGCAGAGAAACCCGGGGCGGAGTACAAGATTTTTTTTTTGGGGGGGGGGGGAGAGAATAGTATCGACAACCAAACAGAAGAGAGACCTGGGATAATCGCATCTGATGACCTAAAGGTGGACAAACTGTGTGACAAGGCAGTGGGGAGAGCCAATGGGATGCTAGAGTGCATAGGGCAGGGTATCACCAGCAGAGAGAGAGGGAGGTGGTGATACCGCTGTATAAATTAGAGAGACCTCGTCTAGAGTACTGCACCCAGTTCTGGAAACCACATCTCCAGAATGGCGTAGAGGTGGTCCACAGGAAGGCAACTAAAATCTAAAATGGTACAGGGTCTGCACCAGAATCCCTAAGAAAAGAGACTAAAGGACGTCAATATGTACACCCTGGTGAAAAGGAGGAGGGGCTCAAGAGACTTTCAAATACCTCATGGGTATAAACAAGGTACAAGAGGAGCATTTTTTCAGAAAAAATAAAGATGCTCAAGAACAAGGGGCATGCTATGAAGCTTGGGGGGTAGACCCACTGAAACATGAGGCAGTACTTCTTCCCTGAAAGAGTGGTGGATGCCTGGAACAGTCTCCCAGCGGAGGAGGAGGGGGCCAAAACTAACAGGATTCAAGAACGCATGGGAACCTTAGTGGTTAGGGAACAGAGGGATAAGCCAGAGATCAAGTATGGTCTGCAGTATTATAGCAGGTAGAGGAAAAAGACTAGGTGGGGTGGAAAGGATGAGAAGGGACTTGGCAAGGTTAGAGGAATGGTCAAATGTATGGCAGCTTAGATTCAATGCTAAGAAGTGAAGAGGTAATGCACCTGGGAAACAAAAACCCAGGGGAAGAGTACACAATGGGGGGTGAGATACTAACAACAAAAATGGAAAGGGACCTGGGGGTAGTCATATCAGATGACCTAAAGGGTGGGCAAGCAATGTGAGAGGGCAGCAAGGAGGGCTGGGGGGATACTGGGATGCATAGGGAAAGGCATCACCAGTAGAAAACAGGAAGTTATTATCCCTCTGTACAGACAGTTGGTGAGACCCCATCTGGAGTACTGCGTGCAGTTCTGGAGACCCAATCTCCGCAAACACAGACAGGATGGAGGCTGTCCAGAGGAGGGCAACTAAAATGGTGCAGGGTCTGCACCGGAAGACATATGAAGAGAGACTTAAGGAGCTGAATATGTATAGCCTCGAGGAAAGGAGGGAGAGGGGGGACATGATTGATTCCCTTGAGGTACTTGAAAGTTTCTAAGTCCAAGAGGGTAGCATCTTTCAAAAAAAAAAAAAAAAAAAAAACGTGCAAGAACAAGGGTACAATTTGAAGATAGAAGGGGCGACAGAGGTAATTTAAGGAAGTATTTTTTCACAGAGAAGGTTGTGGATGCATGGAACGGCCTTCCGGAGGAGGTTGTGGAGTCAAAAACAGTGGTGGAATTCAAGCATGCATGGGACAGTCGTAAGGCAATTCTAGGGGGTTGGGGTAGGAAGAAGTAGGCTGCTGGTTAACTAGGATATGCAGCTTATCCATTAGGTAGGGAAATGGGCAGACTGGGTGGGCCAAGCGGTCCTTATCTGCCATCAAAATCTATGTTTCTAGGTGGGCCAAACAGTCTTCATGTGCTGTCAAATCTATGCATTGCACCCAGCCCTCATTGAAACTTGCTTGTGAACAGGGCGTGAAATCGGTTTTACAAAATGGCTTATAACTTGTAAACGAATTAGAGATCCAATTTTTGGTATGAGGCTTAGTGGGGACATACAGATTCTGTAATGTAATACTTTTGGCCTGACTTTAAGATTGCCCTTTATCTCCCGACTTGTAGGATTCCCTTTCTTCTGCTCCATTTTGAGTACGTTTCCCCACTTTTTGTACAGCTGAAATAAAAGGAGCACTCCTTTTAATATGGCTTGGACCAGGTTTTAATCAGTATTCTTGCTGGTTTTCGAACACCTATTGTTCAAAGGAGAGCTGCCAGCAGAGCTGAAGCCCGACCACTGCACAGATCGGGGCTTCACCTCTCCGTCCCCCTGCAGTCATCCTATTACAATGCATTTTTTTTGTACCTCATCACTCCTAAAAATGGCAAACTCCCCCGATGCACCCAGCATTTCAAATATGATCACCGTTATCACACACTCTTGCTGTTAATATCTGGCACTGATGACTGCCATGCTCTTCGCATTAGTTCTCATGTTAGATTTTATTAACTTGAATTCTACGCCCAGTACAGTTTTTACAGAATTTGCCTAAATCCTGATGGGCATGCCTGCCATACCCATGGGATTTAGGCAGATTCTATAAAACTTGTACTGGGCATCGGAGATATCAACTTAGTAAAATCTCTGTACGTAAGGGCACTATTGCGAAAGGGGCATGGCAACATCATCAGTGCCGGATATTAACAGCAAGATCTCGTGACGACACTCAATTAAAATGTTGGGCAGATCAGGAGAGGTGAAGCCCCGATCTGTGCAGTGGTCAGGGCTTCATCTCTGCCGGTAGAGCTATTTTAAGATCACTTCTACTGCAACTATAACAAACTAGCACAAAGCAGGCACCGCTCCCTAACCTTATGGGAAAATCGGTGTACAACAGCAGCTGAGAATAGTGATGAAAACCTGCTCCATGCCATATTAAAAAAAGGAGCACTAGTTTTATTATTCAAACTGTAAAGAAAAAAGGTTGTGCTAAAGCAAAACTCTAAATGGGGAAAGAAAGAGTATCATTCAGGACAGGAAACAAAACAAAACAGAACAAAAAAGTATGGATAAGTTTACCACCATCATACACTGCTACTTAAAATGCAATAACCCCCCCATCCGAATTATTGAAATCAACTGTTCCGATCGAGACACACACGTTACTGAAGCATAACCCCATGATTAACACAGAAACAAACTGGAATGATTCAGGCAGCAGGCCCTCCACACTGCAATGATTACCCCCCACACACACTGGAAAACTGGGGGGAAAAAAAAAAAGGAGACTCCCAAGATGGGAATGATGAGAATCCGCCCAACAAAATTTAAATTATTTTAAGTAAAACAGAGTTTCTGACCCCCCCCCCCACATATGGTATCCATACCAACCCACTGAAATTAAATTCCTCAGACTGGAATAACTGACCTAGCCCCCACCCAAATAGACAGAACATCCGAAATCCCCCATGCTGGAATTATTTTAAGAGAGCAGGAAATTTCCAATTGGTTGCTGTTAATGTTTTTATCTTCAGAAATGATATACCAATAAGTGACCCATATTGAACTGCACCTGGATAAAAAGTGACATGAAAAACTATTGTGCATTTTCCAGTGCTCTTCAGCGAACCAGTGATCAGAAGTCAATTATGTCACCATTTAGGTACATAATGAGAATGGTTCTCACAGGCCAACAGCTCATGCTTACCATTCTGTACACAAACGGTGTCACAGTAAAAACTCCAAATTACTGATTACATTATAAGAACCGTGCAAAATGACCATAAAGAAAAAACGTGAAACACATGTTTTCACATTAGTGTTTATTCGTCTACTGTTAAGAGTGGATCATTTGGAGATATGAATTTACAGGGCTGGCAGTATAGCCTAGTGATTGGAGTTATGAACTCGGTTCATAAAAATATATGGGTTTGATTCCCACGATCTCCACTTACTGTGTGACCTTGAGCAAGTCGCAACCTCCCCAAGTGCTCCCAGGTCGCCCCTAAAAACAAGCCCTGTGCATACTTGGCCTCAACTCAATTACCAAAAGAATAAAATTCATGTTATTAGGAACATTAACTGCTACCAATTAGTACAAATTTCCTAGCCCCTTTAACTCCTTCCACCACGACTGCATTCTTACAAATAGTACCTGAAAAATGAGGCATTTAATTGGTATGTTGCAGTTAACTGGGTGCACATTTATACCCCAAATAAATCCAATCAGATTATAAAGTCCAGTCCAGTCCTGTCTGCCACCCCCACCATGGAATATTCCCCTTCATATTTAAAATTAATGTACTACCTGCCACCCCTTTAAAATTACACCCCCCCCCCAAAAAAAAAAAACGCCCCACGGAGATGCAGTACATCAAGACAGCATCGTAATAATCTCACTCCCAGATTAGGTGACGTACTGTAATCCCTTGTGCGGCCAAGCCTGACTCGATCGAGGAGGGCAACCTCCCCCGTTTACAGATCCCGCCACGGGGGGACAGTTACCATCCGTTTGGCGGGAGATATGCCCCCAGCCGTCCAGTAAACATACCCCAAGCGCCGTGCTCCCTGCGGCCTAGTCTTGATCCCGCGCTCCCAGCCTCCCTCCCCCTCACTCACCCTGTTTGTTCTCATTCAGCTGCCTCTCGAACTCGTCAAAGTCCGACATCGCGGACGTCGGCGGCGTCGTGGAGCGGAAACGGAGGCTGAAAAGAAGCTGGAGGGTGGCCTCTCACGCTATAAAGGATATGCAACGGCAGGCGGCCGGGCTCGAGGAGCTCTTGCGGCCAGACGCGCACTCAACACAACAGCGACACACACACGCTGCACTCAGAGCAGCAGCGCCGCCTTGCTGCTCGCTGGCGGACTGGCTGTCGGTTGGGGCCGCGGTCTGTAACGCACACTCTCTCACGTTTCAGTCGGTGACTTTCGTCTTCTGTTCTGTTGCGGCTGGAGGTGGGGTGCTTGCTGGGCCTACTTTGGTTCCAGTTTTGGTTCGGGAATCGCCGCTGTCGTTACTACTCGCGCCTTCAACGTGACCTGCGCCTTTCTCTAAAAAGCCATCTCCTAACAGGAAGGAGAAAGGTAGAGAGCGAGGACAGCCAGACACAATGCAAGACAAGACCCTTCCGCGCCCGGCGCATTGTGGGAGAACCGCGTGAGCTGTCTCCAGCATGGATGGTTTTGCTCAGAGCTCCCCCCTCGTCCCGACAAGTGTGGAGGGATAACTGCAGTCTTAGAACACACCACGTGATTTCTTTGATCGACAGCATGTTCTGTGATTATAACGATAATGGTGATGCTCTGGTTGTGGTACATAATTTAAGCAATAAGGCATATATGTAAGCATTAATCACCGGCAGAGGAAGGCTCTACCGGTGATTAATGCCCGCTGGAGGGGGCGTTGTTGCACGAGGGCGAAGCCCGAGGGGTCAGCCCCCAACGGGCATTAATCACCGTTGTAACAGGGCATTATTGGGAAGTCTAGGAGAGAGTCCCGCGATAGGCTCAACGCCGTCACGTGGTGCAGGACCAACACGGCATTGTGAGCCGATAATGCCGTGTTGCTGTCCTGGGAAGCGTTCCACGAGTCAACACGGCATTATTTCTCTATAATGCCGTGTTGGACTTCGAGACGAGAAGACCAACACGCATTATGAGAAATAATGCCGTGTTGGAGTCGCGTGAACGCGCTTCGAGCACAGCAACACGGCATTATTGGCCTGGCTATGCCCTGCTGCTCATGCACCACGTGGACGGCGCTAAGGCCATCGCGGCGCCTGGCCATAGAGCCTTCAGTACAATAAAGTAAACTGTATGGAGATTGCCTGCCTCCGCCGCTTTTGCACTGTGATCGCCCTAGTAGACATCGCGCTTGTCCTCAGTTAGAAGAGATCATCGGTAGCTCGGGCGTCTACCGGTGATTACGCCCGCTGGTTGAACCTGGCTTCGCCGCGGCAACAACGCTCTCTCAGCGGGCATTAATCCTCGGTAGACGCCTCTGCCGGTGATTAATGCTTACGAGAGCCCGACGCTGCCGGTGATTAATGCCCTTGTAACACGGACAAGGTCTAGGGCTCCCTACCTTTCTCTCCCTATGTGTCCTGCATTCCTGTGGCACAGTTTCGCTGCTGGCTGGCTCCATCCCCGCTTTCTCGCTAACTCCGCCGGCACAGCGCCACAGTACCCAGTGCGGTGGCTGCCGCGTACACTGCAGGAGCAACACGGATTATGAACGATAATGCCGCAGTTGGCTGGAACGCAAGAAGAGCAACACGGCATTATGAGAAATAATGCTGTTGGGCCTGTGCCCGCTTCCACAACACCAACACGGCATTATCGGCTCACAATGCGCGTGTTGCTCTGCACCACGTGACGTGCTGGCTATATTTATCAAGCTCCTGGCACGGCTCTATAATGCCATGTTACAAAGTAGGATATGGCCCACCGCGGGCTGAGTTGAAGCACGAGGCGTAGCCGAGGGCTTCCACCACCCGAGAAGGGCCGTTAGCCCACCATAACACCCCGCTGGAGTGCCTTATTGCAATTATGAAATGGGTCATTTTTAGTACATTTTATGCATCTTTAAACATAATAGTTTCAGCTGGGCCCTTGTGCTTGGATAAGGGCCCAGCTCAAAGTAGCTCTCAGCCAATCAGAATCCAGCATTCTTTCTACCCCTTTCACAGGTACACACATTAGCCAGTTTGATTGCATATATAATTACTGGTGACCCCAAATGTCAACCGGATTAAGGTACTGATCAAATGTCATAATCACCGGATTTCGGGTTATTATGCTCATAGAAGCCGTAATAACCAAATCCTGACTATTTATTGGCGGCATTCCAAGTACTTTCATTTTTTTCTCATGCTCGTAAGCGTGACTCTGGGGATGCCCGTGGTCATAGCATATGTTGAATTTATTCAAGTACCAGTGCTGTAAAACACATGTCTGTTTATTGATTACTTGGAGTTTGAGAGAGCTGGTAGTGCCGTTGCATGTAGAGACAGCAGAGTGCCACCGGACGGCTCTCGGCGCAGCCGCCAGTGAGCCGAGCCATATAGCAACACCGCTAACGCCATAGCGAAGTCTTTGCAAGCCGTTGAGCGACTCGCTCTGCTGTCTCTACACGCGGCAGCTTTTTCTCTCTCTCAAACTCAGAAAAGTAAAGTAAGCCACTAAACCTGACACGTCTTTTAACACTCAGCACTGGAGTTTTTGAATAAATTCAACATTATTGTTTATGACCCTAGACGCCGCTCGGTCATGCTACAGGCATCAGGTGGAAAAGTACAGGCAAGTAAAACCACAAATCCAGGCACCAGCAATTATAAAGAATAGGCAATTGTGTAGTTATGGGTTTTTTTTGCACACCCGAGGTGCACAAAAAAAATCCATAATACACACTTTCCTATCCATTATTCTCTATTTAAAGGGCACTGTGTGGTGACAATGCCCTGTAAGTAAGCCTCTGAAACAGAAACTTTTTTTGAACGTGCTAATAAGGCAGTTAAGACCTTTGAAATATACAAATAGGGTAGCGAAGCCTTTGGAATGTGCAGATGAGCACAGTTAGTCACTTGAAACATTTATATGTTGTTTCTGATACCTGGATTACAACCGCAGAAAAGATGCGTCAGCCAGCCCATTCAGTCTGCCAGCCACCGAACTCCCTTCCAACATAGTAAACGGGCCAAAGCTAGGAACCTTTACGAAATTACTCCTCCAACACCTGACTGCACTAGGTACATGTGACTGCATGTCCTAATGCCTCTACCTCCTCCTTCTCATCCCCATCTACCCTAGCTCATTTGGCGATAGTTGAGATTATCGGACCAGCGTAAATTGCGTAGCATGAATGTTTTGTAAATGCTAAGCAGCACTGCCTCTGCCACTAGTGGCTGAATTCTTCATGCTACGCAAGTCGCGCAGTCCACATTCAGTTAGGTACTTCAAGTAATGAAAGTCGGGGGGCTTCACACCCGCAACCCCCATCTTTCCTTATTTAAATCTTGTGGTGTGTCAGTATGTAAAAAAGTAATAAATGACCAAGGAAACAGTTTAATAAAAGAAGTAATGAAAGTCAGGTGCTCCACCCCCGCACCCCCTGTCTTTCCTCATTTAAATCTTTTCTTCTTCAGACTGCAAATAAACCAGTACTGTAATCCAAAATAAATTTAAAACAATTTGTAGCAGCATCTCGGCTCCTGTGATAGAGTGTGCGTTTTTCAGACTGTAAATAAACTTACTAACATACTAAGATGCCAACAGAGTAGACCTAAAGGTCAATTGAGTCTGCTTGAAAATTAGCACCCAATCAGGACACCATTGCTGACCCCAACCGCCTCCCCCGAAAATCCCCCCGACCCCATCCCCCATCAGAGTTACACCTCCTGATCTGGCATTTCTCAGCTTTATCTTCCCCTTTTACCTGTCCCAGCCCATCTTGAATCCCTCTACTGTATCAACAGTCACCAGTTCCACAGGCAGTGCATTCCATGGGTCCACCACCCTCTCAGTAAAGTAGCGTCTCCTAGCCTCCCCCCCGAGCCTCCCACCAACCAGCCTCATGGAATGCCCCCTGGTGGCCCCTTCCTCCCTCAGCTGGAACACCCTATCTAGGCTGATCCTTTTCACTCCCTTTAGATATTTAAAGACCTCGATCATATCCCCCCTGTCCCTCCTCTCCTCCAGGGAGTACATGTTCAGGTCATCAAGTCTCTCCTCATGGGATCTTTCCCCCAGACCCTGTATCATCCTGGTCACCCTCCTCTGGACCCTCTCCAGAAGTGCAATGTCCTTCCTCAAGTATGGGTGCTAAAACTGCATGCAATACTCGAAGTGCAGTCTAACCAGGCAATTATACAGAAGGAGAAGAACCTCCCGTCTTGAGGTTATCCCCCTGGCAGTGCACCTGAGCATTTTATTTGCTTTAGCCACAGCCCTCCTACACTGCTCAGAGTTATTCATTTTGGCATCCACAATCACCCCAAGATCCCCCCCCCAAAACCTGCAGTTTCTCCCCACCCAAAAAATACTCATGAACAGGGTTCCTAAGCCCCAAGTGGAGAGAACTGCATTTCTTGGCATTAAACCTCAGTTTCCAAGTGCGTGACCACCTCTCCAGAGTCTCCAGGTCCTTTTGTAGGGCTCTTCTATCTCCTCCCCATTGAACACCGCCCTCCGCTTCAGGTCATCAGCAAAGAGGCTCATCTCACTCCTGATACCATCCCTGATGTATGAGATGTAAGCATTAAACAGGAGTGGGCCTAACACCGACCCTTGTGGGACCCCGCCAATGACCCTCCTAGGAGATGATACTACCCCCCGACCACCACCCTCTGAAACCACCCAGTTAGCCAGTTCCCTATCCACCTCACCATCCTTTCCCCACCTCCATTTCCCACAGCTTGTCCAGCAACCCTGAGTGTGGCAACAAGCCAAACGTCTTGCTGAAGTCCAGGAAGACGACATCCACTGGCCTTCCCTGGTCCAGAGCCTTTGTCACCCAATCGTAGACTTCCACAATGTTAGTCTGACACAATCTTCCCTGAACAAAGCCATGCTGGTGGTCATCTAGATGACCCCATGTCTCCAGAAACACCTCCAGCCTCTCTTTCAAGATGGCCTCCATTATCTTGCCCACCACTGACGTCAGGCTGACAGGTCTGTAGTTGCCTGACTCCTCCTGTGAGCCGCTGTTGTGGATAGGCACGACATGAGCCATCCTCCAATCCTGAGGCACCCAACCCGACTGAAGGGAGGAGTTAAAAAGGTACACCAGCCATGCAGCAAGGACATCTGCCATCTCCTTCAGCACCCTGGGATGAAGGTCATCTGGTCCCGGCGCCTTATCTGTTCTCAGGGACTTAAGGGCCTCCCTTACCCTACCAGCAGGAATTTCAATGTCAGAGAGCTTCCCCCTTCCTCATTCCTAGCCTGCCTCCCCCTGTATGGTGTTGGCCGTCCATCATCTCTTGTGAAGACTGAGGCAAAAATATTCATTAAGTACCTCCGCCTGCTCTCCGGCCTCCTCAGCCCACCCACTCCCTGACCTCAGTCTGCTAATTTGCCTCTTCACTTTCCTACTTTCCCTAATATACTGTACCTAAAGAACCCTTTTTCCCTCCATTTCTGATCCTTGTGCCAACCTCTGCTCCATCCTCGCCTTGGCCAATCTCACCACCCTAGTTACCTTTTTGGACATCCTATCGTATTCCCCCCGTCCATGTCCCCTCGTGAGTGCTTATATTTCCTATAAGCCACTCTTTTCAGACTGTAAATGAACATGCTAACATACTAAGATGCCCTCACCACCTCCTGAACTTCTCTGGTCCACCAGCTCGACTTTCTGGCCCTACCAAATTTGCATCGGACCTTTGTGCAGGCCTTGGTGGTTTCCAGAAGCCCCCTTTTAATAATTTCTCACCTGCTGTCTGTGTCCATGTCCTGTCTGATCCCCTCCACATGCCTCTTGAGAATCCCCGCCATACCCTCAAAGTCCACTCCCTGAAGTCAACCACAACTGTTTTTGTGTGATTATCCCCTCCCCCCAGGTCTAAGGAAAACCAAACTGTGGCATGATCACTCTCCGCCAGTGGATCCCATACAGCTAGGTTCCTAACCAGGTCGTAATCTGACAGGACCACATCCAGGATGCAACCATCCCTCTTTGGGTCAGCCACCAGCTGAGATAGGAATGCACCCTAGAAGATGTCCAGCAAAGCACTGCTCCCTAGTCGATGAAGATGCCGTAGTGCCCCAATCAACCCCATACATGTTAAGGTCATCCAGCACCACAGTTCTACCCTCATCCTGCCCACAGTGATCTCGTAGATTCACCACCAGGCCCTCCTCATGTTCCTCAGCCTGCATGAGTGACCTATACACCACCCCCAGGTTGACCCTCTTTCCCCAAGGTGCCTGCAAGGTAGCCCATAATGCCTCTACATTTCCCTCTGCCCTCTCCATCCTGCATATATCGATGCCATTCCTAATGATGAGTGCCACCCCACTTCCCCTGTCCACAGTCCTGTCCTTCCTGAACACAGTGTACCCCATCAGGTTTAGGTCCCACTCATGATGAGGAGTAGCCCAAGTTTCAGTGACTGCTGCCACATCCAGATCCCCTTCAGTTAGCATCAGCTGAAGCTCAGGCATCTTGTTTCCCATCCTCCTGGCGTTAATCAGGACTGCCCTCCATCCCTGCCCCTTGCCCTCACCCATCCCCCCAGCTCAAGATCCTCCAGTTAACTGCAAGCTCCCGCTCCCTCGTGCACTGTTGGGTGCCCCAGTGGAGCACCCCTTCCCCCCTGCTGGGGGGAGAAGTCCAAGTCCTCCCTTAATGTGCCTGCCAGCAGCAGCCTCAAGCCCCAGCCCTCCCCCTTCACAAGTTTAAACTCCACCTAGTTTCGATTAATTTGGTCAGTTTTAGTTTCAACCCCCCCCCCCCAAATTTAAGTGAAGCCTATCCCTAGCATACAGCCCCATGTCCTCCCAAGTTGTACCCCAGTCCCCCACCACCCCATACCCCCTAGCCATACATCATGCTCTGAGCCATTCATTAACCTCCATGATTTTCTGCTTGTTTCCCATGCTGGCTCTAGGCACCGGGAGGACCTCCGAGAAAGAGACCATGCACCCCACAGCATGACACACTCTGGCCAACTCCCGAAAACTTGCCTGTATCTTCTCCACACTAGTTCCCTCTATGTCATTTGTGCCTAGGTGCATTAATGTGTTAGGCAATCCTCCACAGTCCTCACCAAAGCATAGACCAAGTGCTTGGCCTTGTGCCTGTACTCTGGAACAAGCTCTCTGCCCACCTACAAGAAGCAATCTCCCTGGAGGTCTTTCGTAAAGGACTCCGGGAGCACCTTTTGGGTAATAGCAAATGTTCATGCACTTGAATAGTTACCCAGGTCCACCCAAGCCTACCTGTTCTGTCTAATGAAGATGCACTATCTGCCACTGTTGTATACTAACTCCACCTAGGACTGGAGACTAGTCCTATTGTGAATGTTTACAGTGATCGTATTAAACATTGCCTATCTGTGTTTATGTTTTCCTGATGTGAATTGTATCTGTGCGGAAATTGAAATAAATAAATGCTCTTGACCCTGACAGCACATCCTTGCCCCTCACTCCTCCCCTCCCACTTAATGCCCCTGATTATGGAGTTCCCCAGCAGGAGCACTTTAACCTCCTCCTTCCCCATGAACTTAACTCCCTCCCCTGCCACACACACCCTCACTCCCACTACCTCTCCATTTTCTCTGACGGCAACATCAAGTATATTGCCAATAGTTGCCTTTACCCCTGTGATCTAACTATCTCCCCTGTCCGACCATTCCCCTCATAGCCCCCTCTGCCTCACCACCCTGGTCTGTCCCAGCAGCACTCCCATTAGCCTCCTCCCCATCCAAGAACTTGACCCTCTCTGGGCCCCCCAACTCCCTTTCATGCCCCACATCACCCACCTGGACTGTCTCATCTCCCCCTTCCCCATCAAGGCCCTCGACCCTCACTCCCGGGCTCCCCATCATCTCTTCCCTCCCCACACTCCTCACCTCAAAAAGCCTCCTCTGAGGGGGGCATGGCTTGACGCTGACAATGGCGGACGCAGCCTAGCCGAGCTCCTTGCTGCACTCAGCCTTTTTTATTAAATCTGGTAGTATCAGTCTCTGTTTGAATTTAGTCTGTGGTGGCATTTGGTAGGGGGATTGATGGCGACTAGCAGGAGCAAAAATAAGCAATCAAAGCTTTTATTTGGCGCGTCGGAACACTCTAAACAACAACCCCGAGGCCTAACAGAACCTGGTCACCCCGTGAATTTAGCAATGGCACAGGAGGGAATGTCAGACCTGGAAAGATCATTGGCAGTAGTACCTACTACCCTAGCGCTCATGCAGCATGACATGAAGGCTGGCTTTGACAATATTACCTCCCAGATCTCACACTTGCAGTCGGTGGTAACAGGTCTCTCCGAGACTTCAGCTAGTCACTCTACCCGCCTGGAAGAACTTGAAACTCGGGTCAGCAGTCTGGAAGATTCGTTATCGTCAGCTATGGGAGATAAACAGAACCGCAGACTTGGTTTGCTGGCCAAGGCACCTAGCTTCACCTGAGCTCTTTCCTTCTAAGACTGCTTGAAAGGCAGAGTAGAGAAACTTACCAGAGCAAGGGAGAAGGATTAAGACTTAGTTTGGCTAAGCAGATTTACTGTGTGGTGGTGTTTTGATTTTTTACTCACAGGGATTGCTACTGTTTGTGGCTAACATTTCATTGCTTTATTTTTTCTCTGATTCAAATTGTTGTTGCTGGTATACCTTCTTCTGCATTATTACAAGGTGTGCCTACAGGTGTGTGCTAACAGATTACTGCTGTAATCTTCTGATTCAAATTGTCTTTTGCAAGGTATATCTTCTGTTACTGCTTTATTTTTCTCTGAGCAAAGTGTTTCTTACAGGGTATATCTTCTCTGAAATTATTACAGGTGGTGCTTTACAGGTTTTACAGTTTTATCTAACATTAGGATAAGCTTTCAGGGTTACTCCATTTGTTGTTGACTGATTGTTTCTGCTCTTACCTCCTTGTTCTTTCGTCCGTGGTTCTTCTTTTTAGGCAGGGAAGGGCCCAGCCACCCACCCCATCCCAACCACCCCACGCTACACTCCTTTTATAGGGTACCA
Source organism: Neoceratodus forsteri (assembly GCA_016271365.2). Taxonomy (NCBI): domain Eukaryota; kingdom Metazoa; phylum Chordata; order Ceratodontiformes; family Ceratodontidae; genus Neoceratodus; species Neoceratodus forsteri. The sequence goes on along the minus strand of CM057449.1, from coordinate 171,056,631 downwards.
CAGTTGTGACATTTCCGTGGCAGAGCAGGAAGGGCGGATCATGGGGCCTCCACAAGGTGATCTCATTTACAGGGCACTAGTAATTTAACTTGTTATAACAAGTTAAACAAAGCACAATTAAACCATTACTTGCATTTTTTCCTTTTTTTTTTCCTTCTAATTACTCTGACTAGGTTACAAACCCAGCAACTTATTTGGAATGGATTTCATTAACTGCAGGTACTGTGGAACAATTTTCAGAAGGACAGTCTTACAGGATTTAGGACACTGTCCTACATGCTGGGCCTTTGGAGATCTTCGGTCTCAGCTCCGGGCAGCATGGGCAGAGATTGCACGCCCAAATTTCATATTGAAGAGGAAATACATTATAAGAACCACCGCCATTTCCCCAGCATCCAACAGAAAACCTCGACCGCAGAGGGTAGTTGGTCCAGGAGGTTGGCAGGTGGTTAGGAGGAGCAAATCAGGTGCCCCATCACTCTGCTCTCCAACACATTACCTCCAAAACCATATAAACGCTAAAACAGGTATCTGCCTCTATCTCTGAAATCAAATAAAGAGGCAGAAGACACTGCAGAGCAGGACACTGGCACAGGAGCACAACAATACTCACCCAAATCAGGAACCAAAACTAAACAAGCACAAAGGAAATCCAAAAACTTCTGATCATAGGAGACTCCATGATTCGGGAGTTGATACCCATCTCCAGCTGAGGTGATGGTCAGATGTCTCCAGGTACATCAGCATGGAGAGACACTGACCGCATTGCTAAAATTGTTCACAAAGCAGGAGAAAACATTGATGTCCTAGTACACATAGGGACTAATCGATCTCGCCAGCCAGTCAGTTGTGGAGACCAAGAACACCTGACTAAGCTGGGTGACAAACTATCATCTATTTCGCTCGGCATCTCCTTCTCTGAGATCCTGCCAGTCTGGGAGAAGGGAACAGATGGACGGAAGGTCAGAGAAGGAGAGATAGGGGAGCTAAACACGTGGCTCAAGGACTGGTGCCAGGAAAAGGACACAGATTTGTAGGAACTGGCAACAGTTCTGGGAGCGAAAGTTCTTTAAATTTGATGGACTGCATCTGACTAAAGAGGAGTCAGTGCATTGGGGCAGAAGTTTGACGTCTTTGCAGAATATTTAAACTAGCAAATGGGAGAGGGGTGCAGCACCCACACGTCGAATGGAAGAACACCTCCCTCAGCTAGTGGTCAAACAGGAATTCAGCGTGTTTGCCATTCATTGGCATCACCAGGTAAGAAAAAGGTTTGTCTCCCACACGATGCACAGGGTAATGCCAAACTTCACCCAACAACTAACACACCAAAATCTGGCCAATGGAAAATCATGTACACAAATGCTCACAGCCTGGGAAATAAGATCCCAGACCTGCAGGCAATAATGTCAGAGGCTAAACTGGACATAGTAATTAGTGAGACGTGGTTTACCAGTAACCACACTTGGGAGACTTCAGTACCTGGCTATGTATTGTTCTAGAAGAGACCGAGTGCAAAAAAGGGGGAGGAGTGGCCCTGTATGTTAATGAAAATATCAAAGCTACAGAAATTCAGAATACACATAAGGAGCCAGAAGAACTGTGGGTCACCCTGGAAACAGGAAATGGGACAGCCATAAGAACTGGGGTTGTCTACAGGCCCCCAGACCAGAGGGAGGACATAGACACATTACTGTTAGAAGATATACAAAACATGACAGCTAAAGGGAGGTTCTGATAATGGGAGACTTCAACATGCCAGATATAGATTGGTCAATACCAGCAGGAACATCTGCCAGAACTAGACTCATAGTGGATTCCTGCAGGGAGGGCCTCAAACAACTGGTACAGCAACCCACAAGAGACAGGGCTATCCTAGATCTAGTACTGACTAACAAAGAAGGGATCACAGATCTCCAGGTAGAAGGTCACCTGGGGTCCAGTGACCATCACATGGTATGGTTCAATTTGGCTACTACATCTAAATCATCCCATTCAAGGCAAAAATATGGGACTTCAAAGGAGCTGACTTTGATAAGATGGCCAACAGAGTTAAGCTAGCCCTGGCAAAAGAAACACAGGTGAGGAGGTACAGGCAAGGGCAAGCATTAAGGATACAATACTTGAAGCAACATCCCATTGTGTTAGACAGAAAGGAAGTGCAAAAGAAGAAGGAAACCACTTTGGTTCTCAAATACAGTAGCAGAAAAGGTCAGAGCCAAAAGGCTGGCCTTCAGAAAATATAAGGGAACACAGCGGGATGAAGATAGGGAGGCATACCAAACTGCCCTAAGGGAAGCAGGTAAGGCAGTAAGGCAGGCAAGTCCCAAACTGAGGAAACACTAGCACGAACAGTAAAAGAAGGTGACAAGACTTTCTATAGATACATTAGTGAAAGGAGAAAGTCCAGAGGGGTATTGCTAAGCTTAATGGAGAAAAGGGAGCATGTGAGAGGAGGACCCTGTAAAGGCATCTATCCTAAATAGATACTTTGCTCAGTATTTACTGAAGAGAAGGTAGGGCAGGGCCCACAGCTCAGCATCATGGACACAGGGGGGAGGGAGGTGAGCACTACTCCCTTCACAAAAGAAAGGGTCCTACAAGAGCTTGCTAAGCTCAGGGTGGATAAGGCAATGGGACCTGATGGCAACATCCCAGGGTACTTAAGGAGCTAAAGGAGGAACTAGCAGAGCCATTAGCAGAATTGTTTAGTGAGTCTCTGAGCACAGGAGAGGTCCCAGAAGACTGGAGAAGGGCTCATGTGATCCCGCTCCACAAGAGTGGTAGCAGGGAGGAGGCAGGGAACTACAGACCAGTCATGTCTTACCTCAGTAGTGGGCAAGATTATGGAGGCACTCCTTAAGGAAAGGATAGTGCAACACCTGGAATCCATAGGTGCACAGGATCCAAGACAGCATGGGTTTACAAAAGGAAGGTCCTGTCAAACTAATCTCATAGATTTCTTTGACTGGGTAACCAGAGTGGTGGACCAAGGGGAGCAGTTGATGTCGCCACCTTGACTTCAGCAAAGCTTTTGACACTGTTCCACATAGAAGATTGATAAATAAGCTAGGTAGGCCTGGGTGGGTCAGAAGTTGGTCAACTGGGTGGCAAACTGGTTGACTGGCAGAAAACAGAGAGTGGTGGTAAATGGTATACAGTCAGAAGAGATGCAAGTCACAAGTGGGTACCTAGGGATCAGTCCTGGGGCCAGTCCTATTCAACATCTTCATTAGTGACCTCGCAGATGGACTAGAGGGTAAGGCTTGTCTGTTTGCAGATGACACCAAGATCTGCAACAGAGTAGATGATCCAGATGGGGTGGGCAGAATGAGAAGAGATCTGGATAAACTAGCAAAATGGTCAGAAGAGTGGCAACTGGGATTTAATGCAAAGAAGTGCAAAATCATGCACATAGGGAAGAGAAACCCTGAAGCCACTTATAGGCTGGGAGGGGAGTTGCTAGCAGTCACAAAGGAAGAAAGAGACTTGGGCATCATCATCACTGATGACCTAAAATCATCCAAGCAGACCTCTAAAGCAGTAGGTAAGGCTAGGGGGGTGTTAGGGTGTATTAGTAGGGGTATCACAAATCGTAAGAGGGAGGTAATAATCCTCTGTACAAGACATTGGTTAGGCCCCATCTGAGTACTGCGTGCAGTATTGAGGCCACACCTTCACAAGGACATTAACAAATTGAGGCAGTCCAGAGAAGGGCAACCAAATGGTGCAGGGACTGCATCAGAAGACATATGAGGACAGATTAACGGAGCTCAATATGTATACCCTTGAGCAAAGGAGGAGAGAGGTGATATGATCGAGACATTTAAACACCTTAAGGGCATAAACAAGGTGAAAGAGTCTAACATGTTTAAATATAAGAAAATTGCAGGACAAGAGGACACAGCATGAGATTAGAGGAGGCCGATTAAGGGGAATGTGAGGAAATTCTTTTTCACAGAAAGGGTAGATGCATGGAATAGCTACCACAAGAAGTGGTGGCTATGAATACAGTGCAGGGCTTCAAACAGGCATGGGATAGGCATAAGGGAGCAATACAAATGACTATGAATAGATAGGTCACTGACAGAGCAAAGGCCGATGGCACATTTATAAGGTAGAAAAAGAAATGGGCAGACTGGATGGGCCTTGCGGTCCTTATCTGCCGTCAACTTCTATGTTTCTATGTTTCTATGTTTCTCAGTAGGTTGGTGGAGGAACTTACCGATAGAATTGAGGACCAAGAAAATCGGTCCCGTAGATCGAATCTCAGGATTATTGGTCTTCCCGAGGGGACGGAGGGGAATGACCTGGAAAAGATGCTGCATGCCTGGTTGTTCGAACACCTGGAGCTTCCTTCTACACTACAGCACTGTGACGTGGAAAGAGCTTATCGTGTAGGCCCTTAGCTTTTGGACTCCTGTCCTAGGCATTGCTTAATAAAATATCTGCGCTACACAGATAAGGAGGCGATACTGCAGATAGCCAAAGAGAAGGGGCCGATCATGCGGGGCAACCATAAAGTCCATATTTTCCAAGACTTTAGCAAGTAACTGCAGATGAGAAGGCAAAAATTTAATGAGATCAAGGGTCGTCTTTATAAGATGGGCTGGTCATTTGCTCTCATATATCCGGCCAAATTGAAAATTGATCGACCGGGAACTGCACCACAATTCTTCTCATGTCCTAGGGTGGCGATGAAGTGGCTTGATTCCGTATCAAAAAATGAAGAAAGTGGCCGCTCACCACAAAGGCAGGAGGTGGAAGATCGCTGAGAGGGGTTATGGCCGTATATTAGGCTAGTGAACTCTCCTACACGTATGGCTGGTCTGATGGTCTTGCTGGGCAAATAGGCCGTCTTAATTTTTTAATTATATTTCTGTTATGCCTGTGCGAATCTTCAATCATCCGTGAGGGTCTGAGTACCTACGCAGCAAGAATGAGATGGGACCGCCATTTTATACTTTGAGCCTGTTCATTTCAGTTAAGTCCTTCTCGTTTGTACTAATGTTATATTTTAATTTGGATGCGATTATTAGGGCTTTGCAAACGTGACTCAGTTTATGTTTATGTTTTGGACAAATCGCTCTCTGTTTTGAACTTGCAGAAAATTTTGCTTTGAACTATGACTTTGCTCCTACATGAGGATTTATGTTTTGTCTCATGGACCTTACCCTGTGAGGACTACATGCAGCTACGTCATTTGGACTGTAATAAGGGGTCTTTTATTGCTGTTTACTTTATTGTAAAATTATGTCTCGAGGCCTCTGTGTGACTATTTTCTAGTATTTGCAACTTTTCATAATTTCAGATGCCCATAGGTTTAAGGCTTTGTTTAAGGAGTGTAGGATAACTTTAACACCAATGTTTGCCAACTGTTTGCAGGGGTTATTAAGGTGGGTCTTTTTGTGTCCACTGGAGGGGGGGGGTTAGCAATTCTGCTTTTGGGGTTGTTTCTTGGGCAGCTTATGGGGAGGGGGGTTATCTGGGTGTGGCGCTGATGGGGACTTGAATCAGCAGTCGACAATCTTTGCTGTACTAGTCGGCTGCCCTTTGGGGACCCTTTGGTACTACCCCAGCTGGGTAGTACTAGGTTTGGTTGGATTTAATTTTAAACTGAGACATGGGAAGTTGTATGATAACTATGCTTTATCTATGCAGGAGGTGATTAAGGATATTTTTTTCTATGAGATTATGGCTAGTCACATCTCTATTGCATCCTGGAATGTTAATCAACTGAAGTCGCTCCCCAAGAGGAGAAGAGTCATGGCGGAGACCAGACGAGCCAAGTGGCAGGCTGTGTTACTCCAGGAGACACATAGGTCCAGACTGGAGGCGCCTAAAACTGCGGCCTTTATGGGGGGGCTGTGGATCTCAGCTAATTTTTCCTCTAAGGCTCGAGGTGCATCTATATGGCTACCTAAAGGCTCTAGTTTTGAGGTATTGGATACTAAATTGGACCCCCATGGTAGATATGCCCTTGCTAGGGTTTTGCTCCCAGGGACTGGTACTTATAATTTGGGATCAATTTATGCCCCCAACATCGATGACCCTGAATTCTTTCAGAGACTCTCTTTAGATCTGGTTGCCCAGCGGGGCTCTTGGATTTTGGGAGGCGACTTCAACTGCATGTTGGATACTGTATTAGACAGGTCCAGTACTACCCCTGTGTCTTTGACAAAAAATGCTCAGGCGTTGGCAGTGTTAATGAAAGAGGCTGGCCTGGTTGATGCCTGGAGGCACTTATTCCCACCTGGCAGAGACTATAGCCTTTATTCTAATGCCCATAAGTCATATGCCCATATTCATAAGGTGTTGGTCAGTACTGACCTGTTACCATCATTGGTGGGGGCTGACTATTCCCCAATTTTGATTTCGGACCATGCGGTGGCTTCCGTGGTTCTTAAGCTAGGGAGCCTGCCACATGGGAGTAAAGCCTGGAGGCTAGATCCTCTTTTGTTGAAGGATAGGACTTACATTGATTACATTAAGGCTCATATTGCCGAATTCCTCGCATTTAACAGGAAAGGGGATACTTCTAATTCAAACAGATGGGAGGCTTTGAAGGCTTATATCAAAGGACACACTATCTCTTATGCAACGCATGAGGCCTGGATCAAATCTAAGGCCCTAGAAGAACTGAGATCCCAGATAGACATGATGGAGCATGCCCACAGACTAAAGCCCAACCAATCTTTATACAAACACTTGCAGAAGCTGAAATGGCAATACAATTCAGCCTATGGGGCCTGGTTGGAGAGGGCAATACTACTCTCCCGGGCTGGTCAATATTTTGATGGGGACCGAGCGGGGAAGTTGCTCTCCTGGCAGCTACGTAAAAAGGAGGGGGAGAGGGCTGTGACCCATATATATTCTCCAAGGGGTGACTTGGTGGATAGCCCACAGGAGGTAACTCCAGCTTTTGAGGATTTTTACAAGCAGTTATATACATCTGAGATCTCCCCAACCCCGGTGCAAATTGGTGCATTTTTGGACAAGACCGCCCTGAGATCCATTTTGGGACCCCTGTCTGATTCGCTGGAGTCCCCAATCTCATAGGAGGAGATCAGGGTAGCTGTTAAGAAACTTAAGAGTGGCATAGCTCCCGGGGCCAGATGGTCTTCCTATAGACTTTTATAAGTGTTGCCAGGATATACTTTTGGAACCATTGGCTGACATGTTAGCTGAGAGCCGCAAAGTGGGGATGTTGCCCCTCTCCACTTGGTCGGCAGTCATTATGGTACTCCCAAAACCCAGGAAAGACCCCAACTGGTGCTCCTTTTACAGGCCTATTTCCCTCTTGAATGCTGATTACAAAATCTTAGCTAAGGTTCTGGCCTCTAGGTTGGATCCTTTATTGCCTAGTATTGTGCACCCTGATCAAGCTGGGTTTGTAAGGGGTAGATATGGGAAGCATAATGTTAGGAAAACATTGAACATTGCTCACCATTGGAAGAAAACTAAACATAAACATGGGGCGGCCATTCTAGCTTTGGATGCAGAGAAGGCCTTTGACCGAGTGGAGTGGGGGTATCTATTTGCCACTTTGGCTAAATTGGGGTTTGGGCCGTACTTTATGTCTTGGATTAGGACCCTTTATAAGGACCCTGTAGCCCAAGTTCTGGTGAACGGGCACCTGACATCCAGTTTTCTTTTGGGCAGGGGAACCAGACAAGGGTGCCCTCTTTCCCCTTTGCTATATATATTATCTCTAGAGCCTTTGGCTGGGTACATTCATTCTGATCCGAAAATTCGGGAATTTAGGTTTAATGACACTGAATATAAATTGGCCATGTATGCTGACGATCTTCTTCTGTACATGCAGACCCCTCATGAAGACCTCCATGGGATACACCAGGCCTTATTAGAATATGGCTCAATATCTGGCCACAAAATTAATTGGACCAAGAGCGAGGTCTTGCCTATTGGCAAAATGCATAGACATACCCTGTTTCAACATCTGAATGGCCTGCAGATAGTTCCCAACCTCAAGTATCTAGGGATTCTAATTTCTGGGGAAGCCCGTGCCTTATATGGTTTAAATTATAGGCCATTTATGAAAACATTCACTTCGGACTGTGAAAGGTGGACGGCACTTCCAATCTCTCTAGTGGGTAGAGTAGGAGTGATTACCATGATGGTACTGCCCAGGTTGTTATATTTATACCAGTCTCTCCTGATACGGCTCCCAAAATGCCATTTTCAGAAGCTAGATGCTGTTATACATAGGTTCCTCTGGCAGGGTAAAGCATCCAGGGTAACGAGATCAATACTATGCTTGCCCCTTCTTTTGGGGGGCTTGGTTTGCCTGATTTAAACTCTATTGTCAGGCGGCGCAGATAGCTGCTCTGCTAGTTGGTTTGGAGGATCTGAATAATAGCTGGTTAGAACTGGAGGGACTGGGCATAGAGACACACCTCAAGGGGGGAGTATTCGCAGAGGTGTTGTGGTCCGGAGTGCAGCCTGAACACTCCAATCCATTCACTTCAGCGACTATTGAGGCTTGGTCAGGTGCCCATCGTCAGATTGGAAGGGCACCTGCCACTACAAAAATTACGCTTATTTCCGAGGCAGTTCACCTGAGGCTAGCTTCTACTGAGGCAATGTCCGAAAGTCTGAGGGATTGGGCACTTAGGGGGTTAAGGTGGGTTCATCAGCTTTATGTGGGGAATAGTATGGTGCCGTTCTCCTACCTGAGGGACCAGTGGAACATACAGGCAGGGGATTTCTTCATCTATTTTCGACTATGGCTCATTTGCAGAACTGAACTGAGCTCAGGCGCTGGTTGGGCCCCTTTTTCCCCTCTGGAGGAGGAATTGTACTTCCCACAGCTGGGAGCTGGTCTGTTGGCCACTTATTACTGCTATATCAGTGGATGTGACTTGGAGACCGTAGAAAAAATTATTGGGAAATGGGAGGCTGATCTGGGCATTCCGATAAGTGAACAACTTTGGAAGTGTGCATCTAAACATATGATGACCTGTTCAAGGAGTAATAAGCTCCGACAGGTGCAGTATTACCTTCTACATCAGGCCTACCACACTCCAGTGAAGCTTAACTTGTTAGATCCCTCCAAGTCTGACGAGTGTCCCAAATGCCGGACAGCCGAAGCAGATTTCTTGCACATGGCCCTAATGTGGACTAAGAGTACGCTCGTCTGGATAGGAATGCACGGTATTATGGCTAAGCTGTTGGGATTTTCCCCTCCGGACACTCCTGTTGAGTTTATGTTAGGAGCTGACTTCGAACGCCCAGGCAAGTCAGGTCATGAAACCTTGTGGTCAGTGGCTCTGGTGAACGCACGTAAGACAATCGCACAAAATTGGCTAGCTCCTAGTCCCCCTAGTATACAACAGTGAGCTAACAATCTGAAGCAATGTATGTCATTAGAAAGGGCTCAGCTAACCGCTTTGGGTCAAATAAAGGTGTTCCAACAGTTATGGGGGCCACTGTTGGTGGCAGCTGAAGCAGATATTTTTCCAGTATAGGATGCATAGAACTTTAAGTGACTGTATGGAATTAAGAACTATACATATATGCCTGATTACCGCATATGCTGTGTACTATGTATGTGAACCCCTTGTATTTGATAGGATGGAAAGGATGATGATGTAACCTTCCCTTTGTCTCAATAAAAATTATGTTGACAAAAAAAAAAGCCTTCTCTGTTCACTGCGACCCATAATGCCTGCATCTCCCCATTGGACCCAGTACCCTCCCCAAACCCATTGCTCTGCCCTCTTACATTAATAATAATCTCACCTCCTGCCCCATTGTCTTCCATCAAGCCCCCCCACCTCTATCCTGCCACCCTTCCCCCATGATTATTGGACCCTTCTTTTGCCTTAATAATAGCACCTCCCACCTCCACTATCACCCCTGAACCTCCCTCCTCCTCCCTCCCTGCCACCCCTCCCTCCTCCCTGCCTGCCACCCCACCCATGTACTGCTGCTCCTTCCTTCCACTTCCCCTAGAGTCTGACTCTACTCCTCTCTCTACTGAGGCATTGCCCCTAGCTTGAGGCCCCATACCCTGCCCATCTGTCAACAGAATCCTCCCCCCAGCAAATGGCTTGTCACCACAAGGTACCTGTGTATCAGACCTGCTTGAGCACTTCTTTGCCACCCCTCAACTGGTGCTCCCTTCCATCAGCCCCCTGAGATACCTCCTAACCGCTTGCCAGCCCAAATACCACCATTTGGGCTTGAACCCCCAGTTTCTCGATTCCTCTATCCAGCCACCTTGGACCAAGGTCCCACTCTGCCCCACCCACCCCAATAGCTTCAGCAGATCCCCACATCCCATGACTGTACCTACGAGCCCCCCACCCCAACTTCCCCCACATCTGCACCAGTCCCCCTCTAAGTCTGCTTAATTCAGCTTCCAACTGCCCAAATTCAATACAAGACCAACACTCCACATCCACTATACCCCACTGTTCTACCCATGTTCCTGATTACCTCCCGGTCCTCTCCCCTTCTTTAATCAGGAATCTGAGATGAGCACTGGATTAGTAGCTTGAAGAATAGAATTGTACAAAAGCAGCTGCCTTGCTTGTACCACCCCCCCTTAAAAAGCAACAGACCCACAGTTTACAGATAGATTTGTACAATAGCAGCTGCCCAGCTTGTACCAACCCCCAAGTTCGCAGTCACCTTCAAGCCTTTGGCATGCCTCCCCTTTTAAACAGCTACAAACCTGCCCAGCTTGTGTACCAACCCCCATGGTCACCTTTAAACCTTTAGCATACCTCTTTAAACAGCCACAAACCAGAACACACCCACAAAGCAACAAACCAACGGCTTAAAGATAGATTTTCACAAAAAGCAGCTGCCCAGCTTGTACCCACCCCCAATCTCACAGTCCCCATCAAAGTCCCCATTAAGCATCCACACCATCATTGTTAGTTCGAGCACACCACAATAATCAGTCACTCCCTTGAGCTTAGCCCAAGTTTGCATGAAATGATCAGCCTTTTTGTCAAGATCAGTGCACAGCACTTAAACACAAAGCCCAGCAAGTCTCCAGTCTCCTGGTTAATAGCCCTGCCTCCTTCCTAGGGCATTTAATAGAGGTCGGGGCCAGGGTCAGTGGTCAGGAGAAAAACTTCTATACAGATCTCCACTGCTTCTCTGCACCTCCGGTGATGTCCCTTTGATTTCTGCTACAAATGCGGCTCCCTGTCACTGCTGCTGCCGACTGCAGCTCTCCTAGTCCCCTCCTCTGCAAGTGACTACAGCTCCTCTGCATCTCCTGAGTCCCGATGCCGCTAATTGTGGCTCCTCCGGACACTTCTGCCGCTGGTGTGGCAAAAGATGAGCAGCTCCCCAATACCGCTGACTGCAGCTCCTCCAGATCCTCCTGCCACTCCCCGTAACAGTCCAATACTATAATAAAACAATACTGTAATAAAAAAACAATAATAAACCAATACTGTAATAAAAAAAGTTTAAATCAATATGGAGCAGCAGCTCAGCTCCTCTGATGGCGTGTGTGTGTGTTAGTGGCTCCTATGTTAGCTTGTGTGTGCGAGCGTGTGAGTGCTGAAGCATCATGATGCAGGTAACAGCAAACTGAAGTTTGAGAAGTACGCTACGTAGTACGCTAGTAGCATACAGGAAAGGGTGGTCCGATAATCTCCACTGTCTCTGCTCACTTGACGTCCCTCCCTTTCGTCTCTCCCTCTCACCCTCACTCTCTCCAACACACACCTTCTCCTGTCCCCTCACCCTCACCCCTACCACTACAGCCCCTCCCTCACCCCTCTTCCAGTACTAACTCCCCGCTATTTGACCACCCCTCACCCTTTCCCTACCCCCATGCACTCCATTCTCCCCCCCATAGCCTCATGACGAAGACAACCTCCGTCTGCTCTCTATTCCTCACCTCCTCACCCAATTAGCCTCCTTTTGATGTCTTGTGTCTTGGCACTGCCTGTTTTATCTAGTCTAACCATAATTTTCTTCTGTACAATATTTTGTGTATTTATTTGACTTGCTCCATTATTTTTTACTTCCTGTTTATAAAAATATCTGTATTCAATTATAATTTGTACTTTCCTATGACGTGGAACCTTTGCAGATGAGCTCCAACTCAAAGATGTTACTCCAAGATGATTAATAAATAAATACTACTCTTCACTGGCCCTAGTGGCTCCTCTCTTATATTTCTTTTATCCCTTTTCTAACTAATTCCATATGCTTGTCCTACCCCTGATTGGAGCTCTCACGGATTTGACGTGTACCACTGGCTTCAACAGCTTCTTCCACTTGTCCACCATGCCATTCTTGCAGGTACCTCACCTCTCCCGCACCCTGCCCTGAGCATCACTTCCCTTTCTAACCTTTGTCTACCTTCTCTAACTTTTGCACACCCTGTGCTTACACTGTCCTTGCTATGTAGACTTCACAAAGGCTATGCAATGCTTTACTAGACCAAACCTCTTGGTCAGTATGAAAATTGTACATCATTGCCCTACATGTACTTGCCTTGTATAGAATTTGCATATAGCGGTATACTGCTTGCATTTGCACGATGCCTGTAACTTATGCCACTTTTGTGCTCTTCTAATCAGTGTCAGTGGCTCAGTAGGTAGCACACTCGCCTCTGAGGCCAGGAGATCAGAGGGCCGTGGGTTCAGTTCCCACATCTGGCACTTGGGTTAATAACACAGTACTGACACTGTAGTGCAGCATGAGAGGGGTGCTGCACTGCTGAGGTGCCGCCTTTCGGATGAGACGTTAAACCGAGGTCCCATCTGCCTGGATTGGTGGTAGTTCAGGTGTATGTTAAAGATCCCATGGCACTTCTCGAAAAGAGTAGGGAATTTCCTCATTCACTAAAAATACCACCAACAGCTTAATCTGGTTCAAGGTCAGTTGACATTCATCTGTATCCCCCTTCCCCAGGTCGTGCCTGAAAATAGGCAGGATTTGTCTAGTGCACTTACCCGGTCAATAAAAACTAAATAAATAAATAAAGCATAGCAAATTCCCAGAGGGTCTGGTTGCAAGGGTATGTTATAGGGCCCCCCGGTTTTGAATAAACATCACAATTATGATTTGGGCCCCTCAAACCTCGTGGGCCCAGGTGCGACTGCACACCCTGCACCCTTGTAGCTACGCCCCTACTTCTAATGTTCTGCCATGATGCTGCCATGCCAAGCCATGCCATGTTATTTGTAAATACTTGTATATTGTCTGCCAATGTACTTATGTCTATTCCAATTTGTTGAATTTTCACTTGCTGTGTGTTTACTCCAGGTCCACCTTGTAAATGAATCATGCTCAATGGTGTTCCGCCTGGTTAAATAAAGATATTGATTGATTGATTTACTTTCTGTGAAAAGTGTTTGCTGATGGCTGTCCGTCTTGAATCTCCCACATTCCCATGAATTTGAGTTTCCCCCTTGTCAGTGTATTTGAGCTCAAGAAGAAAAGTGCCTTGGCAGCCACCCTATTCATTCCATGCAGGTACCAGAATGTTCGATCATATCTCCCCTTTCCCTCCTTTTCTCGAGGGTCTACATGTTCAAGTCCTGCAGCCTCTCCTCGTATGTCTAATCCCGCAGTCAGTGAACCATCTTGGTTACCCTGCACTAGGCTTCCTAGGGGTGACTGAATACCATATTTTGAATATTCACTATTTGGGCTCCAAATATTTGGCATTTGCTGTTCGTGTGCCTGTTGGGGGGGGGGGATTAAAAGAAACAGCTCACGCCCTCCTTCTCAGCCCAGTTGTTTACAGTACAACCCACCAGCTCCCCATCTGCTACAAGCCCAATTCCACCCTCTTCCCCACCACTCACATTTGTAAGTCAAAAAAAAAAACTTCCACGATGGGTGGCCAGCACAACCCATATGCCTCCATAGCCGGCCACCATCTCAACTGGCGCTTTTAATTTAAATCAACACCTCCTCACCTGAGCAGCAGCACCCAACTCCCCCTCTTCTCCCCCTTGCCACATCAACATTTTCTGAAGAGAAGGCCTCGCACAGCTGTGGTGAAGACAACTGGCACAACCTACCCTGCTCCTTGGCCAGCCACCTGCTGGTGAATGGAAGTGCTCCCATGCTTGCTCACATAGTAAAACAGCTGGTTGATCATGAGTACCAACCCCAGGTTACTAGAGAGGCAGAAGCAGGGGTTAAATTGGGCAGGAGCCCACAGGAACTCAGTTCTACCACCTCTTAAAAAAACTGTATGACAGTTCCACCACTTCTGTCATTTTTCTCCATTAACTGCGACAGGAGAGCTCCACCACCTAGAAATGACAGTTCCACCACCTAGAAATCTAGGTGCGAAAGTTCCTCTAGCTCAATGAAGTGAGTCAAGTCTTCAGTCAGGAATGAGAGATGAACCAACCTGTCTGACACATGTACCCTGCCAAGTATTCCAGGTGTAGTGAGCCAAGGACAGAGAGAGTGAGAGTCTGTCTCTTAGATGTAATGAGATAAACCAATTTGAGGGTAAGGCAGTTCTTTGACTGTTTGACTACACGATGGAAATGTCACCAAAATGGAGAGGCAGGAGGCACAACTCATGAAAAGGATCAGTTTATTAAGCAACTGAACCATAGAATTTGGAAGAAGGAAAAATGGGTGATAAACAGGTACTTTCACTTCTAGACACGCTGTTAACACTGCTAAGCTGCATGAGATCACTGCTAATACTATGGTCATGATGACCACTATTACTAGAAATTGTACTGAGGTCTACTGCAAATTCTGTGACTGTGACAGATGTACAGTTTTCACCCCAGAGTTCAACTGAAGTCGTTGGGCACCATAGATGGATGTTGCAGAGGAATGCGACCCAAACTGTGCACATGCTTTCTGTTGGCCAGCTTGTGGAGTAGATGAATCAGAGAACTTGGCTTGGTCACTGGGCATTGACAAAACCTAGTGATATAAGCAAACAAAACAAACTTGTATTCCACAGAGGACCACCGGGCTGTTACAATGGACTCCAGGAAAGAACAGGATGCTAACATTTCCAAGGACCTGTGTAAACTGAAGTGCTTCTGGGCTGTTACCATTGTCCCCGAGAAACGATTTGAAGAACTGAAGCACTGAAAATCTGGAACACCTCCAGGCCATCACCACCGACTACGGGAAAAGATCTGAAGCACTGAGGAACTGAAGTCTGAAACACTTCTGCTGGAGAACCTCTGGAGAATTGAAGACCTGAAACAAAACCCCCAACCCACTAGGTGTCAGATCACTATCTGTGAACCAGTGCAGTTCCCTGCACTACTTAGCTCACTGTTAGGGAGGGGTTGGCTTGAAGACACTGAAGAAAGCAAGTGACAGGGAGTTCCTTAGCTAACTGTGTTACTCCTAGTCTCACAATCAGCCCCAAATTGTCAGGATGCAGATGGATGGAACAGTCTCCGGATCATGCAGGAGAAGTTGTGAGCATGCAGTTAGGCAGAAAACCAATTTAGTCTTTGCACAAACTAACTTTCACTTGATGGTTGCTAGTATTGGCAGTCTTTGGTCGAGCAACCATCAAAAGGATGGTAAGCAATAGGTAGGGTAGTCCAAAAACATGCAGGGTGGATTAATAGCATGCAGGGCAGTTTTGGAGTAATCCAAACAGTCTTCAGCATAACAGGGCAAACTCAAAGCAAATTGTGTGCATGCTGGGCAATTACACAGTCTCTGAGCATGCATGGGTTGCTGTCCCTCTAAATACAGTCTCATACCAATGACCGTTTTTGGCCTTCACAATAGTTTGCATTCAGTTCAGCACTGACACTTTAAAATGTTCATTCAATATTCAGCACAGTCACTTTATGCAACAGTTGCACTATGACAGGTATTTAGGGGAAACCTGACTAAATGCTTTATATACTTTGTTATGCAGGGACCCCAGGGCTACATCCTTCCTCCCACAGGCATTTGCGTGGGTTTACACAGTGGTTCCACTCTGTTGGCTGAGGGCTGTCTGACTAGCCTATGCGCCAGGGGTCCCATGCTAACTGTCCCTCCCTTGCTAGGGGGCTCTGGGTCAGTTACACACTTTAAATTGTAGATTACTAGCATTTGGCTAGGGCTGATGCAATTACGCTGCTGGGGTGGCTAACTGTCTGGTCCAGTCCCTTCCCTTTCTCCTGGCTGGAGCCGACACACAGTGCACTTAAATTACTAAAGTTTTACACTTTTAAACACTAGCCCTTCATTGGGATACTGGTAGCCACTTGGCTACTAACCCACCCTTGTCACCCTGAGGTGCAAGCCTTTTTGTGTGATGTGGCTTACTTTGCCTCTGCCTGGCCCACCTGGTGCTTATCTATTTAAAAAACAAAATTAAGTTTTGGGCTTGCTAGCCCTTGCTCATATAGCCCACCTGGCTGTCTTATCTGTAAACTGGGGCTTTACCCTGCCTCTGCTCCTAGCTAGAGTCTTTTTACTATTTAATACAGGGCCTACCTGTCCATTGCTGGAGCTCGATTTTAGTGAATTTAAATAAATTTGAATAAGCCTGCCCTTGGGGCATCCCTTAGCATTTGGGGCTTGCCTGACCCCCTTCATGAACACGCCTATCCATTGCTGCACCCTCGGCGCTGAAAACAGTTCTTTTTTTATTTAATTCAATTAATTCAGGTGGCCAACACTTGCCTGTTGGTGCTGCCACTGACTTACCACCATGACTTGGGGAGAAGTAATTGAAGGAGGAGGAGGAGGTGAAATTTGTTGGCAGCTGGCTGCAGACTAGCTGTGGGAGGTCTTTCTGGGGCTTTGCTGAGCTGCTTGCTCCACCCCAATGCTCCACCAAACCGACATGCTCTCTTCCAAGACATGACCCCACTTGACTATTCTGCCACCGAGGGACCGGAATGAGACATTTTTTCCCCCAAATAAAATAACAAAAGGGGCTATACAGAGCCCAGACTGTGGCCAACCGACACCGGAACTGCTAACCTCAGATTTTCTTCAGCATGCTGTCTCAGGACCCACTGCCACACTTGGCCGCTGTCACTGAAATTATCAGACATCCTCAGCAGCCCAGCCAGGAACTACGAGGGACCCCCACAAGCCTGAAGTGACTCCCCCCTGCTGTCACTGGCCAGCCGGTCACTGGCTCTTCATTTGCTTTCTGCTGCTGGCTCCTGGCTGCACTTCTGTCCCCTAATGGCCACTACTAACCATAATTCTGAAGTCCCCCCCCCCCCAGCATTCGGGACACCGAGTTCCTAGCAACCAGGGGGCAACAGTCCAGCACAAGCTGGACTTTTTTTAAATGTGGCACTGGCTCGTGCTGCTTTGCTGGCAGGGCAAAGGAAATTAAATGTTTTAAACCATGGGCTACAGTTTACTTTATGGGGTCCCTGCTAATACATGTACCCCACCACCACCTAAACTACCGGGGGTACCTGGGCTGGGGTACACTCAGTGGGACACTTTACTGGTTTTAACTGGGGCACTTTACCATATCGGGGTACCTTCTTGTGGGGTATCACATAAACAGTTCCAATTTAACTTCTGGGCAGAAGGGGCTCCAGGCCTGCTACTGCAGCACCAGCCCCCATGCCACAGCCAAAGCAAACCCCCTGACAATACTGCCCAGGTCACACAACCATTGTCAGTGAGGGGGAGGCTGGCCTACTACTTCCAAGAATGGATACAAATTACCACAGACAAGTGGGTCCTGGAGGTAGTGGGCCAGGGACTGTCCCTGCTGTTCATGAGGTTTCTAAAACTGCAGAAACCAAAAAACTTTCCAGCCCATCAACCTACAGAAAGAATTCTGCTGGGATTTGGAATTACAGGGAGAATCCCCTCAACCTTTTTTTCTGTATGCCTGTGTAGTTTGTAGGCATGAACAATGATTCCCTCTCCTGCATCCCCCTAATTTCATCCTAATTTACATTTAAATGAAGTTGCTTCACTTTGTTCTGCCCTGGTGTGAAAACTTGTTTGACTCCATTGCAAAGGTCATGACCCCTCTCATGAAAGGAAACATAGGAGTTGATAATAGTAAGTAAGTAAGTAAACTTTTATTTACATGGCATCCAATCTTTGGGGCTCTGGGCATCTTACAAAGGGTCAAACATACCTCTCAACTGTACTATATTACGAGGAACGTTCCTCATTTTACTTCACAAAAGCTTTCTGTTCCACATTGTGAGGACTTGTTCCACATTCAAAGTCAACATTTTAAAGCAAAAATCCATAGTAAATGATGCAAAAAATATATTATTCAATTAATAACAGACTTTCTGAACATAAATGCAACACTTTAACAGTGTTTTGAGCTTCTTTGGGTAAAGATTTGATTAAGTGTTCCACATTTTGCCAGGCAGTGTTCCACATTTGGGGTACAAAAGGTTGAGCGGTATCGGGTCAAACAGGCAGGGTTTTGCAAAGAATAACATACAGGGTCTATGATTATACAAATAAATTAAATCTTTAGTAAATAATAATAATAAATAACATTAAAACCAGCTGCAGTTAATCAGGATATGCTTCTTTAAAATGATAAGTTTTCAGACCCCTCTTAAATGCCTCCACCAACGGAGCCTCCTTCAGAGATCTGGGGAGCGAATTTCAGAGGACCGAGCCAGTCAACTCAAATGCAAAATCACCCAAGGTTTTAAGCCTGGCCCTTGGAACCACCAGGAGGCCTTCTGTGGAGGAGCGGAGGGAGCACACTGGAATGGCAGGTGTAGGGAAGTCAGTCAGGTAACCAGGGCCTGAGCCGTATAGGGCCCTGTAGGTGAGCAAGCCCACCTTGAAGATGATCATCCATCTGACAGGCAGCCAATGCAGACCTCGTAGGACTGGGGTCACATGACAAGGGCTAGGTAGGCCCATCAGCAACCTGGCCACTGTATTCTGTACCAGCTGCAATCAGCAGAGGTTCCCTCCACTGTCCCTGAGGTACAGAGCATTGCAGTAGTCCAGCCTGGATGTAACAAAGGCATAGACCAGTGAGGGCAGGTCCTCGGGTGGAAATAGGGGTTTAATCCGGGTGATGTTCTTTAAGTGGTAAAAAACAGTTTGGACAACAGACAACACCTGTGCATCAAGTGTCAGCCTGTCATCAAGGACAATGCCCAGATTTCTCACGCTAGTGGATGCCATCAACTGGGTAGATCCCAGGACCAACCCTGTTGCCACCCCAGAGGCACCCCCATCATGCCTGGGGGATTCTGACACTGATAGCGCGCTTGACCATTTAATCCTCCTATTCAGTACAATCTGTGACACTCATGCACCCTTCAAAAAGCATAAAATCAAAGGCCTTTTCAACCCCTGAATGAGCCCAGACACCCTTGAACTTATGAAAAATAGAGACCATCTCTGTCATACAGCTAGGGCCACAGGGAAGCAGTCCGACATCCTGAATTACAAACGGGCCAGGAATAACTGTACCAGGACCATCCGAATAGTCAAAAACTTATACTAGAAGGAGGCCCTAGCCAAGAATTGGAATGATGGTCATAAATTCTGGGCAAACCTAAAAGAGGTCACCGGACGTGAGCCCAAAATGGCCCCCACCATGCTCAGCATTGATGGATCCCCCATCCTTAATCCTAAATCTATAGCCAACACCTTCAACCTTGCTTTCACCGACCTCCATAATGTCCTCCCTACTAACTTCTTCTCCTTCACCAACCCTGCTGCTCCTTCACGGACCCCAGTGCATCCCCTTTTCACATCAAGACTATTACTATCGGGGAAGCCAGGAAATACCTGTGTAAGGTGCTCAGTAAGGGGAGATACAGTGGCGATAACCTTGATCTGAAACTAATCTCGCTCTCTCTGGAAGAAATCTTGTCTCCCCTTACCCATATCCTCAACCTATCACTCCGGTTCGCAGTATTCCCTCAAAAATGGAAAGCCACAGTAGTTACCACTGTGTACAGGAGTGGGGATTGGGCCATGCCCGAGAACTATAGACCCATCTCTATACTTCCACCACTCTCGAAGGCCCTGGAATGAATCATCGAGGACCAACTTGTTGAATACCTGGACAAACATAAGCTCCTATGCCCTGAGCAGCATGGCTTTACGGCAGGGCACAGCACCACTACAGCCTTCCTGGAATTCACAGGCTTCATCTATAAATCTCTTGATATTGGACAGCTTGCTGGGGCAATCTATATCGAACTAACAAAGGCCTTCAATACAGTCAATCATGCCCTCCTAGTTGACCAACTCACTGCTACAGGCCTCAGCAGTTACCTGCACTGCCGCTCCCAGCAAGTCAGGATAGGTACTGTCCTCTCAGACAGCAAACCTGTCTGCTCAAACATTCCACAGGGCTCAATACTGGGTCTCCTCCTATTCAGCTTATTCTTGAATTGCCTCCCCCAAGCCAGTCAAGGCCGCATCCTCCTTTATGTAGGTGATGCAGTTGTCTTCTCAAATTGCTCAAACCCCAGTGCCCTTAAGCAGCAACTACAGAGCAACTTCACCAGTATAGAGACATGGTTCAAAGATCATAAATTGATAATGAACTACAAGAAAACAAAAACCATGCTGTTTTCCAGCTCTCTAAACAAACACAAAAACTACCCACTATTTATTTATTATTATTTATTTAGTTTTTGTTGACCGGGTAAGTGCACTAGACAAATCCTGCCTATTTTCAGGCATGATCCGGGGGTAGGGGATACAGATGAATGCCAACTGACCTTGAACCAGATTAAACTGTTAGTGGTATTTTTAGTTAATGAGGGAAATTAGGCCAAGACACCGGGGAAATTCCCCTACTCTGGAGGGCGCTGTTGGACGGCATTTTGGCCAGAGAGTTTGCAGACACCAACAGAGCAGGACGTATGGAGAGCTGAGGAGCTGCTCTCCTCCTCCGCTATCGGCTTTTCATTATTTTCATCAATGATGGAACCTACCTCGGACGGAGGTGCTGTGAGGGCAGCGGTTTTGTTGTTGTTTTATGGCAGAAGAGTCCATTTCCAGGACCGATGTACCAAGTGAAGAGGAAGATCTCTGAATCCAGCTGGCTGATATGGAGCGACAGTATTATGAACGACGGAATGACCTGGTAAAGGCGTTGGAACAACGACGGTCTGGTTTTTCGGATAGGCACATACAGGAAACGGAAGTGGCGCAGGGAGAGTCCCTGATGGAATCGGAAAGCGTTCTTTTGGATACCGGAGCTACGGAGAAAGGAAAACTTGATGTGGATTTGCTAAATTATGTTGCTACACCTGGGGCTTCACAGGGTGAGTCTTCTTTTGCTACCAGAATGGATATCTCTGCAGTGCTGCCTGCAGCCGATGCTGCAGATACCTTGGTCCCCACTGAAAGACTATCCAGCAATACTGGGTTACAGACTATGTATTCTCAGACTCCAATGGAAGGTTTAAAAGACTTGAATGTTCATCCTAGTATTACTAGCACAGAGTTACCTATATTGCCTGACCCTGACCCCCCCTTCTCAAAATCTGAACTCTTTCCAAGTGGGATCTTTTGAGGCTACTGAAGCCCCTCCATGGGTGGCCACAGCTTTGGAAGCTGCGGGGTGGGTCAGATTTCCAGATGGGAAATCCTGGGATGCAAATGTAAAGCCTCTAGAGGCTTCTTTATCCTCCTCTGTTACTATGACTCCCAGCAATCCCAGTATTCCTTTAGGACAACTAACAGCTCTTTCATTGGATCCTTTACCTAAAGCTCCTAGTCCTGATATATTGGAGCACATTAGAGATCTGGAAGAGGGTGATATAAGTCAGTCTCCTGATCTCCCCCCCCATATGGTTGCTCATGCTAGTATTGTCTCCCCTACTCCAGTGAATATGACTGAGCTTGGTAAGGATGAAGGTTCTTCTGTGTGGCAAGGTAGTATTGCTGCACGCCTTTTTCCAGCCACATTTGGTCTAGGTAATGAGCCTGCCGCACGAAGAAATGCTGTTCATTTAAAGTTTAGAGGGTCACAGGAGGAGATCCCGAATAGACTTTTTATTGGTCGTGACCTGTTAAAAAACAGTATAAGGTTTTACACCTATGAGATTTACGCCCTGATCCATATGCCAGGGGATACAGTTTTTGATGTAAGTTTTAAACACCCGGCAGGTTTGGACAGGTTTTGGAAGCAGTACCTAGTTTTGAAACATACACCTTTATGGAAACCTTACTTGGCAATACCCTTAACTAAACCAGTTTCAAAGAAAATCACTATTCTATTTCGGAATGAAGGAGTGAATGTAGCTGACATTACATACTGGTTGAAACAGCACTGTTCTGTTAAAGTCCCCTGAACCCATTCTTGATGAGAGCATCTATGGACAGGGGGTTGGAGATATCAAATTGACTTACGTATTGAGAATGGCCTGACTAAACATTTGCCGAATTGTTTTTTTTCCAGGTCAGGATAGAGGAGGTACTTTTTTACCCAGGACAACCCAGAGCCTGTTATAAATGAGGGGCTTTGGGTCATTTGAGTAATATATGTGACCAGCAAAATGTGGCTTATGTGTGGATTTGGGGCATATAAGGGGCACACTGCTTAGAAACCCCATGACATGTAATTTTTGTGAAGAAAAAGGGACACCACGTTCAGTACACATGTTCTTAGGCGTCGCATAACCAAGCTGGCGCTGCCCATAAGGCGAGAACAAGACATTTTGTTGCAAATGCACAAAAGAGCAGTCAAAGGTTGCAAGATTTGCTAGTCCATAATGCAGCTCAGACTGTAGCTCAGGACCCAGTTCCAAATTTGACTGAGGGTGAGGTTTCTCACATCCCGATCCCTGATAGAATGGATACCAGTGCCCAGGATCCTCCATCTTCAATTGATATAGGGCAGATTGAACTTTTGGTTACTAATCCTTTGCTCCGGACAGAGACCAGTGGGCAGCCTGGTAAGGAGCTGAGAGTTTCTGTTTCCCATCCAATTGCAGAAACTCATATTACTCAGGAACCCTTGTGTATGCCTCCTATTGGAGCATCATCAGATATTCCCTTTCAACATGTCACTAGATCAAAAGCATCTAGAATGAGCTCAGGGGCCCCTCCTTTTTGTCCAGAAATAGTATGTTCCACCATAGTGAACCCATTTGCTCCTTTACAAGATCCAGACGGAAATGAGGAGGAGGCGGATTCGGATTTTTTGTCTATCGCCTCCTCACTCCACGAACATGTCCAGGATTTTGAAGTTAAGGATAAGCCCAAACCAAAAAAGTGGAAAAAACTTCAGTGATTTACGTCTTTTAGAGTTCATTGGTTTTTTTCTTCTGATCATCTAAACCTTCCTGGCAATGCATGTTTCTTTACTAACTGTTAATGTTAACAGTATAAAGTCTCCTTTACGGAGACAAACCACTTTTGCCAGCCTCAGTACTCATCCTGGTTCTATTATTTTTTTACAAGACACCAGGTTAAACTCCCTGGACTGTGTCAAAGCAGCTAGTCAGGATTGACGCTGGGGTGTTTCCTTTTGGTCACTAGGGGAAGCTTTTTGTGATGGCTTAGGGATTCTGTTTTCTTCAAACTTAGTCATTAAAGTGTTACAACTATTAGATATAGTTCCTGGTAGAGCGATGCTCGTGGATCTAGTTGTTTCACAGTGCATTTACCGACTTTTAAATATCTATGCCCCCAAGTCCAAAGCTGATAGAGCGGCTTTATTTAAACGGATTTCCCCATATTTACATACCACGAAATTGGTGGTGTGGGGGGTGACTTTAACTGTGGTTTAACAGATAAAGATTGGGGACGTACGACAAAAAAATTATTCTGTGATACAAATGCATTGTTATATGTTTTAAGAAGAAACTATTTGGTGGACCCCTATGACATACTTCACCAAACGTCAGTACACACTTTTTATAAAGGTTCAATCTCTACCAGAATAGATTTTTGGTTTGTATCTCAGAGGATTACTTGTAGTTCTATTACGACATTGCCTTTGGAAACTTCTGATAATTTAATTGTTAAATTTACTCTTGGAAATTATCAAAAACTTGTTCTAGGCCGGGGTTTTTGGAAGTTAAATACGTCCCTATTACAGGATGTTACACTTGCTGCTCAGTTAGATTTCTTTTTTCCTTAAGGTCTGATATTTCCTTTTTATATGATAGCCCTCTGGATTGGTGGGAGGATACGAAAAAGGATCTAAAATGTCTTTTTTTGCACTTTTCCAGATATAGGGCAAGAGATGCCTATCTCACATATTTGGGGTATAGAGCCAGATATATGGCCTTTTTGTCACAGGCAGTTTCCTCACAGGGTGTACAGAGGCAACAATTTTTAGCTTTCAAGGAAAAAATGATAGCCTTTCTCCATAATAGAGAAAAACAATATAGGATGCAACAGAAATATCTAACTACGGGTACTAGAGAAAAAGTGAATCCTCTTGATTTAGCTAGTCAAAATTTGCTACCATTATGTATGATCTCTTTAAAATCGTCTGATGGCACCTTGGTTGATGATACTCGTCAGATTAGGAACATGGTGCAAGAACATGTTGAAAAAAACTTTTCTTCCCTAGGTTTGGCACCCCCTGTTTCCCTTTTACATACCTTAGACATAACGTTACTTACGGATCAGGAAGTTAATGCCCTAAAGGCTCCTTTTTCCTTAGTTGAAATTACACAGGCAATTGGTCATTTGTCCACTACTTCTAAACCTGGTGGGGATGGTTTGCCAAACCTGTTTTATAAAACATATGCAGACACAATTGCACCATGGCTGTTGGTTGTTTACCAAGCTATTTGGCAAGAACAAAGAGTTACTCTTAGTATGGGGAATGGGGTCCTTTTTTTTGTTTATAAGAAGGGAGATCCTACAGAATTACAGAATTGGAGGCCTTTAAGTCTCCTGACCACTGATTATAAAATTTTGGCTAGTATTCTAAATAACCGACTATTAACTGTTTCAAAAAAATTGTTGGTTACTACTCAAACCTGTGTAGTCTTAGGAAGGAATATTTCTCAAAATTTAATTTTTATTAGGGAATTATTAGAGCTCAGTTCAAAGAAACAGCTAACTGGTTATCTACTAGCGTTAGATTTAGAAAAGGCGTTTGATGCTTTAAGACATGACTATCTTTGGGATGTTTTAACTTACTATGGTATACCGTCTATATTTTTAAATCTGCTTAAAACTCTATATAGCACAGCAATGGTAACGCCTTTGGTTAATGGTTATTTGGGAGTTCCAGTCCCTTATCGGATTGGAGTTAGACAGGGCTGCCCTTTGAGTCCACTTTTATTTGTATTTGGTTTGGACCCTTTATTACAATATATTGACAGGGATACGCAGATACAGGCTATTGTGTCCACTGAGAGTTTCTGTTTCTCAAAGATTTTAGCTTATGCTGACGATTGTATCTGCCCTATTGCAGATGTAGAATCAGAGATACACATCTTGACCTTTTTACATTCTGTACAATTGAGCACTGGTATCAAAATTAACACGTCTAAATGTTTTTTGTTACCTTTAGGTTCTGCTCCTAGTGTGAACTTTTTTGACATACCAGTAATCATTACTAAAGTGAAATTTCTTGGGTTTTTTTTTGGTTCTCATGAATCAGTAAATAGTAATTGGATGGAATTTATGATATGGTTCTTTCTAAAGTCAAAAATGGCAGTATGGAAAATAGCGTGAATAAACGTGTTTTTCTGTTGAAATCTTACATAGCCCCTCTTTTTCTTTATCTGTCTCGTATTTTTCCTTTGCCTTTTGTGATGCATACTAAAATTATGGGCCTTTTTTTCCAGTTATTATGGGGTAGTCGCTTGAATCCTGTGAAGAGAGCACACACCTACAGACCCTGGAAAGAGGGTGGCTTAGGTATGTTACATCCAATTGTGCATTTTTTGGGAATTTTTTTTATACCTCTATTCGACCTCTTTTGTTGGAAAACACTGCTGTAGTTACTATGTGTATGTCTCTGTGGGGAGCCCCTTTTCTAGCAGCCTGGGATTGAGGAAAATGGCACCCTGTGGAAAGGCAGCTTCCTATATATGTGCAATACACACTTAAATATATTCACTTGTGGAAGATAGAATTAAGTTGGTTTGTGTCACACGAGAGAAAGTCTTTTTATAATCACATTGTTACTACTTGTTATTTTGAGGAACCCCTTTTTTTAGTTTCTGCAGACATAAATACATCAATTTTGCTAGCCAGTATGATAGAGCCCAGAATACCGGAGAAAATGCGTGATGTGGTTTGGTTGTGCGCACATCAGAAACTAAATGTAAAGGCTAACCAGATGCACAAACAAATAAGTGATAGGGTTTGTCCAGAAGTTTCCTGTCAGGGACAGTTGGAGACAATACAAAATTTATATTTTGATTGCACACACATTGCCTCTTTTTGGTCAGCACTGGCACATTGGTGGGGTGAACCACTGTTTGAATCTATTACATATAATACCTTGATATTGGGCCAACTCTCACGGGAATGGTGTAAATGGCATAAAAGTACGGTATATGTTCTTCTGGCCTGCTTTAAATGGCATATTTGGCAAGCACGATGTTTGAGAATTTTACAAAATAGATTTACTCTATACAAGAAATTTTTTCATATCACGGAATGACCTGGATGCATTATATGCTTATGAAATTAACACACTAGGGACTTCTGTTGGTGAGATTTTTTGGAAAAATGTATTTTGGGTAGGCTGAAGGTTTTTTCCTTTGATTTCTAGTTACAAATATATGACAGTTACTTTTTCTAAGGATTACAGGTTTTTCTGCTGTTAGATATAAAACCTTGGAATCTTTTGTTTTTCCCCTTCCAAGTACTCTTATTTACGGGGGGTGTACCTGAAACTATTTCGTATGTTTTTTTTCTTTATGGTAGGGTATTAATGAATATTTTTCCTTTTGCTTTGACCTAATGTGTTTATTCCTTGTATTGCAAAAGTTTCTGTGTTTGTATAACTTCATTATTCTTGGTTGCAGTTTTTTTTTTTTTATTTGTGTGAAATAACACTGTTCGCTATGCTTTGTTTTTGTTTTTGAAATAAAAATTTCCGCTCCTCTTTTCGATAAGTGCCATGGGATCTTTAACAGCCACCTGAACTACCACCAATTCAGGCAGATGGGACCTCGGTTTAATGTCTTATCCGAAAGACGGCACCTCAGAAGTGCAGCACCCCTCTCATACTGCACTACAGTGTCAGTACTGGGATATTAACCCAAGTGCCAGATGTGGGAACTGAACCCAGAGCCCTCTGATCTCCCAGCCTCAGAAGCGAGTGTGCTACCTACTGAACCACTAACACTATATAAGCACTATCAATATGCAATAGTGGCTGGGTATCACTTGAACTTGTTCAACACTTTAAATACCTTGGTATCACTATTGACAACTCGCTCTCCTATATTCTCCACATTGACAAGGCAAAAGCTATCAACAAGCGCATAGGGCTACTTTATCGTCATAAGCATAGCCTCGCCCCTGAAGCCCTCGGCATAGCTGTTCACAGTTCTGTGGGTTCTCTGGTGGACTGTGGGCTGCCTATATATGGTTCTGCCACAGATACTGCTCTCCGGTGCATAAAACTGCACTCAACAAAGCCTGCAGGCTCACCATAGGTGCGCACTGACTGACTCAAACCTGTGATCTCTATGCCAGGGCACACTGGCTCATGCTCAGTGGCTGACTAAAATATCAATCCTGCCTTCTGGCCAAAAAGATCTGCCTTGGTCAGCTACCACCAGAGTCCAACAACTTCTGGTTCCCAGCAATAATCCACAGCACACCCGTAACTCCAAACACCAGTCCTCCCTAACTCCGAAATGTGGAACATCTCAAGGACAAAGGTCCTTTGCTTACCATGCACCACTGTCGTTCAGCTCCCTCCAGGAGAACATTGTACTTTCAAAACGAACTTGAAGCTCCTTATGATGCGCAAATCTTGATGTGCCTGCCATTGCTAGCACCACCTTTCCACCCCCATCACTACTTCAATCCCCTGCCCCTCAACCCTTCCCTCTCTCCCCTGAGTAGGCCCTCCTGCTCCCCCCCTCACACCTAGCACCCTCTCCCTCTGCCTCCAATCTAGTCACCTCCCTCCGATCCCTACTGATGTTACGCTCTCCTTCTGCACATTGCACTTGGGCTCCTGCCCTTCACCCCCTTTTTTCTTTTTATGTTGGCGCGCTTGCACAGTCAACATCTTGGGACAGTGCAGCTTGGGAGGCGCGGTCGCTGTTGGGCGAATGCAGGGCACGCACCAGTAGGTGTGTCCTGCATTCCCCAATCAGCCTGCATGCTGGCTGTCGGCTTCCTCTACACGGTGCCACACCATGCATACATAATGTGGCGAGCACATCTAAGAAAAGGTCCTCTGCAATCCGAGCAAAGCTCGGCAGATGCAGCGGTCCTTTTCTTGACGTGCTCGTGACATTATGCACATGGCGGCACACTGGCCGCTGAACTGCCGACTTCGGAGGTGCCCAATACCCCTGGCAGCTGACCCTGCCCCCTATGAATGTGCTGATGGGGGAGCCCACTCCCCGTCTGCATAAAGCATCCCCCCACATTTCTGATATGCCGAGAGGGGTGCCCAAGTCCCCTCAGCTCTTACCCCTCCCCCCCTTTCCTTGTGTGCCAGTGGGGGAGCCCACTCCCTGTCGGCAGAAAGAACCCCACCAATTGTTTAATGCCGAGGGAGGTGCCCAATCCCCCTTGGCTCTACACTCACCCTTCTTTGTGTGCCGACTGGGGTGCCCAATCCCCGTCGGCATAAATTCCCCCCCTTGTGTTGTTTGCCAACAAGGGTGCCCGATCCCCCGTCGGCTACAGACATCCCCCCAAACAGTTAGGTGGCACGCTGGGAGCCCACCCCAGCGTGCCAAATCCCCTGCAAAAAAAAAACTGTTTTGTTTTTTCTTTTTGAACCTGTAAAACAAAAACGGTCCCTCGTAGTCTCCATGCCTCCCACCCACTGCACACCCTGCCTCCCCACACACCCCCTCACCCCATACTTACCTCCAGAGCTTGTACATGATCTTCGTGGACCGAACACGTCATGCCTTCAAAGCCGACCGTGAACTGAGGAAATGCTGGTAAGCTGTATAATGCAATAAATAGGGTTTTTTCAACTTTGCTGCATATCTCAGGCATTTTTGCGAATTTTGGCCCCAATTTTCAACATGGTGTTTTTGGGACCCCTTCTCATGAATTCTTGCACTAGCATGGTGTTATTCGGCCCCGAAACGTGATTTTGCAATCACTGCATGGAATCACTTTTCGGGACCGCATAATGAAATGACAGTGTCACTGTTCATGAGGGGGGCTCTCAATAAGCCTATGTTGCAAATTTGGTTGGAAAAATCCAAAACATGACTGTTTTACAAGCATGCGTAGCAACTGCGCAACACTCGCTAGTAAGTTAGCAAATTCACAATATTTTCATGCCAGATTCTCAACATTGCCATTTTACCACACCTTCTTCTGAACCGTACAGCTGTCATTTTTCACATCCTGGCCGAAATGTGTTTTCGCACTTCCGGTGCAGAATAGTGCAGTTGCGGTGTGAAATCAGTGTTCGGGACATATTACAAAAATTACAGTGACATTGTTCATGAGCAGAGGTCCTAAAATGCCAGTGTTGAAAATTTGCAGACAATACTCATAAATGATTGTTTTTACGAGCCGCGCATAGCAACTACGCAACGCACGCCGTGTAGTTAGTGCATTCACACTATTTTCATGCCAGATTCTCAATATTGGCATTTTACCACACCTTCTTGTGAACTGTATAGCTGTCATTTTTCACATCCTGGCTGAAATATGTTTTCTTATTTCCAGCGCAGAATAGCGCGGTCACTGTGTGAAATCAGTGTTCGGGACACATTACAAAAATGACAGTGACACTGTTCATGAGCAGAGGTCCTAAACTGTGTGTTGAAAATTTGGTGACAATACTCCTTAAATGACTGTTTTGGTGAGCGCAAGTAGAAATAACCGCAAGTAACGACGCTAGGTTAGCGATTTTCAATATTTTCACGCCAGATTTCAACATTGGCATTTTACTACACCTTCTTGTGAACCACACAGCTGTCATTTTTCACATCCTTGCCGAAATGTGTTTTCGCACTTCTGGCGCAGAATAGAAGAAGAAGAAGAAGAAGAAGAATCAGCATTTATATAGCGCTTTTCATGCAATGCTAGACTGGTAGTGAAGTGACTGAATGTGTGGTGGCAGCCATATTGCACATCATCACCCACACACAGCCTGAATAATTGCATGCACCAGTTTATGGGAAGGGGAATGTTGGCCAAGACACCGGGAATGTTCACTGCTCTTTGCGAAGAGTGCTCTGTGTTCTTTAACTTCCACCTGGACACCCACCAGGACAACACCAGGATGGGCAGAAGGGACCTTGGTTTAATGTCTTATCCGCAGGACGGCACAGCCCAGCAGTACAGCACCCCCAATACTGCACTCGGATGCCAGCGATTTTTAGGTGCAAGTCCAATCCCAGTGTGGGACGAGAATCCACGACCTTCTGGTCCAGAGGCGGATGTGCTACCAACTGAGCCACGCTCGCTGAGCCATAGCATGGTCGATCTGCGAAATCAGTGTTCAGGACACATTACGAAAATTACAGTGACACTGTTCATGAGTAGAGGTCCTAAAATGCCTGTGTTGAATATTTGGTGACAATACTCCATAAAATGACTGTGTTATGAGCATCGATTCTTTGCCGCATAGCAGCTTCGTCGTTTCAAGACTTCATATTTTACTCCAGATTTTCAACAGTGCCATTGTTCAGCACTTCTCAATGAACAGTGCAGCTGTCACTTTTCACATCCTGACCAAAAATCTGTTTTCATCCGCACAGAATAGCATGGTCATTGTGGAAAGTCCGTGTTCGAGACACATGATGAAAATGACAGTGACACTGTTCATTAGCAGATGTCCTAAAATGCCTATGTTGAAAAATTTGGGAACAAAAGTCAGTAAAATGAGTGTTTTACGAGCGTGCTTTGCACAGTTTGCACGCACACTCATGACTTTGTGAATTTGTAATAGTTTCATTCAAGCTGTTCATCATTGGCATTTTTCCATACCTCCTTATAAACAGTACAGTTGCCTGAAATGTGTTTTCGCACGTCCAGCGCAGAATTGCATGGTCGCTGTGTGAAATCAGTTTTCGGGACACTTTGAGGAAATGACGGTGACGCTATCCATGAGCAGAGGTCCTAAAATGCCTATGTTGAAAATTTGGTGCCGAAAGTCCATACAATGACTGTGTTGCAAGTGAAAATCTTGATTTAGTAGTTGCCGTATTGGTCCTTGCAAGAATAGATCCAGAAGCAAATGATTTGATACCTTTTAATGGACCAACATAGATGTAACAACAAGAACAAAGTGCTCTAGCTTTCGGACCAACCAGTCCTTCTTCAGAAGCTCATGGCAGTTGTTTAGAAAATACAATACTTATAACAGCTAGATAATGCAGAGAAAACAGAAAAAATCCCCATTGGTTTAAAATACTCATTTAAAAAAAAAAAAAAAAAAACAGAAGATGATGTCAGAGAAGTTAAACAGTACAATACTACCCTCAGTCCGAATGAACCTTGGGTTAAGATGTGCTTAGTGCAACAAACATAAAGAATCCTACTGCACATAAATTTAATTGACATAAGATAACACTGCTGAAGCAGATAACTCCCAAATCAAGCCATGAGTGTCACAGTCAGTATAAGGATGTGATTACTGAAAGGCAACCCCACCCAGCTTAAAGACAAACTAAGATAGTTATAGGGCTCATGAAATTACAATGTATGCATTAAAGACAAGAATACCAGTAA
Source organism: Neoceratodus forsteri (assembly GCA_016271365.2). NCBI lineage: Eukaryota > Metazoa > Chordata > Ceratodontiformes > Ceratodontidae > Neoceratodus > Neoceratodus forsteri. The sequence goes on along the minus strand of CM057449.1, from coordinate 171,024,885 downwards.
AGTTGTCTAAAAACATCAGTGCACACTGTGTGATGTGTAAACCTAGCTAGACATGTCACCCAGCTGTATTCTCAAGCTAAATAAAAGGCCCAAGAAATTACAAAACCTCAGGACTATATAAATGATAATATAAATATAAATTGATAATATTAGTGTTAAACAAAAACTCTAGTAGAGGAACCTCAAGGAATTCAGACCATGCATCCTGATATGTACTGATGTCAATACATACTGAGAATGTAGCAACTACATGTACCACAAGTGTCTAGGGAATCTGAAAAGAGATAAAAAAGTAATTTATCTCCTCCTGCTCCTTACAAACAGTACAACCAACCTACCCCACATCACAATAATGTGGGTGGGGAATCAGTAGCTTAAAGCAGATGTTGTCTCTCTCTCTCTCCCCTCCTTTTATCTCTCTCTCTCTGTCCCCACAGACACACACACACACACACACACACACTCTCAATCTCTCCTAGTGAACCTATATTAACTTCAGTCACTGTAATTGTTCCCAAAGGAATACAACTTGTAATGAAATTCTGAGTAAATTACTACAATATTAGCCTAATGTAAAAAGATATGTGCAGGACCCCTAGCAAATGAGATCACACATCCCAATATGTACAGAGTTACAAAAATTATATATAACAGTATAAGATAACACTCCTGTATGTACACTAGCAGGCTGGGTAAACTGAATATGGTGCAATGGAATCAATCTCCCCCACACAGGCAAAGATAAAAGTAAGGAGAAATTTGTTTGTGTGAAATGAAAATAGTAACACATTATACCTCCATATAGCTAAATAGAGACTTACCTCAATGTGACAGCAAGCCCCACATCTATTATATCACATACCTCACAGCACATACCCACACACATACACACACACGCATCCACATCTCACACATGCTGAAGTCCTATAATATGTCAGCTTGAAGAAGAAAAGGTCTGTGGATGTTAATTTCTGTAGAGTCCCATAAAGCCAATATCCAAGTTCATCCCATCTGCTACCATATTGAGATGTAAAATAAGTTTACTCTCAAAAGCTCGTCTCTGTTGTGTGTTTTTGAGATTTCCTTTTAAGACCATTACTGACATATCTGAGACTGAGTGGTCAGGCTGGGAGAAGTGATGCCCCACTGGTTTTCAGTCTTCCTTGCTGTAATAGTATGCCTGTGTGAGTTCATCCTAGTGCGGAGCTGTTGGCGTGTTCTCCTACATAACCTGTTTGTGGACATCTCTTGCACTGAATGAAATAAACAACATATCGTGACATGCATGTATAACCCCATGCACCTGGAATTGTCTGTTTTGTGATGTAACCACACAGTCTGAGGTAGAAATTAGCCCATAAGTCTTGAGGGGCGTTGATTGCAGGGTCGTGTGCCATTGTGTGACATGGTATTCTGTTCGTGAAAGTTTGCTCCTCATTAATTAGGCTGGATAAATTTGGCGGTTGTTTAAAAGATAGTAGGGAGTTCCTTAAAAATACAATTAAGGGTGTCATCCTCACTAAATATTGGGTGAGATCTTTAATAATCTTACGTAGACGCTCAAGGTCTGGATGATATGTGACTACCAAGGGTATTCTTTCTGTAGCTGTCTTTTCTTTATATTGAAGTAGTTGTTGTCTTGGTACTTTATGCTGCCGCTCTGTTATCCTGTCAATTTCCTGGAAGAGTGTCCCTGCTCCATAAAGGTGTTTTCAACATAGCCAATGTGTATCTCTGTCATCCTCATTTGAACAAATACGTTGACAATGAAGTGCTTGACTGTATATGACAGATTTTTTGTATGATTAGGGTGGTTACTTTTCCTGTGCAGGTATCTCTGTCTGTCTGTTGGCTTCCTGTAAATACATGTATGTAAGGTTCCATCCTTAATGATGACTGTGGTGTCCAGAAAGTTAACCTTGGTGGTAGAGTACTCCAAGGTTTTATAGTAGGGTGGAGATTGTTAAGTTTGTGATGAAAATCTTTGAGTGCATCTGTGCCTTCCGTCAGATGATAAACAAATCATCAATGTAACGGAAATAAGCCAGTGGTTTGTGGGGATACTGCCTTAAAAATCCTCCTCCAAGTCAGCCATAAAGAGGTTAGCATATGCTGGAGCCATTTTGGTGCCCATTGCTGTTCCCATAGTTTGAACATAATGTTTACCATTGAAGTTGAAGTTGTTATGTGTCAAAATGAATTCCATAAGTTCCCCACCACTCCAGGGTTGATGTTTTGGTCAGGTCCTTTCTCACGTATGTATTTAAGGCATGCTGCAATGCCATCTGTGTGTGGAATATTAGTGTAGAGGGATGTTACATCCATTGTCACTAAATGGTATCAGGTGGTAAATCCTTATAACCAGAAAGTACACGCAACAAGTGCGTAGTGTCCTGGATATAACTGTCTCTTTCCATAACCAGCGGTTTCAAAATGGTCTCTACAAACCCCTGAGATCCCTCAGTCAAGGTACCATTACCAGAGACTATGGGTCTCCCTGGATTGCCAGGTTTATGTATTTTAGGCAGCATGTAGAATGTCCCTGGCTTTGGTTCAGCAGGAATGAGGTGAGCTAGTTTCTTTCGGACATGGTCAGGAAAAGTTTTAGTTAAGTCACATAGTTCATCTTTATATCTTGTAGTGGGGTCACTCTCCAGTTCTCTGTATGTAAGATCTGTTAGCTGTCTATTAGCTTCAGTAATATAGTCTTCTCTGTTTAAAATCACCACTGCAGAACCTTTATCAGCTTTTTGATGACAATGTTGTGGTTTGATTTCAGTGTCCCTATAGCTCTCCGCTCCAGTGGAGAGAGGTTATAATGGGTTTGTTTTTGCCTGGTAAGGATCTGACCACTGACTTGTTGGCGGAAACAATTAATATAATTGTCTCAGTTTTTTGTCACGCCCACTTGAGGGGGTAAATCAGATTCCTTCTTATCCATTACATTATTGCTGTTTGCACTGTCTTCACTACCAGTGATTTCTTCCCTGCCATGAAAGAATTCTTTAAGTCTCAATCTCACGGAAGTACTCTCTAGTTCACCACAAAACAGTATGTTATCCAGTGGTTTTGTTGGGCGAAAGTGAGGCCCTTTGAAAGTACATTCAGTTCTCCAGTAGTCAGTGTGTGGTTGGACAAATTAACAACTGAAAGGTGCCCATCAGTATTGTGTTGTTGTTCAGTGACTCATTATGTGCTTCATGGTTGTTAGGAAGTATGGTATGTTGAAGGGCATCTAATTTCCTATTTTCACAAGCATGGCTTTTCTTAAGGTCCTTTGGTAGTTAATGTATCTCGAAGATGTCTTGAATAGGTTCCCCAGACACCCTTTCCAGATGATTACAATTTCAGCAAACTTTTGTTAAGAACAACTTTTGGGCATATGACATGCGAATCCTGTGATTTCTCATTTCTCAGAGGTCCTATGACAAAGTTGTTCTGCATAAGTAGAATTGTTTGTATTTCTTAATGGATTCCAAATAGTAAGACCTTTAGGGATAATGTTTTCCTCTTGCACTGGGTTAGAAAATAGATGTCACTGTCTAGCCATGCCAATTTCTTCTTGATGTTATGTAACTGCCATATTCTCACGCAATTCAGGTATCTTCCATGTTGAAATCTTGATTTAGTAGTTGCCGTATTGGTCCTTGCAAGAATAGATCCAGAAGCAAATGATTTGATACCTTTAATGGACCAACATAGATGTAACAACAAGAACAAAGTGCTCTAGCTTCGGACCAACCAGTCCTTCTTCAGAAGCTCATGGCAGTTGTTTAGAAAATACAATACTTATAACAGCTAGATAATGCAGAAAAACAGAAAAATATCCCCATTGGTTTAAAATACTCATTTAAAAAACAAAAAACAAAAAAAAAACAGAAGATGAGTCAGAGAAGTTAAACAGTACAATACTGCCTCAGTCCGAATGAACCTTGGGTTAAGATGTGCTTGGTGCAACAAACATAAAGAATCTACTGCACATAAATTTAATTGACATAAGATAACACTGCTGAAGCAGATAACTCCCAAATCAAGCCATGAGTATGTATTTCCCCACCCACATTATTGTGATGTGTGGGTTAGGTTGTACTGTTTGTATGAGCAGGAGGAGATAAATTACTTTTTTATCTCTTTTTCAGATTCCCTAGACACTTGTGTGTAATGTAGTTGCTACATTCTCAGTATATATTGACATCAGTACACATCAGGATGCATGGTCTGAATTCCTTGAGGTTCCTCTACTAGAGTTTTTGTTTAACACTAATATTATCAATTTATATTTATATTATCATTTATATAGTCCTGAGGTTTTTGTAATTTCTTGGCCTTTATTTAGCTTTGAGAATACAGCTGGGTGACATGTCTAGCTAGGTTTTACACATCACACAGTGTGCACTTGATGTTTTTTAGACAACTTTACTGGTATTCTTGTCTTTAATGCATACATTGTAATTTCATGAGCCCTATAACTATCTTAGTTTGTCTTTAAGCTGGTGAGGTTGCCTTCAGTAATCATATCCTTATACTGACTGTGACACTCATGGCTTGATTTGGGAGTTATCTGCTTCAGCAGTGTTATCTTATGTCAATTAAATTTATGTGCAGTAGGATTCTTTATGTTTGTTGCACCAAGCACATCTTAACCCAAGGTTCATTCGGACTGAGGGCAGTATTGTACTGTTTAACTTCTCTGACATCATCTTCTGTTTTTTTTTTTTTTTTAAATGAGTATTTTAAACCAATGGGGATTTTTTTCTGTTTTTCTCTGCATTATCTAGCTGTTATAAGTATTGTATTTTCTAAACAACTGCCATGAGCTTCTGAAGAAGGACTGGTTGGTCCGAAAGCTAGAGCACTTTGTTCTTGTTGTTACATCTATGTTGGTCCATTAAAAGGTATCAAATCATTTGCTTCTGGATCTGTGTTGCAAGTGTGCATTGCGCAGTTTCCATGCACCCTTGTAACTTCGGCAATCTGCAATATTTTCATGCCACATTTTCACCACTGCCATTTGTGCACATCTCCTTATCAACAGTCCTGCTGCCATTTTTCACAACCTGCCCAAAATGTGTTTCCACAGCTGTGGCGCGCAATGGCGTGCTCGCTGTGCAAAATCACCTTTTGAGACACATTCACAAAATCACAACACTATGCATCTCTAGCTCCGCCACTCCCACTGCCAATGCCAGCGCGACAACATTCGGCATTGACAAATGCTTGTTTTCTTTCGCACTTAGCAACGCTCCAAACAACCTCTTGTTTGCTGACAATTGACTGGTTTCACCGTTGGGCACTGTAAATTGTCTGTTTTTCTGTGACCTGTACTGTGTTTGATATATAATCCTGTTTGTTTACCTTTGTACTGTATTTCTACAATTCTTTGTATAATTTCACCTACCTGTTGTACTGAAATGTCCTGACGTGCAACCTATGTAAAGAGCTCTGAGCTCAAATGGTTTTCCGAGTACTGAAATAAATAAAATAAATAAATGCCTGTGGCCAGACTTGATCACCAGTACCTCAGTCTTGCCAGGGTTCAGCCTCAACCAGTTTGAGAACATCCAGTCCTGGATCTCGGCCAGGCAGTTGTTTAGCACTTCAACGTGTTATTTGTTTCGGGGGCAAAGGACATACACAGCTGGATATCATCTGCATAAGAGTGAAAACCCAAACTGTAACTTCTAGTGAGCTCTCCCAGGGGCAGCATGTACACCGCAAACAATATCGGCGATAGGATCAAACCTTGAGGAGCTCCACATGGGAGGAGCTTCGGAGACGAGGAGAAATTTCCCATCACCACCCATTGCCTCCTGCCCAAAATATAGGACTCAAACCAGTTGATGGCAGTACCGACGAGTCCACAATACTCTCTAAGGTGACCCAAGAGCACAGTGTGGTCTACGGTGTCAAACGCTGAGATGAGATCAAGGAGAACGAGAACTGATTAGTCTCCTCTATCCCTCGCCCTGAGGAGGTAATTTTGCACCCTGACCCACGCTGTCTTGGTGCTGTACCTAGCCCTAACTCCAGACTGAAATGGCTCATAGATGTCAAAGGCCACAAGGTGTGCCTAAAGCTGCAGTGCCACCACTTTCTCGACAACCTCCCCTAAAAATGGGAGATTGGAGATAGGTTGATAATTCACCAAGACGTCAGGGTCGAGCGATGGTTTCTTCAAAAGGGGTTTTACCGATGCCTCCTTCAACGCATCAGGGAAGAACCTCTGTGAGACTGAACACCAGACTATCCTGGTGAACACTGGACCAACAGTCTCGGTGCATCCCACTAGGATATGGGTTAGGCCTGGATCCAGTTCACAAAACGTGGACCACAGCTTCGAGATCACCTTGATGACCTCAGCCACCACCAGTGGCTGAAACTCTTCCAAGACAATAGGAGTGCCTTTGTTACTACCAGACACCCCACTGCAGGGCTAATCTGCCCCACTTAGGAGATCCCGGACCGGACAGAGGGCACCTTGTCAGAGAAGAACTAACATCTGCACATCAAAAGGACTTCATGCTCAGTGAGCAAGCAAAGAGCTTGCTTGAATAACAAAACGTACAAGCACCAGCATCCTTCCAACTGCATTTTTCCTAACTCAGACGCGCTTTAAAAAACAGAAAGCATTAGGGAACTTACCTTGACAAGTCTGATGGCCAGCGCAAGCTGAGAATACAGGGACTTCAGAAGACATACAACAGAACTGACTGACAGTAGAACTTCTTCTGGCTTGCGCATATATGTATCACTTCCCATGATGCCCTGCATGAGTATGATCTTTACAATGGAGTAAAACAGGTTTTCACAGCAGGCCAGAATAGAGGGGAGCAATTTCATTTAAATTTAAATTAGGGTGAAATTAGGGGGATGTAAGAGAGAGAGAATCATTGTTCCTGCCTACAGACTACAGATGTACACAGAAAATAGGTTGAGGGGACTTTCCCTTTAAACAAACTGCTGCAGGCAAAAGCAGTGGAAAGGGTCGCTGCCTCACAGCAGGGCGAGGGCCTATTCTCAAGATACGTCCTCACCCAAAAGAAAAATGGTGATTGCGACCATTTTAGTGCCATGGCTTAGGGGCATAAAACTGGTGCAGTCTTTATAGACCTCACCAGAGCCTTTGACCTGGTCAACCACAGCCTTCCTTTTAGCAAACTGAAACAGGCCTGGACAAACTATCCCTCCAGTGGGTAACTGACTACCTGACCAACAGATTGCAGCTAGTAAAATGGAAGGGTGCCTTATCGGGGCTGCGCCCAGTTATCAATTGTGTCCCACAAGGCTCAATCCTTGGCCTCCTACTATTCTCCCTCTTCATCAACAGTATGCCAGGAAACTGTGGTGGGGCAAACTTTCTGCCACACAGATGATGCTGTTCTGTACAGCAGCTACAAAGATATTAATAGTGTTAATACCCAGCTCTCTAATGACTTTAGCGAGCTGGAAGCTTGGTTCACAACCAACAAATGAATTCTAAACACACCAGAAAACCTAGGCTATCTTGTCTGGCTGCAGGCACCTAGGGGCCACCTAGCAAAACCTGCTGACCATTAACACACGTCACAGTTCTCCCACTGAGGTTGTGGAGTCTATAAAATACCTGGGACTCTACCTGGACCAAGAACTGTTACTAAGCCCTAACGTGGAGCAAGTAACCAAAACTATATACCAAAACATTGGGTTGCTCTACTGCCTCAGTAATTACTTCACCAAAAATGTACACTTACAATTGCAAACTCCACTCTGCTCCCCATACTGATTTATGGTACCTCACTACTCAGAGTCATCAGGGCATTCAGAATGCAAAAACTTAAAATACTGTATCATAGAGTTGTTCACTTTGCTGCAGGGTCCCCAGGCTGCTCTGTACTAAAACTATTCAACTGGGCAACGTTGAAGGGCCGACTAGATTTACCCCTGCTGAGTGTAGCATTCAAACTGCTAAATGGCCCTGCTCTGCCTAGCCCTGATGGATATTCTGAGTATCAAACCACAGAGAAGAACTCTCTGGTCCCTGCCCAACACACTACTGGAAGTTTATAGGGTAAGGACCAACACAGGTCAAAGGTCAAAGGTCCTTTACCTCTATTGCCCCATCACTATGGAATAATCTCCTGCCCTCCCTCCAAGACTGCAAAGCCCTTGGGGGATTTAAGATAGGACTAATGACCTCTCTTCTAGAGTGTAATGTATGCAACTGTCTTCACTGATACAGTCTCTTCCTCCAAAAGTGTACTCTTGCCTCTGTTCGGCTCTTGACTTGTCTTAGTACAATTAATTGACCAACTCGTGCGGTGGCTGGCATGATCTGCCTGGCCTCCTCTGAACTGTAAAAGTAACCAATTTATTGTTGTTTTCTATATGTATTTGGCTTCAAATGCATGTAATACCATTTGAATGATGTATGTCTCCCAGCTCTTGTATCCTGTATGTAATTAACCTAATCTAATCCTCATCCACTTCTGAATACACAAAATCTGTACTGTTTATGCCTCTTTGTAATGCATCCTGGGTCGCCCCTGAAAAAGGGACACTTGGTCTCAATGGGCTTACCTGGTCAACAAAATTCAATAAATAAATACATTTTAGACCTCAAATAGCTGAACAAACATATACAAAAGGAGAGAGTCAAGATGGTTATATTGGGCACAGTATTACCATCCTTACACACAGGATTGGCTAGGTTCATTGGATCTGAAAGATGTCTACTTTCACATTCCAGTCAGACCTTCCCACAGAAAATATCTCAGGTTCAGGTTAGGAAACTGCCAGTACCAGTTTTCAGCCTCTCCTTTTGGCCTCTCTTCAACACCAAGGGACTTCACAAAATGCCCCCAAAAGTCTAGCCACTGTGGTGCTGACAGGTCTGGGGGACTCCGCCTGGCTACCATCAATATTTGCAGCCTCCTCAAAAAGCTGGATCTTCTCACTGCCTGGGTCACACTCCACAACCCAGATATAATATCAGTAACTGAGACATGGCTATCACCTAAGACCCCCGACACTGCAATAACAATTCCGGGTTGTGCCATTTTCAGGCACGACAGATGCTCCAAGAAGGGGGGAGGCTGTGCTCTGTACCTAAAGGACACTCTAATTGGGCAAACCCTACCTATACTTCACCCTGCGAGCGCCATCCAGGTTCTTGCCACAAAAATATGTCTGGGGACCCACCGTAAAACATTGACAGTGGCATCAGTCTACATATCCCCCAAACTTACCAGCCAAGGACTGAACTCCGTACTGGACGTCATTCACTCCCTAGATCAGAAATCTGAAACCATCCTTCTCGGGGACTTTAATGTAAATTGGTCTTCCCTCAGTGCACATAAGTGTAAAGATGCCTTGACAGCTGCCAGTTTCTCCTAAATGGTTAAAACACCCACCCAAGTAAACCACAGAACAGGTACCTCAACTCTTCTGGACTGGGTTCTTACAAACCGCCCTGAACACATTACTAATACAGTAGTTCTCCCCGACTGCATAAGCAACCACTCACCAGTCCTACTCTCATGGTCCAACAAATTCATTAAGACCCCCCCTAAAATCGTCAACAGTAGAAAACTACTACCTGGCCACCTGTGGCTGCTAAAAATATGCCTACAAGTTCATGACTGACCACCTATAGATGCAGCCCCAGACGTGGACATTGCACTTGACTACTTTATCTAAAGCTTCAACACAGCCTGTGATGCACATGCACCCTTCATGAAACGCAAGATTAAAGGTGTTAACAACCCTTGGATCAACCTTGGTCTCCTTGAGCAAATGAAGGCCTGGATTACCTCTGGCAACATGCTAAGCTGACCAGAAACAGGGCAGACACTCAAGCCTTCAAAGCTGCAAAAAATGCCTGCACCCACACGATTCGAAATGAAAAGGCCAACTACTACAAAAGAGTGCTAACAAACTCTTGGAAAGATGGAAATAAGTTTTGGGCCAACCTAACGGAACTAACTGGAAAAAAAACAAAAGTTCCACCCGCTATGGTCCACCTAAATGGCAACATCACCACAGATCAAGTCACCGTGGCAAATGCCTTTAATGCAGCATTTACAAACCTTAGTCATGTTTTATCGCCAACTTTCTTTGATCCCCCTCACGATACCATTAACTCAGTCAAAGTCAAAAATTTGGAGGGAAATCCGCCGTTCTACTTCAAAGCCGTCTCCAAGGACATCACAAAAAAGTAAAAAAAGTACCTCCTTCGAGTACTTGGAAAGTCTAGATTAAGCAGCGACTCCCTTGACCTGAAGAAAAAATTACTCACCTTAGTAATGTTGTTTCTTCTAATGGAGTCTTGCTGTATTCTGACTATTGCAGTGATCACCAACCTTTGAACTGCCCTGGAGAACAAAGAGTTAACTTTCCATGCAGGGCATGGAACGCTGAGCTCGAGCTCGGTTGAAGTCTCTGTCTGCTGTTGTTTAAACTCCAACCATCAGATCTTTACGAGCAATACTCACTAGAAGTTCTGTGTGGAAACTGTAAGACTCACACTAGCCAACTGGCAACTAAATTTATCAAAAAGGGTTTTTTGGTTTCAAAGCAAAGACTCAAGTCAGGAAACCCAAAAAACAAAACACAACACACCCAAAATAAAGGAGGGTGATAAAGGGGCACCTCTAGGGTGCCAACACTGCTCCTGCCCACCCACATTCCAAAAACCAGGTTCTGAGAGGGGAGGCGGGGGGGAGGTCAGAATACAGCAAGACTCCATTAAAAGAAACAACATTACTAAGGTGAGTAATTTTTTCTTCAGACAACATGAAGTCTTGCTGTATTCTGACTATTGCAGACTTCCAAGCAGTACCTCCATGGAGGAGGGACAGAATCTACTTTGGGAATAGGCTCTGAAGTACTGCTGTGCCAAACCGAGCATCACTCCTAGCCTGCATATCCAGAGAGTAATGCTTGGTGGATGTATGGACTGTTTTCCAGGTGGCTGCTTGACAAATTTCTAAAATAGGAATATCCCTGGCAGCAGCTAGGGAAGCAGCTGTACCTCTAGTAGAGTGAGCCCTCAGGCCTGAAGGTGGGGTTCTACCCAGTTTTTCATAGCAGAATTGTATACAAGAGACAATCCACCTGGCAATAGATCTTTTAGTGGCAGGTTTGCCCTTACCGACCTCTCCATATGTGAGGAACAACTGGAGGGACTCAAACCTGTGACTCTTGGTGCGCTCTATGTAGTAGCTAAGGGCCCTTTTTACATCCAGGCTGTGCAACCTCCTCTCTCCAGAGGAGGAATGGTCAGTGAAGAAAACAGGGAGAGACATAGACTGATTAAGGTGGAAATCTGAAACCACCTTAGACAAAAACTTCCTGTTAGTCCTTAGGACCACTTTATCTCTATGGAAAGAGATAAAATCAGGCTCCACTGACAGGGCTTGCAGTTCACTGACATGCCTGGCAGAGGTAATGGCTACCAAAAACATAGTTTTCCAAGTCAAGTACTTAAGCTCTGCAGAGGACAAAGGCTCAAAGGGTGGTTGCATAACCTGAGCAATGCAAACATTAAGGTCCCAAGCAGGAGCAGGGTCTCTAAAGGGGGGGATTTGTGTGCAGCAATCCCTTGAAGAACTTACAAAAGACAGGCTGGGCCAAAAGAGGGGAGGGCTTGCCCTACTGACAAAAAGGCAGAAACAGCTGCCAGATGCACTTTAAGTGTAGCTGGTCTAAGCCCCAAGCCATTAAGATGAACCATATAGTCCAGGACTGTAGGCAACCCAGCAGATTCTGGAGAAATATGCTTACTAGAGCACCAAATAGTGAACCTTTTCCATTTGGAGTTGTAAGTCTTTCTGGTGGAAGGCTTTCGAGAAGCCTTAAGGATATCCAGAACCCCTTGAGAGAGGTGCAGATCAGCAAACTCTAACTCTTCAAGAGCCAGGCCTTGAGATTGAGAGATCTGAGCTTTGGATACCAAATCCTTCCCTGAGAGGATGTCAACAGGTTGTAATTCCTGGGAAGAGACAGGGGAAGGTGGACAGCTAAGGACAACAACAGAGTGTACCAGGGCTGTCTGGCCCAGTCTGGGGCAATCAGAATCACTTTGCATGGTTGAGACCTGATCTTGACTGGGACTTTGAACAAGAGAGGGAAGCATACAGGAACTTCCCTTCCCAATTCAGTACCAGAGCATCCAGGGGGACTGAGCCCAAGACTGGGGTCTGCAGCAAAAGAGAGGAAGTTGGTGATTGTCTGGGGCTGCAAAAAGATCTATATGTGGGGTGCCCCATCTGGAGAAAATCGCTTCCAAAACTGGGGGATCTAGGGTCCATTCATGATGGCCGTGAGATATCCTGCTGAGAGCATCTGCTAGGACATTGTCCTTCCCTGGGAGGTGAACTGCTATCAGAGAGGTTTGCCAGGAATATGCCAGAGACCACAACTTCATTGCTTCTGTGCACAAGGCCATAGACCGAGTGCCCCCTTGTTTGTTGATGTACCACATTGTGGTGGTTTTGTCTGTTCTGATCTGGACCACCTTGTTCTGTATAGATTTGGAAAAGGCTTGCAGTGCCAGAAACACTGCTCTGAGTTCCAAGAGATTGATGTGAAGCAGAGATTCTTGAGGTGACCACAGCTCTTGGGTGGTAAGATCCCCCAAGTGGGCTCCCCAGCCCAGCAGGGAGGCATCTGTGGTGAGTATTACTGAATGACACTGAGTGACAAAAGGAACTCCCTGTCTTAAATTGTCCTGATCCCACCACCATTGCAAAGCCTGGATCAGGGTTTGAGTCACTGGGACTAATTTGGTAAGGGAATCCTTTCTTTGGGACCAGAAGGCTCTTAAGTGGAACTGAATGTCCCTCATCTGGAATCTTGCCCCCTGGACCACTGTTGTAGAGGCTGCCATGTGGCCCAGGAGCTGCAAGAAGTGCCTTGCTGGTCGAGACACCTGAAGTGTGAATGAAGAGGCCAGCTCTATAAGGGTCCTTGCCCTGTCCAGGGGGAAGGAAGGCTTTTGCTCTTACTGTATCCAGCTCTGCCTCTATAAAGGTGAGGAGCTATACTGGCTTGAGAACTGACTTTGGAAGGCTGAGAAGGAATCCTAAGGAAGTGAGCACTTCCTGAGTTATTTGAAGATGTGACTTTGACTTGGTCTGGAGACTGACCCACTATGAGCCAGTCATCCAAGTATGGAAAGATGGAGATCTTTTTTCTCCTTAGGAAAGCAACCACTACTGCCAGGCACTTTGTGAATACCCTTGGGGCTGATGTTAGGCCAAAGGGGCATTGCTCTGAATTGATAGTGGCCTGAGGGCAACTCGAACCTGAGGTACTTTCTGTGGGAGCACCTGATGGGAATGTGAAAATAGGCATCTTTGAGGTCCAGGGAAGCTAGCCAGTCCCCTGGCCTTAGAGAGGGCAGAATTATTCCCAGAGTCACCATTTTGAATTTTGGTTTTAAAAGGTGCTTGTTCAGATATCTTAGATCCAGGATGGGCCGCCATTCTCCTGTCTTTTGGGGGTTAGAAAGTACCTGGAGTACAATCCTTTTCCCCTGTGTAGGGTAGGAACCCTTTCTATGGCTCTGAGAGCCAGAAGGGAAGAAACCTCTGCATCTAGGGCAAGGGTCTCTGATGGATTTGCGGGTGGAAAGGATCTGGTTCTCATCTTGGGAAATTTTTTGAAGCTGAGAACCAGTCCCTGACTTATTACTTCCAGGACCCACTTGTCTGATGTTAAAGACTTCCAGTCCCGGACAAAGTAAGCCAGCCTGCCCCCTACAGGTATTGGAGAATTGGCCCGGGCAGACCCATCAGGGTGTCTCCTTGGCAGGGACTTTAGGCTGAGGGGTGGAAGCAGGCCTGCTTATTCCCCGTCTGCCTCTCCCTCTGAAGAACCCCCTCTGAGCATAAGCAGAAGAGGAGGCCTGGGCTTGGTTAAAAGGCCTTTGAAAGGGCCTGCCCCTGCCCCTGGAATGCTGTCTCTGAGGAGTGGCTTGCCTTTCTTTGGCCTGAGCACTCCTATAGGTGGTCCTATAGTCATCCATCTTCTTCATGTAGTTCTCTGTCTGCTCCCCAAACAGAGAATTACCAATGACAGGGAAATCCATGGCCTTAGCCTGAGTATCCTGTGATAGGCTAGTACATCTGAGCCAAGCCATCCTCCGAAGGGCCACAGATGTAGCCATGACTCTAGATGAAACATCATTGGAGTCCACAGCAGCATGAAATTGCGCCTTGGATGCCTCAATCCCATCCGCAGCCACCTGCTCCAGCTCCTTGGCAAGCTGGTCAGGGGCCTGTTTAGCCAGAGCCAGCACAGTGTCCCACCTGGAGTTCTGGTATCTAGCTGTGTAGGCCATATAGTTAGCCTGCTAATAGGAAGTTACTACGTAAGGTTGTGTTGGAATTTCACCTGAACCAATTAGTTACTCTTCCTGAGCTGTACCCGGAGCATTCCAGTAGAGGTGATCAGAAACTGCAATGTCTGGTTGTAAAAAGAGCTCTAAGTCACTACCTGAAATGGACAAAGGATGTCAGGTCCCACAGTACAGACTTTTGTTACCTATGGTGAGGTGGCAAATGTAAACCAGCAACTAAGAAAACTATCTCTTGGTGGATAGTCTCCTGCATACAACTCTGTTATGAAAAAGCTGGACAAGCCCCTCCCCCACACACACCAAGAAGCCTAAGAGCACAGTCTACCAGGGGTACCTCTGCCTCTGTGACTGCCACGAGGGCACCCTCCTACAGGACATTTGTAAAGCAGCTACCTGGAAAACAGTGCACACCTTCACAAAACACTACTGTCTGGACATACAGTCCAGGGGGGATGCCAGTCACAGAACTGGAGCCAGATATTAAAAACTGGGAAAGCAGAGCACAAAGGTTTGCACTGCACTTGCCATTGCCCACGACCCTGGGGATGCTATATTCAGTCAGACAGTGCACCAGCGATATCTGACTGAATATAGGGGCATGTCGGCGCAGTGCTTAGCTAAGTAGCGCTGCCTTGACATAGATCCTGGCAGTGCAGGGAATCGTGCCAGCAGACCCGATAACACCGGTAACTCCCGGCCTGATATTCAGACAGCATCATGCAAATGAGCCCACTGAGCATGCAAAGCACTAAGGGGCCATTTGCATGCCCATTATGGGCATATCTGCATGGGAAGCAGTGGCAGGTTTGCATCCCTGTGACTGTTTCTGCCCCTGTTGCCGGTCCTGTAAAAATCAAGTATTCCCTGGTGTCTGGTGGCATCTCCCACCCTCCAATCACTACCCTGTATCATCCTAAAACTTTCCCTGGTGTCTAGTGGTCCCCTCACCCTCCAATTGCCATCCCCATTAACTGAAAGAATTGTCTCTGGTGTCTAGTGGTCCCCCCATCAACCCTCCAATTGCCAGCCCTGGTATGATAAAATGGTATGATAAAATACATTCCCCGGTGCCAAGTGGACCCCGCCACCCTCCGATCACCGACCAAGGTATGACAAAATACATTCTCTGGTGTCCAGTCACCCCCCCAACCTCTGATCACCAGTCCTGGTATAGAATGTAATTCCATGGTGGCTAGTGGTCTCCCCTGCCCGCTGATCACCGGCCCTGGTATAAATAAAATAACTCCCTGGTGTCTAGTGGCACCCACCCCACCCACTGATCCCCATCCCATGTTCCCTGGCATCTAGTAGCTCCCCCGCACCGTGGGCACTGACAACCTACCCTGCCACCCCCAACCTCCTTTGCTGGTGCTGCAGGAGCCTATACGGTGACTGGAAAAGCCCTCCTCTCATCATCTCGGCCAGCCGCCACATGCAAATGACAGGGAGTGTATGTCCCCTGTACTGTAAAGGGAGTGCGCACGCACTTCTGCACGCTCTCCCTTTACAGTACAGGAGACATGCACTTCCTGTCATTGCATATGGCGGCCAGCCAAGGTGGTGAGAGAAGGGCTGTGCCGGTTGTGGTATAGGCACCTGCAGTCCCAGTTAGGCAAGTAATATGGGGTGTGAGGCCGGGTGGTCAGTGCCCGTGGTGCAGGGGAGCTGCTAGACTCCAAGGAATATGTGATGGTATATGGGGATGGTGGATCAGTGTGGGGGGGTGCCACTAGACACCAGGGAATGTAGTTTCTCATACCAGAGCTGGTGATCAGAACGCATGGGGGGGACACTTGCACCAGGGAACAAAGCTTCTCATAGCAGGGCTGGTGATCAGAAGGCAAGGGGACCAGTGTGCTCCAAGGAATGTTTTTCTCATACTGGAGCTGGTGATTGGGGGGGGGGGACCCCTAGACACCAGAGAATGTATTTTCTCATACTGGGACTGGCGATCGGAGGGCAGAGGAACCACTAGGCACCAAGGAATCTAGTTCCCCATACTAGTGCTGGCAATAAGCGGGCATGGGGGGACCACTAGGCACCAGGGAATGTATTTTCTCATACCTGGGCTGGTGATTTGAGGACAGGGGGACCACTAGGTACTAGGGAATGTATTTATTTATACTGGAGCTGGCATTTGGAGGGCAGAGGAGCACTAGGCACCAGGGAATGTAGTATCTCATAGTGGGACTGGCAATCAGAGGGCATGGGGGACCACTAGACACCAGGGAATGTAGTTTTTCATACCGGGGCTGGCAATTGGAGAGCATGGGGGACCACAAGGCACCAAAGAATGTATTTTCTCATACTGGGGCTGGTAATCAGAGGGTGAGAGGACCACTAGGCACCAGGGCATGTATTTTCTCATACCAGGGCTGGCAGTCAGGGGGCTGGGGGAACACTAGACCCCACGGACAGTTTTAACAGTCTAAAGGACAGTGATTGGAGGGTGGGGGCCACTGAGCACCAGGGACTTACTTTATTTTAACACGGACAGGATTCAGAGGGTAGGGGGTGCCACGAGCCACTAGGGAGCAGGTGCGCTCCCCCCCAAATAATGTGGTTGTTGACTGCAGTTGCTCCACCAGCTGCAAGGGTTGCCTGGAGTAAGTCAGGCTTCTTCTGGGTGGTATTTGCGCTTTGCAAAGTGGCCTATGCTAACCCTTTTGCACAGTGAAAATGCACTGAATATTGCTCTGCACCTGCATTCAGGTCCTGGCCCTCCTTTGCCAACAACATACATTATTATTTTTGTGTGCGCTAACCCTTTCAGCATGTGCAACAGACCCCTTTGAATATTGTGCATGGGCGAAAACCCCAGGCAAACAGGGTGCAATCACTTTGTCCACCAGGCAAAGTTTTTAATATCTAGCCCCTACTGTCTTGTAGAACCTTTTTCCTAAGTAGATTCTGGACCCATCCTCCCGTGGAGTCTGACTGGGAGTAGATGTTGTGCCTCTCAAGCAGTCAACCGAGGAGGACCTTTGTCTACCACTGACCACTGACAAATTTTTGTTGCAGGGTATACTTTCGGCTGCATTGTTACCCTCTTTTATAAAAGATACAGGGGATATGTTAAGGATTTTACAAGATGCGGAAGTTGAAGAGGAAAGTATACTGGTCACATTAGATGTAGCGTTGTTGTATTCTAATATACCACATACAGAAGGATTAGAGGCCGTTGAGTATTATTTAGAGAAATGAACAGTTCAGGAACCCCCCACTGAGGTTTTAATACAATTAAGTAAGTTTGTGTTGGAATTCAATACATTTTTTTACAAACAGGACTTCTATTTACAAAAAAGAGGAACAGTGATGGGGACCAGTTTGGCACCCAATTATGCAAATTTATTTATGGCTAGATGGGAAACAGAAATAATTTGAAGTGTTAGTAACCCTTATTTACAGAAAATTGATCTATACAAGTGCTTTATAGATGATATTTTTATCATCTGGAAGGGCAGTGAAGAGGAACTGTTTGACTTTGTGAAGTATTTGGAGGGGAGTAATGAAAATATACGTTTCAGTATTAGTTTTAGTAAGAAGAAAATAAGCTTCCTAGACCTCATAATATATGGGGGGAGGGGTGGATTAGGTACAGATTTGTTTAGAAAAAGTACTGACAAAAACACACTGTTCATGGCAATTAGTAATCACCCACCCCATGTGATGAGGGCTGTTCCAAAAGGCCAGTATATTCGTACAAGGAGGAATTGTGGTGACCAGATTAAGAGGGACCCTCTTAGTTGGGCGGTTGCTTTGATTTCTTAAAATCCAGATTTTAAAGATACATAAAGCCTTTGGGAAAATTGTCTTATTCAAGTCAATGGGGTGTGCACACGTAGCCTTCATTTACTGACATCACAAAACGGGGCTGTGTGTACCGGCATGGGGGCGTGGCTGTAGAATGCAGAACTGGCTCCATTTTATGCCTGCGGGTCAGAGAATAAAGTTACGAGTAAAATAACTTTTTTAAACAGTAGCCCACAAAGGAATCATTTATGGAAAATGACTCATAGCCAGGTCAGTTACGGGATATGTGTGTGTGTGTGGGGGGGCAGTCGAGAGTGTAGAAGCTGCTCTTTAACATACAAATTATGCAAGGTGAAGATTTTTTTTTTTTTTTTGCTGGCAGGGGCTGGGGTTGAGGTATTGTGTTTGTGGCTAATATAATGTGGACAAGTCGAAACTGAGGTGTTGGCCTGCATTCTGGTTGGGATGGTTGAGTGGAATCTATCTAATAAAAATACAAAAAAGTGAATCTATTTATATTTTTTATCTCACACCATAGACAGATAAGGATCTAAAAGTAAAGCAACCTGTATGAGGCAAATTACTGTACTCCAGAAAATATTCACTCTCCGTAAAGTTCGCGCCATCAGCTGTTGCAACACATTCATGACCGTCAATGTTCTCATCCCCAATCGGCTGTAATTGCTCTGCATTGAATTTTAACAGCTAAGTGGCAGCTGTTTGCAAATGTTTGTTGATGGCTGCAACCACGGCATGTGACCTCTAGTAACCTGCAGTTGCAATTGTCCCATAATTGCAGTAATCAGATTATTT
The DNA here is from genome assembly GCA_016271365.2 of Neoceratodus forsteri. Taxonomy (NCBI): domain Eukaryota; kingdom Metazoa; phylum Chordata; order Ceratodontiformes; family Ceratodontidae; genus Neoceratodus; species Neoceratodus forsteri. Next base: position 171,005,981 of record CM057449.1, on the reverse strand, counting down.
GACCTCAAATAACCCACAATTAAAATTTAGCTCTTCCGCTCCTCCGCCCAACCCCACCAGTCTGCTTCAAAGCTACATTACAATATCCATCCTAAACTGGGTGAATGCAAACAAACAGACAAAGTGTGAATACCCTAATGATGTGTGTGACATTGCTTCTGATCAAATAACAAGCTGCTCTGGTGTCGATGCTGAGACCGCAGTGTCTGTGGCTAAGGAGTTGTCAGCTTGTAATCCCCCACCACTCAAAAAGCGGTGTCCATCATCCTATGCCTGCTAGTCAGCTGAGGTTCATTTTGAAATGGATCGTTATGCCACAGAAAATGGTGTTATAGCTGTTGTTCGGCTGTATAATTCAAACTACCACAGCACCACAAATGAATCAACAATTTGAAAGTTTAAGGCTGACTACAAAATCAAAGTTTCGTGAATCTCCTGATGATTCCACTCTATTAACACCATCTTTGCTAACAAAACCCAGAGGCTGGCCAACTTTACTGTTTGAGGAAGTGGAAGAGGAATTCTGGCAAATCATCTGTAGTTTACCAGCATAGGGTACAATGATAAATACAAGGGTTGTTCACGCAGTAGCTCTTGGCAGTGTAAAATCGAACAGCCTACAACTGGTACTGGAGAATGGTGGCAGTGATAGCATCACAACGAAATGGACATAGGGATTTCTAAACTGCATGGGGTTCAGCTGCAGAAAAGATACGAAAGCCGCACGCAAGACACGGACACCCACAGACTTTGTTAAACTGAAACGTGGTTTCTTAGCTAGAATATCCAAAGCTGCAGCACAGGAACTGATACCAAAAGAATTAATAATTCATCTAGATTAAACTGGGGTGAATATGGTCCCTGTCTCTGAATGGACCATGGCTGCAACAGGGTCCAGACAAGTGGCTGTGACAGGATTGGGGGACAAACGCTAGGTGTCTATTGTGCTGGCTTGTGCCCTTGCTGGAGATTTTTTGGGTCCACAAGTAATCTACAAAGGTAGAACTCCCTCATGCCACTCACTACACACATTCTCAAATGACTGGTGTATCTCCGATGCGCCCAACCACTGGGCAAACAAAATTACAATGTGCGAGTACCTCTCTTCCATGTTTCTGTCCTACCTTCAATTTATAAAGCTGTGGATGGGGCTGCCAAGTGAACAGAATGGACTTCTGATACTGGATTTGCTTAGAGCACATACCACCACATCAGTGCTTGAACAACTGGAAAAGGCTGGTTACATCCCAGTTTTTCAACCTGGCCTCCTCAACGGACCTCCTGGAGCCTTTGGACATCACAATAAATAAACTGTTTAAGGATGAATTTAAAAAAAAAATGTTTCATGGACTGGTATGCAGGAGTCATTGCCAAACAGCTGTCTGAGAGGTTACAAATGTAAAGGAGGATCTGAAACTGACAACACTGAAAGAGAAACATGCTTGGTGGCTGGAGCCGTTTCCATAAACTAAGAGAAAAAAAAATGATTGCATCCATGGACTTCTGGAATGCAGAAATCCTTGAGGCACATAAAAACTGTCTTAATGGACAGAGAGGTATTTTACATTTCATTTTATTAACCACTGTGCTTCCTTAAGTACTAAACTTCGTACTGTTGACTTTACTTTACAGATTCCTGGGACAGAGAAGCACAGGACAAAGTGGAGGGAGTAAGTGAATGAAATGAATACTGAAATGAATGTCTTCCTTTCTTGATTGTTGCCTTAATTTAGGCAGTATAGCACAGTGGGTTAAGGCTCTGAGCTGCAGATCTGGAGACCTGGGTTTGAATCCCACATCCGCCTAGGTGCATTGTGTGATCCTGAGCAAGTCACTTAACTTCCTTGTGCTGCCAGGTCACATCTGGAAATAAGCTTTGGCTTAGTGTGCTACTCCTGGTTAAACAATGTTCCAATGTTCCCTAATTTTTTTAAACTTGTTATTGTGTTGATTAAAATTGAATGCTGCACATTAGATCGCTTCAGGTCTGTTGTTTTCTGGTAAGGTACAGCTACACCAGCAACTCCTCAGGCAGAGTGCGGCGTTGTTAATGGGGCAGCCAGCGTACCCACTCAAAGCCTCTGTGGCTTCTCTCCTGTCCCAACTTTGCATCACGGTCGCAGACTGTAAACTCCACAGGTAGAGAGCGGTGCGGCTAAAGGAGGAGGCCAGCGTATCCACCCACAGCCTCTCTGGCTTCTCTCCTGTCTCCCTCAAAAGTTCAAGTCCCAACTTTGCATTACAGACTGTAAACTCCACAGGCAGAGTGCAGTGCTGTTAATGGGGCAGCCAGTGTACCCACCCAAAGCTTCTGTGGCTTCTCCCCCAAATTTATTTTATTTATTTTTTTATTGAGAATATTGGATTACAACCTTTGATTCATGGACTCATTTCCAAAGGCTCCACGTCATGGTACAAAAACATTATAAATGCAGACATTTATACACAATTACAGTGGGGGTGGGGAAAGAGATAACAACAGGGTAAAACAACGTGTATAAAATAGTAGGCAGCATGCAATATTACATCGCAAGTAGGAGACAAGGTAAACAGCATGGTATGTAAAAAGTTGCTAGTCCTATACAGTTGGGTAGCTGCACAAGTCCTGTGGGGAGCTTGTGAACATCTGCGAACTGTATAGTCAGAATATGGTATAGCATGAGTGCTAGCAGGAGGTGTGGGCAGTCAGATTACCAACATTGTCATTAACACACAGTGACAGCAGTGGGGTACGTGAATCTTTAACCCAGTATCAAGCTGTCTGTAGGCAGGTTCCAGATCTTAGTGGGAACAGTGGCAGTGGCGGGTGGAGATTATGTGATTTTTGAGGGCTGTTTTGAAGGGGCCTAGTCTGGAGATAGAGGTGATTGTCTGCGGGAGATCATTGAATCAGGATGGTGCTCTATAGTAGAAGGACCATTGTGCAAGAGTGGTTGAGACCCTGGGAACAGCCCATGTTAACTTATCTGCCACACGGGTGTTTGCAGAGGTATGTGTGGTGCGGAGGGAGGCTGAGACTCCAGTGGGAGTAAGGCCTAGCTGGATTTTCTTAGCAAGGAGACATGTTTGGTAACGTACTCTTTCGTCCAGGGTGAGGATTTTTGTTAGGTCATACATGGTGTAGCTGTGGGTACACCTATCCACTCCAGCAAGGAGCCTACAGGCTTTATTAATGGATAGATGCATTTTATCTAGGGCAGTGCGGTCAGCGGCCAAGTAGATGGTAAGCCCATAGTCTACGAGGGAGAGAACAGAGGAGGTAACAGCAATGTTTAGGGCCTCTGGAGGTAGGCAGGCTTTATGTCTAAATAGTAGTCCTGTGCGTATATTTATGGCAGAGGAAAGATTACTAATATGCAGGTGGAATGATAGGTTAGGATCGAAAGTAATGCCCAGATATTTATAGGTGTAGACCTGTTCCAGTGGGAGGAGGGCATTGGAACAGATTGTTAGCTGGGCATTGTGGTCCTTACTCTGTCGGTGTGAAAAAAGCATAGATTTAGTCTTTTTTACATTGACCACAAGTCTGTGGTCAGCGAACCAGTTTTCAACTTGATTGAAGGCAAGTTGTAGGGAAGACTGAAGGATAGTGGGATCCGAATGGGAGGCATACATTACCGCGTCATCTGCGTAGAGCAGAAGGTTACATGGACAGGAGTTAGGCAGGGTATTCAGGAAGATGCTGAATAACAATGGGCCAAGGATGGAGCCTTGAGGGACCCCTGAGTGGACTGGTAGAGTGGGTGAGAGAGTGCTGTTTATCTTCACACATTGGGATCTATCCGTGAGGTAACTTGTGAACCAAGCAATGGGTCTAGGGGACAGGCCGGGACGATGAAGAGTATTTAGGAGCAGGGCATGGAAGACTGTGTCAAAAGCTTTCGACAGGTCTATGAAAACGGCTCCCACAAGCAGCTTTTTATCCAGAGCATTGTGCAGCGAGTTGAAGAACTCTAGGAGGGTAGTGGTTGTGCTGTGCCCAGTTCTAAAACCATGTTGTTCCCTGCATAGGACGTCGTGCAAAAGCAGGTAGTCTGTGAGTTGGGTGGCAACGATTTTTTCCAGTGCTTTCGAGAGGGGAGGGAGTATAGAGAAGGGCCTGTAGTTATTAGGTAGTGTGGGGTCCCCACTCTTTAGTATAGGTGTGATGGTAGACACCATCCAGTCATTTGGGAACTGCCCTAGACATAGGGAGAGGTTGAGGAGATCAGTCAAAGGGGAGAGCACTGAGTCAAGTACCAAATTAAGGATTTTCATGTCAAATGAGTCTTTGCAATAGTATGAGCCCCCTAAGGCTTTTTTAAGGTAAGAACTTGCTTCACTCATAGTAATAACCCTAAGGTAGAAGAGAGGGTAGGCATTGCTGGGTTCTGGGGTCTTAGAGGTGGGGTCGAAGAAGTTGTTTGGCAAAACTGCGCTTAGATCAGAAAATGCCGCATTTAGGCCATTGGCGATGGTGAGTGGGTCTGAGATAATATAATTGTTTACATTTAGCTGGGTGGGGGGGCATCCTGGACTTTCCGTTCAGTTCCTTTAGGTTGTCCCAGAATAGTCTAGCATTCCCCTAGGAGGAGGCCAGGGTGGACTTGTAGTAGCTGGATTTGGCCATTCTAATAGCCCAAGTACATTTGTTGTGAGCCATTTTGTAGGCCAGTCTGTCCGCTTGCACACCAGAGGCACCTGCTTTGTACCAGAGGTCATCACGATTTTTTAGTTGCTGGAGCAGCACTGGTGTTACCCAAGGGGTGTTTAGATTTTTGGTTTGAACCTTTGTAATCGGGGCAAATGTATCACAGGCCTTGTTGAATGTGCGTGTGAAGTAGTCAAGGGCTACATCTATGGAATGGGCACGTCTGATGGGGGACCAATCACACTGGGTAAGATATCTCCTTAGTTTAGAAAGGCCACCGGGTTGAAGACGGTGTCGGAAAAAAATGCAATGTTGGGGTGGATGCCGTTGACATGACCATGTGAAGAGGATGGGGGAGTGATCGCTTAGTGAGTCTGGGAGTATATTTAGGTTTGTGATTCTATTGGGTTGATTGGTGAGTAGGAGGTCAATTAGGGTGCTGGAATCATTTCTGGGATTAGCCCTGGTTGGCTGGTTAACTAATTGGGTTAGGTCTAGCACTGAGAGGGTGTCTTTTATAGCGGCGGTTGAGCTAGATAACCAATTCACATCAAAATCCCCCACGATAATGTGCTCAGTTTTGGGTGGGAAGCTGGAGATGTAGTCGGCCAGGGATTGACAAGCTGAGGCTTGGCTACATGGTGGGATGTATACCACGGTAATGGTTACAGGGGCTCTGGTAAGGTCAGGTGTGAGTTTTAGTGTCAGAGCCTGTGCCCCGTGGATCAGTGAGGGAGTTGGTAGGCTTTGGCACAGCAGTGAGTCTCGGACGTAAAAGGCACATCCCCCCTCCCCGTTTGCCAGATCTATCGGCTCTATACGTGGTAAGGCTGGGGAGTGCGACAGAGGAGTCTGGGACCTTCTTTGATAGCCAGGTCTCAGTGAGGGCTAGTACATCTGGTTGGTGGGCTGAACCCAACATTGTAGCTGTGCTGGTTTTTTGGGTAAGCTGTAGATATTCATTGCAGCTATACTTAGCCCATTGCTTGGGGCTCCAGGACTAGCTGAGATGGGGCCTGGGTTAGGGTGAATATTGTCTGACATAAGGAGCAGGAGTGTGAAGGTTCTAAGGATGGCCAGTATTCTCTGTTTGATGATGTTGGCATGTTGCTTTTTTGCTGTGGTACCGCCTGTGCAAGGGATGGCCAGGGAGATGAGGGTTGGGTAAGAGAGGAATGCAATGGGACAAGGGAGGTGGTATTGCAAGGAGATAGGTGAGTGATGTAATGGAGGGGGGTGCAGTGGAGTTCCCGTGACAGGGAGGGTGGGTGGAAGCTGGTGTAGCGTCGCAGTGGTGCCATAGGGGTAGGTCACGAGTGAGGGACTGGGGAATCCCTGTAGGAGGAAAAAGGAGGTGATGAGTAAGGTAAGCATTTTAGTGTTGGTGCCCTGTTATTAGGGAGATACCAGGAGTTGAGAGGCACAGGGGAGTTGTTGGTGCAGTACAAGAGAGAGGCTATTAGGAGAGCGGAGGAAAGGCAAGAAAGAAGGAACAGAAACCAAAGGACTTAGTCTACAAATGTAAAGTAAGGTGAAAAAGCGTCTTGGGGATGTAGTACAATGCTGCCTCAAGTGGTGGGTTGTTATAGGCTGCTAATGGTAAAGTTGGCTGATCGGTTCTGAATCAGCCTCATCCCTATTGGCTCTTGATCTTTGCCAACGCTATATAAGGGCGTGTTGTCCAAGGGTGGTGGTGGGAGTGGTGGGGAGCCAACGTGCAGTGTCGGCGGGGCCTACACCACTTCTTAAATGCGCCAGAGCCCTGTGGCTTGTTGTGGCTGTGCTCCGGTTCCCATATCTGCTGAAGCCTTGGGGGGTAGGGGAGGTGTCTGCTTTTGCCCTCACCTCATGGACCTCGCTGGGATCCTGTTTGCAGTAGGCTGCTGAAAAGAAGCAGGTAAGAGTTATATATACAGCGGTATGGGGAGGAGTTACCACAATCTGCAGGCTACGCTTTGCAAGCTACGTTTAGTAGGGTAAGGTCTGTAAGATGTACTTGACCCCGATATGCAGGAGGTAATTAAAACAGATCCTTTTTAGGCCCAAACCTCCCAGTAGTACAGTTACACATAATCTTTTAGGAGTAAAGTTTAAATCAATTCCTTTTTAGGTACAGTTGCAAAGATGATCTTTCATATTTAAAGTTAAATTAAATTCCTTTTAAAGGTCCTTAGGGTACAATTATACAGGTTGGACCGACGTACAGTTTAAAAATAAAAGGCGCCAAAGGAAACACCACTTCTTAAATGTCCTTAAAGTACAATTATACAGGTATACTGGCGCAGCTAGTGGCAAGGGAGTCTTTTGGAATTTAGCACTATCTCCACTCCTGGGCCAACACAAAGTTTAAAATAAAAGGCGCCAAAGGTAACACCACTTCTTAAATGTGCCAGAGCCCTGTGGCTTGTTGTGGCTGCGCTCTGGTTCCCGTACTGCTGAAGCCTTGGGGGGGTGGGGAGGCCCGCTGTTTGGCCCTCACGACCTCGCCATGACCCTCGCTGGGATCCTGTTCGTGCAGTAGGCTGAGTAGACAAATTTCTGAGTTATGCTGTGTGTAAGGTGTTAATTTAAGCAATAGGCACAACAGGATGTGGTTATTGGGAGTTTACCTGGCAATGCCATGTGTGTCACGGCATGGCAGTACTAACTACACAAGAAGTGGGTAAATCCCCAATAAATCGCACCCTGGAGTGCCTTATTGCGATTATACAATGGACCCATGTGTAAAATAAATGTAAAATGTGTTTCATTATGTTTTTTATAAATGCAATTCCTCAGCTGTGGGTAATGCAGGATTTACCCACGGTCATGTGACATGTTTTGACCAATGAGATTACAGTATTTTCACACACCATTGTATAAGCAGTCCACAAACTAAAGAACTAACAATAAAAATTGCATGCTGCGCATTAGATTGCGTCTCGTTTATTTCACTATCCCTTAATGTTCGCGTTTGTTTCAAAACCAAGAACATTGCAAAAATAAAATGCACACAAATAATTCCCGGAGTACAGTAATTCACTCACATTTTTTTTTGTATTGTAAATCTTGTTGTGCTGTCACTTCTGTTTGTGTTTGCGGGGGAGCTGAGGACTGTGCTGGCTGGCATTTTGCTTTGGTTTGTCGGAGTCACTGATCCGCATTTGGCCGTTTGGAGCATAGGTTTAAATTGTGAGAGGTGAGAGACTAGAATCAAGTGGTGAAAAGATATCATAGTGTGTCAAAGTCATACAGTGAAGTTAGCTTACATATAGTTAAGCAACAATTATGGGAGGGGGGCCAACTTTAAACAACTGAGTGGATCCATGATGTTGTGAGGGGGCGCACGGCAACTGATGTGCATAAGGCCCATGGCCATGTAAATCTAGCTCTGTCCCAAGGCACTGCTGGAGAGGCTGCTTATTGTAAAGCATCAGTGACAGATTCCTGATGTTAGAAGAAAATAAATTACTTACTGTAGTAATGTTGTTTCTTCTCAGGGATCCACCACTGTGATTTGCAATCCCTGACCCTGCCTCCCCTTCCAGAATCTGAAAATAGGTTCACACAAGAATGAGTTCTACAAACAAACATATGAATTTGCCAACAGAAATAGGCCACCTGGTCCATCAAAGCTGCTCGAGTGTGCAGCTAGCACCCTCACCTTGCAGCTGCCCAACCCCTTCCCCGTCCCAGTTACCCCCCCTCTCACCTTGTCCCATCCCCTTTTGAAACTACCCACTGTTTTACAGTCTACCACCTCCTCTGGTACAGCATTCCATTCTGCCACGACCCTCTCTGTAAAAATGTGTCTCCTCATTTCTATCCTAAATCTTCCCCCTCCAATCGAAGGCCATGCCTTCTCATGTCCCTTCCCTCCTCAGCCTGAGTATTCCCTCAGTGCCCACCTTGTTTATCCCCTTTACATACTTAAAGGTTTCAATCATATCCCCCCAGTCCCTTCTCTCTTCCAAGGAGTACAAGTTTAACTCTCTCAGCCTCTCCTTGTATGGTCTGTCCTGCAAGCCCTGGATCATCCTTGTTGCCCTGCATTATACCCCTTCCAGTAATTTCACATCCTTCTTCAGATATGGGCACCAGAATTGCACACAGTACTCTAGGTGCGGCCTGACCAGTTCCCTGTAGAGAGGCAGGATCACCTCCCTGCTCCTGGAGGAGATCTCTCTTGCAATACAACCCAGCATCCTGTTGACTTTCGCTGCCGCCTTTCTACATTGCTCTGTATTGTTCATCTTCCCTGTTACAACCACCACTAGATCCTTCTCCTCCTCAGTGGAACCTAGCTGCACCCCTCCCAGCTGTTAACCCCTCCCTGGGTTCTTTGCACCAAAGTGCAGGACTTTGTACTTTTTTGCATTGAACCCCAACTGCCACGCTTCCAACCACTTCACCAGTTTGGTCAGGTCATCCTGCAGCCTCTGCCAACCTGCTATATCGTCCACCACTGTCCCCAATTTGGTATCGTCAGTGAATAGACTGATCTTATTCCTGATGCCATACTAGATGTCTGCTATGAATATTCCAAACAGCACTGGCCCCAGTATCGATCCCTGCGGCACCCCGCTCGTCACAGCCCTTGGAGATGAGAGTTCCCCCACCACCACCACTACCCTCTGCTGTCTCCCCTGCAGCCAATTCTCAGTCCATTTAACCATCTTACTCCCCACCCCCACATATCTCAACTTCCCTCCCAACCTCCCATGCAGCACCAAATCAGAGGCCTTACTGAAGTCCAAGTATGTGACATCCACCGCATGATCTTTGTCCAATTCCCTCATGACCCAGTCATAATACTCAACTAGGTTTGTCTGGCAGAATTTTCTGGAGACAAACCCATGCTGATGACTGTCCTGGAGACCATTCTCTTCCATAAAGGTCACCAGCCTTTCCTTAAGTATTGTCTCCATCAGCTTCCCCACAATGGAAGTTAGACTTACCGACCTGTAATTACCCAGCTCATCCTTCGGTCCACTTTTATGGATGGGTACCACGTGGGCCATCCTCCAGTCCTGTGGTATGCCCCCTGTGTCCAGGGAGGTATTAAACAGTTCCACCAGCAGTCCAGCCAGGATCTCGGCCATTTCCCTCAATACCCTGGGGTGCATACCATCCAGTCCTGGTGCCTTATCCACCCTTAGTGACCTTAACCCCTCCAATACCCCACCCTCAGTGATCACCCCCGTCCATTACCCCTTCCCCCCACCCTTCCCACCCCTGTGGTAGCTGCCTCTTCTCCCTTGTAAATACAGAACAGAAGTTCTCATTCAGTGCTTCTGCCTGATCCACCCCTTTCTCTGCCCCCCCCCGTCCTTCCTGATCCTAATTATCTGGTCCTTGCAGCTCCTTCTCTAATATATGTATCTGAAGAAGTCCTTTTCCCCGTCCCTGATGCCCTGTGCCAGCCTCAATTCCCTGGAGGCCTTAGCTGCTCTGATTCCCCTGGTAACTTCCTTGGAACTCTTCACATACTCCTCCCTATCCTCCCCCTTCCCGGATTTCTTGTATTTCTTGAATGATTCTTTTTTAGCCCTCACCATTTCTAAGACCCCCTCTACTTAACCAGCTCAGTTTTTTATCCTTTCCCATTTTGCTCTGCAATCTGGCACATGTCTCAGTAGTCTCCAATATCCCCATTTCTATTTCTGATTTGCATCCCAGTGTGGCAGTATTCTACACTAGGTACCATACTAGGTACATCAGACAGGCAGAAGGCTTAGGCTCATATAACCTGTCTCCTCGTTAGGGGTGTATCGACCCCTTTTCATCTACCTAAGAGGAAGCTGTCTAGTCTTTTTTTAAATATCTAAAAGGTATCCACCTCAACTACAGTAGCTGGTAATTTGTTCCACAATGGGATAATTCTTTGTGTAAAAGTTTCTTCTTGGACTTTTTTTGGGGGGAAGTTAATCTTAAGTGTTCACTGTGACTTCTTAGCCCTACATCTCTCCTTGCAGGTTTCAGGTCGAGACCAGTGTTTGCTAAGTTACTTTTTCTATTAGTTTCTACTACTTTTGGAAACTTGTTCCAGGAAGCTCTGTGCAGTCACTAGCAAGGATGCAGAAGTACTGGAAAAAGTAATACACTTACAGTTACAATTACTTATGTCATTCTATACAAAAGAAATATGTAACTGTAACTGATTACATTTATTTGAAAGTAACTAGTAACCTATTACTTTCAAATAAATGTAATGTTATGGTTATTTATTATTTTTGTATTGTTTTTGCGTAGAAAGGAATAAGTAACTGTAACTGTCAGATGTATTACTTTTTCTAATACTTATCCATCCTTGCTAGTGACTGCACAGAGCTTCCTGGAAGTTCCCAAACGTAATAGAAAGTAATAGAAAAAGTAACTTACCCAACACTGGTTGAGACTAGCCATCAACTCCTTGTCATTCCTGATTTTGTACATTAATTGGAGATCTCCCTTTTGCCTCTTTAGCTCTAATGAATATAACCCCAATGTTTCCAATCTCTCCTCATAATTAAGGTTCTGCAGTCCCGAGATCATCTTAGTTGATCTCCGCTGCACCCTCTCCAGCAGGTTTATGTTCCTCTTCAAATAAGGGCACCACAGGGGGCTACAATAGTCTTAAGTGAGGCCTGACCAGGTTCCTATATAAAAGCAAGATACAGGATCTATGTCTTGTGACAAAAGTTCTTCTAATGGCTCCTGTGAGTCTATTTGCTTTATGCACAACTTCTACACAGTGGCTATCAAATGTCAAATCCCTCCCAATGAGGATACCCAGATCATTCTCCTTCTCCACCGCTTTCAGTATTGTGTTATTAAGTGTGTAATTATGTCCCTCATTAGTTGCACCAAAGTGAATAACCACACAATTTTCTATATTAAAATCCATCCTGTTGTTCCTAGCCCATTCCTGCAATTTAGCTATGTCATTTTGGAATTTTTCAGCTTGATCTATAGTAGACACCTCGGCACTGCTCTTTGCGTCATCTGCAAATTTAGTGCAATTACTGCTTATATTTGTACTAAAATCCAAAATAAACACGGAGAAAAAGGTGGGCCCAGGTATCGATCCCTGGGGCATACCACTAGACACTTTTCCATTTTTGGACATGTTTCCCCTAATTCTAACCATCTGGACTCTGTTAGTCAGCCAGTTTTGTACCCACGAGATAATTCTGTAACTTACAGTATACCTAAAAATGTAATTTTGTCTACAAGTACATCATGTGGAACCTTGTCAAATGCTTTTCTGAAGTCCAAATAAATTACATCCACTGGCTTATTTTTATGTAATGACTGCTTCCAGATGCCACCTTAAGATTTCTCCTGTCCTACCAAAGTCAGCCTGTCTGAAGCCCACCACCCTTGTCCATGTACCGGCTGCTTCTCTGCTCATAGTAAGTGTGAACCACACTGAGTGGTGGTCACTTCCAGCCAGTGGGTCCTCCACCCCACCTCCCTTACAGCCTCTCCGTTGGCCAGAACTAGATCCAGTGTGTTCCCCAACCTAGTCAGCTCAGTGACCATCTGTGCCAGGAAACAGTCCTGGAAGGCATCCAGGAGTATTTGCTCCCTAGCACTCAAGGTGGCTGGGGTACCCCAATCCACTCCTGGTAGATTGAAGTACCCCACAATCACTGTGTTACCTTTCCCACATACCTTCCTAATTTGCTCCGCCTGCTCCTTGTCCAGGTTTTCCCCTTGAGTCGGTGCCCTGTATGCCTCCCCCATCCTGAGAATCCAATTCCTCATGTCCTGGAATTGCATACCCTCCCCCCCCCTTCCCTTGCATACTTTATCCCTTCCCTTACATATATTGCTACTCCTCCCCATTTCCCTTTGCCCCTATCCTTCCTGTAAATCCTATACCCTGGGATCATCAGGTCCTAGTCCTGGTATTGGTTGAACCATGTTTCTGTGATGGCAGCTATGTCCACCATCCCCTCTGCCAACAGAGCCTGTAGTTTTGTGGTTTTGTTCCCCAGACTCCTTGCATTCAAGGAGACAGCCCTCCAAGATGTTACCTTACACTCCTTACTAAATTTCCCACCCTTTGCAGACCCACCCTTCAATTCCTCCCTGCTTCCAACCCAGTTTGTACATTGGGGCTGTTTGAGCATTACTTATTGCAGTTCCTTAGCACTTGTTAAATGTGGTCAGTTCAGTATTGTTCTTCACGTTGTCTGTCCTAAAATTGATTGTTTTCCAAAAATATTAATTTTGCTTAAAACAAATTGGTAGACAGCTAGTTTAGTGACTGTAGCTCCCCTAGCTTTAGAAACAAATCTGGTGTTCGGGTTCTAGGGCGTGTATGACCACAGTGCAGTTTGAACTTGTATACTAAGTTGTTAGCATAAAATTCTATCTCCAATGCATCATCCTCTTGCCAGAGGACACATGCTGGATCCCTGAGAAGAAACATTACTACAGTGACTATTTTTTTCCTTCTTCTGTTCTCCTTACTTTTTTTTTTCCTTTGGGAGGGCTTTGCCTGAGATTCAGTGTGGGGGAATAACTCCTCCCACCAGACCACTAGAGTGATTTTGTGCAGAACTATACTGGTGCCAATCAGGGGAGTCAAGAGCTGAGGCTGGTGAGAGATGGACGTGTTGCTACACGCTCCCTGTCCCTGTGGAGCAGGGCTGAGAGCAGGGGGATAACGCTTAACAAAATTTATAAAAAGGTATGCCACTGTTGCCATACTATAGTTTATCCCCTTAGCAGAAAATCTTTTTGTGCACCTCTGTCCAACATCCGTCCCTGGTGTTTCTCTCTATCTTCCCCACTGCAGAAGGAAGGCATCCCAAAGGTGGCACAGGGTTCCTCCCTGCCGGGAGAGCGGGACCGCGGTGTGTGGAGGAAGGCCATTCGGAACAGCTAGAGAACGCCAAAATAGAGGATCGCTGCTGACTTGATATTTAATTCCCAGCCTCTGCTCCTGCTACAACTTTAACCCTGATGTGACCTGCAACTAAAGAAAGGGAGAAAAGTTTCGCATCAAAGTTAAAAAGGGATGTTATTATCTATTTTATTTTCTATATTTTTGTGCTTGTTTTTATCAATTGGTATTTGTTTGCTAAAGAACTTTCTACCCTATTTTTAGCAGTATATGATAGGGTTACATAAGAGAATATTTTTTTTATCCTGTATTTTATATTTTTTATAGTTTGCACTTCCATATTCTTGTATTTCACACCACATGGAAATTAGTCACGTAGTATTTTTGGCTTTAGACGTCATTGTACCCGTTAGTCTCTAACATTTTGAGTCTACTCCACCTACGGTCGAGCTGAACGGTGTGGGTCTGGGTAGAGGCAGTATTTTATGACTGTTTGTGACTCCAAGAAATGTACATGGTTGATTTCTCTGGTAGATTGCCCGCGTTCTGAGGTGTCTGCCCTGAAAGGATCTAGCAGTTCACGCAGGGCTTTATGTTAGCCTATGTGCCCTGGCTTTTTGTTCCGCTGCACCCAACTGTTGTTTGACTGATGTCCATTGAAATTTACATAGTTTTTAGTTTTTCTCTTTTGTGCAACCAAAGCTAAGCCTATACTATCCTGACGGGTCGAATATTTGGCTTTTCGATCTTTTTTTCTACCTTCTTTTTTACCATCAGGAGGATTTTGTCTCTATCAGTGCCTCTTGGAAGAGTGTGAGAGTGCGATCCTGAATCCATCCATGTTATGCTTTCCCACATAGCAACTAGTGAGTCTAAAAAAATATGGCATATGACTGTGTTTGTATTTAAATTGTTGGCATTTTTTAGCTTTACTACAGTTTTCTTCCTAAATTTCATTTGCACTCATATTTTAAAATCTCAAGTGTATTACTGTTTGTTTGACATGCTAGATTTCTCTATACTTTAAGTTTGGTATTTCTGCCTATCTTATTTTTTAGTGAAGCCAGTAGATGCATGTGGGCCTCGCGAACTGGCGATAATTAATTACGTCGGGATACCACCTAAAGCCTCCCTTTGTGAAACTTCTACCTCAAGAAGGCATGATATTTGTCCTGGATTCGAACTAGAACTGAGAGAGCTGCAGTGAACTTTGCTGAAAGACCTCACAGAATTTAACATTCTGAGCTTTGAACTGTCTGCTTTGTGAGACACATCTGCAATATTCTCCTGGTGACCTGGGACTTGGGACTTGAGAAATTCTTGTGGTTTTTTTTTCTTCTTTTTTCCTTTTTTTATTGTTGTTTGTGTTAATAAGGACATTTTTTAAAAATGGTGAACACTAGAAGTAAAAAGGTAGTTTTGTTAGCTTGCAAGAATGCCCAATATTGATTAATTCTGGATCAGGTCATTCCTAAGAAATACAATTAGGGCAACAACATTCTCAGCCTGAAAGGCAACCTGAAACATGATCCCAGGAAATTCTGCACAATCGAAATATAACCAAAGTTATACAGAGAAAAATACTCAAACCCAAACAAACAAAATCAAAAACCAAAAACAGATTGAAAGAAAAAATAATAGGGCTAATCCACAAATAATGAAAATTACTAAACAATCTAAAATTAATGATAATTTTATAAAGACAAAGGCTGCTCAGGTGGCAGAAATTGGGGTTGGAATAAGAGAAAACCACTCTGAGTCGATAATTGATTTATCTGACTCACAACAAGATACAGTAGTTCTAGATTATCATCCACGCCCAACATTTTCTTGAAAGGTAACACTACCCCCCATAAATGATAATGCAACTCCCATATTTTATTCCGATGGTTCAATTGACACAGTTAAAAGTGTTAGACCTAGTAAAGAGGTTACTAAAGAGGATATTAATAGCAATTTAAGTGGATCTAGTAACTTAGGTGTTACATATAGACACACTGATAGTAAACTGGGTAACACATTTTCTATTGATTTATACTATGAGACATTTTCTGACTGTTTGAAATTTTCTCCCGAACCTACTGACACTAATCTGGTTCAGGAATTAAAATCTATCATGACAGATCTTCATGACACCTTGATTAATAGCAATAGAAATGTGCATTTTAGAAAAGACTGTTTGAATGATGACCCAATTTTCTCCTATCCATTTGGGCTAGATCAAGATTTAAGAAATTTTATGAAAGACCCATAAGCAGCTCACTTAGTGATGATGGATCAATTAGTTGCTGTGCATAACGAAACTGAGAATTTAAAAGGGATGGTTGCCGTGAATGGATTTCGTCTTGATGATATATCAGCCAGATTAACAAAACTAACTACAGATGTAAAATCTCCTTCTATAAGTTTGGATGATGTCTCTCTGACTAAGATGAATGGTCCCTTAATCAGACCAGACTTCCCTTCCATCTCTTTTCCTGTATCATCAGTTAAAACCTTACCCAATCCTAAAAAGAAAAAAAAGAAAAAGGTAGGAAAAACAAGAAAAGTAGACGGTGAAAAAGAAGGGAAGTGAGAGAGAAAACTCACTATTGCAGGCAAATCTAATGTCAAATACAATGACAGGTTTAGCCTGTATTAACCAAGAGGATGTGACCTATAATTCTACATGTGCAACTGAAATAATAGTAAATTAAAGAAAAGAAAATATCAATTCAGGACTGAATGGAGGGCAGTGAAACAGAAGTGGGGAACACAACTGATTGTAAATACAAGTCTTTTTTGCATTTAATTACCTCTCAATTAGCTGAATTCACAAAGGAGTTAAAAGCTTTTAAGAATGAATGGCAAAAGTGGAATAAAAATAACATCGATGTTATGATTAATGAGGAAGGGGGACCAAAAGGATGTAATAATAAAACATAGAAGCTAGCTAATGAATGCTCAGTGAAGAAATTACATGATATTACAGATTGTGCAATTTTGGTTTTCTATGGACTTGAGGGGATTGACTTTGGCCTTCATGGCTATAATATAGAAAATTTGGTCCACTTTTTAAGGGATTCTACTGGTGCGGATTTGTTAGTATCTGATATTATACAGATGTGGAAGGATAAAGATAAGGAAGGTTGGGACTGTGTTTTTGTCTTCTGTTCTTCTATAAGGGTTGCAAATCACATTTGGTTTGATAATAGATTATTGAAAGAGAAAGGCTGCCATGTTGATTTTGCTAATAGTTCCAACTAAACGTAATAACTGAAGACAAATTAAGGTACCTTAGCATATTTGGGCTAAGCAGAATACCCAAAGAAAATAAATGGAAATTGCGTAATGTCTTGTCTTTCTCAATTTATGTACACACTTTTTAAAGTTGCCATCAGATGAAATTAAAAGAAATTTATAGATGTTACTCTGAAACCAAGTCTAGTCAGGTGAATGTCCTACTGTATGGAGACACAATTGCTAATGAAATCTTGTGGAAAGTGTCATTACTAGACTCTGTAGGTGTCCACATAATTGATAGTGAGATCTTGGTGTCCCCACTAAAAGGTAATAAAGAAATAAGGCCTCTATGATGTAATTTGGCAGAAGGAACAACTCTGGGCCTTTATGGGTTGAATAAAGTTAAAAATGAAAACCCTAAAAGACTAAAGTGGACAGTATTCAGTCTACTAGAGCAGTTCTTACATATTTCAGTTGATGTCTCTGATGCTATTGAAGTTACCTGATTGGCTAACGACCCTGGTAGTAATCAAATACAATTTAAAATTAAGCATAATTGTCTATATGATAAAATAATAGAAAATATATCTGTACTAGATAAGGTAGGCTTATTTATCTTTGACCATGATCCCCACACAGAAATAGATAAATCTAGCAGTATTATTAATACAACAAATGGCCAAACTCCCAAGTCTCCCAGTGTAAATTTGCAAAACAATTTTAATGTATCTGTTTCAAATAAATTTGAAATCTTAGCAACCTTAAGTGATTGACTGGGAAAAGGAATAGCAGAAACTAAAAAGACAACCCTAATTGATAGAGAAATAAATGATTTTAAAACAAATGTTCTTTCTTGGACTATAGCAGGACTGTCTTCTAACTTAACAGACCCTGACTGGGTTGTATTTATAAATGACAAAGATGTAATATTTTTGCAAGAAACACAGGACTGTTCAGAAGTGAGCTTAAATGGTTTTCATCTTACATACTCTCTCGCCAGCAGAGATGCCAAATATGGTAGATTTATGGCTGGTTTAGCTATATATATACATATTAAAATTCAGAAAGACATTATAATTAAAGATACCTTAACAATAGATCAGTACTTTATCATTCAAAATATTGATTGGTATTCAATTCCTATTACCTTAATAAATGTCTGTATTCCCCCCAGACCAGTCAGTAATAATAATGTCCATCTATGGGAACTTCTTTCAAAAACATTGGAAGAAAATTCCCTGAAATTCCCACTTAACCACTTATTGGTTGCTGGGGATTTCAATGCTAGAATTGCTTTATTATAACCAAAGAAATCTTGTGATTGAAATGGGCAGGATTGATGTAGTTGCTGCTAGGAAAGGTCAAGATCTGAGAAGTAACACACAAGATAAAGATTTTATTAAGTTTATAGAAGAAAATGACTTTCTATTACTAAACAGTAGGATAAATGGTGATTTAGAAGGTAGGACTACCTACTTTTCTTCTTGTGGGCAGAATACAATCGACTATGTTTTGAGTGATTTTGAATTTGTAAAATCAATCATTTATATGGATATTTTATCAAGGCTGGAAAGTGACCATGCGTCAATCTGTTTAAAAATCATTCTGAAAAATGGAGCTGTTGAGAAGGAGGGTCCTGGTCCTGTTGAAGAACTGTGTCAGGTTGGAAAAAAGGTGTTGAAGAAAGGTAATATAACAAAAAAGCAATTGGGCGAAGTTATTCAAAACTTTGCATATGTCCTTGAGCTATCAGGCGCAGGTTCTGTGCCACCTGATAAAATTCATAATGAGTTAAACTTTTTGAATCAGGACATCAGATCTGTTATATATATTGATACCAATCATAACAATCAAGTCAATAAAAATTGGTTTGATATTGATTGTAGGAGAGCAAAATCTAATTTAAATAAGCTTATTAAGTGGACCAAAAAAAGAAAGCAACTAAATTGAATTTTCAATATTTAAATAAAGTGAGGAAATATTACAACAAATAGTTAAAGCAAAAAAATTATTGCATCATCAAAAGTTGTGGACTGAACTGTATCATGTGATAAATAAGAATGATATGCATTCATTTTGGAATTTGGTAGTCCAGGGTGTCTGGAATATAGACTGTGTGTGGGATATTCAAAGGAGTTGCACGTGGCACAACAGTGTTGCACCATGTGCAACCCACTGATGTGCCCCGGTGCAATATTCAAGGGGGTAGGTTGCTCTGTGCAATCCCGATGCGCCACAGCACACCAGTAATGTATGCGGCGCAAGTGTGTGGGGGGGTGCCCATGCATATGTGGCACATTCCAATATTCAGCTTGGGATGTGCAGTGCATATGCAGGCACAAACCCGCCTTGCACCGCACAGTGGGGCACAAAGATGTGCCCGTCAAAAACAGGAACATGTCGGGGGACACCCACAAGTGGGCTGCCGTATTGCTGGGTGCAACACGGCAGCTGTGGGTGGACACCTGACCTCCCGAGACACAGTCCGGGCGTCGTGCCCCCCTCACCTGATCATGGGCATATGTGTAAGATAATATCCTTGGTGGTCCAGTGGACCCGCTCCCCTGCTCGATCGTGGGCATACGTGTAAATTAATATCCCTGGTGGTCCAGTGGACCCTCTCTCCTGATGCAGTGGCATATGAATGAATAACCTTGGTGGTCCAGCAGTACCCCCCTCCCACCGCCCACTGAGCCTCCACCCTGCACCACCGGTCAGCGGCGGGTGGCAGCTCCTCGCCTACAAGCCGCCCACCAACTTCAGCGGCATACAGTACAGCTGTACATCTATTGGTCACTGTGTGAGCCAATGGGTCAATCGAACTATGCTGTACTACAGTTCCGATAAGTTAATGGTTCATTCACATATCAGGACTGTGTAGTACAGCACAGTCTGCATGCCCATTGGCCCATGCAGTGGACCAATAGGCGTACAGCCATACTTTACGCTGTCAGTTGGCGGGTGGCTGGGCAGCTTGTGGGCAGGGAGCTGCCGCCCGCTGCTGACCGGGGGGTGCAGGGTGGTGGGGCTCAGTGGGCGGATGGGGAGGGGGGTACCACTGGACCACCAGGGTTATCTATTCATATGCCCATGATTGGGCAGGGGAGTGAGACCACTGGACCACCAGGGATATTTATTATACATGCCCATGATTGGGCAGAGGATAGTGGTCCACTGGACCACCAGGGTTTACATTACGTTATGCCCGCAATCGGGTGAAGGGGTACGGTCCAGTGGACCACCAGGGAGTTTTCTACACATGCCCGCAATCAGGTGAATGGGTGCAGTGCCCACCGAGGGGCAGCGGGGCATCAGTCCCCGATGGCTGCAGCCTGGCAGAGTGCCAGATGCAAGCCGCCGGGGATCAGCGCACCACATGCAAATGAGGCCGTAATGACATGCAAATGGCCCCATTTACACCTTGCATGCATTATGGTCTGATTTGCATGCCCATGGCTGAATATCACTCTTGCTGCATCTAGCACAACCGCACTTGCACTGGCGCAGCCCCCTGTTACCCTGCTGCCACATGCGCTGGCACAGTGCCACTGTGCCGTGTGCAGTGTGTGTGCCCTCAGTGCCATATTCAACAGTGCCGAGCTATGGCGCAGCACTATTGAATAATGCCTGGACATTGCCCTGGCTCAACCCAGCTGTGGTGCGCCCAGGCTTGCAACCCTGCCTGGCGCAGTTTGAATATCTGGCCCTTACATTATTAACTTATATTCCCAAGGACACCTGGGTGACACATTTCAAGCATATTTTTTCAAGTACTGAAGATATGGATTGTCACTTTATAAATGGGTTATGCTCAATAACAAGTAATTCATTTACTTTTAAAAAGCCAGAGGTAGAACGGGCCATATTGAACCTTAAAAATAATAAAGCAGCGGGTGAGGATGGTCTACCAGCTGAAGTGTATAAAGAATATAAGTCATTTTGGGTACACATTGTTGACCTATTACTTTAACTTATGTTTGGAACATAAATATGTGCCTACAGCTTGGGTCAAGTCTATCATTGTCCCAATACATAAAAAGGCTCAGTCTATGAGCCTAATAATTATCGCCCAATAAGCCTGCTAAACATAATATCCAAAATATTCTCTAGATTAATAGTATACAGATTAGTAGAATGGATTGAGACTAATTCTATCATTTCCCCATTTCAAGCTGGTTTCCGTAAGGGCTTTTCAACAGATGATAATCAATTTGTCTTCTCATATCTGATTGAGAAGTATGTTAGGTGGAGAAAGATGAATCTTTATGCAATATTTATTGATTTCACTTCCACTTTCGACTCTTTAAATAGATATAAACTATGGTCAATTTTTCATTCCCTAAAATTGGATAACACACTCTTAATAATGATTTATCTCCTCCATCATGGTACAGCTTCCTCGGTTAGATATGATAATATGGACAATTTAACATAATATTTTGCGACCCAGAAAGGGGCCAAACAAGGGTGCTTACTTGCTCCACTGTTATTCAATGTTTATGTTAATGAGCTACTTCTTTTTGGTGATGAAAAAATATTGGATTAACCTAAAATTGATGGTTCTCCCTTGTATGCGCTAGCATACGCCGATGATATGGTCCTGTTTGCATTATCCACAAAGGGGCTTAAAAAAAATAGATATCATTCAACAAAAATGTGAGAACTTGGAACTCTCTATAAATCTGAACAAAACAAAAATAATGATTTTCAATTATTTAGGGAAGAGAAATAGTAAATTTAAATTGACACTAAGTAACAATAGAATTGAAATCATGGATAGTTATCAGTACTTGAGTGTTAAACTGACTGGTACGTTTAACTGGGCTCCACATCAAAAAGAGCAATATTTAAAAGCAAAAACGATTCCAAAAGGTTTATTAAAATTTAACATAAAGTACGGAGGAAATACCATTCTCCCTGCCCTTATTGTAGGTGATGCAAAGATCAACTCAGTAATAACATATGGCGCGGAAGTCTGGGATACAAATATAACAAATAATACTGATAAAGCCTCATTATATTATTATAGAGCTGTTTTAAGAGTCCCTAATACTACATCCAATGTAATGGAACCGAATTAGGGAAAATTCCAACCAGTACTATAGCTGTATTAAAATTATTGGCTTACTTGGTAAGATCAAAAAATAATAAACAAAACACGTTCCCTCACATGTGGACTAAAGAAAAAATTAATTGGTCTAAGGAAGGTTATACCTCTACCTGGCTGAAAACTCTAGAGACATATTTGTCTCGATTGAATATGATGCATTTATTAAGTGACTACAAAAAAATATATAAATAGTTCCATGGGTTTTAAAAAGTTGATAAAAATTAAACTCTTTGAAGATGCAAAGCAACAAGAAATGTTAAAAGTAAAGGGCTTAAAGCTTAATGAATGGTTTAGAGAACACAAATTGACCATTGTTTGGAAGTTTATTTAACTCTCCCTCTATCATTTATGGATAGAAAGTTAATTACCTTGCCCCAAATGGAGCTGATTAACTCTAGATATGTATATTTCAACAAAGGTCTTCCTAATAATAACAATTCTGATAGTGCATCTAATCAATGTAGATGCTTAGCTGGTTAGGTTGAGACTCTAGATCATATAATCAGGCTTTGCCCTTTATATTCTAAAGCTAGAAACAGTCTGCTCAAAACATTTCTGAGTTGTTATGATAAGACTGACTATGACCCTATGTTCATATTATTACATCCAAGAAGCCTCGAAGACGCTCTGATGGTTTCAACATTTTTATCATCAGTTATTAAAATAAAGAAAACGTATTTTCGATCTTTGGGTAATGCAGCTTAACTACCATCACACAATTTAGGTCTCCAATTTTACGCGCACATGGAGTTTTCATGCATGTGAAAATTACTTTCGATTTCTGGGAATGTGCAATAGATAGTTTTATGATGAAATGACTATCTCCTGTGTATGTTTCAATTGTTTTTTGTATAATGATGTGATTGTGTCTTGGAGAATGATGTTTTGTATTGTCTTGTATTTATGTACATTTATTTATTTTTTCTTTTTTATACTATGTAATAACTTTGATTGTTAATACAACAAAGTTGATCATTAAACTTAAACTAAACTGGTAAAACTCCTCCCACCATCCACATTTAAGCCAGCCTCGGCCCTCATTCCATGCTTAGTGCATCTCGACTGCCGAGCTGCTGTGTGTGGTCCATGTGGCTCTGCTGCTATAGCTTGCTAGTTTCTCCCTTGGTCCCTTCCTCTCCACTTTTTATGCTTTGTGCTTCTCTCCTTGGTGCTTCTCACTGCTCCCCCAGTCTCTTGCTTTCAGTGGGTCTCTTCTGCCCCCCTGTACCTCCTGTTTTCTGTTTGGTTTCCCTGGGTTTTTGGCCTTGGTTGGTTTTCTGCCTTCTTATTGAGGTTTCCAGCTCTCGCTCCATTTCTTATGCAGTTCCCATTTGCCGAGCCACCATTCTTTCAGCTCTGTGAAATGTGGTTATTACTGTACCATAATTTCACCATGAAATGTTTTAATCCTTGGCCTGGGCAGTTGTGACTGCTCCTAGCCCTACCTTTTCCTCCTCCTCCTCCTCCTCCTTTCCGACTCTCTCTCTTAATTTCTTATATTGCTCACTGACAAGGTCAAGTCTGACTGCCTCATAAATTTTACCTCATGCTTGACTGTTTCTATTACATGTTACTCTGCCTATTGTATTTAGCTGGTTTTGCAAATGGTTTGTAAGTTATCTGTTTGTATGTAATGTTTTTTAGTCAATTGTAACTCATCCACTGTTTTGATGTGGAGCCTTTGTAAAGGAGTCTCTGACTCAAAGGTTTGTAATTCCAATATCTCATATAAATAAATAAATAATATTTCTGGCTATGTGAATGAAGCTGCTGATTATCTATCCTGATTTCAGTTCCAGGAATTCTGTCGCATCGGTCCCTCAGCAGATTCAACCATGACTTCTCTTCCTCGATTCACTGATCTCATCATGACTTAGCATTCTATTGTCAACAAGCTGAAGCCATCATGTGGTCGGCCCTAGCACACACTACTCAAACAACTTATACCACCTCTTGGAAGAAATTTTCCTCATTTTGTGCCTTTAAAGAGGGACTCCGACCAAAAGTGCTATATCGCAAAATTAGGATAAGCATACCCCCAATAAATCTCATACCAAAAATTGTGCTTCTGTGTTACTTCATTTTAAAGTTATTAGCTGTTTAGTAACCCTGAGTTCACTACCTATTCAAAAATGCCAGTTTCAGTGAAGAGCCACTGATGATGTCATCTCCTGAACTCACAGTCTAGTCATCCCTGTCAGCAACTTTATAGGACCTGTTTCTCCAACATTTAAGAAACTGTAGCTATAGTAATCATTTAAAAAAATGACATTGGGTTGGCTGCAGTGCTTGTGTTTCCAAAATGTTCAGATGCATGACACTGTGCTTTAGACCATGTCAAGAGGTGGTTTTGGAATGCAGCACTGAACCAAGGTATAGAATGTCAAGGTGGTGCCCAGTTTTAAAATGTTGGGGGGACATGCAGTCTTAGAATGTGGCAAGGATGTGCCATCTCAAAATGTGGTGGGACACTAAATCTTTGAATGTGACAGGGACACACATTGAGGAATTTGGTAGGGACTAGCAATTTCAGGATATAGTGGAAATGCATGCTGTTAGAATGTCACAGGGCACACCATATTACTCTGAAATTGCTTGTCCCTGTCACATTCCAGAATTGTACTTACCCACCATTTTTCCAAAGTGTGCATCACATCCCCACCACATTCCAACATTGTGTGTCCCAACCAGATTCTAAAATTATGCATCCCTGCCACATTCTCAAATTGAGCATCTCTGCCACAAAATGGTGCATCCCTGCCAAATTCCAAAATTGCACATCCCCACCACATTCCAAAATTGTCACTGCCACCTTCTGAAAATGTGTGTCACTGCCACGTTCCAAAATTGTGCACAACCGCCACATTCCAAAATTGAACATCACTGCCAGATTCTGAAATTGTGTATCACTGCTATATTCCAAAACTGTGCATCACCACCATATCCCAAAATTGTGAGTCACCGCCACATTCTGAAATTGTGCATCATCGCCACATTCTGAAATTGAGCATCACCACCACATTGCGAAATTCTGCGTCACTGCCAAATTCCGAAATTGAGCATCATACTGCTACATTCCAAAACTCAGCACCATCTCCACATTCCAACACTTGAGCCACCACCACATTCTGAAACTGTGCGTCACTGCTACATTCCAAAACTGTGCATCACTGCCACATTCCAAAATTGTGCATCACCATCACATTACGAAACTCTGCACCACCACAGTCTGAAACTGTGCACCACTGCCACATTCTGAAACTGTGCATCACCGCCACATTCCAAACCTGTGCGCAACTGCCACATTCCGAAATTGTGCATCACCACCACATTCCAAACCTGTGCACCACCGCCACATTCCAAACCTGTGCGCCATCACCACATTCCAAAACTGTGTCTCACAGCCACATTCTGAAACTGTGCATCACCACCACCATATTCCAAAATTGTGCATCACCGCCACATTCTGAAATTGTGCATCACTGCTACATTCCGAAATGATGTATCCCAGCTACTTTCTAAGATTGTGTTATTGCCGCAATCCAGAAATGCAACCTGGTGACATTTCAAAATCTTATATCTGCAGTATTCTAAAAATTGTATACAACTTTGTCATTCTAAAGCCATGTTTGCCGCTACATTTCAACCACCCCCCATCACATTCTGAAGCCTTGCATCTACACATTATGGAAGTGCATGTGCTGACCCATCCAGTGTCAGTTTTTGTTTTTCAGATGCTTACCACAACTACAGTTTTAAGTAACATTGGAGAAATAAGTCATATAAGCTAGCTTGCAGAGAGGACTAGGTTGCAAGTTCAGGTTATGATATCATCAGTAGCTTTTCTCTGAAACTGGCTTTTTTAAATAGGCAGTGAATTAAAGGTTACAAAATGACATAACTTTTAAACAAAGAAACTTAGATATCTGATTTTTGGCATGAGGCTGATTGAGGATATGCTGATTCAAATTCTGAATTTATTGATTGCAGAAATTTTGACTTGAGTCCCTCTTTAAGTCTATTCATCCAAGTTCCTTCTCCATCAATCAATCAATCAATGGAGTGGGTACAGCGCTGGGCAATGACAATGATCGTGGGGTTGGGAGATAAATCTTATGAGGAGATATTGAGAGAGCTGAATATGTATTCCCTGGAGGATAGAAGGGTGAGAGGGGATATGATTGAGACCTTCCAGTACCTGAAGGGTATGAACAGAGTAAGCACTGGAAGCATTTTCAAATTAAAAGGTGGAAGGGAAACCAGGGGCCGCAGTCTAAAGTTGGAAGGAGGCAGATTTAGGAGGGAAAATGACATACAGGGGTCATAATGTCGTACGCTTAATAGCGTACGGCATTATGATGCACCCTGGACCTGTGAGCTTCTGTGTTGGACCCACCTAGAGTTAGAATCCTTAGTGGGGATCCGGTACAGCTCTTATAACGGGGTGTGGGGCAGAGAAAAAGATAAACCATAATCGTGCAATGCAATTAGTTGTGTAACATTATGACCATGTGCTGGGAAATGAGGAGGCACTATTTCACCAAAAGTGTGGTGGCAGGGTGGCATGCGCTACAGAGAGGTGATATCACTGCAGACTGTGGGCAGCTTCAAAGTGGGTGGAACAGGTTCAGTGGGAGTGTTCAAACCATGGGGGGGCAGGGGATAGGAGTGAAGGATACATGGGCAAAATCAATGGGGGGCAAGGGAAGGGGGCAGCTGCCTTCTGAAAGACTGAAGTGCTGCACACTCGAGCAGACTAGATAGACCGATAGGCCTATATCTGCTGGCAATTTCATATGTTCATAATCATATTCTGGCATTCATAACCTTCTGCCACCAAGCCTTGAAGTTATCATTTAGGACCATTAAACAATACTTATCCAGCATTCAGTTCTTCCTATATCAGTCAAATCCATCCATGGGCCAGATTCACAAACCTTTGCCCCAGCACTGAGTTGACATTTGCAAAAGCCTGGTTTGTGCACAGAAATCGGGCTTGCCCCTGGGCAAAGTATGGAGGAGGCTACAGCGCAAATGAGGGGAAGGGGACCTGCATATTGGTGCAGTCTGATTCACAAAGTATTTGCTCTGTGCAAGGGCCTTTTGTGGGTCCCCTTGTGCGGAGCAAATACCGCCGACCGAGGTCATGCTTTAATCCCATGCAACCCTAGTGGTTGGCGGAGGTACTGCGGTGGCCCTCCTCCCCTGCCAATCACTGGCCTGATAGAAAAATAAGACTTCCCTGGCAGTAGTGGATCCCCCTTGACTGCCAATTACCAGACCGATATACAAAACTTTAATTTCCCTGGTGCCAGTGGTTCCCCCCCACCGATCGTCTCCCGATATAAAAAATATAAGTTTTCCCTGGTGTCCAGTGATTCCCTCCCCCACCCGAAGCTCTGACCAACATAGAAATAATATTTCCCAGGGCTAGTAGTCCCTCCCCCACTCAATCACCCACCCGATATATAAAACAGATTTCCCTGATGGATAGCGCCCCCCCACCTGATCACCTGCCTGATATATAAAAAAGATTTTCCTGGTGTCCAGTGGTCCATCCCCCCAACTGGTCACTCACATGATATATAAAACACATTTCTCTGGTGTCCAGTGGTCCCTCCCCCACCCGATCGCCCACCCAATATATAAAACAGATTTTCCTGTTGGCTAATGGACCATTAGATGGGGGGGAGGAATTACTGGTCCCTCCACCCACCTGATCACATGCTGGATATATAAAAAAGATTTCCCTGGTGTCTAGTGGTCCCTTCCCCCACCTGATCACCTGCCCGCTATATAAAACAGATTTCTCTGGTATCCAGTGGTCCCTCCTCCCACCCGATTGCCCGCCTGATATATAAAAAAGATTTTCCTGGTGGCTAGCGGTCCCTCCCCACCCATTACACCACCCATGCATAAAAAAACATTTCCCTCGTGACTAGCGGTCCCTTCCCCAACCCGATCACCCACTCAATATATAAAACAGATTTCCCTGGTGGTTAGTGGTCCTCCCTCCCCCCCAATCACCTACCTGGCATGTAAAAAAGATTTCCCTGGTGTCCAGTGGTCCCTCCCCACCCGATCAATGGCCAAATATATAAAACAGATTTCCCTGGTGTCCAGTGGTCTCTCCCACCACCCAGTCACTTGACTGATGTTGACATCATATTCCCGGTGTCCAGTGTAACCCCCCATCCTGATCCCCTGTATGATAAATATGAACATTACCCTGGTGTCCAGCAGACCCCCCTCCCTATCCCCAATCCCCTGTGTAGTGAATTTAAACCATTCCCAGGTGGTCCAGTGGACCCCTCACCCCAGCAGGCAGCACCCCACCACCCTGCTCCCCCCGGACTGGTGGCTGCACAGCCCTCCGCTCTCCACCATGGCTAGCTGTTGAATGAGCTATCAATGAGTGCATACTGTATACACTATGCGCTCATTGATTGATTGACAGCTTGTTAGTCGTTGGCTCGGGGATGGGATGGGGTGGGGAGTGGGGTGATGGGGCACTGCTTGCTGGGGTGGGGGTCCACTGGACCACCAGAGAATAGTTTAAATTCACTATACAGGGGATCAGAAAAAGGGAGAGGGTTCTTCTAGACACCAGGATAATGTTCATATTTACTATACAGGGGATAGGGATGGGGGGTTACACTAGACACCAGGGAATATGATGTCAACGTCGGGCAGGCAATCGAGTGGGGGGAGGGATCACTGGACACCAGGGAAACTAATATTTGTAATATCAGGCAGCAATTGGTTGGGCGGGACCACTACCACCAGGAAAATTAAGTTTTGTATATTGGTCCGGCGATGGGTGATCATGAGAGGGGTCACTACCATCAGGGGAAATTCATTTTTTATATCTGTCCAGCAATCGGGGGGGTCACTAGCCACCAAGGCCTGTGGCTGCTTATCGGACGGGGGGAGGCCACACTACACTGCATGCAGTCTATGCAAATAGGCCCATAATGGGCAGACAAATGGCCACCTAGCGCCTACATTACATTCCCAGTGGGCTCATTTGTATGACTGCTTTTGTGAACTGGGAGTAGAGCCCCAGCACTATGCATTGCATAGAAACATAGAAACATAGACTTTGATGGCAGATAAGGACTGCTTGGCCCACCCAGTCTGCCCATTTCCCTACCTACTGGATAAGCTGCAGATCATACTTAACTAACAGTTATTCGATTGTCTGTAGTGAAAGGCTCAAGTTTTTATTCCAGAGCTCCTTTTATTTTTATCTCGGTAAAAAATACCTGCATTAGCTCCTTTGTTAATTTAAAAAAAATATTTGTTTAGAGCTCACTTATCTACAGGGGCTTGTCACTGTGCGGCGTCTCCCCACCCACCCTTGGCTGCCCTTTCTTATATAGCCAGTGCCGGGTCATGTGATTTTTAAGTCCCCAGTTTCCCATTTGCTCGTTCTTTTCTGTCTCCACCAGAGGGAGCATATTTGAGTTTGACTTGGCTATTGGCTAGTTTTAAAACTGTCTCATCAATGGAGCTCTCTCTCTACTTTGCTAGATTTTAATTGTCACTTTGGCTCAGATTCCTGTGTGCTGCCCGTTTCTGCTCCTCACCCTGGATAAGTTGGAGACTTTTCTTGCTCCATTGAACTTTCTACTCTAGGTTTCTAACACAATCTTATCCCTGGTGGTGTTTGTGATAGTCATATTGTTTAGCGATTACTTGTATTCTTGCATACTCCGTTAGTTTATTCTTTTAATTCTATGTTTCTATAGATGACCTAAAGGTGGGCAAGCAATGTGAGAAGGCAGTAAGGAAGGCTGGGGGGATACTGGGATGCATAGGGAGAGGCATCAACAGTAGAAAACAGGAAGTTGTTATCCCTCTGTACAGACAGTTGGTGAGACCCCATCTGGAGAACTGTGTGCAGTTCTGGAGACCCCATCTCTACAAAGACATAGACAGAGTGGAGGCTGTCCAGAGGAGGGCAACCAAAATGCTGCAGGGTCTGCACCAGAAGACATCCGAAGAAAGACTAAAGGAGCTTAATATGTATACCCTTGAGGAAAGAAGGGAGAGAGAGGGGACATGATAGAAACTTTCAAGTACCTCAAGGGAATCAACAAAGTCCAAGAGGGTAGCATCTTTCAGAAAAAGATGTGCAAGAACAAGGGAGCACAATTTGAAGATAGAGAGGGGACGGCTCAGAGGTAATGTGAGGCAGTATTTTTCCACAGAGAGGGTTGTGGATGCATGGAACAGCCTCTCTGAGAGGTTGTGGAGTCAAGAACAACAGGGGAATTCAAGAAGGCACTTGCCATGCTATCTGTTATATCCTTCGCACTGTTAGACAAATTCCTTGCCCTTTGCCTAATTCCCCCAACCCATAATCCTACATCCCTTTACCTCAGTCCTACTTACCCTTGTATCACACCTGCCCCTCATTTCACTCATTTTATGTGTAAAAAGGATGCTTACTTCCGCTGGATCTGCAAGCGGTCCTCACTGCGCTCTATATGTAGGTTCAGCCTTGGCTCCAGTGGCCTACATTCACTAAAATTATCCATAGTTATGCATCTTTCCCAACTCCTTCTTCAAGCAGGCGATATTGAACTAAATCCTGGGCCACTATCTACATCTGCCCCATCGTCTCTACCTATCTCGCTGCATGTAAAGGGCGTCAAAATTGCTCATCTAAATATTCAAAGTCTCCAGCCAAAAATAGCTGAGGTCCAGGCCTGGGCTGCTAAACATAACCCGAACATCCTCAAAGTAACCGAAACTCGGTTGAAGCCCCATGTACAGAAACACAAAGTTGATCTTCATGGTTACTCATGTTTCAGGCAAGACCATATAGGCAAAAAGGTTGTGTGTGTGTGTGTGTGTTTTATTCTATGCTGAATCGAAATTTCATGTCCCCGTAATCCCCTCACCAACTGATATGCCTTCCCCAGCTGAATCTATATTTATTTCATTGACCCTTGGAAATGTAAAGAAACTTAATTGGTTGTATTTACCTTCCTCCAAAGGATGCTACCAACGACCTTCACCCCCTTATGTCTTCCCTGTCTGATCTTCACCCACTTGATACATTAATCTATGGAGATTTTAACAATGATTGGCTGTCCCCCCCCCATAAAAATAAGGCTCATACAATCATCTCTGACATTAATTTTACCTAACATATCACTGAGCCCACTCGATGTAATTCCAAAACAGGTACTTCAATGCTTTTGGACTAGATTGTGTCTAATTGCCCTCACAGGGTAAAATCAGTCAGTGTACTGCCTGATTGTATTAGCGACCACTCTTCTGTCTTCTGCATGTGGCGTAACAATTTTGTTGCCCCACTCCCCATAATTCAGGAATCCAGAAACATGTCATAGTTCAACATAAATGACTTTTTAATGTCAATTAGCAATGCTGATTGGAGCCCCCTTGTTCACCTCCCCACTATAGACCAGGCCCTGGACTACTTCATAGTTACCTTTAAAGACATTATCAACAAACATGCTCCCTTAACTAAGCACAGATCCAAGGGCATCAAAGCTCCTTGGCTTTCTACTGAAATCAGGTCCCTTATGAAGAAGCATGATGTGGCCTGGAAATCCTATAAACTCAGCCACCTACCCTCCGATTGGTTATTTTGCCATCAGCTGAGAAAGTGCAAAAACAGCATACAGGATGCTAAACATTCCTATTACCGCTCACTCCAAACTGATAACCTCAGCAAGCCCAAAGAATTCTGGAATCAGATTAATTCCTTAATCAAAGGTAAAACTACCCAATGTCCCAGCTTCATACTGTCCGGGGGCAATATCCTACAAGATCCTCCTTCTATTGCAGAAGGAATAAATCAGTTCTTCACCGACCTTGATAGGTATATGGCTCACCTCGCTCCCACCTCGGAGTGTTCCATCCCTACTCAGCCCCATGGCTCCCTCGGCCACCACCCTCCCTTCCACCTAAAATTCACTACAACAAGTGAAGTTCGCAAGTTATTATCTAATCTCAAGGCAGAGAGCTCTCCCGGATATGACACTTTAGAACCCAAGTTCCTCAAACCTGGGGCAGCAGCCCTTGCTACACCTGTATGTGAGCTTCTAAATAGGTCTTTCCTCTCTGGAGTGGTGCCAAGTCTATGGAAAGTGGCTGTTGTGGTTCCTCTCCAAAACGGTGGTACACACACCATTGAAAACTATAGGCCTATCTCTATTTTATGCCCCCGGCTAAGATTCAAGACAGGATTTTGTATAACCAGTTGCAATCCTACCTAGACATGCATCAGCTTCTCACAGATTGTCAACCTGGCTTTAGAAAGGGACATAGTACTTCCATAAGCCTGTCAAAGTATCTGCTGACATCCTCAAAGCTAGTGACGAAGGCCTAGTGATTGGTGCTGTGTTCGTTGACTTGACTAAGGCCTTCGATCTTGTCAACCATCACCTCCTGCTTGTTAAACTGCAATAACTTGGCCTCGACTGCCTAGCACTCATGTGGTTTAAGGACTATTATCAGTAGATCGCAAAGGGTAAAATGGTCAGGTTCTCACTCATCCCTTGGACCCATTTTACATGGTATGCCTCAGGGATCAATCCTTGGTCTGATATTATTCTTGCTCTTCATTAATGAGCTCCCAAACTTCTGTGGTGGTACGTCTGTGCAACTCTACGCTGATGACGCAATCTTATACAGTTCGTCTAACAACATGGACTGACTTAACCAAAGCCTTAATCCTGACTTCAATGAGCTCGAAATATGGTTCTCAGATAACCACCTAATTCTGAATATGAAAAAAACAAAAGCGATGTTATTCCACAACCCCTCCCCTAAACTATTCATTCTGCTCCAAATCTGCTCACTGTCTGGTGACATCATAGGAGTCAAAACTTTTAAATATCTCGGGTTGCACCTTGATGCCTCCTTTTCATTAGACTCTCATGTAGTACAGCTTACTATAACAATAAACCAGCTGGCCTGGTGGTGCTGAGGGTTGAGGCACTGGACGGCACCCCTCACATCATGCCGATGACCCGAGTTTGGGAACAAGCCCGGGCCGTCAGGGGTCGGCAGGGGAGGACTTTGATTGAGCATCCACAGACTGCTCTCCTGGTCCTGGGGTGGGTTGGGGAATCTCACCACGCTGTAGCAGCCTCTGGGGACGCTCGGGGGCACTACTAGTGCTGGTGATAATGGAAGGGGAACGCGGTGGACGTCAGCATGTTGTGCCCAGACGTCATTGCACGTCCACGTTCCAAGGGACCAAATGGAGGAAAAATGGCTGGGCATGACCGTGCAGCTTGATGGCCATGCTCCGAGCCACCTGGAGGACTTTGGTGGAGTCCTGTCGGGGAGGGTCCGGGGTTGTCCTGGCTGGCTGAGGCAGAGGGGGAGCCCTCCAGCGGGATGGCAAGATGGCCATCCCGGATCCTCCTGGGTGCAGTTTGAGCTACCCAGTTCTCCGGGCAGGTAGAGCCGACGGCTGGATGCCCCAAAAAAGTATTACATGATAAAAAAAAAAACTAAAACAATAAACCAGAAGCTAGGTCTTTTATACTGTCTCTGTTCCCTATTATCCACTACCGCCTGTCAAAAAATTGCATCCACAGCCCTTCTCCCTATATTGTTCTATGGTGTCCCACTCTTACTCTCCACTCAACCCTCAGCCCCCATGCTGAACTGCGTCAGTTGGTTAGAGTTCCACACACTCTGCTTTGTATTCAAACTAGTTAACTTATTTAATCCCTCTTGACTGAGGGGAATCGTTTATCGCAAAGCATTTTCTCGCCCACTCAGATCTACCTTTCTTCCCTTATTAGCGATCCAGAAACTGCACCGACTTTCGGGTAAGCGCTCCTTTGCTTTCTCGGCCACCTCTGCCTGGAATTCACTCCTGCCTGCCTTACTCACCTGCACTACCCTATCACTTTTCAAAAAAGAGCTTACCTCTTATCTACTTAAACCTCCCCTCTGCACTTGCTTTAACTAATCTCTACACTCTCTGTACCACCTGATGCTTAGCATACATCATGTGCGTACATGTCTTGTATATGACAACACAATATTGCAAAATGGTACCATCACAGTAAATGTAAATAATTACTTTGGGCCACAGAAATGGAAGCGAATTTGCACAATCTCAGACTTATCTGACAGCGACTCCTGAAAGGTCAGTAGATAATTATTAATCTGAACCTCTCACCCTCTCATGGCTTAGAAACTTTTAGCTGCCTGTTTAATTGGTACTGAGTAAATACCTGACTTTTTTTTTTACTCCCCTCTCCTCGCAGCTATCCCCTCTTCAGGAGACACCTCTCTGCCTTTTCAGCCCTAAATCACCTACCTGGTGACCGGTGCAGTCCATCCCCCAGGGAGCCATAGTTATACCCCCCAGGCGGGTACGGGGTGGGGGCCCTTACACCCCGATGCGTCTATATTTCGTCGGGATGCTGTCCCTGGGCCAGTAGGGACATTGAAGGTCGGGGCCTGGTGCTCCATCTACTGGGAGGCTGCACGGTTCTTTTCCCATGTTCTCTCGGTGTGCCATGTCCCCGGACGTCAAGGTGCTGAAGTGCCGACGTCTGGCACATCGCCCCTCTGCTAAGCATCGGGCTTGCTCTCCACCCGGGGCCAGACAAGAGCCGAGCTTTGGTTCCCCCCTCCCCCCGGAGAGGATGAGCAGTCCCTAGGATGCTCAAGTCCTCTCCCCCTGGCCGGGCCTCCAGCTTCCCGGGCCCGTTCCCGAACCCGGGTCGCTGGCGTCGCAAGCGGAAATCCAACCGCTGCGCTGGTGGGCCGGCTTAATACCTGACTTCTTAATGCCTTTTTGTTGTCTTTACTCCTCTCCTGTCCCATCTTATCACAGGCAATCTCCGTGAGTCAAAACATCTGCACAGTGATGACGCAGTCTAGCAAATGCTGCACAGCAACTCTGCTTGGTCGTCCTCTGTCACATGTTTACCTGTCGCAAAATAACAGAACTGATCCCCCTCCCATAGCTTATTGTTTTCGTGAGAGTGTGTCTTTTTCTTTGTTAAATATACTGAATACTTGTAAACAGTATATTTTTTCAGTAAATAAATATTGATTTTTTCGACAAATGAAACCTATTATCTCGTTGTGATCCTAATAAGGTAAGAGGCTCTTTATTTTTATTCAGAGTGCTGCCTGTGCTTGATAATCTGCCAAAACCCGATGCCCATACACTATAAAAGACAATGTATGGACATCAGTGGTCAACCACATTATGCTAGTGCCTTGTGGTTACCAGTCCATGGCAACTGCGCTCACGAGGTTAACTAAAGTTGCCAAGGTAGCCACTCGGCACTAGCATAGTGTAGTTAACCACCGATGCCCATACATTATCCTCTATGTAATTAGCATTTTGTACTTTACTATGTATTATTGTTGCTTTTAGAACTATTGTGGTGTATGTATTCTTTTTTTCCATATGTACTAGAAGTTATACTAGGACAATTTAAGATGCACAGAAGGCTATTTGCCCATTAGAGTACATCCCCCTCAAGGAGGATTTAATTGTTCCCCAAAGTTGGTAGCAGGAAACTGTCCAAATTCTGTTTAAAGAGACTGAAGGACTCTGCTTCAGCTATGTCTTTAGGCAATGAGTTCCACAATTATGTTATTCTCTGTGGGCCTGATTCTAGAATAGTTATGTGTGGCATAACTGCACTTGCGCCAAAAAGAATGGTGCAAGTAGCAAGTTATGCCAGCAGTTGCAACGTGCAGTATTCTACAAAGTGGCCGGCGACATGCCGCAGGCCACTTGCGCCAAAGTGTAGTTACGCCCGAAGTTATGCCCTAAACCCCCTGCGACATGGCGCTAGAGGGTTTATGGCAGCAGTTGCACCCTATTCCAGTAGGGCAGCAACAAAGTCTCCAATGTCGGAATTCTACAAGAACTACTGGAAGAGAACCGTCCACGTAAGCATTTAGCTGGTGTAACTGTACATACGCCCTCCGGAGGTTCTGTAGACACGTCAGCAGTCCAGCAGCAATCCATGTGCCCTCCCCCCCATGCCCAGAATACCCCTGTAGGTACCCCGCAGGATAGCTCTCATCATGGCCCTCAATCCCCAGTACAGGACATGCCCCGCAGGGCAGCACACAGCCCCTGCCCCCTGAACCCCCGAACAGTAGAAGCCCCACAGGGCTGCCCACACACCCCATGCCCCCAAATCCCACCGCTTAATGGTCCCTACAGGGCAGCGCTGTCAACCCCCTACCTGTGCCCAGACTCCGAGACACTGCCGCAATCAGTAATACCGCTCAACCCTGGTAGTCTAGTGGCTCCCCACCCAGCTGTGCATTCTACCCAACACCCCCCAGCCGGCAACTGGCACAGCCCACCTGTCACCTCCATAGCCAGCCGCTGACTGAGTTCAGTAGAAGCATTTACTGTATAGCCGCTCAGCAAATTAATTTCTGAGTGTCTATACAGTAAACACTCTTACTGAACACAGTCAGCAGCTGGCCGTGGAGGTGGGCTGTGCCAGTCACCGGCTGGGGAGTGGGGGTGCTGGGTGAATGGCACAGCTGGGTGGTGGGGTGGGGGGCCATTAGACTACCAGGTACAGGTATCCAGAAGCGTTGCACACACATTGGACTGTGTGTACTGTACATACTGTACAGTACAGCAGTTGCATGGGAATTGGAATTGGTGTTGGGGGACCCTTGGTGGCACAACAGTGGGTGGGTGGGTGGCCTCTTGCTCTGCGGGGCTCTGCTGGGGATTGGGTATGGGGGGCACTTGCGCCATGTGGTATTGCGGTTGCAGCTTGCGACATCCTCGCCAGGTACACCCTCTGTTCAGCATACCTGGCTGTATGTCGCAAGTTGCAGAACTTACGCGCGGGGACCCTGCCCCTTCTAGAATAGGGCTCAGGGTCCATGTCACAACTGCGATTGGTGCAAGTCACCTTTGGTGGTGACTTGAGCCAACCTTCTAGAATCAGGCCCTGTGTATAGAAGTTATGTCTTAGTGATCTCTGGGGTCAGTTAGCTTCAGTTGATAGTTATGTCCTCTCAAAGAGTAATCTCTATGATTTATGGACAGCACTTTATCAATCAATCTTTATTTAACCAGGTGAACATCATTGAGAAGAACTCATTTACAAGATGGGCCTGGACATTCACATATATGAGTACAAGGCAGAAATATATACAGTGTTACAACGCTTAGGAGTACATACAGTATAGTAATTCAAGAATAATCAATGGGAGAGTGCACATATCTTTAGGAATAATAGAACACATATTAAGAAGCAACAAACCTACTTACAATAGCTGCAACAGGAAACCTATGGCAGCAGGATAGGGTCAGGAGGAGACATATAAAGAGCCAAGAGGCAATGGCAGAGGGCAGGGAGCAGCCAGGGGATGAGGAAGGGAGGTGAGAGGGGTGCATTTGGGAAGGGAGTATCATAGCATAAGGAGAAATCAAGGTAATGCTATGATGTATAGTGAAGCAGGGCACAGAACAGACTCAAAGGAGAGAAGCTTAAGTAGTGAATTCCTAATCCTACGATAGGTATGGAAAAAGTGCCATTAGCGGAAGCAACTACTTTATGCTCTTTCCTCCATTCCCCCCCCCCCCGAGAGTCTCGGGACCCTGGCAGACATGGCACTGCGTGCACGTGGGGGTGCTCGTGCACTCTGGGTACCGGCTTGGCCATTTCCATCCCACCCCTGGCTATCGCTGGGCCCCCCATAGCCCGAACTGACACCTGTCCTCCACCAGGTGGCAGCCAAAGGCTGGGGAAACCCCTTATCCCTCCCCAGGAGAGGAGAGATGCTTCACAGCAACTCAGTCCTGCTCCTTGTACCCCCCCCACTGCCGACCCCCGACAACCTGGGCTCATTCCCAAACCCAGGTCACCGGTGTGGCGCGAGGTGTGGCATCCAGCGCCTCAATCCTCAGTGCCACCGGGCCAGCTGGTGTATGTATTGTTGTATTTTTTTGTATAATGTACTACTGCTGTTTTAAGAATCCTATGGCAACCTTCCTCCCCCAACCCTCCCCCAGGTCACAGCTGGAAATGAGTCTTCGAGGCTCTGCTTGTTTACCTGGCAAAATATGTTTTAATTAATTAATTGATGCTACCTTTTTTAGCTTTTTGGTGTTACTTTTAAGGGTTCTATGTGATAATGGCGAGCGCTAAATGGCAACCCATATTATCGCGACATCAGGGCGGCGAAAACAATTTTGCCACCCTGACATCCTTGCCGCATAGAGGAATGGCGCGGGGACTCAGTTCTTTTGCTTTCTGTGGGGGCTGCACTCTTCCACAACCCTCCTCATACCACCTTTACTAAAGGATTCTCAACTCCAGGGGAGTGCATGTTGGGGGTTGAAAGCAAAACATAAGTTTCCGGCCGGTGCAACAAAATGCAGTAGCGCCTGGACCCAGACCGAACTCCCCATGTACCGCAAGCGAGGCCAACCCCTGACACCACGAAGCAGCTTGGCAGCCAACCACAGCGCCACCCCCTACATCCCCTCCGCCTCCTCCCAGCCCATGCTCGCTGTACTAGCTCCCCCCCGCGCGTGTGTACGTATAGCGACATCCTGTCTCTGCAATCGCCCACTCCACCACATCCGGTTGCCCTACTCCCCCTTGCCATTCGGGCTTTTGCCCCCATTGCTTTGCCATTTCAGACGACACCTTAATTCAAGCGCCGATGTCACAGGCTACCCTTTTAAGAAAATATGATCTTCTAATAACAGAAACTACATATATAGACACAATGGCTATTTTTTCACATGTCAGGTGTTTACAGCTTAATTACATGGAATGTTAGAGGCTTAAATTAGAAAGTTAAGAGATACAAATGCAGTTTCCCAGTGCCCAGGGGCCCTTCAAAGAAACCAGTGAGACCCCCGGTACATAGAGAGGAGCACAGTAGATGTTCAGGGATGCCTCATAGAACCAGGGGGCAGGTGTAGGTGTCCAAGGGACAGATAGGGGGACAGTAGTGTATTAGGAACCCCTACAGGAGTCAGAGGGGACAGTACTAGGCACCCAGGGACCCCCCATGTACAGCCAGAGGGGAAGGAAATTGTTGGTTTTGGGGATGATGCCCACTGTAAGCCCCAGCATGACCCTGCATCCCCCCAAGACAGTCAACACGACCCCACTTGCTAGTAATCCCTTCCTGCAGCCAGGCAAAACCGCTGTAAGAGCACCAGTAATTCCCCACCAGCTTCACCCCAGTAGTCTGCTGCACACCAGACACCCCCCCATGTCCCAGCATGGCCCAAGTTAACCTCCCCTGCAGTCCCCTTGAGTGGACAGTATAACCCCCCCCCCGTTCCCTGCACCAAAAGTCCAAACCAGGGCTATTGTTAAACTCTTTTTTCTCTCTGCTGCCTGCTCACTCAGAATCCTCCCACCCACCCACCAGCAGACAGTGTGCTAAGAGGGCATAGCACGCTGAGGCCTCAGTCCGAGCCCTGCATGCAGCTGAAGTTATAAATTGAGAGGTGTTTGTAGCTCACACTCAGGGTTCGTAAACAGAACCCTGAGCCATTGATGAAACTTCAGCACAACTGTTAGGGAGTCTTAAAAAGTCCAGTGAGGGAGACAAATGCAGGAGCAATGGTACTCTGACAGCTTACCTGAAAGAGGATGAAGTTGGTTTGTTGGATCCAGGTTTGGTCCTTCTCCTCTGGTCAGAAATTCCTGTGGCAGCAGTTGAGTTGCAACGGTGAGAAGTCCAGCAGTCCTCTTCAGTAGCAGTATTCTTTCACGAATCCTCCCTCCCAATGTGGCTACATCAGTGAGGCAGCCAGGCCTCCCGGTCCCTCTCCTTCCCCTTCTCTGGCAGCTGCAACCCCAGGGGTGGTGACCCCACCATATCCCAGCAGAAAACTGGCAGCAGTGGTAAGTGGGCAGTGGCATAATCAGTCAGTGCCGACCGCCGTCTTGAGGAGAGAATATTTTTATTTATTTAAAATAATAAACAACACCACTTGGTGTTAGTAATAGTGACTAAGGTCACATGGGTGGACACCCTCAACTCAGGACCACCCATAGAGGCAGTGCAGAGACTCCACCAATGCAGTGTGGACCAGCCAATGCTCAATTCAGGGACCGCCCATGTGATGGGAATAGCGGAGCTCCATAGGACCAAATACTTGTGGGGTGGGCTACAAAAAGCCCAGAACTGCCCATGGGGTGTGACTACTCCAAGACTCTATATGAGTCAGTACTACTTACCCAAGGAATCCATCAGTATATATTCACATACAGCAATCAATTCACTGGATTGAGTTGCCTCGGAGCTGGAACTTATGCTAATTATGGAATTTAGAATTAGAATCAAGTTCAGACTCTTCACTGTAGTCATCCTCGCCCCCTAATTGCCTTTCTTTAGATTTGTTTCTGTGCTGAAGAGAGCAGTCACCCCAAAGTACAGCTCCACTCTTCTGGCCTACAGAACAGTTTTATGATTTTATTTATTGTTGGTTAATGTATTTTAGTTATCCCTTGATACTCTGCATTAGTTAAGGTGTTATTTTTATTTACTTTATAATTTTGCTGTTTCTCCAGTTTCTGATTGGTTCCCAGGAACCAGAGAAGGCCGCAGGTCAGTGTGGTTCCAGCCTTTGGGGAACTACTTATTATCCTATAAAAACTTTTATATATTTCTGTAATTTCTAACCCCAGGAATCCCTCACTAACATGTGCACAAAGCATCATCATCTGCCTTGAGAGTGATGCTCTGGGAGAGAGAACTCTATGCGAATGATGGAACTTTAGAATAGAAGTTCAAACTCTGCAGTGCGGTCACGCTTTCCCTAGCTCTCCAATGGCAGATTTATTTCTCTGCTGAAGAGAGCAGTCATCCCAAAAAGAGCTCTGGTATTCTGATCTCCAGAAACATTTATTTTTAGTGTGTTGTTATGTTTTAGGTAATGTGCAGGTAACTGTGTTAGTTTAGGGTTCTGCGTAATTTTGTATCAATTTTAAATGGCTTTCCAGTTCCGATTGGTTTCAAGAAACCAGAGAGGAATATAGTATAGCACTGTTCCTGCCGTTAGGGAACCGTATTGTTTGTTAGTTTTTTGCCAATTTTGAGGAAAAA
This sequence comes from Neoceratodus forsteri, assembly GCA_016271365.2. NCBI lineage: Eukaryota > Metazoa > Chordata > Ceratodontiformes > Ceratodontidae > Neoceratodus > Neoceratodus forsteri. The sequence continues at coordinate 170,965,124 of CM057449.1, read as the reverse complement.
TTTTGCTAGAAATTGCATTACTTTTAAAACACAGCAGTTTTGTTTCTTCATTCCAGCACAGTTCCCACCGAGAGGGAAATGGACCATTTTTCACACAGATTTTATAAATAACCACTCTAATTTCACCACATTAGTGGCTTTTCATCTCAAAAACAATAAAAAAAAACATGTGCACTCATATCAGTCCATGCTGTTCAGGCAAAGATATTATATTAACACAGAGCCGTCAAGTAATTTTAAGGGTCAAGTAATTTTTTTATGCAGCAAACATGCCGGCACCACGACTTCATAGAGTAGAAACACAGAAACATAGAAGTTGACGGCAGATAAGGACCGCCAGGCCCATCCAGTCTGCCCATTTCTTCCGTATGAATGTGCCATCGGCCTTTGCTCTGCAAATGGCCTATCTATTCATACTCATCTGTATTGCTCCCTTATGCCTATCCCATGCCTGTCTGAAGCCCTGCACTATATTCATATCCACCACTTCCTGAGGTAGGCCGTTCCATGCATCCACCACCCTTTCTATGAAAAATAACATCCTCACATTACACCTTAATCGGCCTCCCTCTAATCTCATGCTGTGTCCTCTTGTCCTGCTATTTTTCTTATATTGAAACATGTTAGATTCTTTCACCTTGTTAATGCCTTTAAGGTGTTTGAATCTTTCAAGCATATCACCTCTCTCCCTCCTTTGCTCTAGGGTATACATATTGAGCTCAGTTAATCTGTCCTCATATGTTTTCTGATGCAGTCCCTGCACCATTTTGGTTGCCCTTCTCTGGACTGCCTCAATTTGGTTAATGTCCTTGTGAAGGTGTGGCCTCCAGTACTGCACACAGTACTCCAGATGAGGCCTAACCAGTGTCTTGTAAAGAGGGATTATTACCCCTCTTCCAACTTGTGATACCCCTTCTAATACACCCCAACATCCCTCTAGCCTTACCTACTGCTTTAGTGGTCTGCTTGGATGATTTCAGGTCATCGGTGATGATGACGCCCAAGTCTCTTTCTTCCCTTGTGACTGCCAGCAACTCCCCTCCCAGCCTATAGATGGCTTCAGGGTTTCTCTTCTGGTGGCTCTTCTTTTATTTTGTTATAGCAGTTTTTCATCTCATTAACTTGGTTCCCAGTAAAAGTAATCAGAATTTAAAAGCTTTTTCTCCTGAGAATTGGTTTTGGCTCAAAGGTTCTGATAGAGTGATTTGTATGGGAGTGCAAGATTTTGCTGTGGAGGTGGCGAGTGCATGATTTTGCTGTGGATTTTTGTTATCTTTATCCGTGCACCCCAACCCTGTGTAAACCTCTTCACTTGCAAATTTATTTGTGTGGGAACCTAGTTTTTTATCCAGGTCTTCGGTGTTTGGCATGACTTACAGACACAGGAAAAAAAAAACAGGACCAACAGGCTTTAAAAGTGTAGAAATTGCTTCCAGCTCCTGACAACGGCAGACTGCCATGAGCTATGTTTAAGGTGCCTGGGTCCAGATCACAATTTTACCAACTGTGAACTCTGTATATTGTTCTGCCCTAAAACCCAAAAGAAAAGGACTAAAAAAGAGAATTCAATTCAATTCAATTCAATTTTATTTATAAAGCGCCTTTCAAAATCAAGGCGCTGTACAAATTTTTAAAATAATAAAATCACAACATTTAAAAGACAGCCACAACTAGCAGAGATACGCTAATCCAAAAAGATATGTTTTTAAAGCAACTTTAAAATGTTCAACGGTTGGACATTCTCTCAACCAACGAGGTAGAGAATTCCACAGGGTCGGTGATGAAAAAGCAAAGGCACGAGATCCTGATGACTTCAATCGAACCCTGGGGATCTCCAGCAATCCCTCGTTGGCTGAACGGAGAGGGCAGAGGGGACAATAGGGAATCAGAAGATCTTTCAGGTAACCGGGTCCCTGGTCATGTAGGGCTTTAAAGGTTAGTAAACCAACCTTAAAGGTGATCCACCACCAAACCGGCAGCCAGTGCAGTTCGCGGAGCACAGGCGTAATATGACTGGTTCTAGAAGTCCCAGTCAAAAGCCTGGCTGCCACGTTCTGCACCAGCTGGAGGCGGCGGATATCAACCCCTGGTAGCCCTAGGTAGAGGGAGTTGCAGTAGTCAAGACGGGTAGCGACAAAGGCGTGGACCAATGTTGGAAGGTCATCCGGGGGAATCAGATGTTTCACCCGGGCAATATTCCTCAGATGGTAAAAAGAGGACTTGACGACAGCTGACACCTGAGATTTCAGGGTTAAACCATCATCAAAGATAACGCCAGGTTTCGCACCTGTTTAGAGGTAGAGAGTGGTACGCCACCAAGTAATAAACCTGATGGTTGCCCAACACCCACACCCATCCCAGACGACCTGGATCCACAACCAGCACCTCAGTCTTATCCGGATTGAGTCTCAACCAGCTCGAACTCATCCACAGTCTGATCTCATCAAGGCAACTATTAAATACAGAGAGTGCATCACCTTGACTGGGGAGAAAGGACAGATACAGTTGAGTATCATCTGCATAGCAGTGAAAACCCAAACTGTATCGCCTAATGATTTCTCCTAATGGCAGCATATACACTGCAAACAACATGGGAGCTAAGATGGAGCCCTGTGGTACCCCACAAGGCAGGAAGTGAGTGTCAGAGGAATAAATTCCGGTGACAACTCTCTGAAACCTGCCCGTGAGGTAAGAACGAAACCACTTGAGGACTGTACCAGACAGTCTGCAAAAGACCCGCAGGCGATCCAATAGCACTCCATGGTCTACAGTGTCAAATGCAGCAGACAGATCGAGAAGGACCAGAATGGTACATGCCTTTCGATCTCTGGCCATCAGGAGGTCACTCAATACCCAGACAAGGGCAGTCTCTGTACTATGTCTTTTCCTGAAACCAGACTGGAGAGTATCGTAGACATTGTGAGATATAAGGTGATCATCCAATTGTAACGCAACTGCCTTTTCAATCACCTTACCAACAAATGGCAGGTTAGAGATAGGCCGGTAGTTAGCAAGACAATCTGGGTCCAAGGAGGATTTTTTAAGGAGTGGTCGAACTACCGCCTCCTTAAGGGGGTCAGGAAAGACCCCCCCCTCTCCAAGGACATCCAGACAATGTCTGCAAGGATTGGGTAGATAACTTCTATGCAACTTACTAAAAGTGGTGTAGGACCCGGATCCAAACTACAACTAGTTGGTCGCATTGTTTGGATGATCTTCACAATGTCCCCAAATTCCGGCGGTGAAAATCTAACCAGACAGACTGAGGGCAGGCCACTTCCAATCGACCACCGCAGTCCCCCATAGGAGGGATCGGACCGATGCCAGACCTAATGCCAGCAACCTTATCCGCAAAGAACCGAGCAAACTCCTCACATCTTAACTGAGAAAACACTTCTCTAGGCTGAAGACAGACTGGATTGCACAGTCTGTCCACAGTCCGGAAAAGCTGAGCCAGTCGATTATGTGCGGCAGAAATCTCTCTGGACAGGAATTCTGCCTTCTTACGATTGATTTCTGACTGATAGCTGTCATAGTGAGCCATCAGTCTAAGCCTGTCGGCATCAAGGCCTGACTTCCGACAGACTCTCTCCAGCCTTCGGCCTACCCGCTTTAACTCTTTCAAGGAGCCGTCAAACCATGGACTTCTTGAACAAAGAGTGAGAGGCCGAACACGAACAGGAGCAATTTTGTCCAGAGCATCTCCCACAACCTTATTATAGGCCAATACAAGATCATCTGGACTCATGCATTCCCCGATAAACTCAATAGATCCAGCACCGCCATCAGGTCATTGGGGTTAACACCCCTTAAAGGGCGGTACTGAACCATCTCTGTAGGGGCAGACCTATTAGAGGGGGCCCTAAAGCTGAACCTTATGGTGTAATGGTCAGACCAACTGACTGGTTCCACCCCCAAATCAGTGATCTCCATACCCAAGAGAAACACCAGATCCAATGAATGACCACCTATATGGGTAGAGGCGGTAACAACCTGTGTCAGGCCCAGCGTATTCATCAGCTGGAGGAGATTTTGCAACTGAGAGAATTCATCATCAACCCAGGCATTGAAGTCGCCCAGAAGTATCAGTCTGGGAAACCTCAATACCAGGTCGACGATGAAGTCTGCAATCTCCTGCAGGAATTCTCCACCGTCACCTGGTGGACGGTAGACGAGGAGACTCCCACAACCTGCACCCTCACCCAAGATATATTCAAAGGAGCTGGTGCTTCCCAATGGTACATCCACAAGGCCCAGCTCAGATTTAAACATAATAGCCACACCCCCGGCCCTATGATCCAACCTTGGATGGTGTATCACCAAGAACCCGGCTGGAGTTACCGAGGCCAATATAGGGCCCGGATTTTCATCAAGCCAGGTCTCGGTGATGCAAGTCAGATCAGATGAACTAACAAGATCAGCAATAATAGCTGTCTTGTTCTTAATTGATCTGGCATTGCATAACACCGCCAAGGCAGGATGAGTTGTCGGGGAAGACCTCGGCGCGAACCTCTACCCTGACCCCATTTCACCCCAGGGCGTCTTCTGAACCCTAGAACCCCAATCCGCCCTCCCCCCTCCTGTCCCCCACCAGGCCCAGCTCTCCACCTTCATCTACGTCTCCTCAGGATGCCCAATGCACGGCACCTAAAATAGGTGTCAGATGACAATAATGGGCACTCAAAGGGACGTAATTCCCTGAGCCTCGTTGGGGAATAATGTCCAACCGACATTAAATAAAAACAGACAAATAAACCTAAAAATAAAAACCTAAAAGAAGAGTTTGTAGTTTCACAGTCTGCCTCCATGTCACCAAAATATAAAAGCTCTAAGGGAGTTCTTAATGATGGTGGAAAGCACACATTAGAGGGTTCGTCTTCTGAAATACAGCAACAGTCCCCGTCAAAGGGACAGAGGGAAAACATAAAGCTGCTCAGCCATCAGATAAGTATGGTGAAGATACCAGGGTTCAGAAATGGGGAACCCTGAGTCCAGTGATGGCAAAAATACAAATAAAAGAACCTCAGAGCAGGCACCAGAAACAGTGTCTGCCTAGAAAAAAAAAAGAATATCTTTACAACTCTTCCTGGAAAAAGATAAATGCCCTCAACAGAGAACATACTAAAAATATTACTTTTTTTTTTCAGGCCTTCCAGGTCATGGGAAATTTTCTGAACATGCCTGCCCCCCCCCCAGGCTCAGGCTCTCTAGCCAACCCCTCATGGAGGAGGAAATGTATTACGAAGAGTAAGATAAAAGTGAACCTACTGAACCAGATGGCTTACCTGAGCAGGAACTGGACTCCCCTCAAAGGCCTGTAGAGGATTATTCATCTGTTTCCTCTTTTGCTGGCAGATAGCGAACACTCTCAACATTCTACTTCAGGAAACAGAGGAGAATGAGGAGGAAGTAGAATTCATGGATATGATGGGATTAGCTCCTACAAGGAGGTTGCTGGTCCCCATACACAAATCATTACAAAAAGCCACTTTAAATATTATGTCTGCACCTACTTCAGCAGCAGCCAATAGATAAAAAAGATTTAAAAAAGTATGAAGCGGACAGACAGATGGGGGATTAGAATACCTGTATGCCAACCCTGATTATCAAGGTGTAGTCCAAGCAGCTGCCTGCGAGAGGGCTAAGGTCCCTTTCTCTGTATAGTCCCCTGAGAAAGACTCAAGAAAAGCAGATACAATGGCCAAAAAGGTTTATATATATCAGCTTAACTGCTCATCAGGAAAGCAGCTTACTCAGCTCAAGTAGCCCAGTACCAGAAGGCACTGTGTAATACAGTTGTGGCACTAGCTGATAAGGCCGATGGTGAACTGGCACAGGATCTGACTGCCACAGCAAAGTCAGCCCTAGGTGCCAGCAAATACTACTTCCACATGGCTGTGGACACTATCTGTCTTAGAGGCATAGGTCAAGAAGCATAAGCATACCAGCAGACGTTATAAAATTCGCAAGTAGCATTTTATTATGATCAGTAGCAATAAAATTGTACAGGATAGCTCTTCATACAGGCAGTACAAACAAAGTTCTACATCTGAAACTACCTCTAAATCTCCATCTCTCTAAAACAAAAGCAATCTTAGACCTCGTACTCTCAAACGGGGGCAGTGAGAGGATCTCAGATCTAGAAGTGGGTTGCCATCTGGGGACAAGTGACCATCAAACAGTGTGGTTCACGTTAAACTCAGCTACAGAGTCAAGCCATACAAAAGTGAGGGTACTGGACTTTAGGAGGGCTGACTTTGGCAAGATGGGAGAGTGCCTCAGAAAAGCACTAGCAAACAGGCTAGAAGGAGGTGTGGAGCAACAACGGGGAATTATCAAAACTGCCATCACAGAGGCAACAAGCCTTTGTGTGAAGCAAATAAACAAATCAAAATGAAGAAAAAGCCACTATGGTTCTCAAAAGAGGTGGCTGTGAAAGTCAGGAAGAAAAGATAGCATTCCAGAAGTATAAGGAAACACAGAAGAAGCAGGACAGAGCTGTACCAGTTAAGGCAGAAGGAAGCAGGAGGGAAGTCAGAATAGCAAAGGCCCAAACTGAGGAAAGATAGCCAACTCAGTTAAGAAGGGGATAAAACCTTTTATAGGTACATCAGCGAGCATAGAAAGACAAAGGATGGATAGTGAGGCTGAATAGAATGAACGGTGGGTGGGCAGAGGGGACAGTGAAAAGCAGGAATACTGAGCGAATATTTCTGCTCAGTAGTCACAAAAGGAGGAGGGAGGAAGTGCCTAATCTAATTAGAAGCACTCTTGATAGCGGGTCGATCCCAGTCCTTTCACAGAAGAAAGGTTCTGCAAGAACTCCTAAAACTGAAGGTGGACAAAGCAATGGGTCCTGATGGAATTCACCCCAGAATTCTAAAAGAATTAAGGGAGGAACTAGTGAAACCACTGGCTACTCTTTTAATAAATCATGGGAGGATGGTGTGGTACCCGAGGACTGGAGGAAGGCGGATGTGATTCCCTTCACAAAGTGGGACCAAGACAGAGGCAGGAAACTACAGACCTGTCAGTCTGACCTCTGTGGTAGGGAAAGTGATGGAGTCACTTCTGAAGGAAAGAACAGTTGAGTACCTAGAGGCCAGTGGAGCACAGGACCCAAGGCAGCATGGGTTCTGCGGGAAGGTCATGTCAGAGAATCTAATAGATTTCTTTGATTGGGTGACCAAAGTAGTAGACCAGGGAGGGGCTGTAGACATGGCCTACCTAGACTTTAGCAAGGCATTTGACACAGTCCCACACAAAAGATTAATAGTCAAATTAACCAGCCTGGGAGTGGGACCCAGGGTGGTAGCCTGAAAAACATTGGCTGGACAACAGGACACAGAAGGTAATTGTAAATGGAGTCCACTCTGAAGAGAGGGGGTTACTAGTTGGGTACCGCAGGGTTCAGTATTGGGTCCAGTCCTTTTTAATGTCTTCATCAGTGACATTGCAGAGGGACTGGAAGGAAAAGTATGCCTTTTTGCAGATGACACAAAGATCTGCAACAGGGTTGATACACAAGGAGCCATGGAAAGGATGAAAGGGACTTGGCAAGGTTGGAGGAATGGTCAGAAGTATGGCAGCTAGGATTCAATGCAAAGAAGTGCAAAATAATGCACCTGGGAAACAAGAACCCAGGGGAAGAATACACAATGGGTGGGGAGGTAGTAACAACAACAAAAAAGGAAAAGGACCTGGGGGTAATCATATCAGATGACCTTAAGGTTAGCAAGCAATGTGAGAAGGCAGTAGGGAGGCTGGGGGTATACTGGGATGTATAGGGAGAGGCATCATCAGCAGAAAACAGGAAGTTGTTATCCCTCTGTACAGACAGTTGGTGAGACCCCATCTGGAGTACTGTGTCCAGTTCGGAGACCCCATCTCCGCAAGGACATAGACAGGATAGAGGCAGTCCAGAGGAGGGCAATTAAAATGGTGCAGGGTCTGCAAGAAAGCATAGGAGAGACTAAAGAGCTTAATATGTATACCCTTGAGGAAAGAAGGAGGGGGACATGATAGAAACTTTAAGTACCTCAGTGGAATCAGCAAAGTCCAAGAGGGTAGCATCTTTCAGAAAAGAGACTTGCAAGAACAAGGGGACACAATTTAAAGATAGAAGGAGGGCGGTTCAGGGCAATATGAGGAAGTATTATAGCAGAGGGCAGTGGATGCATGGAACAGCCTTCCTGAGGAGGTTGTGGGTCTAAAACTGTGGGAGAATTCAAAAATGCATGGGACAGACATAAGGCAATTCTTGTGGGGGGTAGGAAGAAATAGGCTGTTGGTTAACTAGGATCTGCGGCCTATCCTGTAGGTAGGGAAATGGGCAGACTAGATGGGCCTAGCGGTCCTTATCTGCCGTCAAAGTCTATGTTTCTATGTTTCTATTGCTCTCTTTTTATAAGATGCCTTTTCCTGGCAGTTTAAACTCTGCATTCTATTAGTGTAACTTAATCTCCTGTTTCTCACATAATATATCAGAACTTTGTCAGTTTCTTTCCTGTGACCAACCTGAAGAGTACACCTAGTCCCAACAGATGCAACAAAATAGAACATTCTGTCCCAAAACTGGTATCCTGATGACAATTTTGAAAACTAGACTGTGGAGGCCAAAATACATCGCAAGAGAAACCCTCTGTTTTCTAGATTATCTTTTCTAATAGCTTTCTGCAATCATTTCAATAATATAAGTACATATGTTTGCAAACCAAGGAATCCCTGTCTCACAAAAAGATTCACATCTATGTTGCTGACCACAGAGAAGCAAGGGGAGAAAGAAAGAACAGAAACAACAAGTGAAGGAAGGGAGATAACAGAGGGAAATTGTGGGACCATCAGAGTGGCCAATTCCTAGGTGCCATAAGGAAAATCTGATTGTGCAATCAGACAAACAAGACACAGACAAGTGGCAGACTAGGAAAGGACAAAGTAGATCCTTGCTTTTAACTCTCTGTGCATAACAAATGCGACAGATTCTACCCAACTGTGTCACACTAATGATACTGCTTCAAGGGTCTTACCTCATTCAGGGTCATTAAGGAGATGCTACTGGCTAAGTGCAACCATCCTGTCCCGGGACACTCAGACCAAGGCAATGGATTTTAAATTTGAAGAAAATTCACTTTTTGGTGACAAAAATGGAGGCATAAGAGAAAAAAAAAACAGATGAGTACAAAACTACTTACAAAAACAACACTGATAAAGAAAAGGTCTCCACTTTCTACAGGCCTTATAGTAGGGGAGGCAGGGGCAACTTTCCAAAAGTCTGTGCTCTATATGCCCCTTATGAGTACCAACCCCAAAAAGTTACTACGGGGGCAGAGGCAAGAGTGGCTTCAAGCATGCTGTGGCAGCACCAGCCCCCAAGCCTCGGTCAAAACAAAACCCCTGACAATTCTGCACAGGTTGCCCATTGTCAGTGGGGGAATGGTGGCCCGCTACTTCCAGGAATGGGTAAACACTACCACAGCTATGTGGGTCCTGGAGGTAGTGCGCCAGGGGTTATTCTTGCAGTTCAAAAAATTTCCCAAACTGCAGAGACGCAAACATTTTCCAGCTCACATTCCCACAGAAAGAATTCTGCTGGAATTGGAAGTAAACAAGCTGCTACAAGCAAAAGCAGTGGGGAAGGTCCCTGCCTCACTTTGGGACAAGAGCCTGTTTTCAGGGTACTTCCTGAGCCACAAGAAAAATGGGGAATGGTAACTCATTTTAAAGCTCAGATATCTGAACTAGCACATCATGAAAGAAAGGTTCAAGATGGTCTTACTGGGCAAAGTGATACCATCATTATAGTTAGGGCATTAGCTGGGGTCACTGGATCCGAAATATTCTTATTTTCACATTCCAGTCAGACCTACCAACAGAAAGCATCTTAGGTTCAGGCTAAAAAACTGCCAGTACCACTTTGTAGCCTCTCCCTTCAGCCTCACTTCAGCACCAAGGGTCTTTCCAAAGTACTTAGCCATGGTGGAAGCACACCTCAGAAGGTATAGTGTGGTGGGTTTTCCCTACCTGGACAATTTGCCAGTCTCAGGAAAATTAGAAAAAGAGATGAGGTGCTCTATGCAGCAGGTAAAAATCACCCTGGAAAAAATGAAGGTTCCTGATAAACCTGTAGAAGTTTCAAACAGAACCTAGTCAGGCAATGGACTTCATAGGTGCAGAACTGGACACCCTCCAGGGGAAAGCCGTCCTCCATCAGAGAAGTGTAGCAACTCTGCCACAGCAAAATCCTTCACAATGGGCCAGCCAAGACCATAAGGGATTTTCTACAGCTACTGGACCACAGGGCTGCACCTACAGCTGTGGTCTCATGAGCCATATTACAGATGAGGGACAGCTAGAGCCACTTAAGAGACCACTGGTCTCAAAGATGACACTCCTTATCCAAACTAGTGCCAGTAAAAAATAATTGGTACGGTCAGTAGAGTGGTAGAAGGAAGAGAGCAGCCTCAGAGAGGGCATTTTTTTCCCCCAGCAAGCCCCAACAAGTACCCTCACAACTGATTCTTCACTACTAGAGTGGGGCACTCATCTGCAGGACCTCACAGTAAGTGGCATCTGGAGCCCGCAGGAGACCGAGGAACACATCAGTCTCCAGAAACTCTGGGCATTATTTCTGGCAATGCAGTCCTTCTCCTCCCAGCTACAAGGCTAGTCTGTCCAGATCCTGTCCAGATCAGAACAGACAATACCACAACAATGTACTCCATAAATAAGCAGCGCAGTACAAGATCCTCAAGACAGTGCAGAGACAAAGGGGATGTGGGACCTGGCTTATAACCCAGATGCAAAGATCTCTGCAGTACAATTGCTAGGCAAAGACAATGCCCTGGTAGACATTCTAAGTAGAATCAGCCAGGGAAACCACAAATGGACTCTGAACCAGCAAGTTCTGGCCCTGTTTTTTTAGAAGATGGGGTACTCCAGAAATAGACCCTTTTGCATCCTGGGAGAACAAGTTTTGTTGCAGACCAGCATCCAAGGGCACAGTCCCAGAGGATGCCCTAGCCTTGAAAGTGATGGGGAGGTTTCTGTATGCCTTACCACCAATCCCACTTATTTAGAGAGTGCTACAAATGCTCAGGAGAGAGCCAGCAACAATAAGCCTATTAGCCCCAGACTGGGGCAGGCAGGCCTGGTACTCAGTGCTCCTGGCCCTGTTCAGCAAGAATCCAGTCAGCCTGCCACTGAGTTACAACCTGCTGATGCTATCTCAAGGTATGATAACATTCTCAGACCCCAGACATTGCACCTGAGGGCATGGTTCTTGAAGAGATAAAGTATTTGGGGCTGACTCTATCAGAGGAGGTCCTGAGGGCGCATAATGTTTCCAAGAAACCAGCAACCAGGAAAGCATACTCCTCTAACTGGAAGAGATTCTTATACTGATGCACTCCCAGAAATATAATCCAAATGCAGGCAGGGTTGCCTACGGTCCTGGACTACCTAGTACACTTGCAGTCCTTTTTAGGCCTAAGGCCATCAATACTAAAGGTACATCTAGCAGCAGTGTCGGCCTACACATCAGCAGGCAAGGGCAAGTCACTGGCCTCTAAACTTATTTTTAAAAGGGATTTTAATGGCCTCAGTCATCTATACCAACCTGTGAGGGACTCAACTCCACCATGGACCTGAACATCTAGCCTGCCCAGCTGATGGAGGCCCCCTTTGAGCCTATGGCTACTGTTGACTTAAAATATGTCACATGTCAAACCATTTTCCTGATTGCCATGACATCTGCTAAGAGGGTGAGTGAACTAACCCTGTGCACAGGACCAAACTACATAATCCTCAACATGAGCAAAGTAGTCCTTAGAACCAACAGGAAGTTTCTGGCTAAGGTGGTATCGTAATTCCACCTGAACCAATCAGTTGCCCTTCCATTACCCTACCTTGAGTACCCCAGCCCAGGTGAGCAGAAATTGCACAGCCAAGATCTGAAGTGAGTACTGGGCATCTACTTGTACCAGACACAAGATGTCAGGTCTCAGGGCACTCAGCTTTTTGTTACCTATGGCATTATGTGCAAAGGTAAACAAAACAAGAGGACTATCTCTCACTGAATGGTCTTTTGCATATCTTTCTGTTATGAAAAAAAAGCTTGGAAAATACCTGTCAGAGGAATACGGGTACATGCCACAACTCTGTGGCATCCACAAAGGGCAACCCACTATTGGACATGTTTACACTTCCTAACCCTGTCTCCCCTTCCAGAATCTGAAAAAAAGATTCACTCAAGAATCAGTTCCTTTCATTAAAGGATACTGGAGAAAAAAATTGTAAATCTTCATTTAAATTAAAAGTTTAAAGGTCATTGGCCAGATATTCAAACATTAGTGCCAGCACTAATGGGATTTGCACTACCTGGGTTTGCAGCTATATTCAGAGGCCCATGTATCGTGTCCTAAATCTGTTGCTGCCCAGGCATTAACTTAATGCTGCACCCATGCAAATGAGGGGGTCCCCTTCTGCATAGGAGCGCAGTGGCATATTCAAAGGTTTGCAACAGTGGTAAATGGCCCCCAAAGTGGTGCTGTTTACCGCCACTGAAAACTGCAACTTAACTGGGTGCTAAGCCTATGCCCCCACCCCACCGATGGCAGAGCAGCTGTACTGCAGCCCCTACTACCAATCGTTGCTCATGCTAGCAAGGTTGCAGTCCCTAGTGTCTAGCTGCACCCCCTACTGAACATCCATCCTGTGGTACGTGATCACATCCCTGCCTGTCCAGTGGCACCCCCATCCCCAAACACTCGCCCTGGATCTGTTGTACATATTCCTGGTGTCTAGTGGCACCTCCTACTCATGAATACCAGCCCTGCATTCATTGTACATATCCCTGGTGTGTTGTGGCACCACCTACCCCCCGCACACCGATCCTGTGATCATTGTACATATCACTGATGTCCAGTGGTACCCCTACACTTTGAGTACCCATCTCATATACTGTGAAATATCTCTGGTGTCTAGTGGCACCCCCAACCCCCAAACACCTGTTGCATGTACTGTAAAATATCCCTTGTGTCTAGCAGCACTCCCCCAATCCCTGAACATCTATCTCATGCACTGTACACTATCCCTGGTGTCTAGCGGCATCCCCTGAACACCCGACCTATGCATGCATGACACATTCCTGGTGTCCAGTTTAACCCCCGAACACTTGCCCCGTGTATGTACAATATATCCCTGCTGTCTAGTGGCACCCCCAGCCCCTCAGCACCTGTCCTGTGCAAGCATTACATATCCCTGATGTCTAACGGTACCCTCACCCCTGAACACCCATGTACAATGAGACGGAACACCTTTTGCGATGAACATCGTGGAGATAATGACAGACCTCTACACATAACGGAGCACAACTGAATGGTACAGTGAGGGAGCCCCCATTTCAGGAACATGTAGATGTCCCGGCAATGCAAGTCCTAACACAGCCAGTGGCCTGGATGACACAGGCCTGCCCATGTGCAGACACAGTAATGTTCACAGTCACAGACTGACAGGGGTTGCAAAGGCAGGGGCCCCAGGGAACCCAGGGCCACAACCATCTGTACACATATCTGAGGGTGTTACATCTTCTGTCATTGTACACCATTGACATCTATAGGTAGGTGCCTCCACCTAGACACGACACCACCACCACCACTACATGTAGCTGTGAGAGGTGCACTACCTCAACATGTCCAGCATACCACTGTACAAAGCATACATACAGTTCGGTGCTCACCCATGTCCCTTTCTAGGCCATTCCAGAAGACACCTACTTCTGTTCACCTGCAGTTCAGCTGTGGAAACTAGGTGATGCACTGTGCCCCTTTATATACTCCAGGCACAATTAGGCATGCTAATGTATGCATACCTGCCGATAATGAGATGCAGATGTGGGTGTTTGCCCATGGACTGTGAAACTGACTCATTTGCATAGCTCAGCTGAATATTGATGGTTTGCCCTGCGCGCTAATTTGGTTGCACTACTGTGTGCCGTTGCACTGGTGCGTGCGCTTGTGCAACATCAGTCTAGGGTGCAGCCATGATATCACATGTCGCATCTAACGCAATAACACAGTGTAGCCTTGCGTGCCATGCTGTCACGCAGTTTCAGTGCATAACCCTGTGCAGGGCTAAACGCACACACACACACACCACATGTGTGCCCAGTGCATGTGCTGCCCCATGCCTGGTGTGTGCTCCAGGTACAATCCCCCCGGAAGTATGCACTGCACTGTACAATACAACATTAGTGCAGCGCTACCACAGCAACATGCTGTGCAAAATGACAGGACACATCCAGATGGCCCAGAACCTGACAGAAATGTGGTGGGAGTACAAGGCATACACTTGCCAGTTTCCAGTCCAGTCACCACTCCCCCATCATCATGATGGCAGGGATTCACATGGTGGAGGATCTGAGGACCACAGGGGCCATCACTCTCAGTGGCCATGCACATGGGGTTTTTCCTTTTTTCTCCTGTGGTCCTGCCCTCCATCCCAGACTTCCAGCACAGCCTCTGGCAGCCTCGGATGCAGTAGCGCACACTGTGCATGGACCACACCCCATGAGGGAGCAAGCTCTCCAGTTCATCACGAGGGGCCGCAACTGCGCTGGGTCTGAGCCATCTCCCTCCCCAGCTGGCTCGTGCTCACATTGGGAGCTAGCCACCTGACCTGTGCAGACCCAGTCTTGCTGCCGAACCTTGGTCATTGGTGTGAAAGCTTGCCAGCTCTTTATTACTTATCAATGAGAATTTAGCTTTACCACCAAAGAATGCACTAGATTATCTAGTTACCAACACTAAATGTCATAAAGTAATACATAATTTGGTACTTGAGTCTAAGCCCAACCCAATCAAAAGTCTTAAAGATAAGTGGGAAGTAGAGTTAAATACCCATTACAGAATGGGATGAGGGCCACACTAATACATTGAGGGCATGTACAGACGCCAAAGAGACACTAGTGCAGTTGAAAACAGCATGTGTGTGGCACTGTTCTCTAGCTAAACTAATAGTTTCACCAATGACAATAAATATTGGAGATGCCTTTCAGGAAAGGATCCCATAACACATATCATTTGAACTTGTGATAAGGTGAAAGAATATTGGGAGGATATCTGACTGTCTTGCTGACTGGCTTGCAAAAGCATCCTGGGGTGTGATCTAAAGTATTCTGGTAAATTTATTATGTTAGGGATTACTACAGAACTAACAAATATCAATAGAGGACAACAGTTGTGGCTTCATGCTGCTCTTATCACAGGTTAAAATGTTCTATTAAGTTAATGATTAAGACATTGAAACAAACTGACCCCCCCATTCTTTCTCTGAACGGCTACAGGACATTTCCCAAAGAGCTAGCTATGAAAGACTAGTGCATATGAGTTGGAAAAGAATTGACAAATTCTGTGCATTATGGAATCCTTTTCTTACATCTACCTTTTGTAAGCTGCCACATAACTGAATAACACCCAGTGCCATTGACTCTTAGATGTACAATGTAGATGGAAATGAGACTTTGTTTATTATGGAAAGAACTGATTGCATTTAACAGAACTATAGAATAAGATAGGCATTACTCTGAGTTCATGAACTCTTTTTCTTTTCTGTAAATAGATTCTGTTTTACTTTTTTTCTACTGCTATGTTATGTATTCTGTGACCCATATGTCCCTTACTTGTATATTATCATTAACATTTTAATAAAGTTTTAATCAAAAATAGGAATTTCAGTATAATAAAGTGAAATTACATAATACAGATTACAACAAGATTAAGTATAAAAAAATGAGCTATCCACAAAATCGGTTGTTACAGCCGCATCAACTCCGGAGGCAGAAGTATGGGGTGCAGTCAGGTATTGGGAAACCAGAAGAGAGGGGAAGGGAAGGAGTTTCAGCTGATACCTGAGTGAGCCAGGAGAGGCAGTGAAGTGGTGGGAAGAGAGGAGCTGGTTCCAAAGTGATGCCCAGCAGAAGTGACATCTGGCTGAGACATAGTAGCTGGAAGAGATCAGCTAAGCCTAGGCCATCAGTGTCATAGCATGGGCTGAGGGAAGATATGTCCAATCCAACCCCGTGTACAGAACTGCTCCAGTGTATTGGAGATGCTGGAACAGAGTGAATACTGACTTTGGTTCATTCACCAGAATGTCCAACTGCTTGAAGATCTGTCTGGTGCAGAGCAGTGTGTAAACAATAGTCTCCTTCAACTGGGTTTCTGAAGCCAGTCGTCTTATGGGAAGACATAGATGCCTTCCCTTCTTCCCTTCTGAGGACAGCTGCAACTGCAGCAAAACATTTGGTAAAGACGTGTAGTACAGATTATATTGTATTTACTGTATGTAAACACCCCCTCCCCCCGCTACTTTGCACAGTAAGCTACCCCTCGGTACCCTGAACCGGGCACAAAAACTATTTAGGGACACTTTGGTACCATCCCTGGCTTTGGGAAGGTATACCAGGCTTGTTATTTCTAGAGGTCAGAAAGGGGTGGGGGTATACAAAAGCAAATACACAAATGACCAAAATAAACTCAGGTCCTGAGGAGAGAACACTTTACTTGGGCTGTGCTAGGTCTGTAGTTCTACAGGGGCACCCAGTAATTCCACACAGGAAGCAGTAACATGAATGTCCAAACCAGGTTGGGGTTCTAGAGTGTGGCTTTATTCCAAAAGGTGGTACACTAAATCAAAGGTGGACCCCCAAGGTTACACATTGTGGCACAAGGCAATGGCAGGACAACAGAAATCTACATCGGACAGAAACTCTACATATCCCATATGTCACATGACCTCAAATTCTCTTCAGCAGCAATGGCCTCAGCTGAACATACATTTTCTTCTAATGGCACTGGCCACAAATGAGCACACATTTCCCATATGGCATAGGACTTTAACACTTCAACAATGTGGCAGCTGGCCACAACAGAGCACAATGGTGCTCAAAATTAGGACAACCCAGACCAGGGGATAAACTTTCTCTTCAGGCATTGGCCACCATGTCCTGAATTACCAGGTGCCCTTATGGAACCTGTGGTGCTGAACTGGTCACTCCAGATGGGGTGTTGCCCACCTTTTGCTTCCACGTCCATACCCAGCCATTCTTTCAGAGTTACACCTCAACATTTCTGGTAGAACAGTTAGAAATATGCATCCTGGAATGACTTTCACATCCTGCATAAGATAACACTACTTCTGAGTATAGAACTAAAGTCCTGAACAATGTGCCAAGTCTTTCTGGGGACTCCACGATTGTCAGCCAACTTTAAAAACATGAGAACAGTCTCAACTTAGCACAGAACTGGTATAAATTTCCCTTTATCATAAAGAACACCCTAAAACAGGTACTTTCCTACTGGGAAGTACAAAGTCAGATTACTCACGGCTTAAAAAAAATAAAACAGGCAGCTTCAAAGTCCTGGATCAAAATAGGGGATTGCCCCCTTTGATCCATTCTGGCAGTCCTTTCCATCTCACTGGGGATGAAAAATCAGGAACTCCGGCTCTAGACAATGGTTTCTACCACTTCTCTTGGCAGGCAGATGTTTCTCAGCACTAGGGTGAGAAAATAGGCTCTCCTCACAGAGCCCACACTGCAGCTCTCACTCCTCCAACTGCTCACTACAGACTCTGGCTCAACACTAACCCAAGATTCTAAAACTCCCCACTCACAGCCAGCTGCCATGGCTTATGCTGCTGCAAAAGTTCTAAATGACATCATCTCTCTCTCTCTCTCTCTTCTCAGCTGAGACCACGTAAACAGAGAGTTCGTTTTTCAGTCTTGTTTGTGTCTGCTTTTAATTTATATTTATGGGATCTTGTATTATTACCATTGGTTTGTTTAACTAGACCAATTGTTTCTAGTAATGCTTCATTATGTACTGCTTTATATGTCAGACATACGTCACCTCTTAAATATCTGTAATGTATTGAATAAAGACCTAATTTTTTTAGTCGCTCTGAGTAATGAAGTTCCCTATAATTACTCATTCTTTTGGTAAATTTTCTTTGTATTCCTTCAATTTGTTTTTGACAACCTATTTTTTGAGGGGCCCCAAAGGGGGCACAATATTCCAAATTAGGTCTAATAAGGTTAGTATACAATGGCATCAAGATTTCAGGTTCTCTACTTTTTATATTTCTCAGTATGCATCCCATTAGTTTATTACTCTAATTGACCATACATCTGGTATCTTCCTTGAATTCAAGTTTATTAGAAACGAGTATACGAAGGTCTTTTTCACATTCTGTTTCATTTATAGCTAGATTATTGATTGTATATTGATACTGAAGATTTCTTTTTCCCAGGTGCATAACCTTGCATTTTGGTATATTAAACTGCATCCCATTATTATTTCTCCAGGATACTAAAGAGTTTAGTGCTGACTATAAATTGTTAATAATTCCTCCCAACTTACAGTCGTCAGCATGTTTAGTAATCCATCCATAAGCTGAAGACAACATGGATGCTATAGTAACGTTGAATAATGTTGGACCCAGGACAGAGCCCTGGGGAACTCCACTTGTGACTGTACCGCTGGTGGATTCGAAACCTCTTGTAGAAACACACTGAGTCCTATTTTCCAACCAGAATATTATCCAATTTATGGTACGAGGATATATTTTAAGATTAATTAAGTGGTCGACCAGTATTTTACGAGACATACCATGTAATGTCTCTCCAGGTCACCCCTGAAAAAGGGACCTTCGGGGCCCAGTGGGTCTACCCGGTCATCAAAATTTAATAAATAAATAAATGGTATCAAAAGCTTTAGCATAGTCTAAAAAGATGATATCAACAGGTAGGCCCTTATCCAGAGATGCACTGGCAGATTCAAAAAATTGCAGCTGATTGGTTAGACATGATCTGCCAGCAATAAAACCATGCTGTGTACTATCTAAGTTTCCATTGCTGTTGAGATGTTGGGTTATTATGTTTTTGAATTAGTTTTGCAAGTTGTTTGCCTAGGACAGAGGTCAGACTAATTGGTCTGTAATTCTGGACATTATTTTTGTTACCTCCCTTATGTATTGGGGTTATGACAGCCCTTTTCCTGTCATCTGGAATTTTACCTTCTGATAGTGATAAATTAAATATCAGTGCCAAGGGACCCGATAATTCAGATGCCACATTTTTAAAAAATACTAGTGCTATACCATCTGGTCTAGGTGCACCATTTTGTTTTGAGCTATTTATTACATTAATAAAATCTGATGCATTAAAGATCAATGGCATATTATCATCTGTTATTTTAACATGATGAAAAATTTTTGTTTGGTGTGATATACATTAAGGAAGTAATCATTACGTTTTTGAGCAGTCTCTATTTCATCTACTATAACATCATTATTCACAAGAAGTGGTCCAACTTTAGTTTTCTTCCCTCTTAAACTATCAATATAATTAAAAAATGTTTTTTTATTATCAGAAACCTGTGTTGCTAATTGTAACTCCATGGATTTTTTTGCATTGTATATTAGAAGTTTATTTTTTTGAGCCATTTTCTTATATCTTTTCTTAGCTTGACTAGTCTGTTTGTGCTTATATTTATAGTAGAAAACCCTATTTAACTAGTTATTCACTAGCTGCCTTTCCTACCTAGCACTGACACTGATGGGATTCTAGTAACTCCAGGGGACTGGGTGGTTGCACTCACCCCTAGCCAGGTAAATGACTGTCTGCAGTCATTTCTCTACTGGGCACCAGGCAATCCTACCCTCTGTGTTACCAATGGGGAGGTAGCGCTACTTCTCCCCTACCATGTGCCAGGCACAGGTGGTATCCCATGATAAGAGCACTAGGGAATGGGCACCTACAATAACGGTGACCCACTCCCCACTGCATTTCAGGGATGACTACAGGAGGGTAGGGTGGCTGGAAGGGGGGGTGGGCGACTATAGCGACAGGATGTCACTATACATATGCGCATGGAGGGGTGGGAGTGGGCATGCACAGTGAGGGATGTGAAGGGTGGTGCCACAGTGGGTTGCTGAGCTGACTCCGTGGCATGGTCGGTGGGTTGCCGGTGTCGGTAGGCAGGGTACTGAGTTTGGGTCCGGGCACTGGTGCATTTTTGTTACACCCAGCCCAAACCATTTTTTTTATGTTTTCACCCCCCGCAACATGCACCCTCCTGGAGTTGAGAATCCTTTAGTAGGGGGTCTGCGAGTGCACAGCTCCCGCCTTGAGCGTTAAAAAACTAAGTCACAGCACCCGCAATGCGCCTGGTGTCAGAGTGCCCAAAAATTTTCGGCACTCTTGACTTCTGCATAACGGCGATCGCCTTTAGGCTTTCACCGTTATGACACAGAACCGCACAGGCAGGCAACACTAAAGGCTCAGAGGCCAGCTGATGAGACTTCAGCCCCTATCCTACGATCTATCTATGGATATTCAGTGACTGCAAGGACACTGCTTGAAGCATGCCCTAATAGACCAGAACTGAGGTCCATACTGCAAATCAGGACCACAGCCTGTCTATCCCCCAGCCCTCTAGGGAAAATCTATCTGACCAGACTGCCCACTGGAGAACCACCCCCAAGCTCCCAGGGTACCTGCAAGGAAAATGCACATTGCATTACATTTCCCAAAACTTTCCCCATAACCTCACACCTGAACACTAGAGAACCCCAAAAAATATTTTTCTAAAAAGGTACAAAAGTAAAAAATGGAAAGAAGACATTTATACAACACATTTGGGGGTGGAAGGCCCTAAAGAGTCCAAACTAGGGATATAGTGCTGTTGCCTGTAGGCAAGGTCCATTAAAAAGTTTTTCCTGGGTTGGAACCACTGAAGAACAGTCCTGGAACAGGACAGGGCCTGTATAGCTCTGAAATCCATGGGGAGAGCCTTTGAGGACAGTCATTACAGTTCTATGGACAGTCTTCAAGTGTAAGGTGTGTTGTACAAAGTCAGTTAGGTAACAAAAATTTGGTCTTACCAGTTCCTTGAAGACCGAAATCAAAGGATCACCTTACTTCTCCGCGCTGAGAACCCTCTCCCTTCAGACCAGGTGGCATCTTCAGATACAGCTGGCTTGATGTCATCTGGAAAACCAGGTGATGAAACAGGATAACAGTTAGAAGAAGTCATCTGGAAGGCCAGGCGGTGGAAATGGGAAAACACTGATGGGCTGATGACTCTGGATGCACCTGAAGAATCCAGGAATAACAGTAGAGCTGCATCTTCCTCCTTGGATACTGCTGCTGCTGCTACTGGATGACAGGCACCTGGGCTGCTACTGCTTGCTTCCCTCTAGGCATGCTGGGCATATTCATTGGGAATTGCACCATTAAGGGTAGTACCACTCGAGGTGAGGTAAGAGAACTATGTCACCATCTGGGCATTCAAAGTTGATGTTGTGGAATGTCTCATTCCCTGCCTTGCCCACAATTCGCACAGTGTCCATAAACAGAGTTCTGTCCAATTTCCAGAATTAAAGTCGATCATTTGTGACTCTGTCCCTGACCCATTCTGCTGCACCAGAGTACAGATTCTTGCCTGCCTCTTCCAAAAACCAGGATTGCCTGTTCTGTTCAATTTTTTTCCAGATTCTACGAGGAAAGGTAGGAAAGGCCTGCCATAGATGGTGTCAACCCTCCTACGTATCAGTCTCTCCTCCTTGCTGCTCTTCACAAGTTTGTGGCCCGTGGCCCGGCTTGGGGGTGGCCAGTCCTGGTTGAGCCAGTGCCGCTTACTTAAAGAATGAAAGAACTTGTCCCTGACCATCTCAGTGGGCAGGTTACTGGAGCCTTCTTCTTTCTCTGGCTCCTCTGAGGCAAGAGCTTGAGGCGACTCATGGGGACCCTTAACATGAAGATACATATCTTCATCCTCCTCTTACTCATTCAGGATTTGAGCCCAGGAGTGAGGAGATGTCCTCACTCCTGAGGCAATCCACTCCTCACTGGGTGCAGAGGTAGACACCTCCCAGTTCAGTGTCTCTTGCAGTTTGTCCTCCCCTACTAGGCTAGGACTCAGACCCTCCTTCCAGTGGTCCATGGATCCTTCCGTTGCACTGCTCACCTGGGACACAGGCATGGAAACCTCTCTTTGTGTTTGCCCTTGCAGTAGATCAACATTGCTTTCTCCAACTGTGCCACACTCTATGGAGCTTCACCCAGCAGGTTTAACCTGATGCTGCATGCTTCTACTTGCAGAGTTTCCTACTCTGGTCCATGAGGGAGCCAAACGAATTTGTGATGCCCTCTCTGGCACTGCACCCCTGCTCATACCATACTTTACAATGCAATCCGAACAGCGGAGTATTAGAAACACATCCCTTCCAGCCTTGAGGCACATAATGCACAGTCTCACTGGATAGCTAGGGATTGTTACATCTGGAGGCAACCCTTCACCATCGAAAGTTCTCTCTATTTCTCTTAGTGCTGCCATCTCCTCTGCAATTATAGCTTGGGCATGATCCGGGTAGCGGGGAGTTCCCAAAGCCATGTCCGAATGCAAACATACAAAAGTTGGTTGTTACTGCATTGCTCACTAGTCTCTTTGCTGTCTCACATAATGGCTCCCTGCTGCTTGTGTTTACATTGCTAACCCCACCCTGTAATGGCGGTGGTAGCTCTCCTCATGCATCAGATCTATTCACTGACTCAAAGGCTGCGTTTCTGACCTTTTCTGGCTACTGAATTTGCTCAGACTGTAATCGATTGCACTGGTTGTATCTTTCAGCACATTCATATGATTTTAAACTTGACTTTGCAATCAGCATCAATTTAAAGAACCATTTACACATGCTCAAAGTCACTTGCAAGCCCACAGTTTTTCTATTGCACAAGACTGCCTGTTCGTTGCATTCTCTCTTCACAACTCATAGTCCCTCTTTGCTTAGAAACATTTTACTGTTGCTGAACCCATTATAAATGCTCACAGTCTATGCTCAGAAGTTTTGTTTGTTGCCTTGCTGTTACAACCACAATCCTTCTTTGCAAAACAATTACACTGCTTGCACACCGATTCCGCTTGCTTGAAAATCACACACAGTTTGATGCTCAGTTAGCTGGTTTTACTCACTGAGTTCCGTGGCTGGCTTTATCTGGTGGAAATTTTTGGCCTGGTGCTGATCCTGGAAGGCCTCTGGGGTGAAACGGGCTGGCAGTCCCGTCGATCGTAGCTACGAATGCCATACTCACTTTCCAGTCAGTTGGACAAGTTGAGCCCGAATTTACACTGCAAAAGTCTGTTTTCTGCAGATTAGAATGTTTACAAGCCCCTCGACGGTTGATCTGGTCTGACCAGCTTGCACACCACTCTCTCTCTCTCGCCCTTGAATACTCGGCTGCACACAGAAGTTGGCTAAGGGAAGGGACTGATTACAGTAGAACCAATCACTTGATGCCATGCAAATGAGCCTCTCTCTCTCTTTTGCTCACTCTTCCTTCATGGCGATCATCGAGCAGGAGAAAATTGGGTTGAGTGTCTGCCAGGTATGACGGCGGCGGAGGTCATTCACTATATTCCCTCAAGGGAGAAACAGTAGGATGAGAAAACACACCTGATGTTCCATCTGGGAACAAATGACCTGGCGGGAAATAGCTTGTTGGAGGTGCAGGCGAGATTTAGAGCACTCACTAGGTACTGCAGCAGTCTGGGGTTTAAATCAGTGGCTTTCTCTGAGGTATTGTCAGTGCCAAAGGCAAGTACTGACAGAAGGCAGAGAATTAATGAGTTCAATGAGTGGCTGGCAGGGTGGTGTGAGCAAATGGGGTATGGGTTAGTAGGGGACTGGGGATCCATGTGGGGTGATGAGAGCCTATTTGCTCCAGACAGACTGCACCTGAATAGGGAGAATGTGGCAGTACTAAAAAGCAAATTAGGAGAGTTCATAGAAGAAACATACAATTTAAACTAGATTGGGGGGAATAATCAGCACCACAGGGCAAGAGAAATGGGGGGCTACCAGCCTCCCCCCCAGGATAACGCTAAAATACTGGTAAGGAGGGAGAAAAACAAAGGGGAGAAAGGAGGGGGAACCTGGTGGAAGGGTTTAGCAGCCAACGCCAGGAGCTTAGGAAATAAGATGGTGGAGTTGGAGGCCATCGTGGAGGACGAAGGACTGGATACAGTAGCAATAAGAGAGACCTGGTGGACAGAGCTGCACACCTGGGAGACAACTTTTCCAGGTTACAGACTGTTCAGAAGAGATAAGAAGGGTAAGGGGGGTTGCTTTATACATCAGGGAAGACATAAGTGTAATGGAAGGACAAGATGAGTCCGGGGAGACTGAGCTACTGTGGGTAACGCTAAGCAGGAGGACGGGAGAATCCTTGTGACTGGGGGTAGTATACAGGCCTCCTACACAAGGGGAGAAGGGCAATAAGCAGTTAATTCAGGCAGTCACAAGGATGGCCCAAAAAGGGGAACTACTGCTGGTAGGAGACCTAAACCTCCCAGGTGTAGACTGGGAAATCCAGGATGCAGCATTGTCAAGGAGCAGGGAGATACTGGCTGCATTGCAGGGGTATTCCTTCACCAGCTAGTCAGGGAGCCAACAAGGGGCAATAACCTGCTAGACATGGTCCTGAAAAATGGGGAGAGTGTGAAGGAGGTGCAGGTAGGGGAAGCCTTGGGCACCAGCGACCACAGCACGGTAAGGTTCAGGGTCAGGGCAGAGAGGGAGACAACTAAAACCAGTACTACAGTTGTGGATTTCAGATGCATAGACTTTGATAGGATGAAAAGGCTAGTAAGGGAGGCAATAGAGAGTACAGAGAATATAGGGGCAGTGGAGGAGTTGTGGGAGGCCATCAAGGGAGGGGTACTGCAAGCCACAGAAATGTGCTCAAAAAAGGTTAGGAAGAGTAAGAGGGGGAGGAGACTGCTTTGGTTTACAAAGGAGGTCGCAGGGGCAGTCAGGGAAAGGAGGAGGGCATTCAGAAAATATATGAAGACATTCAGTGAGGAAGATAAGGAAGAATATAGGGAACAGAGGAGTCTAGCAGGGAAGACAATCAGAAGGGCAAAAGCAGATACTGAGGAGAAAATAGAAAAAAAAGGCCAAAAGGGGGGATAAAATGTTTTTCAAATATGTGAAGTAGAGGAAGAGGGCAAGGCAGGGGATTTCTAGGCTGGGGGGGGGAGGATAGAATTGGAAAGGGACTGAGAAAAAGCAGAGTTATTAAATAAGTACTTTAGCAGAGGAAGAGGACGGTAGGGGACGTAAGGTAAAGTCGAAGGGGAAGGAGGGCATGGGGTGGATCTGAGCCCATTCACTGTGGTTAGGGTTAGGGCAGAGCTAAACAGATTGATGGTGGACAAGGCAATGGGGTCCGACGGGTTACATCCCAGGGTGATCAGGGAATTGAAGGAGGAGTTGGCCGCACCCTTGGCAAGTCTATTCAACTTGTCCCTGGATACAGGGAGAGTGCTGGTGGACTGGAAAAGGGCGGACATGGTGCCTTTACACAAGGGAGGTAGTAAGGAGATGAAGGAAAACTACCAACCTGTCAGCCTCACATCAGTGGTGGGGAAGGTAATGGAGGCATTAATCAAGGAGAGGGTGGTGGATTACCTGGAGGAGAGTGGCTTGTAGGACAGCAGACAGCATGGCTTCATGAAGGGAAAGTCATGCTAGACAAACCTAATTGAGTTCTTTGATTGGGTGACTCAGGTGACTGAGCAGGGGGGCAGTGGATGTGGCCTATATGGACTTCAGTAAGGCTTTCGACACCGTCCCCCATAGGAGGCTGGTGTGCAAGATGGAAAGCCTGGGGTTGGGTGGGAAAATGACAAGCTGGGTGGCGGCCTGGCTGGCAGGAAGAACTCAGAGGGTGGCACTAAACAGTGTGCACTCCGGGATGGTAAGGGTGAAGAGTGGAGTGCCACAGGGGTCAGTTTTGGGTCCATTTTGCTTTAACATTTGCATCAGCAATACTGCAGAGGGTTTGAGGGGTAGGGTGTGCCTATTTGCTGATGATATGGAAATATGCAATAGGGTGGCCACCCCAGGGGGGGAGGAGGATATGAGGGAGGACTTAAAGATGCTCAAGAAGTGGTCTGGGATGTGGCAGCTGAAATTTAATGCCAAGAAGTGCACTGTGATGCACTTGGGGAGTAAGAACAGAAGAGCAGGGTACACCCTAGGTGGGGAGGAAATCAAAATAGTAGAATAGGAGAGGAATCTGGGGATCATACTCTCCTCAGATCTTAAGGTGGGAATCCAATGTAGCAGGGCGGCGGGAAAGGCCAATGGAATGTTGGTATGCATAGGCAGGAGCATTACTAGCAGAAGGAGGGAGGGAGGAAAGAATACCCCTTTACAAAGCCATGGTGAGGCCGCACCTGGAGCGTGGGGTTCAACTCCGGAGGCCACATCTCTGCAAGGATATAGATATGTTGGAGAGGGTCCAGAGAAGGGCATCCAAGATGGCGCAGGGTATGCACGGAAAGACATACAAGCATAGGTATAAGAAGCTGGATCTGTACACGCTGGAGACAAGGAGGGAAAGGGGAGACATGATTGAAACTTTTACGTACGTCAAGGGGCTCAATAAAGTGGGAGAAGAAGGTTTACTTAAGAGGAAGGAGGGAGCCAGAACTAGAGGGTACAGCCTCAGACTGCAAGGAAACAGATATGGGGCAGTGTGAGGGGGCGTTTCTTCACAGAGAGGGTGGTGGAGGCCTGGAACAGACTGCCAGACAGAGTAGTGGGGGCTAAATCGGTGGAAGAATTCAAGAGGAGCACGGACAAGCATATGGGGCTTAGTATCAGGGGAGAGCGCGGGCTGGCAGGCGGGGGGGGAGAAAAAAATAGGGCAGACTAGACGGGCCAGTGAGGTCCTTTTCTGCCATCAAGCTTCTATGATTCTAGGATGATGATTCTAGGATTTAATATCATGATAAATTGCAGTGCTGTTTACAATCAGAGACATGTGGTAGCACCATCTAAAACATTCACATTATAAATCTAGCATATGATTCAACAGAGAAACTCAACAGAAGATGTTTAAGAATTGAGAGTGATGGTCATCTTTGATGATGTCATTAATGTGAGAAAAGTGAGAATACACTGATGAGGAAATCCATTTTTGCAAAAACAACAATAAAATAAACTATATGACGAAATTGTTTGCTAGCAAATACTGCTGCTTTACGGCACCATTTGTGTAGCAGCACCTTCTCCACGTGGACTGGATGTGGGACATAGTAATTCTAAACAGGAAGCGTGACCTTCGGCAAGTCACTTAACTTCCCTGTGTTCTAGTACACCCAGCTGTGAAACTCCACCTCAACAGGACATCAATGGAAATGAGGTGTTGTAACAACTTGATAGCCTGTGTGAATAAATGATAAAATAAATAAATAAAAGGAGAGTTGCCCCTCCTAATGCAGGACAACTGAGGTGTATGGGTGGGCTACAAAACTATCCCAGAGCCTTTACAATTAAAGAATTGGGAGGAATACCAGATTTCTGAGCTCAATATGTACTCCCTGGAGAAAGGCGGGAGAGAGGGTATATGACAGAAACATTTAAATACCTCACGAGTGTTAATAAGGTACAGGAGGGGAATATTTTTTGGAAGTCACAGCACGCTTATTATGATATACATAATCAAGACATTCAAAAATTCCACATACAAAATGTAAAAACATAGTACCCAATACAAAATGTGGTAATGGAACCAGGCTCATTATTAATTCATATATTCTGATCAATAGTAGGGCTATTTTTATCCATACCACACGTAAAGATGTGCATATGTTACAAAACATTTAAAAGGACAGGAAAGCAAGCAGCAGCCACTAAATATTTTACCGGAACTGATTTGATATAAAGAAAGGGGCCAACGATGCAAAAAATGAAAGATTAGTGTAACAATAGGTTATAAAAATGAGGACAGATCAACCCTGCATCATCTCCAGCCTGTCCTTGTGTTTCCTTTGGTGAGGACTCCAAGACTGAGCACAGTACTTTAGGTTTGATCTCACTAGCGATCCATGGAGAGGTAATAATAACTCTTTTCTCTTGCTGTAAACCCCCCATTCCAAAGCACCCCAGCATTCTGTTTGCCATACTGTAGGTCTCGTTACACTGGCTAGATTATTTTAGGGAGTCACGTCTAATGACTCCAAGGCACCTTTTCTCAGCAGAGGTGTCTGGCTTAACCCCTCCCATCCAATACTCCATTTTGAGGTTCTTGTTCCATACGTACATCACCTTGCACTTTTTGGCACTGAATGTCAGCTGCCAAACCCTGGACCACCTCTCCAGCTTTTGCAGGTTCCTCTGCATCTCCCTTATGACCTCTTCACTCTTTACCTACCACATCCATGAAGAGACACGTCTTGCCCTGTATTCCTTTTCCTATATTGTTGATGAACATATTGAAAAGGACCAAACCCAAAACTGATCCTTGTGGCACTCCACTAGTAACATAGTAATCTGTCGACAGATAATGACCGCTAGGCCCACCTAGTCTGTCCATATCCCTGCCTGCATCAACACTAGAGTTCCCTTATGCCTATCCCATGCATGTTTGAATCCCCCCACTGTGCTAGATCCCAGCACCTCCTTGGTTAGGTTATTCCAAGCATCCACCACCCTTTCTGTGAAGAAAGACTTCCTCCATTCCCCTTTATCCTGCCCACTCTAATCTCATAACATGCCCCCTCATCCTTGTATATCTCCTATACTGAAAGATGCCACCCCCTGCACTTTGTTCAAGCCCTTTAGATACTTGAAAGTTTCAATCATATCTCCCCACTCCCACCTCTCCTCCAGTGTATTCACATTGTGGTCTTTCAGTCTCTCCTCATATGTCTTCTGGTGCAAGCCCCTTACCATCTTAGTGCCCTTCTCAGGACCGCCTCCATCCTGTCCATGTCTTTGTGAAGATGCAGCCTCCAGAACTGCACACCGTACTCCAGATGAGGCTTCACCAGCATTTTGTACAGTGGCATCTTCACCACCTCCCTTCTTCTGCTAGTAATACCCCTTCTTATGCACCATAATATCCCACTGGCCCTTCCCCACAGCCTTGTTACATTGTTTGTTCACCTTTAGGTCATCTGAGATGAACATCCCTAAATCTTTTTCTTCCCTGGTGACTGTTAACAACTCCCCCTCCATCCTGTAACTCTCCACAAGGTTTCCGTGTCTCAGGTGCATGATTTTGCACTTCTTTACATTACATTTTAATTGCTACATTTTGGACCATCTTTCTAGCTTACATAGGTCCCTCCTCATTTTTCTGACCCCCCTCTGGAGTGTCTACCCTGTTGCAGATCTTGGTGTCATCTGCAAATAGGCAAACCTTCCCCTCCAGCGCTTCCAAAATGTTACTGATGTAGACATTGAAAAGGACTGGCCCCAGGACTGATCCTTGAGGCACTCCACTGGACACCTCTCTTTCTTTGGATTGAATCCCACCCATCTATGTCCTTTGCTGCACCCAGATCCTCTAGCTTCTTCGGCAACCTTCTGTGTGGCACTGAGTCAAATGCCTTGCTGAAGTTAGAGTAAATCCACTGCATGACCCTTATTCACTGTCCTAGTTACCCAGTCAGAGAAAACTATCAGGTTGGTCTGACAAGACCTCCCTGTCTCAACCCCATGCTGTTTACTATCCTGGAGCCCATTTTTCCCAGGTAGTCCACTCGGTCCTTTTTGACTAGTGTCTCCATCAGTTTACCCATAACAGAGATAAGACTGACAGGCCCATAATTATCCAGCTACTCTTTGTCCCCACCATAGTGCAGGGGAACTACATCCACTACCCTCCAGTCTTCTGGAGCTATCTATCCTAGTCTGAACAGAGCTACTGAATAGCCCTAGCAGAGGTTCAGCAAAGTCAGATGCCAGTTGCCTGAGCACCCTTGGGTGCATCATGTCTAGCCCCAGCACCTTATCTATCTTCAGGGCTGATAGCCCTTTTCTAACTCTTTCATCTAGTAAATACCTGTTGTCTCATTTCCAGGACCCCCCCAGCAGTCTTTATACTGCTCTCTGACAAGGCCTGCTGTCCTAACTAGTGAATACTGAGCAGTAGTCATTAAGAATGACTGCTTTCTGCTCATCCTCCTCTGTTACCCTGCCTCCCTCTGTTAGCCTAACAATGCCCCACTCATCTTTCTTTTTGCTCTTACATACCTGAAGGACAGTTTTTCCCCTCCCTTAACCCCTTCAGCAATATGTTGCTCTATGTCTGCTTTTGCATCCCTGACTCCCCTCTTCGCCTTCAAGTTCAAGTTTATTGTGAAGGGATAGGAGAAGATGGAAGCTTTGATACCTTTTATTGGACCAACAAGTGTCTTGTACAAAGATGGAATTATACACAAGCTTTCGGGGCCACACAGGTCCCTTCTTCAGGTGAATAGCAAAACTGAGCAACAAGCAGTACTTATATCCACTGTGGAGCAATTAAAAATCAGGAAGTGAAGTAGGAAGGTGATAAAGGGGACTCGAGATGAAAGTCTAAGATGCAAAAAATAAAAACATGAGTAGAAATGGGGAAGGGGGCATAGTAGGAACAGGTCAGTAGGAGCTAAAGGGAAGACAAAAGCATGCAGATAGGATCCCCCCCATCTCAGATATCTGTCAACGGCGCTATTACCACTGACCCCCCACATATTGCTGACTGCCTCAACATGGCTTTCTCTGACCTAAGCACAGTTCTTCCTGTCCACTTTTTTGACCCTATCCTACCTCAACCCCCCAACCTGAATCGCCCCATTTCTCCTCCACACCATATCCCCATAGAGCCAAACCACTCCTACTAAAAGCCCTCTCCAGCCACAACCCCAGTTGTGACCCCATTGACTCCAGGATTCTCCGTC
Organism: Neoceratodus forsteri; assembly: GCA_016271365.2. NCBI lineage: Eukaryota > Metazoa > Chordata > Ceratodontiformes > Ceratodontidae > Neoceratodus > Neoceratodus forsteri. Next base: position 170,934,333 of record CM057449.1, on the reverse strand, counting down.
TAGCTAGATGTCATACTAGCCCCTCTCACTGACCTGTTAAACCGGTCTCTGTGCCTCGGTCAATTCCTGAGCGCCTGGAAATCAGCTGAAATTACCCCAATTCATAAGAATGGAGATCGCACATTACCAAATAACTACAGACCGATTTCCATCCTTCCCCTACTCTCCAAAGCCCTGGAAAAAATAGTATCCACCCAACTCATGGAATATCTAACCAAATACAGCATACTATGTCCAGAACAGCATGGCTTCTGCCCAGGACACAGCACCACCACAGCCCTCCTAGAGTTCTCACAGCAAATACACTCTGCACTTGACTCTGGGGACGTTGCTGGGGCAGTGTTCATTGACCTACCTAAGGCTTTTGGCACTGTGTGTCACCCCCTATTGCTTGACTCCCTCCACCAACGAGGCTTCTCATCTGGTCCCCTTGCCTGGTTCTCCAGTTACCTCCATGCCAGATCCCAACGGGTCAAGATAAATGGTACCCTATCAACTGCCCTACCTGTTCGCTCAGGTGTCCCCCAGGGTTCCTTCCTGGGCCCCACATTGTTCAGTCTCTTTCTAAACACCCTTCCTAGCTCCTGCTCGGGCAGTATGCTCCTATATGCTGACGATGCGGTTCTCATCGCCTCCCACCCCGACCCCATCACCCTCCAGAACTCTCTGCAACTCCCCTTCAGCCAAGCTGAAAAATGGTTCCTCGACCATCATCTAGTTCTGAAGCTCAAGAAGACAAAATCTATGCTTTTTACCCACCGCCAGAGTAACTCCAGAAATGCCCCCCTTCTCATCCTCCCCAGCACCCTACACCCCCTTGAACAGGTGTCTGCATACAAATATCTGGGCATCACCTTTGACTCAGCTCTCTCTTTCCACTCTCATATTAATTCCCTGTTCACTGCCATAAACTCCCAGATTGGACTCCTCTACTGCCACAAAGACCACCTTCCTCAGAATGCCCTCCGGCTGGCTATCACCTCCTCCATCCTGTCATTGGTCGACTACAGGCTCCCTATCTATGTGGCTGCTGACCCCACCGCCTTCACCAAAGTTCAGACCTCAATCAACAAGGCTTGCAGGCTCCTGACCAGTGCCCCCAGCAAAACGCACACATGCCAGCTCTACTCCTCCTTGAACTTACTCACCTTTGATGAGCACCTGCACTACCACACCTGCATACTGGCAAAAAAATCACTACTTGGGCTCTCCTCCCTAGGGGTTTCAGCATCCCTAAAATCGGCCTCCTACTCGGTTGCCACCCGAAGCACAACCAAAGCCACCTTCCAGGTCACGAAGATCATTCCACCACAGAGCCCCTTCTTGGTACAGCTCCCTCCTCACTCATATCACAAACATCCCCAAAATCGGCCCCTTCAAAATTGCCCTCTGAAACCACCTCACTGACACTTGGAGCTGTAAATGTCCCTGACTGGCCCATACCTAGAGCTCCGCCTGGCCCAATTTACAGACAACATCCTTCTGGACTGCCTTCTCCCCCAGCAACCACCCCTTCCCCCCAGGTATCACTCCCTAGAACCCCTAACGGTACCTTATTATTTATATACTAGACTAACTGTAACTAATTGAAGCCTTTGTACACCTTTGTATTACTGGAATTGCTTTGTGTGTTCTTTTATTGTATCTCACCTGTAATGTTCTCCATTGTTGTACTCCACCACCAATTGTTGTCTACCCTCCCTGTGATGAGGTGCCTTTGTAAATGAGTCTTTAACTCAAAGGTTGTAAATCTAAATTATGAAATAAATAAATTAAATAAATCTGAGATCAGAGGCTGGCTGAAAGATTAGAATGGACAGGAGATGCCTAATAGATGCAAGGAAATCAAGAAATTAGGAGAAACAAAAGAACAAAGGCCTAGATAAACAGAGGTGTGAAAACAAAAGGGAGTAGGTGGGACTGAGCTCAGGAGTTAATAGGAGAGGCAGGGAGGATGTGAGGTATAGGTAAAAAAACAGAATAGGCAGAACTCAGAGGAAAAAAATATAATAGAAAGATACAGAACCAAAGTGTGATAAATAGAGACATGATTTAGTACACAATAAAAAAGAATTACAGTTTACCATAATGGGTCATGAAAGTGATGTCCCGATTCAGTCCAGAAATGTTAGATTTAAATTGTTTTATATGTTTTAATTCCCATGTCTTTCTGTCCTGTGTGTTTCTGAAGTTGCCTCTTAGTATCAAGACAGATAAATCCAGGAGGGAGTGATCTGTTTGTGAAAAATGGTTTCCTACTGGAGTGCTGATAATCTGGTTTACTATAGTGTGACGGTGGTGATTCATCCTTTTTTTCAGTGGTTGGCTAGTTTCCCCAATATAGCAACCATTTGTGCACTTCTTGCATTGAATTAGGTAAACCACATAGCTGGACTGGCATGTGAAGGATCCACTAATTTGTATTATATTGTTCTGGCTTGTCTTAATGGTGGCCTGTGTGCATATGCGGGTGCAGGTCTTACATCTTGCCATGTTGCATGGTGTTGTCCCTCTTGTTTTCTGGTTATTTTGGTCTGTTGGGAGTTTGTTATGAATCATTATGTTCGAGAGGCTGGGGGGCTGCTTATAGGCAATGACAGGTGGTTCAGGGAAGAAGTCTTTCAGTGTTTCATCTTCTCTCAGCATGGGGTGTAGCTCTTTGATAATTTCCTGAAGGGGTTTTAGCATGGGACTGTAAGTGACCACTAGGGGTGTGCGGTCAGTTTGAAGTCTTTGCCTGTATTCCAGCAGATCGTCTCATGGTATTTGTATGGCCCATTTAAATTCTCTGTCAATTTGTCTTGGAGAGTGGCCCTGCTGAATTAGGGAATTCCGAAGTGTGGAGAGTAGTCTATCTCTTGTTCTCTCATCAGAGCAGATTCGATGATATTGAATCACCTGACTGTAGATTACAGATTTTTTTGTATGATTAGGGTGGAAGCTGGAATTATCAGGTTGCGGTGTCTGTCAGTGGGTTTTCTGTAAAGAGCAGTTTGTATATGTCCATTTTTATGTTTGCTTGCACGCATGTGCAAGAAACATAGTGCCATCATCCGAGTTTTCAGAGGTGTGGCAGCCTTCTTCCAATTCAGTCAGTCTGTTTGCAGGCGCGGCCGCAGTTCTCCAATGCCTGCTGGAGCTGTCTATGACAGCTCCAAAATGCAGTGGAGTACAGTTGAAAGGGGGAGCTACACTTCAGTGAGCAGCGATAAGATATCGCCTGCTCATGCGTGCTCCACACACACACACACACAAACACACAGGCACGCATACTGCATGCTCTCCCCCACGCACAACCTGTGTAGCCGATGGGGGTACCCAATCCCCCATCACCTGTGCTGCACCCCCCACCCAAGCAGAGTTACATATGCCACACTGGGTGCCAACCCCAGCATGGCCGCACATTGTATAGTCGACGGGGGTGCCCAATCCCCCGTTGGCTCCATTGTTCCCCCCAGTACAGGGTGCCACTCTGGGAGCCCACCCCGGTGTGGCAACAGATGCTGTTGCCGAGGGGGGTGCCCAATCCCCCATCGGCTCCACGCCCCCCACCAGCCATCCTTGTGCCATGCTGGGAGCCCACCCCAGCATGGCAAACGCCCCACGTCATGTGAAGAAAAAGAAAACCTGCAACTTAAAATGGTCCTCGCAGTCTCTGCCCTACCCGCACCCACCACTGCGCACCCTGCCTCCCCAGACCCCTCACCCCATACTTACCTCTGGACTCCAGCACGACGATCTTCAGTGGACTGGGAACACATCTGCACTCTTCAAAGCCGACCGCGAACTGAGGAAATGCCAGTAAGCTGTATAATGTAATGAATAGGGTTTTTTCACCTTTGCTGCATATCTCAGCCATTTTTTGGAATTTTTGCACCAAATCACTGTCATGGCATTCATCGGGCCCGAAGAGTGATTTCGCAGTCACTGCGCAAAATCACCTTTAGGGACTGAGTAACGAAATGACACTGCCACTGTTCATAAGGTGGGCTCTCAAAAAGCCTATGTTGAAAATTTGGTGGAAAAATTCCTAAAAATGACTGTTTTACGAGCGTGTGTTGCGGAGTTCCTACCACGCTCGTAAGTTCGTGAATTTTCAATATTTTCACTCCAGATTTTCAACATTGCCATTTTACCACACCTCCTTATGAGCAGTACAGCTGTCATTTTTCACATCTTGCCCAAAATGTGTTTCCACCCATGTAGCGCACAATGGCGCAGTCGGTGTGCAAAATCAATGTATGGGACACATTAAGAAAAATCACAGTGACACTGTTAATGAGCAGAGATCTTAAAATGGCTATGTTGAAATTTGGTGAAAAGAATTCCACAAAATGACCGTTTTACGGCGGCGTGTTGCGCGAGTTCCTAAACCGCGGCTCGTAAGTTTGCAATTTTCAATATTTTCACTCCAGATTTTCAACATTGTCATTTTATTACACTTCTTTATGAACAGTACAGCTGCCATTTTTCACATGTCGCCCCAAATGTGTTTCCGCACATGTAGCGCACAATGGTGCAGTCGGTGTGTGAAAGCAATGTTTGGGACAGAATAAGGAAATCACAGTTACACTGTTCATAAGTAGAGGTCTTAAAATGGCTATGTTGAAAATTTGGTGACAAAAGTCCATAAAATGACTGTGTTACAAGTGAGCATTGTGCAGTTTCCACGCACCCTCGTAAGTTCATGACTTTGTAATATTTTCAGTCCAGATTTTCACCAGTGGAATTTTTCCACACTTCCTTATGAACAGTACAGCTGTCATTTTTCACAACATGGCCGAAATGTGTTTTCACACTTTCAGCGCAGAGATGCATGGTCACGTGGGAAATCATTGTTCGGGACAGATAAAGAAAATCACAGTGACACTGTTCATGATCGGAGGTCCCAAAATGCCTGTGTTGACAATCTGCTGTAAAAAATTCCCAACCTAATTACATTACGAGTGTGCGTTGCACAGTTTCTATGCGCGCTCATGACTTCACCAGTTTTTTTAATATTTTGACTGCAGATTTGCAACATTGCCATTTTACACCTCCCCATGAACAGTACAGCTGTCATTTTCACATCCTGTTCGAGATGTATTTTGCACCTGTGGTGCTAAATACCATAGTCGCTGTGCATAAGCAGCTTTCGGCTAACAAACTGATATTGCCACTGTTCATGAGGTGGGGGTCACAAAAAAACCATGTTGAAAATTTGGAGTGAAAATACCAATGAATGCCTGAGGTGTTAGGGTTTCTAACCATAACGCCCCACCCTACAGAGAATGACAGGCATCAGGGGTATGACTTGGGATTCTTGTCTGTAATGCTCATACCATTCCACATCCTGCAGCCAGTGAGAAGCATCGAGGTATGCCTTGGACTCTTCGGCCCCAAAGTTCACCCCATTCTTCTATACCGCACCCATCTCACCATATTTCCCGATGGAATGGGGTGTGCATAAGGGCCAAAGACCCCAAGGCACACCGTGACACTTGTCAGTGTCTGCAGGGTAGAGTGTGGTGAAATGGCATGGCCATTATGCCTGAGGACCCAAAGGCACACCCCAATACCTGTCACTCTCTGCAGGGTGGTGGTGGGGTTGGCTTCAGTTCAATACTTCACTGCCATTTCTATTTTGCAGCTCTGTAACTTCTACACTACCAATGCCAATGCTAGCAAGCAAACATTCGGCATTGACAAATGCTTGTTAGTGATACTGACTGTGGTGTCAAGAAAATGTATACTGGTGGTGGAGTAGTCAATAGTGAGATTTATGGAATGATGAAGGTTGTTAAAATCATGATGGAATTTTTTGAGAGAATCTTCACCTTCTGTCCAAATCAAGAATATGTAATCTTAAAAACGGAGGTAGACAGATGGATTATAAGGGTAGTGTTTAAAAAAATCCTCCTCTAAGCAGGCCATGAAAAGACTGGCATATCGTGGTGCCATTTTAGTGCCCATAGCTGTCCCCATGACCTGTAGAAAGTGCTTGCCATTAAAAGTGAAGTTGTGTGTCAAAATGAATTTTATTAGGGTGCTGATGATGGTTTCTGGAATATCTCCTGTGGATGTTTTTTCCTTTAAAAATGTCTGACATGCTGCTATGCCATCTTCATGTGGGATGTTGGTGTACAGGGCAGTGACATCCATTGTGGCTAGGATAGTGTTCGGTGGCAGTTGTCCAATTTGTTTGTTTCCTGAGAATATCAGTGGTGTCCTGAATAAAACTGTTAGTAGCTCTTACTAGTGGTTTTAAAATGGATTCAATAAGTCCTGAAATGTTTTCGGTGAGTGTACCAATGCCAGAGATGAGGGGTGGTCCTGGATTCCCTGGTTTGTGTATCTTGGGTAGCATATAGAATGTTCCTGGAGTAGTTGGTTTGGAATTAGTATTTTTAACTGTTCTTGGATGTTGTTTGGTAGAGACATGATGATTTGTTTAAGTTCTTCTGTATATTGTATAGTAGGGTCTTCGGTGACTTCTCTCTAGTAGGCTGTATCTGATAGCTGTCTGTGAGCCTCTAATGTAATCCTCTGTGTTCATCACAACCACAGCTCTACCCTTGTCAGCTTGTTTTATTACAATGTTATGGTTGTTATTCAGAGTTTGTATTGCCCTCTTTTCTAGTGGTGTAATATTGCACAGGAGTTTCTTCTGTTTGCTATGGATTTGGGAGTTTATTCTTCCACGGAAGCAGTTGATGTAGGCATCCAACTAGGGGTTGTGAAGGGATAAAATCCATTGAGCAAGCTCATTTGCAAAGAGGTCCCTTATACAGCAAAACATAAAAATACAAAATACACAGGATAAAAAAAAAAAAAAGCACACCAAATACAACCGTATATAGCATATATGAGTCATATAATGTAACCTCTAGGTGGTGCTATCCTATGGGCTACTACCCTTGCCTGCGTGACTATGCACAGGTTGAGGGGCCTGAACTCAGTGAATGGGTGCCTCCACCTGGAGGTATGGTCTTGGGGTAGCGAAACTGCTGTGGGTATAGCCCTCTGTGATGCTATAACCCCCCACCAACCCCTCTAGCAGCCTACACAGTATAGCAACAGAACACTCACATGTACCATATGACAATAATAACATGCTCACACTCCTTGCACTTACCACTAGGGCTGAATCGTCTGCCGCTGCCCTGGAGACCCCCTGGAAAATAAGACCAGGGATGCAACAATACAATAACACTGTATCCCCACCCAGAAAGTACACACTAGCCAGGTTAAAATGTAAAAAAACAACAATCTGATTTATTCAGGGGGATGTGAACAAGAGTGGGGCATAAATCTAGCAAGTGATTTGCAATTCTGATTCAATTCAGGTTGATAAAACATGCACAGTGAGTCCCTTTGACACAGTCCCACAACTCTGGGTATCCAGTTGGAGAACAGGCTAGCCTGAAACGTTGCCCGTGGTAGGCCGGCGTTGCAGCTGATGTTGAGACCCTTAGGAAAGAAAATAGTTAGCATATACTCAAACCCAAATATTTGTAATCCGGAGCTGGATGGCTCAGTCCATTGCAAACAAACCCAAACAAGCAAATTAGATGACTCACACAAATGTTTGCAGCTGTGTTGCAGGGAGCTGCCCTGTTTGTACCACACTACCCAGACCAAGAAGATGATCCGCCGAAATGAGACCTGGTGCAGATGGTTTCGTGAACAGGAGGAAAATTCCCTCATGGTCCTCATCGAAATGCTGGTCTTCGGGATGTTGGAGCAATTCAAACACTGGCAGACACATGCACGCCGAACGTCACGAACTAGTCGGCCGTGCAAAGACTTCAGCAAATTAAGTACATTTACATGTAAGGCTTGTCCCTTTTCTGGTCCTTCCAGGCAGGATACAGGCTGATCCTTTTCTTGCAGGCTTGTGGAATGGATCCCCTGCTGCAGCAGGTAGCAGCTGCGCAGGCTGGACACTTTGGACCTGTAAACTAAACGGCCGAAAACAAAAGTCTAGGCCTACCAGGCCTAACCTCTGAGAGCTGGTTGGCTCCCCAGAGGCACACACACTGAACTCCCAGGCAAATCTCTCAAATCTGACCATTCTGAGCAGTTACTCCCTTTTATATAGGACTGAGTTCCAGAAATCTTATTTGCTGCCAAAACTGTCCTGAATAGTTTCAATACCCTAATTGGTACACATTTTGGCACCTAGAAATGTTCTTCCTTTTTCCCTCATAAATCTGTATTAATCCCCACAAGTCTTTGGGCAAAGGTCCAGGCTTCCGATTGGCTGTGGGGCTGCACAATGGTGGCTAAAGCATAGTCCTACACATACATTTTACAGAAATCCCATGTTTAAGGTTCTGGTGCAGCCAGAATAAACATCATATTTATACTTTTTCCCCCCTGTATCTTATAGCCCCAACACTTCTCGCCTGCACACATCTATTTATTTATATTAATTGTGCCCCAGAACTGAGTCGCTACCTCCCAAAACACACTGCCCCTAGATACACAGCTGTAGCTCATTAATATTCATGAGGGCTTCTCTTGCCTTGACCTTTGCCCTTGATCTGGAGCCCTGGAGGCAGCGCTTCAGGCGACTGCCTAAACATTTATTTTAAAACCCTCTTCCTCTGTTTTTCTGTGTTCCCAGTGCCTCTTAACATAACCTGGCACTGGGAACTTTTTTGATTTTGACCACAACCGCCGGTCACACATAGTGCACATGTTCCCTTGCGAACGTGCGAGTGCTGGTGGCATTTTTCTATGCTGGCAGCTCATGCTGGTGCACTGTGAGCCCTGCAGGGTTAAAAAAAGACAGGGGCTGCCTTGGGGTAATTGGGGACATCGAGAGGAGCCTGAGGTGGCAGGAAATGGGAGGACTTTAGGTAAGCCCCCGAAAGGTGGGGTTACAATAACATATGAATAAAGGCAATGACATATGGAGTAAAAGAAGTAAAAACAAGTAGAAAGAGTTAACAATATGCAATACAAAGAGAAAAAAGAGAGAGAAAAAGACATCTGTTAATGGATGGGGAACAACACAAGAGTGTAAGTGCACAATATTGAGTAGGCCAAAATTCTGGCAAGTGCAATAGAATAAGGAGAGGTAGGAGTAAAGGGCATACAGTGATATTTAGAAACAATGGCAGGATTCAATTACAATTTTGTTTACAATCCTTTTGAATGCTCTTAGCAGGAATAAACTCTGGAGCGTTAAGGTAGCTTAGAGTTTGTTCCAAATCATGGGGAGTACCAAGCTCATGGATGCTCTGCCATAGTGTGTGCGAAAGTTGAGCACTTTCAAGGTGATAAATGCACACTTCCTAAGTACATAAGTACTGTGCAGTCAATTGAGGATCGAGGTGATGTAGGGAGGAAGCTTATTTTGGAGCGCTTTATAAATCCAAGTATAGGTGGTAAGTAGTCTCCTGGTTGTCAATGGGGCCCAGTTCACTTCCTTGTACAAGGTGCAATGGTGGGTTCTGGCTAGAGCATTGGTTATAAAATGGATAGCGCGGTGGAAGACAGTGTCTAATTTGCAGAGATTTATGGATGCACAATTGGTATATATAATGTCCGCATAGTCTAAGAGTGTCAGGAATGTAGCCTGAACAAATCTAATTCTAGATTCCCTTGAGAACGAGGATTTATTTCTAAAAAAGAAACCTAGTCCCATTTTTTACTTTTTGACCAACACATCAATATGGGAAGAAAAAGAGAGGGGAGAGTCAAGTACAAAACCTAAGTACTTAAAATTTTCCGCCACCTCAAGTGTGTCCCCTAAAAGAGTTGTACTGGGGATCAACAAAGTATTTGTGGTGCTAGCGGATTGTGAATTTGGCGGGTAAAAAACAACAACATTATTTTGGTTTTATTGGCATTTAGCAATAGTTTAGAAAGTATTAAATTGTGTTGGAGCTTGTTGAAGTCAGATTGCAGGACAGTACTGGTTTGTTCAAAAGATGGTTTTGATATGTATAGGACAGTGTTGTCCGCGAAGAGGTGAATTTTAGTATCAACTATATCTTTGCTCAGGTTGTTCACATAGATCAAGAACAGCAGGGGACCCAGAATGGAATCCTATGGTACCTCTCTTATTAGGTGGAGTTATGAAGAGAGGATTCCATTAATTTTAATTTGTTGTTTGTGGCCTCCCTAGTTCTTGCTTGGTACACCCCCCAATTTTCATCTCCCTTGTTCTCCTATACCTGATGAAGGCCTTTTGGCCGTCGTTGCCTCCCAGGCCTTTTCAGAGAACCATACTAGTCTCTTGTACCTGTTTCTCTTGGTAGCTATTCTCATGCATACCTTTATCACCTTGAGAAGGGCCCCTTTTATTCATCCCCATCTTTCAACCACTTCCCTGATAACTGTCCACTCCAACTGACCTGTGTCAGACTAATTTCCTCTTCCGGTTGAAGGCTGTCCTTCTGAAATCCAGAACTTCAGCACCTGACAGCAGCTTACTGGTACCAACAGCCAGCTCAAACCATATGGTACTATGGCCTCTGGACCCCAGTGGTACCCTAACCCGCACTCCACCTACCACCTTTTTGAGTTGGTGTGCACCACATTGAGAATGGCCAGATGAGCGAGGGGTGAGGTGGTTAGTGGTTGCCCATGCTGAAATTCTGTATTGACAATAAATACAACTGGGAGAGTTCTGGGAACAGGGAGAAATTCACTATTAAATAAAGTACTTATCTGTACATCAGATTTATATTACTTTGTCTCATTTTGTTCTGATCTTGATTTAAACCTGAGGTTAGGTAAGCGGCTCTACAGACATCTAAAATCACTTACACAGACAAGGAATGTGACCACAATAAATACCTAGATGAGGTCAACAGTTTCATTGTGTGGTTGAAATCGGGAGGGGGATCTGAAAAATGCAACAACATTTGATGAGTAGAGTTTTTTTCTGGCTTGTGGAAAGTTAAGTGAATGACACCCACAACAACCACAAATATTCATAAAAGCTTCTGAATTATTCAGCTTTCTTGTACCCATTTCAGTTTCTTCCCCACAACATTACAGTTGCCCAATGTTTTGCTCCAGGACTCTGCAGCTTTATCAAGGGTTGTGCTCCTACAGATTTTAAATACAGTATATATGTATTTTTATGAATAACATTCTCTCTAGTATCACAACAATATTGATATCTTAAAGAGTAGCTGATGCCAATAGGACAACTTTAACAAACCATAATATTTAGACACAGTTCAGCTTGTATTTCACATTAGTTCTTTATTTCTCTTCCCCATTATTTATTACTGAGGCCACTTGCATGAAAACAGGATTTTGCACCTGAAGAGTTCATCTATTCCTGTTGCTTTTTCCCTACCTGAGGTCATACTGCTCTACTTGTGACATCACAATTACTCCCATGGCAACAGATTCTGATGTCACAACAGAGGACTGTGACATGAAATAGGGAGTAAGTTAAAGAGGCAGATGAACTCTAAGGGATCTAGAGTATATTTCCATGCAAATTTCTCAGTAATAAGTAATGGGTAAGAGAAACCTATTGAACATATATGGAATGCAAGCTGAACTGTATGTAAATATTGTGTTTTTCAAAGTTTTCTTTGAGGTGTCCACAGCTCTTTAAACTCTGCTGTACTCATTTCAGTCTGCGTACATACCCTTTTTAGACCATTCAAATATCTCTGTCTCATGCTGAAAAGAACTGTTACTTACCGTAACTGTCCAGCTTTGAGAGACTCTCCTCCATTGAGCCACATCATGGAATTCTAAGCCGTTGGTGTCAGCACCAGAAACTTTTACTAGTCAAGACTATCCGCGTTGACATAGGTCATCAATACCTATATAACAGGGGTGGCCCTATAAACATAGAAACACACACAAAATCTGATGGCAGATTAGGGCTGCTTAACCCACTTAGTCTGCACAACTTTCCCTACCTACATTTCACTGCAGACCCTACTTGATCTACAGCTCTTTCATCACACTTTAGTTCTCCACTGGAGACAAGCTTAGAGGTTCTTCGGAAAGCAGGGACCAAAGCAACCAAAACCAAAACTAGACACACAGGAGAGGTTATGAAGCCTGTGAATTAGTCTGCTCCAGTCAGGCAGAAGAGGAGAACTGGTATGCGTTGCAGGCTGGACATCCAGAATACCACCAGAAATGAAAAGGGAGAAGGTGGGAGGGTGAGCTGTGGCTCAGTGGAGGAGATTCTTTTGACAATCTACTGTTACAATAACTATTCCATCTTCTTTGAGGACATCTTCTTTCATTGAGCCACATCATAGAACGATTCCCAAGCAATAAACTTGGCCCCCTTCAAATCCAAACTTCGTAACTACCGAGCAACACTTAGTGGGTGTGATTATAACTTCTAATTTGCACAAGCTAACTCCCGTCTTCTTTCTGTTCATTATAGCACTTACGATCTTAAGGAGGCAGTATAGCACAGTGGGTTAAGGCTCTGAGCTGCAGATCTAGAGACCTGGGTTTGAATCCCACAGCTGCCTAGGTGCATACTGTGTGATCCTGAGCAAGTCACTTAACTTCCTTGTAACCCCAGGTCGCATCTGGAAACAAGCTTCAGTTTAGTGTATTATCCCTGGTTAAACAATGTTCCCTTCCCCTCCCTTCCCTTCTCAATCTCCCCTATCCAACTGCCTTGTTATTTACCCCTCTCCTCTACCGTCCCACTCTGCCTTCATCCTCCATTCCATTCCTCATCCGTTGCCCACCTCCCCACCACCTAATCTGTTTCCCCTCACCATATCCTCCCACTACAAAACCTCATGGAATTTTCCACTTCCAGCAAACCAATGACAAGGCCCTATGACTGCTCCTGTTTTCCCCACCTATTCTCCCTTGTACCTTCCTCACCTACTCGGCACTCTCTTAGCACTCAGCCTCTGTTGCTACCAGTTTCTCTCTCCATAGCAAGCTACTTTCCATTCTGTTCACACTTCGCAACATACTTATTGCTTAATGTGATTGAATTTCGTAGTTTCAGTTACAAAAGAGTTGAGCATAATTTTTGTATCCAATATAATTTTGTAACCACTGTCTGTATTGTTTTGCTGTATTTGTGTTGTTTGCTGTTGACATGGAACCTTTGTAAATTAGCTTAAGTTATAGCTCAAAAGTAGTAATCTGAGAACTAAATAAAAATAAATACTAGAGCACTGTGGGAGGCAGGAAGGATCTAAGGACCCTAAGACAGAAGGCCTTGCAAAACAGTAAGACCAAAACAGCATGTCCAAGAGACGATGACCAGACTGTAGTGTTTAGTGAATGTGTGAACAGTACTCCAAGTGGCTTGATTTTGCTTGTAATTGTAAGCTTTAGATATGTAGATGACATTTTCTGATGTGTTGCTTCACTAGACTATTGTACTATACCTTTAATACAGGCATTATAAATTTATGTGCCCAGGTGAGACAGCTACACTACTGATAAAGGGACATGCTGTAGTCGCGAAGCACCAGGGTAACTTTGTGCTTCACGCTTTGTTGCTGAACAAACTGCTAGTTTTTGCAAACAAAAAAAAAAGTTTTGCTTCTGGACCCTTCTCATGACATAAGTCATAGAAGTGGCTACACAATCAATGAAGTGTGCATGGACAGGACTGGGAAACTGCTTACTGTGCTTCCAGTAACAGACAGTAATGCAGCAAGTCAACCATTTGGAAAGACCTTGCTTAAAAATAAAGGAGCCCAACATCCTGGATGTGAAAGACAGAAATAGTTGAGAGGATTTCTTGCAATCCTTAACATGATCAAGGTACCAATGTAGCATCCTATAGACATCCAGCATGTGCAGATGATGCTCCTCACTATCCGTGGGAGTCAAGAAGTAAACCAGAAAGTCAACAGCCTGATTCAATGTGTGATCATTTATTTATTTTATTAGGAAAGCCGGAAGTACATCCTTTGAGCTAAAAGCTCCTTTACGAAGGATCCTCATCATACAATAAGAAAAAAAAAGGGGAGACGAGACAGGTGGGAACATATGCAGCTGTGAGGCATTGTCAAAATAAACAGTATTAAATACATAGAATATACAGTATCACAGTAATATCAACAATATTACAGAATTCACAAAAATTTGGAACATCAGATTATAAGGTATCTCACCCATGATGAGGAGGAAAAGTGCAAAGTCAGAAAGGTACAGGAACTGAATAAGAGTGAGTAGGTAGTGGCAGAGGCACTAGGAATGAGCCTGAGTCTAACTGGGTGTGCCGTAGAAGAAAGGTCGGAGAGAGTGACAAGACCCAGCAGGTTAGCTAGTCGTGGATGTGGTGTTAGAGGTTTGTGGGAGGTAAATAGTGGGGGGGAGGGTTTAAGGGAGGTAGGGAGACAGGAGAGATGTTGGGGAGGTAGTAGGGGAAGGGGCATAGGAAACAGAATAGAGCATGCAATCTAGGCCAGACCAAGCTTTCGGGGAGCTAGTGCCCATAGATGGCTAGAGGTGGCAGAAGCACTGCTCAGGGGGCATGATGAATTGATCAGAAACCACTTTTTGCAGAAAATGAAAATTAGTACATGACATGACCCGATCCTTGTGGAAAAAAATGTAAGAGGGCTCCACAACCAGGGCTTGCAACCCAGAATTCTTCTTACAGAAGTAATGGCTACCAGGAACAGGGTCTTCCAAGAGAGGAAGCGCAGCTTACAAGTAGCAGCCGATTCAAAAGTAGGTACCATAAGGGTCTCCAGAACCATGTTAAGGTCCCACACCAGCACTTGGTCTCAGACCAGTGGGTGCAAAAGCATAATCCCTTTAAGGAACCTGCAGGAAACCTAAAGTTGGGCAACCATTTTGCCATCAGTGAGGGCATAAAAGGCCAACACTGCAGCCATCTTCTCCGAGGAGTACCACGGGCCTGCATCCATAAGGGACAAGAAGTAATCCAAGACATAAATGACTGAACATGCAAAGTGGTCCAGATGATGGGCAGTACATGTGGGAGTAAGTGTACCAAGGAACTGGCTTAGCAGCTACCAGTGGAACAGCTACAGAGGAGACCCCAAAGGGGGAAGAGATGTATGTCCTCAGGAGCCAGGCATAGAGATGCTGGGATAGAAGATCCAGGTGCACCAGAGAACTCTGCTCCTGGAACAGAAGCCCTGCTCACAGAGAGAGTAGGATAGGGGGTTCCACTGCCAACTGCTTCAGCAGAAGGAACCAAATTTGTCTGGGCCAGAATGGAGCCATCAGTCAAAGTGGCTGGCTCTGCCCTCGGCTTGACCAGGATCCTCTGGATCACAAAGAATGGGGAAAGGCATACACGACTTTTCCTTTCCAGGAGTAGGACAATGTGTCTCACTAAAAAAACTCCAGGCCCTGTAGCAAGGGAGCAGAAATATGGCAGTTTTGCATGGAATGGAGATGCAAAAAGGTGGATATCCAGGCGACTCCACTTTTCAAAGAGGTTGTCCATGATGGAATCCAAGAGTTCCCGCTCATGGGACAATGCCTGGGACCTGCTGAGGCAATGTGTTAAGGCTTTGAGGGTGCTGAGCAGAAACAAATGATGTTCCATGGCTCAATGCCAGACCCTCATCACTTCCATGCAAAGAGGGTAAGAATGAACCCTGCCTTGATGGTTGATGTTATACATCATCGAAATGTTGTCTGTACAGATCAACAGAGGTTGATCCTGGAGAAGGGCAGTGAAGGCCTGCAGGCCAAGTATAACAGTCATCATCTCCAGAGTACTGTTGTGGAAAACACAGTCTAAGGAGGACCATTGGCCATGTTTTCTAAATGGTCCGAGCTAGGCACCCCATCCAGAGCCTAAAGGGTCTGTCACTAGAAGTGCTGAGGGGCGAAGAAATGGAGACCCTGTCTCAAAGTTGGAGCAGTCCAGCCACAATAGAAGGGCCCAACAAAGAAGAGGAGTCACCTGTATGAGACACTCCAGATTCTCCCAATGTTGAGCCCACTGGACATGGAGGAACCACTGTGGGATTCTCATATGCAGCCGAGCCAGCGGGACAGTCAGGACTGTGGCAGCCATGAGAATGGTCAGTTAACAGGCATCCGTCCGAGACATAATCACTGGATGAGACTAATTAACCCCAGGTAACCAATGCCATTGCATGGTCCGATGGAAGGAATGTCCTGTCCACCCATGTGTCCAGAGCAGCTCCTACATATTGTAGACTCTGGCATCAATCAATCAATTCTTTATCCAGGTGAACATCATTGAGCAAGCTCATTTGCAAGATGGACCTGGTTATTTACTGGGTCAAAATACATGACAAAGAATTTTTTACAGTTACAGTGACAATAACATCAACATAACAACACAAAAATACAAAGAAGGTGCATAATACAGCATCAGCTACAATACAGAGGTAGGCATACAACAGCACAGAGGATAACTTGTGGCATATATGTGAAATTTGGAAAGCCTGGATGGCTTCGGGGAAAATGACAATGGTTCAGCATGGAGTGAGCCCCACTTTGCCTCATTCACCAGTGTGCCCAATTAGGTAATTGGAGTGCTGTTAGTTGAATTTATTTGAATGAAGGATATGAACAGTTATTCCTTTGTGATGGCGTTCCATTCCTTGGTGTGAGTGAGTGCCGCAGTTTCTTGCATTGCTTTGGAGCTCCTATGTACTGTAGACTCTAGCAAAGAATAAGCACTGACTTTGGCTCATTCACCAATATGCCCAACTGCTTGAAGAGCTATTAGGTACAGAACAATGTACAAATGACCGTTTCCTGTGACAGGGCCTTCAGCAGCCAATTGTCGAGATGTGGGAAAACATACAGGCTGCAGAGGGCCGCTGCAACAACTGCAAAGCAGTTGGTAAAGACATGCAGTGCAAAGAATAAGCCAATGGACAATACACAAAACTGACAGTGTCTATGACAAGCATGTTGGATTAACCCACACATCAGACTTGCTTCAGAAGACCAGCCTCGTACAGTTTTGCTGAAGACCACTGGCACTGATGTCTGAGACACACTTATTACTGCAGCCAGAGTGAGATACCTGATCACACTGCAAGGTAAAGACATTAAGTTTTTCCCACACTTGTCCTTTCAAACAAGCGCAAGGAGGAAGCAATTTGATGCCGTCTGACAAAGGCTCAGGACTCTTGGCATTGTTCACTTGTTTTTGTTACCCGCTGCTACAGATAACTTACGCCGGTAAGTTCTGGCAATTTTCAGATCCAAAGGACGCGGGAAGGTGGCTAGAGAGGACGGAGGCCGAATTTTCATCTCGACTTGTTTCGGGGACCCCGGTTGAAGAGTCAGAGTCAGATGATGGCTGAGTATTTTCCCAACATCTTGCTGGTTGGATGACTCATGCTAGGATCATACTAAAGATCGGAAGGAGTCAGAAGGCAGTTGCCCATGTTTGCTCCTATTTGACCTTATTCAAAATACCTTATTTTATCTCCACTTAATATGTAAGAGTCCAATTCAGTTTTGAATTCTTTTTTTGATTTACTAATTACCACTTCAGTAGGCAGCCCATTCCATGCATTTACCACCCTTGATGTAAAGAAATGCTTCCTAACATTACTTCAAAATGTTTCTCCACTAATTTGAAGTGGGTGTCTGCGGGTTTCCATACTGCCGCCCTTAAATTTTATATTAACTCCGTAAAGAAGTATGGGGTCCTGCTTGATATCATACATAAACAGTATATCTCCTTGTATTCGTCTAGTATAGAGAGACATGAGAGCCTTTCCTCATATGTTTTCTCTTCCATTCCTTTTATTGATTTAGTAAATCTTCTCTGGATTTTTTCGATGTTATTAATTTCCTGTTTCTTTTGTTTACCTCCCATAGAGACTTTATAGAAAACGGAGTTTAATTTATATTATCTTGTTGTGCCACACAGGTGGGGTAACTTGACTGTGAGTCAGAGGGACTTGTTAGACTAGTCTGTGGGAAAAGGCTTTCTGGAGCTACTATTTGAAAGTTTAATTTTTCTTTCCCTCTGCTATAATTATGTTCTGTGTATATTTTCTCAGTTTTCCAATGGGAGGGCTGTTCTATGTTTCCTATTATGAGACAGCATAAGGTATAAGGGTTCATGTTATCTGTTACAACCTGTTTGTTCCTAATAATGCAATTGGGATGTGGAGTGTGAAAGGGGCTATTTTTCCTATTTGGAACTAAGCTTGGACTGGTTAATAGCACTTTGAATTAGTGCGGTTTCCTCCCTGTATTTTCTCTCTACAGTAAGTAGCCATAGCCACTGAAGCGGCTGGCAAGCTTGGACATTTTGGGACTGTTTCAATATAATCTTCTTCCCCCCCACTCCTATTGTGCCAGAATGTAAGACCAAGTAGTGTGTATTCCATTTATTCCTTCAGTAGCAATTGCTGTTATATAATTTCCTTTTCTATAGTCTATCTGTGCTCCTGTCCTCTGTGCCCCCTTTAGACTGACCCTCCCAGCCCCGACACCTGGAATTACCAGGGCTTATCTTACTGTCTGGCCTGGGAGTGGAGCCTGTGGAGAGTCGGGCTTCATCCTGCGACTAGAGGATTGATTTTCTCTTCCATTTTCTCCCCGATCCCCGTTGCTGGGGAGCACACACCAGACATGCTTATGTGGAGGTGTGTGCATGTCAACGGAAGTACCGCAGCACTCACCCCTTCTGTGCACCCGCAGACCTGAACTTCCCCCAGGCCTCCACCTGGAGGCAGTCATTTGGTGGGAGCACAACCCCTCCACTCCTGGGAGAGGAGAGGAGAGCTGTCCTCGAGACACTCAATCCTCTCCCTCCCCACCGACCCCTGATGGCACAGGCTCATTCCTGAACCTGGGTCACTGGCGTGGCATGAGGTATGGTGTCCAGTGCCTCATCCCTCAGTGCCACCAGGCAGGCTGCTGCTATATTATTTCCTAATATCTTGCCTGAGGATATAGTCTGTATTGTTTTTTGTATGAAAGCAATAAATAGAAAGTACAAAAAAAAAAACTGATAGTGAAAGCCCTGAAGCATAAAGTGCAGATATCGTCTGTGGCACCTGCAGACTGTGACATGAAGGTAAGCATCCTTCATGTCTTGGGTGCGCATCCACTCCCCTTTTGGTAACAAGTGCAGCAGGAACTGGAGGGAAACCATCTGTAACTGTCTGTATTTTAAAAACAGATTTAGGCCCTGAAAATCCAGGATGGGGCATAAATCCCCAGTCCATTTTGGTAGTGGAAAGTATGAGGAATAATATGCTGGATTCAGTTCCACAATTGGGACTGGTTCTGTGGCCCTCTTGTGCAGCAGGGTTTGAACCTCCTCTAGCAAGGGGTAAGATGTTCCAGAAGATATCTGTTCAGTAATGAAGGGTGGACCGATGGGACAGAGAGGAAATCTAGGGTGTGTCCTTGTTGAACCACCTCAGTACCCAAGCATCTGTTGTGATCTCCCTCCACTTTGGAAGGAAGAGGGAGATGTGGCCTCCCATTAGAATTCCTTCAGTTGCAGAGACTGGGGGAGGTGGAAGGGAGTCAGAAAGCTCAGGGAGCAGCCTATGTGCCATCAACACCCACACTTCTGTTGACTCTGGCATGGGCACTGGGAAGCAAAGGGGCCTGAGAGGCAGCAGGGGCTCACTGAGACCCACAACTGGGACCTCTGTAGTAGCCTCAACTGGGGCGGGCATAGGGCCTATGAAAGGAACCTCTGCCCCAACCCCCCTAGGCTTGGAATTCATAGTATTCAGAGAAAAGATAGTCATTTTAGAGGTCCATAGTTTCCCATAGAGGAGATTCGGTACTGATGCCAAAAGGCTTCTTACCTCTAAAGTGAGCATTAAGGACTGGATGCTGCACTTCAGCCACAAAGCCAACAATCCATAGCCATGAGTGCCAGCAACAGCAAATGCCAGACACAGCCATAAGAGGTGAAGCATCAGATACATCATAGGTCAGCATTAATAGGTGCTTACCCAGCTTCCAAGCCATGGGCAACAATCTGCTGAACTTTAGTTTTGGCTGGTCTATCAGGCTGCTTGTTAGCCATGGTAGCCATAGACATCTGCAGGCTATTCTGACATTTAATCATGTAGGCCTGATAGCTAGCATTTCTGAGGCCAAGGGATGCAGAAGCATAGGTCCTCTTCCCCATCACATCAAATGTCCTGTATTCTTTATAAGGAGGAAGAGATGTCATATATTCTGGAGCTTTAGATCAGTCAAGAGCAGCCGTTATGACCACTAAGTCCATCTCAGGCTGCGAAGCACAATAAAACTTGGCAGACGGGGCAGAATATTGTTTGATCACCTTCCAAGGCACAGCTGGCAGGTCACTGGGCCTCTGCCAAGCTGTAATAGTGGCATCCTCCAATGCTGAGTGAACTGGAGGAATAACCACAACAGACATTGAAAGAATCTCTAAAAATTCATTGAGGTGCTTCTCAGAAGAGTTTTCTTCCTTATCTGTAAAGCTTAGCATGTACTGGACCTGCCTTGGGAAAGCCTAAAAAGAGGAATTCTCAGAAGGAGACCAAGGAGTGTACTGAACACAGTCCTCACTGCAGAAGGACAAAGTAGAGCTGCAGCCCAAGAGATATGGGGGGGGGGTCAGTGTATCTTCCTCCTCTTCTTCATAGTCTTCCTTCATTAGACCTGGATTATACTCCAGTTCCTTCTCCTCATTGACAGGGGCCAGCAGTGTGCCTACAGGAGAAGGAGGCACCCGAGAAGCCACAGTCAATGATGAAGACACTGACAAAGGAAGCCCCAGGCGCAGTTGTGGAACCATAGCAAGAACCATAATCGTCACTGTCAAGGATGATGACAGGCCTCCAGATAGCATCGACGACAGAGCCTGTGGCAGGAGCTGTGAAAATAGCAGACATACTCTGAAACAGTGACTGTGCATCAACATCCCTGCAAGGGTTGACAAAGACTGACCCGTTGACGAGACAATGGCTGACAGTGGAATGGTTGTGAATACCCCATAAGTGGATTAGAACCAGAGCTAGACCCCAACCTTGATGGCTATGAGACTGTGGGAATGGGGGGGGTCAGTCACACAGAACATTTTATTTCCACTTAGAATCTGGAAATAGAACACAGAGACCAATAGATGAGATAACGAGTCTACATGGAAACATAGAAAATGTTGGCAGAAAGACCACTGGTCCATCCAGTCTCCTGTTACAACTGAAAATGAACCAGTTTTGAGCCTCACATGCAGTCACCTGGACAATTAACTGAGGAAACTGTACTATTTGTTTAATTTTTTTACAGTTGTTGGGTTTCAAATTGGTGATTATGATACAGTAATCAGTTTCTTATAAGTTGCCTGTGTCGAAGTTATTTTCTACCAAGCGGTGTTCCCATGATCTGTCCTGCTGAAATACTGCGTTTTCACTTTTGATGCGACTTGAATTTACATGTTACTGTACAGTTGTTCATCAGTGCCTGTGTTGTATATTCTCTCATCCCAAGCTGTGTTCCCCTCTCTGACCTCAGCCCCCCCCAAGCCTTGTCTGCTCCCTGTTGGACTGCTTGTCTCTCAAAACTCCCAAACCCCCCAGCACTCCTGGGTATATAGGTGAGCTCACTGCTGTTGTTTCTCTCCACAGAGACGCTGCCTACACTTCGAGGGTCCACCCGGTCGCGAGGGCAGCCGCAAGCTGCTCTCCTCCACCCCCCCGAGGCGAGCCCACATCTATAAAGGTAAAGACAAAATAGGCCTGCCTGCAAGTACTCTAGTTCTCCAGCTGTTACCTTGCGTTTTTTCACCTGCAATTAATTCTACTCACTGGAGAGGAGTCTGCTCCCTCACCGCTAGGAAAGCGGCTTACCCGAGCATTTCTGGACCCTCTGTGGTCACCAATACGCCGGGCATTGTATGCAGCCACGCGATGAAAGCTCCGCTGCCTTTCCTCTGCTGCCTCAGACAAGGACTGGCCCAGCCGGCTTTGCCGGCTGCCCCACCACCCGTGGTCGTCACTGAGCTTTTATAGCTCTCATCACATGGGCTGAATTATCCTATCAGCCCACTTTACCATCTGCAGGCTATATTGACTCACCACCAGAGGGCTCATCTCATTTTCTCAATGTGTGAACCTGCCTGACTGCTTTCAGAGTTCAACCAAGGCACAAAAATATAGGACTCTAGCTTTCTGAGCTCAATCAAGGCACAATAATATAGGATACAAGCTGTCCCTTGACTCCTCTCTTAGCCTTGACTCAGCCCCAGTCTTTAGCCCCACCATAGAAACCTCACAATCTAGCATTTGTCCCTGGGGTTCTGTTAGGCTCACACTTATTGAACCCTGGATCTCTGGACACTGCACCTTAAGTCCCGGGTTACCTCACTGCCTATTAAGTCCGAGCCATGGTTCCTCTTGTGCAGCCGGTCATCACACCCTCCTGTCCAGGTCCCTCAGCAACCCCCTACCCTCCTAAGCCTCCTCCGACCTGGCTATCTAAAAAAGGCCTAAAAATAGTTCATCTAAACATCCGCAGTATCCTACATAACCAAGCGGAACTGATAGCCTGGGCAGCCCTGTATGAGCCAGACATCATGGGTATCACAGAAACTTGGCTGAAGCCTTGTATTCCTGACACCACATGTGCCATTCCGGGTTACAGCCTCATTAGGCGGGATAGGGCTGGT
This sequence comes from Neoceratodus forsteri, assembly GCA_016271365.2. NCBI lineage: Eukaryota > Metazoa > Chordata > Ceratodontiformes > Ceratodontidae > Neoceratodus > Neoceratodus forsteri. The sequence goes on along the minus strand of CM057449.1, from coordinate 170,911,784 downwards.
AGAAAATGAGAGGGGGGTGTATTCCTATACTTTAGGGGGCACCTAAATGTATCCGCGGTGTCTCTGTCTCCGCCTGACTCCACAGGTTGTGAATTCATTCACTCCCTCCTACTGCTTGGTAACACAAAAAAGGTGCACCTGGTCTGTGCCTACAATCCCCCTAAGGAAGGCTTGCCAGGACTCTCCTCTCTACTTGACCACCTTAAAGGCAAGGTAGGTTCAAATGAGGTGCTAATCCTGGGGGATTTCAACCTCAACTGGCTGGAGCCAAATACCAAACAATATGAGCCACTTCTTTCAGGCCTCGCCCTCAGTCAGACCATCACAGAACCCACTAGGACCTCCTCCTGGGGAGACGAGGGCTCGTTAATTGACTGATTACTGAGCAACAGATTGGATTAAATCATCCAATCTGGTACACTCCCGGATGCGATCTCTGATCACTCTCCCATATACTGCATCTGTGGATCCACCGCCCCCAAAATTCCCAGTAGAGTGATTCAGATGAGGGACTGCTCCAAGCTTATCCTCAATGACTACTTGGATGACCTACGCCATGCCAACTGGACTAGGGTACTTAGCACTAATGACCCTGCCAAAGCACTGGACCACTTCCTTGCGATTCTCATCCCTCTGCAAAACAGGCACACTCCCCTCATGAAAAGGAGGATGAGGAGCACTGTCACAAAGTGGCTCCATGGAGGACTACTAGCTCTCATGAAGCAGAGAGACAAGTGCTGCTTCAACCACAACATTTCCAGCGACACCCACGACCTCCTTGAATATCGACGGCTCAGAAATTCCTGCAAGGCCGCCAAGAGTGAGTTATGTAAATCTGCCATGCTTAGCATGGCCTACAACCCCCAGCGTTTCTGGCAAAACATTAAAAATATAGTCAGAGGGTCCACCAAGAATTCGGTCACCGACATGAATGTTGAGGAGGCCAACTGTAATAACCCCCAGACAATAGCCTCAGCATTCAACGGCTTGTTCTCCAACCTGCCTGCCATCCCACCCTCCTACTCTCCACCCCCAAACCTCTGGGCAACCCCCCCAACCTCCTTTTTACCTGAAACAAATCTCTGTTAGAGAGACTCAAGCTCTCCATGCTGGTCTCTCACACCACACAGGGACGGGATACGATAACCTTGAGCCTAAGTTTCTTATTCTGAGGGCGCCCCTCCTCTCCCAGCCGATTACCCACATATTCAACTCTTCCCTCACCTCAGGAATTTTACCTGACATGTGGAAAGTGGCCACGGTCGTCCTGGTGTTTAAGCATGGCGACCTCAAGGAGATGAACAACTACCGCCCCATTGCCATACTCTCTGCTACCAGCAAGCTACTTGAAAAGGCCATAGCTGCACAAATCTCCCATTACCTTCAGGAGTAGGCAGTTCTCTCCCCTGCGCAGCATGGGTTCAGGCAGGGACACAGTATGGTTACTGCTATCCCCATGGTCACCTCAGAGGTCAGATCCACTATGGACATTGGCAAACTGACTGGAGCCATATTTGTTGACCTCTCTAAGGCCTTCGATTGGGTCGACCACAACCTCCTTCACTCCACTCTACTCTCACATGGCTTCTCCCCCCGAGCCCTTGCTTGGTTCACCAACTACCCTGGGGGTAGACAACAATACACCTGTTTTAACCGTGCCCTATCGGACCTTTCCCCAGTCAGATGCGGAGTCCCCCAAGGGTCCGTTCTTGGTCCAATTCTGTTCTCCCTTTACATTAATGAACTCCCCTCCGTTGCAACCTTCGAGTCTACAACACTCTATGTGGATGACCTGGTACTATTATCTAGTTCCCAGGACATCTCAACCATTAACTCCCAACTCAGCTCAGACTTTGGGCGTATCCAAAACTGGCTCGTGGGACACAAGCTCACTGTTAACCTAAACAAGACCCATGCCATGTTATTCAGGTTGGTGGCCAAAACCGCATTGTGCCCCTCCCCCCTTGCCATTCATGGGGGAAATGGATCCCTCCGGCCTGTCCTGAAATCCACCAGGTACCTAGGGGTGACCCTAGATCCTCAGCTTGTTCTCACTAAGCATCTCTGGAACATCTGCAAAGCGTCAAACAGCAAGCTCAGCTTAGCATACAGGACTAAGGACTGCCTCACTCCAGCCGCTCGGCTCGCCATAGCCAGGGGGATCCTCCTACCCACGCTCTGCTATGGGCTTGTAACCTTTGCACCAGTCCTGAATGCCTATCTAGCAAAATGGGATACGGCCTATAACAACATATGTTGTTTCGCCCTCTCTGTGCCTCGCCTTACGCATCGATGTGCCCTCTACACCTGACTGGAGTGGCTCCCCCCTGAAAAACACAGAGCCTTTGTCTTTGGTAACATGGTCGATAATATAGTCTGAACTGCATGCCCCTCCGCTCTTGCCCTTCCCTTCAAACACTGCACCCCGGCCTATGAACTAAGGTCCAGCTCGACTCAGGTTTGCATGGTCCCGAGGACCCGCTCCCTTACTGGTGATCGGGCCTTCTCCGCCTACACTCCGAGACTTTGGAACTCCCTTCCCGCCCTAGTCCGGGCCGCCGCCTCCCACCCTGCCTTCAAAATGTCCCTTTGGAAGTTCCTCAAAGCAGCCTCCACTTGTCTTTGTGCCAACTAGTTGCTGGGAGTCTCTCCCTCTCCCATGACACCTCTCCCACAAGCTGAATTCGGCCTCTGCCACTCTCCACTATAGCACTTCCCACCCTCCTCTGAGAGGCGCCCCCTTACCCACTTACCCTATAGCTCCCTCCCTTGTAGCACTTAGACGACCCCACATTATCCTTGCCCTGCCCTCAGGGCACGCAACTGTAAGGCAGTACTCTCCCTGCAGTTAGAGCCAGACTCCGGCGTGGTGGTCCTCCGGCTGTTTCCTCCCCCTCTCTGTACCCACAAGTACCCTGCTGGCTTACTGCACTGTTTACTCTCCCCCTTGCCTGTTTCCTGACAATCACCCAGATTGTGCACTGCTTACACTCCCCCCTTGGTTACCTGTTATTCTCCTGCCTCACCTTGCTCCTATGTTACCCTGTGGTTTTAACTTCTTCCTTATCATAGAGACAAGATGCAATGTCCTCTCTACCTTTAAATTCTAGTTGTAGTTGTATTCATGTTTGCTATCTCTGACTCTGTACTATGTCTATATATTGTACTCTGGCCCCACCTGTATGTGGGCATGTATGTTACTTTGTCAATGTACCATGTTCTCTGTATTGAAATCTCTCTGGCCCCACCTGTATTGTGGGCTTGTATGTTACCATGACAGTGTACCATGTTTTCTGTATTGTAACTTCCCGGGTCGCACCTGAAAATAGGCACTTGTTGTCTAGTGTGCTTACCTGGTTAACAAAAACAAATAAATAAATAAAACAAGACACAGTAACAAAACATTAACAATATTGTGGTATGTACCAAACATATAATGGGCTGCAGAGAAATACTGTAGCACATGTATCTCTGCACAAATGGCAAAACCATCCTAACTAACTTATGCCTTCGACACTCATGAGTTATAAGGTCTTGTCACTCATTAGTGTAGATGAATGTGTTAGTACACCACAGCACTTTATGCATTCCTTCTACAACAGGCCACTATGAGACTCTTTACTTTTAATTGTGTAGATGTTTCTATGTTTTTAATTCTGTATTAGGGACTTTATGGTTACTTGGTTATGTCATTCTACTGTTTAAAGAGCAGCTAACATACTAGACGCCAGCAGAGTAGGCCTATTGGTCTATCAAGTCTGTGCGTGCTTCAGCACCGTGATTGGGTACCATAGCCCTCTATCTGTCTCCTTACACTGTTAAGCAATAAGAACTGATAGGGTATGCATTATGGTGAAATAAATGCATGCCTCGGGTGTGTTGTTAGGCAAGGATGGGGCAGATGGGGTCTTTAAGCTAAGGAGGGGAGGGACACTAGGGGGCATGGGCTAAGAAGAGAGGGTGAAGATTTAGGAGGGAAATGAGGAGACACTAGTTCACAGAGAGGGTGGTAGGAAAATGGAATGCACTACCAGAATGGGTGGTATCATGTAAATCTGTGAACAGTTTTAAAAGGGCATGGGACAGGGAGCAGGGGAGAGTGAGGGTGGGGGAGGTGGGGGCAGCAGTGGGAAGACAAAGGGGAAGGGGTGGAGCAGCTGTAAACTAGGGGTGCTAGCTACACACTTGAGCAGCTGTAGATAGACTGGGTGGAATGTTTCTGCTGGCACATTTGTATGTTTGTATGATTATTTCACCATAATGGCACACCCTGGAGTGTTTTATTGCTCTTATAAAATGGTACTTAAAGAGCTACTGCCACCTCAAAGAAAATTTTAAAAAGCATAATAATTAGGTACAATTCTGTCTGCATTCCATTTATATTTTATATATTTATCCTCCCTATTATTTATTACTAAGGAAATTTGCATGACTACATGATCTTTATCCTTCAGAGTTTCTTTAGAGTCCATCTGCCTCTATTGCTTCCTTCTTACTTTAAGTCATAATCCTCTATTGTGACATCACAGTATGTTGCCATGGGAGGAACTGTGATATCACAAGCAGTGCTCTGTGACTTCAAGTGCATACAAAGAAGCCGGCAGAAGAAGGCCATTTGGTCTATCAAGTTTGCTTACATTACAGGGTCCACAGCTTGAGCTAATGTCCCTGCCCTCTCTCCCCACTCCTCCCATCCTCCCTACCTTCCCCGCCTCTCTTAAAGCTGCTCACTGTCTTTAAAGAGATGACCTCTTCTGGCAGTGCAATCCAAGTGTCCACCACCTTCTCTGTGAAGGAGTGCTTCCTGACCTCCCTCCTAAACCTCCCACCCTCCAGCTTAAGACTGTGCCCCCTCATGTTATGGTTGCCACTCAGCATAAAGAGACTCTCCTTATCAACCTATCAACCAATCAAGGAGGCAGTATAGTGCAGTGGTTTAAGGCTCTCAGCTGCAAACCTCGAGACCTGGGCTTGAATCCCACAGCCCCCACTTGCATATTGTGTGACCCTGAGCAAGTCACTTAACTTCTTTGTGCTCCCAGGTCACACCTGTAAACAAGCTTTCAACTTAGAGCATCTCTCCTGGTAAAAATAAATAAATAAATAAACAAACCTTATTTATCCCTTTCAAGTACTTGAAGGTCCCAATCATCTCTCTCTCTCTCTCTCTCTTTCTCTCGTCTTCCAGGGAGTACATGTTCAGTCCCCTCAAACTCTCCTCATATGCCATACCCTGCTGACCCTCTGTCATCTTTGTAGCCCTCCTCTGGACCTTTTCCAGCAGGTTAATGTTCTTTCTGGGGTGTGGGCACCAGTACTGGGACCCAAACTCTAGATAAGGCCTTACTAGTGACCTGTACAAGGGCAGTATAGCCTCCTCTCTCCTACTACTGATCCCCCTAGATATACATCCCAGCATCTTGTTTGCCTTTGTTGCTGCTTTCTTGCATTGTGTGGAGTAGGGAGAAAGCTGCTCCATGTCCCCTTCCCCCAGGACACGTCTGGAATCGAGCGGTACCCCGCTCAGTACGCCTTCCTGGTAAAAACTCTTAAATAAATAAATAAAGCAGCAGAAATAGACAAACTCTTCTGGAACAAAGATCCTGTTTTCATACAGATGACCTCAGCAATAAATAATGTGGAGAAGGACTACAGCACTAACGGGAACTACAAGCTGGACTGTGTCTAGATATTAGGTTTTGTTAAAGTTCTCCTGAACGGGTCACCAGCTCTTTAAATATATGACTTAAAATGAATGAAAATAAGAAGAAAGTATTTTAAAAAGATAAAAACTGGATCTTTCCTTGAAATATGCTTCCATTTTAACTCTGAATACAAAATAAATAGTCCTTATTCTGATAATTGTGGGGTTAGCTAAAAACATAAAATACAGGGTTTTAAATAATTGATTAGCAGTTTTTTGCTTGGGACAATACTAACAATATAGAAAGCATTTATATAGGTTTTCTAGAAGTGTTATGTTTGTTAAACACAGTGAGGCAAGTGCTATGCATTTTCGCAATGTTTTAGAACTTTTATGAGCAAAACGCTAATCAATTTTTAGAGTTAAATAAAACCCTGAAATATAATGAAAACTGTGTGTGGCACACATTTTTATAAGAAAAAAATGATACCTTACATTTGAAATTAATACAAGTGTTGTTTCTTAATTGAAATTTATTCAAAACTTTAAACCTGCCAGGTTGCCGTTTTGGTGTGGGGGTGATAGATTTCACCTGAAAATACCCAGATATGATTCAAATATATGTGCTTCTATAAACTTCAGGAATGTATTTCAGCAGTTTAAAATCTGCCTCTGCAACTGAGTTTTTCCACCTCTGATCTTTGTTTATGAAGTATTATTGCCTACTTTCTTCATCCATTTTTTTTTCCCTCTGACTTTCCCCACATTCAAGATATGAAATGTTTACCATAGAATACAGGGATTCAAAATTCTGCTCAGTTCCACTGGCAGAATGTTTCTCTCCTAACATACTGTACACACACTCAACAAAGACCTCTTTTACAGCCACAAACTCAATTATCTCACTGTCAGGGAAAGCAGAAGAGATTTCCTTGATGAGCAGTTAAAGCCAGAAGGGGGATTTTTCATTGTCACCAAAGAAACAGATGTAATGAAAACTATAAACTATACTTAATGTTTCTAATTTTTGTGTGTAGGTAGTGTGTGATGATCAGGGAAACACAATTTCATTAATCTGTTGTATGTTTTATTTAAGGTAATTTTATTTTTAGGGCCCAGTTGAAGGTTTTTTACACTGTAAATGTAGCAGCCATTTTTGTGGTGGAAGATCAGTTGGTTGTAGGGGACTGATGTAAGATGGTTCTGGTTGTAGGAGGACTGATTTGCTCATGGTGTGATATGGTTTAGAACCACGATGACTATGCATTATGCTCTAATGATGAACAGTCACCTGACCGGTTTTAACCAATTAAAGTTCCTTGATTTTTAGACCCATTCTGTAAAATATATTAAAAAGCTTAACAACACTGGATTTAGTCCAATTATGTTTTAACTTTATTGTTTTCTAGTTATGTTTTTTTTTTTACTTTCCCCTGCTGTTGGTCTACTAGATAGTGTATACAATGCAACAAATGTGGGGAAGACATTAAAGGCAAAATATGCCTGTTTGCAGATGATACAAATTCTGTGGATGGATGAACACCAAGGAGGGGGATACAGGACCTGAGGGAGGGCTTTGCCAGACTAGAAAGATGGTCAGGAATCTGGCAACGTGGTTTCAATGCCAAAAAGTGCAAAGTGATACACATAGGGGACAAGAATATTTGGGCAGAGTATTACACAGGAGAGGTTCAGGTAAATGCTTCCAAAGAGGTAAAGGATCTAGGAGTGGTGATTACAAGTGACCTAATACACAACTCCCAGTGTAAGAAGGCAGTGGCAAAGGCTAACAGGATGCTGGGGTGTATTGTAAGGGGAATTCAGTAGCAGGCAGAACGAGGTTATTTTGCCACTATACAGATCATTGGTGTGACCACATTTAGAATATGGGATGAGGTACTGGCATCCATACCTTAAGAGGGACATCAACATGCTGGAATAGGTCCAGAGGAGAGTAACCATGATGATACAGGATAGGTCATACGAGGAGAGGCTGGCAGCCTTGGGGATGTACTCCCTGGAGGAGAGGAGGCATGGGGGGGTTATGACACAGACCTACAAGTACATGAAGGGAATTAGAGTGCAAAAGGAGGGTCTCTCTAAAATGAGTGAAAACACCACTAGATGGTACAGCCTAAAATTGTTGGGGAGGGGGATTCAGAAGGGATGTAAGGAAACATTTCTACATGGAGAGGGTGATGACCACCTGGAATGAGCTGCCAGATGAGGCGGAATCAGCAAAGATGGTGGGAGAATTCAAGATGGCCTAGGACAAACACAGAGTGAATCTTTGGGACCAAGGAAAGGGGGGAGGAGAGAGAGGGGTGGTAGGGGCAGTGGCATAAGTGTAAGACCAGACCATGCATTATTACAAGCAGACACGATAGACCAGGTGGTCTTCATCTGCTGGCTATTTTTGTACGTTCGTAAATATTTCACTGAGTCTTTCAAAATGTATCCAACTCTCTCCTGCTAACCATACAATTTTTGTTTCTGACATCACAGTTGGTTGTAATGGTGAATACTAGGATGTCAAATACACTGAGCGATAAATAGGGTACAGGCAAAATGTTTTCTAAGAAGACTTTTTAGATGGACTACCTAGATGTTCTGTAAATCTTAGAAAGGAACATTGGAAATGGAAAAAAAAAAAGTATTCCATAGCAAATTGTAGCAGCTGAAACATCTTACTTATGAAAGCGCATGCCGAAGTGCAGAGTTGCTTTTTAAAGTTGTTACTTTCAGTTAGGTGCCAGGATTAGCTGACTTTGCTGCTGCAGGCCATTTTTCTATTGAATATTTTTTTCTAGGATTTTGATTTATTGTGCAGTATTTGAGGCGTAACCTTTTCTACTCAAGACCAGCATGTGATGGGATGGTGCTGGAGCAAGATTTGTGGCTGGGCCTTCACTGTCCTCAACGGCTTGGAGCCTGTCTTCATCCCAGGATAGCAGTGTGTGGAACCTGAGATTCAGCAATACTTCAACAGAGGACTTGGGCATCCAGAAGGCAACCCCTATGTATTTATTTTTGTAACTTCTTTTTAACCAGGAACATAGACTTGATAAACAACTCATTTCCCAGGTGTGTCCGGAGGGCAAAAATAAAAATGGTAAGGAAAAGGGGAAATATTTCAGTAATAACATGTTACAAAGAAAGCCACACAGATCATAATGGAAAAGAGGAAACAAAAAATATACAAAGAGCATGATTCAGAATGAAATTTGTGCCACATGAAAGGCTGCAAGATCATAAAGACTAGAACAGAACAGTGCTTCTAGAACCAGGAGAATGTAACCATCAGGGTACCCCAGCTTAGCTGCCAAACATATTAAAAATAAAAAAACAGGTAAGAAACACTGAATTCATTGGCAGAAAAGGACAGCCGCATGGCCTACCCAGATGTTCCCTGTCTGATCTGTCTCCTCAGACCCAAACTAGTCTCCAGCATCCCGCCTTCCTCCCTGCCTACTTTCTTATATACCCCTATGTCTATCCCACACATGCTTGAAGCCCCCCACTATTTTCACCTCCATCACATCTGCCAGCAGTCTGTTCTAGGTGTCTGCCACCCTTTCGGTGAAGAAGTATTTCCTCACATCTCTTAAACTCCCCTGCTTCATCCTTCCCCCCAGTCCTGAGAATTTTACTTATCAGAAAGAGACTCTGCTCCTGCACCCTTTACCCCTGTGAGGTACTATTTGCAATGAGGGTTCATTCGGGTACTGAGAAATTGTCCAGCTAGTATGGCTAACAAGTGCAGCTGTGTGGGCATGGTGGGATTTTGTCTATCTGGGTCCATTTTTCAGCTTGTCTCCCCTCAAAGGTGATTGGTGTCCTGCCCAGGTAATGGACTCTACCCTATGTTTATATTATTAGTGTTTCTATATTGTACAGTTTTGTGGTTGTACTATCTATTCTATGGGACCTGTAAACAGTCCACTGTGTAGTCCTCATTGTATGTTGCTTTTCTCCATTGTACACTCGGACTCTGTAGATATAGTTTGGAGCTGTATTAGTGCAAACCCTGTTTTGGGTGCATTTTATTATCTCTGATCCCCTCTGGGCTTTGCTAACCGGGTAAGCTAGGTTTTAAATAACAATTTGAGCTGTTTCTTTGGGGCAATGGCAAACTCTGCACCTCTACTTTCATGGGGAAGGTTGTTCTACAGGTTTGGGAGCTGGTGAGCAAAGCAAATGTTGCACTTGCACCCACTTATGTCCAGCACCCTCATTTTTTTTTTAAACTCAGGTTTATTGAGCACATTGTAAATCATTTACAGGAGACTAGGAATTAGAATACATCAAATCAACAAACAGTGATCCAAATATGAGATATAGGCTCCTGTTGTACATCAATTGCAATCCAGCGAACAAAGCTATATAAAAACATAAAAAACTGAGGAATACATTATAAATTTGCACAGATCACAGACCTCATCTCCTAAGGCCAGTATCTGTAGTTACCCCGTTAGCAAAATGTGACATTCTTAGAATAGGGCCAGACAAGGGTATAAGCATGGCTACTCAGTAGGAGGGGCAAGACATGACCAGAAAGGACGACGAAGATATCTATACTCAGAGCCACATCCCCTCATATCCTGGGCTAGAGAGAGATCAGTCCCAGGAAGTGGCAACATGTAATAAATTGAGGGTCAGAGGTCAGAACTCGCACTCTATATCAGAGAAACAAAGCATCGACACAACTGGTGCCAAGGATGCCAAAGTTCTAAGAATTGGAGCAATCTAAGCCTGAGCACTGCTGTGATGTGTTTCATAGATTCAATCTCTGAAACTTTCTGCTTCCACTGCACAAGTGTAGGAGGTCTGGGAGTTAGCCAATGGATTGTTAGACATATGAGTGCCACAACACGTAGAATTTGATTAGATTTACTTCTATTTTTAGGGCCTTGAAGGAAATCTGGAAAGCCTAAAACACAATTAATAAAGGCAAAAGTAAACTGAGAGCCAAAGATTCTCTGCAGGGAGTCTTGGATAGCCTGCCAGAATGAAGCTATCACAGGACACTCCCCAAAAATATGGTAATGGGAGCCAGTTTCACCACATTGTCTTCAACAAGCGTTGGAGTGCGTCGCTCCAAAATGATTTATAGCCATAGTTCGGAAATACCTTACTAAAATATTGTAAATTCCCTCCACATTGGGGAGGCAGTGACCTCCCGGCCCTTCTTCAATCTATATTCCCATTGGTCTGAGGAGATAGGTATCCCTGACTCACACTCCCATCTGGTCCACACTGTGTCAGTTAACGGGCTATCTGTTTTACTTAGTAAGGTATATAGAAACAGAAATTGTTGGCAGATAAGGACCGCTAGGCCCCTCCAGTCTGCCCGTAGGCCCTATACGTTGTATGTGGCCACTGACCCTATGTGATCAATGGCTTTTCATCACTCCCTCCCCTCTCAGGCTTCCCTTATGCCTGTCCCAGGCATGCTTAAACCCCTCCACTGTGCTTCTCCCCACTACCTCATGTGGCAGACTATTCCAAGCATCAACTACCCTTTCTGTGTTGAAAAACTTACTCACATTACCTCTTAATCTACCCCCTTCCAATTTCATATTGTGTCCCCTTGTTCTAGTACTTTTTCTACATCGGAAAAGATCCTCCACCTGCACCTTGTTTATGCCCTTGAGATACCTGAAAGTTTCAATCATATTCCCCAGCCGTCTCCTCTCCTCTCGTGAGTACATATTGAGGTCCCTTAGTCTCTCCTCATATGTTTTGTGGTGCAAGCCCTGCACCATCTTTGTTGCCTTTTTCTGGATAGTCTCCACCTTATCTATGTCCTTGCGCAGGTGTGGCCTCCAGAACTGCATGCAGTACTCCAGGTGAGGTCTTACCAATGTTTTATACAATGGCATCACCATCTCCTGCTACTGATACCCCTGCCTATGCACCCCAGCATGCCACTGGCCCTGCTTACCGCCTTTGTACACTGCTTTGATACCTTAAGGTTATCAGAGAGGATAACCCTAGGTACCTTTCCTCTTTGGTGACAGTCAGCCCCCCAAAAAACCTGTAGCTCTCCCCAGGGTTCCCTCTACCTAGGTGCATTATTTGCACTTCTTTGTATTGAACCTCAGTTGCCACACCTCTGACCATCTTTCAAGCTTCTCCAGGTCCCTCTTCATTTTCTGCACCCCTTCTGGAGTATCCACCCTGTTGCAGATCTTGGTGTCATCTGCAAACAGGCAGATCTTTCCTTCCAGCCCCTCTGCAATGTCACTAATGAAAACATTGAACAGGACTGGTCCTAGTACTGATCCCAGTGGTACCCCACTGGTTACCCCCCTCCCCAGATTGTACCCCATTTACCACCACCCTCTGTCTCCTGTCTGTTAACCAGTTCCTATCCCAGTTCACCACCTTGTATCCCATGCCCAGACTACCCATCTTGTTAATCAGCCTTCTATGTGGGACAGTGTCAAAGTCTTTGCTGAAATCTAGATAGGTGAGGTCTACCACCCCTTCCTGATTTAGTTCCCTAGTCACCCAATCAAAAAAAAAAAAAACTATTAGATTTATTTGACATGATCTTCCAGCTGTGAATCTGTGTTGCCTCAGATCTTGAGCACCGCTGGATTCCATATGTGCCACTATCCTTTCTTTTAGCAGTGTCTCCATGATCTTTCCCACCACTGAGGTGAGGCTGACTGGCCTGTAGTTCCCCGCCTCCTCCCTACTGCCACTTTTGTGCAGTGGGACTACATGTTCCCTCCTCCAGTCCTCTGGAATGACACCCATGTCGAGTGACTCTGTGAACAGGGCCGCCAGGGTGCTGCTAGTTCCCTTCGCAGCTCCTTTAGATTGGTCCAATTTTGACATTAAGAGTTACCACTCAATAAAACTATTCCTCTGGGTCTGTCTGTGGTCTGGCTAACTGGAATAGGTGTTGCTGTTGGATTATGTAACGTCGAGCTTGTAGAAAATGGTAATGGTCTTCCCGCTGCAGTCTACATTTATTTTGGAATTCCTGAAAGGACAAACAATGTTGTCATGTGGTTAGCTGAGCAAGTCAGGTCATGCCCCTGGCCTCCTAATACCAAAAACCAGCACCCTAATTTTAAGTGCGACTTAAGTCATGGGGGATGGGGAATTCTACCCCATGTGGCCAATCAGGATTTTATGCTTCGTGCAAAAGAGTGGCAGAGCAATGGTGTGTCCACCCCTTAGTTTTTCACTGCTTTACTCTTTGCTTTGGAGTATGGGGCCCCTGGGTGTTCAACAACAGCAAAGAATATTTTTTAAAAATGTTTTATTCTATATGCTCCTTATCTCCCCAGAGCACGGCATCTTAAGGTCCCTGCTGTGCCTCCTCCTGAAGTCCACCTTACCGGACTCCTGGTATCCCAGAACACACCTGTGTCAGGCCCTCCCAGCTTGCTCCTCTTAATCCAGTTGGCTCTGTCAGAGGTGAGGCTCTGGGGGGTCAAGGCATAGGCAGGTCAGGCCAGAGTGGATGTAGGGGGATAGTAGTGTGCCATCTCCCAAGCTCCAGCTGGCAGCTTTCCATTCTTGGGTACCCTCAGGGGAGTGGGTATGCAATGGTGACAGCATACCATAGTGCATGCTCCCACACACAGCCCATAGATGCCTGCCACTCCCCTTCCCATTGCATGTGTGGTCCCAGGCTCCCTCACCTGCAGGTACCGCTAGGGATCAGGTGAATGCCGGATGCCACAACTCTCCCTTCCTGGAGGAGAACAGTCGGACACTTGATCTTGCTCTCCCCCCCACCGGTCAGTGCTCTGTCACCCAGGCTTGTTCTTGAACCAGAGTATGCAGCATCACAAGCAGTAGTGCTACCACTGTGCCAGCGGGCCGGCTAGTAGCCAGGAATAGTAATGAAAACCTGGAAGCAGCCATACTTAAGTATAGTACTCTTTTAAATAAAACAAAATGCTAACCCAAACTCAAACTGCAAGGATGGGCTTCTTGCAAGACAGGAGATAAAGGGCAATGTAAATTAAGCAATAAGGCATGACAGAATGTGCGTTACTGTGGAATAACAGTACACTTCAGGAAATGAGAAACAAGGCAAAGCACCCAAGAAATGTCTTTATACCACAATTTCACACACCCTGATGCACCTTATTGCTATTGTAAAATGGCATTCGAGATTTTTAATTTTACAACAGTGTAATGAGATGCAGAAAGTTGAGCATTTCTGATGTGTGTTATGCTAGAATAATGTACAGCCCCTCAGTCTCCTGACAGAAAGCCCAAACCTTGGGCTACCCCATCTCCTAACAGAAACCTTAAATTGTGGACAGGCCGTTTCCTGAGAGAAACCACAACCTAGGAATAGCCCCCGTCTCCTGTGAGAAATTCCAACCTGTGGAAAGCCCCTCAATCTCCCGACTGCACCCTCAACCTGTGGACAGCCCCCTTTCCTAAGAGACATCCCAATGTGTGGACAGCCTCCTGTCTCCTGGCAGAAAACCCAACATGTGAAGAGACTCCAGTCTCCTGACAGAAACCCCAACCTGTGGACAGCCCCAATCTTCTGAGAGAAACCCAAAACTACAGACACCTCCTCTGCTGAGAAAAAAACCCAACCTGTGGACAGCCCCAACCTCCTGACAGAAACCTCAAACTGTGGATACCCCCCCAGCCTCCTGAGAGAAACCCCAACCTGTAAACAGACCCTCAGTCTCCTGACAGAAATCTCCCAAGAGAAACCCTGACCTGTGCCTATCCCCTTAGTCTCCTGACAGAAACCCCAACCTGTGGACAGTTCTTCTGTCTCTGGAGAGAAACCTCCAGAGTGAAACAAGCTGCTGATGGCCTATTTCTCCTGATAGGAACTCTGACCTGTGGACAGCTGCTTTATCTGTGGACAGAAACCCCAACCTGGAGTTAGTCCCTCACTTGCTTGACAGAAATACTGGCATATGAACAGCCCCTCTGTCTACTGAGTGAAACCTCTAACTGTGGACAGACCCTCAGTCTTCTGAGAGAAACCTCAACCCGTGAACAGATCATCAATCTCCTGAGAGAGAAGCACCGACCTGTGGACAGTCCCTCTTTCTTCTGAGAGAAACAATGACCTGTGGACAATGTCTCATTCTTGAATGAATCCCCAATCTGTGGCCAGCCCCAGTCTCCTGCCAAAAACCCCAAAATGTAGACAGCCTTTCAGTCTTCTGAGAGAAACTCCAACCTGCAGACAGCCCCACAGTCTCCTGCCAGAAACCTTAATCTGTGGACACCCCTCAGTCTCCTGACAGAAACCTCCTAAGAGAATCCCCAATCTATGCATGACCCCTCAGTCTCCCAACGGAAACCCCCACCCGTGGACAGCCCCTGTCTCCTGAGAGAAACCTCTTAAGTGAAACTCAAGCTGTTGACAGCCTCTGTCTCCACACAGAAACTGACCTGTGCACAGCTGCTCTATCTCTGGACAAACTGGAGCACACAGGCATGGGCCCGAAGTTTGTAAACTGGGTTAAAAATTGACTTCAAGGAAGAACACAAAGGGTGGTAGTAAATGGCACACTACCAGGGGAGGGAAGGGTGACCAGTGGGGTGCCGAAGGGATCGGTGCTGGGTCCCATCCTCTTCAACATATTCATCAGCGACATCACTGATGGTCTGGAGGTGAAGCTATGTCTGTTTGCAGATGATACCAAGCTCTGCAGAAGGGTAGACACATGGGAAGGACTCTCAGGAATGATATCTGATCTCAGAAAACTAGAGAACTAGTCATAAAACTGGCAACTAAAATTTAATGGAAAGAAATGCAAAGTTATGCACCTGGGAAGGCTAAACCCAAAATATTGATACAATCTGGATGGAGAACAGCAAACAGAGACAAAACAAGAAAGGGATCTTGGAGTAAGTATATCACATGATTTAAAAGTTAGAAAGCAGTGTGAAAAAGCAGCACTAAAGGCCAACAGTATACTGGGCTGCATTGGCAGAAGTATCACTAGCAGAAGGCACCGGGTGTTAATGCCACTGTACTGATCAGGCCTCATTTGGAGTACTGCGTACAGTTCTGGAGGCCGCATCTAAGAAAGAACATGGACTGTTTGGAGTCTGTGCAGAGATGGGCTACTAAAATGGTACAGGGCTCCATCATGAACCTTAAGGAGCAAGGCTCCAGCAGCTTAACTTGTACTCCCTAAAACAAAGGCGCAACAGAGGCGACATGATAGAAACTTTTAAATGCCTCAAAGGAATAAATGCAGTACAGACTCAGAGCCTCTTTCAGGAAAACATGGGTACACAGACAAGTGGTCACAGCATACGCCGTAAGCGAGGTAGATTCAGAAGCAACCTCAGGAAGCTCTTTTTCCAGAAAGAGTGGTGGAACCCTGGAAGAGCCTAACCAAAGAGGTTGTTGCTGCTAAAACAATAGGGGAGTCCAAGCAAGCTTGGGACAGGCACACTGGAAACCCAAAATTAAGTTGGGAGGGGGTATGAAATCGGGCAGACTAGATGGATTGCATGGTCCCCTTCTGCTGACACATTCTTATGTTCTTATGGACAGAAACCCCAACCTGTGGATAGCCCCTCACTTGTTTGACAGAACTGTTAACCTATGAACAACCCTTCTCTCTTCCAAGAGAAACCTAAACCTGTGGACAGCCCCTCAGTTTCCTGAGAGAAACCTTCCCAAGTGAAACACAAGCTGTTGCCAGCCTCAGTCTCCAGACAGAAACTCTTGACCTGTGGGCAGCTGCTCTGACTCTAGACAAAAACCATAATCTGTGGACAGTCCCTCACTTGCTTGGCAGAAATGCTAGCCTGTGAACAGCCCCTGTCTTCAGAGAGAAACCTCAACCTGTGGACAGCCCCTCAGTCTCCTAAGTAAAACTCAGACCTGTGGACAGCCCACCCCACCACATCTCCTGACAGAACCCCCAACATATGGATAGCCCCTCTGTCTTCTGAGAAACCTCAACTTGTGGACAGCCCCTTGGTCTCCTGACAGAATCCCCAACCTATGGACATCCTGTCTCTGGAGAGAAACCTCATGCTGTGGAAAGCCCATCTTCTGGGAGAAAACATGTCCTCTGAACAGCCCTTCAGTCTCCTGACAGAAACGTATGAGAAACCCCAATCTGTGGACAGCCCACTTCCAGCAAGGAATCTTGATCTGTGGACAGCCAATCTCCCAAGAGAAACCTTGACCTGTGGGCAACCACTCTATCTCCCAAGGGAAACCCTGACCTGTGCACAGCCCCTCAGTCTCCTGACAGAAACCTCAACCAGTGGACAGCCTCTCTGTGCCCAGAAAGAAACTATGATCTGTGGACAACCCACCTTTGGAGAGAAACCTTCGATCTGAGGACAGCTAATCTCTCAAGCGAAATGCTGAATAGTGAACAGCTTCTCTGTCTCACAAGCAGAGAGTTGACCAGTGAACAGTTCCACTATATCCCAAGCGAGACCCTGACCTATGGTCAGCCCCCTATCTCCCAAGAGAAGCACTGACTAATGGAACATCCCTTAGTCTCTTGAAAGAAACCCCGATTTGTGGATTAATCCTTTATGTACAATGTAGGTTAGTAAGTACAGGCTTAGCAATTTCCACCCTGGCTAATACACAGAGATTTTATCCCACTTCATATACATTTTTCTTAAATTTTACAGGGGTGCTTCTAATGTGTGGCCAATATCAGAATGAAACAGTTATACTGTACTACCACTGCTCCCTTGCTCACAAAAGCTGCCTGAAATTCATTTAAGTTAATTCCATTTACAATTCCATGACCTTAATCTTGCTGCAGAGGGACTAACTTTGAAATTTTCCCGCCCGCCCAGTCACCTGATCCCTCCTCCCCTCAAAAGCTCCCTAAACCATGCCCATCAACTGTTATGGGCCAGTCCGGATCAGCAAAAGCCTGTACAGGAGTTGAAAACAACAAACAGTGACTATTGGGAAAGCTCACTCTCGTCATCTCTTGACTACACCATAATTTATGCATGGTATACATCTTTGACTCAGAAGCATTTTTCCTCTGACTCCAACAGGTGTAGCTCTTCTGCAACTGATAGCAACACATTAGCGCTATGTGCTGCTAGCTAACCCTGTTGGCGTTCTTATGTTTTAATATACCTTTGATCTGACTACTGTGCAGTCTCAAACAGATTTTCTCTGACTCCCAATATATTCTACTTGTTGTAGCTGCTAGCAAGTAGAAAGTAACAGAATCTGAAAGCTGACCCTATTTTCTGCTCATGCCTTGCTCCTACTCTTATAGGGGAAGCATAGTACTAACTGCTAGCTAGACGGTAGTAATTCAGAAGCTGCAATTCAAACCTGTTGACCTTGCTCTTACTCCTACAGGGGAAGCAGAGTACTAACTGTTAGCTAGCCTGTAGTAATTCAGGCTATATTACATATAGGTGACTTAAGATATTAGACTGGTTATTCTGAATTTCATCTTCTGCTATAAAGTACAGTTACGTAAGAACTTACCGTAACAGTACATCTTCGAGAACAGCTCTTGTAGCAGGTTACACCATTAGGACTGAAGCCGGCAGGCACCAGGACCCCACAGAAATTTTCTAGCTAGCAGTATTCAGCGGGGACTGCCCCCGACGTCAGGCGTGGTACAAAAGGAGGCAGTCCCCCAGAATCTCCAGTTCTCCCACCAGAGACTCCTGGCTGCTGAATGACATCAGAAGAGGAGACTGAGGATGCACCCTCAAATGGCAAAGAAAGAGGCTGTAAACGCCTTATCCTAGGAGAAGGATGTTACGACTAGAATCTACCTCCAGCGGGTATGGTGGGAGGGAAAGTACCTGCTGCAAGAGCTGTTCTTGAAGATCTACTGTTACAGTAAGTTCTTTCGTAAATGTACTATCTTACTTCGAGAAACAGCTCTTGCAGCAGGTTACACCATTAGGACAGATTCCCAAGCAATCCTGGAAATCACACACCATCGGGAGGAGGAAAGGCAGAAATCGTCGAATGACATCGAGCCTAGGACAGAAGTCCCTTAAGGACTACTAGACCAAAACCTGCTCTTCGCCTCGAAGCGATATCCAGGCTGTAATGCCTGATGAAAGTGTGGACAGAGCTCCAAGTAGCTGCAGCACAAATAGCTGAGGTGGATACGTTCTTCAAAGCTGCAAAAGATGTAGCCAACCCTCTGGTGCAATGACCCTTAACCATGCCCGGTAGGGGTTTGTTGTGCTTTTGGTAACAGAACGTAATACACTGGATGAGCCACCTGGACAGCGACTGTTTTGAAACAGGAGCTCCCATCATCCTGTGGGCAAAGGAGACAAAAAGGTGGTCCGATTTTCGGTGGTGTTTGGTTCTGGTCAGGTAATATCTGAGACACCTGTGCACATCTAAAGTGTGCAGAAGGGCTTCTCCCCGATTAGAGTACTTAAGGAAATACACTGGTAAATCGATATCCTGATTAAGGGGGAGTGCTGAGACCACCTTAGGCAGAAATTTAGGATTAGTCCTTAGGGATACCCTGTCTTGGTGGAAAACCAAATAAGGTTCTTTGCACATAAGTGCATGTAGTTCAGAAATTCTTCTGGCCGAAGTAACGGCAACTAAAAACAACATCTTCCAAGAGAGAAGACGTAGCTCGCAATCCACGGCTGGTTCGAAAGGTGGCAGCGTGAGCTGCTCCAAGACAAAGGGTAGATCCCATGGTGGGATCAGATCCTTAGTCGGAGGCCTAAGGTGGAGGACGCCCCTCATGAAAGCACGTGTCGTGTCCAATTGAGCTATAGTGCGTTGGCCTATAGGAACGTGATAGGCTGAAATGGCACACAGATGCACCTTAATCGAGGAGTAAGCCAAACCAGAGTGAAAAAGGGACAGCAGGTAGTCCAATACCAGCTTCTCTGGACAGTCCAAAGGCGATAAGCTGCACGCTTGAACCCATAAGCAAAACCTGCGGCCATTTCATGGCGTAGGTTGCGTGGGTAGCCAGTTTCCTTGTGGTAGTGAGAATGCCTGCCACCTCTTGCGAGACCCCATGTCGCATCGTGGCTATGTCTCTAGGAGCCAAGCATGCAGGTTCAGGGAACGTAGGTCCGGATGGACCAAAGAACCCTTCTCCTGAGACAGCAAGTGGGAGCTGATTGGCAACGGCACTGGAGGTTCCCAGGATAGCTGATGCAAGAGAGGGAACCAGATCTGTCTGGGCCAAAAGGGCACGATTAGTATAAGTGTCGCTTGCTCCCTGCGAAGTTTTAGAAGGACCCTCTGAATCAACGGGAAAGGGGAAAAGGCATAGAGGAATCTGCCCACCCAGGAGAGGGACAACGCGTCTCGCCAGAAAACACCATGCCCTGGATCTAGCGAGCAAAAATTGGGCAGTTTTGTGTTGGATGGGGATG
Organism: Neoceratodus forsteri; assembly: GCA_016271365.2. NCBI lineage: Eukaryota > Metazoa > Chordata > Ceratodontiformes > Ceratodontidae > Neoceratodus > Neoceratodus forsteri. The sequence goes on along the minus strand of CM057449.1, from coordinate 170,891,800 downwards.
CGAAAAGGTCTAGTTCTGGAGTACCCCATCTGTGAAACAGATCCTCTGCTACCTCCTGAAGTAGTTCCCATTCGTGGACTCTGGCCGGAGAGTGGCTCAAGCTGTCTGCGATGACTACATCCACTCCCGGAACATGAATGGCAATGAGGTTTTCGCCATGTTGCAAGACCCAATCCCACACTCTTATAGCCTCCCTGCAAAGCGGGTAGGAATGGGTGCCTCCTTGTTTGTTGGGGTAATACATCACCGCAGAATTGTCCGATTGTAACAGAAGTGTACCCGGTGGAATCTCCAACTGGAAGGCCTGCAGGGCATAAAGAACTGCCCTCACCTCTAGGATATTTATGTGGAGATGAGACTCTTGGTCTGTCCACAGGCCCCGAGACCGGACACCGTCGAGGTGTGCTCCCCAACCGAGCCCTGAGGAGTCTATGGAGAGTGTCACAGTCGGGGACGGTGCTATGAAGGGGACTCCCGAGAGATTCCTCGAATCTAGCCACCATTGCCAATCTCGAATTACGGCCTTTGTGATCTGGATTGGATGCTGCAGATGGTCTTGCCTTTGGTCCCATTGGACCCGTAACATCCACTGGGTTACCCGCATGTGGAGATGCGCTAGCGGGACTGTTGCAATGGTCGCAGCCATGTGTCCAAGCAGGCAAAGGACCAGTCTGGCAGGAACGGTCTTCTTCGCTGAAAAGTCCCTGATGTGTTCTGCTTAGTTCAGGAGGAGGAAAGCTTTCCCTTGGACGGTGTCCAGGACTGCACCTATGAATTGCAGAGTCTGGGACAGAACCAGGCGTGACTTCTCGTAATTGATGATAATGCCCAATGTCTCGAACAGAGACTGAGTGCAGTGAATAGCAGACATCAGGGCCTCCCGGGAGGGTACCATGAGAAGCCAATCATCCAAGTAGGGGAACACATAGTGGCCTTGTCTCCTCAGAGAAGCAGCTACGACCGCCATGCACTTCGTGAATACCCGAGGTGCAGATGACAGCCCGAAGGGGAGAGCTCGGAACTGATTACGCGACCCAGAAACCTCGGCGCAGAAACTTCCTGTGTGCCTGAGCAATAGGAATATGAAGGTAGGCATCCTGCATGTCTAGGGATGCTAGAAAAGCATCCTGCTTTAGCATGGGAATCAGACCTGGGAGGGTCACCATGCGGAAGCATTTGTACAGGACCAAGTCGTTGAGGTCCAGTATCGGACAGAGGTCCCCTGTCTTCTTTGGCCTCTGTCTGGGGACGACTTGCCCTGGGTTTTACGCTGGAAAGTGCCCCTTTGCTGCTGGCTGGAACGTGGCTGCTGCCTTTGTTGCCGGCTTCGGAAACGGCTCTGGTTCCTCCGAAAGGAACTAGGCCTGGATCTGTACATGGCCTGTACAGACCTGACTGCCTTCCCTGCATCCTGGAGTTTGGTGATGACCTTCTCCGAGGATTCACCAAAGAGTACCTCGCCGTTGAACGGGATGTCTAGGATATTCTTTTGTATGTCCGGGGTAAAGCCGGAGACATGGAGCCAGGAGTGTCGCCAGAGACAAACGCCTGAAGCTGCTGCTCTGGCAGAAGAGTCCGCAGAATCGTATGCGGCTCTAAGCACCTGGGTCCCCACATCTGACCCTGTGCAGAGTAGGTTAAGGAGCTCCGCTTTCTGGTTGCCATCGGGAAGCTTGTCGACCAGGTCTTGGCCCTGTTCCCACAGGGCGTTCTGAAACTGTACCATGTGGGTAAGGTAGTTCAGAGACCTGATGGTGCATGAAGCAGCCGTGTACATGCGCCTCCCCAGGGCATCCAATTGCTTGGATTCCTGGTCCGGTGGCTGAGTGCTCATATGCTGGGGTCTTTCAGACTGGTCATGTGAGGCCGTGATGACCAAGGAGTCTGCCAGAGGTTGCTTTGCCAAGTACTGGTCCTCTCTCGGAGCCTTGTATAGGCGGTCGGCTTTCTTCGGCACCGCAGGAGTGGAGTGGAGTGCGGGCGCTTCCATGCAGCCTTGGTGACGTCCGCAAAGGTGTCCACCAAGGGTGGGACTGCCACAGGCTTTGGGTCTTTCTTCCGAAGATAGCGGGCAAGGCGTTGTCATTCGGGTTCAAGGTCTTCAGCATCCCACCCCATGTTGTCCTGGATGTGCCTCATGATCTCAGCGAAAGAAGGATCATCCGGTGGAGACCTGGCGAGGTCATGTGGGTCAGGAGAGGAGATGCTGAGCGGAGAAGGAGATCTGGAGTAGTCCGAGGTGTCCTATCTGGAATCCTCCGACGGAGTATACCGGCGCCGTCTGGGTCTCTTAGGGCTGGGGGACCCTGATGGAAATCTGGAGGGAGGCCTTCTCCTGTCTTTAGATCTGCCCCTAGGAGGTGGAGTCTGTTCCTTGGGGGTTGGTGGCCGACCTGGTGGCCCCTTAGGTGGAGGAGGAGGAGGCGTAGGAGGTGAAGGAGTAAGAGGAGGAGGAGGTTTAACTGGGACCACATCCTTTCGGATGGTGTCCCACCAAAAAGTAATGAGTTCCTTTACTTCTTTGATGTTCATACCAGATGACGGGCCTGGCGCCGGTGGTCTGTCGCCGGGGTCAGGTCCCTGGGTGTCTCCCGGTTCAGGGAGGGTTCCCGAGGGAGCCCGGTATCCTCAGTGTCGCCCGCCTGGTCTTCGGGCAGTGGGGTGTCCTCCTCCGTTGATTTCCTGTGAACGGCATCCACCGGTGACGGGGGGTGGTCTTCCGCTCCGGAGATGCAGACGTCGGTCTCCTGGCTGACGCCCAAGGATCCGGCGAACGTCCGGCTGGCGACTGGTGTCTGGCTGGTGTTGTCTGTTCCTGTGAGCGCCTGGATGGTTTCGAATGTTTGGCCGATGTCGGGTGTTTAGCAGACATCGGGTCCGAAACCCTTTTTAGGGACGTCAGGTCCTTAGTTTTTCTGGGTGCTGGATCAGGACCTCTGGGCGCTTGGGAGGCCGACCTGGAGTCGGTGTCCCGACATCGGGAGGATGGAGAGGACTTATGGTGCTCAGAAGACTTCGAAGAGGCCTTGGAAGGGGTGGAGGAAGTTGAGGGCCTCGATGTCTTGATCGGCTGGAGTGAGGAAGAGCGCCTGAAGTCCGGACCTTAACTGGAGGGGCTGTGACCGAGCCCTGGAGGGAGTGCGGCCCGATCTGGAGCCTGAGCTGTGGGAGTCAGAGGCCTGCATAGGGGACCTGGACCTCACCTTCTCCCGGTGCTTGTCCCGGTGTTTATGGGCCTTAGTAGAAGATTCTCCCCTGGAGGAAGTTTCTTTATCCATCCTTTTTAATCTCTCTTCCAGGAGATATGCCTGTAGTGCCTTCTGACGGCGGATCCTGGTGCGACTGTTGAACCCTTGGCAAAAGATGCAGGCCTTGATATCATGGTCCAGGCCTAGGCAACGCATGCAGGAAGAGTGAAGATCCTTGAAAAGGATCTGTTTTCTGCAGGCACACTTTGAAAGGTGACCATCAAGCGATGGAGTTGGAGAGGACATCAGTTGTGCGAAAAAAATCACAGAAAAGTTCTGTAGTCATCGTACGCTAGATAGAGACCGAGAGGCTGATGCTGGAGAGTCGACGGCGGGAAAAGAACTGGGGATTCCGGGGGACTGCTTCCTTTTGTACCACGCCTGACGTCAGGGGCAGGACCGACATCAGAGGCGGTCCCCGCTGAATACTGCTAGCTAGAAAATTTCCGTGGGGTCCTGGTGCCTGCTGGCTTCAGTCCTAATGGTGTAACCTGCTGCAAGAGCTGTTTCTCGAAGTAAGATCTCAGAGGTCATTCTCACCTACAGATATGTCTGTAAAGCAAGGTATACTTTACCGTTATTTTTGCAACAGAGGGTTACTCCTGGCCACCATGTATATCCTGTCCCTCCTCTGGGTGGACGGGCTCATCTGTTCAGGTGATCCTGACAACAAAGGACCCCAGCATCCTGACAACCATCCCTACTCTCACTACCTATGCCCCTCACAATGCAGCATCAAATCCCTCCTGTTGGACCACAAATTGACACAAGAAAGGCATTTGGTACTCCACCATCCTCTACTCAAAAAGGATACTCAGAAGAGACCTGCTCCCATCTCCTAACCCTGCTGTACTGTACTTCGCTGCCCTTCTGCTCCTGGCAGGCGATATACAGCCGAACCCAGGTCCCCCTTCCTTGAATCTCTTGATATCCTCCCCACAGGACCCGTGCTAGTTGTCCTCGAAGGGCATGCGGATAATGCACATGAACGTGTGTAGTCCGCGACCCAAGATGCAAGAAGTGCAAGCATGGTTGGACCTTTACAAACCAGACGTCCTGGCCATATCAGCGACCTGGCTCAAAACCCACATTCTCTCACATGAGGTCACTGCCCTAGGGCATCAGTCCTCCCGAAAAGACAAGGCAAACAAAAGAGGGGGAGAGGTACTTATCTACGTAAAAGATACCCTGAACTCAGCTCAGGTCAGGTCAACTTGCAGCACATTACTAGTACAGACAGTGAATCAATCTTCGTACGCGTCACCCTTGGTCTCTGCAAGCATCTCACCATTGGGTGTGTATACAACCCTCCAAACAATGCTCTCCAATCCCTGGAGGCAATCGTAAAGGACATAGCCAAAGATGTCTTCTCTGAACTCCTCATCCTGGGGGACTTCAACCTGAACTGGGCCCAGGATGCAAAACAGTCTCTCAAAGGCCTGATTCAAGAAGCAAACCTTGTTCATGTTATCTCTGAGCCCACTAAACTGAACCACAAAACAGGGAATCACACTGCCCTTGACTGTGCCCTGGTATCAAACCCCTGCAACATTCAGGCAGCCAGCACCCTGGCTGACGCCCTGAGTGACCACACCCCTATCTTCTGTATCTGGAAGAATCAAGCACCCAGGGTTCAACTGCAAATCCTGGCTGTGCGCGACTACACTCACTTTTTATCAGAACAATTCACTGCCTACCTTAGCAACCTAGACCGAAGCCCGATCAAACTCCTCCCTACTCTGGATGATGCGGTTGCTTTTTCCAGAAATCACTTATCATGGCAGCAAACCTCTTCACCCCTATGAAGAAATTCCATGCCAAAGGTAGCTGTTATAAATGGGCTACCCCACCACTAAAGGCCCTGATGATTGGCCATGACAAGGCAGGGAAAAAGTTCAAGAACTCCTCCCTTTCTGCTGATCTACTGAATTACAAAACCCTCAGAAACAAGTGCAAGCATGCCATAAAATCTGTTAAAAGGGAGTACATCACATGCCTTCGGAAAAATAATCTAGGGAACCCTAGACTTTTCTGGTCCCACATTAATAAATTGTTAAAGGGGAAAGGCAAGTCCAAACCTGGACCCGAGGTCAATGGACCACTGCTGAATGACAACCCCCAAATCGCCACTTCACTCAACCATCACTTCACTAATCTGGACTCGTACAAGGTGGGCCTACCTCCCCTCAACAGTGACCTCAGTACTCAGGTACCTCCTATCCTAGACTGACCATCCTTTCACCTAAGATTGGTCAAGCCAAAAGAGGTTCTCTCACTCCTAAAGACCCTAAAAATCTTGGGCACTGGGGGACCTGATGGGATCCACCGTAGGCTGTTAAAGGACAGAGACCCTACCCTGGTCAGACCCCTGACCTGGCTCATTAACCGATCCTTGAAGAAGGGTGTAGTCCTTGACCAATGGAAACAGGCCCATGTGGTTCCCATCCACAAGGGCAGCCATTGGGAGATTATTGTCAACTGTAGGCCAATTTCCCTGCTCTGCATCCTGTCTAAAATCCAGGAAAGGCTGATCTATGGGCAACTCCGTGACTACTTGGAGGTTCACCAACTTCTGGCACCCTCTCAGCACGGTTTCAGAACCAGACATGGGACTGATACTGCTCTGACCAAATTCTCAAGGAACATACTCTGAGACTTGGACAAGGGGACCCCCACTGGAGCAGTTTTCATAGGCCTCTCCAAGGCCTTTGACCTGATCAACCACAATCTACTACTAACCAATCTGGGCAACATAGGCCTCAATTGTCATGCTCTAATGTGGTTTGAAAGCTACTTAACTGGTCGTACACAGAGGGTAAAGTGGAAGGATGCCATATCCGATTCACTTCCCCTTAAAGAGGGGGTACCGCAAGGGTCGATACTCGCCCCCCCCTTCTCCCTGTTCACAAATTAACTAATAGACCACTGCAGATGGAGCTCTGTTGTCCAGTACGTGGATGATGCCATCATCTATCGATCCACTGCCAACCTGGGAGACCTCAGTCCCTTACTCCAAGGTGTCCTGCGGTCTCTTAAGAACTGGCTTATTGAGAATAGAATGGTCCTTAACACAGCCAAAACCAAGGCCATGCTGTTTGGTCCAAGATCCCTCAGTCAAGACAGAATCCAATACCTACATCTTACCTCTGCCTCAGGCAACTGCCAAGAAGTGGTGACTTCCCTAAAATACCTCAGCCTCACCTTAGACCAGGGTTTCACCCTTAAGAATCATTTTGATCAAGTCACCAAAACCTTACACAGGAAACTAGGCACCCTCTACCGACTGAAAGACTAGCCGATACCTGAAGCTAGGATTTCTATCCCCACCACGGTCCTCCTCCCCACACTCACCTATGCCACCCCAGTCGTTTATGGCTTGGCAAAGCTTGAGTTGAACAGACTCCAGGTACCGTACAATAAGGTGTCTCGCTTTGCCTCCCAGGCTCACTCCAGGAGTCACCAGTGCGACACCCTAGCCCTGCTAAATTGGCCCTCCCTGGACTCTCGCCTCCAGTACCCTCTGCTATGCCTAGCTTACAAGCTAATCAGCCCATCTCCCCCTCCCAGTCAATCTGGACTCACTGCACTAAAATCCAATCCCCAGCTCCTCCATACTACAGGCCAAACTCTTCTAGATGTTCCCAGAGTAAGAACCAAGGCAGGAGGCAAGTCATTCTCCCACACTGCCCCTACCCTGTGGAACACACTTCCTCCCACGGTGCAGGAAGAACCCTCTATCAAAAGTTTCCGCACTAGGCTTAAGGCCCATATGGTGGTAGCCAGTACCTGTCGCTGCACCGACACCTGAGATCACCCTTAGCTACTTGATTTACCAGGTCCTAACCTACCTTCGATGTGTCTCTACTAAGATAAGTACTACTATTCAGCATTTGACTCCCCATGTTTCCTCCCAAGGTACCATTATAATCCTGAATGCAGTCATGACGGTATGATGCTTGTATTACCTGTAACTGTGCTGAATGTGTTCCTCTGCTTATTCATTTATGCGATGTAATCCCATGTCGCCCCAGAAAAATGGACCTCCGGGGCTCAGTGGGCTTACCCGGTCACTCAAATTTAATAAATAAATAATACTTTGTCTTCATCCCATCATATCAACATTTTAAATGGATTCTTGGTCTCATCATTTGGCCGAATCATGATTAAGACCAGTGATGACAAGGTGACCCCCTCACCTGTCAGGTACCTACACTCACCTGTCAGGTACCTATACTTTAAATTTTAACATGCCAGTATGAGCTGCAGTACGCCTGCTTTCTCTCTCTCGCTCTCTCTCTTGTGTGGAAACCACTCTCTGGCTTCATCTTTTAGATAGTAAGCTCTGGCCGAATAGAGGCTCCCAAGTGACCACTGGGGTGCTTACAAATTAGAAGAATGGCACACCTCTCTTGTTTTCAACACAGTGGTAAAGGCTGAGCAAGCTAAACCCTGGCTAATACAAGAATATTTTACCACATTTCTTATGCATTCTTCTTAAATTTTGCAGAGGTGTTCCTTGTGTGTGGCCAAAAAATAAAATCACACAATGCAACAGTACATGACTGAGCCATAATCACATTACTATTATAGCATGTGTCCTGTCTCTCTGTGGTAACACAATTCAAGAGTACACAACTACAGAGCCCTAATCAAGTTGCAAGTGCAACACGTGTATGTCTTTGTAGTAACAATGCAAGCGTACACTACAGAGCCATGATCATATCACAAGTGTAACATGTGTTCTGTGTGTGTCTTTGTACTAACAATATAAATATACACTACAGAGCCATGTTCATGTTACTAGTGCAGCACATGTCCTGTGTGTCTTTGTAGTAACAATGTAAGAGTACATGACTACAGAGGTGTAATCATGTTACAAGTGCAGCAAATGTTCTGTGCATCTTTGTGGTAACAACGTAAGAGTACATGACCATAGAGTTGTAATCACATTATAAGTGTAACATATGTCCTCTGTGTCTTTACAGTAACATAATGCAAGAGTGCCTGACCACAGAGCCATAATCACGTTACAGGTAAAGCACGTGTCCTATGAATCTCTGTAGTAAAACAGTGCAAAAATACAGGACCACAGAGCTGTAATCACAACTGCAGAACACGTTGTGTGCATCTTTGTAGTAACGCAATGCAAAGTACCCAACCGCAGAGCCGTGAACAGAAGTGTAGCACGTGTCCTGGGTGTTTTTTCAGTAATGCAATGCAAGAGTAAATGACCACAGAGCTGTGTTCACGTTACAAGGAAGTTGTTATCCCTCTGTACAGACAGTTGGTGAGACCCCATCTGGAGTACTGTGTCCAGTTCTGGAGACCCTATCTCTGCAAGGACATAGACAGGATAGAGGTAGTCCAGAGGAGGGCAACTAAAATGGTGCAGGGTCTGTAAGAGAAGCTGTATGAGGAGAGACTAAAAGAGCTTAATATGTATACCCTTGAGGAAAGAAGGGAGAGGAGGAACATGATAGAAACTTTTAAGTACCTCAGTGGAATCAACAAAGTCCAAGAGGGTAGCATCTTTCAGAAAAAGAGACTTGCAAGAACAAGGGGACTCAATTTAAAGATAGAAGGAGGGCGGTTCGGGGCAATGAGAGGAAGTATTATTTCACAGAGAGGGTAGTGGATGCATGGAACAGCCTTCCTGAGGAGGTTGTGGGGTCTAAGACTGTGGGAGAATTCAAGAATGCATGGGACAGACATAAGGCAATTCTTGTGTGGGGGGTAGGAAGAAATAGGCTGTTGGTTAACTAGGATCTGCGGCCTATCCTGTAGGTAGGGAAATGGGCAGACTAGATGGGCCAAGCCATCCTTATCTGCCATCAAAGTCTATGTTTCTAAGTGCAGAACATGTCGTGTGTGTATCTATAGTAACACAGTGCAAGAGTACACAACCACAGAGCTGTGATCATGTCACAAGTGCAGAACAGCGTACTCACTTCGTCACAGAGACTCGCTCACCTTCTCTATCCCATGTCCTCACTCCTCTGCAGGTCAGTCTGCCTTCCTGTACCACCTCCCTCTCCTCTGGAACAATCTAACCTCTGAACTTCACCTTGCTTCCCCTCTCTTGTCCCTCAAAAGACTCCCCCCCCCCAGTGCTCCTAACCCCAGCATCTCCCTCCCCCCTCAACTACATCATGTCCTCCTGTACCCTTCTCACTGCGACCTCAGGTCCCTGTTGGCCAAAGCTGGCTACCCCCTGACTCCCTTACTCAGCCCCCCGTTTGTTCCGGATCCCTCCTAAAGGACCTCAAACAGTCTCAAGTTGTCACAGGTCAAGCTTTAGTTATGTATTTTTGCTTTTAAATGATTGTGCTTCTCCTATGTAACATTGTTCCCAAACCATATTCAACTCTTGTATGTATCTGTAAAATTTCTGAAATACTTGTACTTTTACCAAATGTACCTCTGCAAATCTCTGTAAATTTTTCTGTAATGTAACTTGTACTGTAATTTTGATTCCTCCATTGTGATACTCTCACTTGGGTCGCACCTGGAAATGAGCCTCGGCTCAGTGTGCCTTTTCCAGTCACCAAATTTTAAATAAATAACCATGCATGTGATATCTCCCTCTCTTCACAGGAGACTCCTGTTTTTTTGTCTGAACTCCCTCCTGGGAAACAAAACCTCCTGCTTAAGTAAAATTCTGTCCAAAATATCCATTCATGTTTTTTTTGTCAGCTAAAGACACATAAAAAGTAAATTAGTGATGAAAAATGTACTGTGATAACTTTGTACAACTAGTTGTTGATTCTTTTTAGTGCTTATCCTTGACAAAATGAAATATCCTAAATGTTTTAAATGCTTTTTTTCAAATTTTTTTACTCCATTTAAGGACAAACTCATGATGTTATGGCATCTCCCTACACGCAGGCCAAACTCCCTACTAATTTGCCCCAAATCTCCCTCTTAAGCAAGTTGGACATATCACATGTATGGATAACATGTCCTGTGTGTCTCCGTAGTAGCACAGTGCAAGCGTACACAACTACAGAGCTGTGATCACGTTATAAGTGCAGAACATGTCTTGTGTCTCTGTAATAACACACTGCAAGAGTATATGACCACAGAGCTGTAATCAGAACTGCAGAACACATCGTGTGCATCTTTGTAGTAACACAACGCAAAGTACTCAACCGCAGAGCTGTGAACACACGTGTAGCACGTGTCCAGGGTGTTTTTTTAGTAATTCAGTGTAACAGTACACAACCAGAGCCATGATCACATTACAAGTGCAGCACTTATGTGTCTTTGTAGTAACACAATGCATCACAAAATCCGTTACAGGGAAAGACATGGGAAAGGCAAGTGCAAATAATGAAAGCAAGAAATCTGAGCAAAATCAAATGAAGTACACAGGGAAAGAGGACACAGAAAACAAAAATGAACAAGGATAACGTATACATAAGCAGGCAGGCTGGATATTTTAAAGGGGAAGTGAACCCATACATTTGTGGCTTACTTATATGAATTGTTGAATCTGTATTGCCTGTATTTTGACTGAAATGTTGTAAGAATGTTGGAGGCTATACTGTTGTAAGGACACCACTGTAAATGACAATTGTCTCAATGGTTATTGGTTAATAAACTGAAATTGAATTGAACCACTGCAGCAGTACTCCAAATTCATTATCAACTTACCGCTTGTTCTCTTTTTGTTTAACTCTCTTCATTTTTTTTCCTCTGTCACATTATTCTTCTAGTGGAATCAAGACTGAGAACTGCTACTGGAACTGGGAACAGGGAGCAAAATGGAATTCCTGTACAGCACAGGGAGGCACTGGAATGATATAGACTTTGTAAAAATAATCAGATTTTTGGTTAGTTCTTGCCTACCACAACGTACAAAGTTACTGGGAACTTGGTGAGATCTGCACTGCCGGACCGGAACAAGAGCAGTGGAGACCACACAGGCTGGTCCAGGCCAGACCAGGCACATCACGCCCAGTCCAGCTGCTCTGTCTGGACCAGCTGATTCAGTTTTTGTCACTTTGGTCCGTCCAATCCAGATTTCACCCATACCCAAGTTATTGTATAAGACTGTGCTTTAAAACAAAAGCATAGCACAAACTGGGCACCTGGGGTTAGTTAACATGGCTTCACAGCAAACTGAATTAATTTATATAGAGACAGCAGCATTTCAAGGCTTTCTGGGTTCTTTTTCAAATGTTTTTTACTTTTTCTTTGCCCTGATCTCCGATCTTTTTGTGCCTTATCTTTCTATGCTTCTAACTTCTGACTATTCTCTCTCTCCCCACCCGAACCCCAACTACTGTAGATAATTGTCATGGTGTGCCTGCACTGGGTAATGTGAAAAACTGCATCTTTTCTGCGTATATATATTCCACCAGCTGGTAGCATGGCTACTCTTCCTTCACTAGTTAAGCATGTAGGCTCCCCGACAGTTTTGTACTTATCATAACGGCAGATCTTCGAGAGAATCTCTTGCAGCAGGTCTTACACTTGTGTATTCACCAGAGGGCACGCCTGTCACATTAGCTTTCACGAGCAGTGCTGACTGGGGGCTGCCCCTGATGACGTCAGTTCATGCATATGTGTAAATATGTGGGTGGCCCCCAGTGGCCTCAGTTCTTTTCCTACCATTTCCCAGCTTGCTTCACGTGCCGCTTTCGCCGCAAGTGTGTTGCCCCTATCACTGACAAGGAAAGTTCACTTTTTTGTTTTCCTTATGTCCAGTTCGGGTTTCCTTTTCTGCAAGTGCCGTTGTGAAAGGAAGATCTAACCCTTTCACCATTCAAACCAGCTGCTATTTTTTTGTGCGACACATGAACTGAATTATCAGACATTTTATCCTGCTCATTGTCCACGTTTCATTGCTGCAAGGTGCACTAAGCTAACCAATAATACTGAATGTCTGTAAAATTGCCCTTCCAAATGAGTAACAAAGGAAGTGGTACATACTTACAATGACTTTGTGACTGTATGTATTGCACTGCTATACTCAAAACCAAGGATGTTTTTTGTTGTACTTGTAACTTTAAACAATAAATAAAAAAAATAAATAACTGTAAAAAGAAAGCATTACTTTACATGGGGGAATTTACATGTGGAACAACCTGCTAAGTGAGGTTGTGGATACCAACAACGTTTAAGCTTTAAAAGCAAGACTAGACAGATCCCAGTGGGAGAACGGCACTGTATGAGTTGGAACAGCATTCCAGCTAATAAGCCTGGATGCGTGTCAGTCATCACATTATGGTGAGTCACTGCCATGTGGCAGGAGAAACGGAAAAGATGGACCCCCCCAAGTCTCTTCTTGCACCACAACACTTAGTTATGTTGTCCCCTGCTCACGTCCCTGTAACACACAGCTGTGTTATGCACTGTTCACACCCCAACACTCCGTTAATGTTGTCCACTGTTCACCCCACAGCACTGTTACGTTGTCTACTGTTCACCCCCAGTATTCAGTTATGTCTACTATTCACACCCCCAACACTCAATGCTGTCCACTGTTCACACCCCCATAACACCCAGTTATATTGTCAAATGTTCACACCCACACAGCACTCAGTTGTTCACTATTCACACCCCCGAAACACTCATGTCCGCTGTTCACACCCCAACGACACTCAGCTATGTTCTCCACTGTTCACCCACAACACTCAGTTACACTGTCCACACCTCAGCACTAAGCTGGGGTGGCGGTATAGCCTAGAGGTTAGAGTAACGAGCTGTGAATGAGCTTGGTATATGCAGCAAGACCTAGGTTTGATTCCCACAACCTCCACCTGCATACTGTGCAACTCTGAGCGAATAATTTAACCTCCCCAGAGCTCCAGGGTCACAACTGAAAACAGGTGTTGTGCCTACTGGATCTTACATGGTCCCTAAAGAATTCAAAATAGTTATGCTGTCCAGTGTTCACACCCCAGCACTGCTGTGCTGTCCAGTGTTCACACCCCAGCACTGCTGTGCTGTCCAGTGTTCACACCCCAGCACTGCTGTGCTGTCCAGTGTTGTCACCCCCTCTGGACACTACTCAGGGTGTAGCACTGGTGTGGGCAGTGAAGCCAGCTACCTGCCAGCCCTCTGGCCCAGTGGAAGGGTGTATCTGCAGCTACTGGCATGTCAGGGTGGGGAAAACAAAATACTTCTGTATGTGGCTATATTAGAAAATGAAAGGCATGATGAAAAAACACAGCTGGAAAAACAATTGTCATTATTGGGGCACATAAACTTCACACATTTCCATATCAAAGTCTTTTTAATTAAAATATGTCAGCTTTAATGCAGAGACAGAGCAACTTTTTATTTACTCAGCTGGTGTACATGGTTTCAGGACCAATGGCCCTTTTGGACCTCCACCAGTGTTCCATAGGCACCATTTGCCTACTTGGGATGGGCTGCCTCCAAACAATGCCTGGCTCAGTACGATGTCAGTATACACATGGAAGGGGAAAGGCAAAGTTTGGGAGATAAGGCTGTTAGTGTTATCCTCTTTCTGTCAGTTTGCACCAAGGCTCTATTCCCCCTTACCTTACACACATGGCTTCATGTGTTCTGGACACTTGCATGCTGTAAAAGCAGAGATCAAAACAGACACCCGGCTTACCCGCTAAATGCTGATAGATTTAGGTATTGGGCCAGTAAAACTTTACTTTAAAGAGCTGCTGATGACACAGGCAAAATATCAATTTTAGACTTTGCAGCTTACAGTACATACGTCGTCTGCATTTTGTCCTCCCCTTTTCATAATCACTATGTTCAATAACATGAAAATGGGTCACTATCCACTAGACTTCATCTGCCCTAACTATGTGTCCACTCCTGACATATTCCTCTGCTTGTGACATCCTGTTTCCACAGCAGCAGAATGACATCAGAAATAGAGGACTGCGACACTGGGTGTAGGCAAGTAAAACATCGAACCAAAAATCCGGGGTGGCCACATATCCTACTGTTAGGACCATTACATCAACAGTTCTTTGCAGGGGAGTGCACTATCTCAAGTGACTGAATTTCAATGCCCAAATAACAGAGCTGCCTCCATCTGTGCTCAGATGATTATTAATTTATTTGTTTTCCAGTTGTTCTCACCATTCAGCCACCTTCACGTGATGTTTTTGTGGCTGATAAGCTACACTGGCAAGCAGCCAGCGTGGATTAAATCCAAGGGACATGAATCTTCTTTTCACGTCCATCATTACAACGAAAAAAGAGAAGACTAAATGTAGAAGAGTGATGAACTATCAACTGCATTGCAACTGAAGGTGTTTTTTCAGCACGCCCTCTGGCTGTTGGGGGGAGGCTTTACCTTTGTATCACTGCTGTGCACAGTTTTCCTCTAGAACATTTTTTGTTTCCTCAGTCCTGCTGTTCTCCTAGGGGTAAGTACAGTCCTCTGTGACTGTAGTTAACTTGGGGAGGACAGCGGGACCAGTCAAAAAAAAAATACATATATCAGAGCTTATAAAAACTATAACTTGCTCTTCAGGCTAGTAAATCTTCCACTGCTGCAGCCCTGGTCTGATGTCAGTTGCATGGGATTCTGGGATTTCTGGTTACAGAAAATGTCAGCCTGGAAATCAACAGAATGAGCTTAACACAATTTACTATACTGCAGTAAACAGTAAGTAAAAAATGTCTCTACACATAAAGTGACAATTGGGACCAGCCCCACACTTAGGTCTGGGGCTCTCAGGGCTGAGTGTACCCTTTAAAACAAGAAATTGATGTTGAATTCACTAAGCAGCCCTCCTGACTGCCCAAGAGAAACAAACATACTGTTTATGGACAATTCAGGCAAAACACAGTAATCCTATTTAGCCATGCTTATAAAGGAGCTCCCCCTTTAGGGTCGGACTGCTGTACAGGGGGCCCACCTGGAAAGTCAATAGCAGGGGCCCAGGGGTGACACACACATTAGCACTACAGTATAATTTTGTAACCTGTTCTCGTTTCTGGCATTTTATATTTACTTGCAGTGATGAGAAAAGCCCCATTTAGTCAGAAATTAGATGCTAAATGCAAGGATTTTCAAAGTATGGAAGGTGGAGAAGAATCCAACAGAAGGGGCCCCCCCCCCAAAAAAAAACTTTCCAAGTATCCAGGTGGGCCAGTTCGATCCTGAACCCCACCCCTAGTTACACAAGTGGGGGCAGATGGGACTAGCAGCAACTGGGTTAGCGCTGTGAATAGGTTAGCTGCAAGACCATTGTAAATGCCAGCTCCCATCGTCCTTTTAACAGTGGACTGGCATCACCTCTTTCCTGAGCTTCAGAATTCCAGTTTTGAGGTTTGTAACCTTCCTCCATTTCTACGTCATTGTATTAATCTGTGGCTTTTCTGATTTGGCTTACTAAATTAGCACTTTTGACCTTTCCAGGCCTCCTTAGTTGCTCCTCTTCCTCCTCTGCCTGTATGCTACAAGTATATGTTTCACCGATAAACATATGGGGGATGCATCTTAAAGGAAACAAGAAATATGTACCAATTTGCATCTGCTTGTATTGTTCCCATTTTCAGAATGATATTCATACCGCCAAATGACCCAGTTAACTGTACCTGATCTTCTCTACAGTTTTCTTCATGGAACCATGAATATGGATACACTAGTACTGTACCTCACTGCTCATTTACATAACCCAAGCATGGGCTGTTGACCTATCAGAGCAGTACTCCCGACTTTTAAAGTCATGTGGGGACATAGTCAGAACTTCAAATTCCTGGTTCCATGAAGAGAAGTGAACAGAATGTTTTCATATGCATGGTTATTCAGATACAATCAGAATGGATCATTTGGAGGGATGAATTTCATTTCAGAAAATTGAAACATTATGCACGGTAACACCAGTCCCACTCCTCTTAAATGCACACTCAGAACAGACACTAAAAGGGAGTCTACATTCCAACCATGACACCACCTCCTTCAGGAATGATCTAGAATGCACAACGTAAGGGCATCTGGTGAAGCTCACAAAATAGTTTTTTTTTTTTTGCCTTAACAGATGAAACCAGTGTCAGTAGCTCACATAGCAGCTACCCTCTCCTCTAAGCAAGGAATGACACATGCTCGTGGGTTCACGTCATGCACCAGCCTCTTGGGACGACACACAATGTTGGCACTGCTGGAGGTGTTGTCCTACATTGGATGAGCCAGTACATGGGAGCCCCACCTACACATCACTAATGGCTGGAAATAAGCACTGTTGCAGGTGCCACCCTACTTAAACCATTAAACGGAGGCCCTTTCTACCCATCTCGTTTTTTTTATATTTGTATTCTATCTCCCCATAGCTCCCAAGTGAGTGAGATCCTCCTCTCTGCCCAGCCCTGTCACCCGCCAGCCTTGAGACTTACCTCATCCCTTGTTCCCCTGTGGATATCCCTCCCATGGGAAGGGCTGCCCAGGGCCACCCCCTTACCCCTGGACAGAGTTGAGTGTTGGTACAGGAGCAAGAGCCTCAGAAGGCGGTGCAGGACCTGTGAGAGGGTAACGGATGTCATTCTGCATGGATGGCGGATTTTTCTGCTTTTCTACCCTGTCCCGCAGTGTGGCTGAGATAGTGCAACTGACACCTCGACGTCAGAGCGACAGTGTTCCCACTCCCTGACAGTAGCTCCAGCCTGCACTGCCACCTGTGATCACCCAGGTGGCAGTATTGTAGAAGAGACCAGGAGCTCTCCCTCCCCTGAGGAGGCGAGTTCCCATGGGAGATAGGACACTCAACTATCCTACCCGCTCCGGTGATCCAGCCACATTCTCGAACCCCGGTCGCTGACATCGCAAGCAGTAGCGCTACCGCTGTGCCGGCAAGCCACTTTCTTCTACCCATCTCTAACAGATGTCCTGTTTTCTGTTACTTTTGGGAAAACTTTGAGAAACACAATTCAGTTTATATTATATAGATTTTCAGCAATTCTATTTCTTCTGATCTTCATTACTGAATTAATTTAAACAGAAACAAGATCCTGGTCCGCTACAGTTGATCGGCTCCTGTTGGTTTCATACCTTCCTGAAGTCACAATCCTCCGTTTATGACATCACAACCATTGCTACATCAGCAAACTGTGACGTGACAGAGGATTATGACTTCAGCAAAGGATTAAGCAGCAGACACAAAGGAACACTAAGAGACAAGGATCTGGTTTCTATGCAAATTAATGGAATCATGAAGAACAAAGAAGGGAAATGTAAGCAATATATTAAAGGGAAATGTCCACCCGTAAACAGGCCACACCTCAGTGCCCGGCAGTGACTGACTTTTTAGTTATGTAGATTTTATTGATTGATCTTGCCATCCTTCCTGACAGCACTTTGAAAGAAGTGCCCCTAGCAATGTGCCCACAACCTCCCACAGCCGTCCTTAATCTGACGTCAGAGCTTGGGAGCAGCTGCGGGACTGTGTACAGGCGTTCTCTATAGACGGAGCTATTAATAGCTCTGATATGTGATCTACATGTTCTACTGTTATATTATATATATATATATATATATATATATACATATATACACACACACACACACACAGGGTCTCGGTATAGCACTGGGACATGCAGATTGCAAACTGCAGTTAGTAACAGCTCCATCTATAGAGGACGCCTATATACACGATCCCACAGCTGCTGTCTGGCTTTGATGTCAGACTCGAGACAGCTGCAGGAGGTTGTGGGCATGCTGCTAGGAGCGCTTCTTTCAAAATGCTGGCAGAAGGGATGGCAGAATCAACCAGATAAAATCTACATAATAAAAAAAGTCAGCAAGTTAAAAAATATCCGCACAATTTGTGAAAATGCTAATCAGGCCTGGCCTCACACTGTAGTGTGGCCTGTTTACAGGTGGACGTTTCCCATTTAAAAGCTAGTAGCACACAAAATAGCAGCAATTTTTTAAAGTAGTCCCTTATTAATTTTATTTTTCAAGTATTTTTCTATGTGCTCATTAGATGGCTGTTTGCATAACAGTATTGGGTGAAACATAGAAACATAGAATTTGATGGCAGATAAGGACCGCTTGGCCCACCCAGTCTGCCCATTTCCCTACCTAATGGATAAGCTGCAGATCCTAGTTAACCAGCAGCCTACTTCTTCCTACCCCCACCCCCTAGAATTGCCTTATGACTGTCCCATGCATGCTTGAATTCCACCACTGATGTGATGTGAAAAGCAGTGCTTTACCTGGAAGCAGACATCTAGTATTCCTCCCACTACATCACCAGCATGCGACATTAGTCATCATTACATCACAAGCCCTGCTGCATGACTGATAATGTGTCATAAATTACCAATCATGCAGCAGGGGGATTAGCTCTTCCTGGTTACTAGTAATGTCACAGCCAATGAGGTGACCGTACTAATAATGGGCCCCATGGTTTGATGGGTCCTTGAGGGAGTTGCGGTGACTTGGACGAGGTTAGAGCACTGTTGGCAGAACCGCCTGAGGTCGCATCACCTTAGATTGGTAGATCATTATCAGATCTACTAATCAGCCATCTCCCATAAGAAGGCAGAATTCCTGTCCAGGGAGATAGCTGCCGCATAGAACCGACCAGCTCAGCTCTTCCGGACTGTGGACAGGTTGTGCAACCCAACCTGTCTACAGTTCTGAAGACCTTTTTCGCAAAAGGAGTGCGATAAGCTTGCTCGATTCTTCGAGAATAAGGTGGCTGACATCAGGTCGGAGACCCTCGCGGTTAGCTCTATGGGGGATGCTGTTGATCGGTGCTCGGTCACTTCACCTTGTGTTTCCTGGAGTTCCTCTGACCTGCCGGAGTTTGTGGATGTCATGCAGATTGTCCAGAGTATGCACCCTACATGCTGTAGTTTGGATTCGGGTCCAACCTCCCTGATTATGGGATGTTATCATATAATTGGCCTGATCCTGGTTCAGATTGTCCGTGCTCCCCTGATTTGGGCGAGTTCCTAAGCTCCCTAAAGGAGGCGGTGGTAACACCCCTCCTGAAGAAAGCTTCTTTGGACCCTGACTCTCTGGCTAACTACAGACCAATCTCTAATCTTCCTTTTTTAAGGAAGATTATTGAGAAAGTAGTAGTGGTACAACTGGAGAACCACATGACCATCCATAACATCTATGATCCTCTCCAGTCCGGTTTTCGGAAGAGGCATAGCACCGAGACTGCACTGGTTTGGGTGCTCAATGATCTCCTGATGGTGAGAGATAGGAGAAGCTGTACTATTCTGGTGCTCCTTGATCTCTCCTCAGCTTTTGACACTGTGGACCATGGGGCATTGCTTGGACGTCTAAGGTCCATCTGTGGCCTGTCATATACGGTTCTCAGATGGTTTACATCTTTTCTCACTGGTAGAACTCAGAGAGAGGTGTCCAGGGTTTTTTCTTGGGCCCATTCTCTCTGTCTTGTGGGGTACCTCAGGGTTCAGTGCTTTCCCCCATGTTGTTCGCAGTGTATATGCTGCCCTCTGAGACATTGTAAGATGGTATGGGCTGAGGTTTCACTGCTATGCTGATACCCAGCTCTACCTGTCTTTTGCACCCGACCAGGATAGTGCTTTCTCGGTATTTAACAACTGCCTTGTGGAAATCCAGGACTGGATGAATTTGAGCTGGCTTAAGTTGAACGCGGGGAAAAAAGGAGGTGATGGTGGTGGATCCGGGTCGCCGGATAGAGGGGTTGAGGAATGGCCAACCCTCTGGAATTTAGCTAGGGGGCGCCCAGATCCTTACCTCTGATCAGGTGCGGGACCTGGGAGTGGTCCTTGACGACAGGCTGACCTTACGATCTCAGGTGTCAGCTGTCGTCAAGTCTTCCTTTTACCATCTTAGGAACATCGCCAGGATCAAGCACCTTGTTCCATCCAGAGACCTGCCTACACTTGTCCACGCCTTTGTGATCTCGCACCTTGATTATTGCAACTCCCTTTACTCAGGGCTACCTGGGGTCGATATCCGCCGCCTGCAGCTACTGCAGAATGCGGCAGCGCGTTTGCTGACTGGGATTTCTTGAACATCTCATATTACCCCCATTCTGCGCAGTCTGCACTGGCTGCTGATTCAGCGGCGGATCACCTTTAAGGTTGGTTTACTGACCTACAAAGCCCTACACGGACTTGGCCCTGACTACTTGAAAAAACTTCTGATTCCCTAGAGCCCCGGGCGACAGCTCCATTCGGCTGGCGACGGGTTGTTGGAGATTCCGAGGGTGTTTCTGAAGTTATCTGGGGCGCGTGCATTTATGTATGTTGCCCCTACCCTCTGGAATTCTCTACCCAGTCTGCTTCGGGAGTGCATGACAGTGGGAGGCTTTAAGCAAGCGCTTAAAACTTATTTATGGTGTCAGACTTTTAATGGCACTTAGTAAATGAACCCTGTTGTATTTTTGTCTTTTGTATCGTAGTCACTGTTTTACTATTTTATAATTCTTTTGTAAAGCGTCTTGAAATCTGAAAGGCGCTTTCGTGAAATAAAATTATTATTATTATTAATGTATGGGGAAGAGTAGTTCCACACATCAGACCTGGTACTGTCAGTTAGAAAAAAATCTTCTAATTAGTATTATAAATCATAATGTGATTTCTACCAATCGGTGCACAGAGCCGCTATACCTCTTCAACTGTAACCGTGCTCTCAAGAGTGTTAGACAGAAGTGCTCCACCTCAGCACCAAGGGGGAGGATGGCATGATTAAAAAAAACTAAAAAAAACCACTACATTTATTATAAAACACTCAAGCTAAACTCGATAATTTACAATGTATAATGAGATAATGAGGCCTCTAATGGGTGTCTCTTATGGTATAAGAGATTTCTTTTGTGAGATTTGGGCACACAGAACGGCTCAACCTCCAGGTCTTGAGGTAATGAGGTTCAGAACATTAAGTATTTCTAACCTGTGCTGCTGTGCAGCAATAACATAGGATCATGTGATCACATCTGACCAATCACAGGTCTAGGTAATAATGCAGTATATGATATTACTGCAATAGTGGACAAAATGGAGGGGAAGGGAAACAATAAGAAAGGACCTGGAAAGGCTAGTAGGGTGGTCCAGAATTTGGTATCTGGGATTCACTTGCAAAAAATGCAAAGTCATGCATGTCAGACATAAAACCACAGTTCTGAGTACAGGATGGGAGTGGAGGTCATGGCATGTACGTCGAAGGGAAGGAACTTCAGAGTTATCATTATGGACAACCTGAAAGTAGCAGCCCAGTGTTCAAGGACACTGGGGAGAGCAAACTGGATGACGGACTGCATAGGGAAGGGGATAGCAAGCAGAATGTTATACTCCCCTGTACAAGTCACTTGTTCATCCCAACCTTGAGTATTGTGTGGAGTTCTGGCTCCCACATCTTAGAAAGGACATTGACAGGGTGGAGGCCATGCGACAGAAGGCAAACAAGATGATACAGGGGCAGAAGGTGAAGCCCTAAAACGAAAGGCTGAAGGACCTCAACATGTCAGTCTGTCTTACCTCAGTAGTGGGCAAGATTATGGAGGAACTCTTTAAGGAAAGGATAGTGCAACACCTGGAATCCATAGCAGCACAGGATCCAAGACAGCAAGGGTTTACAAAAGGAAGGTCCTGTCAAACTAATCTCATAGATTTCTTTGACTGGGTAACCAGAGTGGTGGACCAAGGGGGAGCAGATGATGTCGCCTATCTTGACTTCAGCAAAGCTTTCGATACTGTTCCACATAGAAGACTGATTAATAA
Source organism: Neoceratodus forsteri (assembly GCA_016271365.2). NCBI lineage: Eukaryota > Metazoa > Chordata > Ceratodontiformes > Ceratodontidae > Neoceratodus > Neoceratodus forsteri. Next base: position 170,869,886 of record CM057449.1, on the reverse strand, counting down.
GCTGGGTAGGCTTGGAGTGGGTCAGGCGTTGGTCAACTGGGTGGCAAAGTGGTTGATGGGCAGAATACAGAAGTGGTGGTAAATGGTATACAGTCAGAAGAGATGCAAGTCACAAGTGGGGTACCTCAGGGATCAGCCCTGTGGCCAGTCCTCTTCAACATCTTCAGTGACACTGCAGATGGACTGGAGGGTAAGGTTTGTCTGTTTGCAGATGACACCAAGATTTGCAACAGAGTAGATGATCCAGATGGGGTGGGCAGAATGAGAAGAGATCTGGGTAAACTAGCAAAATGGTCAGAAGAGTGGCAACTGGGGTTTAATGCAAAGAAGTGCAAATTCATGCACATAGGGAAGAGAAACCCTGAAGCCACCTATAGGCTGGGAGGGGAGTTGCTGGCAGTCACAAGGGAAGAAAGAGACTTGGGCATCATCGTCACCGATGACCTGAAATCATCCAAGCAGACCACTAAAGCAGTAGGTAAGGCTAGGGGGATGTTAGGGTGTATTAGTAGGGGTATCACACGTCAGAAGAGGGAGGTAATAATCCCTCTTTACAAGACACTGGTTAGGCCCCATCTGGAGTACTGCGTGCAGTACTGGAGGCCACACCTTCACAAGGACATTAACCAAATTGAGGCAGTCCAGAGAAGGGCAACCAAAATGGTGCAGGAACTGCATCAGAAAACATATGAGGACAGATTAATGGAGCTCAATATGATACCCTAGTGCAAAGGAGGGAGAGAGGTGATATGATCAAAACATTCAAACACCTTAAGGGCATTAACAAGGTGAAAGAGTCTAACATGTTTCAATATAAGAAAAATAGCAGGACAAGAGGACACAACATAAAATTAGAGGGAGGCCAGTTAAGGGGTAATGTGAGGAAGTTCTTTTTCACAGAAAGGGTGGTGGATGCATGGAATGGCCTACCTCAGGAAGTGGTAGAAATGAATACAGAGCAGGGCTTCAAACAGGCATGGGATAGACATAAGGAAGCAATACAGATGAGTATCAACAGATAGGCCATTGACAGAGCAAAGGCTGATGGCACATTTATAAGGCAGAAAAAGAAATGGGCAGACTGGATGGGCCTTGCGGTCCTTATCTGCCGTCAACTTCTATGTTTCTATGTACTGCTCACAGAACGGGGGCATGATTGAGACCTTAAACACCTCCAGGGAATAAACAGGGTTGAGGTGGCGAGCTTTTTAGGTTGAGCACAAACATGGTTCAATTACAAAGGGGAACACAAAGTTAGTGGGGACAGGTTTCAAGAGGGAGGTGAGGAAGCATTTCTGTATGGAAAGGGTGGTGACTAGATGGAATAGGTTGCCCAGAGAGGAGGTGGGGGGGGGGGCCGTCAGAGAGAGTGAAGGTACTCAAGCATATGTGGGATAGGCACATAGGTATAATTAAATAGAAGAATCACCTGGCGAGGGTGGTGGGAAGCTGGGGCTGCATAGGGCACCTTGCCACAACATAGGGTAGGGTAGGGTTGCAGCAGATTGGATGTCATTTTCTGCCAACAAAATCTATGTTTCCAGTAAAGCTCTGTACATTAGTGCTCTTAGTAGCTGCTGCATGTACTGTATACCACATAACTGTCCCTGAACTATCAGAATCAAACTGCTTTGAGATATAGTTTGCAGGAAAGGTGCTATATAAAACCCAAATTCTACTCTCTTTTTCCTGAAGAATCCCTCGTGATTGAAACATTGATTCTAACTTGAAAGTTGCACTTTTTTAACCCGCATTAACTGGGACCATTTTTTTTTTATTTGCAGCCTACATGCTGGCGTGTCCCTGTTTGTTCTCCCTCACTAGGCTTTCTTTCGCACAAAACCGGTCGGGGTCTTTCTTCAGCCTGTATGTGGTGGCACAGTTTTAAATATTTATTAAAGCATTTTTTCTGACGCAGTGGTAAGTGCAATTTTTTGACTCTGACGGCACATTTATTTTAAAACCACACCTCCGGTCAGTGGCGCAGCGATTGCAGACGGGGAGATTTCTTTTGCATTCCAGATTCCAGAAGGAAGCCGCCTCATGGTCGTAACAGTGCCTCAAACTTCAGGCTGCATTTTCAATGTGCATTTAAAGAACCGCAGACGCCTCCAGAAAAACACAGTAAAACATAATATTTACACCCAGCTCAACTTACATTTCACACGGGATGCTCAATGGCCAGACTCAAGACATGCAGCTTAGCTCTGCATGTCAGGAGCGGCAAGACCATTTATTAAAGTCCTGTCCCCTCACAAGGAGAGAGAATTGTGAATTCTGAGTTACGCTCAGTATATTACTGTTGAACACTAGTTTATATAACAAACGTGTGCTGATAAATGGCAAGATAAAAAATACAGGTTACTCACCTGTAACAGGAGTTCTAGGAATGGTATATGTTGTTCATCCACACTCATTGGCAGTATCCTTGCCGCTTTAAATCTTGCCGGAAGGTCTTCAAGCTTGCTCCTCCCACCCACCCGGGTGGTATAACTCTCGGCTCCGCCCCATGACGCCAGATCTGGCCCGATGGAAGCTCAGGTTGTGCGTCGAAGCCGGGGAGGTCGGGTGGGTCGTGTGGATGAACAACATATACCATTCCTAGAACTCCTGTTACAGGTGAGTAACCTGTATTTCTAGGGACATGGATATGTTGTTCATCCACACTCATTGGCAGACTCTAGCAGTTCTCCGGGAGGAGGGAGGCAAGACGCACACCCCATACTTACTTGGGAAAAGAGACTGAGAACCGAGGCCCCAAAACCAGCATCCGGCGTGACTCAAGGTCGATGTGGTAGTGGGTAATGAAGGTGTTTGCTGACTTCCAGGTAGCAGCCCTGCAGATTTCCTGGATAGGGACGTCCCTGGAAGCAGCCACCGTCAGCAGCAGTATGGCGGGTAGAATGAGCTCTTATCCTCTGGGAGGCTCCATGCCCGCTCAACTTATAGCAGAGATCTATGCAGGAGGTTACCCACCTGCTTATCGTCCGCTGGCTGCAGGTCTGCCAGATGCGGCTTCAGCGTAGGTGACAAACAGCTGGCGAACCTCTCCCGAATTCAGCCGTGGCGCCCTTATAATAAGCGAGCGCCTTCTAGGATCCAGAGTATGGAGCCTATATTCGGCCTCCGAGGTGTGATTGGGGTAGAACAACGCAGAGTCAACACCTGGTTAAGGTGAAACTCCGACACCACCTTCGGAAGGAATTGGTGGGCGCAGGACACCTTGTCCCTGTGGAAGACCAGGTAAGGAGACTCGATGGAAAGCGCCTGAGCTCTCCCATCCTTCTGGCTGACGTGATAGCCACCAAGAAGGCGGTCTTCCACGACAGGTGAGAGAGATCACACCTGTGCATAGGTTCGAATGGCTTGCCCATGAGCTTTGCCAGTACCAGCAGTAGATCCCACGGAGGTGGGGGTTCCCGCACTGGAGGGGAAATGTGATCAAGGCCTTTGAAAAAGCGCCAGACCACCTTCTCCTGCGCCACCGACTGCTTCCCCGCCCGCGCCCGGTAAGCAGAGATGGCTGCCAGGTGCAACCTTAGGGTCGTCGACCTAAGCCCTTGACTAGAAAGGGACCATAAATAGTCCAAGATGCTTGCCAAGGAACAGGAGGAAGGGTCCAAGCCCTTGCTCTGACACCAAATGAAAACCTTTCCATTTGAAGGCATAGCATTTTCTGGTCGACTCCACGGGACGCCCAACTACATTGAGGACCTCGTCGGAAAGACCCAAAGCCTGGAACTCTAGCCGCCAGGAACCAGGCCGTCAGGTGCAGGGATTGAAGGTCCGGATGGAACACCTTCCCTGATTGACTGAGAGCAGGTCCGGCGAGCTGGAAGCTGCCGCATGAGTCCTGGAGCTGAGACTGAGGAGATCTGGTACCAGAACTGGCGAGGCCAGTCTGGGGCTATCAGAATCACCTGCGCCTTGTCCCTCCTCGCCTTGAGAAGCACCTTGTGGATCAAGGGAAATGGGGGAAAGGCGTAGAAGAGGCCTGGGGTCCATTGCCTCGAGAAGGCATCCCCCTGCAGCGAGCCCTGCTGAGGGGGGCGGATGGAACAGACTCAGCCGCGCTCTCCATGGAGGCAAACAGGTCCACCTGAGGTGTGCCCCAAAGGGAGAACAGATGCTGTACTACCTCCGGCAGGAGAGACCACTGTGGGATGCAGCCCTATCCGGCTCAGGGCATCGGCCAGGGTGTTGGAGGCTCCTGCCACGTGAATGGCTAGGAGATCCGCCTCCAGGCTGCGCACGAGTGACCAAATGCGGAGAGCTCTTGCATAGAAGCATGGAGGCCCCGCCCCTGGCGGTTAGATAGTACATGGTCGTGGGTATTGTCCGCCTGGACCGGACCACTTGACCCGGAGGAACGGAGCAAAGGCGGTGAGAGCTAGGCGGACCGCTCGGAGCTCCAGCAGGTTGATGTGGCATCGGGACTCCCGTGGGGACCAGAGGCCATGAGCCCGGTGTTCCCCCAGATGGGCACCCCAACCCATCAGAGAGGCATCGGTCGACAGAGAGACCGTCGGCTCGGGGCGGACGAACGGGATGCCCTCCTGCAAATGATCTGGAACGGTCCACCACTGGAGAGCATTCCACATCCCCTGTGTCACCGACACAAGCTGGTCCAAGGATCGCAGCGTTGTGACCACTGGCTGGCCAGTCCCCACTGAAGGGGACGCATGTTCCAGCGGGCCCAACGGACCACGCTGGTACAGGCCGCCATGAGACCCAGGAGGCGCAGGAAGTCCCGGCAGGCGCGAATTGCCCAACCAGAAATGATCGGGCAAAGGAGGAAAGAACCTCGGCCCTGTCCGCCGGAGCCGCGCTCTGGCTCGAAGAGAGTCGAGCTGCGCCCGATGAATAAAATCACCTGCTTCGCTCGAGTTCCGACTTGGCCTCGTTGATAAGGAGGCCCAGTTGAGAGCAGACCTGGAGGACCAGATCTCTGACCACTCCGCCTCCTTCCTGAGGGAGGCTATCAGCCAGTCGTCCAGGTAAGGGTACACCCGACCCCCTCGGCCAAGAGGGAATGCCGTCACCACTGCCATGCATTTGGTGAAGACCCTGGAGCTAGAGACAAGCCGAAGGGCATGGCTTGAACTCGAAGAGAGATCCTTCCGCTGGAAGAAGGAATCTCTGGTGAGACGGACGGATAGGGACGTGAAAAACGCTCGCCCTGCAAGTCCAGAGAGCAGAACCACACGCCCGCTCCAAGGATGGTATTATCTGAGCCAGAGTGACCATCCTGAAGGTTCGAGACCTTAGAACTTGTTTAGGTCGTGTAGGTTTGAGAATGGGGCCAGCCCCCGTCCCTTCGGAACCAGGAAGTACCTGGACACAAACCCTGGGTCTGAAGGAGGGTCCACCACCTCTCTTACCACCTCCTTCTGGAGGAGGAGAGTGATGTCGGCTCGACGAGCCACCGTGAGGCTGGGATCCAAGCCCCGAGGGGCGGCTGCTCTGAAGGGTGGTGCCTGCTCAGATTCCAGAGGCAGGCCTCTTCCCACCACCTCAAGACCCACCTGTCCGTGGTAACAGCGGACCAGGCGGAACGGAAGTGCCGGAGCCGTCCCCCCACGAGGGGACCAGGGGGTAAGGTGACGGGGATGGGGGCGACACCCCTCAGCCCGTCACTGGGCAGGCTTGGAGGAGGGACCGGCCGAGGGACCTCCTGGGCCCTTTCCTCCCTGCCTCCTGTTAGAGGAAGCCGGCGGCTTGGGTTTGGGATGCCAAGGCCGAGCCTGCTGGCCCTGACGTTGCTGGGCCGGGCGCATGGGGGCACAGAAGGACCTAAAGGGCTTAGGCTGTGGTTTGCGCCTTGTCCTTCTGAGCGGAAGAGACCGAGTCCAAGGTGGCATTGGACTTCTCGATCCTCTGCAGGTGACCTTCCACCCCAGGGCCGAAGAGGTCAGTCCCCAAAAAGGGAACATCCGCCAACTTGTGCTGGGTATCCGAAGTAAAGGTGGATATCCTCAGCCAAGCCCGCCGACGCATAGCCACTGCGGCCGCCACCGATCTGGCACATGAGTCCCCTACATCCAAAGCAGTCTGGAGCTGCTGTTTGGCCACTGCCCTGCCCTGGTCCCGCACCTGCTTAACCGTAGTCTGCAGATCGGCGGGGAAGATGAGGATGACCCTCATCCAGGGAGCCCAACAGGGCATGAGAAAAATGTGCCATGAGGGCGGCCGAACTGGCCTGACGAAGGCCGAGAGAGGACGCAGCGACTTTTCGCCCGACATAGTCCAATTTCTTGGACTCCTTGTCAGGAGGTTTGTCCACATCCCTGGCGCTGCCGGGCGCGCCAAAACGCTGTCGGTAACCAACCTCAGCAGAGGGGTGTTCCAAACCGGACAAGGAACGGTAGGGACCGCGATACTTCCTGGCCATCCTGGCGAGGCGCGGGGCAGGAAGCAGGGGCGCCAAAGTTCCAGTGCTGGACCCACTATGGCCTCGGCCACCGGAAAGGCCTCCGTCGGAGAATCCCCTCGGTCCAGAATCTCCGTGAGGGGATACCTGGCCCGTTTGGAAACGGGTTCGAGCTCCATCCCGGTAGACTCCGAGATGAGCCGAAGCAGTCCTAGGAAGGACGACGGGCTATCGTCCATTGGCTGACCTCCTGAAGACTCCAAGTCCAGTCGCTTGGAGAAGAAGGAGGAATCATCTTCGGACTCGGAAGAGTCCTCGAAGAGCTGCCTCTGGCCTGAGCCACCCTTCACCTGCCGAGGTCGGTCGGGAGTGAGGGTAACTGACAGCCGATGGGGTAAACCCTTAGCCGACCGAGAATCCTTGGTCGGAGCCCCAATGTGGTGGCTGTGGCGGAGGTTCCACTCGTCAGTGGAGCAGCTGGTTTTGGCGAACAACCGGCCTGGGTATAGGCTCCTCGGGCAAGTCGAGGGGTTGTGTCGGCCCGTTCGGTGACAGCCGCATAATGGCGGGGAAGGCGCGGGTCGGCTTATTCCGGCCAGGAGGAGCTGTTGCAACATAAGGTCCTCGTGCCGTCGGCAATGGTGCGCGAAGCCTCCCTCATCCGAGGAGGAGGAGAAGCGAGGGCGACGCCGCCGCTTACTGCGATGCGAGCCGAGACCGCCTATGATGATCGGGAACGGCTGGACCGCAAAGAGGTCCGGACCGAGACCGAGAGTCCCGGAATTTCCGGTCGGTGCAGGGAGGTGTCGGCGGAACCGACACTCGCCGGCTCGGAAGGTCCATCCGAGGGCTCCGGAACCGGAGGCACAGGCGAGCCACGGGATCCTCAACTCCTCCGGGGAACGGGAGAGGAATCTCGGCTGCTAAAGCGACAGCCCGTCCAATGGGTCGAGAAAAATCTCGACTTCATCAGTGGGGAGTCTCGGTCAACTGACCTGACGGGGACACCGTGGGAGCCAGTGGCGAAGCGGTGATCGCGAAGCCGGCGGTCGACGGCCGGGGAAGGGACCTTTCCCGCTCCCAAGGCGTCGACGGAGGGACTTACCCTTGTCCTTCTTTTGGACCGAGAAAAGGTCCAGCAGGCGCAGACCCTTCTCCTTTAGTGGAGAGGGACAGACAAAGCTCCTTAAAAGGAAGCCGTGTAGGAAGAACCCAGAAAGCCAGGATAAATGCGGCGGCCGAGAAGATCTGACCCAGCCCGCCCCTCTTCGAGGGCGACTCATCCGCCGAACTGATCCGCCGAAACTCCCGCCGTTGACACCGCCAACCGGGCCTCCTTGGACTTCACCGAGGGAACGCTTCGGACGGCCCAGTTGCAATCGGGCAGCACGGTCTTCGAGGACGTAGGCCGAGAAAGATGAGCACAGGTCGCAAGCCTGCGGGTCGTGCTCAAGGCCTAAGCAGTAGACACACGTGGAGTGTGGATCCGTCCGAGACATCTTCTGCCCGCATGGGCATCTCCGAAATCCGGGAGTCGATTTATCCATCGCAGCCGCGAGGGATCGAAGACTGAAGTCTTTTTGCAAAATATTATTTTTAAATCCGCAAACGGAGAAATAGGAACCAGTCACAAACGCAGAGCGTTAAGGAGGGAACCTGAGCTTCCAAGCGGTAAGGAAGATCTGGCGTCATGGGGCGGAGCCGAGAGTTATACCACCCGGGTGGGTGGGAGGAGCAAGCTTGAAGACCTTCCGGCAAGATTTAAAGCGGCAAGGATACTGCCAATGAGTGTGGATGAACAACATATCCATGTCCCTAGAAATGCTATTTTGGCCCAACACAGCAAGATAATATTATCTTGCAAGGTTGAGTATGGCACAGTGCATAATGAACCAATCAGAGAGCAGCTTTCACAATGCAGCTTACATCACAGTAGCCATGTGCAGCAGTGCAGCTAGCAGTTGAAAGCAAAGAAAAACACTTAAATCTTGATACAAACAGCAGATTTAAAAGCTATTACTCTGCTGGCCCAGTGGCGTGGAGGGCCGAGGCATCAGTGCCTTACCTCCTGCCACGCCGGCAACCCGTGTTCATGGTGCAAGCAAGTCACTGGGTATCATCAGGGGAGGAACAGGATCAAGCACCCCAAGGACAACTCTCCTCTGCCTGGCCCCTGGTAGAGGTTAGGAGCTGGCACACCCACGTTGCACACTGGAGGGGCAGAGGCGGGCCATATGTCTGGCATACCGCTTACCGGAGCGTGCGCAACACCACCACTGGCATCACTGCGTGCCTTTCCTCTGCACTGGGGGAGAAAAACAGGGGAAAATGCCAGTGGCTGGATGACAGCAGGCGCTTGCAGGTCCTTCCCCTCGACCAGCTCGAACTGGATCCGGACATTGTTGGGGGTCTGGTCCTCCACTCCTGACCCTGATGGGAAGGCGGGGAGCAAGTTCTGGGGGAAGAAGACTGGAGACAAGTACCGGTGAACGTCGGGGGGAACAGGGCTGGGGTACCCGCCAGAACGTGGGCTGACCAGAGGAAGGAGTATAAAGAAATACACACAAAAAAAAGAAAAGAAAAACACACAAAAAAAAAAAGAAAAACAACCAAAAAAGGCTAATACTAGTAAACTGATCTTGTACACACCAAATACGCAATGACTTGTCTCAAAATACGGTTTATCATCATTTTTGAAGGGCCGGGACTTTCATAACTCACTTATGGATCTGCCACTCACACGTGAAGATCAACTGCATATTTTGAGTCAGCCTATTGCATAACCTCTGTATATGTCCCCCAGGAAAGTTTTTTATTTTCTTTCAGCTTATGTGTGTGGGCTCAATAAGTATACATGTAATAAAAACAAAGGGACTTACAGAAAATGTGAAACATATAGCATACTCATTTTTTCACATATATATTTTCAGTGTTCATGCAGAGGCACTGGCTGCTCTCTACATTCTGTCCCCTTTTTTTATTGCAACTATAACTACATCCACTGCTGCAGTGAGTACAGCCTTTTTGTCTTTGCATTTTGTTCCACAAAAGCCCACCCCCCTCCCGAACACTTTATCCCACTTCTGGGAGGAGACTCCTGCTGGTGAGGTTCCACTGAATGTATCTCGCCTGTCATTCTTAAAATTCAGCAGCCCCGCCTGCTTTATTGGGGATCATGCCACTGAGCTACAGCTACTGTGACAATCCATTGCAGCACGGACCCTATCCTGGCAATTTACTCTCCCTCTCTTGTTATCCGCCCCAAATAATAAAAATGTAAAGGCTCCATTGTCCACCTTAAAAAGATAAAATCAGAACAAGATGTTCTTGCCAGGACCCGGAAGACGCACTTGCTCTGGCACTCAAATGGCATTTCACAAGCAGGAAAATGTCTCTCTTGTGCACTTCCTGTGCTGCTGAATAGCTGGTGTACCCTCCAGATTTGACAGTGATGCAAAACTTTGGCACGTCTGCTTAGGTCTGCACCCACCCACACTGCAACATGACACATCCCCGGTTCCTCTGAAATGAACTACCCAGCCTGTTGCCAAGGACTGGAGGAGGATGACTGGACTCCGAGCCACAGAAATCCACTGCCGACAAATCTAGCAGCCCAAGGGTCACCGTTTGCAGTTAAGGGTGGGATAGCTCAGCACACACCATCTCCAGGTATTGATGGTTTTATTTGTTTGTGACGGAGGGGGCTGAGAAGGCCTGACGATCCTGAAGTAGTCTGCACTCATCCTGAAATGGCCAATTCCACAAATGTACTCAGGACTCCATTGTTCTTGTCCCTTCATTTTGATATAGTGTTTCAGTCACACGTCCACACTGCCACCACTGCAGCTGGCAATCAAATGCTTTGCTACTGAAAGTAACTATGTCTTTTGTGATGCAAAATAGGCCACCTAAATTATTCATTAAGGTGAGAGAGGTTGACATTTTGTTTGGCAAACCCTCATCCCAATCCTTTCTTGTGAATTCCTGAAGCTTGCTTCCTCTACGTTACCAGTTGTGAGTTTTCAGAACACATGAGCAGGTGCTGAAAGGGCTAAGACCATCAGTGATTTTCCATGGGTCGATACCATACACACCCTTGCAGTGAAAACTGCCCACTCACCCCTCTTGGAGTGCAGGACCTCGAACAGATAGAGATGGTCTCCACCAGAGCCCAGCGCCAGTCAGTCCGTATAGAGCTCAAACAGCTTCCGCAGGCAGTACACCAGGGCTGTCATGGCGATCACGTTGTGCAGCCTCTTCCGTGGGGTGTCGTCCTTGTGAACCAGGACGACAGGAGCCGAGGTCCTCAGTGTGCCCAGAGGAAGCCGGGCAAGTTCACGGGCGCTGTACTCCACCTGGTATTTGCAGCAGGGGTCCAGTTCCCAAGAGACTCTGTAAAGGGTTGCACACACAATGCTGACCACTCCACTGGGCAGCCCCAGCCAGTGAGAATAGTCTGAGGGCAGGGTGAAGGGAGACAGAAGGCAGACAGTCCCTGCCAATATGGCTGTGCGGTGAAGGCAGTTCCCCACGGAGATCCAGCGGGCTGTCTCGTCCCCCAGCCGAGCCGGCTCAATCACAATATAGCGGTACTGGTGCTCGAGGGCGGACTCCAGCTCATACTCAAACTGCTCATGTGTGAACTCTCCATCGTACACTTCATGGATGATGTAGCAGTCCATGGGGGACACAGAGCCTCTGCAAATAAAACAGAAGACAGTGTTATCTTGTTACTTCAAGCAGCAATGCCAATCTGACAGAACATTTTTTTTTTTCCTTTGTTTTTTTTTTTTTTTTTAATGGTCCCCTGACATCTCAAGAGACAGGTGAAACAACTCACAATTTACAGGAAAGGAATCTGGTTTTATGTAACACCTCCCATACAAAACAGTATCCCAAAGTGCTTCACAATCCAGGAGAGGGTGGGAAGAGAATATTACTGCCATTTTTAGCATACTGAGGGATCCAAAGAGCCCCAAGATTACAGATGACACAGCGAGAGCAAGAGAAAACAGAGAGGCTAAGCAAAGTGATGTTAAAACAGCAGCGCATGTCAAAGGTGACAATTCTGATCTATAATTTTTTATTCTGTTTTACAGTGCTCCTTATCTGTCTTGTATAGCGCCCCCCCATTTCGAGTTTGTTTTAGCACTTTTCTTTACAGTTGAAATAATAAAAGGAGCACCCCTTTTAATATGACTTGGTCCAGGTTTTCATCAGTATTCTCTGTTTTTTTTTTTTTTTTTTTTTTTGAACACTCACGGTGTAAGATCCCCATTGTCTAAAGTTAACTACTGTGCATCAGGCACTGCTTATTGATCTTACTGGATAACAGATGAACAGCAGCAGCAGCTGACAATACTGATGAAAGCCTGACACAAGCCATGAATAAGCAAGCACTCCTTTTATTATTTCAAATGTAAAAAAAGTGCAAAAGCAAACTCAAAATTGGGAAAAAAGGGTATTGTACAAGACAGAAGGTAAGGGCAATCTAAAATGTAATAAAAATGTACAGGTCAAACTTTCCACTGTACAGTAACGTGCACTTGCTGCTTTAAGAGACATGCTCAGGGTCACACACACAGTAACAGTTGCTAGATTCTGTTTTAATTGACTCATTATGCCCTCCGAGCTCCCCCAGCACTGCCCCCATTCAATCAGCTACCTCCAAGCCATGGCCCCCAACTTTTCCAGCACTTACTCCCTTGGCCCCCCCCCCAGAGACGGGGTCATCCAAGCTGGGAAGGAGCCTGTCCAGACTCCTTGGTGGGTGATGGGTCATCATGGTTGGGCTTGAGAGCGCACATCCTCATCATGCAACGTGCTGGGGTGTTTTTCTTCTTCAGTTTTTCACCCATTCCCAGGATTATGCATGCCAGGGGCTGCAGGCATACACCCACTATTCGTGGCAGTGCCGAGCTCAGCCAGTGTCCTCCTTCCCTCCTGTGGTACTGTGCTTGCAGCTGCACTGTCAACTGTAGACATCCAGGTGGCAGTATTGCAGCATTGGCAGAAACCCTCTCTACCCGAAGAAGGAACCCCTCCCTTGGGACGCCTGGCCCGCCTTCTCACACCAGTCCTCAAGTGGCGCAGGCTTGTTCCTGAACCTGGGTCACCAGTGTCATGGGCAGCAGCCCCGTCACAGCGCTGAAGGGCAAGCGTAGCTGTGGGATTCAAACCTGGGTTTGCAGGTTTACAGCACGGCACTCTGAACAACATTCTGCTTATATGTCGTATGAATGTTTGGAGCCATGAATGTCCTTGTACCAAAATACAGACAAAGTAGGTGAACTGATAATATTTCAGAACATGGACTTAACACAGGTTCTGAATTTAGGTCCCCTTTCTCTTTATAACTAGGCACATTACCATGACAACAAGATCACTGCTCCCTTGACCTCATCTGCTCTGGCTGCTTCTCCATACCTGATATAAAAATTCTGTTTGCTGCCACCCAGTGGTCAGTGGGAAGTGTGGTGCACTCCCATGCATGTGACCCAAGCTGAAGGGCAGACCTAAGCTAACCAGGAAGCCTGTGGTGGAGGGGCTGGGGAATCTATGCCATGTGGCAGCACTCTCAGCTTGTAAGGGATGCACGCCAGGGTTTCACCATACCAGCAGCCCCTGCGGTGGACTAGGGAGCTCCATGAAGATGCTCTGGCGAAACCGATAGAAGTTTGTGGGTCCCGTTGGCAGTCCCCTGGTTATTGCTTCTGCACTTATGGAGGTTAGCACTGCATCGAATAAACAGCTTTTTGTACTGCAACTGTTTGCTTGGGGTGTCTGTTGTGGTGGGTAGTGCTGGATGTTTTGGCTTGAATAGGGAACGTGCCTATTCCACAGGGATGCACTATGTATGGGCGTGGCCAATGGGGTGCAGTCTGGTGTGGACTGGGAAATGGGTGGGGAAAAGGGAGGAAATGAAAGAATAACCCTATTAGTACTGGACGCCGTTCATGGAACCAGTACACTTGGATTCCATCCCATATTGATCCCCACTGGTGAGGCAGTGGGGGGAGTGGTGGCTGGGCTTAGGGGACCGGACAGCGCCTGAAGCAGGCCCATGGAGGTGGCTTGGAGCCAAAACGCTGGATCAGAAAAAGTAATATCCTGTTTGTGACACAGTAATCATTTAAAAGCAACAGAATGTGATGTCACAAAGCAGGGGATGGTGATGTCACATGTAGACAAGCAGTCTGAGCAGACGTAATCTAGGAGACAGTGATCTTTTTTTAATATAATTTATTGCTTATACTACTGCACTGACTCAGCCCCCTTAAGGCTGGACACAGCCCCATCACACCAAACACTTACCTCCATCTTCTGTTTCCAACCCCATGGTGGCAGGTCCAGCCACACTAGATTCAACCTACCGCCTCCTCCCCAGTGCGGGAGCAGGAGTTCCTGGGGTACAGAGAGGAGCAGACAGTAGTTGGGGGGGGCGAGGTCCTCGGGGTGCGGACAGGAGTGGACGGTACTAGAGGTAAGCTCCTCCTGAGTGCGGAGGCAGGAGTTCCAGTGGTATAGAGAAGAGTGGACAGTAGTAGGGGTCATGCTCCTGCTAAGTAAATGTGGCAGGAGTTCCCATGGTATGCAGAGGAGCAGAGATCAAGCTCCTCCAAGTGCGGAGGTAGGAGTTCTTGAGGTATGGAGTGGGAGTAAACAGTAGCAGGGCTCGATCTCCTGAGTGCAGAGGCAGGAGTTCCTGGGGTATGGAAAGGAGTGGATAGTATTAGAGGTCAAGACCTGAGCAGGAGTTTTTGTGGTACAGTGTGCAACAGACTGTAGTAGGGGTTGAGAGTCTCCTAAGTGCGTCAGCGGACATTCCCGGGCTACAGAGGCGCACAGACAGTACTAGGGGTCGAGCTCCTCCTATGTGCAGAGGCAGGAATTCCTGGTGTGAAGAGAGGACAGTAGTTGGGTCAAGCTTCTCCTGAGTGCGTAGACAGGAGTTCCCAAGGTATGGAGAAGAGTGAACAGTAATAGGGGTGGAGCTCCTCCTGAGTTTTTTTTTTATTTTATTTTTTTTTTTTTATTTAGTATGCTTTATCCCCTGGATTCCCAACTTGACCCTATTTGCCTCCTCTCCCAGCCCCACCACCCAGCTGTCCTAGGACTCACCTTAGTGACCCCTGCAGTGCTCCCCAGTTTAACCCCTGTAGTGAGCCCCAAGACTGCCCAAGCCTGGGAGGAGTTCAGCTCGGCTGCAGGTCCATGAGCCCAGTGGGCTGGTGCCAGGCCTGCGAGGAGAAAAATCTTCATTCTGCAGGCTGGGATTTTTGGGACCCTGACCTCAGATGCTCTGTGGGAAAGGCGGCCTGATATACGCACATCAATGGACATGCTGTCTTTTGCTGGGAGCATTCCCCACCCGGAACTGCTGTTCATAACCTCCACCGCTACCTACAGTCACCTAGGTGGTGGTTTTGGCTGTGGAGGAGGCGCCCTCCTTCTCTAGAGGACAGCATCTGTTGGGATGCTCAATCCTACTCCCCTCTGGCTGGCACCCAAGCAGCCTAGGCTCGTTCCCGAACCCCGGTTACTGGCATGGCAGCCAGTGAGGCATGCATGCCTCTGTCCTCCGTGCCATCGGAACGGCTCTGGAGGTCCTCCTGAGTGTGGAGGCAGGAGTTCCTTGGGGACAGAGATGAGCAGACTGTAGTAGGGGTCGAGCTCCTCCTGAATGCAGAGGCAGGAGTTCCTGGGGTACAATGAGGAGCAGACAGTAGTAGGGGTGAGCTCCTCCTGAGTGGGGAGACAGGAGTTCCCAGGGTACAAAGAGGAGTGGACAGTAGTAGAGGTTGAGGTCCTTGAGCATGGAGGCAGGAGTTCCCGGGGTACGGACAGGAGCGGACAGCAACAGGGTCGAGCTGCTCCTGAGAGTGAAGGCAGCAGTTCCTGGGGTATAGAGAGGAGTGGACAGTAGTAGATGACAGGGTTGATCTCCTCCTGAGTGCGGCGGCAGTACTTCCTGAGGAACAGAGAGGAGCAGACAGTACTTGGGATCGCGCTCCTCTGGAGGGTGGAGGCAGAAGTTTCCAGGGTATGGAGAGCAGCAGACTTTATCAAGGGTTGCGCTCCTCCTGAATGCTGTGGCAAAGGTTCCTGGGTATGGACAGGAGTGGACAGTGGCAGGAGTTGAGCTCCTCTGGAGTACAGAAGCAGGTGTTCCTGGGGTACGGAGAGGAATGGACAGTGGCAGGGGTCGAGTTACTTCTGAGTGTGGTGGCTGGAGTTCCTGGGGTATGGAGAAAAGCAGACAGTGGCGGGGTCGAGTTCCTCCTGACTACAGCAGCAGGAGATCTCGGGTTACATAGAGGAAGGGATAGTAGTAGGGATTGAGCTCCTCCTCAGTGTAGTGACAGACATTCTCGGGGTACAGAGAGAAGCAGACAGTGGCAGGAGTCGAGCTCCTCCTGAGTGCAGCGGCAGGAGTTCCTGGGGTACAGAGAGGATTGGAGAGTAGTATGGGTCGAGCGCTTCCTGAGTTTGGTGGCAAGAGTTCCTAGGGTAAAGAGAGGCATGGAGAGTTCCAGGGGGTCAAACTTCTGGATGCGAAGGCACGAGTTCCCAGAGTACAGAGAGGAACAAACAGTGGTAGTGGTCAAGCTTCTCCTGAGTGCAACAGAAGGAGTTCCCACAGTACACAGAGGAGCAGACAGTAATAGGGGTCGAGCTCCTCCTGAGTACAGCGACAGGAGTTCCTGGGGTATGGAGAGAAACAAACAGTTGCAGGGGTTGAGCTCCTCCTTAGTGTGGCAGCAGGAGTTCCCGGAGTATGTAGAGGAGGGGATAGTAGTAGGGGTCAAGCTACTCCTGAGTGCAGCAGTAGGAGTTCCTTAGGTACAGAGCGGACCGGACAGAAATAGGAGTCAAGCTCCTCCTGTGTGCAGAGGCAGGAGTTCACGGAGTACAGAGAGGAGCAGACAGCAGGACAGGTCAAGCTGCTCATGAGTGCAGTAGCAGGAGTTCAAGGGGTATGGAGAGGACTGGACATTGGCAGGAGTCAAGCTCCTCCTGAGTGTGGAGGCGGGGATTCCAGGGTACAGAAAGGAGTGGACAGCAGCAGGGGTTCAGCTCCTCCTGAGCACAGCAGCAGCAGCAGTTCCTGAAGTACGGAAAAGAGCAGACGGTAGTAGGGGTTCTGCTCCTCCTGAGTTCAGTGGCAGGAGTTCCATGGTTGTGGAGAGGAGAAGACACTAGTAGGGGTTGAGCTCTTCCTGACTGCAGAGACAGGAGGTCCCAGGGTGTGCAGAGAAGCGGACAGTAGCAGGGGTTGATCTCCTCTTGAGTGCAGCAACAGGATTTCCCGGGGTACAGAGAGGAGTCGAGAGTGGCATGGGGTGAGCACCTCCAGAGTGTGGCAGCAGGAGTTCCTGGGTACGGATAGTAGTGGAGAGCAGTAGGGGTTAAGCTCCACCTGGATGCAGAGGCAGGAGTTCCCGAAGTAAGGAGAGCAGTGGACAGTGGCAGAAGTTGAGCTCTGCTGAGTGCAGCAGTGGGAGTTCCTGGGGTACGTAGAGGAGTGGACAATAGTAGGGGGTCAAGCTCCTCTTAAGTGCAGTGGCAGGAGTCCCTGGAGTACAGAGAGGAGTGGAGAGTAGTAGGGTTGAGCTCCTCATAAGTGCAGGGGCAGGAATTCTCTGGGTATGGAGAGAAGCAGAAAGAGGCAAGGGTTAAGCTTCTCCTGTGGTCCCGGAGTATGGAGAGGAGCAGACAGTAGTAGGGGCCAGCTCCTCCAGAGTGCAGTGGCAGGAGTTCCCGGGGTATGGAGAGGAGTGGATAGCAGTGTGGGTTGAGCTACTCCTCAGTACTGAAGCAGGAATTCCCGGGGTACGGAGAAGAGTGGACTGTGGCAGGGGTTGAGCTCTTCCAGAATACAACGGCAGGAGTTCCACGGATATGGAGAAAAGTGGACAGTGGCAGGCATCGAGGCCTGAGCAGGAGTCCTCAGAGTACAGAGAGGAGCAGACAGCGGCAGGAGTCGAGGCTCTAGCATGTCCATGATGATCCTGCACAAGTCAGGACAGTTTCCTTGTTCGTGTTTCCCAGCCAATGGAATGCCAGTACACTAGGGACTCCATGCTTACACACAGCCTGGCCGACATCCCCCTCCCCACAGAACCACAGCTACAATGCCACCTGTGATCACTCAAAAGGCAGTGCTGTAGTGGGAACAGCTACCCTTCCCCCGCTGAATGAAGACAGCATCTTCTGGGATGACTGATCTTTCCTCCACACGGCTGCCCCCCTCCAACCCCCGCCGATGACTCAGACTTGTTACTGAACTCCGATTGTTGGCTTTGCAAGTGGCAGCCTTATCACTGTGCTGAAGGGCCCACCCAGTGATCGTCTTCTAATGTTCAAGGGCCCAGCTAAACTGAAAGGGAAGGTGTTAAACACAGAAAATATATGAAATGTAAGCAAAGTTGTATACACCAGGGGTTCTCAAATGGTGAGGCCAGCCTCCCTGGGGAGGCCCCAGCCTGTTCCAGGGGAAGCTCAAGAAAGTCTGAAAAAGTAGACTGATGGCAGAACAGCCCACATACAAGGGCTGTGCATAGAAGTGCTAACAGCAATAGCAGGAAGGAGCAAAGTAATCCCAGAGAAGTTGCTTCGAGCAGGAAAGAGGGAGAGAGCAAAAGTATGTAGGAAGGTAATTTCATATAGAAAGGAAACAGAGAAGATAGTCTCACCCATGAAGGTACTGCAACAAAGGTAACAATGGTTCAAGAATGAAATTAGCAGAGCAAGTAGGCTGGCCTGTGGGGAGGGTTACAATAAGCTGAATAATAATATTTGTTTATCTTATTTATTTGTTATTCAGATAACACCTTTGAGCACATGAGCTCTTTTTCAAAGGTTCCACTTCAGTATAACACAAAGAACTGAATGTGAGCCAAGTACTCAAAAGGGTTTCAATTTATTCATGGTGTACTGCATGAAGTACAGTATGTTATTTTTCTTTGGGGAGGCTCAAAATTATTTCAGTTTTTTGGGGAGGCTCAAAATCTTTTCCATGGATTTGGGGAGGCTCACTGTGACAAAGTCTAAGAACTATTGGTATACACATACAGTGTCACGGAGCCACTGGAGAACTGTTTCAAGGCCTACTCTGTAACTGTTTTTCCCATTACTCATCCTAGCACCTGCCAATACACCAGACCTGAAAGAAAACTGCTTTCCGCAACACTGACAGATCTTATTTTCCCTGACACTGTCAGATCTTAAAAGGATGCCCATGAATATAAGATTACGGGGCCACCCCGCCATTTGTTTAATGCAAGTTTTAAATACATTATCATTGAATAACTAAAAACCAGTAGCAACAGTCACAGCTTGAAGTGCTTTCATTCACCAAAAAATATGATGCAAGTCTCAAATTTTAGAGGCAGTAGCCACTTTAAAATGAACTGGGCCGAACCTTCAAATCAGCTTTCCCAGTAGAAGCTGTTTAGTTTAAGTGCTGTACAGGTTCCAGTTCTGTTAGCGTTTCATCTATACGGGCCACTTAGTAATTATATTTCTGACTGACGCTCTGGTGGTATGTACCAGTTTCGGACAGTATGATGGGGTTTATGTCCCTCTCAACCACAGAGTTCTATAGCAGAACACAGAAACATAGAAGACTGCCAGCAGAAGGTCTGATCTATCCAGCCTGCCCTGTGAGGTGGTGCATACACACTAGAGGTCCACGACCAGAGGAGGGCTACTAAAATGGTGTGGGAGTTGCACAAGAAACCCTACGAGAAGAGGCTGCGGGAGCTCTACATGTATGCCCTGGAGAAGAGGGAACATGATCAAGGCCCCTGGCGTTCTGCGGTTGCGGAATCTGCCGCAGAATTTGCATCATGCCGCAGAATATATATAGTGCCGCAGAATTCATTGTTTTTGGTGAATTTTCACATAAATATACTGTTTTTCCATAGTGTCAGGCTTTCTTTCCCACCTCACTTATCCTGAAGCCCCTCCTCTATGCTCAGCATATGATGTCATCGATGACATCACATCACATTTAGCCAATGTCAGGACTGCATTCTGCCAGAGAAATGAATAAATCATGCTGCAGAAATCAGAAAATGCTGCCACAGAAGTCAAGGAGCCCTGCCGCAGAAATCAGAAAATTCTGCTGCAGAACACCAGGGGCCCTGGACATGACTGAGACCTACAAGCAGCTCACAGGGGGTGAACAAGGTGCAGGAGGAGAATCTCTTTCAAAGGGAGGAGGAGCATCAGATCGGGGGGGAATGCTACGAAGCTTACGGGGGAAGTTTAAGAGGGATGCAAGAAACACTTCTTCAATGAATGGGTGGTGGTCGCTGAGAACAGCCTGCCAGAAGAGGAGGTAGGGGCGAAGACAGTGAGCGTTTCAAACATGCATGGAATAGGCACATGGGTATAATAAGCAGAAATAAGAGAGGAGGGAGGGACTCCTGTGACCAAGTAGGGTCCAGGGAGTTTGTATTATGCAGGAAAAACAGGGTAGACTAGACGGGTCTACCGGTCCTTTTCTGCAGACACATTCTATGTTTCTATCTTCCCCACCTCCCTTAACCAGCCTTGTTATATCTATCCCCCTCTCTCTCTCTCTCGAAGCCCTTCACTCTTTTTGCACTGACCATATCTATGGGCAGTCTGCTACTGCTCCATGAAAAAAATACTTCCTAATGTCCGTTTTAAACCTACCCCCTGCCAGTTTTCTCTTATTTCTCCTGGTATTAATATTGCTACTCTGTGAACTGTTTGCTTGTGTCCACTTTTTTCATACCCTGAAAGCAGTTAAATGTACCATTCACACCCCCTTCTAGTCTCCAATTAGCACATGCTAATCTCTCCAGTCTCCTCCCTTATGTCCTCCCTGGCTGTCCATGCATCATCCTGGTCACCCTCCCCTTCGCTGCCTCCCACCTGTGTATGTCCTTCCTTGGGGGGTGGGGTGGGGTTCACATTAGTGCACACAGTACTCCAGATGTGGTCATACCAGAGTTCTGTAGAGGGGTAAGACAACCTCTCTTCTCCGGCTGCTGAACCCATGCCTAATGCATCCCAGCATTCAGTCTGCCCACCCTATCGCTGCATTACACTGCACTGATGATTTCACGTTGTTAAAAACAAAATCACCATTCATAGACCCCTTTCCTCCTCAGTCAGAGTAACTATTGTTCAAGCAAAACCTAAATTAAGCCCCAGGGATTCTTCTGTCTATGAGTAGGACTTTGCACTTTTTGGAACTGAAGCCTAACTGCCAGATATGGAGACTGGGGTTCCACCTGGAGGAACACCAGCCTATACTGGCAGGATGGTCTGCATCTGTCCAGGAAGGGAGCAAGTCTTTTGAGCAATCGGTTTAAATGCTTCATTGGCAAGCTTTCAAACTAGTCAAGGGGGGAGGCACTGATGAGCAGCAGGGAATTCCCAGCCTCCCCCTACAAAACAGGTTACTAAATGAGGGAAAGGCCAAGGTAGACAGGTCAGTGGGGGATGCTGCTACAGAAGGTAAAGCCATCAAAAAATGGAGAGCAATGAGTACCAATGCCCATAGTCTGGGTAACAAGCTTCCTGAATTAGTGGCCTTGAAGGAGGAGGAACATGTGGATATCGTGACAGTCACAGAAACATGGTACACACAGAATCATGACTGGGACATAAACATACCAGGATACACTATCTACAGGAGGGACAGAGAGGGTTAAAGAGGAGGAGTAGTAGCTCTCTACATAAGGGAAGGAATCAAAGCAACAGAACAAAAGGGTAAACAGGGAGGAGAAGAAGCACTGTGGGTCAATTTGGAGACAGGCAATGGCACCACAGTCCGCACAGGGGTTGTATACAGACCCCCCTCTCAAGGAGAGGAAATGGACAAGGAAATGATAGAAAGTATACTTAGAATGGCAGAAAATGGGGAGAGATTGCTGAAGGGTGATCTGAATATGCCAGATGTTAACTGGAGTGCAGTTGCAACAGCCACTTCTAAGAGTGGGGTTATTCTAGATGCCCTACAGGGGGCATGCCTTAGACAACTAGTATTGGAACCCAGTCGAGAGGGAGCAATCTTAGACCTGGTTCTCTCAAATGGAGATGGAGAGAGGATCACAGATGTAGAAGTGGGTAGCCATCTGGGAACGACTGACCATCGAACAGTATGGTTCACAAATAACACAGCAATAGAGTCAAGCCATACAAAGGCAAAAGTACTGGACTTCAGGAGGGCTGACTTTGCCAAAATGGGTGAGTACCTAAGGAACACTAGCAAATGGGCAGGAAGGAGGGGTGGAAGAACAATGGGGAATTATAAAAACTGCCATCACAGAGGTAACAAGCCTTTGTGTGAAGCAAATAAACAAAACAAACCGATGTAAGAAACCACTATGGTTCTCAAAGGCGGTGGCAGTGAAGGTTCAAGAGAAAAAGAAAGCATTCAGAAAGTACAAGGAATCACAGAAGAAACAGGACAGAGAATTGTATCAGTTAAAGCAAAAGGAAGCTGGGAAGGCAGTCAGAACAGCAAATGCCCGAACCGAAGAAAAGATAGCCAACTCAGTTAAGAAGGGGGATAAAACTTTTTTTTAGGTACATCAGGGAGCGAAGGAAGACCAAGGGAGGGATAGTGAGGCTTAATAAAAAGGGGGGTGGGCAGAGGGTGACTGTGAAAAGGCAGAGATACTAAACAAATATTTTTGCTCAGTATTTACAAATGAAGAGGGGGAGGTATCTAAAACAAACAATACAAACACTCTGGATACAGAAGTTGATACCAGCCCATTTACAGAAGAAAGGGTTCTGAAAGAACTCTTAAAACTGAAGGTGGAAAAAGCAATGGGGCCTGATGGGATTCATCCCAGAATTCTAAAAGAACTAAGGGTAGAACTAGTGACACCACTGACTACCCTCTTTAACAAATCATGGGAGGATGGGTTGGTACCTGAGAACTGGAGGAGGGCAGATGTGATTCCCCCTCACAAAAGTGGGAGCAGGGCAGAAGCAGGAAACTACAGACCTGTTAGTTTAACCTCAGTGACAGGAAAATGATGGAATCACTTCTGAAGGAAAGAACTGTCAGTACCTAGAGGCCAGAGGGCTGGGACCCAAGGCAGCATGGATTCACAGCGGGAAGGTCATGCCAGACGATCTAATAGATTTCTTTGACTGGGTGACCAAAGTAGTAGATCAGGGAGAGGCTGTGGACATGGCCTACCTAGACTTTAGCAAGGCATTTGACACAGTCCCACACAAAAGATTAATATACAAGTTAGCCAGCCTGGGAATGGGCCCCAAGATGATAGTCTGGGTAAAGAATTGGCTGGAGAATAGGACACAGAGGGTAATAGTAAATGGAGTAAATGAACTCTGAAGAAAAGGGGGTTACTAGTGGGGTACCGCAGGGTTCAGTATTAGGACCGGTCCTCTTCAATGTCTTTATAAGCGACATTGCAGAGGGACTGGAAGGAAAACTATGTCTCTTTGCAGATGACACAAAGATCTGCAACAGAGTTGATGCACAAGGTGGGGTGGAAAGGATGAGAAGGACTTGGCAAGTTAGAGGAATGGTCAAATGTATGGCAGCTTAGATTCAAT
The DNA here is from genome assembly GCA_016271365.2 of Neoceratodus forsteri. NCBI lineage: Eukaryota > Metazoa > Chordata > Ceratodontiformes > Ceratodontidae > Neoceratodus > Neoceratodus forsteri. The sequence continues at coordinate 170,846,941 of CM057449.1, read as the reverse complement.
GCTAAGAAGTGCAAGGTAATGCACCTGGGAAACAAAAACCCAGGGGAAGAGTACACAATGGGGGATGAGATACTAACAACAACAAAAATGGAAAGGGACCTGGGGGTAGTCATATCAGATGACTCAAAGGTGGGCAAGCAATGTGATAGGGGCAGTAAGGAGGGCTGTGGAGATACTGGGATGCATAGGGAGAGGCATCACCAGTAGAAAACAGGAAGTTGTTATCCCTCTGTACAGACAGCTGGTGAGACCCCAACTGGAGTACTGCGTGCAGTTCTGGAGACCCAATCTCCACAAGGACATAGACAGGATGGAAGCTCTCCAGAGGAGAGCAACTAAAATGGTGCAAGGTCTGCACCGAAGACATATGAAGAGAGACTAAAGGAGCTTAACATGTATAGCCTCGAGGAAAGGAGGGAGAGGGGGACATGATAGAAACTTTCAAGTACCTCAACGGAATCAACAAAGTCCAAGAGGGTAGCATCTTTCAAAAAAAGAGGTGTGCAAGAATAAGGGGGCATATTTTGAAGATGAGGGGCGGCTCAGAGGTAATGTAAGGAAGTGTTTTTTCACAGAGAGGGTTGTGCATGCATGGAACGGCCTTCTGGAGGAGGTTGTGGAGTCAAAAACAGTGGCTGAATTCAAGCATGCATGGGACAGTCATAAGGCAATTCTAGGGGGTGGGGGTAGAAAGAAGTAGGCTGCTGGTTAACTAGGATCTGCAGCTTATCCATTAGGTAGGGAAATGGGCAGACTGCGTGGGCCAAGCGGTCCTCATCTGCCATCAAATTATATGTTTCTATGTTTCTATGCTGAAAACAAAGTTAGAATTGACGTTTCGACCATGGGGTCTTCAGGAATTACTTAAAAGAGAAAACAAAAGCGAAGTTATTTAGATTTTTTTTTTCTCTTTCAGATAATTCCTGAAAAAGACATACGGTCGAAATGTCGATTATTTTTGTTGTCAGACCACACGCTGACACATCACTTTTTTTTTTTTATTCTTACATTTTATATATAAATTAGGTGTGCTTACGCCATGATGGTATTCTTGAGAAAGCACACGCATCCGTGAAACTTTGGAGGCCGGGGCAGTTGCTGTACTGACGTTTTGAATTTCTGTTCATGAGTAAATTACTTTTGTAAAGCTTACCCTGTGACCAAGTCAGGTTTTTTTTTTTTTGCTTGTTTCAAATGAGTTCTTGCTGACATGGCTAGCCTAGCTTTCTTTGAATGCATTTCCCTCTGATATCCACCCCTATGTCACTGATGAAGATGTTAAAGGTACTGACCAGTACTGACTCCTGTGATACCCACTACTGAATCCTCACATTCACCCGTTCCACAATTATCACTACCCTCTACGTGCTTTCCCGTAGCCAGTTCCCAAACCATTCGTCACATTGGGGAGATTCTGTACATCAAATCCACCCTAAGAGTAATTGAACTTCCTTTGCCTGTCCTGGTCAATGTCAATGTGTCCTAATTAAGCTGCTCCTAAGTGACACTAAGCCTTTGTATCCTGGTTGTGTCTATAGCCCCTCAACCATGGCAAAGCTGGCACTTAACAACCTCATGGGTTGTCTAGGAGCGATGGCTCTTAGCGAGCTCATACTGCTGGGAGACTTCAATCTAAAATGGCTCAAGAGGGTCCTTGTAACTTCAAAAATGTACTCACAGTTGCTCACCTTCACCAAATCATGCTACAGCCTACCAGACAGAATATTAAGTCAGGGACTCATACTCCAATCAGCTGCATTCTGGTTAGCAGGCCCAACAGGGGGCAAGTGACTGGAACCTCATCAGACTCCCTGAGTAATCATTCCCCGGTGTACTGCATTTAGAGTAACAGTTGACCCAGGACCTCTCCTAGTACAGAACAGTAAGGGATTATTCCAAGCTGGACCCTAATGCCTTTCTAGAAGACCTTGCCAGAGTACACTGGGAGTTTATGGCCCCCTGATGAAGCCTTGCATCAGAGGCAAAGCCTTGGGGTGAGGTGCACAATTGCCACTGGCAGAAGCTGTAAAACTTTACTTTAAAATAAAATTGTTGTTCTGCTGACAGCTTCTGAACCTTTGTTCTTTAAGAGTACATACACTTTTGTGAGAGACTGGAGTTTTGGGGGTAGCCACCCTGTGTCTGCACTTCCCGGTCTGCACTAGAGCACATCTCTGCATTGGGTTTTGCCCACTGGTGATAAGAAAGGTAAAAGGCCTTCGTTCAAAGCGGCTAACCCATCCCCCCATAACCTGAACCTTATGAAGCTGAGGACTAGGCCTGGGGTGTATATAAAGTTCGGGTAGGCAACAAAACTGGTTGGACTACAGAACTGTGCAGTTCTTACAAGTCCAGCCTGAAAAAGGCCAGGGTCAGTTACATGAAGGACCTGCAGATGAATAACCTACAAAACCCTAATCACTTCTAATCACAAGTAAATAGTCTCCTAAATGGCTGTGCTGGAGCCCCTACTCGACAAAGTCATGTTAATAACAAATTTATGAGTGACACAGAACATATTGCTGAAGCATTTAATAGATTCTTCATGGATCTAGATGTATTCAAGAACTCCCTAGATGGTTCTCCCTTTAGCACCCACACACCCTCAGCCAGTCATCCAAACTTCCACTTTAGGCTGATCACTAATAAGGAGGTCCTAGACCAGCTGCAGATTGCTAAAATTGGTAAATGTGCAGACCACGACAAACTTGAATCCAGACTTCTGAATCCCACTGCCCCATTCTAGCATATCCACTAATGAAGCTTCATTACCTGTCCCTATGTCAAAGTGAAGTAACACAGAAATGGAAGCTGTCTCACATGTTACCTTTTGTTAAAGGGGGAGCCAGGGAACCAATATAAAATTGTCATCCCATATCCATACTCGGTACTCTGGCAAAAACCCAAGAAAGACTGAGCTACAATCAGCTGCAAACTTTCACTACATAAATCTTTCAGGCTGGACTACGCAATCACCACCGGAAACTTAGCTCCTGCGCCTGTCCAGTAGACTAGCCTAATCACGCTCCCTGTAGCATGTCCAGGGAATGTCTAATCTAACTGGCACCCAATTGCCACCCCAAGCTTGTGTTCCATTTTCTGTTAGTAGTCGTTCTCACTTTTGATAACCCATCATTTCCAATGTAACCTGTCTCCCGTCGTGCTATACTGAACGAGGCGCAGATGCAATAGTTCTGCCTACCCCAGGTCTAACTGCTACCACTGTTGTCATGTCAAAAGTTACCCCTTCTCCAATGATCATTGTACATTACAAATATTCTGTACGCATTGTACTGCTATGAATACTTTGATTGTACCTGCACTGCTCTGTTGTAACCACTATGTATTCTTGAATTGCACCTGCACCGCTCTATGTAACCAGTATGTACACTCGGACTGTACCTGCACTGCTTTTCGTATGTAATTAACTCCGAGTCGCCCCTGAAAAAGGGACATCCGGGGCCCAGCGGGCTTACCTGGTTAACAAAATTTAATAAATAAATAAATTTCCTGCCAACAGATGTCCAACATGGCATTCTGAAGCATCATGGCACTGATACAGCCCTGATACGTTTCACTACATCACCACAGACATCTTCAGTGCCTTGGATGATGGCAACGCCACAGGAGCAAACTTCATTGACTTAACTAAAGCTTTTCACCTGGTAAATCATTAAATTCTGCAGGCCAAATTAAGCAGCATGGGCCTTGATCACCTCTCCAGCTCATGGTTCTGAAAAGTTACCTCATGGGCCTACAAAGTGTGCTTGTGGCAAGAAGATCCCTGCTAAAGACAGTCACTCTTCCTGCCTGCTCTGCCTAGGCCCCAACCACGACACTGAGGCCTGCAAGCACTGCCAGGAATTCAACCAGACCACACGGAGACGCCGCTTGAAGGCCCTCCAAAGCCATCTACTACAGCAGAAATTAGCCACGATGGAGGAGGAGCTTCAGGCTAAAAGTTCTTACACTTCCCCGGCCTCCAGAGCTTCACTGTCTTCTTCTTCCCAGAAGGATAAGAAGTCGAGTGGGAAGCACAAGCACTGGGACCATCCTCGGTCGGCCTCCCGCTTGCAGTCGCCACACAACCGGCTTCCACTTGAGGATCCTCCTCCCGTGGGAGGTCGGCCACTCCAGCCTCTGCTACCAGCCCTTCTCTCTGTTACAGGCGGCAGCTCCTCAGGGCATCGGGGCTCTTCCCCTGCCTCCCAGCCCCTAATGCTCAGGCCCTTAATCCCAGTGGGTCCTCAGGCAGCCGGCTTGACCGGAGTTGGCTTCTCCGGTGACGGAGCTCTGCCAGTCGCCCCCATCAAGGCACTGCCTTCATCAGTCCCCGACTCTGGGTCTGGTGCTGGTCCTTCCAGGCATCGCCCGGAGCAAGCACTCGCCTCCTCCTCGAAACAGATGATGCCTCTGCCCATGTCTTGGGAGAACATCCCCCCCCCAGCAGGCACCAGCCTTCCCTATTGGAGCTTCCGTCAGCTCTGTCTCCGGACTAGCACCAGCCTTCGCCTTCTAGGCCAGTGCCAGCTCGGCCTCGGCCTTTGCCGCAGCCTGTGCCTCAGGCACAGCCTGCTGCCCTGCCTAGGGATTCACAGTAGACACCTGCCGGACCATGTGGCAGGGTTGAATAGGATCCTGCCCCAGTTATTACGAAGAATTTGAATGCAGGGATCAAATCTGTTCTTTCCTTTCCTGTCTCTTGTCTGTCTGGTTGCACAACCAAATTTTCCTGAGACCTAGGATTTGATCACCCCAACAGTCTCGCAATCCTCTGCCTCTCACTGTCTCTTTTCCCTCCCTTGCACATCTGCTGGTATAAAAATATATGCAAATCCTTATATGGAAATGTAACTGATATTGGGATCCTTTTGTTTAGAACTTATATAGGTTACTGTTGAAATGTATATAATTATAGTTTGAGATGATTGCAAAAAGCTACTGGGAACTCAAGGGGTTAACCCGAGAGCAGTTTTTAAGCCTTTTTTTCAGAAGCTGTGGAGAAGGGGCCTCAGTTCAGGGACATTGTGTCCGACACAAAAACACTGGACATTTACAAGAATATTTTAGAAAAAAAAACAGGATGCTCGTTAAGGGGGGGGGGTTGCAAGGACTTATAAATCAGAGCTGCAATTTCTTGCACGAGACACACAGAGATTGAAGGAAAACTCAGAAGGATCTTCTCTGTTTAGTTGGCCTTTGTAAATAATTATACTGAACAAGTGTATTTTTTTATGTTACTGCTAGTCCTAATAAACACTTTTTGCGAATTCTACAACTGCTCTTGGTTTTCCTATGCTTCCTGACCTGTGCCTCAATGACAGATGGTATCAGCCTAAGTGGGATTTACACCATACACACCCTAAGCCAGAAGTTTTGTGCATGAGTACTGGACCTAGTACCAGGGAAGCATAGAGAAAGATATGGATTCTGCAGCAGCAAGTCCAGGAGTGGTTACCAGGAGAATGGCAGCCAATCTAGCAGAGGCAGAAGTCCAAGCTAAGACTGTACAGCTAGCACCAGTTATGGGAAAAGAACAGGCAGTGACAGAACCTGAAAGCCTGATGGACCTTTTCAAATGGTGGGTTATACAACAAAACGAGATGGAGAAGCACAGAGAAAATGAGATTCAATGTTTAGAAGCACAGAGGAGAGAAGAGATGAAGCGACAGGAGGAGCAGAGGAAAGAAGAGATGCAGCGATGGATAGATGCCTTGCAAGCTATCAAAGTCAGAGGATCTGGCACAGATGCAGATGAGCAACAAAACACAAGCAACTTAAAAGCCATTAAACTTACAAAGTTGTGTCCCTCTTATGATAATTGAGGCATACCTGACAACTTTTGAAAGAGTTGCCATAGCAGCAATGGAGCAATTCATTAACATACTGCCTACAGATGTGCAGCTTTGGGTAAAGGAACACCAACCAGAAAGTGGGAAAAAGGCTGTTTTGTTAGCCGAAGACTACCAAATGGTCAGACAGATGCCACAGAAGCGAGGTAACAGCCAAGCACCGGTAGGACACTCTTTTTTTTCCCCATTGAAACTCCAAGTCTGATAAGAACTCTGGTGGGGGTAACAAATCTGTTCCCAAAGACGTTATTTGCTGTAACTGTAATAAGCCAGGTCATATTGCAAGAAATTGCCGTAAGAAGAGTGACACTGGAGCATATTTGTAATTGGGGCAAGTACTTAACAGATATGAAGGGGGGGGATAAGACTGTAAAGCGACTCGATTCGGGAAGCAGACAGACCCTAGTACATGTTGAGGTGCTGGGAAAACACTGTGCAAAAGGACCAGGTACTGGTGTCATCTGCATCCACAGGGACACTCGATACTATCCCACCACCCACGTGACTCTGACCATTAAGGGTGTGTCGCACAAAATGAAAGTGGGGGTAGTACCCAAGTTACTTATACCTGTGATTATTGGAAATGACTTTCCAGGATTTACTGAGTTAATCAAAGAGGGAGTAAATCCTGATGCTTCAGCAGCTGTGGTGATGAGAGCTCCGGCAAAGAAAATTTCAGATGGTGGGGACGCTTTTCATTTCACCGATTTTGATTGGGACTTGTTTTAGCACAGCTCCAAGATCCGGAAATCCAGGAAAGAAAGACGATGCCTGAAGAAACTGTGGCAACAAATGACTGATGGACATAAGAGGTTAATATATTAAAATGCTGAAACTAAACTGATCACGGATTGTGATTTTCTTCCAGAACAATGTTTCTTTCCAGGATTATTTTAAGCAGCGAAGTTGAAACCAAAACAGAGGGAACAAATGTTTAAAATGTGTAATAGGTTACTGTACAGAGATTGGTTAAACCTCAGACACAGGACCAGACAGAACAATTGGTTATACCGTAGAAGTATAGAACAAAGTTGTTATAGATAGCACATGATAGTCCTATGGCTGGTCACTCAGGGAGGGATCGCACCCTTGCCAGATTGCTATATAGATTTTACTGGCCTGGAATTCATTAAGATGTTGCTACCTATTGTAATTCATGTGCTGAGTGTCAGAAAGTAGCCCCAGTAACTAGAAAAGACAAGGTGCCCCTACCCTTGATAGATGTGCCTTTTGAGATAATTGCAGTGGATGTAGTTGGCCCTTTAGACAAAAGTAAAAAAGTAATAGATTTATCCTGGTAATATACGACTATGCTGCTCGATACCCAGAAGCAGTTCCAATGCGTGCTTTCACAGCTTCAAAAATGGCCACAGAGATTACAAAAAGTATCAGCAGAGTGGGCATACCTAAAGAAATTATTACTGATCAGGGTAGTAATTTTGGTGCTGCATTACTTAAAGGAGCTGTACAGACTACTGGGTATCACTGCCATACGAATCTCCCCCTATCACCCTCAGACAGACGGTCTTGTTGAGCATTTTAATCAAACCCTAAAATGCATGTTAAAAAGGTTTGTAAAAGGGGAAGCGGAAGATTGGGACTAATACAATACTTGCCTTACCTACTTTTTGCTTGCAGAGAAATGCCACAGGCATCAAAAGGGTTTTCACCATTTGAAATGCTGTATGGTAGGAAGCCAAGAGGGCCACTGGATGTGATAAAAGAAACGTGGCAAGATAACCCCACTAAGAAATACGCTATAACGTCTTATATGTGTGCCCCAAGAAAGAAGCTGGCAAAATATGTTGAAATTGCCCATAGTAATCAGGAATAGGGCCCAAAACTAACAGAAGGTATATTATGACCATGGAGTAAAAGAAACAAATTTTGAGCCAGGTGAAAAGGTTTTGCTACTGTTACCCACAACAGAAAATTAACTGTTAATGAAGTGGCAAGGGTTTTATAGAGTGCTTAGACGTACTTGCACCATTAACTGAGATTGAGACCCCTGACAGGAAAAATCCTACTAAGATATACCATGCTAACCTCCTCAAGAAAGGAGTTGGAAAAAATGCCAAAAGCTGCTTTGCTAGTTTTACTAGAAATTGATAAGGAAGATATTGATGTAGCTTATGATAGACTGGAACAAACTGCAACTGCTGATGATGTAAAGGTGAATGTTTCCTTAACCTCAGAACAAACTGCAGAAATTCGTAATGTGCTAAAGACATTTAACAGTACTTTTATCACAGTACCAGGCCGAGCAAAAGGGGTCGAGCATGTAATAGTGGCCAAGGAATGCTCACCCTATTAGGCAAAAGACATACAGGTTACCAGAGAGGTTAAGAGCTGACTTGATTAAAGAAATACAAAAAAATGAAAGAATTGGGTATCATAGAAGAGTCAAGGAGTGCTTGGTCATCTCCAATGGTAATTGTAAACAAAAAAGAAGGGGGTGTTAGAATCTGCCTTGATTTTAGGAAACTTAAGTGTCAGAATTTGACAGTTATCCTATGCCCAGAATAGATGATTTGGTGGACAGACGGGAGAATGCAAAGTAAATCAGTACCCTCGATCTCACCAAGGATTACTGGCAAATCCCTTTAGCTAAAGAATCCAGAGCCAAAACTGCATTTGCCACTCCTGTTGGATTTTATCAGTTCACCACCATGCCATTTGGTTTGCATGGTGCACCAGCTACATTCCAGTGGTACACAGATGTAATTTTATCACCTCACACTGGTTATTGTGCTGCGTACCTGGATGATGTGGTGTACAGTCCAGATTGGAAAAGCCACCTGAACACCTACGAGCAGTTATCCGATCGATCAAAAAGGCAGGTCTGACAATTAATCCTACCAAGTGTGCATTGGGCATGCAGGAAACAAGATATTTGGGCTATGTTTTGGGAAATGAAGAAGTCAAGCCAGAGGTTTCTAAGATAGAAGCTGTAGCTAACAGCCCTGTCCCTAAAACAAAAAAACATGTCAAGTCATTCTTAGGGCTGGCTGATTATTATCGGAGATTTGTTCCCAACTTTGCAGAGTTAGCTACTCCCCTCACTGAACTCATGAAAAAACGGCACCCAAATAATGTGAAATGACCCCAGAGTGTGATGAAGCTTTTCAGGCCATTAAGGCTGCATTATGTTCAGCCCCTGTTTTAAGAAGCCCAGATTTTGAGAAAACATTTTTGTTATAACAGTTGCATCAGAGGTAGGCCTAGGTGCAGTCCTGAGACAAAATATAGATGGAACAGAACATCCTATTCTGTACATAAGTAGGAAGCTGCATGACAGAGAGAAAATGTACTCCACCACTGAAGAGGAATATTTAGCAGCAAATTGGGCCATGGATTCCCTCAAGTTTTATTTGCTAGGAACTGACTTTGTACTTTTAACAAATCACAATCCTCTCTATTGACTTAACCAAATGAAAAATAAAAATTCCAGAATCACAAGGCAGTACCTGGCACTACAGCCATTTAAATTCAAGGTGATACACAAATCTGGTAAAGAGAATAGCAATGCTGATTTTCTGTCAAGATATGGATCAGGAATTGAGGATTCTGAAGGTCGAAAAACAAATGTACGAGTTTAAACTTTACTGTTTGCTGTACTGTTATAAAGAAAAAGGATACTGCACATGTGCTTAATTTCTAAAAGTTAGAAGCTAAAATTAGTAGAGAATTAACAGAAAGTTTTGGAAAACTGTTTGATAAAACAGGTTCCCTCTTAAGGAGGGCGGTGTATGTGACAGGGTTGAATAGGACCCTGTCACAGTTCTTATGGAGAGTCTGAATGCAGGGTTCTGTTCTTTCCTTTCCTCTCTGTCTGTCTGGTTGCACAACCAACCAAATCTTCCAGTGAGACCTAGGATTTGATCACCCCGACAGTCTCGCAATTCTCTGACTCTCACTCTCTTCCCTCACTTGCTGTTCTGTCTTTTTCCTCCCTTGCATATCTGCTGGTATTGCAGGAGGCAGTATAGCGCAGTGGTTTAAAGGGTACCTAAACAAGCAGTTTTTTTTTTTTTAAACTGCAAACTCCAAAATCTGGCTTCATAGTGAGGTAAAGTAAAGGCTGCTGTTTATAGCTATGCTAAAACTGCATTTATGTAAATAACACATGCAGTTTCATAGCTTTTGAAAAATGTAAACATCAGCCTTTCACTTTCAAAAAACAGCACTGGTTTCTCCCTAAGATCTCTGCCAAATGTGTTAAGTGATGAGTCATGATGATATCACCAGAGCCAGAGAGCAACACATATTCCTATAGTGCTAACTAGTTCTTCTTTGCCTCTTTGTTTTGAATTGCTGTACCAGAATGATTAACACCATGTGTTAACTTGTGGATTATTTTGATCACTACTCATGCCAGGCTATGATTTTGTTCATTTTGTTTACTTTAACTTGCGGAAAATGTTTTGCAATCCAGCTTACTTTTTCTTTGGCAAATCGCAGTACAGTACAACACTTCAAATACCTGATGATCTAGTGGTTATGTGATGCCCTGAATTTTGTTTTTTGTTAACCAGGAGAGACACACTAAGCTTAAAACTTGTTTACATATGTGGCCTGGAAGCACAAGGAAGTTTAGTGACTTGCTCAGGGTCACAAAGCAAAGTACCAGTGTGGTTCAATTCCGAATCTCATGCTCTCTTGTTGATCCACAACACGGCTTTCTTTTTCCATGCGAAACCCCTGAACCAAGCCTGCCTTCTGTTGAACACCCCACCATCCATATCCTGTCCTGAGTACTGCCTGGAGCTGTATAATGTGTTTACAGTCTCATGAAGAGAATTATCACACCTCAGATTGTAATCTTGTACCTCAGAGAGTTGTGCACACCTATACTGATACGCATCATCAGCTGGCACTGTTAAATCCTTCCCAAATCGCTCTCCAGTCCACTTTCTCAGTGTTTGACGTCTGCTCCCACAGTAAACATTGAGTGGATCACCACCCTTCTGCACAGTGAAGGTAGTATGTACAGTTCCCCTGTTGTGTTTTTCCCCCCGCCTCATTAACCAACAACTAGGTCTTCCTGGCCGGCCATGCAATAAGTGACCCACCAGAAAAACTGCTATTCATGCCCTCACGAGGGCTGCACCTACAATGGATAAAAATGTTATTAGCAAGAGACGCTTACTAATACCTTGAGCGAATCCACCTGACTTCTAGTGTCAGTCTACTCCTTTACCTGTGATCTGCAGAACCCCGCAGGACAGTTCCCAGCAATTCTTCTCCAGTACTTTTCTGTGCTCTACTCCATAATGTGAGTTGACTGGCTATCACCCTTCCAAATCCTGAATGAGCTATACACAACTCCCTCAATACTGTTCTAACAAATGTCAACATCCTCCCCCCACATGAGGGTAATCTTCCTACACTGAATTCAAGTAACAGTTTAGGTGCAGACCTACCACTCTGCGAGTATTTGTCATCGCTGGCTACTCTCATCCACAGTCAGGTTGTGATCACGATGCTGGCAGCCCCGCACTTCAAATCTCACAGTGATCTGCTCAACGTCCCCCTTCCTGTTTTCAGCTAACCTGACTATAGTTGTACCCTGCTGGAATGGCCTCTTCAGTCCCTCTCTGGCATTCATTCTTCACATCTGCTCCACATACCAAAAACTGGTGAGTTCACTACCCTTCTGCATCATGAATGTGGTTAGTACAGTCTCCTGTGCTATTTTTACATAATAATAAACATGGTCTTCTGGTAAGCCAGGCTGATAGCAGCATGGCATAAGTGGATAAATAGGCTTTCCTGCCATATAAGATCTAACCCACCTATGATTAGGCACTATTAAATCACATGCATAATGATGTGCACACTCATCATTTAATAGTGCCTAATCAAAGGTAGCCTAGATCTTTTGAAGATGGGAAAACCTATAATTCCCCTTGTTCCCTGCTGCTATCAGCCTGACTTACTGGAAAGATGTTTATTGTTGATATGTCAAAAAAACTGGGGACTGTACTACCTACATTAATGATGCACAAGGGTGATGAGCTCACCAGTTTTTGGCGTGGGGAGAAGTAGTGGGAATGAATACCAGAGGGAGACAGAGAAGGCCACTCCTGCAAGGTACTGCTATATTCAGGGAAGGGGAAGGAAGGAGGAGAGAAATATGATGTGGGGCTGCCAGCACTATGATCACTACCTGACCCCGCTGCCCTGGCCAAAATTCTCCTTCCCATAAAACCAGCTCATGCAATTGTCCAAGGCTGTGTGTGGATATTAATGTATGAAATGGCTGCTCCTACACATTCAGTCACTTCACTACCAGTCTAGTATTGCTTGTAAAGCACTTTGGGATACAATGTGTATGAAAACCACTATATAAATGCTGATTCTTATTATTATTATTATTATTATTTCCCCATGGAAAAAGAAGACAAAACAAGCATATTTTTGAGAAAGCATGAACTCTAACATTGGACTGCACAAGAACTTTGCTACAAAAAAATGGTGGATCTGGGGGTGGTAAAGGGTGCGGCTTCGGCGCACCATACTGCAACGTTCTTGCCTGCTGCTGCATTTCACTTTGTTGAAGCAGTCTGATTTATTGATTGTACAAATGTTTACATTCAAACTATGGATTACATTTGTAGGGTCTGTCAAAAACGTACTAGAAAAAAAAATAATAGCAGAAAATATAAAGGTTTAATAAAAATATTAAAAAGTGCATATTTATTATGCACAACACCCCAGCACCCCCATTGTAACATCCTGGATCTGCCATAACCACTAGACCACCTGGTTATTCAAGATTTGTACTGCACTGTGGTTTGCCAAAGAGAAAGTTGATTGTGTTTTAATCCAATTTCAGCTTGTTAAAGTAAACAAAATGAACAGAACCACAGCCTAACGTGTATTATACAAAATAATGCACATGGTTTTGACCATTTGGGTGAAACAATTCTATACAAAGGGAAAAGAAGAACTAGTTAGCACTATAGAGAGCCATAAATCTCTCTGACTTTGGCTCCAATAATGTCATCACATAACACATTTGGCGGCCATTCTAGGAAGCAGGTAAGACAGTTTTTTTTTTTTAAATTGAAATTTTCAAATGCTCTGGAACCACATTTAGGTAAATTATGTAAATGTAGTTTTAGCATTAATGAGTACAGCAGCCTTTCCTTTAGTCACCTATGGAGTGAGATTTTTTGAATAGTTTGTTGTCAAAATGTTGTTTAGGTATACTTTAAGGCTCTGAGCTGCAAACCTGGAGACCTGGGTTTGAATCCCACAACCCCCACTTGCATACTATGTGACCCTGAGCAAGTCACTTAACTTCCCTGTGCTCCCAGATCACACCTTTAAACAAGCTTCAGCCTAGTACGTCTCTCCTGGTTAAAAAAAAAAAATATATATACATATATATTATGCAAATCCTTATGTGGAAATGTAACTGATATTGGGATCCCTTGGTTTGTTTAGAAATTATATAGTGTTACTGCTGAAATGTGTACAATTATAGTCTGAGATGAATGCAAAAAACTATTGGGAACTCAAGGGGTTAACCTGAGAGCAGTCGTTAAGCCTTTTTTCAGAAGCTGTGGTGAAGGGGCCTCCATTCTGGAACACTGTGTTCTTGCTGCACCTGTCTGACACTTACAAGAACATTGGAAATTTACAAGAACATTTTAGAACAAAAAAATGCTTGTTGGGGGGGTTGCAAGGACTTATAAATCAGAGCTGCAATTTCTTGCAAGAGACACACAGAGATTGAAGGAAAACTCAGATGGATCTTCTCTGTTTATTTGGCCTTTGTAAATAGTTATACTGAACAAGTTTATTTTTTGTTTATGGTACTGCTAGTACTAGTAAACACTTTTTGCGAATTCTACAACTGGTCCTTGTTTTTCCTATGCCTCCTGACCTGTGCCTTGACGACAGACTGATGCCAGGGTACCCGACGCTGCCCATCAATGTGCCAGTGCCCTCCACCTCTTTTCCAGTATCCACTGTACAATCCCCCCTCTCCCGGTGAATTACAATGCCTTGTTCATGGCTTGGAGGACCTTTATGAAAGACAAGGACACCCCTAGGAGGCCTCCCTCTTCAACCCTTAGGGACCTGGGCCAGTCTGGGACCACTAACTCACATGCAATGGGAACATCTAGGAGTGGTACGGAAGTCCCCCTTCCAAGCATGGAAGACCGTCGCCCACTGACGCCAGTCCCAGAGACTGACCGTTCGAGGGATGATTCCTCTTCAGAGTTTTCAGAGGACCCCTGGAACTCCTCTGACACTCAAGGGAAGACTAAAGAGACCCCCAAAAATCCCTCCTTTATGGATGTGATGCGCCATATCCAGTCCCTCATGGGGTGGGATATGGAGGAAATGGACCCAGAGTGCCATTGTCTCGCCATTTACTTGCACAAGTCGAAGACCCTCCCTTTGACAGTCCCTTCCTTGATAGAGGCATATGAGGATGTAACACAGGCGACTTGGAATCGTCCTTCCACTCCCGCCTTGGCTAGAAAGGCAGATCGCCTTTACCATGCGTCAGTGGACAAGCCCTTCTATGCTGAGCAACCCACGGCAGATTCGCTGGTCATAAATGCTACTCATGATGGTATGAAGACGTTTCAGCATTTAAGCACCCACTCACTGTACAAGGAATCCTGCCAGCAAACCAGCGGATTTACTCCTCTACGACCCTGGCCATCCGGGCCCAGAATTATCTGTCCCACATGGTGCAGTACCAGAATGCCATTTGGGATCAGGCGAGGGATTTGGTGGCAGCCCTCCCCGATGACTCCACCAAAACCCAGTTAGTCCAGCTTCTGAAGTCTGGATCTGACGTAGGCAATCATGTCCTCAGAGCGGCCTATGATATGGTGGATGATGCGGCTTGCAGAGCAGCGGCAGGAGTTTGCATTCACCACCATTCCTGACTCTGGGTGTTCGGGTTTGCGCCTGATATTCAGGCCAAAATTTTCAAGGCTTGGTCTTGTTTGGTGGAGATGCTTAGGATATCATCTCCCACCTCCAAGAATCGGGAAAGGCTCCGAGATCGGTACACTCCATGTACCATTCCCAGCCATGATCCTCCCAGCATCAACCCTTTTGCTGGCCTACCAAAGGTCAGCAGTCGAAAGGCCCCTTTAAACTCAAGGTGACCACCAAGCCTTCTGGAGCAGCCGACCCTGGGGTCCCCAAAGTGCCCTTCGGCAGCCCTGATCCCTGGCTCCAGTGCCCTCCCGCCCCCGTCCAGCGGAGGCCTTGGGGAGGCAGTCAGGGTCGGTTCTCACTTTACCTAGATGGGTGGCGCATTGTAACCTCAGACCAATGGGTGCTTCAGATTATCGAGTGGGGTCATACCTTCAAGTTTGTAGAACCCCCCGGAAACCCACCCTTCCACTCTCTCATTACCAGCAGGCCCACATCTTCCTCATCCGAGCCAGATTCAGGCTCTCCTGTGCAAAAGGGCCATAGAACCCGTTCCCTCCAGGTCAAAGGTGAAAGGGATTCTACTCCTACTTCTTTCTAGTCCCCAAGTAAACTCGGGATCTTCATCCAATCCTGGATCTGAGCCACCTGAACCTCTTCATAGAGTACAAATGCTTCAGGATGGTGACTCTTCAGGTACTGTTGCCCTTTATTCACCACGGGGACTGGCTCTGTTCCCAGGATATGCAGGATGCCTATCTCCTTATCCTAGTTTTCCTGGCCCACCACCGCTTCCTCCGTTTCTGTTTTGAGGGGGACCACTACCAGTTTCAGGCCCTCCTCTTTGGCACCTCGGGTCTTTACCAAGTGCCTAGGGGTGGTGGCAGCAGCTCTGCAGAGGCAGGGAATTTATGTGTTCCCCTACCTGGATGACCGACTACTGACCGCTCCAACTAAGGATTGTTTGTTGCAGACTCTAGAAGGCACCTTTCGACTCTTCCAGCTATTGGGGATAACTATCAACCTGTACAAGTCTTGCGTGACCCTGAGTCAATGCCTCCTGTACATAGGAGCAGTCTTGGACTCCTCCCGGGGACAAGCCTTCCTGCCGAACAGGGCAGAACGCTTCAGAGCACAGGCCCGGCTGGTGTCTTCCAGTCCCCAGATCACAGCCAGAGCCTTTCTGCTTCTACTGGGGCATGTGTAAGCGGCCATAACCACAGTTCCCCTGGCCTGCCTTCATAAGAGGGTTCCCCAGTGGACTCTTCGAGCCCAGTGGGATTAACACACCAGTGATTTGGAGCAGCCGGTGCTGGTGTCCAACCCAGTGAGATGGACCTTAGAGTGGTGGTGGAACTCCGCAAACTTGATCGAGGTTCCTTTATGCTCGGTGTCCTCTCAGCAAATCCTGACCACAGATGCTTTGGGGCTCGGCTGGGGAGACCATCTAGGAGACCGTTGGACTCAGAGAGTTTGGTCCGAGTCGAAGCAGCATCCACACATCAATGTGCTGGAGATGCAGGCAGTTCTTTATACTCTGCAGGTCTGTGACAACCCACCTTTCCCTCTGGGCTGAAACAGCTTTTAGAGAGGTGTTTGTCCTCGGGTATTCGCTGCCACCAGCCGGACTTTCCTTCCGGCACCTCTTGCAAGTGTACAAACTTGAATAATCACACGTGCAATTGCACAAGTTAAAGTCTGGTAGTGTGTCTCTTTCAGGTGTGGATGCTACACAGAGTTTACCTTAGCCAGTGGAAAACCAAATCTTACCTTAGAAAAATGACATCAGAGTCACAACTGTTGAGCAAATAAATAGCTTTACTTAACAGAAAGTGCAATGAGCATTTACAGGAAATGTATTTACAACACAAGAGAATAACACTCATACAGGAAAAAGTAAACAAATGTTTTAAACAACAGATGGCAAAAGAAGAAGGCTATTACTGAAATATACTATCACTAAACTTACCCTTCCCTGTCCTTACAGAGACACTGGACCCTGTTCTAACTGCCAGCTCCCACGGACATACCAGGTAGGCTCCAAGTTTATGTTTCCCTCACAGCTTCCAAAGGCAAGAGAGAGTTCTCTGTCTTACAGAAGCTTATATAGTCTATGGAGACTAGGTCATTCCTATTCTCCCTTAAATGCACCAGCCAACTAACATGTATGTATTTAATTGTCCCAATCAGGTGAACACCTATTGGTGATCAATTATATTCCCTTTCACCTTAAGTTTATATTTGAATGATCCAATCCATTCAAACTGCCCTGTGTCCGTGTCTGCAAGGTCTGTGTGTGTCTGGAGATGTCCACTCAGTTTATGACCCAGCTCTTATCTAGCAGCTAGGAATTCCACAAGCTGGTTGCTGCTGGAGGATTTCAGCCTCAGTGTATTTTTTCCACACTGCTAAAAAATAAGGCATCTACAGAATCCAAACCATTAACTCTTTCCTTCCCATTTCTGTCACATCTCCCCAGATAATGAAGGCATGTCCTTGGCTACCCCAAGTGACACAGCCGTTCATCTGATGCTGGAAAGTGCCTAAAGTATCCAGCCAGGCTATTAGCCCTGCCTAGATAGCCCATCCGCACTTGCATTTTGTTTGCCACTGCGATGCTGTATGGTCATGTTGTATGCCTGCAGTACCAAACTCCAATGTAGTAGTTTACCATTTTGTCCACTGGACCTATGAAGCCAAATCAGGGGATTATGATCTGTGACCACAGTAAATTCTCTCCCATATAGGTAAGGCTGCAGCTTCTGAAGGGCCCACACTATTCCCAAGCATTCTATCTCAATTGTGGTGTATGCCTCCTCTCTGGGCAAAAGCCTTCGGCTGAGGTACACAACTGGGTGCTCCTCCCCCTGCTGAGTAACTTGGCTCAGCACAGTCCCCAGCCCATGATCTGAGGCATCCACATGAACCATAAACTTTAAACTATAATTAGGGCTAGCCAATACAGCTGGGCCACTTAAGGCCTTTTTTAGCTCATGAAAAGCAACCTCACAACCTTCTGACCACTTCACTGCATCTGGCTTTCCCTTCTTGGTTAGGTCTGTCAGGGGCTTAGCCAGATCGCTATAGCGGGGAACAAACCTTCGGTAGTACCCTGCAGTCCCTAGAAATGCCCTGACCTGTTTCTTTGTGGTAGGAGTAAGCCAGGCCAGGATGGCATCAACCCTTGGCAGGCTCCGGACGGATGTGTCCACTACCCACCCAGTGCCCAAGGTAGGATACTTCTGCCATACCTATCTGGCACTTCTCTGCCTTGACTGTCAGACCTGCCTTCTTTAACCTGTGGAACACATCCCGCACATTCTTGATGTGCTCATCCCAGGTCTGGCTATATGCTATATCATCCATATAAGCCAATGCAAACTCACCTACCCCAGACAGAATGCGATCTACAAGCCGTTGAAAGGTTGCAGGTGCATTCTTCATTCCGAATGGCATTACCTTAAATTCATATAAACCAAATGGAATAACAAACGCTGATCTTTCCCTGGCCGCAGGGGTCAGAGGTACCTGCCAATAGCCCTTTGTTAGGTCTATTGTGGTCAAATACTTGGCTCTCCCCAGTCGCTCCAGGGTCTCATCTGTTCTGGGCATGGGATAAGCATCAGACTCCGTGCAGCACAAGCTGGTTTGGACATCTCCAGACATACACAGACCTTGCAGACACGGACACAGGGCAGTTTGAATGGATTGGATCATTCAAATATAAACTTAAGGTGCAAAGGGAATATAATTGGTCACCAATAGGTGTTCACTCTGATTGGGACAATTAAATACATACCTGTTAGTTGGTTGGTGCATTTAAGGGGAGAATAGGAATGACCTAGTCTCCATAGACTTATAAGCTTCTGTAAGACAGAACTCTCTCTTGCCTTTGGAAGCTGTGAGGAAACATAAGCTTGGAGCCTGCCTGGTATGTCCGTGGGAGCTGGCAGTTAGAACAGGTCCAGTGTCTCTTGTAAGGACAGGAAGGGTAAGTTTAGTGATAGTATATTTCAGTAATAGCCTTCTTCTTTGCCATCTGTTGTTTAAAAACATTTGTTTATTTTTCCAGTATGAGTGTTATTCTCTTGTGTTGTAAATACATTTCCTGTAAATGCTCATTGCACTTTCTGTTAAGTAAAAGCTATTTATTTGCTCAACAGTTGTGACTCTGATGTCATTTTTCTAAGGTAAGATTTGGTTTTCCACTGGCTAAGGTAAACTCTGTGTAGCATCCGCCACCTGAAAGAGACACACTACCAGACTTAACTTGTGCAATTGCACGTGTGATTATTCAAGTTTGTACACTTGCAAGAGGTGCCGGAAGGAAAGTCCGGCTGGTGGCAGCGAATACCCGAGGACACACACCTCTCTAAAAGCTGTTTCAGCCCAGGGGGAGAGGTGGGTTGTCACATATTGGTGGCAGAGGTGGGATTTCAGCCTCAGTGTATTTTTTCCACACTGCTAAAAAAATAAGGCATCTACAGAATCCAAACCATTAACTCTTTCCTTCCCATTTCTGTCACAAGGTCTTCCAAACCCACATTCTTCCAGGCCCACTGCTGGTGCAGACGGACAATATGTCTGTAGTCTTTTATATCAGCAATCAAGGGGAAACTCACTCTTACCCTCTTTGTTGGGAAGCCATGAGGGTCTGGTATTGGGCAACAGAACACGACCTGGAACTCTCAGCCGTCCATGTTCCAGGAATCCAAAATGCCCTGTCCGACAGTCTAAGCCAGTCCAGGTTGAAAGCACACGAGTGGGAACTCTTGTCCTCAGTGGTCAAAGATCTCTTCAACAGGTGAGGATGCCCAGAGTTGGCCTTTTTTGCGTCTCTACTCAATGCCAAACTGCCGCTTTTCTGCTCACATGATCCAGGGTCTGGAGTTTTCTTGTGCGACGCATTATCCCTTTTCCTGGAAAGGAAGGTTCCTGTATGCCTTCCCTCTCCTGCAGAGGGTTCTTCTGAAACTCCAGTCGGAGGAGCCAGAGATGATTCTCATAGCCCCTACTAACCATGCCAGATTTGGTTCCCTCTACCTCAGCAGCTGGCGGTGGAATCTCCAGTTCCCTTGCCCTTGTGCACCGGCTTGCTCTCCCAGGATCAGGGCACCCTGATCCAACCAGATCTCAAATCTCTGCATCTCCATGCGTGGCTCCTGCAGACTTGGCTGCCCCCCGCTTTGGGGTGTCTTCCAGAGTTGCCGATGTCCTGGTGGCTGCCAGGAAACCTTCCACGAGAGCCACCTATGCCACGAATTGGAAGCATTTCTCCCTCTGGGCTTCAGCTCGCCACTGGGATCCCTTCACCTGCGTGGTGAACCGGATTCTGGAGTACCTTATCTCCCCTTTGAACTCCGGTCTTGGGTACTCTTCGTTAAAAGTGCATCTTTCCGCCATCTCTGTGTACCGTACACCTATGCAGGGGGCAAAGATGTTGCCCAACTGGACCTCTCCCGCACATTCTTGTGGGGGCACTCTTCATTTGAAACCACCCATTTAGGACCCTATTCCGCCTTGGGACCTTCTTTTCATTTTGGAAAAGCTCACTTTGCCTTCTTTTGAGCAGGCCGCAAGTTGCGAGCTACTCTTTCTGTCATGGAAAGTGTTGTTTTAGCTGCTATTATTTCCGCTCGAAGGATTTCCAAGCTTCAGGATCTGATGTGTAAAGAGCCTTACTTGGTTTTTCATAAAGACAGGGTGTCTGCATACCAATCCTAAGTTCTTGCCTAAGGTGGTGTCTTGAGTTTATGTTAAATCAGTCCATTCACCTTTCAGTTTATTTCCCTGAGTATTCTAATCGGGGCAAGGCCTTGTTGCATACTCTTGACGTCTGCAGGGTGTTACGCTATTACACTAACTGCACCCAGCATGTTCGTAAAACCGATCAGTTGTTTGTTTCGTTTGCCCCTAAGAAGGAAGTGGCACCCATTTCGAAACAGTGTTTGTCTAAATGATTTGACAAATTGCATTGTGTACTATAACCATATGACAAGCCCTTGCCTGGGCTAGTTAAGGGCCACTCTACTAGAGGTATGGCAGCCTCTACCGCCTGATTCAGAAATGTGTCCGCTGCAGATATTTGTGCAGCCGCCACTTGGAGTTTGGTTCACACCTTTGTCAGGCACTACAGTTTGGATATTGCCTCCACATGCAGAGCCAGTTTCGGGCTTGCAGTCCTTTAAGGACTTCAGTCATGACTGACCTTCTGCCAGATGTTTTTGCCTCCTCATGACTGACTTGTGGTCTGTTGCAGTACTGCTTGGGACTCAGTCCTACCAGTGATGCCTGCTGCAAGAGCCCCCTTGAAGTAAGATAGTACAGTTGCGTAAGAACTTACCATAACAGTAGCTCTTCGAGAAGAGTTCTTGCAGCAGGCGCTGCTTCCCTCCCTCCTTCCCCTTGATTGCTTCTTCCCCTTTGCAGCTATGCTGCTTTTCTTTGGCTTTGAGGAACAGCCTCGGTTCCATTTGTTTGCCTTTGGCGCTGGGGTCTCCAGCATGAGAACTGAGGTAGGTCTGGGGGACCGCCCTGTTTATACCATAGGACAGATGTTGGTGTGCCATCAGGGGCGGTCCCTTACTGTAGACTGCTAGCTAGAAGTTTTTAGTGTGGTCCTGGTGCTTGGTGGCTTGGTCCTACAGGTGTTGCCTGCTGAAAGAGCTCCTCTCGAAGATCTACTGTCACGGTAATGTAACTGTACATTCCATACTCAGTACCCCCATCTGGTTCTACCATACCATTAGGTAGCGGACCCTACTTCTTCTTTGTAAACACCAAAAAGATGTACTCATTCAGTATTTCTGCCTTACCCTTGTCTTCTTCCACCCACTCCTCACCCTCTCAGACTGACTATGCCATCCCTCATCTGTCTCTTTTCCTAATACAGCGAAAGGCCTTAATACCCGCTGTAACTCCCTTCACTATCTTTAATTCTGCTTCCGCCTTAGTCCTCCTCACCACCCTGTTGGCCTCCCAGTTTCTCTAGGTATTGTAACCCCTTTGTTACCCGTGGTTACTAGAATCCCAGTAAGACCTAGTGGTAGGCAGGGAAGGCAGCTTGTGAAACTCCAGTTAAATGGGTTTCACACTGTCTCACTCTGTCCTCAGTCACAGCTGAGACTTGAGAGATGACATCATTATAGAACTGTCGCAGCTGCATGAGCCACATTTGGAATCTTCAGCTCAGAGAGTGAAGTTTAGAATTTTGGGAAATTCAAAGTCAGTCTTCCGTTTGTCCTTAAGCAAGAAGGAAGCATTAGTGTGCAGTGTGATTTCTCACTTAGAAAAAAGGAACTGTTCCTGTAGTTTACCTTTTTAAAGTGGTGGAGACCGCTCCCCCGGTCTCAGTGCCCCCCTCCCTCTGGGGGGGGGGAGAGAGAAGAAAGTTCTATGTGGGTTCCAGGGGCAATCCCCTTCTCCCACCTTGGGAAGAAAGCTGCCTGTTTTAATTTAAGTTCAGTCTGTTCATGTATAACAGCAAAGGTTACAGTACTTCACCTGTGGGGCACCTGCAACGAATGGGTGAGTGTTTGGCTCCATTGGAAGGGGCAAACAACTTCTTTTCTTCAGTTGGATTTCAAGTAAATGCGGACTGCTATTTGGGAGGACTATGTCAACTAAGACAAACAAATAGAGCAGTCATCTGTTTAAAGTGTTAATGGATTTAAAGTTCACTGTAGAGGGGGTGCTTCAGGTCGTCCACCGTTCAATCTACATTTTAAAGTCTAAAGTTCTGTGTGTCCGAAATGGCCAGTATGGGCTGTGGGAGCTGGAGGTGGAAAACCCCATCTTTAGTAACCAGGTCCACCTCTCAGGGATTTCTTCTGTGTTTTGCTACTTGCCTCATGCGCTTGGCCAGTGATGGGGTGGGCACCCAGACGTGGGTCGCAACTTGAAAATCTCTCTAGGAGTCGCAGACTCCAAGTGGTGTGGGGAGCCACAGGATGGGAAAATTACTCCTTGTATGATGGGAGTTTCGATTGGAAGTACGAAAACAAATCTCTCTAGGAGTCGCAGACTTCAAGTGGTGTGGGGAGCCACAGTTTGGGAGCCTCCTTGTTTGATGGGATGACTTTCCAAGTAAAGTTTGGGTTCATTCGCCAAGTGGACCGTCAGTCGAGTGGCCGGCAGGGGAGCCGGGCCAGTTGGGCTGTGTATCCAATGCGCATGCAAAGTCCGGGCTGAGTGCTTAGTGGGTCCAAAGCCAGACAACTGTTGTGATGTGTTCATTCCTCAAATGGACCGCTGTGTTTAACCGCTAATCTGCATTACAGTAACGTAGCCCTTTGGGGGACCATGCAGTGCTTTGTTTATGTTCAGTGAGTTAATAAATAAAGCCACACTGAAAAATCCCAATTCTGGTTCTGGACATTACAGTTATTGCTTCCTGTAGTTGGATTTACTTGGGTGCCCCTGTGCAGAGTAGCCAAACCTAGGTCTCTTGTGCCAGGTAACCTCATCCTTCCCCAAACCCGTAGATACACATATGTATATCCATGTTACAAAAATGGAGGCACTGCTTTGGATTTGTTTGGGAAGGAAGGTGCTTGGGCAAGTAGGCAAGCGTTTTGGCTATCTGGCAGTTGGTAGCCCAAAAAAGTTGAAGCAATTTCCCTAGTGTGTGCTGTGAATCTTGTGCTGCTGTTTAAAAAATGCCAACTGTTTACCAAGGAGCTGTAAAGCCAAAGTGTGTGTCCTTGTCCTGCATCAACATAGTTTACAGCGTTTGTCAGTTTTAAAATAAAGTTCTGTAAAGGAAAGTGTGGAAAACTAGGGGTAGCAACAGAGGAATTATGCCCTGGACTTTGGAAATGCTTTCTGTGCAATACTAGAGATTGCAGAGTTAATGGCAATGTTACATGGTTAAAATGGGCTCCCGCCGTGGAGTCAGTTGGAAAAAAAAAAAGTGCATCTTTTCAGTTTAAATTTGCCTGCTCGACGATCGCCGTGAGGAGAGGAGCCCTCGTGAGGAAGAAGAGGCTCATTTGCATGGCGTCGTGTGGTTGGTCAGTTTGCCATTAGTCCCGCCCCTCAGCCAGTTCTTCATAGTCTGCTTCAGCATTCGAGAGGGAGACAGAGAGTAGTGCATGTATTGGCAGTGGAGGAGCGTTCGCGAAGTGTTCAAAGCGCTGTAAACAGTAAAAAAGTGACTTTCCAGTTAAAAATCGGGCTCAACCCGCTTATCAATCGTGGGATCAGTGAATTGTGTGGTTAATACTACGATCGCGGAGACTGCCCGCCCGTTTGCAATCTGAGGCCTTCAAAATCTGGCTGCAGGCCGTTTTACCCCATCGCAGCAATCTGCTTCAATAACAGTGAGTAAACGAATTAAAACTGCTCCAATCAGTGATTTTCAGATAATGCCATATAAAATGTGTGTGCAGCTGTATAGTCGCTTTGCAAGTAGCGATTGTGTGATGTCCTGCTGGCAAGTGCAAGTCTGTAAAGCCATTAAATGTGTGCATAGCAATGAAAGTAGCCTCAGTTTAAAGTTTGCAGCCAGAGAGACTGTGGGTTGTAAAATAAGTGCAACACTAGTAAAAGCAGGCAGTCCTGTGCTGAAACCTGAAGTTTTAAAAGGGACTGTAATTAAATGAATGTTGCCAGCAAGTGAAAAGTCCAAGGAAAATCCTGTAAATGTGTGAACAGCCAGGACAGAGCAAGTTGTGCAGTTGGAAATAAAAGTTATTAGTAGCTGATGTAAATCGGGTGCGCAGTGGCTTGACCCAGAGTCTGAATGTTGATGCACAGGAGTGCTGCGCCGCCATTACAGGGGTAGTAAAAATAAACACAGCAGCAGAGGAGCCATTTTAAAGCTACAGAGTGTGTTCATTTAAAGTGGGACTTTCAGTTACAGTGAACTTTTGTTTGTTTCTGCAGTTATGGCCTCAGGACCAGCTAGTTACGGATCATGCCGGGTTGCAGTAACAACAGCAGTAAATAGATTGAGAGATACTGAAAATTGGTGCTATGAGACAGCTCACTCCTGATGTGGCAATTCCTAATTATCCAGTGCGTGTATGCCAGATGTGCTTGAGTGCTGGAAGGGATGTCTCATGATTCCTCACTGTGCTGGATGTCTACAAAAATATGGCTTGTATAAAGTGCCTCAAATTCATTTGGCTCCACATGGACACAACTTCAAGAATCTGCAGTTGGCAGCACACAGCATCAGGCGGAGCCTGTGGAGGAAGGTCCCCCGGGGGAGTGTGGCACAAAGTTAGAGAGTGCAGAATTAGAGACGGAATTTGAAATTGAAGCATTGGATGCTGGATCTCAGAAGGCAAGTTCAGATAAAGCATCAATAGTCCCCTGGGTAGGGGGGTTCCTAGCCCAAGTCTCGAAGGTGAAGATGAGATGCGGGAGGCCTTTGAATGGGAGCCGCCGCCCCCAGTGATGAATGGATAGTCTCGGGGTGAGAACTACTGCTCACTCCTGGGCTCAGATCCTCAGTGAAGAGGAAGATGACGGGGAACCTATGTGGCCTTGTGAGAAAGGACGGGTACACAGCCTCAAGATCTTGCCTCGGAGGAATGTGTTCAAGAAGGTGGTGATGCCACTGCCCTGGCTTCACCAGAAGAAGAAAAAGTCAGGGATCCGGTTTTAATTTCATTGAGGATGCGAAGCTGGCAGAACCAGGACTGGCCACCCCCAAGCCAGGCCAGCGGTCTTAGACTGACGAAAGCAAGTAAAGAGGAGAGACTGGTTCAGGAAAGGCCAATGAAATCTTTGGTATGACCTTTCCTACCTTTCCTCGGAGAGTCTGGGAGGAGATTGAGAACTGCAGGAAATCCTGGATCTGGGATGAAGCAATGAAACATGTGCATCCTGGGGCTAACCAGCATGTAAAGAATAGACTGTTCCACGAAAAGTATACACAGTGGAAGAGCAGGACACTGTTCATGGACAGAGTGAGAATAGTGGATGGAGAGGGACGCGAAGTCTCCCACTGTGTGAATTATGTGCGTCCAGATGGAGTAATAATTCAAGCCCCTGACCCCCTCTACTATTGGCCTCAGTGCAAGGACCTCCCAGTAATTAAGCCCGTGCCTACAAAATGGAGAGCCGAGCAGTAGTAGTCAATACTGCCACATCTAGACTGTGAAGTAACCTTATTGAACTGCCAATATGAATAAACAAGAAATCAGGTGTCCATATTCTTCAGTCCACAGTGTACTGCCCTAATCAGCAACCATCTACTGGTACCACCAGATGACTTCAGATCCAGAGAGGACACCAGCCCAGCTGTTTTCCTGTTCATCGCCTGGTAATCGGATGACGCCGGACCAGCTATTTCTCTTTTTGTTCCTGTTCTAAGGTTCCTTCTCCAGTTATGACATCAGCCCAGCTGTTTCCAGATGTGCACTCCTGTGGGTTCCCGGAAGATGTCCGCCCAGCTGTATCAGAAGAAATGCTGCCAGGGAGAGTCTTCGGAAGGGACCAGGTTTGTGACGTTCGAATACTTCAAGAGGCTGGTGAGTCAGAAAAATCTTTTATTCTATCTTTATGACATTGCAATACACACACTACACTACAAACTTCAAACAGTGTGTGAACTGTCCGCAAAGACTCTCCCCTTCAGGATTATTGCCTTAAGGAACTATGCTTCACGGGGCTCCGGCCCAGGAGAGACTCTTTAATGGACTGGCCTTCGGGCCTTGTAGTCGCTAGTGGGACATTTAGGGCATTCCATCCCCCCCAAAGGTGTATTGCTACCAATGTCATTGTACTTTAATGTAAACACTGTTTTCTACCTTTTTTTCTAAAGAAAAAAAAAATCTTTTTCTTTTTTGGGATTGTTCAGTGCTTTTTCTGTATGGTAAGGGTTGTTGTTGCTGTTGTCATTGTTGTTGTTTAGATAGACTGTACATGCAGATTAGGATGTGTTTTTTTTTTTATCTTTTCTTACAGGTGTTCCTGGAAGACAGAAGAGAAGACAAGAAGAGGAGGAGGGGCTCATCGGAGTCCCTCGTCAGTGCTTATGGTGTAGAATTTAAATGTACTGTGTTATTATTGCTAAAGGTTGTAGTTGCAGGCTGCCCAAGGTCGGGGAGGTCCCCGGGTTTTGTTTTTGTTTGGGATGTTATGTTAGAGGCAGATAGGTTTTCCCTAGAGGGTTGGGGGATGGACAGGCTGTGGCCCTGACCTGCAGTAGGGGCCGCAGTGCTGATCCATCAGGGCTATGCTCTGGATGGTTCTACCAGAGACACTAGGTGTCCATAGTAAGTGGATAGAGTTGAGGCTGATATGTCAGCTATAGGCCTCTAGGCCCGTAGTGTTCCCTACCTGTGCTCGCACATGGTAGGAGGGGACCTGATCACCCCCCTCCACGGGTAGCACTTAGGGTGGGATGGCCAAAGGCCGGGTGCATAATGACTGGGGACAGTCCATTTTCCTGGTCAAGGTGAGTGTAACCCCTTTGTTACCTGGGGTTAATAGAATCCCAGTAAGACCTAGTGGTAGGCAGGGAAGGCAGCTTGTGAAACTCCAGTTAAATGGGTTTCACACTGTCTCACTCTGTCCTCAGTCACAGCTGAGACTTGAGAGATGACATCATTATAGAACTGTCGCAGCTGCATGAGCCACATTTGGAATCTTCAGCTTAGAGAGTGAAGTTTAGAACTTTGGGAGATTCAAAGTCAGTCTTCCGTTTGTCCTTAAGCAAGAAGGAAGCATTAGTGTGCAGTGTGATTTCTCACTCAGAAAAAAGGAACTGTTCCTGTAGTTTACCTTTTTAAAGTGGTGGAGACCGCTCCCCCGGTCTCAGTGCCCCCCTCCCTCTTGGGGGGGGGGGAGAGAAGAAAGTTCTATGTGGGTTCAGCGTCCTTCTCCCACCTTGGGAAGAAAGCTGCCTGTTTAATTTAAGTTCAGTCTGTTCATGTGTAACAGCAAAGGTTACAGTACCTACTGTGGGCTTCCTGCAGAATGGGTGAGTGTTTGGCTCCATGGAAGGGCAAACAACTTCTTTTCTTCAGTTGGATTTCAAGTAAATGTGGACTGCTTTTGGGAGGACTATGTCAACTGGGACAAACAAATAGAGCAGTCATCTGTTTAAAGTGTTAATAGATTTAAAGTTCACTGCAGAGGGGGTGCTTCAGGTCATCCACCGTTCAATCTACATTTTAAAGTCTAAAGTTCTGTGTGTCCAGAGAAATGGCCGGGTATGGGCTGTGGGAGCTGGAGGTGGGAAAACCCCCCATCTTTAGTAACCAGGTCCACCTCTACGGATTTCTTCTGTGTTTTTGCTACTTGCCTCATGCGCTTGGCCAGTGATGGGGTGGGTACCCAGACGTGGGTCGCAACTTGAAAATCTCTCTAGGAGTCGCAGACTCTAAGTGGTGTGGGGAGCCACAGGATGGGAAAATTAGTCTTTCTTGGATGGGAGTTTCGATTGGAAGTATGAAAACAAATCTCTCTAGGAGTCGCAGACTTCAAGTGGTGTGGGGAGCCACAGTTTGGGAGCCTCCTTGTTTGATGGGATGTCTTTCCAAGTAAAGTTTGGGTTCATTCGCTAAGTTGACCATCAGTCGAGTGGCCGGCAGGGGAGCCGGGCCAGTCGGGCTGTGTATCCAATGCGCATGCAAAGTCCGGGCTGAGTGCCTGGTGGGTCCAAAGCCAGACAACTGTTGTGATGTGTTCATTCCTCAAATGGACGCTGTGTTTAACCTCTAATCTGCATTACAGTAACGTAGCCTTTGGGGACCATGCAGTGCTTTGTTTATGTTCAGTGAGTTAATAAATAAAGCCACACTGAAAATCCCAATTCTGGTTCTGGACATTACAGTTATTGCTTCCTGTAGTTGGATTTACTTGGGTGCCCCTGTGCAGAGTAGCCAAACCTAGGTCTCTTGTGCCAGGTAACCTCATCCTTCCCCGAACCCGTAGATACACATATGTATATCCATGTTACAAAAATGGAGCATATGGGTCACAGTATGATTCTCGGTTCCCCTCTGACTCCTTTTATACATTCTGAATGCTGCCCTTTTATCTCTCACTGAAATCCCTACCTATCTTGTAAAACAAATTGTTTTTCTGTACTTTCTTTTCCTCACGTGCCTCAGGCAGGAGCCAGTGACTCGTGTAGGCTGTTCTTAATTATGCCCCATTTTCCCTCAACACCCCGCCACCACTACACTCACCAACTTGCTTTTAAGCTTCTCCCTCATTCCCCCCAAACCTGCCCTTCTAAAATCCAGTATTGTTTTGGAGCTGGCATACTCCTTTCCTAGCTCAATAGCAAACCACATTGAGATAATCACTAATACCCAATGGTTCCCCAGGGTTTTATTTAACTCTAAAAATTGATTAGCGTTTTGCTCATAAAAGTTCTAAAACATTGTGAAAATGCATAGCACTTGCCTCACTGAGTTTAACAAACCTAACTTCTAGAAAGCCTATATAAATGCTTTCTGTAGTTAGTCTTGTCCCAAGAAAAAAACTGCTAATCAATTATTTAAAACCCTGGTTCCCCCACTTTTATGTCCTTGACATAGTCACTATTCATTAACACTATATCCAGGATTCTGGCCCGCAGGTGCAGCGGTAGGGTTTCCACCTGTCATGACAATGCCCCGGGTTCAAGAACGGACCCAAGGAGTTGGAAGGCCGGACCGGGGGGGGGGGGAGGAGTTGGAGGCCAGGGGGGGAAATGAGTGTCCCATGGACTGCTCTCCTTTTCCAGGGGGAGGGTGGGTTAGCAATCAGTGCTTGCTCGACCCGTGGTGTAGGCCAGAGGGAGCAGTGGCTGACCTGAGCCGTGGGGGAGGCGTGCCGGACGTCAGCACTTTGGAGCCTTATGTCACTGCATGCCACACCTCCCAGGGACAAAAGAATGAAAAATGCCAGCCCCACTGATGACTACTAACTACACCCGCCGTGACAGGCCTGCCCTGGGGGAGTAAGCCAAAGAAGAACACCGGCAGTTGATGGGGCCTGCCGGGAACCTTGATGTCTGTCTCTGTTGGGGGCACATCTACTTGGCGGCCCTGCCCTGGGGGGTAAGCTCAGGAGGCTCGCCAACCTGAGGTATGTCCCGGGAATGAGCGGGGGGCTGAGCTACTAGGGGGGACTACAGACACCAAAAACAAAAAACACTACATACTGGATTACCCCTTCCCTTGTTGGCTCCCTGACCTCCTGGACAAAGAAGTCATCCTGGAATGCATCCAGGAGTGCCTGACTTCTGGCACAGCTTGTCCCCGGGATGCTCCAGTCCACAACTGATAGACTTAAGTCGCCCATGATCACCATGTCACCTTGTGATGCTGCACTTTTAATTTCTCCCTCAAGCACCCTGACCACTCTGTCCTGTTGATTTGGTGGCCCATAAAGCACCCCCATTCTCACCTCCCTGCCGCTGCTCGAGTCTAGCTGTAACCACAGCAACTCTGTCTCTGCATTCCCACTCACTATAATATCCCTGGTTAGCCTGATACTCTCCTTCACATACACTGCTATCCCCCCGCCTCTAGCCCTATCCTTCCTGAAGCGGGACTGTGAGGTCCCAGTCATGGTACAGTGTCGCCCTGCTTTCCCCTCATGGCCACTAAGTACATCTGGGCTTCCACAACCACTGCTTAAGATTAATTTAGCTTTTTTTTTGGTCAGGTAAGCACACTAGAGAAATAAATGCCTATTTTCAGGTACGATCTCCCCACTTTATTACCCAGGCTCCTGGTGTCAATGCATATGGCTTTCCAGGTTGCTTGATACCGCTTTCTACAAATGTTTGAAGCTGTACCCTGGCTTTTTTACCCAATGCCTTCTGTGGCTTTGTTTCCCGGCAGTACCTTTCAGTGAACTTGTTTATTCTATGACATAGTATCATAGAACAAGGTGCTTGCCTGTCTCCCAGGCAAGCACCTAGCAGATCTCAAATAATCTTGTAGTCCAGTATTTGTACTTTCCTATGATGTACAGAAGTTGACTCAATGCTCTTCTCCCCTCCCCTACTTTTATTTTAATTCCTTGACACCCCAACGTATAATTATTGCATGGTCTGCACAGTTTACTCCTAATGCGTTGTCTATCTTTGTTCCGCTGAATAGCTGTGATTGTGCTGTGTGCTGTGAGCTATTGTAGACTAATAAGTGAAGTATTCCTCTGTATGAAGTGTTTGTAATTGTTTTCAACTTATATAATGTCAATAATTGCTCTCAATAAATATATAGTATAATGTGCTTCTTGTCCCTGTAATTAACCCTGGGTCACCCCTGAAAAAGGGACCCCTGGTCTCAGCGGGCCTACCCGGTTACCAAAATTAAAATAATAGTATCAGTGGAGCTCCCAAACCCTTCCTTGCCAGACTGGACCGCCTCTTCCACTTTTTCCGTTGTTTTGCTTTGGATCGTTCCCTTCGTATCCACCATTGCTCGCTCCACTCTGCCCTTTCACTCCCCTCTCTTGATGCCAGGTGCCTTTGCAATTGTGCCTCCTTTATATCTAAATTCTGGTTTGGGTCACTTCCCCTCCTACCTTACATTCCTTTTTATCCTCTCCCTCAACTTCCTACTACCCTCTATGCAATATTACTTCCCATTCCCTCACTATTTCCTTTTAGAAAATCTACTACTGGTCAATCTGCTTTCTCACACCACTTTCCCAAACTCTGGCCCTCCCTTCCCTTGTCAATTCACTCTGCCTGTTCTGCTTTCTCCTTAAAGTCTCTCCTTCATGACTATTCTTCTCCCTCCTACAACTGTCCATAACTCTTCCCCGCTTTGTCCTGGCAGTCTGTTTCCTTCACTACCTGTTAACTGTCTGAAAAGTAGTTCTGTCTCCTAATTTATCTGAGTTTTTTCTACTACATGTAGCAAGTTTTCCTCTGTAATGAATGTGATTAATGTCTGTGCTTTACTATCTATGACTAAACCCAGGTCACCCCTGAAAAAGGGACCCTTGGTCTCAGCGGGCCTACCCGGTCAACAAAATTAAATAAATAAATGAAATCTGTTATACTGAATTGTCTTCAATTGTTTGATTATGCTCCTTGTTATACTGTATTTGATATATTTGATTTTCCATATCCCCTTACCCCCAGGACACATCTGTTAGCAGCTCAGTATGCTTTTCCTAGTGAAACTTTAAAAATAAATCAATAAATAAATAAATAATGACCAACCAGTTAGTATCCCCTGTGCTATCCCATCCCTCTCCCCACATATACAGACTGTTCTGGGGCAGGCAGACGCTGTAGCACCTACCATGAGGAAGCTTTAGGCCGTATGTCCTGGTGCAGCCTCCACCGTACCTAGTTTAGACTGACTAAAGCAGTCTTCCAAAATCTCTCAGAACGCACCCCCCCACCCAAGATGCAGGCAATCGAATGCATACAAGGCCTTGTTATCCCTGAGGGTGCCCCTGTCCCCTACCCAGATGCCTGCTCACCACACTACACCATCTGCTGTGAGTTGAAATCTCAAATCTTTGCCTTTCTAGCCTGACTAGCACATGGTACTGGTAGCACTTCGGAGATGGCTACCCAGTCTGCACATTCTATAAGCTTCTCCCCCAGAACCCTAACTCTCTCTTGGACAACTTCCACTTTGCATCTCTCGGATCATTGGTTTCCAAGTGGATCACAAAATCTGGCTTCCGACCTTTCCCTCTAGTCAAGGTCTGGAGCCTGGGTGGGATCTGCACTGTTGACGTAGTCAGGAAGCACACAAACTTCATTCTGCCAGGCTCCGGGCTCTCAACCAGCCCTTCCTGTCCATCTGACTATTAAGGCCCCCAACACTGAGACTCTCTTCCTTTTCTTGTCCCCTTTCATCTCCAACCACCAAGCGGGCTCCTCCTGCATGAACTGGGCCACACCACTAGGCTCCTTCTGTATGGACTGGATCTTATTCCCTGGAGATGGTGGCTGACCTGTGCAAACGTTTTGGAGTTCATGGGTAGCTACCCTCTCTTGTGTCTCCATGAGCTAACAACAGGTTTTTTTGCCACTCCGGGGACCAGGATTTGCCCGATCCCAACCCAGCTTCCCTCCCTACCACACACCACACTGCCTTTAAAGTCCTTTGGGCCTGCAAGGAAAGAGGCGTACCAGCTCCAGGCTACCAGTAGATGGGAACACCCCTCAAGTCTGTTGAGATCAGCTCTAAGGTGGTTCATCTTCAACACTAGGAACCCCAATATCCTGAAAACATGGCAACCCTGTCTCCCAGAGCACCCTTTAGAAGACATCTGTGCTACTTCCCCTGCAGCTTACAACCTTCCCCCCAACCTCCTGACAGCAGAAACATTTTAAGCTGTTCTTTGTGTGGGGGTGTATCCCCTGTAATACCACGTGTATCATATAATTCAGTTGGTTACTGCTGCAGTATGCTTCCCTAAATAGGCAGCTGAGACCAAAGGGTATTTACCAGGGAGTCACAGGAGTTGTAGTTGTAGTTTTTCTTTATACTAGCGCGCTTCCCTGAAGACCCTGGGTGCCTTACAATAAAGTGCAGGAATGACGGTCCATAAATAAATAAATAAATACAGATCCATAACATAAATAAGGCAGTCGTGACAATTAAGACTAATAAAAACCTCAGCTGGGAAGTACACTAATTGGGATCAATCCACAAAAGCTGGATTAAAATGAAAAATTGAGGGCCTCCTCTGAGAGTCCACTCTGAGGGCCCTTGGGGTTGAATTCCATAAGACTGGGCCAGCCACCTTGAAGGCCCAGTCACCTGAGGTCGTTAGTTTGGCCCTGGGTACAGCAAAAGGGCCCACCTCATTGGAGCACAGAGAGCACAGGGGCACGTAAGGATGCAGGAGATCTAACAGGTAATGAGGACCCAACCCATGTAGAACCTTACTAGTAGACCAACTTTATAGGAGATACGCCACTTAACCAGCAACCAGTGCAGTTCACGCAGCTTCAGTGATACATGACTTGACCTCAAAATGCCGGTCAGCAACCTGGTAGCTCTGTTCTACACCAACTGTTGGCCCCATATCGTGCCTCCACTAACAAAGAGATACAAAGCATTACAGTAATTGAGCCAAGACGTCACAAATGCTTGTGTCAGTGTCACCAAGTCCCGGCTCCAGTTGGCCATTCTGAATAAGGCTAAGCATAGAACAATTCAACTCATACTCAGGGGTAGTCACGCAAAAATTGACCGGTAGCATGGTATACCAAGCCGTGCGCAAGCGCGGTACCCACTGAATAACATGTATAGTGGTATCACGCAATGATGCATGATACCGGTTAACTTTTGCACGATTACCACTGTATACACTCCTTTTTTCTGCACTAACCAGCAGAACACGTTGACTTAAAATTGTAGTAGTCCACAGACGGATGCACCAGTACATACTTACAATGGAGAATTTTGCGGATTTATACAGCAAAAAACTACAAGTCAAGAAATATTCCAATTAATATACATTTATCCTGCTCCTACAGTACTCTGCTTTCTGCTCAAAATGTGCCATGAAATCTGACATCATCTGCAAAGCCCCCACACACACACTGTTTTGGCCCATGACCTCCTCTATTCTTTCTTTCTGCACCCCTTCCCCCAACCAGATTATCCCACAGCAGTTGTTCAATAAAGCAGCTCTGGCCCTGCACACATAATAGCCAACATCCTCACGCATCTCACCAAACTCTCACTCCCACCCAGAGGGCAATGAACAGAGTCAGGCAGAAAAAGATACACTCAGCCCCCACGCTGTGTCCAAAAGTGAGCTGGGGCAGATCTAGAATTTCTTTTATCTTTGCTATCTTTTATATTTCTTTGGTAGGGGGTAGACAATCCTAGGGACATGGGGAATAGAAAACTGTACAGAAATTTTTATTACTATAGATCAGACACAAAAGTATTGATTTTAACATACTATACCACAACAATAACAGCATTATAAGTATGGTTGCCCCTTGCTGTGTATGGAAATCCATACAAAGCATTTTATTGTTGTAGAACAGTTCAAAGGTCACAAAATGTTGTTGTAGTAGCGTTCTGATGTCACAATACTACAGTTTTCCTGCTTTGAAACCCCCCCCCCAATGAATCTAATGGCCGCAGTTGCCAGTTTTCAGGAACCAAGAGAGATGCTCAATGGTGTTCGCCTGGATAAATAAAGAATTTGATTGACTGATTGATTTGATTGATGGCAGTGATGGTGGTATGAACAGCAGTCCTGGATATGAAAGGGAGATTGTTGGGAGATGAAGGAGGCTAGGATAAGAATCCTTCCTTCCACTGACCCTATCTGCCACTCCTGCATCTAAGGCCCTGTCCACACTGCTACAGGCTAGTTTTAGAGTTTTGTGGGGTGTCAGCAAGTCGACTGCGGCTGGAGCTGCAGAGTAAAGCCGCACTGCGGTTATTTCAACTTAAAACACCCAAAACTGGCTCGAGGTAAATCAAATTTTTTTTTAATTTTAAGATGGTGAAAGAAAGCTGGTTGGCTAGTCCACAGTGAACCATTAATGGGATGGAGTGAGGGGTGTAAGTTGGCGTAGGTCTGAGAAATCAAACTAATCTCTGTGTCATTTTTTTTTTTCTATTTTGTGTTTATCCATCTCACACTCTAGTGGTCTCCCTTTTGGTGATGGCCCCCAGCCCCGTCATCCACCCTACCCAGGACTTACCCCTTTACCTCTTGAACTGCCATGGGTGGGTGCCTGTGGTGGGTGGTACAACAAAATCGGGGTGCCAGCATTATCTGACACCTGAGCTGTTTTCCCTGTTTACAGCTGTCCCCTGGACTGACATGCGTGCAATGGCATGCAAGCATTGCGTGAAGAAGTGTGATGCTTCTGCGCCTGTACCCGAACAACCAGATGGCAACCGCTGCCACGCCACCTAGCCTCCAGTAGCTGGTGGCCAAGCAGCATTACGCATGGTCCCCCAGTGACACGTCAAGTCGTCCCGGTCAATCTGCTCCACAATAACTCGCACCGGACTATTAGCTCCTGCGTCAATTGGCTCCCTGCTCAATTCATTCCCAATCTGAGCCCCCGGCATTTATTTTATTAAATTTATACTGGTGGCAAATTGTCCGGGAATGATTTGTACAGGGAGCTGACTGATGCTAGAGCTAATAGTACAGCGTGAGTTGTCGTGGATTGACATGTAGCCTGTCCCCTCCCCATAGGAGGAGAGCCATCATAGGACGCTCAATCCTCCTTCCCCTGGCTGACCTCTGAGTGACCCCAGTTCATTTCTGAACCCAGGTTGCCGGCATGGCTGACGACAAGGCCCCCTGCCTCAGCCCACCGTGCCACTGAACTGACTATTTTTATACTGTTCTAAACCACATACTATACAAAAAAGTATATAGTCAATCATACACAACAAGGCCTATGTTTCCCTCTCGGGGTTGAGATGACACCCCTTGATGGAAACACAGACTTTATGTAAATGGCTGCCCGTACACTGTTCTGTTCACAGTATTTTATACTCTGCCCTTTTATCAGCCCGGAGGAATCGGTCACAAGGCATTTATTTAGTTTTGTTGACTGGGAAAAGAGGGCTAGGCAATTCTGCCTACTTGTGATACAGATGGAAACCAACTGAAATTGAGAAACTGAACTAGATTAAGCCGATGGTGGTATTTTCAGTCAATGGAGGAAATTTAGCCAGGACACTGGGAAAATGTCTATTTATTTTGAGAAGTGTTATGGGATCTTTAACATTCACCTGAACAACCAGATGAACAGGCAGATGGGACTTTTTAATTCTCTGTTAACTGGGTAAGCCCAGTTTTCAAGGGGTGACCAGAGAACTGGGGAGGTTAAGCAACTTGCTCAGAGTCTCACAGTATGCAAATGGAGGCCATGGGAATCAAACCCAGGTCTACTGGATGTATCAAGCTCATTTCACAGCTCACTGCTCTAACCCCCTTGGCTATAATGTCAGCCCCATAACCCACTAGAGTTTAACATCTCATCCAAAAGACGGCACCTCGGGAGAGCAGCACCCCCTCATGCTGCACTACAGTATCAGTATGGGGATTTTACCCCAAGTTCTTGATGTGCGGCCAAAACCTACAACCTTCCAATCTTCTGGCCTGAGAGGAGAGTGTGCAGCCTGCTGAGTCACTGGCACTAGCATGAAACTCTGCCTCCTCAATTACTATATGTGGAGATCTATGCACTCCAGGAATGCCTGTTTCAGCCTTTCGAATGAAATTTTATTTGGTTTATTTCTGCACCATCCATGCACCAACGCACTGCTTTTGGAATGAGGGGATATGATAGGTGGGGTAAGGGTGGGGTTGCATACAAAGCATTGACTGGTGTGATCCATTGCTATGGTCCTATGGATGGTCATTTTAGGGTCTTCTTTTGTCCCCATCCTGCAGCGGTGTCTGGGGAAAGTACACAGCTGTAAGACTGGTAAGAGAGAGGGAACAGCTACGGTAAGGCTGGGATAGAACTCACCACCTGCATGGCAGACCATGTATACCTCTTGTTTGTCACTCAAAATTCTGAACACTGACATTCAGAATGCATAAAAATGAGGTACACACTGACCGTAATATTGTGGGACACATTATCTCACACTGCACAAACTCAGAACAGTGGAAGCTATTGACGTAACAGCACTCCACCCCCACCACAGCGTTGACACTAGCTGGGAGCCCCAACAATGGCAGGGGTTGAAACTGGCACCAGCCCTCTAGCCAAAATGCCAGTAAATTCTGTATTGGCCTGGTAAGATTTTCCTTTAACTAGCCCTGAGGGATTGCACTGGAGAGAGTAACATTTCATTAAGTACACCAGCTGGACCAGTGGAAAACTCTCTGGGGCTAGTGGATTTTCCCAGTCACTAGCCTTGCTGGCTAGAGGCTGCTAAACTTGATTTCGACCACTGAATGGGGTGATATGCCCCATGACACCCTGCGTCAACTGAGAACAAGACTGGAAGTAGGACGTAACCTGTTGCTAGGAAGTTTTCAGTGAACCTCACAGTGTGATGCTGCCATACCACAATATAGCTGCTAGGATTATCAGAGGTTCTGGTTTAATAATGTATTTACTCCAATTAAATGGTGCCCTGTTCCTTTTCACCTTTTATCTTACAGAAAAGGGAGTATGTGAGGAGCAACACTTACCATTTTGGGTTGCATCAAGGGTCCTGGTTTGATGCAAAGTTCAATTTTGCTCAAAAACTGCACAGGATGTTTCTCAGGCAACTACTCAGCGAGCCCACTCATGATGGGGCAACACTGGACCGGGTGCTCACTAACAGGGACAGTGTTGCAGACATAAAAGTGGGAGGCCACCTGGTGACCAGTGATCACTGTGTAGTTTGGTTCAATGTAAGGATGGCATTGGAAGCTAACCACACAATGAGTGTTGTGGACTTCAGCAGGGCAGATTAAATTAAAAAAGAAAAGTGTGAATGCCTCCGAGATAGGAATGACCTGGGTGGTATGGAGGAACAGTAGGCTAAGCTAAAGGAAGGCACAGTGCAGGCAACAAACCTCTGCACAAAGGAAGTGAGCAAAAACGAGGGGGGGGGAAAAAAGAGACAGATATGGTTCTTCAAGGAGGTGGCTGAAAAGGTAAAGGCTAAAAGGGTAGCTTTCAGGAGGTATAAAGAGACGCAGTGGGAAAAGACAGGGAGGTGTATCAGGAGAAGCAAAAGGAGGCAGGCGAAAGCGGTGTGAAGAGCAAAGATGCAAACTGAGGAAAGAATAGCCCAAGGGTAGCTAAAGTGTACAAGCCATTTTTTTAGGTACCTAAGTGAAAAGAGGAAGACTAGGGGAGGGATTGTGAGGTTAAGAGGGACAGGTGGGGACTGTGCAAAGGAGGAATAGGAAAAAGATATCTGGAACAAATGATATTTGTTCAGTCTTTACAAAGAAGGAGGAAGTAGATGGGCCACATAAAAGCAACAGGGGCACTGGGGTGGGGTAGTCAAGTCCCTTAACAGAGGAGAGAGTCCTGAAGGGACTCAAAAATCTGAAAGTGGATAAAGCTATGGGGCCAGACGGGGTACACCCAAGGGTACTGAGGGCGCTCAGGGAGGTACTGGCTGCACCTCTGACAATCCTTTTTAACAACTCACTGGAAACAGGAGTGGTTCCAGAGGACTGGAGAAGGACAGACGTAGTCCCGCTTCACAAAAACAAAATCATGCACTTAGGCACAGAAACCCAGAGGCGGAATACAAAATGAGAGAAGAAATACTGATGGTCACCAACAGGAAAACAGACCTGGAAGTAATCAAATCTCATTACCTCAAGGGACAAGGCAGTGGGTAGGGTCAGTAGGATGCTGGGGTGCCTAGGGAGCGGTATCACCAGCAGAAGGAGGGCGGTGGTATTGCCACTGTATAGATTACCAAACCTGAAGTACTATATCCTGTTTTGGAGACCACATCTCCAGAAGGACATAGACAGAGTGGAGGCTTTCCAGAGGAGAACAACTAAAATGGTGCACAGTCTGTATCAGAAGTCCAAAGAGAGACTGAGGACCTCAATATGTTCACCCGGGTAGAGTGAAGGGACGAGGGGATATGATAAAGACCTATAAGTACCTCACAGGGTAAATAAGGTACTGGGGGGTATTTTTCAGAGGAAAAAATGCACAAGAACAAGGAGACATGCAATAAAGCTGAAAGGGTGTAAATTCAGGCTGGATGTGAGGAAGTAATTCTTCACTGTAAGAGTGGTAGATGCTTGGAACTGTCTTCCAATGGAAGTGGTAGGGATGAAAAAAGTGGTGGACTTCAAGCATGCATGGGATAGGCACAAAGGTATCTCACTGGGAAGCAAAAAGGGAGTAGCTGGAGATCAAGTAGGGTCTGCGATGACAGTATGGGCAGGGAAAAAATGGGCAGACTGGGTGGGCCAAGCAGTCCTTATCTGCTGTTAAAGTCTATGTTTCTATGTAAAAATGATATAGATACAAAAAAACAAAAGAAAAACAGGTTGATTTTTGTTTTTTGGTTGGCTTGCATTTTGTTTATTCAGCGCATTACACTCCTTCAACAGCACCTCTGCCCCCGCCCCCGACACTGGCGGTAATGCAGCCAGCGATGTGGGAAGTTCAGTCTGAACTGCAGACTGACCCTGCCCTGATGTGCAGCGCCGGCTGTGTAAACACAGGTCCATAGCGAGGTGGATGGAAAGGTGGTATAATGGAGGCGACCACAACATACCGCCCAAGGCAGATGGGTCTTCTGACAGCAATGGAAGACATGCACTAGTCAAGATGGATAAATAGAGGGTTAGCTGCACTAGTCCAGAGTAATTTGCACTATGCCCTGAACAAACAGAACAATATTAAAACCGATCCTTGGAGTCAGGTACTGCCCCAACTTGACTGGTGGCTGCACGGGCAGAGTCCTTTGCGGAACTGCCCTGTGGGTGTCCCTGCAGATGCTGTCCTTCTCCTTGTGGTTCTGATTCTTCTTGGTCGCTTGGACCCCATCGTTCATCTCCTGGGCTATACTGCCCCCGCATGTAGGGCATTTGCAGAGCTCCAGGAATAGCTGTTTGCAGCAAAGGAGGAGTTATCCTGGTTACATCACTGGGTGAGCTGGTACCCTCAGACACACCCAGAACCCCCAATCCCCCAGAACACCACTGGTCCGGGGGCTAGAAAGGTTGCGGAGGGGGAATGGGTGATGAGGCAGCCACACATAAGTCATCCAGGCTCACCATATCTGAAGATGAAACTGATTTGCTCCACTTGAGGAGGTGCGGGTACCGAACTCCTTCATTGGGGGCTCAGAGCCAGCCGGGAAGGGTGAAGCAGGGTGACTTGGTGGCAGCCAGTGGCACGATCAGGAGCAAGGAGTATGCTAATGGTGAGGGACTCTATGATCTAAGGGGGGAGCGCAAGGAGGAAAGAGAACAAAAGGGGAACCTAGCTAGGGAGGCTGTATTCTCCTCTCACGAGATTCTGCTTGACAAATCTCCTTCCCCTCCTCTCTACCCATATTCACTGGGGTTTTCTATGCATCTCCTAAAATCACTCCCTCCTTCATTGTTGACTCGCTCTCTGTCATCACCACTTATCCATTTCTGGTGAACTAATTCTCCTAGGGGACTTTAATATCAATTGGTTTCCCCTGCCTCTAAATCTCCCTCCCTCAGAACAGAGTCCCTAAATCGGTCAACTCTTCACTAAACCCACCGGCTCAATCCACTTTCTTTAAACCACAACCTGCTAAACTGGAGTCTCTCTTTCCACCCACACCACATCATTGCTTCAAGTATACTGCATAACGTTTTTAGTGATCACTGAATGACTTACAGAAAAGTCCAGGGTCCCCCATCCCCCCCTCCCAAGTATATCTGGTATCACTCTTTACAGTCACTAAACACAGATGCTCCACTAAGTGACCTGTGTGCAACAGACTGCTTACCCATGCTCACTGCCCCCGATACAGACATTGCCCTTTCCCTCTTCCATTTGATCTTTTTTGTTTTTAATCCAGCTATTTGACCCCCTTTCTACTTCCCACCAACTTGGCGACAGGGGCTGCATGGTGGAGCTGGCAGGCAGCTCTGGCCTCCCCCCAAAAGGGGTTCAGTCTAGGGACCTCCACTTCTCCCACACCTGACTCTTCCCAGAAATCCCCCACAGGTTGCCCCCCCCCCCGCAGGGCTGAGAGTGAAGGGCAACGTTCCCTCCTCCCAGAGACAAACTTCTAGACTCTGGGGGGCGCTCTAAGATCGTCATGGAGCCTGCCAGCTCCACTTTTACTCATTTTCTCCCTGCCTTTGTATCACGGCTGCTTTCGCTGCGTGTGGGCCTGTCTTGTAGCGACCCGTGGCACCTCCCTACTCTAGTCGCTCCCGACTGCACTACCTCTGGGCCTCCACCCGGGGGCAGCCTTGCAGTGGGCGTGGCTGAATCCCCACCCGGGAGGGGAGAGCTGCCCAACGACTGTTCAGTCCGTCTCCCCCCCCCCCGCTGATCCCTGCTGACCCAGGCTCGTTCCCGAACCCAGGTAGCCTGCGTGGCTCGAGGTGTAGCGTCCAGCATCTAAACCCTCAGTGCCACCGGGCTGGCTTCTTCCATTTGATCTTAACCTCTCTCTCTGGGACAAACATGTTCCTGTCCGGTAGGTCAGGATTAAGTCTTCCCCACCATCCCAGGATCGCCCCTGACCTCAACTATTTCTGCCGGACCCGGGATCAAGCCTGGGTTCAGTTTAAATTTTCCTGCTCTCTGTCTGACCTTCACGCATTCAAAGATCTTAGAAACTCAAGTACTAAGGTCATTCGAACTGCTAAATCCCTGTACTTCAAAGCCAACCTCCAGAGCGATCTCTGCTGCCCCATCACATTTTGGAAGGTGATCCACTCTCTGTTTGATCCCCCAAACCAATCTGCTCCTCTTGTCCTTACAGGAAATAGCACACCAATCTTGGACCCTTCCTCTGTTGCTACTCACCTCAATGTTTTTTTTTTTTAACCAGCTGTGCTCTCCCCTCACCTTCTAACAATTCATTTGCCACACTATTATCTCCACACTCCACTCAATCCTCCTTCTCTATGGAGTCTCATTTCCCTCCTGTATCTGTGCAAAAGCCCTGCTTGCCCTCCTCTCAGTCAAACCATCCAAATCTAGTCCTGATGGTCTGGACCTCAAACTCCTCCATCTTTCAGCTCCTGCCATCGACTCCCCTCACTTATCTCCTTAATGACTACTTCACCCTAAGTGCTGTCCCGCAGTCTTGGAAGCTGGCTAAATGTTCTCCACCTTCATAGAGGTGGTGATCCCTCCTCCCATGGAAAAGTACAGTTATGTAAGGACTTACCATAACAATATATCTTCAAGAGGAGCTCTTGCAGCAGGCAACACCATTAGGATTAAGCTGCCAGGTGCTACGACCACATGGAAAACTTCTAGCTAGCAGTCATTAGCAGGGGTCTGCCAATGGTATAAAAGGGTCGGTCCCCCAGCCCATCCTGCCAGAGACCCTGGCATGCACACAGAGTAGAGAACTGAGGAGGTTCCTCATAACCGAGGAAAGCAGATTAACTGATATGGAGAAGCAGCAAACCGGAGGAAGGTGGGAGGGTAATCAGTGCCTTCTGCAAGCACTCCTCTCGAAGATCTACTGTTACGGTAAGTTCTTACGTAACTGTACTATCTGACTTCGATGGGGCTCTTGCAGCAGGCAACACTGGTAGGACTAAGTCCCAAGCAGTGAAGGAACTGATCCGGTCAGCTGGGAGGAGGAAAGTATCAGCCATAGGGCACTCTAAGACAGTAAGCCCTGGAGGACTGCAAGGCCGAAGCTGGCTCTGCGCCTAGAGGCAATGTCCAGACTGTAATGCTTGATGAAGGTATGGACAGAGCTCAAAGTGGCAGCTGCGCAAATGTCAACAGCAGACACGTTCCTGAAGGAAGCAGCCATGCCTCTATTAGAATGGCCCTTAACAGGGCCTTGCAAGGGCTTGTCACACGTGCGATAGCAATAAACAATGCAATTAGCCAACCATTTAGATAAACACTGTTTAGAAACATGTACCCCCTGTCTCCTGGGGAAAAAAAGAAACAAACAAATGATCAGTCTGTCTAATAGGACGGGTGCGGTCCAGATAAAACCTAAGCACCCAGTGAACATCCAGAGTATGAAGTAAGGCCTCCCCTTAGCATACTCTGGAAAATAAACAGGCAGGTGGATGGATTTATTTAACGTGAATTCAGAGACCACCTTAGGCAAAAACTTACAATTGGTCTGCAAAGATACTCTGTTTTTGTGGAAAACTAAATAAGGCTCTTTACACATCAGAGCCTGAAGCTTGGAAATCCGCTGAGCAGAAGTAATGGCAACCAAAGACAACTCTTTCCATGACAGAAAGCAGCGCTCGCAGCTTGCAGCTGGCTCAAATGTAGGCAACCCCCTTGACGAGGTTGGAAGGGTTCAACTACCAGTCCAAGGTTTGCCGCACAGGGTTGGAGACTAAGACTAACTGTTCCAAATCGTCCGTGCATTGGTCCTACTGAACCTGGAGAGTCCATTGAGAGACCCTCATGTGCCGGCAGGCTAAAGGAATAGTGGTTATTGCCACCGCCATGTGCCCCAGTAGCCACAGGAAGGACCTGGCTGGTACTTGGCAAGATGCAGAGACCAGACGGGCCTGTGCTTGTAAGCATTCCACCCTGTCCTGCAGGAGGTAAACCTTGCCCTGAGCCAAATCTAAAATCACTCCAATGTACTGCAGGTGTTGGCTCATACGAACATACAAAATTGCCAGCAGATACAGGCCATTCAGTCTATCTAGTCTGCTCAAATGTGCAGCACGCTGCCTTGTTAAACTGCAGCTGCCTCCCCCCTTGCTCCCCCTTCTTAGTGCTCTCCCCCACCCACCATCTCCATGATTTTGACCCTCCCTTTGGCCCAACTGCACCCTCTCTTGAAGCTACCCACTGTCCACAGTACCACTACTTCCTCTGGCAGGGCATTCCAACCAGCCACCACCATCTCTACGAAACAGTGCCGCCTCATCTCTCTCCTGAACCTTCCTCCCTCCAATTTCAGGCTGTGTCATTGGCCAAAGGGAGGACTTGGGCAAGTTCAGGGTGATGCCCAGGATCCGGAACAAGTGGAAGGTGGCTTCCATGGTCCGGATCAGCTGGCAGCCAGTCATCCAGACATGAAAAGACATAATGGCCCTGCCTCCTGAGGGCCGCTACTATGGACAAGCACTTGGTAAAGACTCAGGGAGCTGAGGAAAGGCTGAATGGCAGAGCCCTGAACTGATAATGATGTCCCTGGAAGCAAAAGTGGAGAACCCTTGTGTGGGGCTGAAAGACTGGGATATGGAGATAAGCATTATGCATTGCCAGCGAACAAAGCCAGTCCCCTTGGTGAAGAAGGGGAAGTGGGCCGTGGAGGGTGACCATCCTGAAGCGCTTGTATTCTATAAACAGGTTCAGGTGACTGAGATCAAGGCTTGGTCTCAGGTCGACGGTCTTCTTTGGGGCCAGGAAGAAG
The DNA here is from genome assembly GCA_016271365.2 of Neoceratodus forsteri. NCBI lineage: Eukaryota > Metazoa > Chordata > Ceratodontiformes > Ceratodontidae > Neoceratodus > Neoceratodus forsteri. The sequence continues at coordinate 170,802,255 of CM057449.1, read as the reverse complement.
TGTGAACAGAATCCCTTCCTTCATTGGGTGGGAGGAACGAGTTCTATAGCCCGCTTACATAAAGCACCTGAAATTCTTCCCAAATGAGGGAAATGTGCACCCGAGGATAATGGGATTGCAAGGAACGGTTGTCTGGGGGATTTCCAGAAATTCCAGGGTGTGTCCTTTTCCCACCAGTTGGAGGACCCACTGGTCTGAGGTTACACTGCACCATCCTTCTAGGTATAGGGAAAAGCAACCCCCACCACCTCCCTCAACATGTCCACCTGGGTCGGGGGGTTGGGCAGGGACTCAGGCTGAGGAACCTGGGATAGGCAAAGAAGCGTTGGGGGGGGGGGTGCTCTAGGGGCCCTGGAGACTCAGGCTCTGTCCAGCTAAGAAGTGGCCTTGCATTTGAAGGCACCTCTGAACTGCTGACCCTTGGACTGCTGTCTGTTGGGCTGACAAAAGGACTTGCGTTTGGTTGGGTTTAGGTTGGGAATGATACATGGATTGTACCAACCTCAGTGCCTTGCCCGGTTCCTGCAGGCGGGAGATAATGTTTTAGGCATCCTCGTCAAATAGGACAGGACCCCAGAAAGGGGCGTCAAGGATTTGGGCTTGAATGTCCGGGGCAAAGCCAGACACCCGGAGCCAAGAATGATGGCGAATGCACACAACAGTGGCTGCCGCCCAGCCTGCAGCATCTGCTGAATCACAGGCAGCTCTGAGGACTTAAGTACCCACGTCTGAGCCAGACTTCAGGATCTGGACCAGCTAGGACTTGGTAGGGTCTTCAAGCAGAGCCTGCACTAACTCTAAAACTTTGTCCCACAGAGCATTTTGGTACTGAACCATGTGGGCTAGAAAGTTCAGGGTCTGAAGCACAGACCTTTCTGCCAAACTGATCCACCTGGCGAGGCTCCTTGTTTGGAGGGTGGGAACCAAGGAGCCTGGGCTTCTTAGTACGGTTTCGAGCAGCATACATGACTACCAAATCTGCTTCCAGATGCTACTCATAGAAATGGGGACATGATAAAGGCGGTCCACTTTCTTGGCTAAGGCCGGAGTAGAGGAGGGACGATTCCAGGTGGCCCTATTGACATCCTCGAATAAGCTGATGAGGAGGGACTACCATAGGAAGGGTTTCCTTCCGATGCAGGAAGGTAGCAAGATGCCGACGCTTGGGGTCTAGCTCCTCCGTGTCCCAATCCATCAGGGACTGAATGTGCCTCATAACATCCATGAAGGTGGGATCATCAGGAGGAGGAGATCTGGGAGTGTCCCTTGGTTCCTCTGGCTCTGATGGTAACCTGGAGTCCTCTGATTCATCCAAGGAGGAAGATGGTGAATCCCCTCCAGACAGCTCAGAATCTGGGACCGGCGTCAGTGAGTGATGGTCCTTAGGAGGACAGGTTCTGTTGTCCCCTGGAGACCAGGGACAGCTAGGGCCCACCCGGTCTGGGTTTGGTGGAGGGTCTTTGGTAGGTGGGGTGGGGAGTCCCCTCGGAAAGTCCTTACTCTTTATGAACTCCCACCATGCACAGAATAATGTGTTGCAATCCAGGGGAGGATTTTGGGGAGTCGGGGACGGGGACGGCTTATCCGGTGTTGGCCCCTGAGGCGCCGGGTACCCAGGCGTTGGCCCTTGAGGTGCTGGGTTACCTGGAGTCAGCCCTTGCGGTAAATGTTTGTCCGGTGTCAGTCTAAAAGGTGTTGGGAGACCAGATATCGGGTCCTCAGGCGTCAGCTGAGGGGTAGGAGACGATGGCTGGGGCATCATTGGGACTGGTGCCATGGGAGACCAGCATCAGCTGAACAGGAGAGGGTAGACGCTGGTCAGGTGAAACAGCCGGTGCAGGCCTTGAAGGAGAGGCTTGCACAGGGAAGCCAGTCCCCGATGAAGGCAGAGGTGTCGCTCTCATGAGGGAGGCTAACGCATGCTCCGGGTGTCGCTTGGAGGCATCAGTCTCAGAGCTTGAGGCTGATGTAGGCAACATCAAGACCGGGGAAGAACCGGTTGAGATACCTGGTGGAGGACCCGCTGGGACCAAGGGCCTGAACTTCAGGGGCTTGGAGGTTGGGGATGAAGTCCGAAGCCCTGAACAACCACCGCCCAAAATGGTAAAGAGGGTGGGAGGTTGAGACACTGGGAGCCCTGAAGGAGAGAGGGCTGCCGGTGGAGGAGGGGCGGACCTCCTGCGGGAGGAAGACCCAGCATCAGCCACCACCTTATGCGGTGACCTAGAGCGAGAAGCTGACCAGGGCCATTCCATATGCTTGTCCCGGTGCTTGTGCTTCCCAATGGACTTCTTTTTCAGTGAAGGGAAATAAATGGAGGCCCCAGAACATGGGGAAGAACAGGTACTTTTTCCTTGAAACTCCTTCTCCATAGCGGTTAATTTCTACTGCAGCAGGAAATTCTGGAGGTTTTTTTGATTGGCGTCTCCGTGTTGCCTGGTTGAAGTCCTGGCAATGCTGGCAGGCCTCGTTGTCATGGTCAGGGCCAAGCAAAGCAGGCAGGAAGAGTGGCCGTCTTTGGAGGGAAGTTGCATGCCATAAGCACACTTCGTCTGCCGGTCTGAAGATGCAGAAGGAGAAGAAGACATGCAAGGACCACGAAATCTTGAAAGGAGAATAGAATACTGTGAGAAAATAAGAAATTGCAGGTAAAACATGAAAAATGGTGGTCGATAGAAGCAGGCTTCCATGGAGGTCCGACTTGCATGGGTTGACGGCGGGAAAAGAACCGAGGATGGGCTGAGGGACTGCCCCTTTTATACTACTGGCGGACGTTGGTGTGCCGACGTTGGGGGCAGTCCCTCGCTAATGACTGCTAGAAAGAAGTTTTCCGTGTGGTCCTAGCGCCTGGCTGCTTAGTCCTAATGGTGTTGCCTGCTGCAAGAGCCCCCTCGCAGTAAGATCTACATTCCATCTCCCACCTCCCTGCTCTTGCAAAGCTGCAAAAGAAGTTGGTCAACTCACAATGTCCGACTTCCTCCACTCCTCCAACTTCTCTCCGTTCCGGTCTGGTTTTTGGAAACATCATTCTACCATCTCCTCCCTGATGTGTGTCACTGACTCTGTCCTCTCTGGGATGGATTAGGGGCACATTACGGCAGCCATTTTCATCATCTAGCCAAAGCATTTGATTTGGTGGCCCACCCACTTCTGCTGGACAAGTGGAGTTCTGCTGGCCTGTCAGACTCCACTGTTTGGTTTGCTCCTACCTTTCTGGCTGTCAGCAGTCAGTGTAGGATGGTGGGATTCTTTTCCCTCCACTCCCCATCCAAGTTGGGGTCTAACAGAGCTCCATCCTGGGTCCCATCCTCTCCTCCATTTTTCTGACTTACCTGTCCTCGGTCTGTGTCACCTCATATATTCACATGTATACAGACAACACTGTACTCACTTCAGGCCCATCAACCGAGGCTGCTGAAGTCACACTCCAGAAAGATTTCCACAATGTCCTGCATTGGTTTCAGGTCAACCAACTTCAGGTCAACACAATGAAAACAGTGTCCATGACCTTCGGCTACAACCAGAAACTGTCCAGACTTGCCTCCCTCCCTTCCTTCACCACTCTGGATGGTCCTCCCCTTGATGTGGTCCATTCCTTTAAGTACCTTGGGATATGGCTTGATAGCAGGCTCAACTTCTCTGCCCACGTTGATGCCATTCATGCTAAACTCAGCCCCAAACTTGGTGCCCTGTACTGTAATAAGGACTGCCTGTCCCTGCAGATCCACCGGGAACTAGTCATCAAAATGGTGCTTCCAATCTTCAACTACGCTGATGTGGTATACTGCACTGCTCCTTCCTTGCCAGCATGGACACTATCTGTAATGCCTTCTGTCACTTTGTCACAAATTCACCCCCTCGTACCTATCATTGCACATTCTATTCTTCCTTATCCATCCTCCCTCTTCCCTCCCCTCACCTGTATCACTGTAGTCCATTCATCGCTAAATACTGGTTTAAGGAACTGCCCTCGTTCTTATCCACTCTCACCTCTCCCATCTCTGCTGCCTCATACCCCCTTCGTTCCAGGGATCCGCACACTTTCTTCTTCTCCCACCCTTGCTCCTCTGCTGGGCAGTCAGCTTTCTCCTAACATCTACCCTCTGGAACCTCCTCCCTCCTACACTCCGTCTCTCCCCCTCCCCTAAGCATCAGCTTAAAGCTGGCCCAGTGGCACGGAGAGCTGAGGAGCTCAGCACCTTACCTCCTGCCACACTGGCGACCCAGGTTTGGGAATGGAACCAAGTCGTTTGGGGTCTGGCTGGGGGAGTCAGGATCAAGCGTCCCTAGGATGGCTCTCTTCCCTTGGGGGGGGGTGCAACCCATTGCTTGCCTGCCACCTGGAGATGTCCAGGTGGTAGCACAGTCTGGACACACATGCAGACAAGCCAATCATGGGCGTCTGAGGACATCTCTGTGGAGGCGAAGCTCATCGTATTCCATTGCAAGTGGGCGGCTTAAAGGGGAAAAACCATGGAGGGAAAAAACCCTCTTCCCACAGGATGACATCCGGACCTTCGGTGTGCCGGTGAGTGGGCACCCCGCTATAAATCCTGAAAGTGGGAGGATTCCAAGCAAGAAGGTAAATCTCAGGGAAGCTGGGTGACGGGGCTGAGGGGACCAGACAGAAGGGGGCTGGCCAGAGGTGACAGGGGATAAAATACTGATGAAAAAACAGCATCAGCTCAAACTCCTTCCACCTGCTAGTCCCCCTCCTGACCTGCCTTTCCCTCCTCCTTCCTCATTTCATCCACCTCCCTTTGGGACGGCTGGATGATTCCCATTTCTCTGCACTGTGATCTTCTACCAGTTGCTTGATTTTGTTTCAGAAAGTAGAGCACATTCTTACTCCTGATACCCATATCCCGAAAATTATGCACTTTTGCCAAACTGGACTACTGTTGTTTGCACCTTGTTTGTAACATCTATTGCTATTATATTTGTTTGTTGTCTCCTCTCCCCTGGGTCCCACCTGGAAGCGAGCCTTGGCTCAGCGTGCCCTTCCTGGTTACCAATTTTTTAAATAAAAACACAAACAAAATAAAAGACTACCCCCAAAATGGGGGCTAGTGGAGATGAGGCCAGAGGGTATGGGTTGATGGGGGATTGGGGGGAGACCTGGGAGGATAAGGAGCTGTATGCTAGAGATAGACTACATCTCACTTTGGAGGGGAGGGGAATCCTTAAGTTGAAAATAGAGGAGTTCATTGGTGAAAAGTGGGGTTTAAACTTGTGAAGGGGGGTGGGATGGGAGAAAAGGCAGTCAAGGGGATGCCGATAAAGGAGGGACTCTGTCTCCACCCCCCTGGGGACCAGGAGGATTGCAGGAAAAAGACCAACTGGCAAAGTGCAGACCAGGAGAAAACAGAATCCCAAGGGAACACGAGCAGGAAATGGAACTATAGGAAAGGGTGGAGGGTAGTCCTGCTAAATGCCAGGAGCTTGGGCAATAAAATGCCTGAGCTCCAGGCGATGTTAACTGAGGAGCAGTGGATGTGGCAGCGGTCACTGAGACTTGAGCCACTGCAAGACATGACTGGGACCTGAACCTGGAGGGTTACACTATGTTCAGGAAGGACAGGGGGGAGGAAGGGGGAGGAGGGGTAGCAATGATAGTCAAAAACTGCATTGGCATAGGGGGAGTAGAGGAGGCGGAGGGAACCGTGGAGGCGGTTTGGGTCACCTTGATAACAAGGGGGGGCAAGAGAGTAAAAATAGGAGTTGTGTATAGACCCCCTGCCCTGGCGGAGAAGCTGGAGGACAGTCTGGTGGCAGATGTTGGGAGACACTGCAGACTGGGCAGAGGAAAGGTGGTGGTGTTGGGGGACTTAAACATGCCAGGAACAGACTGGGAGACTATGACATCCTCTGTGACCAGGGAACAGAGGTTGTTGGATGTCTTTCAAGACGCGTTCCTAACTCAGCGGGTGAGGGAACCGACCAGGGAGGCGCGGGTACTGGATGTGGTCCTGGCAGACAGTGACCAGATTGGGGGCCTGGAGGTAAGGGACCCATTGGCAGGAGTGACCATGCCACGGTCTGGTTCTGCCTGGACCTAGGAGGGGTAGAAGGCTGCACAAGGCGATAACTGACTTCAGGGGTGGATTTTAAGGAAATGGGAAGGATCCTTAAGGAGCATTTGGATGGGATTGGGTCAGACATGGGCTGATAGTAGGTGGGAAATCATCAGGAGAGGGTGCAGGATGCTACCAGCACCTGTGCAAGAGTAAAGGCAATCTTGGTGGGGCCCAAAACCCTGTTGGTGGACCAGGAGGTCCAGGAGGTGGTCTTGAGGAAAAGCAGCCTATAAGAATTCAAGTGCTCAAGGAGTGAAAGGGATCGAGGGAGTATGGGCTGATGGCTGAAGGGCCACTAGAGTGGTGAGGGTGGCTAAGGCAAGGAAGGAGCAGAACCTGGCCAGGGAAATTAGGAGAGGAAAAGGGTTCTTTAGATACATTGGGGAAAGGCGAAGGGTGAAGGGCAGATTGAGCAGGATTAAATCAGGGAAGAGATGGGACAAGACCCAGAGGAGCAGGCTGAGGTACTAAATGAGTACTTCACCTCAGTTTTCACCAGGGAAAATGGGATGCTGCATCATACATGGGAGGAGACGAGATAATGAGGAGGGGGGCCCTCACCAATCGGCAGGTCTGGGAGAGGGGGCATCACTGGCAGGTGGGGAGAGGCCAAGCAGGAAGAAGAGGTACTGGAAGTGGAAATCACCAGAGAGGTGAGAAGCCCTCAGCTCCCTTAAGACGGAGAAAGCACTGGGGCCGGATAAATTACATCCTAGAGTGCTGAATGAACTTGCAGATGTCCTGGCGAAACCCCTGGCAGAGCTTTTCACCATCTCTCTGAGGACAGGGTGGGTGCCCAAGACTGGAAGGTGGGCGCATGTAGTGCCTATCCACAGGGGGGATCAAGGGAGGTGGCAGGGAACTACAGGCCTGTCAGCCTGACATCAGTGGTGGGCAAGGTGATGGAGGGCATTGTCAAGGAGGAGGCTGGGGACCTGGATAGAGTCAGGGTACCTGGATGATAGACAGCATGGATTCATCCGGAAATCGTGTCAGACAAACCTGGTGGAGTTCTATGACTGGGTGACAAGTGCCTTGGACCTGGGTAGACCAGTGGATGTCCTCTTTCTAGACTTCAGCAAGGCATTTGACTCTGTTCCTCACGTGGGCCTGTTGGATAAACTAGGAGAAATGGGGGTGGAAACCAGATGATCCGATGGATAGGAAATTGGCTCCAGGACCGGACAGAGGGTCTAGTTGAGTGGGATAGTCTTCCCCAAGGAGGTCGTTAGTGGGGTCCCACAGGGATCAGTCCTTGGGCCCCTTCTGTCCAGCCTACGTATCTGACATAAGGACAGGAATCAGGAGGAGATGAGTCTCTTTGCAGATGACTCGAAACTGGAGGGGTGGTGGATGGGGAGGAGGAGGGTGGCCCTGCAGGGGACCTGGAGGCTCTGGAAAAATGGTCTAGAAAGTGGAAGCTGAGGTTTAATGCAGGAAATGCAAGGTACTCCACCTGGCCAGAAACCCAGGCCAAGTGTACACCCTGGGGAAATACACAAGTCTCAATGGCTGAGAGGGACCTGGGGTGGTGGTGGATGTCAAGATGAACAACTCTGAGACTTGTAGGAGGCAGCAGCCAAGGCCAACAGGATGCTGGGATGCATCGCTGGGGGATCACCTCCAGAAGGAGGAAGTGATACTCCCTCTGTATAACTGCTTGGTGAGGCCGCACCTGGAGTACTGCATGCAGTTTGGGAGGCCGCACTTAAAGAGGGACATTAACCTCCTGGAGAGGGTCCAGAGGAGGGCAACCAAAATGATTTGGGGCTTGGGGACAGGACCTATGAGGAGAGGCTCAAGAGCTAAATATGTACACTCTGGAAGAGAGAAGGGACGGGGGACATGATAGAGGTCTTCAGGTACATGAAGAGGGTAAATAGGGAGGAACAGTGAGGGTGCTTGAAGGAAGGAGGAGGGGGCCACTAGAGGGCATGGGTGGAAGCTGGAGGGAAGATTCAGGGAGAAAGGAGGAGGTGCTACTTCACTGAGAGGGTGGTAGAGCCATGGAATGCACTACCTAGGGGCTGGTGGAGGCAGAGACAGTGGAGGGTTCAAGAGGGGGTGGGACAGGTACAGGGGAAGGGTTCAGGAAGCAAAATCCAATGCAGCAAGAATATCCGGAACTGGGAAGGGAGAAGCCAGAGAAGGCGAGGGGGACAGCAAGGTCAGCACCCAGGGTGGGGGGCTGACCAAACGAGCAGACACGAAAGACCATTAGGCCTATTCTGCTGGCACTTTAGTATGTTAGTATGTTAGTATCTGGACAGGGATCCATAATAAAGTGAGAAAAGGGGTCAGGGGGCACATGGAACAAGCATGGGGCAGGAAATTAAGGGAGGAAGGTAAGGACAAAGGGAGAGGTGCCAACAAGAAGGGGAGGGGTACAGGCACATGCTGGAAGGAAGTCTGCCTAAATAAATGCCAGGAGCCTGGGAAACAAAATGAGTGCGCTCCAGGCGATGGTGGTAGATGTGGGAATAGACCTCACAGCGTGCAGACAAATATGGGCCACCAGGGAAAATGACTGGGAATTAGCAATTCCAAGATACACCATGTATAGACTGAAGCAGAGAGCGCCGTGCAGCCAAACAAACTAAGGTTGTTCCACATTTAATTCCCCTCTCCGAAGCAGGGAGGGCCGTGCAGTCAAACTGAGGTAGTGATCTCCCTCCTGCTTCAAGTTGGCAGAGTGATACTGATTGTTTTACTTCTGTTAGTGCTACAGACTAGTTTTTTAAGCACGATTGCAAAGTTACTCTAAGAGCATTATCTGCTAGCCTATACTTAGAGCTCCATTTAGCCTTGTATACCCTGGAGACTGTAACTGTCAATATTTTAAGTGCCTTACTTACTGTGTGGAAGCTCTACTAATTTTAGCCAGGTCCTAACGTGTTTTGTTGGATTTTGCTCCATTTCTCTCTGCTCTAACTTTCTTGCTAGCTAGCTGTTCCATGCATGCACAGTCTCGGCCCCCGTTTGTATTCCCTCCTGACTCTGTCGCTTGTGTGATCCGATTTCACTACTAATTCCGTTTGTTTTATTCCACTTCTAAGCTGCTCCACATTTATTTCCCCTCTCTGAAGCAGGGAGCACCGTGCAATCAAACTAAGGTAGTGATCTCCCTCCTGCTTCCAGTCGGCAGAGTGACACTGTGGTAGCCTATTGCCACTTGCATGGCGACTGCCCCCCCAGGGCAGTGCTTTCCTTTATTTGCTGGGGTTGGTCACGTAACAGGTTAGGTGACGCCACAGTCTCTAACCCAACACCCCACTTTTCCATTTGCAGACTATCTCCCTTGACCACTAGGAGTCGCTACAGCACCCAGCAATCCCTCTCTCACCTCCTTCCTCTCTACCTGTTGTAGCTACTCTATACCCAAAACTTGTTCCTACTCACAGGTACTTCCCACTACCTTTTCTCTATTTTCCCCACTGTATTAGCCAATATTATACAATGTGGTAAATCGAATGAGCCAAATCCTGCAACCTGATAAGTTGGCTGGTACCTTTCCTAGTGTGGTAAATCCTCCAGTGTACCCACTGGAAAAAGTGCCAGCCAACCTTATATCGTGCCAATCCGGTCGCTTCCACTTCAAACGAAACTGCTGCGATTTGTCCTGTCGCCGTTTCGCTAAAACACTGTGGTAAATTTTTTTACAAAATGACATCCTCTTTCGAAGTGTAGGGACCTCAATGAGTTAGAAAATAGTTAAACATTAAAGAAACAACATTTGCCATTGTATAATATAAATTTATCCCTTCAGGGTGTGGGTATACTGGAGGACTTAACACGACTGGTGTGGTTCAGTCACTTGGCTGCGCCTCATGACTGAACCACACCAGCCGTGGTAAATCCTTCAGTATACCCACACCCTGGAGGGATAAATTGCTTAAGTAACCACCAGGTATCGAACCCCTGACCCTTTACACCAGAGACGGTGACCCTACCACTGCTCTATCCTGGCAGAGACACTATTCAATACACTTTTGTTACACTTAAGTTTAGGGACCCCCCCACCTCAGTACCATACCCTGCCCACTGTCCCACCCCCCCCCAAGGGAAGGACACAACTGTATGGTATTGTCTGCCTGCTGCAACTTGAATCTCTCTGCCCAAACCCATCTCATAGCAGAAAATGTGTGCCCATCACATAATATTACACCTTTACATCCTGCTGACAACGCTATCCTTAAAAGGCACTGGCATAGCCCGGCAAAACAAAATACACACCATGGCTCAGCTTAACAACCAAAATACCTCGGTAATATACGGGAACACTATATTAAGGGGATACAGGATGGGCATGAGTGTGATATGGAAAATATTTTCACTCCTTTAGAGTGACCTCTGGATATTCACGAGTGGCCACATCACCAATGGATTCATATGTGTGATGCTTGCAAGAAGACTGCCGACAAACACATGGACTTGCGAACTTGAGGTGAGTCAGTTCACCTCGCATCCATATATTAAAAAAAAAGTAACAGATGCCTTACTGTGCATGACAAGACAACACCAGGCAAGGTGCCCTCAAAATTGCACCCATCAATATTTGTAGCCTGCTAGTCAAATTTGGGTTATGCAACACAGACCAGATGTTCTCTCCATTGTGGAAACTTGGCTTATGACAAAAATCCCAGACTCGGAAAACACCATCAATGGGTATACCCTTTTTACGATGGGACAGGCTCAGCAAAAGGGGTGGGGGTTGTGCTATTTATCTGTAGGACAACCTACAAGGTCATGCTATTCCCTATCCATGCACTGGAAATAATGTCCAAGCGCTGGCAGTCAAGGTCTTGCTAACTGCCCACAACAAGGTTCTCCCTGTAGTGTCAATTTATATCCCCCCTAAAGATCAGGTTAATGGCTTCAATGGGGTCTTGGACTACCTAAGCAATCTTTGCAACAACTCTGAAGTACTAATGGTTAGTGACTTTAATATAAACTGGCTGTCCCCGGATCGGCCCCATATAAAGATGCTATCTCCTCCATCAGTGTAGCTCAGATGGTGGACTCCCCTACTAGAATCAGCTATTGGACTGGCACTAGTACACTACTGGACTGGCTACTTGCCAATCATCCTGAAAGAATCTCAAACATCATGGTCCTCCCCGACTCAATTAGTGACCACTCCCCCATCCTGTGTCACTGGTCCAACAAAATAGCTACACCCCATACTAAAACTATAACTGGCAGAGTATTAAAAAAAGGGTATCTTGAACAATTAAAATCCCACCTCAGGCAACAAGATTGGTCCCCCATTAACACCTCAGATGATGCTGACCAAGCCCTAGACCATTTCATCAAGGTGTCCAATGTGGCATGTGATATATACGCCCCTCTGAAGAAACGCAAGAGCAAGGGCATTTGTAATTTATGAATCACGCTGCCCCTTTTCAAACTTATGGGTAACAGGAATAAACTATGGCACCGGGCATGTGCCTCCGGCAAGCAGGTCGACCTATAGCAATATAAGCAAGCCAGGAATGTCTGTACACATGCTAGTCGCACAGCCAAAAGTTATCACTTTAAAGATGAGCTTGCCAACTCCTGGGGGGGGATGGGAGAAAATTTTGGGGCAATGTAAACAAACTCATGGGGAAAACCAACAACGCCCCACCATCCGTGTTGGATATCTATGGTGTTATTACCCAAGATCCTAAAGTGATTGCTGATTCATTCAACATGGCTTTCACCGACATCAGCAGTGTACTCCCCCAGACTACTTCAAGGCAGCAGATAGCAAAAACAATAATGGTAGAGAAGAAAACCAACCCCCGAGTCCCCCCCCTTCTACTGTAAAGTCATCTCCAGAAGGGAAGACAAAAAATACCTGCTATGGTCCCTAGGAAAATCTAGGTCTAGTGGAGACTCACTTGACCTTAAACTCAATCACCCTTACCCTTGATGTTATGGTTGCCCTGCTGATACAAATCTTGAATTTGTTGCTACGTCTTGCCACATTCCCGAAGAGATGAAAAAATGCTGTAGTTACACCTGTCCAAGAAGGCGGGGACAGAACCATGCACACTAACTACCGCCCCATCTCCATTCTTCCCCCTCTCTCCAAGGCACTGGAGCATATTGCGTCAGACCAACTAGTAGAATATCTTGATAAATATCAGATTCAATGTCCCCAACAGCACGGGTTTCGAAAATCATGCAAAACCACCACGGCACTTGTTGAATTCACTAGCTATATACATAATGCTCTTGACCGTGGTCAGATGGTGGGGGTGGCCTTTATTGACCTCACCAAGGCCTTTGATACGGCTAACCATGCACTTCTGTTGGTCCAACTATCCATCATTGGATTCTCCAATGGCACTGTGAGTTCATTCAGAAGCTACCTTGCGAACAGATTGCACCAGGTAAAGATAAATGGTGTACTTTGGGATAGACAAGAAGTACGCACTGGTGTCTCACAAGGTTCAATTTTGGGTCCCCTACTTTTCAGCATATTCCTCAACCGACTCCCCCTAGCGTGTCCAGACAGAATTCTACTTTATGCGGATGAAGCTGTGATATACACCTGCAACACGGACCCACTACCCATGGTAAAACAACTTCAGCTGAATTTCACTAGCATTGAGAATTGGTTCTTGAAGCAAAGCTGCTCATGAACTACAAAAAAAACAAGTAATGACATTAGCCAACCCCCACAACAAACACAGAGCATTCCAGCTCACAATTCTAAATAGCCTTAACACCCCCTTGGACCTGGTCCACACTTTCAAGTACCTAGGGGTTACCCTAGACAGTACCCTCTCCTATGCAAACCATGTTGAACAGATCGCCAAGGACGTCAATACAAGAATAGGTCTCCTATACAGACATAAATACTGTTTGACCACTGAGGCACTTCGGATTGCAGTGGACAACTCAGTTATCCCCATAATAGACTATGGTCTGGTAGTCTATGGAGCTGCGGCAGATACCACCCTTAAAAGGGTCTCAACAGCCTTAACCCTTAGGCTGCTGACAGAATTAGAACGTATAGGAGTTCTGGACAGATATATCTGTCTGCTGCACAGCAAGGGTTAAACAAAGCCTGCAGATTAGTCGCAGGAACAGGAGCCCATCGGCTCATGCATAGCTGTGATCTCTATGTGCTGACTGGCTGACTTCACCTGAAGGGCAGGTTGAAGTATCAGACTTGCCTGCTGACTGAAAAAACATCCCTGGGCCTTACTCCCCAGAGTGTCAAGAGCTTACTATGTCACACGTCCAACCCTCATCATACCAGAGGTACTGACAAGACAGTTGCTCAAGGTCTCCTTCTGCTGTACCTTACAGGGACAAAGGTCATTTGCATATTGTGCCCCCTCTGGCTCAACTCAATTTGCTGTGACTTTTTGACCGAATCAAAGATTGGACCCTTCAAACGCAAGTTACGTGAACACCTCTTGGCACTTTGTGGCTTTGATTACCCCACCTAACATGTGTTTGAAGTTCTGCCCTAAAGTCCCAGCGTTGCACCTGGTTTCTATGTCCGTCACAGCACTTAGCAGCAAGCCTGCCTGTCCCTTATCTCTTTCTACTAAATCCACCAACTTACCCACCCTGTCTTACCCCCCCCTCAACTTCCCCAATTTTACCTTCACCCTCTTACCCTTCTCAGCCCTCCCTCTCCTCTTAACCCTCCTCTAACCCCCCTCTCCCTGTGGTACTGCCTCTGGACAAGGCCTACCCCTCTCACCCCACACCACCTCCCCAAACTCTCTAATCTACCCTGACCCTCTTACCTCTCTCGGCCCTATCCTGCCTTCTCCTCTTCACCCTCCCACTCTCTCTATGGTATTGCCTCTGAACAAGGCCCGCTGAGCTGATTCTCTGTCTTGTTAATCCTACAACCATACTGTGATTTAATCGTAGAGCCTGTGATTGTTAGACCTTGTGCACTAAAGGTGAATGCTGTGTAACCCTGTTCCACTCCTAACTTGATACTCAATGTACTGATTTTGTCATTTTACTGGTGTGTTTAGTTATTCTTATATGTATGTACTGTTCTTAGTTGATGCAGAAACTTTGTAAAAGAGCCCTTAGCTCAAAGGTATTTGTAATCCTAGTACTCAATAAATAAAAAAAAAAATAGACAAGCTATGGGTATGGGAAAAGGGGTGGGGTAGCCCTTTATGTCAAGGAAACCATAGAGGCGGATGAGAAGGGGTCCACTGTGGGAAGGAAGGGGAAGACAGAGTCACTGTGGGTATCACACTGGCTTAGAAGCTGTGCATGGTGGTGGCCAACAGACTGCCAGAACAGGGGGATCAGGGAGATGGGAACTAGGGACAGAGATTCAGAAGGGGCAGCAATCGGGGAGGTAGTGGTGGTGGGAGGATCTTATTCTACCAGACATAAACTGAGACATTTCAGCAGCTAAGAGCGTAGGAGTCAGGCCCTGCTAAATACTCCATGTTGCAGGACTGCCTGCTGGTGCGGCTAGTCAGAGAACCCACAAGGCAAACTGCCATTCCCGACCTGGTGCTCACCAACTCAGAAATGGTAGGCGAGGTGAGGACTAGGGAGCCTCTGGGGTCCAGTGACCACCACCATATGTTTAGAACTAGCCCTTAATGGTACCAGTATATCTTCATCAAAGGCTGTGGTACTGGATTTCAGAAAAGCAGTCTTTAAATGGGATGGGAAAACTAGTAAAGGGTAAGCTGAGGGGCGTGGACAAAATCAGGGGAGTGGAAGAGAGGTAGGTAGCAATTAAAGGGACCATTCTAGAGGCAACTAAGTCATGCCTGAGAATGGTTACCAAGAGTAACAGACATAAGAGACCAATCTGGTTCTCAAAGGAGGTCTGGGAGGCAGTAATGGCTCAAAAAAGGGCTTTCAATAGATACAAAGAGCTTCCGGGAGATGAGGAATGGAGTGAATATGTTAAGGATGAGGCAGGTCAAGAATCAGTTGGGGACACAAAATCAGACATGGAAGGGGGAAACAGTTATTTAGATACATTACGGGAAAAAAGGAAAATGAGGGGTAGTTATTTATCTTACAGTGGTGGGGGGCAGGAAGAAGGCAGATGTTCAGAACAATTACTTCCGCTCTGTGTTTACAGTGAAGGATAGCAGGGACTTGCCTGAACGCAGCATAAAAGCTGCTGCAAGAGGGATCACAGAAATGGGGCAGGTGGTGTTTACGTGAGAAAGGGTCAAAAAAGGGCTGACACAGCCCTGAAAATAATGTTTCAGGGCCTGATGGAATGCACCAAGGGTGCTCAGGGAACTGGCATTGGAAATGGCCGAACCCTGGCAGGACTATACAATAGCTTTCAAAACAAAAAAGGTTGCTCTCGGCAGGGAGGTGCCGCCGGTACCATAAGAATCAGTCAGATAAATTATAGGGCACTTACTCTCACTCGGACAAGAATAACTCCTTCAGGATGGAATGGATGACTTTATCAGGGCTTTCATTCAAGGGTGCAAAAAGTGCAGGCCAGGCAATGCCCAGTGTTTCATTACATTTTGGCAAGGCAGACAAGGCTCCAGGGCTGGATGGGATGCACCCGAGGGTGCTCAGCGAACCGGCACTGGATCTGGCTGAACCCGTCGGGGCTATTCAACGGCTCAGGCGTGGTTTCAAAGATTGGAAGGTAGTGGACATAGTCCTGCTCCACATGTGAGGAAACAAAGAGCAACTGGGAAACCACAGACCTGTTAGTCTTACCTCCATAGCCAGTAATCTAATGAAGCATGGCAGCTGTCCACATGAAACGTAAGATTTTCTGACATTACTCTTTATCATATATTTTTTACCAGGTGATGTATTGAGCACTACAGCATTTCTGCAAATAAAGCTCTTTTATATTGCAGTCCTTGGTTTGGGAGCGGTTACTTTTGCATGTTTTTTCTAGTAGCTTGTATAGCACCAAACCGGTTCCCGGTGTGGCTGTTTTTTGTTTACAGTAATCTAATGGAGACACTAGTCAAAGAGGATCTTTGGACCCCCACCAGCTGCACTGCATGCTCCCTGATCCTGGTGCTCATCCTCATTTGAAAGAGACTCCCCTCCTGCACCCTGTTCACCCCTCTGAGGCACCTGTAGGTTCTGGGGGCCAGTGACCAGTGACCATCACATGGTATGGTTCAATTTGGCCACTAGAACTAAATCATCCCATTCCAAGGCAAAAATATGGGACTTCAGAGAAGCTGACTTTGATAAGATGGCCAACAGAGTTAAGCTAGCCCTGGCAAAAAGAAATACAGGTGAGGGGGTACAGGCAAAGTGGGCAAGCATTAAGGATGCAATACTTGATGCAACATAGCATTGTGTTAGAGAGAAAAGGAAGTGCACAAGAAGAAGGAAACCACTTTGGTTCTCAAAAACAGTAGCAGAAAAGGTCAGAACCAAAAGGCTGGCCTTCAGGAAATATAAGGGAACGCAGCAGGATGAAGATAGGGAGGCATACCAAACTTCCCTAAGGGAAGCAGGGAAGGGGGTAAGGCAGGCAAAGGTCCAAACCGAGGAAACACTAGCACAAATAGTAAATGAAGGTGACAAGACTTTCTATAAATACATTAGTGAAAGGAGAAAGTCCAGAGGGGGTAGTGCCAAGATCAAAGGGATAAGAGGGCACGTAAAGAGGACCATGTAAAGCATCTATCCTAACTAGATACTTCTGCTCAGTATTTACTGAAGAGAAGGTAGGGCAGGGCCCACAGCTCAGCACAATGGACACGGGGGGGGGAGGTGTGTACTAGCCCCTTCACAAAAGAAAGGGTCCTACAAGAGCACGATAAGCTCAGGGTGGACAAGGCAATGGGACCTGATGGCATGCATCCCAGGGTACTAAAAGAGCTAAGGGTGGAACTAGCAGAGCCATTATCAGAACTGTTTACTGAGTCTCTGAGCATAGGAGAGGTCCCAGAAGACTGGAGAAGGGCTCATGTGATACCGCTCCACAAGAGAGGAGGCAGGGAACTACAGACCAGTCAGTCTTACCTCAGTAGTGGGCAAGATTATGGAGGCACTCCTTAAGGAAAGGATAGTGCAACACCTGGAATCCACAGGAGCACAGGATCCAAGACAGCATGGGTTTACAAAAGGAAGGTCCTGTCAAACTAGTCTCATAGATTTCTTTGTCTGGGTAACCAGAGTGGTGGACCAAGGGGGAGCAGTTGATGTCGCCTACCTTGACTTCAGCAAAGCTTTAGCTACCGTTCCACATAGAAGATTGATTAATAAGCTGGGTAGGCTTGGGGTGGGTCAGAAGTTGGTCAACTGGGTGGCAAACTGGTTGACGGGCAGAAAACAGAGAGTGGTGGTAAATGGTATGCAGTCAGAAGAGATGCAAGTCGCAAGTAGGGTACCTCAGGGATCAGTCCTGGGGTCAGTCCTCTTCAATATCTTCATCACTGACATTATAGATGGACTGGAGGGTAAGGTTTGTCTGTTTGCAGATGACACCAAGAATTGCAACAGAGTAGATGATCCAGATGGGGTGAGCAGAATGAGAAGAGATCTGGATAAACTAGCTAAATGGTGGAAGAGTGGCAACTGAGATTTAACTCAAAGAAGTGCAAGATCATGCACATAGGGAAGAGAAACCCTGAAGCCACCTATAGGCTGGGAGGAGATTTGCTGGCAGTCATAAAGGAAGAAAGAAACTTAGGCATCATCATCACCGACTACCTGAAATCATCCAAGCAGACCACTAAAGCAGTAGGTAAGGCTAGGGGGATGTTGGGGTGTATTAGTAGGGGTATCACAAGTCGGAAGAGGGAGGTAATAATACCGCTTTACAAGACACTGGTTAGGCCCCATCTGGAGTACTGCGTGCAGTGCTGGAGGCCACACCTTCACAAGGACATTAACCAAATTAAGGCAGTCCAGAGAAGGGCAACCAAAATGGTGCAGGGACTGCATCAGAAAACATATGAGGACAGATTAACGGAGCTCAATATGTATACCCTAGAGCAAAGGAAGAAGAGAGGCGATATGATCGAAACATTCAAACACCTTAACGGCATTAATAAGGTGAAAGAGTCTAACATGTTTCAATATAAGAAAAACAGCAGGACAAGAGGACACAGAATGAGATTAGAGGGAGGACAATTAAGTGGTAATGTGAGGAAGTTCTTTTTCACAGAAAGGGCGATGGATGCATGGACCGGCCTACCTCAGGAAGTGGTGATTATGAATACAGCGCAGGGCTTCAAACATGCATGGGATAGGCATAAGGGAGCAATACAGATGAGTATGAATAGATAGGCCATTGACAGAGTAAAGACCTATGGCACATTTATAAGGTACAAAAAGAAAGGGGCAGACTGGATGGGCCTTGCGGTCCTTATCTGTCATCAACCTCTATGTTTCTATCATGTCCCCTCTCGCTTTCCACTCTTCCAGGGTGTACAAGTTCAGTTTCCTCAGTCTCCCCTGGTAGGGCTTTTGGTGCAACTCCTGCAGCATTTTAGTTGTCCTCCTCTGGGTTGCTTTCACCCCGTCTATGTTCATTCTGAGGTTCGTCCCCCAAAACTGGACACGGTACTCCAGGTTGAGTCTCAGCAGCTAGTGATACAGAGGCAACACCATTTCCCTTCCCCTGCTGGAGATACCCCTCCCTATGCAGCCCAGCATCCTACTAGCTGTACTCACTGCTTTGTCACAGTGCCCTGCCACTTTCAGGCTGCCAGTTAAGATAATCCCAAGGTCCCTTCCTTCCTGTTTAGAGACTGCCAGTCCACCCCCCCCCAAATCCTATACTCTGCATCTGGGTTCCTATGCCCTAGGTGTAGGATTTTGCCCGTTTTGCCATTGAACCCCAAATGCCATGCTCTTGGACCACTCCTCGAGTTTCCTCAGTTCCCTGCACAGTCTCTCCACCGCCCTCCTGAGTGTCAGCCCTAGTGCAGATTTTGGAATTGTGTGCAAAAAAGCAGTCCAGAGTAGGATAACTAAGATGGTGCAGAGGCTGCACCAAAAGCCCTGTGAAGAGAGATGGAGGGATCTCAACATGTACACCCTAGAAGGGAGGAGAGCGAGATGGGATATGACAGAGACCTAAAAGTACCTCATGGAGGTGAATACTGTGCAGAAGGGGAGGTCACTTTCAAATGATCACAAAGCATGCAATTAAGCTGGAGGGGAGGTTAAGGGGGATGTAATGGAGTACTACTTCACTGAAAGGGTGGTACTAGAACAAACTGCAAGTGGAAGTGGTGGAGATGAAAAAACTGGGGGGCTTCAAGCATGCATAGGACAGACAGAAGGGGATACTCGTAAATAGGCAGGGTAGAGGGAAGGACACCAGAGACCAGTTAGGACTAGGCAGGGGACATCTAGGCAGACTGGATGAGCCAAACAGCCCTTTTCTGCCAACAAATTATATGTTTCTATGTGTCCGTGAGGTCC
The DNA here is from genome assembly GCA_016271365.2 of Neoceratodus forsteri. Classification (NCBI taxonomy): domain Eukaryota; kingdom Metazoa; phylum Chordata; order Ceratodontiformes; family Ceratodontidae; genus Neoceratodus; species Neoceratodus forsteri. The sequence continues at coordinate 170,782,807 of CM057449.1, read as the reverse complement.
GGTTTTGCTAAATCTTTTAAGCACATCCATCCTTGTACTGCAGCAAAGATGATAGGGTGACATTCCACTTTCCTAGACATAAATTAAGTGTAGGTATATCCCAGAATCATCAGTACCTGTGAGTTCAGACTCAGTACGGGTCTACTGAAGAAAGACCCTGGTTTTAGGCGCTCACCAGTGGAGGTGGGTTTGGGCCAGTGAAGGCGAAGTGACAGCCTTGAACCCAGGAAACCCCCACCCCCTTTCCTCCAATGGGCCCTCAATTTAGCCCAGCTATAATGGGCTTGCTTCGTCTCTCACAAGAAAGTCCCCATCACTGCATCTATTTTGTCAAACCAAGTTTCAGGAATGGAAATGGGCAAGTCATGGAGGCACTAAAGGAGTCTGAGGGCAGCCACCATATGAACTGCCTCAATTTCACCTGCCACTGATAGCTCAAGTCCTTTCTGCCCTAATCTTCCACAGGAAGGAAGGAAGACAGATTAAGTGTCCAGAGATTAGAGATTTTGTTAACAAACTTAATACCCAGGTAGGTTAAAGTCGGACCATTTTAATCCATGAGAAGTGAAAGGCAGTGAGAGTTGAGGTACAGGATTTCTGTTTTGCTCCAACTGACTTTCGATCATGAGACAGAGGAAAAGTGACAAAGTACCCGTAACAAGTGCGGTACACTGTGAGTGGGATGAATACAGTGGTCCTTCTTTAAAAAGAACACTTCTGGAGCCAACCAATTTGTTCACCATAGCTAGTTTCACTACAATGAGGTGTTAAATCTGCCTAATCAGACAACAATGGGAGCCATCTTGTGTGTTCACCGTAACATAAATACCTTAAAGAGGTGTTAACTAAAGCGAAGGACCACTGTAATAAGAACAGGTGATCAGTGTATAACAGAGTGCAATACTCCAAGTTCACCACTTTCATACCTGGAATGTCTTGATGGGAGCAAACTGAAATCGCTAAGGGCTCAGAGGCAATAAGAAAGAAGAGGGGACAGGAGGAAGCCTTGCCTGATGCCCTTTAGGAGAGGGAAGGGGGACCAAATTACCTTGTCACCCCAGGGAAGGGGAAGACTCACAGCGTGGCCCTCCTCCCCCAGTTATGTGCCATTTGGCTTCTCTCATAATGGATGCTGTGTAAAGCCACAAGCCCCACCAGGGTGTGGGTTGTTGGGAGATACCCAGCTGTCCAGGGCGTAATGAGGCCCAATCCCACAGGCGGAGGGATTTACTGCCCTGGAAGGGCAGGCATCTCCAACAAGGCACACCCTGAAGAGTCTTACTGCAATTAGAAAACAGGCTGTATTTGCCCAACACAACTCATTTTCTAATTGTGATACAATGCAAGCAGTAATGAGCAGAGCAAAAGGAGTTCAGTGCCAGCACAAACTGCAGCACAAAAGTGCAAGACTCATATTGGCTTTTTTTTTTTTTATTTTTTTTAAGTGGTGTTAAGTGGTGAAACAAAACCCAGGGAAGAGTACACAATGGGGTAGTAACAACAACAAAAATGGAAAGGGACCTGGGGGTAATCATATAAGATGACCTTAAGGTTGGCAAGCAATGGAGAAGGCAGTAGGGAGGCTGGGGATACTGGGATGTATAGGAGAGGCATCACCAGCAGAAAACAGGAAGTTGTTATCCCTCTGTACAGACAGTTGGTGAGACCCCATCTGGAGTACTCGTCCAGTTCTGGAGACCCCATCTCCGCAAGGACATAGACAGGATGGAGGCAGTCCAGAGGAGGGCAACTAAAATGGTGCAGGGTCTGCAAGAGAAGCCATATGAGGAGAGACTAAAGGAGCTTAATATGTATACTCTTGAGGAAAGGAGGGAGAGAGGGGGCATGATAGAAACGTTTAAGTACCACAATGGAATCAACAAAGTCCAAGAAGGTAGCATCTTTCAGAAAAAGAGATGTGCAAGAATAAGGGGACACAAGTTGAAGATAGAGGGGGAAAGGCTCAGGGGCAATGTGAGGAAGTAGTTTTTCACAGAGATGGTGGTGGATGCATGGAACAGCCTTCCTGAGGAGGTTGTGGGGTCTAAAACTGTGACGAGAATTCAAGAATGCATGGGACAGACATAAAGCAATTCTTGTGGGGGGTAGGTGAAATAGGCTGTTGGTTAACTAGGATCTGCAGCTTATCCTGTAGGTACGGAAATGGGCAGACTAGGTGGGCCAAGCAGTCCTTATCTGTCGTCAAAGTCTGTTTCTATGTTAAACATAAAAACACAGAAAAATGATAGCAGAAGGAGACCGTGAGTCCATCATGTTTACCCGAATGTTCTCAGGACCTCATGTAGGTCTTGGAGCCTAACACCCCTCCTGTGTCCTATCCTTCCAGGGTCCTGCCATGAGCCCTTGAGCCCTTGCTCTATCCCACCCCTGTTTGAATGCTGACACAGTTCTTGCATTCACCACCTCTGCTGGTACGTTGTTTCAGGGCTCCACCACTCTTTCCGTGAAGAAATGTTTTCTTAGATCTTTCTTGAAACCTCCCCCCCCCCAGCTTCCATTTGTGCACCCTGGTAGTAGAGCTAGAGGCCCTCTGGAACATTTCTGTGTGTTGTACTTTATTTATGAATGTCAAGAACTTGTAATGCTCAATCATACCCCCTCCCCCCCGCTTCTAGTGAGAATAGGTTTAGTTCCCTCAGGCATTCCTCATACAAGAGTCCATGGGGGCCCTGTATCATCTTGGTCACTTTTCTCTGCACAGTCTCCAACCTATTCCTGTCCTTTTTTTAGGTTCGGGTTCCAGAATTGTTACAGAATACAGAGTAATTGGCTCTGGCATCCTCCCAGATGCTCTCAGTGACCACAACCCAATATTTGCAGTCAGGAAAATCCACAGACCAAAATCTCCGCATAAAACCTTGCAACTTTGCTCCTTCAAATCCCTAGGCCTTGAACCTCTCCTGCACAACCTCTCTCTCTCTCTCTCTCTCCCCAATTGGTCTCCCTTAGTCTCCTCCCTCCCAGTTGATAAGGCTCTGGCCTACTTCAAAGAAATATTCCTTGCAAATTGGGACACCTTTATCCCTCTCAAACAAACCAGGGTTAGGGGTAACCACCTAACGTGGATTACTCCAGAACTCTTCTCCTGTCTTAGGGCCAAAGATCATGCCACAAATCCACCCAGCTTCCTAGCCCCCTCACAGACTACCGTAAGCTCCAAAATGCCTGTACCAGGGCAACAAGGCCAGCCAAGTCCAATTACTTCAAAAATGCTTTCCTCACTAACATAAATTCCCCTTCCAAGTTCTGGAAGGTGGTTCATACCTTCTTTAACCCTCAGTCCAGCCCCCCTTCCCCAGTGCTAAAGATAAATGGCAATCTTGTAGCCGACTCCCATGCCGTAGCTGTGGAATGTAACTCCTACTATACCTCCTGTGCAACCGAACTGCTGAAGTCCCTGCCTAAGTACCCGTCCCCCCAAAATGCCATGGCTGCCCCTGTACCCCCCCAAAAAAAATAAAAACACTCCACTTCCTATTTCCCCACACCACTCCTTCTCAATCTCCTCTATCTCTCCCCCACAGATACTCTAAATGCCCTCCTCGCCATCAACCCCTCAAAAGGATCTTCCTCAGATGACCCTGACCCTAAACTCTCTCTCTCTCAGCCCCGGCTATTGCCTACCCCCTCTCCTTAATCTTAAATCTCTCTTTCTCAATCTTTGATGTCCCTTCCACATGGAAGCAAGCAGTGGTCCTCCCTTGACCTAGAGGTGTTGACCCCTCATCTCCTGGCAACTATCGCCCCATCTCACTACTCCTTATCCAAGCCAAACTACAAGAACATCTAGTCCTCTCTCAACTCACCTCCTTTCTGTCTGATACCTCCTTCTTCACCCCGTTCCAATCTGGTTTCAGGAAAAACCACCCTATCACCACCTCCCTAATTCGGCTCACTGACTCCATCCTCTCTGGGATGGACAATGGCCAAATCACCTCAGCCATATCCGTCGACCTTATCAAGGCTTTCGATACAGTTTCCCACTCCCTTCTCCTTGGTTCCATCTCATCTGCTGGTCTAACCCCTTCTGCCACTAACTGGTTTAAGGCCTACCTTACTGGTAGAACCCAATCAGTTAAGATAGCAGATGCCATCTCACCACCCCTCCCGATCTGTACTGGCGTCCCTCAGGGCTCTGTGCTTGGTCACCATCTTCCTTAACGACCTGCCATCTGTCTGCTCCCCCTCCTCCGCCATACACATGTACGCTGATGATACTGTCCTGAATGCATCTGGCTCATGCCCAGCTGAGTTTGCATCCAGCTTGCAGCACAACTTCAACAAAGTCCAGCTCTGGTTTGCAAACCATCAATTATTCCTCAACTCCAAGAAGACGGTCTTCATGCCCTTTGGCACAAGGCAGAGACTCTCTAGGCTTCCCTCCCTACCCACTTTCCGCACTCTTGACGGGACTTTACTTGAGGACACCTTGTCCTTCAAATACCTTGGGGTTTGGCTAGACCAACACCTCAACTTCTCTGAACACACTGACGCCATCCAGAAAAAAATTGTGCCCCAAGCTCAGTGCCTTGTTCAGGAACTATAGTTGCATGCCTCCTGTAGCTAGACGTGAGCTTGTCCAGAAGATGATCCTCCCCATTTTTGACTACTACGATGTAGTCTATGGTGCCACTCATAGGTCCTCCCTGACCAGACTGGACACTCTCTTCAACCTCTTCTGCCGCTTTGCTCTTGATGCTCCCTCTCACACCCCCACTATGACCTCTATCGAGCTCTTTCCTTCCCCTGCCCAACAAACAGATGCCCCTCACACTGCGCTAAATTTACTGCTAAACACTGGCGGGGTGAACTCCCTTCCTACCTCTCCCCCTCATTTATACACCCCTCCTCCTTCCCTCCCTCAGATCTACCGGCCTCCACCCTCTCCGGCCAATCTGGGTACTCTTACAGTTTCCCTAAAATTTAGAACTCTATCTCCCCAAATCTGGCACTCCTCCTCTCTCTAGTCCATCAACACTGTCCTCTCCAACTATCTTGCACCTACCTGTTCCTGTTATGACCTGCCTTAATTTCCTTTGTCTTGCTCCTTACAGTTCTCCCCCCTTCGGAATTTACCCAATGCCTCTTATCGACTCTACTGACCCTTGCCCCTCCTACGTGCTAGTTCTCATACCTTTCTCCCTTCCCCTTTTCCCCCTAGCCTTCACACTCCTCTTGCAGTGTTCTCAGCATCCTTAAGGGGTCCTATAAAGTTTTTGTTTCCTCATCTACCTATCCTTGGCCTTGCAGGGTCCCCAGCAGCCTGGTGGGTTCCTTGGATCAGGCCTCATCCCCTCCCAGGTGTTATTTCTCATTCCCTCCCTCTCACTATCACTCTATAATTACAATGCCCAACTGCAGGAAGGCTTATAGTTGCCTGAACTTCCCTGGCCCCTTGCAGGGTTCATTGCATCCTGAAAGGTTCTCTTTTTGGGTCAGGCATTATTTCCCCTCCTAGGTGTTAATCACACTTACTCCCTCTCTCTCTCTCTAATCCTTACTCCAGTCCCCTGTCCCCTTGCAGGGTTCCCCACATCCTGAAGGGGTCTCTCCAGGACACGACTGCACTATCTTGTCATGTCATCCTCTCTCTCCTTCACCACTTATTTCACGACAGCACTTGTTCACTTATTACCATTGCACTTATTAATTGTTCTCACAAATTACACATGTATGCAACACTGTAACAATTTACAATTAATTGTATGCTACAGTATGTTGATCTTTGTAACTTGAATGTAAAATGTCTCATCCCTGTTGTACTCCTTTCCCCCAGGTTGCCCCGGAAGATGAGCAACCTGTTGCTAAGTGTGCCTTCCTGGTGAAACATTTCAATAAATAAATAAATAAAATAAATTGGATGCAGTACTCAGGTGGGACCTCACCAAGGACCTATAAATAGGGAGGATAGCCGGCCTGTCGCTGCAGCGGTTGGATTTCTGCTGGCGGCCGGGTTGAGGAACAGACCGGGTCGCTGGAGGGCGCCGCCATGGGGAGAAGGACAGAGCATCCTATGGACTGCTCTCTCTCCGGGAGGGTGGGGAAGAGTCGCATGAGACAAACTCTGGCGGTGGCCGAGCATGCAGTACCGCGTAGCACACACTGGAGGCAGGCGGACACGGACGTCATTGCACATCCCACCTCCCACAGGGAAAACTGGAAAGGAGGAGGTACGTCCTCCGTCTAAATGAAGCCCTCCCGGGCTTCAATTAGCCACTGTTGTCGCACTCCCAACTAGATGATACTGGTTCCACAGTACTGGAATTAGGGAACCAGTGCGTAGCCTCCCTCAGGGGGAACAGGGTTGACCAGGAGAATGCAGGCAGTTTACGGTTAGTGGGAGTCTGGGAGCAGTGACCAGGGCAGAAGCCTGACAGAGGACCTGCCAGAAAAGAGAGAAAAAAAAAAGGGGAGGCTCACGTCCCCTCTCCTGCTGTCAAATCCTCTCCCTGTGCACTCCTGCATTTTGTCTTGCTGTAAGCTTTATTGCATTGGCTAGACTGTTTAAGGGTGTCGCATACAAGGACCCCTAGAGGTCCCTTTCTTCTTGAGATCCACAGAGTCTGATCCCATTGAGCCAGTACTCCGTTTTAGGATTCCCTTTACCTAGATGGATCACTTTACACTTTTTGCATTGAAGCTCAGTTGCCAGACTTTACACCATTGTTCTAGTTTTTGTAAGTCGTTCAGAAGTTCCCTAACCGCATCCACGCTGTCAACCCATACTGTCCATGCTGTCGGAGGCAGTATAGAACAGTGGTTTAAGGCTCTGAGCTGCAAATCTGGAGACCTGGGTTTGAATCCCACAGTCTCCACTTGCATACTGTGGGACCCTGTGCAAGTCATTTAACTTCCTTGTGCTCTCAGGTCGCACCTGTAAACAAGCTTCAGCTTAGTGTGTCTCACCTGGTTAAAAAAAAAAATAAAAAAAAATAAAAACCTACCCTCTAGTTTGGTATCATCTGCGAATAGATCAATACTACCCTGAATGCCTGTGCCAATGTTGCAGATAAACATATTGAACAGGACCGGTCCTAAGACTGAGCCCTGGGGCACACCACTAGTGACTCTACCAGCACCAGGACTTACCCCATTGACGACTAGCCTATGACTTCTATTCTGTTTTCCTACCCACCTGACTAAGCTATCAGCAATGCCTAGATCTCCAACTTTTTTAACAGTCGACTGTGTGGCACTGAGTCGAAGGCCTTGCTGAAATCTAATTCCTTTGTTACCCAGTCAAAAAATGCAATAAGGTTCATCTGGCATGACCCGACTGCCACAGATCCATGCTGTCTGTGGTTCTGGAGGTTGTGCTCCAGATACAGTCATCCCTTGTGACTGCTTTAAGCCAATCAGGTTACTGGATTTTCACAATTCATTTTCTGAGTCAGAAAAGAAGTCCTGTAACCCTGAGAGAGGGAGACGGTGACACTCACAGCCAGACATCCCCTCCCTGGAAAGAGATGGGGGAGAGAGACTAAGTCAAAGCCTGGCCTTCTCCTCTGGTTATAGGATCCACCCGGTGTTTTGACTGTGGACGTGGTGTGTATGGTACCACTCCCACCTCTTCTCTAGCCAGACTGGACACCTTCTGCAATGCCCACGGTCACTCTGCCACCAATTCCCCACCCCGCACTGACCACTGCTTGGTTTATTCATCCCTTTCCATCCTCCCTCTTCCTCAACGTTGCCTGTCCCACAGCACCTCCTTTATTGCCAAATACTGGCTTGGCACCCTCCCATCTTACCTTTCTTCACTCCTCTCCCCCGGTCGCTCCTCCTCTTACTCTCTACACACCACTGACTCCAGAACCTTCACCATTCCTCACCCTCATGGATGTGCTGGGCAAGCTGCATTCTCCTACTGTCTCCCCCATACCTCTCAACCTCCTGCCTTATAAATCAGGGACAAGGCTTAAAATAATCAGGGACAAAGGACCAAAATCAGGGACACATCTTCAAAATTAGAGATATCCACCCAGAAAAGTGGCAGAATATGAGGCTTAGTGCAAAATGCATTTTCTAAAGAAAAACAAGTCTGTAACTTTAATGATTGGCATTATTTTGTGCTTACAGTCCCCACTGTTCAGCCACAAAAACACAAATTTTAGGAGGGACAAACTAACATTTTGAGGCAAAATCAGGGACGTCCCTGAAAATCAGGGACACTTGAGAGGTATGGTCTCCCCTCACTCTGGAACCAGCTCCCCTCTTCCTTTCACCTATCCCCTTCCCTTCAGATACTTGACAAGATCTACTCCTGCCCCCCCATAAATTCCTTCTCCTTTACCCCTTTGTATCCTCCCCTGCTCCCTCACCTACATTCTATTATACAATGTGTGTGAAAATCCTGTAACCTCATTGGTCAAAACATGTCACATGACCATAGGTAACTCCTGCATTACCCACAGCTGAGAAAATACATTTATAAAACAACATAATTAAACACATTTGACACATGGGTCCATTGTATAATTGCAATAAGGTACTCCAGGGTGTGGGTTATTGGGGGTTTACCCACTTCTTGTCTGGTTAGGTCACTCAGCTGCGCCTGTGACACACACGAGGCGTGGGTAAACCACTTGTGCTCACACCCTGTTAATACTATTGTATTCTACCTATAGCTGGGTCTGCTGTTCTCTTGGCTCCCGGCCTGCACTGTCAATACATGGGTACTACATCTGGCGGCTCTGTAGCACACACTGTTCACTGCTTCTCATTATGTTACTACTAAAACTTGTTTCTAGGGATTGCAATGACTGACTACTCCAGTCTGGTTTTACTGCCTGGGAAACTTATTGTCTTGTAAGCTGCACTTTGAATGCTCAGTTGTTTTTTGTTATAGTGTAACTCCACTTTCCCTCCCCCGGGTTGCACCTAAGGAGCCTCGGCTCAGTGTGCCTTTCCCAGTTATCAGAGTTTATATAAACAAATAAGTAAATCAAGTCACTCTGGTTTATCTCTCAAGGACACTAACCCTGAGAAAAAGGAGGCAGTAACAAGTCACGGGCCAGCCAGCCACCCTATCCTCCCCAAAGGTGTTTTGGTCTGTATTGGGGCACGGACCTCGTAACAGTGAAAGAGACAGTCACACACCCGCCCCCTTTACATCCCACTGATGTTGTAGTGGATTGGGGCATTCATACCTCCCAGTTGTCCTAGAGTCGGCTTAAAAACTTTTCTTAGCCCCTTTTAAATTTGATATTTCCTTCACTGAAGAGTAGGATTCGGAAACATAAAATCATGGCAGTCATGCGTGTTACACTTTAGTTCTTCACACAATGTTTTTCACACCAAGTTACATAGTGCAACAACTTATTGAGCTGATAATACCAATATTTAATATGTACCCTTTTGATTTTGATTATTTGTCATTGGCTTTGTCTCCAATTTATGCGGCAGGAGGTATGTAACCCTGGGATAGACACTCACATTCACAGCCTGACCTCCCCTTTTAAAGGGCAATTCGAACCCGCAGCCCGGTTTCCCCGCCCGCTGCCCGTTCCCCCATCTGCCCTGTTGCTCCCTTCTATGTTCACACCATATATCCCATCACCCACCCAGCAAAGAAATAACAGAGAACAGTAAGAACTCCTGACCTCTCCTCCACCAAGAGCGCCGCCATGACAGCCACGCTGCTGACCAGCGAGTCCCCGTAGCGTGGGGGTCACGGCGCATGAGTGCTGAAAAATCTTAGATGACGAACCGGATGTAAATTGCGGTGCAGAGCCTGGAGCAAAGAAGTTGGTTTGCGTTGACCGCGCTCCCCAAAAATTAAACATGCAGAGTCCCCAGCTAGTCTTCTGACCCTCGGCGGGGATGGATAAGTCCATACAGTGTCGCACAACTGCGCTGAGTAGCCAGTGGACGTTCAGGTCGGCTCAAACATACAGAGAAAGTGGCCCTTGAATAGTGCAGAATGTCAGTGCTGCGTATGTCAACGACCGGGGGTGACACGTTGGGGACCCTTTACTGATTATGGGGAGGTCCTACGGGGCATCATGTCACCCCGGTAAATATATAGTTAATGTTTTAGGAGGGTTTTTTTCCCCATGGGGGGCGAGGATGCGCAGCTGGGTCACGTTGGACTTACAGGTTAGAGCATAAACACTGCGCGTTGTGATCTATTGGTTAGATCACTGCACTGTCAATTTAGAACTGCTTGGAACACAACCAAAGCTGCTGTCACACTAATCTCTAGGGTTACCACCTGTCCCTATTTCCATAGAACAGTCCTGATTTGGGGAGCTGTGTCCTGCAAAAAAACATGAAAAATACTACGCGTCTTGACGTTATAGTAGAAAAAAATATTTTCTGACTTTCCTTTAAGTGCTGCAAAACAATATAATGCCTTAAGTAAAATACCTTAAAATGATTAGAAACGGCTAAAAACTCTTGACACTTAGTCTTAATTCTGATTTTTTTGAGAGAAAACAAGTCTGTTCCATTGGTCGAGATTACATGTTGCCCTGCGAAAAATCATGTTTCAGTAAGAAGTGTCCCACTTTGGGCTTCTTAAAAGGTGGTAACCCTACTAACCTCTCTTGCAGTAGCACATCACTCTTCTGGGGGGCTGACAAGCAGAAAAACCCTGTGGAAAACGTGGGGTTTGTCAGTTGTGCTCTGGCATTCTGCTGTACTAAAATACCAGGGTGTGCTGGAAAGTGATCATTGATGGTTCTTCTATGAATCTCGGGTTAAATTGGGCAGGAGCCTACTGAAACTTAGTTCAGCCACCTCTTAAAAGATTGTATGACAGGACAGGCCCACCACCTCTGTCATTTTTCTTCATTGATTACTATAGAAGAGTTCCACCACCTTTAAATGACACGTCCACCACCAGGACATTTTGTATTGTTTATTGTAAAATCTAGGAATTAATACCTTTGAGCCAAGGCTCTTTTACAAAGGTTCCGCGTCAAAATCATTTACAGACAAATAGAGGTACAGGGTTGCACAAATAGCTAAAATCTAATGACATTAATGTACAGCAGATAAATCACTTAAGCACTTTCATAGTATAGAAAACAAATGAGGGAAGATATGTAAGGGAGGTAAGTAGGCAGTGTAAGTAATAAAAGAGGAAAAAGGAGGGGTAGGAGGAAAGAGCAGACCATTTGTAGGAGATGAGGATCCATTAGCAGGCCATTGTCAAGTAAGAGGGCAAGGGAGGAGGAGTGAGAATAGAATAGGAGATTAAACAAGGCAGTCACAGGAGTTTGAAGTGGCTAGGTGAGAGAATAGTCTGGATTTAAAAGCACCTAATGAGTAAGAGGAGGTAATATAGGTGCTGAGAGTATTTAGCCAGTTGGGGGCACGATAGGCAAAAGATCGTTGACCATGTGTGGTCCGACAGTGGGGGACCTGTAGAAGCTGGGTTTCTGATCTTCTGGTGGATCGTACACTTGGGTTCTGGCATAGCAGGCCTTGAATGCAGGGTGGGGTGAGGCCCATGATGAATTTCTTGGCCATTAGGCAGTTGAGGAACTTTAACCGGTTAGATAGCTGTAACCACCCAGTATCAGCATAGAGTTCACAGGTATGAGTAAGTCGAGCACCTGTTAGCAGCCGACATGCTTTGTTTAGGGAGGTTGTGACCCGTTTCAGTGCGCTTGAAGGGGCGGACCCATAAATAATTAAGCTGTAGTCGATGACTGAGATGATCGAGGATTGAATAGCTAGCTTCAGCGCTGGATGGGTGAAAAGTTGTCTGTTGCGGTAGAGTATCCCAAGCCGCTGATTAATAGTTTTGGAAATACCATCAATATGTGATGAAAAGACAAGGCCTTGATCAAATGTGATTCCAAGATATTTAAAGATAGTCACTTGTTCAAGGGTGATTCCCAAGGAGGTGTTGATAGTAAGTGGAGCTTGTCTTTCTTGTTCTGTGGACTAGCGAAGAGCATAGATTTTGTTTTTTTGTGGTTTAGGACTAGCTTGTGTCCAACGAACCACTCCTCAACACTGGCAAACACGTGTTGTAGGCTGTGGCCTAAGCGGTTAGGGTCTTTGTGTGAGGATAGAATCACAGCATCATCAGCATAGAGGATGATTTGTTCCGGCAGGATTTAGGGAGGAGTTTAGAAAGAGGCTGAAAAGTAGCGGGCCTAGGATGGATCCTCTGGAACTCCTGAGAGGACAGGCTTAGGGTCTGAGAGGATTCCAGATATTTTTACAACCTGGGTGCGTGGGCAAGGTAGCTTTTATCCAGGCACCAGAGCCCAAGGAGAGCCCAAGGCCTGTAGTTGACTGATCAGTAGGCCATGGTGGACAGTTCAAATGCCTTCTGTAGGGTCAATAAACACAGCTCCAGTGAGGAGTCCTTGTCCAAGGCCTTGTGGATTACTCCTGAGAATTGAGCAGGGCAGTGTGGTGCTATGCCTTTGTCTGAATCCATGTTGCTGGTCACAAAGAATGTTATATTTCTCCAGGTAGTCTGTAAGCTGGTCAGCTACCATACGTTCAAGGGCCTTTGATAAGGGAGGGAGTATTGAAATTTGTCTATAGTTACCAGGCAGAGACTTATCCCCACTTTTGTGTACTGGGGGTGATTATAACAGCCTTCCATATACTAGGGAATTTGCTAGAACAGAGGGAGAGATTGAATATTCTAGTGAGGGGGAGTAAAACTACATCCAGGGTAAGGGATAGTATTTTAAGGTCAAGAGAGTCACTGCTTGCCCTTGAATTAGATATAGCCTTCTTTACGTATTTATAAACTTCATGTGCTTTAACTATTTTAAGATGGGAGGGTGGAGTGTTTGGAGAGGCAGAGGGGGATATAGAGATAGAGGGGTCTGCAGAAGCGAAGAAGTCAGATGCAAGGACTCCGCTGAGATCGGTGAAGGTCTCATTTAAGGTGTTTGCTATGACCATGGGGTCAAGGGTGGTAGTGCCTGCCACATTCAGTGTAGTAGGAGAGGATTTGGACTGCTTACCGTGATATTTAAATGCAATTGTCCCAGAAGATTTCCCTTCACCCCAAGTGTTAGAAAGAGCAGTTTTAGTAGTCGCTCTTGACCCGAATGCAGTCTCTTTAGTGCAGTAATTTCGGGCCTGTTTATATTTTAGGATGTCAGCTGAGGCCAGAGTCTCTTGCAATAGCCCAGAGGTGGTCCCTTCCTTTGTGTAGTGCCATTAGCTTAGCAATGAGCCATGGAGTTGAGAGTGCTTTCACTTTGCGCTTTTTACAGGTGCGATGAGTCACAGGCAGCACTGAAGGTGTAGATAAAGTGGTTTAGAGCTTCATCGACGCTTCATGTATTGTAAATGGGAGACCAGTCTTTCTGTCTAAGATTGTCCTTGAGTGGAGTAAGGTTTCCAAACGGTAGTACTCTGCTAGTGATGGTTCTAGGGGGTGGTTTTCTAAACTTGTTTGACCAGGTACATATTATAGGAGAGTGGTCGCTAAGAGAATCTGGGAGAACAGCAATATTATTTATCCGGGCAGGGTGGTTGGTGAGGATCCAATCTATTAATGTACTATTACCAGATTTATAGTTTTTCCTAGTGGGTGAATTGACCAGCTGAGTTAAGTTTGCTGCTAGGATTGCATCCTTAGTCGACCCTATGTCTGATGCAAGCCAGTTGATATTGAAGTCACCTAGTAGGAGGAGCTCGGCATCAGGAGGTTGAGATCTGACAATCTAGTACAGACTGTAGGCCGGGCCCAGGATCTTTAGGTGGGATGTAGATAGCAGCAACGTGAGGACTTTGTTATGGGCACCAAGGAGAAGTTTGATAGGGAGGAGTTGTAAGACAGAGTTAGTGGTGGTATACGTAATGGAGAGGCAGGATATTCCTTTATGTAGATGGTACAGCCGCGCACCCTTTTGACGTCCTATCCAGCCTGAGAATCTTGTAGCCTTGTAGAGATATAGCATGGTCAGGGGTGCTAGGAGTCAGCCAAGTTTCAACAATGGCTAGAATATCGAGGTTATGCTGACTGACAAAAGTTTGTAGGGAGGCTAGTTTTGAGTAGGAGACTACAAATATTTAAGGTGACAAAGGTGAGTCCCCTCCGTTTTGGCAGGCTTTGTTGTACTGTAGGAAATTGGGCCAGGATTAGGGTGAACACTTCCAGATATTAAGGGGAGGAGGAGTAGGAGTTTGAGAGTCCATTGTCGTATTTCATAGTAGGTGGCGATCATCCTCGGGTTCTTTTGTGTTTTGGACCAGTACAGGCGCCTAGGATCCCAGTGTAACGTATTGACCAGGAATAGGTGCCAGGTTCCCCCCATGTAGTCTTCATACTTGTTCATATTTAAACAGTCCATAGCTGGCTGGCACCATTTTTGCTTAAGGGGGGAGATTGCCATCGTGCCTGATGTTGGGTAATTAGCCAGGAGGACCAGAGTAGAGGGTAGTGAGGGATAGGAGGAGGTGGGTAAGTGGGTTAAGGTTGGAAGCAAGGAGAGGACTAGAAGAGAGAGAAGAAAATGTTTACAGGGAGGCATAGTAGCTAGAAGGGGAGAGCAGGAGGAGAGAAGAAGGAGGAAGGAAAGGAGGTCTAGAGAGCTAAAAAAAGAGGAAAGACACAGTGGGGTGTAGCTAGCAGAATCCTCTGAGGGGTAGCAGCAGCAACGAGAACTAGGGAGAAGGAGTGGTTTAGCTAGTGGTTCAGGATAGGATGTGAGGCAGTGGGCGGTATTTAGAGCAAGGGGCGGTGACAAGCAGACTATTTAATAAAGGTTGGGGGGGTGGGCGTAAAATTTCGGCACTTAGCACTGCAAGTCAATGGGCTCCTAGCCCAGCTAAGCACCAAAGTCAGCCAGACCAATCAAGAGCGATGTCTGGAGCCGGCGGCCAATCAGTGCGCAGCACAGAGCTCCGTCGGCCAATCGCTGCAAATCTCAGCTTCCCCAGCCTAGGAGAGTCCTTACCGGTAATCTTGGGTCGGGAGGCGGCTAGAGGAGGCGACGTTGGGCCGCGGTGAGAGCCAGGACCCATCGACAGTAGCCACCTGGTCCCCAGCTAGCCCTCTTGGGGCAAAATGGCAACGGCTTTTGGCGCAAGAGTTCCCCCACCTTTCTGTGTCGGCAGATAAAAGACTCCTTTGGGCCATCCAGTATGCCCAATTTCTCTATCTGCTGTGCCACCACAGCTCCTACATGATCTGCGGTCGCCCCCGGCCGTTGTGTTACTTCCAGGGTCCCCTTGTATCTGTCCCACGCATGCTGGAATCCTGTGACCGTCCTGGAGCCCACTGTCTCTGCTGGGAGGCTGTTCAAGGCTTCCACACCACCCTCTCTGGGAAGAAATGTTTCCTCAAGTCCCTTCTGAACCTCTCACTCCTCCAACTTCATAGCGTGACCCCTTGTCCTCGAGTCCGACTTTCTACGGAAAATGTTATCTTCCAGTACCTTATTAATACCCGTTATGTACTTGAATGTTTCCATTATATCGTCCCTTTCCTGGCTTGCCTCCAATGAGTACGTATTCAGTTCTCTCAGTTTCTCCTCATAGGGCTTTTGTTACATTCATGCACCATCCTGGTTGTCTGCCTCTGTACCGCCTCCACACTATGTCCTTCTGGAGGTCGGGTCTCCATACTGGACACAGTACTCAAGGTGTGGTCTTACCAGTCATCTGTACAGGGGTAATATTACATCCTCCCTCCTACTGGTGATACCCTTCCCTATGCACCCCAGCATTCTCCTAGCCTTTCCCACTGCCTTTTCATTGTGCTTGGCTACCTTCAGGTCATCAGAAATGGTTACCTCAGGTCCCTTTCCTGTTTGGTGGTTGCCAGTACCTCCCCTGCCAGTTGGTACATAGCCCCAGGGTTTCTGTGCTCCAAGTGCAAGATTTTGCTCTTTTTAGCATTTAAACCCAGCTGCCAAACCTTTGACTATTCTTCTAACTTCCGTAAATCGTTCATTTTTTCCACCCCACCCCCAGTATGTCCATCCTGTTGCAGATTTTTGTGTCATCTGCGAACAGACAGACTTTCCCTTTTAGCCCTTCTGCAATGTTACTCGAAAAAACATTGAAGAGGACCGGGCCTATTATTGACCTCAGAGGCACCCCACTGGTCACCCTGCCTTCTCCCGAGCAAACTCCATTTACCACCACCCTCAGACTCCTGTTGCTCAACCAACTTCTTACTCAATTTACTACTTTCTGTCCCGTTCCTAGACAGGCCAGCTTGATCACCAGTCTTCTATGTGGAACTGTGTCGAAGGCCTTCCCGAAATCCAGGTATGCCACATCTACCATTCCACCCTGATCCAGTTCCCTGGTCACCCAGTCGAAGAACTCGATCAGGTTTGTCTGGCAAGACCTACCCCCTATGAAACCATGTTGCTTTTGATCCTGAAATCCACTTGTTCAAGGTATTCCACTATCTTTTCTGTCAATGGTGATTCCATAACTTTGCCCACTTCTGAAGTCAGGCTGACAGGTCTGTAATTTCCTGCCTCCTCCCTATTCCCACTTTTGTGAAGTGGGATCACATCTGCCCTTCTCCAGTCCCTCAAAACCAGCCGTTTCCAGTGATAATTGAACAATGCTGTTAGGGGTGCAGCCAGCACCTCCATGAGCTGCTTCAGTATCCTAGGGTGAACCCCATCCGGTCCCGTTGCCTTGTCAACTTTTGATCTTGCTAGTATCCTGAGGACTTCCTCCTCTGTAAAAGGGCTAGTGTCTGCCTCCCTACCAGTTCTGCCCCATTGTTAATCTTTGGCCTGTCACCTGCCCCTTTCGTGGTAAGTACTGAACAAAAGTATCTGTTCAATATGTCTGCCTTCCCTTGGTCCCCTTCCTCACAGAACCCCCTTCACCTTTTATCCCTGTTATCCCCCCATTGGTCTTCTTCTCGTTAATATTTCTAAAGAAGGTTTTATCCCCTTTTTTTATTGACAGGGTAATAGTCTCCATTTGTGCCTTTACTTTCCTCACTGCCTTCCCTGCCGCTGTCTGTTTCTCCTGGTAATTTATCCTATCCTCCTCCTTCTGCGTCTTTTTGTACTTCCTGAATGCTAGTTTTTTCACCCTTACTGTTTCTGCTAGTTCTCTAGAGAACCATAATTGTCTCCTTTTCTTCTTGCCCTTGCAGACCTGCCTGACATAGAGATATGTAGCTCTTTCACTGCCCTCTTTTATTTTTGCCCATTGGTCCTCGACTCCTCCTAGCATGCCTATCCCTGCCAGGGCATCCCTGAGGCATTCTCCTATTGTCTTGAAATTGGCCCTCCTGAAGTCCATGACCCTTGTCCTTGTGTGGCTTGGTGCAAACCCAGTTCTTACACCAAACCACAGCGTCCGATGATCACTGGTCCTGAGGTGATCCACCAATGTGACGTCAGCAACACTGTACCCGTTCGTCAGCACTGGGTCCAGTAATGCTCAACCATGAGTGGGTTCCATTACCAGTTGCCTGAGTAACGCCTCCTGCAAGGAGTCCAGGATGTCCCTGCTCCTGGAAGTTGCCGCTGTTGGGAATCTCCAATCCACATCAGTTAAGTTGAGGTCTCCCATCAGCAACAGCTCTCCCTTATGAGTCAGCCTTTGGATTGCTTCCAGCATTTCCCTAACCACTTCTTCCGTCTGTGCTGGAGGTCTGTATATCACTTCTGTACAGATAACAGCCTCATTTTGTCTAGAGTGACCCACAGTACCTCAGCTCCCCCCACCTTTCCCTTGTATTTTTGTAGTCTTTATGCTGTCCCTTATATAAAGAGCTACTCCTCCACCTTTTTTTCTGACCCTGTCTTGCCTGAACAGAGTAAATCCTGGTACTGCCATATCTCAGTCCTAGTTTTCATTGCACCAGGTCTCAGTGGTGGCTACTGGATCCAGATCCTCCCCTGCCATGATAACCTCCAGGTCTGCAGTCTTGTTGCCCAGACTGCGAGTGTTCACACACATGGCCCTCCAGATCTCTCGCCCTCAGTTTCCACCATCCCCTTTTCTATTCCCTGCCCCCATTTGCGGGGGACTGACAGCTAGCTTCCCGCCTCCCTTGCTGACCTCTATGCCTTCCCTAGCGTCATACTCACCCTTAATTAGTTTAAATGCAGGGCCCCATTCATGTAGTCTACCAGTTTTCCTCTAAGTTCTCTAGGCCCCTCCTTGCTGAGGTGCAGCCTGTCCTTTGCATGTAGCCCTTCATCCTTCCACTTGTGACCGCACCCTCCAGTGCATATGAACCTCTCTGCCATGCACCAGTCCCTTAGCCACTGGTTGAATTCTACTATTCTCCTTTTTCTGACTGTACTGGCACTGGGGGGAACTGGATTACCTCAGAGAATGCCATTGAACTCACTGACTCCCTGCAGCACCTTGCTAGTTCTTTAAACCTTTGTTACACTACTCCTACCTCATTTCCTGCCAAGTCATTTGTCCCCAGGTGAATGACCAAATGAGGTTTGCCCTTCACCTTTCTTATTGTTTCTTTGATCCTAGGCCCTGCCGACCCCGCATCCATCCCTGGCACACATTTCGACGTTCCTTCTCCTGTTTGGGTCCCATTTCCTTACCCAGTGTATACCCTTGATAATGGAATCTCTAATGACCAACACCTCCCCCCCAGTCTTTCCCTTTGTCCACTTGTCCGCCCCTGGTGGGCCAGCCTCTGCCCCTTCACTTGTTCTCTATTCGACCTGTTGGTCCTGCCTTCTGTACCCCCACTGCTCTCTCATATTTCCTCCCCTGCCCCCCCTTCTTTCGTATGCTCCTTGGTGTCCCCTGCTATTCTCTGCAGTCCCCCTCCTTCCTTTTTCTCCCACTAGTACACCCTCATAGAAACATAGAAGTTGATGGCAGATAAGGACCACAAGGCCCATCCAGCCTGCCCGTTTCTTCCCTTCCACCCTTAGCTCCTCCTTGACTTTGTATACCTCCTTCCCCCCGTCTACTCTTCCCCTCCCATACCCATATTGCTGACCTTTTCCTCTATGTTTTTTTGAGCCCCCGTGCCCCCGGTCCTCCAGACTTGTCAGTACCGTAAATCTGTTTGATGCTGGTCCTCCTACTTACAAACAAGCCTTAGCATCTCCTTCCCTCCCGCTTCCTCTGCCTCCTTGTGCAGTTTTCCCTCCCTAACTTCTGTTCCTCCTTACCTCCTGCCACTCCCTTTTTCCAGTACCACCTGGTCTATGTGTAGACTGTGTCCTTGGAAGTCCTGGCATCCCCCCTGTTCCCCCCCTTACCTTGCCACTCACCTGGCCTGTAGTGGTCCTAATCTATTCCTTACACTATTGTTCCTACCTCCATCCACCCTCCAGTCTCTCTAATTCCCATCTTAACCAGTTTAACTCGGCCTTTAGCTGCCCCAGGTGCCTGCACACCAGGCATCCCCCCGCTCTCCACATTATATCTAGGAAAGCTGCCACTTCGCATCCATTGCATTGAACTAAACTCCCTCTCCCCTCCTGCCCCCAGTATGCTCCTGATTCCCTCCTCCCCAGTCCCTCCCCGATTTCTCTCTGTCTGTACCAGCTGCTAGATCCCCACATCCTCCTCCTCCCTTTAAATTTGCTTTTATGGATCTGGTGACCCTAGACCCTACCTTCAGATCTGCCCAATCTATCACAGTCCAAACTACTGTATTCTACCTGCTGTTTAACTGCCCCAGTAGCACAACCACCTCGGTTGCCCTGTGCAGCATGGCCTCGGTCCTCTCGCTTCAGCGCCCAGACACCCACACTCCTGCATCGTGGCACTCCACGCGGGTCGCTGGGGTTGAGGGTGCTAAATATAAACTACAGGAGACCTATTGGCATCCTGTAGCCATGTGTCTGCTGTCCTCACCAATGGCGTTTGTGCCAAACGACCAGCACCCTCCCTCAGTCTTCCCACTGTAGCGTCCCCCTTCCTCCCTTCGGTGCAGTGTTCTCAACAACTCTGTTCAAACACACATTCTTTTTTTTTTTAAATAGTTTTCAGTTGAATTCAGCCCCCAGAATAATAAAACAACTTGTCTGGTTGTCCTGCATCTGGAGCGCCGTTCCGCTCCTGCCATGCTTCCTCTATGTGTAATCATTTCCAATTTAATTACTGGTTTTGATTGGACATATTTTTTGTCTGCATGTCAGCATTTTCTGGCAGTAGAGGATTGGACAGCATTGAATGATAAAAAAAAAAAATTATTTCCAGTCACTGTGCGTTCAAGTTTATTGTAGGAAAAAACCTCCATTGAGCAAGCTCATTCACAAGGAGGTCCTATAATACATATACTAGAAGACTCGCAGAAAGATGCAATAATAGCACACAACAAGATAATAAGTGCTGTTAAAGTACATGAGTAGCAGTTATACAGGCATTACACTATATATCATAGAGTAAGTCATCATACTCTTATACAAAGTGTGCATACAGTCCATATGGACCTTGAGTCTAATAATAGGCTACACAGTCATAGGACAAAACAATTTCAATGACAATTACAAACGTCTTTTATTTTTTCCTGCAGTTAAATTTTTAAGAGACTGACAGAAACTAATTTTGAAAGTTTCAGTGAAGATTGTAGTCGAGTCCAAATTACCAGTAGGGCTATGGAAAAGGCACGCTTCCCGAAGGAGGTGCGTGTCATGGGGACATCTAGGAAGATGAAACCCGATTTCCTGAGTGCATATGTACTGCGGCAGATATGGATGATGGAGGTTAGGTAGCTTGGAAGCTTGTTAAGGAGAAGTTTTAGAGTCCATATACTGGCATGAAGAACACGTCTAGTGGTAAGGGATGTCCAACCCACAGCTGAGTATAGGTCACAATGATGTGTCTGGTAAGGGGAGTCCGTAATGAAGCACAGCGCACGGTGATAGAGAATGTCCAGTTTGTTAAGTTTTGAGGTTGCAGAAGAGTTATATGTTATGTCCCCGTAGTCTAATAACGGGAGGAATGTGTCTTGGATAAGCCTAGTTCTGACCTCAACTGGAAAGAGCGGCATGTTGCGGTAAAAAAAGCCTAGCCTTATTTTTAGTCTTTTTATAACGTCATTCAGGTGTTCTGAGAATGTAAGCTTGCTATCTAACCAAAACCCCAGGTATTTGAATTTGGGGGTGACTACCAAAGGCTCACCTAGGGAGGTTACTGTGAAGTCATTCTGCAATGTGTCAGGTACAGGGGGATGAATTGGGGGAGAAGATCATAGCTTTGGTTTTCTTAGCGTTTAGTAGGAGTTTAGCATTTCTGAGATTGGATTTGAGCTGGATAAAGTCGGCTTTGAGGACGTCTCTGACATGTAGTAATGAGGTATCAGAAGTATAGAGGACTGTATCGTTGGCGAAGAAATGCAATTTAGAGTTGGATATGTGGTAGTCGAGGTCATTAATGTATAGAGAGAATAGGATGGGACCTAGGATGGAGCCTTGTGGGACTCCCCTAGTAAGTGGTAGGGGGAAGAGAACAGGCCATCAGCTTTGATTTTTTTGCATCCTTCCCAAAGGTAACTATTAAACCACTGGATGGTAGAAAGTGTGACACCTATTTTAGCAAGGCTGAATTCGATAAGGTTGTGGTCTACCATGTCGAAAGCTTTACTAAGGTCTAGGTAGACAGCTCCTATATACTTTTTAGAGTCCATGGCTGAGATTCAGTCGTCTGTTATTTTGGCCAAGGCAGTGACGGTACTGTGGTTGGAGCAGAAGCCAGATTGGGTTGGGTTTAGGAGCGAATAGGTTTCTAGGTGATGCTTTAATTGAGCGTAGAGCAGCTTTTCAAAGACTTTAGAGAGGATAGGCAAGATGGAAATGGGTCTGTAGTTATTTAAATCACATTGGTCCCCTGATTTAAATAGGGGGAGGATATGAGCTGATCTCCAGCATGACGGTACAATAGAAGAAGAGATAGAAAGGTTGAAAATATGTAAGATTGGGGCCGTAAGGTAGGTAAACCCGAGTTTTAGGAAAAAAGGTTTGATTCCGTCGTCCCCGGCACTTTTTTTGGTATCAAGGTTCTTGAGGAAGTCTTCAACATCTTTAAACTTAGTGGGGTGCAGCTAAAAGGGGTGGCTTGATTTTGGAGAGATACAATTTGTGCTCTCTTGGCTAATAGTACGTGATGCATATGGTGACGTGTCAAACGCTAGGCCAGCGGTGGTAAAGTGAGAGTTAAATTTTTCTAGGATATGGAAACTAATATCCACAGTCGTATCATTTTTAATGATTTTGGTTGGTAGGGAGGGGGCTGATGGCTGCCCTTCAATAGTCTTGAGGGTCCTCCAGATTTTTTGGGAGTCCCCCTAAGCCTACTTGAGAGTGGAAACATAGAAGTTGGCTTTGGCAGCACAAATTTGTTTCACGCAGTCATTTCTGGCAGTTCTGAAGGCCTGCCAATCCTCCGGGCCTTTGGTGCGTCTAGCCTTGGCCCATAATTTATCACAGGCAGAAAGAGCGTTCTTCAATTTGGCAGAGAACCAGGGACGTGAGATGTTTTGTGTCCTGACCTTAATAAATGGTGCATGTTTATTTGCTAGGGTGTCGTTTAGGACTGCAGCCGCCTCATCGGGAGTTTTGGAGAGATAAAGGTTTTGCCATCTAACCTGGCTAAGGTCATTGAGGTAGTGCGGCATGCTAAACTTCCAGAATGAGCGTTTAATTATGATTTTAGGCTGATGGCAGATTTTGGTTTGCAAACTTGTGCAGACTACAATACCATGGTCACTCATATCAATATGAAATACCACTGAGTGAGAGATTTTATAGGGGTGGGAAGATAATATAATATCAAGAATCAAGCTCTTGTCTACATTTATCTTCTTGGGCCTTGTGGGTTCCGACACTAATTGGGTAAGACCAAGTTCATCACAGATGGACTTCAGCCTGTGTGATTTGTGTGACAGCCAGTCCATACTGAAATCCCCAAGGATTAGTACTTTGGTCTTGGCGGCAGCTGTTGACAATTTGAGGATATTGAGGAGGTCAGTTCCGCCACTAGGGGGCCTGTAGCATCCGATGATGGTAATGTATTCCGTGGAGGGGAGATGTAACTTTAAGGAGACAATTTCATATTTTCTTTGTTTCAAGTTACACTGAATGTCACTAACTATAAACTTGGATTTAGTGTAAATAACTCCCACGCTTCTAGTTCCCCTGTCAACCCTAATCAACTTATAGCCCAGAATGGTAACTTGTTGGTCCAGGTTGGATTTTTTTAGCCAAGATTCTGTAATAATAATAAGATCAAGCTCAGTATGTAGAGCCTATGCTTGTAGCTGTTCAATTTTCTTAGGCAGGCTTTGGATATTAACCAACATTACCTTAAGACCTGAAGCTGTCGCAAATTCAGAAGGTGAGGTGAGCAAGTTGGGCAGACTTGGGTTTAGTTCCACGTTTCCCGAGCATAGAAGGAGCAGGAGTAACATTTTCTTTAGGGAACTCATGAAGGACCTAAGAGCTTTATTCCTTTTACCCCATTTTTTGGAGGAGGTCAGAGGAGGCTTCAAGCCACTGAAATGCGTGTAGGCAGAGCGAGATTTTATGGTTATAAGAGAGAGCACACAGAGAAAGAGGAGGGGGGAGTAGGCTGTATTGGTGCGAAAATAAATGGGTGTAATCTAATGGGAGGAAACCACAGGGATAAATAAGGTACCCTAAAGGTAGGGGCGACTGGTCAGAGGGGCAGAAGAACATATGGGCCCAGAAGCATCATTCATACGGGCGACTATTGGTGCACTACAAAAGAATGATACAATAATGAGAGCGCTTATATGCCATGGTGTCAAACGGAGGTGCTATAAAGAGGCAGATAGAGCACCATAACCGGATTATGGAGGGAAAGGCACTGTGATTGGCCCAGCAGGGGTCCAATAAGGAGATTGCAAGGACAGCTGAGGGCAGGACAAGAGCGTATTTAATGGCCTCGGAGGGGGTGGGGGGGTCGGAAGAAAAATCAGGGACAGAGTAGGGTCTTTAGGGCAGAAAAGAAGCCCAGTTCAAAATCCGTGTCTCTGGACCAATCGGGGCTGTGCGTGAAGGGTATGTGTGTGCATGTGTGCTCTGGATTGCTATGGGTGAGGGCTCTGGATCGCTCAAGACAGTATTTAAGGAGTAATCCACAATAGGTTGTGATCTACTCATGCCTGGTGTAGTTCAGTCACAAGGCCGCAGGTCAAGTGACCAGTAATGCTAGGTATGGGTAAATCCCAGCCCAACTCACACTCTGTCATGGATTATTCTGATTATACAATTAGGAAACATAACAATTGAAAAAAGTGAAGCAGAAGGTTTTTTTTTTTCCAATTTTTTTGCTGATTTTAATAAAATATTCTTCCCTCTACTCAAAATAGTTCGTTGTTGCTGGGCAGAAGCCCTCCTGTGCCCCTGAAGACAGCTGGCCGCAATGTGAATGAGCTGAGCACCATGAGAGAGCAATTGTAACTGAAAATGCGAGCAGTTTGCATTTAGCAATGTTGGTTAGTTCTCAGTTGTTTCTGAGTTCGAAACTGCTGCTTAGAGCTGATATTTCTTTTTCACTTTTCCTGAACGGCTTTTGATTTTGTGGAATGACGCAGTTAGCGGGAGAAAAAAATGGCGGCTTTGTGAAAGTGCATTGGAGTGCTAAGGGTTCCATGTGTAGTGATTTTTTGCCTTTTTTTTTTTAATGTGCAGTCAGCTGGTACTTTATGTGGTGTTTATGCAAAAATTACCGCACGGCATAAAGTAGAAGCCAACCAGTCAAAATAGTGAATTTTTAGACCCCATTGCATAATGATTAACAACAAACTCCAGAATTTGACTCTCTTTCATGTTTATCCAGTCTGCGTGTGTGGGGGTGCTCCGGATGGTTGTTGCCAGAGGTGTGTATGAAGGGGGAGTGCTCTGGATCACAAATAATTAAAGTGAAAAAATGAAGTGTGTGTGTGCTATTCGTATACAAAGTCAAAAAGCCAGAAAGGGTAAAGGGTGTGCGTGGGTGTGTGCACACGCGGGCACTATGGATTGCTGTTGCTGCTGGTGTCTGCTGCATATAACAATTAAAAAAAAGTGTGTATGTGTTATTTTTGTGACTTACTTTAAAGAGCAGTAATTGTGGTTATTTGTTAAAAAAAAAAAAGTCCCTAAGCCCCTACTGGTGCCTTACCCCGGGACTTACATAGTCCAGATCCTGCAATTTTCTGATGTAGAAGATGAAGGGGAGGGATCAGAATTCTGACTCAGAGGACGGCTGCCAGATCCCTTCCCCTTCCTGGTACCACTAGCCAAAAGCTCTACCCTCATGCCGGCACCACGCTCCAATGTTTTGTGGCATAATTGTTTGTAGAGCGCAGCAGCACGCTACATTGAAATGAATAGGGGTGATTTTCAGAATGCTTTTTGCCATAGTTTAGCAGTCCACTTGGGAAACTTCAAAGCCACTGCTCAAGCATTTTGAAAATCGTCTTGACTTATTTCAATGTAGCACACCCCCATGCTGTACAAACAACTGCGTCACAAAACGGCACGCGGGGGTGAAGCTTTCATCCAGTGGTACCAGGAAAGGTGAGGAATCTGGCAGTTGGCTTCTCTGAGTCAAGAATTACGATCCCTTCCCCTTTATCTTCTACACATCAGAAAATTGCAGGATATGGACTACATAAGTCCAAGTGGGGTAAGGCACCAGTGGGGGGGCGTGATAGAAGCACTGAAAATGGTACCCTTTAACTGCATTATGACTGACCCTATTGCAAGGTGTGCCCGGGCCGTGCATGTGGAGCTGCCACCATCTTTAGTAAACTTGCAGTCCAGTAGAAATTGGTTCCAGAGTGAGTGCTGAAGACACCCTAACTGGCTTGGGCTCAGACAAGAAACCATTAATTTGTCTGCCTCACTGGGAGACAACAACCAGAACAGATTTAACAATAGGACCACAGCCCTATTAAAGGGGACAGGAACTGATTACTTATGTGCAGCTGTTTGAAATGTCTCTGTTTTCATAAATTATATTCATACCTCTAAAGAATCCCTATTTAACTGTGCCCGAATAAAAGCTGAAGTTGTCACTTGTGTTTTGTATTGTTTTCTTTGTATGGACAGACAACATTCTGTGCAGTTCCTTTTGTGAAACCAAGTATTTGGAGTTTTGACTATGCCCTGAGTGTGTTGCACCACGCTGAAATTTCAGTGTCGTATACATGCTGGCTTGCACGCAGCTGCCACTGTCTTCCTTTCCAGAACTTGGCGGCTCTTCTTGCAGCTCACTTTCACTTATGAAGGCCTAGGATGGCACAGCTCACACCCTCTCCCAGCATAGCAGG
The DNA here is from genome assembly GCA_016271365.2 of Neoceratodus forsteri. Classification (NCBI taxonomy): domain Eukaryota; kingdom Metazoa; phylum Chordata; order Ceratodontiformes; family Ceratodontidae; genus Neoceratodus; species Neoceratodus forsteri. Next base: position 170,756,607 of record CM057449.1, on the reverse strand, counting down.
TCTTTCCACAACATGATTTCTCCCAGATCTGTCTGTCCCTAGCATAGCTCTAGCTTTATAGGCCTTGCTCCCAGCAGGCGGCAATTGATGCCTGGAGTTCAACAGCCCATAATACAGAGAAAGGACGAATCTGGGTATATGCCTTCCCCTAGAACTCCCCAGGAGTTTGTACTGTTGCGGGGGTGGGCCCGCATGGATCCATTACAGTTATCAGCCATAGCAATAATAAATTAAAAATTTATTTTTTTATTTGTGCAGTTGGACCACCCATCCAGCCCCTGCAGCAGCCTGCCCTTCCCGAAGTGCTCAACCTGGGTGCTGGAATGACCACCTTCTGTGTCTCGGTGTCCAACCTTGTGCCAGAATGGCCACCATGGGGACAGGAGTTCCCATCCCAGGGCTAGAATGCCCACACTGGTGACTGGAATGCCCACCCTATGTTCCTCAGTGCCACCACTGTGGCCAGAATACACACTCAGAGTGGAAGACTTGCCACCCTGGGTACCAGAATGCACTGGGCAGCAGTGCCCTCCCAGAGGGGCAGAATATCCACCCTGGATACTGGAATGGCCACAGTAGGGCTGAAATACCCACCCAAAGTTGAGCACTGTTTACCGTTTCTCACATCAGAGAGTATCCAGAGAAGAAGACCATCTTGTTTTTTTTTTTTGTTACATAACCCATGCTTTAACCCCTTTTGTCATCAACGTTTTACCTGGGCTATTGCGCAAGTCAGTTTAACAGCACAGGCAATGAAGCAGGTGAAGGCCCTGTTAATCATGGCGCTGGTATGCAAGGCCATTATGTGCTGTACACAGTGTCGCCACAGAACCCTTACCGTCCAGCACAAGCCGAAGAGATCCCATGACCAGAAGAAGTACTGTAAGCACTTTTATAAGGGTTCACTGCCTTGTGAGTCAGAGCAGCCATTCCAGCAGGAAGAACAGTTATGTGGTGCACAGCACCGCTGAACATTTGAATGCTCAGGAATGAGGCTACGGAAGGAGTATGCAGTGCACACCAGGAAGGGAACGATTCTCAGATACCAGACCACCTGGGAAGACCATAGGCAAACATTAAAATGCTGAATTGACATTCACAGGAAGCATGCACAAAGGTACAGGTCTGTGAGGGTTGTGTAGATGACTAAGGCAATAGCGCCAAGTGTCTGTTGCACAGATCTTGTCATGCCACATGCAGTACTCCCACCCTCACTGTGGGCATAATCCACCATGTTATTGGTTGTACTGCCTATATGCAGTCAGTAAAATTTGCACTAGTGATTTACATAAAGATATACACAATGGAGTGGGAACACCCATTTAGGGTGGGGGTTACTAGTCATGGCTAATGTGGCCTTGGGGTGGTTGGAAAACTGTTACCCAAATTTGGGGACAGTACTGTGGACCACAGCAGTTACAGGTCCAAGATTAAGCCTGGTTGAAGTACAGCTTAGTCCCATGCATAAACACAAGCGGACTTGGCTACTGTCAGACCATGCCTTGTATTGCTATACAGCACTGTATAGCAATACTGGACATGCGTAGGGCAGGTGCCCAGGGATGTGAGCGGAGGGTGAGTGCCGGACATCAACGGGGGCGGGGGTTGGGGTGGACAGGGACCACTGGACAGAGGGAAAATATCTGTGACTCGGGTGAGGTAGGGGGACCACTGGAGACCAGGGAAATCTAGAATTAACTTAGCAGTTGGGAATCAGATGAGGGAGGTTGGAGCATTCGATGCCAGGGAAACTTTAGCTCAGTAGTCGGGAATCAGTTGATGGGGGCATGCTGTCATGGCCCGAGGGGTTAACAGCAACCCAGACAACCACAGACTTCAGTATGGCGCCTATAGCCTGCACACAATCCAAGGGGCACATGATTGCTGTTCAGATTGTAATGAGGCTATGATGAGATGCATGGTGCGAAATTCTTATACTTTAGGTGCCCCAGGGCAGGCACTTTTGTTTCAGGACACCTATTACTGTTTAGTGCCTGCCCAGCGGGGCACCTAAGGTATTCCTGCAGAGCTCTGTGTTTTTGTTTTTTTTCTCTTGCTGTGCTTTTCCTTTGTTTTGGTGCGTTTTTTTTTTTTCCCCTCCGGGAGTAGGGATGTCACGCAGAGCTCTGACACCGGGATATAATCATGAGGTGCACTGAACTGCATGTCCTGGTGTCAGCTGACTGGTTGACTGATTCCCAGAGGAGAGGAGTAGGCTGAAGTCTTAATCCCCCTCATTTCTTCCACACACCCAACAGCCAATCACAATTTAGAAGGGGTCCGTCTGTCACTGCTGGAGGTGGGTTGCAAACTCAGGCACCAATTGGTGACTGTATTTGTATAGTTTACCCACCCCCTTCCTTCAGTGTGACACCAGGACCCTGCAAAGCATGGCATTCTATCCCGTTGAGTAAACTTGGACTGTTAGGTCATGCTGCACTTCCAGGAAGTGAGAATGCCCACAGCAGATCAAACTTAAATTGTTTCTGAGCCACAATAAAAGAACAAAAGCTCTTTTAAGAGCTAGTACTACTCTAGTGCAAATGAGGGAAGTGAGGATTGGGGGACTTGGGCAGGAGAGGAGGGTTAGACCATGAAGGGAGGAAAGTATCTCTCAGTCAGCATAATTAGGATTCAGGTGTGTTAGTAGGGGTATTATTGCAAGTTGTAAGAGGGAGGTAATAATCCCTCTTTACAAGACACTGGTTAGGGCCCCATCTGGAGTACTGTGTGCAGTACTGGAGGCCACACCTACACAAGGACATTAACAAAATGGAGGCAGTCCAGAGAAGGGCAGCCATAATGGTGCAGGGACTGCATCAGAAAACATACGAGGACAAATTAACAGAGCTCAATATATATACCCTAGAGCAAAGGAGGGAGAGAGGTGATATGATTGAAACATTCAAACATCTTGAGGGCATTAACAAGGTGAAAGAGTCTAACATGTTTCAATATAAGAAAAACAGGAGGACACAGCATGAGATTAGAGGGAGGCCGATTAAGTGGTAATGTGAGGAAGTTCTTTTACACAGAAAGGGTGGTAGATGCATGGAACGGCCTACCTCAGGAAGTGCCATTTGTGTTCACTGGATAAGAACAGTTACATAGCTCTGCCGTTGAGAACTGATTTTAAAGCAGTGCATATGCTAAATCTGTGGGCTCTGCTACATCACTGTCACATGAGACAGGGTGCATTGCAGGAGAAAGCCAATAAACCTATTTGTGATGGAGAGCCCCAAGGGTCGTAAAAGTACCATAAAGCTAGCAGGCTAATTTAGGAAAATCTAATAGCAGACAGAGGGAAGGACACACTAGGACTTTACATACAAATCAAAACACTCTGCTTAACATATGTTTTTGCAAATACTGGGTGGACTACTCTTTTAAAAAGGAAATCTGTCTAAAAAGGCCTTTTTTACCTCTGGTAAAATCTAAATACAGGGATCTGTTAAATAAAGCCTCTTACAGCTTTCTTACAAGCTACTGTGTGGACTACCTAAAATCTAAATACAGGGATCTATTCTGTTGTTAAATAAAGTCTCTTAAAGTTAAAAGCTGTCTTCTTACAATCTACTCATAGAAGTGGAACTACCTAAAATCTGAATACAGGGTTGGATCTGTTAAACCTGTCCTCAACAGTACTGAAATAAATCACACAGACAGAGTCAGTTTTCTTTATCTTGTGTTTATTATTGACAAGAAAACAACAAATTAGTACAAACGCTGCTAGTGATGCTGAAAATTCTAATGCTAGGTTCGGTGATGACAGAATTAAAATTATGTTTAAAAAAATATGATGCAGCATGTAAATAAGTTGCTGGGCATGTATTTTTACTGCTTACATGCCCAAGTGGGTCGTACTTTTTTTTTTTTTAATGAATTTCATACCCTGGTCTTGGTATTACAGACTTCCTTTTTTTTCACAATTTTGGACTCCTAGCATAAGCTTGACACCAAAGTAAAATAACAGTATTCTGACCCATAATTACACTCCTGAACTACTTACAGTCATTCAGGCCCTATAACAACATTATTTATTTATTTGAATTTTGGTAACTGGGTAGGCCCACTGAGACGAATGACCCTTTTTCAGGGGTGACCCAGGGAAAAGGGTTACAGAGGGAGGAAACAGTGAATACAATAAATAGTAATACATGGGAAGTGTGAATGGAACCACCTTCCTGGGGAGGCTGTGGGGTCAAAAAGAGTGGGGGAATTCAGGAATGCATGGGACAGCCATAAAGCAATTATAATAGGGGTAGGAGGAAGTAGGCTGTTGGTAAATTAAAATCTGCAGCTTATCCAATAGGTAGGGAAATGGGCAGACATGGTGGGCCAAGCGGACCTTATCTGCCGTCAAAGTCTATGTTTCTATGTTTATGCAGACACCAATACATAGGCTTACTAGTAAACGACAGCACTTGAGCAAAGTAACAGATTCATACAGGCAGTGAAATTAAATAACATCGTTCTAAGGCTGGTAAAGCGATATCAAATTATACCTATATTACATTATATACAAACATACATGCAGCTTGGTGGAGAAAAGGTTAAGTCAGGAGAGGGAAGAGGTGAGATGAGGAATAATGTGTCAGGGTGAGGAGGGGTGAGGGAGTAGAGGAGTGGGAGGAAGCTTGTGTAGACAAAGGGGATTAGGAGCGGTTACAGTTGCAAATAGGAGGAGGAGAAAAAATTTCTTTGTAGAGTCTCATGAACTGTGGAAGAGATGTACACGATAATAAACTGTATGGAAGTTCCATTTCTGAGGTGCTGCCACAGAGAAGGATTTCTTGCCTATGGCTAAACGAGTTTTGGGTATGCTTAGTAAAGGGAGGTGGGAGGATCTGAGTGTCCTAGGGAAGGGTTTCAATGAGAGTAGATTGGAGAGGATGGGTGGGGAGGGAAGATGGATAAGTTTGAAGACGGAGCATAGAACAGGGAAATAAATCCCTTTTGACCTCAAAGGATGGCTAGCTTAGGGCGTTGAGCACATCACAGTGGTGGGCCTGAGCTGGAGCTCTGTGATAAGTCTGCTTAAGTTTAGCCAGAATGGAGGTCTTGACAGAGTGAGTTATGGGGCCCCATCGAATCGCCCAGGGAGACGAGAAGTCAAGGCAGTGGTCTTTCGAGCTTGGGGCATGAGGAGGGGGGGCAGCATGGTATAGGAGGCTGAGTTTTTGGTTAGTTGCCTTAATGACATTTGTTGCATGTGATTCAAGGGATAGGTGCTCATCAAGAATCATGCCCAGATATTTAAAGGAGCTCACTCCTTCTAGAGGCACACCAGAGGAGGTATTGACTACCAAGGGAGGCTGGGAAGTCATATTGAAGGAGGTATGACGGAACAACATGGTTTTCGTTTTCTTCGTATTCAGCATCAGAAGGTTCTCCTTGAACCAGGATTCCAGCTACTGGAAGTCTTTTTCCAGGTCAGTCTTGATGGAGGAGACATCTCTGCTGGATCGATACAGTATGGCAAAATCTGCGTGTAACTGAACCAAGGCCATTCCACAGTTCAGAGGGAGCTTGTTGATGAAGATGGAGAATAATAGAACCCAAGGATTGATCCCTTGGGGACCCCATCGGTGATTGGAGATAAGGAGGAGTGGGTACCAGCCCATTTGACACACTGAAACCGGTCTGATAAGTAGTTAGAGAACCAGGTTAGAGAGGTAGCATCAAGGCTGAGACAGTGGAGCTTGGAGATGAGTGGATGATTTACAAGATCGAAGGTCTTCGTTAGGTCTATGAAGACGGCCCCGGTGGCTAACCTTGATCCATGGCCTGGAAGATATCTGAGGTGACCCTGAGAAGAAAGGATTCTGTCCCATGTGATTTTCAAAAACTTTGTTGGTGTAGAGTAAGGGCATCGGTCCTCTCTAGAAAGGAGTCGGGTTGGTTGTAAATTATTTTTTTCCTAAATTTTTGCAGTAGGACATAGTATGGATATGGGTCTGTAGTTCTCAACAAGGTTAGTTGGACCATTTTTGAGAACCGGGATAACGATTGCAGTTTTCCATTTATCAGGGATGGTCTTTGTAAAGATGGATCTGTTGATTAATAGCGCAATAGGGTGAGCGAGAGAGGGGGCTCCTGTTCAAGGGCTGAAATTAAGTTTTGTAGCCATGAACCAGCAGGGCTATTGGTTGGGAATATCCACTAGCCCCACAGACTTTTCCACTGGCCCAGCTGGTGTACTTATTGAAATTATACTTTCTCCAGTACAAGACCTCAGGGCTAGTGAAAGGAAAATCTTACTAGCCAAATACACGATCTACCAGCATTTGACTAGTGGGCTGGTGCCAGTTTTGACCCCTGCTATTCTAAGGAATTTTGGTGGTAGGGAGTCAAATCCCAGGGAACTGTTGGGGTTGAGACCCATTAAGAGTTTGAGGACTTCTTTTCGTGAGGTGTTTTTTATGTGGGAGGCTTCTAGGACAAAGTTGCGAGGCAGGATGGATAGCTGGTAGACCTGTCTTATAAACACTTAGGTCCATGAAGAAATTATTTATACCGGTGGCTGTCTCCAAGGGCGAGGGTAGTACGGTACCTTTCAAGACCATATTTTGAGGAATGTTTCACTCATTACACTTGAGTAGTGCATTGATTTGGGTCCAGAAGCTTTTGGGGTTGGCAAGATGTGATTCTTGCGTGGACAGTAGATAGTCCCACTTTGATTTATTAGTTTTGGCTTTACAAGTATTCCTCAGTTGGCGATAGGTTATCCAATCCAAGTGTAGACCGGATCGTTTGAAGGATTTTCAGGCTTTGTCTCGGGAGCGTATATTTATTTTATTTTTTGAGTTTTGTTGACCGGGTAAGTCCACTGAGACTAGAAGTCCCTTTTTCAGGGGCGACCCGGGGCTGGGGATACAGATGGTAACCAACTGAAACTGAGCATTAGGTGCCTCAGGTCCTGAGAAAGCCAGAGGGAGTGGGTACCTTTGGCACGTCTTAATTTGAAGGGGGCATGGAGATCAAGGATGGCAGTGAAGGTGTTGACGAGGTATTGTAATGCCTGATTTACATCAGGTAGAGAGGTAATGGAGGTCCAGTCAGCTGAAGCTAGACTGTGCAGGAAGGCTGAGGAGCTGAAATATGTTAAATCTCTGGATCTGATAATTTTTTTTGGGGGTGGGTAGGTTATTTTTCCAGACATAGAATGTGGTTGAGTGAGCGCTTAGTGCATCAGGGAGGATTCCGGTGGCTTTTTTTAATTTATTTTCTCTTTATGCCCCCTTCTCGCCGCTGAACTCCATTTCTTCGGGAGTCTCCAAATGGCCTTGTTCGTCTCCGCTTCTGCTAGCCGGCGACAAGTGCAGTCCATCCACCCCATGGAGCCTTGGATATTCCTCCCAGGCGGGTACGGGGTGGGGCCCTTACACCACGACGTGTCTATGTTTCGTCAGGAGATGCTGGTACTGGCGCCGGTAGGGGCATTGGGGATCATGGCCAGGAGCTCCATCTACTGGGAGTCCCGCAGGGTATTTCCTGGTTTTCTGGTGTCCTCCCCCCCTGAGGATGTAGACACATGAGGAGAGCCAATGGGTGAGGCACGTATTGACGTGCAGTCTCCTCCCGACTCTCGGTCTGCGTCCTCCCCTCCCCACTTGACTGTCCCAGCTGCATCGATGCCTGTGGTCACCCAGGTGGCGGTAGAGTAGCGGGACAGGCAATCCTCCCCAACCCGGAGAAGGAGAGTGGCCGATGGGTGCTCTATCCCTCCCCCCCGGCTGGCCCTCCAGTTACCCGAGTTCGTTCCCGAACCCGGGTCACTGGCACCGCGAGTGGTAAACCTACCGCTGCGCCGACGGATTCCGGTGGCTTTGATGTGGGTCTTGTTGGTTAGCATCCAGTCCAGTAGGCTTTGATTACCAGACTTCATGTTAGGCCTAGTTGGCTGGTCTAGTAATTGTTCAAGTGTGGCATCTGTGAGAGCACCTTGGTATTGAGCACCATTGGATCCAGTCCAGTCGAGGTTAAAGTCTCCACAGAGTATGGTATCACTGGGAGTGAGAGAGTCTAGACTGGCGTAGAGGTCGGCGAAGGAGGTGGAAGCAAGTTTAGGGGGTAAGTAAACACACCCTATAGATATGTATTTAACCTGTCCAAGGGTAATTGAAACAAACAGCTGTTCAATGTCAGGATTGATTCGTAGGTCAGTTAGCTCCCTGACTGCCAACCCGACCCTAGTATAGATCAGTACACCTCCTCCTCTCTTATTGGACCGGTCCCGTCGATGGGAGGAGAAGCCTGAGAGTGAACATAGAAAAGTATCATCACGCCCCCACATTCTGACAGGAGGTGTCACTTCAGACCTGTCACTTCACCAGCAGGAAGTAAAAGTGAAACACGTACACAGAATGGCAGATTGTCTTTTTGGCCTACCTGCATCACAAAAACATTTTTCCAGAAACTTTTCTACAGAGTGTACTGCTGTAAACACTACTGAAATAGGAGACTGCACTATGATTAGGGAGACAGAAAAATCAGCTATTTCTGTTGTCACTACAGAAATAGGAGACTAGATCTCTCAGTTAAAAAAATCTTGTCAGCTAGATATAGTACTATATGCACAATGCCTTGTTTTGCAAATAAACATATGAGAGTTTTATTGTTGAATCCACTACAGAAATATGAGACTGTACCTCGCAGTAAGGCAATTGGAAAACAGCTTCTTATTGTACCCACAATGCCCTTCTACATATGTACCTACTGTGTACCCCATTCCCCTTGCCCCAGGACACATCTGGAAACGAGCTTATCTGTTCAGTATGTCTTTCCTGGTAAAACTTTTAAACAAATATGTCTACGTATTAGGTGCTATACTGCAGTCACCACTACCAAAATAAGGGATTGCACCTCTGAGTAACGAACATTTAAGTCAACTTTATAATTTATCCAGAATTCCTTGTTGCTGTATGTAAAACATTGACAGTTCCCTTGCATAACATCATTCTGGGGTGTGGCTGCACACAGAAAACTGGAGAGTGGGCAGAAACAAAGTGCTGACAAAACATAAAAATTGACTATGACTATGCAGCTTCAACATCTGAAGCATGTGCCGCAGTGGCATACTATGTGAAAAGGGCATCTGCGAAACCTCATAAAATCACTTTAAACATATTTTTATTGATTTTATCAACAAATGAGATTACATATAATATTACAGAGCAATGGGTTCTCCAATATTTGATAAGCAGCATAAACAGTCCCACAATTAAACGTTCTGCTAAATGCAAACCTTCTGAATCTGTAAAGAAGAAAGAGTCAAAATATGAGACTGTGAATGCCTGCTCTAAACAGACACCTTCCTTGAAGGAAGCGAGCCAATGCAGCCATGTTTTCTGTGAGCTAGAAACAGTTCTTACTTCAACCCCTACATGATTCAGTCTGTTGCCAGTAGTTGTGAGGTTGATATTGGTGGTGGCTGACAAAGGTCATCTGACCCATAGGAGTGCCCTGGAGGCAGCAGGACCAAAGTGACAACAGAGGCCCAGGTGGGAAGCATGGAAACGTAGAATTTGATGGCAGATAAGGGCTGCTTGGCCCACCTAGTCTGCCCATTTTCCTACCTAATGGATAAGCTGCAGATCATAGTTAACCAACAGCCTACTTCCTCCTACCCCCCACTAGAATTGCCTTATGTCTGTCCCATGCATTCTTGAATTCCCCCACTATTTTTGACTCCGACGACCTCCTCAGGAAGGCTGTTCCATGCATCCACAACCCTCTCCGTGAAAAAATACTTCCTCACAGTACCTCTGAGCCGCCCCCATCTTCAAATTGTGCCCCCTTGTTCTTGCACATCACCAGCAGGAAGTAAAGTGGGTCTGGTAGATGTCCATGGAAGTCTCTGTGTTGGCAAGCTTGGAAGCTGTACCTGACATTTGGGATACTGGGTGGAGAGCAGAAAAGCAGTTTTGGGTTGGGACAGCAACCAAACTGCCAGACAAGTAAAGAGAAGGAGAGTTTCTACTGCAACATGTGGATTTTCAGTTGGCCCGCTGCTGTGCCATCTCTCCAGGAGATTGTTGCAACTGCAACAAACCAGAGACCATCTGGTAGAAGGGTGCAACTGTTGTGTGTAGCTGGAGTGTCATGCTGTACACTGGCGGCAGACAGAGCAAGGCAGGGGTGGGCCCACAGTGACGGCAGCGAGCATGTCATGGAACCAAAATACCAGTACTCAAGAAAGACAAGCTGGAGAAGATTGCAGTAGTGCAATGATGTTATTGTTGCTCACAAAATAGGTACAGTACCACACTATACACATATCCACAATTATACTTCATTAATGAATAAAGTGTATCAGCAAAAAGAGCACAGTGGTCAAGCCCAGTGCCCTGGCACTTTGCTCAGTAGAGAACTTTGTGAAGCTTAATTTTTCGATATGTGCAGTGTAGTTATTAGTTATGAGTAGCAATAGAATCACTGAACCACCCCATACACTTCTCCAGATTGTCTTTCTTGAGTGCTGGTATTTGGGTTGTTGGTATGTGTGGCAGGGGCTGGTTTCCCCCATCAAGGCCTTCCTAGGTAGATGCGCATCTCATACTCCTTGCCTTTGATGATATTGTGGAACCAAAAGACACAGGGTAGGGGAAAGTCAGACAGCATACCTGTCCGTTCCTTGTGAGTAGGAAAGGGGGGGCAGCATCCTCATGTTTTCAGATTCACCTGCTGCTTGCAGACTGAGAAAAAAAAAATTCTTGCACTTTGCAACCACCATTCCAGTAACCCTCTGTTCTCGTACTGACTTTCACATTCACCTCCCGCTTATCGGCATTCCTTTCTGGCACTGCACATACCTGTGATCAGATCTCTGCTCCTTTCTCTCTTCCTCACAGTGCATATATCAATGATATGGTCTCTGCTCCAGTCTGATGTCCCACTCCTTTCTGCTTTCAGACAAAACACACCTCTCACAGGAAAGTCTGCTGCTAATAGCAGACCAGTATTAAAGGAGAGGCTGCTTCAGTTAAGGGGGAAGGGGTAAACAGTGGGGAAAGTGCACTGTGGTTGAAGTGGCGGACAGACAGGCAGAAGAGTGAGCTGCTGCAGGCAGGAGAACCCACTTTAGTTAAATCTGTGGTGGGTGGCAACAGTACTGTTCTCAAGGCTCCTGCTTTTCTGGAAATGGCTAGCAAAATGGCAGTAGGGGTTTAGGGCATTGGGTGAGCAGTGCTAAGCTGGGAGCAGGGTTGTGTAATAGTGTGCAAATCCTGGAGGGGTTTCCAGGAAAAAGCAGGCAGATTGGGAAAGGAAGTGTCACGGTAGGAGGGGGACAGTCAGACAGGGGTGTTGGCTGCACAGCATCATCAGAATGGCAAAAGGCAGGCCACTTAGGCAACTAATCAGTGAACTCACTCGTGATGGGGCAGTATTGGACTTGGTACTCATTTATTTATTAGCTTTTGGTGACTGGGTAAGTGCACTAGGCAATAAGCCTGCCTATTTTCAGGCACAACCCGGGAGAGTACAAAATACATACCATACATGTGAACAAGGTAATTTGACAGTCACAGTTCAAGTACAAAGTGCATCAAATTACCCACTCAGGGAATATACAAGATAGGCACAATCATTCACACGGGGATGAAGGGAGGTCCAACGATAAAGACAAAGACAATGCAGATAATTCTCATACATAACAGAACAACAAGTAGGCATGGTGGTCAAAGTAAAACAGAATGCAAACAGTTAGTTAAGAGCAGTCACATGTGCCAAGTGTGAAGAGGAGAGATAAGAGAGCCTTCTTGAAGGTAGAGTGGGATTGGAAATGCTTTATATGGAGAGGAAGGGAATTCCAGAATTTAGGAGTGAAATGGGTGAACACTTGCTCACCCATTTTAGTGGAACAGTTTGGGACAGAAAGTGGTGAAGAGGTTGAGGATCTAAGAGAGCCAGAGCGAAGGACTGGGTTAAGCATAGCTCCAAGAGAGGCAGGATGAGGATGTCTGGTCATGGAATCAATAAAACACCCCAATGTATGGGCCCGAAGGGCATCAGGGGTCAACCAATGCAAGAAGAGTATAGCAGGCAGCAGTGGGTTAGGCGAGGAGTAGACAGGGCAAACCTGAAAATTATGTTAGATGTTGTGTCCCACTTATGTAGTACATCGTCATTGGCCTTTGAGAGTACAGGGAGGGCATATAAGAGTCTTGGGAGCAGGATGCCCCTAGCAGCAGAGATCCTGGCTGTAGGAGTGAGGGAGTGACGTACCCTGTAGGCAGCACCAATCTTTTGATTGACAGATCTGCAAACCTCACTGATATGTGAGAAGTCTAATATAGGGTTGACTGTCACACCTAGGTATTTGAAGGATTTGGTGTTAGAGATAACAGAGCCATCACTACAGAGGATGCGTAGTTTGGGGTATTCGGCGTGGACTTTTCTAGAGGACCTGAAGAGCATGGCCTGTGTCTTGGTTAAGTTGAGGATTAGGTATTTAGAGGTAAGCCGTGAATGAATTAACAGGGATAGTGTTGCAGATGTCAAGGTAGGAGGCCACCTAGGGAACAGCGATCACTGGACTGTGAGGTTCAGTATAAGGATGGCTGTGAAACTGAACCACATAAGGGTGAGGGTCCTGGACTTCAAGAGAGCAGATTTAAAAAAAAAAAAGCAAGTGCCTCAGGGATGGCATGGCTGGGGGGATGACCTGTGTGGGGTGGAGGAACAGTGGATGAAGCTAAAAGGGGCTCTAGGGAAGGCAACAAATCTCTGCATCAAGCAAGTAAGCAACAGCAAGAAGAAAAAGAGACCGCTATGGTTCTCAAAAGAGGTAGTGGAAAAGGTAAAGACTAAAAGGGTAGTATTCAGAAGGTATAAGGAGATGCAGAGAGAGGAGGAGGATAGCGAGGTGTATCGGGAAACTGAGGGAAGCAGGGAAAGCAGTAAGGAGCATGAAGGCACAAACTGAAGAGAGAATAGCCCAGGCAGTGATAAAGAGGAACAAGACATTTTTTAGATATGTAAGCGAAAGGAGGAGGACTGGGGGTGGGATTGTAAGATTAAAGAGGGAATAGGGGGGAAGACTGTGCAGAGGGGTACCAGGAAAAGGGAGACATCCTGAACAAAAATACTTTTTTTCAGTGTTCACAGAGCAAAGAGAAGGGGAGGGGCCACAAAAAAGTAACAAGAGCACTGGAGGGAGATGGGCACTAGTCCATTTTCAGAGGAGAAAGTCCTAAAGGGAGTCACTGAACTGAAAGTGGACAAAGCAATGTGGCCAGATGGGGTGCATCCAAGGGTAATGAGGGAGTTCAGGGATGCACTGCTCCACCTCAGACAGTCCTATTTAACAGCTTACTACAAACAAGAGTGGTTCTGCAGGACTGAAGGAGGGTAGATGTAGTCCCACTTCACAGAAGTGGTAGCAGGGAAGAGGCTGGCAATTATAGGTCAGTCAGCCTGACTTCAGTGTTGGGAAAGTTAATGGAGTCACTGCTGAAGGAAAGGATTGTAGAATATTGTGAATCCAGTGGGTTATGAGACCCAAGGCAGCATGGATTCAAAGGGGGGGGAGGTCATGTCAAATGAATCTGATAGATTTCTTTGACTGGGTGACCAAGGAATTAGATCAGGGTGGAGCAGTGGATGTGGCCTACCTAGATTTCAGTAAGGCTTTCAACACCGTTCCATGCAGGAGGCTAGTAAGTAAGCTGGGTAGCTTAGGAGTGGTCCAAAGGTAGTAAACTGGGTAAAAAAATGGTTAGGGGATAGGCGACAGAGGGTGGTCATAAAGGGAGTTCACTCCGAGGAAGGGAGAGTGAGCAGCGGGCAGCGGGGTGCCTCAGGGATGAGTGATGGGACCAGTTATGTTTAATGTCTTTATAAGTGACATTGCAGAGGAGCTGGAAGGGAAGGTCTGCCTCTTTGTGGATTACACCAAATTCTGCCGTAGGGTGTGGCAAGGATAAGCAGAAACCTGAGACATCCCAGGGAGTGGTGAAGGGTATGGCAGCTGGGTTTCAACATGAAAAAGTGCAAGCAGAGTACAAAATGGGAGGAGTGGTACTGATGGCCACCAAACAGGATCATATTGGATGACCTAAACGTGGCCAGGCAGTGCGACAAGGCAGTTGGAAGGGCTAGTGGCACAGGGAGGGGTATCACCAGCAGAAAGAGAGAGTGTATAAATTGCTATTAAGTCCCCACCTAGAGTACTGTGTCCAGTTCTGGAGACCACATCACCAGAAGGACATAGAGAGACTGGAGGCGGTCCAGAGGAGGTCAACTAAAATAGTGCAGGGTTTGCATCAGAGGCCCTATGAGGAGAGACTTAAGGACCTAAATATGTACACCCTGGAAGAGAGAAGGGATATGGCAGAGACCTTTATATACCTCACAGGGGTTATTAAGGTACAAAATGGAAGTATTTTTCAGAAAGAAAGGTGCTCAAGGACAAGGGGGCACGCTAAGAAACTGGAGGGGGATAGATTCAGGAGAGATGTGAGAAAGTACTTCTTCACAGAAAGAGTGGTGGAATCCTGGAACAGTCTTCCAGCAGAGGTAGTGAGGGTGAAAACAGTGGTACATAGATACAGATGGCAGATAAGGGTCTTTGGCCCACCTAGTCTACCCAATTGTGCATGTAATTTTGCCTCTTCAAGCTTCTCTTCAACTGGGTTGTCCCTTTCCCCCAGCTGCTAGGATCCCCCAATGCATATCCCATGCATTCTTGAATCCCATAATCATTTCAGTCCCTACCACCACCTCTGGCAGGGCGTTCCACTTGTCCACCCCGCTTCCCATGAAGTAATATTTACTCACATTACCTCTGAACTTCCCTCCCTCCAATTTCATCCCATGACCCCTAGTCCTGGAACAGCTCTTCCTCTCAAAAATAGTGTTTTCCTGCACCTTGTCTCCTTGGACTGAGAAAAATAATCAGTCGATCCCTCACTCTTCCTGAGGCTAGATTACCTCCCTGGTTAATAAAAGTTTCACTAAGTAAAGAACAACCTCAAAAACAGTGAACTAAAATACTTACTTCTACCTACTTCCACAGGCCCCTTCTCTTCTCAACTCCTGCAGACAAAGCCCGCAGTCAACTCCTGTTTTTAATCCCCAGTCCCCTCAAGCCTCCTTGAGCTCCTCCCCTTATCAGACACCTATTTCACAAAGTTAAAGTAACAGCTCTAGTCACAAATGACTGCAAATATTCTCCCAGTTAGATTACCTCCCTGACAAATAAAAGTTTTACTAAGTAAAGAACAACCTCAAAAACAGTGAAGCAAAACACTTACTTCTACCTACTTCCACAGGCCCCTGAATTATGAACTGAATTCAGCGTAAATGCACTCGGTTAAATCAACTTCTTGCTTTAAGGTAGCTGTTCTCCCTCTCACTCCTGTGGTGGGATTCAAGAATGCATGCAATAGGTATAAGGAAATCTTAGGGAAAGGGTGTGTTCCAGAAGGTCTAATGTCATTAATAGCTCTTTATTGTCTTTTGAGGGCATATGCCTTATTCACTTGAACAAACTGACACAACAACGGGCTTTGGAGAAATGGCCACAGCCATGTGTTTATTAATAAAACCAGTTATCATATATACATGCGCTTTGGCGTGCTGTGCGCAGCTAGGTAGCCTTGGAAGGGATCTAGCTCCCCATGGAGCACTAGATCATTGATGGTCAACCCTCCCTCCCAGGAGAGGGCCTCCTTACCATCAACCAGGACCTCACAAGGGACAACAACCTCCAGGGCATGAGGGATGGCTATGTGACCGACTGCAGCTAGCTCCTCCCCCGTCAGAGGGTAGTGTGCGGTTAAGTCACTAACTTCGAAGTGTGCTGTACTTGTCTTTATGTGTCAGATGATGCTTTGTCCTACATTTTTCAGACCAGTGCCCCTTATTTCCCTACATTCTGAGTGTCTGTATGAAACAACTTAGTGATAACATTCTAAGAGGCATACAGGGTCTGTCCTTCAGGTGTTTTTTTTTCCCCCAGCCTCACCATAGCTGTCCCCTCTTACCTTCCAATCTCCAACACTGTACTTTCCCTGGACACCACTGCAGACCAGACTCTGAAATGACCATCCATATCTGCCTTTACGGGCAGGTGTAGGAGTCCCCAACTCTTCTCAATGGACCACGTCAGTCATTGCCATCCATGCAGTCCCACCCAACATGTCCTTTCATCCTAAAAACAATGTTTTGGAACATGTTAAAATATATATAGTAATTTGAAAGTTTAACATCAGCATTCCTAGGGGGCATAGATCCTCCTAAATAGAAAAGGAGGTGATAGAGATTAACTGGGTACTGTTTCCCTGGGGCTGATGAAAGGACAGTGTAAAAATGCTGTTACTGTTGAGGCAGAGCATGTTAAAATCAACATGTTTGTGCCTAAAATGTCACAAAGTTTACTTTTTCCAAGCCTACTAGATTTGTCTGGTCCCCTCCCCAAAGAAATCCTAGATCTGCCCCTAGCTTACTTGACACTGTACAAAAACTTCCTGAAGTGCAGGTCCCTGGTTGATCATTGGGTGGGGCCTGAGAGTGTTTTTCCTCCGTCTTTCTCTGCTTGACTCTTTTCATTGTCCTGCGGGTGGGGATGAGAGTGTGGTGAGGTGCATGCTGAAGTTGGCTGTTGTGTGTACAGAGCTAGGGCTGCTTGACTGAACATTTGCTGTTGTGGGATTATCTGGTTCAGTGGTGGTGGGGGACACAGAAAGAGAAGGCCATGGTATGAAACGGTGGGGAGGGCACACTGTGTGTAGCTGCATGTCAGTCTTTTTTCCTGTGGGAGGAAGCAATGTGGGAGCAGGATAAATGTGCAACAATCAGAGTATTTCTTGGCTTTTATTTTATTCCTGTATAAGTGATTACAATTCACCATTATAACTGTGGTCTAATGCAGTTTTGAATTAATTTGTACTGCTGGTTAGTGCAAGAGAAAAAGGGTACGGTTGACCCCTGGATGGGTCTGATTAAAAAAAAAACAACTCCCTGCTGTCTCAGTGATGGTTCACATAGCCGGAAAAGGGTATATCCCTATCTGATTACAGGGTACCTCCCTGTCTGATTACAGGGTTTATCCCTAGTGGATGGCATGGAGGGGGCAAATAATAGATTAAAAAGAAAAACTAAAGTTTTGCTTTCTTAAGATGGAAAGAAAGAACCAGCCTCATAGCGCTATAGTACCTTCAGTACTGCTAACTACTCTGGCAAACTGAGACTCCAAATGGACCTTGGTCACTCAGGGGCCAGCCAAGAGAGGGAGGACTGAATATCCCATGAACGACTCTCATCTTGGGAAGTTGGAGCACAAACAGTGTAGCGTAGGCTGGGTGGCAGCACACTCGATGTGTGAGCAAATGAAAGGATAACTGGCAGACATATAGGCAACTAAGGAACAGCTGCAAGATCTCAATCCAAAAAGCTAAACAACTCCACTTCAAGAGACTACAGATTGAGCATTTTAGTAATCGAAAAGAATTCTGGCGACAGGTTAACTCCCTTTTGAAGGGTAATACCTCTGAGACCCCAGTTCTCTTGATGCCTAGGGGGTGTCTCTCACTGACCCCCCCCCCATCCATCGTCTCTGGCTTCAATGAGTTCTTCACCAATCTGGATAGGTACACAACAGTATTTTCTAATTCATCCACTCCCTCCCAACCTGACCCCTTGCCATCGGTCGACTCTATGGACCGCCCTGCTTTTTATTTAAAGCTTGCAACCCTTGCGGAGGTTCGTCTTCTCATGAACCTAAAGGCTGACAGCTCACCTGGCCCTGACACTCTATAGCCTAAATTCCTTAAGTTGGGAGCTGATGCCGTAGCCCACCCTTAAGGAGGCTTGGCAAATGTTTGGATTTTGCTGACACTGTTAAAAAGTAAGGCAATTACTTTTTCATGCATTTATATTGGTGGCATATAGTTGGGCAAAAGGTACAAAAATTCTATGACTGTAAATGAATGTAAAGGATAACCAGGTGGTTAAATACAATTTTGGTTTTAATATTGCTTTAATAACTACAATATAAAGATGGTACACCCAGTTATTTTGACTAGCATGGTCTAATATGGAAAGATATTAAAAAAATCAAAAATTGAAAATAATTTTCAAGTTTGAAATATATTAAATATGTGTTTATAAATCTTTGTACAGTTCCCCAGAAGAAGCCTAATATTAGGTGAAACGTTGGGACTTTATAAATAAAAATAATAATGAATTTTAAAAGACTTCATGTGTAGTAGTATTCATTGCTCGAGCAGGCCAGAATTTTGTTGTTGGATTTGAACGTACCAGAAACTTGGCGAGCTCCACCAGACTCCTTACTGAATCGTTTTACACAAGATTGGTGATTTCCCTTGGCACACAAACTCTTTGCACTAGCCCGCCCTGTGCCAGATTTATTTAATCGACCCTTCTTTACTTGCGCCGTCTCTAAAAAATGGAAAGTAGCAGTGGTCGTCCCTGTCCACAAGGGAGGTCCCAACTCGACAGTGGACAATTTCCGACTTATTTCAGTTCTTTGGCCTCTAGCAAAAATACAGGAGAGGGATAATCTATGACGAACTACAGGATTACCTTGACTTCCACCATCTGCTCTCAACCTCTCCGCATGGGTTTAGGAAAAAACACGGTACATTTACAGCTCTGATTAAAGTCACCTCGGACATATTCCGTGAGATGGAACATGGCCGAGCCACTGGAGCAATTTTCGTAGACTTGACCAAGGCTTTTGACTTGGTTACCCATGGCCTTCTATTACAACAACTGCATGTCCTTGGCCTTGATGCCACTGCCCTGTCCTGGACCCAAAGTTACCTTTACGGCCATACCCAAAAAGTGAAATGGGCAGGCTCCCTATTGGACCTGAGGCCCATTACCCATGGTGTCCCCCCAGGGCTCCATATTGGGACCATTACTTTTTTCTCTGTATATTAATGACCTCTTTAATAATTGTGGTGGGGCCTCTATCCACCTGTATGCAGACGATGCTATCATATACCGTTCTGATATCGGGTGGCTCAGTTCAATGCTAGCCTCCGATTTCCACACCCTTGAGGACTGGTTCCTTCAGAAGCAGCTTGTCCTTAATACTAAAAAAAAAAAGAGCATGTTATTCTCCAACTCCTCCACACCAACCCTCACACCTCTGGCTATCCTCTCACGTACGGGATATGCACTCGAATCGGTCAAGTCCTTCAAATACTTGGGAGTCACCTTAGATCCCTCATTTACCCTAGATGCGCGTGTTACAGCTGTCATTAGAACTATAAACCAGAAAATCGGTGTCCTCTTCTGCATCTGTCCATTCCTTACATTGACCTCATGTCGCAAGATTGTAGATGTCACACTCCTGCCCCTCTCTATGTATGGTGCTCCATTCCTACTCTCTGCTTCCACATCCGTACTATCACGCCTATCACAGGCTTGCCATAGAGTTGACAGGTTTGCTTTCAGGGCCAATGCTCAGCTCCATCACTGCGATGTCCTGTCTGTCTTAGGATGGCTACCCCATGAATTTAAATTATGCTATGCCACACTAAGCTTTATACATAAGCTTGTACATCACTTCACTCCTCCTTGCCTTTCTGATATTGTTCAATGTTGTCTCCCTCAACGTACCCTCAGATCTGCCTCCTTGCTTCTTCTCTCAGTGCCAAACTTAAGGCTCTCCATGGCTCGGAGATCGTTTGCATTTCTAGGATTGTGGATATGTTGTTCTATACACAATTCATGGCAGATACCTTGCTGCTTTAAGATGTGCTGGAAAGTCTTCAAGCTGGCTCTTCCTAGCCGGGTGGTATAGCCCTCGGCTCTGCCCCATGACGCCAGATCTTCCTTTCCACTGGAAGGTTCAGTTTCCTTCCTTAGCACTTCCACGTGTAGTAGGCCCTGGCTCTTGAGTCTTCAGATTCACTTCCAAAACTGATTCTAAAACTCTCTCGAGTTCAGTCTTCATCTTCTTCCCTCGCTTCCGTGATGAAGGAAAAATTGGCCCCCAGGTTTCACCGGTGCCCCTGCGGGCAGAATATGTCTTGCACGGATCTTCACACCACGTGCGTGTACTGCCTGGGACTGGACCACGATCCACAGGCCTGCGGTCATTGTCGGTTCTTTTCTCTGAACATGCTTGAAGGTCGCGCTGCCCAACTTCAGCTGGGACGACTGGAGAAGTGTTACCTGCTGGTCAAATCAAAGGATGCCCGTTGGGTGGTCTCCATGGCCGCGGGGTCTGCTGAGTCAGTTAGAACAGCTCAAGGCCTTCGAGGAGGAGGCGGCTCAGGCCACAACAGGCTCCTCTTTGGCTTCGGCCTTCATTCTGCAGCATCTGGGATCCTCCTATTCGGCTTCTTTCAAGGAGTTGTGCCAGTCTCTCTCTACCAAGGGAGAGGGCCCTTTGGGGTCGCA
Source organism: Neoceratodus forsteri (assembly GCA_016271365.2). NCBI lineage: Eukaryota > Metazoa > Chordata > Ceratodontiformes > Ceratodontidae > Neoceratodus > Neoceratodus forsteri. The sequence continues at coordinate 170,736,228 of CM057449.1, read as the reverse complement.
TGTTTCACGGTCTAAAAAGAAGGAGTAGAAAAAGGACAAAGAAAAGTTGACATGTCGATGTTCTTGGGACCGAGAGTGGTCCCGCTCACAGGAATCTTCTGTCTCGACTTCGGTTGAATTCGTGGCTGAGGCTGCTGGTTTCATGGTCCCCCCATCAGACCAGTTGGCTGAGACACCTGTCGGCGTGGCTGAGATCTTTCTTGAGCCGATGGGTGGGTTGTTGACCAATCCGGCTGACGATTTTCTTTTTCGGACACTGGTGCTCCCGGTGTCCTCGGATTGGTCGGCTCAGTCTGCTGGGCAGGACCAGCCCACCAAGGAACCGGACCAGGAACTGAGGGTTTCTCTGATCTGTCGAGGACCCCTTTCGGCCCCACCAATGGTTGAGGTTTCGGTCCCACTCCTCCACTTCGATGTTGGGCAAGACTCGCTCCCGCCGGTGATCTCATTGCCACCGTCATAGTTGCGTTGCCTCCACTCCTCATCTTTGTCCTCCTCGGGTGAGGAGAGGCTTTGGCACAAGTTGCATCGATGCTATGAAGACCCCATGTGGCAGCAGTTAGTCTTATCCATGTCCAAACCACTCCCAGTTTTGACTCTGGCCATTAAGTGGCTTTCACCAGAATGACCGACTTCAGCCATGGCTGTCGTCACCAAGTTGCCAGTTCAGGCCCCGCTGGCTCAACCAAAGCCGGCTACTCTACCAATTTGAGTGGAGCCACTACCCAAGTAACCGAAGTCTGGGGCTCTGACCAAGGATTCTCAGTCGCCCAAGGCCTGCTCCATCGGTTTTTGGTCACTCTCACTTCCGACCACTCAAGGTGGGTGGAAAGCAACACAGGTGGGTGCCCGCTCTACGAGGACTCTTTGGAGTCCAAGGATTCCTCCATGGTCTCCCGTCTGGTGGACATCGAGTCCTTGGGGGGGGTCTCTCTGTCAACGAGGGCCCTTCCTCGCTGATGGGTATTTGTCGGCTCATTTCCGAATCCATGGGAGTGGAGCTTGAGGCTGTGTAGAAACAGGTTAAGAATCCCCTTACAGAGATTCTGGATAAAGGGGACATGCCTGTGGAGGCCTTCCTAGTGGCTGAGGCCATTGTGGGTCCAGCCTTGGAGCTGTGGCAGCATCCGGCATCTTGTCATGCGCCTTTTGCCCGCAAGTACACGGTGCCCATGGGGTCCCTGTTGGTTTTTTTGGAGCACCCCTCTGCGGTGGGGTTGATGGCTGACTCCGTGTTTCAGTGCTCAGGCAGCAATGGGGATGCAGACAGACCCTCAGACAGGGAATCCAAACAGTTGGACCATTCCGGGAAGAAAGTGTATGCAGTTTTCTCGCTCGGCCTTCGTCAGGCCAATTTGGCCATTATCATGGCACATTTTTCCCATTCCCTGTTGGGCTCCCTGAATGAGGTAATTCCTCATCTCCTGGCTGACCTCCAGATCATGGTCAAGCAGGTCCGGGACCAGGGTAGGGTGGTGGCAAAGCAGAAACTCCAGATGGCTCTGCATATTAGCGATTCCTGTGCCCGTTCAGTAGTGGCCGCTGTGGCCATGTGCCACAGGGCTTGGCTATGCATCTCAACCCTTATGGTGGATACGCAGCGTAAGCTGGGAGATGTCCCCTTCTTGGGTACTGACCTGTTTGGGCCCGGCATGGAGGGTCACCTCCAGCGCATAGAGAAGTCCAATGCCACCTTGGACGCCACCACATCTGCCCAAAAGGACAAGGCTCCCAGCGTCAAAACTGCAAGCCTTTTCGCTTGTCCAATCCTGCGGCCAGACCGGCCCAGCAGCAGGGCCAGCAGGCTCAAACTTGGCATCCTTGGGCCAAGTCTGTGGCCTCCTCATTTAGGAAGCCTGGGGGGGGGGAATGATCCTGGCAGCCCCTCCACCAGATCCTCCTCCAAGCCTGTCCAGTGACGGGTTGGGCGGTGCCTCCTTGGCCACTTTATTTCCACCTGGTCCGCGATCACCACGGACCATTGGGTTCTAGAAGTGGTTGATCGAGGCCTGCCTCTGGAATTCGTGCAGGCCCGTCCTTATCGAGCCCATGCCCCACAGGGGGATTTGGTGTCTGCAGCTTCTCAGTCGGCTCTCAGAGACAACTTAGCTCAGCTCCTCCTCAAGGAGGTGGTGCGCCCAGTAGCGGACCAGCCTTCAGACCCAGGGTTTGTCTCCAGGTACTTCCTGGTGCTGAAGCGGACAGGGGGGCTGGCACCCCATTCTAGATCTGCATGACCTGAACAAGTTCCACAGGTCCCGCACCTTTCAGATGGTAACTCTAGCTCAGATCATACTGTCCCTGGAGCAAGGAATGTGGTTCTGCTCCCTAGATCTTCAGGATGCTTTCTTTCATGTCCCGATCTGTCTGTCCCATCAATGGCTCCTCTGCTTCACAGTCAAGGGAACCCTTTACGAGTTCCAAGCCATGCTCTTAGGCCTATCTTCAGCCCCCAGGGTCTTCATCAAATGCATGGCAGTGGTGGCGGTGGCATACCTGAGGCACTGAGGGTCCGGGTTTACCCTTATCTGGATGACTGGCTGATAGCAGGTCCCTCCAGGCTGAAGGTGGAGCAGTCCAAGGATCTGGCCCTCCAGACTTGCCTAGAACTTGGCCTCCTGATCAATGAGGCCAAGTCAGAACTCATGCCTGCAGAGGTGATCCTGTTCATCAGGGCAGAGCTTGACTCCTGCCGAGCCAGAGCGCGGCTCCCGGCAGACAGGGCGGAGGTTCTCTCTTCCTTTGCCCAATCATTTCTGGTTGGGCAACTGCACCCTGCCCGGGACTTCCTGCATCTTTTGGGCTACATGGTGGCCTGCACCAGCGTGGTCTGATGGGCCCACTGGCATATGCATTCCCTTCAGTGGGAACTCGCCAGCCAGTGATCTCAGCACTCAGGTCATCTCGACCAGCTGGTATCTGTGACCCAGAGGATGTGGGATGGCCTCCAATGGTGGCTCGTCCCATCCCACCTGCAGCAAGGGCTGCTGTTTATCTGCCCCAAGCCGACGGTCATCCTGATGACAGACGCCTCTCTGGTGGGTTGGGGTTCCCATCTGGGGGAGCACAGAGCCCACAGGCCCTGGACCCTTCAGGAGTCCCAATGCCATATCAACTTGCTGGAGCTTCGAGCAGTTCACATAGCCCTAACCGCATTTGCTCCATTTGTCCGGGGTCAAGTGGTTCAAGTCCAGACGGACAACACCATGACCATGTACTATCTCAACAGGCAGGGCAGGATGCACTCCTTGCCCCTCTGCAAGGAAGCTCTCCGCATTTGGTCACTTGTGCTCAGCCTGGAGGTGGATCTCCTGGCCATCCATGTGGCAGGAGCCTTGAATCAGCTGGCCGATGCCCTCAGCCAGATGGGCGGGGCATCTCACGAGTGGAATCTCCACCAGGAGTTAGTACAAAATCTGTTTTCCCACTGGGGCACCCCCTCAGGTGGACTTGTTCGCCTTCAGGGAGAGTGCAAAGCTGAGGCTGTTCCATGCCCACCCCATCAGCAGGGTTCACTGCAGGGGGATGCCTTCTTAAGGCTGTGGACTCCAGGCCTCTTCTACGCCTTCCCCCCAACTCCCCTTGATTCACAAGGTGCTTATCAAGGTCAGGAGGGACAAGGCGCAGGTGATCCTGGTGGCCCCTGACTGGCTCCACCAGTTCTGGTAACCAGATCTCCTCAGCCTCTGCTCCAGGCTCCCAGGGTGGCTTCCAGCATGCCCAGACCTGCTATCAGTCAACCAAGGGAAGGTACTCCACCTGGACCTTCAATCCCTGCACTTGACCGCCTGGTTCCTGAGCAGCTAGAGTTCCAGGCTTTGGGTCTCTCCGATGAGGTCCTCAACATTGTTTTTTATTTTTCAACTCTTATTTCCTCCTGTCATGGCTCAGGGGAACTCTCTCAGGCATCCTCTCCCTGTGCCTACCCACCTGAGATCCTCTGTCATCTTGTGCCCTTCTCTCTGTCCTCCCCCGCTGCCAGCACCCCCAGTTTAACCCACCCAGGGAGGGTAGTCCGACCACTTACTTGGGCTCTTTAAGAGACAGACTCTGGCAAGCGGGCCGGGCCTGGGTGAAGGAGTGATGAGGCTCAGCCCAGTCAGATTCGGTGCTGGGCATGGAGGAAAGGTGCCGTCGCCTATCCCCACAAGCCGGGTGTTTCCTTTTTCTGTCCTTACCCGCCCTCCCTTGTGTGCGCACCCCCCCCGATGCTTGGCACATGGCAACACTGCCAGCATCAGGCACGCTGTAACATGCTGCCTGTGGTTGTGCGGCACCCTTGGTCTCCACCACGGATCGCCGGAGCTCTGGACATCCCAATGCCCTCTCCCCAGGCAGGAGAGCTGCCCGTGGGGCTCTCAATCAGATTCCCCCTGCCAACCCCCGGCGCCCGAGCTTGCTCCCGGACTCGGGTCACCAGTGTGGCGTCCAGCCCCTCAACCCTCAGTGCCACTGGGTTGACTAGTCCTCAACATTGCTGAGGCGTCCCATAAGGAATCAACCACAAAATGCTATGCCTTTAAATGGAAAAGATGCTCCATCTGCTGTCAGGGCAAAGGATTGGAGCCCTTGTCCTGCCCAGTGGCTAGCATTTTGGATGATCTTTGGACTCTCTACCAGCAGGGGCTATGGTTGACGACCCTTAAGGTGCACCTGGTAGCCATCTCCGCTTACTGGGCACAGGCCGGTCAGCGGTCGGTGGCGCAGAAGAAGGTGGTCTGGTGCTTCTTCAAAGGCCTAGATCTCATATCCCCTCCAGTGCATGAACCTTCACTTCTATGGGATCTACTGGTGGTCTTGGCAAAGCTCATGGGCAAGCCATTTGAACCTATGCACAAGTGTGACATGTCACATTTGTCATGGAAGACCACCTTCTTGGTGGCTATCATGTCAGCCAGAAGGACGGGGGGAGCTACAGGCGCTCTCCATTGAGTCTTCTTACCCAGTCTTTCACAGGGACAAGGTTGTCCTGCGTCCCCACCTGAAATTCCTTTCGAAGGTGGTGTCAGAGTTTCACCTTAACCAGGTGATTACTCTGCCAGTGTTCTACCCCAATCATGCCTCGGAGGCCGAGTACAGGCTCCATACTTTGGACCTGAGATGAACGCTCGCCTACTACAAGGAGTGAATGGCGGAAGTTCGGGGAGAGGTTTGCCAGCTGTTTGTCACCTATGCTGAAGCCGCACCTGGCAGACCTGCAGCCAAGCAGACAGTAGTTTGATGGATTACATCTTGCATTGAACTCTCCTATAGGTTGGCGGGTAGGGAGTCTCTTGCAGGGCTTAAGGCTCATTCCACCTGCCATACCGCTGCATCTGTGGCTGCTTCTAGGGATGTCCCTATCCAGGAAATCTGCAGGGCTGCTACCTGAAAGTCAGCACACACCTTCATTTCCCATTACCACATCGACCTTTAGTCACGCTGGGATGCTGGTTTTGGAACCTCAGTTCTCCAGTCCTTCTTCCCTAAGTAGGGTGTGTGCATCTTGCCTCCCTCCTCCCGGAGAACTGCTAGGAGTCTACCATGAAGTGTGGATAGAACAACATATCCACGATCCTAGAAAAACAGGTTACTTTTGTTTCTTCTGCACTGACCCACCCGACCTCCCCAGCTTTGACAGACAAACCTGGCTTCCAGCGGGCTAAGATCTGGCGTCATGAGGCGGAGCCGAGGGCTATACCACCCGGGTTGGTGGGAGGAGCCAACTTGAAGATTTTTCGGCACATCTTAAAGCGGCAAGGTACCTGCCATGAAGTGTGGATGAACAACATATACCACTCCTAGAACTACTGTTACAGGTGAGTAACCTGTTTTTTTTCTGCTGTGTCCCACTGGAACTCTCTACCTCCTTCTATACTGGTCTGCGCCTTCCTCTCTCAATTTCAAAGTTTGCTGTTAACTCACCTAACCACTCCGCCTTGCTCCTGCTTCCGTTGACTCCTAACCCCTGTTCTCTTCTTGCACGATTCTCCTAGCAAAACTTCCCACTCTGTCTCTATCTCCTGCTGTCCTAGAAAAACAAAATTTAAATGTCTGAATGTATGTAAGATTTTGTTGACTGTGCTTTAAATTGCTTATTTTTGCATAACTGAATGTAATTGATGTACTCTCTTACTGTATGACTGTTGACTGTGCTTTAGATTGATTATTTTACATAACTGAGTATAACTGATGTACTCTTTTACTGTATGACTGCTCCTTGTCTAATTTCTTGTGTCAATGAATGCACTACCAATGTACTGCACTTCCTGGGTCACCCCTAAAAAAGGGACTGTCTTGTCTCAGAGGGCCTACCTGGTTACCAAAATTCAATAAATAAATAAATAAATTAAAGAGTAATAAAAGCAGACAGACCTTTTTTTATTTGTGAGATAAATAGTAGCAAACAAAAAGGGTAGAAAAAGGGTGAAATTAAGTTTTGACTTTACATTGGGGCTATTATAGCTGTGTTTTGTGCAGCATCCTTGCTGTTTCTAACATGTGATAATGGTATGAACTAAAACAACAAGAAGTGAAGTTATATCTGGTTCAGAAAGCGTTAATGTATTTAAATTGTAATGAAGGTGCAACACTGCAGAAAAGAAGCACAGGGTGAATATGCTGCTGAACTTTATGTAGAAAAACATTAAGCAAAAGCAGACTACAGTATTTCTATTTCTTGGGGGTAACTTTCATCTATACCCAAGTAATGGCAAGTTAAGTTGATGAAAACAAGCTGTTGGCCGGGTTTAGGATCTAGCTTTGAACAGTGAAGCTCAACAACATCATCAGCTGTGCCAAACATCCTCTATAATGACACACTTGTAGAGGGGCAACTGATGTATCTCACAGCCATTTGTGCCAAGTGAGGGGATAATGCATCTTGTGTGCCCAGTAGCCTAATGGATCAACTTGAAATGGTTCAAGAAACTTTGCAAAATAGCCATTTATGATATTTTCCACAGAAGAAGGCTCTGTGTCCTCTTTTGTTGCTCTTGACCTAAGGACATGCTAAGCAGTGCCCACTCACTCCCATCAGTGCTGCCACCAGTACCAGGTATTTCTTCCCCTTCTCCACCAGTGGAACCAGACCTGCCAGATGCCATTTTCTCTATGAGCTGCTTCACTAGCTGGTTGCACCAGTCTCCACATGCAACCAGTCAACATATCACGCAGCTCTTGCTAAAAGTGACTCCCTCTATGGCTATCTGTAGCCATGTGAAGGACCTTGCATTTGAACTGGAGATCCAGCATGGTTGCAAAAATATGGCTGTGGCTATCCATCAGTTTCGCAAGCCCAGTATCTAGTTCTGCAAGTGCATATTGAGCACAGCTGCCCCATCTGGAATCTCTGTATTCACATACAGGGGGAGGGCCTCAAACAACTGGTACAACAACCCACTAGAGACAGGGCAATCCTAGATCTAGTACTGACTAACAGGGAAAGGATCACAGATCTCCAGGTAGAAGGTCACCTGGGGGCCAGTGGCCATCACATGGTATGGTTCAATTTGGCCACTAGAACAAAATCATCCCATTCCAAGGCAAAAATATGGGACTTCAGAGGAGTTGACTTTCATAAGATGGCCAACAGAGTTAAGATAGCCATGGCAAAAAGAAATACAGGTGAGGGGGTACAGGCAAAGTGTGAAAGCATTAAAGATGTAATACTTGAAGCAACATCCCATTGTGTTGGTGAGAAAAGGAAGTGCAAAAGAAGAAGGAAACCACTTTGGTTCTCAAACACAGTAGCAGAAAACGTCAGAGCCAAAAGGCTGGCCTTCGGGAAATATAAGGGAACGCAGCAGGATGAAGATAGGGAGGCATACCAAACTTTCCTAAGGGAAGCAGGGAAGGCAGTAAGGCAGGCAAAAACCCAAACTGAGGAAAAACTAGCACGAACAGTAAAAGAAGGTGACAAGACTTTCTATAGATACATAAGTTAAAGGAGAAAGTCCAGAGGGGGTATTGCTAAGATCAAAGGGGATAAGGGGGCATGTGAGGAGGAGGACCATGTAAAAGCATCTATCCTAAATAGATACTTCTGCTCAGTATTTACTGAAGAGAAGGTAGGGCAGGACCCACAGCTCTGCACCATGGACACGGGGGAAGGAGATGTGCACTAGTCCCTTCACAAAAGAAAGGGTCCTACAAGAGCTCGATAAGCTCGGGTGGACAAGGCAATGGGACCTGATGGCATACATCCCAGGGTACTAAGGGAGCTAAGGGTGGAACTAGCAGAGCCATTATCAGAACTGTTTAATGAGTCTCTGAGCATGGGGGAGGTCCCAAAAGACTGGAGAAGGGTTCATGTGATCCCGCTCCACAAGAGTGGTGGCAGGGAACTACAGACCAGTCAGTCTTCCTAAGTAGTGGGCAAGATTATGGAGACACTCCTTAAGGAAAGGATAGTCCAACACCTGGAATCCATAGGAGCACAGGATCCAAGACAGCATGGGTTTACAAAAGGAAGGTCCTGTCAAACTAATCTCATAGATTTTTTTGACTGGGTAACCAGAGTGGTGGACCAAGGGGGAGCAGTTGATGTTGCTTACCTTGACTTCAGCAAAGCTTTTGCTACTGTTCCGCATAGAAGATTGATTAATAAGCTGGAAAGGCTCGGGGTGAGTCAGACGTTGGTCAACTGGGTGGCAAACTGGTTGACGGGCAGAAAACAGAGAGTGATGGTAAATGGTATAAAGTCAGAAGAGATGCAAGTCAAAAGTAGGGTACCTCAGGGATCAGTCCTGGGGCCAGACCTCTTCAGTATCTTCATCAGTGACATTGCAGATGGACTGGAGGGTAAGGTTCGTCTGTTTGCAGATGACACAAAGATCTGCAACAGAGTAGATGATCCAGATGGTGTGGGCAGAATGAGAAGAGATCTGCATAAGCTAGCAAAATGGTCAGAAGAGTGGCAACTGGAGTTTAATGCAAAGAAGTGCAAGATCATGCACATAGGAAAGAGAAACCCTGAAGCCACCTGTAGGCTGGGAGGGGAGTTGCTGGCAGTCACAAGGGAAGAAAGAGACTTGGGCGTCATCATCACCAATGACCTGAAATCATCCAAGCAGAACTCTAAAGCAGTAGGTAAGGCTAGAGGGATGTTAGGGTGTATTAGTAGGGGTATCACAAGTCGGAAGAGGGAAGTAATAATCCCTCTTTACAAGATACTGGTTAGGCCCCATCTGGAGTACTGCGTGCAGTACTGGAGGCCACAGCTTCACAAGGACATTAGCCAAATTGAGGCAGTCCAGAGAACGGCAACCAAAATGGTGCAGGGACTGCATCAGAAAACATATGAGGACAGATTAACTGAACTCAATATGTATACCCTAGAGCAAAGGAGGGAGAAAGGTGATATGATTGAAACATTCAAACACCTTAAGGGCATTAACAAGGTGAAAGAGTCTAACGTTTCAATTTAAGAAAAATAGCAGGACAAGAGGACACAGCATGAGAGTAGAGGGAGGCTGATTAAGGGGTAATGTGAGGAAGTTCTTTTTCACAGAAAGGGTGGTGGATGCATGGACGGGCCTACCTCAGGAAGTGGTGGATATGAATACAGTGCAGGGCTTCAAACAGGCATGGGATAGGCATAAGGGAGCAATACAGATGAGTATGAATAGATAGGCCATTGACAGAGCAAAGACCTTTGGCACATTCATAAGATAGAAAAAGAAATGGGCAGACTGGATGGGCCTGCGGTCCTTATCTGCCGTCAACTTCTATGTTTTCTATACTGTACGTATCCATCCAAGGATCTTTTCAGGATATGCACTGCTGGGATTGAAGTGAGCTGAGCCTTGATTGGAATGAGAGATGAACCAACCTATCCAACACAAATACCCTGCTAAGTATGCCAAGTGACGTGAGCCAAGAGCAGAGAGGTTGAGAGTCTGCCTCTTGGGTGGAAAAGAGATAAACCAACTTGAGGGTAAGGCAGTTCTCTATTTGGCTACACGATGGAAATGTCACCAGAGTGGGGAGGCTGGAGGCACAACTCACGAAAAGGACCAGATTGTTAAGCAACTGAACCACAGAATTCAGAACAAGGAGAAAGGGGTGATAAAAAAAAATACTTATACTTCTGATCACTCTGTTAACACTACTAAGCTACCTAAGATCATGGCTAATACTATATAATTACTAAGATCGCTATTACTATAAATTATACTAAGCTCTATTGCAAAACATCTGTGACTGTAACATCTGTACAGCTTTCACCCCAGAGTTTAATTGCATTCATTGGGTGCCATAGATGATGTGTTGTAGAGGAAAACGAACCAAAAACCCCTGCATACGTGTTTTCTGTTGGTCTGCTTGTAGAGCAGATGAAAGCAAGGAACTTGGCCACTGTATGTCAACAAAACCCAGGGATACGAGCAAACAAAACACACTTGTATTCCACAGAGAACTACCAGGCTGTCACGAAAGACTCTGGGAAAGAACAGTATACTTGTATTTTATTTATTTATTTGATTTTCAGAGATACATCTTCGAGCAGCAAGTGCTCTTTTCCAAGATTCCACGTCAGTTAGATTACATTACATTACATTTAGGCACATAGACTGGCTCAGGGGAACTTGGTCAAATGATAACATTCAAGAGACAGGGACAGTTTCAGTGATGGCCCAGATAGGGCCTAGTCTTGTAAATATGTATTTCTGGCTGCTGCTGCTTAAGGGGCTCAGTTAGTCAGAAGGGGTGATAAGACAGCCCCAAACTGATTCTCGTGATAAATTTTTACCATTGTAAACAGATTATTAGTGAGTGGGCAAGGGAGGAACCAGCTTGGCCCGGGGGGGGAAGCTCGTGGTAGGTGGGACTGAGAGGGGAAAAGGGGGCGGCAGATAGAGCCTTTTTGGGGGGTGGGAAAAATCACCAGAGAATGAAGGGCAGCAGGGGACCTGGAGGAAGGAGGATAGTAGGATGTAATAGTTGTGGAGCTGCGGTGTTCATGAGCACTCTATGGAAGTTAGGTGGGTACCTAGTTTGTCAAAAACTAAGGTGGATGGAGGCCAAATTGACATGGTTAAAGAGAGAGTTCGATAGGAGAGAAAGGGGGGAGCGCAGATGGAAGGCCAGAGGGGAGAAGGGTATGAAAAATAGGAGGATGAACAAGGGGGCAGGATGGTGCGAAGGGGAGAGGGGGAACAATACAGACAAAGGACGAAGAGCTCATGGACAGGAAAGCAGTGGGGAAAGTGTACTCAACAGGAGTTATACAATGGAGTCAAACAGGTACTGGCCCCTGGCTGGGCTTATAGAAAAGGAGGGGGTGAGGGGGGAGAGGCAGATGTTAACAGAGGACCGAGCCATAGGAAAAGGAAGAAGGACGGTGCAGGGGAAGGGCACGTAGGGAGAGCACAAGGGAGAAAAAGCGAGGGTAGAGCACAGATATGGGGAATGGACAAGGAGGGTCGAGAAGGATATGCAGCAAGCGGGAAGAGCGGAGGGGAAGGCTTGGAAGAAGATAGGGTGGAGGAAAGGGAGAGGCAGGATCCAGGATCCAGCATCAGGGCTCAGAAGAGGGAGGAAGGTCAGAAGAGGATAGGGAGGATAGTTAGCAGCAGGGAGGTGAGGGGGGAGAAAGAAGCAGCTGGGGGATGAGTTGGAGAGGAAAGGGAGCAGATGGGGATGAAAACTACCAGGTGGAAGGCGCACGAGAGACCCAGACAGTAGAGGTGAGGTGCTCTCGGGGACAGAAAATGCAAAAGCAGTTATAGTGTGTGGGGATTTGATCATAAAGGGAATTCATTGGCTAAGAAAGAAAGTAGCTTTTAAGGGGAGGTCAGTTTTTTGCGACCCAGGAATGGAGGCCAGAAGGGTGCTCCCTAGGGTTGAGGACTGCATTAAGTTAGTGGGCGGTAAGCCACACCTAATATTGCATCTAGGAACAAATAACTTGGCGGCAGAAGAGGTGGAGGGGGTTCAAAGGAGGTTCAGAGAGCTAGCAGAGGGATGTAAAGGGCTTGTCAGTTCCCTGGCCTTCTCGGAGGTCCTGCCAGTGCATTGTGTTAGCATGGCCAGGCAACTCAGAATAAAGGAATTCAACCTCTGTCTGAGACAGTGATGCAGGGAGGAGGGCTTCATATGTTTGGGAGACTGGGGGGATACGTGGGTAGATGATCACCTGTACGCAAGGGACAGGCTGCACATAAGTGATGCAGGAGCTAGATTATTAAGAGCAAAACTGCAGGGGTACATAGAAGAGAGACTGGGGGTTGACTTAAATTTAAACTAGATGGGAGAGTGCGACACTAGGAGAGGAGGGAAATCTCTGCCTAGCGGAACTAAACTAGCTTGCACTCTCCCAATGCAGGCGAAAAGAGACAGCAGGAGGGAAGGGGATCAAAGGGGTTGGAGTGAGATGGAAGGGAATACTGGCCAACGCCAGGAGTCTAGGAAATAAGGGGAATCAAAGGGGTGGGAGTGAGATGGAAGGGAATACTGGCCAACGCCAGGAGTCTAGGAAATAAGGGGAATCAAAGGGGTGGGAGTGAGATGGAAGGGAATACTGGCCAACGCCAGGAGTCTAGGAAATAAGGGGAATCAAAGGGGTGGGAGTGAGATGGAAGGGAATACTGGCCAACGCCAGGAGTCTAGGAAATAAGGGGAATCAAAGGGGTAGGAGTGAGATGGAAGGGAATACTGGCCAACGCCAGGAGTCTAGGAAATAAGGGGAATCAAAGGGGTGGGAGTGAGATGGAAGGGAATACTGGACAATGCCAGGAGTCTAGAGAATAAAATGAGTGACTTAGAGGCAGTGGTGGGAATGGATGACCCGGACCTAATAGCAATAACTGAAACATGGAGGATGGATTGTCACAGTTGGGAGGTGGAGTTACAGGAATACAGTCTTTTCAGGAGGGATAGGCAGGGAAAAAAAGGCGGGGGGATATCCCTTTATGTAAGGGATGAGATTGGAGCAGTTGAGGGTAAAGAGGAGATGGGATCTGCCGAGATCCTTTGGGTCACCTTAAGCAGGAAGGAGTGGGGGGACAGGATAGGGGTGGTCTACAGACCACCACATCAGGGAGAGAAGGTGGATAGGGAAATGGCTAGGGACATACAGGGGAAGGCCAGCAAGGGGAAGATCCTGGTTGGAGATCTGAACCTACCCGATGTGGACTGGAAAATCCCATCAGCCACATCCGAAAAAAGCAAGGACTTGTTATAATCAATGCAGGATGCATTCCTGCACCAGCTAGTAAGGGAACCGACTGGGGCAACACTGGGCGTAATTTTGACAAACGGGGACAGCATGGAGGAGGTAGAGGTGGGGGGAAATTTAGGAGACAGTGACCACCGGATGGTCAGATTCTTCCTCCAGGCAAGGTCAGAAATGGGCAGGTCAACCACCAAGGTACTGGACTTCAGAAAGGCAAATTTTGGGAGGATGAAGGAAATTTTGCAGAAGGAACTCGAAAGCAAGCAAAATCTAGAGGAGCTTTGGGGGACAATAAAGGGAGGTATCCTGAAGGGCATGGAGCAGTGCGTCTAGAGGATAAGCAAACGGAAAAGAGGGAGGAAACCCCTGTGGTTCACAGCAGAGGTTAGGGAGAAAAAGAAGGCATTCAAAGCCTACAAAACTTAACAGGGTTAGGGGAAAAAGTGGTCTATAAGGAAAAGCTCAAGGAAGCTGGGAAAACAGTTATAGGTTTCATAGATTGTATCAAGTTGAAATAGACTTGCGTCCTTGGTGTTTGCCTTTTAAAGTCTGTTCAAAACCATATTTAATTCTGTCACCATAAGCTATGTCCAATTTTGTCTTAAATGTGTCCATACTTGAACTCTCCACCACCTCTGGAGGGAGTTGATTCCATGGAACTACCACTCTTTGGCTGAACCAAGTTTTCCTTTGTATTAGGTTCTATCTAGGCCTGAACAGCTGTTTGGTGTATAATCTACTACCGATTCTACCCTCTCTTAACTCTAAATCCAAATCTTTCCTTAGGGTATTATCGCTCATTGCCCTATATAACATGCATAAGTCTCCTCTGTGTCTCCTGTACTGCAGTGAGAAGAGATTAGGTGATTTCAGTCTCTGATCATATGATAGTTCTTTTAGCCCAGAAATTGCCTTGGTTGCTCTACATTGCACACCCTCAACTCTTTTAATGTCTTCTTTTTTGTATGGCGACCATACCTGGACACAATATTCCAGGTGAGGTCTCACCAAGGCCCCATACAATGGTAGTATCACCTCTTTACGAACATATGAAATTTGCCAGCAGATAAAGGCCTAGAGGTCTATCAAGTCTGCTCAAATGTGCAGCTAGCACCCCTTATTCTGCAGCTGCCCCTCTCTTCCACCCTTCCCCTTCATTGACCCTCCCCCTTGTCCTGTCCCATCCCCTTTTGAAGCAGTACACTGTTTTACTGGCTACCACTTCTGCAGGTAACGCATTCCATCCAGCCACCACCCTCTCTGTAAAAAAGTGTCTCCTCATCTCCCTACTGAACCTTCCTCCCTCCAGTATCATATCATGGCCCCTGGTGTCCCTCCCCTTCCTTACTTTGAACAGCCCCTCTGTACCTGTCTTGTTTATTCCTTTCATGTACTTAAAGGTTTCAATCATGTCCCCCCTGTCCCTCCTCTCCTCCAGTGAGTACATGTTCAACTCCTCAGCCTCCTCTCGTGATGATAAGTCCCCAGCCCCTTGATCATCTTTGTTGCCCTGTGCTGCACCCCCTCCAGTAACTTAATGTCCCTCTTCAGATACGGGCGCCAGTACTGCACGCAGTACTCCAGGTGCGGTCTAACTAATGACCTATACAGTGGCAGAATCACCTCCTCCCTCCTCGAGGATATACCCCTTGCAATACAACCCAGCATTTTGTTGGCCTTTGCAGCTGCCTTCCTACAGTGTACCGAGTTGTTCATTGACCCTGTAATGAGCACCCCCAGATCCTTCTCCTCCTCCTCCTCTGTCTGGGCTAGCTGCACTCCCCCTAGCTGGTAACTCGTCCTTGGGTTCTTCATCCCAAAATGCAGCACCTTGCACTTTTTGGCATTAAACCCCAGTTGCCAGGTGTCTGACCAGGTTTCAAGCTTTGCCAGATCATCCTGCAACCCCTGCCATCCCCCTAGGTCATCCACCACTGCTCCTACCTTGGTATCATTGGCAAACAGACTGATCTTGCTCTTGATGTCCAATGATATGTCTGCAATGAATATCCCAAACAACACTGGTCCCAACACCAAGCCTGTGGAACACCGCTTCTCACTACCCTTGGGTGTGAGAGCTCCCCACCCACCACCACCCTCTGTTGCCTTCCCTGAAGCCAGTTCCCTACCCATCTCACCAGCTTTGCACCTGTGCCTACTAACTTACTTCCCAGCCTTCCATGCGGCACCGAGTCAAATGCCTTACTGAAGTCCAGATACAGGACATCCACTGCATGGCTCTTGTCCAGTTGCCTAGTTACCCAGTCATAGAACTCCACCAGGTTGGTTTGGCAGGATCTGCCCCGTATGAAGCCATGCTGTTTGCTGTCCTGTAGTCCTTTGGTCTCTGGAGGGCCACCAGCCTTTCCTTCAGGATAGTCTCCATTAGCTTACCCACGATGGATGTGAGGCTCACTGATCTGTAGTTTCCTGGTTCATCCTTGGGGGCCACTCTTGTGGAGGGGCACCACATGAGCCATCTTCCAGTCCTGAGGTACACACCCCGAATGTAGTGAGGCATTAAATAGGTCTGCCAAAGGTCTTGCAAGGACCTCTGCCAGCTCCTTCAGTACCCTGGGGTGGATGCCATCTTGGCCTGGCACCTTATCCACCCTCAGTGCCTTCAAACCCTCCCGAACTCTGCCCTCCATGATTTCCCCATCTGTCACCCTCTCCCCCCCTGTTTCTGCCATTTCTCCCCCCTTGGGTGTCACCCCCCTCTTCCCTTTAGTAAATACTGAGCAGAAGTGCTCATTTAGTGCTTCTGCCTTATCGCACCCTGCTTCCACCCAACCCTCCTTCCTAATCCTTACTATGTGGTCCTTATAGCTCCTTTTCTCCTGATGTACCTAAAGAAGTCCTTCTCCCCTTCTTAATGCCTTGTGCCAGCCTGAGTTCCATAGATGCCTTGGCTCCCTTACTGCCCTTGTCACCTCCTTCGATTCCGGCCAAGTACTCCTCCTGTCCTCCCCTCTCTGTTTTCTTGTACTTCCAAAGGCAGCTCTTTCCTCCTTACCTTTCCATGACCTCCTTGCTCAACGAGCTCAGTTTCTAGCCCTAGCCTTCTTGCTCTGGGCCTTGCAGCAGGTTTTGGTTGCCTCCACTATCCCCAGCTTTATGAGCTCCCACCTCTGGTTAGTGTCCATACTAGATTGAATTCTGGCCAGGTACCCTTTTACCACTTCCCCCATCCTCCCAAAGTTGGCCCTCCTGAAGTCCAGCACTCTTGTGTCAGATTCCACTCCTTCCTTGCCCATATCCAATGTGAGCCATACTGAGTGGTGGTCACTCCCTGACAGCGGTTCCTCCACTGTAAGTTCTCTCACAAAGTCCCCATTTACCAGCACAAGGTCAAGGGTACTCCCTAACCTGGTTGGTTCACAGACCATTTGCAGCAGGAAGCTGTCCTGGAAGGCATCCAACAGTACCTGCTCCCTTCTGTTCCTGGTTGTTGGGGTACTCCAGTCCACTCCTGGCATGTTGAAGTCCCCCACAATCACCACACTACCCTTCTCGCAGGTCCTCCTGATCTGTCCCGCTAGTTCCCTGTCTAACTCCTCCATCTGAGATGGCAGTCTGTACACCACCCATTCTAAGAATCCTATTCTTGGAATCCTGAATTTGCATCCAAATTGACTCCGTACTACCCTCCTCCCCTTCCTCCCTTACACACTTCAGTCCTTCCTTCACATATAGTGCCACACCATCTCCTTTCCCAATCACCCTGTGTGACAGATAACTCCATGTACCAGGCAAATCTAATTTTTTTTTTTTTAAGTCTGTTGCATCAGCCCTTTTTACTCTCCTCCTTTCTTGCTGTAATTCCTCATCTTTCTTTCCACATTATATAGGCAGGCCACCCGGATAACGTTCTTTCTATCCCTTAAGTATTTTTGCCCTGGTATATGAAGATCTGCACAGCCCTTTCTTTAGTTCCCCCCCCCCCCCGTTTCAGAACCTTTCTAATGTGAGGTATGCAGAAACACAATAGTTGTTTAAAATGAGTATTTCATTTCATTTGGATATGGGAATTGTAAGCGTTTAGTTGTATCCATGGTGTGGGTTCTGTAATGACCCCTTTATGTATGCAAACCCTCATATGGTCTTGATTTGCATCCCGTTTAGTATTAGGTACCCCCCCTTTTGTCCCCTCCTTGTAAACATATAGAGTAAGTCAGAACTGCTTTCTAGGCTAGCCCCAAAATGTTTTCAAGGCATCTGCGAGGCAGAACTAGCCTGTATAGGTTAGAGTGGTATCTCCTCGATCGTGCAAGCAGCCCGTGCGGCTGAAACCGCCCTCTTTACTTGGTCAAACACTCTGAACGCCGCTTTAGAAGTGTTCCTGCCTTCCGAGTGTCCCAAACACTGAATATCTTGGTTTTGTGCATATAAAACCCCTTTAAAGTGCCTTTCAACCTGTTTGCAGTTAAGAAGGGGTCCTTCTGGTTTGGAACTCGTTCTAAATGGCAACAGTAACGCGCAAAGCGCTTCATATGGAGTACATAAATAAACGGCCTGCATTTTACTCTATTTGCAGCATACAAAAAGGAATTAATTCAGTAGAGACTACAAAATGACTATTTCATGACCTAAACAAGCTACAAAAATGAAAGAAAGCCTGTAAAAACGAGTTGTACAACACTGTGGTTTGTTTGGCCTTAACCCCCCCCCCCCCGTTTCCCTGTTAAACAAAGGTTAAACAAAAGTTTTTTTGTGTGTTTTTACTTTAGTTAAAATGCTTCTAAAAAGTGGATTGAATGCCTTTAATTCATTCTTTTGAAATAATTTATAAAACAAACAAATGTTTCCCTCATAGAAGGTTACCTGCTTTCTCTGTGTGGAGTCTCACTTCCTATTCTGTACTATAGAGCTGGCTGGCTGGTCACCTCCCATATTTAAAGGCACAGTACTAGGTGGTGGAGTTACTCCTGCTTTGTCTGAAACTAAACTTTTATCAACCAGTTGTTGTTTCTAAATAGTGATATTGACAACATTACCACTAAAAAGGAAATATTATTCTGTGCTTAGAAATGAAAATAGACTTATTCTGTTGTTTAAAGATAATTTTGAAAAGCATAGGGAGGAGTTAAACAAGTCATATGTTACCCTTTTGGTATATAAGCCTTGTCTTTATTCAGTTCTGTAAATAGCCTGGTGGGGTACAGATGTACTCTGACCCCAGTATGATGTTCACTAGCTCCTTCTAGTGTCCGAGATGTTGCTTGGTAACTTATGTTTGTTTTGAAGAAGTTTTATGTTATTTATTTTTTTCGTCTGAAGCTTGCAGTAATTGTCCAGCTTCAATAAAATTTTTGCTTCTGAGTATCTACAACTGTGGAACAGCGTCCTCCTTAAAAACCCACACCTCACATATGGTGGCAGTGGTGGGATTATTCCAGTAATACTGCTCAGAGTATTGGAGGAGGACGTGGATGTCCCTGGAGGAAATACCAGTGGGTGTGCTGACTCGATCCTTGGCAGAGAAGTTGGGACAGCCCTTGATGACCAGCATACCTGATGTTAGACGGAAAACTGCAAAGCCTGAAGAGAATGGTGTGGTTGGTGTACCCATGGAAGATGGTGAGAAGGAGGAATTGGAGAGAGAACCCCCTACTGGAGATGCCCAAGATCTACTGCAATGGCTATGCATCCAACAAATTGCCTTGGAGAAACAGAGGGAAAGGGACATGCAGCGTAATGAGGCCAGGTGGGCAGATACTTTGAGAGCCATACAAGCTATTGGTGTTGGTAGACCCCCCCCCACCAAGTGATAATCCTAAGGACATAAAACTTACTAAGTTAAGTGCAACAGATGATATAGAAACATATCTGACTACATTTGAACACATAGCACAAGCCTGTCAATGGCCTAGAGGACAGTGAGTGATAAGTCTTGCACCTTATCTTACTGGAAAAGCTCAATTAGCCTATGGCAATGTGGACAGTGCAATGAGTGAAGATTATGATGCTGTAAAGGAAGGTATTTTAAAGTGTTATAACATATGTTTAGAGACATATAGGCAAATATTTCGGACTTTAAGATTCCAGTCCTCAGATACCCCACAGGAGGCCTTCACCAGATTATGTACCAAGTGGTTGCAACCTTCCACCAATACTAAAGAACAAATGTTGGAGGCTGTTGTTTTGGAACAGTTTTTACATATCCTACCCCAAGACGTTCAGGTGTGGGTTCGAGAACACCGGCCAGAGACAGCTAAGAAGGCGGTTCAGTTAGCAGAAGACTACTTGAGTGCAAGGCCAAATAGGAACAAGGGGTATCCTGGAACCAGTACAATCCATCCCACAGTAAGGCCCTCCTCGGCTACTACTACTATATCTAGTGGAACTGCTAAAAGTGTAAATATTGCCAAATCTCCTAATGCTGAGATAACATGTCATTCTTGTTAAGGGAAAGGGCACATTGTAAGGTTCTGCCCGAAGAAGAAAACCAGCCCTACTCATTCAGTGCTGGCCAATTGGGGACAGTATATTATACCTGTCAAAGTCAATGGAAAGGACATGGTCGGGTTATTAGATTCCAGTAGCAGACAAACCCTGATCAGAACTAATATGTTACCTGCAGTTCCTGATTTTCAAACACAAACACAAGTAACCTGCATTCATGGTGACACACATAAGTATCCAGTACTACAGGTAGAGATTCAAGTCCAATCTGTTACCCATAAAATGGAGGTTGGTGTGGTTTCCCATCTCCCTGTGCCAGTTATCATTGGGCATGATCATCCGGACTTTTCCCAATTACTTGCCACTACTACAAATGTGGGAGCAATGACTACCCGAGCTCAAGAGAAAAGAGACACAATCTTACAACACTCATTTCCCTTCGAAGAAGATTTATTTGAGCTTCCTGGCAAGACAAGAAAAACAAAAAGGGAAAAACCTCGAGAAAAACAGACGTGGCAGCAGTCCCATAAAGACTCTAAAGATACTGTTGATTTGAAGGACTTAAAGAGACAAACAGATTTTGGACTAGCCCAATTGAATGATAGTACACTAAAACCTTTTTTTTTTTTTTTTTTACAGGTGGGCAAAGAACAAGAAACAGAACACAGTATGGTGCTGCATAAGGGACTCTTGTATAGAAAGTGTATTAATCCAAAAACTGAGGAGATTGTTTTACAATTAGTGGTGCCTACTGTTTATAGGGATCAGCTGCTAGGGCTTGCACATGACATTCCTTTATCTGGTCACCAAGGAAAGGAACGTACATTACAGAGATTATTATACAGCTTTTACTGGCCAGGTATACACGATCATGTAGCTGAGTATTGTAGATCATGTGAACAGTGTCTGAAAGTAAGACCCGTCCTTAAAGATAAAGTGCCGCTTCAGCCTTTACCTTCTGTAGACTCCCCATTCACCCGTATAGCCAGGGATATAGTAGGTCCCTTGCCTAAAAGCGCAAAAGGAAACCGCTTTATTCTGGTTATTTGTGACTACTTTTCAAAATATCCAGAGTCTATACCTATGCGTACAGTTACAGTTGAAAAGGTTGCTGAGGAGTTAGTAAAAGTATTTTCTAGAATGGGTATACCTCGAGAAATACTGATAGACAGGGGCAGCAACTTCTGTTCCCAAGTATTACAACGTCTTTACCAGACTTTGGGGTACACTCTATTTTTACGTCCCCCTACCATCCTCAGTCTGATGGACTGGTGGAACATTTTAATAAAACATTAAAACAAATGTTACAAGCCCGGGAAGCTCGAGGGCCGGCCGGGGGGAGAGGGTTTGAGCTTCCCAGGGACTGCTCGTCCTCTCCGGGGGGAAGGGGGGAACCAGAGCTCAGCTCTGTCTGGCCCTGGGTGGAGACCCGAGGTACAACAAGCCCGATGCCTAACAGGGAGGCGATGTGCCAGACATCGACGCTCAAGCGTCTTGACGTTAGGGGACACTGTACGTCGTGAGAACACCGGAAAAACACCTCACAGCCTCCTAGTAGATGGATCACCAGGCCCTGACCCTCAATGCCCCTATCTGCCCAGAGACAGCATCCCGACGAAAAAAGACAGACGCATCGGGGTGTATGGGCCCCCACCCCATGCCCCGCCTGGGGGGTATAACCACGGCTCCATGGGAGATGGACTGCATTGGTCACCAGGTAGTTGAGCGAGGGCTGAAAAAGGCCGTAGGTGACTCCTGAAGAGATGGGGGCTGCGAGGAGGAGGGGAGTAAAAAAAAAACCCAAATGTTAAGAAAATTCACAGAGGAGGAAGGTAAATCCTGAGATGGGTATTTACCATTCTTAATGTTTGCCTATTGTGAGGTCCCCCAGGCCTCCACAGGGTACTCTCCTTTTGAGCTACTATTTGGTAAAAATCCCAGGGGGGTGTTGGACATAATAAAAGAGAGCTGGGAAGGAACAAAGTCTGAAACTGCACCCTTGTCTACACTAGACTATATTACTTCATTTCACCACAAACTAGCAAAGTATGCTAGGAAGGCCCAACAAAGTAATATAGGCCATCAAATATCTCAAAAACAGTACTATGACAAAGGGGTTGGGTTTAAAACTTTCCAGCCTGGTGATAAGGTACTCCTTTTGTTGCCATGTACGGAGAATAAATTATTAATGAAGTGGCAGGGACCCTATACAGTCCATAGACAAACTGGACCGGTGAACTATGAAATTATCTGTCCAGACAAAAGGCAAAAATATAAGATCTACCATGCTAATCTTTTAAAACTCTGGCATGACAGAAAGCAAACATCTTTATTTGTGTACCCGGGAAAGGATGAAAATTGAATTGGAGTTAGCTTATGAGCGCCTAGATAGTTTAGGAGAAATGAAGGATGTGACCATTAATAACAGATTAAGTCCTGAACAAAGAAAGGAACTACAGAATATCCTTAGTACATTCCAGACTATTTTTACTTCAACACCTGGGAGGGTTGAAGGAGTTGAACATCACATAGAAGAAAATACTGATAAGCCTATTACGCATAAACTCTATAGGTTACCTGAAAGTCTGAGGGAGGAAGTTATTAAAGAAATCAGAAAAATGCAACATTTGGGAGTAATTACACCTTCAATGAGTCCATGGAGTTTTCCTATGGTGGTGGTTAAGAAAAAAGAGGGAGGTGTAAGGGTTTGCCTAGATTTTTGTAAACTAAATACAATATCTCGATTTGATGGGTATCCTATGCCCCGAATCGATGATATTATTGATAGATTGGGTTATGCTCAATACATAAGCACTCTGGACCTATCAAAGGGATATTGGCAAATACCCTTAGATGTGATCTCACAAGATAAAACAGCTTTTAATACCCCCTTAGGCTTATTTCAGTTCACAAAAATGCCTTTTGGTTTGCATGGTGCTCCAGCAACTTTCCAGAGATGCATGGATCATCTGTTACATCCCCACATGGACTATAGTGCAGCCTATTTGGATGACGTCATTATTTTTAGTCCATCTTGGGAGGAACACATTACATGATTGGTAAGGATATTCGGGGATATAGTTATTAATTAAGTGAGCTGTATGGACATTTATGTCTTCTATGCTCTGTATAAACCTATGAACCTATGAACACATGATACACCTTCAAACTGTATTATCGGTTATACAGAAGGCCGGACTGACTATAAATCCAACTAAGAGTTTGTTGGCCGTGCAAGAGACCAAATACTTAGGCTTTATTATTGCGAATGGTGAAGTGAAGCCTGAAATAGGTAAAGTGGACGCTATTGCCAACAGTCCCCAACCTCAAACAAAAAAAACAAGTAAGAGCCTTTTTAGGATTAGCCGGCTACTACCGACATTTTGTGGCTAATTTCGCAGACATCATAGCCAGTCCATTAATTGAACTTACAAAAAAGAACAAACCGGAAAAGATTCAGTGGAATGTACGGTGTGAGCAAGCATTCACCCTTTTGAAGGCAACATTGTGTTCTCACCCTATTTTACATAGTCCAAATTTCCAGAAACCATTCATAGTACAAACAAACGCGCGTCCAATCAAGGTACTGGGGCTGTCCTGTCCCAACTCGATGGGGAAGAAGAACACCCCATCATATTTATCAGTAGAAAATTACATTTAAGAGAGACTAAATATTCCACGATAGAAAAGGAATGTTTGGCTATTCGTTGGGCCATAAATGCTCTTAAATTTTACTCATGGGGCAGAACATTTTTGGTAATCACTGATCACAACCCGTTATGTTGGCTACACATAATGAAGGATAAGAACCCTCACATCATGCGTTGGTATTTGGCCCTGCAACCCTACAATTTTGAAATACAACATCGAGCAGGAAATAAACACCTTAACGCTGATTGTCTATCACGTTATGGTGCAGATGATAATCTGGCAATAACAGACTCCGGAGGTACAGTAAGTAATGAAAGTAATGAGTAAGAGATACTGTTACTATAGTTTGGTATCTCTCAAAGAATATTTTGTTTAAGGGACTCTGGAGTGGAGCTTTGGGAGAGGGAGGGCTAAAGCTCCATCTCCCCTTTCAAAAATGAACTTGGAGATCTGTTCCATTACAGAAACTGTAAAAGAAATCAGTGATGATGTTATTGAAAGATTCCATTGGTTTCTTCTTGAGTGGGGAGGAATGTGATAGATAATTACATATACCAGGCAAATCTAATTTTTTTTTAAAGTCTGTTGCAACAGCCCTTTTTATTCTCCTCCTTTCTTGCTGTAATTCCTCATCTTTCTTTCCACGTTATATAGGCAGGCCACCTATATAACGTTCTTTCTATCCCTTAAGTATTCTTGCCCTGGTATATGAAGATCTGCACAGCCGTTTCTTTGCCCCCCCCCGGCCCGTTTCAGAACCTTTCTAATGTGAGGTATGCAGAAACACAATAGTTGTTTAAAATGAGTATTTCATTTCATTTGGATATGGGAATTGTAAGCGTTTAGTTATATCTATGGTGTGGGTCCTGTAATGACCCCTTTATGTATGCAAACCCTCGTATGGTCTTGATTTGCGTCCTGTTTAGCGTTAGGTATTTCCCCCTTTGTCCCCTCCGTGTAAACATACAGAGTAAGTCAGAACTGCTTTCTAGGCTAGCCCCAAAATGTTTCCAAAGCATCTGCGAGGCAGAACTAGCCTGTGTAGGTTAGAGTGGCGGCTCCTCGATTGTGCGAGCAGCCCGTGCGGTGGAAACCACCCTCTTTACCTAGTCAAACACTCTGAATGCCGCTTGAGAAGTGTTCCTGCCTCCCGAGTGTCCCAAACACTGAATATCTTGGTTTTGTGCATATAAAACCCCCTTTAAAGTGCCTTTCAACCTGTTTGCAGTTAAGAAGGGGCCCTTCTGGTTTGGAACTCATTCTAAATGGCAGCAGTAACGCGCAAAGCGATTCATATGGAGTACATAAATAAATGGCCTGCATTTTACTCTACTTGCAGCATACAAAAAGGAATTAATTCAGTAGAGACTACAAAATGACTATTTCATGACCTAAACAAGCTACAAAAACGAAAGAAAGCTTGTAAAAACGAGTTGTACAACACTGTGGTTTGTTTGGCCTTAACCCCCCCCCATTTCCCTGTTAAACAAAGGTTAAACAAAAGTTGTATTTTTTTGTGTTTTTACTTTAGTTAAAATGCTTCTAAAAAGTGGATTGAATGCCTTTCATTCATTCTTTTGGAATAATTTATAAAACAAACAAATGTTTCCCTCATAGAAGGTTACCTGCTTCTCTGTGTGGAGTCTCGCTTCCTATTCTGTACTATAGAGCTGGATGACTGGTCACCTCCTGTATTTAAAGGCACAGTACTAGGTGGTGGAGTTACTCCTGCTTTGTCTGAAACTAAACATTTATCAACCAGTTGTTGTTTCTATATAGTGATGTTGACAACATTACCACTAAAAAGGAAATGTTATTCTGTGCTTAGAAATGAAAATAGACTTATTCTGTTGTTTGAAGATAATTTTGAAAAGCACAGGGAGGAGTTAAACAAGTCACATGTTACCCTTTTGGTATATAAGCCTTGTCTTTATTCAGTTCTGTAGATAGCCTGGTGGGGTACAGACGTACTCTGACTCCAGCACGATGTTCACTAGCTCCTTCTAGTGTCTGAGATGCTGCTGGGTAACTTATGTTTATTTTGAAGAAGTTTTATGTTATTTATTTTTTTCGTCTGAAGTTCGCATTAATTGTCCAGCTTCAATAAAATGTTTGCTTCTGAGTATCTACAACTGTGGAACAGTATCGTCCTTAAAAACCCACACCTCACACCCTGTCCCTACGAAATAACCTGTACCCTGGTACAGACAGGTCCCAGTCATTGTATTGGGTGGCCCATGTTTCTGTGATGGCTGCAATGTCCACCTCTCCCTCTGCCATGAGAACCTGTAACTCTGCAGTTTTCCTCCCAAGGCTCCTAGCATTAAGGGTAACCACCTTCCACCCTCCCCCCCATCCTGCCCTCCTTTACTAGCATCACCAACAGTACTTGCCATTTGTCCTTTGTCACTGTTATGGGGGGTAAGCTCATATGGTTTCCCTACCTGTGGTCTCTGCATGTCTCTTGCCCAATTGCCACCCCCGCTCCTAGTTTAAATTCTACCTCTATGTATTCCTCCATCCTCTGTTTCAACACTTTCTTTCCTCCTCACTCAAGTGTAGTCTCTCTGGCATAGAGACTACTGTCCTCCCAGGTCCCTCCCACCCCTCCAACAGCCCATACCCTTTAGCACAACACCAGGTTCTTAGCCATCTGTTAAATTCCTCTATTCTCAGCTTTCTTGTTGTGCTTGCCTTGGGCACTGGAAGTATCTCTGAAAAAGTTACTGATCTTCCTGCCCCCTCACATAATTGTCCTAGTTCCTCAAACCTCCTCTGGACTATATCTACAGTCTTGTCAACCAGGTCGTTCATCCCAAGATGTATAATTAAATGAGACGTGTCCCTACCCCTTATAGCATATTTCAGAACAGATTGTCCCACCCTTTCTGCTGTCATTCCTGGCATGGCCTCCACCCAAATGTGACTGTGCCTCTCCCCCTTGCTACCCCACCTGACTCCTCTTAGTATCAAGTCCCCCAGCACTAAGATTCCACCACTCTTACTCCCTGCTTGCTTCCATTCATCTCCCTGTCTCATTTCTGGCCCCTCTTCTTCCTCCTGCACATTATTTCCCCTTTTGCCCCTGTTGCAATTCTCCCAGCAGAACTTCCCCCCGCTCCGGTTTGGTCCAGACATTTATCAATTACTCCTCTAATTTCATCATTTCCCTCCTCCACCTTCTTCTTCTCTAACAGTGCAAAACTATTTTCTGAAGACCCTTCACAAATGCCCGCTCCCTCTCTCTGCATAGTAACCTGTTCTCTCCTTTCCACTCCATGACTTTTGCCACTTCTTCGCCTCCCCTCACAAGTCCCTATCGCCTCCTTCCATTTGTCTTTTGTCTCCTGACCTGGTTTCCCTGGCAATCGTTCTTCCTGGCCTGGGCCCCCTTGTTCCTGCTTCCCTTCTTCTGACCCTCTCCTCACCACTGTTGGCTTAAATCGCCTCCCTCATCTCCCTTCTTCCTCCCTCCAGTATTGGGCTAAACCCACCCCAATCTGCCTTGCCTGTCTTAGTTCCCTCCTGCAGACCCTGGATCTCCTTTCTAAGTTCTCTACGTGGTTGCACACTAAACATCCTTCCACACTCCAGGCAATTTTTAGAAAGATTGGTGCACCGCAGTTGTTGCAGCCTACCACCCTACCCATTGCTGTCGTTGCCCACCAGTGACCCCCCACCCTCCCAGGTGCAGGATACCAAACACTCCCCCAAGTCTCCCCTCTCCCCCCTCTATCAGTGCAAAACATTCTTTTCTTTATTTCCCTTACCGCCTTTGTTGTACACGTTTAGATAGATTGAGCAACTGCTTTTTATATTTCTATCCTTCCTATCCACACTCAAAGGGAGACTTTAAGTAGCTATTGCACAACCTTCTTCAGACTCCTACTCATCCTTTCCACAATGCAATAGCAATGAAAAGAAGTAACAATGAAAGCTCCTAGATTTGCAGTTACTTCCCTTGCACCGAGATAGCAGTCACCTCTTCACTTGCTGCTGTTCCTGTCCTGGATGTCTGCTTCTGCTATGACAGGTGCATATCCTTTGCCCATTTGAGAAAGTGATGTCAGAACCCCTGGTATAAAGGAAATCATGGACCAGGGGCTGGTGGGGTGAGGGGTTGGGGGATGGGACCAGCCAAAGTCTTCCAGAAACAATTAGGTAGCTGAGGCCCCTGGTCAGACCATTAGCACCCTTCCCCAACTATGCACTAACCTTTGCAGCTAGTGAAGCCAGCAAAAATGAATCACAAATCTACTCAAAGCCCCCAAAATAGGTTTGCTACCAAAAGAAACAGGTCTCCAATTCAAACAGCTTCACCAACAACACATCAAAATAAGCTTGAAATTAGAAGATATAGGTCTCTGATTCAAAGAAACAGCCCCAGTTAAATCACACCAAATAGGTTTTAAATCAGAAGAAATAGGCCTCTACAAATGCAGCCTGCTACACAGTGAAACATCAAACAAAGGAGCCCACTTATAGCCACCAAAACAGTTTTCTAAATTCCAACAGCCCCAAAACAATACCCTGCTAGCCACTTAGAAGTAGTAAGAAAGAAAATAAATAACTTTCTACCAAGTAAAATCCACAAGAAACAATGTAAAAACAACAAGAAGCTACTGTACTGTAACAAATCTGATCCTTTCCCTTCTAGTTCCTTCTGAGAAGCCAAAGCAACGACTAGAGATATGTTTGAGAACTGAGAATGCAGTTTAGGTTTTGGTTAGCTTTTTTGATTTGGTCGTCACAGTGGGAATTCAATTTAAAATCTGGACTCATTTTGATTCCCAGGCCTCTTTCCTGGTAGGCTACCACCAAGGTTTCACTTCATAACATATATTTCTTCTGCATGTTTGATGATCCCAGGTGCATAACTTTGCATTTGCTAATATTCAGGGCTAATTTACTATGGTTTGTCCAGGTTAGTATACTATCAAGGGCCTGTGAATGGTATTTTTTAAGTTGTTAACTGTGGTTCCAATCCTACAGTCATCAGTAAACTTTAGTAGTCAAACATTTGGTAAGTTCAGACTTAGGGATGAAATGTAGATGTTAAATAGGCAGGGGCCCAGTACCGACCCCTGTGGCACTCTGCTTGTAACTGGAGCCCAATCAGAATAAATCCCATTGACTATCACCCTCTGCTTTCTGTCTTTTAGCCATTCTGAAATCCAGTTTAAGATGTTTACTGGTATTTTTAACTTGCCCAATGTACCAATTACCTCCTGATGGGGTAACTTGCCAAAGGCTTTTGCGAAATCCAAAAAATTAGGTCCACTGGATTTCCCCGGTCCAATTCCATATTTACTTTTTCATAGAAGGTCAAAAGATTAGTCTGACAAAGTTGGCCCAGTGGCACTGAGGGTTGTGGTGCTGGACGCCACACCTCGCACCACGCTGGTGACCCGGGTTCGAACACGAGCCCTGGGTGTCAGGGGTCGACAGGGGAGGGATGGGATTGAACGTCCGGAAGGCTGCTCTCCCATTCTGGGGAGGGATCCAAGGAACCACCACTCTATAGCAGCCCCTGGTGACGACCGTGGGCACTAATAGAGTGGTGCAGTAAGGGGTTGAGTGCGGCAGATGTCGGCGCACTCGCGACGTCATTGCACACTCGCACTCCAGGGGACCAAAATTAGGAGGAAAATGGCATCACAAGCCCATGGCAGCTTGATAGCCGCAGCTTCACTGGCCGATGAATGCCTGGACAGAGGCGTCTGCCGGTAGTGGATCTTGGCTGGGCGCGGGAGCATCAGAGGGGGGCCCCTCTCAACGGTACTGATGTATATGCCAGCTGGGCACACACAACTCCAGGGTCGGCGGTGAAGGAGAAGCGGTAGCCGGAGGTAGGCAGGGACTGTGGCTGCAGGAGGATAAAAAGAGAGGAGATTAAAAAAAAAAAAAGAAGATTAGTCTGACAAGACCTGGATTTTATAATTCCATGTTGGGTTTGGTCAGTTAACCCCTTTCCTTCAATATATGCCTGTATGTGCTCTTTTAATATTGCTTCGAGGATTTTTCCTAACAGGGAAGTTAAGCTAATAGGTCTGAAGCTTTCAGGTTTATTTCTTGGACCCTTCTTTAAAAGTGTGACTACTGTGGCCACTCTCCAACCTGCGAATTTCACCAAGATCTAAAGAGGTCTGGAATATTTTGGTCAGAGGTAGGTACAGGATATCTGCCAGTTCTTTTAACACTCTAGGGTGTACTTCATCGGGCCCTGGGGATATGGCAATGTCAAATTTAAGTAGTCTGTCATGGACATCTTTAGGGTCTATGTGCAACTGTCCTGGGTAAGAGTTCTCCGTAGCTGTCGGTGGGAGCGTGACATTATGCTCCCGTCATTTCGCTCCCTACATCTCGCTCCCACTTCAATTCGCCCCCATGTCATATTGCTCCTGATCATTATGCTCCCCCGATGATCCTCTCCTGCTTTATGTATAAATAATTCCTTGCGCCGTTGCCTGTCCTTTATTGAGGAATATTCACCCAAGCTCTTTCTAGGCTTTGTGCAGCTGTATTTCATTGGCTGTTTTCCTGCTGCTGCTTTTTTGTATTACAGGACTGCAGAGGACTGTCTCTGGAAACTGGAGCAACAGAGAAGCCGAAGCAAGAAGCGAGGATAAGGAGTGAGACAGAACGCCTATTTTTTTTTTTTTTAAATGCAAAAAGGGAGTCAAATATAAGTGGAAAGCCTGCAACAAATACAACTAAAGACACACCTCAATATAGCTGTTTGTTGCTGGAGATAAAAGTTCTCAAAACTTTCGCCTTAACTGTATGCTAAAACACAAATTGACGTTTTTCCAACTGTTGTCATTATCAAAGCTTGCATCCTGCACTTTAAGATTTACAGTGGTAGTTGAAGCCTGAATCTGTTCTCTTTTAGCTAGCAGCATTTTTTTTGTTAGCTCTAGCCTGCTTCTACTTTTTGTTTGTTATAAGCAGTATACTGTTATATTAACCTTGCTCTTGCACTTTAGAAAGATTTATAAAATGGGCATGTAAAAATAAGCATTCCGATTGGCTAGAAACGAAGTGTCAAATATGTTTTACACACAGAGAAAAAAAAGTACAGGTAAGTAAATCAGTGCCCCTGAATGGAATGTTCAGAGCTAGGCATGGAATGTTAAGATGTGCCAGTGGAACGTTCATTTTTTAAAGGCCGCCATTGTTTTTAGTCTCGGTTAGCGAGGGAGTGAATGTCTTGCTGACAATCCCGCTCCCAACCCGCCACAATTACTGTACTAATAATGCTGGCATTTGAGATCTCACTGACAGTCCTGCTTCCGACCTGCTGCAGTTTGAAATCTTGATTTCAATGCTTTGCTGACAATCCTGCTCCCGAGCCGCCTCAGTTAGAAATCTTGATTTCAATGCTTCATTATCATGGCGCTCGTACACGTTTCCCTATTCCACTTAAACAGAGTTCTTACTTTGCATCCCGCATCAGTGTTTTGTCTGTCTGTTCTGTGTGTGGCCATCACATTGCCAAACTGAACACACCACTCGTGATCTCTTTCTGTGGCCATCACGCTGTTTCACATATCTTCCACTTATTGTAAACCGCAGTGATACTCCCCAATAAAAACAACTACTACGCTGTCTCAAGGAGCCCCCATTTGCTCCTGCTGCAGTTCACTTAGCATGTGACAGTTTCAACTGTAATTTATCATTGTAAGTAGATAAGTTTAAAAATGAAAGCTTTTCCTGCCTTGTTTGGGCAATGGTCTTCAACATACTGTGTCATTTTAGACAATTCTGAAGCAGTTTACCATGTCAATTGAAAGGAACTATTTTTCCTTGCGTAGGGACACTGTTCAAATAAAGCTATATTTTAATGTAAATACAATATTTTCAGAATCTTTTTAATTTCTAATAAAAGTTCTCCATTTTATAAGCGCAATAAGACACTTCAGGGTATGTGTTGAACATATATTACCACACGGCTGTGGCTGAAGTCACTCGGCCAGTGGCCTTGTGACTTACTACGCCCCAGCCGTGCAGTAATATATGTTCAACACATACCCCATCGTGTCTTATTGCTTACTTATTGCACACAGGGTATTTATTTAAAATTACTGATCTTTTACTGAATCATGTTTACCCATGGTGAAAGAATGTTAGTAAAAGGGATAATGTATTGTGAGCAACATGGTAAATATTAATTTTTTTAAAACAAATCAAGGAACGGGGACATGATTTTTAGTGCAGGAGTGAAATGCCTGGGAGTGAATGTACACAGGGGCGAAATTATGCAGGAGCGAAATGATGGGAGTGAAAGTGGCGGGAGCGAAATGATGGGAGTGAAAGTGGCAGGAGCGAAATGACGGGAGTGAAATGTCGTAAACCCGCTGTTGGTATCCGGATGTTCTTTTTGTTGAAGACTGTACAAAAATACTTATTTTGTATATCAGCTGTTCCCTTATTATTTGTAACAAATCCAGCCTCATTTTGGAAGGGACCTATGGTGCTGGTTCTACCTTTTAAGCTATTTACATAAGAGAAAAACATTTTTTATTGTTGTTAACTTTATTAGCCAACCATATTTCATGCTGTGCTTTTGATTTTTTATCTTAGATTTTATTTCTCTAGTTAAGTTCCTGTAGACCGAACAGCCCAATTGCTTGCTTTGTTTAAGCCGTTTGAACGTTTTATTTTTTTTCTTGATTAATTTTTTGATTGTGGAGTTTAGCCAACCGGGTACTGTTTTTTTTTGATTATATTTATTTACAGTAGGGATGTTGTTGCTTATCTGTTCTTTTAACTTAAATAATAAACATTTCATTTACTGTAAGGTCCTTAAATTCTTTTGACCAGTCCCATTTGGCTAAGTTATTTCTAATGGTCCTGAAATCAGCCTTGCTAAAATTAAGCTTTTTGGTGGCTCCTGCCACCTCTTTGTTATGTTGTTCTTGAATGTGAAAGGTCACAGACTCGTGGTCACTGTTGCCTAATGGTGATTCAACCCTAATATTGTGTACTGTGTTGCCCATATTGGTTAATATTATATCAAGAATATTATCCCCTCTGGTTGCTTCTAGAACCCTTTGCTCTAACCCTCTTTGTTCAATTGCATCTAGGAAGGCTTCTTCCATTTTATTGACTCCTTTCATATATTTCCAGTTAATATTTGGCAAATTAAAGTCCCCAAGCAGTATAATTCTGTCTGTTGGATCCAGGTTCTTGATGTGATTTATTAATAAGATATCACTTTCCGCTGAATTTGAGGGTGGTCTATATACTAGGCCCAGCTTGATTTTCGCTCCTACCTGCGGAAGTAGCTTAACCCACAATATCTCTAAGTTATTAATATCCTTATGGATTTATTCGTATTTTGATTCAGTGGTATACATGGCTATCCCACCATCCTTCTTATATGTTCTAGATTTTGAGAACAAGTTATTCCCTGGTATGGACTTATCCCATGAGTCCCCAGCATCCCACCATGATTCAGTCACCAGTGCTAGATGTATCCTCTGTTCATCCAACAGAAGTTTGAATTTGTGGAATTTATTCTCTAAGCTCCTGGCATTAATCAGTACTCCCTTCCAATTGTGCGTCTCAGTATTCAAAGATCTTAGGTATGGAAGGCTAATGGCGGTAGTTGCTATATCACCCCCCCTTTTTCCAGTTTAAATGGAATTTCAGGACCTAATTTATCTTTTTGCCCATAATCCTACTTCCCATTTGATTTAAATGCAACCCATCATATTTAAAACATGCTTCCCTGTTAAAAGTAACTGAGTTATCGATGAACCCTATGTTTTCTTTAAGACAAAACTGTCATAACCAGTTGTTCAGTATGTTTATTGATTCATTTTTTAAGTATTTTTTTACCATAGTGGGTAAAACACCAGACACAATAGTTTCGACATTTTTGTCCTTGATCGGTTTGATCAATTCCGTAAAATCCATTTGGATATCCCTCATATCATGTGTTTGTAAATCATTAGTACCCACATGTAATAAGACAAGAGGGTAATAGTGTTCTCTAATAGCCCATCCAGTAGCTTAATGATGTCATTTACCCATACCCCTGGGAGAGTACTCACAGTAGTATCCTCTTTTCGGCCATAACACACCACAGTATCCACTCCCCTTAAGATAGAATCCCCAATGACAACTATGTCCCTTTTCAAATTGGGTGGTTGTATTACTGGGTCTGAGTTAACTGGGTTGTGTGGTGTACGATCCAGCTTTTGTTCTGCTTTAGTGGGTAATGGTTCAAAATCCTCTGGTAACTGGGCCTAGTTTTGTGACAGGCTCTCGAATATAACGTGTAAGTGTATGGGTGATTCTTGTGGTATGTGAATCTTGGGTGACCTGTTGGGACCTTAACCCATGTTTCTATTTTAGGTTTATTATTTGAACCTAAGTCCCTTGTAGCACTCCCATCTTGTGCTAATCCTATACTGTTGTTGCTACTGATGATGGTGTTTTGTTCTGCCTCATCAATAAAGTTTTCCAATAACTGTATCTCTTTTTGTGCTTCTAGTCCCTGGAGAAGTTGTTCAATTTCCCCTTGCAGTGTATCTATTAAGAGACATTTATCGCATATGAAGTGAGGGCAATAAGAGACATTTATTGCATATGAAGTGAGGGCAATAAGAGACATTTATCGCATATGAAGTGAGGGCAATAAGAGACATTTATCGCATATGAAGTGAGGGCAAACTGCCTCATCAGTGTACATGCTGCACTGGGTACAGACACATTTCTTTACTTCGTTTACTTTTAGCCTGGGACATGATTATTTCTTCACAGTTTACCCCTATTAGTATATGAAACACAAACACACTAGTACCTTGTAGGCAAGGACGGTCAACAGCAGTATTCCAGAATCAGTCGTTTCCCTGGTTACCTGCATCACCAGCGGACACACGCAGATGCGTGTGTCTCTGCGATGATGAGTCGTCTCTGCTCTTCTCACCCGCTTCGCAGCAGGGCTTGTTATATGGAGCTATGAGCCCTGGAAGTGCTTACAGAGGTCACATTCCGTGCGAGTGTGAGAATTGTTTAAAAGTAGAAAAATGCTCCAAACCCCGATATCTAGAGCTCCTTTTATGAAGGACTCTAATGGAGTTAGCAAATAGCACTTTTGGGAAACTAAAAGTTGAATTAAGAGTACATCAGACCGAGTGTTCGGTCTCTCTTTCTGGTTGCCACTAGCAAAGAGGGTTCCCACAGAAAACATCTGTATCCTCCTCTCCCGGGTCATGCCGGAAAATAGGCAGGATTTGTCAGGCAGAGCTCCTGTTATGAAGGACTGTAATGGAGTTAGCAGATAGTTCTTTTGGGAAACTAAAATTTGAATTAAGAGTACGTCAGACCGAGTGTTCAATCTCTCTTTCTGGTTACCACTAGCAATGAGGGCTCCCATAGAAAACAACACAGTTTTTTAAAACAACACTGTATGTTTCATTTAAATAAGCATTCAGAGCCGGCCCGGTGGTGCAGAGGGCTGAGGTGCAGGTGCCTTACCTCGAACCACACCAGCGACCTGGGTTCGAGAACGGACTTGGGTCACTGGGGGTCAGCAGGGACAGGAGAGGATTGAGAATCCAGAGGACTGCTCTCCTCTCCAGAGGTGGGTTAGGGTGATGCTTCGCTCTGTAGCAACCCCGGGTAGAGACCGGGGGCACTACAAGATGTGTCGCAATGACAGGGGTGGCAGGGAAAAAACAGAAAATGGCGTCTGACTGACCGGATAAAGGCCACCTGGACCCCTGCCTCCACAGAGCCCCCGGAGGGCCAGGACCGATCTCAGCAGCACCCAGGGCTGAGAAAAGGAATGCTGGAAGGTAATTTCCCCTCCAGAAGGAGGGAACCTGTTCCGACAATGGGTTACGTCGGGCTACCCTGGGTCAGGCTGCAAATATGAGATCGGGAAGCTGGCACCATGGTGGGTTCAGAGTGGAGGACGGGGAGCTCCTTGGCAGAAGGCCTGAAGGAGAGGCTGATCGGACACGGAGGGTAAATAAATAATGCAAAATAAATAAATAAATAAATAAGCACTCAGTAATCACACAAGTGCCCCCTGCACCTTCAGTTCTGGACTGCACAGTAGTTAGATATTAGGTTCTACTGGCCGCTCGCAGCAGAGCTCGTTATGTGGAGCTATGAGCCCCAGAAGTGCTTACAGAGGCCACACTCCGTGCGAGTGTGCAAATTATTGTTTAAAAGTAGAAAACGCTCCGAACCCTGACATCTAGAGCTCCTTGTATGAAGGACTCTAATGGAGTTAGCAAATAGCGCTTTTGGGAAACTAAAAGTTAAATTAAGAGTACGTCAGACCGAGTGTTTGGTCTCTCCTTCTGGTTGCCACTAGCAACAAGGGCTCCCACAGAAAACAACACAGTTTTTTAAAATAACACCATATGTTTCATTTAAATAAGCACTCAATAATCACACAAGTGCACCCTGCACCTTCAGTTCTGGATTGCACAGTAGTTAGATATTAGAAGGGCAAAAACATTAACGGAAGGGAAAATAGCTAGGGAGGCAAAAAGAAGGACAAAAAATTATGTCGGTATGTGAGTGATAGGGGAGAAGCAGGCAAGGGATTCTAAGACTTAAGGGGGGAGGGGGTGCACTAGTTAAAGGGGATGAGGTAAAGGAGAATCTACTCAAGGAATACTTCGCATCAGTATTCACGGTCGAGAAAGAAGGAAGAGGGCCTGTATTAAGCTGAAGGAGGAGGGTGGGTAAGGAGGGGGACACAAACCCCTTCACGGTGGCTAGGATGTTTGAGGAACTGGGGAAAATAAAAACTGATAAAGCTATGGACCCAGATCAAATCCATCTCAGGGTACTTAGGGAATTAAGGGAGGAACTAGCGGCGCCTCTTATTAAGATATTAAGTTGTTTAATCTATCACTCAAAGCGGGGAAGGTCCCGGGAGATTGGAAGCAGGCAGAGGTAGTGTTGCTGTATGGGGGGGTGTACCGCCCAGTTAGTCTCACCTCTGTGGTAGGCAAATGGATGGAAGATCTCATAAAAGAAAGACTGATACAACACCTAGAGGAGGAAGGACTAATTGATGACAGCCAGCATTGGTTCACAGGTGGTAGGTCATGTCAGACCAACTTGATTGAATTCTTCGAGGGTATAACGGAGGTGTGTGATCGAGGGGAGCAGTAGATGTGGCCTACTTGGATTTCAGGAAGGTGTTTGACTCCATCCCCCACAGGAGGCTGGTAAGCAAGTTAAGCAGTTTAAGCGTGGGATCTAAGCTTACAAATTGGGTGGAAGATTGGCTGGGGGGAGGACTCAGAGAGTAGTGGTTAGTGGGAAGCACTTAAGGGATTGAGAGGTGATGAGTGGGGTTCCACTGTGATCGGTGTTGGGGCCCATATTGTTTAATGTATACATGGAGGACTTAGCAGAGGGTCTAACTGGGAAGGTATGTCTGTTTGCGGATGACACAAAGGTCTATAACAGAGAGGACACTCCAGGGGTGGGGTGGGGAGGTGGAGAAAATGGGACAGGATCTAGTCAAGCTGTAGGAGTGTATAGAAAGGTGGCAGCTTCAATTCAATGCAAAAAAGTGTAAAATAATGCACATAGGCCGTAATAACCCCAGAGCAACGTACTGGCTTGGGGGGGCACTGTAGGTCATGGAGCAAGAAAAGGACCTGGGAATTTGGATTTTTGATACCTTAAAGGTTAGGAATCAGTGTGATTGAGCGGCAGGCAAAGCAACAAGAATGCTGGCGTGCTTAGGGAGGGGCTTCACAAGTAGGATGAGGGAGGTGATCATGCCACTCTACAAAACACTGGTCAGACTACAACTGGAGTATGGAGTGCAATTCTGGAGTCCACACTTGCAGGGTGGCAAGGATATGCTGGAGCGGGTCCAGAGAAGGGCAACCAAGATGATCCAGGGGAGGCCATACGGGGAGAGGCTGGAGGAGCTTGGTCAGTATACACTGGAGGTGAGAAGGGAAAGGGGAGATATGGTAGAAACCTTCAAATACCTGAAGAGAATAAATAAAGTAAAGAGAGGTAGCATCTTAAGGCTGAGCGAAAACAAAACCACCAGAGGCCATGCATTCAAGCTGAAAAGGGGTTGATTTCTTGTGGACATAAGGGGGCATTACTTCTCAGAGAGGGTTGTAGAAGCATGGAACAGGTTGCCGGAGTGGGTTATGGGGGTGGATGCAGTGGATAAATTCAAAAGCATGGGACAATTACATGGGGCTAAGCTGAAGGGGAGAGTGAGGGCAGAGAGATGGGAAATGTGTGGGCTATTTTATTCGGGCAGACTAGATGGGCCAGGTGGTCTTTTTCTGCTGGTGGGATTCTATAATTCATATGCTATCGCAGTTAGTAGAAACCCTGACAACTGATACATTATGGGAATACATTATTAATTCAGTTCAGTTCACTTTATTTACCAGGTAAGACAACTGGGCCAAGGCCCTTTTCAGTATCAACTTGGTGCTTCGAACAATGAAGCAAGACATCAACAATAAAAACATTATACAACACAAGTACAAAACAGTTGAACAGTAAACACAATACTAAATACATTTACATACAATAAGTGATTGCAGGTAACAAAACAAAGATTTTTTTACAAATGTCCTGCTTAACAACAGTAACACAGTTATCAGGAAGTGTGTTACAAAAGACTGAACATTGCACTGAGAAGGCTCTCTCACCCATACAAGTGTTTATCTTAGGAGTTCATAAATGTAACACATTTGAAGAGCGTAAGGATCTAACATCCTCCTTCAGATTGATTAACCTGTAAAAAGGTGATTTACAACCGTGTGAAAAAATAACATTAGTCAAACAGCCAAGCTTATAAAAATCCTAATTTGGGAGGAAGCCAATTAAGTTCATTATATAAAACACAGTGGTGCATATTATAAGGTTTTGCCAGGACAAATCTACAAACAGAGTTAAAACATTTATTTAACATGTCCAGATCTTTGGAAGCTAATTTAGCAAACAGAAAAGAGTTATATTGCAGAGTAGTGAGAAATACACTTTTTGATATTGTTTCTCTTGCTTCTCTAGTTAGGCAATCCTTAATACAATATAAAGCACCCAATTTTTGATTTACAGACTTCAATATATATTTAATATGTATTGAAAAAGTTAAACTAGCATCAAGTATTATTCCTAAATACTTTATCTCAGTTACCTGTCTAATCATATTACCCACCAAATCATTTTTTTTTTTTTTTGAAATTGCATTTTATCCCTCCTTCACTCTCCGAGCACCGCTTCTTCCGGAGCCCCAATAAAGGACTTGCCCCCACTCCTCCACCTACCTGATCCTTCAGTCCATCCCCCGTGGAGCCATGGATAATCCCCCCTTGGCGGGCACTAGGTGGGGCGGAACACCCCGACAATCAACTTTCGTCGGGAGACCCCAGGACCAGGCAGGCAGGAGCGATCAGGAGTCTGCCTCAGGGCTCCGTCTGTTGACATCCAGCAGACCAGACCTGGGTTTGAATCCAACAGCTTCCACTTGCATACTGTGTGACCCTGAGCAAGTCACTTAACTTCCTTGTGCTCCCGGGTTGCACCTGGAAACAAGCTCCAGCTTAGTGTGCCTTTCCTGGTTAAACAATTTCCTCTTTCCCTTTCCTTTACCCGGAGCTCAGAGAGTTGTTTTCCCTTTTTTTTTTTTGTGGATAGTGGCGCATGCCCAATGTCAAGGCATCACTGCCTGACGTTGCCACTCCCCTCCTCTAAGAGTCAGTGTGATGCTTGCCGAGCTTCAAGCCTCCGCTAGAAGCCAGTCAAGCACCGAGCAGGGACCTCCCCTCCTTCACAGGAGAAGAGAGCTGTCCTCCGGATGCTCAATCTTCTCCCTCCGCTGCTGACCCCCGATGGCCCGGGCTCGTTCCCGAACCCAGGTCGCCGGCATGGAGCGAGGTGTGGCGTCCAGCGCCTCAACCCTCAGCGCCACCGGGTCAGGCCAAATTATTTATAACCAATGGTTTGGCATTACGAACCTTTGGTACAGAGCCAAACAATACACATTCAGTTTTTTTAGAATTCAACACTAAACAATGATCCTGCAACCACTTATTCAATGCTTAAAAGTCATGTTGAAGGGAATTATTAATCTCATTAATTTTAGTAGAACTGGTAAACAATATGATGTCAGCAACATACAACAATAAATTGGAAAAGCGTGGAATCCCAACAACAGGATAGATAAAAACTGAAAACAACAGGGGCCCCAAGATGGACCACTGTGGTACCCCATGGCATAACTCACCCAGTGCCAATTCCACACCACCAATTTCTACCCTGACCGGACGAGCAGTTAAATAACTGGAAAACCACTCACAAATAGTAGCAGAAAGCCCAAGGTTCCCCAGTCTCTGGAGCAGCATGGGGTGATTAAATCGAAGGCTTTAGATAAATCAGTAAATAAAGGGAAAGGGGAAATTGATTAATTAGGAAAGGCACACTATGCTGAATCTTGTTTCCAGGTGCGACCTGGGAGCACAAGGAAGTTAAGTGACTTGCTCAGGGTCACACAGTATGCAAATGGGGGCTCTGGGATTCAAACACAGGTCTCCAGATTTGCAGCTCAGAGCCCTAAACCTCTGCGCTATACTGCCTCCTCCAAATAAAGCTCCAGTCAACTGACCAGCATCCACTGATGTTAAAGAATGATTAGTAAAACAAGCCAGTGCAGATCCTGTACTATAATGCCTTCGAAAGCCACGCTGCTCCAGAGAGCGAAGACCCTTGTCTTCCAAATAGGCCTCCACTTGACAATTGACCAATTTTTCAAAGATCTTACTTAATGGAGAGAGTATAGATATGGGCTGATAGTTATCAATTTCATAGTGTTGACCTGATTTAAATCTAAGTTTAATAATAGTTTGTTTCCAAACCATAGGGAATAAACCAGTAGACAGTGATAGATTGAAAATGGTAGTTAAAGGTTCATAAATAAAATTCTAAACAGTTTTTAGAAACCGTGGTTCCAGACCATCTGCTCCTGCACTTTTGTTAATGGACATTTGTCTAAGCAGCTTAAGTACTTCCTGGGGCTGTGTAGTACTGAAACAATGGGAATTCCTGAAATAATTACATCTAGATCTGTAGTCATTCAAAGAAGAGGAATCAAAGTCATTCAAATATTTAGATAAATCTGTAATTTTTTTTCCAAAAATGATCAGAAACAGCAACCTCATTTATATTAATAGTACTAATACCTTGTACTTTAGATGGATCTGTCAGGTTTTTAATAGACTCCCAACATTTTTTTGAATCTCCCAAAGAATTTAATTGATGCTTCTGATAATAGTCAGATTTATTCTTGCGAATCAACAATTTACATTTGTTTCTCAAAAAACGATACTGGTTATAGGCCTCAGTACTATTAAGAGCTTTGTAAACTTTCCAATATTTATCTCTTTTTTTCATTAATGAAAACAGTGCATGTGTAATCCATTTACTGTCGCTACCCTTAACCCTTATTCTGAACAGAGGAAAGAATTTATCTTGTATGCAAAAGTGAGATAAGGAAAAAATCAACAGCAGCATCAGGGTCAGCAATAATATCAGTAGAGACCAATCTATCATTTAAAGTTCAGAAACGAAACCATTAACATCCATATCACAATAAATTCTATACGTAATTACCTCAGGAGGTATCATTAACCTCAAAGATCTCCAAGTACAATACACTGGCGTGTGATCACTAA
Organism: Neoceratodus forsteri; assembly: GCA_016271365.2. NCBI lineage: Eukaryota > Metazoa > Chordata > Ceratodontiformes > Ceratodontidae > Neoceratodus > Neoceratodus forsteri. The sequence goes on along the minus strand of CM057449.1, from coordinate 170,695,329 downwards.
TACTATCTGAGTAAGTCCCACTCTAAATTATCCTATCCATTGTTTTAGTCATTATCCAGTCAATTAAAGTGTGTTGTTTACTACGATTATTCAATCTGGTAACACCTGATATAATTTGATTTAATCCAACACTAGTAATAATCAGTTCAAGTTGGTCATGTGCTTCCCCCAGCCAATTCAGATTAAAGTCCCCCATAATTACTACACATTTAGAAATAGGACACTGCTGAAAATAATCCAAAAATTCATGCAGTCCATTGATACCAGCCTTAGGAGGATTATAAACAACACAAAACCCCCAGTTTAATACAAGTAGCCACATGCAATTCTATATGAAGCCATTCACATAATGTAGATTGTTGATAAGATATATCAATACCAACAGCATCAAGCTCATCAGGAACAAAAATCAATATCCCCCCTTCTTATTACCCTTCCTGTTGTTCCTATATCATTTATAACCATCCAATAAACACATAGCATCAGTGATATTAGATTTCAACCAGGTCTCTGTAATGCTAAAAACATCAGGCTTATGAATCCCAATCCAGGCCTCAGCTTCAGCCTTCTTATTAAGAAAGCTCCTACCATTTATACGAACAGTTTGCAGTCCCAGAGTACTCAAATTCTGATAATTAACTACAGCTTCAGGTCCAGGGTCAAGGTCTACATCACCTGACAAAGAAAACAAAATCCCAGTAACCAGGGGAAACATAATAAACTGCCTAATAGATCCCTGATATACAGAGTTGGGTACCTTAATAAAATAAATACTCCCTAAATCAACTACGTCCTGCTTTGATAAGCACCTCAAAATAAAAATACAACTTTTATCATGCGAACAAGACTCAAATCAAAATATTAGAAATTTCAAAAGAGTCAGAAGTAACATGCTGGCTTGGTATAACATCCAGGCCAAACACACCTGCATCAATACAGGTAAGTTCCATAATAATTAGGACATTGAGCCACATCGTTCCTATGATGAAAATTTTAAATATAATGTAAAACAACAAATAAATTAAATCTCAAACCTAAACTAAAGCTAAAATACTGTCCAAATAAATAAAACACCTATTAATCTTACTATACCTAACCCTAAATTTAAATAATTAACATCAAAGTAAAACAGGTTGACTGTTTCACCAGGTAAATTTGAATTTTTATACAGGGAGTGCTACTCACACTTGCGCTGTGGCAAGCGGCACAAGCTTTTATCAAGTGAATCCCCGCCTCTGCCATGATGTCAGCGAATCCCCCTGTAATTAGTAGCAAACCAGTCCCAATGTGCAAAATTCACAGACTTGATGACTGAATCACACAGTATATAGATAAAATAAAGAGTCTGGTGATCTTCTTGCCTTAGCAGTCTGGCACAGATCTTGTAGTGCAGCACAATGGGAGAAACTGCGGGCATTTGTTAGCCCGAATGGGGCTTGGTCTATGGGGCAGCAGGGGTTTTAAGGTTTTACTGTTTTGGGTAGCCCTCTGTAGGTGGCAGAAAGCAGTTGACAGTTGCCATAATTATTGCATGTAGCAGCAGCATGCTGCCATCTTTACGAGTTCATTTTTCAGGGACAACTTAAACAGCAAAATCCAGGGTAGGCCCTGTATGGGTTCTGGGAGATTCATCCAGTACGCAGTTCGGGTAGGCAAATGAGCATTTCCTTAGGCTTGTTCTACAGTAGCGGACTTCAAGGGCTTGTCTAGTCATACTCCTGGTTGAGTAGTTAGTAGTAACCAGGCAAAGAAGGTCACTGATAGTTGACAGGGTGAGGCCCAGCTGAGTTTTTCTTGCAAGGAGGCATGTCTGGTATTTTAGCCTTTAGCAGAGCGGGAGCCATCCAGTTTGGGAGTAAAGGGAGCAAGTGTGTGTTTATTTATTCATAGAAACATAGATTTTGATGGCAGATAAGGACCGCTTGGCCCACCCAGTCTGCCCATTTCCCTAACTAATGGATAAGCTGCAGATCCTAGTTAACCAGCAGCCTACTTCTTCCTACCCCCACCCCCTAGAATTACCTTATGACTGTCCCATGCATGCTTGAATTCCACCACTGTTTTTGACTCCACAACCTCCTCCAGAAGGCTGTTCCATGCATCCACAACCTCTCTGTGAAAAAATACTTCCTTAAATTACCTCTGAGCCGCCCCTTCTATCTTCAAATTGTGCCCTTGTTCTTGCACACCTCTTTTGAAAGATGCTACCTCTTGGACTTTGTTGATTCCCTTGAGGTACTTGAAAGTTTCTATCATATCCCCCTCTCCTCCTTTCCTTGAGGCTATACATATTCAGCTCCTTAAGTCTCTCTTCATATGTCTTCCGTGCAGACCCTGCACCATTTTAGTTGCCATCCTCTGGACAGCCTCCATCCTGTCTATGTCTTTATGGAGATTGAGTCTCCAGAACTGCATGCAGTACTCCAGATGGGGTCTCACCAACTGTCTGTACAGAGGGATAAGAACTTCCTGTTTTCTACTGGCGATGCCTCTCCCTATGCATACCAGTATCCTCCCAGCCCTCCTTGCTGCCCTCTCACATTGCTTGCCCACCTTTAGGTCATCTGATATGACTACCCCAGGTCCCTTTCCATTTTTGTTGTTGTTAATATCTCACCCTCATTGTGTACTCTTCCTCTGGTTTTGTTTCCAGGTGCATTACCTTGCACTTCTTAGCATTGAATCTAAGCTGCCATACATTTGACCATTCCTCTAACCTTGCCAAGTCCCTTCTCATCCTTTCCACCCCACCTTGTGCATCAACTCTGTTGCAGATCTTTGTGTCATCTGCAAAGAGACATACTTTTGCTTCCAGTCCCTCTGCAATGTCGCTTATAAAGACATTGAAGAGGACCGGTCCTAATACTGAACCCTGCGGTACCCCGCTAGTAACCCCTTCTTCAGAGTGGACTCCATTTACTATTACCTCTGTGTCCTATTCTCCAGCCAATTCTTACCCAGGCTGTCATCTTGGGACCTACTCCCAGGCTGGCTAACTTGTATATTAATCTTTGTGGGACTGTGTCAAATGCCTCTATAAAGTCTAGGTAGGCCATGTCCACAGCCCCTCCCTGATCTACTACTTTGGTCACCCAGTCAAAGAAATCTATCAGATTTGTCTGGCATGACCTTCCTGCTGTGAATCCATGCTGCCTTGGGTCCTGAGCCCCTCTGGCCTCTAGATACTCAACAGTTCTTTCCTTCAGAAGTGATTCCATCATTTTCCCTACCACTGAGGTTAAACTAACAGGTCTATAGTTTTCTGTTTCTGCCTTGCTCCCACTTTTGTGAAGGTGAATCATATCTGCCCTTCTCCAGTCCTCAGGTACCACCCCATCCTCCCATGATTTGTTAAAGAGGGTAGTCAGTGGTGTCACTAGTTCTACCTTAGTTCTTTTAGAATTCTGGGATGAATCCCATCAGGCCCCATTGCTTTGTCCACCTTCATTTTTAAGAGTTCTTTCAGAACCCTTTCTTCTGTAAATGGTTGGTATCAACTTCTGTATCCAGAGTGTTTCTACTGTTTGTTTTAGGTACCTCCCACTTCCTTTGTAAATACTGAGCAAAATATTTGTTTAGTATTCTGCCTTTTCACAGTCACCCTCTGCCCACCCTCCCTCCTCTTTATTAAGCCTCACTAACCCTCCCTTGGTCTTCCTTCGCTCCTGATGTACCTATAAAAGGTTTTATCCCTTCTTAACTGAGTTGGCTATCTTTTCCTTGGTTTGGGCCTTTGCTGTTCTGACTGCCTTCCCAGCTTCCTTTGCTTTAACTGATACAGTTCTCTGTCCTGCTCCTTCTGTGATTCCTTGTACTTCCTGAATGCTTTCTTTTTCTTGAACCTTCACTGCCACTGCCTTTGAGAACCATAGTGGTTTACATCGTTTCATTTTGTTTATTTGCTTCACACAAAGGCTTGTTACTCTGTGATGGCAGTTTTATTATTCCTCATTGTTCTTCCACCCTCCTTCCTGCCCATTTGCTAGTGCATTCCTTAGGCACTCACCCATTTGGCAAAGTCAGCCCTCCTAAAGTCCAGTACTTTTTGCCTTTGTATGGCTTGACTCTATTGCTGTGTTTATTGTGAACCATACTGTTCGATGGTCGCTAGTTCCCAGATGGCTACCCACTTCTACATCTGTGATCCTCTCTTCATCTCCATTTGAGAGAACCAGGCCTAAGATTGCTCCCTCTCGAGTGGGCTCCAATACTAGTTGTCTAAGGCATGCCCCCTGTAGGACATCTAGAATAACCCCACTCTTCGAAGTGGCTGCTGCAACTGCACTCCAGTTAACATCTGGCATATTCAGATCACCCATCAGCAATATCTCCCTTTTCTGCCATTCTAAGTATTCTTTCTATCATTTCCTTGTCCATTTCCTCCCTGAGAAGGGTGTTCTGTATACAACCCCTGTGGATTGTGGTTCCATTGTCGGTCTCCAAATTTACCCACAGTGCTTTTCTCCTCCCTGTTTTCCTTTTGTTCTGTTGCTTTGATTCCTTCCCTTATGTAAAGAGCTCTCCTCCTCTTTACCCTCCCTGTCCCTCCTGTAGATAGTGTATCCTGGTATGTTTATGTCCCAGTCATGGTTTTGTGTGTACCATGTTTCTGTGACTGCCACGATATCCAGATGTTCCTCCACCATCAAGGCCACTAATTCAGGAAGCTTGTTACTCAGACTACGGGTATTGGTAGTCATTGCTCTCCATTTTTTGATGGCTTTACCTTCTTTTGCAGCATCCCCCACTGACCTTTCTACCTCGGTCATTTTCTCATTCAGTACCCTGTTTTGTAGAGAGAGGCTGGGATTTTCCTGCTGCTTATCAGTGCCTCCCCCCCTTGACTAGTTTAAAAGCTTGCCAATGAAGCATTTAAACTGATTGCTCAAAAGACTTGTTCCCTTAATTTATTTCATTTTGTTAACTGGGTGAACCCATTGGGCCTAGACGTACCTTTTTCAGGGGCTGTTAGCCTGTCCACATTGCAAACAAAGTGGCATGCTTTATTTAGGACCAGGTGTATCCTATTTAGGATTGTCTCACAGGCCGCACCATATATGGGGAGGCCATAGTCTCTGATGTCGAGTATTCTTGCAGAAACTCTCAGACGTCTTGCTTCTGGGGTAAGGTTTAATTTTTGCCTGTACAGTGCTCCAAGTTTTTGATTAGTCTGGTTTGTTATGTTGTCAAAATGGGTGGCAAATGAGAGGGTGTCATCTAGGGTGATACCCAGGTACCTGAAGGTTTCTACTTGTTCCAGGGCTGTGCCGTGTGTATTGAGGATGGCCAGCAGGGGAGCCTTCTTCATATTATGTTGCCCCACGAACAACATTGTTTTCATTTCTTTGTAGCTTAGAACAAGTTTGTTCCCTTCAACCCATTCTTTGAGGAACTTAAAACTGGTTTGGAGATCTCTAGTAAGAGTACCCATTTGGGAGTTACTGTTGTAGATTATCGCATCATCAGCATATAGTATCATTTTGGAATGGGGCAGGCTTCAGGAAGTTTGTTAATGAAAAGGCAGAAGAAGAGAGGGCCAAGTATTAATCCCTGTGGAACCCCACCTGTGACCCTTTTGACATCTGAGAGCACCCCATTGATCTTGACCCTCTGTGTTCTTCCTGAAAGGTAACATCTAAACCAAGTGAGGGTTTCAATTGAGAGGCCAAGCATGGCTAGCTCATCCAGTAACAGTTGGTGATTTATAAGGTCAAATGCCTTTGTCAAATCTATATATGTAATGCCTACCAACTGGCATTTGTCAAGAGCCGTGTGTAGATTGTTGGTGTACTCAACCAGTGCAGTACCGGTTCTGTGGAGTTTTTGGAAGCCGTGTTGTTGCTTACAGAGCAGGTTATATTTGTTTAGGTAGGAGACTAGTTGGTCAGAAGCAATTTTCTCTAGAGCCTTGGACAGAGGGGAGAGGATGGAGATCAGTCTACAATTGGCTACATTGGTGCGTTCTCCACTTTTGTGGACTGGTGTGACAATGATGACTTTCCAGGTTTTGGGGAACTTGGAGAGTTGTAAGGATATATTGAAGATTTTGGACAAGGGAATTGCTAGTACATCCAGAGCTCGGGCTACTAGCTTCAGATCTACCATGTATCCACCCATTCTTGTTTTGCCTAGGACCTTTTTAATATAGTTAATGGTGTCCTTCACTGATACATGCTTGAAGTAGAACTTGGGGGATCCATGTCAGTGCCAGTTGAAATGCTTTGTCCAGCGTGTTCTTCTTTGTTGTTGCTTGGAGCCTGGTCCAGGGGAGGAATGTGGTCAGGTCAGTGAAGGCCTCATTGATGATATCTGCTATTTCAAAGGGTTCGACTGAGCTTTTTCCCCTTGGAGTTTAGCATGGAAGGAGATGGTTTTCAAGGACTTGTGGCAAACTGAAGAGTTTCCAGGCTGTCACCACTGACCCCAGGAAATGATTTGAAGAACTGATGATCTGGAAGGCCTCTGGGCCATCACCACTGGCCTTGGGAAGAGATTTGAAGAAATGAAGAACTGGAACACCTCTGGGCCATCACCACTGGCCTTAGGAAGAGATTTGAAGAAATGAAGAACTGGAACACCTCTGGGCCATCACCACTGGCCTTGGGAAGAGATTTGAAGAAATGAAGAACTGGAACACCTCTGGGCCATCACCACTGGCATTGGGAAGAGATTTGAAGAACTGAAGAACTGAAACACCTCCACTGGAGAAACTCAGGAGAGTTGAAGATCTGAAACAAAAACCCCAACCCACTGGGCGTCAGATCCCGATCTGTGAACCAGTGCAATTCCCTTGGATGTAGATGGGTGAAACAGTCTCTGAGTCATGCAGGAGAAATTGTGAGCATGTCCTTAGGCAGAAGTCAAATTTATTCTTTACACAGACTGTCTCTCACTTGGTGGTTGCTGGTATCGGCAGTCATTGATCAAGCAACCATCAAAAGGGTAGTTAGCAACATACAGGGTAGTCCAATAGCATACAGGGCAATTCAATAACATGCAGGACAGTTCACAGGTTCTGAATGAGTGCAGTCACTTTTAAAAGGGGCTCACAGCATGCAAGGGTGGATTCTCAATCTTGGAGCATGCAGTGACCATGCAGGGTAACATTAAAGGGAGTATAAACAGTCTTGGAATAAAACACGGCAAACTCAAGGCAAGTGGGGCAATTTTTGTGCAAGTGGGGCAATTCCACAGTCATGGTGCATGCATTTACTTTGACTTTGTCTCTGTAAATAACAGTCTCGGACCAATTACAGTTTTGCTATCACGAAAGTTTGCAATCAGTTTGGCATTATCACTTTAAAATGTTAATCACAGTTACTTTATAAACAGTTGCACTGTGACAGGTATTGCATAAGGGGAAACCAAGCTAAATGTTGGATATAAATCTCCAAAAAACAAAAGCAGCTCTGAGCTGATAAAGCACTGGTGCACAGGTAAATGAAAGTTTATACTACTGTCTCAAACCTTGCACTCAGGGCCCCCTTGTTAAAAATATCACCAAAAACAGCTGCAGTGATAAAATATTTTATTAGCCCCTGGCTGTATTACTAATATCACATTATGGACATAAATACAAAACCCAACAGTTTCGTGCTTCTACCAGGTGCTTTTTTGAAGGTGCAAAATAGTCCGGTTTCGTAGTTATGTCTGCTGTGTGATGCTAAAATTGTTAGCTGTGGGGCTTTAATAAAATATTTTTTTAATCACTGTAGCTGTTTTGGTGATATGTTTGACAAGAAGCCCTGTGTGCATGGTTTGAGACGGTGGTAAATGCTAGATATACGTACCTAGCTCTATGGGGACCATGGGCAAAATCCTCCCTCCCACAGGCATTTGCTTGGGTTTACACAAATAACAGGAGTTCTACCCTATTGACTGAGGACCATCTGACTAGCCTATATAGTAGGGTTCCCACGCTAACTATCCATCCCTTGCTAGGGGGCTGTGGGTCAGTTACACACTTTTACAGGTCAAGTTGCTATAACCCTTGGCTAGGGTCGAGGCAGCTATGCTGCTGGGGTGGCAAACTGGCTAGCCCACTCCCTTCCCCTTGCTCCTGGCTGGAGCTGATACACAGTGCATTAGCTTGAGCTACTGGTGGCCACCTGGTTACTGGCACACCCTTGTCACCCTGGAGCACTTCCTTCGTATGCAATTGTGGCTAGACTTGCTCCTATCTGGCCCACTTGGTGCTTACTTATTTCAATAAAAAACAGAAATAGGTTTTGGGCTTGCTAGCCCTTGCTCACATAGCACACCTGGGCTAACTTAACTTTAACTTGGGGCTTTGCCCTGCCCCTGATCCTCCTGCAACCTTTTCTGTTTGGTTTAAATCAGGCCTGCCTTGCCCTAGGCTCTTCCTCTGGAGCCTTATTTCAATAGGGCCCACTCCTGCCTTCACTTCCTTGTTGGAGCTGTCTAACATATGTAAATTAAGGAGAGCCTGCCTCACCCTATTAACCCACTTTCCAGATGGTTCCCAGGGGTTTTGCCCTGACCCCTTAAGTCCACAGCCATCTCTCTGCTGCACTGTCTGGCACAGAAACAAGCTTAAAAAAAAAGTATATATATATATATATATATATATATATATATATATATATCAGGCAGTTATCACCTGCCCATTGGTGCTGCTACCGACTCACTGCCCCGACCTGGGGTGATGTGACTAGAGGAAGAGTGTTCTGGCTGCAGGCAGAGGTGACTGGCTGTGGAAGGCCTTCCTAGGGGGGCTTGCTACAGCTGGTGGCTCTGCCCTGATGCTCCCCTTGGCGTGACTGCTGCTCTGTCTCTCCCCTCCTACTGATGCATCCCCTCTCAATGATGCCACCACTGAGGGATCAAATAACTGGTAAACTAAATAAAACAACAAAAGGGGCTAAACAGGCCCACACTGCAGCCATTGACACTGAAAACACTGCATTACTGGGACTGTGGTCTGATGGAGGGACGAGAGGAGGACAGCAGGTAAGCCCTTCTCTAAAACTATTTTCTTGCATCCCCTCTGTCCCTCAGGCCATGATCCTCTTCTCTGAACCACTCGAAAGCATTACCAACAGGACTACTGTGTACTCCGCACTCCCAATGACCACACTCCAAGCCCCCCCCACAGTGTTCAGGATGCCAAATCCCTGTCAACACAGGGGCAACCAACGGGCCAGCATGAGCTGGACTATTCAAAAATGGCACTGGTTCATGCCACACTGGCACAGCAGGCTGGGGGAGGCAGAAAAAGGGGGAAAATTTAAACTACAGGCAGCAGTTTCCTTGCATGGCGCCCCCTCCCTAGCACCTTAAAATACCAAGGGCATTTGCTATACTGGGGCCTCTTATCATACTGCGAGGTACTGGGCATAATGTATTTGGGGGCACTGGAGTGTACTGGGGCACCTGCTTTGGGGGTATTACAGGATCACATGATTCAGTGTGGCAGTGGAAGCACTTAGATTATGGTTGCTCCTCTCAAATGGCCCAAGTACTTTCTCCATGATATCAGTAAGTGACCATTCATAGTGGCCTAGGACTCGCCCAGTGTTGCACTCCAGTGATGCATCTATTCTAGCAGTTTGAAGAGTATTAGGTAGAATGAATGCATAGAAACACAGAACCTGCATAGAATTCCATCTGGTACTTTCGTCCTGTATCAGTCAGTGTTGACAAAGACCAAGGCATTGTGCCTCTCCCGATTACCATTTTCAAATAAATTGTTGCACTTCTTTTAGTTGGTTAGTCACCTTTGCAGAGCAATGAAAATGAGCACAGAGGGAGCCTGCTGTGGGCACAGTCTTACTAGCCTCATAACTGTGACATAGCGCAGATGTAACCACTAGATTTAAGGTGTGTCAAAAGTAATGAGTACTGATGAAATGCCCATCACCTACTGCTTTCACCATGTTTTCCCCATTACCCGTTATGAAGATTAGTACCAACTGTCCAAGAATGCAGCATTTCTTGAACAAATGCCAGGATGTTCAGTGACATGTAGTCTTTCTCCTTTAGTCCCACATTGAGAAGAGCTGACCTGGAGTGACTGCCAAATGGTGGAGGGGGATACAGAGGAGCCAGTGACACAGGGAGAAGAGGAATCACCAACAGGAGACCTAGGCTTTTGTACACACCAACGTGCCATCAAGAGGAGAGATATGCATGCATTGAGTTTGTACTGCTCCAGATGTCTGAGCTGCAGTGGAAAACTCCCCCTCAGACTCCAGAAGTAGAATGGCAGTTGCCATTCTCGTACCATTATATATCTTTGGCACCACAGCTTAGCAAAATGTGGAATGTAATGGGATCTGGTACCATGGCTGCAAGTGCTGCGGCTAAAATAAAAAAGTATTGAACAGAGAAGGTCAAATATCAGAAGGGAGTAGAACCCAGGATCAACAATAGGTCCTGTGTACCTGAATGAGCAGACAAAACTCCAAATTCTTGGTTCCATGAACGGGACTGCACAGAATGTTGTCCATACAAAGAAAACCATACAAAACACAACTGACAACTTCAGCTTTTATTCAGGCACAGTTAAATAGGGATCCTTTTAGAGGTATGAATATAATTTAGGAAAACAGAGACATTTCAAACAGCTGCACATAAGTAATCAATTCCTGTCCCTTTTAAGGATATTTAGCTCCATTAGGACCTGGTCTACTGAGAAGGGGCTGGTGTCCACTACCCCCTACCCCCTTTGCTCCTGTCCTTCAGTTCCAGCCCCTTTTCCCGCACCTCCTCCTCCGTGAATACTGAGCAGCAGTACTTGTTTAGCACGTCTGCCTTCCTAAAGTCATCCTCCACAGGGCTCCCCCCTCCCATTTTAACCTGATTATCCCCCCTTTGTTTTCTTCCATTCTCCTACTGTATGTACCTAAAGAATGCTTTATTCTCTGTCTTTTATTGACCCGGCTAAATTTTTCTCCGCTAATGCCTTTGGCCTTTTGACTGCCCTCTCTACCTCCTTTTGCTTCTTCAGATAAAGTTCTCTGTCCTCTTCCTTCTGTGATCTCTTGTAGCGCAAGAAGGCTAGTCTCTTATCCCTTACATGATCTCCTACCTCCCTAGTGAACTAGATTGGTCTCCTCCTCCTCCTCCGATTTTTACTGATCAGTCTAACACATAACTTGGTAGCCCTATCTACTTTGCTGTAGTCCCCTGTTACTCCTCCCCTCCCCTCTCCTCCCCCACACCCATTCCCCCTACACTTTGCTCCCCCCCCAACTTAGTTCACCCACTCCTGGCCTATGTTTCTTCATATTTCAGTCATGAACCTGATTACAACCAACCACAAAAGACTTGCACATTCCCCACCTCTAGCACTTAGGTTACTGACCCCTCTATACCCCTTCCCTTCTCTTTCCTGCTCTCCATATGTTACACACGCAAATGTTCGGGCCTCTCTATGTGTTTCTCTCTTTTTACTTTATTGTAATCGTTTGCCTCCTGTTTTTCAGTTTATGAAAATTGCTGTAACTGTTAGATGACTGTTAGTCTTTGACACTGTTCTGTATATCTAAACCACTTGTTTGGATTGTTTCCCCTGTATAGAGCTTGTTTCTATTAGACTCTGTTTTGTATTGGCATACCTTCTTGGTATCTCTTACACTGGACGTTTGTGAAAATGGGCATTTTTGCTTACATACCTTCCAGTATATAAACAAAGATTGGTTGATGATCTATTTGTTCCAGAAAGTTTGTTACCTGTGCTCAAGGTACAGAGTAGTGCACTGTAATGGGCAGCCAGCCCAAAAATGAATGCGAGTTCCAAATAATAGCGCTACTAATAACCAGCAAGTACCACACTAGAAACAGTGTTTTCCCAACAGAATTGTTGAATTTGTTTTCCCCAGTGTAAAAAGCCTCTAGCGCCTTGGCAAACTGCTTTGCATCGTTTCTAGTGTGGTACTTGCTGGTTACTAGTAGCGCTGCTGTTTGGAACTAGCCCTGTTGCCTGCTGTATTGCTATCCACTACAACTCCACTCCCCTCAGATCCTCCATCTCTGCTAGGGCATCCCTCAGACACCTCCTCATCTTCACAAAGTCAGCCTTCCAGAAGTCAAGGACCCTCGTCCCTGTGCAACTTGACACCAACCTAGTTTTAATGTTGAATCTAATCATTTTGTGATAGCTGGATCCCAGGTGGTCCAACACCTTTACTTGATCCACGCTGTTGCCATAAGTTAGTATTAGGTCCAACACTGCACACTGCTTGGTAGGTTCCTCCACAGGCTGCCTAAGGCACGGCCCTTGCAGCGAGTCCAGGAAGTCCCTACTGTTTGAGGCTGTCGCAGTAAGGTGGCTCCAATCAATATCTGGAAGCCTAAAGTCCTCCATCAACAACAACTCACTTTTGTCAGCCAGGGGTGCAGCCAGGAATTTTAAACTTGTACTCGAAAGTTATTTATTTATTAGCTTTTGGTAACCAGGTAAGTACACTACGCAAAAAAATCTGCCTATTTTCAGGCACGACCCGGGAGAGTACAAATTGAGAATACAGCATTGACAGCAGAAAGGTACAGCAATGACATCATTTAGGTACATAATGAAGATAACTGTCAGTACAATAAAACAGCGGAAGAAATCACAAAAATTAATATAATACAAAGAGTACAGTTACGTAAGAACTTACAGTAACAGTAGATCTTCGAGAACAGCTCTTGCAGCAGGTTACACCATTAGGACTGAAGCCGGCAGGCGCCAGGACCCCACAGAAATTTTCTAGCTAGCAGTCTTCAGCGGGGACTGCCTCCGACGTCGGTCCTGCCCCCGACATCAGGCGTAGTACATAAGGAGGCGGTCCCCCCATAATCCTCAGTTCTCCCGCCGGAGACTCCCGGCCGCTGGATGACATCAGAAGTGGAGACTGAGGATCCGCTACCAGATGGCAAAGACTATAGAATAGGAATGTCCCATCCCATAAGATGGGTGCTTGACTACGACCTACCTCCAAAAAAAGGGGGATGGTGGGCGGGAAGGTACTTGCTGCAAGAGCTGTTCTTGAAGATCTACTGTTACGGTAAGTTCTTACGTAACTGTACTATCTTACTTCGAGATACAGTTCTTGCAACAGTTACACCATTAGGACTGATTTCCAAGCAATAGTGGCAATCATGCGCCACTGGGAGGAGGAAAGGCAGAGACCTCGGTATTACTCGAGCCTAGGACAGAAGTCCCTGAAGGACGGCTAGACCGAACCCTGCTCTTCGTCTCGATGCAATGTCCAGACTGTAATGCCTGATAAAGGTATGCACAGAGCTCCAAGTAGCTGCAGCACAAATAGCTGAGGTGGAGACGTTCTTTAATGCCGCAAAAGAAGTAGCCACCCCTCTTGTGGAATAACCCTTGACCATGCCCGGTAAGGGTTTATTGCGCTTGTCATAACAGAAAGTAATGCACTGGATGAGCCACCTCGAGAGTGACTGTTTGGAGACAGGAGCTCCTTTCATCCTGTGAGCAAAGGAGACGAAAAGTAGGTCCGCCTTTCGAAACTGTTTGGTTCTGGTCAGATAGTATCTGAGGCACTGATGCACATCGAGGGTGTGCAGAAGGGCTTCTCCTCGATTAGTGTACCTTGGGAAATACACTGGTAAATCAGTATCCTGGTTAAGGGTGAGGGCTGAAACCACCTTAGGCAAAAACTTTGGGTTTGTCCTTAGGGATACCCTGTCCTGATGGAAAACCAAATAAGGCTCTTTGCACATAAGAGCATGCAATTCCGAGATCCTTCTCGCCGAAGTAACTGCAACTAAAAATAACGTTTTCCAAGACAGAAAACGTAGCTCGCAATCCACGACTGGTTCAAAAGGTGGCAGCATAAGCTGCTCCAGGATGAAGGGTAAGTCCCAAGGAGGAACTGGATCCTTGATGGGTGGCCTAAGGTGGAGGACTCCCCTTAAGAAGGCACGAGTAGTGTCCACCTGGGCCACCATCCGATGGCCTACTGGGGCATGGTAAGCAGAAATTGCACAAAGGTGCACTTTAATCGAGGAGCAAGCCAGTCGAGAGTGGAAAAGGGAAAGCAGGTAGTCCAGAACCAGCTTTTCGCGACAGTCTAACGGTGAAAAATCGCGCGCTTGAACCCACAAACAGAATCTACGCCATTTCATGGCGTACGTTGCTTGGGTTGCTGGTTTTCTGGTGGCAGAGAGTACGTCTGCCACTTCTTGTGAGACCCCGTAACGCATCATGGCTATGTCTCTAGGAACCAAGCGTGCAGGTTCAATGAACATAAGTCTGGGTGGACCAATGAACCTGCCTCCTGGGACAATAGATGGGAGCTGATTGGCAACGGAACTGGAGGTTCCCAGGATAGCTGGTGCAGAAGAGGGAACCAAATTTGTCTGGGCCAGAAAGGCGTGATCAAAATGAGCGTCGCTTGCTCCCTACGCAGTTTAAAGAGAACCCTCTGGATCAACATGAAAGGAGAGAAGGCATAGAGGAATCTGCCTGCCCAGGAGAGGGACAACGCGTCTCGCCAGAAAACACCAGGCTCTGGATCTAACGAGCAAAAATTGGGCAGTTTTGCGTTGGATGGGGACGTGAAAAGGTCTATCTCTGGAGTGCCCCATCTGTGAAACAGATCCTCTGCCACCTCCTGTAGAAGTTCCCACTCATGGACTCTGGCCTGAGAGAGGCTCAGACTGTCTGCGATGGTGTTGTCAACTCCCGGGACATGTACTGCAGTTAGGTTTGCGCCGTGTTGCAATATCCACTCCCACACTCTCATGGCCTCCCTGCAAAGTGGGTAGGAGTGAGTGCCTCCTTGTTTGTTGAGGTAATACATCACCATGGTATTGTCTGTTTGTAACAGGAGTGTACCCGATGGAATCTCCGACTGGAAGGCTTGCAGAGCGTAAAGGACTGCCCTCATTTCCAAAATGTTGATGTGCAGATGAGACTCCTGGGCTGTCCAAAGGCCCTGAGACCGAATGCCGTCCAGGTGTGCTCCCCACCTGAGCCCTGAGGCATCTGTGGAGACTGTCACAGTCAGAGACGGCGCTATGAAGGGAACTCCCGTAAAGAGGTTCCCCGGATTTAGCCACCACTGCCAATCCCGAATCACGGCATTCGTGATTCGGATTGGCTGCTGCAGATGGTCTTGCCTTTGGTTCCATTGCACCCTTAGCATCCACTGGGTTACCTGCATGTGGAGACGTGCCAGCGGGACTGTTGCAATGGCTGCAGCCATGTGTCCGAGCAGGCGAAGGACCGATCTGGCTGGGATGGTCTTCTTCACCGACAGGTCCCCGATGAGGGATCTGATGTGTTCCGCTCTGTCCGAGGGAAGAAAAGCTTTCCCTCTGACGATGTCCAGAACTGCTCCTATAAACTGCAGTTACTGGGATGGCACCAGGAGTGACTACTCGTAGTTGATGAGAATACCCAGTGATTGAAAAAGGGACTGGGTGTAGTGAATGGCCATCATCAGTGCCTCCCTGGATGGTACCATGAGAAGCCAGTCATCCAGGTATGGGAACACGTAGTGGCCTTGTCTCCTCAGAGACGCCGCTATGACCGCCATGCACTTCGAAAATACGTGAGGTGCCGATGACAGCATAAGGGAAGAGTTCGGAACTGATAATGGCATCTCTGAAACTCGAAGTGCAGGAACCTCTGGTGCGCTTGAGCAATCGGAATATGCAGGTAGGCATCCTGCATGTCCAAAGACGCCAGAAAGGCATCTCGCTTCAGCACGGGAATTAGGCCCGGAAGGGTCACCATGTGGAAGCGTTTGTAAATGACTGACAGGTTGAGGTCGCTGAGGTCCAGTATTGGATGGAGGTCCCCTGTTTTCTTTGGAACCAGGAAGAAGTGAGAATAGTACCCTAGTCCTCTCTGGTTCTCTGGAACGTGCTCTAAGGCTTCTTTTTCCAGAAGCGCGAGCACCTCCTGCTGTATGAGCAGGGCATGCTGATCCGAATATCAGGAAAGCAGGGGAGGTCTTGTGGGTGGACTGCCTACAAATTCTATATAGTGGCCTTTTTTGATCAGTTGCAGAACCCACCTGTCAGTGGTGATCAACCGCCACCCTGGCAAGCAGCGTGCGATGTGACCCCCGACTTTCTTTTCCCGTTGATCCTGAGAAGGGGCGGGGGTCAGGAAGGAGTCATGCTGTGGCAGCGTTTGATTCAGCAGGCTGTGCCGACTTTGCAAATCGTTGACCTCTGCCTGGGGATGACTTGGCCTGGGCTTTGTGGGTGAAAGTGCCCCTCTGCTGTTGGCCAGAACGTGGCTGTTGCCTTTGTAGCCGGCCACGGAAGTGGTTCTGGTTCCTACGAAAGGAACTGGGCTGAGACCTGTACATGGCCTGTACAGATCGGACTGCCTTCCCTGAGTCCTGAAGTTTGGTGATTACTCTCTTGGAGGCTTCACCAAATAGTACCTCGCCATTATAGGGGACATCTAAAATGTTCTTCTGGACGTCCGGGGTAAAACTGGAGACACAGACCCAAGAGTGTCTCCGGAGACACACACCTGAGGCTGCAGCTCTGGCTGAAGAGTCCGAAGAATCATATGCGGCTCTGAGCACCTGGGTCCCCACATCCGAACCCGTGTGGAGGAGGTTCAAGAGCTCCTCCTTTTGGTCACCATCGGGCATCTTCTCGACCAGGTCCTGTCTCTGTTCCCACAGTGCATTCTGGAATTGAACCATGTGGGTGAGGTAATTCAGTGACCTGATGGCGCAAGTTGCAGCCACATACGTCCGCCAACCCAGGACATCCAATTGCTTGGATTCCTGGTCCAGTGGCTGTGTGCTCAAATGCTGAGGTCTCTGAGACCGGTCATGCGAGGCAGTGATGACCAAGGAGTCAGCCAGAGGATGGTTCGCCAGATACTGGTCCTCCCTAGGGGCCTTGTATAGGCAGTCAGCCTTCTTCGGCACTGCTGGAGTGGAATGTGGACATTTCCAGGCAGCCTTGGTGATGTCCGAAAAGGTATCCACCAAGGGTGGCACTACCACAGGCTTCGGGTCTTTCTGCCGAAGGCAGCGGGCAAGGCATTGTCTCTCGGGGTCGAGCTCTTCAGCATCCCACCCCATATTCTCCTGGATGTGCCTCATGATCTCCGTGAAAGAGGGATCATCCGGAGGAGACCTAGGTAGGTCTTGTGGGTCCGGAGAGGGAATGCTGTTGGGAGAAGGAGATCTGGAGTGCCCTGAGGTGTCAGATCTAGAATCCTCCCCAGACGGAGTGTACCGGCGTCGTCTGGGTCTCTTGGAACTGGGTGACCCTGAGGTGGATCTGGAGGGAGGTCTTCTCCTGTCTGAGGATCTGCCCCGAGGAGGTGGTGTTTGCTCCTTGGGGGTTGGCGACCGTCCTATGGGCCCCTTGGCGGAGGAGGGGGCGTAGGCAGTGAAGGAATAGGAGGAGGTGGAGTCGGAGTAGGAGGAGGACGTGTGGCAACCACATCTTTTCTGATGGTGTCCCACCAGAAGGTAAAGAGCTCCTTTACCTCTGCCAAGTTCATGCCCGACGACCGGCCCGGTGCCAGTGGCCTGTCGCCGGGGTCGGGCGTCGGGTCCCCGGGGTCTCCTGCTCTGGGGAAGGTTCCTGTGGGAGCCCAGCATCTCCGGTGTCGCCCGCCTGGTCCTCGGGCTGTGTGGTATCCTCCTCCGATGAGTCCTTCCGACCGGCGTCAGCCAGCGATGGTGGTGCGGTCCTCTTCTCTGGGGTAGCCGACGTTGGTCCCCTGGCCGACGCCCTCGGAGGCGAATGCCTGGCCAGCGATGGCTGTTTTGGTGTCGCCGGCCCCTGGGATGCTTGGCCGACGTCGGATGGGCCAACGTCGGGTCCAACGTCCGTTTGAGGGACGTCAGGTCCTTGGTCTTGCGAGGAACCGGATTCGACCCATGCGGAGGCTGGGAAACCGACCTGGCATCGGAGTCCCGCCAGCGGGGAGAAGATTTGTGGCGCTCCCCAGACTTCGACGAGGCCTTAGATGGAGTGGAAGATGCCGACGGCCTGGAAGTCTTCAGGGACTGCAAAGAAGAGGAACTGCTGGAGGATCTGACCTAAACCGGGGGAGGTTGCGATTGAGCCCTGGAAGGAGAGCGGTCTGATCACGAGCCAGAGCTTTGGGAGTCCGAGGCCCTCGCAGGGGACCTGGGCCTTTCCTTTTCCCGGTGTTTATCCCGGTGCTTGTCGGTTTTAACCGTGACTCCCCCCTGGAGGAAGGGTCTTTGTCCATGGTTTTCAGTTTCTCCTCTAAGAGAAACGCTTGAAGGGCCTTCTGGCGGCGGATCCTGGTGCGACTGTTGAAGCCCTGGCAAAAAGAGCAGGCCTTAGTGATGTGTTCCAGGCCTAGGCAGTGCACGCAGGCTGAATGTGGATCCTTGAAGGGGATCTGTCTGCCACAGGTACACTTCGATTGGTGACCCTCCAGAGAAGTATTTGGAGAGGACATCAGTTGAATCCAAAGTCATGAAGGAAGACGAAATCGTCGTAGCTCTAAAGGTCGTCAGCCGTCAGAAAAAGATCAAGAGGCCGATACTATGATGTCGACGCATGGAAAGAACTGCGATTATGGGGGACCGCCTCCTTATGTACTATGCTTGTCATCAGGGAGGAACCGACGTCGGGGGCGGTCCCCGCTGAAGACTGCTAGCTAGATAATTTCTGTGGGGTCCTGGCGCCTGCCGGCTTCAGTCCTAATGGTGTAACCTACTTCAAGAGCTGTATCTCGAAATAAGATATAATAGTAAAAGATAACACAAGTCAGAGTCATATAAAATTATGACATAATATACTGGTAACAATCAACTAGCCTAGCTAGGACAGAACAAATATGAAAAGCAACGCAAAGGTAGACAATAATGATTTTGTTAGACATTTATGGCCAGAGGCATTAGCACAGCTGGAGACCACTCAGTAGTTACGTGCAGTCACAGTTACCAAGAGCACAGAGATGAGAGAACAGCAAATGCTTCAGTGCTAGGTGAGATGAGGAGTTCTTAACATGAGGGGGGAGCGAGTTATCCAAAACCTAGGTGTAAAATAGGAAAAAGCTTGGTCACCGATTTTAGATGATCAGGGCTGTACGGAGAGCACTGGTACTGAGGATGACCTAAGGGAGCGGGAATGAGAGACCAGGGTAAACATGTCCCCCAGGGTGGTGGGATGAGGGGTTCTGGTAAGGGAGTCGACAAAACACTCTAGAGCATAGACTCAGAGGGCCCTGGGAGACAGCCAGTTTAAGGCAGCATAGAGTAGGCAGTGATGGGCTAGGTGAGGAGCTGATAAGGTGAATCAATAGATGTTGTTATAAGAAGTGTCCCACTTGCGAAGAACCCCAGCACTGGCATGAGAGAGTACAGGGAGGGCATTTAGGAGTTGTGGAAGTAAAACACCTCTTGCCACTGAGATCCTAGCAGCTCGGGTGAGTGAGTGTTGCACTCTGTAGGCTGCATTAATCTTAGCATTAAATGAGCGACATACTTCGTTGACATGTGCAAAAACTCCAGTACCGGGTCAAGCATAAACCCGAGGTATTTGAAGGTTAAGGAGTTAGAGACAGCAGTACCATTACAGCAGTGGACTAGAAGTTTAGGGGACTCTATGGGCACTTTCCTTGTGGACCCAAAAAGCATGGCCTGGGTCTTCCCTATGTTTTGGATTTGATAGACGACAGCCAAGATTGTAGGGACTGAAAGTCCAGAGAAAGATGATAGATTTATGTCCACAATAGACTTGGAGGCAGAGTAAAGCACTAGATCGTCGGCGTACATGAGTATGCTGCTGTGAGGATAAGGAATAGGGATGTCATTAAGGAAGAGAGAAAAGAGAAGGGGGACCAAGGATAGAACCCTGCGGAACACCACAGGTAATAGGGACAGGTTTCTGTTTGCGTCACCGTTAGCATTACTATTACTGTTACCATTATGTTTGTGTTGCTTCCATTTGCTTTACCATTTGCATTTATGCTTACATTTGCATCACCGCCAGCTTGTATATATATTACCGTTACTGCTTACAAGCATCGTGAATTGTTAGCATTACTGCTACCTTTTGCATTTGCACTTGCATTACACTTTGCATTTGCATTTATGTTTGCATCACCGTTAACGTTACTGTTAGAGTTTACATTACCATTACCGTTTGCGTTATGGTTTGCGTTTGCACTTGTGTTTCTGTTACTGTTTGCATTTATGTCTGCTTCACCATTACCATTTGCGTTCCCTTCTTTTGCTGAAGATGCCCTTCCCTATGCATCCCAGCATGCTGCTGGCCTTCCTTAACACTTTCTCACACTGTCTGGCCATCTTTAAGTCATCCGATGTAATCCCCCCAGATCCCTTTCCTGTTTGGTGGCCTTCAGCAACTCGCCCCCCCCCACTGAGAACTCCTCTCTCTGGTTTCCACGCTCCAAGGACTCCATTAATTTCCCTACCACTTATGTGAGACTGACTGGTCTGTAATTACTGGCCTCCTTCCTGCTGCCACTGTTGTGTAGAGGGACCACATCGCCCTCCTCCATTCCTCTGGAACCACCCTCATCTCCAGTGAGGTGCTAGTCTTGCCAGAGTGGCGGTTAGCTCTGTGATCAGTTCCTTAAGTATCTTTGGGTGAATCCCATCCGGCCCCATTGCCTTGTTTTCCTTAAGAGCTTCCAACCCCTGGTGGACTCTTTCTTCCATAAATGGACTTCTGTCCACTCCCTCTCCCTGGTGTCTGTTAATACGAACATATGAAAATGCCAGCAGATGCAGGCCTCACGGTCTATCGCATCTGCTCAGTTGTGCAGCTCACAGTCCAGACAACTGCTGCTACCCCCCTTGCCCCACTAATGTCATTGTTACCTCAAACTGAGTTCCCCATTCTGGTCAACTCCCCCCCCCGGACTTGTATTTTGCATTGGACCCTATCCCACCCTTTTAAAACTCCCAAAAGATTTAAGAGACCTCACCTCCTCCAGCAGTGCGTTCCATGCTGCTACCACCCTCTCCATGAAGTAGTGCCTTTTCATCTCCCTCCTGAACCTACCCCCTCTAGTTTCAGACTATGCCCTCTCATGATCCGCGCCCTCTTCAACCTAAACATGCCCACAGTACTAACTCTATTTATGCCCTTCAAGCACATAAAGGTCTCAATCATATTACCTCTGTCCCTTCTATCCAGGGAGTACATGTTGAGGTTTCTCTCCCATCCCTGTGTTCATCTTAGTCCCCCACCTCTGGACCCCCTCCAAAAGCTTTATGTCCTTTTGTAAATAGGGGTGCCAGAATTGTACACAGTACTCCAAGTTAGGTTTCACTAATGATTTGTACAGTGGAAGGATTACTTCCTTCCTCCTAGAGGTGATCCCCATAGCAGTGCACCCCAGCATTTTATTGGCCTTGGCAGCTGCTTTTCTACACTGTGCTGAAAAAGGTCCGGCTCCCCATACAATGCACAGGAGAAACGTCGGACCTCGCCCAACAACTAACACAGCAAAATCTGAACAATAGAAAATCATGTACACAAATGGTTGCAGTCTGGGAAACAAGATCCCATACCTGCAGGCAATAATGACAGAGGCTAAACTGGACATAGTAGCCATTAACGAGACATGGTTTACCAGTAACCACACTTCGGAGACTTCAGCATCTGGCTATGTACTGTTCAGAAGAGACCGAGGTGCAAAAAGGAGGGGTGGTGTGGCCCTTTATGTCAATAAAAATATCAAAGCTACAGAAATTCAGACTACACATAAGGAGCCAGAAGAACTGTGGGTCATCCTGGAAACAGGAAATGGGACAGCCATACGAACTGGGGTTGTGTACAGGCCTCCAGACTTGGGGAGGACACAGACATGTTACTGTTAGAAGATATACAAAACATGACAGCTAAAGGGGAGGTTCTGATAATGGGAGGCTTCAACATGCCAGATACAGATTGGTCAATACCAGCAGGGACATCTGCCAGAACTAGACACATGGTGGATTCCCTGCAGAAGGAGGGCCTCAAACAACTGGTACAACAACCCACTAGAGACAGGGCTATCCTAGATCTAGTACTGACTAACAGGGAAAGGATCACAGATCTCCAGGTAGGTCACCTGGGGGCCAGTGACCATCACATGGTATGGTTTAGTTTGGCCATTAGAACAAAATCATCCATTCCAAGACAAAAATATGGGATTTCATAGGAGTTGACTTTGATAAGATGGCCAACAGAGTTAAGCTAGCCCTGGCAAAAAGAAATATAGGTGAGGGAGTACAGGCAAAGTGGGCAAGCATTAAAGATGCAATACTTGAAGCAACATCCCATTGTGTTTAGTGAGAAAAGGAAGTGCAAAAGAAGAAGAAAACCACTTTGGTTCTCAAACACAGTAGCAGAAAAGGTCAGAGTCAAAAGGCTGGCCTTCAGGAAATATAAGGGAACGCAGCAAGATGAAGATAGGGAGGCATACCAAACTTCCCTAAGGGAAGCAGGGAAGGCAGTAAGGCAGGCAAAGGCCCAAACTAAGGAAACTCTAGGACGAACAGTAAAAGAAGGTGACAAGACTTTCTATAGATACATTAGTGAAAGGAGAAAGTCCAGAGAAGGTATTGCTAAGAACAAAGGGGATAAGGGGGCGTGTGAGGAGGAGGACCATGTAAAAGCATCTATCCTAAATAGATACTTCTGCTCTGTATTTACTGAAGAGAAGGTAGGGCAGGGCCCACAGCTGTGCACCATGGACACAGCGGGGAGGGAGGTGTGCACTAGTCCCTTCATAAAAGAAAGGGTCCTACAAGAGCTCAGAAAGCTCAGGGTGGACAAGGCAATGGGACCTGATGGCATACATCCCAGGGTACTAAAGGAGCTAATGGTGTAACTAGCAGAGCCATTATCAGAACTGTTTAGTGAGTCTCTGAGCACAGGAGAGGTCCCAGAAGACTGGAGAAGGGCTCACGTGATCCCGCTCCACAAGAGTGGTAGCAGGGAGGATGCAGGGAACTACAGACCAGTCAGTCTTACCTTAGTAGTGGGCAAGATTATGGAGACACTCCTTAAGGAAAGGATAGTGCAACACCTGGAATCCATAGGAGCACAGGATCCAAGACAGCATGGGTTTACAAAGGAAGGTCCTGTCAAACTAATCTCATAGATTTCTTTGACTGGTAAACCAGAGGGTGGACTAAGGGGAGCAGTTGATGTTGCTACCTTGACTTCAGCAAAGCTTTCAATACTGTTCCACATAGAAGATTGATTAATAAGCTGGGTAGGCTCGGAGGATCAGACATTGGTCAACTGGGTGGCAAACTGGTTGATGGGCAGAAAACAGAGTGGTGGTAAACAGTATACAGTCAGAAGAGATGCAAGTTAAGGGGTACCTTAGGGTTGTTCTGGGCCAGTCCTCTTCAATATCTTCATCAGTGATATCGTAGATGGACTGGAGGGTAAGGTTTGTCTGTTTGCAGATGACACCAAGATCTGCAACATAGTAGATGATCCAGATGATGTGAGCAGAATGAGAAGAGATCTGGATAAACTAGCAAAATGGTCGGAAGAGTGGTAACTGGGGTTTAACACAAAGAAGTGCAAGATCATGTATTTATTTATTTATTTATTTATTTATTTATTTATGACTTTGATAACCGGGTAGGTGCGCTGATCTCAGGGACCATTTTCAGGCACGACCCGGGCCATATTCAGAAATGGCACAGATAACAATACGACAGAAAAAAAAAGAAGAAAAGGCAAACAGAGAAAAAGAACAAAAAGCAAAGCTGTGATACAGGTTACAAATAAAACAAGATAGGATACATAGGTCAAAATTGAAACAAGAATTTGATAACATAAGTCAGGTTAATTACAATAAATAATTAGTTATTACAGAAGTACATTTTGAGGTAGGCAACATTAGTACATTACCTATAATTGAAGTAGAAACAGCAGTTTGTAGTGAGTGGATGAGGAGGGAAACAGAGGGGAAAATCCTAGGGGATGGGAGGCAAAATGTGACTCAGCGGGTGACAGACAAATTTGACAGGAACAGGTCGCCTATCCAGGGGAACAGTGACAGGAGGAATTTGCTAGGAGCCAACTTTTGAGGCGGGATTTGAAGATAGAGTGTGTGTCAGCGGAGTGGAGTACAGATGGCAGTTTGTTCCACCAAGTAGGGGCTGCTGCCGACAAAGCTCTCCCACCCATATTCGTGTGTACCCTAGGAACTGCTAGTGTGGGAGTGCTGTTTGAGCGGAGGCAGCAGCGGGGGGTTTGGATCTTTACGAGAGCTACAAGGGGGGATTCTTGGCCAGTATGGATAACTGTATCTGCCAGGCAGCAGAGGGTGAGGTCAAAGCGACCTTGCAGTGGGAGCCATCCAAGGCAGTTATATAGGATGCAGTGGTGGGTAGAGAAAGGGGCCAGCAAGGCAAAATGACAGGCATTGTTGTAGGCTAAGGAGAGTTTGGCAATAGTGGTTACAGATGCCCTGGCATAGATGGTAGAGCAATAGTCCAGTATTGGGAGAAGATTTCACTGGACAATGGCTAGCCTGGCCTTCGGGGTAAGGAATTGCCGGAATCTATAAGCTGCGTCCAGTTTTTGATGGAACCTGCGACTAGGGAATTGACGTGCTCGGAGAAGGTGAGGGAGGAGTCAAGTATGACTCCTAAGTATTTGAAAGTGTTTACGGCCTCCAGGGCTGTTCCATCAGGGGAGAGACTGTTTAGGTGGCAGTGAGTAGTGGATTTTACAAGGAAGGGCTTTGATCCGAACAACATGGATTTGTCTTTTTTTTTGGCATTTACCAAGAGGAGATTCTTTGAGAACCAGTTGTGGGCCACAATGTAGTTTTGAGTCAGAGCTGTGGAAATGCTGGTAGTGGATTTGTCGCTGTGGAAGAGTACGAGGTCATCAGCGTAGAAGAGAGAGTGGCAGTTTAGACTGTCTGAAGGAAGAGAGTTTACAAATAAGGAGAATAGAAGGGGGCCCAGAATAGAGCCCTGGGGGACCCCTATGGAGATGAGCAGGGTTGGGGAGCGGAGCAGGTCTGACCAATATTCACGTATTGGGATTGGTGTGTGAGGTAGCTCCCGAACCAGTCTGTTACCTCCTGAGAACAGCCTAGGCAACTTAGCTTAAAGAGGAGGAGGGCATGGTTGACCATATCGAAAGCCTTGGAGAGGTCCACAAAAACAGCACCGGTGGCATTACCAGTATCCATGTTCATGAGGATATGGTCAGTCAGAAGTGCCAGGGCAGTGGTAGTGGAATGGTTTTTATGGAAGCCATGTTGCTGGCTACACAGGAGGTTGTATTTGCTGACGGGTTCAGTTAGTTGAGTGTGGATCGCTTTCTCAAGCAATTTACTTAGGTGGGGGAGGATGGAGATTGGTCGGTAGTTGTCGGAGGACTGAGGGTCACCGGCTTTGAAAATGGGGATCACCTTAGCTGTCTTCCAGGGGTTGGGCATGGAGGAGGTGGAGAGGGCAAGGTTAAAAACAAAGGTGAGAGGTTTGGCTAAGGCAGGTGTGATCAGCCTGAGGAAGGCCGGTTATAGGCCATCGACTCCAGCAGAGCCATGAGTTGGTAGGCTTTTGAGGAGCTTGGTGGTATCAGTGCGAGAGAGCACTTTGAAGTATAAAGGTGGGATTGGAGGGTGGGTCATAGAGCTAGTAGGGGATGCCAGTGGGTTATGATGGCGGGCCGAGCTGCTTGGTTTGCTGCTAGGGAGTTTATTTAGGTAACTGGATAGATCGGTGAATGTGCTATTTAATGTCCTAGCCACTTCCATGGGATCTAAAACCAGGCCACCTGTGGAGTTTAGATGTAGTGCAGCCTTGCTGGGGGGGGGAGGTTTAGTAGGGAACCAATGGATTCCCCAAATTTCTTGGGGTCACCAAGGTTAGCCCTTGGTTTGTTACGGAAATGAGTTTGTTTCAGTGATTTGGCCAGGAGCATACATTGGTTTCTCTGACGCCTGTAGGCCTCCCAGAGGACTAGGGAGGGAGGTGCTTTGTAGGTGGACCAAGCGTGATCCCTGTCCTTCATGAGGACTAGGAGATCTCTGGAGACCCAGCATGAGCAGCCACCTCTGACCCTTCTTGTGGTAAGAGGAAAGAACCTGTCCTGTACTGACAGTAGGGTTTGTGTAAGAAAGTTAACTGCTGTGTTCGCATCAGTAAGTGAGTAGAGGAAAGACCAGTCCAATGCCCAGGTCTCTGCCAGGAGATTGGGGGTGTTGGGGTTTCTGAAATTACGGAACAATATGTATTTGGGAGGAGAGTGCTAGAGCTTGGAGGACCATAGGAGATAAGTTGGGGAATGGTCACTAATGGAGTCAGCCATGGTTCCGGCGTGCAGTACATGGCCATCCCTGTTTGTGAGAATCCAATCCAAGAGGGTCTGGGTACCAGTTCTATGGTTGAGTCTGGTGGGAAGAGTGATAGTCTGTGTCAGATTGTGTTGTTTAAGCAGGGAAGCATAGTCCAGTTAGTGGTTGCTCAGCCAGTTTAGATTGAAGTCCCTGAGGAGGACAGAGTCCCTGTGGGGGGATATGGAGCGGAGGCCCAGAAGGAAGCTGTTTAGTCCCCCTGTTCCCATGGGGGTTATAGAAGCAGCCTATGTAAAGTTTCTTGCAAGATCCCAGGGGCATTTCAGAGAGGAGCCATTCACTTGGCGAGGAGGGGTTTGAGCAGAGAATGATCATAGCAGTGAGGGGTTCTCTACAGAACAGGGCAACACCACCTCCTTTCTTTCTACCTGGCTTATCAAGGCGTAGCAGGGAGTAACCAGGTATTTGGTAGGTGTTGTCAGTATGGTGCAGTTTCAGCCAGGTTTCAGTAAGTCCCACAACGTGGGGCTTGTGAAGTGCAATCCATGCCTCTAGTTCAGGGAACTTGGAGGGAAGGCTACAAATGTTGATGTTCACGAATTTAAGACCAGGGGCACTCATCCAGATGCTTGAGGAGGAGGTGATGTGGGAATTTGATGGACCGGGTTTGCACTTAGAATCACCAGCGAGGAGAAGAAGTGATAGTAGGAGTAGATATGGGCAGGAGGGTAGTGTGGGAGACCAGGAGAGGGACACCAGGTAGTGGCCAAGAAGGTGGCGTTCCTGATTGGACAGGAAGAAAAGTGTGAGGTGTCCCCAGGAGGGCACATCCCATGCGAGGAGTTGGGAGGAGTGTGGAAAGGGGGTGTGGGTGATAGACAAGTGGGCTAGGCACTTTTGGTTGTGGGCCAGCACATTAGCGTAGAAGTCTGACAGCACCATGCACACAGGGAAGAGAAACCCTGAGGCCACCTATAGGCTAGGAGGGGAGTTGCTGGCAGTCACAAGGGAAGAAAGAGACTTGGGAGTCATCATCACCACCGATGACCTGAAATCATCCAAGCAGACCTCTAAAGCAGTAGGTAAGGCTAGAGGGATGTTGGGGTGTATTAGTAGGGGTATCACAAGTCGGAAGAGGGAGGTAATAATCCCTCTTTACAAGACACTGGTTAGGCCCCATCTGGAGTACTGCGTGCAGTACAGGAAGCCACACCTTCACAAGGACATTAACCAAATTGAGGCAGTCCGGAGAAGGGCAACCAAAATGGTGCAGGGACTGCATCAGAAAACATATGAGGACAGATTAACTGAACTCAATATGTATACCCTAGAGCAAAGGAGGGAGAGAGGTAATATGATTGAAACAGTCAAACACCTTAAGGGCATTAACAAGGTGAAAGAGTCTAACATGTTTCAATAAAAGAAAAATAGCAGGACAAGAGGACACAGCATGAGATTAAAGGGAGGCCAATTAAGGGGTAATGTGAGGAAGTTCTTTTTCACCAAAAGGGTGGTGGATGCATGGAACGGCCTACCTCAGTAAGTGGTGGCTATGAATACAGTGCAGGGCTTCAGACATGCATGGGATAGGCATAAGGGAGCAATACATATTAGTATGAATAGATAAGCCATTGACAGAGCAAAGGCCTATGGCATATTCATAAGGTAGAAAAAGAAATAGGCAGACTGGATGGGCCTTCCGGTCCTTATCTGCCGTCAACTTTTGTGTTTCTGTGTTTCTATAGTCCCTATGACAACCACCCCCAGATCCTTTTCCTCCACAGAGATGGTTAACCGCTCCCCACCCAAATGGTAACTGAACTCTGGGTTTCTGGCTCCGAAGCGCATGACTTTGCACCTCCTAGCACTGAAACCTAGCTGCCATGTGTTTGACCAGTGCTCAAGTCTTTCCAAATCTTCCTGGAGTACTCCCCCAACCCCATCTATCCACCACCGCACCTATTTTGGTGTCATCAGTGAACAGGCTCATCTTGAGCTATATCATCTATGAAGACAAATAGCATTGGCCCCAGAACCAAGCCTTGTAGGACCCACTGATGACTGCTCGGGCTGTCGAGAGTTCCCCACTACCACCACCACCACCACCCCCTGCTGTCTGTTCCTCAACCAGTTCCCTATCCACCCGACCAGCTCCTCCCCTGCCCCCAGGTGCTTCAGCTTGCTAGTCAGTCTCCTATGTGGCACTGAGTCAAAGGTCTTGCTCAAGTCCAGACACAGGACATCAACTGCTTGACCGCCATCCAGTGCCTTAGTCACCCAGTCAAAAAAGTCCACCAGATTTTTTTGTTAGGACCTCCCCAAGGAGAACCCATGCTGCCAATCATCCTGAAGACAGTTCTCTTCCAAGAATGCCACCATCCTCTCTTTCAGGATATCCCAACTAAGGATGTGAGGCTGACCAGCCTGTAATTACCTGGCTCATCCCTGGGTCCGCTCTTATAGAGGGGCACCACATGTGCCATCTTCTGGTCTAGAGGCACACATCCTGACTGTAGGGAGGTATTGAACAAGTCAGTCAGAGGTGCTGTCAGTTCCTTCAGGACTCTTGGATGTATCCCATCTGGTCATGGCACCTTGGTTGTCTGTAAGGACTTTAGGCCATCTAACACTCCTTTCTTATGGATCTCTCCATCCATTATCCCCTCTCCTCCCCAACACCTTCCCTGTCTTTTCCCTGAGGTATGAGCCCATCCTGTTCCCTGGTAAATACTGAACTCAAGTACTCATTTAGCACACCTCCTTCTGTTAAGCCCCCATCTCTGCCCACCCTCCTTCCTTCTTGATTCTGGTGATCTGTTCCCTGCAGCTCCTCCTCTCCCTGATGTAAAGAAATCTTTTTCACCTTCTCTAATCCCCTGTGCAAGTCTTCGCTCCTTTGAGGCCTTGGCTGCCCTTACAACCCTGCTCACCTACCTGGATTTCTTGTTGTACTCTTCCTTATCCACCTCCCTACCATAAGTTTTAAAGGCAGTCCTGTTTTCTCTCACCCTCCCTTGCACCTCCTTGGTCCACCAACTTGGTTTTCTGGACCTTGCTTTTTAGTACATGTTTGTATAATCATCCTCTCCTATCTCTCATGTAACATACCAGCTGGATACCCTGGTTCCCACTGCCATGAAGAATTCTCCTTTGTATTCTCCAACCTTATACCAACTAGAACCTTGCTCCCTTCTCCTAACCTGTACCTCCATATAACTCATCGTAGGCACAGTCTTAGGCACAGTCTTGTGAGTCAAAATACATTCATTTCCTTGGGATTAAAGTGGCTGCAGCAGCGAGTACTACAGCGCCAGGGAGCTGAGCAGAAAAAAGGTGCCAAGAGGAGGGGTAGGACTGCCCTCCAAGTGAGTCCATATAACTCATCCTTCCAAATTTGGGGCATTTTCTTCTCTATTACCCCCCTAGCATGCCCAAATACCTCAAGTGCAATTACAGATTCTACAAAGAAGTTTGGGTGATGCTTCTGCGCTTATGCTTGTCAGGAGACATAGAATCTAACCCTGGACCCCATTGGAATGCCAGGTCCACGGATGACTCCTCTTGGTTTTCCACTAGGGCATGAAAATTGCCCACATGAATATCAGAAGTTTACCAGCAAACTTTCCTGAACTTGAAGCCTGGATAGCCCTGTACTGTCCGGACATACTTGGACTAACTGAAACATGGCTCAGGCCAGAGATGCCTGATTCCATGTACAAAATACCTGGCTACAGCTTGTCCAGATTTGATCGCCCCACCAAACAAAGGGTGGAGGAGTTGCCCTTATTATAAAGAGCATCTCAATGTCTCTGTACTCCAGTCTTGGATAACAAATCACTGTGAAGCTCTGCATACAGTTCTACAACTAGGTGGTGATAAAAGGCTAAATCTGATCTGTGCCTACAATCCTCCAAAGGGGCTCTCCTGGCTTAAATGGGCTCTTGGATTATCTGGCCATCTAAGCGGTAGATCTGAAGTCATACTAATGGGAGACTTCAACCTATACCTATCAGGAGTCACTGCACATATACTGAAGCTCTCGCCCGACTTAACCTCACTCAACTTATCTCTAGCCCTACACGCATCTCTTCCAACTCGGAGCTCGGAGTGCCAATCTCTCCTGGACTGGATGGCTACAAATAGAGCAAATAAAATAATTGCTGCAGGGACCTTTTCGGATTCTATTAGTGATCACCTGCCTACGTTCTGTATCTGGAATGGCCACTGCCTTAAACCCCCCCCCAAGAATCATTCAATTTCGGGATTTTGCCAAACTAAACCGAACTGCACTTCTCGAGGATATTAATAATATAGACTGGTCTCCCATCTATCACACTGATGATGTAAACACAGCACTTGAATACCTGATGTCTCAGCTTCTGGCCCTTCAGGATCTGCACATCCCTCTGAAAAAAGGTGTCTTAGGGGCTCCCTAATAAATGGCTTAAAAGACCTCCTTGAGCCATGATAAAAGAGACAAGGCCTGGACCTCGCAAAGAAGTCCCAACAATCAGAAGACTGGGTTAACTATAAACAACTGAGAAATGCCTGCAAAAAGATATTCGAAGGCTAAAAGGAGCTACTGCCTTAAGCTTCTCCAATCTTCAGCCCGGGTGATACCGGGGTTTGGAACACATCAAAAAATTTCATTAGATGCAAAGGCCCAGGACGGCCATACCGACATGACACTGAATAGACGCCAAACTGTAACAAGTTACCTACTATTGCTAATGCTCTTAATACACAATTCCTCGGATCTCCGAATACACTTCAGAAATTCAACAACCTCTTTCACCTCCTCCTGAGGTGCAACTTCGCATGAAACCTCTTTTCAGCTCACATTAGTCTCCTCCACCGAGTGCTACATCTCCCTCAAATCAGTATCCACCTATGGATCTCTTGGCCCGGATGGGCTACTGCCAAGCTTCTTGAAGCAGGCAGCCCCTGCCCTTGCTGTTCCTATTGCAAGAATCTTTACTCTTTCCATAATAACCCAAACGGTACCAACATTGTGGAAAACTGCTCGCATTGTCCCTGTTCACAAAAAGGGATACAAAATATGTCAAACTATAGACCAATTGCCATTCTTCTCACCTAAATAAACTTCTCGAGAAGGCCATCGCTACTCGGGTCACAAATTACCTGCACCTTAACAACCTTATATCCCCTACCCAGCACGGATTCCGAACAGGACACAGCACCACAACTGCTCTACTTCAGCTGACAAATGCAGTCCTTACAGCGATGGATAAGAGCCTGCTCACTGGGGCTATATTTATCGATCTCACAAAGGCATTTGACCTTGTGAATCACTCTCTGCTACTTTCCAAACTGTCCCACCTTGGCTTTGACCTGTCGTCCATCTCCTGGTTCGATAGCTACCTCTCAGGGAGGTTGCAATTTGTCCAAATTGAATCCGCCATCTCAAATCTTTCCCCTACCTCTGTTGGAGTCCCCCAAGGATCTATTCTTGGCCCACTACTTTTTCCTTTTCATTAACAACTTGCCCTCCCTTCCCTGCTCCTCCTCCTCATTAATCCTTTATGCCGATGACATGGTGCTTCTCTCCAGTGGTAAAGATCCCTTATCAGTAAGAGCACATTTTCAAGCAGACTTCAACTGCTTGCAGGAGTGGTTACTACAGAACAGGCTCCTAATGAGTGCTAAGAAAACTGTAACTATGCTTTCTGGCCCCCTGTCAAGAATCAGATCTCTTACTCCAGACTTATTGACATTCTCTAGATGACTTCTCTTGAATTTGTTACCTCCTCAGGTATCTAGGAGTCACTCGACCCATCTCTTGACTTTAACCTCCACATTGTGGCTACATGTAAGACAGTTTACTCAAACTTGGTCTTGCCTTTAAAATTAGGTCCTCCCTCAATGATGCTGCCCGGCTTGCTATTGCACAAGGATTTCTCCTCCCTGCTCTAACATATTGCTCTCAGGTTTACCTTAAAGTTAGCAAAGGAGCACTCCAGAAATGGAGCACCTGCTATAACAGTATATGCAGATTTGCTCTCTCTGCTCACAGACTTACCCATCATTGCCTGCTCTACTCCCACCCAGCCAGCCACCGACCAAGACCAGGACACCCGCCTGCAGCTCCTTGGAAGCTGCTTGCCCCTGAACAGGGCTGCTTCAGCTCATCCACGGTCGGCCGGCACCCAGCCAGCCACCGACCAAGACCAGGACACCCGCCTGCAGCTCCTTGGAAGGTACGGGACAGCGCAGCCAATCGGAACACGGTGCTTCCAGCAAACCCACTCTGATTGGCCAGGAGTTTTCCACTGCTATAGACACCTGGCACTTTGTTAGATTTTCAATAGAACTAAGCACATTTCAACTGTGTTATTAGGAGTTTTTCAACTGTATTAGCTGGATTGTAATTTCTACTACTGTTTTAAAGTGCTTACACCTCTTCTGTCTGACTGCTCTTCCTGCAGCGCCCCTCCATCCAAGCACTCTGCCTTGGTGCCGATAAGTCTAATCTCTCCCCCATTAGCAGGTTATACAGACCTGCCACTAGAGGATTCTTGGTCTTTATAAATTACTGTATTCATTCATGGGCAATATGGCCTGCATTATCATTCTACTTCTTTCCCGGTGCTGCTACAAGGGAACTTGAGTCTGAAGGGTGGATGGCCACTAACTAAGCTGCTCCTGCTCTCCTTGTTCCCCTTTCTGCTGTATTTTCTCATCTAGGTTTTAAGTGAGTACCTAGGTGGGCAAATTACTTGCCTAGAAAATATTGCACTAATACAAATCACGAGACCACTCAATCTGGGACATGGCTCTCCTTATTGTGTTTTTATTGCTCCTAAGGTGCAGAGTTTTCAGCAATACAGTGCAATTCGAAGTACCTCAATGCAATTCAGTTCTCCAATGTACCTTATCAATACCTAATGTTATAACAGTCTACCGTGCAGACACTATGTCATTCTCCTCTCCCCTTTTAGCCTATTCCCCCCGGTTAGCCTACACCCCCTTGTTACTGTCCTCACCTATGTCTACCCAAGCACTTACATTGATCATGATCAACTGTCATTACAGTGGTGCCGCCTCTTGCGCGCGATATGGGTTACGAAGAAATAAAAGCAGTCTCCATTCTTATAAGCTCCTTAAGGAAAGTTATACTTCTGCTTCTTCTCTGCTCAGGAAATGTGGAGCTCAACCCTGGCCCCCTCCCCACAACTTACCTCGCCTTATCGATTTTGCTGAGGCCACAGGTCTCAAAATGATGATGGTCACATTTTAAGCCTGCCTAAAAACTTGTATAGCTGCAAGCCTGGGCTGCACATACTTAACCCAGACCTTATCATAATTATTGAGTCGTGGGTTAAAAAGACAAACACTGATCAACAAATATCACTGCAGGGCTACAATTTATTTAGAGCAGATAGAGAGTCTAGAGGCGGGGTGTGGTTATCTACACCAAATCTAAGTACTTGGTCACCAATATTAGTTGCAAATCTCTAGCCAAGGAATTTGAGTTAGTTTCTCTGAGCCTTCATCTCCCCTCCTCGGAATGTATCACTATCCTAGGTGGCTATAGACCCCCGTCTGGTGGTGATGAAGTCCTTAATCTTTTGGAATCCATGTTCGTAGATGCAAAAACTGAAACAATATTTCTAGGAGATCTAAATATGGACTGGCTGTCACCTAAATCACACGGCCTCAAATCCTTTGTGACAAGCTAGGTCTTGGGCAATTAGTCAGTGAACCTACTAGGAACAACACCTAAATACTGCCAACAGTTCCATTCTAGATGTGGTACTAACCACCCATCCACACAAAATATCTCACTTCATGTGTTTCACAACTCATGAGCGATCATGGAATTGTTGCTTGCATAAGATCTCAAATTAGGTCCGCCACAACCCATCTTTATAACAAAAGATCCTTTCGCAAATTAGTGCAGTAAACTTCCTATCTGACCTGAGCATGATCAGATGGCAAGATCTTTACCTAGCCAAAGATGTCAACAAGGCAGCTGCATCCTTAATGACAAACTCACTACAATAATAAATAAGCATGCCCTTTCATCAAAGTAGGCACGGAACAATTCCAACCCCTGGTTCACCTCGGATCTCAAGGCAGCCCTTATAGCTCGAGATAAGCTCTGGGCTAAAGCTAGACATTCCAAAGAATCTTCGGATTGGCAGGCCTTTAGAACAGCCAGGAATAACTGTGTGAAAAACTTCGCTCTGCTAAAGCTAACTATTATATTTCTATACCGAACAAGCTAAAGGTAACCCTCATAAAATATGGAAGACTATCAAAGCTATAGAAGGACGGCCCATGGCCCCTCTGTCCCAACAAAGATAGTTGCAAGTGGCAAGATTGTGGAAAACAAGTCCCTAATCCTGGAGGAACTTAACTCCCACTTTGCCACAGCTGGATTAGCTTTTGACTCGTCACCTTATGCTGGTGCTGCGGTGAGCCAGCATACCCCTCCCGCCACATCTAGTCCTGCACCCAGCCCCTTCCAACTGCGCGAGATAACTTATAAAGAAGCAGAAGATTCTCTTCTTAACTTAGACACCAAAAAAAGCGCAGGGGACGATGGCTTGGAACCCTTTTTCCTAAGGTCAGGCTACGCCCATCTCACTGCCCCAATTCTCCACATCTTCAATCTTTCCATTACATCTGCTACTGTGCTGTCCTGCTGGAAATCAGCACATATCCTCCCTCTATTTAAATCTGTGACCCATGCGATGAAACAACTATAGGCCTCATCTCCATATTGCCTATCCTTTCTAAAGTTCTCGAAAACTGATCCATATTCAGTTAAAATCTCACTTGAAACCTTATCTCTCATTAACCCAGCTCAATCTGGCTTCCGGGCTAATCATAGCACAATCACTGCACTAGCAAAAGTAACCAATGATTGGATCTCTGCTATAGATGCTAAGAAGGTAACTGGTGCAGTCTTTTGGACCTCAGCAAAGCTTTTGATACTGTTGATCACAAACTATTAGTCAATTGCCTTGCAAAGTTGGGTGCCACATACCATACCACCCAGTGGTTCTCTAGCTACCTAACTGGAAGATTCCAAAAGTAAAGGCGGAAGGCTTTTTTCTGCTGCCTTGCCAGTTGCAAGAGGAGTCCCCCAAGGATCCATCTTAGGCCCTATCTTGTTTTCTCTGTACATTAATGACTTAGATGCTAACATATCTACGTCCAATCTGCACTTTTTTGCAGATGATACTGTGTTGTATACTTCTGGCTCATCGTTATCTGAAGTCAAGGGAGTGCTTCAAGCGGACTTCGCACAACTTGAGCATAAGCTAATAAAGGCAAAGCTTCTGCTCAATGCTAAGAAGACTAAAGCGATGATATTCTCCCGCAGTGCTGTCACAGGCCCCCCAATACCCTTGCCCAAGACTTCATTGTCACCACGCTAAACGAGCCTCTGGAAGTTGTAACCAAATTTAAATATCTAGGTATCTGGATCGACAATAAATTATCTTTCAGTGACCACGTCGAAGATGTCTCTAGAAGGTTAAAAGCAAGGTTAGGTTTCTTCTACAGAAATAGGCCCCTTTTCCCCCTTGAAGCTCGAAACAAGCTTGTACAGGCCACTTTTCTCTCCCTACTCGACTATGGCGATGTAATCTATTCCTCCACCACTCTTGCAAATCTAAGTAAACTGGACATCCTTTATCACCGTGCGTTACGGTTCATTACCAACTCCCCTTACCGTTCGCATCACTGTGACTTATATGCAGCTGTTGGTTGGACATCCCTTACTACTAGACGTCTGCTCCATGCTGGGCTATGGACTCTTAAACTGCTCCTGCAGAAATTGCCAAGCTATCTCTCTTCCCTTATTAGTATCTCACATAGTGCATACGCGTTAAGAAAATCTGACTTTATTATGCTTGACATACCAAGGACGTGGACTTCCTTTGGTAAACGTATGTATTGCATATGTCCTTCCCTCCATTTGGAACCAGTTACAAACCGTACTGAAACTAACTAGCACAGTTTCAATAAACTTCTACAAATCGCTAAGTTCAGCCAAAATAAAAGACACCTGTAACTGTCATTAAGTCTCTTCCTTCCCATGTGTGCCATATTTATCCACTGGTAAGGTATAATTGATTTGTCATATTAACTGCTTTCCTTCCCTTCTACTCCTGGCTTTATCTTTGCTACGCCTCCACTGCTACTCTATCAAATCACTCCTCCCCCATATCAGTTGTAGACTGTTGTTTGTTCTAGCTGCCAAAATACTGTATATGTCACACACCAGTCATCATGTTTCATTTATCAGTATGCAACCTGTAAGTCGTTTCCTGTCTCATATCAATGTTTACCACCTGCGGTCACCCTATGTGGTACCCTTGTATGTATATCCAGCCTGTATCATGTAACGTGCATTTCATGTATATACTGTTATTACCTATCTGTGTTTGTACTTTAAGTGTTTATGTCACAGGACCTCCTTGTGAATGAGCTTGCTCAATGGAGTTTTCGTGCAATAAACTTGAACTTGAACTTGAACTACTCAAAACTAAATTGGCTCTCCCCAGACTCGCTCAGACACTATTCTGCAGACTGTACAATTGATCATATGATCAGAACGGGGTCCCCTAAATACCTTGCCGAACTATTAACTCAGCCCTCCCAAGCATACCTCCTCAGGGCATCTGCTCAAACCCAACTTGAAATTCCCAGATATCTCACACAAAAAGGAGAACGATCCTTTGCCATATCTGCCCCCCGCTTGAACTCCATTCCTCCCACATCAAACTCTCCAAATCCCACAAGGCCTTAAACTGAGTCTTCGGGCACACCTATTAGAACCGACTGCTGCTCTTGTGCTGTAACTTGAGCTTCTCTCCTAGCATTTTCTCCCTCCTATGGCACTTACTGATTTCCTACTGGTCTCCAAAATCTGAAAGTTTCCCACATCCAGCAGAAATCCTATTGTTATAATGTTACTTCATTTAAGTTTTGTTTGCTGTTTGTCGTTTCAATTTAGTCATTGATGTATCATCAGATGAAAATAATTAATGTAATGTTACCTGTTTCTCTTTGTCGTTACTGATAATGACTGTACCTGGCTGTATACTGTTCAAATGTTTGTTCTCACCTCATGCTGCATCATGAAATACTCTTTTAATGTTGACTCTGGTCTCCCCTGTCTGTACTCTCCCGGGTCGTGCCTGAATATAGGCAACATTGTTGTCTAGTGTACTTACCCGGTAAACAAAAACCAAATAAATAAATAAATACTGGTCCTCATGCAGGAGTTTGTGGCCCAGCTAAGATGTCCCATTTCTGGTTGGCATCCATATCTGGGCTGATGGTGGCCACATGCCCCCCAAGTATGGCTGCCATCCTGCCGAAGTCTGCCCTTTTGAAATCCATTATCCTGGTTTTGGTAAGTGGCCCTTTACTTCCCAAATCAAGCAAGAACCATACTGTATGATGGTCACTCCCTGCCAAGGGTCCTCTACCCTCACATCATGTACCTGGTTCCCTTCTGATAATACCAGGTCTAAAATGTCCCCCTCTCTGGTCAGCTCATTCACCTGTTGTAACAGGAATGTATCCTGGAAGGCATCAAGTATGACTTGTTCCCTGGTGCTAGCTGAAGTCATGGTACTCCAGTCTACCCCTGGTAGATTGAAATCACTGACCACCACCGCCCTTCCCCTGCTACAGTGCTTCTGTAAAGTAGCCACCAACTCTCTGTCAATTTCTTCAGACTGGGAGGGTGGTCGATACACTACTCCCAGCTTAATCTTCCTGCCCCTCACATTTTTTATGTTAACCCACAAAATCTCCATCCTCCCCTCCTTCCCTTCCTTCCCTACTGCACCCTATCCCATCCCTACAAATAAAGCTGGGGTAACAGCATCCATCCACCAGAGCCCTCCCACCATTGCAACACGGTCTTCCTACAAGACCACTCTAAAGGTCCCCAGAACAAGAACCAGCCGTGGCCAGAGGTCCTTCAGCTATAGAGCCCCAACCTGGTTTAACTCTCTCCCTGCCACCATCACCAATGCCATCACCATCTCCACATTCAAAACCGCACTGAACCACATCTTCAGCACTCGTAACTGCTCCTGTCTCTGAACATAGCCTCCACCTCTTTATTTCTCTCCTGACAATGCCCCCGGCAGCTCTCCACCCAACCATCCCTACACCACTTCCATGTCCACCATGCCTAGGTTTAACCTGGCCAGTGCCAGCTGTTTCAATGTTTATCTACCAGAATTGCTCACTTGATACCAACTTGTTTAATACCTGCTATCGATTACATGTCCCTGTACCCAATTGTATCTGTCTGACCACAATGTGACGTGGCACCTCTGGTGAATGCCTACTGATTTTTGGCAAATCTTTGCTATGTAACTGAAACGCAATGTATGTCTTTATGTGACGAAGTACCTTTGTAAACGAGCCTCTGGCTCAAAGGTTGTAAACTGATTCTTAAATAAATAAATAAAAAAGCCACCCCTCCCTTCTTTACCATTTAATCTGTCTCTCCTAAACAGTCTGTATCCCGAGATCATTAAGTCCCAGTCCTGATACTGGTTAATGCATGATGGCCCATCTCCCCCCCCCCCCAACTTCCACTCTGAAGACTGAGCCAAAGTATTTGTTTAAAATTTTAGCTTTTTGGGTGGTCTTCCTCTGCACCTCCCCGGCCTGCATTCTCCGAAGTCTTATCCCCAAGTTTTATCTCCTGGGTGATCCCTTCTTCAGTTTGTGCCTTTTCTGCCTTACCCTCCTTCCTGCCTCCCTTTGTTTCACTAACTATACCTCCGTGTCTTTGTCCATTGTGGTCTCCTTGTATTTCCTGAAAGCTGTTTTTTTTCTCTTTTACCTTCCTAGCCACCTCCTTCAAGGACCACAGTGACCTCTTTTACTGTTTACCCTTGCTTATTACCTTTAAACAGCTTGCTGTTGCCCTAGTTGTTCCCTCCTTAATCCTATTCCATTCTGCCTCCTCCCCCGCTATCCCACCCTTCAAGGTATTTCTTGAGGCAGTCTCCCATTTCTTTAAAATCTGCTTTCCTGACATCCAGGACCCTCGCCCTAGTGTAGTTGTTCTCCTAACCAATCCATACGTTATACCACACTGTATTATCAGTGTTGGAATTACACTTTATGAGCTTTGGGAGCTGGGGGGGCCCCATAAGGGCGCTATCATTGAGGCCCTGTTCACACTGCGGGACGCTGTAAAACAGTTCTTTGACACGTTATTAGAAATGGATTAAAGCTTACCGTTTTAAAGCATCTGCACTGTGTAAAGCGACTTTGAGAACGTGTTGGTGCCTTAACAAATCCGTGTCAGTATGTTCTCACTGCAGTGGTACTATCCATTTTCTGGCACTCTCAGCACCCAAAAGCTGCTTATCATCATGCTTTGCGGTGACACTGAAAGCTGCAGAATCGTCCTCTGGAAACCATTTCGTCTAGCTGTCACTGACGGCTAGTCCGAATTAGAATCGGAACCGTTTTGAAAACTGTGCTCAAGCCTACCTCGAAGCAGGGTTTGAACACGGTTCACTAAAACGGTTCACAAGTCATGCTAAGTGCGAACGCAAACCATGCTTGCGGCCACTTAAAACATTTTACCACTGATAAAACGTTTTAAGTAGCACAGTGTGAACAAGGCCTGAATTGAGCCCC
Source organism: Neoceratodus forsteri (assembly GCA_016271365.2). NCBI lineage: Eukaryota > Metazoa > Chordata > Ceratodontiformes > Ceratodontidae > Neoceratodus > Neoceratodus forsteri. Next base: position 170,655,437 of record CM057449.1, on the reverse strand, counting down.
CATTCCCATTCTAAGTTAATGGTAGTGATGTGTGAGCTACCAGGCTCACTTCAGAGCTGGGGGGGGGAGCTGAGCCCTGGTGAGCCCCACTGTAATTCAACACTGATTGATCGTTTGAACCCAAGGGGCTACCCACTGTGGCATCTGCAAGTCTTTCTTCTGCCAGTGCGACCTTGAGAGATTGAGGTTCTTTTGCCACCTGATTTTCTTTCTTTCTTTACAGCTTTCAAGGTAATCCCATACTCAGCTTCATCAGGAAAGCTGCTTAGGTTATCCTCATCAGATAATATGTCAGTAGGCAATTCCTCTGCTGGTGGAAAGTACTCGGACCCGGATAAGTGCTCCTCCTCATCTGCACTGTCAAGTTCTACAGTACTGGGGACAGGCTGAGAAACTAGAGCTGTCATAGTAGGGGTGGACACAGTACTGAAAATAGTTGTGCAACTGGCTAGTGCCACAGTGGTAGTTGGGCCGTGTCAGTGTAGCAGTACTGGTCGCCATGGTTACAGCAGCAGGAGTGGGCTGGGTCACAGTGGGAGGAGTGGTCTCAGTCACAGTGGTAGGAGTGACTGCCAGAGCCACTGCTGCAGCAAAAGTTGGGATCGTAGAAGTCAAAGTGGATGGGTGGATCAGAAAAGTGATTATAAAGACTGAGGTGACAAGAGGTACAGGTGGCAGTGGCAAGGGATGAAGAGGACACATTCACATTTGTGGTATCAGTGACAGTTAACAACAATGTCCTCCTAGCAGTACTGCTAGTACAACTAGTACGGTTTTCCTTGGTCAGCCAATGCTGTAATGGTACTGGAGCTGGAGGCAGCAAGCTTTAATAGGGTGAAAAATAATATTGTGCAGTGAATGCACCCTGTGCATTACTCTGCAGGATTCTCACCCTCACCTTAATCTGCTGCTCAACAACCGCAGCTTTGGGGCTGAATGAAATACAGTATATTTTCTTTGTTTTCTTAGCTTGATTTCTTATTTTGAGCCTACCATGACCCAAACCCATAAGACCACATAAGGGCTGGTTTGTTTTCCCACTGGGGTGAGATACAGATGAGGGACACTGAGTCCTGAGTAGGACGAAACACATGTCTGTGTCTTCTGATCTCAGCCTTTGCAGATTGTGCAAGAGGCCCCTTAGCAGACCCAGCCTAAACTGTCATGATGATTTGCATTATGGGGGTATGTGTGATTTTGTATTTCTTTCAACCTGGCTATGTTGCCAATGCCCTTTTTGGGTAACCTTTGCCTCAGTGCTTTTGTGATGAGGTTCTTTGTCTTTTTAGTTTGCTTTCTTATTTTGGGGCCACCATGAACCAAACCTGTACGACCACATAAGGGCGGGTTCATTTTTTTCCCCTCGAGTGAGATACTGATGAGTCCTGAGAGAATGAAACATGTGCCTGTATCTTATGTTCTCAGCCTTTGCAGAATGTGTGACAGCCTTTTAGCACCACACATTTTTGCTTAAAGCAGAACCAGCCTAAATTGTCATGATGATTTGCATATACAATATATATCTCATGATGCTATGCATCATGGGGTTATGTGTGATTTTGCATTTCTTTGAAACATTGCTTTGTTGCCAGTGCCTTTTTGGGCAACCTTTGCCTCAGTGCTTTTATGCTGAGGTTCTCCATCTCTTTAGCTATGCTATCTAGATCCTCCTCTGTTTGCAATTGTTTCATTCATATATATATATATATATATATATATACATGTATATATACAGCTGCAAGCTGCAACAGTGCCTGTGAGTGGAGCTAGTGTCACTGTAGTCAGCTTCTCACTAGTAAATTCTCAGAACAAGGGAGAAAAAAACTTTGTTGTTTTAATTTCTTCTTAGGGCATGAAGCCACACAATAAAACTGTCTTGAGTGCACCGTGTGCATCCACAAAAATCAAAAATGGCAGCTAGCTGCCCAGAAGCAGTAGGGGTCAGCCGACTAGTCCCACCCTGCCAACTCACAGGTATTCAGCAGTGCACTTGTAGTTGCACAAGTTGGAGGGACCTGAACCTGTGTTCACCACAGGAAGATGATATTTAAATTATATTTTTATACAATATAGTCACTGCAGTACTGCCAGTGAGCTGCCAAATCTCACTATAATCAAGCCTGATTAAAGGAGGAATTTTTTTTTTTTTTTTATTTCTTCTTAGGCATGTAGCCACGGAGTTAGAAAAATGTCCTGAGTGAATGTTTTGAATATTGCCTGTTATTCTGTCTCTGTTAAAACTTGAATAAAGAGTAAATGGCAAAAAAAAAAAAGGAAAATGTCCTGAGTGCACAACACGCACCCACACAAAACAAAACGTCAGAAAACTGCCCAGAAGCATTTGGAGTCTGCTAACTACTCCCACCCTACCAGCTAACAGCTGTGTGGCACACTGGCAGCTGCACAAGCGTTAGGGGCCCAAGCCTGGGTTCCTCACTGGAAGATGGTATTACATTTTAATTTTATATAGTGTATGGTCGAACGTTATTATTACTTAAATTCTATTGATTCATAGCATTGTTGTACTATCAATGTAATGTCACAATGCTGTTACACCATCGTAAGTTACATTGATGGTACAACAACATAGAACGTGTTCGCGCATGGGTGTTCTGTAAAGTGGAACATGTTTGCACATGCGTGTTCAGCAAACCCCACCTTGAAATGGCCGTGGTGGTGAGAGATGAACACTATGGAATAGAATGGCACTGCCTACATGTGAGTGCAGTGGTCTACTCTACTCTTTCAGCCTTTTAATAGTGAACCGTACACTATAAAAGATGATGTAGGGTCCACTGTCTCCCTCCCTAAACAAAGAATGTAGTGATATCAGTGCCCATAACCTTACTCAACTTATCCTGGAACTGACTCGCATGAATAATAAGTCTGGAAATCACTCGCTAATTGATTGGGCCCTTACCTCCCATCCCCACAGGGTCATAAAATCTGGGGTATTACCTGACACTCTGAGCGATCACTGCATCGTCTATCTAGTTTGCAAAATTCATAGGATCAAGGGCCCCCTCCAAAAACCCTGCCATTTCGCTCATAGAAATCCCTGAACTTGGCTCCCCTCCTTCACGAACTGACCAGCACAGACTGGGAACCTATTACCTCTTCCAACTCTATTGATGCTGCCTACAATTATTTTCATAACAAATTCTTAGATATTTTGAACAGACATGCCCTAATGCGACGTGCCAGGGTAAGGGGTAACCACCTTCCATAGATAATCCCTAATCTCCTAGCATGCCTAAGAGCTCGTGATCAAGTTTGGTTGACACACAAAGCTACCAAACTCCCCCTGTTTGCTGATGACACAAAGCTCTGTAACAGAGTGGACATGCCAGAGGGTGTAGACAGACTGAGGAGGGACCTGCAGAAGCTTGAAGAATGGTCAAGGGTTTGGCAGTTGAAATTCAATGCAAAGAAGTGCAAGATAATGCATATGGGGCACAAAAACCCTGGAACAACATATCAGTTGGGGGGTGAGGATATAGCATGCAGCAAACAGGAAAGGGATCTTGGGGTTATCATCTCTGATGACCTCAAGGTAGGGAAACAGTGTGACAAGGCAGCAGCTAAAGCAAATAGGATGCTGGGATGCATAGGCAGGGGCACCAACCAGCAGGAAAAGGGAGGTCATAATTCCACTATACAAGACACTAGTGAGGCCCCATCTGGAGTACAGTGTACATGTCTGGAGACCTTACCTATGTAAGGACATAGACGGGGTAGAGAAGGTTCAGAGGAGGGCAACAAAGATGGTACAGAGATGGCATCACAAGTCCTATGAGGACAGACAGAAGGACTTGAATATGTACTCCCTGGAGGAGAGGAGGGAAAGAGGGGATATGATAGAGACAAACAAGTACCTTACATGGAGGAACAGGGTGCAGGAATACATTTATTTTCTGGCAAAAAAGATGTTCCAGGACTAGAGACTTGGTTTGCTGGCCAAGGCACCTAGTTTCACCTGAGCTCTTTCCCTCTAAGACTGCTTGAAAGGCAGAGTAGAGAAACTTACCAGAGCAAGGGAAAAGGATTAAGACTTATTTTGGCTAAGCAGATTTACTGTGTGGTGTTGTTTTTATGTTTTACTCACAGGGATTGCTACTGTTTGTTGCTAACATTTCATTGCTTTATTTTCTCTGTAGCAAAGTGTTTCTTACAGCGATATCTTCTGGAAATTATTACAGGTGGTGCTTTACAGGTTTTACAGTTTTATCTAACTTTAGGATAAGCTTTCAGGGTTACTGCATTTGTTGTTGACTGATTGTTTCTGTGCTTACCTCCTTGTTCTTTCGTCCATGGTTCTTCTTTTTCGGCAGGGGAAAAAAGCAAAAAGGAAATCCAAAAAACTTCTGATCATAGGAGACTCCATGATTCGGGGAGTTGATACCCATCTCCAGCCAGGGTAATGGTCAGATGTCTCCCAGGTACATCAGCATGGAGAGACACTGACTGCATTGCTAAAATTGTTCACAAAGCAGGAGAAAACATTGATGTCCTAGTACACATAGGGACTAATGATCCCGCCAGCCGTCAGTTGTGGAGACCAAGGAACACCTGACCAGGCTGGGTGACAAACTATCATCTATTTCATCTGGCATCTCCTTCTGAGATCCTGCCAGTCTGGGAGAGGGGAGCAGATGGACGGAAGGTCAGAGAAGGGGAGATAGGGAGCTAAACACCTGGCTTAAGGGATGGTGCCAGGAAAGGACTACAGATTTGTAGGAACTGGCAACAGTTCTGGGAGCGAAAGTTCTTTAAATTTGATGGACTGCATCTGACTAAGGAGGGAGTCAGTGCATTGGGGCAGAAGTTTGACGTCTTTGCAGAATATTTAAACTAGCAAATGAGGAGAGGGCTGCAGCACTCCATACATCGAATGGGAAGAACACCCCTCCCCCCTCAGCTAGTGGTCAAACAAGGATTCAGCATGTTTGCAGTTCATTTGCATCACCAGGTAAGAAAAAGGTTGGTCTCCCCATACGACGCACAAGGGTAATGCCAAACCTCACCCAACAACTAACACACCAAAATCTGGCCAATGGAAAATCATGTACACAAATTCTCACAGCCTGGGAAATAAGATCCCAGACCTGCAGGCAATAATGTCAGAGGCTAAACTGGACATAGTAGCAATTAGTGAGATGTGGTTTACCAGTAACCACACTTGGGAGACTTCAGTACCTGCCTATGTATTGTTCAGAAGAGACCGAGGTGCAAAAAGGGGGGGAGGAGTGGCCCTGTATGTCAATGAAAATATCAAAGCTACAGAAATTCAGAATACACATAAGGAGCCAGAAGAACTGTGGGTCACCCTGGAAACAGGAAATGGGACAGCCATAAGAACTGGGGTTGTCTACAGGCCCCCAGACCAGGGGGAGGACATAGACACATTACTGTTAGAAGATATACAAAACATGACAGCTAAAGGGGAGGTTCTGATAATGGGAGACTTCAACATGCTGGATACAGATTGGTCAATACCAACAGGAACTTCTGCCAGAACTAGACACATAGTGGATTCCCTGCAGGGGGAGGGCCTCAAACAACTGGTACAGCAACCCACAAGAGACAGGGCTATCCTAGATCTAGTACTGACTAACAGGCAAGGGATCACAGATCTCCAGGTAGAAGGTCACCTGGGGGCTACTGACCATCACATGGTATAGTTCAATTTGGCTACTACATCTAAATCATCCCATTCCAAGGCAAAAATATGGGACTTCAGAGGGCTGACTTTGATAAGATGGCCAACAGAGTTAAGCTAGCCCTGGCAAAAAGAAACACAGGTGAGGGGTACAGGCAAAGTGGGCAAGCATTAAGGATGCAATACTTGAAGCAACATCTCATTGTGTTAGACAGAAAAGGAAGTGCAAAAGAAGATGGAAACCACTTTGGTTCTCAAATACAGTAGCAGAAAAGGTCAGAGCCAAAAGGCTGGCCTTCAGGAAATATAAGGGAACACAGCGGGATGAAGATAGGGAGGAATACCAAACTGCCCTAAGAGAAGCAGGGAAGGCAGTAAGGCAGGCAAAGGCCCAAACTGAGGAAACAGTAGCACGAACAGTAAAAGAAGGTGACAAGACTTTCTATAGATACATTAGTGAAAGGAGAAAGTCCAGAGGGGGTATTGCTAAGCTTAATGGAGAAAAGGGAGCTTGTGAGGAGGAGGAGGAGGACCCTGTAAAGGCATCTATCCTAAATAGATACTTTTGCTCAGTATTTACTGAAGAGAAGGTAGGGCAGGGCCCACAGCTCAGCATCATGGACACAGGGGGAGGGAGGTGAGCGCTACTCCCTTCAAAAAAGAAAGGGTCCTACAAGAGCTTGATAAGCTCAGGGTGGATAAGGCAATGGGACCTGATGGCATACATCCCAGGGTACTTAAGGAGCTAAAGGTGGAACTAGCAGAGCCATTATCAGAACTGTTTAGTGAGTCTCTGAGCACAGGAGAGGTCCCAGAAGACTGGAGAAGGGCTCATGTGATCCCACCCACAAGAGTAGTAGCAGGGAGGAGGCGGAACTACAGACCAGCTAGTCTTACCTCAGTAGTGGGCAAGATTATGGAGGCACCTTAAGGAAAGGATAGTGCAACACCTGGAATTCATAGGGCACAGGATCCAAGACAGCATGGGTTTACAAAGGAAGGTCCTGTCAAACTAATCTCATAGATTTCTTTGACTGGGTAACCAGAGTGGTGGACCAAGGGGGAGCAGCTGATGTCACCTACCTTGACTTCAGCAAAGCTTTTGACACTGTTCCACATAGAAGATTGATAAATAAGCTGGGTAGGCTAGAGGTGGGTCAGATGTTGGTCAACTGGGTGGCAAACTGGTTGATGGATAGAAAACAGAGTGGTGGTAAATGGTATACAGTCAGAAGAGATGCAAGTCACAAGTGGGGTACCTCAGGGATCAGTCCTGGGGCCAGTCCTATTCAACATCTTCATTAGTGACCTTGCAGATGGACTAGAGGGTAAGGCTTGTCTGTTTGCAGATGACACCAAGATCTGCAACAGAGTAGATGATCCAGATGGGGTGGACAGAATGAGAAAAGATCTGGATAAACTAGCAAATGGTCAGAAGAGTGGCAATAGGATTAATGCAAGAAGTGCAAAATCATGACCATAGGGAAGAGAAACCCTGAAGCCACCTATAGGCTGGGAGGGGAGTTGCTAGCAGTCACAAAGGAAGAAAGAGACTTGGGCATCATCATCACTGATGACCTGAAATCATCCAAGCAGAACTCTAAAGCAGTAGGTAAGGCTAGGGGGTGTTAGGGTGTATTAGTAGGGGTATCACAAGTCGTAAGAGGGAGGTAATAATCCCTCTTTACAAGACACTGGTTAGGCCCCATCTGGAGTACTGCGTGCAGTATTGGAGGCCACACCTTCACAAGGACATTAACCAAATTGAGGCAGTCCAGAGAAGGGCAACCAAAATGGTGCAGGGACTGCATCAGAAGACATATGAGGACAGATTAACAGAGCTCAATATGTATACCCTAGAGCAAAGGAGGGAGAGAGGTGATATGATTGAGGCTTTCAAACACCTTAAGGGCATTAACAAGGTGAAAGAGTCTAACATGTTTAAATATAAGAAAAATAGCAGGACAAGAGGACACAGCATGAGATTAGAGGGGGGCTGATTAAGGGGGAATGTGAGGAAATTCTTTTTCACAGAAAGGGTGGTGGATGCATGGAATGGCTTACCACAAGAAGTGGTGGCTATGAATACAGTGCAGGGCTTCAAACGGGCATGGGATAGGCATAAGGGAGCAATACAAATGACTATGAATAGATAGGCCACTGACAGAGCAAAGGCCGATGGCACATTTATAAGGTAGAAAAAGAAATGGGCAGACTGGATGGGCCTTGCGGTACTTATCTGCCATCAACATCAACTTCTAAGTAGAGGGCATGGGATGAAGTTGGAAGGAGGGAGGGAGAGTGATTTAGAGGAAACATGAGGAAGAAAGGGTGGTGGACAAGTGGAACACCCTGCCAGAGGAAGTGGTGGGGGCTGAAACATTCATGGGATTTAAGACTGCATGGGATAGACATAAGGGAATTCTGGAGGTCAGGGGTAAGGGGCAGCAGACTTCTAGAGAAACATAAAGTGAACTTACAAGTTCAAATGGGCAGACTGGGTGGGCCATATGCCCATATTTGCTGACAGTGTCAATGTATCTATGATTATACCATCTACTGCTCTCTTCAAAATAAATGCACTAAAGCTACTTGGTTAGCTATGGCAGATTACTTCAGCTCTACCTTCCAGGCCAACATTAATAACCCACTGAAATTTGGGAAGGGAATTCACTCCCTGTTCTTACCCCCCCCCTGCACTCACCTGCTTAAAATAAATGGCTCTCACATCTCTGATCGCCTTAGTGTTGCTACCAAATTCAACTTCTACTTTATCTCCTGTGCCTCTGATCTCCTATCTTCCCTGCCTCCTGCTGACTCTCCTCCCACTCCTTGTCTCTCCTCCTTATCGAACTCCTTCTCCTTCTATAGAATTTCACCCTCCGACACCTTAAATACATTATATGCACTTAACCCCTCAAAAGGCAGTTCGCCTGATGACCTGGACCCCAAACTATTATATCTTTTTGCACCAGCTATTTCTGTCCCACTAACAGACCTTCTCAACCTCTCCTTTGCTACGGCACCTATTCCTTCTGTATGGAAGCATGCCACTGTTCTCTCTTTGCCTAAGGGTGGTGATCCCCCCTCACCTACTAATTATCGTCCAGTTTCACTCCTTCCCACACTTGCAAAGATCCAAGAAGATTTAGTCCTATCACAACTCTCTTCCCACCTCTACGAGTCTATGTTTTATACCTCTTTCCAATCTGGGTTCCGGAAGAATCACTTCACAACTACCTCCCTGATTAGGCTCAGTGACTCCATCCTCTCTGGGATGGACCATGGCCTTATCACATCTGCCATCTTTGTCGACCTTGCAAAGGCTTTTGACACTGTCTCCCACACACTTCTTCTAAGCTCACTCTCCGTGACTGGCTTATCCGACACTGCCACAAACTGGTTCAGTGCCTACCCAGTAAGTAGGACCCAATCGGTAAGAATAGCTGACTCCAGTTCCCCACCCCTCCCTATCAACACTGGCGTACCTCAGGGTTAACTTCTGGGCCCCATCCTCTTCTCCATATTCCTAAATGACCTTCCGTCCACCTGCTCCTCTACCTCTGTTCACATGTACACCGATGACACTGTCCTCTTCATGCCAGGACAGTCCCTAGCTGATGTTGAATCCAGGCTCCAGCATGACTTCAATAAAGTTCAGCACTGGTTCAACTCTCATCAACTCTCCCTCAACGCCAAGAAGACAGTCTTAGTGATCTTCGGCACTAGGCAGAGACTAGAAGGTTAACTGCTATAGGCCAAATGGCCTTCTCACATAGGTTCCCTAAATTATGGAACTCTCTTCCTTCCCAGATTCACCTCTCCTCATCACCTTACTCATTCTCCTTAGGTCTACAGAACTTCCTCACTGTAAACTGCTCCTGTGGATAAGCTCCCCCCCTCTATATTCCTGCTAGTGGTCCCTATGTTAATTGCCCCATCAGTTATCTGATCCCGATTTGTAGCACTTACCAACCGCAGGGTTGTTGCAAATGTATTTACTACTACCTTGGTACCCTCTGTATTCAGCACTGTTTACCATGCAAAGCTCAACTGTATTAAACTGCACTAATGACTTGCTTGATTGTCTGTATGTATTATGCTATTATGCATATTTTGTTATCCTCTATAATTCAGCACAGTTTACACAGCTAAGTCCCACTGTATAAAATGTACTAATGTTTGGGTTAACTGTATTTATGTATGTATGAATGTATGTATATGTATTATACATGTATTTCCCTATACCCTCTCCCCCAGGACGCACGGGGAGATGAGCAACTTGTTCAGTGTACTTTTCCTGGTGAAACAATTCGGTAAATAAATAAACTATCAGCAACATGCTTGTGTATCCATCTTGAGGTAGCCATGGCAACCAAAACCTCTTGCGGTTTAAACGGTCGTCATGGGAACCACTCGATGGCAAACTTGTTACTGATAGATGACCATACATTATCCTCTATGTAACCTTGTTTCTTACTGTAACAGCCTGTCTTGCTGCTGACGCCTGCCCCCCCCGGCTAGGGGTTACTTTACTGTACTTGGGTCTCCTCAAGGTTGGTATTACACAAAACATTTCTATTGAACATGGGAACTGGGGTGGGCAATGACACTGGGGACCTGTGCAATCATGGTGGGACTAGGGGTGTCACGATAATAACATTTTGACAATACGATAATCGTGATGAAATTGTCTCAGCAACCTTGTTATCGCAATAATGTTGCCACTAGTGCAGCAATGTTAACAAAACTATTTCAGTTCTGTTTTTTACATTATTTACATATGTGACTCTTTTCAAGCAGTGCTATACATTTGTGCACATTATTTTGAAGTCTGTTGTAAAATAATGCAGAGTAAAATATTAAAAAAAAATATTTTATTTTTTTAAAATAAAATCAATGAAATTTATATAGAGAGGGTGGTGAATGCATGGAACGGCCTTCGTGAGGAGGTCGTGGGGTCAAAAGCAGTGGGGGAATTCAAGAATGCATGGGACAGACATGAGGCAATTCTGGTGGGGGGGTAGGAGGAAGTATGCTGTTGGTTAACTAGGATCTGCAGCTTATCCGACAGGTAGGGAAATGGGCAGACTAGATGGGCCAAGTGGTCCTTATCTGCCATCAGAGTCTATGTTTCTATAAAATTGCTTGCATTTTTTACAGAAAAATTAAAATACACAATCAATACATGTGTTATACACACAGAGTATGATACCTTTTAAAATGTCAATGAGCAAATAATTTTACTTGCTTGTTTAAAGAGCACCTTTCCTGGATTTTTCTCCTTGCCTGCAAAATCATCAGAAGACTCCCTTACCTGACTGGGAGTTCCTCCATAGTAGTTGAAAAATGTTCTCCTTAGCCCCCTAAGGAAGGGAAGGGATTGTATTTGCTCTCTAGGGGGTTAGTCGCTCGAGCCCTTCCACTTCCTGATCGCCAATGCCATCCCCACGCTTCCTTGTTTTGTGAGGTCATTATATGCCTAGCACGGGGATGCACATGCTCCATGCAGGTCTATGGGGTGACATTTTAAAACTTATTTTTGTGATTTTAACCTGACTTCTAGTACAAATTGGAGTCAGTGTTCAAGTAACACGAGCCTTGTTGCTTTTGTTAGATCAGGGTGGAGCCCTTGGATATAGCCTGCCTAGATTTCAGTAAGGCCTCCAGCACCATTCCACATAGGAGACTCAAACAAGCTGAGCAGCCTGGGAGTGGGTCCAAATGTAGTAAACTGGGTAAAAAATTGGTTGGGGGAATAGACAACAGAGTGTGGTGGTAAACGGAGCTCACTCTGAAGAAGAGATGATGACTGGCGCGGTGCCACAAGGATTCAGTACTGGGACTGGTCCTCTTTTTAATGTCTTTTATTAGCAACATTGCAGAGGGGCTAGAAGGGAAGGTATGCCTTTTTGCAGATAACACAAAGATCTACAGTAGGGTAGACACTCTGGGGGAGGAGTGTGTGTGTGAAAAATGAATAGAGATCAAAGAAAGCTTGAGGAGTGGTCAAAAGTGTGACAACTAGATTCTATGCTAAGAAGTGCAAAATCATGCACTTGGGGCAAAGAAACCCAGGGTGGCATACAAGATGGGGGGGGTAGTGGTACTGATGACCACCAAGCAGGAAAGAGACCTGGGGTAATCATATATGACAACCCAAAGGTGGCCAAATAGTGTGACAAGGCAGTGGGGAGAGCTAGGGAGCACAGGAAGGGGTATCAGCTGAAAGAGGGAGGTGGTGACACTACTGTACAAATCATTGGTGAGACCTCAACTAGAGTACTGTGTCCAGTTCTGGAGAATCCATCTCCAGAAGGACATAGAGTAGAGGCAATCAAGAAGAGGATAACTAAAATGATGCAGAGCCTGCATCAAAAGCCCTATGAGGGGAGGCTAAAGGACCGTAATATGTAAACCTGGAGAAAAGGGGGTATGATAGAGACTTTCAAATGCCTCATGGATATAAATAAGGTACACGAGGGAAGCATTTTTCAGAAAAAAAAGGTGCTCAAGAAAAAGGGGTCATGCTCTGATGCTGGAGGGGGGGTAGATTCAGGGGAAATGTGAGGAAGTACTTCTTCACAGAAAGTGGTGCATACCTGGAAAATCCTCCCAGTGGAGGTGGTCAGGGCGAAAACTAACAGGATTCAAGAATGCATAGGACAGGCATAAGGGAGCCTTATTGGTTAGGAAAGGGAGGGTAAAGCCATAGATCAAGTAGGGTCTGCGATATCACATTAGGTAGGGAAAATGGACAGACTAGATGGGCTAAGCCATCGTTATCTGCCAGTTTTATGTAAGTAAGTCATTTGGTGCACATTCCCCTTCCCCATTTCTTTTTCCCATCCCTTAGGCTGGCACACGTGTGATGGTGCTAGTATGTGACGTATGTACTCGGCCCCTGAACCCAGTCAGAAGGCTGTTACCACTGCATCATCCAGCCTCCCCTAGACTGTGATCAAGCAGTAGCTTGCTTGTCCCCTGTCCTCAAAAAAGGAGAGCTGTTGCCAGCCTGGTGGCGCTGAGGGTTGAGGCGCTGAACGCCACACCTTGCATCACACCGACGACCCGGGTTCAGGAACAAGCTCGGGTCACCAGGGGTCAGCAGGGGTGAGAGAGGATTGAGCGTCCAGAGGACTGCTGTCCTCTCTCAGGGGAAGGAGGACATGTTGTCCTGCTCATTGACTGCCCTCTGGCTATGGCTGGAGGGCAGTATGGGTCAGGAGGCACACGCTGATGTCATTACGTCGGAAGGAGGGGGATGGGAGAAAACAGGAAAAACTGAACCCTGGCAGGCTCAGCGATGGCTCCCGGCATCCGTGGGGGTCAGCCCTGGCAATCTGGATTGGGTCACTGGGGGAGAGGGAGTGCTGGTCCTCTCTCTTATGGCCCCGCTGCTGCGGTCCATGGAGACTGGCCGGGGCCAGCGATACGGGTACATTGGGAGCCGAAGTGATGAATCTCCTTATGAGGAGAGGCTGCAGCTCCTGCCAGGGGCTCCCCGGAGGGCTAAAAAAAATCTGAATGAAAAAGGAGAGCCCTCAGTGGATGCTCAGTCCTCCTTCATGCAGTCAGCCCTTGAGCGACCCAGGTGTATTCCTGAACCTGGTTTACCGGCATGGCAACAGTTGAGGTGCTAAGGTCCTCAAAACTGCACACCACTTGGCCATCACTGCATTTCTTATTTTAAGGAAAAATACTAAAAATCTGATAGGAGGATGATGGTGAATCAGGAATCATGGTTGCACCTGGAAAGGGATGTGCTGCTGGTAAAGCAAGCTGAGGTGCTTTACCACTGTATATCGCGGTATATCGTTCTGCACGATAACCACAATAATGTTTTTTTACAACAATAAGTTATCATCAGTGGGAATTATCGTGATATATCGTCGTATCGTGTTATTGTGGCATCCCTAGGTGGGGCACCAGTAAAACACAATAATCACAAAGGAATGTCCTCTCCTTTAGCTAAGGTCAAGTATGAGGTTTGTTCTGTACACAAGATGGAAAACCAACATTTTGCCCACTAGGGGGCTGCAGGTGCAGAAGAAACAAAGGGAACAAAGTCCACTGCACTATATACAAAGTCTAAGAAGGTCCCTGAGTTAGGGATCAAACAAACGTTTCTTTGTCTGTCCCTCTTCTGGGATTGGTGCCAGGACAGAGCATGTATTCTTCAAAACTACAAGAAGCACTAAATATGCTGGAGTCCTGGGCATTAGATAAAAAACTGCTGTTTAATGTGGACAAATGTTGTGTTATGCACCTTGGGAAGGCAAATAAACAGATACCATATACACTTGGAGGACAAATATTAAATACTGTGGAACAACAGAGTGACTTGGGTATTATGGTTACAAACGATCTATCACCTAAAATGCACTGCAATTCAGTTATTAAAAAATCAAGTGGTATTTTACACTGTATAAATAAACATATTACATCTAAAAGTAGGGATGTTCTTCTGCCCCTTTATACATCATTGGTGAGGCCGCATTTGGATTACTGTGCGCAGTTTTGGTCACCCAGTGGAAGAATCGAGATAGTGGCACTTGAGAGAGTTCAGAGAAGAGCCACTCGAAATATACAGGAGGTTAAAGGTCATGATTATAAAAAGAGGCTAAATATTCTGGGTTTATATTCCGTGGAATATAGGCGTTTATGGGGGGATATGTGTTTAATCTATAAAGCCACTATCGATCCAGATTTATGGGAACTACTGGGTTTGAGGTACAGGGAATTGTCGGGCAATACTAGATCACACCCTCTACAACTATATGTGGAATGTCCAAAAACCAAAAAAAGAAAATCCAGGCTCACACTGAGAGTTACCAATATTTGGAATAGGTTGCCATTAGAGGTGGTGGCTAGTGTGACTGTGAACGCATTTAAAAACAAACTAGATAGCTTCTTATTTAAGCATAATATTCAGGGTTATTAATAAATGGCGAGCAAAAGGACTAACGTCTATAAAGCTCTGTACTTACCTATGAGACCTATGAGTATTCCCAGGATTTGAACATTTTAGGTTCACAAAATGTATTTTTCCACACAGGCAGAAACACTTGAGGGGCAGTTGGTGCCCTTACTAAGAACATTTTTGTAAGAAACAGGAAACTCTATTGGGGACAGCTGGTGTCCTTAAGTGCAAACACTTTTATCAGAAACTGCACATTCTGGGGCAGATATGTCCATCTTTACTGAAAACACATTCTGTGACATGTACAACACTCTTCATAGTATGTAAGCGTTCCCCGTCTTTGGTCAGAAAGACAAATGTCCCATTTTCTAGCCAGGGAGATCCACTCCAGCCACTACAAAAACTGTGCCAGCGAGGCACAACGTAGACTGTTGTTTTTCAAACATACTGTCAGACAAACTGGAATTTAGTCCCTCCAAACCCTCACAATCATTCCTATTGGGGTCATCCTGGAGGAGGCAGCTCTGGGCTGACACACACACAGGAAAATTCTCTCAGTTCAGGGATGTTTTCCAAATTTTACTTATGGTTCCTATGACCAGGTGTGTTAGAAATCCTTCACCCCACACTGGGGTATGCCACTAGAAAAGTCCACTGCCACAACTCAGTGTTCAGCTTCTCCGGGACTGAAAAGCAGGACAGGAGAGAGCAGGAGACCACTTCTGTAGCTCCCGCTCTCAAACTGGTGACTTTTCAGCTCAGCTGTCAGCCCGGGCTCTCAGTGAGCAGCTGCCTCCAGCTTCAACATTCCATTGTGGCTTATGCACTGTGGGGCTCCTCCCACTTGGCACCTCTGCCCAGAAGACTGACAGTGGTGTCTGGGAAGACCTGAAAGTTTAAGCATTTGCTGCCCAGAGTGACAGAACAAAAGAAACCCTTTACACTGCTCAACATTTTGAAGACTGCTGTAGAAAACTGTAGAAAACACTTTAGAAAAACACACAGTACACACTCTAGTTAACAGTCTAGTAACTGGGGGGGGGCCGTGGTGCAGCACTGGGTTACATATGGTATTATAAAATATAGAGCTAGCTGTATGCTACAGCAATGCCAATGAGTTGACCAGTTTCACTGACGTCAAGCCTGACGAGTAAATTCTCAGAACAAGGAAGAAAAAAACGTTATTTTGTTATCATTTCTTTTTAGACACGAAGCCATGAATAACTCTAGAAAAAGATCCCTAACAGCTGAACTGAGTGCAGGTACACAATGTGCACAGTGCTCCCTAGTGCATACAAATACAGGACAGAATGGCAGCCGCCCAGAAACAGTGGTGAGGGGGAGTCTGCCGACTCTGGCCTCCCCACATAAAATAATATGGAGAATAAATCACCTACTGGCATGCACACCAAGCTGATTTTCACACCGAGGAGTGAGAGTGACTTCATAAAGCACGAGAGCAAACATCGAGTGCTATGTGATGCCACTGTACCTATGAGGTATGAGAATCAAGCTTGTTCTTCACTCTTTGTTTTTTTTTTGGGGGGGGCTTTTATTGTATTTAATACAATGTGTGCATCTTCTTCAAATAAAAACTTACCAGCTTCCTCAGAGCTGGTCAGCATATCGCTCAACCTTTTGTCACTGAAATGAGGGACATGGGACATTTTTTGACATTCAAAATGAGGGACACAGACCCTCAGAACGAGGGACACATCCTCAAATATGGAGATATGTGCTCAGAACACTGTGAAAGCCATAGTATTTACTTGTACAAAGTTTATTTTGGATTTAGTATTTTAAAATATTAAGAGCCTCTGCTTTATAATCTGAATTTACAGCACATTCTCTGTGTGGGCAGCACCTTTTCTATGGGGGACAGAGCAATTTTAAGGGGCAAAGTGAAGGATGTCCCTCATAATGAGGGACACTTGAGAGGTATGCTGGTCAGTCAATATTCCATCTGGACAAAATATCAGTATTTTGTCTGGATAGGATATCGCTTGCCTGTTTCAGTTTCAAGCTAGCGCGAGCTACTCCTGCTCGTAGACGCTGCCGATCAGCATTCAGAGTTCAGAACAATTCCAGTGCTCTGTGATGGCACTGTCCTTCCAAGGTGTGAGAACAGGTTTACTCTTCATGCTGAGGGGTGATCTACTGTATATAATTTGTTGTGAGCATCTTTTTTTTTTTCAAATAAAAAACATCGAGCAGAGCTGATAAGTCAATATTTTATCTAGACACAATTATCAGCATTTTGTCTAGACAAGATATTGATTGTCTGTTTTTGGTTTCACTTTAAGCAGCTCTCACTTGCTGGTGCAGCTGATTAGCGTTCAACTTCAAAAGCTAATCAGCGTCACCTGTGAAACGTTCTTAACATCCTAATGCTAAGAACAGTTTTTCTGAACCACTGGAAAAAGATGCTAAAAGTGTATTATATAGAGAAAACCGGTTGGGAAACCATGCACAACCAGCCTGTGCTGCCACAAAGGGGTTCTTATTACCACTGACCTCAACAGCGCAGCTCAAGATCTCCGAAGTAATCTAAAACCTGATTTGGCAGCTTAGGCTAGTTGTGCATGGAGTTGCATATAGTCCCCTCCCAAGCTACGTACCTTTAAGAGCATCTACCAAACTCTAGGTTATACCAGTTTTCTATGCCCTTAGAGGACTGGGTCAGCTGCTTTGACTTGGCATTCCAAGGGGGAGGTGTCACTGGTCGGAGATGAATAGCTGAGACTGGTGAGTCAGAGCTAGTGGGAGGCTTCTGCCTGGCACACATTGCCAGCTCCCACTGTTCTGAATCTTCTCTGTAGAGCCTGGCGTCAAGTAAAGTATTCACTCATACTGTCTGCCACTGTACTGGACCTTCTTGGGGGGGGTGTCCCTCACCAGCAGGAGAAAAGACAGAAGTATGCAGAGGTTGAGGTCTGACTGACTGAGAGGAAATCTGTCAAAGAAAGAACTGTGGGCAAAGGATCTGAGGTGATGTTAAATCTTTTTATCATGTGACTTGGTCTAGCATCCATTGGTGCCATCCCTTCCCAAGTGAGGACAAGTGACTGTTGTACAAGTAATTTCCTGTCAGAGTTAGGAAGTTACCTCAGAGTATTCTTGTGGGCTGGTGGTGCCCAAAGAGTCTACAAATTGCCTGCTGGCACTAAGCAAGTACCCTTATGAGTGAAATGGGGAAAGTCTAAAAGTCCTACATTTTGGGAAAATGTGGGAAGACAATCTGTTCAAGATTTAAGAGCTAGAATGCAAAATAGTGGGGCCTGTCAGTAAGCACTTGTAATGGTTCCATTGCCCAGTATGGAGTAAATGGGAAGGATGGGCTAATTTATGCCCAGGGATCCCACATGCATGCTGCCTGGGGTGGTGGACTCCAAGAGAAATTTAGATGCCTCCAGTGGGGCAAGTAAAATGCCTGTATGTACCCCACCAGGACTGAACCCAACCCAGGAGTATGCCATGGTTCACCTCATGTTGAAAAGGAGAAATGACTATGCTGGCTGTAGTGCCAAGGTTTAGGAGAATACATTTTACCACTAGTATCTGTGAGCTTACAATGCAGAAAAATAAAGGATCCTGTTTGTTTTCTAAACCGTTGCTTGGACATTTAACTTTGTTTTGCTCCAAGTTCTGCTAACCCTTTTGATTGCAGCTCTGATGGCCCTGCCATGTGCCAATGGAGCCCTGGAGGTCAGCTTCAGCTCAGGAGGTCAAGTAATGTTTGGTATTTTTTTTTTGTGGAAATTACTGTTTTCTACACCCCCCGCAGGCACCGCATCATCAGGAGCATCAATGATGCTGGTCCCCCACCTCTGCCACCTTACCTTGACTTCTCAGTCGAACCCCACGGAGCCTCGGTTCTACCCTCCGGGTGGGGATGAGATGGGGCGGGTTACACCCCGTACAATCTAGTTTCGTCAGGGACCGTGGAGTCAGGCAGGTGGGGGCAATGAGAGGACTACCTCGATGTTCCATCTCCTTGGAGCCTGCGGGGCATTTTCCCTGTTCGTGGTGGAGTGGCACGCATCCAGACGCCAAGGCATCACCGCCAATGTCACCACTCCCCATCCCACAATGTCAGTTCAATGCTTGCTGTGCTCACTGACGCTAAGGCCAGCCCAACGCCGAACCATGACCCCTCCCTCCTGGAGAGAGGAGAGCTGTCCTCCGGATGCTTGATCCTTCTGTCTCCCTGCCAACTCCTGATGGCCGGGCTCATTCCCGAACCCAGGTCGCCGGCGTTGCGCGAGGTGTGGCGTCCAGCGCTTCAACCCTCAGCGCCACTGGGCCAGCCATTTGATATTTTTATGTAGGTCCCCTTCCTCAAAACAACTGTTGCCATCCATTTTACCCTTAGACTGGGATGGGGTTTACATGCACATCCAGGATTTTGTTATAGTATTTTGTATCAGTTTAAAGAAAAATAAAGTGCTTTTTACTGTTTGACAGAGGCACACTTGAGGGTGTCAGTAGCTGCCGTGTTGTTAAAATGGCAAAATAGGAAGACATTCAACAGTTTTTAAAATTCATTTCAGTCCTTTTAAACAGTGCTGCCCCTTGTAAATAATCCTTTTCTTTTTAGAAGGGCTTGTTACTACATTTTCATTAAAAAATAGTCGTTTCTGCAGGGGAGAAAGAAAACATGAAAACACTTTTGTCATGGTACAGCTATAGTCAAAGAAGAAAACTGGATTAAGATATGTGATCCTTATTGTTTTAGAAAATTAAAATTAGCAGTATTGTCACGCCCAAAGCCTGACTCTTGATTTCAAGTACATGCTAAGATGTGCAATTAAAACAGAATATAAAGCTTGTGCAGCACCCTCTAGACATTTCAGAATGCTGCTGTACCACAGAAAGGTGCACTCACATTCCTTGACCTTTGAAATGTGATACAACAGCATTTTGAAAGAGATAGAAAGCCATACACAACAACATTCTGCCATACAGAATAAATTTATTCAGCGCAGTGGTGCACTCACTGCACTCAGCCCCGGAACTCACATGCGAGTCGAAATGTTCTATGCTTAACGTTATTCAAAATGGCTGCCTAGGGCTGAGTGAGATTTATTAAGTAAGACTACTATGAATCTAAATGCTTTGCCCTGTTCTTTGTTTTGGCAAGTCTAACGCAGGGTTTTAAATAATTGATTAGCAGTTTTTTTCTTGGGATGATGCTAACTGTACAGAAAGTATTTATATAGATTTTCTAGAAGTGCTGTGTTTGTTAAACACAGTGAGGCAAGAGCTATGCATTTTCACAAAGATTTAGCACTTTTATGAGCAAAACGCTAATCAATTTTTAGAGTTAAATAAAACCCTGTAACTAATTTGCAATTAAAAAAAAAAAACTTAAACTTTCTATTCACTAAATAACTCCCTACAAAATCTCCCTTACTCCCCTAAGCTGTTTAAAACACTACAAATTTGGTTTTGTTTTAGATAGAGCACAGTCACGCAGGCTGTGTACTGTCTGCTGAGCTGGAGTCCTGGCCTGTCTCTCTCTCTCTCTGCGACAAGCAAACAGCCATTCTTTAGTTTCGCTTCTCACTCTAGCGGTTAGCAGTTCTGAACAAACAAAAAAAAAAGCAACCAATTTTCACACTAATGTGTAAAAAATAAATAAATAAATAAATAAAAATCGACCCTCAAGCTTGGGAACTGCCAATATTTCTTTTTGGCAACTTTTAACAAGCAGATGGAAGTAGATTGCTGTTTCACAGCAGCTCTGAAGTCCACCTTTCTTACCTGTCGTTTCTGTGAGTGCTGCCTTCAGTGAGTTGGACAATATATCTTCAGAGATCCTGAACTCCAGTTGAATAACAAAATGCCAAATAGCCCTGAATAGTGCCTGTGATTCATTTTTCTCCCTGAGTAACAAATAAGCTATTACTCGTGGTCTTCAGGAAATACTATTTGTTACTCACACACACCTGTAACCACAAGTACAGTACTGTGTTAGAAACACAGAACATTGAATTTGATGGCAGAAAAGAACTGCCTGGCCCACCAAGTCTGCCAGTTTTCCCTACCCACATTATCACCTCAGAACCTACTTCATTGACTCTCTTTCTGCCTCTCCCTTCCTCTCCACTCTGATTCCCTTGTGCCTATCGCATGCATTCTTGAACCCCATCACTGTTTTTTGCCCCCACCGCCTCCACTGGAAGAAGTACTTCCCCACATCTCTCCTAATTCTATCTCCTTACAGCTTCATAGCATGTCCCCTTGTTCTTGAGCACCTGCTTTTTCTGAAGAATACGTCTCTCTTGTACCTTTTGTACCCCTGCGAGGTATTTAAAGGTCTCCATCATATCCCCCCCACCCTCCTCTCTTCCAGTGTGTACATATTGAGGTCCTTTAGTCTCTCCTCATAGAGCTTTTGATGCAGACCCTGCACCATTTTAGTTGCCCTCCTTTAGACCCCCTCTACTCTGTATATGTCCTCCCTAAGATGTCTTCAGAATTGGACACAGTAGTCTAGGTGGGTTCTTACCAGTGATCTATACAGAGGCAACACCACCTCCCTCTTTCTGATGGTGCTACACCTCCCTGTATACCCCAGTATTCAACTAGCCCTCCTGTCTGCCTTGTTGCACTGCCTGGCCACCTTTAGGTCATCAGATGATTACCATCAGATCTCTTTCCTGCTTGGTAGTTGTCAGTACCACTCCACCCATTTTGTACTCTGCCCCTGGGATTCTGTGCCTTAAGTGCATTATTTTGCACTTTTTCACATTGAAACCCAGCTGCCAAACCTTTGACCACTCCTCTAGTTTTCTCGGGTCTCTGCTCATTCTTTCTAACCCTCCCAAAGAATTCACTCTATTGCAGATTTTGGTGTCATCCACAAAGAGGCAGACCTTCCCTTCTAGCTCCTCAGCAGTATCATTTATAAAGACACTAAAGATAAGCGGTCCCAGCACAAATCTCTGAGGCACCCTACTGGTCAACCTCTCTTTCTTGGAGTGAACTCTGTTTACCACCACCCTCTACTGCCTGTCCCTTAACCAATTTCCTACCCACTTGATGACCTTTGAACCCATTCCTAAGTTACCCACCTTGCATAGCAGTCTCCTATGTGGAATGGTGTTGAAAGCCTTAGTGAAATTTAGGTAAACCGTGTCCACTGCTCCACCTTGATCTAATTCCTTTGCCACTCAGTCAAAGAACTCTGTCAGATTTGTTTGACATGAACTCCCCCCGTGAACCCATGCTGCCTTGTAACCCACTGCATTCAGGATATTCCATAATCCTTTCCCACAGCAGTAATTCCATTAACTTTACTACTGATGTCAGGCTAACTGGCCTATAATTGCCAGCCTCTTCCCTGCTACCACTTTTGTGAAGTGGGACTATATCTGCCCTCCTCCAGTCCTCCAGAACCACTCATTTCTAATGAGCTGTTAAACAGGACTGTCACAGGTGCAGCCAATGCCTCCTTGAGTTCCCTCAGTACCCTTGGATGCACCCCATCTGGCCCCAGTGCTTTGCCCGCCTTCAGTTTAGCAAGTCCCTTCAGGACTGTCTCTGAAAAAGGACTAGTGTCCACTTCCTTCCCTCAAAAGCGTCTGTTACTTTCTTGTGGCCCCTCCCCTTCTTCCTCTGCTAACACTGAATAAAAGCATTTAAGGATGTCTGCCTTTTCCTGGTCCCCCTCTGCACAGCCCCCCCACCTCATTCCCTTTTTAACCTCACAATCCCACTCCTGGTCTTCCTCTTTTCACTTACATACCTAAAACAATGTTCCCTTTCATTACCTCCTAGCCTATTCTCTGTTCAGTTTGTGCCTTTGCACTCCTTAGTGCTATCCCTGCTTCCCTCTGTTTCCCCGATACACCTCCCTATCCTCCTCCCGCCACCTTTTTCGAGAACCATAGCAGTCTCTTTTTCTTCTTGCTTTTGCTTGCTTGTTTGATGCAGAGGTTTGTCTCCTTTATTATGTTCCCTTTTAGCCTCGCCCACTGTATCTCCACCCCACCCAGGTCATCCCTTAGGAATTCACCCATATTTATAAAATCTGCCTTCCTGAAGTGCAGGACCTTGGGTCCTTTTAATGCTCCTGTTCCCATCCCCCTTTGTCTCTACCACCATGCTTCCTTTATTAATTTACACCCATAGGGTTTCCTCACCCCTCCAGTTCTCCCTGTTGTCTACTTCAGCCTGTGGGGGGGGTCTGCATCCCCAATTCCTTCCGTCACCCCTTTGGCTAGTTTAAAAGTTCATCAGAGTAATATTTAAACTGTCCACTGAGGACTGTGGTTCCCTTCCTGGATGGATGCAGGACATCACCCCTATATAGGCTGTTATCTTCCCAGGTGGGTTCCCAGTCTGCAGTGTAGCCGAACCCCTCCTTTCTGCACCATTCCTTTAGCCATGAGTTGAAGCTCCTGGTGCAAAGATCCCTCTCCCTCTCCTTCCCCCGTCATAGACAAACAGCAACTCAGCAAAAGCCACTGAACGTACTGTGACCCTCAACAGCTCCCTAAACTTCCCCCGCACTATCCCAGCCCTGTCCCTAACAAGGTCATTAGTCCCCAGGTGGACAAATGACATCGTCTCTCCCTCCCATCCTGCTGCCCTAGTGATCCTCAGGATCTGCTTCCCATCCCTCCAGGCCATGGCACTGCATAGGCACCTAAATTGCCTCTCCCCTTTCCTATTCATAACTCTATCCCCCTTACAATTGACTCCTCCACTAGAAGTTGCTTCATCTTCCTCTGGGGTCCTCTACCACCCTCCTTGAGGTGTACACTACAGAAGGCCCCCACATTCTCCTGGGTCACTCCCTAGGTATCTTCTCCCGGCAGTCCTGCCCCACCAGAGTGGCATAGGAATTATGTAGTGGTACCAGTTGAGGAATGTGCCTCTGTCCCACCACCCCATCCTTCCAGAGCCCATCACAGCCCAGCCATTTCTCCTGCCTAGCATCCTCTGAGGTAAAGGTACACAATCACTACTGCAAACTATTGTATGTTCTGTTTACCTCTGTACATGTGATGCAGTGTAAATGCAATGTAAATGAAGACTGTAAATAATGTGTTCGTTCTGCTGCATTACCTGTGCTTATGCACCTGGATCGTGCCTGAAAAAAGCACTCATGCCAGTGTACTTACCTGGTCAACAAAGTGAAATAAATAAATAAATTAATAAACAAACAAAGACAGACTTTTTTTTTTAGTTGTTTAACTAGGAGTAGCACACTAAGCTGAATGCTTTTTTACAGGCATGACCTCGGAGCACAGGGAAGTTAAGTGACTTGCTCAGGGTCACACAGTATGTAAGTGGAAGCTGTGGGATTCAAACCCGGGTCTGGTCTGCTGGATGTCACCAGATTTGCAGCTCAGAGCCTTAAACCACTACGCTATACTGCCCCCCCACCCCATCCCACCACTTGGTAGCCCTGGTAGACTTGGTAGCCCTTTGTTGGAGGAAGAGATTCTCCAAACCCTAGCCAACTCAGCATGGAGTCTAGTGACCTCCTCCCTCAACCTAGAGAGGTGAGTGCAGATGAGGCAGCACCACAGTCCCCAGATGGTCTCTCTGAAAGCTACCGCCCCACAGCCACTGCACTGCAGCACTCTCAGCATTCCCCCTATGTTACCTGGAAATACTTTTGTACTCTTACCCCGATAAGGTGATTCTAGTTTTCCCCCTTTTTTGTTTTTGTTACTATTTGTGTTCCCCTGTACAATGTTTAAATCTTTTTATACTCCCATCCTAGAAAGCAGGTTGCTCCTATTCCCAGGTTTGGCTCACCCTTCCTGCAGTGAATCTTACAACAGAAGTGAATAAGAACCGTACCTTAGTTGACCAGCAGGGACCCCTGCTTCCTTCTGCTGACACCTGCCGATGCCTAAGTCACCAGTTACTTGTTCCACTCCTTCGCTGTGCCATTCACTTTCTGGGACACAAATTCTGTCAAATTAGAATTCATTCAAACTTTGATGGCAGTCCTCTCAGGTACAGTGTGTTACACAATTCTTTCAGACATCGGCTTCCAGAGGGGCACAAATGTCAGTTCTACCCTCTGTGCGCACAGTATTTAAATTTGCCCTGTTGTATGAGACAAAACATTTCCACACCGAGCATGCTGGCAAAAGTACAAGGGGATATCTTGCACTGGGGGGGGGACCCCACAGAGTCCAACCCTTAATTTGGGCTGCTCATGGAGGATTGCCACCATCGTCCAGCAGAACCACAGTGTAGTAACACTTTACCTGGTGAATGGCAGGGCAAGCACCTACTCCCAACTGGCCAGCAGGGTGGCTACTGGGCTTCCTCCTCATCTGATTTTTTTTTTCATGTCAACCAGTTCAAAGTCTCTCAGACTAAAGTCTCTTTATTTACTCACAGTTCTCTGAAGTGTAAGAGTTACAGACAGGCTATGTTGCACCAGGCACTGCTGTGTGAATAGTTACTGCTTTGATCCAAAACATGCTGGGGTTTCCCTTCTCATTCAGGGACCGGAAACAGCACAGGTCTCTGTGAGCTGTGGGCAGGATGCTGCCCTCTCACCAACTGTCGAAGTCAGGGACAAGTCTGGCCTATGCTGCTGCGGTAAACCCTGATCCCTAGCAGTGACACCATCCCCAGCTCTGGAAAGTTAAACACAGAAACAAAGAACTTGTCAGCAGAAAAGGATGGCTTGGCCCAATCAGTCTGCCCAGATGGTCTCTCCCTAAATGATCTCTGGTGACATTCCCTCCTCAGTGCCTATTTACTAATGTTCTCCTATGGCTAGGACCAGCCCAGTGGCACTGAGTGTTGAAGCACGGGATGCAACACCTCGCACCACGCCGACGACCTGAGTTTGGATTCGGACTTGGGTTGCCAGAAGATGGCCAGGGAGGGAGAGGATAAAGTGTCCAGAGGACTTCTCTCCTCTCCTGTAGAGGGAGGGAGGGTATCAACGCTTGGCGTTTGCCTGGCCCCTAGCATCAGCTGGGAACTAGGGTATAGGAAGTGTCGACTGCCAATGCTCCATGCACAGATGTGTGCATGGCGCCATCTTGGCAGCATTGCATGCTGCCCTTCAGGACAAAAATGGGAAGAAATGGTTTTCCAAGCTGCTGCTGAGCCCAACTACCCAGTAACCCTGCACCCCAATAAGCACCCAGGCTATGCAGCATTGGCGCAAAGGAAAGACCTGGAGGAAAGTTGGGGGAGTGAGGCTGGCGTGGCTGGTGTCCAGATGGCAGCCTGGGGGCTGAGGGAGAAAAAGAATTAACTGCAAAAAAAACCAAACATACAAAAAAATTCCCCTATGGTTCTCTAGGAAAGTAGCTGCAGAGGTAAAGGCTAAAGTAGTGGCATTCAGGAGGTACAAGGAGTTGCAGAGAGAGGAGGATAGGGACGGTGTGATGTACCAGGAAAAGCAGAGGGAAGCAGGGAAGGTGATGAGGAGTGCAAAGGCACAGACAGAGGAAAGGATAGCCATGGGGTAGCTAAAGGGGACAAGACAGTTTTCAGATACATTAGCGAAAAGAGGAAGACAAAGGGAGGGACTGTGAGGCTTAGAAGGGCGGGGGAGACTGTGCAAGGAAGGATCAGGAAAAAGCAGATATCCTGAACAGATACTTCTGCTCAGTCTTCACAGAGGAGAGAAAAGGGATGGACCACATAGAAGCAGCAGGAACACTGGGGGGAGGCACACAAGTCCATTCACAGAGGAAAGAATCCCAAGAGGAATGGCGAATCTAAAAGTGGATAAGGCTATGGGGCAGAATGGCATACACTCTAGTGTGTTAAGGGAGATCATGGAGGTACTAGCTGCACCTCTGGCAGCTCTGTTCAACAACTCAGTGGAAACAGGAGTGGTTTCAGAGGACTGGAGGAGGGCAGATGTAATCCTGCTTCATAAAAGGGGTAGCAGGGAGGAGACTGGCAACTGCAGGCCGGTTAGTCTAATGTCAGCGGTTGGGAAGTTAATGGAGACACTTAAAAGAAAGGTTAGTGGAGTATCTTAAATCCAGTGGGTTACAAGACTCCAGGCAGCATGGATTCATGGGGGTTGGGGGTCATGTCAGATGACCTGATCAATTTCTTTGACTAGGTGATCAGGAAATACATCATGGTGGGAGAGTGCACATGGCCTACTTAGACTTCAGCAAGGATTTCAAAACCTTGACTCGTAGGAGGCTTATAAGGAAACTAGACAGTGTTGGGGTGGGACACAATGTGGTAAACTGGGTATGGAACTGGTTGCTAGGCAACAGGGTGGTAGTAAATGGCACCTATGAGAGGAAACTGACCTGCGCGGTACCTCAGGGCTCAGTAGTGGGACAAATCCTCTTCAGTGTCTTCATAAATGGAAACTGGAATAGTTCCTGAAGACTGGAGGAGGGCAGATGTAATTCTGCTTCATAAAAGGGGCAGCAGGGAGGAGACTGCCAACTGCAGGCTGGTTAGTCTAATGTCAGTGGTTGGGAAGTTAATCGAGACACTTAAAAGAAAGGCTAATGGAGTATCTTGAATCCAGTGGGTTACAGGACCCCAAGCAGCATGGATTCATGGGGGTTGGGGGTCATGTCAGATGACCTGATCGATTTCTTTGACTAGGTGATCAGGAAATACATCAGGGCGGGAGGGTGCATGTGGCTGACTTAGACTTCAGCAAGGTCTTCAACACTTTGGCACGTAGGAGGCTTATAAGGAAACTGAGCAGTGTTGGGGTGGGACACAAGGTAATAAACTGGGTATGGAACTGGTTGATAGACAACAGAGGGTGGTGGTAAATGGCACTTATGAGAGGAAACCGACCTGCAGGGTACCTCATTGCTCAGTAGTGGGACAAATCCTCTTCAATGTCTTCATAAGTGACATTGTAAAATAGCTGGAAGGGAAGGTACAATGTACCTCTGCAGATTACACCATAATCTGCAGTACTATAGATACTCCAGAGTGGGTGGAGAAAATGAGCAGAGTCCTGAATCAACTTGGAGAGGTCAAGGGTATGGCAGCTAGGTTTCAAAGCAAAAAAGTCTAAAATCATACACCTAGGGCACAGAAACTCAGGGGTGGTGTATAAAATAGGGGAAGAGGTACTGACAGTCGCTAAACAGGAATGGGACCTTGGAGTTATCATATCTGATGAGCTCAAGGTGGCAGGGCAGTGCAACAAGGCAGTAGGCAGGGCTGATGGGATGCTGGGGTGCATAGGGAGGGGAACCATCAGCAGAAGAAGAGAGGTGGTGTTACCAATGTGTCAATCATAGGTGAGACCCCACCTGGAGTATTGTGTCCAGTTCTGGAGACTACATCTCAGGAAGGACACAGACAGGGTGAAGACTGTCCAGTGGAGGGCAACTAAAATGGTGCAGGATCTGTATCATAAACCCTATGAGGAGAGACTGAGGAACTTCAGTATGTACACCCTTGAAGAGAGGAAGGGGGGACATGATGGAGACCTATAAGTACTTCACAGGGTAAATAAGGTACAGGAGGGGAGAACAAGGCAGCATGCAAGGAAGTTGGAGAGGGGAATTTAGGAGGGATGTGAGCAAGCACTGGTGGATGCCTGGAACAGTCTTCCAGTAGAGGTGGTGGGGGCGAAAACAGTGGTGGACTTCAAGCATACATGGGATAGGCACAAAGGAATCTTGGTAGGAAGGGGGGGAGGAATAGCTGT
The DNA here is from genome assembly GCA_016271365.2 of Neoceratodus forsteri. Lineage (NCBI taxonomy): Eukaryota > Metazoa > Chordata > Ceratodontiformes > Ceratodontidae > Neoceratodus > Neoceratodus forsteri. Next base: position 170,627,210 of record CM057449.1, on the reverse strand, counting down.
AGATTAGGTATGGTCTGCAGTGACAGTATAGGCAGGGACAAAATGGTCTGACTGGGTGGGGCAAGTGGTCCTTATCTGCCGACAAATTTTATGCTTCTAATTTCTCTGTTTCTATGTCTATCCCACGCATGCTTGAAGCCCCTTATTGCTTTCACCTCCACCACTTCCACTGGCAGTCTGTTCCAGGTGTTCATCACTCTCTCAATGAAGTAGTACTTCTTCATATCCCTCTTACCCCCCCAGCTTCATAGCATATGCTCTGGTCCTGGTGCTCTTCTTCATTCTAAACAGATCCCCTCCTTCCCCCTGTTCACCCCGTGAGGTACCTGCAGGTCTCTTCATATCTCCTCTTGCTTGCCTCTCCTCCAGAGTGTGAATGTTGAGATTCAATTCAATTCTCTATTTTTAAAAAAGCACTATTCCAAATGATCACAGCACCCTAGCAACTAAAATTCAATAAAGAAAACATATAGACTGTACTCCCAGTATAAATAACCATCATTAAATTGAATCACAAAAAAAAGTTCAAACAGATGTGTTTTCAGAGCAGTTTTAAAGATCTCCACAGTCAGGCACTCTTGTACCCGACGAGGTAGAGAACTCCACAGGGTGGGGGCCGCAAACATAAAAGTCCGGGACCCAGATGTCTTTAACTGAAGCCTGGGAACCTCTAGCAATCCCTCATCGGCAGAACGGAGTGGTCGGGGGAGGGGGCAGCAAGGATACAGTAGCTCTAGCAGGTAGCCCGGTCACTGTCTGTGTAGGGCTTTGTAGGTCAGCAAACCGACATTGAAGGTGATCCGCCACCGAACTGGCAGTCATTGCAGTTCACACAGCACTGGTGTAATATGACTGTATCGAGATGAACCGGTCAACAACCTGGCCGCAGCATTCTGCACCAGCTGCAGGTGGCGGATATCAACTCCTGGAAACCCTAGGTATAGGGAGTTACAGCAGTCAAGACGGGAGGTCACAAAGGCCTGGATCAATGTTGGAAGGTCACCGGATGGAACAAGGTGCTTAATCTGAGTAGTAATACTCAGATGGTAAAAAGATTTGACAACAGTCGGCACCTGTGAACTAAGCTCACTGTCAAATATTACATGCAGAGTTTGCACCCGTTCAGAGGTCAGCAGCTGGCTACACCCAAGTCAAAGCCCGGAGACACTGCCAGCCACCAATCCCTCACTCTGGTGACCCGGATCCACTACCAACACCTCAGTCTTGTCAGGATTCAACTTCATCCAGCTGTCATTCATCCAGTCCTGTATCTCAGTGAGGCAGTTATTAAACACCTAGACTGCACTATCCTGCTTGGGAACAAAGGACAGGTAGAGCTGTGTATCATCTGCATCACAGTGAAAACCCAGTCCATGCCTCCTTACAACGTCTCCCAACAGCCGCATGTGCACTGCGAACAACATGGGGGACAGCACCGAGCCCTGCGGGATCCCACATGGCAGTGAGAATGAGTCAGAGGAAAAGATCCCCGATACCACCCTCTGAGATCTGCCAGTGAGGAAGGAATGGAACCATCTGAGGACCATCCCAAACAGGCCACAGATGAACCACAGAAGCTCCAGCAGCACCTCATGGTCCACAGTGTCAAACGCTGCAGAGAGATCCAGAAGAACTAAGATGGAATGGCTCTTCCAATCTTTCACTATTAGATCGCTGAGCACCCGAACAAGGGCAGTCTCCATGCTATGCCTCTTCCGAAATCCGGACTGGAGAAGATCGTAGATTTCATGGATGGTAAGGTGATTCTCCAGTTGCAGCGTGACCACCTTCTCAGTAACCTTCCCCATGAAGCGGAGGTTACAGACTGGTCTGTAGTTAGCAGGGCAGTCTGGGTCGAGAGAGGATTTCTTAAGGAGGGGCATCACCACCACCTCCTTCAGGGAATCTAGAAAGTCACCTGGACCAGGGGTTTTGGAAATTACCTTTATTATCAGTTTATTGTGACGTGGGCAGCTTAGTATTATCACTTGGCGATAGTGAACTACGGTACTTTTGTGCGCCTACGATGACTAAGCTACATTCAGAAATGCCGGCCAGAATGCAGTAAAGAAATCTATGGTTACAACAACATGTCATCAGTGCAATACATAAGCTGCAAATAAATTAATGGTACCGTAACACTACTTATTCCCCATCCCCATTTATGTATTTTACTGATATTGTGTACCATTGCTATCGACAGGTTCTAATTTATTTGCAGCTTCTTGTAACTACTACGGATTTTAATAGTTATGGTAATATTAATTTATTTGCAGCTTACGTATAGCACTGATGGCATGTTGTTGTAACATAAAATAAATCAAAACCTGCAAATCAGAACCTGTCAATGGCAATTGTACACAATATCAGCAAAATACATAAACGGGAATGGGGAATAAGCAGTGTTAACAGAAACTGCTAATAAATCAGAATGGGGACAGGGGTGTGTGGGGGCAGAGCCCACCCAATAAACAGTATAAATACTATATAATACTATAAAATATCCAATAAACACTATAAACACTAGAGAAAACACTGTGGTGTCCATCCACAGATAGCATACACAACGGGGGATGGGGGTGTGGGAGCACAGCCCCACAAATAAACAGTATTAACACTATAAAATACTCTGTGGTGCAAAATACATACACCAGGGGTTGGCTTTAGCAGTGGTCCGGTGGCCCAAGGCCAGCCAATTTGAAGGTGGGCCAGAGGATGTCTTATTTGCTGCCCGATTGGACAGCACCTTTTTAAAGTAAATAATGCACTGCACCTTTAAGGAATGAAGGGTTGCCAGTGCTGGGAATCTCCAGCTTCCTGGTTGTGGAGCACGTGAGACTGACGTGCTTGCGCACAAACTGATGTACTGTACCTACAGTCATGTGCGAAGAGACGCACACAGCAGTACATAGTGGGAACCCCAGGACTAGTTGAGTCAGGGTGAGCAGTAACGCTGGAGTGAACAGTAGAACCTATAACAGGTGGGAACAACAGGTTGGACAAATGTGACAGCAGTGGAGCTCCTACACTAATCATGTAGCTAATACCTTCTAGCTGACCATGGTGACAGGTGAAAGAACACCTAGTGCTGGGCAGCAGGGTAATCTTCCCTGAGCATGGTGCAATTGCTAATTTAAACATCAAACTCCAGCCAACAAATTTTTCAAATCCATTGTAGGGAAAACAGATTTAAAAGTAGTAGTGAGAATTCATTCATTAGCTGGGGGGGGGAGGGAACTGCTGCACGTTTGCAGCCTCTCAAAAAAATTGTTTTCTCTTCTACAAAAATTCTCCATATAAATAAATTTCCACCAAGTGTTAACTTTAGCTGTATATGGCAACTCTTCTCAGAAAAATCTAAGTGAAGTCCATCGATGTACAGTCTACCAATGAAATATTATAGGCTCAGTCTTTAAAAAATTATGAGTGGTCCTCTGGTAGTAAGGTACTAATGTACTGTGATAAGTAAACTGTGTGTTATAAGTTGGGTTCTTTTTGATCATTTGTTTGGTAAACCAGTCTCTGTGCTAGTTTTCTGTCCCTAGGCATGAATATCTGTCTACAATTTATTTACTCAGAAACTTAAACTCATTCTGTCCCCCCCCCCAAAAAAAAATCACATAAATGTCATTATACAATGGCAAGAAAGAATCCTGGCTTCTGATTGGTCAGTTAGCTGTCACAGCAGGGATGTTATCGTGGCATAATATCCCTGCTGATTGTTTGTAGGATATGGAGCATGAGGCTGAACTCTTTTTTATGTCTGCTTGCACGCATGTGCAAGAAACATAGTGCCATCATCCAAGTTTTCGGAGGTGTGGCACCCGTCTTCCAGTTCAGTCAGTGTGTTTGCAGGCATGGCTGCAGTTCTCAATGAACACTGCAGCCGTCTATGACAGCAGTTGAAAATGCAGTGCCGTACAGTTGAAAGGGAGAGCTACGCTTCAGTGAGCAGTGCCCCCCCCGCACGCATGCATATTGCGTGCTCACGTGCTTCCCCTCCATGCACACACTGTATGGCCGACAGAGGTGCCCAATCCCCGCCGGCCTCCAAAAATAAGTTTTCCAGGTGCCACGCTGGGAGCCCACCCCTGCATGGCAAAAACTGTTACGGGCTCTACGGGGTGCCTAACTCCATTGGCTCTAGGGCCCCCCAAACAGCTTTTTAGCTGCCATGCTGGGAGCCCACCCCAGCATGGCAAACGTCCCGTTGTCTTCCAAAACCCAAAACCTGTAAACAAAAAGTTCCCTCAGTGGTCTCCTGCCCCCGCTCCCACCATCTGTGCATCCTACCTCCCCCACACCCCCTCACCCCATACCCACCTCGGAGGCCGGTGGAGACGATCTTCGTTGACTAGAACAACAGAGTGCACTCTTCAAAAGCCGACCGCGAACTGAGGAAATGCCGTAAGCTGTATAATGGGCTAGATAGGGTTTTTCAACTTTAATGCATATCTCATGCATTTTTGGAATTTTGTACCAGATTTTCAACATGGGGTTTTGGGACCCTCCTCATGAATTCTGGAACTGTCATGGCGTTAATCGGGCCCGAAGGGTGATTTTGAAGTCACTGCACAAATCACCTTTCGGGACCGATTAACTAAACAACAGTGCCAGTGTTCATAAGGTGGGCTCTCAAAAGCCTATCTTGCAAATTTGGTGAAAATTCTATAAAATTTTTACGAAGCACGCGCTATGAAGTTCCTACGCATGCTCGAAGTTTGTGATTTTTTAATATTTGCACTCTGGATTTTCAACACTGCCTTTTTACCACACCTCATTTTTCACATCTCGCCCAAAATGTGTTCCCACACATGTAGCGCACAATGGCACAGTCGGTGTGCGCAATCAATGTTTGGGACAGATTAAGAAAATCACAGTGACACTTCATAAGCAGAGGTCTTAAAATGACTATGTTGAAAATTAGGTGAAAAAATTCCACAAAATGACTGTTTTAGGAGCGCACGTTGAGCAGTTCCTACCCACGCTTGCAAGTTTGCAAATTTTTAATATTTGCACGCCAGATTTTCAACATTGCCATTTTATTACACTTCCTTATGAGCAGTACAGCTGCCATTTTTCACATCTCACCAAAAATGTGTTTCCACACATGTAGTGCACAATGGTGCAGTCGGTGTGAGAAAGCAATGTTTGGGATAAAGAAAATCACAGTGACACTGTTCATGAGCAGAGGTCTTAAAATGGCTATGTTGAAAATTTGGTGACAAAAGTCCATAAAATGACTGTGTTACGAGTGAGCATTGCACAGTTTCCACGCACCCTCGTAAGTTCATGAATTTGCAATATTTTCAGTCCAGATTTTAACCAGTGGCATTTTTCCACACTTCCTTAAGAACAGTACAGCTGTCATTTTTCACAACATGGCCGAAATGTGTTTTCACACTTTCAGCGCAGAAATGCGTGGTCGCTGTGGGAAATCATTGTTCGGGACAGATAAAGAAAATCATAGTGACACTTCATGATCGGAGGTCCCAAAATGCCTGTGTTGACAATCTGCTGTAAAAAATTCCCAAACTAATTACATTACGGGTGTGCGTTGCACAGTTTCTACGCACGTTCATGACTTCACCAGGTTCTTTTAATATTTTCACTGCAGATTTTCAACATTGCCATTTTTTACACCTCCTCATGAACAGTACAGCTGTCATTTTTCACATCCTGTTTGGAATGTGTTTTTGCACCAGTGGTGCTAAATGCCATAGTCACTGTGCAAAAGCAGCTTTCGGCTAACAAACTGATAGTGCCACTGTTCATGAGATGGGGTTCACAAAAAAACATGTTGAACATTTGGAGTGAAAATACCAACAAATGCCTGAGGCATTAGGGTTTCCGACCATAATGCCCCACCCTGTAGAGAATGACAGGCATCAGGAGTGTAACTTGGGATTCTCGCCTGCAATGCTCATACCATTCCAGACCCTGCAGCCAGTGAGAGGCATCGAGGTATTCCTTGGACTCTTCGGCCCCAAAGTTCACCCCATTCTCCTATACCACACCCATCTCACTGTATTTCCTGATGGAATGGGGTGAGCATAAGGGGCCAAAGACCCCAAAGCGCACCGTGACACTTGTCAGTGTCTGCAGGGTGGGGTGTGGTGAAACGGAATGGCCGTTATGCCTGACGACCCAAAGGCACACCCCAATGCCTGTCACTCTCTGCAGGGTGGTGGTGGGGTTGGCTTCAGTTCAATACTTCACTGCCATTTCTATTATGCAGCTCTGTAACTTCTACACTACCACTGCCAATGCCAGCAAGCAAACATACGAACATATGAAATTTGCCAGCAGATGAAGGCCTAGAGGTCTATCAAGTCTGCTCGAATGTGCAGCTAGCACCCCTTATTCTGCAGCTGCCCCTCCCTTCCACCCTTCCCCTTCATTAACCCTCCCCCTTGTCCTGTCCCATCCTCGTTTGAAGCAGTCCACTGTTCTACTGCATACCACTTCAGCAGGTAACGCATTCCACCCAGCCACCACCCTCTCTGTAAAAAAGTGTCTCCTCATCTCCCTCCTGAACCTTCCTCGCTCCAGTCTCATATCACGGCCCCTGGTGGCCCTCCCCCTCCCTTACTTTGAACAGCCCCTCTGTACCCGTCTTGTTTATTCCTTTCATGTATTTAAAGGTTTCAATCATGTCACCCCTGTCTCTCCTCTCCTCCAGTGAGTACATGTTCAACTCCTTCAACCTCCTCTCGTATGATAAGTCCCCCAGCCCTTGATCATCTTTTGTCACCTGCGCTGCACCCCTCCAGTAACTTAATGTCCTCTTCAGATACGGACACCAGTACTGCATGCAGTACTCCAGGTGTGGTCTAACTAATGACCTATACAGTGGCAGAATCACCTCCTCCCTCCTCGAAGATATACCCTTGCAATACAACCCAGCATTTTGTTGGCCTTTGCAGCTGCCTTCCTACATTGTGCAGAGTTGTTCATTGACCCTGTAATGAGCACACCCAGATCCTTCTCCTCCTCTGTCTGGGCTAGCTGCACTCCCCCTAGCTGGTAACTCCTCCTTGGGTTCTTCATCCCAAAATGCAGCACCTTGCACTTTTTGGCATTAAAGCCCAGTTGCCAGGTGTCTGACCAGGTTTCAAGCTTTGCCAGATCATCCTGCAACCCCTGCCATCCGACTAGGTCATCCACCACCGCGCCTACCTTGGTATCATCGGCAAACAGACTGATCTTGCTCTTGATGTCCCATGATATGTCTGCAATGAATATGCCAAACAACACTGGTCCCAACACTGAGCCCTGTGGAACACCGCTCATCACTGCCCTTGGGTGTGAGAGCTCCCCACCCACCACCACCCTCTATTGCCTTCCCTGCAGCCAGTTTCCTACCCATCTCACCAGCTTTGCACCCGCCCTGTGCCTACTAACTTCCTTCCCAGCCTTATGTGGCACTAAGTCGAATGCCTTACTGAAGTCCAGATACAGGACATCCACTGCATGGCCCCTGTCCAGTTGCCTAGTTACCCAGTCATAGAACTCGACTAGGTTGGTTTGGCAGGATCTGCCACATATGAAGCCATGCTGTCTGCTGTACTGTAGTCCTTTGGCCTCTAGGAGGGCCACCAGCCTCTCCTTCAGGATAGTCTCCATTAGCTTACCCACGATGGATGTGAGGCTCACTGGTCTGTAGCTTCCCGGTTCATCCTTGGGGCCACTCTTGTGGAGGGGTATCACATGAGCCATCCTCCAGTCCTGAGGTACATACCCCGAATGTAGTGAGGCATTAAATAGGTCTGCCAAAGGTCCTGCAAGGACCTCTGCCAGCTCCTTCAGTACCCTGGGGTGGATGCCATCTGGGCCTGGCGCCTGTCCACCCTCAGTGCCTTCAAACCCTCTCGCACTCTGCTCTCCATGATTTCCCCATCTGTCACTACTTCCCTTCTGCCATTTCTCCCACCTTGTGTCACCACCTCTTCTCTTTAGTAAATACTGAGCAGAAGTACTCATTTAGTGCTTCCGCCTTATCGCACCCTGCTTCCACCCAACCCCCCTCCTTCCTAATTCTTATTATGTGGTCCTTACAGCTCCTTTTCTCCCTGATGTACTTAAAAAAGTCCTTTTCCCCCTTCTTAATGCCTTTTGCCAGCCTGAGTTCCGTAGATGCTTTGGCTCCCCTTACTGCCCTTGTCACCTCCTTCGATTCAGTCAAGTACTCCACCCTGTCCTCCCCCCTCCCTGTTTTCTTGTACTTCCTAAAGGCAGCTCTTTTCCTTCTTACCTTTTCCATGACCTCCTTGCTCAACCAGATCGGTTTCTTAGCCCTAGCCTTCTTGCTCTGGGCTTTGCAGCAGGTTTTGGTTGCCTCCACTATCCCCAGCTTTATGAGCTCCCACCTCTGGTTAGTGTCCATACTAGATTGAATTCTGGCCAGGTACCCTTTTACCACTTCCCCCATCCTCCCAAAGTCAGCCCTCCTAAAGTCCATCACTATTGTGCCAGATTCCACTCTTTCCTTGCCCATATCCAATGTGAGCCATACTGAGTGGTGGTCACTCCCTGACAGTGGTTCCTCCGCTGTAAGTTCCCTCACAAAGTCCCTAATTGCCAGCACAAGATCAAGGGTATTTCCTAACCTGGTTGGTTCACTGACCATTTACAGCAGGAAGCTGTCCTGGAAGGCATCCAGCAGTACCTGCTCCCTTCTGTTCCTGGTTGTTGGGGTGCTCCAGTCCACTCCTGCCATGTTGAAGTCCCCCACAATCACCACACTACCCTTCTTGCAGGTCCTCCTGATCTGTCCCGCTAGTTCCCTGTCTAACTCCTCCATCTGAGATGGTGGCCTGTACACCACTCCCATTCTAAGAATCCTATTCTTGGAATCCTGGATTTGCATCCAAAGTGACTCCGTACTACCCTCCTCCCCTTCCTCCCTTACACACTTCAGTCCTTCCTTCACATATAGTGCCACCCCCCACCTTTCCCAATCACCCTGTCCCTACGAAATAACCTGTACCCTGGTACAGACAGGTCCCAGTCATTGTATTGGGTGGCCCATGTTTCCGTGATGGCTGCAATGTCCACCTCTCCCTCTGCCATGAGAACCTGTAACTCTGCAGTTTTCCTCCCAAGGCTCCTAGCAATAAGGGTAACCACCTTCCACCCTTTTCCCCCCCTCCCATCCTGCCCTCCTTTCCTAGCATCACCAACAATACTTGCCATTTGTCCTTTGTCACTTTTATGGGGGGGTAAGCTCATATGGTTTCTCAACCTGTGCTCTCTGCATATCTCTTCCCCAACTGCCACCCCCCACTCCTAGTTTAAATTCCCAACTTCGTCTATGTACTCCTCCATCCTGTTTCAACACTTTCTTTCCCTCCTCACTCAAGTGTAGTCTGTCCTTGGCATAGAGACTACTGTCCTCCCAGGTCCCTCCCCACCTCCCCAACAGCCCATACCCTTTAGCACAACACCAGGTTCTTAGCCATCCGTTAAATTCCTCTATTCTCAGCTTTCTTGTTGTGCTTGCCTTTGGCATGGGAAGTATCTCTGAAAAAGTTACTGATCTTCCTGCCCCATCACATAATTGTGCTAGTTCCTCAAACGTCCTCTGGACTATATGTACTGTCTTGTCAGCCAGGTCGTTTGTCCCAAGATGTATAATTAAATGAGGCTTGTCCCTACCCCTTCTAGCATACTTCAGAACAGACTGTCCCACCCTTTCCGCTGTCATTCCTGGCATGGCCTCCACCCAAATGCGACTATGCCTCTCCCCCTTGCTACCCCACCTGACTCCCCCAGCACTAAGATTCCACCCCTCTTACTCCCTGATTGCTTCCATTCATCTCCCTCTCTCATTTCCAGCTCCTTTTCTTCCTCCTGCACATTATTTCCCCCTTTTACCCCTGTTGCAATTCTCCCAGCAGAACATCCCCCCGCTCCAGTTTGGTCCAGGCATTTATCAATTACTCCTCTAATTTCATCATTTCCCTCCTCCTCCACCTTCTTCCTCTCTAGCAGTGCACAACTATTTTCTGAAGACCCTTCACAAATGCCCGGTTCCTCTCTCTTCATAGTAACCTGTTCTCTCCTTTCCACTCCATGTCTTTTACCACTTCTTCTCCTCCCCTCACAAGTCCCTATCTCCTCCTTCCATTTGTCTTTTGTCTCCTGACCTGGTTTCCCCGGCAATTGTTCTTCCTGGCCTGGGCCCCTTTGTCTCTGCTTCGCTTCTTCTGACCCTCTCCTCACCACTGTTGGCTTAAATCGCCCTCCCTCATCTCCCCTTCTTCCTCCCTCCAGTATTGGGCTAAACCCACCCCCAATCTGCCTTGCCTGTCTTAGTTCCTCCTGCAGACCCTCAATCTCCTTTCTAAGTTTTTCTATGTGGTTGCACACTAAACATCCTCCCACACTCCAGGCAATTTTTAGAAGATTGGTGCACACGAGTTGTTGCAGCCTACCACCCTACCCATTGCTGTCGTTTGCCCACCAGCAGCCCCCCCACCCTTCCAGATGCAGGATACCAAACACCCCCAAGTCTCCCTCTCCTCCTCTATCAGTGCAAAACATTCTTTCTTTATTTCCTTTCTCCTTTGTTGCATACGTTTAGATATATTGAGCAACTGCTTTTTATATTCCTATCCTTCCTATCCACACTCAAAAACAGACTTTAAGTAGCCATTGCACAACCTTCTTCAAACTCCTACTCCTCCTTTCCCCAATGCAATATCAATGCGAAGAAGTAATAATGAAAGCTCCTAGATTTGCATTTACTTCCCTTCCACTGAGAGAGCAGTCACCTCTTCACTTGCTGCTGTCCTTTCCTGGTTGTCTGCTTTTGCTATGACAGGTGCATATTCTTTTGCCTGTTTGAGGAAGTGATGTCAGAACCCCTGGTTTAAAGGAAATAATGGACCAAGGGGTGGAACCAGCCCAAGTCTTCCAGAAACAATCAGGTAGCTGAGGTCTCTGGTCAGACCATTAGCATCCTTCCCCCACTCTGCACTCAAACTTTGCAGCTAGTGAAGCCAGCAACAATGAATTACAATTCTACTCAAAGCCCCCCCAAAATAGGTTTGCTACCCAAAGAAACAGGACTCCAATTCAAACAGCTTCACCAACACATCAAAATAGGCTTGGAATTAGAAGATATATGTCTCCAATTCAAAGAAACAGCCCCAGTTAAATCACACCAAATTATATTTTAAAACAGAAGAAATAGGCCTCTACAAATGCAGCCTGCCACACAGTGAATCAAACAAATGAGCCCACTTATAGCTACCAAAACAGGTTTCAAAATTCCAACAGCCCCAAACAATACCCTGCTAGCCCCTTAGTAGTAAGAAAGAAAAGAAATAACCTTCTACCAAGTAGAATCCACAAGAAACAATGTAAAACAACAATAAGCTACTGTACTGTAGATCTGATCCTGTCCCCTTATAGTTACTTCTGAGAAGCCAAAGCACTGAGTTCCAAACTCTGTGATTTCCCTTGTGCTGCTTTCAAAATCAAACAGTTCCAAACTCTGAGATTTCCCTTGTGCTGCTTTCAAAATCAGAATTCCAAACTCTGTGACTTCCCTTGAGCTGCTTTCAAAATCAGAATTCCAAACTCTGTGACTTCCCTTGTGCTGCTTTCAGAATCAAACAGTTCCAAACTCTGTGATTTCCCTTGTGCTGCTTTCAAAATCAAACAGTTCCAAACTCTGTGACTTCCCTTGTGCTGCTTTCAGAATCAGACAGTTCCAAACTCTGTGACTTCCCTTGTGCTGCTTTCAGAAACAAACATTCGGCATTGACAAATGCTTAATAATACTGCAGTTCCGATTACAAATAATTCAGTTATTTAAATCTCAATGTGCTGCCGTCTGAGGTATGTGGATTTATTTCAAAAGATAAATATTTTCTTTTGAAGTTAAACATTTTTATTGGTTATCCCAAAATACAACCATAAATACAACCACCGGAGCACACACATAGACTTCAGTACATATTATACATCAGATACAGTTGATACAAGTGTAATGTATTACCTGAAATTAACATGATAAGCATGTTCACTGTGTATACAATTACCTTAACGTTTTCCCGTTACATACCAATGTATAATGTAAGATTACGCCAAGGACTGGTGCTTTTTGTTAAATCTTTATTATTTTACTTGCTTTTAACCTCCCAGAATGAACATCTATGTTCAGCTTGAGCACAAAATGAGTTCTATCAATAGATACATAGCCTATTTAAGTAATCATAGCCCACATCTTCTAGCCTTGATTGACTCGCATACTCATTAGAATTATCCTGGGTAGAATCATCAGGTAACAGGGTAAGGTTACATCATATTATTTGGTTCTTCTTATACATTAAGATATTAAGAGGAGAGTTGTGCAATGTGCAACAGAGTTGCACATGTGCCCTGGAGTCATATTCAACAAATGTGATGGCGCAGCTCAAAACACTGCGCAGCAGTGCAAGAGTAATGTATGCGGCGCAAGTACAAGGGGGCATAACCATGAATAAGCAGCGCAATGGCATATTCAGCGGAACTGCACAGCGCAAGTCAGGAGCAACTGACAGAATGCGCCGCACAGAACTGAGCCTATAAAAATCAGGCTCAAACACACACACAGCAGATGTACAAGGTACAGATCCTAGTACAACATGGATGCTGTGCCATTCATCACGGAGGCAGTGATGAGGCAGTGATGAGGGATGTAAGGAGGAAAGAGGAGGAGCAGCAACATGGCAGAGGAAGGGCCCGTCGGCAGTATGCCACACACAGATGGTACCGTGCCCACCTCACCTTTGAGGAATTCGGATACGCAGAGATCGTGGGACGGTACTGGCTGAACAGGGCAATTCTGAGGCTGTGCCATGAGTTGCAGGCACCCACCAGAAGAAGCCACACAATCACAGTGGTGACCAAAGTGATAGCAGCAATGTGCCTGCTCACTACAGGCACCTTCCAGAAACCAACAGGGGCAACCACAGGCATCACCCAGTTGGCCACGTCCCGCCTACTCACACAGTTCCTCAATGCTCTGCTGCCACACACTTTGGAGTTCCATCAATTCCCAAGCACACAGGCAGAGTGTACAGAAAGCATGCAGGGCATGACTGGGGTGACAGACTGCATCCACGTGGCCATACGCGGACCACCTGGCCCAGAGGGCGCTGCCTACTTCAACTAGAAGGGCTACCTATCAGTCAGCTGCCAGGTGGTGTGCTGTGCCATGGAGTGCATCACCAATATCTGTGCCACATGCCATACCCCCTACCACGCAATGACAGCTGTTGTGCGCATGCACTTGTAGGCACGCCACTGTGTGGGGTCATGCTGTGTGTCTGTGGGGTCACGGCCCTGACCCCTGACTCCTGCCTGACAGTTCTGCACTTTGTATGTGCATAGATGTGCGATTGACGGCGGCTGTGCATCCTAATTGCACAGAACCATGCTGCACAGCCATGATACAGGAGCCCTATTGCGCATCTGGCACTGCTGGGCTACACGCGCTGGCAGAGCAGGGACATGTGGTCAGACAGTGCATCAGTCGGCAGCTATAGCAGTCCTGGGGCAGTGTGTTCGTAGGGCGGTCAACCGGTTGGATGTGGAGCTGGCCAATCTTGTGGCCCTTGTCCTGTCCATGGAGGACCACCTCATCGGTGTGAAAGAGCTCCAGGAGTCATGCACGGCAGTGTTGCAGGGAGTAACGACTGGGCTGGAGTGGCAGACAGGGGTGCCACGCACTGCAGAGCAGTGCAGGCACTGGTAGAGTGACCTCCACAGGCGGGATCCTGGACGGCTCAGGCGGCTACAGGAGTGGGTGCGCAGATAATTGGTGCCATAGCCAGGTAGGTGTCACATTGCTCTGTGTATGCGTCTGCTCTCCGCGTTGTGCTGTGTGCCGCATGTGCGGCTGCGGGAGGGGCCCATGCTGGTGGCTGGTGCATGTCCTCTGTTGCTGCACTGCATGCCTGTGCAGTGCACATTGACGGTGGGACATGCCCCGGACACAAGCCTGTGTGCATGCCCATGTCTTGCTAGCACTGTGCACTGTGTCAGTGGTGGGTGGCTGCATGCTTGGCGTTTCACTCATGTCCATTGTCTCTCTCTCTCTGTTCCTTCCACAGGTCCAGAGGACTGCAGGCGGGCCAGGATGGCCGCAGACCAGGCAGGTGCCACGGTGCTGGTGGCGGCACGGCTGCACCTGTGCAGTCAGGTGAGTATGTGCGGCATAGTGTGTGGGGGCATTGTTGGCTGTGGGGTAGCTGTGTGTTGTTGCATGGGGCAGTGTGGCCTTGCATGCCCACTTCAATGGGTGGTACCCGGCACCACCATGTTCGCTGTGCTGCACTTGGGGCAGGGTTGCACATGGCCTGTGTGTGTGGTGGTGGGCCACTGCCGTATCAGGTAAGACGGGAGCGTGTGCACATCCCATGGTATGCATCTGCTGCACAGGACATGCTGTACTGACTGGGAGGCCCTAGCACCAGGTCTGTGTGGTCCACTGCTCGGGTGTTGGGGTGGGTCTGTTGCAGGCATCCACGCAGTCGGTCCATGGGGAGTGGCAATGTTGGCTGCTGCTGTGCACTTGCTGGTCCGGTTCTGTCCACCTGTGGGCACAGCAGCTGTCCTGTGCACACCTGTGGGTTAAACAGGCCTACTTGTGCTCTGTCACTCATTGCCTGTCTTGTTTCCCCTTCTGTAGGCCAGGCCAGGGTATGAAGATGGTGCCATCGGCAGAACATGGGCATGGGGATCCATGTGCTACGTGGTGTGGTGCTGCTGCTGCTATTCACAAGGCTTGACAATCTCCTCCGCATAAGCCGCAGGCAGCTGTGCGCCACCTGGGTGCTAATCAGAGAGGTGCACCAGCTATAGGAGGTGCAGGGGTGGGCATGCCACTGAGGCTGTCCCTGCACATCACTGTGCCCTGGACTGTTACCCCCTCCTGCTTTGCTTTCCCCTGCCAGTTCGTCACCTTGCTCCAGACCCCATCTCCTTGTTGCCATTCATCCCCTCCCTTCCTTTTCACATCCAGTTCTGTTGTTGTTTTGCCCTGTTGATTTTGTACAGTAAAGTGTTTTGATAATACACCTCTGTGTCTGCATCTCCTTTGCTAGTGCAGTGCTGCACTATGCCTCCACTGTTTTGTGCTGCTCTTGGGTGTGCCCACTGTGTTCCACAGCTGTGCCCTTTCTGGTGTGCTCCCATGTGCAGTGGCTGCTGTGTGCCACTTACCACTGTGGGTCGGGCCCTTGGGCTGTGGGTGTGCCTCTGGCCTGTCTGTGGTCCAGTGCGGCATGTCCCTGTTTGGCGGTTCTGGCCTGCCCTTCACCTGCTCCATTGCCCTTGCTGATGCAGGTGTGCGGTGCAGTGCTGGGCCATGTGTGGCTGCTTGGTGGCGTGGCTTGTGCGTCCTGTTTCCCTGTGCCTGTATGGCTCTTGTGCCCCTGCACACTGTACAGGTCTTGTTCACACACGGCATGCCTGTTGCATTGTCCCATGCTGTGTGGCCTGTCAGGGTTGTGGTGGTGCTGTGCCATGGGCAGCTGTCTGCTCTGTCCTCTGGGTGGGCAGCTGAGTGTGTTTGTTGGCCTTTGTGCTTCTGTTGTGCGGACTATGGTCCATGTGGCCCATTGGCTGTGTGCTTGTGCTGTGCACTGTGGTCCTGCTCTCTGTGTGGCCTGGGACTGCGGGGCTGGCCTGGTGATCTGCTATTGTGCTGCCCTGCCTGTGTGCCCCTTTGCCTGTTGTGCTTGCTCAGCATGCCTATTGCTGCCTCTTGTCATGCTCCTGCGCAGTCCTGGTTTCTCCAGCACTGGTTGCACAGTGGCGCATCTGTACTATCTTCAGTGTCACTTGCGCCTGCGCATGTCTATGGCGTATGATCTGAATATGGCATGTGTTTTCCATGTCGTACCTGCATTGCGCTGTGCATTCCATTGCACTTCCTCTGGGTGCACTTTTGAATATCGGACCCTTAGTATATAAAGAATAATGCATAGTAGGTGTGGGATATGCAATTTTTTTTTTACACACCCAAGGTGTGTGATAATATATAAACCTCGAGTGAAGCTAGAGAGGTTTATATATTGTCACACACCGAGGGTGTGTAAAAAATTTGCAGATCAAGGACCTTCATATGTGTTATTTTCTATAATAACTGGTGCTGGTGAGTGTTTTTTATAGGCTTGCATGGCACAAACAAGCCAGTGCGAGACTAGTAAAGTCAGATCAACTGCGTGTTGATATACTTTGCCTGATCGACTGGGGTTGATATGACATTTTACAGATCTCAAAACAGGTTGATATCAGGGGTCACCAGTTATTGTATATATATATATATATATATTTTTTTTTTATACTGTATACATGTACACACATCCACTGTATGTTACCTTTTGTATTCCGATCTTAACATAAACTTTATAACTATGTACATTAAATGCAAGTTGTCTATATATTGTGTGAAAACTTGTACAACTAGATTCTAATTTACCTTATGATATGCTTATCTGAAACAACAAGAAGCACCATGCCCAGGGCCCTCTTACCGAGGGGAGAGGGGTGAGGGAGATCTATTATGCTCTGTGGGAGAATCTGTGTTAAACTAACTTATCCCTCTAACCTATGGCTTTTTTGGGGTGTGTTACCTCTGTGCTTGTCCTTAATGGTATAGTTGTTGCGGATATTTGTACATACCGAAGGAAGGGCACCCATGTGTTATCAAATTTTAATAGTATGTTGGTTTATATGAGAGAGTCTATCATATTTTGCCAGCACTGTGATGTTGTCAGTTATACAATGGCAAGTAAATTTCTTCTATTCTGATTGGTTAGTGAGTGCCTGGAACAGTGATGTTACAGTATTTCACTATAACATCACTGTATGAAGTGAAGGCACACACATGATCATTTCACTTGAGAAGGGCATGTTAGAATCCCTCCCCAAATGCCTGTCAGCTCCCAATGTTTTTTTGCGCTCGTTGATCTTCTAGTCAGACACAGCAGCCATGCCACGTCCTCTCTGCCCCGACATTTGTAACAAGAAACCACAACACCCCAAAAAAATAATGAAAAAAAAAATTAAAATGAAGCTGTGACTCCCCTGGGCTTCGCCTTGCTTGACAGCGTGATTGTGGTTCAGTAGTGCCATTCTCGCTTCACAAACCACTCGGCTCCCAGATTACTGCATGGGAGGCAGGAGCCAAGCAGTTTGTGGAGTGAGCATGGCACTACTAAAATCACAACAAATGTGAAGCAGGTCCTCCCTCGGTTCCCTTTTAAATGTCTGTTGTTATTAGTACATCAATAATTTACGTCAAGCGAGAGTTTTCCGACCGGGGAATCAGAACATACGTGAATCAATGAAAAACGGAGACTCTCAACCCAAAAATGTTGTCAAAAGATTTCTTTTACTGAGTAAATCTCATTCCATATATTCCATGTAAAAGGTTCTTTGTTACAATGTCCATCAAGATACAAATGCACTTGTATTAATAATTCAATAGATTTCGTTGAACGTTTTCGGAACTATCGTGTTCCTTCCTCAGACCACAGAACAAGTGTTGTATGTAAAACAAAAAAAGTAACTATTATGAATAATGAATGATAAAGTATAATGCAAGAAAAACTCATAAATAGATTTTATATTGTAGATAACAGAACAGTGGGAACACACCTGTTAAATATCTTGTATTCATTCATAAAATTATATTCATATTGTAATTGCAGACTGGCCAGGGGCTAAATTAACAAAAGAGAAAATCACATTTTTAATCTCCCATTCTCATTCAATTAATGTGGAGACACTAATTTCAACTTCTCAAAATCAACTATTTTAAAAAATACTTTGGAAGTAAAATATGCGATTTCTGCTTAGTCCAGATAAAGTTGGTTTCACAACTCATGATTATTTATGAAGAGTTTAAAGAAATACAAAAACCGTCTTGAAACGGATTCACTGCTAAAATCACAGTCACACTGCCAAGCGAGGGGAGTAATGGCGTCATTTTATTTTCTAATAGCTCAGAGCAGATATGGTTTTTTAACTGTAATAAGTGCCGCTCCGAGCGACTTGACTTAATTTTCCAGCACGTGCACATCCTGTGGTCACCGACCTGCCTCAATGAATTGACCTGTTTCTGTTGTCCCTCATTCTCTGCTCCCATCCTGTTCTCCCGGTACAAAGTAAAAATAACTGCAAACTGTACCAGGAGAACCCACAGTATGTACAGCACCAAAGAGAATCCTTCACACCGAAAAGCCCTGACACCGACCGGCTTTATATCGGTAGCTGCCTGTAATCCTGCATGCTATTCATCATCACTATGATACACAACTTCAGCACCCTCACTATTAACATTCTCCCAGTACAAATAAAAAAAAATGAAGCAGACTGTACTGGGAGATCAACATGTTACATACCTAAGTAGAGCTGGTGGTGGTGCATGGGTCAACAAGAGAGCAAACAATGAGTGCCATCTAGGAAACGGCAGTGGGGCAGAGAAAAATCACAGATTCAGGTGTAACCACCTAGTTCCCTGGGGTTACTAGAATCCTATCAGTATTACTGTTAGGAAGGCAGCTGGTAGAGAGCTCAGTAGGGGCTCCTTACATAATGACATCATTGTTTACTCAGGTAGCCTGAGAAAAGAATGATTAGGTTATTTAGAACTCTCGCAGCAGCATAAGCCACACTCTGCAGATAGCTGGTCTGGGAAGCTTAGAATGCTCGGTCTGTAGTGGTGAGTTGTGGAGTAAGGAGGTGAGAGTGGCAGAAGGACTGCCAGAGAGCTCTAAAGAGAGGGCCCAGGATTTCTCACCCTAATGGACTGTCATTTCCAGCTTCCGGTGAAGTGGTGGAGACAAGGGTTACAGCAGGATTTCCTGATTTCTACTCCCTGTGAAGTAGAAGGAGCTGCTTGTTTTCAATGGACTCAGGGGGCAATCCCCTGAATGTTCTGTGGTGTTTTCAGCTGCCTTGGATAGGACCTGAAAGAAACTGCTTTGATCGGCTACCCAGGAGAGTGCCTTTCTGTGTTTTATCGTTGTTCCAGGCCCTTTGGATGGGATGACTTCTGTGAGTACTGTTCTGGGAGACCAAATCTCCACATTTCTTAGGAGATTTGATAGTCTGGTGTATGTGTGTGCCCACAGATAAAACTTGATTGCACCTGTCAGTGCCCATAGTTTTCACCCAAGTGAGTCAAGTACTGTTAAACTGTGTACCCAATTGAGTGCAGTTTATTTCTGGTCACCCCAGTGAGTGACAAAGTTAAAGAATGGGACCTCTAGCATTTCAGTGGGGAATGAGGGTTTCAATGGTGTAACCCTGAAGAATGGCAGAGACTGTTGGTTGGGGCCAAGGGTGGGAGGAACGCCATCTAAGTGCTTACAAGGCAGGGCTTCCTGGTTCATAAAGGGTGCCAGTATTTTTACCTGAGCAAGTGGCCAAACTGCAGGTTGAGGTGTGTGACTGAGTTTCACTAAAATGCACCTAATGTGCGAAGAAGAGTTTGGTGTGTGCGACTTTGTTTCACTGATTAACACTCCTGGGAAAGAAATGTTCATGTGCGTGGCCAGGTGTACACTAATGCACCTTTTGGGAAATTGGAAGGAAAATGTTCAACTGCGTGGACAGGTGTCCACTAATGCACTTTTGGGGAATTTGGGAAGAAAATGTTCTGTTGTTGCTCATGAACTGTACTGCACGTAAGGAGAGTTTGTGAATTGTACCTGTCCAACCTGGACTGATCCTTGAGGGTCCACTTCTGCCTTTTTTTTTTTTATCATTTAACATTTTTACTCCTTCCTTCATTGCGGAGCGGGCCCCAATGACCGCTGGCACCTGAGCCCCCGAACCAGGTCTGGCATACACTATGGCGCCTGACACACACAGGTCCCGATGAAATTAACGGGACCCCCCGAGGGCCCGTGACCGGGAACCAGGTGGCCACGCCTCTCATGTCTGGGGGCTCGGGGCACGGCCATGAGCTGCTGCGGTCGCCCCACAATTTTCCACTGTTACTTTGCCCCTAGGGAGCCGGACATGCATGATGTCTGCTGCATCTTGCATGCAGACGTCCGCCGACTCTCCCTCAGAGTGCATGCCACTGACAGTGTGCTAAGCCTCGTTAGGTGCCACTGCTGTGCGCCATACGCCCGTGACTATCCCAGAGGAAAGAAAGTGGTCTTGGGATGCTCAATCCTTCCTCTCCCCTGACAGCCCTCGGCTCCCCGAGTCTGTTTGCAAACCCGGGTCACTGGCGTGGTGCCAGGTGTGGCGTCCAGTGCCTCAATCCTCAGCACCACCGGGCTGGCCAGGATCCACTTCTGCTTTTACTTTCCATCTGTCTAATAAAGCCATACTGCACAATCCCAGTCACTGTATGGACATTCTGATTACTGCTTTTGGTTCTGTGGATTTACTGGGGTCCCCTCAGCAGGTTAGATCTGGCATATGCCTAGCAGCCTCCACCCACGACCTGGGTTGTGTTATTTACACAAGGTTCATGTTTGTTTCTGTAGCCCCACCCCTCTCTTCCTCTAGAAAATGAGCCAGGTATACATCCTAACACCAAGGGTGGTACCTACCTTTTTTGTAAAGTTAATTGGTATGCCAGGATATGGGCACCAGTGTTTCCAGATATTTAATGGGGGGTGTGCACACTAGTTAAAAAGTGGCCTGGGTGGTTACACAGGACATCCCCATCTAGTTGACAAACTGACAACAAGAACTTTTCTGTATGTAGATGTACTTCCACACTGAAAAATCAAATAAAAAGTTATATTTTTACATATTTTTCTTCTGTACAAACGAGCCCTTGTATAATAGCACTAAGGCACTCCAGGGATGTGTGTTATTTAAGTGATAACATCCAGCGAGATGGAGTATACGAAGCAGTAACCAGCTTCTGTGGATGATTAAATAATCTTCACAGAAGCTGGTTATTGCGAGTATATGCTACCTCACTGGATGTTAGAACTATTATATGAGTTGGAGTTTCCCGCATAGGTTTTGAAGTGCCTGGAAGTTACTTACTTTGTTGTGTCCTCGTTTGCATGCACTCACCGAGAACACAGTACGCAGTGATCGTTGTTTGAAGTGTTCGTGGCACTCGCACTAGTGAGGTGAGGTCAGCTACCTTTTTTATGTCTGGAGTGCCTGAAATTCAGGGGTCTTTTGCAGTGACTTCCTTTATGTGTTTTTTTCCGTGTGTAGTCCGGTAATGCGGCTGGGAGGACCATGTGGCAGGAGCTTGTGGTTTGTTTTTTGGCTGGAGCAGCGCGGACAGGAATTGATAGTAAAAACAAAGTCTAGGATGTGGTACGGCTGCAGTAGAATTGCTGACCAGGTTAATTTTAAACGTTTACTTGATATTTTGTTTATTTTTTATGGGTGTCTTCAGTGTCTATCTGGAAAAAAGTGTCAATACTGGTGCAGCAAGTAAAGGTTTCATTAATCTACTGTGGGCGTGGTTGTAGGTTGATTAGTCGACTGTAGGTGGGGCTATGGGTTGATTAAACAACTGTGGGTGGGGTTTGAATAAATAACCAACTCTGGGGATTCTCCAGTGCCGTTTGTGGGATATTAACTGGTGGCAATTCTGTGTTCTGATTGGCTGAGAGGAGATGCCTCTCGTATGATGTGTAATAACGTCACTTCTTGGGGGTTGCACTGCACTCGGTCTGCAGCCTCATCTTCAGCCACCTGAGGCATGACGTTATTACAAATGTAACCCGCCTACAAATGGGGGTTCCTGAAAAATCTTCCATGAGCTTGCCTAAATGCTCACTGCCAGGTTGGTGTCTGGTGTTCTAGCCGTATAACGGTTACATTGGCGAGTGCCTGCAAAGTCTCTGGTTACTGTCTCTTTGAGAGCTGCCTGGTTGCAGTTTATCTGAACTGGGAAGGGGGGCTGAGTGTTTTCTTGTGCAAGTCCCACTCAGGCTGCTGGATATCGCTCTGTTTCTGCTATCGCTAATTGTGCGGAGAGAGCTCTGTTAGAAGGTGTGCATGCTTACTGATTATCCTTAGGATAATAGTAATATTGTAGTCTGTTCTAACCTGCTTTCTTTGCAGCAAGGACTTTCTGCCCATCTCCACCATCTTGGTCCCGAACTGCCAAATTGGACCAATCAGTACCTTGGGACTCTAAAATGGAGTCTGCTTACCGGGGCTGTGTGGAGTGAAAACTGTGGGAATTGTAGCTCTGGGGTGTTGGCGCCTTTTTGCACCTACAGGGGGAGCTTTGTTGTGACTGACAGCTGAACTTGACCAACCAGACCTCCTGGATCTTGTAAACCCCCCCGAGCTGTCTGCTGTCTAGGCAGATCTTAGTTGGAAGCTGAAGAAGCAACAGCTCGCACAAGTTGAGCGGCCACTGGAGAGTCTGCGTGGGAGAACTGTGGAGAGGCCTAATTTTAGCCTGTTAATATGCCTGCTGCCCTGAGAGGAAATGGAGCAGTATTTTCAGACAAAATCTGAGTTGTGAGCCACTATCTTGTACCAGGCTCTGTACCTGAGGAAGACTGAAGATTTTGCTGAATGCGATTGGCCTGTCAGGTGTGCCAGCCCAATTTGGAGAGGGATTATGTATTACTGTAGGATTTCTTACATATAAATGTGCTGTGTATTTGTGGTGGGTCATGATTTGGTTCCCCACTGTGTGAACTGTATTCTGCCTGCTGGAAGCTGTATCCAGCCCACTCGGAGAGGGATTACCTGGTACTGTAGAATTTCTTACATATAAATGTGCTGTGTATTGATGATTGGTCGTGATTTGGTTCCCCACTTTGTGAACTGTAATCTGCCTGCTGGAAGCTGCCTGTATCCAGCCCAATCGGACTGAATCCACTGTTATCTCCATGCGGCCGGGCCTTGCCATGGGGACCCTGCCAGATTACCCCACTGCAAAGAGACAACATTGATGAGAGACCTGCCAGGGGATCAGCCCCCTACTCCACGTCTGAAAAGGAATGACGCCTCGGCGAACCGTGTGGGCCCTGCTTCTCCTGGCACTCCAGATTCACCACCTGTTGTCTCTATTTTCATTCAGCTTGTGTCCAGTCTTGGGTATTGTAATTACCAGGGTATCTCCCTGCCACCACAAATTAATCTAAGTGTGTCATCTGATTGTGTTGTTGTTTCTTTTTTCTTCACAAACTGAGCCATCTGGCTCCAGATTACAAATTGTGTGTATTGTGCATGTTGTTTTTTTCCCATCACAGGGCCCCAACCAGGTGTGACGCCGGCCTACCCCGGGCAATGGTCCTGGCTAGCCCATCTTTTCTCCACCTGGGTACCCAGAGGTTGTGTCTGTTTACGGACTCTGAAGTGCATGCATAACTGTTTATTTGATAGAGCATTTAAGCAACTCATCCTGATTATGCCCCTCCCTTGTTCAAGCTCCCTGAATAAATCAGATCAAATTTTTTTCTGCATTTAACCTGACTGTGGTACCAGTTTGTACCAAGAGTACTGTACTGTGGCTAGTTGCTGTGTCTAACCTTGTTTTACAGGGGGTCCCCAGAGTCAAGCCAAAGAAACCAGCCCTGGTGGTAAGTGCAAACTGTGGGGGTACTCGTAAAGTGTATCAGGGGTATTGTGAAAGTGACTATTGGGTGTTGTTCCAGCCACTAGCAGGGAAATGGGGGGGGTTACAGTGTCCCAGAGGGCTGTGCCCTGGTTAGCTTGACCACTACCAACCCTGACCTCCGGGTGGAGGCACTTGTTTCACAACTCAAGCCCCTTAACCTGCTATTAGCCAAGCAGACAGTGGTAGTAGCCCTTGGGATAGCGCCACCTAGGGGTTACATCTTGGAGGCACCACTGGGATTAGCGCCCCCTAGTGGACAGAATCACAAAGTGTTGTCAAACCTAAATGGCTACCCCAACAGAAGTGGCTGTACACCAGTTGGTGGGGTGGTGTATAGGGCAGGAGATTGACCCCCACTATGCCCTGCTTATATTGGGTATTCCCCTGAGCATTGGTAAAAACACTGTAGAAGGGGTACTTTCCAAAGTTGAAAGTTTAACAAACGCTGTGGTGGTGGGGCGACAGGCTGACTTGACTGCCCAAACTTTTGTGGCCTTAATAGAGTGCAGTGATCCAGTGGACAAATCCAAAGTGCCACAGACTATTGCCTCAGAAGGGGCCCCAGCCATCTGGAGAGTGATAACAAAAGACAGTGAAGACCCTGGGGAGGATGAGCTCCCACCATTGTCTGAGACTTTTGAGGAGAAAGTTGCTAAGTTGTTGCTGGAGGAAGGGGAATACCCTAGAGGACTTTAGGAAACTGTTCCTGCCACCTGGGTGTTCCTTCCCCAACACCCCCTCCTCCTCCAGCACCTGTTACTGCCCTGCCTTCTGTGCCCATGCCCATGATGGCCCCTATATCTGTACCTGTCATTAGTCACAACTCCTACTGGAGGCTGAGAATCTTCTCAGGCACCCTCCCCACTCCCCAGGGGGAGGATGACTGGGAGACCTGGATTGACTATGTTGCCCCCTTGGTACCCAAGTGGCAGTGTGAGGAGGCTGAGAAGTGGAAAAGAAACATAGAAAGTTTGAGGTGTCCCGCCCTCGAAGCCATTAAATTTTTTTAGGTCCACAAACCCTGATACATCTGCTCCAAACTACCTATCTGGCTCGAAGGTAATTTTGAGAGCACTGGGGGTAGGAAGAAGTAGGCTGTTGGTTAACTAGGATCTTCAGCTTATCCATTAGGTAGAGAAATGGACAGACTGGGTGGGCCAAGCTGTCCTTATGTGCTGTCAAATTCTATGTTTCTATTGAGTCGGGGGAGAATTTGATGTGGAAATTCCAAGGTACCAAACAATGGAAAGGGGAAAAGTTTGTCTGCGCATGTTACTCATCTAGAAAGAGCTTTGCAGAAAGCTTACCGGAAAGGTGGGGTAGCCACCAGTGACTTGAACCATGTGAGATTGGAGCACATACTGCAACATGCAAAGCCTCTAAATTGCAGATCCTCCAGTTAAGGCTCCAGGATAGGAGAGGTAACCCACCTACTGTGACTTAATAAAAGAACTCCAGGAGATTGAAGGTGAAGAGGGAGATGTAATTATGGGGTGAGTGCAGCCCAAGTGGTCATGGCACTGGAAGTCCCTTCTGAAATGGAGACCAATAAGAGTGTTCCACTGTGGGCTAAATGGTAGGGAAAGGAGTTGCTGAAGGAATTCAGAAAGGTACAACCGAATGTTCTCTCTGAGGTATCCCCTGTTAACAAAGACCCTGGCCTTGTCAGGACGTGACTGCCATGAGGTGGGGGTGCATCCTCAGGCATCCGCTACTGAGGGTGGTTTTTCGGCTGAGCTCAGGGAATTGACTGCCACAGTAAAGGAACTTGTCAGACATGGCACACTACCAGCAGGAGCCAGACCACAGTCTCCCGTCAGTGCTCCAGCATCCCCTGGAATGTTCTCTTTCAGGGTGCCCCGAGAGCCTGTCATTTGTCACAATTGCAGCAAGGATGGTCACATGAAGAGGGAATGCCGTTCTCGGAAGGACTTGGAGACAATGATGAACCAGCTTCAAGGGGAGCTTCAGAAACTGAATCAGTGGTCAATAGGTGCACAAAATGATTGCAGTGAAGGCTTCCGACATCCTAACTCAAACCTCTTTGTGGCTAAATCATTTATCCAGGCCTCTGCTGCTGTCCCTCCCGACTAGTACGAAATAGCGGGCCCTTCAATGGAGACTACTGTGGCTGTAAATGGTATTCCTACTCGGGCTGTGCCTGACAGTGGGTCACAAGTGACCACTGTATTTCAGGACTGGTATGACCAATATTTATCTGATATGCCATTACAATCCCTGGAAGGCCTACATGTGTGGGGGCTGAGTGACAAGTCTTATCTCTACTTAGGATGTGTCTGCCTTTGGTTTTCTTTTCCTGCAACTTTAACTGGTGTGGAGAAGCAAGTAGAGACACTGGCCCTAGTGTATCCACCCACTGGAGTGGGGTTCCCCTGTTAATTGGAACAAATGCACACATGTTCGGGAGGCTAGCACAGTTCTGTTACGAGAAATAAGGGCGACGGACTGGAAGGGCCCTAAGAATTCCGGCTCTGATCAAGAGGGCCTATCATTTGCAACAGAAACCCGAAGAAGTAGACCAGGATGAGCCGGTGGGGATCGTGTGGAAGAAGGATCCTGACTCAATGATACTGGCCCCTAACGCCCAGTGTACCATTCCAGGGGAGGTCCACAGTCTGCCTCCGGAAAGTGGTCAAGAACAAAATACTGATGTTGGATGCACCAGGTGATGGAAAACTGCCAGAAGGATTACTGGCCAAGCCCAGCATCTTGCTTGCTCATGCCCATGCCAATGCATGACAAGTGATGGTCCAGATTCACAATGTGTCAGATCGGGAGATCCAGGTGAACAGAGGGTGCACCCTAGCTATGGTACACTGCGCAGACACTGCTGTGTTGCCCAGCAGCAAGCACTCTGGCAAGACAGAGAGAGTGACTCCAGACTTGTTTGACTTTGGTGATTCCCCGTTGCCAGCTGAATGGAAGACTAAAATTAGCAAGAAACTTGCCCAGAGAGACCAAGTGTTTTCGTTGAAGGAATGGGGCATGTGATGTGTCCAGGGTGTGGAGCATCACACACGCCTGCACGATGAACGGCCATTTCAAGAGAGGTCTCGACGCCTAACCCCAGCAGACATAGATGATGTGAGAAGACACCTGCAGGAAATGCTTGCGGCTGGTGTGATACAAGAATCCAGGAGCCCATATGCTTCTCTCATTGTGGTTGTGCGTAAGAAAAATGGGTCTGTGAGAATGTGTGTTGATTATCGAATCCTGAACCGGCGGACCATCCCTGACCAATACGCCATGCCCTGTATACAAGATGCACTGGATAGTTTGAATGGGAGCAAATGGTTCTTGGTGTTGGATCTTCGCAGTGGATACTACCAGATTCCGATGGCCCCGGAGGACCGTAAGAAGACAGCCTTCATCTGTCCTTTGGGGTTCTACGAATTTCTGAGAATGCCACAGGGGATATCGGGTGCCCCGGCCACATTTCAATGACTGATGGAATGTGCGGTGGGAGATATGAATTTGCTGGAATGCCTGGTGTACTTGAACGATGTCACTGTGTTTGGGAGCTCCTTAGAGGAACATGAGAACCGCCTGTTTAAAGTATTAGACCGACTGGAAGATTTTGTCCTCAAGCTGTCCATCTGCAAGTTCCAGTTTTTCCAAACCTCTGTGAAGTATGTGGGGCACATAGTATCTACAGAGGGAATAGAGACTGATCCCAGTAAAGTTGAAGCCCTGACTACCTGGCCTAAGCCCCACAATCTGAAAGAACTACAACGTTTCTTGGGGTTCTGTGGTTACTACTGCAGATTCATAAAAGACTATTCAAAGGTGATTCACTCCCTCTTGAATCTTACTCAGGGTTGCCCTCCTACCAACCAGAAATACAAAAAAGGGGCCGTCAAAGAACCAGAGTATACTTTCGACCAGATGAACTTTTCAGGCCCCTCTGGATGCCTGACTGTGAAGCAGCCTTCAATGAAATCATATACTAACTCACCCACACCCCCATCCTTGCCTATGCTGATCCCACCAAACCCTATGTGCTGCATACCGACGCTAGTCTGCAGGGTCTAGGAGTGGTTCTATATCAGGACCATGAGGATGGTTTGAGATTAGTGGCTTTTGCCAGTAGAAGCCTGACCCCATCGGAACAAAATGACCCAATGCATAAGTTGGGAGTTCCTTGCGTTAAAATGGGCCATTGTTGGCCAGTTTGATGAATACCTTTATGGGGTAAAGATATTGGTGAGGGCTGACAATAACCCATTGACCTATGTGCAGACTTCAACTAAGTTAGATGCCACTGGGCTCCAGTGGTTTTCTGCATTATCAACCTATGATTATGCTGTTGAATATAGACCGGGGCGGAACCATATTGATGCTGATGCCCTATCACAGAGGCCCACTTCTAAGAGTGATTGGTTCAGGCTGTCTGAACCTGATGTCCGGTCATTGTGCCAAAAGTTTGATAGAGATGAACAGATGTCTGCGGACACAATGGACTGCTTAGTAGATTGCTTGGACCCTTCTGATACCTGCATACTGGCTGCCTATTGCCATCTCTTTGCTCTAGATATTAGTGCACTACCCGAATTTGACAATGACAGCATTCAGTGGGCTCAATACCAAGATCCTTTGATTCAGCCAGCACTTGATGCCCTGCACGAAGGGAAGGATGTCTCCAGATTGCGTTCCTCTGACCTGCAAACTGCTTTATTGTTTAAAGAAGGCCCCAGGTTGAAGCTGCTCAATCAGTTATTGTATAGAGAGACAGTAGATCATAGTGGCAAAGCAGACGAGCAACAATTGGTCCTGCCCATGGCCTTTAAAGATTTGGTACTGAGGTCCCGAGTCCACAATCATTTTGGCCACCTCGATATTGGCAGGACCCTTGATGTAGTATGATCTCGATTCTACTGGCCCAAGATGGGGGCCGATATTGAGCATGTAAGGACTTGTAGTCGCTGCCTGCAGAGAAAAGCCCTGCCTCACAGGGCTGCCCCCCTGATCAGCATTACTACCAGCACCCCAATGGAACTAGTCTGCATAGACTTCTTGTGTTTAGAGCCTGATCAGTGAAATATTGGCAATGTGTTAGTGGTTACAAATCACTTCACACACTATGCACAATCTTTCCCCACCAAAGATCAAAAGGCATCTACCGTGGCCAAGGTGCTAGTGGAAAATGTCTTCATCCACTATGGTGCCCCCCCAGCGGATTCATTCTGATCAAGGCACAGACTTTGAGAGTCGGATAATCAAAGAAATACTATGTGGGGGGTGTGGAAGTCAAGAACCATTCCCTATCACAGGCAGGGGGACCCTCTACCAGAATGCTTTAATCGCACCCTGCTAGACATGTTAGGTACCCTCCACCCAGAAGACAAGCATAAATGGAGCCAGCAGATTAGCACCTTGGTACACACATAAAATTGTATGAAAAATGATGCTACTGGGTCCTCTCCCTACCACCTCATGTTCGGGAGAGAGGCCCGGCTGTCTGTTGATGTCTGTTTTGGGGTTTCTCCAGATGGTGTCCGAGCCAAAAATTACCTGCAATATGTACAAAAACAGAAAGCTCAGTTGACCCATGTCTACCAACTGGCCCAGACAATAGCCGCCAAAAGAAATCTAGCCAACAAAGAGAGACATGAAAAGAAAAGTAAACGCTCAAGAGCTTCGACCTGGAGACCGTGTGTTGTTGCGAAATTTAGGACTGCATGGTAAACATAAAATTACTATCAATGGCACCATCTTCCCCATGTAGTAGTTGGACAGTTGGATGATTTACCAGTGTACAAAGTGCGCCTGTGAACAACTCCAAAGCCATCAAGACCATGCACCGTAACCACTCGTTACCTATCGGCCAAGTCATGATTGAGGCTGAACACCCCAAAATTGGGCTCCCTTGGCTGGTGACTCATGCTGCTGCAAGAAAACATCAGAGTCAACCTACCCTGGTGGTCACAGATTTAGGGCTTCCTAAGCAGCCGGCCCAGAATGATAGTGACTGTCAGTCCACCTTTGATGAAGATGAGTGTGACCATGCCTATTGCCCCTCTTATGAACTGTCAGCTGTTTTGAGGTAACCCCATGATTGTGGGGATGAAGCTGGGCCTTCTGGATGCCTAACCCCCCAGCTTTGTCCTTGGAGCCAATGCTCCCTGAAAGTGCAGTGCCAAGTATCACGTCTGAAGATGCTGAGTCTCTGTGTATTGTGGAACTGTATGATTTGCCTGAAGAAGGGGCTGATGGTACGAGTCTTTCTGGTGATATGCCAGAACTTGAAGAACCCTATGAGAGTGCTGACAAACCCCCTTCAGTGCCCAAGCCTATTCAAAATGAGCAGAGTGTTGTAGAAACAGAGCCTACAGAGCAAGGAGCTGACAGTGCCCCACTTCTGGAAATACTTGCCCAGGCAGAGGCACCCCTCTTAAGTGATGAAATTTCCAGGACCAGTGTTGAGAGTACAGAGACTGTGGTTGTTCCCCCAAGAAGGACTGCCCGAGTGTCAAGCCTGTGGTACTCCAGCATAATATTCAGTATAATACTTAGTAGAATATCCATTTATTTTTATTTTGTTTTATTTGTAGATTTATTTGGAGTTTTATTCTGTTGTAAAGTTGGTAATTTTAGGAAAGGGCTAGAAATTTTTTAAGGTGGGATAATATGGGACATTGTTGATAGAAGATGTGCTGGCCTTTTGCCCTCCCGGTCAGGCACTACTCTCCCGCCAAACTCCGGGACCTTCGGCCCTTTTATCCTCCTTTATTGCCTGTAGTGGTTTATAACAAATGCAGGGCCCTGGGTATTGTTAGTAGAAGAAAGAGGTGGGCTGGGGGCACTGGATCTCGGGGGGAGGGGGAGGGGAACGGGGTGGTCATATCAGGGTTGTGAGGTCCAGGAGATGCTCTGGGGCAAAATGGTCTCTAGATCATGGTCCGTCATGTCTGGTTGCCATACTCCAGGGCTCCAGTAATTCTGGGCAGTTAATTTGGTCAGCCCTGAAACCCCGTCCGACTCGAGTGGTGTTATGCAATGCCAGGTCTATTAGGAATAAGACAGCAATTATTGCTGATCTTGTCGGGACAGTAGACCTGGCTTGTAGACAACGCGGGCCCCATTGTGGAAGCGGTGGCCCCAGCCGGGTTTTCGGTGATACACCACTTGAGATCTGACCGCAGAGACGGTAGGATGGCTATTTGTTTTAGATCAGAACTGAGCCTCACTGGTGTACCAGTAGAAGAGATCAGATCATTTGAGGTTACCACAGTAGCAGGTGTGGGCTGCAAGATCATTCTCGTCTACCGTCCACCAGGGAGTGAGAAATTGTTCTTGCAGGAAGTGGCAGACTTCGTCGTTGATGCGGCACTGGAGTCGTCCAGGCTGATGGTCCTGGGCCCCTTCAATGCCTGGATCGATGACGAACTCCTGCAGTTTGGACAAGACTTCCTCCAACTTATGTCACCATTGGGGTTCACACAGGTAGTTGCCTCTGCTACTCATAAGCATGGTTACTCACTTGATCTGGTCTTCCTCCTGGGGATCGAGTCCTGCAATCTGGTGGTGGAACCAGTCATTTGGTCTGATCACTACACTGTGAGATTCAATCTCCAGACCCTCCCTTATAGGTCTCTCCCCGTGGAGATGGTTAGATACCACCCATTGAGAGGTGTTACCCCAGAGGGTCTTATGGCAGTGTTAGACCTATCGGGATTTTTGAGGGCCGGAGAGGATCCAGAGAATCTAGTTTTGGCCTATAATAAGGCTATCACTGAGGCTCTGGATGTTATCGCCCCACTCCGTGTTCACCCCCTCTCTCTCTGCCCTCAGTCCCCTTGGTTTGATGGGACCTTGAGGGAGTTGAGATGGGTGGGTAGAAGGCTAGAGCATCACTGGCGGAAGACAGCCCTTGATGCTGACTGCCTTAGATTGAGGAACCATTATCAAAGTTATCAATCAGTAATCTCATGTAAGAAGGCAGAGTTCCTGTCCAGTGAGATAGCTGATGCTCAAAACCGACTGGCTCAGCTCTTTCAAACCGTGGCCATGTTGTGCAACCCAGCCTGTCTACAGGTTCGTGGAGCGTTTTCACAAGATAAGTGTGGTGAGTTCACTCACTTTTTTTTGGCAGATAAGGTGGCCGACATCAGGGCCGAAATCTGTCCAACATCCTCTATGGGGGTTTGTGGTGGTCGGTGTATGGTCACTTTTCCTTGGTCCTCTTGGATATCTTTTGACCAACTGGAGGTAGGGGACATCAAGTGGATTGTCCAGAATTTACAGCTAAAGTGCTGTAGTTTGGATTTGGACCCAACACACCTAACATTAGGGTGTTTGTAGTTCATTTGTCCGGTCCTTGCAGAGATTGTCTAGCGCTCCTTAGAGTCAGGAGAATTCCCTAGCTCCTGAAAGAGGCGGTGGTGACACCGCTTCTTAAGAAAGCTTTACTAGACCCAGACATCTGTGCAAACTACAGACCGATCTCTAACTTTCTCTTTGTTGGGAAGGTGATTGAGAAAGCTGTTGTGCTGCAACTGGAGAACCATTTTACCATCCATGATGTCTTTGATCCTCTCCAGTCAGGATTCCGTAAGAGACATAGTACTGAGACCACTCTGGTTCGGGTGCTCAATGATCTCCTGATGGCGAGAGATCACAAACGCTGTTCCATCTTGGTGCTTTTGGATCTCTTTTCAGCGTTTGACACTGTAGACCATGGGGTTCTACTCGAGCTTCTGAGGTTCATCTGTGGACTGGCTGGTCCAGTTCTTGGATGGTTTCATTCTTTCCTAGCCGGCAGGTCTCGGAGGGTGGTTTCCGGGATTTTTTCCTCCAAACCATTCTCTCTGCCGTCCGGGGTTCCTCAGGGCTCGGTGCTGTCCCCCATGTTGTTTGCAGTGTATTTGCTGCCCCTCAGAGACATTGTAAGATGATATGGGCTGAGTTTCCACTGCTATGCAGATGACACACAGCTCCATCTGTCTTTTGCTCCTGACAAGGATAGCGCGGTCTCGATGTTTAATGACTGCCTGGCAGAAATCCATGACTGGATGAAGTCCAGTTGGCTGAAATTGAATTCTGGGAAGACTGCAGTGTTAGTTGTGGATCCGGGGCACCGGATAGAGTGGTCGGTGGTGGGGTTACCCTCTGGGCTTTGGCTCGATGGTGTACAGCTGTCCACCTCTGAATGGGTGTGTAATCTGGGGGTGGTATTTGACGAAAGGCTGACACTGCAGGCGCAGGTGTTGGCAGTTGTCAAGTCTTCTTTTTACCATCTTAGGAACATTGCCAGAATTAAGCATCTTGTTCCGTCTGATGATTTGCCCATGCTGATCCATGCTTTTGTGACCTTGCACCTGGACTACTGCAACTCCCTATATCTAGGGCTTCCGGGGGTAGATGTCCGCTGCTTGCAGCTAGTGCAGAACGCTGTGGCACGGTTACTGACTGGGGCCTCTCACTCCAGTCATATTACTCCCGTGCTGCGTGATCTACACTGGCTGCCTATACAGTGGCAGTCAACCTTCAAGGTCGATCTTCTGACCTATAAAGCCCTACACGGATTGGGACCGAGTTACCTGCAAGAACTCCTGATTCCTTACAGCCCGGGTCGACCCCTCCGCTCAACTGATGAGAGGTTGTTAGAGGTTCTCAGGGTATGGCTAAAGACATCTGGTGCCAGGGTCTTTATGTACATGGCGCCATCCCTATGAAACTCTCTACCTCGTCAGATTAGAGTGCGGGACCGTGGAGGGCTTCAAGAGCAGTCTGAACACTTTTTTATTTAAACAAACATTCAGTATTTGAACTTTCAAGTTATTTTGTGATTTTAATGAATGATTGTTGTTTGTATGTGAAGCGTTTGACACTGGAATTGCGCTATACAAATAAAAATATTATTATTATTAATTATGATTCTCACAGGAGGTCAGTGGATTTGCCTTTCAATGTGGTCCACAAGGGGATTTATGTCTCCCAGAGCTCACTGCCCAAACTGAGCCTAAGTACCAATTCTAGGTTGATTGTTCTGCCTTCTAGATATGGTGCCCCTGCCCCCTCTAGCCCCAAGTTAACAGATAGGGAAGGGTCCCCTGTGACATTGTTTAATGTTCTAGAAGTTATTACATGATTTTGTATAGTAATGTGTAAATTACCTGTGTAAAATATGCATGATGTGTTGTCGGAATGGATACAATATTGTGAAGTGTAGAGAATATGTACAGTAAAAGTATAAATTTATGCTGACTAATGCATCAGATGTTACTTGCATAATATGCTAATGGTATAAATATATAGTGTAATTTGCATTTGCAAATCTTGTGATGGTACTGACTTGACACGTACACCAAGTTTTCTCCAGGCAGGGAAGGGTGTAACCCCCTATAAATGGGGGTTCCTGAAAAGTCTTCTTTGAGCTTGCCTAAATGCTCACTGCCAGGCTGGTGTCTGGCATTCTAGCCATATAACGCTTAAATTGGACAGTGCCTGTAAAGCCTCTGGTTACTGTCTCTTTGAGAGCTGCCTGGTTGCAGTTTATTCGAACTGGGAAAGGGGGCCGAGTGTTGTCATACACGAGTCCCGCTTGTGTTGCTGGATATCGCTCCATTTCTGCCATTGCTAATTGTGCAGCAGGAGCTCTGTTACAATGTGTGCCTGCTGACTGATTATCCTTAGGGTAATAATAATAATATTGTAGTCTGTTCTAACCAGATTTCTTTGCAGCAAGGACTTCCTGCCCATCTCCACCATCTTGGTCCCGAACTGCCTAATTGGACCAATCAGTACCTTGGGACTCTAAAATGGAGTCTGCTTACCAGGGCTGTGTGGAGTGAAAACTGTGGGAATTGTAGTTCTGGGGTGTTGGCACCTTTTTGCACCTACGGGGGAGCTCTGTTGTGACAGACAGCTGAACCGACCAACCAAACCTCTTGGATCTTGGAAAAACCCCAGAGCCATCTGCTGTCGAGGCAGATCTTAGTTGGAAGCTGAAGAAGCAACAGCTTGCGTGAGTCGAGCAGCCATTGGAAGAGTTCATGCGGAAGAACTGTGGAGAGGCCTAATTTTGGACTGCTAATATGCCTGCTGCCCTGAGAGGGAACGGAGTGGTATTTTCAGACAAAATCCGAGTTGTGAGCCACTGACTTGTACCAGGCTCAGTACCTGAGGAAGACCGAAAATTTTGCTGAATGCGATCGGCCTGTCAGGTGTTCCAGCCCAATCGGAGAGGGATTACGTGGTACTGTAGGATTTCTTACATATAAATGTGCTGTGTATTTGTGGTGAGTTGTGATTTGGTTCCTCACTGTGTGAACGTTATTCTGCTTGCTGGAAGCTGTATCCAGTCCACTTGGAGAGGGATTACCTGGTACTGTAGAACTTCTTACATATAAATGTGCTGCGTATTTGTAGTGGGTCGTGATTTGGTTCCCCACTGTGTTCTGCTTGCTGGAAGCTGTATCCAGCCCAATCGGACTGAATCCGTGATTATCTCCATGCGGCTGGGTCTTGCCACAGGGACCCTGCTAGATTGCCCCACTGCACAGAGAAAGCATCGATGAGACACCTGCCTGGGGGTCAGCCCCCTGCTCCATGTCAGAACAGGAATGACACCTCGATGAACCGTGTGGGCCCTGCTTCTCCTGGCACTCCAGATTCACCACCTGCTGTTTCTATTTTCGTTCAGCCTGTGTCCAGTCTTTTGTATCATGAGTAATTACCAGGGTATCTCCCTGCCACCACAGATTAATCTAAGTGAGTCATCTGATTGTGTTGTTGTTTCTTTTTTCTTCACGAACTGAGCCATCTGCCTCTGGATTACAAATAGTGTGTATTGTGCATGTTGTTTTTTTTCCATCACTGGGCCCCAACCAGCTGCGACGCCGGTAATGGTCCTGGCTAGCCCATCTTTTCTCCACCTGGGTACTCAGAGGTTGTAACTGTTTAGGGACGCTGAAGTACATGCATAACTGTTTATTTGATAGAGCATTTAAGCAAATCAACCTGATTATGCTCCTCTCTTGTTCAAGCCCCCTGAATAAATCAGATCTATTTTTTTTTTTTGCATTTTATTTTTATTTATTTATTTAGTTTTTGTTGACCGGGTAAGTGCACTAGACAAATCCTGGCTATTTTCAGGCACGACTCGGGGGAGGGGGATACAGATGAATGCCACTGACCTTGAACCAGATTACGCTATTAGTGGTATTTTTTAATGAATGGGGGAAATTTGGCCAGGACACCGGGGAAATTCTGCTACTCTTTTCGATAAGTGCCATGGGATCTTTAACATCCATCTGAACTACCACCAATCCAGGCAGATGGGACCTCGGTTTAATGTTCTCATCCAAAAGATGGCACCTCAGAAATACAGCACCCCTCTCATGCTGCACTACAGTGTCAGTACTGGGATAGTAACCCAAGTGCCAGAAGTGGGAACTGAACCCACATCCCTCTGATCTCCCGGCCTCAGAGGCAAGTGTGCTACCTACTGAGCCACTGACACTGCATTTAACCTGACTGTGGTTCCAGTTTGTACCAGGAGTACTGTGCTGTGGATATTTGCTGTGTCTAACCTTGTTTTACAGGGGATCCCCAGGATCGAGCTAGAGAAACCAGTCCTGGTGGTAAGTGCAAACTGTGGGGGTACTCGTGAAGTGTATCAGGGGTATTGTGAAAGTGACTATTGGGTGTTGTTCCGGCCACTAGCAAGGAAATGGGGGAGAAGGTTACAGTGTCCCGGAGGGCTGTGCCCTGGTTAGCTTGACCACTACCAACCCTGACCTCCGAGTGGAAGCACCCATGTCAGAACTCAGGCCCTTAACCTATTAGCCAAGCAGGCAGGGGGAGTAGCTCTTGGGATAGCGCCACCTAGGGGTTACACACAATAACACACACCCTGTCCTGCCTTACTGCTTATATAGTTCCTTCACGGTAGGGATGTTAGTGGATCCCCATTTGCATATAATGCATCTTTTAATTTCTATGCTATATAGGATCAGGAAATCCCACTGACTTTTAGAGATAGGAAATGTCAGAAGTAGAGGGCATCTTTTCTAGGCTAGTGCTCACCTTTTCCAAATGTAACCTTTTGAATACTGCAGTTCCGTTAAGATATAAAATTAAATTGTAATGTGCTGCCGTCTGAGGTATGAGGCTATCTAGTTAGTACGACCGAAATACCCTATTTCTTGTAATCCATGTGGGAATCTCGTGAGCGTCCGGCTCTCTTCAATATCGCCTATCACTTTAGGGAGTGGGCACACAGCTGAGCTACAGGACAGCACCTCTCTTGCGGGTTTCAAGAAAGGACTGAAGATACACCTAAGCCCTGGGTCCCAGTGCCGCTGCTCTAACTGAGCACTAACAATCATGGGACTTTATCAAGGATGTCGATGCTTAAGGGACTCAGTCAAAGGAGCTGCAGGGTCAACGAGACTGACAATTAAGCGCTGGCTTTTCACTTGCCTGTGTGGTTTGATAGATGTGTATGTCCTTCCTAACAAAGATGTGTACACCTAGTTATAAATGTTGTACTATATGTTTTACTGTTGATGTCTATTCCTATACACTATGTACTTTTTGCTGTATTGTAAATATCAAAGCACTGGTTTTCTTTTTCACTAGGTACATGTACCTAACCCCGGGTCACCCCTGAAAAAGGGACCGTCAAGGACCCAGTGGGCCTACCCGGTTACCAAAATTAAAAAAAAATAAAGCTTGCAGCCAGTTGCATTAATGTGAAATTACGGTCCTCTTAAAAACCTTCCCCTACATAGTATATGTACATACTGTCTCTTTAAAGCACCGCCCCCTCTCCTCCCCTCCTCTCTCGCCGTCTCTTTCCTCTATCGACAGTAGCAGCCAATCTCTTAGACCAGTGTTGTTAAAGTTAGTTGACCAGGCATGGCCCAATCGTCCTCCTCTTCAGTCTCTGTCCTCTCCAACCTCAAGGTAGAACATGACAAGAAGAAAAGACAGTTCTATATCATGCTCAATGGTGAGTACTTGCTTCCACGCTTTAAATTTCGCTTATAATTTAAACTTGTTGAAGACATTTATCAATAATAACTATGAAGGGGAAGAGGAAAAAAACAAGGTTCTCTACGAGGCGGCTGGGATTTGTAGTTTTCGTGGGCCTCTGCTTCCCTTTCTATTCATTGATAACCGTGTTCCACTTTGAACTACGTATCCCTGAAGCTCTAAGGAGTGTTGCGTATGTACTGTGAGCTGCGCAGCCACCTGGTTGGCTGGTTAACGCCGGATTCTGTCGTAGTTTGTACCGTTCGGCGTTTGCTTGATGCCTCCCAGCGAGGGTACGCGCCGGACTACCATTCCCGAAATGCATTGCCAAAGCTCCTGTACTTGGAGCGTGCGCTGTGGAAGTCTTATTACCAATTCGCATATCCTATTTAGGAAAGCTTAGTTGTCAACAAAGAGCAAGTGAAGTATTTTAAAGGCGAAGTGATTAGCTCCCCGCGGTTTATGAATTTACAAAACGTAGAACAATATATTTTGTTTGTGTAAAATCTTTTCTCAAGTGAACTTTGTGACAGTAAGATTCATGATGGTGGTGTATTTTTTTTGGGGGCAGGGGGCTAAAGACCCACTCTTCTGTGTCTGTTAATTTAACCCCCCCAGCCGTACTCACTTTTGGCACCAGTTCGGAATTCTTTATGGTCCTGTGTCCTGTCATTTCATGGTCTTTTTAGATTGCTGTATTGGCTACTTACCAAAATTGAAATGTTCTTAGAGGGTAGCTTGAAAGAAAGTTATGGTTTGAATATACACAGGGATGCTTGCTTTACAAGCAAGCACTCCTCTTTACTTGGGGGTGGGGATATGGTAGAAACCTTTAAACATTTCACTGGAGTTAATAAGGTATGTGGGGTATTTTTCAGAGAAAAGGGTCCTGTAGAAAAAGGGGACATGCTATGAAATGAGGGAGGCAGATTCAGGAGAGATGTGAGATACTTCACAGAAAGGGTGGTGGATTCCTCGAACAGCGTTCAGCAAAGGTAGTGCAGGTGAAAACAATGTGGGGTTCAAAAATGCCAGGGATAGGCACAGTGAATCGGCTAGTTGGGGGAGAGTCGGCCATACATCAAGTAGGGTCTGCAGCAGAAATGAAGAGAATATAAATGGGCAGACTGGGTGGACCCAGTGGCCCTTATCTGCACTCAGTATCTATTTTTCTATGTTTCTGTTGACCAGCAGCAAAGGACAAATACAGAGCACACCACCAAATTACGGCCATATAGCCCTTACTAACATGTATACTGCTTACAACCCCAGAGCCCTCTGCTGCTCCCACAGTTCTCTGGGTGCATACGAAAGGTGAAGGTACCAAACTGACATCCTCTTCTTTGCACAGCTGTGGAAGGAGGAACTCTAAGTGAAGTCTTAACTAGAATCGACATCACAACAACATGGAACTGGAACCAAGAATCGAGTCTCCACTGGGTTCAAGATCAGCCATTTCTGGTACTTCTAGGTGTTGGCTGCAAAAAAGCAAATGGGGAGGGTGAGAAGGGACTGTAATCCTGCTCCTTTATGTGTTTATTAAAACCATAACTTTCTTTCAAGCTACGCTCTTGGAAAATTACAATTTTATGGCAACGCACAGAGGCTTGTATTATAGGCATGTTCAAAGCTCCACATAGAGCTACATTTGCCACTCCATCGGTCGCAGGCTTATGATAGAAAGTTCTGAAGACCGAATCCTCAGACCAGTTAGCAGTCTGAAGGATATCCTCCAAATGGACACCACTCCTGAACGCCTTGCTGGCCATCACCCCCCAAGTGGAGTGGGCCCCAAACATTGGCATGTCGAGCCCTGCCTTTGCCGTTGTCCATTGGACCCAACATGCAATGGTGGCTGCCGCCACGGGTTTATGAGGTTTAGTCAGAGAAACCAGAACTTGATCCACATCTCCATGAAGAGAGCTGCCTGATGAATATACTTCAGGAAGCCGGAGACCACGTACAGCTTGGGTTCCATCTTGAAACGCGGGTAGTACACTCCTTGAAATGCTGGCTTTGTCTGTCTGGTGAAGGAGAAATGAGCACTTTCTGGGCAGTGTGACATTCTGGAAATGCCCAAGGCTCTAAGCTCCGACACCCTCTTAGTTGATGTCAGACAGAGTAGGGAGGCCAACTTCATGGAAGGATGTTTTAAGGTTAAATCCGTATTGGACCCATCATGCAATGGATGCTGCTGCCACTGATTTATGAAGTTTAGTCAGAGAGATCAGAACTTGATCCACATCCCCATGAGGGAGCTGTCTGATGAAGATACTCCAGGAGGCTGGAGACCGCGTACAGCTTGGGTTCTGTTCCGGCTCAAAATGCGGATAGTACACTCCTTGAGCTGCCGGATTTGTCTGTCTGGTGAAGGAGAAATAAACACTTTCTGGGCGGTGTGACATTCTGGAAATGCCCAAGGCTCTAAGCACCGACACCGTCTTGATGGATGGCAGACAGAGTAGAGAGAAATACAAAATCACACATGCCCCCATAATGCAAAACATCATGGGCTACATATGCAAATCACCACAGAGTGTTATGCTGGTTCAAGTTTAAGCAGAAATGCATGGTGCCGAAAGGCCTCTCACACGGTTTGCCAAGGGTGCCAATAGAAAAATTAGACATGTGTTTCATCTGTTTGACACCCCAGTGTAATGAACCAGCTACCCTAAGATGGTCTATCTGGGTTATGTTGTGGTGAACCCAATTAAAACTAAAAAGTTAAGACAAAGAACCTCAGCGAGCAAGTACTGAGGCAATGGTTACCTCAAAGGGCATTGGCCGGGAAGCCAAGTTTCAAAGAAATACGAAATCACATATGCCCCCATAATGCAAAGTATCATGGGCTGCAAAATATGCAAATCACCACAGAGTATTATGCTGGTTCAACTTTAAGCAGAAATGCATGGTGCTGAAAGGCCTCTCTCACAGTTTGTAAGGGGTGCCAACAGAAGACACAGATGGGTGTTTCGTCCTACCAGGACTCATCAGTGCGCCTCGTCTGTTTGACACCCCAGTGGAATGAACCAGCTACGCTAAGATGGTCTATCTGGGTTATGTTGTGGTGAACCCAAGAGTAGAGAAGCCAACTTTGTGAAAAGATGTTTTAAGGTTAAATCCCCATTGGAGGACCAACCCCCTAAGGAGCTGCAGAACCTAATCCACATCCCAGGTGTATCTGTACCTGGGTTGTTGGGGTCTAGCCACTTATACTCTTGAGAAATCTACACATAAGTGGATGTTGGCCCACAAACTTACCCTCCACAGGGGCATATGTCGCAGATGTAGAAAACCGCACAGCATTAATAAACCTGTATGCTTCACCTGACACAGCTGGAATAAAAACTCTATGACCTCTGTCACAGGTGCTGAAAAGGGATCTAGGTCTCTTCCACCACACTAGCTAGTCCACTGAGACCAGACTGCTGAATAAGCTTCTTTTGGTCCCTTTAGCCCAGGACTCTCTCAAAAGGTTGGCAGCCCCATCCAAAAGTCACGTGGCCACTCAGGTACACCTGAAAGAAGCCAAGCCACCAGCCATAGCTTGTGTTCCGAGATCAGAGGGTGTGGCTTGCTGTCCATGTCCAAAAGAAGGTCCTTCTCCAGGGCAAGAAGGAGGGGAAGCTTAATCGAAAGTTCCAGGAAGGATGGCAACCAAGGCTGGGCTTGCCAGAATGGAGTGATCAACAAGACTGGCTTATTGCTTCCTGATCTACACCACTGTTCTGCAGATCATGGAGACTGGAGGGAATGTATAGCCCTTCAGATTGCTCCAGTCCTAGAGAAAGGCATCCATTGCACTGGCTTCTGGGTCTGGTCTCCAGCTGAAAAAGATCAGGAGCTGAGCTGAGAGGTGCGAGGCAAGTAGGTCCACCTCCAACAGTCCTCACCAAGAGTGTAATGAGAGGAGCATGTCCTTCCTGAGATGAAAGTCAGTGGAGTCCACCAAGTAGCAGGAGTTCCAGTCCGCTGCTGTGTTGGAGAGGCCAGGGATATGCTGGGCCTGGATCTGCAACCTGTGGTTCAGACAGTAATGCCAGAACCTATGGGTCATTACAGTGTGTTGGAGAGACTTTGTTCCCCCTTCCCCATCTTGTTAATGTAGCATACTGCCGCCACACTGTCTGTCTTCAGGAGAATTACCAGGCCCTTCCTGCCCTTGGTAAAACTCTGGATTGTGAACAGCGCTGCTCGGAGTTCCAGCACATTGATATGCAGTACTGGATTTACAGTGGTGCCAGAGCCCACATTTGGGAGGAGGCCCACTAGCTGACGCATTATGCTATTTAATTTGGATTTGGAGCTGTTAGCTGGTCTTATGGGAGACAGTCTGCCTCCCTCATGAATATGCATTCTCCTCCCCGATCGTCCGCCACGCCCCATGACAGGCTGTAGGTCACATGATGTGGTCGGAGCACAGTCACGTGGTGTGGAGGAGGAGGAGGAGGAGGAGCAAGTTGCGCGCACACAAACACTTCCCACCAGCCACACCACAGTCCAGTCGGACTCGTCCGATTGAGCTCTCTCAGCCTGCGCCTGTCTAGCTCACACTAGAGTGTATTGCTAATTTGCGAATTGCTCCGGTAAATTATATTGATTCAGATCATCTGACGTGATGGTCTCAGACTTGGGTGCCAGCCAGCTTGGGTGGGAGGAGAAAGAACGGAAGTAGTTCGCTCAGTGGTTTAGGACCGACTATCGTGTGTGTATGGTGTGAGCACTGCAGCGAGAAGTGAAAGTCCCCGTGCCCCCCAGTCCTGCGTCATCCTCTGGTCTCCATCTCAGTCAACTACTAGCTTGCCTTAGCCTTTACCTTCACAGGCTGAGGCGGTAGCACTTTGTCCTCTCTTAAGTGTGCAGCAGTCGCAGATTCCTATTCTTTCTTTTATCCGTCCAAAAAATAGAACAAAAACAACAAAAAAGGATGGGTAAGCACCTGCCTAGTTTGCTGAATTGCTGTAATGATGATGAGGGTGGCGAGGGGCATGATCAGTTTCCAAACCAGGTTGGGCTTTTTTTGGAGTGTATTTGTGACATGTAATCAAATGTTGTCTAAAAAAAGTTTCATGAAATTTCTGCAAGTTTGCAACTATTTTCTGCAAGTGCATCTAGCAGAATTGCAAAATCAATTAATCACATTCAGTGTAAAAGTAAAAGTGATTTACTGATTTTTGTGATTTCTTTTTTTTCCTGCTAACTAACACGTATTTTACTCCAGGACCATTTTTCAGGCTATGACTTGAGAAAATTTTGGGGTTTGGTTTTGGCACAGTGAGCCTCCCCCCCACCTCCAGCATCCTATATCCTTGGAAAATGTATGGAGATCTGTGGACTGGGAGCAAAGTCCACAGACAGATAATAAGCTTGGGAAACAGGAGAGAGCAGTCTGCTTTATTTCCACAAATCCTCACCTACCAAACCAACCCTAAATAATGTAACATCTTTTTGTGGTGTGCCCACTGTGTCGTGGTGCACTGGTGCTGTTTCCCATCAGAACTGGAGCTAGCTAGTAGCACCGACATCCATATGAATGAATGATGAATCAAGATGTACAGTCAAAAACTATCCTCGAAGGAAGACTTTTTAGAAATGACCTGTGGTGGCCTGTGGCCCAGTTGACTTGAGCCATTAATTACAACATGTTATTACTACTAAAAGCTGTTTTAAGAATATCTGATGAGAATGAAAACAGCTGTACTGCTTCCCATCAGAAATATGCTGCACCTTCCTAATACATCCACATGAATCTAGCATGTACAGTCAAAAGCTAACCTAGCTCGAAGAGTTTTTAGAAGTTACCTGTGGTGGCCTCACTAGCCTGTGGGCATCTTTTATCAACATGATTCATTAAAGCAGCAGTGCATCAATCTTGTGAAAATTTTGACACATACTTTTTTGTTATTTTAGACTACTTGCCTCTTGACGTATATGACACCCTTTTTTTTCACAATTTGAATCTACTTTAGTACTTTATTTAAAACATAGAAACATAGACTTTGACGGCAGTTAAGGACCGCTAGGCCCATCTAGTCTGCCCATTTCCTTACCTACAGGATAGGCCGCAGATCCTAGTTAACCAACAGCCTATATCTTCCTGCCCCCCACAAAAATTGCTTTATGTCTGTCCCATGCATTCTTGAATTCTCCCACAGTTTTAGACCCCACAACTTCCTCAGGAAGGCTGTTCCATGCATCCACCACCCTCTCTGTGAAATAATACTTCCTCACATTGCCCTGAACGCCCTCCTTCTTTCTTTAAATTGTGTCCCTTGTTCTTGCAAGTCTCTTTTCTGAAAGATGCTACCCTCTTGGACTTTGTTGATTCCCTTAAGGTACTTGAAAGTTTCTATCATGTTCCCCCTCTCCCTTCTTTCCTCAAGGGTATACATATTAAGCTCCTTTAGTCTCTCCTCATACGGCCTCTTTTGCAGACCCTGCACCATCTTAGTTGCCCTCCTGTGGACTGCCTCTATCTTGTCTATGTCCTTGCGGAGATGGGGTCTCCAGAACTGGACACAGTATTCCAGATGGGGTCTCACCAACTGTCTGTACAGAGGGATAACAACTTCCTGTTTTCTGCTGCTGATGCCTCCCTATACATCCCAGTATACCCCGGCCCTCCCTACTGCCTTCTCACATTGCTTGCCTAACCTTAAGGTCGTCTGATATGATTACCCCAGGTCCCTTTCCTGTTTTGTTGTTGTTACTACCTCCCACCCATTGTGTATTCTTCCCTGGGTTCTTGTTTCCCAGGTGCATTATTTTGCACTTTTGCATTGAATCCTAGCTGCACAGCCTGACCATTCCTCCAACCTTG
This sequence comes from Neoceratodus forsteri, assembly GCA_016271365.2. Lineage (NCBI taxonomy): Eukaryota > Metazoa > Chordata > Ceratodontiformes > Ceratodontidae > Neoceratodus > Neoceratodus forsteri. Next base: position 170,582,811 of record CM057449.1, on the reverse strand, counting down.
CCAAGTCCCTTTTCATCCTTTCCACGCCTCCTTGTGTATCAACCCTGTTGCAGATCTTTGTGTCATCTGCAAAAGGCATACTTTTCCTTCCAGTCCCTCTGCAATGTCACTGATGAAGACATTAAAAGGACTGGACCCATACTGAACCCTGCGTTGCCCCACTAGTAACCGCCCTTTCTTCAGAGTGGACTCCATTTACAATTACCTTCTGTGTCCTGTTGTCCAGCCAATGTTTTATAAGCTACCACCCTGGGACCCACTCCCAGGCTGGTTAATTTGACTAATAATCTTTGCGTGGACTGTGTCAAATGCCTTGCTAAAGTCTAGGTAGGCCATGTCCACAGCCCTCCCTGGTTCTACTTTGGTCACCCAGTCAAAGAAATCTATTAGATCTAGCCTGACATGACCTTCCCACTGTGAACCCATGCTGCTTTGGATCCTGTGCTCCACTGACCTCTAGGTACTCAACTATTCTTTCCTTCAGAAGTGACTCCATCACTTTCCCTACCACAGAGGTCAGACTGACAGGTCTGTAGTTTCCTGCCTCTGTCTTGGTCCCACTTTTGTGAAGGGAATCACATCCGCCTTCCTCCAGTCCTCGGGTACCACACCATCCTCCCATGATTTATTAAAAGAGTAGCCAGTGGTTTCACTAGTTCCTTCCTTAATTCTTTTAGAAATTCTGGGGTGAATTCCATCAGGACCCATTGCTTGTCCACCTTCAGTTTTAGGAGTTTTTGCAGAACCCTTTCTTCTGTGAAAGGACTGGGATTGACCCCCTATCAAGAGTGCTTCTGTTAATTGGATTAGGCACTTCCCCTCCTCTTTGTGAATACTGAGCAGAAATATTGGTTCAGTATTCCTGCTTTCACTGTCCCCTCTGCCCACCACGTTCATTCTATTCAGCCTCACTATCCCTCCCTTTGTCTTTTCTACGTCGCTGATGTACCTATAAAAGGTTTTATCCCCCTTCTTAACTGAGTTGGCTATCTTTTCCTCAGTTTGGGCCTTTGCTATTCTGACTTCCTCCTGCTTCTTTCTGCCTTAACTGGTACAGCTCTCTGTCCTGCTCCTTCTGTGTTTCCTTATACTTCCGGAATGCTATCTTTTTCTTCCTGACTTTCACAGCCACCTCTCTTGAAAAACATAGTGGCTTTTTCCTTCGTTTTGATTTGGTATTTGCTTCACACAAAGGCTTGTTGCCTCTGTGATGGCAGTTTTGATAATTCCCCATTGTTGCTCCACACCTCCTTCTAGCCTGTTTGCTAGTGCTTTTCTGAGGCACTCTCCCATCTTGCCAAAGTCAGCCCTCCTAAAGTCCAGTACCCTCACTTTTGTATGGCTTGACTCTGTAGCTGAGTTTAACGTGAACCACACTGTTTGATGGTCACTTGTCCCCAGATGGCAACCCACTTCTAGATCTGAAATCCTCCTCACTGCCCCCGCTTGAGAGTACGAGGTCTAAGATTGCTCCTACGAGTGGGTTCCAAACCTAGTTGTCTAATGCCTGCCACCTGTAGGCGCCAAGAATGGCCCTGCTCTTGGATGTGGCTGCAGCAAATGTGCTCCAGTTAACATCTGGCATATTCAGGTCTCCCATCAACAGTATCTCCCCTTTGTCTGCCATTCTAAGAATGCCTTCCATCATATCCTTGTCCATTCCTTCCCCCTGACATGGGGGTCTGTACACAACCCCTGTGCGGATTGTGGTGCCCTTTCCAGTCTCCAAGGTGACCCACAGTGCCTCCTCTCCTCCCTGTTTACTCTTTTGTTCAGTTGCTTTTATCCCTTCCTTTACTTAGAGAGCTACTCCTCCCCCACCTGTCTCTCCTGTAGGTTATGTACCCTGGTATGTTAACATCCCAGTCATAGATACATAGATACATAGACAGTGTCGGCAGATAAGGGCCTATGGCCCACCCAGTCTGCCCATTTAAGTTTGTAAGTTCAGTTTATGTTTTCCAGGAAGTCTGTTGCCCCTCACCCCTGACCTCCAGAATTCCTTTATGTCTATCCCATGCATTCTTAAATCCCGTGATTGTTTCAGCCCCCACCACTTCCTCTGGCAGGATGTTCCACTTGTCCACCACCCGTTCTGTGAAGAAATTCTTCCTCATGTTTCCTCTGAATCGTCCTCCCTCCAACTTCATCCCATGCCCTCTAGTCCTGGAACATCTTTTTCGCTTAAAAATAGTGCATTCCTGCACCCTGTTCCTCCCTGTAAGATACTTGTATGTCTCTATCATATCCCCTCTCTTCCCTCCTCTCCTCCAGGGAGTACATGTTCAGTGCCTTCAACCTGTCCTCATAGGTCTTATGATTCTCTGTGTACCATGTTTCTGTGACTTTCATGTTTGAACCAGGTTTTCATCAGCATTTACTACTGTTTTTGAACACCTATTGTTCCATAAGGTCAGGGAGCACTGCTTGGTGCATGGTTGTTCATTTCAGCCACAACAAAAATGATATTTTTTATTTTATTTATTTATTGAAATGTTTCACCAGGAAGGCACACTGAGCAACAGGTTGCTTGTCTCCCGGTGCGACCTGGGGGGAAGGGTACAATAGGGATGAGACATTTTACATTCAAGTTACAAAGATCAACATAGCATACGATTAAGGCAGTTGTTACAAAACAGTGTTGCATACATATGTAATTTGTGAGAACAATTAAGTGCAATGGTAATAAGTGAACAAGTGCTATCGTGAAATAAATGGTGAAGGAGAGAGAGGATGGGATGACAGATAGTCATATCCTAGAGAGACCCCTTCAGGATGCTGGGAACCCTGCAAGGGGGCAGGGGACTGGAGTAGGGATGAGAGAGAGGGGAAGTAAGGCCTGACCCAAAAAGAGAACCCTTCAGGATACGATGAACCCTGCAAGGGGGTAGGGAAGTTCAGACGATTGTAAACCCTCTTCCGGTTAGGCTTTGTAATTATAGAGGGATAGTGAGAGGGAGGGAATGAGAAATAACACCTGGGAGGGGATGAGGACTGATCCAAGAAACTCTCCAGGGTGCTGGGGACCCTGCAAGGGGACCTGGAAGGCCATGGATAGATAGATGAGGGGAAGAAAAGGTGGCGAGCCTAGGCACTATAGGATCCGTTCAGGATGCTGAGAACCCTGCAAGGGGAGTGTGAAGCCTAGGAGAAAAAGGGGGAGAGAGTAGGAGAAGGGCATGAGAACCAGCATCTAGGAGGGGCTAGGGTCAGCCGAGGCAGTAGAGTCGATAGAGGCATAGGATAAATTCCGAAGGGGGATGAACTGTAAGGAGCAAGATGAAGGAAATTAAGGTGGGTCATGACAGGAACAGTTAGGTGCAAGATAGTTGGAGTGGGCAGTGTTGATGGAATAGAGGGAGGAGGAATGTCGGATTTGGGGAGGTAGAGAGTTCCATATTTCAGGGAAATGGTGAGAGTGCCCAGACTGGCCGGAGAGGGCGAGTATGGGGGCAGTTAGCGGCGTGCGGCCGATAGATCTGAGGGAGTGGGAAGGAGGAGGGGTGTTATAAATGAGGGGAGAGGTAGGAAGGAGTTCACCCCACCAGTGTTTAGCAGTGAATTTAGCGCAGTGAGAGGCATCTATTTGTAAGGGAGGGGAAGAAAAGGGCTCGATAGAGGTCAGAGTGGTGGATGCGAGACGAAGCATCAATGGCAAAGCGGCAGAAGGAGTTGAAGAGAGTGTCCAGTCTGGTCAGGGAGGACTTGAGAGCAGCACCATAGACTATGTTGCAGCAATCAGAAATGGGGAGGATCATCTTCTGGACAAGCTCACGCCTAGCCGCAGGAGGGATGCAACTGCGGTTCCCGAACAAGGCACCAAGCTTGGGGTGCAATTTTTTCTGGATGGCGTCAATGTGTCCGGAGAAGTTGAGGTGTTGATCTAACCAAACCCCAAGTCATATATTTCAGATATCAGTTAAACAACTGATGGACAAAAACAGATGAAAATACTGATGAAGACCTGGTCCAAACCGTATTTTATGTATTTATTTAGTTTTTGTTTACTGAGTAAGTGCACTAGCCAGTTGGTGACTATTTTCAGGCACGACCTGGGAGAGTACAAGACAATACATACAGAAGGTGTTTACAATAGGTAGACATAAAGTACAACAAGCAGGAGAGAAAAGGCATAAGCAAGGAAGTGAGTTTAGGAAGATGCTAGAGAAAGGGAGGAGGGAGGGGTGGTAACAGGAGATTTGGATTGTAGAGTGGAGATAGGTGGCTCTTTTATCATTTCAAACATGAAAAAGTACTGAAGCAGACTCCAGTTGTAGAAAGAGGAGTATCATACAAGTCAGGAGGTAAGAGTCAATCTAAAATAGCATAAAAACGTACAGGTCAAAATTTTCACTGGACAGATGCACTGCTGCCTTAATTACAGAATTAGTAAAAAAGAAAGCTGTTTTATATCTGAGGAAAAAAAAATAGAGCTGTGCTGTTTCCCATCAGAATAAGAGCTAGTAGTACCTTCTCAATACATAAATATGAATCTAGCATGTACAATCAAAAACTAACGTACCTCAAAGGAAAAGTTTTTAGAAATGGCCTGTGGTGGCCTTATCGACTTGAGTCATTAATTACATAATTAGCAATAAAAGCAGCTTTATATCTGAGGAAAAATAAAAATACAGCTGTTGCATACTGTGTGACTTTGGGCAAGTCACTTAACCTTCCCAGTGCTCTTGGGTCACCTCTGAAAAAAGGCACCTGTACGCAGTGGACCTTACAAAGAATAAAAAAAAAAAAAGCCGGGGATGCTGGCGGGGTGGTGGTGGTGGGGGGTCACAAAACATTTTGGAGCCTGGCCCCACAAAAGGTTAATCCAGTCCTGTTGATATGGAGGGAGGACTCCGCCTCCAACCACCATTTTCCTGTGGAGGTACCTTGGCACCAGGCTCCCCAGCCATACAGACTGGCATCCAACTGTTGTGAGTTTTGGAAGAGTACGGAAAATGGCTCTCCCATTCCACATGTCTATCAGGCAAATCCACTAGACTATATCCATGCGGGCTGCTTGGGACAGACACACTGGGAAGTTGAAAGAACCCGAGAGTTTTAAGGACTTGATCTTGCAACGCCTAATAGAGGGGACTGGAGAAAATGGCTTGGAGTGATGAGGAGAGGACACCAATAACTCCAGCTAGGTTCCGAACTGTGGATTGCTTCTTCTTGAGGAGATTGTATAGCTCCTCCTTTATGCCCTTGACCTTGGCTGAGGGCAGTTTGAGGCAGGCTTCTACAGAGTCCAGCTCAAACCCCAAGAAAGAGCTCTTTTGGCAGGGGATAGGATCAACTCATCCTGAATGTTGACAAAGCCAAGGCATTCCAGCAGGGAGATGGGTAGGTGAAGATGTTTCACTAGGGATGGAGTGTCATGATCCATAATCAAGATGCTGTCCAGGTAATGAGCAATCAGACACCCGCAGCGCTGAGTCAGGCCACTGCGCGCCGAAAGCGTCATGAAGCACTATGGGGCTGAGGACAGGCAGAAAGGAAGCAAGTGAACTGCCTGGACACCCCTTCCCATGAGAACTTGAGTCACCTCTGGTCGGCCAAATGGATGGGAATTGTTAAGCAAGCATCTCTGAGATCCAGATGAACCAGCCAATCTCCTCTGAGGAGGGTGTCTTGGAGAAGATGGATATCTTCCATCTTGAAATGTCTGTAGACGGCATGACAATTGAAGTCTCACAGGTTGATGCCTGGCTAGTGACCTCTGTCTTTCTTTGGAGTCTGGAAAATGGAACTGGTCTAGCCTTGGAGCTCCAGTGGGGCTCGAACTATTGCCCCTTTGGAATAAAAGGAGTCCAATTCCTGGGAAATTGGGGTCCTTTCTTCTTTGGAGAAAGAAGGCAAAAGACCTGAAGGAGACAGAATGGGTGGGATTCCGACTCAATCCGGTAGCTCTGCACCATGTTCAGAACCAATGCGTCCTATGAGATGTTACCAGTTATGAGAGAATGTGTGCAGTCTGCCCACCAGTTGAAATGAGCCTGGGGCAAAAAGGAATTGATCGAGAGAGAGGTTGGGGGTGGGGGTCTCCCCTGAGGATGACCTACCTGATTGGAGGAGATGTTTGGTGTGGCTGAGCCTCTACTCCCATCGACGCGTCCCTGGCTTCTAAGTCCCTGATCTCCTCTTGACCTGGATCCACTGTCAAAGGAGTTGTTTAACGTGGAGCCCTGGCAAAAGTCTTGGGTCCTATCCTGGCTGAAAGAGTGGCCTTTTCCTCTTCTAACCTGTTCAAAAAGGAGACACCTTATTGCCCTAAAGGAAGACTGGGTCTTCTTGATCCCAGAAAAGTCTTTGCCCAATTTCTTGAGCTCCTTCAGCAAGGGTTCTCCAAATAGCAAGTAGCCTGCCTTTGGGTCTGTATTTGGATGCCAGTTCCGGAGCGTCCAGGTGGAATTTCAAAAGGGCAGTTTTCTTTCAGAGGAAAGGGCCCCATTTATGTTAAATTGCCTGTTGGACCATCCTGTAGATAATCAGGATTAGTCAAGAGGCAGTATAGCGTAGTGGTTAAGAGCACTGAGCTGCAAACCTGGACACTTGGGTTTGAATCCCATCAGCTCCTACCTGCATACTGTGTGGCCCTTAGCAAGTCACTTAACTGCCTTCCTCGTGCTCCCAGGTCACACCTGGAAACAAGCTCTGGCTTAGTGCACCTTTCCTGGTGAAACAGTTTCCCCCTTTCCCTTTTTTCCCCAAATTGGACTGTGATTCATATGTGCCTGTTGGGCCACATTGCTGAGTAGAGCCAGGTAACCCACAAGATCCAGCAGTGTATCTTTGAACACTTTAAAACTTTCATCCAAGCCTTTCTTGGGGTCTTTGCCTCCTTTGCCAAGATAGGTGTAGAATCTTGAATCAAACTGTGGTACCAGGGTAACCTTGAAAGGGAGGATGGGTCTAGGACAGTCCCTCTGGAGCTTCCTGTGTGCCTTTCTGTCCAGACGCTTTGTGCAGGCAGCTGACCATATAGTCTTTGACTTCAGTCAGAGGGGGTCCATTCAAATGATGAGTCCCCTGGGGCATTTGGATCAAAAGCTGCCTTTGTGGTCTCCTGTGGACTCCACAGATAGTCTTCTGGGGAATTTGGAGGGTGGGCCCTCACTGCACCAGGATCTGGGGAAGTATTGGACAGAATCCCCGTCTGAATCCATTCCCCAAGTAGAGGAGTCTGAAGTGTCCTTCCTGTACCCACCCCCTGATTTAGTACTGGGGGGGTGCCTGTGGGAGCAGACTGGAAGATGGCATACATGTTTCCATTTCTGTGAGGCCTTCTTGGCCTGCTTCCTCCAGCCTTCTGAGCCTATTATTGGTTAACTCGTTGGGTGTGGGGGCAGTACCAGCCTTAATGATGTTGGTGGGTCTGGTGCTTTTTAGAGCCCCAGCAACCTTATTCAGGCTGCTGATCACAGATCCATCTTGAGAAGGGGAAAGGTCTTTTCCTCGATGGGTAACAGCAATAGAAGACGCCCTTCTGGGAAGAGCTAGAGCAGAATCAGTAAAGAACCGCCTGCTCCTGCAATCCTCTGAAGCCAGCTCTTTCAAGAGGCGCACCTCGACCAACCAGAGGCAGAGATTACACGACTTCCCCCACAGGACTGCATTAAAACAGGAGATGTTTGTCTCACCTGGGCTGGCATACGTTGTGCGATGCCAGCGGTGACTCCTATTCAGCTACGAGGCAGTCCTCAGCCCGCATGTACTCTTGTGCCAGGATCTCTTCGTGATCCATGAGTTAAAGGTCATCTTTGTGATTGCGATTCTCCCAGAACTACCGGGAAACTGCTTCATCAGTTAAGGATGCCAAACGCTGGACGGCAGTAATGGGGCACTTGTCAGCCGTGGCTAGAAGCGAGACAGTATGCGCCATCAAGATTAGGGCTGACTGTAAATGCAAGAGAAATGGCCGCCCCTTGATCAGCAGCAAAGAGGAGGCTGTCGTTTGGCGCATTCACCTTTTATAGGTGCTTGGAGAACTGTGGGAGGAGCATAGGACTCTGGGGGTTGTAGGCAGTATACATGTTAGTGACTGCCATATGGCCATGATTTGGTGTTGCGTTCTGTATTTGTTCTTTGCTGCTGGTCAACAGTAAAGAGTGCTTGCCTATAGTACAAGCCTCCGTGTGTTCACATAAAATTTAGAGTGACCAAATTTAGAGGACAGGAAGTTATTTCTAATTGGAAGCTAGCTAAAATGTTCCTGTTTTCAGAAATTATATTTATACCCCTAAAAGAGCCATATTTAATTCTGCCGGAATAAAAACTAATGTGAACACATATATTTTGCATTGTTTTGTTTTTATGGGCAGCATTCTGTTGCAGTTCTCTCCGTGGAACCGGTGATCCACAGTTTTAACTATGACATGGTTTGTGCACAGAACTCTGAGCATGGTTCTGATAGATTAACAGTTCATGCTTGGAATTCTTCATGCAAACTATGACATAGTTAAAACTCCAAATTGCTAGTTCCATGAAGAGAACTGTGTAGAATGTTGTCCATAAAACAAAAACAACTGACAATGCAGTTTTCACATCGGTGTTCATCCAGGTAAGCTAAGCATGGATCATTTGGTGGCATGAATTTCATTTCTAAATCCTGCCAGTTAGCTCAGATTGTCTGTCCCCTTTAAATCAGCTTTAGTTTCTCTAGTATTTTACTGGGGCTGTCACGGGCATATCCTCGTGTTACGCGAGGTGTTCTGCAATGCCCGCTAGCTGGCACACAAAAAAAACTCTGAATTAATAGTTTGTTCAGCAGGGCCATTTCCTGCCCTTAGAGTTCGGGGGGGGCACTCCAAATTCCCATTTAAGTATTGCTTTTTAGGTCGGGGAAGGGCTATAAAAGTGTAGTTTAGTGCTCTCCCTTGATTAATTTTTAATGGTGCCCCCAGTTTTTTTGACATGACTTCATGTTGATCAGCAGTGGCACATTGGGTTTGGCTTTCTTTTGCCAGCCAGTTTGATGACACGTCATGAAGCCTCTTTTGGCTATGTAGATCAGTGGTTTGTACTGAGCGTTTGTGGAAATCGTGATGTTGGTCATTGACGGTTAGTGAACATCATCTGAATTTCTCAAAACATTTTTGGCCAAGTTGAAGGCCTTGAATATAACAGACTATATAGACTAGGGCTGTTTGGCCTGCATAGAAGAAGGATAAGTGGTGACCTGCTACTTTCTTTAAGGTACACCAAAACAGTGGCCTAATGTGGAATGTGAACTTTGAATTTAGAAACAAAAACCTAGGTGTAACCCCTAGATGGCGCTATCCCAGGGGCTACTACCCCTGCCTGATTTGCCACTAACAGGTTGAGGGGCCTGGATCCAATGGCGGGTGCCTCCACCCAGAGGTCAGGGTTTGCAATAGTTAAACTAACTTGGTCACAGCCCTCTGGGACACTGCAACCCCCCTTTCTTCCCACTAGTGGCCCACACAATATATCAGAATTACCTTCACAGTATACACTTACCCCCAGGACTGGTTCCGGCACTGGGACCTCCTGTGAAATGAGATACAGTGCAACAATCACAGTACAGTACTTTAACATAGACAAATACCTCAGGCAGTATAACTTTGCTGAAACAAGCAGATCTGATTTATTTAGGGGATATAACAAGGACAGGGGAAATCAGGTTAATTAGCTTATCACTCTAATAATCTACCTATGGCTCTGTGCACAGGCCTATCCCAATCAGTTACTGTCCTGGGTACCCAAGCCCTAGTGTGCTAGTCCAAACCGTGGCAGCTGGTAGGGCCCTTTCACACAGAGAAAAGGAAAATTAAACAGTCAGCAGTACAGTAATTCCATTTGGATTTAATGTGGCAATTCAACAGGGAGCGACCCTGAATTAGTACTCACGACCTCCAAATAAGATAGGGTCCTTCAATATCAGCAGGGCTACTCTTGAGCTCCAAGAGACTCTTCACACATTTATATGGTAAAAAAAAAAAGAGTACTATACCAGGCAGGCTGCTTCTCTATCCCGATCGCAATTACTGCACAATACCCGGGAGAACACACAGCAGATTCAGTTCCTGACAGACCGAGTGCAATTCAATAATTTCTCCAGTCTTCTACAGGGTGAGCCTGGTTTCTACTCTTCAGAGATCCTTTGATTCTTTTCACAGGACGGATTCAGTCCTAACAAGCAGTTACACAAGCTGCAGACCGGAACTCTGGGCCTTACACACGTTTTTTGACTGAAACTGTGCACTGAAGGAGCACAGGGCTCCTTCCTTCTTCACTGCCAAAGCTCAACTGAAACTCCAACCGACAAAACCGGGCACTTCCTTTGAGTTCCTCCCAGTTCTTGACTGGATTGGCTGTCACTCACAATAGACTGCTGCTGTTGGTCCAAAAAGGCGCTGAAGTCTAAACTACATCTCCCAGAGTCACTGCCCATACAATCCTCTCTTGTGGCTGGCTCAGATTATGAGTCCAAGTTCTGATTCGCCCAAGGCACCATTTTAGAGCTAGCTACCCCACACTGATTGGTCCAGTTCAGCAGTTCAAAACCAGAATGGGAACTGGGCAGACACTGTTCTGACTGCAAAAGAAAGCAGGTTAGACAAACTGTAATTTCATTATCACTCTAAATGGTTTCTGGCAAACAGTTACATCTTTCATAGGTTCCTTTGCACTCCTAGTGACTGCAAAATGGAGTGAATTGGCAGCAGCTTGAGTGGTACTCAATCAAAGAAACACACAGTCCCCCATACTAACTAATTATGTCTGCAAGCAGACAGCTCTTAAAGAGACAGTACCAGAGGTTCTAAAACACTCACTCATAAATAGCTTAAACGCCAAACACCATTCAGGCTTGGAGCATTCAAGCAAGCTCCTGAAGTTCTTTGGGAACCCCATTTGCAGGGGTTACACCTTCCTGTCTGGGAAAGCTTGACGTCCGCGCTAGCAAGTACCCCATAAGTTTCAACTGCAACTATATACTTTGCATTAGGCTCGCACTGTAATCATCAGTCAATATATCATTTTACCAAGAACACATTTCTGAAATATTGCAGTACGTCACTCTTTACACAGTATTACATACACATTGTACCATAACTCAAGTTATTACCTCTTGTACATGAAACCTGAAGAGAGGGGGCCCTTCCCTATCAGTTACCTTGGGGCTGGACGGGGCAAGGGCACCATACTTAGAGGGCAACACAAGTAACTTGGAGTTAGCACTGATGCTCAGTTTGGGCAATGAGCTCGGGGACACATACACTCCTTTATGGACAACATTGAGAGGCAAATCCACAGGCCTCCCAAGGAATCATAACTGAGGTGCACCACAGGCTTTACAGCTCGACCAGTCTTTCTAGGGGAACTGTTATAGTCTCTGCACTCTGAGCCTCATTTTCAGCATTGTCCCTCACTTGTCAGGGGAGTCTCCATGGGGGTAGAGAGGCTAGAACTTGGGGCACTTTCAGCTCCAGGAGTTACAGTTTCTGAGTCCACAACATTTGGCCTGCAGGGAGAGTTGGGACACTGGCAGTGGACTGTCAGGGTACTCAAAATACTCTTCTTGTTCTGGTGTATCACCAGTCTGACCTAATCCATCATTTTCCTCCCTGAAAGCTCAAACAGTTCAACCATGCACAATGATTCCATTTCATCTGATCTGATGCTTTGCACTTCACTTTCTGGGAGCATTGGCTCCAGGGACTAAGCTGGGGGCTTGGACAGTCCAGAAGGCCCAGCTTCATCTCCAGTATTGACTAGGGATTGCCCTCAAACAATTGACTCAGTTCGTAAGAAGGATAGTATTCAAAGTCACTCTCACTTTCTTCCGATATGGACTGACAGTCATGCTCAACTGGGACTTGTGGAGGGGAACACTTTAACTTTGTTTCTGTAGGTGCAGACTTTCTTGATCTTTTCTTAGTAGCAGCTCTAGTCACTGGTCCAGAGGGGCATCTTCTAGGGGCTCAGACTCAATTAAGATTTGTCCAATGGGCAGTAAATGATTTCTATGCATTGTTTTTACATCTTTTGAATTATTCTCAGGCCTTACTTTGTACACTGGCAGATCATCTAGTTTGCCACTACAATGTGAGGGAGATGGTGCCATCTGTCAGCAATCTTGTGCTTGCCATGCAGTCCCAGATTTCTTAGCAATACCCGATCTCCTCCTGGAGTTCCTGTGTTTCACCTTTTATCATACCTTTCTTTGTTGGCCAGATTTCTTTGGCAGCCATGGTTTGAGCCAGTTGGTACGCATGAGTTAGCTGGGCCTTTAACTTTTGCACATACTGTAAATAGTTGTCAGCTTGAACCCCATCAGGAGAGACCCCAAACACACATCTACTGGTAGTCGAGCTTCTTCCAAACATCAGGCGGTAGGGGAGAATCCAGTGGCATCACTTTTGGTGCAGTTATAAGCATGTACCAGGGTGCTAATTTGTTGGCTCCATCTAGGCTTGTCCTTTGGGTGCAGGGTGCCTAGCATATCTAGCAAAGTGCGGTTGAAACGTTCAGGCTGTGGGTCCCCTGGGGTGGTAAGGAGTGGTTCTGGACTTTGACTCCCCACAGAGAAAGCATCTCTTTGATCAGACGACTCTCAAAGTCTCTCCCTTGATCAGAATGGATTCTTTGTGAGCCCCATAGTGAACAAAAAGTTTTCTACAAGTACTTTGGCCACAGTGGATGCTTTCTGGTCTTTGGTGGGAAAGCTTGGGCATATCTCGTGAAATGGTCAGTGACCACCAGCACATTACTGATATTTCTTTGATCTGACTCCAAACTCAGAAAATCAATACAGACCAGCTCCATGGGTGCACTGGTGGTGATGTTAACAAGGGGGCAGCCCTCTGGGGCAAAGCTTTCTCTCTGTAAGCAGCGACTACAAGTTTGAATGTGTTGCTCCACATCAGCCCCCATCTTAGGCGAATAGAATCTGGATCTCACCAAGTCAAGTGTTCTGTCTATACCAAGGTGCCCCATGTGGTTGTGCAAGGACCTCAGTACTGAGTCTCGAAGGAGTGGGCAGCACTAGTTGTTGTTTGTCTACTTTGTCCCCTCTGTCTACTGTTTCTCTGTATAACAGTTTATTGATCAGTTTCAACTTAGGACCTTCTTTGTATAACAGTGCAGTTCTCAAATCAGTGGAGCGTAATTGGACACATCTTTTCCTGCATAGAGGGCTTCTAAAGCTGCTTTGATCATGGGATCGCGGGATTGAGCCCATCGAATACTGTCATTGTCCAGCTGAGGCAGTGCACCAATGTCTATTGCAGAAAAGTGGCAATAAGCAGCAGGTATGCAATTCTGAGGGTCCCAAGCAATCCACCATGCAGTCCACTGCGTCCGTGGGACATTTGTTCCTCCCTGTCAAACTTCTCCTGCAGAGTGCCCGAATGTCAGGTTCTGCCAATCGGACCCAATCATTCTGGGGAACAGGCTCCGGAGAGAGCATCAGCATCTGTGTGGTTCAGACCTGTTCGGTATTTGAGAGCGTAGTCATATGTAGATAATGCAGAAAGCCACCTATGGCCAGTGGCATCCAACTTAGCTGAGGTCTGCACATAGGTCAAAGATTATTGTCAGTTTTTACTAGTATTTTAGCCCCATACAAGTACTCACGGAATTGGTCAACAATAGCCCACTTCAAAGCTAGGAACTCTAACTTATGTACAGGATAGTTCTTTTCGGATGGGGTCAGGCTTCTACTGGCAAAGGCCACTGGTCTCAGGCCATTCTCGTGTTCTTGGTACAACACAGCCCCCAACCCTTGCAAGCTAGCATCAGTGTGCAGGACGTAAGGTTTTCTTGGATCGGCATAGGCCAGCACTGGAGCATGGGTAAGTTGATATATGATCTCATGAAAAGCAGTCTCACAATCAGGAGTCCAGCAGGCCCCAAATACTTCACTGGATGAAAATACACTCTTTCAGTCTTGAGGGACGCTGACTTTTGGTATTTTTGTGGGTTGGGGATACCCTTGAGTAAGTTAAAAAGGGCGGATCACTCTTGAATAGTCCTTGATGAAGCGCCGATAATAACCACAGAATCCCAGGAATCTTTGCAGTTCTTTTAGATTTTGGGCTGTGGCCAGTGGTCAAGGCCTCAACTTTACTTGGGTCGGTCTCTATTCCCTCGGTGGATACTATGTGTCCCACATACTTTACTGATGTTTGAAAGAATTGACACTTATCAATGGACAGTTTAAGGCTCAAAGTCCTCCAGTCGGTCCAATTCCTTAAATAATCTGCCTCATGTTCTCTCCAGTGAGCTGCTAAACACAATAACATCATCTAGGTATACCAGGCACTCTAGTAAGTTCATGTCCCCCACTGCACGCTCCATCAATCGCTGAAAAGTGGCTGGGGCACCTGAAATCCTTGAGGCATCCTCATGAATTCATAGAAGCCAAGCGACAGATAAAGGCCGTCTTCTCACGGTCCTCTGGGGCCATCGGGATCTGGTAGTACCCACTGCGGAGATCCAGCCAGAGAACCACTTGCTCCCGCTTAGGCAGTCCAAAGCATCCTGAATGCGGGCATTGTGTACTGATCGTGGATAGTCCGCCGTTTAAGGTGCATAATCCACACACATCCTTACTGTTCCATTCTTTTCCTCACTACCACAATGGGGAAGCATAGGGCTTCTGGATTCTTGTATTACACCAGCAGCTAACATCTTTGCAGATGCCGCCTCACATCATCTTATGTCAGCAGGTGCCAGGCATCGGACCTCTCACGAAATGGTCTTTCGCCATGCAGCCGGATATTGTGCTCAGCTCCTTGCACGATCCTCACATCCCATTCCTTTAAAGAAAACACCTGGTCTTCTGGGCAAGCTTCTCACTGATCCTCACTTTCCATTCAGCTGGCAGCGGAAGTCAAATCAAACAAGTCAGGCGTTGCCTGTCATTCTTCCTTGAACTCTGCTGCTGGGTAGCACTGCAGTGTCTGCACAATGCACATTAGCCAGGATGCAACCTCTGTTTACTCGAATGTCTCTTTCAGACACATTATGAACTTGGACCATTACCTTCTGGCATAAGCATGGGCTCTAGAGGGCAAAATACTAGGCTTGACCAGCAGTCCTCTGGCAATTTTCTCCATCAGCTTTGGTGCATCCAAACATTAATATTTTATTTTAACATCCTTCTGATACTGGGACCTCCCTGTAAGGTACACTGGGCATTTGGCGCCAGGATCAGAGACTCAGGATCCTTCTTCCATACAATTCACCGTTCCTCTGGTTCTGTTCTTTTCAGCATCTCTCTGTGCCTCATAGGCCTTCTTAATTAAAGCCGAACTCTTAAAGCTCTACTAGTCTTTGACCCTGTTTTCATAACACAACTGTGCCAGCCTTCCGAACATATGAGCATTTGTTCCAATCAACAAAGGGACACCATCATACAGTCCAGTGGGGGACACACTAAGGCTAGGGTCTCTACTTGTTCGGCCACTCCAGCCACAGAGGTGGGGAAAGACAGCCAAATTCGATATACCTGAATAGGTAGGCCTTCTCACTTAACCCCCATACATGCAGTCCTTCTAATGGTTGTAAGGGTACGCCTGATAAATGCTTCTGATACCAATCTTGGAACATAATTGTCACTTGGGAGCCACTGTCTAATACAGCTCTTGTAGACACTCCATTCACCTTTACAGTGGTCTCCATGGAGGGACCCACTATTCTGGACCAGTCTGGAGAGGCGGTAGTGGGGGGCCTGGGCAACTGACCTGCCACAAAGGACGTGAATTAGCATTTTGGTGCCCTCACTGGGATCATGTCGCACTTCTTAACCACTGATTTGTTCTCCAAGCCTCCTTGTAGGCTATATGCAACTTTGTCAGTGTCTTTTGGGGACTGGCATTCCTTTCATGTGCCCATCTTTCCCCACAATTATAGCAAAACATACTTTCTCTAGAGTTTGAGCTGGCCGAGGCGCCACACTGGGAGCCAGGAGGGGGTATTACTAACTGAAACCTGTGCCATCTCTGTCTGCGGCGTGATAAGCATTTGGAGACATCTCGTCAGTTTCTCCACTTCCATGGTCAAGGAATTGAGTTTGAGCTGTTATCAGCAGGAGATACATGGGTGGGTACCCCCACCCCCATAGCAGATGCAGTTGGATATAGGTCAGGGCCTGCATTTGCAGGCGTGGCTCTCATAAAGGGACTGTTTTGAATTCCTGGATCTCTCTCAACAGTTCGCCTCCATTGTGGCATATCTTTTCCTGCCAGAGCACTCATTTACTGCCAACCTCTGCCCCTGAACTTCACTCTGATGGGTCACCCTCAGTCACGGGTCGTGAGCCGCAGCTATTGGTGCAGGTCCTCCCGAGGTCGCTCTTTTCAACTCCTCGAATTTCTCTCATTAACTCATCATAGGAGGGTGGGGATTCCAGTCGATCTGCCAGGCGAACTGAAGCAACAGCAGTTCTGAGAAGGGGCAGACTTAAGATCCTGTCCAGCCTGGTTCGGTCCAGTTCAATCGCTGGCAAACTACCTTTCTGAGGCATTCTTGCAACAATTTTTCCAGCCGAGATACATACACAGACAACAACTCCCTGGTACTGTTGTGCATCTTTACTCTCCACCATAGGTCCTCATCAGAATCTGGGCTCCCATACACATTCTCCAGGGCCTCAAGATAGGCCTGTGCAGTCACTTCAGGGTTACTGGCCCATTTAGCACTAATGGTAGCCAGGGCAGTACCTCGGAGGCTCTCACTAACCCTCTTCGCTTGCTTCCGAGCATTGCCATTCTAGCACTTGGGGGCAACATAGTTCATCCAGGTCTCCCAGTCATCCTCCCTTGGGGTGGGGAGGTGCCAGAGAAGATCCCTCAACCTTCGGTAAGAGTCGTGACTAATGGCAGGTGCAGAAATAGAGTCTGCATTGGTTCAGCCACCATTACGGGTACTGGAGCGGAGAGGGTGTTGGGGAGGAACACCCCAGGTGGCAAGAATAGTTTCTTCAAGTCCCACAGCTTTCCTTCCCCCAGCAACCATTTAGCAAATTTCTCCTCAAAAGTTTCAGATAGTGGTGGGGGCTCATTCCTCCGGTCTTTACTGTCCTTAGTTATCACTCTCAGCAGTGAGGGCTCCTCTGGGGTAATGGTCTGTGGCACTTTGGAGCTATCTATGGGATCCTTAAACTCTACTAGGGCCAGGAAAGTGTGGGTGAGCAGATTAGCATGCCGACCCACCACCACAGGGTTTTGTAAACCTTCCACCTTGGAAAGTACTCCCTGCACAGTGTCCGTATTGATACCCAGGGGATGTCCAGGATAAGCATAGCATTTTGGGGTCGATCTCCTCCCCAGTACACCACTCCACCAGCCGTGCACAGCCACTTCTGTCGGGTACCCATTTTTTCTTAACAGTGGTTCAGTAATATGGCCACTAGAGGACACACAATCCCAGCGTGAGCCTCCAAGATGTAACCCCTAGATGGCGCTATCCCAGGGGCTACTACCCCTGCCTGATTTGCCACTAACAGGTTGAGGGGCCTGGATCCAATGGCGGGTGCCTCCACCCAGAGGTCAGGGTTTGCAATAGTTAAACTAACTTGGTCACAGCCCTCTGGGACACTGCAACCCCCCTTTCTTCCCACTAGTGGCCCACACAATATATCAGAATTACCTTCACAGTATACACTTACCCCCAGGACTGGTTCCGGCACTGGGACCTCCTGTGAAATGAGATACAGTGCAACAATCACAGTACAGTACTTTAACATAGACAAATACCTCAGGCAGTATAACTTTGCTGAAACAAGCAGCTCTGATTTATTTAGGGGATATAACAAGGACAGGGGAAATCAGGTTAATTAGCTTATCACTCTAATAATCTCATTTATGGCTCTGTGCACGGGCCTATCCCTATCAGTTACTGTCCCTGGGTACCCAAGCCCTAGTGGTTAGTCCAAACCGTGGCAGCTGGTAGGGGCCCTTTCACACAGAGAAAAGGAAAATGAAACAGTCAGTAGTACAGTAATTCCATTTGGATTTAATGTGGCAATTCAACAGGGAGCGACCCTGAATTAGTACTCACGACCTCAAATAAGATAGGGTCCTTCAATATCAGCAGGGGCTACTCTTGAGCTCCAAGAGACTCTTCACACATTTATATGGTAAAAAAAAAAAAGAGTACTATACCAGGCAGGCTGCTTCTCTATCCCGATCGCAATTACTGCACAATACCCGGGAGAACACACAGCAGATTCAGTTCCTGACAGACCGAGTGCAATTCAATAATTTCTCCAGTCTTCTACAGGGTGAGCCTGGTTTCTACTCTTCAGAGATCCTTTGATTCTTTTCACAGGACGGATTCAGTCCTAACAAGCAGTTACACAAGCTGCAGACCGAACTCTGGGCCTTACACACGTTTTTGACTGAAACTGTACTGAAGGAGCACAGGGCTCCTTCCTTCTTCACTGCCAAAGCTCAACTGAAACTCCAACCGACAAAACCGAGCACTTCCTTTGAGTTCCTCCCAGTTCTTGACTGGATTGGCTGTCACTCACAATAGACTGCTGCTGTTGGTCCAAAAAGGCGCTGAAGTCTAAACTACATCTCCCAGAGTCACTGCCCATACAATCCTCTTGTGGCTGGCTCAGATTATGAGTCCAAGTTCTGATTCGTCCAAGGCACCATTTTAGAGCTAGCTTACCCCACACTGATTGGTCCAGTTCAGCAGTTCAAAACCAGAATGGGGAACTAGGCAGACACTGTTCTGACTGCAAAAGAAAGCAGGTTAGACAAACTGTAATTTCATTATCACTCTAAATGGTTTCTGGCAAACAGTTACATCTTTCAGATAGGTTCCCTTGCACCCTAGTGACTGCAAAATGGAGTGAATTGGCAGCAGCTTGAGTGGTACTCAATCAAAGAAACACACAGTCCCCCATACAAACTAATTATGTCTTCAAGCAGACAGCTCTTAAAGAGACAGTACCAGAGGTTCTAAAAACACTCACTGATAAATGGCTTAAACGCCAAACACCATTCAGGCTTGGAGCATTCAAGCAAGCTCCTGGAAGTCTTTGGGAACCCCCATTTGCAGGGGGGTTACATAGGTATTAGGGGTTACAACAAATAGCTAAGAGCACAAAACTTTAAAACCTGTAAGAGACAAGATTTTAATATTCAGTGGACTATTTGGAACTCTTTGCCTCGGGAGATTAGCAATAGTAGCCCAGATACTTTCAAGTCAAGATTGGACGAATATATGAATGTTACATTTTAGTTTTTTTTATTTTTATTTAGTTTTTGATGACTAGGACAGATGGCTTAGGCAATTCTGCCTATTTTCAACCTCATCCTGGGAGGTGGATGATGCAGATGACAACTGACATACTGAACCAGATTATGCTGCTGGTGGTATTTTAGTGAATGGGGGAAATTTGGCCAGGACACGGGGACATTTCCCTACTCTTGGCAGGGGCGTTGGCTCTCTGTTTTAAGATGGAGGAACCCATTGCCGGAGAGGAAGACAGCTTGTAGCAGACTAGGGTGTCCTTCTCCCCCGGCTCCTCCCCAAGCTGAAGTGCTTAAGGAGAACAGGCAGAAGCCTCACTGTATGGAGGTGGACTTGCAAGAGCAGCAGATCTAGGAAACTAATCAGAATATGGAAGGTATGGAGACGGCAGAGGACTTACCTGAAACTACAGCCAACAGAATAGCTGCCGCAGAAGAGCAAATAGAATTGGAAATGGCTGAGGGATGGCAAATGGTAGTTCCTGTGATGGCAGAGGATGAAGAAGGTATAGGAAGAGGAAAACTCCTTTGAGAAGCAGGCAGCAAAACCTTACTGAAAGACAAATGGTCTCCACAAGTGTCATGTCAGTGTGTTACTGGCAATTCTCTCTTTGACGACACTGCCTCCCTTTCTCTTGCACATATAAAATATCACAGCAAGATTTTATTTATATTTTTGGACACCCCGCTATTAATAACTCATTTTATAGTGGGAAATATGATCTTTCCTGGAACATTTCCCCGAGTTCTAAAGGGAGTGAATTGCTGCTGGGTGAATTGCCGGTAATGAATTGTCATGTAGCCCTCCACACCACAGGATTCATCCTCTGAAAAGAATGTAGGAGCTCCAAATTCGAGGAGTGACAGCAGGCTGGCTGACACTCACAGTCAGCTGCATGGAGGAGATCAAAGGCGAATGCCGACTACAAGACAGTGGGTCAGCAAAGCTTTCAACCTGCAGCAGTTGCAGGGTTGGTACAAGACATGCACACCGGAACAAGCACCAACTGGAGCAGGGTGGGTCAGGAATGACTGATCTATTTATTTATTTAGTTTTTGTTTACCGGGTGGGTGCACTAGAGACAGATGTGACTATTTTCAGGCACGACCCGGGAGGTTAAAACATAAAAAGTCATAAGGAGACAGCAACTAACATTACAAGACAATCAGATGTGGTACATAGAGAATAGGGTAGCAGGTACATAAGCATATGATATCAGATAAGTAGGGCATACATGGAGTACAGGCAAAGTCATTTAAAATTACACAAAACAAGCAATAACACATTTTAATTACAAAAGGAGGCTGAGCTGGACCCTTCTAATAAAATGGAGAGGACAGTGAAAGTAGAGTAAGGAGAGATGTCGGAGAGAGAGACTTCAAGGGAGTTAAAGGAGGAGGATAGGTAGGTAGAGGGGCTGGAAATCCAAAACAGGTTAACAAGGCTCTGAGGGGCAGGGAATATAAGGTGGGTTAAAGCAGGTGCATATGACAAGGTCAGCAAATAGGGTACGATGCCTTTTTTTTTGAAAATGTAGTGGCTAGGCACCTCACGGACAACAAGTGGTAAGGAGTTCCAATATTTGGGAGCAGCACAGGAAAAGGCACTGGTACCTTTAACAGATTTGCATCTAGGGACTTGCAGCAGAGAGAAGTCCGAGGAGCAGAGGCCATACGGGGAGGACAGGGGGTTGAGCAGGGAGTCTAGAGACAAAGTGGTATTAGATCTAATGATACCATCCAATAGGGAACTTAGGGCACGTAGTCGATGATGCTGGAGAGAGGATCCAGTACCTAGCCTGGGACCCTACAATCATATCACAACCCTCACACCATGCTCGAAGCAATTTATCCAGTACGACTGCCAGAACCATGGAAAATGCTGTCAGAAGTGAAGTTGATTTGAGAAAACTACAGACGATGGGATTAGTGTCAGTGAGCCATGACAGAAAGCACCTAGTCAGGTGGTACAATGAAGGCCATTGATAGCACCAGAGGGTGGGGAGGAAGTGGTGGATGGTATTGGTAGCCTCCAGGAAGCTCACCCTCTGGTGAGTCCCGATGTGCATAATATGGAAGGGGACACTGTTGTACAAACTAACACAGAGATACTCTGCTCTCAGTTGGGAGATGTGTTGGGTCAGGGAGATATTGTTATAACAAATAATAATGATCCTTTAATCTCTGGTCTTTTGGGAAGGTCTAAGGGGGAGAAGGAAGGATAAACAGATGGACTGCTGTCATCTGAAGCCCCTTCCCCCAAGCAGAACAGATTCAAATGTTACCTGAAGGTCCAAATGAAAATACTGTAAATACTGAGGAGGTGGACAGTGGTTCAGAACTGCAGAGTGAGTCTCTCAGTTCTCAGTAGGAGCATGATAATGAACCCCATGCATCTACATCTGGGGTTGGACATTATGCAGGGAGGCAACAGCAGCCATAAGAACAGTCTTTTTTTGGTGGGGGGGGGATCAATATTGGTAGAGGAGGAAGCCGTGGACAAGGCTAGTCTCCACCCAGAGCAGGATCTAAATTTTCTGAGAAATAAATTGGAACCTGCACCTAGGAAAAATGTAGTTCACCTGCTGTGCAGAGGGGGAATGGCAGATAGACCTGACAGGTGTTCGTAGGCAAAACTCTGTTAAAAGACTCACTTCAGTTCTTTGCTTCAGAAATATATGCCCTAATTCATCTCGGGTGGTGATGATAACTAGGGGTTGGAATATTTTTAGCTGAAGTATCAATAACTAAAGGCCACTGCTTTATGGACCCCATTTAAGGCAATACCATTGACTAAACTGATGATTAGAAATGAGACTCTGATGTTCAGGAATGTGGGGGATATCCATTATTGGCTCAGACATAGGTGTGGCTTCTTACGGCCCCCAGAAGCTGTAATAGGTTCTTCGTTTCTATTGAGAGGAGGATGGAGATTTAGAGTAAGACTCAGGCAAGGGACTTCTGGGGTAGAACATCTACCAAACAGTTTTTTTAATGGATGAGACTGGGGAGTGTGTTTTTATTCGGGCCGGTTGAAAGCCTGTTATAAATGTGGAGAGAGAACCCATTTGTCCGGCACTCATGATAAGCTGCAATATGGTTTGTGTGGTGAATTCAGTTACATAAGAACAACTGTCAAAATTGATGCAGCTGCAGTCTGTGTGAGGCATCAGGTTATATATTTCAAAACTGCCCATGAGCTTCACACAGTAGGACTGATAGATTTGATCAAGAGGATTTGGTATGCAGAGCGCAGACAGTTGGGGCAGAGGTAGCCCCTGGGCTGGTTTCTCAGGAAGAATCCGTGGATTCCTTCATACCCTCCACTACTGCTGCAAAATGTTCTGACCAGGCGTGGAGATTGAGAGCCACTCTTGAGCAAAGGGAGGCAGATCTCTTGATACCCCCTGGACTTTGAATAAAAAGACCATCGCAGCAGGCAGGGCCTAAACCCGCACCAAGACAAACACAGACCCCAGTAGGATGTTCAGCACCTCCCTAGATGCCCCATGTGGTACCAGCTTCCACCTTGCAACCGGAAGAGCTCTTGAATCGTGAGAAACAAGTAACCGAGCAAGGGGAAAGGGCCCCGGAAGGAGTGATTAGTGTACAGCGAGAGGAGGCCAACACCATGCCCCCTCCCCTTAGACTATCTCAAAAGCCCAAAGAAGGAGCTCAAGGCTAACTAAAGTGGCATAGGATAGCACTTACCTACCTTTTATCAAATAAATATGAGATCCTCCAGGACAAGAAGAGCTGGGTGGACTCGGATGTGGGAGACTAAGACTCTGATACATCTTCCACTCAGCCCTCCCAGTCTATTCCCCCTCAGCTCACAGGTGGCTGGAAGGAGGAGATGGCAGAAGAAAAAGGCATGCCTCAGATCAACTAGAGGCAGATGTGACTTAAGGAGTTTGGGTGGTGCCTTTTTTTTTTTTTTTTTTTGCGTAATATGTGGAGTACATGAAAGTTGCATCCTTAAATGTCTGCAGTGTCAAGAGTGCCCCGTAAAGGAAATATGTGTTTTTCTTGTTGAAAGATGACAATTAGTGCATTATTAGCCACTGCATAGCAATTAAATCACAAATTGTAGTGAGAAAGAAATAATGTGACCTAGGGGGAATTGAACCCAGGCTCCCAGAATACTGTCTCTGTGCTCTAACCACTAAGCTGCAGGCTCACATGGTTGGACCTGGGGTTCCCAGATGCACTTCCTTTCTCTGGGATTGCATATCTTGCAGCTAGGAACAATCAAGATGACAATTAGATGTTTTGGTGCAGCATTTGCAACTGCATTGCAATTAAATCACAAGATAAGGAAATAGTATTATTTTTT
This sequence comes from Neoceratodus forsteri, assembly GCA_016271365.2. NCBI lineage: Eukaryota > Metazoa > Chordata > Ceratodontiformes > Ceratodontidae > Neoceratodus > Neoceratodus forsteri. The sequence continues at coordinate 170,559,243 of CM057449.1, read as the reverse complement.
AATTTTTGCAAGAAACTTGGTTTGTATCCATCACAGATATTTCTCAAGGAAAAAAAGATTGGTGGTGGGGACCTTCATATGAAGAGAAGACCGAGCAGATGGGGTGGGGATTTTGTTTGGTGGGACCCACTGTCAGATGAGTCGTATAGTAGATATTGTACCGGAAAGGGCACTCTTGTTAGATGTGCAAATAGGGGAAAGGAGATTAAGGTGTATTAATGTGTGTGCACCGCTGGTGTCATCAAATAGGGTGGCATTGTTTTAGGACATCCAACCTTTTTAGCCACATCAAGACAGATAATTGCAGGAATTGATTTTAATTGTACTCTGTGTAATGCCTAGGTGGCTCTATCCCAAGAGCTACTACCCCTGTCTGCTTGGCCAGTAGCAGGTTAAGGGGCCTGGGTACTGAAATGGGTGCCTCCACCCAGAGGTCAGGGTTGTTAGTGGTCAAGCTAACCTGGGCACAGCCCTCCGGGACACTGTAACCCCCCCTTCCCTTCTAGTGGCCTGAACAATATACAGTAATCACTTTCACAATGACCCTTATTCACCATGCAATTACCCACACTGTTTGCACTTACCACCAGGGCTGGTTCCTCTAGCTCGACCCTGGGGACCCACTGTAAAACAAGGTTATGCACAGCAAATAGAAACAGTACAGTGCTCTTGGCACAACCTGGAACCACAGTCAGGTTAAATGCAAAAAGAGTTGGATCTGATTTATTCAGGGGATTTGAACAGGGGAGGGGTGTAATCAGGTTGATTGGATTAAAGGCTAAATCAATCACAGTTATGCATGCACTTCAGAGTCCTTACACAGTCACACACTCTGGGTACCCAGGTAGGAAAAAGGTGGGCTAGCCAGGACCATTGCCCGGGGTAGGCCAGCGTCGCAGCTGGTTGGGGTCCTGTGATGGAAGAAAGCAGCATGCACAACACACACTATTTGTAATCCAGAGCCGGAGGGCTCAGTTCATGAAGGAAAAGACAACAAAGCAATCCGATGACAACACTTTAGATTTAGCTGTTGTTGCAGGGAGCTGCCCTGATGTTTACTCACGATACCCAATACAGGACACAGGCAGGATGAAATCGAGACTGCAGGGCGGTTGTTGAGCTGGAGTGCCAGGAGAAGCAGGACCCACACAATCACCAAGGAGTCGTTCCTGTTCAAGGCATTGAGCAGGGGGCTGATCCCCAGGCAGGTCTCTCATCGATGGCTTTCTCTGTGTAGTGGGTAGTCCAGTTGAGCCAGTGTGGCAAGGCCCAGGCCAAATGAAGATGCAAACGGATTTAGTCCGTTAGAGCTGGATGCAACCTCCAGCAAGCAGAACACAGTTCAGCACACAGTGGGGAACCAAATCACGGCCCACTAACAGTGCACAGTACATTTACGTGTAAGAAATTCTACTGTACCAGGCAGATTGCTATCTGGTCGCAATTACAGAGTCTCTGCACAAGCTGGGAGTTCAAAGGTGGCTGGAAATCCTGACAGGCTGATCGCATTCAGCAAATCTTCGATCTTCTTCAGGTTAAAGCCTGGTTACCGTTCTGTGGCTTAAATTGTCCTCACAATTCGGATTCAGTCCTAATAAACTTCAATATCCCTTTCAGGGACGGCAGACAGACAGGCAGGCCAAAACTCAGCCCTTTCACAGTTCTCCCACGCAAATCTATGCAGGATTACTGCTCGACTATCTCGAGCTGTTACTCCTTCAATTCCCAGCTCAGATCTGAACTGAAACTGCAAGCAGTCTGGGACTTTCCCCAGGATCCAGAAGGTTCGGTTGGCTGATTCCTCTGTCAGTCACAAGAAGGGCTCCCCCTCCAGGTTCATGTAGGCACCAAAAGCCCAAAACTACAATTCCTACAGAATTTTGCTCCCACAAAGCCCCTGGGGACAAGCTCCATTTTAGAGTCCCCAGAGGTACTGATTGGCCCATTTCAGCAGTCCAGGACCAAGATGGTGGAGATAAACTGAAATGTCCATGCTGCAAAGAAGGCAGGTTAGACAAACTGCAGTATTATTACTATTCTAATAAATGATCAGCAAACAAGTACATCTTCTAACAGAGCTCCCTCTGCGCTAATAGCGATGGCAGAATGGAGCAATTATTTGGCAGCCCGGGCGGGACTTGAGCATGGACACACTCAGCCCCCTCCCAGATTATAACTGCAATCTAGGCAGCTCTTGAAGAGACAGTACATGGAGGCAATACAGGCACTCTCTGGCAGTAACGTTTAAACTGCTAAAACGCAGGACACCAGCCTGGCAGTGAGCATTTAGGCAAGCTCAATGAAGACTTTTCAGGAACCCCCATTTGTAGAGGGGTTACATCTGGATTTTCAGTTGAAACATCAGTGCAACAAGAAAGTGTGCTGTCACTCTTTGACTAAGGAAGTTAATGACAGTGGCTGGATTGTTGGATAGTTACAGGCTGGCTTGACCTTCAGGAGGTGCACAGAAAGGGTAGTCATCACATGGAATAGTCTGCCACAGGAGGTAGTGGGGGCGAGCACAGTGGAGGGGTTTAAGCATGCTTGGGACAGGCACAAGGGAAGCCTGAGAGGGGAGGGAGTGATGACAAGCCATTGATCACGTAGGATCAGTGGCCACATAAAATGTATAGGGCCTATGGGCAGACTGGATGGGCCTAGCGGTCCTTATCTGCCAACAATTTCTATGTAACCTATGTGAGGAGGAATTTATCAACCCAAACTGATTGTATTTTTGTTCTCTATGAAACTTTTGTGACACCCAAGGAGTTGTCAGATCATTTGGTAGTACACATTAAACTATATTTAAGATTGCTTCTCTGAAGAATGTTTTGCAACGGAGGATGAATGTGTCATTACTGAACTCTTAAGAGTTAAATGTAAAAGATATAGTAAGAATTGTGTTTTTAAAAACTTCTTCTATAACCTGAATAATATTCTCCTCCTCTTGCTACTCTGTTCGGGTGACATTGAACTCAACCCTGGTCCCGCCAAAATGCTCTCAGCTCCAGCTGAAATTAAGCAGCTGAAAGGCATCAGTTTCCTGCATGCCAATGTTTGCAGCCTGTTAAAGAAGCTGGAATCTGTCCAGGCATGGATCATACATACTGCACCAGACATTTTGGTGATATCAGAATCTTGGCTCCGAGCATCTACACCTGACAGCGAGGTTAATATCCCTAATTACCTCCTTTTCAGAGCAGATAGAAGGACGGGGGGTAGCCATTTACAGTGGCGTGAAAAAGTATTTGCCCCCTTCCTGATTTTCTCTATTATTGCATATTTGTCGCACTGGATGTTTTCAGATCTTTAGAGAAAATGTAATATTGGATAAAGGGAACCTGAGTGAACAAATAACACTTGTTTTTTTTTTAATTTCACTTATTTAATGAAAAAAAGTTAACCAACACCAACTGGCACTGTGTGAAAAAGTAATTGCCCCCTTACACTTAATAACTGGTTATGCCACATTTAGCTGCAATGACTGCAACCAAACACTTCCTATAATTCAATATCAGTCTTTCACATCGCTGTGGAGGAATTTTAACCCACTCTTCCTCGCAGAACTGCTTTAATTCAGTAACATTTGGTAGGTTTTCGAGCATGAACTGCTCGTTTCAGGTCCTGCCACAGCATCTCTATTGGGTTTAAGTCTGGACTTTGACTAGGCCACTCCAAAACTTTAATTTTACTTCTTTTAGCCATTCTGATGTGGACTTGCTTTTGTGTTTTGGATCATTGTCTTGCTGCATGACCCAACTACGCTTCAGCTTCAGCTGACGGAAGGATGACTGGACATTCTCCTTAAGAATTTTCTGTACAGAGCAGAATTCATGGTTCCTTTAATTATGGCAAGTCATCCAGGTCCTTAGGCAGCAAAGCATCCCCACACCATCACACTACCACCACCATGTTTGACTGTTGGTATGGTGTTCTTACTGTGGAATGCTGTTTGCTTTTCGAGACATTATGGGATCCATGTTGTCCAAAAGTTCCACTTTGGACTCACCTGTCCATAGAACATTTTCCCAAAAGGCTTGTGGATCATCCAGGTGCTTCTTGGCAAATGAGAGACGAGCATTTATGTTCTTCTTGGTTAGCAGTGGTTTCCGCCTTGCTACTCTCGCATGAAGCCCATTTTTGCCCAGTCTCTTTCTGATTGTGGAGTCATGAACACTGACCTTAGCTGAGGCAAGAGAAGCCTGCAGTTCTTTGGATGTTGTTTTAGGATCCTTTGAGACTTCTTGATGATTTTACACTGCCCTTTGGAGTAATTTTGGCAGGTCACCACCTTGGGAAGGTTCACTACTGTTCCAAGTGTTCTCCATTTGGAGATTATGGCTCTCACTGTGGTTCGATGGAGTCCCAGAGCCTTAGAAATAGCTTTGTAACCCTTTCCAGACTGATAGAGGGCAACAAATTTTTTCTGATCTTTTCAGGAACTTCCTTTGATCATGGCATAATGTGCTTGTGAAAATCTTTGTGCTGGCAACGTGACTCTGATGGTAAGGGCCAAAATAAGTGAGGTTTATATTGAGCAGGGCTGGCTGTAATCAAGCCTGGCTGTGTTCAATCAGCTGACTCTAATTATCCCTTTAATTGGGTTGATTTAACTAGGGGGCAATTACTTTTTCACACAGTGCCAGTTGGTGTTGGTTAACTTTTTTCATTAAATAAATGAAATAAGTAAAAAAAAAAAGTGTTATTTGTTCACTCAGGTTCCCTTTATCTAATATTATATTTTGTCTAAAGACCTGAAAACATCCAGTGTGACAAATATGCAATAACAGAGAAAATCAGGAAGGGGGCAAATACTTTTTCACGCCACTGTATGTTAAAAACATTTACACAGTATCTGTATTAGATGCCACCTCCATTGCAGGAGGTTTCGAATGCCTGTCTCTTAAAATCGAGCCACCTCATTCAAGGGCCTTTCGTGTGATTGGCTGCTATAGACCGCCTGCAGCAGGACCTCAACTCCTAACACACCTGACTGAACAAATGGACACTTCCTCCATAGAGACAATTATATTAGGCGATCTAAACTACGACTGGTTATCTAGCGGGTCCCTACCCTGAAACAGTTCTGTGATTCACATGGTCTCACCCAACTAATTTCTGAGCCTCACGCCGCATCAACAAGAAAAACCCAGCCAATAGCAGCCTTCTGGATGTGATACTTGTCAATGAACCTCATCTTTCTCTCATTCCGTATTCTCCCAGCCGATGTTAGTGACCACTGCCATATAGCTGGGATTAGGACGATCCCAATTCCACTATCCACATCGAAGTTCTCCAACAAAAGATCAAGATGTAACTTTGACCCCCTGGCCTATTTCAACTACCTAAAAGACTCTATAAAATGGCAGAGTTTTTACCTAGCTAAATCAGTGAGTGATGCCTGTAGTATCCTGCACGAAATCTTATCTGGTGCACTAGATGCCCATGCCCCCATAATCAAAGTTAGAATAAAAACTAGGACCTGCCGCTGGTTCTCACCAAACTTGAAGAAAGCACTACTAAAAAGAGACCTACTATGGAAAAAGGCCAGGAAGTCACATACAGAATCTGACTGGTGTACCTTCAGAGCAGCCAGGAATGCCTGCACAAAAATGATTAGAGAAGCAAAGGCTACTTTTTATCAATCTGAACTGCTCTCTGCATCTAATAACCCCACCAAGTTCTGGTCCACTATTAAGGAAGTCTCGGGCCACTCACCTAGTAGTGCGCTCCCATCCAAAATATCCATTGACAATGTCACTGTCACTGATAAATCTGAAATCCTGCAAGCCTTCAATAATCACTTTGCCACAGCTGGCCTGGCTTTTGATAAAGCGCCAATAAGCAGCCTTCGGCCACAGTTCAAAGCCCAGTCCCTAGAAGCAACTAACAATGTCAGGACATTCGCCTTTTCATCAATCACCTTGAAAGAAGTTGAAGACCTTCTGTTACAGTTGGACATTAAAAAGAGCGCTGGAGCTGACTCACTTGATCCATACTTTCTGAAAATAGCCTATCATATACTAGCAGCACCAATAATGCATTTATTTAACCTGTCCCTAACTCAAGGCTCCCTTCCTGCAGAGTGGAAAACTGCTCATGTTATCCCACTATACAAATCAGGGGACCCCAGTGACCTGAACAACTATAGGCCAATCTCTCTACTGCCAATACTTTCGAAAATGTTGGAAAAAATCGTGGACACACAGCTAAGATCCTTCCTGGACAGCATAAAATTTCTTAATCCCATGCAGTCTGGATTTAGAACCAAACACAGCACCATCACTGCACTGGCCAAAGTTACTGACGACTGGCTTCGGGATCTGGACAAAAAATTTGTTTGTGCGGTTTTCTTAGATCTTAGCAAGGCCTTTGATACCGTCGACCATTGTCTACTTCTTTCAGCACTAAACAGTTTAGGATTGGACTCAATTTCACAGGCCTGGTTCCAGAACTACCTCTCAGGCAGACAGCAACAAATAAAGGCAGAAGGAGGCTCTCACCACTTAAATCAATAAAGAGAGGAGTCCCTCAGGGTTCTATATTGGGTCCACTGCTGTTCAACATCTATATTAACAACCTGAACTTAGGAATTACAGAGGCCAAAGTCCACTTATTCTCCGATGACACAGTGCTATACCTAAGCCGAGACACCCCCGGAGCAGCATGTGCTGCAATTCAAGATGAATTCAATAAACTGCAATATCAACTCATTGATAAAAAGCTTTTATTAAATGCAAAAAAAAACAAGGCAATGCTGCTTGCCCCTTCTAACACTGGTGCCATCTCTACAGCCTATAATAATGTTCCCCCTGTATCCACTCTACTTGGTGAAAATCTTGAGTTTGTGTCAAAATTCAAATACATGGGTATATGGCTGGATAGCAAACTCTCTCTTTTAAAGTGCATACTGAAGAACTAATGAAAAAACTTAGGCAAAGGCTTGGCCTCTTCTTCAGAATTAAACATCTTCTTATTGAGTCAGCAAAAAGACAGCTTGTCAATTCTACATTTCTATAATTAATTGATTATGCTGACATTATATATGGCCAATGTCCTGCCTCCCATCTTGCTAAATTGGATGTATTGTACCACAGAGCTCTAAGATTTATAACTGGACTTCCATCCTCCACGCACCACTGCGTTCTATATACTGCAGTAGGGTGGCCATCGCTTCAACTCAGAAGGCATAGAAATGCAGACATTTGGACACTTCGAGCTCTCTCCAACAAACTCCTGGACTACATTACTGCCTGCCTTCCTGCAAGTCCACCTAGTAGCTACGGCATTAGAAGTCGTTCACTAATCTCCTTAAAAATTCCCAGGATTAGCAACCACTTTGGTAGGGCTGCCATAAGTCATGCTTTGCCCACACTATGGAGAGGGATCCAAAGTTCCTTGAAACTCAGCACCCTTGTCAGTATTGCTATGTTCAGGCATCTTTATGACATAACATTTACTGAACTTTGTAAATGTTACCACAGCTTCTAGTGGTTCTACTAGTGGATGCATCGCTAATTCCACCCCTCATTTATATACCCTACCCTGTAAATCCCTCCTACCTTATTAAGTAGCCAGTCCTGCCTGGCCTTCAGAGCCCTGGCATACTCCCAACCTTCCTTCATGACTCTAAATTAGTTGCCTGTTGGTTTCTGGTTCCTACAACCTCAGAAACCTATATTTATTTCTAGGGGATGCAATGATTATGATCTGCCCTCCCTGGCTGATACTAGTATCTACGACTTCAATCATGTATAGGGAAGAATGTACTTTGTATAATTATTGCTTGACATAGTATTTACCTGTTCCCCACTAGTGCAATGGAATGTTTATAATGTACCTTACACATGTAAATCTGTATTCCTAAATTCTATTTTTTGTGTAACATATGTATGTCTATCCTTTATGACTAACTGCAGGTCCACCTTGCAAATGAGCTTGCTCAACGGTGATCGCCTGGATAAATAAAGATTTGATTTGATTTGATAAACAGGAACTGTGTTCCCTTCTCTAAGCTGCTGTAGATGCTCAGCACATGCCTTAATGATGACCCTTTGGTTCGGTGGGAGGATGGAAAGCAAGATATAAAATCTTGGTTTCAGAAGTTTAATAAAAATAAACAGCAGGCAGCCGGCCTGGTGGCACAGAGGGTTGAGGCGCTGGACGCCACATCTCACGCTACACTGGTGACTTGGGTTCGGAAACTAGCCTGGGCTGTTGGTGGTCGGCAGGGTTGGGAGAGGATCGAGCATCCGATGGACAGCTCTCCTCTCCCGGGAGGGAGAGGGGTCCTTGCTCGGCGCTTGCCTGGCCTCTAGCGGAAGCTGGAGGCACAGCAAGCATTGTAGCCGACACGAGGGGATGTGGGGTGGCAATGGCGGTGATGCCATGATGTCTGGGTGCGTGCCACTCCCCCAGAACATGGAAAAACACCAGTACCTGGTCTCCTAGATGACGGAGACTCACAGCGGAGACCCTGATAGCTCGTGCCTTCCTGGCATCCCGGTGAGTCTGACACAGCAAGATTCTCGGGGTGCCGCTACCCTGCCCCGTACCCTCCTGTGGGTATAGCCACAGCTCAGTGGGGACTTGCTGGGGTAGAATTGGGAAGGTCGCGATCCGGGGAGACCGCCATATGTGTCTCCAGAAGGAGTGGAGACTGGGCACAAGAGAGGCGGTACAAATAGAAATTAAAAAAAAAAAAAAATGCATAAACAGCAGGCTGAGTATTTACAACACTTAACTTTGAGAGACCAACTTCAAAAAGTAATGTCACTGGCATCAGATGGGTCCGACAGGTGTGTGGAACAGATAACAGGAGTTACAATTGAAAATGTGGGCTTAGTAGTGTAATAGAGCTGTCTCTCTGAAAGCTGAGATGAAATATGGTACTCGGAAAACTCCTTATGGAGACTTATTTGAAGCCTACAAAGAGCTGGTGAAAGCAGGAGACCCATGTGAGGCCCACAAGGAGTGGGTGAGAGCCGGAGACCCATGTGAAGCCTGCAAAGAACAGATGAAGCCTCTAGTACCAGCTCCCTTTTGGATCAGAATAGAATCGAAATAATGGATTGCCAAGAATGTTAGACGGGTATATAACACAGACTTCTGGGATATCTTCTGTGCCAGGTTTGGGATTGGAGCCCTTTTTTGGAGTTCTTGCCCCTTCCCTTGTTAGAGATGTACAGAATAGTTTGGTTGCACCTATTGAAGGACAGGAGTTTGTTGGTATTATTTCCTCTTTAAGAACAGGGGCATCTCCAGGGTGGGATGGGATCCCCCAGTGAATTTTATAAAGCATTTTCTGTGGAGTTGACTGATGGCTTGGTGACGGTGTTTTCTCACTTTTACAGAGGGCACAGAGATTCCAGCTGCCTTTTCCCAAGGGTTACTAATCTTTCTGTTTAAGAAAGGAGACAGAAGGAAACTGGAGAACTGGCAGCTGATCTGTCTTCTAATCTAATCTCTGATTGTAAACTTCTAATGACGCTGTTTCAGAAAAGAATGTCACAGGCTGCGACTATTTTAATGAATCCAGTCCAGGGCTGTTCCATATCTGCCAGAAGTATACAGGAGAACTTGTATCTGACCAGGGATATAATACAGTACTACCAGACTAATAAGCAGGAGGGCTTTCTTGTAACTTTAGATCAGTGGAAATTAAGCCTTTAATTGGGTAAATGACAACTGTTTGTTTACTGTCTTATGGAGACATGGGGTTTCACAAGAGTTGGTTTCTTGGACAATTGCTATATATTCATTGGTGACTTTTTTTTTTGTTTAGTGGAGGTACTGGCCAAAGGATTCCAGTCATGTTAAGAGTTTATATAAGCTCTGATCTTTTCTTTGCTGGTCCTGCCGTCCTCCCTGTGCTATGTACAGTCATAGAGGACTGTTCTTGGGCCCTGGAGAAAAGCAGACCAGGAAAACATCCGATCAGAGATGATAAAAGCTCTAACATTCACTGCAGGTTATTGAATCCTCCACTGCTGCCTACTGCTGTCAGCTGCAGGGGCTTCTGGGATTTGTAGGGACAGAAGATTTCAGCAAAATTAGTCTGATTCAATCTACTATATTAGGGGTACCAGATTTTGGGATGCGAAAAAGAGGACACTTAGTCCCTTCCCCGATGAGCTCTTGTGCCAGACCCTGAGTAAATAGGTTTAAAGTCTCCACCGCCTTCACAGCTCATTTACAAGGAGGTCCTGGGTAGGAGAGAGTAAACAAATTATAAAAATAATAATAATAATAATAATACAACAGGATAGAAAAGGTACATGAAGAATATCTGGGAGCTGGAAAAGAGGACATCTGGTAACCCGATACTATACTAAACAGTAAGTAAAGCACAATGTTTTTGCACAAAAAGTGCACATTGTTCCCCTTTAACGTCCACCTGAACAGCCACCAAAACAGGCAGGCAGGACCTTGGTTGATCTTCCAGCCTGCAAGGCGACTGTGCAACTTCTGGGCAGAATGGGTGGGCCAAGTGGTCCTTTTCTGCCAACAAATTCTATGTTTCTAACCTGCTGAGCCACTGACATGGACCACTGTGCTACTGAGTACTACCTCTGAGGCAGTGGGGGAACAGCTCTTTTATGGACTGTTTGTTTGTTTTCTGCTGTCTCTACATCCAAGTAGGAACCTTAGTATGAAAGTGCTCGAACACAGTTACACAACAAACGAAGGTTAGACTGATGTGCATGTGTTTGAATTTCCCTTTGAGGAAACCCGTAGTTCTGCTCACTGTCACGTGGCCTGAGGCTGACCTTGTGTGATACAGTAAACAGTGGCATTGACTAGTTTAATGGAGAAACATAGACATAATTTAGATAAGCCTTCAGGCCGCACAGGTCTTTCTATCAAATGCTTACTTTTTTTTTCAGTGTGTGAATTTTTTTAGTGCTTGTGAAAAGTATGGGATTGACAGCTCTGCAGACTGAAATCACCTGTTTATCCACGACAGATTCAGCAGGGTCGATTACAATGCAAGCTTCCTGACACTGCCCGACCAATGTGCCTCAACCCTGTCATGGAGGGCCCATCATGGGTGACAGGGTAGTTCAGACTTGATGCCCATTCTGGTCTCTCATATGACTGCCAACATGGATGCCAGTTAGTGACAGTTGTGTTTGGTGGCTTTGTGATGTGGACATCTGCCCACTGGGAACAGGACTGAGACCACCACAACTGATTTCACATAGGCCACCAAACAGTTCTCCAGTGATAATTACTTTCTTTCCACCACTACTGACCTGGGCTGGATTTGAACCCGTGACCTAGAGGTGAAAGGCTCCTTATTCTGCAACCAGTCCACTGAGTCATCTAGTTCGCTGTCATCAGTTGCTTACTTGATAATGGGACCGGTTAGTGCCACTGAAAGCTTGTGCACTGTAACATGCATGTACAGTATCCGTGCTGGGCTAATACAACATATAGAGGGGCTTACTGAGCAGCTGTCATAGAGCCAAGGTCACTCAGGATATCCATTCGGTTCTTAAATAACAGAACACAGGAAGCTCGAGCGTCTTCTTAACTCTGGCATCATGATGGAATCATAAATGCAGTACCATGGCTGTTGGGCTCCTTGATGTGACATATGCGCTAGTAAATGCTGTTACATCAGTGAACAGTATCCATGTTGGATCTCATAGGTCCGTCAAGTCTAGTTTTTTCAGAGGGTCAACATGGTAAGGAACATTAGTTCATAGTGTTCTACATATAGAATAATGGATGGGGAGCCTTGTATAATGAGGGCCCATATAAAAAAATAAATAAATAATAATAAAAAAAGTATAGTTGGTGATGAACTAGCATTGTAGTGGCTGATAATTAGCACTCAACAGAACTAGCAGCTTTAGTTGAGCATGGCCACTTGAGCATTTAGAAAGCTAAACATGCAACTCATTAAAATATTTTGAAAGCTGAATGCTAGTTGCATGCTTTCATCTAGTTGAATAGAGTTTGAGAACAAGAACTTCTAATCTGAATTTTTTTCCTTAAATTGAGCATGAGGTGAATGCCAGCTGGGCTCAGAAAATGAATGTACATATTCTAGCAATACAGAATTATCGCCATATAACGTTCTTATTCATTTCAAATAATGGTACTTTCAAAATAGACCAGTTCTGTTCAATGTCTTCATCAGTGACATTGCACAAGAGCTGGAAGGAAAGGTCTGCCTGTTTGCGGATGACTCAAAGATCTGTAACAGGGTGGATACTCCTGAAGGGGTGGAGAAAATGAGGAGCGACCTGGGGAAGCTTGAAAAATGGTCTGCAGAGTGGCAACTGAGGTTTAATTCAAAAAAGTGCAAAGTTATGCACCTGGGACACAGTAACCCTGGGAAGAGCAACAGGATTGGGGGAGTTGCTGACTGTCACCAAAGAGGAAAGAGACCTGTGGGTTACTATTTTGCACAAAGAGAGCAGGGAGGGCCAGTGGCATGCTGGGCTGCATAGCAGAGGGTATCACCAGCAGAAGGCTTGAGGTAGTGATGCCATTATACAAAACCCTGGTCAGACCTCACAGGGAGTACTGTGTGCAGTTCTGGAGGCCACACCTTCAAAAGGACATTAACAGGCTAGAGGCAGTCCAGGGAAGGGTGACTAAGATGGTACAGGGCTTGCACCACAAGACCTGCGAGGAGAGATTAAGGGACCTCAGTATGTACTCACTGGTGGAGAGGAGGGACACGATAGAAACATTCAAGTACCTCCAGGGCATAAACAGTGTTGGGGGGGGGGGAGAATCTTCCAATACAGGAGAAATACAAGAACTAGGGGGCATGACATTAAATTGGAAGGTGGCAGGTTAAGAGGGAATGTGAAGAAGTTTTTCCTCATGGAGAGGGTGGTGGACACATGGAATGGTCTGCCACAGGAGGTGGTGGGAGCAAGGACTGTGGTTGGATTTAAATGTGCACGGGACAGGCATAGGGGAACCATAGAGACTAAGTGGGGGTAGGGTCAAATGCTGTAATCCATTACAGGACTTATGGTCAGACAGGATGGGCCTAGTGGTCCTTGTCTGCCAACAATTTCTATGTTTCTTTGTTTCTATGTAATAAGGCTGGGGGTGACTTACAGACCTCCAGTGCAGGGGAGAAAGTGGATAGGCAGATGTTACAGGTGGCTCAAAGGATGGCACTCAAGGGGGAGATTCTGCTGGTGGGTGACCGTAACCTCCCAGATGTTGACTGGGATATCCCATCAGCTAGGCCAACCAGGAGCAGAGATCCTTGACTTCCTCCAGGGAGCTTTCCTGCAACAGCTGGTTAGGGAGCCCACTAGAGGCAGTAGCAAACTCGATGTGTTCCTCGCCAATGGGGATAGTGTGGAAGGAGTTGGAGTGGGGGTCAGCCTAGGTGCAAGTGACCATAATATGATAAGCTTCAAGGTTGGACGGGGAATGAAGCGAGTCAGACCATCACAGAGGTCTTGGACTTCAGGTGGGCGGATTTTGCCAGAATGAGAGAGATATTCGGGAACGAAATGGAGGGCAAGGAGAACATAGGGGAAGTGGAAGAATTATGGAATTCAGTTAAGGGGGGATTATTAAAAGCCACGGATATTGGCATAAGAAAGGTGAGGAAGAACAGAAGAAGAAAGAGGCCGCTCTGGTTCACCAGGGAAGTGAGGGGGGCCATTGGGGAAAGAAGGGCATTCAGAGAATATAAGAGGACACGGGAAAGAAGACAGGGAAAAATACAGGGAGAAGCTGAGGGTGGCAGGACAGAGGATAAAGAAGGCAAAAGCAGAAACGGAGGAGAGAATTGCTAAGCAGGCCAAAAGGAGTGATAAAACTTTTTTTCGGTATATAGGCGAGAAGAGGAAAGCAAGACAGGATAGTAAGGGTGAAGGGGGAGGGGGGGAGTACAGGTGGAAGGGGACTTCGAGAAGGAGGAGGTACTAAATAGGTACTTCTGCTCGGTCTTCACTGTGAAAGGGGAAGAAAGGGGACTGGTGTTAAGGGAGAGGGGAAGGGATGACATAAGGGTGCATCCTAGCCTGATCAGTGAGGACAGGGTCAGGGAGGAATTAGGCTGAGGATGGGCAAGGCTATGGGTCTAGACACCCTGCATCCTAGGATACTCTGGCAACAAAGGGAGGAGCTGGCGGCACCCCTAGCAAGGTTGTTTAACTTATCCCTGGATACAGGTTGCGTGCAAAAGGATTAGAAAAGGGCAGACGTGGTGCCAGTACACAAGAGTGGCAGGAGGAAAGAGGCGGGCAGTTATTACCCAGTCAGCCTCACCTCGGTCGTGGACTAAGTGATGGAGGCAATATTAAAAGAAAGAGTGGTCAGCTACTTGGTGGAAAGTGGGCTGCAGGATGTCCGTCGACATGGCTTCACACAAGGGGGGTTTTGTCAGAGGAACCTGATTGAGTTCTTCGATTGGGTGACAAGGGTAGTTGATTAGGGATGGGCAGTGGACGTAACCTATCTGGACATCAGGAAGGCCTTCAGCACTGTTCCTCACAGAAGGCTGGTAAATAAGCTGGAAAATTTGGGGGTGGGACAGAAAATAACAAAGTGGGTGGAGAACTGGCTGATGGGCAGAAGCCAGAGGGTGGTGGTAAATGGGGTACTTTCCAGGGAGGTAGGGGTGACAAGCGGAGTCCTCCAGGGGTCAGTGCTGGGGCCCATCCTGTTTAACATCTATATCGGCGACATAGCGGAGGGGCTTCAAGGGAAGGTCTGCCTGTTTGCAGATGATACGAAGATCTGCAATAGGGTGGACACCCCAGAGGGAGTGAAGGCTATGAGAGAAGATCTAAGGTTGCTGGAGGGGTGGTCGGAAACATGGCAGCTGAAATTCAATGCCAAAAAATGCACAGTAACGCACATGGGGTGGAATAAACCCACAAGCAGTTTACACACTGGGGTGGGGGGATGAAATAAAGGCAACTGAGCAGGAGAGGGATCTGGGGATTATAATTTCAGATGACCTTAAGGTGGGGACCCAGTGTAGCAAGGCGGTGGGCAAAGCGAATGGAATGCTGGCTTGCATAGGGAGAGGTATAACAAACAGAAAGAGGGAGGTGCTGTTGCCACTTTATAAGTCCATGGCAAGGCCTCACCTGGAGTATGGAGGTCCAGTTCTGGAGACCTCACCTATGCAAGGACATAGATGGGATTGAAAGGGTGCAGAGAAGGGCCACTAAGATGGTGCATGGGTTGAATGGGAAGCCCTACGAGGAGAGGTTGAGGGAGTTGGATCTGTACCTGCTAGAGACCAGAAGGGGGAGGGGGGACATGATAGAAACGTTTAAGTACGTGAAGGAGATTAATAAAATGGGAGGGATCTTGTTCACAGGAAAAGTAGGTGCTAGAAATAGGGGTCATAGTCTAAGGGTGGAGGGAGGAAGATCTAGGGGAAACATGAGGGGGTGTTACTACACTGAGAGGGTGTTGGAGCCTTGGAACAGTCTGATGAAGGAGGTAGTGGGGGGTGAAATAGTTGAGGGATTCAAGAGGTCATTTGACAGAAAAGGGGTTGACCAGGGGCGGAGGGGGATCTTGGGCAAGGGGCAAGTAGGGAGGCTCTCTGGGTGAGGGGGGCAAGTATGGAGGGGAGTAAGGGGCAGATTCGATGGGCCAAATGCATCCTTTTCTGCCGTCACATCTCTATGATTCTACGATTTAACAAAAAATAAAATACATATAAATAACATCCTCAAATATATAAATACATTCTAGCAATCTAAAACAGTAAAACTATTAGTCATATTCATTACTACATTATACCCCAAAGGCTCGTTGAAAGAAAAAGGCTTTCAGTTTTCTTTTAAACATCTCTATTTCAGACCGTTCCGCGATATGGTACAATTTAGACCTCTTACCCAATCTCCCCAAGGAAACCATATGGAAACTTAACAACCAGCTTCTGAAAGAGAAAATTGTGACGCATATAACGAATATAATTGACCAGTTTACTGAGGTCAACTTGCACTCCACTGATAGACTGGATATGGAATGGGGGGCTCTTAAATGTGTGATCAGAGGAGAGCTCATACGTCTGGCCTACTTTAGGAAACGTAACAGAGAGCGCAAAGCCCTAGAACTCTTATCCAAAATACGCAGTTTGGGAGCCAGTTTATCCCCTAAGACACCGGAGGGAGACGGACGTAAATTAATAGGGTATAGAGATCAATGTAGTGAACTCCTAAGAGAGAAGGCTGAGTATGCACTCTTGAAAACTAGAGTGCTTTACAATGACCAGGGAGAAAAAGCAGGTAGACTCCTCGCCGTTCACTTACAAGCACCAGGAGGCTTCCAGAGTGGTTAAAAGGATACGATCCCTAGCAGATAACACAATTGAGCTAAACCCCAAAGATATCACTAGAGAATTTGCTATTTACTATCAAGAGCTTTATGGCACCATGCCCAATCGTCCAGATTCTACAGAGGTTGATGAATATCTTGCTTTGGTTTCCTTACCGACCCTGGCGGACGAACAAGGGGAAGGGATAACTCTACCCCTAAGTGAGGCAGAAATACTGGCCATTATCACAGCCCTACCTTCAGATAAAGCCCCAGGACCTGATGGGGTTTTCCCTAATTTTTATAAAACCTTTGTTAAACAGCTAACCCCTTGGCTGCTAAAGCTATTTAACTGGATACTAGAAGCTCAGACGGTTGACATAAGCTGACTAGAAGCTCTAATCATCATCATCCATAAACCAGGGAAAGATGTAGAGAAGGTCACGAGCTACAGGCCAATCTCTTTGTTAAACTACGATATCAAGATTCTAGCCAAATTGCTAGTGAATCTGCTAACTAGAGTCCTCCCCTCCATAATCCAGCAGGAGCAAGTGGGCTTCATGGTGGGTAGAAATTCCTCCGATCATCTGTGTAAGTTAGCTCACATTTTCTCTGCGTCCAGGGTTTCTGTCTATTCAGCAGGTTTGCTGTCTCTGGATGCAGAGAAAGCCTTCGACAGAGTAGACTGTCAATTCTTATTTCAGACAATGCATAAATTCGGTTTTCCTTCCCTTTTTTTATTAAATGGGTTGCTTCCCTATATAAAAACCATGGAGATTGTCTGTATTGTAATGGTGTGTTCTCAGACACCTTTCCCTTGCACTCGGGCACCAGGCAGGGCTGTCCATTGTCCCCACTCCTGTTCAATATATATTTGGAGCCCCTCTTAACTAAACTGAGAGATATTCCTACTATAAAATATATTACTATTGGATCTCAGGAATTTAAGCTATCGGCCTATGCAGACGACATTTTACTGCATCTATCCCACCCCCGAGAGTCCTTTCCAAAAGTATTGGATTCTATCCAAGAATTTAGCTGGTTTTCCAATTACAAAATTAACCTAGATAAAACTATTATATTTACCCTTAACAGTAAGTTATTTAAGCATGATGTTATTCAGCTAGGCGTACAATGGTCCCCTCAGAGTTTGCAATGCCTGGGTATTAGTTTATCCAGGAGTGAGTCTAGAATGATTAAGCTTAATCTAGATGCTGTCCTACAAATTATTCAGCAAGTCCTGGTCAGGTGGAAGGGCCTCCCAGTTCTCTCTCTCTGGGGTTGCATCAACCTAATAAATGAATATCGTGCCGAGGCTCTCTTACCCTTTAAATATGCTGAACGTGGTTTCAAAAAGTCCACTCTAGGCTCAATAATTTCATCTGGTTGGGTAGGCTCCTCAGACGCGCTTTCCATAAGATGGCTACCACTAAAGCCGGCCCGCCGGCGCAGCGGTTGGTTGATTACAGACGCCGGCGACCGGGTTCTCGAACGGATCCGGGTCGCCGGAGGGTTTCAGGCCGGAGGGGAGAAGGATTGAGCTGTAGGCAGCTCTCCTTCTCCGGGGAGGGTCCCACCAGTATCCGCGCGATGAGGGTTTTAGCGGAGGCTGGAGAACTCACGCTACCGCCTGAGGTCAGGAGGGCGAGGTAGGCGGGCGGACGCTGGCTATTGCACGCCCCGCCTCCCGAGGTGGGGAAACATAAGGGATAAAATCCCTGCCTTGCGCTCACATGACGCCTGCCCTGACTGCCTTGATTGGCCATCGGAGCCGCTCCCTAACCAGATACAGTTCCGCTGGCCGATAAGAGGGGTCGGTACCGCGGCCCCGCCTCTGGGGGTGTTAGGGATGACCTGGGGGATTCGGCAATGTCCGGTGGTCAGGGCTCCAGGGTCCGTGACCAGAGCAGATCAACGACGGAAGGGCAGGGGCAAAAAGAGGAAAAAAAAAAAAAAAAGATGGCTACCACTAAGGACCGGGAGGGTTGCGCCTACTGCGTTTTGGGTTATATTATTGGGCCTGTCTAGCATGTAAATACCTGAGATGGCTCAATAATCCATTGGAGTTAAATTCCTTCCCATATATCCCCTTATGGTTAAAACTGGAACTGGAGCAGATAACCTCAGCAGGTATCTCCCCCGAAGCACTTTTACATATTACTCCTAAAGATCTCCCCTGTAGCTTAAGTGGTACCCCTGTAGCAACCTCGACTAGAATACACACGCAGTTATGCTACTTTGTAAAGTATGAGCAAAGGAAGGATGCTACCCAGCCTATTCTGGGGAACCCTAACTTTAAAATTGGGGGGCAGACTGTCTCGGCCCATTGGCTCTCTCAATTGCAAGGAGCTCAGGTTAGCGATCTTTTCGCCAAAGGGAGTTGTAGTCCCGTAGAAGTCACCGTAATAAATATAAGATCAACCAGGGGCAAATTTTCAAAGTTTTCCAACTGAGGCACCTGCTAATAAAGAAAAAAGATGTATTGGCTGAGGGCAACACCACGGGAGGTTTTATCACAACTGTTTCCTTTCTCACTTGTTTGCCCCATGCAATCTCCAAGGCCTACTGCTCTTTATTCGAATGAGCATTTGCAGCCCTAGATGGGAAACCCAAATACTGGAGTGAACAGTTTCCTTCCCTGAACGGCGTCTGGGGTAAAATATGACAAGACACTTATAAATACGTCACCCAAGATAGATTGAGATTGACCCAATTCCAGTTTTTAAATAACCTGTACTGGACCCCAGCTCGGTTATTCAGAGTGGGTAGAACGTCCTCGTCCACCTGCATCAGATGCCACCAAGGGGATGGTACCCTGTCACATATCTTCTGTGACTGCCCTCCAGGTAAATCCCTATGGGACTCGATCAAGAACAATGCAGACCCCCTACTAGGTATAGCTGAATGCTTCATACCTGAAGTGTGCTTGGTCGGACATTTTGCAAGTATACCAGTCAGGCAACGAAGGTGCTACATGGCACTGATTTCCTTGTTCCTTAGGAAAGTGGTGTTACACCACTGGCTTGATTGGCGCACTCTCACCTACACAGAATGGTTGCAATAACTGCTGTTTAACTTGAGGGCCGAGAAATTTAAAGCAAGCATGCAGGGTTCTCTCAATGGCTGTAAGCGGGCATGGAAGAATATGCACACTTTATGTATGATTCAGTCTGGGGCCAGGGTATCCTGAGGGAGAGCTCTCTATACTAGCTTGTATGGCTCTTAACTGTTTTTATGACTCTCTTTCCACAGTCACATCACTGTGTGAGATTGCTCAGTGTGAATTCTAGCCAGAGCTGGGGAAAGGGGATGGGGGGATGAAGGGTGACGAGGGTGGGGGAGGAGGGTGACGAGGGTGGGAGGTGGGGACATGAAACCACACCTTCGCCTTTGTACTTTTTGTCTCCTGTGTCTGTACAACTGTTTCATGTCTGATATTGTTTGAAAATCAATAAGGTTATCTAATTAAAAAAAAAATATATATATATCTCTAGGGAGGTATGGAGGGAGTCTCCCGCAGGTACCTCGGCAAAGAATTCCAGAGGATCGGGGCAGCCACTTCAAAAGCCCAATTACCTGAAGACTTTAATCTTGCTCTGGGGACCTCCAGGAGGACCTCCCCGCTGATCAGAGAGTGCATCTTGGGGTGTAGGGATGCAGAAGCTCCCTCCGGTTATCCGGACCCAGCCTGTGCAGGGCCTTATAGGTCACTAGACCTATTTTAAAGGTCTTAACACAAATCCCTTCCTTTGGGACCTTCAGTACCTTTGGTTAATTTTGTCGAGATTAGTATTACTGCACTTTTTGTGTGAGTGAGTTGGGTGTGCATTAGTTATGCAGGCTGCAGTGTTGCTTAGTCAGTGGAATGTAGTACTGCTTGGAACTTTGTCCTGTACAATTGCACAGGAGGGCAGCAGCATCCATATCGAACACACACCTGGAAGTTCTGATAAGAACATCTTCATCTCACGCTCGACTTCTAATCATGCTGCTCACACTCCTTATCACCATCCAGCTTACTGCCAGTGTAACTTTCTGTGGGTGGTATTTTACCCACCAGGACAGGGTACTGACAGCCGGGTCCAGGCCATATATTTGTGTCAGACAGGGGAGTTGCCATAGCTGGTTGCAACACTGATTTATTTTTTTACTTGAAAATTGGCGACTGGGAAAGGCGCACAGAACTGAGGCTCATTTCCAGGTGCAGCCTGGGGGAAAGGGAAAGGCAAGGAACAGGGAGAAATAACAAAGTGCAGTTCATGATGCAGTAAAAAAGTGCATGCACAGTTACAGTGAACAAATACATTTATTTATTTGCTTTTGGTAACCGGGTAAGTGCACTAGGCATAGCCGTGCCTATTTTCAGGCACGGCCTGGGAGGGTACAAGGAGTGCAGAAAGACAACAAAAAAATTTGAACAGTACAGTAATAGGTGGAAAAACAGCAGGTACAGGTTCGATACAGTTTGCAGCAACGTACAATGTATATAGATACATAGACAGTGTCGGCAGATAAGGGCATATGGCCCACCCAGTCTGCCCATTTGAGCTTGTAAGTTCAGTTTGTTTTCCTAGAAGTCTGTTGCCCCTTACCCCTGACCTCCAGAATTCCTTTATGTCTATCCCATGCATTCTTAAATCCTGTGATTGTTTCAGCCCCCACCACTTCCTCTGGCAGGATGTTCCACTTGTCCACCACCCGCTCTGTGAAGAAATTCTTTTCATGTTTCCTCTGAATTGTCCTCCCTCCAACTTCATCCCATGCCCTAGTCCTGGAACATCTTTTTCGCTTAAAAATAGTGTTTTCCTGCACCCTGTTCCTCCCTGTAAGATACTTGTATGTCTCTATCATATCCCCTCTCTCCCTCCTCTCCTCCAGGGAGTACATGTTCAGTTCCTTCAACCTGTCTTCATAGGACTTGTGATGCAATCCATGCACCATCTTTGTTGCCCTCCTCTGAACCTTTCTACCCTGTCTATGTCCTTACGTAGGTATGGTCTCCAGAACTGTACACTGTACTCCAGGTGGGCCTCACTAGTGTCTCTGGAGATAGCGAATTATGACCTCCCTTTTCCTGCTGGTGATGCCCCTGCCTATACATCCCAGCATCCTATTTGCTTTACCTGCTGCCTTGTCACACTGTTTCCCTACCTTGAGGTCATCAGAGATGATAACCCCAAGATCCCTTTCCTGCTTGGTGCATGCTATATCCTCACCCCCCAACTGATATATTGTGCCAGGGTTTTTGTGCCCCATATGCATTATCTTGCACTTTTTGCATTGAATTTCAACTGCCAAACCCCTGACCATTCTTCAAGTTTCTGCAGGTCGCTTCTCATTCTGTCTACACCCTCTGGTGTGTCTACTCTGTTACAGAGCTTTGTGTCATCAGGAACAGTGAAATTCTGCCTTCTAGGTCCAAGTAATGTCACTGATGAAGATGTTGAATAGGACCGTCCCTGCACTGATCCCTGTGGTACCCTACTGGTCACTCTTCCTCTGTGGGAGTGACAGCATTTACCACCACTCTGTGTGTCCTGCCACCCAGCCAGTTACCTACCCACCACACTACTGTCCTGCCCACACCCATATTCCCCAGTTTGTGTAGTAGTCTCTATGTGGCACAGTGTCAAAGGCCTTGCTGAAGTCCAGATAGGCCATGTCCACACCGCCTCCCCTGATCCACCTCCTAGTCACCCAGTCAAAAATTCAACGAGGTTGGTCTGACATGACCTCCCCTGGTGAAACCATGCTGCCTTGGGTCCTGTAGTCCATTGACAACCAGATGTTCTACCAATCTCTCCTTCAGTAGTGCTTCCATGATCTTCCCCACTCACCGAGGTGAGGCTGACTGGTCTGTAGTTCCCTGCTTCCTCTTTGTTCCCACTTTTGTATAAGGGACTACATCTGCTGTCCTCCAGTCTTTGGGTACTCCTGTTTCCAGTGATCGGCTAAACAGGATAGCCAGAGGTTCAGCCACCACCTCTTAGTTCTTTAAGGACCCTGGGGTGCACCCCATCTGTCCCTCATTGCTTTATCAACTCTTATTACTTCCAGTTTCTTCAGGACCCTTTTCTCGTAAAGGGACTTGTGTCCATTTCTGCACCATTCTCACCCTTGTACTCCTTCAGACCCATTACCCTCCTCTTCCTCAGTAAAGACTGAGCAGAAATACCTGTTCAATATGTCAGCTTTTACTGTTGTCATCCTCCACGTGGCCCCATCCTCCCCTTCAGTCTCACTATCCCTCCCTTTGTCTTTCTTTTTTCACTTATGTACCTGTAAAAGGTTTTGTCTCCTCTACCCACTGATTTTGCAATGTGCTCTTCTGTCTGAGCTTTGGCTTCCTAACTGACTTCCTGCCTCCCTTTGCTTCTCCTGGTACTTCTCCCTATCCCCTTCTGCCTGTGTCTTTTGTATTGCCTGAATGCAACTTTTGGCTTTCACTTTCTTTGCTACCTCTTTGAAAACCATAATGGTCTCCTCTTCCTTTTCCTCTTGCTAACCTGCTTAATGCATAATTCTGTTGTTCTTGTAATCCCCATTTTAAATACTGCCCACTGTTCCTCAACCCCTGATTCCTGTCCCATTCCCCTTAATGCCTCTTTCAAGTATCTCCCCATTTTCCCAAAGTCTGCCCCCCTAAAATCCAGGATACGTGTTTTTGTGTGGTTTGGTTCTGCTCTTTCTGTGATTTCAAACCACAATGACTGGTGGTCACTGTTTCCCAGGTGCTCCCCCACTGTCACCCCCATCACACTGTCCCTGTTTGTGAGCACAAGGTCCAGTATTGCCTTCTGCCAAGTTGGTTCCATGACCAGTTGCTTGAGGAAGGCACCCTGAAGGGAGTCCAGGATAAATCTGCTCCTAGTTGATGCTGCTGCTGGGATGCTCCAGTCCACGTCTGGAATATTGAAGTCTCCAACCAGTACTACCTCACCCTTGTCTGCCATCCTTTGGATGGCTAGCATCAGCTCCCTATCTGTTTCTTCCTCCTGTGCTGGCGGTATATTAAATAAAACAGTAGATAACAGGAAATAATGTAAGAGCAACAACAAATAGCAAGTGCCGGTTTCACCCATTTGGGATACAAAAATGAGTCATAGCTGATGGTGTATAAAGTGCAGTTTAGGTTGGGGGTGAGTCAGAAATAAACGATTTGCTGGGGGACCAGGGGTAGGTCCAAGGAAGGGGGTGGCGGAGTGACAATTCAGAGGGAGAAGCCAGGCAGAGAAAAGGGGTAAGGTACTGTGCTAGGACGGGGGAAAGGAAAAGTAAGGGAGAGAGGGGACTTTTTAAGGAGAGAGAAAAAATGAGTGGAGGGTGGTGCCATAGAGAGGGTGATGGAAGACTGCAGGGGTGATGGAAGACGGGTAGGTAGAAAGGAAGAGATGGGGAGCAAGGCAGTAGAGGGAAAGGCAGTAGAAGGTTGAGATGAGGCAGCTAGTGTGGTGCAGGGATGGGATAGTCTAAGGAGGGTGAAAACAGGCACATAGGGTTGAGCCAAGTAGATGGGCGTGGTACATTCTCTTGAAGCAGGCATGGGTCGGAGTGAGACAAACTTCTTGGGGAAGAGAGTTCCAATACTTCGGCTCTGCATGCGAGAAAGTCCACATGCCGATTGTAGTTTTACATCTAGGAATGTGGAGAGGTGCTTGGTCAGAGGATTGAAGCCCATAGGAGATGGCTTGTGCGTCCAGCATAGAAGCCAGGGAGTGAGGAAGACATGATCTGTCAATGCTGTCAATGAGAGATCCGAGGGGCTGGAGCTGATGGGCTGTGGGGTAGGGACACCGCAGGTACGTGCTTAGAACAGAGTTAAAGTCCAAGTTTATGGAAGCATGTCACACCAAAATGCAAGTGCAACATAGAATATTTTCACAGAGTGAGCAATGTAGTGTACAAGGGACAAGTGTGGTCAGGGACAAACCAAAACCCTGCACTACTGATGTCAAAAGGGAAGGCCTCCTATGGGAAGCAGGTGCAGTTGGGGGTGGGTGGGAGGAGTTTCAGCAGGTGCCTGAGAGAACCAGAGGTGGTGGAATGGCAGAAGGATGGGGGAACTGATTCCAGAGTGTTGGAACGTGATGGGAGAAGATGAATTGCCAAGCAGAGGAATGGTGATGAAGAGTGGAGAAGGTTCACTGGTCCCTCGAACGGAGAGAGTGTGGAGCAGGGGTAACTGGAGAGAGAGAAGTGATGAGAGGTAAGAATAGAGGGAACCAAACCAATATTTGGAGATGAAGGAAGAACAGTGTGATTGAGAACCTGATGGCAGAGGGATGATGGAAAAGAAGCAGTAGAAGGTGCAGTGGCGATTATGTTGGGGGAGTTTGTTGTGAAGTGACAAAAGCATTGGAGATGGTGTCCAGTCTGGCTAGGTAAGTGGAGGGGTGGTACTGTAGACCACATCAGCATTGTAGAAATCCATGGAACACCATTTTGGTGACCAGCTCGTGGTGGACCAACAAGGAAGGCAGTCTTTACAACAGTACTCACCCAACTTGGGGCAGAGTTTTGCATGAATGGCATTGATGTGGGCCGAGAAGTCAAGCTGACTGTCAAGCCACACTGTGAGATACTTGAAGGATTGCAACGCTTCAAGAGGAAAGCCATCCAGTGTCCAGAAGACCTGAAGTCTTGAGAGCTTTGTCAATTTCTGGCTATTGTCAAAGGTCAAGGACACTTTTTATTTTTTATTTTTTTTTTTGGGTGTTGACATGAAAGATGGTTGGAGTGGAATCGGCGCAGGACACTCCCTGCTAAAGCAGGTTTTCCACAGATGTAGTAGAGGGTACAGAGGCGACAGTCATTCTCGACTGCATACATGTATTTATGTGAGTTGGCACTGGCAGATGGGGGGTTACATAGAAACATAGAATTTGACGGCAGATAAGGACCGCTTGGCCCACCCAGTCTGCCCATTTCCCTACCTACTGGATAAGCTGCAGATCCTAGTTAACCAGCAGCCTACTTCTTCCTACCCCCACCCCCCAGAATTGCCTTATGACTATCCCATGCATGCTTGAATTCCGTCACTGATTTTGACTCCACAACCTCAGAAAAATGGAAAACGGGATAGGACCTAGGATGGAGCCCTTCGGGACCCCAACCTGGATGGGAACAGGTGATGATGCTGTGCCTCCTACCTGTACCGACTGTTGACGGCCCATTAGGTAGGAACAGAACCAACCAACGGCGGGACCTGAGAGGGCAACAGAGCTCAGCTTATCCAGGAGGAGCAGGTGGGACACCGAGTCAAAGGCTTTGGCCTGACTGATGAAAATGGCGGCTGTGATGTGCCCCTGGTCGATCCCTGAGAAGATGAAGTCTGTAACACATAGCAGGGAGGCGACAGTGCAATGGTGCTTCCGTAAGCCAGACTAGAATGGGGAGAGGAAACTAGAAGAAGTAAGGTAGTTTAGAAGTCTAGCATAGACTAACCTCTCTTGCAGCTTGGCGAGGGAAAGGAGAAGGGGAAGATAAGATGGAAGTTGCCAGGGGAGGAGGGGGTCACCCCCTTTATAAAATGGAAGGACTTTGGCAGCCTTCTAGGACTGAGGAATGGAGCAGAGGGAGAATGAAAGGTTGAGCAGGTAAATAAGTGGAGCTGCATCTGCAGGTGCTGAAGGGTGGAGGAGTTTGGGATCAAGCCCGTCAGGCCTGGACTTTGACAAGCTAAAGAAGGAAAGGGCAAATGGGATTTCCTGAGTAGTGATGGGAGGAAAATGGAAACCAGGGGAGGTTTTTTTTTTTTTTTTTTTGAGAGGGGAGGGGGAAACAGGAGGGGGAAGGAGGAGAGTCTGGAGCAGGAGGGTGAGAGCACATGTGGTGAAGAGCTCATTGAAATGAACAGCAGCAGAGGAAGGATGAAACACAGATGAACCATTCACCATGAGGATCGGAGAAGCAGACTGGACGGGGTGAAAAAGGGAATGGATTACCTTCTAGAGTTTAGCAAGGGAGTTAAGGTTGTTCTGGAGGTTGGGTTTGAAATAATAGAATTTTGCAGACTGGGCAGCCTTTGTGCACGTGTTTCTCAGGGCCCTGTAGCAGATGATTCAAGAAGGGCGTGGAGTAATTTACAGAGAGCCCAGGTGAGATTGCCGGACTTGCATTGATCAGTGATTACAATGGAAATTCAGGGGAGAGGGGAAGGCATGACCCTGGATTTCCTGGGGGGGGGGAGAGTGAACTTGCAAGTCCCAGACTGTGGAAAGTGCCACCCTTTGAAGTCCTGTAGCAAGCTGATAGGCTACCTGTAAAAGGCAGCAAATCCTGGAGTTGAATGAAAGGCAGAAAAACACCACGAGGAAGCCACATTAAAGTCCGGTTGGTGGAGGGGGTCTGATGACCTGAGAGTCCCTTGCATCTCATGATAAACAGCTGTAGCAGAGTGCATGGAAATGGCACAGGATGTCAGCAGAAGCTTGGAGATGTTTGAATCTGGATAAAGGCCCTCTGTGGCTGGGAGCCATCTCTGCCAGTGGCAACATCAACACACACACACACACACACACACACACACTACATTTTGCAGGGGCAGTGCTTCAAATAAGAGGATTTTTTTTGTCAATAAGTTTTTATTGATTTTTTTTTCCTTTTCTCATAGTAAAAATGAACAGATACATAAAGAAATGGATATCAATCAATTGATCCTTGACATGAAATACATTAAGTATTATCTAATGTTTTATCTATATAAAGATTTGATCCAGTAACTAAATAAAGAGAACTCTTTAGAATATATTAACTATATGTGATTTAACAACCGTTGGAAATAATGTGTAGACATACTATATAGAATAATATTGGAATTGTATCTTGAATCTAAATATACCATCACTACGTAAGGTGTCCAGAGGGAGGTGCAGGGTAGGTGGGAGGGTAGGCCGATATTTGTTGTTGCAATGTGGTGGTTTCTCCTGCTCCTGGAGGACTTTCTTGATGCATAGATCAAGAAAACCCTCCAGGAGCAGGAGAAACCACTGCATATTGCAGCAACAACAACAACATCCTCTTCTGTGAAGCACTGCCACTGCAAGCTGATGTGTGTGTGTGTGTGTGTGTGTGTGTGTGTGTGTGTGTATTTATGGATGTACTGTCATTCAGACCTTGGCACCACCCAGTACCATTGGTACTCTGATTCATTTTTGTGTTCGTGACCAAGTACTATCCCTTTGACAGATACGAGAGTGAGTGTGTGTGTTGGCTGCAAGTACACAGCAAAAGTGAGATCGATGGGAGTTCTATAAACAGTAGTTCTTTATTTTGTTAAATGCTGCTTAATGTTTTGGATGAGAACGGAGGCCACAGTTTCAGGACTGTGAGGCTGTCTGGAACCGGCAGTGCGGTCGCAACTGAAGCTCAAACATTTAAGAAACAGAGTGTGGCAGGATTGGCAAGTGGAATTAACTGTTTAAAAAGTTTGTATGATCTGCTTGATTGAAAGATGGCATTTGAGGAGTGTGGGTAATAATTATAAGCTTTAATTGTTGAGTGCCTTTCAGAAACATCAAGGTGCTTTACATAAAAGAATAAATAGACCAAGGTAAAACTATAACACACAATATAAAAACAGGTAAAAAAGTCAGTACAGTTAAACAGCATATGCTTGGCGCCACAAATATGTTTTTAATGTCTGCTTCAAGCTGTAAGTTGAGATCACAAAACATTAAAGGAAGCAGGGTGGTAGAGATAAGGGGAAGAGGAACGGGAGCATTAAAAAGAGAGGTGGGAAGGAAGGAGGGAGGGCAAAAAGTAAAAACGGGCGCAACAAGCAGAGTAGAAACATAATCTGGGAGGCCATGTGTGCAAATGTTAGAAGACTGGAAAATTGGATTCTGGACCTAGAGGCCATGATGGCAGAGGCCAGCCTGAATATTGTGGCCATTATCGAGACATGCTGCACTGAAACCCACAACTGGGACATGGCCATACCAGGCTACACTCTGTTCAGGGAAGTCTGGATGGGCCAGCTCAGTGGTGTAGAAGGCTGAGGTGCTGAATCCCTTACATCTCACCATGTTGGCGACCTGTGTTCAGGAACGAGTGTGGGTTGCTGAAGGTCGGTTGGGGGGGTGAGAGTGGATAGAGTGGCCGCCAGGCAGCTCTTCTCTCCCAGATTGGGAGTAGGCCTTCCTAGCCCTTGGCTGTCACTGAGTGGGGGCTAGATGGTAGCATTGGATAATGCAGGGTTGGTGTTAGGTTGGGTGGGTGGATTGGGGCTGTTGTTGGTTCTGGAGCGCATGTCCGTGTTGGCTGAGGCCCCAGGGAGAAAAGTGGTGGACAAAACACCCCAGAGACAGGATGAAGACTGATCCCCCTCCTTGCAGTCTCTGCACCAGTGGCTGGGCACACACCATAGTCCTGGGGCAGAAGACGCGGTTGTATGGTGAATCCCAGAGGAGCTAGGTGATGGGGCTTGGGGGGGAGCGCGGTCAGAAGGTGGTAGGCTGGGAAGGAAGGAAGGAGCATAAAATACTAATTTTTAATTAAAAAAAAAGGAGGGGTTGTGGTGCTCTGTGAAGATTCAGGGGGGAGGCAGAAGTTCTGTGGGTCTCCCTGGAGACGGGGAATGGAACCACTATTCAAACTAGAGTGATTTACAGACCTCCAGCACAGGGGGATGCATTGAATAAGGTACTGGTTGAAGCCACTGGCAAGATGGCAGAGAAGGGGGAGGTCCTGCTGGTGGGGGACTTCAACCTGCCAGATGTGGATTGGAGCCTCCCAGCAGCAGCTTCAGCTAGGAGCAGGGACATCCTGGACTCTCAGCAGGGAGCATTCCTCAGGCAACTAGTCAGTGAACCCACTCACGATGGGGCAATACTGGACCTGGTACTAACAGGGACAGTGTTGCGTACTTCAAGGTGGGGGACCATCTGGAGACCAATGATTACCGTACGGAGTGGTTCAGTATAAGGATGGCTGTGGAATCGAACCACACAAGGGCTAGGGTCCTGGAGTTTAGGAGGGTAGATTTTATAAAGATGGGGGAATGCACCAGGGATGATCTGGTAGGGGATAGCCTGAGATGGGGTGGAGAAACAGTTGGTGAAGATACAAGGGAGCATGTTAAAGGCAGCACACCTCTGTGTCAAACAAGCGAGCAAAAGCAAGAGGAAAAAGAGATCGCTTTGGGTCTTGAAAGAGGTGGCTGAAAAGGTAAATGCTAAAAGGTTAGCATTCAGAAGGTATAGGAGACACAGAGGAAGGAGGATAGGGAGGTGTATCAGGGGAAGCGGGGAAAGCAGTGAGGAGCACAAAGGCGCAAACTGAAGAGAGACTAGCCCAGGCAGTGACAAAAGGGGACAACATTTTTTTAGGTATGCAAGTGAAAAGAGGAAGACCAGGGGTGGGATTGTAAGGTTAAAAAGGGAAGGTGGGGGTGTGCAGAGGGGGACCAGGAAAAGACAGACATCCTCAACAGATGCTTTTGTTCAGTGTTCACACAGGAAGGAGAAGGTGAAGGGCCACAAAAAAGTAACAAACGCTAGGGAAGGAGGCAGACACTAGTCCTTTTTTGGAGGTGAGTGTCCTGAAGGGACTTTCTAATCTGCGTGTGGACAAAGCAACGGACCAAATTGGGTGCATCCAAAGGTATTGAGGGAGCTCATGGAAATGCTGGTTGCACCTCTGACAGTTCTGTTTAACAGCTGACTGGAAACGAGTGGTTCCAGAGGACTGGAGAAGAGCAGATGTAGTTCCACTGCACTAACTGGTAGCAGCGAGGAAGCTGGCAATTATAGGCCAGTCAGCCTGACATCGGTGGTAGGAAAGTTTAACAGAATCACTGCTGAAGGAAAGGATTGTGGACTATCTTGAATCCAGTGGGTTACAAGACCCGAGACAGCATGGTTTCACAGGGGAGAGGTCATGTCAAATGAATCTGAAAGTTTTCTTTGATTGGGTGGCTTAGGATTTAGACAGGGGTGAAGCGGTGGATGTGGCCTACTTAGATTTCAGTAAGGCTTTAGACACCGTTCTACATAGGAGACAAGTAAGCAAGCTGGGTAGCTTAGGAGTTGGTTCAAACATGGTAAACTGGATAAGAAATTGATTAAGGGATAGATGACAGAGAGTGGTGGTAAACGGAGTTCACGCCAAGGAAGGGAGGGTGACCTGTGGGGTGCCTCAGGGATCAGTTCTGGGACTGGTCCTGTTTAATGTCTTTATAAGTAACATTGCAGGGGAGCTGGAAGGGAAGGTCTCCCTCTTTGCGGATCACACCAAAATCTGCAGTAGGGTAGGCACCGGGGGGGGGGGGAGTGGAAAGCATGAGCAGAGACCTGAGAGAACTAGAGGAGTGGTCAAGGGTATGGTGACTGGGTTTCAGTGTGAAAAAAGGGCGAAATAATGCACTTACGGTTCAGAAACCCAGGCGCGGAGTACAACATGGGTGGAATGGTATTGATGACCACCAAGCAGGAAAGAGACCTGGTGGTAATCATACTGGATGACGTAATGGTGGCCAGGCAGTGCAGTAAGGCACTAGGGAGGGCTAGTAGGATGCTGGGTTGCATAGGGAGTGGGTATCACCCGCAGAAAGAGGGAGATGGTGTTGCCTCTATATAGATTCCAGTAAGACACCATCTAGAGTACTGTGTCCAGTTCTGGAGACCACATCTTCGAAAGGACGGCATGGGGTCATAATGTCACATGACATTATGCCACATGCAAAAGTCGCGTTGCCTGTACAGCACGATTCCTTACATGCGGCATACGTCTTTTTGCTGCGCCTGACCTCCCTACAAAGATTCCTCAACTCGGGAGGAGGGATAACTCTGAAATTGCACAAAAGTGTGAAAAATGAAAAAATTCCCTTGCGTCTGGGACCGGGAATCAAACCCAGTCCCAAACGCAGTGCTTGGGTTCCCTGCTGCCAGTGGCTTACTCGATCGAGCCACGGCAGCTGCTTGGTGGAATCCCATCCCAGCAGAGGTCTTGTCCTCTGCCTGGGATAGTGAGAGGGTGCAATACCACGTACAGCAGTATTCCCAGTATTGCACCTCTCACTCATTTCTACAGCACTATTCTGGGTTAGCACTAATGGTGTACGCTATTAAGCGTATGACATATTGACCCGGTAGGTGAAAGGACATAGAGTCGAGGTGGTCCAGAGGGCAACTAAAATGGTGCAGGGTCTGCATCAAAAGCCCTATAAAGAGAGACTAAAGGCCTTAATATGTTTACCCTGGAACAGAGGAGGGAGAGTGGGGATATGATAGTCCTTTAAATACCTCACGGGGGTTAAAAGGTACAGGAGGGAATTATTTGTTGGAAGAAAAGATGCCCGGGAACAAGGGGACATGTTATGAAGCTGGAGGGGGTAGATTCAGGAGAGATGTGAGGAAGTACTTCTTCACAGAAAGAGTGGTGGATTCCTGGAACAGCCTTCCAGTTGAGGTGGTAGGGGCAAAAACATTGATGGTGTTCAAGAATGCATGGGATAAGCACCAGAGAATCAGGGGGGAAGGGAGAAAGAGCTATACGCACGGTCTGCAGTAATAGTGTAGGTGGTGGAAATGGGCAGAGTGGATGGGTCAAGCAGTCCTTATTTGCCAAATCCTGTGTTTCTGTGTAACAGTGTAAAAAAAAAAATATATATATATATATATAATGGCTATAGAAATAAAGAGAAATATGGAGCAAATTAGTACAGTTTAGGCAGTAACATTTTGAGCTGTTTCTGTGGTCAGGATATTGGTTTGCTGTCAGTGGAGCACATGGGTGAGCAGGATCCAATGAAGAGACCTCTAGATCAGTGAACAAGACAAGTGGATGGGCGAGAAAACAAGAACAGTAGAAGTAATTTATAAACAAAAAAGTGTACCATAGAAGTTTGAGCACACAGAAAATACTTTATAAAATGAGTTCACAAAAGTGGTGGAATTATGTGCTTCCAATACACTGTTTAGCGCCACTGGGCCGGCAACAATACACTGTTTTAATCAGTTGTGTACTTGATTTAACACAAAATGGCTGTGTTTTTAAATAGTACACTTTAAAACTGGAGTATAAATTTTACAAGTAATTCGCCCAGGTTGGCAGGACTCGTTTTTACCTGTGCATTAGACAGAACTAATGCACATTTGAAGCCAATCAGGTTCCAGGATTTTCCTAACCTAGTTTAAAAAATATTTACAAGCAGCATGCACTGGCAAGATTCAACATATAATCACATTTATGCAATGGGATGGACATAGATAAATGCATTTATCACACTGAATATAAGTCACTGTATGTATAAATAAATTTATACATACAGTGACCATTTATGCACACAGTTACTATGTCACAAATCTCTCTAGAATTCATTTAGAATGTTCAGCCTCAGAAGCAGTACAAACCATATTCAAATGGGACTAACTTTAAAATGAAAAAAAGATAGCATGGTACTGTGAGCACGAAAATTGTTCAGCACAAAATTATCTACAAAATGTGTGGTGCTTCATGTATAGATACCTTATAGATTTTTTACAATTAGCAAAAAAGCAGAAGAAAATTTTATTTTTTGTTCACTTTTTTGACAAACAAATGTGAATAACTTTAAAACCAAAAATGATAGCATGGTACTGTGAGTACAAAAAATGTCCAGCACAAAAATATCTACAAAATGAGTGGTGTTTCATTTATAGATTTTGTTTTTTTTATAATTAGCAAAAAAGCAGCATAAAATTAAATTTTCTTTTCCCTTCTTTGACGAACAAATGTGAATAACTTTAAAATGAAAAAGGTAGCACAGTACTGTGAGCATGACATTTGTTCAGCAAGAAGTTTTCTACAAAAAGAGTGGTGTTTCATTTAATAACAACCACTATGCTAGGTGGACATACTGTAGGAAAGTTAACTAAAACTCCCAGAAATTATCATTTAAAATAAAGATAAACAGTCAAAACCAAATGTTCCTGCACTGGTACAAAGCATCCCTATTGCATAAATGAAATATACAATGGTGAGCTGTCAGACAAATGATTTATCTACACTTGTGCTGTTTGACCTTGGACTCCTCACTCGTGACTTACGCCACTCGTGAGGTTACCAGAGGTCAAACAGCACTTGTGTAGATAAATCATTTATCTGACAGCTCACCATTGTATATTCCTTATGTATATGACATTTATCTTTCATAGCAGTATATATATTCAGCACACTGCTGTATAGTTTTTTTTTTGTAATAAAATAGAGGTATTCTCTCTTCAATGCATTCTAATCATCAGGCTCACTACTGTATAATATACTGTATAATATATAATATACTGTATAAACCATAATCCCCTACCCTACCTGACCCACCTTTCTTTT
Organism: Neoceratodus forsteri; assembly: GCA_016271365.2. Taxonomy (NCBI): domain Eukaryota; kingdom Metazoa; phylum Chordata; order Ceratodontiformes; family Ceratodontidae; genus Neoceratodus; species Neoceratodus forsteri. The sequence continues at coordinate 170,525,670 of CM057449.1, read as the reverse complement.
TCCGTCCATTATATTGTTTCATATTCTATCTTCCGACTCACCTATCTATTCTCACAAAAGCTAGTTAGACCCTATAATTTTATATTTTATTCCTGCTATACCCTTTGCCCACATTTTTCTTGCAGGCAAAATGGTTCTACTCTCCTTGTATATGTAAATTGTTGTATACATTCATTTCTTGCCATTATATTGTTATTTATGCTATTCTTGTCTATGTAATAATATTTGTATCCTCATTTGTATGACCACTCAGGTCCATCTTGTAAATGAGCTTTGCTCAATGATGTTCGCCTGAATAAATAAAGATTTTGATTGATTGATTGATTGATTGATTGATTGTATTGGTAGAGGAAGGAGTATAGTAAAAAAAAAAAAAAAAAGAAAGAAAAATGACTTCATTGACTAGTGTGTTTCTAATAACATTCCAGCTGTCTTGCTTGTAGAGGACCGCCACCCTCTTGAGCTAATCATGTTAATAAAACACTCTGTGTGTCTCAGTGCAGCCTGAGAGAGGCACGTACTGGCTTCTGCTGCATTGCCGATCTGTCTTCTCACTTCTTCTGGCCTCCTCCTGCAAGAAATAAACAGAGAAACGCACAGAGCCAATGTGTAACACATTTTCAGAGCCATAAAGTTATCAATTACGTGTTTGTGTCCATGCATTCTGTATACAGTTGTCCTGCAATAAAACTGTTCCAGAAAGTCCTCTAAAACAACAACCAGAGCTCTTCAGCAACAGGTCGTTTTAAAGTTTTGTTCTTTCTTCAGGACAGTCTCTGCTTGCCACTTGCAGAAGAGTTCTGTGCAGCATGAGGAGCGCTCTCGACCTGTCTTAACTTTCTTTTTTTAGCTATGTCCTCCTTTAAGAAGGAACTCCTAAAACTCAAGGTGGACAAAGCAATGGGGCCTGATGGGATTCACCACAGAATTCTAAAAGAACTAAGGGGAGAAGTAGTGACACCACTGACTACCCTTTTTAATAAATCATGGGAGGATGGTGTGGTACCTGAGGACTGGAGGAGGGCGGATGTGATGCCCCTTCACAAATGTGAGAGCAAGGCAGAGGCAGGAAACTACAGACCTGTTAGTTTGACCTCAGAGGTAGAGAAAATGATGGAATCACTTCTGAAAGAAAGAATTGTTGAGTTACCTAGAGGGCAGCGGGGCAGAGGACCCAAGACAGCATGGATTCACAACGGGAAGGTCATGTCAGACAAATCTAATAGATTTCTTTGACTGGGTGACCAAAGTAGTAGACCAGGGAGGGGCTGTGGATATAGTCTACCTAGACTTTAGCAAGGAATTTGACACAGTTCACACACAAGGTTAATAAACAAGTTAGCCAGCCTGGGAGTGTGTCCCAGGGTGGTAGCCTGGGTAAAAATTTGGCTGGACAACAGGATGCAGAGGGTAATATTAAACCGAGTCCATTCTGAAGAAAGGTGGGTTACTAGCAGGGTATCGCAGGGTTCAGTACTGGGACCAGTCCTCTTTAATGTCTTTATAGGTGACATTGCGGAGGGGCTGGAAGGGAAAGTATGCCTCTTTGTGGATGACACAAAGATCTGCAACAGGTTTGATACACAAGGGGGCTGGAAAGGATGAGAAGGGACTTGGCAAGGTTGGAGGCATGGTCAGACATATGGCAACTTAGATTCAATGCAAAGAAATGCACCTGGGAAACAAAAGCCCAGGGAAAGAGAACACCGGGGGTACTATCAACAAAATAAATGGAAAGGAACCAGGGGGTAGTCGTATCAGATGACCTAAAAGTAGGCAAGCAATGTGAGAAGGCAGTAAGGAGAGCTGGGGGGATACTGGGATGCATAGGGAGAGGCATCACCAGTAGAAAACAGGAAGTTGTCATTCCTCTGTACAGACAGTTGGTGAGACCCTATTTGGAGTACTTCGTGCAGTTCTGGAGACCCCATCTCTGCAAGGACATAGACAGGATGGAGGCAGTCCAGAGGAGGGTAATTAAAATGGTGCAGGATCTGCACCAGAAGCCATACAAAGAGACTAAAAGAGCTTGATATGTATACCCCTCGAGGAAAGGGGGGACATTATAGAAACTTTCAGGTACCTCAAGGGAATCAACAAAGTCCAAGAGGGTAGCATCATTCAGAAAAATATATGTACAAGAACAAGGGGCACAGTTAGGGGGATGGCTCGCAACGTGAGAAAGTCTTTTTCACAGAGGGATGGTGGACACATGGAATGGCCTTCCTGAGGAGGTAGTGGGGTCAAAAACAGTGGGGGAATTCAGAATGCACGAGACCGACATAAGGTAATTCTAGTGGGGGGGGGGGTAGGAGGAAGTAGGCTGTTGGTTAACTAGGATCTGCAGCTTATGCAATAGGTAGGGAAATGGGCAGACTGAGTGGGTCAAACAGTCCTTATTTGCTGTCAAAGTCTATGTTTCTATTAACTTGGAGAGTCTATGGGACTGTTTATCCCCATTGGAATTTAGGGAAAGGGAAATGGTAAATTGTTTAACCAGGAAAGACGCACTAAGCCAAAGCTTGTTTCCAGGTGTGACCTAGGAGCACAGGAAAGTTTAAGTGACTTGCTCAGAGTCGCACAGTATTAAGTGGGGGCTGTGGGATTCAAACCCAGATCTCCAGGAATGCAGCTCAGTGCCCTTAACCATTACGCTGTACCTCCTCCTCCTTAAGGGATGGTAATGGGCAGGATGTGGTTTGGTTTCAAATTTATCAAAGTCCCAGATGGCAGCTGTGTAACCTTTTGCTTTTCCTAGGGCACTCGTTTACACAAACTCATGCATTTGTATTCTGCAGGCCACTTCCCATGCAGTAAACAAAAGTGTTAAGTCTGGAATTCTAGTTGGCCTAACTCCCACTTTGATTCACCTTAAATACTCTTTGGCATCCTTCCATAATGATTCAAAACAGTGCTTCATGACCATTTCCCATATCCACTTTGGCATGTATGGGAAATCGTATCACCAACTACAAAACACAGTGCACCCTACCTTCCTGTCTGCTTTGCTCTTCTCATAGAAACACAGAAACATAGACTTTGACAGCAGATAAGGACCACTTGGCCCACCCAGTCTGCCCATTTCCCTACCTACTGGATAAGCTGCAGATTCTAGTTAACCAACAGCCTACTTCCTGCAACCCCCCACTACAATTGCCTTATGTCTGTCCCATGCATGTTTGAATTCCCCCACTGTTTTAGACCCAACAACCTCCCCAGGAAGGCGGTTCTATGCATCCACCACTCTCCGTGAAAAAAAGTTTCCTCACATTACCCCTGAGTCGTCCCCCCTCTATCTTTAAATTGTGTCCCCTTGTTCTTACACATCTCTTTTTCTGAAAGATGCTACCCTCCTGGACTTTGTTGATTCCCTTGAGGTACTTGAAAGTTTCTATCATGTCCCCCTGTCCCTCCTTTCATCAAGGGTATACATATTAAGCTCTCTGTCTCTCTTCATATGGTTTCTGATGCAGACCCTGCACCATTTTAGTTGCCCTCCTCTGGACTGCTTCCATCCTGTCTATGTCCTTGCATAGATGAGGTCTCTAAAACTGCACACAGTATTCCAGATGGGGTCTCACCAACTGTCTGTACAGAGGGATAACCACTTCCCTTTTTCTCTTGTGATGCCCTTCCTATGCATCTCAGTATCCCCCTGGCTCTCCTTACTGACTTCTCACACATTACTCCACCTTTAAGTCATCTGATATGACTACCCCAGGTCCCTTTCCATTTTTGTTGTTGTTAGTACCTCCCCTGCTATTGTGTACTCTTCTCCTGGGTTTTTGTTTCCCAGGTGCATTACTTTGCACTTCTTTGCATTGAATCTAAGTTGCCATATGTCTGACCATTCCTCCAACTTTGCCAAATCCCTTCTCATCCTTTCTACCCCCGTTACAGATCTTTGTGTCATCTGCAAAGAGGCATACCTTTCCCTCCAGACCCTCTGCAACGTCACCTATAAAGATGTTAAAGAGGACTGGATCCAGTACTGAGCCCTGAGGTACTCCACTAGTAACCCCTCTTTCTTCGAATGTGTTCCATTCACTATTACCTTCTGTGTCCTGTTGTGCAGCCAGTTTGCTACCCAGGCTACCACCCTAGAACCCACTCCCAGGCTGGCTAACTTGATTATTAATCTTTTGTGTGGGACTGTGTCAAATGCCTTGCTAAAGTCTAGGTAGGCCATATCCACAGCCCCTTCCTGATCTACTACTTTGGTCACCCAGTCAAAGAAATCAACTAGATTCGTCTGACATGACCTTCCTGCTATAAATCCATGCTGCTTTGGGTATTGTGACCCGCTGGCCTCTAGGTACTCAACAATTCTTTCTTTCAGAAGTGATTCCATCATTTTCCCTACCACTGAGGCCAAACTTACAGGTCTGTAGTTTCCTGCTTCTGTCTTGCTCCCACTTTTGTGAAAAGGAATCACATCTGCCCTCCTCCAGTCCTCAGGTACCACCCCATCCTCCCATGATTTAAGTGTGGTTAGTGGTGTCACTAGGTCCTCCCTTAGTTCTTTTAGGATTCTGGGGTGAATCCCGTCAGGCCCCATTGCTTTGTCCACCTTGAGTTTTAGGACTTCTTTCAGGACTCTTTCTTCTGTAAATCGACTGGTGTCAACCCCCCTACCCAGAGTGCTTCTATTGTCTGGTTTAGGTAACTCCTCCTCATCTTCTTTTGTGAATACTGAGCAAAAGTATTCATTCAGTATCTCTGGCTTTTCACTGTCTCCCTCTGCCCACCTCCCCTCTCCTTTATTAATCTTCACTATCCCTCCCTTAACCTTTCTGTGCTCCCTAATGTACCTATAAAAGGTTTTATCCCCCTTCTTAACTGAGTTGGCTATTTTTTCCTCGGTTTGGGCTTTTGCTGTTCTGACTGCCTTCCTCACTTCTTTCTGCTTTAATTGATACAGTTCCCTGTTGTGCTCCTTTTGTGGTTCTTTATGCTTTCTGAATGCAGCCTTTTTCACCTTAACCTTCCCTGCCACCTCTTTTGAGAACCATAGTGTTTTTTTACTCTGCTTTGTTTTCTTTATTTGTTTCACACAAAGGCTTGTTGTCTCTATGATGACAGTTTTGATTTTTCTCCATTGTTCTTCCACCCCTCCTTTTTGGCCATTTGCTAGTACTTTCATCAGGTATTCACCCATTTTGCCAAAGTCAGCCCTTCTAAAGTCCAGTATCCTTGTTTTTGTATGACTTGTCTCCATGGTTGTGCTTATTGTGAAGCACACTGTACAGTGGTCGCTTGTTCCCAGATATCTACTAACTTCTAAATTTGTGATCCTCTCTCCATTTGAGAGTACCAGGTCTAGTATTGCTCCCTCCCGAGTGGGTTCCAACACTAGCTGTCTAAGGCCTGCCCCATGCAGTTCATTGAGAATGACCCTGCTCTTGGATGTGGCTGCAGTACATGTCATCCAGTTAACATCTGGCATATTCAGGTCCCCCATCAACAGTATCTCTCCTTTTTCAGCCATTTTGAGAATGTCATCTATCATTTTCTTGTCCATTTCCTCCCCTTGAGACGGGGGTCTGTATACAACCCCTGTGCGGACTGTGATGCCATTCCCTGTCTCCAAGGTGACCCAGAGTGCCTCTTGTCCTCCCCCTTTACTTTTTAGTTCTGTAGCTTTGACCCTTCCCTTATGTATAGAGCTACTCCACCTCCTCTTTTACCCTCCCTGTCCCTTCTGTAGACTGTGTACCCTGGTATGTTGACATCTCAGTCATGGTTATCCATGTACCATGTTTCCGTGACTGCCACAATATCCAATTGTTCATCTTCCATCAGGACTACTAGCTCAGGGAGCTTGTTTCCCAGACTACGGGCATTGGTACTCACTGCCTTCCATTTAATGTTGGCTTTTTCCTTTTTTCCCCCATCCCTGCTTATTGCCCTTGTCTATTTTTCCATTTACCCCTGTGCTGCCCTCTGTTGAGCTCTGTACCTCAGTGCTTACCTTACTACCTGCCATGTTTTGTGGGGGGAGGCTTGAAATTTCCTGCCTCTTATCAGCACCTCCCACCTTGGCTAGTTTAAAAGCTTGCCAATGAAGCATTTAAACCTGTCACATTGGAGCGTGGTTCCCTTTGTGGACAGATGCAGACCATCGTGCCAGTATAGACCTTCATCTCTCCAGGTGTACCCCCAGTCCCCAATGAAGCCAAAACCCTGTGCTCTGCACCAGTTTTGCAACCATTCATTAAACTGCATGGTGTGCAGTACCCTAGCCTCACCCCTGCCATGGACTGGCAGCACCTCTGAGAAGGTAACCGTGCTTGCTACCTGTCTGAGGCCCCTCCCCAATGCTACAAATTCATCCTGCACTGCACTGCACTGATCCCATGCCTAGCTAGGTCATTTGTCCCAAGGTGGACAATGATATCTAGTTCCCTCTCCTGTGATGCTGCTTTTGCAATCCTGAGGATTCACTTCTTGTCCCTCCAAACCATGGCACCAGGCAGGCACCTTACTTCCCTCTCTTCTCCCTTCCCCAGTTCTACCCCCCTAACAATTGAGTCCCCTATCAGAAGCTGTTTCCTTTCCCTGTGGTGTCCCTTGCCACCCTTTTGTGGGTCTCCCTTGTGGAAGTCCTCAACATTCTTTTTGGTCTCCACTGAGGGTGCCATCATAGAAGAACCTTGCTCTGCCAGACTGGCGTATAATTTGTGTAGAGGTACAGCTAGGGGGCTTCGCCTCTGTTCCACCACCCGCATCCTCCCAGTACCCAGTGTGGTCCAACTGCTCTTCATACTTGGCAACCTCTGAGGCAGTGGTTGTGGCAGTGGTGCTCTTTGTGTGTGTGTGGGGGGGGGCCTTAGTCCTTGCCAGTTCAGCCTGGAGGTGGGCAAGTGTCCTCCCTCAGAGCTGACAGTTGCCTGCAGATAGGATAGCAACGCAGTTTCCAGAATGTCTCCCGGAAAACTGCTGCCTCGCAGCCAGTGCATTGCACCACTCCCCACATGTCCCTCTCCCTTAAAATATACAATATGTAATATATGTGCATATATATACAGTGTATATATATATATATATATATATATTTTTTTTTTTTTGTGGCGTGTACTTACCTTTATGCCCTGTGCTGGGTTATTAAGAATATGACAGTTCTGCCCCAAGACCTGTTGAGGAAGTGATGTCAGAACTTTGGTTATAAATGAAATGCCACGCCTGGGGTGGGATGGGAAGGGGGGGTAGTCCACAACCACTGGTGACTGTTAGAAACAATCAAATACACCACTGCTCCACCACCCTGGTGAGTACTGCCCTTTATAGTAATTTAAGTAACCTCCAGTAACTTATTTAAAAATAGTTTAACTATCACAAAATTCTATGCACCAGTAAATTATTTAAAAATAGTTTCTGTCCCAAAATCCTAGTAGTCAATCCAGCTACCCACAAGGGACAACCAAAATGCAGTATTCAAACCCTTATGAAGTTACTTCCAAGATAAGCAGAGTTTGCAAGTTCCTTTTTCAACTCCTCAGCCACTGTAATTTATTTAAAAATAGTTTAACTGTAAGAAAATCCTAGTAGACAATCAAGCTACCTCCAAGGGTCTACCCAAATGCAGTAGTTAAATCCTTCTGAAGTTACTCACAAGATAAACAGAGTTTGCAAGCCTTTCTTGGTTAAACACTAAATAAATATGTAAATAAAAAGCAATTACCAAGGGTAGTTAGTTTCACCTCCCACAGCATTGAGCAAAAGTGCACGTTATTGTAGACTATCAAGTGCAGTATAAAATTTCCCACACAGCTCACAGCTGAATAAAGAAGTAGTCTCCTTCCAGGTCAAGAAGATGCAACCCATGTCATTGATCGTCAGCTGAGTGGTATCACTTTAGATCACTTGCATCTCTTTAGTGGCACTGCTTGCAAGATGGGCAGTGATAGGGGAGATCCTTCATTAGTTGTTTCAATACCCTGACCCCTAACCATGGGAGCTATGATATACTGTAGCCATGCCAAAGATGGGGGAACAGGGTCAGTGGTTGACTAGGTACACCTCCCCGTTGATGGTTCTGCTCCTCTTCTTTTTCCTCTTTAGATCCCTTCTCCTATTCTGGCTTGGTGTCCAGTTCTGCCTCTGGCATTGACATACATGATCTTTCAACAGTCAGGCGCCACCCACATTGAGCATTAATTTTGCCAAGTCCCCTGTGATGTCAGGTTGCTTCTGTGATGCAGAGCCTCTGCATGATCTGTTACCATGCCCAGCAGTCTCTTTGACTGGCAGTTTGTTCTCCTTCTCAGCGGCTGCTGGCAGGGTCTCACACCAGTTGTTTTGGATGATTTTGAACAGGGCACCTGGTTCTTCTTGGGCTCACACTTACAGTCTATTACCTCTTCTGCGACCATGTCAACTGAGGTGGAATCTGTCTGGCAGATGGTGTCACTGTTGGTGTTTGCTACCGTAGCACTGGCTGGGTCAACCTGTACATCAGCATCACTGCACTGGTCCCCAGGTCACCACAAGTCACAGGTGTTTCCTCTTTAATTCATCTTGACACACTGCATACAGCTCTTGGATGTCAAAACTCTGGTGATAGTCATTGAAACATAGACTTTAGTGGCAGATAAGGACCGCATGGCCCATCCAGTCTGCCCACTTCCCTACCTATTGGATAATTCCGTACCTATTGGATAAGTTGCAGATCTAGTTAACCAACAGCCTACTTCCTCCTACCCCCCACTAGAATTGCATTATGTCTGTCCCATGCACTCTTGAATTCCCCCACAGTTTTTGTGATAGTATCTCTCACATTTGAGTTACCATAAGCAGGCCAGCATTCTTCATTGAGCACCCTGGATCATTTCAGCTTGATATACCACGCAGCTGGAAGATGAAGAGACATCAGGAGAAAACAGCAGAAGTTTTTTTTTTTTTTTTTTTGTTCCATCAAGCTTTTTATCCTGCCAGCGGCCCGCTCTCCTCCCCTTCCCCTGATCGTCACACATGTCCCTTGGACCTGCTTGGAGCCAGTCCCCTACAGATTACCCCCATGGTGGTGTTGAGGAGGGAGGGCCATCCCCCCCCAAACATAGTCCACATCCAGAATCACTCCAGGCATCCACATGGCAGTGTTGACTGGGGAGGTGCGCAGAATGGTGGTCCACCATTGGGTCCCTATTTCTGTTTTCTCCCTGGTTACCCTGCTGTGACAGCACATCAGGACATGTGCATGGAGACACACACACACTCTGTGGGATTGCGGCCCCGGCCTTTGAATTGCTCATGCCTGCACCACAATCTGGCATTCACACGATGGTAGTCAAGTGCTGAGATGGCTGGCCACCCCTCCCTAGGGAAGGAGAGCAGCCCCTGGGACGTTCAATACTCTATCACCCTGTGACAGGGAGATCCTGCCACTCTTGAGGAGTGACCTTATCTTAAATCTGTTGCAACAGTTCTTCTGTTTCTTAGCCTAATCTATCCTTTACAATTTCTAGTCTATAAGGTTGGCCAACTATGGGTGCCCCCTCCCTTTTCTTGACTACGCTATAGTGTCCTGTTTAATTTTTCCTTTTCCCTCTCAGGTCCTGCTCGAACAGGGAGGTTATTGTGGTGACCTCCGAGCTGATGTAAAACAGGCTGTGTTTCTCGTTGGATTTGGTATGCAATAGCATTATATTATAAAATACCTTGATGTATATGAAACCTGTAAATTTTGAAAATACCGTGGCACTAGGTATTTTTGATAAAGGTAAAAAGTACTTGGTGACTATATTATAGAAATTAAGTTACCGGAGTAGTGATATCAGAACCCCCGTTGTGTTATTTACCGTAAATGCATGTAACTTACAGATTGTTTGAGAGGCCCTTTGGCACCATGCATCCCTGCTTTAAGCTGAACCAGCCTAAAATGTCATGGTGATTTGCATATACGTCCCATGATGCTTTGCATTATGGGGGTAAGTATGATGTGTTTCTTTGAAACTTGACTTTATAGCCAATGCCCTTTGGAGTAAACCTTGCTTCAGTGCTTTTGCACTGAGGTTCTTATTCTTTAGCTGTTTTTTTTTTATTTGGGCTCACTATCACCCACACACTCAAGACCAACATAGGGGATAGTTCATTTCCACAGGAAAGATAGATCAGAAGATCAGTGGTTTCTAAGTGCAGAGGAAGGACATGCATAGTATGTTGTTGCAAACTGATGTATTGAAGAAGGGACGTGCCATTGCTTAAGGTTATGCTCTGTGTTTTAAATAGACATCACACAGAGATTGTGTGTTGAACCTGAAGTTCTGTGTCTGGTCCATCTGTTATCCCACAACCCCACCACACAGCCCACTGACCACCGGCAGTCCATACTCATTCCTGAACATGGTTGCGCCAGTGTGATAGGAAAGGCAGTACAAGCCTTAGCCCTCCATGCCACTTGGTTGGCGCACAGCAGATTTTTGTGACACTATTGTCCTTGCTATATGAAAAGTCCTCTTCAGTCTCTGGTACAACCTTAAAATGCAAAAGAACTTGTGTTTGCTACCTTTTAAGTACACAAGGCCTTCACTCATAGCTTCACGTGTGGACAGTGCTGTTTTATAGCTAGTCACTGTAGTCCAAATGTTCTGATCACCCCCCTTTGAGAAGGTTGAGCTGTGACTCACTGTTTGCAAATGTGCCTAATTTGCCTGCCTGTCACTCACTTTTGAGCCTGCTTGTGCTTAGCAAAATGTTCGTGATATTCTGCTGTTACACTAAAGTAATAAGCCTTACAGTTCTGAATAAAAATTATAAACCAGCAAATCTGCCTTTTTAAAACTTTTTATTTATAAATTTTTGCAGACAAGACTTATAATAAAACCTCCACAAAAGGATACATTTGATTATCACACCATAGAGTCACTTACAAAGGATCATATCAGACACGTTTCCCTGCATTACAGGAAAGGGGGGAGTATAATAACTTTTCAGATCTGGTCACTCAAAAGCCCTATGCAGCACAAAGCATGATAGGGTTACTGTATTACGATATACGCAAGTCAATGCTATATTTACCATCTTGCGCTATGCGCCCTGTAACTCATGTATGTCAAGCCCAATGAAGAACAGTAGAACTTTCGTACACCGAGGAGGAGTCTAATTATCACACACGACAGGTCTTCAGTAAAAAAAAAAAAACTTTTCCTGCATTAGAATCACAGATGCTTTGAGCAAGTTTAGAAGAGGCTTAAACAGTTGTTACAAACCACAGTGAACATTGTATTCTATTTAGTGAGTACTGCACTGGGTACAGTTACCACCCCGCCTCACTCAATTTGGAAGGAAGCGCAAATTAATCAAGACTATCACTTCCTAAGTGTATTAGCTGGTTTGGTGAACTAGTGCTTGCATGGTGTCCTATAGAGAGAGCCATCCAGCACCAGGTCACTAAGCATTGGTCCACATGGGCAGTCTCTTCTGCACAAGCGTGGCTCTAGTGCCGTTACTCCACCACGTGGTTCTCCTACAAGGGTGGCCATCTTAAGGAAAAAAAAACAAGCTAGAAAGCAAAAGTTAGTCGCCTAATTATGTATACCACCAGAAACCAAACATTTCATTATAGTCACCTAATTATGTATCTCATCAGAAACCAAATGTTTAATTGCATGAAGAAAAGGACTTAAAAGTTCATTAAGTACATTACAGCTTATATTGTCTGGATTTTCCAACGCAGAAATAACAGTCCTGAGCTAGATGAATGTCGTGGAGGGTAAGTACTAAAAGTCTGTAGGGAAAGTTTCTTGCACATGTCCTGTGCATTTGTTTTAACAAACTCATTAAATATGTAAATGTTAAGTTGAACGGGACATGAGCTGCAGTGTTACAAGTAGCCCCCCGGAACAGTACTCTAAACATCAAACACAAGGTAACTGCAGTCCGTGGGCATTCATTCATTTTCCACCTCAGTGTCTGAATTAGTCTGTTTGTTGCCCACCATCTCTCTTTCAGTTCGCTGAACCAACTTTTCAGCTTCTCTCTGTTCATTAAATGGGTACAAATGGCCATTCCAAGTCACTTATAGCTTTGCTGGTATCAGAAGCAGGTGTTGAAGCTTTAAGGTTCGTAGCACCTCCTCAGTCCTGGTTGAACACTTCGCCACTGACTGGTTGAGTAGGAGAAACACAGAATTTGATAGCAGATAAGGACCACTTGGCCAACCTAGTCTGCCCATTTTCCCTACAGGGAAGAGTGATAGGGGGCATCTCCTCGTGTTCCTTTTTTCAATGGCAATTGATAAGATCCTGTTGCCCCTACACTGTTACAAACTATCAGGAAGGTCCGTGGGCCTGCTCGGCCTGAGTCCTCCTTGGAGTAATCTGGTATGCCTTTTTCAGGAGAAGGCAGGATCCTCTCTTAGTAGTCCTGAATCTGAGGGAGCATTATTGCAATGAAATCGAGTGGTGCTTCACCTTCTGCCTGTTCTGGCGGTCCTGCTAGTCCGATCTGCTCTGTTCTGTTCTTGTGTTTTAGTTTTCAACGGTCTCCAAACACTGTCGGAGAAGTGCATTTTCTTTGCTCAGTTTTGTGGTCAAATTGGAATAATAGTGGAAAGGAAGGAGGGGAAGGGAGAAGAGGGAAGCAGGGAAAGCAGTAACGAGTGGTGAGGCACAAACTGAAGAGAGAACAACCCAAGAGGTAACGAAAGGGGACAAGACATTTCTTAGGTATGTTACTGAAAACAGAAGACCAGGGTGGGATTATAAGGTTAAAAAGGGAAGGGGGGACTGTGCAGAGGGGGGCCAGGAAAAGGCAGACATCCTGAACAAATACTTTTGTTCCGTGTTCACAAAGGAAGGAGAAGGGGAAGGGCCGCAAAAAGTAGCACAAGATTTGGAGGGAGGGAGGAAGGTGAACAGTAGTCCTTTTTGGAGGCAAGAGTCCTGAAGAGTCTTGCTAATTTGAAGGTGGACAAAGCAATAGGGCCAGATGAGGTGCATCCAGGGGTATGAGGGAGCTAGGTACAAAATACTGGTTGTCCCTCTGACAGTTCTATTTAAAGAGGACCTTCACCAGTCCTTTTGACTTTCATGCATAAATTACCCCTTCTTGCATTGATTCTGAAATTGTATTTAATTACCATCTACTGCAGTTAGTTTTTGCATTCTGAGCTGCTAAACACTGTAGGGTGTACCAGGGCTTCTATAGCAAGCCTGGTGTTTCTGTGGACCTAGGGTTGTTCTGCTGACATCACTGTAGGGTAGAGTCAATTTCACAGAAAGAAAAAAAACATACTGACAAGGCATTTGGATTTTGGCATAATGCATTGCTAACAGGGTGTCTTGGGGGAAGGGTAAGACAGACTGGTAAAGTGCAGACCAGGGGAAAACAGAATCCCCATGGGAACACGAGCAGGGGAAATGGAAGTATAGGGAAAGGGTGGAAGGTAGTCCTGCTAAATGCCAGGAGCTTGGGAAATAAAATGCCTGCGCTCCAGGCGATGCTAACTGAGGGAGCAGTAGATGTGGCAGCGGTCACTGAGACCTGGGCCACTGCAGGACATGACTGGGACCTGAACCTGGAGGGTTACACTATGTTCAGGAAGGAAAGGGGGGAGGGAAGGGGAGGAGGGGTAGTAATGATAGTCAAAAACTGCATTGGTAGAGGAGGCGGAGGGAACCGTGGAAGCGATTTGGGTCACCTTGTTAACAAGGGGGGGCAAGAGAGTAAAAATAGGAGTGGTGTATAGACCCCCTGCCCTGGCGGAGGAGCTGGAGGAGAGTCTGGTGGCAGATATTGGGAGACACTGCAGACTGGGCAGAGGAACGGTGGTGGTGTTGGGGGACTTAAACATGCCAGGAACAGACTGGGAGACTATGACATCTTCTGTGACCAGGGAACAGAGGTTGTTGGATGTCTTTCAAGACGCGTTCCTAACTCAGCAGGTGGGGGAACCGACCAGGGAGGCGCGGGTACTGGATGTGGTCCTGGCAGACAGTGACCAGATTAGGGGCCTGGAGGTAAGGGACCCATTGGCGGGGAGTGACCATGTCACGGTCTGGTTCTGCCTGGACCTAGGAGGGCTAGAAAGCTGCACAAAGATGGAGGTACCTGACTTCAGGGGAACGGATTTTAAGGAAATGGGAAGGATCCTTAAGGAGCATTTGGATGGGATTGGGTTAGACATGGACGCTGATAGTAGGTGGGAAATCATCAGGAGAGGGGTGCAAGATGCTACCAGCACCTGTGCAAGAGTAAGACGAAAGTGCGGTAGGGCCCGAAAACCCTGCTGGTGGACCAGGGAGGTCCAGGAGGTGGTGCAGGGAAAGAAGGCAGCCTATAGCCAATTCAAGTGCTCAAGGAGTGAAAGGGATCGAGGGGAGTATGAGCTGATGGCTAGAAGGGCCAATAGGGTGGTGAGGGCGGCTAAGGCAAAGAAGGAGCAGAACCTGGCCAGGGAAATCAGGAGAGAGAACAAGGGGTTCTTTAGATACATTGGGGAAAAACGAAGGGTGAAGGGGCAGATTAGCAGGATTAAATCAGGGGAGAGATGGGCACAAGACACGGGGAACAGGCTGAGTACTAAATGAGTACTTCTCAGTTTTCACCAAGGAAAATGGGGGTGCTGCATCATACATGGGAGGAGAAAGAGATACTGAGGAGGGGGGACCCCACCGATCGGCGGGTCTGGGGAGAGGGGGAGGCATCACTGGCAGGAGGGGGAAGGGCTAAGCAGGGAGAAGAGGTATTGGAAGTGGAAATCACAGCAGAGAGAGTGAGGGAAGCCCTCAGCCCTTAAGACGGAGAAAGCACCGGGGCCGGATAAATTACATCCCAGAGTGCTGAAGGAACTTGCGGATGTCCTGGTGAAACCCCGGCGGAGCTTTTCACCATCTCTCTGAGGACAGGGTGGGTGCCCCAGGACTGGAAGGTGGCGCATATAGTGCCTGTCCACAAGGGGGGATCAAGGGAGGTGGCAGGGAACTACAGGCCTGTCAGCCTGACATCGGTGGTGGGCAAGGTGATGGAGGGCATTGTCAAGGAGAGGCTAGGGGGACCTGGAAAAGTCAGGGTGCCTGGACGATAGACAGCATGGATTCATCCCGGGGAAATCGTGTCAGACAAACCTTGTGGAGTTCTATGACTGGGTGACGAGTGCCTTGGACCTTGTAGACCAGTGGGACGCCTCTCTTCTAGACTTCAGCAAGGCATTTGACTCTGTTCCTCACATGGGCCTGTTGGATAAGCTGGGAGAAATGGGGTGGGGAACCAGATGATCAGGTGGATAGGCAATTGGCTCCAGGACCGGACCCAGAGGGTCGTAGTTGGCGGGATAGTCTCATCCCCAAAGAGGGTCATTAGTGGGGTCCCACAGGGATCAGTCCTTGGGCCCCTCCTGTTCAACGCCTACGTCTCTGACAGGACAGGAATCAGGAGTGAGATGAGTCTCTTTGTGGATGACTCAAAACTGAGGCGTGGTGGATGGGGAGGAGGGGGGTGGCCTTCAGGGGACCTGGAGGCTCTGGAAAGATGGTCTAGAAAGTGGAAGCTGAGGTTCAATGCAGGAAATGCAAGGTACTCACCTGGGGGCAGAACCCGGGCCAAGTGTACACCCTGGGGGAATGCTACAGTCTCGATGGCTGAGAGGGACCTGGGGTGGTGGTGGATGTCAAAATGAACAACTCGGAGACTTGTAGGAGGACAGCAGCCAAGGCCAACAGGATGCCGGGATGCATCGCTAGGGGGATCACCTCCAGAAGGAGGGAAGTGATGCTCCCTCTGTATAACTGCTTGGTGAGGCCACACCTTGAGTACTGCGTGCAGTTTTGGAGGCCACACTTAAAGAGGGACATTAAACTCCTGGAGAGGGTCCAGAGGAGGGCAGCCAAAATGATTTGGGGCTTGGGGGACAGGACCTATGAGGAGAGGCTCGAAGAGCTAAATATGTACACATTGGAAGAGAGAAGGGACCGGGGGGACATGATAGAGGTCTTCAAGTACATGAAGAGGGTAAATAGGGAGGAACAGTGAGGGTGCTAAGGAAGGAGGAGGGGCCACTAGAGGGCATGGGTGGAAGCTGGAGGAGGAAGATTCAGGAGAAAGGAGGAGGTGCTACTTCACTGAGAGGGTGGTGGAGCCATGGAATGCACTGCCTAGGGGGCTGGTGAAGGCAGAGACGGTGGAGGGGTTCAAGAGGGGCTGGGACAGGTACAGGGGAAGGGTTCTAGAAGCAAAATCCAATGCAGCAAGAATATCCGGAACTGGGAAGGGAGAAGCCAGAGAAGGCGAGGGGGGCAGCAAGGTCAGCACCCAGGGTGGGGGCTGACCAATCGAGCAGACTCGAGAGACCGTTAGGCCTATTCTGCTGGCATTTTAGTATGTTAGTATGTTAGTATACTGAGTACTGGTAGGTTTCCCTTGCAACATTGTTGCAACTGCATGGTACTGCACAGTGTGAGTCACTCCCCTATCCTACAATGATGTCACCAGGAGCTAGCAGCCCAGCAGCTAAACATCAATGGCAAGTGCAGTAGGGCTCAAAAACAAATCCAAATTATGGAAGGCAGAGTAAACCTTGGCCAAAAATCACAAATGCACACACCCTTTCAGGTCTAGTACTGCATATAATGACTACAAGCTGTAATTTTTAGGACCATCACTGAAGTTCCTCTTTAACAGCTCACTGGAAACAGGAGTGGTTCCAGAGGACTGGAGGAGGGTAGTCCCATTACACAAAAGTGGTAGTAGGGAGGAGGCTGGCAATTATAGGCCAGTCAGCCTGGCATCGGTGGTGGGAAAGTTAATGGAATCACTGCAGAAGGAAAGGATTGTGGAATATCTTGAATCAAGTGTGTTACAAGACCCGAGGCAGCATGGTTTTGTGGGGGTGAGGGGGATGCATGTCAAACAAATCTGATAGATTTCTTTGACTGGGTGACCAAGGAACTTGATCAGGGTGTGGCCTATTTCAGTAAGGTGTTCGACACCGTTCTACATAGGAGACCAGTAAGCAAACTGGTTAACTTAGGAATGGGTCCAAAGCTAGTAAACTGGATAAGAAATTGATTAGGGGATAGGCAGTAGAGGGTGGTGGTAAACGGAGTTCATTCCGGGGAAGGGAGAGTGACCAGCGGGGTGCCTCAGGGATCAGTGCTGGGACCGGTTATCTTTAATGTCTTTATAAGTGACGTTGCAGAGGAGCTGGCAGTGAAGGTCTGCCTCTTTGCGGATGACACCAAAATCTGCAATAGGGCGGACACTCTGGTGGGGGTTGGAAAGGATGAGCAGAGACCCTGAGAAAACCAGAGGAATGATCAAGCTGGGTTTCGATGTGAAAAAGTGCACAATAATGCACGCAGTGTACAGAAACCCAGGGGCAGAGTATAAAATGGGTGGTTTGGTATTGACGACCACCAAGCAGGAAAGAGACCTGGGGGTAGTCATATCAG
Source organism: Neoceratodus forsteri (assembly GCA_016271365.2). Taxonomy (NCBI): domain Eukaryota; kingdom Metazoa; phylum Chordata; order Ceratodontiformes; family Ceratodontidae; genus Neoceratodus; species Neoceratodus forsteri. The sequence goes on along the minus strand of CM057449.1, from coordinate 170,508,283 downwards.
GTGACCTGAAGGTGGCCAGGTAGTGTGACAAGGCAGTTGGGAGGGCGAGTGGGATGCTGGGGGGTGCATAGGGAGAGGGTATCACCAGCAGAAATAGGGAGGTAGTGTATAGATTGCTGGTAAGACCCCATCTAGAGTATTTTGTCCGGTTCTGGGGACCACATCTCCAAAAAGATGCAGACATAGTGGAGTAAATAAGGTGCAGGAGGGGAGTGTTTTTCAGAAGAAAAGGTGGTCAAGAACAAGGGGACATGCTATGAAGCTGGAGGGGCATAGATTCAGGAGAGATGTGAGGAAGTATTTCTTCACAGAAAGAGTGGTGGCTTCCTGGAACAGCCTTCCAGTGGAGGTGGTGGGGGCAAAAACAGTGGTGGGATTCAAGAATGCATGGGATAAGCACAAGGGAATCATCGTGAAAAGGAAGGGAGGAAGAAGGAGCTGCAGATTGGGCTGGTCTGTGGTAATAGTGAAGGTAGGGAAGAATGAGTAGAATGGATGGACCAAGTGGTCCTTGTCCGCTGTCAAATTCAAGTGATTCTTTGAGAAAGAGTTGTAGATCGGGCATGGTCTGCAGTAGTAGTGTCGGTAGGGAGAAATGGCAGACTGGATGGACCAAGTGGTCCTTATCTGCCATCAAAATCTATGTTTCTGTGTTAAAGCAGGTAAGGCAGTGAAGGGAGCAAAGGTGCAGACAGAGGAAAGGATAGTCAAAGGGGTAGCTAATGGGAATCAATCAGTCAATCAATCAAAATCTTTATTTAACCAGGTGAACATCATTGAGCAAGCTCATTTTCAAGATGGACATGGACATAAAACAATAAGACAATAAATAAATAATAAGACTTTCTTCAAGTACATCAACAAGACAAGGAAAGCAAGGGGAGAGTTAGTGAGGAGAGAGTTAGTGAGGATAAGGAGGGCAGTAAGGAGAGACGGCACAGAAGAGGACCGAGAAAAAGCAAACGTCCTGAACCGGTACTTCTGCTCAGTCTTCACAATGTGGGTGGTATGTCACCAGGAAGCAGCGGGGGTAGGTGACCAAGTCCATTTTCAGAAGGGAGTCCTAAAGGGACCTGCAGCTTTGAAAGTGGAGAAGCCTATGGGACAGAGTGGGATACACCCAGTGGTACTGAAGGAACTCTGGGAGGTGCTAGCTGCCTTGCTTGACATCCTTATTCAACAGCTCATTGGAATCAGGCATGGTTACAGAGGATTGGAAGAGAGCAGACATGGTCACTCTACATAGGAGCAGCAGCATGCAAGAGGCTAACAGCCATTGGCTGGCCATTCTCACCTCAGTGGTGGAGAAACTAATGGAAACACTGTTAAAGAAAAGGTTGGTAGAGTATCTTGAATCCAGTGGCTGCAAGATAAAAGGCATCATGGATTCATGGGGGAAGGTCATGCCAGACAAATCTGATTGATTTCTTTAACTGGGTGACAACCTATCTGGAGATTAGCAAGGCCTTTGACACTGTGTTGCAAAGGAGACTGATAAAGAAATTGAGCAGCCTAGGGGTGGGATCCAGAGTGGTGAATTTGGTTAGAAACTGGTAAACGGACAGGTGACAGAGAGTAGTGGGTAACGGCACTCACTCTAATGATGGAAATTGACCAGCAGGGTACCGCAGGGCTCAGTACTGAGACTGGTCCTCTTCAAAATCTTCACAAGTGACATTGAAGGCAAGAAAGACAGGGATGGAGCAAAAGGGAGTAAGGCCATCAGGAAATGGAGGGTAATGAGTACCAATGCCCGTAGTCTGGGCAACAAGCTCCCTGAGCTGATGGCCTTAATGGAAGAGGGATGCCTGGATATCGTAGCAGTCACAGAAACATGGTACACAGAGAACCAGGACTGGGATGTTAACATACCAGGGTACATAACCTACAGGAGAGACAGGCAGGGAGAAGAGGGGAGGAGAGTTCTCTATGTAAAGGAAGGGATAAAAGCAACTGAACAAAAGAGTAAACAGGGAGGAGAGGAGGCACTGTGGGTCACCTTGGAGACTGGAAAGGGCACCACAATCCGCACAGGGGTTGTGTACAGACCCCCATGTCAGGGGGAAGGAATGGACAAGGATATGATAGAAGGCATTCTTAGAATGGCAGAGAAAGGGGAGATACTGTTGATGGGAGACCTGAATATGCCAGATGTTAACTGGAGCACATTTGCTGCAGCCACATCCAAGAGCAGGGCCATTCTTGATGCCCTGCAGGTGGCAGGCATTAGACAGCTAGTTTGGAACCCACTCGTGAGGGAGCAATCTTAGACCTCGTACTCTCAAAGCGGGGGCAGTGAGAGGATCTCAGATCTAGAAGTGGGTTGCCATCATAGGGACAAGTGACCATCAAACGTGTGGTTCACGTTAACTCAGCTACAGAGTCAAGCCATACAAAAGTGAGGGTACTGGACTTTAGGAGGGCTGACTTTGGCAAGATGGGAGAGTGCCTCAGAAAAGCACTAGCAAACAGGCTAGAAGGAGGTGTGGAGTAACAATGGGGATTATCAAAACTGCCATCACAGAGGCAACAAGCCTTTGTGTGAAGCAAATAAATAAATCAAAACGAAAGAAAAAGCCACTATGGTTCTCAAAAGAGGTGGCTGTGAAAGTCAGGAAGAAAAAGATAGCATTCCGGAAGTATAAGGAAACACAGAAGGAGCAGGACAGAGAGCTGTACCAGTTAAGGCAGAAGGAAGCAGGGAGGGAAGTCAGAATAGCAAAGGCCCAAACTGAGGAAAAGATAGCCAACTCAGTTAAGAAGGGGGATAAAACCTTTATAGGTACATCAGCGAGCGAGAAAGACAAAGGGAGGGATAGTGAGGCTGAATAGAATGAACGGTGGGTGGGCAGAGGGGGACAGTGAAAAAGCAGGAATACTGAACAAATATTTCTGCTCAGTATTCACAAAAGAGGAGGAAGAAGTGCCTAATCCAGTTAACAGAAGCACTCTTGATAGGGGCGTCGATCCCAGTCCTTTCACAGAAGAAAGGGTTCTGCAAGAACTCCTAAAACTGAAGGTGGACAAAGCAATGGGTCCTGATGGAATTCACCCCAGAATTCTAAAAGAATTAAGGGAGAAACTAGTGAAACCACTGGCTACTCTTTTTAATAAATCATGGGAGGATGGTGTGGTACCCGAGGACTGGAGGAAGGCGGATGTGATTCCCCTTCACAAAAGTGGGACCAAGACAGAGGCAGGAAACTACAGACCTGTCAGTCTGACCTCTGTGGTAAGGAAAGTGATGGAGTCACTTCTGAAGGAAAGAATAGTTGAGTACCTAGAGGCCAGTGGAGCACAGGACCCAAGGCAGCATGGGTTCACAGTGGGAAGGTCATGTCAGACGAATCTAATAGATTTCTTTGACTGGATGACCAAAGTAGTAGACCAGGGAGGGGCTGCGGACATGGCCTACCTAGACTTTAGCAAGGCATTTGACACAGTCCCACACAAAAGATTAATAGTCAAATTAACCAGCCTGGGAGTGGGACCCAGGGTGGTAGCCTGGGTAAAACATTGGCTGGACAACAGGACACAGAAGGTAATTGTAAATGGAGTCCACTCTGAAGAAAGGGGGTTACTAGGGGCACCGAGGGTTCAGTATTGGGTCCAGTCCTTTTAATGTCTTCATCAGTGACATTGCAGAGGGACTGAAGGTAAGTATGCCTTTTGCAGATGACACAAAGATCTGCAAACAGGGTTGATACACAAGGAGGCGGAAAGGATGAAAAGGGACTTGGCAAGGTTGGAGGAATGGTCAGAAGTATGGCAGCTAGGATTCAATGCAAAGAAGTGCAAAATAATGCTCCTGGGAAACAAGAACCCAGGGGAAGAATACACAATGGGTGGGAGGTAGTAACAACAACAAAAAAGGAAAGGGACCTGGGGGTAATCATATCAGATGACCTTAAGGTTAGCAAGCAATGTGAGAAGGCAGTAGGGAGGGCTGGGGGTATACTGGGATGTATAGGGAGAGGCATCATCAGCAGAAAACAGGAAGTTGTTATCCCTCTGTACAGACAGTTGGTGAGACCCCATCTGGAGTACTGTGTCCAGTTCTGGAGACCCCATCTCCGCAAGGACATAGACAGGATAGAGGCAGTCCAGAGGAGGGCAACTAAAATGGTGCAGGGTCTGCAAGAGAAGCCGTATGAGGAGAGACTAAAGGAGCTTAATATGTATACCCTTGAGGAAAGAAGGAGAGGGGGACATGATAGAAACTTTTAAGTACCTCAGTGGAATCAACAAAGTCCAAGAGGGTAGCATCTTTCAGAAAAAGAGACTTGCAAGAACAAGGGACACAATTTAAAGATAGAAGGAGGGCGGTTCAGGGCAATGTGAGAAGTATTATTTCACAGAGAGGGTAGTGGATGCATGGAACAGTCTTCCTGAGGAGGTTGGGGTCTAAAACTGTGGGAGAATTCAAGAATGCATGGGACAGACATAAGGCAATTCTTGTGGGGGGTAGGAAGAAATAGGCTGTTGGTTAACTAGGATCTGCGGCCTATCCTGTAGGTAGGGAAATGGGCAGACTAGATGGGCCTAGCGGTCCTTATCTGCCGTCAAAGTCTATGTTTCTATGTTTCTATGCAGAAGAACTGTAAGGGAAGGTATGCCTTTTGCAGATGACATCAAAATATGTAATAGGGTGAACAAATGGGAGGGGGCGAAAGAACGCATAGGGATTTTGAGAAACTTCAGGAGTGATCAAGAGCATGGCAGTTGGGGTTCAATGCCAAAAAGTGCAAAATCATGCACATAGGGCTTAGGAACCCAGGAGATGAGTATAGGATTGGGGATACTGGTAGTCACTAATTGTGAAAGGGACCTTGGGGTTATTATATCTGATGACCTCAGAGTGGCAGGGCAGTGTGACAAAGCAATGGGTAGAGACAGTTGGATGTTAGGATGCATGGGGAGAGGTATCGCCATCAGGAAGAGGGAAGTGGTGTTGCCAGTGTATCGCTCACTGGTTAGATGCCACCTGGAGTACTGTGTCCCTTTCTGCAGGCTGCACCTCAGAAAAAACATAGACTGGGTGGAGGCAGTCCAGAGGAGAGCAACTAAAATGGTGCAGGAGTTGCACCAAAAGCCCTCTGAGGGGAGACTAAGGGATCTCAACACGTACACCCTAGAAGAGAAGAGAGTGAGCGGGGACATGATAGGGACCTACAGGTATTTCATGGTGGTGAACGTGTTGCAGGAAGGGAGTCTGTTTCAAATGAGGAAGAGCACCAGGACCAGAGGGCATATGGTGCATCTGGAGGGGGGAGGATTTAAGAGGTAGGTGAGGAAGTACTGCTTCACTGAAAGAGAAGTAGACTCCTGGAATAGACTGTCAGCAGAAGTGGGGGAGGCAAAAACATTAGGGATCTTCAAGCATGTGTGAGATAAACAAAGGAAATATGAGTAAAATGGCAGGGAGGAGGGAGGGTCACCAGTGGAGACAGACAAGGACCATGTAGACGATTGGGTGGGCCAAGCCATCTTTTTCTGCCAACAAATTCTGTTTCTGTGTTTCCGCCCTTGGGTGCTGGCCATGCAGCTCCAGGGTCTTGTCCACCATAAGGGCCGCTAATGCTTTCCCTACTCATTCAATCAATCAGTCAGTCAATCAATCAAGCTTTATTTATAGAGCGCTTTTCCATGCCAAAGCGCTTATACAGGATAAAACAAAAATCAACATAAAAACACCCAAACTTAAAAACAGGCAGCATACTGACTTATGCATTAACCAACATCCAAGAATGCTAAGTCAGACAAATACGTTTTTAATGTGGACTTAAACCTCTCAGTGGACAGGCATTCTCTAATCCGGCGAGGTAGGGAATTCCACAGGTTCGGGGCCACAAAGGAAAAAGCTCTGGCCCCGAGGTCTTTAAGCAGACCATGGGAATCTCCCGCAATCCCTTATCGGCTGAGCGGAGTGGGCAGAGGGCGTAGTAGGGACAAAGAAGGTCTTGCAAATAACGTGGTCCCTGATCACCACCCTTGCATTTCCCCTGCCCGCCCCCCAATGTGGCTGCCATGATCCCGCTTTGTGTTAGAAGTCTATTTTCCTCTACCATGAACACTAAATAGAAGTAATTGTTTAGGTTATTGGCGTTCTGCTCCTCATCTTTCACCACCTCTCCCCCACCAGCTTAACAGTCTCCCCTCTAGCCTTCCTTTCACCCCAAATATATCTAAAAAAAATCCTTTTCCCTCCTGTCACATCTCCGTCTTTGTCTTTTTACTGCTGTTTTCACCTACTTTAGAGTTGCTTGATATTCCTCCCATTCCTTCTCCCCTTTGGCCACCTTGTACCTTATAAAGGCCTTCCTTTTTTGTCTTTACTGCCTCCCTCACCTCATGAGAGAATCAGATTGGTCTCTTATATGTAACCCCCCTGTTACCCGGGGTTACTAGAATCCCAGTAAGACCTAGTGGTAGGCAGGGAAGGCAGCTTGTGAAACTCCAGTTAAGTGGATTTCACACTGTCTCAATCTGTTCTCAGTCTCAGCTGAGACTGAGGGATGACATCACCATAGAACTCTTGCAGCTGCATGAGCCACACTGGAATGCTGCAGTTGGAAGTTAGGATAGAATGTTGGGGAATTTGAACAGAGTCTGTGTGCAGTCTTAGAGAGAGAGAGAGAGAGAGAGAGAGTAGTACAGCTGTCTGTGTGCAGGCTCTCAGAGCTTTAAGCTCTGTTTTACAGCTACTGTTAGGAAGGTGTGTGTTTCCACTGTAGGAGGAACACAGAAACTTATTTTTGAAGTGGTGGAGACCGCTGTTACTGGTCCAAGTGCCCCATCCCTGAGGGGATGGGGGGGAAAGGTTTGCCTGTCTTCCAGGGGCAACCCTCCTGGTTCCGGCTAAGGTAAGAAGCTGCCTATTTCAAGTTGTGCTGCGGCACCAGAAGCTCTGAGAGAGAAATTCCTGTGGAGAAATCGCCTGTGGGGCACCTGCAACCAAAGGGTGAGTTCGCTCTGACAGAAGGCCAATGTTTTCACCTGAACTGTTGGAACTTGGGGATTGGACTACTTAATCTGTAGGAGGTCTAGTGTAATAGACATTGCCGGGTAACTCAAGTAGGTTCAAGTCCAGCACAAAGTGTGAAGTAAAGTGGGGATTGGACTGCTTAATCAATGGGGGGCCTAGAGCAATGGGCTATGCCAATTAAAAGTATGTTCAAGTCCAGCAAAGGGAAAGCAAGACAAGTAGAGGAAGTGTGTCATACATTTAGCCTTAATCTACATTGCCAAGCTTTACAGTATGAAGTGTTTACTGTCCAGAGAAATGGCCGGGTATGAATTGTGGGAGCAAGAGGTGGGAGACCCCCCATCAGTAGTAACCAAATTCACCTCTACGGATTTGCTCTGTGGCAACTTTACTTTCTCTCAGGTACTTGGCCAGTGCCTGAGGAAAGTACCCAGACGTGGGATTAAAAGGAAGTTTCCCTGATAGAGCTGAGGTGCTCTTAGGTGGTTTAGGGAGCCACCAGCAAATGTTTCCATGACATATGGAAGGTGTCCGAGTGGCCGGCAAGGGAGCCGAGCCAGGGAAAACCCAGAACAGTGTACAAGTTCGGGCTGTGTACCTAAAGCAGCGTGCAAGTCCGGGCTGTGTGCCTGGTGGGTTCAGAGCCTAATTCTTTTAATCTGCATTACCAGGAGAGTAGCCCCATGGGGGTCCATCTATGCTTTGTTTGTTCTACTTGGATGTGAATAAAGCCACACTTTAGAATCCCATTTCTGGTATTGGACATTACAGTTATTGCTTCCTGTGTTAGGAGTTACTTGGGTGCCCCTGTGCAGAGTAGCCAAACCTAGCCTTTGTGCCGAGTAACCTATTCCTCCCTGAACCCAGTCCCCGCCTGGTACTGCTGTCGGATTCAAACAGCATACCGCCTGTCATTGCAAAATGAAGGGGTGGGGGTCTTACATATGCTTGTCCCTTTTTGCTGCCTTCTTGGCGCAAGAGTTTGTTGCATCCAGAAATCATGTGTCACTTTTCCTCTACCCCCTTAATATCTCCTTCCTACCCCACTATGTTTTTCCTGACCCTTTCTCTCAGCCAGGTAACATTTGCCCATTTGAGGTTCAGAACCACTGCCCGGGGCGATTTCTCCACAGTCATCTTACACCACACAGAATTGTGATTGCTGGACCCCAATGGTTCCCTGACTGCCAACCCGTCCCCATCCACCACCTCAGAGTTGGTGATTACCAAGTTGAGGATGGTGTCCTGCCATGTGGGTTCCCTAACTGTCTGCATCAGCACACAGTTCTGCATCACGTCCAGCAGCACCTGACTCCGGGCGCTCCTGGCCACCAGTGTATCCCAGTCAGTGACCAGCAGATTCAGATCCCCTACCATCACTAGGTCCCCTTTTGTTGACCTCCTCTTATTCGCCCACCCAGTTTTCTGTCTCCCTGCTCATTTTGTCCTGGTGGGCCATAGCCATCCTAACCTTTTTACTAATAACCACGGTTAGCTGAACCCAAATTAACTTCACTCCCCCTCCTTTCTTCTTGATGGTCCAGTCTTCCAAAGCTTCAGTACCCTCCCTAATATAAAGGGCAACTTCATCCCATTTACCCCTGCCCCTCTTCCTCCTGTTCAGGGTATACTCTGGAACTGCCAAATCCCATTGGTTGTTGCCAGTAGATTACTGATCTTACTATTCAGGACCCAGGCATTCAGACAGATCCCCTCCTAATCTTACTATTCAGGACCCAGGCATTCAGACAGATCCCCTTCCAATCTTCCCCTTCATTCTACTTCTCATTACCTGATCCCAGATCCTTGCCCTCTGCAGCCTTCTTATGCCTCCCTTTTCTCCCCCAGCTAGCTGAATTATGTTGACCCCAACCTCCCCCTCCTTTCCAAAATGGTTTTGGTCCCTGCTGTTGCCATCACTGATACCCCTAGTCTCCTTCCTATCTTTTGGGGAGTCCCTGCTAGGTACTCCCTGTCCTGCCACCCCCCCCCCCTGAGAATTGATTGACGGGCTTCTGTCTCCCACCTCTTCAGTTTAAATAACGGTCCATCAAAACATCAAACGTTTGCCCTAGGATGCTTGTTCCCTCCCTCTTGAGATGAAGGTTGTCTCCCTTAAATAACCTTCTGTCCCAGAAGTTACTCCAGTCTCCCACATATCCATATCCCTCCTCCTGACACCACCCCTTCAACCAGGCATTGAATGCCTCTGTTTCCTCCTGTCTCGCCCTTTGCTCCCTGCTTTCTCCTCTGCCCCACAGTGGTAGCACTTCTGAGAAGGCTAGTGAGGTAACCCTCCCCTTTAGCTCCTCTATCACCCTCCAGAAGTTATATTTAACTTCCTCCAAGCTTTGATTTGCCAGTGCATTTGTATCAAAGTGTAGAAGGACATGTGGCACCTCCCACATCCTATCCTTGTATGTATAAGTTACTCAAACTGGGATAACCCTACGAGTTGCAGCATCTCATTTTCATGGGGGTCACAGGGAGGCTATTAGTAGTCAGTAGGTTAACATAGTGCTGCAGAAATGGTTACATACAGGCGTAAATCTACAGGCAAAAAAAAAAAACTGTAAAGGTATAACATACGAGATAGAGCCATTACCGGCTCACCTCTACAAGGCAAGCAGCTTCAAATTCTGAAGAATCCATCATTTTGCCTCTGAACTTTTTAAATGGACTTTCTGTTAGTTTAAACATCCACTGGTGTGTAGGAGGCTCGAGGGAGCCGACAGCCAGTGAGTGGTGACTGGAGGCAGGGCTCGTGAGCTTAAAAGCCCATGCCACCAGCAGTTCCAGCAAGATGCTACCATGCAGCTACCGGCTTCACCTCCACAAGGCAAGCAGCTTCAGGTTCTGAAGAATCCATTAATTGTTGCCTTGGAACTATTTCAACAGACTTCCTATTAGTTTAAACACCCACTGGTGTGTAGGGGGCTCGAGGGAGCCAACAGCCAGTGAGCAGTGACCGGAGGTGGGGCTTGTGAGCTTAAAAGTCCATGTCGCTCGCCTGAGCATGAGCGTGAGTGGCTGTGCCACTCCATAGAGAAAATCCATAGTGCAGAGGGTGTCTGCTCCGGTGAGTCCCTTTGAACGTTTTCTTCTAGTCGCTAGTATTTATTTTATCTAGAATTTGAAGAATTAGGACTTTATCGGTGCACCACACATTGACATTAATTGACAAAACTCATTACTAGCTAGTTGAAACTCTATTCCAGGATTGAGCAGGCTACTGGTTGTGGGGGTTAGTTAACCTAGGAAATATAATTAGAGTTACTACTCTAGCTTTTAGCTACTTACTTATTGGAAACTTATTTCTAACATATGTTTATGCAATAGGCGTGGACATAAATCCTATGTGATAAATCTGAGCTACTATGAGACGAATTCAAAATTTTACAGTTATACACATAGTAGACGCATCATCACAGATTTATATACATAGTAGCTATGTCACAATAACTCCGGAATTCATTTAGAATGTTCAGCCTCAATACCAGTACTAACTATATTCAAATGCAAATAACTTTAAAATGAAAAAAGATAGCATAGTGCTGTGAGCATGAAAGTTGTGCAGCACAAAATTTTCTACACAACGAGTGGTATTTCATTTATAGATACCTTATAGATTTTTTTACAATTAGCAAAAAAGAGCAGAAAATGCAATTTTTTTGTTCACTGTTTTGACAAACATATGCAAAAAAAGATAAACAATCAAAATCAAATGTCCCTGCACTGACAGAAAGCATCCCTATTGTATAAATGAAATATACAGTGGTGAGCTATCAGATAAATGATTTATCTACACTTGTGCTGTTTGACCTCGGACATCTCACTCGTGGCTTGCGCCACTCGTGAGGTCACCCGAGGTCAAACAGCACTTGTGTAGGTAAATCATTCATCTGACAGCTCACCATTCTATATCCCTTATTTATAAAGCACAGGAATTTGTTCATTTACTTTAAGACTAGCTAGAAAATCGTTAAAAATGAAGTTGAGTTACTTGGTGTCCTGGGTCTATTGGTGTGTGTACTTATAATCTTACATTTTTTTGTACCAGTTGATACAAGTTCACTTTCATTGAGAACACAATTAGGAGGGAACCTTGCAGTAAATGGGAACATGAAATTGGTGGTCCCCAAAAAGAGAAGAAATTTGTTCTCCAAAATCAGAGATGCCTTGAAATGTAATCCTGTTTTAACAAACCATTTAAATTTAAGTCATCAAAATAAAATTCTGTGGTTTTTCACTAATTCTCTGCGGGGACATAGAGCTAAACCCAGGCCCAGGGGCCCAAATAATAAAATTAGCACATGGTAATGCAAGGAAGAAAATGGATCTGTTTAAGTCATGGGTACAGATAGCTTCTCATGATGTGATAGTACTAACTGCAACATGGCTAACTAAAGCAGTTGACTCAAATGACATTGAATTTAATGAGTTTCAAGACTACAGGCAAGATAGAATTACATGTGGAAGCGGGATTTTGGTTTATATAAAGGATACCTTAGGTCCATTTAAACTGCTATACTCTGGCATACAAGGAAGGATTAAATGTATATTAGTCCAAATTCAAAATTTAAATCTGGTTATAGAGGCTATCCCCAGTGAAAGGTTGCATTATTTGAACCTTTTTCCAAGAAATTCTAAAGCGTGTACAACATAAAAATTACTTCTGATTGGAGATTTTAATGCAGCCGGGGGCAGGGTGGAGTGGAGACAACAGGGGAAAAAAGCTTGACGAACTTATTCAGCCTTTACATGTGGATCTAATAATAACCTCTCCAACCAGAAAGGGGAGCTTATTGAGCTCAGGATATATACTTGACTTGATTTTTGTAACTTCGGGCATGGAAGTGGTGGACAAAGGGGTAAACCCTTCAAATCTAGGAGACCACAATGTCATCGTGTGTGAAGTAAAGGTAACTGAAGGAAAAAGTCCCTTAAAAAGTTTCTCCTATGTCACAAAAAGATGCTATAAAAATATAATCCTCAAGTGCTTTTAGATAAAGTTTGTACTTTATGTCTGAACAGCCTTCATACCTGACATAGACTTAGCAGTAGATGATTTTTCCAAATATTTTTAGGAGCCTGCAATGAATGTGCTTCTGTCAGGAAAATATAAATTAAGCCGCAACGCCTTCCATGGATGACTGCTCCCATAAAAAACATTACTGAAGGAACAAGATAGGTAATGGAAAAAAGCTAACAAGACACTAGATCAAAATCTTTGGGATAAGTTTAAAAAGTTAAGGAACCTAGTTAAACAGGAGATCAGGAAAATAAAAGGGCTTTACTATAGACAGAAGATAAAGAATACCAAGAAGCCAAAACACTTCTGGAAGTTAATCACGAGTTTAGTAATCCCAGAGCAGGGTCATGAAGACGTACCCCTAACAGAAAATGGAAAATTAGTCACTCAGGAAAGGGCCATGGAGATCCTAAACCATTACTTCATAAATCTTCCCAACCTAAATAAAAGACTGGACAATCTCAACCTAGATCATAACAGAGACCCCATGGAAGACCAAAGTAAAAATGCTTCTATTCCAGATTTTGGATTTAAAATTATTAAGCCAAGGGAGCTATTTATAAAAATAAATAAACTTAAAAACAATAAATTAAGTGGTATGGGCAGTATAGAAGACTCAGCCTCCGAGATCTCAAAACCACTTGCACACTTGTTTAACATGAGCTTAATTCGCCGGCCCAGTGGTGCGGAGGGTTGAGGCGTTGGACGCCACACCTCGCACCACGCTGGTGACCCTGGTTCGGGAACAGACTCGTGCCTTCAGTGGCTGGCAGGGGAGAGGAAGGATCAAGTGTTCTATGACTGCTCTCCTTCCTCTGGGGTGGGCTCGGGGCTTGTGTCGCGCTGCAGTGACATCTAGTGGAGCCTGGGCACACTGTCAGTAGCAAGCACTCTAAGGAGGAGGGAGGGAGCGTGGTGGATGTCTGCACGTAGGTGCAGTCGACGTCATTGCACATCCGGCTCCCGTGGGGAACATAATGGCAGAAAAATTGCGGGGCAACCGTGGTGGCTCATGGCCATGCCCCGTGCCCCCGGACACGAGAGGCGTGGCCACCTGGTTCCTGGTCATGGGCCCCTAGGGAGAGGAGTGTCCCATTAACTTCATCGGGTTCCTGTGTGTGTCTGTGTGTATGTCAGACATGGTCCATGGGTGCGGGTGCCAGTGGCCGGCAGTCGTTGAGGCCCACTCCACACAGGAGGAGGATAAATTGTTAAATAAAAAAAAAAAACAGCTTAATTCAGGGAATTTTCCCTAGCAAGTGGAAAAGGACTAAAGTTATCCCCATTTTTAGAGGGGGAGATTCCTGTAACCCTTCGAATTACAGGTCTGTTGCCCTGCTGTCAATCATTTCAAAGTTGATGGAACGTTTAGTCCACTCACAACTCATGGGGTACTTGGAGAAATATGAAAGGATAACTACAGCAGAATATGGATTTAGAAAGAGGAGGTCCACGGAGACCGCACTCATGGACTTTTTTGACCAACTGGTTACCCCCTTGGGGAGGGTCGATCCGTGGGCGCAGTGTTCTTGGACCTGTCCAAAGCTTTCGATCTGGTAGAACACAGTAGGCTCTTGACCTGCCTGGAAGTGATTGGAGTAAAGGATGAACCCCTGGCCTGGTTTAGATCATACTTAAAAATCATTTCCAAATGGTAGGAGACACTACTTCATGGAGAGGGTGGTGGAGCCATGGAATGCACTGCCCAGGAGCCTGGTGGAGTAGGGCACAATGGAGGCATTCAAAAAGGGGTGGGACAGGCACAAGAGGAAACTGAAGCTGGGGAAGACCCTATCTGGGGGTGGGGGTGGCAGAGAAGCAAGCACCCAGTAGGGGGCTGGCAACCAAGCAGACATGACAGACCAAGAGGCCTATTCTGCTGGCTTTCAGTAAGTATGTTAGTATGTATCCATAGGAAACATAAATTCTAATTTGGCTCCAGTAACCAGGGGTGTACCCCGAGGCTCTATACTGGACCCTTTAATGTTCTTAGTACACATGAACAGTCTTCCCCAGATTTGTCCACTGTACACATATAACACTAGATGCTGATGACACCATAATAGTCGCAGAGGGACTAAATTCCCAAGATGTTGAGTCTAAACTCTAGGCTGACTTTGACAGGCTGGAACAGTGGTTCACACCTAAGGTGCTGCTCATGAACTTCGACTTAATACTCTATATGTTATTTTGTCTAAACAGGAGAAATGAAGCAAATTCATTTAAAACTTAAGAAGTCAGGGCAAGGGATGGCCGGATTCTATCCCAGGTACTAAGCTGTAAGTACCTGGGTGTAGAATTCGACCACCATTTAAATTTTCAGCTTCACATGTACTCTTTAGTAAATAAGGTGGGGAGAAAGCTAGGAGTCATGAGACTGGCATCTCACTGCTTGACTAGAAAAGATCAAATGCTAATGGCTAATCAGCTGTTGGTTCCCCTCTTAGACTATGGTAGTCATATATTTAACAGTAGTACAAAAAATCACTACGTAGGTTAGATTGACATCATTAAATAGCTAGATTTGCATTAAAGTGCAGCTTTGATGTTCATCACTGTGTACTTTATCGTGATTTAGCCAGGTGTTCTCTCCAACAAAATAAAAAGAGATAATATTTGGGCTACACTTCTCTTTAAAAGCTTAAAATTTGGGGAGCCCACTAGACTAGTTAGACCAGTACAGTGGACAAGTCATCATTTTTATGTTTGCTTGCACGCATGTGCAAGAAACATAGTGCCATCATCTGAGTTTTCGGAGGTGTGTCACCCCCTCTTCCAATTCAGTCAGTGTGTTGGCAGGCGCGGCCCCAGTCCTCCCAATGCATGCTGGAGCTGTCTATGACAGCTCCAAAATGCAGTGGCGTACAGTTGAAAGGGGGAGCTACGCTTCAGTGAGCAGCGATCAGATATCGCCTGCTCATGCGCAGCTCCCCCTACACACACACACACACACACACACACACACACACGCTACTGCCCCCCCATGCACACACTGTATAGCCGGCAGGGGTGCCCAATCCCCCATCGGCTGTGCTGCGCTCCCCCAAGCCTTTCCACATGCCACGCTTGGTGCCCACCCCAGCGTGGCAACTCATGGTATAGCCGACGGGGTGCCCAATCCCGCCGGCTCCACTGTCCCCCAGAGTACAGGGTGCCACGCTGGGAGCCACCCAGCGTGGCAATAGATGCTGTGGCCGACGGGGTTGCCCAACCCCCATTGGCTCCACGACCCCCAACCAGCCGCCCTTGTGCCACGCTAGGAGCCCACCCCAGCGAGGCAAACGTCCAACGGCGTCATTTAAAAAAAAAAAAAAAAAAACATGTAAAAAGCGGTCCCACGCAGTCTCCTGCCCCCACAACCCGCACCCACCCACCCACTGCGCACCCTGCCTCCCCACACCCCCTCACCCCATACTTACCTCCGGACCTCGGCTGAGAGATCTCGTGGACCAGGAACATGTCTGCACTCTTCAAAGCCGACCGCTGAACTGAGGAAATGCCGGTAAGCTGTATAATGGGATAGATAGGGTTTTTTCAACTTTGTTGCATATCTCATGCATTTTTGGAATTTTGCACCAAATTTTCAACATGGGGTTTTGGGACCCTTCTCATTAGTGCTGTCACTGTCATGGCGTTATCCGGGCCGAAGGGTGATTTGCCAGTCACTGTGCGAAATCACCTTCGGGACCGGTCTGCTAAAGACACTGCCAATGTTCATAAGGTGGGCTCTCAAGAAGTTGATTTTGAAAATTTGGTGGAAAATTCAAAAATTACTGTTTTGACGAGCGCGTATGCAGTTCCCACGCACGCTCAGTAAGTTCACGAATTTTCAATATTTTCACTCCAGACTTTCAACATTGCCATTTTACCACACCTTCTTATGAGTAGTACAGCTGTCATTTTTCACATCTCATCCAAAGCGTGTTTCGCCCTTTTTAGCACACAATGGCGCAGTCGATTGTGTGAAATCAATGTACAGGATAAATTAAGAAAATCACAGTGACACTGTTCATGAGCAGAGGTCTTAAAATGGCTATGTTGAAAATTTGGTGAAAAATTCCCAAAATGACTATTTTACGCGGCTATGCTAGTTCCTACTATCGTGAAGTTCAATGATTTTCAATATTTTCACTCCAGATTTTCAACATTGCCATTTTACCACACCTCCTTATGAGCAGTACAGCTGTCATTTTTCACATCTTGCCCAAAATGTGTTTCCGCCCATGTAGTGCACAATGGCGCAGTCGATTTGCGAAATCAATGTATGGGACACATTAAGACAATCACAGTGACACTGTTCATGAGCAGAGGTCTTAAAATGGCTATGTTGAAAATTTGGTGACAAAAGTCCATAAAATGACTGTGTTACGAGTGAGCATTGCGCAGTTTCCACGCACCCTTGTCAGTTCCTGACTTTGTAATATTTTCAGTCCAGATTTTCACCAGTGGCATTTTTCCACACTTCCTTATGAACAGTACAGCTGTCATTTTTCACAACATGGCCGAAGTGTGTTTTCACACTTTCAGTGCAGAGATGCGTGGTCGCTGTGGGAAATCATTGTTCGGACAGATAAAGAAAATCACAGTGACACTGTTCATGATCGAGGCACCAAAATGCCTGAGTTGACAATCTGCTGTAAAATCCCCAACCTAATTATATTACGGGTATCGTTGCACAGTTTCTATGTACGCTCGTGACTTCACCAGTTTTTTTTTTATATTTTTACTGCAGATTTGCAACATTGCCATTTTTTACACCTCCCCATGAACAGTACAGCTGTCATTTTTTACATCCTGTTCGGAATGTTTTTGCACCTGTGGTGTTAAATGCCGTAGTCGCTGTGCATAAGCAGCTTTCGGCTAACAAACTGATATTGCCACCGTTCATGAGGTGGGTCACAAAAAGCATGTTGAAAATTTGGAGTGAAAAATACCAACGAATGCCTGAGGTATTAGGGTTTCCAACCATAATGCCCAACCCTGTAGAGAATGACAGGCATCGGGTGTGACTTGGGATTCTTGCCTGTAATGCTCATACCATTCCACACCCTGCAGCCAGTGAGAGGCATCAAGGTATGCCTTGGACTCTTCGACCCCAAAGTTCACCCATTCTCCTATATCGCACCCATCTCACCGTATTTCCTAATGGAATGGAGTGCGCATAAGGGCCAAAGACCCCAAGGAACACCGTGACACTTGTCAGTGTCTGCAGGGTGGGGTGTGGTGAAATGGCGTGGCCGATATGCCTGACGCCCCAAAGGCACACCCCAATGCCTGTCACTCTCTGCAGGGTGGTGGTGAGGTTGGCTTCAGTTCAATACTTCACTGCCATTCCTATTACGCAGCTCTGTAACTTCTACACTACCACTGCCAATGCCAGCAAGCACACATTCGGCATTGACAAATGCTTGTTCCTTGAAGGATAAAAAATTGTGACTGAAGATAGAAACATAGAATTTGACGGCAGATAAGGACCGCTTGGCCCACCCAGTCTGCCCATTTCCCTACCTACTGGATAAGCTGCAGATCCTAGTTAACCAGCAGCCTACTTCTTCCTACCCCCACCCCCCAGAATTGCCTTATGACTATCCCATGCATGCTTGAATTCCACCACTGATTTTGACTCCACAACCTCCTCCGAAGGCCATTCCATGCATCCACAACCCTCTCTGTGAAAAAATACTCTAAATTACCTCTGAGCCGCCCTCTATCTTCAAATTGTGCCCTCTTGTTCTTGCACACCTCTTTTTTGAAAGATGCTACCCTCTTGGACTTTGTTGATTCCCTTGAGGTGCCTGAAAGTTTCTATCATGTCCCCCTCCCTCCTTTCCTCGAGGCTATACATATTAAGCTCCTAAGTCTCTCTTCATATGTCCTCCGGTGCAGACCCTGCACCATTTTAGTTGCCCTCCTCTGGACAGCTTCCATCCTGTCTATGTCTTGCTGGAGATTGGGTCTCCAGAACTGCACACAGTACTCAGATGGGGTCTCACCAGCTGTCTGTACAGAGGGATAATAACTTCCTGTTTTCTACTGGTGATGCCTCTCCCTATGCATCCCAGTATCCCCCCAGCCCTCCTTGCTGCCCTCTCACATTGCTTGCCCACCTTTAGGTCATCTGATATGACTACCCCCAGGTCCCTTTCCATTTTTGTTGTTGTTAGTATCTCACCCCCCATTGTGTACTCTTCCCCTGGGTTTTTGTTTCCCAGGTGCATTACCTTGTACTTCTTAGCATTGAATCTAAGCTGCCATACATTTGACCATTCCTCTAACCTTGCCAAGTCCCTTCTCATCCTTTCCACCCCACCCGTGCATCAACTCTGTTGCAGATCTTAGTGTCATCTGCAAAGAGACATACTTTTCCTTCCAGTCCTTCTGCAATGTCGCTTATAAAGACATTGAAGAGGACTGGTCCTAATACTGAACCCTGCAGTACCCGCTAGTAACCCTCCTTTCTTCTGAGTGGACTCCATTTACTATTACTCTCTGTGTCCTATTCTCCAGCCAATTCTTTACCCAGGCTGTCATCTTGGGACCACTCCCAGGCTGGCTAACTATATATTAATCTTTTGTGTGGGACTGTGTCAAATGCCCTGCTAAAGTCTAGGTAGGCCATGTCCACAGCCCTCCCTGATCTACTACTTTGGTCACCCAGTCAAAGAAATCTATCAGATTAGTCTGGCATGACCTTCCCGCTGTGAATCCATGCTGCCTAGGGTCCTGTGCCCTTCTGGCCTCTAGATCTGTCGACAGTTCTTTCCTTTAGAAGTGATTCCATCATTTTCCCTATCACTGAGGTTAAACTAACAGGTCTATAGTTTCCTGCTTCTGCCTTGCTCCCACTTTTGTGAAGGGGAATCACATCTGCCCTCCTCCAGTCCTCAGGTACCACCCCATCCTCCCATGATTTGTTAAAGAGGGTAGTCAGTGGTGTCACTAGTTCTACCCTTAGTTCTTTTAGAATTCTGGGATGAATCCCATCAGGCCCCATTGCTTTGTCCACCTTCAGTTTTAAGAGTTCTTTCAGAACCCTTTCTTCTGTAAATGGGCTGGTATCAACTTCTGTATCCAGAGTGTTACTACTGTTTGTTTTATGTACTCTCCCTCTTCCTTTGTAAATACTGAGCAAAAATATTTGTTTAGTATCTCTGCCTTTTACATTCTCCCTCTGCCCACCCTCCCTCCCTTTATTAAGCCTCACTATCCCTCCCTTGGTCTTCCTTTGCTCCCTGATGTACCTATAAAGGTTTTATTCCCTTCTTAACTGAGTTGGCTATCTTTTCCTCAGTTTGGCGTTTGCTATTCTGACTGCCTTCCAGCCTCCTTTGCTTATAACTGATACAGTTCTCTGTCCTGCTCCTGCTGCGATTCCTTGTACTTCCTGAATGCTTTCTTTTCTCTTGAACCTTCACTGCCACTTCCTTTGAGAACCATAGTGGTTTCTTACATCGTCTTGTTTTGTTTATTTGCTTCACACAAAGGCTCGTTACCTCTGTGATGGCAGTTTTATTATTCGCATTGTTCTTCCACCCTCCTTCCGCCCATTTGCTAGTGCATTCCTTAGGCACTCACCCATTTTAGCAAAGTCAGCCCTCCTAAAGTCCAGTACTTTTGTCTTTGTATGGCTTGACTCTATTGCTGTGTTTATTGTGAACCATACTGTTCGATGGTCGCTAGTTCCCAGATGGCTACCCACTTCTACATCTGTGATCCTCTCTCCATCTCCATTTGAGAGTATCAAGTCTAATATTGCTCCCTCTCGAGTGGGCTCCAGTACTAGTTGTCTAAGGCATGCCCCCTGTAGGGCATCTAGAAAAACTGCACTCCCAAGATCCCAAAGGCAGAAACAGATTTGGGGAAATGACTTTGAAATATCGGGCAGTGATTGCTTGGAATAACTTTTCCAAGTTAATGGAGGGATCTGACTGTTGACACATACAGATAATATGTTAAACCAAAATTGCATGAATGTCACTGCTATTAGAAGTTCATATTTGTGTTTCTGTACAAATACCTTGGGATTATGTTGAATGTTTGTCTTTGTAAAGTACTAGTTTTGTATGTAGTATGTGTATTTTTAATCTATATCCCTGTGCTGTAATTTATTATGTTAAATACAGGCTCACCTTGAAAATAGGGCTTTTTCGGCCCTATTGTGAATATTTGCTTGTCAAATATTAGCCTGTATAAATAATGTTATTTTACTACTACTACATCCAAACAGTAAACAAAGCAAGCTAACAAAGTGGGGTCGCTGCAGATAAAGAGCAAACGCTTTAGTATGCAACACAGTCATGTTAAGGTAGAGGGGGATGCAGGACCAGAACAAATACAGGGGGGTTCTAAAGCGTCGGGAAATACTGTACTTAATCTAAACACTTGCAAGCTAGAAGCATTCTTCAGCTTGAGAGGGAGTTAGTTTCAGGTGTCTGATGCTGACAGTGTCATGGGAGTGAGTAGGCAGTGCTCGACTGTGTGAGGTGTGCTTGGAGAAAATCGGGGCATTTCCTTGTGCACATTTGTATAACAAAGAAAGCCAGTGGTAGCCAGGCCTGCTTGAGGGGTTTGGCCGATTAAGCTGCCATTCAGCAGCCAATGATGGGTAGACCATCTGCAGGAGAGGATGAACCTGCACAACTTGTACAGATGATCGAGGGATAGCAGATTGATTTTGTTTGTACAGTGGTATATGAGGTCTCCTTAGTTGATGGAAGGGTGCAGGATGTGGGAGGCCACCTGCTTCCTCATCTGAGTATAGGATTTAGACCTGTAGAGAAATTGAGCTTGGGTCCCATGGTTGTTTAAGATGTGATTGATGTGCATACTGTAAGTGATACACCAAGCCAACCCTAGATAATTGAATATCATGACTTTGCTCAATAGCGTTGCCATCTCATATCATGATTATAAGAGGATCGGGTAATTTCAGGGATCCAAATACTGCAGACTATGGCTATGTTCACACTGTTTAGCCATGTTTACACTGAATTTAATGCACTAATAGTAGTGCATTAAGTTCAGACCGCAACAGCACGGTCCCGACCACCCATGACTTGGTGGTCTGCTTGTCCACACGGTCCCTCTCTGATTCACTCCAATCTGTGCTGGTGAGGGGCTGTGCGTCAGGGGGCTGGGTGGCAGCTCGATGATGCAAGCCATGACATGATTGCGTATGCCCAAAATCACAGACGGCTAGTT
This sequence comes from Neoceratodus forsteri, assembly GCA_016271365.2. Lineage (NCBI taxonomy): Eukaryota > Metazoa > Chordata > Ceratodontiformes > Ceratodontidae > Neoceratodus > Neoceratodus forsteri. Next base: position 170,487,065 of record CM057449.1, on the reverse strand, counting down.
CTACTTAAAATTTATTACTGTTGCAGCCCTCATTTTTTACAGCAGCTACTTTGCTGCGTTCAGGGGACTGCATTCTTGCTAGAAACCTTCGTATCTGGCAGTTTTTTTTCAGAAAACGTAGACTGATTCATGCACGGGTCTACGTCACTGACAGTGCATGTGCTGGAGATGCCCCCTGAATCATGACAGGCACAGCCACTGAACGGGTTGCAGCGGTACACATGGCTCACATGGCAATAGAAACCGCTGTAAGCTGCTCACTATGCTCAACATTCCCAGCTTGCTAGGGAACCCAGGAGCACGTTAGTGAGTGACTTACCATTAGCGAGTGTGTGTCTACACGGTCACATTTGCACTGGAGCAACCGAGCTCGGGTTACTCCAGTGCAAATGTGACCGTGATAAACAGGGCTCTTGTGTTGGTTGTTTTAAGGATCGGGGGTTATTGACAAACCAGGACATTGTGTTTGAATCGTATTGGAGTACAGAAACATGCTAGTATCTACCCACACAACCACCCCACACTTCTGGCATCTGCCCCACAAGTATCCCCACTCCAGAATGAGTCTTGCAGCTACCCAATATTCCACCTCACAGTGACCCCACACTACAGTATCTACTCTGCAACTGTACCCACCCCTGTAGCTTCCCCACAACTGCCCTTCACCCTTGTATCTGCCCTAAACTACCTCACACACCAGGACCTGCCCCAAACTATCCCACATACCTGAATCTGCCCCGCAACCACCGCACCCCAGTATCTTTCCCATAGCTATACCAAATCTCTGATGATCTCATAGACATGTGCAAGTCCCGTGAATTATGCCTGGGCCAGGTATAAATTATCCTGCTCCCTGTTGGGTGCTTAGGAACTCTTATACAAAGGATGTTTGTGCTGAGTTTTGACTCAGCAGAGATGTCCCTACCCGGGGAGTTGAGCCAGAGGGGGGCTCTGTAAGCAAAAGACCTTTGACCTAAGGTGGTGCGGCATCTGGGAACAGTAAAGACCTGAGTTGCTAAGCTGTGAGTATGTTGGGTACTGTGACAAGGGCTAAGGAGCTGTTGGACCCCAGTGGTTAACAAGCCACGGTGTGCCTTCTTGGCAAATAAGCAGGTTTGATATTGGATCCAGCTGAATAATTGAAGCCACCCAGTATGAGCATATAGGTCACACATGTGTGTGAGGCGGGCAGCCCCAGTAAGGAGTCTGCATGCTTTAAGAGCAACAGTGATCCTGTGAAAGGATGTAGCAGAAGCAGAGCCATAAACAACCAGCCCATAATCGATGATGGTAATGACAGAGCTGAAAATTGCTATTCTTAGTGCCTCGGGAGTGAGGCTATGCTTGTGCCTGTGGAGTAGGCCAATCCTTATGTTGACAGTTCGAGCTACGTTATCAATATATTGCGAGTAGGTGAGTGAGCTATCAACAGTGACCCTAGATATTTGAAGGAGTGGATCTGTTCCAGTGGGGTGCCAATGCAGTTTGTGATGAACAAGGGTTTGGAGTTGTGTTTCTTATGGGCATTATTGAAAAGCATCACTTCGGTCTTTTTTTATAGTTTAGCACCAGTTTTTGAGTGCTGAACCACTTTTCCACTTCTGATAAATTGTGTTGAAGGTTATTCTGGGTGCTCTTAGGGTTAGGGTTACTAGAGTAGAGCATGGCATCATCCGCGTAAAGCAGAATCTGTTCATGACAGGTTCATGGGAGGTTATTCAAGTAGATACTGAAGAGAAGGGGCCCCAGTATAGATCCCTGAGGCACTCCAGAATGGACTGGCTTCCTTTTGGAGAGGACAATTGGTTATCTTGACCTGCTATGAACTGTCTTCTAAGTAACTTTTGAACTAGCTGACAGCATCATTCGACACCCCTGTGAGCGATAATTGCCTGAGTAGCAGTGAGTGGTTCACAGTATCAAAGGCCTTCGTCAGGTCGATAAAGGCAACCCCTACCAGATAGCCTTGGTTGAGTGTGTTATGTGTGAAACCAGTGAATTCTAACAGTGCAGTGGTACTACTATGACCTTTACGAAAACCACGCTGCTGAGGACGTTGGATATTGTATTTATCCAGGTATTCCACAAGCTGATCTGCAATTATACGCTCTAGTGCTTTCTATAAAGGAGGTGGAATGGAGATTAGCCTGTAGTTTGTGTGCTGTGCCTGATCTCCACCTTTGTGCACTGGGGTTACTAGAGCCTGTTTCCATTTTTGGGGGAATTGCCCAAGCCTTAGAGAAGGGTTCAGAATCTTGGTAAGAAGTGTAAGAGTTTCCTCAAGGGTGAGGGCAAGAAATTTGAGATCTGGATTGTCCCCACTGAATCTTGCTTTACTGAGTACTTTGCGTATGTACTTTCGAGCCTCATGCTTAGTAACCTCTTTAAAGTAAAAAGGGGGGAAGCCTGCTGCTGAGCATCACAGACTGGGGGTGGTGGCAGGGGCAGAGACCATGAAAAACTCGGGGGAGGACACTGCTGAAGTCTGTAAAGGCATCGTTAAAAATATTGGCTATGGCCATTGGGTCAAGAGTCAGGCTTCCATCAGTGTTAAGCATGGTGGGTGCTCTCTTGAGGTCTTTGTCAGTGACTTCCTTTATGTTGCTCCGGAAATGTTTACTGTCACTCCACGAGCTGGAAAATGCCTCCCTAAAGTATTGATTTTTTGCAGAACGGATGGCTCTGGTATAAACATTTCTGGATTTTTGTATAAGCCTGAATATCTGCTTGCTTGCCCGTGGCTTTGGCCCGGTGCCAGAGGTGGTCCCTAGTCTTCGTAAGTCCAAGTAGTTCAGGTGTTATCCAAGGGTTGCACACCCCCTTAACATTCTGCTTTTTTGGAGGGGGCGTGGATATCACTTGCAGCATTAAAGCAGTCGATGAAGAAATCAAGTACCTCGTCAATGTCATTGGTAGAGTCTAGTAGTGACCAATCCTGGCTTCGAAGGTGTGATCTGAGTGGTTCTAGGTGTCCTGGAGTTAGGACCCTACTGATAATAACCTTAGGTGGAGATTTGCTGAACTTGTTGGACCAACTACAAAGTATAGGGGAGTGGTCGCTTAGGGTGTCAGGGAGTACAGAGAGATTTGTGATTCGTTCTGGGTGACTAGACAGACCCCAATCCAGTAAGGTACTTGATACAGTTCTATAGTTAATTCTGGTCGGGGTGTTAACTAGCTGGGTAAGGTGCAAGACAGAGGTGGCATCCTGAATGTGTCCAATGTCAGATGAGAGCCAGTTTACATTGAAATCTTGAAATTTTAGGGAGTAGCACTCCACAGTCTCCTCCCTGCTGCGGGTCACTGACTGCATCCTCTCTGGAATGGATCAGGGGCACATAAAGGGCACATCGTAGCAGCCATTTTCATTGGTCTGGCCAAAGCCTTTGACTCAGAGTCCCGTTCACTCCTCCTTGACAAGCTGAGCTCTTCCAGCCTCTCAGCCCCCACTGTCGACTGATTCTGTTCCTATCTCTTGGGCCATCAACAGCCTGTATAGGTAGGAGACTTCCTGACTCACCCTCCCTATCCAGGCCGGTGTCCCATAGGACTCCATTCTGGGTCCAGTACTATTTTTCAGCTTCCTAAATGACCTTCCCTCTACCTGTGCCAACCTCTCTTCTGCCTGTGACAACTCCCATATTCACACGTATGCAGATGACACAGTTCTCTACACTTCTGGTCCCTTGACTGCATCTTTGGAACTATTCATTCCAGCAAAACTGTAACAATGTTCTGCACTGGTTCCAGTCCAACCAGCATCAGGTCAGCACTAAAAAATAGTGTCAATGACCTTTGGTACCATCCAAGAGCTGGCCAGGCTCTCCCCCTCCTCATTTTCTCCATGCTGGGTTGCACCCCTGTTGAAGTACTCCCAAATTTCAAGTACCTTGGTGTGTGGTTAGCTAGCAGACTTGACTGCTCTGCCCACATTGACGCCATCTACATAGAAAACATAGAATTTGACGGCAGATAAGGACCGCTTGGCCCACCTAGACTGCCCATTTTCCTACCTAACAGATAAGCTGCAAATCCTAGTTAACCAACAGCTTACTTCCTCCTATCCCCCACTAGGACTGCCTTATGTCTGTCCCATGCATTCTTGAAGTCCCCCACTGTTCTTGACTCCACGACCTCCTCAGGGAGGCTGTTCCATGCATCCACAACCCTCTCAGTGAAAAAATACTTCCTCACATTACCTCTGCGCCGTCTCCCCTCTATCTTCAAATTGTGCCCCCTTGTTCTTGCACATCTCTTTTTCTGGAAGATGCTACCCTCTTGGACTTTGTTAATTCCCTAAATCTATGCCAAACTCTGCCCCAGACTCTGTGCCTGGTACTGCAATAAGGACTCCCTTTCTCCCCTGGTCCATTGGGATCTATGCAGATGTGATTTGTGTCACCCCCTCCTGCTTCCCTTGCTAGACTAGTCACCCTTTGCAATGCCTTCTACTGCTTTGCTACCAACTCAGCATCTTGTACTCACCACTGTTCCCTATGCTCCTTATACTGTTCCCTATACTCCTCTTGAAGCAGTGCCATCCATCAAGTACCTTAGGGTGTGGCTTGACAGTAAGCTTGACTTCTCGGCCCACATCAGTGCCATCATTGCTAAACTCCACCCTAAGCTTGGTGCCTTGCACCATAACATAGACTGTCTACCCCCTACTGGTCTGCTGTGAGCTGGTCACCAAAATGATGCTCCTGGTCTTTGACTATGCAGATGTGGTCTATGGTACAGTCCCCTCCATTTCCCTAACCAGACTAGACACCCTCTACTGTGCCTTTTGTTGCTTTGTGACTAACTCCCCTCCACGTAGGCACTATTGCACCATCTATTCTTCTCTGTCCTTCATACCCCTACCTTCTCATTGCTGGTCACACAGCGCTTCCTTCATCTCCAAGTACTGGTTTTGTTCCCTTCCATCCGCCCCTCCTCACTTATCTTTCCTGTCCCCTCTGCTTCAGGGGACCAGCAGACCTTCCCCACTCTTCACCCCCATTCCTCTGCTGGGCAATCCACTTTCTCCTGTCGCTTGCCATCACTCTGGAACCAGCTCCCTCTATCCCTTTGCCATTCCACCTCTTTAAGTTCCCTCAAGCATCTGCTGAATCTCCTCCTGCCACCCACCTGCACCTGTTTCCCATAACAGATCCCATGGTGATGATGGTATTTTAGGTTTTTGATTCGCCTCAACACAGCTGATCCCTCGTGCACTTATTTGACTGCCTTTGTACTGCTTTGATGCTGAATCTAGTTTTCCACTTGCACGACATTTGCACTTTAACCTGTTCCACGTTTGTACAAGTGAAGTATTCTTACTGTACAGTGTCTGCACTTTGGGACTATATCATGTAATGTACTATATTATGTTTTACTATTCCTTTTGTAACTCTTCCCCCAGGTCGCACCTGGAAATGAGCCTCAGCTCAGTGTGCCTTTCCCGGTTACCAGTTTTCAAACAAATTAAATAATAAATTATCCATCCTCCCTCTCCCCTCATGTTGCTAGTTCCACTGTGCTTCCATCATTTATAAATACTGGTTTGGGTCCCTTCCCTCATACCTATCCTCAATCCTTTCTGCCATTCCCTCCTCCTTTTACTGCCTATGCTCTAGGGAACCTTACACCTTGTCCTCCCCCCACCCCACACCTTCACTTCTCAGATGGGAAATCTGTATTTTCCTTCTGCCTCCCCACCCTCTGGAACCAGCTACCTTTCCCCATGCATCCAGTAGTTAAATTGGAAATGCTTAGGTGGGGAAGTTCTCTCATCTAGATTTCTAGGTGGTGGAACAGTCATTTTTAGATGATGGAACCCCCCCTATTGTAGTCAGTGGAGAAAGATGACAGAGGTGGTGGAACTGTCGTAGAATTTTTTTAACAGGTGGTGGAACTGAGTTCCTGTGGGCTCCTGCCCAATTTAACACCTGCATCCGTCTCTCCCCCTCCATTCACAGCTAAAACGTATCCCCTTTCCCCCTTCTCCTGCCAACCCTCTACCTGAACACTTCCTCACCCTTCCCCTGTGATTCTGCCCTCCCTTTATCTTTCCCTCCCCCAACCGCATGGTGTTGGCTGTTTCTTTAATAGTTTAATCAGCCTGTTCCACTACTCTCCTCAAGACTGGGTCTTAGCGTTGACTCAGTTCAACGCTAAGAAGTGCAAAATAATGCACCTGGGTAGAGGGAACCCTGGGGAGAGCTACAGGATGGGGGGTTGGGAGACACTGACTGTCACTAAAGAGGAAAGGGACCTAGGGTTATCATCTCTGATGACCTCAAGGTATTCATTCATAAGGCAGAAAAAAAAATGGACAGACTGGGTGGGCCTTGCGGTCCTTATCTGACATCAGCTTCTATGTTTCTAAAGCAATGTGCAAAGGCTGCGGGAAGGGCCAGTGGCATGCTGTGGTGCATAGGCAGAGGTATCACTAGCAGGAGGAGGGAGGTGGTGATGCCATTGTATAAAACATTGGTAAGGCCTCACCTGGAGTACTGCATGCAGTTCTGGAGGCCACAACTGCACAAGGACATAAACAAGGTGGAGGCTGTCCAGAGAAGAATGACAAAGATAGTGCAGGGCTTGCAACACAAAACATGAGGAGAGACTAGGGGACCTCCAATATGTACTCACTGGAAGAGAGGGGATGTGACATGATAGAAACTTTCAAATACCTCAAGGGCATAAACAAAGTGCAGGTGGGGACCTTTTCCAAGGGAGACAAAGTACTAGAACAAGGGGACACGCCATGAAATTTGAGGGGGGGTAGATTAAGGGTTAATGTGAGGATGTTTTTCTAAACAGAGAGGGTAGTCGACACTTGGAATAGCCTGCCACAAGAGGTAGTGGGGGCAAGCACAGTGGAGGGGTTTAAGCATGCCTGGGACAGGCACAGGGGAACCTTGAGAGGGGAGGGAGTGATGAAAAGCCATTGATCACATAGGGTCAGTGGTCACATACAAATGTATAGGGCCTATGGGCAGACTGGATGGGCCTAGTGGCCTTTATCTGCCGGCAATTTCTATGTTTGCGTTTCTGCTCATTCAGACACTAAGCACTTTTTGATCTTGTCCAGTTGCAAAGCTGATTTGTATGCTAATTTATTTGTCCTCCATTATATCATATTGCTAATTTGATATGTGATGATAACAATTTATGTTTTTTATCAGTTTGTAAATCCTCTGGCGTTTACTGTCATTAACTGCAACTGTGAAAATTGATGCTTAAAAATCCATACTTTTGTGCAACTGTCAAAATTTAAATCGATACATGGGGGGTTAAAAATAAAAATCAGTATTTTCCATCAAAAAAAAACATAAGAACTGTAACACGGTGGGCTTTAGGTCCACTTAGACAGTCTCCTACGTCTCAGTGGGTTTGTGCACTTGTATAATGTGAATTTAAATGATTTTCCAATTTTCTTTTTAAAGGCTGCAGTTTTGGGTCATTTGCTAGTACTACTGCTATTGGTAGAGAGTTCCAGGTGTCACACACTCTGGATGAAGTAATGTTTTCTTTGCTCGGTTTTCAGCAAATTGCCCTGTGACTAGCACTGATGAATTCTTGTATTTTTTGGCCTCTTTCTATTTTGAAGCACTGCAATGCATCAAGCATCCAGTCATCTTTGAAAGCTGTAGAGACTAAAATGATACTGCCTGTTATTCTACGTCAGAGGTGTATATGTTTAGTTCTGATAGTCATTTATAATTCATACCTTTCAATTTGTTAATCATTCTTCTTTGTTTTCTTTGAACCCTTTCCAACTTTATAATTTCATTTTTATGATTTGGCGATCAACTCTGTGTGGCCTTATCAGCGAGCAATACAGTGGTACGAGTACTTCTCTTATCTGCTACTTAAATTCCTCCTAATGCATCCTGTTGGTTACATTGTTTTGCTACTACTGTAGTGAGTATTGATTTTTGAAGCTAAAAAGGCAAAAGAATCTTAGCACAAAAGCACTGCGGCAAGGTTTACCCAAAAAAGGCATTGGCAACAAAGCCAAGTTTCAAAGAAATATAAATCATACATACCCCCATAATACAAAGCATCATGGGATGTATATGCAGACCATGCCCGCCATGACCCAAACCCGTACGACTACGTAAAGGCTGGTTTGTTTTTTCCCCCTGAGGTGAGATACAGATTAGGGATACTGATGAGTCCTGAGTAGGGCGAAACGCGTGTCTGTGTCGAATGTTCTCAGCCTTTGCAGATTGTGTGAGAGGCCATTTGACACTATGCATTCCTGCTTAAAGCAGAACCAGTTCATGGTGATATGCATATACATCCCATGATGCTTTGCACTATGGGGGTATGTGTGATTTTGCATTGATTTTTTTTTTTTTTAAACTGAATGGGTCATCAGTGATGACGCCCAATCCCCTCTTACTGTCTGTTCTGTTATTTTAATCCTGGCCATATAGTATGTTGCTTTATTATTGTTCCTTCCCAAGTGCATTGCTGCACACTTCTCCCACATTGAATGTCATTGGTTTACCCATTCTCTCAAGACATCCCAGTCATGTTTGAGTGATATCTGTTGCTCCTCGGTTTCTGTAAACCTGCAGACCTAGGTATTGTGCTGTTGCAGTTCTCCTCAACTTCTCTTACATGCAGTATAGGTTAAAAGAGTGGCCCCAGCCTCAATCCCTGCAGAATTCCACTGGTTACTGCTCTCCATTTGGATGCAACTTCATTAATCCTGACCTGTTGATACCTCTTCGACAGCCAGTTTTGTACCCACTTGTTTATATCATCTGGTGTTCCTAATTCTTTCATTTTACTTATTAGGATGCTATGAGATTATTATTGATTGCTTTGTTTGGTTCTAAGTATATTACATCCACTGGTTTATGTACATTTATTTATTTATTACACACAGAAGACCCTTTAGGCTGTACCTGTTTTCAAATGGTATAAGGTCAAGTACCACAGGGTAGTAGTGACAACAATATGTTACGTATTTACAATAGAAATTGACGGAGATACAGTGTATGCAATACAATAGGAATAACGCGGTTACATTGAGATGGGCTATAGTGAATTGTGATCACAAAGTACAAAAATTAAAGAAGCAGGGTAAATCATAAGTGCACAGAATGCAAGTGGTGGAAACAGAGACCAAGTGGATGAAGAAGAGGGCAAGGGGGTCCGGGAGGTTAAGAGATGGAGAAGATGAGTCACCATTAACAGCCACATGGGTTTGCAGGAGCGAGAAAAGCTTGGAGCTGGGACCTAAAGTTGGTTAGGGAGCTTGTGATTTTGTACATCCAGAGCTTTACTTATTGGCTCGAAGATGCTTATTTGATTCATTTGTTTAGCATGATCTTCACTCCGTAAAATGTATTGTGCATTCTTATGAATATTATTTGATGTTAGAGACTCTTTGATTATATCTCTTTTAAATCCTTCTAACAATTTGCATACCACAGATGAAAGGCGTCCTGGTCTACAGTTAGAATTAGCTGCCGTATTGGTCCTTGTAAGAACAGATCCAGAAACAAATGGTTTGATACCTTTTATTGGACCAACATAGATGTAACAAAATAAAACCATGCCTAAGCTTTCGGAGCAACCAAGTTCTTCCTCAGAAGTTTATGCCAGTTGTTTGGAAAAATCGCATTCTATTAACACCCAGATCATACATAAAAAAAAAAAAAAAAGTGAAAGAATTCTCTTTGGTTTAAAATACCTTTTTTAAACCATAACTGAGGTTTAAATGCAAGGAACCAGTGTAAGTCTGCTGTACACCCAAAGTTTAAGTCACTGTCAGCTGACTTAAACTTGGTTCTTGCATTTAAACCTCAGTTGTGGTTTAAAAAAGGTATTCAAGAAATCAGGATGGAGAAAAAATGTACCCCAGCAATTACATAAAACAGTACATGGGGGGAGGGTGCACAACTCGAATATAATGCACACCCTTGGTGTGGGATGCTTCGATATAAACCCTGAGGACGAACATCCCACACCTTGGGTGTGCATTAATTTCTCATTATGCACTCCCTTCCCCATGCATTATTCTGTATGTTAATTGGTCCCGTCAAATAATCTGCTAAAATTTCTTTTGCTCGGTCTTCACCATAGAAGACAGCGGGAAGGGTCCTGCACTAAGTAGGTCAGTACACAGCACCACAGGAGCAGACACAAGACCATTCACAAGGGAAAGGGTCCTAGAAGAGCTGAATAGGCTCAAGGTAAATAAAGCAATGGGGTCAGGTGGCATTCACCGTATGGTACTCAAGGAGCTTCAGAAATAACTCTCCACACCACTGGCTGAGCTTTTCAGCAAGTCACTGGAAAGTGGAAGAATACTTCAGGATTGGAAAAGGGCAACAGTAGTACCTTTACACAAGAGTGGAAACAGGGAAGAGGCAGAAAACTACCGACCGGTCAGTTTTACCTTGGTGGTAGGAAAAATTATGAAGTTGTTGTTAAAGGAGAGGATAGTGAAGTACCTGGAGGATAGCAAAAAGATTGACCCCAGGCAACATGTCTTCACAGCAGGATGCTCTTGTCAAACCAGTATGATCGACTTTTTCGACTGGGTCACCAGAGCGGTTGACCAGGGAGGAGCAGTGGACATTGTGTACCTGGACTTCAGCAAAGCCTTTGACAATGACCCCTACAGAAGGCTAGCTAACAAATTAGAGCATACAGGATTCGGTCATAAGATAGTGAACTGGATCACCAACTGGCCATTAGATAGGATGCAGAGAGTGCTTGTCAGTGGATCACTATCAAGGGAAGGCAAAGTGACCAGTGGTGTTCCACAGGGGTCTGTGGTGGGACCTATCCTCTTTAACATATTTATCGGGGACATTGCAAATGACTTGAAGGGGAAGGTTTGCCTATTTGCAGATGACACAAAACTCTGCAACAGAGTGGACACGCAGGAGGGAGTGAAAGATATGGAAGCAGACCTGAAAAAACTCGAGGAATGGTCCAGGGATTGGCAGTTGAAGTTTAATGCCAAGACGTGCAAAGTTATGCATATATGAACAAGAAATCCAGGGATAAAGTACACACTGGGAGGGCATCAGTTAGAGGAAACAAAGACAGAAAGAGACCTTGGAGTAATCATCGCGGATGACTTAAAGGTTGGAAAACAGTGTGAAAAGGCAGCACAGAGGGCAAATGGCATTCTTGGATGCATTGGTGGGGGAAATACAAGTAGAAAGAGCGAGGTTATCATTCCTCTTTACAGGTCCTCGGTGAGGCCACATTTAGAGTACTGTGGTCAATTTTGTAGGCCCCACCTAAAAAAGACATAGACCTCCTGGAGAAAGTACAGAGAAGGGCTACATAGATGGTGCATGGACTACACCATGAGCCATGTGAGGCAAGACTCTGGCAGCTAAATCTGTACACCCTTGAGCAGAGAAGAAACAGAGGGGACATGATCGAAACTTTAGGTACGTTAAGGGTACCACCACACAACAAGCAGGAAACCTCTTCCAGCAAAACAGGGATGCGCGTGCAAGGGGGAACAACTTGCATCTGGTGAGAGGCAGGTTCAAAAGCAACCTCAGGAAGTACTTCTTTACAGAAAGGGTCATAGACCCATGGAGCAGCCTACTTCAAGAGGTGGTGAAATCAAAGACTGTACGTGAGTTCAGACTCGCATGGGACTGATATTGTGGACACATCAGGGTGCAGTCTAAATAGGGAGGGGGGCAGAAACACAGGCAGACTAGACGGATCATGCGGTCCCCATCTGCCAACCCAATTCCTATGTTCCTATGCTAGTTCTCTTAATCTCTTAGGATGAGCATTAAGTGGTCCAGAGATTTATTAATGCCTAAAGTTTTTAAGCTCAATCTCGGTTTCCTTGATACTAGTATTTAGGATTTCCCTTATTGTTGATATAATCCTTTTTGCCATTGTCTTTGCAAGACATGGACCAAAAATACTTTAGTTCATTTGCTGTTACCTGCTGTATTACAATATATTTTATTGCCCTTTTTCTAGGCAGTACCTTCCTATCGATTTGTATTTTGACCTGATGTGGTTTGAGAACACCACTGTTTTTGCCTCCGCCACCTCTGCTGGAAGACTGTTCCAGAGGAGGCAGGGGGGCATAAACAGTGGTGGGCTTCTGTCATGCAAGGGATCGGCACAAAGGAATCTTGGCAGGAAAAGGGTGGGGAGGAGTATTCCTAGATCAGGTAGAGTCTCCAGTGACTGTGTGGCAGGGACAAAATGGATAGACTGGGTGGGTCAAGCGATCCTTATCTGCTTACAGATTCTGAGTTTCCATAAGAATGATTTGTAATTATTTGTTGACTCTGCTGCCATCCTTTTTTCTGCTTTTTGTTTCATACTCCTAATGATTTTCTTTTGCAAGAGTTTTGTTTATCTGCATAAATCCACTGCCCAACCACTTTAAAAAAAAAAAAAAAAAAAAAAATATTGAAAGTTTTCTGCTTATTTTGGTGGCTTTTTTTAATAATGGACTCCCTCATTGCTTGCAAATTTGCCTTTTTATAATGGCAACAGTTAGTCATGCTTAATGTAGTAATCCTCTTACTCTGTGTGATTGTTAAAGTGCAGTGTGTTGAGGTCACTATTCCCAAGTGGTTCTTAAGTTACACAGACAGCTTTCCTTCAAGGTTGCTCACCAGTAAATCGTAGACGGCCTGATTTCTAGTTACATCTTTGACATATTGTCTTGTATTGTTTTCATATCGCTGTAACAACCCTTCTGGCCCCATGGTTTTTAGCCATATATAATAACCTGTTTCTGTCTTGATAAATTAGATTTCCTTTAAATACATGACCCCTGTCCTGTTGCTCTTTTCCCAAATTATTTAGTACCTCTGTTTCCATTTCATATAGAGAACTGTAGTGGCTTATAACACAGGGGTCAAGTTTAACATAATTTACTGATCTGGGGCATAGTGCAAACTGCCTCCAGCTAGTGCGATGCCCCCTGACTTTCTCTTTCAGGCCAGTGTACAAAAAACCAAAAAAATATCTCCTTCACCCATCTCAGGCTCACCTCCCTCCCCACCCATGTTCCTTATGTATTATTTACTTATTGAATTTTGTTGACTGGTTAAACCCACTGGGCCTGTAAGAGTCCATTTTTCAGTGGTGACCCAGAATTAATTACAGAAAGATTAATTGCAATACAGCAATCCTTTTGAAATACAAGAGAAGAATTGGTTGGGCACATACATAGAAACATAGAAGTTGACGGCAGATGAGGACCGCAAGGCCCATCCAGTCTGCCCATTTCTTTTTCTACCTTATAAATGTGCCATCGGCCTTTGCTCTATCAATGGCCTATCTATTCATACTCATCTGTATTGCTCCCTTATGCATATACCATGTCTGTTTGAAGCCCTGCACAGTATTCATATCTACCACTTCCTGAGGTAGGCCATTCCATGCATCCATCACCCTTTCTGTGAAAAGAACTTCCTCACATTGCCCCTTAATTCGGCTTCCCTCTAATCTTATGCTGTGTCCTCTTGTCCTGGTATTTTTCTTATATTGAAACATGTTAGACTCTTTCACCTTGTTAATGCCCTTAAGGTGTTTGAATGTTTTGATCATATCACCTCTCTCCCTCCTTTGCTCTAGGGTATACATATTGAGCTCTGTTAATCTGTCCTCATATGTTTTCTGATTCAGTCCCTGCACCATTTTGGTTGCCCTTCTCTGGACTGCCTCAATTTGGTTAATGTCCTTGTGAAGGTGTGGCCTCCAGTACTGCACACAGTACTTCAGATGGGGCATAACCAGTGTCTTGTAAAGAGGGATTATTACCTCCCTCTTACGACTTGTGGTACCCCTACTAATACACCCTAACATCCCCTAGCCTTACCTACTGCTTTAGTGGTCTGCCTGGATGATTTCAGGTCATCGGTGATGATGATGCCCAAGTCTCTTTCTTCCTTTGTGACTGCCAGCAACTCCCTTCCCAGCCTATAGGTGGCTTCAGGGTTTCTCTTCCCTATGTGCATGATCTTGCACTTCTTTGCGTTAAAACCCAGTTGCCACTCTTCTGACCATTTTGCTGGTTTATCCAGATCTCTTCTCATTCTGCCCACCCCATCTGGATCATCTACTCTGTTGCAGATCTTGGTGACATCTGCAAACAGACAAACCTTACCCTCCAGTCCATCTGCAATGTCACTGATGAAGATATTGAAGAGGACTGGCCCCAGGACTGATCCCTGAGGTACCCCACATACAGCACAATGGACAGGATAGTTTACAGAGAGACAGTTGGAACAATATAAATACATACATACTCTATACATGAGTTTAAGATGGTGTACAAAATTATATTTTGAAAGTATGTTACAAGAAAGTTACACAGCAATTACAGCATATGCAGTTTAGATCCTTAGGACAGCTTGGCCACAGTAGACATGAAGTGTAGTTTGGAGTCTGTCAATGGTAGCAATTGCACTGGTTTCACTGTAATAAGTGTGCCTTTAGACTTTTTTCAAAGGTCTGTTAGAGGAGACTTCTTGTATAGCACTAGGAAGGGCATTCCAGATGTTGGGGATCAAATTTGCAAAAGACCTTTTACCATTCATTGTCCTGATTTTTGGGATCTGGTGCCACTGGAAGGAGAATCTGAGGGGTTGCCTTTCCACTTTTTAAGCGAATAGGCCTTTGAGGCTAGGAGGAAATTTGGTGCTATTCAGCTTGAAGACAACGCATAGTAAGGAGTATTCTAGATTCCCATTGAGAGTGGACCATTTAAGGGCTTCCAGCACTCTGCAGTTGTGTTCCTTGTGAGAGCCACCTGCTGCAAAATGAGCTATTGTGTGATGCAGTGATTTAAGCTTTTCTAACGCTGAAGAGCTGACCCAGTGGAGGATTGGGGAGCCATAGAGAATGGTGGGCAAAAGGGTGAAATTAGCAGTCCCAGAGAACGACTCTTTGGTGAGGTAGGGGCTTAGCCAGTACAGGAGACCAATTTTTTGATGTAGAGATTTCACAAATTGTTCTGTATGGACCTTAAAGGTTATATCTTGGTCATTATAAACTCCCAGGTACTTTATGGAATCTGCAATCTCAATTTTGGATCCATTAGAAAATGAGGGAGTGAGCAAATGCTCCCTTTGTGGGCCTAGATTTTTTTGGCCCAAAGAGGATGGCCTTTGTGTTCTTTCCGTTGAGGACCAATTTGTTTCTAGCCAGCCTTCGAGTTTTTGGAGGTCTTTGGTGAGCAGTCCATTTAGCTTTGTAATTTCCTTTGAGTGATGGTGTATTAACGTGTCATCTGTGTACAAAAATAATAATTTTACTTCCCCACAGTTTGCTGGCATTTCGTTGATATACAGGGAAAATAGAAGGGGGCCCAGGATAGATCCTTGAGGGCCCCCCTCCTGGATGGGGCATTCGTCTGATAGCTCACCCGTCCATTTAACAAACTGTGACCTGTTTGTAAGGTAGTCGAAATCCACCAGAAAGACAGGTTATCTAAGCCTAGGCATTTTAGTTTTCTTAGAATTAACTGGTGGTTCACAAGGTCCAAGGCCTTGGCCAGGTCAGTAAAGACTGTTCCAGTTATTAGGCCATTGTCTAGTGCCTCCAGGACATCTGTGGTCAGTCGAACTAAGGCAGTGTTGGTCCCATGATTTATTTATTTATTGCAATTGTTTTACCAGGAAAGGCACACTGAGCAACAAGATGCTCGTCTCCCAGTGCAACCTGGGAGGGGTACACATGGATATGATAACATGCAGGTTATCAAGCGAATAGTTAACAGAAGCAAATAAAAAGCAGCATAAGGATACACGATTGCATGATTATACAAGCAGCGCACATTGAATGCTTAGGATATTATAGTATCAAATAACAATTTTTGTGACGAGAAGCGGCAGACAAGGTAAATTAGCACAGTAGTAACAGCTGTAAACAACAGAGGACATATATCACAGTTATACAGTTATACACAGTACATAGGGCAAAATAGGCCCAGGACATAAGTGCAAGGTTGGGGTTATATGCCAGCTTCTGTAGCAAGGCTAAGACTGCTGGTCCGGCATTGGGGAGGGGATAGTGGGGCATGGCAGATTCTTACGGAACCAGAGGGTCGTAGTTAGTGGGATAGTCTCATCCCCAAGGAGGGTCAGTAGTGGGGTCCCACAGGGATCAGTCCTTGGGCCCCTCCTGTTCAACAAGTACAGTACGTCCCTGACATAAGGACTGGTATCAGGAGTGAGATGAGTCTCTTTGCGGATGACTCAAAACTGGGGGCGGTGGTGGATGGGGAGGAGGGGAGGGTGGCCCTACAGGGGGACCTGGAGACTCTGGAAAGATGGTATAGAAAGTGGAAGCTGAGGTTCAATGCAGGGAAATACAAGGTACTGCACGGGGGGACCAGAAAACCGGGCCAAGTGTACACCCTGGGGTGGGAAATGCTACAAGTCTCGATGACTGAGAGGGACCTGGGGGTGGTGGTGGATGTCAAGATGAACAACTCGGAGACTTGTAGGAGGGCAGCGGCCAAGGCCAACAGGATGCTGGGATGCATCGCTAGGGGGATCACCTCCAAAAGGAGGAAAATGATACTCCCTCTGTATAACTGCTTGGTGAGGCCACACCTTGAGTACTGCGTGCAGTGTTGGAGGCCACACTTAAAGAGGGACATTGAACTCCTGGAGAGGGTCCAGAGGAGGGCAACCAAAATGATTTGAGGCTTGGGGGACAGGCTCTATGGGGAGATGCTCGAAGAGCTAAATATGTACACATTGGAACAGAAAAGGGACCAGGGAGACATGATAGAGGTCTTCAGGTACATGAAGGGGGTAAATAATGGAGGAGCAGTCAGGGTGCTTGAGAAGGAAGAGGGCAACTAGAGGCATAGGTGGAAGCTGGAGGAGATTCAGGGAGAAAGGAGGGCGCTACTTCACTGAGAGGGTGGTGGAGCCATGGAATGTTGCGCCAGGGGGCTGGTGGAGGCAGAGATTGTGGAGGGGTTCAAGAGGGGTGGGCAGGTACAGGGAAGGGTTCTGGAAGCAAAATCCAGTGCAGCGAGAATATCCGAACTGGGAAGGAGAAGCCAGAGAGGGTGGGGGGCATGAGGTCAGCTCCAGGGTGAAACTGACCAAGCAGTGGACACGAAAGACTGTTGGACTGTATGTTGGTGTATGTAATACCAAAGCCTAACAAGGTGGAAAATAAAAAATAATGGGAGAGCCTATCAAAGGCCTTCTCTTGATCTAGCCCGAGGGCATAGCCTTTTTCTCCCTCAAATTCCCCTCTATAAAAGGACTCGCCTAAAATTATCAGGTTATCATACTGCTGGCGCCCTGCCAGTGCACAAGTTTGAAAAGGACTAATTGGATACTGTGCTACCCTAGATAATTGTACGAAAAGTATCTTACTTAGAATTTTGAGGTCCGAATTCAGCAGACTCAAAAGTCGCCAGTTCCCAGTATCCTACCTAGCCCCTTTTTTGTGAATTAGGACCAGTAATGCATCCAACATAGAGGCAGAATAGTGGGAAGTGCTCAGTATGTGGTTGAACAAAATCACCAAAGCTGGAGGCAACTCCTCTGTAAAGGTTTTGTAAAAACCTGAACTGAGACCATCTGACCCAGGGGCCGTATTGCATGAGAGTTGTGAGATTGCCCCCTTCACCTCCTCAAGCTTCAGCAATCAGTAGCTGAGCATCGCCCTCTGACACCTGGGGAAAACCTAGAGAGTTCAGTATATCCTGCACTTCTGGTTCGGGGAGGCGGTGAACCAAAAGTCTGTGTTACCTGGTGTTCAACTACCCCCAAAAGTTCTTGAGGGGAGCTCACTTTTCTCCCAGATGGTGTTAATAACTCAGAAATAACTCTATTATCTGTGCGCTGCCTACATTCTTTATAGGGGTCTAAGGAGACCCTTCGTGATCTGTGTACCAAATCGAAGCTCCTGCTGTAGTGTGTTTGCCCTATCACACTGCAGTGCCGTCATCTGATCCTTAATGGTTTTAATATACATACTGAAATCCTGTCCTGTCAAATCTGCTTGAGAAATGAGATGCTGAGGTTGATGCCTCAGCTGTAAATACGTTAGTCAGCTGCAGTTCTAGAGAGAGCCTTCTGTTGAAAGAATTTGGCCCAAGATTTCTTTGTGTCTTCCCACCATTCCAGTATATCTAAGTAGCATTCTACCACTGAGAGCCTAGCCGTCCACTCCCTCCTCCAAGCCTTCGGGGGGGGGGGGTCAACAAGAACCAACTTGTTTAACCTTCATTTTATTTATTCATTCTGGGAATTACAAATACCTTTTAGTGCCACGCAGCTCATTTACAAAGGTTCCACGTCAATAGTAAGGGATTACAAACAGTTACAGGGAAGCAGTCAAGTCATATAGAATATTTCAGAGCATATGTACATGTGTTTACGTTATAGTACAGGACAATTACTGTACGCCTCAGTTATATATGCATTACACAATACCTGATCAGAGGCAGAGGGAAGAAAAGTGAGGGGGGGGACAACCACGAGGGAGAGGAGCAGCCAGGCAGCCTTGTCAAGTTGCAACTATGCTAGGGGGGAGAAAAGACTCTTAGAAAGGGGGGGGAGGGGGGAAAAGGCAGGGAAGAGAGTGGTAAGATGGAGGTGATAGAGGTGTCAGTGAGGGGAGGTCCAGGAAAGGGAGGGGTGGACTGGTGGAGGTCCTGAAAAGGGACCTGGAATATAGGTGGAGCAATCACAGGAGTTTTCAGTTAGGAGGTGAGATCGGAGCTAACGTTTGAACTCTCCAAGTTTAGAAAGGGTAGCTAGACTATTGGGGAGTCCATTGAACCAGGAAGGTGCTCTACTATAAAAGGAGCATTGGCATTGCATGGTCCGGCACCTTGGGACTAGTAGGAGTTCAGTGGATGAGGTACGCGTATGTTGGGTCTGTGGAGATTTGTGAAGTAGACAACACGGACCCTTCAGCATAAACCCTAGTAGAATCTTTTTAGTGAGAAGGTAGGTGTGGTATTTAATTCTCCTGGATAGATTGAGCCATCCAGTCTGTTTATAGATATTGCAGGTGTGGGTGAGGTGGGGTGCCCCCATTTGGAGTCTACAAGCCTTGTTTAGTACAACACTGAGCCTTTTGAGAGCAGTATCGGTAGCAGCTCCATAAATAAGAAGGCCATAGTCAATAGTAGAGAGCACCGAACTGTGAATCGCCAGACTGAGAGCTTCATGTGTTAGACACTTTCTGAGTAAATGGAGAAGACCAATCCTAGCGTTGACAGCTCTGGCTACATTTTCAGTGTGGGGTGTATAGGTGAGGTGACTATCTAGGGTGACCCCAAGGTACTTGAAATGCTGTATTTGCTCATGGTGGTCATCTTGGCTATTTCTGATAGTGAGAGCATGTCCTTTGTATCTACTGTGGGCAGAGGAGAACAGCAGGACTTTTGTCTTCTTGCAGTTTAGCACTAGCTTCTATTTGGAGAACCAGTGCTCAACGTCCTGGAAACCATTCTGTAGGTTGCTTTCGAGGGCGTGAGGGTCATGGTGGCTTGCAAAAAATGACAGTGTCATCCGCATAGAGCGGTGTGCGCAGGTGGCAGGCGGATGGTAAATTGTTAATGAAGATGCTGAAGAGGGGACCCAGAATTGAGCTCTGGGGTACACCAGACCGAACTGGTTTTTGGTCGGAGATAGTGTTGGAAATCTTCACGCATTGTAAACTGTCTCCAAGATAGCTTGTAAACCAGGACAGTGAATCAGGGGAGAGGCAAGTTAGAGAAAGTTGTTTAAGGAGGAGCTGGTGATTAACCATGTCGAAGGCCTTAGTTAAGTCTATAAAGACTGCCCCCACAAGACTGCCTTAGTCAATAGATTGGTGGATGGAGCTGGTGAGTTCTAGGAGAGCAGTGGTGGCACTGTGCCCTTTTCTGAAACCATGTTGTTGTTCACACTGTAGGGAGTATTTACTGAGGTGGTCCACTAGTTGGTTGGCAACAATACGTTCGAGTATTTTTGAAAGGGAAGGGAGGATTGATATAGGCCTATAGTTGCTATGTAGCTGTTTTTTCTTACACCATGGGCTTGATCCCCATAGGATTTTCAATTTAATAGCCATATGATCTGAAAATTCACAAGGCCAGGTCTGAATATCCTTAATTGTCAGTGTAGGGGGTGAAAAAATAAAATCAGTACTGGTCTTGAGGGAACCCCTGTGATAAGTGTGCCCCCCTTTGGGATGCAGTTTCCTGTAAGCGTCTATGAGGCCAGTAGTATTCAGAATTTTCTGTAGGGAGATAGTGTCATTAAAAAAATGTTCTGTTTGAAGACCTCTATCAGCTCTTGTCAGCCCACAATTGAAGTCCCCTAGCCAGAGGACAAACCGAGATATATGTAGAAAGGGCTGCACTTCTTTAAATAGAGAAACCCTCTGCGCCTTAGTTTGTGGAGCATATACTGCTATAATGTGCAGTCGACTAGTGGAATAGAAGCTGTCTAACAGGAGGGCCCTTCCAGGATGGATATCTACCAATCTTGAGACATGGAGCTGGTGACTGGAAAACAAGATACACGCCCTATCACAGACATCTGTGCCCGTGGACCAGAAGGGTGGGCCTAAGGACCATGTTCTAGAGGTCTGTTGCAGCTCACCAAGGGTTTTTAATCGAGTGTCTAGTACACAGATTATGTCACTATGGAGTCCTTCCAGATACAACATAGCCCCAGAACGCTTCTTCTCACCCTTTATACTGTTAATATTAATAGTGCTAATTGTTAAAATGTCCATCAGAGGGCCTCAAGAATACAGGAATAATGACAAAGTAGGGCTTCAACTAAGGGGTCTTAGAAACCCGGTGCTGCCTAGTTCGTTTAGCAATTGACCCTCCCCCCCCCGTATCTGTGTTGGATGTGATAGAGGAAGAATCGGACTCCTCGCCCTCCGAATCCCTATCTGTGCTATCCGTTGGGAGAGATGCATACTTGTTCCCTGCTTTCCAAGCTGGGGTGTTGGTGCTGGTCTTAAGAGTGGCCTGCTTGGGTTTCTGGGACCCCAACCTCCCTTGCTGCGGTCGTTTCTTTGGAGCAACCACTGTAAACAATACATCCTTGTCCCCTTGGGGGGCTGGGGGCATATCCTTCTGCTCCAAGTTTACCACTTTAGGGGGAGTCTTCAGTCTGGGGGGGGGGGTTCACCTATTTGGTCTACTGGTAAGGGATCCTGTGTGTGTTCTGTCACTTCCATCTGCTCTATTGGTACAGAGTTTGGTAATTGTGGGGGGTTCTGTGGGGCTTTCTCAGCAGGAGGCTTTCTATCTAGGTCTGCTAGTCTTTTGGCATGTTGGTGCTGGGTGATGTTAATGAGTTCCTCATGTGAGCGACAGTCCTCCCTATATTGTGAAGCCCATGGGCAACAACCATAAGCGTGCCCCGTGTGCTCACACAAGTTACACTTGAAGAGATTTAAACAAGCAGAGGAAGCATGGCCAAATCCTAAACAGCGACTACAACGTGGGGTGTCACAAGCAAAGCTAAGGTGGGCCCTTGACCCACACTTGAAGCAAGACTTCGGTTGCCCACTGTAAAAAAAAAAAAAAAAGAGCTTGGGAGGTGCATAGGCCCAGAGTCTGTGGAGTGCAGCTTGACTTTCACTCGCCATCCAACTTCTCAGATCTGCTCACTGTCAAGCATTGGAATGGGCTTACCCAGAACCTCACAGCGCTGCCTTAACCAAAATAAAATGTCCTCAACATGTATCCCCTTGTTTTTAAACATGACCGTAATGGTTTTAACTAGAGGCTTGGTCAGTGGTACAGCATGAAATGGAATCCAGGCCGGGGTATTTTTTACGGCCTGGTACTGAGTCCAAAACCGGTCTAAATTAGTAATGCTGTTAAAACTGACATCTCAGTTGCCATTTCCCAAACTGATTAAAGTGAAAATTTCTGAGGAAAAGTAACGCATTGGATTTTTTAACAGTGTTCTGGCAATATGTACTCTGCTGGGGGCTCTTCCAGACCACCTTTGTACAAGAGTCTGACTGTGTTATGCCTAGGGGCCGGCTCTCCCTTGGTCGCAAAGAGGTCTGACAATTTAAACAGAGGGCTTGGAGCTGCTTTATCTGCCTGCCTGTCATCAAGGTTCTCTGGAATACTAGGGGTTTCAGAAGGAGAAAAATCAAGAGGAAATTTTGCAACTGGTTGTACAACAGGGGTATCGGAAACATCAACAGTATGAACAACGGTATTACTATTATTATTAAATAAGTTACCCTGGGGTGAATTGGAGCTCACGGCAGGTACATCGTTGGTGGCCACTGGTGCAGTTGATTTTTTGATCATGTCCTGAAAGGTGGGGTTCCTGGGATCAGGCGACCATTTCCCTGAAGATTCCTGTGTCCATCTGGCCCCTTCTAGTGCAGTTTTGGGGGACCAATCTATGGAGTTCAATTTTGCATCCATAATCTCCCCCTAATCTCTTGCTTTTTGTCGTTCCGTAAAGGAATGTCTGTTCATCAACCTGGGACTGTGCAGAGGACATCATGGAGGGGTGCTGGGGCCTGGACTATGACCTCGTAGCTGAACCAGGTCTCAAGCATTGTCGCTGTGTCCTCTGAACTGATTCCATGGAATCCAAGCGAGGAGGCTATGGGCACACAGGATCGGACCTGTTCTTACTGTCAGCCTTTGTCGGAACCTCGCCTGACTTCTCTGCTTCACTGACAGGGACCTTCCGTGGAGTTGATGCTGTGGACGAAATTTCTTCAGGGTGAGTCATTTCCTGCAGTTCAAGTTTCACTGCTCTTAACAGAAATATTGAGCAGTTTGACGGCCGACTGAGCCTGATTCAGTGTGGCAAGAGCAACATCAAGTTCTTGCATTTGTTTGAGGTGCTTCTCTTTTTCTTTCCGAAAAAATGTAAGCCGTGTCTGCAACTGCTGAGGCGTAACAGTCTCTTTCAGGTACACATACACATTAGGCCTCACATCCTCATTATCATGTTGCATAGCACTTACTGCTGTTGTCTCTGGCTTCTTGCGGGATATAGGGTCTAAGTCTGGATGAATCTCCACATTCAGAGCAACATCCACTGATTCCTGTGAAATGACCACAGGAGCAGAACTCCCTTTTCAGTCTGACCCACGTCCATCTCTCTTGGAGTCTCTGGCAGACTGGCTCTCAGCATTGACAAGCCAAGAGGTTCCCCCTACTGGAGAGTAGGGGAATTTCCCGGTGTTCTGGCAAAAATCCCCTCCCCCATTCATTAAAAATACCACCAACAGCTTACTCTGGGTCAAGGTCAGTTTGCATTCATCTGTATCCCCCTTCCCCAGGTCATGCCTGAAAATAGGCAGAATTTGTCTAGTGCATGTATCTGGTCAACAAAAACTAAATAAATAAATATATTCTTTCATATTCCGATAATTGGGGCATGCTCACCTAATGAGTCAGCAAAAATGCCCACCGCTTGGAATCTATCCGGCTTCGAAGTGAGGATCCAATCAAGTGTGGTGTGATTACCGGTTTTGGTGTTTAGTCTGGTGGGGGCACTTACAAGTTGTGCGAGTTGAGCAGCATAAGGGCAGTCTTTGTGCCACATCTAATGTCATGTGACCAATGTAGATTAAAGTCACCCAGGAGTATCCTGTCACATCCAGGAAGGTCAGTTAATGCCTCAGTCAAGGTTTTAAGGGCATGCCCTGCTACCTTGGGAGGGTTGTAGATGCAGCCTAACAGTAGTGTCTTGGTGCCTCCTACAATCAGCTGGACGAACACTGCTTCACAGTCTGAGTTTAGTAGCATGGGGTGGGGACTGTGGAGGCTTTCATTGAGGACTTTGTGTATATGAGGATGCCACCACCTTTTTTCCCTTGTCTGTCCTGCCTGAAAGTTGTGAAACTGGGAGCTCTACCTCCTGGGGGCAGTATGTTAGACAAGAGCCACGTTTTCGAAATGGCAGCTGCAACTGGGGCGTGCCATTGAACCCACGCTTCTAATTCTTGTAGTATGATTCAAAGACTGTGTTGACATTTAGTTTAACAATATTTAGTCCACGGGTATTAGCCAAGATTGCGTTCGTGGGAGATCCTATTTTTACTGGGATGTATAGTCAGAGGCATCACCAGTAGAAAACAGGAAGTCGTTATCCCTCTGTACAGACAGTTGGTGAGACCCCATCTGGAGTACTGCGTGCAGTTCTGGAGACCCCATCTCCGCAAGGACATAGACAGAATGGAGGCAATCCACAGGAAGGCAACTAAAATGGTGCAGGGTCTGCACCAGAAACCATACGACAAGAGACTAAGGAGCCTAATATGTATACCCTTGAGGAAGGGGGGGGGCGTAATAGAAACTTTTACGTACCTCAAGGGAATCAACAAAGTCCAAGAGGGTAGCATCTTTCAGAAAAGAGATGTGCAAGAACAAGGGGACACAATTTGAAGATAGAGGGCGGACAGCTCAGGGGCAATGTGAGGAAGTATTTTTTCATAAAGAGGGTGGTGGACGCATGGAATGGCCTTCCTGAGGAGGTTGTGTTGTCAGAAACAGTGGGGGAATTCAAGAATGCATGGGACAGACAGAACGCAATTCTGGGGGGTGGGTAGGAGGAAGCAGGCTATTGGCTAGCTAGGATCTGTAGCTTATCCAATAGGGATAGGTAGGGAAATGGACAGACGAGGTGGGCCAAGCGGTCCTTATCTGCCATCAAAGTCTATGCTTTTATTTTTTAATTTTTTATTTAGTCTTTTTATTTAATTTATAAATGCAGCAATTTTACAGGCAGCAATACGTCACTTATTAATACCAGTTGATAACATCACAGTGCATCACATGTATACTTGTAGCAGTCATGCTGGAGGAAATTAATTAACATCTTATTACTTCAGTATCCAGAGAATCATAGTTACTCATTTTAAGTGCAGTCTGTGATCCACTCAGATCAAACCAGGCATAGCACGGTGGGCCCTCCCCTCTCCCTCCCAGATTTTAGTCCCATTAAAATTCAAGGAACATCACAGGTCATATCCCGAGTAACTTTTCAGTGCAAAAGAAGAACAAAATTTACATGTTCGGTACATAGCTTAAGGTACAAAATCATCATAATGATTTAATTGATATGATATCCACTTTTGCCATTGTACATCAAATTTCTGAACTTTGTCCATCATCTTGGCCGAGAGTCGTTCAAGGGCATATATCTCCCTGGACAAAACAATCCAGGCTTTTTTAGTGGGTATTTTATTTGTATACCACAGTTTAGTGATAATTTTGTGGGCTGCTGTTATAAATTTTAAAATTTGTTTTAGCAAATTTTTATCAATTCGCAGACCTTCTGGTTTAATAAAAGTCAATATAAATGTGGGAGTGAATAAACCAGTAGTGTCATAAATTGCACTCAGCTCCTCGAGGATCTCCCTCCAAAACTTGGATAGCTTAGGACATGACCAAAGGACATGGCTCTAATTTGCTCTATCATCTCCACGTTCTCTCCACCACTGTCCTTTCCCTGATTCTTCCATACTGGCCAGCAAGGCTGGTATACGGAAGAAACGAGAACGGAGTTTCCACATGTATTCATGCCAGTATGGTGAGGAGAAGATTTTTATAGTTGTTAAAGCAGACTCATTCCAGTCCTGCTCTCTGATTGATATCTGTAATTCCTGTTCCCATCTAAGCCTGATTGAGTTGGTCGAGTCTCCCTGTCTTTCATTTAAGGCCTTATATATGTTACTAATCCGGTGATCTGAGGTAGTTCCTCTGACATGAGCTTGTAACAGTTGTATTATTTGGGTAGGATTTTCAATTCGGACCACAACTGACCGCTCATATGGCCGAAGGTATGATTTAAGATGTAAATAAGAGATAAAATATTTATGAGGCAGGTGATATTCCTTCTGAAGGGAGACAAAGCGAAGGAGACCTGTTCTGCCCACTAACTGGAAAATGAATAAAATGCCATATCTCTGCCATTGAGCTACATAGGGGCCTGAGGGACCTGCTGTCAAGTCTGCATTATACTTCAGTGTTCCCAGGAACATTTTTTCAGGGAATGTAAAATAATTATTACTGACCTTAAGCCATATTTCTAAGGGTTCCCTGGTGAACTTCGGATAATTCATTATTCCTTGACACTTGGCGGGCGTCCCAAAAAGGAGCTCCTGAGTGCTGTATAACTCCCCCAAGTTGCATCTAATTGTTTCCGGTGTGCATCATTCTGTTTATTTAGCCAGTGTAGGACTACCCTTAACTGTGCTGCCATTGCCTACTTTCTGAGATCAGGGAGGTTAAGTCCACCTCTCTCTCTGGCCAGTTGCAGAACAGAATATCTAATTCTGGGTCGCTTTCCACTCCAAATAAAGCGGGATATCATTCTGTCCCATGCCTGGAAATGTGTTTTGGCCAGGGTGAAGGGCAGTGTCTGAAGAAAGAACAATATGCGGGGAAATACATTCTGCTTAATTGTATCTATCCTACTCAAAAAGCGTAGGGGCAGACGTGACCAACGAGATAGATCTTCTGTCAATTTTAGGGTCAAGGGTTCGAGATTTGAGAGCTCTGCATGAATGGGGTTCCTTGTGAGTTTTATTCCCAAATATCTCATCTCTTGTCTGTACCACTTAAAGGGGAAGTCTTTTCTGAGGTGGGAGGGAGGGAGGGAGGTAATTGTACATCAATACCTCAGTTTTTGATTTGTTAATTTTATATCCTGCTAGCTTACCAAATGTTTGTAGCTGTTTCCGTACTCCTGGGATGGATTGTTCAGGCTCGGTAAGAGCCAGCAGAATATCATCCGAAAAAAGTGATATCTTGCGCAGGCAACCTCCCAAAGGAAGGCCCTCTGTGCCCCGAGAAGATCTGATGGCAATGGCCGGGGGTTCAAGATATAGAGCAAACAACACTGGGCATCACTGGCGGGTGCCCTAAAAAGTTGAAATGTATCTGAAAGTGCCCCATCCACCTTAACCTTTGCTTTAGGGGAGTCATAAATATTTTGTAATTGTTTTATAAGTTGTACTGGGAATCCAAAGTGCTCCAGAGTCTGCCATAAAAATGACCAGCTGACCCAGTCGAATGCCTTTTCGGCATCTAACCCCAGTAGCACTAAAGGGATTTGTCTTTCCATGGCATAATCTACTAAGAAATATGCACGCCTTATGGCATTATGGGCCTGTCTGCCCTTAATAAAGCCCACTTGATCAGGGTCAATAATAGCTGGTAGTAAATGGTCTGTTCTAGAGGCCGAAATGAACATTTTGCAATCATAATTTAGCATTGAAATGGGGCGAAATGAGGAGGGGTGTTTAGCATTTTTATGGGGTTTAAGTATGGCTGATATGGTGGCATATTGCCATGTGGGGGGGGGGGTTCTCCCTCCTGGACCGCATGTAAGGCCGGGAGTAATATGGGTAGTAGCAACTTTTTTAATTTGTTATAAAATTCAGAGGGATACCCATCTGGACCTGGCACCTTCAGGGTCTGAGCTTTTTTTAGAACTTGGAGTAGTTCTCCCTCTTTGATTGGCGCCAGCAAGGCTTCAGCCTGTGGTGGGCTGATTCGTGGTATTGGTAAACTCTGTAAATATGATTTTATGTTGTCTAGGGGAATTTCCTCTTCTTTAGTGTACAACTCGTGGTAAAACCACTGTAGAATAAGTCTAATTTCCTCGGCTCTTTTTGCTAATCTCCCTGTTTTAGGATCTACCATGCTGGTTATCTTCACTCTGGTTCTCTGTTCTCTCAATTTTCTTGCTAAATTTCTGGAGGCCTTAGACCCCCCCTCATGATGTCTTAACTTTAGATAAAATATTTTTTGTTGTACCGATTGGTCTACTATTCTTTGTAACTTTTGTTTTACAATTCTTAATCGTTGTCGTATTGTGGGGTCCTTTTGATCTGGCCAATGCTGTAAATGTAATAGCTCCTCCTACAGGTCTTTATGTGTTTTTTCCCTCTGCCATTTTTTTAATGACAGAAAATCGTATGATCTCTCCTCTTAATACTACTTTTAAAGTATCCCACAGAATCGTGGGGGCAGCTTCGTGTTGCATGTTTTCTTGTTTAATTCTAGGTACAGCCTGCTGGACCAGTTCAAGGAACTCTGGGTCCCTAAGATGGGCAAGGTTCAGGCGCCAATTGGTATGCTTATATTGCGCCCCCAAGTCCACCCTCAGATATACTGACATACTAAAAGCCAGCAGAATAGGCCTGACAGTCTTTCGTGTCTGCTTGGTAGCCAGCCCCTATTGGGCGCTCGCTCCTCCCTCCCCTTGTCCCCATGAGGGCCAGTCTTGGCTTCAGTACCCCCATGCATCTGTCCCACCCCTTCTTGAAGCTCTCCACAGTGCCTTGCTCGACTAGCCTCCCGGGCAAAGCATTCCATGGCTCCACCACCCTCTCTGTGAAGTAATGCCTTCTACATTCTCCCCTACAGGTTCCTCCCTCCAGTTTCCATTCATGCCCTCTGGTTGTGCCCCTTTGCTTTAGCCTGAACTTTTCTTTGGCTGTACCCCTGTTAATCCCTTTCACATATTTGAAAACCTCAATCATGCCCGTCCTGTCTCTCCTCTCCTCCAGTGAATACAGCCCAAGGGCTTCCAGCCTATCCTCATAGGTCCTATCACTCATGCCCTGGATCATCCTGGTTGCCTTCCTCTGGACTCTCTCCAACAGTACTATGTCCTTCTTAAGGTGCGGCCTCCAGAATTGCATGCAATACTCAAGGTGTGGCCTAACCAAGGCATCGTACAGAGGTAGGATCACCTCACTCCTCCTGGACGTTATTCCCCGGGCTATGCAGCCCAGTATCTTGTTTGCCTTTGCTGCTGTTGCAGTTCTCACTGTTGTTCATTTTGGTGTCTGCCACCACCCCGAAGTCCCTTTCACTCGAAGTGCCTTGCAGTGGGACCCCTTCCAAGGTATAAACATGCCCTGGGCTTCTGACCCCCAGATGCAACACCCTACACTTCTCCGGATTAAACCTCAGTCCCCACCTCCTTGACCAACCCTCCAGGGTGTCCAGATGCCTCTGGACTGCCACCCTTGCTTCCTCCCTGTCGGCCAATGTTCCCAGTTTAGAGTCATCTGCGAAGAGGCTCATCCAACTCCTAACTCCTGCCCCTATATCGAAGATATAGGCGTTGAACAGGAGTGGCCCCAGTACCGAACCCTGGGGCACCCCACTGATGACCTTCCTAGGGGAGGAGACAATCCCTCTAACCACCACCCTCTGCGTTCTATCTGTAAGCCAGTTTTCCACCCATCTAAGAAACTGTCTTCCCACCCCCATCTCCCCCAACTTTGTCAATAACCCGGAGTGGGGTACAGAGTCAAATGCCTTACTAAAATCTAGATATAGCTGGTCTGGTGGCGCTGAGGGTTGAGGCGCTGGACGCCTCACCTCACTCCATACCAGCCACCTGGGTTCGTGAATGAGCTCAGGCCGCTGGGGTTTGGCCAGGGGGAGAAGGCTCGAGCGTCCGATGACAGCTCATCTTCTCCAGGGGGAGGGTGGGTACATACACTGGCAAGCGGTGACCCCTGGCGGAGGCTGGGGGGCATGACAGCTGCTGGAATCACTGGGGCGCGACTGGTCGGGGGCGTAGGCCATGGGCCAGTCAGCTTTGGGGACAGGAACTTGGGGATGGGACTTTGGGAGTGTGGGTGCCTTTGCCCTTGGCGGCTGGGGGCACGCATGAAGTCCCACTTACAAAAATCAGACAGGTCAGGTGACGGGGGCGGGCGGGTCCCAATTGCTGCCGCCTGCTCAGCTGGATCGGGTCATGACGAGATTAGAAGGTTCAGGAGTGCCCTTACCCTGACCCCGCATGGGGGGTAAACCGCAGCATGATGGAGGATCCCGACCGGTGAATAGGACGGTGGTAGGGACAGGCTCAGTTGGCTCTCCTGAAGAGGCGACTCCGGAGGGGAAGGAAGAGAATAAATAGTAATTGCAAAAAAAAAAAAATCCAGATATAAGATGTCCACTGGTCTCTGTCTGTCCAGGGTCCCTGTCCCCCAGTCGTAGAAATCTGAGGTTGGTCTGGCACGATCTCCGCGGGACGAAACCATACTGTTTGTCATCCATGTGCCCCAGTCTATCCAGTTGCCTCCCGAGCATCCCTTTGATGAAGCTCTCCATTAGTTTGCCTACCACTGACGTTAAGCTGACAGGCCTGTAATTTCTCATCTCCTCCGTAGACCCCCCCTTTGTGGATGGGCACCACGTGAGCCACCCTCAAATCCTGGGGCACCCTTCCTGTCTGGAGAGAAGCGCTGAACAGCACAGCTAGTGGAGCTGCTAGTGTGTCCACCAGTTCCTTCAGTACCCTTGGATGCAGCCCATCCGGTCCTGGTGCCTTGTCAGTTTTCAGCGCCTGTAGGGCCTCCTTCACGCTGCCCTCTGTGATTTCTCCCTCCCTAGCCCTCTCCTCAGTAGAGGCCCTGTCCTTTTCTGGGTCTTGCCTACTTGGTACCCAGCCTCTTTTGACCCTCTCACCTCCCTTTACTCTATCCTCTCAGCTGCCCCCCGTTTTCTGGTTGAATGAAGCCCATGTCTCTCTCCCTAAAAGCCGAGGCAAAAATACTTGTTCAGTACCTTTGCCTGCTCCCCCACCTCCTGAGCCCATCCTTTCACAGTCCTAATCCTGGAGATCTGTGCTCTCCCCTTCCTCTTTTCCCCTATGTATCTATAAAAACCCTTTCCCCTCCGTATATCCTTAGCCAGGTTGTGCTCCATCCTCGCCTTCAATCCCCTCACCACCCTTGTGACCCTTCTAGCTGACAACTCATGCTCCCCTCTCTCCCTTCCCCCCCAGAGCGCTTAAAACGTGAGTTGGCAGCTTTCTTATCTCTCACCGCCTCTTGCACCTCCCTGGTCCACCAGCACGGCTTGCTGGCCCTGCCATTTTTATGCCTTACCCTTGCACACAAGCTAGTAGCCTCCTGTACCCCTTTTTTAATGGCCTCCCACAAGCTACCCACATCCATGTTTGGCCTGATCTGGCTCAAGCTCCCCTTCAGAATCCTGCCCATGCCCACGAAGTTTGCCCCCCTGAAATCCATTACCACTGTGTTTGACGGTTGTCTCCCCCAGGCACAGCATAAACCAGCTTGTGTCATGGTCTCCTCCTGCCAGCGGGCTGCACACCTCCAAATCCCTTATCTGGTCGCTGTCTGCAAGGACAATGTCCAGTATCCTCCCCTCCAGTAGGTTCCCCCACCTGTTGGACCAGAAAGGCATCTTGAAACACATTCATCAGCCTCTGCTTCCTGGCCACCACTGAGGTCATGGTGTCGCAGTCTGCCCCCGGCATATTTAGGTCCTCCATGACCACCACCCTACCCTTTCCCCGGTCACAGTGCCCCTTAATATTCTCAACCAATTTTCCCTCCAGTTCCTCATCCATTGCGGCTGGTCTGTATACTACCCCTACTTTTAATCTTTTTCCTCCCCCCGATTGTAGGGTTACCCAAATCGCTTCCACTCCCCCCCTGCCTCCTCCACTCCTCTCACCAATATTCCATCCTTGACTATCAGTGCTACGCCCCCTCCTCTACCCACTTCTCTCTCCCCCTCCTGAATATTTTGTAGCCTTCCAAATTTAGGTCCCAGTCATTCTTCTGGGTAGCTTATGTTTCCATAATTGCTGCCACATCCGCTGATCCCTCTGCAAGCATCGCCTGTAGCGCGGGCATTTTGTTGCCCATACTCCTGGCGTTGAACAGGACTGTCCTCCACCCCCCCCGCACAACTGACTTGGCCCTGCGCACTCCCTATTTGACCGCTCTTGCACAGCTCTTGCATTGTGTCCATTGGAGTCCCCTGCCCTTGTTTGCCGCCATAGACCAGGGACCTCGGTCAGTCCTCCTGTCTCCAGTCCTGCACTAGTCCCTCCCCCCTTTACAAGTTTAAACCCCACTTCTCGTTAATGAATTCGGCGAGTTTCAGCTTTAAGATCTCCTTCCCCTCTAGGTTAAGATGTAGCCTATCCCTAGCATATAACCCCTTATCGTCCCATGTGTCCCCCCAATCCCCCACCAGTCCAAACCCTTCCTGCTTGCACCACTCCCTGAGCCACTGGTTCACACCTCTTAGTTTGTGCTTGTCCTCCCCGGATGCCCTAGGCACCAGCAGGATTTCCGAGAAAGAAATTGAACTCCCAGTAGAATGGCAGACCCTGGCTAGCTCCCGGAACCTCACCTGGATTTCAAGATCACTGTTCCCTTCCAAATCGTTTGTGCCCAGGTGTGCTAGGAAATCAGGGGATCCCCCACATTCCAAAGCTAAGGAATATAGCTGGAATTTGGCTTTGTGAATGGATAGTCCCGGAATACATTTAGCCCTGACCTGGCTGCTTGTACCCTTCCCTACTCCCTCCCACTGGATGCCCCTGGTCATGGAGTCCCCCAGCAGGATCACCTTTACCCCCCCCCTTACTGGCCTTTTGACCCCTTCTGGGCTGTTCCTTCTATCATTGGCCCTAGCTCCTCTCTCACCCCATTAGTCCGGGTTTCACTAGTCTGTGCGTGACCTACCATGCTCTTCCTTCTGCATGCAGTTCCTGTTTACTCTTCTCCCCACCTCCTGGCCGGCCAGCTGGCCCCGATCCCCGGACTCCTTTTGGGCCAGAGTCCACAGATCCTCCCCTGCCCCCTTCCACTGCCTTCCTCCCTGCCTCCACCCCCAGACCTTATCTCCCCTCCTTCTGGCATAATTTTCCTACCTCCCTCCTCGTCCCCTTCCCATTATCGACAGATGTCCCCTCCCGACCCTGGCTACCCTAGAGTGCCCTCTACCACCTCCCTCCCCTTGGCTGACTCCCCAGCCTGAGTGCCTGCTCAGCCCCAGTTTCTCCCTCCTCCTCCCCGCCTCCCTTCGCCTCTGGCATACTGGTCCCACTCTCACTGCCTGCCTTCTCCCATCCAGTGTCACTACCCCTCCTACTCCCACCCCCGGCAATCTAACCAAATGCTCTCTGCCTGCCTGCCCCCCCCAACTTCCTCCTCTCCTGGGTAGAGCATGGTGTATCTGTTGCTCAGAGTGATGCCTGCCCCTCCCACCCTCTTTATCTCCCTCTGGCCGGCCCCTCTCCTGTGGGGTGTTTTCCATTTGTTGCTTGTAATACACCCTACCCCTCCGGAGTTGCTTGTAATATGCCCTTCCCCTCCAGAGTCGCCATAGAGCCCGTGCCTACCTGCACCCTGGGGTATGCTGTAGTGACCTCTCCACCCTCCATGGGACCATTTCCCCCTCCCATCCCCCTTCCCCCTCATGGCTTCCAGTTCTCTTCTGATCCCCTCTACCTCCCCCCCTAAGTCCTGCCAGCTGGGAACATGCTGGGCACCCTCCGTTCTTCCATGCCCAATTTAGGATTATCACTGCCCCGCACCCGTACACCCAATCACCCTGCTAAAGATGCCCACTCTGGCCAGCCCCAACTCCACCCTCATTTTGGTGTGCGCAGGCCTAACCACTTGCAGCCCAATAGTTTTTGCCCACCTCACCTGATCAACTATTCAGTCATCAGATATCACCTTTAACAGCTTTCAAAACCACACAGCACTATATAAATCAGCAGTTATCACAGCTCACATATAAAGTAGCACTATCTAAGAACAGCACTATATATCAGCAGTTAAAACAGTTCACATCTATCAAATCCCACAGCCTTATGTATGACTAGCATGTGCTCAATGGTGTCCAAGCATACCCAGCATACGATTCTGCCTGCCCCCCAAAGTTCAGTAGTAGTAAAGAGTACAGCCCAGAATTAGGCCCCATACATCTTGCCTCTCAGCTGTATACAGTCATCTATTCCTTTAATATCCTCAGTCCTCACCTGCTCAGCTTGCTCCTCCCAGCTCCAGTCAGCAGCAGCAATCCAGGACACCCACAGCAGTCCAGGCTTCCCACTCAGTCTTCCCCCTTCAAGGCTCCACCCCCACCGACTATTTAATAGAGGTCGGGGCCGGGATGGGTGGTGTGGGACAAACAACTTGAGCAGCTCCTTCCCAGCGACTGGGCTAAGCCGGGGTGGGTGGTGTGGGACAAACAACTTGAACAGCTCCTCCCCAGTGACTGGGCTAATGGCCTTTATAGCCCAGTTGAAAATCGCACGCTTGGCGCTGATTGGCAGCACAGCTCCTTGCTCCTGAGCGGTGGCGGCCCTCCAAACACTCCTCTACCGCCGATGAGGCTTCCTTCGGCCCCCCCGGGTCTTCTGCGACCACTGATGTGGTCCTTCTCGCTTGCTCCCGCCGCTGATGCAGCCCCGGATCTCCAGCCCCAAACAACTTGAGCAGCTCCTCCCCAGCGACTGGGCTAAGCCGGGGTGGATGGTGTGGGACAAATAACTTGAACAGCTCCTCCCCAGCAACTGGGCTAATGGCCTTTATAGCCCAGTTGCACAGTTGAAAATCGTGCACTTGGCGCTGATTGGCCCCACTGCTCCTTGCTCCTGAGCGGCGGCGGCCCTCCAAGCACTCCTCTACCGCTGATGCGGCTTCTCGACTGGGTTCCTCCTGCCACCACTGATGTGGTCCTTCTCGCCCACTCCCTCTGCCGATGCGGCCCCGGATCTCCAGGCCCAAACAACTTGAGCAGCTGGTGGATATAAGGGAGCATGATCTGATAAGAAGGTGGTCCCATGCCATATATCGCAAATGGAGTCTAAATGCTCGACCGTGGTAATAAAATAGTCCAGTCGAGCTCCACTTCCCACATGCGGGGCCCAGTGGGTGTATTCTTTTGTCTTAGGAAAAAAATGTCTCCAGGTGTCCACCAAGCCAAGAGAAGTGATGGTTTGTTTTGTGTATTTTTGGAGAGCATTAGATCTATGGGCCAGAGGGGTAGCGGCATCCAAAGAAGGGTTTAAAGTGATATTCAAGTCTCCCCCCCAGCAGCAGTTGTCCCTCTGTGAGGGACATTAAATCCGCGAAGAATTGTACTGCTAAGGGCTTCCCTGACCCAAGTGGGAAATAGACAGATGCCAGGGTAACGGGCCTTGAGTACAGCTTGTCCGTCACTATGGCATAGCGGTCCTCCGGGTCACTAATCTCACTTTAGTTTTCAAAGGGCACCACCTGGGAAAGTAAAATCATCACCCTTCTTTTCCCACCCCTATAGGATGATTCAATTACTACAGAATACCCACACCTCTGAAATTTTTTATGTTCATCCGAGGACATGTGGGTTTCCTGCAGCATAATAAGCCCAGTTGAGTACCTAGAGGCCAGTGGGGCACAGGACCCACGGCAACATGGGTTCACAGCGGGAAGGTCATGTCAGACGAATCTAATAGATTTCTTTGACTGGGTGACCAAAGTAGTAGACCAGGGAGGGGCTGTGGACATGGCCTACCTAGACTTTAGCAAGGCATTTGACACAGTCCCACACAAAAGATTAATAGTCAAATTAACCAGCCTGGGAGTGGGTCCCAGGGTGGTAGCCTGGGTAAAACATTGGTTGGACAACAGGACACAGAAGGTAATTGTAAATGGAGTCCACTCTGAAGAAAGAGGGGTTACTAGTGGGGTACCACAGGGTTCAGTATTGGGTCCAGTCCTTTTTGATGTATTCATAAGTGACATTGCAGAGGGACTGGAAGGACAAGTATGTCTCTTTGCAGATGACACAAAGATCTGCAACAGGGTTGATGCACAAGGAGACATGGAAAGGATGAGAAGGGACTTGGCAAGGTTGGAGGAATGGTCAGAAATATGGCAGCTAGGATTCAATGCAAAGAAGTGCAAATAATGCACCTGGGAAACCAGAACCCAGGGAAGAATACACAATGGGGAGGTAGTAATAACAACAAAAAGGAAAGGGACCTGGGGGTAATCATATCAGATGACCTTAAGGTTAGCAAGCAATGTGAGAAGGCAGTAGGGAGGGCTGGGGGTATACTGGGATGCATAGGAGAGGCATCAGCAGCAGAAAACAGGAAGTTGTTATCCCTCTGTACAGACAATTGGTGAGACCCCATCTGAGTACTGTGTCCAATTCTGGAGACCCCATCTCCAAGGACATAGACAGGATAGAGGCAGTCCAGAGGAGGGCAACTGAAATGGTGCAGGGTCTGCAAGAGAAGCCGTATGAGGAGAGACTAAAGGAGCTTAATATGTATACCCTTGAGGAAAGAAGGAAAGGGGGACATGATAAAACTTTAAGTACCTCAGTGGAATCAACAAAGTCCAAGAGGGTAGCATATTTCAGAAAAAGAGCGTGCAAGAACAAGGGGACAATTTAAAGATGGGGCGGTTCAGGGCAATGTGAGGAAATATTATTTCACAGAGAGGTAGTGGATGCATGGAACAGCCTTTCTGAGGAGGTTGTGGGGTCTAAAACTGTGGGAGAATTCAAGAATGCATGGGACAGACATAAGGCAATTCTTGTGGGGGGTAGGAAGAAATAGGCTGTTGGTTAACTAGGATCTGCGGCCTATCCTGTAGGTAGGGAAATGGGCAGACTAGATGGGCCAAGCGGTCCTTATCTGCCGTCAAAGTCTATGTTTCTATGTGTGTTTCTATGTTCTCTCTTTTCTGAATAATTGAAATAATCTAGAGCGTTTTATCGGGTTACCAATCCCATTCACATTTAAAGATAAAATCAAAGTTGACTTTGCCATATCTGCTTCTGATCAGTCCTTGTATGAATATTTCCTGCGTGTTAAAAGTATAATATATCCCCTTCCTACCGTACTTATGCCTTTTCACCCCTATGTTTAATAATATTGTATTATTAATTGCTTTATGGTACTGTCACTGATATAAGCGAATTATAATGCCTGCCTGTTGTTCTATTCAAACACCATAACACTGTCCAAGTGTTTGAAACTACACAAGGATCTAAAAGATTCGGCACTAGGCCTGTAACAACTGAACGTGTGCAGGCCTGTTGCATTTTAACATTATGCATGATGCTCAGTACATTTAGGCCTGCCAAAATAACCAAATGCCAACAGGGCATCAACTTTTTTGTACCAGCAAATTGTACCTGCTGTAACAGGTCTCTGAACCTGGCAGAAAATTTAAGCGGCTCCCAAGGTAGGGAGAGGACAGATACCTCTCCTTTGAAGGGGCATATATATACGCCCAGGGGGAGTGTCAAGGCAATGCCAAGGGCCCCCAGCACCACTATTTCCCTGGTACCTAGTGGTGCAGCAGGCCACACTGGAAATAAAAATGAGGAACAGAGACCCCCAGGAAATGGTCCCTATGTGCCTCATCTCCAGTAGGGCCTTATGGGTACGTCAACCGTTTACGGATTAATTTCTGACCCTACAATGGTCAGGTGGGCATGTAGTGTTGGAAAAAATGCATTAAGTCATGCCGCCTTTCCTGGGCTATGGTATAATTAAACAATAACTAAACATGGGAGGACTATCCGCAAGCTTCGGGGGGTGGGGGAGAGATGACCCAAGGGAAATTTAGAAACATCCTTCTGGTTCACTAACCTTTTTCCTATCTTATGGGCTTAAGAATATAAGCAGGATTTCCATTTCCCAATGTCCCCATCCCAAACAGTCTTCCCTGAGTTACATTGTGTAGTCCCAATATGCAGAGTCACCTCTGCATCAGGATACCAGTTTTTAAGTCTCTGCAGAACCTCTCTCGCCACTCACTCCAGTGCAGGTCGCTGAAATCTTTGTAAAAGTTTCTTCACATCCTCTAAGGTTGCTTGGCTCTGTCTCTTTCTGGAACCCAGGTCTCCAGCAGTGTCCCAAACAGCATCCCGAAGGCCTTGCTGAGTTTTCCTGAGTGAGGAGTCTTCCTGGGTGGATTAAACCAGATCCATAAGTTGGAGTGCTTTCGTTGCTTCATCTCGTGTTTCAAAGGTTTAGGGGCTATCTGGAAACATGATGATTGGTCGAGCAGGGTACGGAGTAGTAAATTTTAATTGTTGTTGCTTTAAAAGATGGAGTATTGGAGCATAGGCCCTGCGCTTAGCTGAAATAGATGGGGAGTAATCATCAAAATAAATGCGCTTTCCTTTATACTTAGTGTCCCTCATTCTCCAGGCTCTGGTGAGGATAGTTTGTTTAGTAGTATAGTTTAAAAACTTCATTATGATGGAGCGAGGTCGTATGTCTGGCTGAGTGGGTTTCGGCGATAGAGTCAGATGGACTCTCTCTATGTCGAATTTAAATGCTGGATCTAATTGCAGAGAGTCGTGGAGGAGCTTCTCCATAAATGTTAAAATATCTCTCCCTTTCTCATTCTCTGGAATCCCATGTATTCTCAGATTATTCCTGCGCGATCTGTTTTCCAAATCCTCACATTTCTCTTTTAGAGCATGCTGTTTTCATGTAGCAAGTGTACTACCATACGTTCCAGCGCGTCAGTCCGATCATCTAATTCAGTATGTTGTGCTTCTACCTTTGTAACACGAGTTGAAAGTTTATTGATTTCTGTAGTTAATTCTGACCGGAAAGTACGAACCTCAGTCCTGAATTCCTGCAGCTCTGCTAGAATGGTAGCATTGCTGGGTTGCTGAGAGGAGGCCCCATTTGGAGCCGTCATGTCTGGTTGAATCTCTTCAGAGCTTAATGAAGGGTGAGAGAATCCTGCCGAATCCTTGCTTCTGGGGGTGCGTACAGTCCGTTTTTTGCCTCCCATTCAATGCCGTGGCTCTTCCTGATATTCTTTTTTGATTATTTTTGCGTTTTATTTGTGAGAGAGTCTGTTTTTAGCCCAGGATCAGCAGAGCTAGGTTTTACCCTTGCATCCCGGCCAGTGATGTCACTGGAAGTCAAAGTCTATGTTTCTATGTTTTATTGTTAGGTTGGGGTCCCGAGTTTAGTTCAGTATCACCAGCCAGTAAATTTAACAACTTAGTTAGAAGTCCTACAAGAGTACGGTACCAGTGGAGGGAAGTATGTCTTTACCTTTATGTTCACTCAGGAAGGTACGTAGCTTGTAACAGTTTCTCTTTTTTTTTTACTAGTTCATGGAGGAAAAGATGGAAAGGTGTTCTGCATTGTGACAGTGGATTGTCTTTGTCAGAGGCTGATGAAATTTATGAGGTTCCTCCCTATCTTGGGAGTGAGGGTTGAGGGGTATCCGGTCCGAGCCCAGGACCATTACCTAGATGAGGGCAAGCATGACTCCTTTGAGCATCATTTTCTATGACTGGGATTAGGAAGTGGCTCAAGGAGTGTCTGGTCTAATGGATGGGGGGAACTCAGCTTAACTAACCTGTTTTAGCATTAACTGGTTTACAGACTTCAAGGATGGTGGTATTCCTACAACCAGAGATTAGTTTTCCCCTGCTTCCAATTATTGTCCTAAGACTCTTGAGTTAGATGTTTTCAAGATAACAAGTTACCCTGGTATAGGATAAGATTTATAGCTTCTGACTTATGAAAAGGGCGATAGGAGTTATGCACCAAGTGAGAACACAATAGGGAAGTTTTAAAATGAGCTGTTCCAATTGAACTAAAACAATAAGGTGGCTATGCTAACAAAACCTGAGTTGATCTTAACAGTATAGTAATAATGAACACAAGTGTAATACAATTAAAGGCAGACACCAAAAGTAAATTATCTAGTTAGGCTGTAGCGGGTTGAGGAGGTTTTTGAGTGAGCTGAGGAGGTTTTTGAGCAAGCACAAGCATTAAAACTGGCAATATGAATGAATTGGCCAGTATGAGCAGGCTCTCAGTTTAGAGGAATTTGCAGGTATGAGCAAGTAGAAATAAGTAGCGCACATGGTTATGTCCCAGCGGTTTACTTACGTTCTCCTAACTTCCGGTTCAGTTGCCCAGCTGTTGATGACGGAACACTCTCAGAGCTTATAATGTTATTGGGTGGGAGGGCTAAAAAAATTCCCACTGTCGGACTTGCAGGGTCCATTGTTCAGGAGTAGGTCTCCTGGTTTCTGCAGCCCAGAAATGGATCACAAGCAATGTTCTTGTTGTGGGGGGAGGGCAGTGAGGATTCTGTCAGTTGCTGCCCTTCAACCTCCTAGTGGTGTTCGAGCTCCATCGGCATCTAAATCTGAATTCTCCAAGTCCCTTACATTTAAGGAGCTGGTTTCTTTGTGTGTGGCTTTTTGAAATTGGTGCCTTTTCAGGGAGCCAAATCAAGCTGGCTGCTGGCCGCTATTCAGAAAAATTCCCGCTGGCGGACTTGCAGGGTCCAGTGTTCAGCAGTGAATCTCCTGGTTTCTGCAGCCCAGAAATAAGTCACAAGCACTGTCCTTGTTGTCGGGGGAGGGGGCAATGAGGATTCTATCTGCTGCTGCCCTCCGACCCCCAAGTGGTGTTAGAGCTCTGGTGACGTTTAGTCAGAAAAGTCACCCACAAATTGACAAGTATTAGAAAAGTCCTGAAGCATGGAAACCCTGATTCTGTCACATCAGGAACACTGCAGGGCCCAATTGCTTGTAGTCTGCTCCACCTGTGATATTGCAAAGCACTGCTGGGGGAACATGCTGGCATTCGGGCCTGGCCATGAGTCTGTTAAGATAGGATCAGTGATGTGCTGCTTCAGGACTTTTTGTATACTAACACATCTCACCATGTGGGTGACTTTTTTGATTAAGGGGGCATGGTTGGGAAGGGTGGAGGGGCAGAGGTGGGTGGGGTATTACTCGTAAGTTTTTTTTTTTTTTTTTTTTTCTTTTGCTGTATTGAAGTTGCGCGAGTTAGACGGTTGCTGGCCGTGATGAGCGGAGGGGTAGTGACGGCCACCATTGGGGACAAGGGTCTTAGGGTTTGGCTGCTGTGGGGGGGGATGCCACTGGACAGCAGGGAGACCTTATGGGGAAGGGGGAGGGAAGGGTGCCACTGGATACCAGGAAGGGCTTATGTGGAGAGGGAGTGGGTGCCACTTGACACCAGGGAGAAATTAAGGGGATGGGGAGAGAGAGAGGGTGCCACTGGCATCCAGAGAGTAATTCGAAAGGGACTGGGAGAAGGAGTCCTTGTTTTCCCAGCAATCTCTATTATAGTTCAAAGCCACTATAAATCTGTGGGGAAGGGGGGGTGGGGCAGTGCAGATTGGTATCACTTACTACCTGGATCAGTTCAGAAAAGTTACGCATGAATACTGTAATATGTTCCCCATTATAGAGCTGCTGTCATCCTGTTTCAACATGGTGTAGCGATTGAACAGATAGTGGGTTGTTGGTGAGCTTAGGTGTAGGTACGGAAGAGTAAGGCAATTGTGTGGCGGTTACATGGGTGAGGTGTAGATGTAGGGCAGATGCTGGAGTGTGTGGTGTTTGTGGGGCAGATACTTGGGTGAGGGCATTGTGGGGAAGATATTGGGTGTGGATGGTTATACGAACATACGAAGAAGCCAGCAGAAGAAGGCCATTTGGTTTATCAAGTGTGCTTGTATTGCAGGGTCCAAAGCTTGAGCTGATGTCCCTGCCCTCCCTCTCCACTCCTCCCATCCTCCCTACCCATGGTCTTTACCTTCCCCCTATGCCTATCCCAGCCTCTCTTAAAGCTGCCCACTGTCTTCAACGAGATGACCTCTTCCGGCAGCGCATTCCAAGTGTCCACCACTCTCTCTGTGAATAAGTGCTTCCTCCCCTCCTTCCTAAACCTCCCTCGCTCCAGCCTAAGACTGTGCCCTCTCGTGTTATGGTTGCCACTTGGCTTAGAGACACTTCTTATCAACCTTATTTATCCCTTTCAAGTATTTGAAGGTCCCAGTCATGTCCCCTCGCGTGTGCTCTCTCTCTCTCTCTCTCTCTCTCGCTCCTGTCTTCCAGGGAGTACATGTTCAGTGCCCTCAACCTCTTCTTGTATGCCTTACCCTGCTACCAGCTGTCACAAATGCACTCTGCAGGTCAGGCCCTCTGCTCCCACAGTGCCAACCTCAGAGTACAGTAGTGTGAACAGGTGACCCTCCTGTCTGTTTTGGGTCCGAATCACCTTCTAGCCTGGAGTTCTGGAGGGATTCAAACTTTGAACCTTATGCTAGCATACCCAATTAACAGGCTTGGATAATACTCTCTTTGGGGGGATGCAATATAATCTTTCACCCAATGGCATGCAGCCAGGTATCCAAAATGAACCCTTACAATGCTATAAGAGACCTAGGTATTTCTTGCCTTTTAAGCAAGCTCAGTAACACAATCAAGCTTTTAACAGCTGTCAGACGTAAACACAGGTTCAGCATCACATGCAAAGGAAAGCTGAGAAGACACAGGCAGTATTTCAAAGAAAAGGTTGTTTTACTAAAAATGGTAAAAACAGGTACAATCAAACACAGAACAATTATATCACAGATCTTAGTTATATAAAAACAATGGGAAGTTACAGAATATAAACTCCTACCACAAATACTTAAAGTCTTTCTTATTCTAGGTGTTACCTTTTAAGTGCTTTCAAAAGTTCAGAGAAATCTTTCTCTCTTTGAGTCCAGGAATAATATGTCACTGTTTCCCTCTGTTAGCTGTTCATTTGAAACACCATCTCCCCTCCCCTTTTGTGAGGTCAGCTAGATCCTCCCTTGGAGGTAATTCTTAAAATTATCTACAAGGATGTGTTTTAAATAATGTGAACATCAGCAAAAAAGGCATTTCCCAAATATATCAGTCTGGGATCAAACATTTCTCTTTGAACTTAGCAGTTCCACACTCTGTCACTACTTCTCGGCTGTGTGCTAAAAATGAGAGGAACCAGCCAAATTACTTTTCTTCCTGCCAGGTCATAAAGACTTACATGGGAATCCACTTCAAATGCATGTGCAGGACATAAAGGATAATAAACTGTCTCTCTAGAAGGATGTCTTAATTAATGGTTCCTCTGGTCAGTTTAATAACATCCTGTGGTTTCAGCCACTGACACCTTGAAAGTTAAAGGCCAAGTCTCTCACACTGCTGACTGGTGTGAGACAGTTTCATACACAGACCATTTATTTATAATACCAATATCATACAGATAACCATAAGCAGAGGGCAGAGCATCACACCAGCTATCATCTTTGTAGCCCTCCTCTGGACCTTCTCCAGCAGGTTAATGTCCTTTTTGAGGTGTGGGCACCAGTACTAGACTCCATACTCTAGATGCAGCATATAGGTTATAGGAACAGATACTTGGATATCGTATTGTTGCAGGGCAGATATTGGGATGTGGCTGGTTATGGGGCAGATGCTGATGTGTGGTATAGTTGTGTGC
The DNA here is from genome assembly GCA_016271365.2 of Neoceratodus forsteri. Lineage (NCBI taxonomy): Eukaryota > Metazoa > Chordata > Ceratodontiformes > Ceratodontidae > Neoceratodus > Neoceratodus forsteri. The sequence continues at coordinate 170,444,001 of CM057449.1, read as the reverse complement.
CAGATACAAGTGTATGGGGTACTTGGGCACATACTGGGGCTGAATGTTGATTCAGGGCAGAAATTGATGTTTTAGATAGTTGTGGGGTAGGTACTGGGATGTGTGGCAGTTCTACAGTAGATACAGTGGTGGGGTGGTTGTAAAGTAGAGGCTTGGGTGTGGGCAGACACAGTGGTGCAGTTATTGCAGGGCAGTTACTGAGTGTGGGGTAGAATACTGGGAAACCAGGGGCAGAGTATAAAATTGGGGGGTGGTACTGATGATCACCAAGTAGGAAAGAGACCTGGGGGTCAGATCATACCAGATGACCTAAAGGTGGCCAGTGCAGTGTGACAAGGCAGTTGGGAGGGCTAGTGGGATGCAGGGGTGCATAGGAAGGAGTATCACCAGCAGAAAGAGGGAGGTGGTGTTGCCTCAATATGGATCACTGGTAAGACCCTAAGACCCCACCTAGAGTTCTATTTCCAGTTCTGGAGACCACATCTCAGAAAGGACATAGACAAAGTAGAAGCAGTCCAGATGAGGGTGTCGTCTAGGCACAGGTCAGGAAGCATAGGAACACCAGGAGCAGTTATAAAATTCACAAGTGGTGTTTTATTACTATCAATAACAGTAAAATAAAAAATAAAATTGTTCAGGATAGCGCTTTACAAAATCAGTACAAACAGAAAACAAAGTCCTCCATCTGAGGGTTTATTTTCAGTTTCAAATCTCAACCCCCCACCACCCCCAGCAAAAAAGATTGCTCTCTTTTCCAAGAAGTCTTTGCCTGGCAATTAACTTTTGCATCCTGACTTTGTTAATGAATATTCTGTTTGTCACAAAATGTATCAGAAATTTGTCATTTTCTTTGCAGGTACAACAAAAGTAGAACTCCAGAACTAAACTGTTGACAGCTCTACAAATGACTGCAAATGAGCTTGTGCAGGTCAGACTGCATCTTGGTAGTAACTCCTGAGTTCCAAATAGCTTTTTGCAATCATTTCTTCAATATAACTATATACATTATCAAACCAAGGGATCCTAGTTTCACAAACACATAGAAACATAGATTTTGACGGCAGATAAGGACCGCTTGGCCTACCCAGTCTGCCCATTTCCCTACCTAATGGATAAGCTGCAGATCCTAGTTAACCAGCAGCCTACTTCTTCCTACCCCCAACCCCTAGAATTGCCTTATGACTGTCCCATGCATGCTTGAATTCCACCACTGTTTTTGACTCCACAACCTCCTCCGAAGGCCGCTCCATGCATCCACAACCCTCTGTGAAAAATACTTCCTTAAATTACCTCTGAGCTGCCCCCCATCTTCAAATTGTGCCCCTTGTTCTTGCACACCTCTTTTTGAAAGATGCTACCCTCTTGGACTTTGTTGATTCCTTGAGGTACTTGAAAGTTTCTCATGTCCCCCTTTCCTTGAGGGTATACATATTAAGCTCCTTAAGTCTCTCTTCATATGTCTTCCGGTGCAGACCCTGCACCATTTTAGTTGCCCTCCTCTGGACAGCTTCCATCCTGTCTATGTCTTTGCGGAGATTGGGTCTCCAGAACTGCACGCAGTACTCCAGATGGGGTCTCACCAGCTGTCTGTACAGAGGCATAATAACTTCCTGTTCTAGGGACATGGATATGTTGTTCATCCACACTGTCTGGCAGATATCCTTGCTGCTTTAATTCTTGCCGGAAGGTCTTCAAGCTGGCTCCTCCCACCCACCCGGGTGGTAAAACTCTCGGCTCCGCCCCGTGACGCCAGATCTTCCTTACCGCTTGGAAGCTCAGGTTCCCTCCTTAGCGCTCTGCGTTTGAGACTGGATCCTAATTCTTAGTTCGTCCGAGGTGATTTTGAAGTTTTCAAACTTTGGTCTTCTTTTTTCCCTCGCGGCTCTGGTGGACAGTCTGTTCCGGCTTTGACTGTGCCCCTCACGAATCAGAAAATGTCCAGGACGGATCCGCACTCCACGTGCATCTACTGCTTAGGCCTAGATCACGACCCGCAGGCTTGCGAGTTGTGCCGTTCCTTTTCGGCAAATGTTCTGGACGATCACGCTGCCCGTTTAAAGCTCGGGCACCCCGAGAAACGTTTTCCGCCGGTGAAATCCAAAGAGGCTCATTGGGCGGTGTCCGTGGCAGCTGGCTCGGCTGAGCAGCTCGAGCAGTTGATCGCCCTCGAGGAGGAAGCGGCCCAGGCCGCATCTTCTTCTTCCTCGGCCGCGGCATTTATCCCGCTCTCTCTGAGTTCCTCTTATACAGATTCGTTCAAGGAGCTTTATCAGTCCCTTTCCACGAAGGGAGAGGGGCCTTTGGGACATTCTTCTCGGCCCAAGAAAAGAGAGTCGAAAGGTAAGTCCCACCGTCGGCGTTCCTGGGAGCGGGGAAGGTCCCCCTCCCCGGGTAGCCGACCGTCGACTTCGGTCGAGGTTGCGGCTGAGGCCGCTGGCTTCCACCAGTGCCCCGTCAGGCCAGCCTGCCGAGACTCCCATCGACAAAGTCGAGATTTTTATCGATCCGTTAGACGGGCTGTCGACTGGAGAAGCCAACAACCGTACTTCACCGGTCCCGCCGGTGGATACCGAGGATCTGCCTGCTCGCCGGGACCGCAGTCCGGTTAAAGTTCCCAAGCCGAGGAAAGGCGGGTATCCCGCCCCTTCCCAGACCACCCTCGGTCCCCGAAGTCTCGGTCTCGGTCTCGTCGCGGACCTCTTCTCGGTCCAGCCATTCCGCTGACATCGGCGGTCTCGGTCTTGTTACTGAAGTAAGCTGCGACGCCGCTCTTCCTCGTCCTCCTCCTCTGAGGAGAGGCTTCGACGCAAGTTGCGCCGGCGCTACGAGGATTTGATGTGGCAGCAGTTGCTGCTATCCGGGCCTAAGCCGACCCCGGCCATCAAGTGGCTGTCGCCGGAACGGCCGAAGCAACCACTCGTTCCAGTCGAGTTGCCCACCCCAGGGCCAGTTGCTAAGCCGAAACCAGCTGCTCCACCGATTGTGGTGGAACCTCCGCCTCCACAACCGAAGTCGGGGGCACCGACCAAGAGTTCTCGGTCGGGTCATGGCCTGCCCCACAGGTTGTCGGTCACCCTCACTCCCGACCGTCCTCGGCAGGTGGATGGTGGCTCAGGGCCGAGGCAGCTCTTCGCAGACTCTTCGGAATCTGACGATGATTCCTCCCTGTTCTCCAGGCAGTGCGATCTGGAGTCGTCCGGGGGCCAGTCAGTGGACGATAGCCCATCGTCCTTCTTGGGTCTGTTTCGGCTCATCTCGGAGTCCACCGGGATGCAGCTTGAGCCCGTGTCCAAACGGGCCAAGTATCCCCTGATGGAGATTCTGGACCGAGGGGATTCTCCTACGGAGGCCTTTCCGGTGGCTGAGACCATTGTCGGCCCAACCTGGGAGCTTTGGCAGTGGCCTGCTTCGTGTCCAGCACCTTCGGCCAGGATGGCCAGGAAATATGCGGTCCCTACCGGCTCTTTGCCTGGTTTCTCGAAACACCCCTCTGCAGAGGGGTTAGTCACAGACAGCGTTTTCCGGCGTTCCGGTAACGCTCGGGACGTGGACAAGCCCCCCAACAAGGAATACAAAAAGCTGGACTTTGCCGGGTGCAAGGTGTACGCTGTGTCCTCCCTCGGCATCCGACAGGCCAGCTTGGCCGTGCTGATGGCACACTTCTCCCATGCCCTCATGGGCTCCCTGGATGAGGTTGTTCCTCATCTCCCACCTGACCTGCAGACCACAGTCCGCCAGGTGCGGGACCAGGGCAGGGCGGTGGCGAAGCAGCAGCTCTAGACTGCTCTGGACATAGGTGACTCCTGTGCCAGGTCAGTAGCGGCCGCAGTGGCCATGCAACGCAGGGCGTGGCTGAGGATATCCACTTTCACGGCGGATACGCAGCACAAGTTGATGGACGTCCCCTTCTTGGGGACTGACCACTTTGGCCCTGGAGTGGAGGGACACCTCCAGCGGATCGAAAAGTCCAGTGCCACTCTGGACTCGGTCACCTCTGCCCAGAGGGACAAAGGCCGCCGTCAGCAGCAGAAGTCCTTTTGTCCTTCAGTCCCTGCTCCTCGACCGGCCCAGCAACACCAGCAACAGGGCCAGCAGGCTCGCGCTTGGCATCCCAAACCCAAGCCGACGGCTTCCTCCAACAGGAAGCAAGGAGGTAAAGGCCCAGGAGTTCCCTTGGCCGGTTCTTCCTCCAAACCTGCCCAGTGACGGGTTGAGGGGTGCCGCCCCAACCTCGTCACTCCCCTAGGTTCCCCATGGGGGGACGGCTCCGCCACTTCCTTTCCGCCTGGTCCGCTATCACCACGGACCGCTGGGTGCTGGAGGTGGTAGGAAAAGGCCTGCCTCTGGAGTTCGAGCAGGTTCCGCCTTTTCGAGCCGTTGCCCCTCGGGGGGCCACGTGGTCCGCAGCCTCGCTGTTGGCCCGCCGGGCCGACATTGCCCTGCTTCCGAAAAAAAGGTGATCAGGAAGGTGGCGGATCCTCCTTCAGACCCGGGGTTTGTGTCCAGGTACTTTCTGGTCCCAAAACGGACGGGGGGCTGGTGCCCCATTCTCGACCTGCATGACCTGAACAAGTTTCTAAGGTCTCGAACCTTCAGGATGGTCACTCTGGCTCAGATTATCCCATCCTTGGAACGAGGCGTGTGGTTCTGTTCCCTGGAACTCCAGGACGTGTTCTTTCACGTCCCAATCCGTCCGTCCCATCAAAGATTCATCTGCTTCAGAGCAGAGGGATCCCTTTACGAGTTCCGAGCCATGCCCATCGGCCTCTCCCTAGCTCCCAGGGTCTTCACCAAATGCATGGCAGTGGTGACAGCATTACTGCAGCGCCGAGGGGTCCGGGTGTACCCTTACCTGGATGATTGGCTGATAGCAGCCCCCTCCAGACTGGAGGTGGAGCGGTCCAGAGATCTGGCCCTCCAGGTTTGCTCTCAGGTTTGCTCTCAGGTTGGCCTCCTCATCAACGAGGCCAAGTCGGAACTCATGCCAAAGCAGGTGATTCTGTTCATCGGGGCAGAGCTCGACTCTCTGCGAGCCAGAGCACGGCTCCCGGCGGACAGGGCCGAGGTTCTTTCCTCCTTTGCCCAGTCATTTCTGGTTGGGCAATTGCGCCCTGCCCGGGACTTCCTGCGCCTCCTGGGCCTCATGGCGGCCTGCACCAGCGTGGTCCGTTGGGCCCGTTGGTACATGCGTCCCCTTCAATGGGGACTGGCCAGCCAGTGGTCACAACGCCGCGATCCGTTGGACCGGCCCGTGACAGTGACCCAGGAGATGTGGAGCGCTCTCCAGTGATGGATCGTTCCAGCTCATCTACAGGAGGGTATCCAGTTCGTCTGCCCCGAGCCGACTGTCTCTCTCTCGACCGGCGCATCTCTGATGGGTTGGGTTGCCCATCTGGGGGAACACTGAGCGCACGTCCTCTGGTTCCCTCGGGAGACCCGATGCCACATCAGCCTGCTGGAGCTCGGAGCAGTCCGTCTAGCTCTCACCGCCTTCGCTCCGTTTCTATGGGGTCAAGTGGTTCAGGTCCAGACGGACAACACCACGACCATGTACTATCTGAACTGCCAGGGCAGGACGCGCTCCCTGCTATTATGCAAGGAAGCTCTCCGCATTTGGTCCCTAGTGCGCAGCCTGGAGGCAGATCTCCGAGCCATTCACGTGGCAGGAGCCTCCAACACCCTGGCTGATGCCCTAAGCCGGATAGGGGCTGCGTCTCACAGTGGTCTCTCCTGCCGGAGTGTAAAGATCTCTTCTCCCACTGGGGCACCCTCAGGTGGACCTCTGTTTGCCTCCAGGAGAATGTGAGCTGAGTCTGTTCCATGCCCGCTCCCTCAGCAGGGCTCGCTGCAGGGGGATGCCTTCTCGAGGCTGTGGACCCCGGGCCTCTTCTACGCCTTTCCCCAATTTCCCTTGATCCACAAGGTGCTTCTCAAGGTGAGGAGGGACAAAGCGCAGGTGATTCTGGTAGCCCCAGACTGACCCGCCAGTTCTGGTATCCAGATCTCCTCAGCCTCAGCTCCAGGCTCCCGAGGCGGCTTCCAGCCCACCTGGACCTGATCTCAGTCAATCAGGGGAAGGTATTCCATCTGGACCCTCAATCCCTGCACCTGACAGACTGGTTCCTGAGCGGCTAGAGTTCCAGGCCTTGGGTCTTTCCGATGAGGTCCTCAACGTAGTTGAGGCATCCCGTAAGGAATCGACCAGAAAATGTTATGCCTTCAAATGGAAGAGGTTTTCCATTTGGTGTCAGGGGAAGGGCTTAGACCCTTCTGACCGCCCCTTGGCTAGCATTCTGGACTACCTGTGGTCCCTTTCTCAGCAAGGGCTTCAGTCGGCGATACTTAAGGTGCACCTGGCAGCCATCTCTGCTTACCGGGCTCGGGCCAGCAAGCAGTCGGTGACACAGGAGAAGGTGGTTGGGCGCTTTTTCAAAGGCCTTGACCACATTTCCCCTCTGGTGCGAGAACCTCCACCTCCGTGGGATCTACTGCTGGTTTTGGCCAAGCTCATGGGCAAGCCATTCGAACCAATGCACAGGTGTGATCTTTCACACCTGTCATGGAAGACCGCCTTCTTGGTGGCTATCACGTCAGCCAGAAGGATGGGAAAGCTCCAGGCGCTTCCATCGAGCCTCCCTACCTGGTCTTCCACAGGGACAAGGTTGTCCTCTTCCACCGAGTTCCTCCCAAAGGTGGTGTCGGAGTTTCACCTTAACCAGGTGTTGACTCTGCGGTGTTCTACCCCAATCACACCTCGGGCCGAGTATAGGCTCCTACTTGGACCCTAGAGCGGCTCGCTTATTATAAGGACCGGACGGCTGAAGTTCGGGGAGAGGTTCGCCAGCTGTTTGTCACCTATGCTGAAGCCACACCTAGCAGACCTGCAGCAAAGCGGATGATAGGCAGGTAGATCACCTCCTGCATAGAGCTCTGCTACAGGTTGGCTGGCATGGAGCCTCCAAGAGGGATAAGAGCTCATTCTACCTGCCATACCGCTGCATCGGTAGCTGCTTCCAGGGATGTCCCTATCCAGGATATCTGCAGGGCTGCTACCTGGAAGTCGGCACATACCTTCATTACCCACTATCACATCGACCTCGAGTCACGCCGGGATGCTGGTTTTGGGGCCTCAGTTCTCCAATCTCTCTTTCCCAAGTAAGTATCGGGGGTGTGCGCCTTGCCTCCCTCCTCCCGGAGAACTGCTAGGAGTCTGCCAGACAGTGTGGATGAACAACATATCCATGTCCTAAATACAGGTTACTCACCTGTAACAGGAGTTCTAGGAAGTGGTATATGTTGTTCATCCTACGACCACCGACTCTCCCCAGCTTGACGCACAACCTGAGCTTCCAGCGGGCAGATCTGGCGTCATGGGGACGAACCCGAAGTTTTACCACCCAGGTGGGTGGAGGAGCCATTGAAGACCTTCCGGCAAGAATTAGAGGCAAAGACACCTGCCAGACAGTGTGGATGAACAACATATACCATTCCTAGAACTCCTGTTACAGGTGAGTAACCTGTATTTTTCTACTGGTGATGCCTCCCATGCATCCCAGTATCCCCCCAGCCCTTCTTGCTGCCCTCTCACATTGCTTGCCCACCTTTAGGTCATCTGATATGACTACCCCCAGGTCCCTTTCAATTTTTGTTGTTGTTAATATCTCACCCCCCATTGTGTACTCTTCCCCTGGGTTTTTGTTTCCCAGGTGCATTACCTTGCACTTCTTAGCATTGAATCTAAGCTGCCATACATTTGACCATTCCTCTAATTTTGCCATGTCCCTTCTCATCCTTTCCACCCCACCTTGTGCATCAACTCTGTTGCAGATCTTTGTGTCATCTGCAAAGAGACATATTTTTCCTTCCAGTCCCTCTGCAATGTAAACATAAAGACATTGAAGAGGACAGTCCTAATACTGAACCTGCGGTACCCCACTAGTAACCCCTCTTTCTTCAGAGTGGACTCCATTTACTATTACTCTCTGTGTCCTATTCTCCAGCCAATTTTTACCTAGGCTACCATCTTGGGACCCACTCCAAGGCTGGCTAACTTGTATATTAATCTTTTGTGTGGGACTGTGTCAAATGCCTTGCTAAAGTCTAGGTAGGCCATGTCCACAGCCCCTCCCTGATCTACTACTTTGGTCACCCAGTCAAAGAAATCTATCAGATTTGTCTGGCATGACCTTCCGCTGTGAATCCATGCTGCCTTGGTCCTGTGCCCTCTGGCCTCTAGATACTCAACAGTTCTTTCCTTCAGGAGTGATTCCATCATTTTCCCTACCACTGAGGTTAAACTAACAGGTCTGTAGTTTCCTGCTTCTGCCTTGCTCCCACTTTTGTGAAGGGGAATCACATCTGCCCTCCTCCAGTCCTCGGGTACCACCCCATCCTCCCATGATTTGTTAAATAGGGTAGTCAGTGGTGTCACTAGTTCTACCCTTAGTTCTTTAGAATTCTGGGATGAATCCCATCAGGCCCCATTGCTTTGTCCACCTTCAGTTTTAAGAGTTCTTTCAGAACCCTTTCTTCTGTAAATGGCTGGTATCAACTTCTGTATCCAGAGTGTTTCTACTGTTTGTTTTAGGTACCTCCCCTCTTCCTTTGTAAATACTGAGAAAAATATTTGTTTAGTATCTCTGCCTTTTCACAGTCACCCTCTGCCCACCCTCCCTCCCTTTATTAAGCCTCACTATCCCTCCCTTGGTCTTCCCTTCGCTCCCTGATGTACCTATAAAGGTTTTATCCCCTTCTTAACTGAGTTGGCTGTCTTTTCCTCGGTCTGGGCCTTTGCTGTTCTGACTGCCTTCCCAGCTTCCTTTGCTTTAGCTGATACAGTTCTCTGTCCTGCTCCTTCTGTGATTCCTTGTACTTCCTGAATGCTTTCTTTTTCTTTTGAACCTTCACTGCCACTTCCTTTGAGAACCATAGTGGTTTCTTACATCGTTTCGTTTTGTTTATTTGCTTCACACAAAGGCTTGGTACCTCTGTGATGGCAGTTTTTATTATTCCCCATTGTTCTTCCACCCCTCCTTCCTGCCCATTTGCTAGTGCATTCCTTAGGCACTCACCCATGTTGGCAAAGTCAGCTCTTCTAAAGTCCAGTACTTTTGCCTTTGTATGGCTTGACTGTATTGCTGTATTTATTGTGAACCATATTGTTCAATGGTCGCTAGTTCCCAGATGGCTACCCAATTCTACATCTGTGATCCTCTCTTCATCTCCATTTGAGAGAACCAGGTCTAAGATTGCTCCCTCTCGTGTGGGCTCCAATACTAGTTGTCTAAGGCATGCCCCCTGTAGGGCATCTAGAATAACCCCACTCTTCGAAGTGGCTGCTGCAACTGCACTCCAGTTAACTTCTGGCATATTCAGATCACCCATCAGCAATATCTCCCTTTTTCTGCCATTCTAAGTATTCTTTCTATCATTTCCTTGTCCATTCCTCCCCTGAGAGTCTGTATACTAACCACTGTCTGGATTGTGGTGCCATTGCCGGTCTCCAAATTTACCCACAGTGCTTCTTCTTCTCCCTGTTTTCCCGTTTGTTCTGTTGCTTTGATTCCTTCCCTTATGTTAAGAGCTACTCCTCCTCTTTTACCCTCCCTGTCCCTCCTGTAGATAGTGTATCCTGGTATGTTTACGTCCCAGCCATGGTTTTGTGTGTACCATGTTTCTGTGACTGCCACGCTATCCAGATGTTCCTCCTCCATCAAGGCCACTAATTCAGGAAGCTTGTTACTCAGACTACGGGCATTGGTACTCATTGCTCTCCATTTTTTTGATGGCTTTACCTTCTTTTGCAGCATCCCCCACTGACCTTTCTACCTCAGTCTTTTTCTCATTTAGTACCCGTATTCACATATATTTTAATAACTGCAGATAAGCCAGGGGGAAGAGAAAATAGAAATGGCAATAAACAGCAAGTGAAGGCAGGGAGATGGCAAAGGGGGTTGGGGAGATACTGTTAGAGTGATCAGTTCCTTGGTCTCACAAGGAGATTTGATTACACAATCACAGACAAGAGACCGAAAAGTAGAGCATAGAACATACCCTTGCTTTAAACTCTTTCTGCATGACAAGTGGACAGGTCCTTATTCATCCCTGTCACAAAGGACAAATAAAATGGTACAGGGTCTGCATCAGAAGGCCTGGGTGAATGCAAGCCTGGTGGCACTGAGGATTGAGGTACTGCTTAATACCACAACTGCACGTAACAGCCCAGGTTGGAACGGACTCTGGCTGTTGGGAGTCAGCAGGGGAGGAGAGGATTGAACGTCCAAAGGATTGCTCTTCTCTCCTGAGATGGGATTGGGGATGTGCCACTGTGCAGTGGCTCCTGGTGGAGACTGGGGGTGACACAGTAGCGGGCACTTACAGGGGTGAGGTGATGGTGGACAGCTGCTGAGGTACGCCCTCGGTTTGGACATCATTGCACATCCGCACCTCGGGTGGGGGGGACACAACCGAGCAAGAGTGGAAAAGCCCGGAGCTTTGGGAGGCGATGACAGGGTGCTCATATGGTGGAAGCCCACACACCCAATGCTGGTTCTGATCCCGACTTGACTCTCCGTGGTCCACCTCTCCATTCTCCCTGTGGGGGGACCTAGCACCTGATTCCTCAGTCAGGGGAAGGGCACAGTGGGCGGTAGAGGCAACACCAAGGAGATCCCCCCGCCGGAGAGGTACCCAGTAAGTACCGGTGACTGGAGAAAATAAAGTTGAAAAAAAAAAGAAAAGGCCTGAGAGGAGAGATGAAGGATCTAAATATGTGTACCTTGGAAGAGAGGAGAGAGAGAGAGAGATAAGACAGACCTTTGAATACTTCACGGGGGTAAACAAGGTACAAGATGGAAGTGTTTTTCAGAAAAAAGTGCTCAAGGACAAGGGGGTACAAGAAGAAGCTGGAGGGGGGTAGGTTCAGGAGAGATGACATACTCATTTACAGAAGAATGAGAAATTCCTGGAACTGTCTTCCAGTGGAGATGGTGGGGGTGAAAACAGTGGCGGGGTTCAACAATGCATGGGATAGGCATAAGGGAATCTTAGGGAAAGGGAGGGTGAATGGGCTGGAGATCGGGCAGGGTCTGTGGTGATACTATAGGAAGGGAAAAATGGGCAGAGTAGGTGGGCCAAGTGGTCCTTTTCTCCCCTTAAATTCTATGTTTCTGTGTAACTTTGGAACTGTTACTGAATTTGAGGCTGTTATGGGTCAGGTACTGTGGTGTAGTGCAGATATTCTGGACAACATGCATTGTCAAACTCCTTTATTGTGGACACAATTAATTTTGTCACCTCCTTAATTGATTATGTGGAAAAAATGTCTTTTGTAAAACTGGTAAATTCATTCTGTGAGAAAAAAGAGACATTTTTTTCAACTTCTTAATTCATTTTGTGGACATACTGTACATATTTTGTGAATTTCCTAACTTCATTTGTGGACAACATGCATTTGTCAAACTGCTAATGTCATTGTGTGAACAAAATGCATTTTGTCAAATTGCTGACTTCATTTTGTGGACTGGGGCATATGAGGATGTGCCATTTTTTATATGTTTGCATGCAGCGCAAGTGAACATTTTGGTACCACTCCGAACAGATTAGTGGCTAGGAAGGCTGCACAAGCAGCCTATGCAGCCGTTCCTGCAGGAGGTGTAGAATGTACACATCCAGTTCTGACAAGGCTGTTGACGGGTGTAAACTTCTCACATATGAATAAATGCAGCCACACCAATCACAATGTGTGTGAACAGGTGTGCTCAATGGAGTGGAGCCTGGTTCTTTGCTGAGGGCTGCTAACCCCCGACTATTCAAGAAGTTCAAGTTACCAAAGCACTCACCAGTTTTCTGCATACAAAAAAATAAAGGAGTTATTATCATACTAAAATGCCAGCAGAATAGGGCTAACGGTCTTTCGTGTCTGCTCGTCTGGTCAGCCCCCACCCTGGGAGCTGACCTTGCTGCCTCCCTCGCCCTCTCTGGCTTCTTCCTTCCCAGTTCCGGATATTCTCGCTGCACTGGATTTTGCTTCCAGAACCCTTCCCCTGTACCTGTCCCTCCCCTTCTTGAACCCCTTCACTGTCTCTGCCTCCACCAGCCCCCTGGGAAGCGCATTCCATGGCGCCACCACCCTCTTAGTGAAGTGGCACCTCCTCCTTTCTCCCCTGAATGTCCCCCCCCTCCAGTTTCCACCCATGCCCTCTAGTTGTTCCCCCTTCCTTCGAAGCACCCTGACTGCTCCTCCCCTATTTACCCCTTCATGTACCTGAAGACCTCTATCATGTCGCCCGGTTCCTTCTCTCTTCCAGTGTGTACATATTTAGCTCTTTGAGCCTCTCCCCATAGTTCCTGTCCCCCAAGCCCCAAATCATTTTGGTTGCCCTCCTCTGGACCCTCTCCAGGAGTTAAATGTCCCTCTTTAAGTGTGGCCTCCAAAACTGCATGCTGTACTCGAGGTGCGGCCTCACCAAGCAGTTATACAGAGGGAGTATCACTTCCCTCCTTCTAGCGATGCATCCCAGCATCCTGTTGGCCTTGGCCACTGCCCTCTTACAAGTCTCTGAGTTGTTCATCTTGACATCCACCACCACCCCCAGGTCTCTCTCAGCCATCGAGACTTTGTAGCACTCCCCGGTGTACGCAGCCCGGGTTTCTGGCCCCTGATTGCAGTACCTTGCATTTCCTGCACTGAACCTCAGCTTCCACTTTCTAGGCCATCTTTCCAGAGCCTCCAGATTCCCCTGTAGGGCCACCCTCCCCATCCATCACCGCCCCCAGTTTTGAGTCATCTGCAAAGAGACTCATCTCACTCCTGATACCTGTCCTTATGTCAGAGATGTAGGTGTTGAACAGGAGGGGCCCAAGGACTGATCCCTGTGGGACCCTACTAATGACCCTTCTTGGGGATGAGACTATCCCACCAACTCCGGTCCTGGAGCCAATTGCCTATCCATCTGATCATCTGGTTTCCCACCCCCATTTCTCCCAGCTTATCCAACAGGCCCCCATGAGGAGCAGAGTCAAATGCCTTGCAGAAGTCTAGAAAGAGGACGTCCACTGGTCTACCCAGGTCCAAGGCACTCGTCACCCAGTCATAGAACTCCACAAGGTTTGTCTGACACTATTTCCCTTGCACGAATCCATGCTGTCTATCATTCAGGCACCCTGACTTTTCCAGGTCCCCCCCCCCCCCAGCCTCTCCTTGACAATGCCCTCCATCACCTTGCCCACCACTAATGTCAGGCTGACGGCCTGTAGTTTCCTGCCACCTCCCTTGATCCCCCCCTTATGGATAGGCACTATATGCGCCACCTTCCAGTCCTGGGGCACCCACCCTGTCCTCAGAGAGCTGGTGAAAAGCTCTGCCAGGAGTTTTGCCAGGACATCCGCCAGTTCCTTGAGCACTCTGGGATGTAATTTATCCGGCCCCGGTGCTTTCTCCATCTTAAGGGACCTGAGGGCTTTCCTCTCTCTCTCTCTCTCTCTGCTATGATTTCCACCTCCGCTACCTCGTCCCCCAGCTTAGCCTTCCCCACTCCTGCCAGTGATGCCTCCCCCTCTCCCCAGACCCGCTGATCGGTAAGGGACCCCCTTCTCAGTATCACTGTCTCCTCCCATGTATAATGCAGCACCCCCATTTTCCTTGGTGAAAACTGAGGTGAAGTATTCATTTAGTACCTCAGCCTGCTCCCCCGGGTCTTGTGCCCATCTCTCCCCTGTTTTAATCCTGCTAATCTGCCCCTTCACCCTCTGTTTTTCCCCAATATATCTAAAGAACCCCTTGTTCCCTCTCCTAATTTCCCTGGCCAGGTTCTGCTCCTTCCTTGCCTTAGCCGCCCTCGCCACCCTAGTGGACCTTCTAGCCATCAGCTCATACTCCCCTTGACCCTTTTCATTCCTTGAGCACTTGAATTGCCTATAGGCTGCCTTCTTTCCCCTCACCACCTCCTGGACCTCCCTGGTCCGCCAGCAGGGTTTTCGGGCCCTACCGCATTTTTGTCTTACTCTTGCACAGGTGCTGGTAGCATCCTGCACCCCTCTCCTGTTGATTTCCCACCTACTGTCAGCGTCCATGTCTGGCCCAGTCACATCCAAATGCTCCTTAAGGATCCTTCCCATTTCCTTAAAATCTGCCCACCTGAAGTCAGTTACCTCCGTCTTTGTGCAGCCTTCTACCCCTCCTAGGTCCAGGCAGAACCAGACTGTGGCATGGTCGCTCCCCGCCAACGGGTCCCTTACCTCAGGCCCCAGTCTGGTCACTGTCTGCCAGGACCACATCCAGTACCCGTGCCTCCTGGTCGGTTCCCCACCTGCTGAGTTAGGAGAGCGTCCTGAAAGACATCCAACAACCTCTGTTCCCTGGCCACCGAGGATGTCATAGTCTCCCAGTCTGTTTCTGGCATGTTTAAGTCCCCAACACCACTACCCTTCCCCTGCCCAATCTGCAGTGTCTCCCAACATCTGCCACCAGACTGTCCTCCAGCTCCTCCGCCAGCACAGGGGGTCTATACACCACTTCTATTTTTACTTTCTTGCCCCCCCCCTTGTTATCAAGGTGAGCCAAATTGCCTCCACGGTTCCCTCCGCCTCCTCTACTCCCCCTATGCCAATGCAGTTTTTGACTATTATTGCTACCCCTCCTCCCCTTCCCTCTCCCCTGTCCTTCCTGAACATAGTGTAACCCTCCAGGTTCAGGTCCCAGTCGTGTCCTGCGGTGGCCCAGGTCTCAGTGACCGCTGCCACATCCACCCCTCCCTCAGTTAGCATCGCCTGGAGCTGAGGCATTTTATTGCCAAAGCTCCTGGCATTTAGCAGGACTACCTTCCACCCTTTCCCTATACTTCCATTTCCCCTGCTCGTGTTCCCATGGGTATTCCGTCTTCCCCTGGTCTGCCCCTTACCAGTCGGCCTTTTCCCGCATTCCTCCAGCTCCCCTGTGGGGTGGAGACAGAGTCCCTCCTTTATCGGACCCCCCTTGGCAGCCTTTTCTCCCATCCCTCCCCCCTTCACAAGTTTAAACCCCACCTTTCACCAATGAACCCCTCTATTTTCAACTTAAGGATTCCCCTCTCCTCCAAATTGAGATGGAGCCTATATCTAGCATATAGCCCCTTATCCTCCCAGGTCCCCAATCCCCCATCAATCCATACCCTCTGGCCTCACACCACTCCCTGAGCCACTGGTTTATCTCCCTTATCTTCCTTTTGTGTTCTCTACTAGCCCTTGGCACTGGCAGGATTTCCGAGAAGGAAATTGTGCATCCTGTGTCATGACAGACCCTGGCAAGCTCCCTGAACCTTGCCTGTATCTCTAGCTCGCTATTTCCCTCAATGTCATTTGTACCCAGGTGGACCAGTATGTCCGGGGAACTCCCACAATCCTTTGCCAGCTGATATACCTCGTGCTTGGCCCTGTGCACCATTAGTCCAGGGAAGCATTTTGTTCTAACTGGCCAGGCTTCCCTCCCTATCCCATTTGATACCCCTGATCATAGAATCCCCAACAGGAGCACTCTGACCGCTCCTTTCCTCCATTCCCCTTCCATGTCCCTCATCCTTTCTACTGGCCCCCCAGCTGGCTCCTCCCTTGCTTCCCCTATCTGGGTGCCACCCGCCGCCTCTGCCTTATTTACCTGACCACCCTCCCCTCTCATCCTATCCTCTCCTCCTCCCAAGTATCCTTCTGTACCTCGCTTCTCCCCCCCTCACTGCTCGCGACTGGTCCTTCTCCCCATCTGCTAAACTAGCCTGGCTCGTCCTCCCTTCCTTTCCGTCTCCGTTCAGCCCCTCCTTGCTTGCCGTGCTCCCCTGGCCTAAACCCCCAGCTCCCTTTACTGTATCCTCCTTGTACTTCTGGTCCTTCTCCTTGCTCTTTCCTCCCAACTGGTCCTTCTCCTTGCACTTTTCTCCCTCTTCCCTCTGCTCCTCCTGCTCTGATCCACTGCTCCCCCTTTTTCCCGCATTCCAGTTCCCCTCCTGTTCCTCCTGCTATCCAGCCCCCCACCTCCTGCCCCCCACTCCCTTTCCATCTCTAACCACCCCTATCATGGCTACATCACCCCCCTCATCCTCAAGCAGAAGAAGAGAATTGAAGCGGTTACTGAGCTTAAGGTCCAATCCACCTCCCCACCTTGCTTCCTTCTGTCCAGCCCCAGCCATCTGCCTACTTCCCTGAGAATGTTGTCCCTCTGGCCCCCCTCTTTGAGGGTCCCCAGTTACCTGCCTGCTTTCTTGGTAGTGTCCTCCTTTTGGGCCCCCTCTGCCAGGGTCCCTATGTGACCCCAGAGTACTCTCCTGCACTCCTTTCCCTATGCCCCCCAGTGCTTGGTGCAACCCTGTGGAGAACCCCCGCCTCTTCCCCAACCATACCTCCCCTTCCCCAGCTTTCTCCTAATCCCCAACCCTCCTTCCTAAGCTGTGCCAGCTGGTAGCACACTGGACAACCACCAAACTTCCAAGCCCAGTCCAGTATCATGGCTGCCCCACACCCTGTGCACCCCACCACCCTTCCAAAGATGCTGTCCCCAATGATGTGTGGTCCCATCCCCCTCCAAGTAGGTTTCCTTGGGTGAGCCACCAGGTTCCCCACTAGTCCAAGATATACCCCTACTGCCTAATCAGGTCACCCACTAATCCTAGATACAGTCCCACAGTAAACTGGTAACCCTGTTACTAGGTGCAGTACAACACAGTAAGTACAAAGTTTTCTCCTCTTTTGTTGCAGGAATTTTACAGACACAAGTGTGGATTCATCACCACATAAAACCCTAAACATTTTTTCTGCTAATGTGGAGCTGGCAGGTGGCTCCGGCCCTTCTATGAGGGCTTGTTCTCTGGTCCCGGTTGCCCGGGTCATCATGGAGCCTGCCAGCTCCATTTTCAGC
Source organism: Neoceratodus forsteri (assembly GCA_016271365.2). NCBI lineage: Eukaryota > Metazoa > Chordata > Ceratodontiformes > Ceratodontidae > Neoceratodus > Neoceratodus forsteri. Next base: position 170,427,119 of record CM057449.1, on the reverse strand, counting down.
ATTTTCTCACCGGGCCCCACAAATGTGCTATGAGCGGAGCAGCTGGACTCTGCCTCCGCGGAGGCAGCCTTATGCTCTGGACGTGGGGCTCTCCCTGTTCTGGCGGCATGCATGCACTGACACCCAGCTGCCGCTGGGTGCCAGTCAAGCAGCACACCGCACTGTCCTAACTCTCTGAGGAAGGAGAGCTGTCTACTGATGTGTGGTGTGAGTTGTGGTATCTAGCACCTCAACCCGCAGTGCCACCGGGTCAGCTCTGACCTGCATTTTAAATATCACTGGCAGTGGGTGCCCACCCCGGTGCCGGCTAACACCCCCTCCCCCCCAAAAAAAACAAACAGCTTAGCAGTTTGGGTTCAGTGTCAAAAAGTGCAAAATCATGCACCTAGGGCATAGGAAAGAGGGGACATACAGGTACCTCACAAGGGTGAACAGGGTGCAGTGGGGAGTCTCTCTTTCAAATGAGAAAGAGCACCAGGACCATAGGGCATGAGATGAAGCTGGGGTGGGGGGAGGTTAAGAGGGATGTGAGGAAGTACTACTTCACTGAAAGAGAGGTGGTCACCTAGAACAGATTGTCCATGGAAGTGGTGGGGGCCCAAACAGCAAGGGGTTTGAAGGGGAGTAATTATATGTAGATAAGGGAAAGGAGAACCACCAGAGACCAGTTAAGATCTGTGGAGACAGACTAGGCAGGCACCATCTGGGCAGACTGGGTGGGCAAAGTGGTCCTTTTCTTTTTTGTTTTTTTTTCCCTCCTGACACAGCTCGGGAGAACTCTCTCAGGCATCCTCTCCTTTCTGCCTACCTGCTTGAGATCTGCTGTGGTCTAGTGCCCTTCTCTCCCCCCCCCCAACCCGGTTTAACCCGCCCGGGAAGGGTAGCCCGACCACTTACTTGGGCTCCTTAGGAATACAGACCCTGGCAGACAGGCGGGGCCCGGGTGGAGGAGTGATGAGGCTTGGCCCAGTCAGATCCGGCGCTGGGCATGGTGGAGATGTGCCGTCGCCTATCCCCGTGAGCCGGGTTTTTCCATTTTCTGTCCTGTTTCCCTGCCCTCCCTTGCGTGCGCACTCCCCGACGCTTAGCTCACGGCAACCCTGCCAGCGTCGGGCACGCTGTAACGTGCCGCCCCGAGCTACTGCGGCATCCCCCTGGTCTCCACCAGCGGTCGCCAGAGCTCCAGACGTCCAAGTGCCCTCCCCCTTGGATAGGAGAGCAGCCCAGTGGGCACTCAATCCCATCCCTCCCTTGCCGACCCCTGGCGCCCGAGCTCGCTCCAGAACTCAGGCTGCCAGCGTAGCGTCCAGCACCTCAACCCTCAGCACCACCGGGCCGGAAGTGGTCCTTTTCTGACGCCAAATTCTGTGTTTTCATCCGGGACAAGGTACAGTATGTCTCTTCACAGTAGACACAATGCACTGTGGCAGGGTAAATGGTGACAAAGGGATTAGGGAGATGCAGAGGGATCTGCAAAAGTTAGAGTGGTGGTCTAAGGTTTGCCAGTTGGAATTCAGTGCCAAAAAACTGCAAGGTTTTGCACCTGTGGGGAAAGAAATCAGTACAGAGTACTGGATGGGAGGGTGTTAAACTGAGTACTGTGGCAGAGGGAAAGGGACCTAGGAGTCATCAGCAGTGACTCCCCCAAACAATCAAGGCAGTGCAACAAGGCCTATAGTAAGGCTAATAGAATGCTGGAGTGTATCGGAAGGGGTACTGACAGCAGGAAAAAGGAGGTACTGCTACCTCTATATAGGCTGCTAGTGAGGCTACAGCTGTATTACTGTGTGAGGTTCTGGAGTCCTCACCTAAGGAAGGAGAGGGAAAGGCTGGAGAGGGTGCAATGTAGGGTGACCTAGATGATTCAGGGCCAACAGGGCAAATGAAGGTTGTCTCAAGGTACTGTTGTTTTAATCACGTCTGAGATTTTATGTGTATATGTTTCTATTACTGTCCCTGTTCTGTTGTTTATGCATGTATGTATTTGTAATCCTACTGTAAGGGTGCCCTGAGCCTTCGGGGAAGGACACTCTAATCAAATAAAATCTACTACTACCGAGCATGTACTCACGGGCGCGAGAGTGGGGATATGGTAGAGACCTCAAGTTCCTGAAGGGAATAAACAAGGTGAACTGGGGGGAGCTATTTAGCAAGAGTACAGAGTCAAGAACCCGAGGTCACAAGTGGAAACTGGTGGGGACAGATTTAAGAGGGATGTGAGGAAGTTCTGTTTTATGGAAAGGGTGGCAGAGCAACAGAACAGTCTGCCTGGGAGGTTTTGGGCCAAGGCTTTTAAATAGTTTCAAGCATGGCTGAGGACGGTGTGATGGGTTTGGTAGTTGCTCAGCTTGGTAGCAGAAGGGAGGAGTGGGGGAGGGTGGACCGGGAGGGATAAAACCCTATGTGGACAGATTCCCCTCTAGAAATGCCAAATAGCATTCTGGGACTCCCAGGGACTGAGAGGCACAGACTCACTCTATATATCAGTGATCTCTGATCAGTGTCAGTGGCTCAGCAGATAGCACATTCGCCTCTGAGGCTGGGAGATCAGAAGGCTGTGGGTTCTATCCCCACACCAGGCACTTGGGTTAATATCCCAATACCGACACTGTAGTGCAGCATGAGGGGGTGCTGCACTCCTGAGGTGCTGTCTTTCGGATGAGGCGTTAAACCAAGGTCCCATCTGCCTGTTCTGGCGGTAGTTCAGGTGGATGTTAAAGACCCCATGTCACTTCTCGAAACGAGTAGGGAAATTTTCCCCGATGCCCTGGCCAGATTTCCCCTCATTTACTAAAAATACCACCAACCGCTTAATCTGGTTCAAGGTCAGTTGGCATTCATCTGTATCCCCCTCCCCCCGGGTCATGCCTGAAAATAGGCAGGATTTGTTTAGTGCACTTACCCAGTCAACAAAAACTAAATAAATAAATAAATATATGGGTTATACTAATTGCCGCCTCACACAAAACCATCACCTGTAGTTGGTTGAAAATGGACCCCCCCCTACAGTTCAACAGTGGGCTCAGGTGGTCCAAGGAATCTCTGACATGGAAGAGATAACATGCAGGGTAAATCAAAGAACCTACATCTACACCGGTAGATGGACCAGGGGGCTGATTTGGCTCGAGGCGCACCTTGAAGTAGGAACTACTCCACAGCCCACCTCGGTCCAACCTTAGGGACCTAAGTGTTGACCACTTAGAAGAGGGGTTTCCTTACAGAGATTGGTTCTCCTCGCCTGTTATATATTTATTATATTATGTGGTGATGAAATGTCAAAAAACCTCTGATCTGTAAATCGGAATTAAGATGTGTTATTTAAGAATTTCTCTGTAACAGACATCCTTCTGACTTAAAGTTCTGTACCCTTTTGTGTCAATAAAGAGGAATTTAAAAAAACCAAAAATGCTGTGTGGACAGTAGTTCCCAGGACAAATACGGAACTCCGAGGAGACCAGGTGGACCTTTGGTCTTTTTGTGCTGTAATTGTCTGTTTCTCACTCAGGATAAAACCAAAAAACTGCACCATAATTCACAAAATACGAAAAGGAAATGATTAAGACATGTAAGCACCAGTTTTGATGTATTTTTAGACATATACTAAAATCTACAAAATCACTCGTACTCCCATAATGCAAAGCATCATGGGCTGTATATGCAAATCACCACAAAATATTATTGTGGTTCAACTTCAAGCAGAAATGCATAGTGCTAAAAGGCCTCTCACACAGTTTGCAGAGGGTGCCAACAGAAGACACAGGCACATGTTTCGTCCTACCAGGACTCATCAGTGTGCCTCGTCTGTCTGACACCCCATATACACCCCTGTCTACTTTTGCTGTATATGCCTGGGGTGTCAGGCAACATCTGCTGACTAATGTAATAAAATAGCTCTGGTTGCTACCTGTCATGGTACTCGTGTACCTATATTATGACTACTATGATCTACTTATTACCAAGCTTGTACCACCAGTGAATTCCTGTAACACTGGTTGTCTTTTTAATCTAAGCGTTATGTACTGTACTGTTTGCTGTGATGTACTGCTGTCTTGACGAGATGCCTTTGTAAATGAGTCTTTGACTCAAAGGTCTGTAAACCGAAGATCTAATAAATAAATAAATAAATAAAATAAATACTAAGTTCTTTTACCTCTGCAGGAGTCATGTAGAGATATTTTCATTATTTTGGTGTGCTGCCCATTTTGGAGGGAAGGGATCATAATTTGCCTCCAAAGGAGGTAGCCAGACAATCCCTCCCACACCCTGGTCTACCCCCACTACCCCTGTGCTCAAATATTTGGTAATGAGAGAGAGCATGGGGGTGCGCTTCATAGACCTCACTAAGGCCATTTTTTTATGTTGGACCACGTTTTAGCATAAATTGAAGCCCCACTGCTGAACTAACATGGCTCTTTTTTGTTAAGCAGTGACTTTGATTCATGCCAGAGACAGTCTAGCATAAGAAACAGTTAATAAACAGCCCCATTGACATGAAGCACGACACACCTTTGCTCTTTCTGGTGAAATGTCACATAACAACTAATCCTGAGGGGGGGGGGACCGGCACACCAGAAAGTAGAAAGGATCAGCTCCTTGCCTCCTTGGGGTGTATTTACGATCCCTTCCCTCCTTATGGGCTGTAAACTACATATTATGAAAATATGTGTACAGGACTTTCACAAAGGTAAGAGAGCTTTGTATTTATCTGAAAAGCATCAAAACATAGATAATGTCAGCAGAAAAAGACCACTGGTTAAACCAGTTCCTTTACAAAAAAAACAAACCTGTTTGATAAACTGGTTGAGCAGAAAAGGTCGTATGTACTTAGGGATTCAGTCAGGAATTTGTAACAGGGAAAGTACTGCAGAACTAAAATTGGAGTACAGCCTTTTTCATTTATACACCTGCGTTAAATAATCTGCACCCGACTGTAAAAATAAATGGTCGTGCCTTTGTGTAAGTTTAAATCTGAACCAACTTATGTATGAGATATCTACCTGTAAGTGTCTCAACAGAACTGTACTGTATGTTTGCTGTTTATATTAATGTTGTGTTAATTGTACCCATATTCTTTCCCCCAGGCATGGCTGTGAATGGGTCAGTTTGGATCCGTCCATATTCCTCATTAAACAAACCTTATAGCACCTTATACCAGTGCACTTTGCATGAGGTCTGTTATACAAATAATCGGTGGTCCTGTGACTGAGATCTAGAAGTGCCTCACAGAGGTAAATGAGGTGCATATGGGGAGTTTGCTTCGGGGAGGGAGAGCAACAGAACATGGGACCTGCAGTGAAGGGGGGGGTGTTTAAGAGGGATGTGAGGAAATACTTCTTCACTGAGTCGGCCCAGTGGTGTGCAGGGTTGAGACACTGCAAAGTGCCTTACTTCCTGCCAGGCCGGTGACCCGGGTTCGGGAATGGACTCAGGTTGTCTGGGTTCAGCCGGGAAGGGAGAGGATTGAGTGTCTGAGGGACTGCTGTCTTCTCCCAGGGAAGGGGTGGCTTGTTGCCCACACGTGGAGGCCTGGCGGGAGAGCGGGTGAGGGAGGCAACGTGTGGGAGGCAATGTGTGGGAGAGACCTGCGGTGGATATGTAGGATGGGCACACCTCTACATGTGAGTCCTCTGCTCTGCAGGAGGGCCGGGATGGAAGAAAAACCAGGAGGAAAATGGATGTCAGGGGGCTTCATGAAACCCAGTCCAGCTGTCTCCGTGCTTGCGTCGCCACATGATAAGCAACTTGGTCCACCTTGGATCTGATGTGCTTGGGGGGGGGGGAACGGCCCTCCCCCTTGGCCCTGCCACAAGAGGGGTGCTCGTGGGAAGAAACCACGACTGGGTGCACACCGAGGGAGGCGGAGGGTTGGCCTGGAGGGACTGGGGATAGGGCTGAGCAGTCGGGCCCTGGAAGGAGGAGGGATAAACACTTGTATAAATTAAAAAAAAAAAAAAAAAAAAAAAAAAACTTCACAGAAAGGGCGGTGGATGCCTAGAGCAGCCTACCAGAAGAGGTGGTGGGTGCGAACACAGTAAGGAGCTTCAAGCTTGTGTGGGACTGGCACGTGGGCATAATACGTAGAGGAAAGAAAGGCAGGACAGCAACCAAATTGGGTCTGGGGTGGCAAAATAGGTAGGGAAAAAATAGGACAGACTAGATGGGCCTACTGAACTTTTCTGCCAACAAATTCTGTTTCCATCTCAGAAATGTTTACAGTATAAAAATGGGATTCAGAAATGCTTCAGTCCAATTTGCTGGCAGCATCCTGAGAACCTTGCATCAATCTGTTACTTTGTCATGTACAGCCTGATCACCATGTTTATTTTATTTTTTTATTTACATGGTACATGAGTTCTTCCTGTCAGCATTCCATCCTCTAGCACTGCTGAATGACTGGAATGCTGCATTCTGATTCTGAACCAGCACTCTGAAACAATTTGTTTATTTAAGCAGTAGTGCACCACAGGGGGTGTGTTGTGAGATTTACACATGCCTTGGATGTGGTGTGGCACGAGGCCACAGGCCTAGTGCTGTAAACCACCTGAGGTGTGTGTAAATCTCACAACACACCCCCTGGAGTGCGTTATTGCAATTAAAAATGAGTTAAGTAAAAAAATGCTGTTTTTATTGATAATAAATCAATATTTTTTATTTAATGCATGTTAATATTTTATTCATCCGCATATGAAAAATAGTCCCAATATCACAGAAATAAATCATTGAAAAACCAAACAGGTGTATGTGGTTTTTGTCTGCTCCCCTGGCCAGCTCCTCCTTCAGACCTCCTTAGGTTCTTCCGTCTGTCCTCCATCTCCATCTCCACCAGCTACCCTACCTCAGATCGCAACCCCCTGGAGGTAGCCCGGCATTACCCTTCGCCGGGTGGGTCCCCCTCCTCCGAGAGGGAAGGCACAGGTGGGGGCCGTCCAGCGCACTGCGGCAGTGTTGCTGAGGCGGGAGGTCGTGAAGCCTTGGCGGCAGTCTTCTGGCTTAGCCAGGGAGCTGTTTCCTCGGTTTTCTCCCTTGGAGAGTGACATGCCACCTGATGTCAAGGCGAACGCCAACGTCCGTCACTCCCCTGGTAGTTAGAGCCTTGACGCCTGCTATGCTCCTGCCTCCGCTTAGGGGCCAGCAGGTGCCCGCTCAGATTCCTACCCTCTCCCCACCCGAGAAAAGCGATCCGCTACAGACGCCCAACCTTTCTCTCCCGGCTGGCTCTCTGATGACCCAAGTCCGTTCCCGAACCCGGGTCGCTGGCATCGCAAGCGGAAATCCAACCGCTGCGCCGACGAGCCAGCATTGTATGTGTTTTAAGTGAGGACTGTGTACTGTTTATTATAATACTGATTGTTGAAACACTTGAAGGCAGTAGTTTAGGGTGAGGACCATGGTTATGCATGTACTCTTGTTCTTTTTGAAGAGTACTTTTGATTTGTGCTTATGTTAGTTGAAACAGTCCCTTGTCTGTCGCACAAGTTGTTCATATTTACAGCAGCTGACCGGGACAATTCTTGTGAAGCTGCATTTGGTGAGGGTGAGTTAATTCCTGCCCCACTTAAGCTGTTTTCACTTGTCAGATTGATTGAGGGCTGAGTCTGCCTTTACTGCAGGCGGGGCCTGCATATTAATTGGAGGCACCACCCCATTCTGAGCATCTACTGCAGGGCCAGTCTTTGAAGGAGGAGTCGGGGTCACGTCATCGACTACGCTAGTACTGATGTTGGGTGACCCATCAGGAAGAACCAAGGACACCTTCAGATATGTCTCTGCTGCTTGTCTCTAAGGCTGTTGTTTCAGCTGTCTTCATATTTTGCATGTCTGCTTCTTGTGCTATACCGTCAGTTGCTGAGATTTCATGACGGTCATTACCATGCTGTGTTGCAGCCACGGAGGACATTTTGCGATTGGGGCTAAAAACTTTGAAGGAACTAGTCAAACAGAGCCACCGAATAGATCAAGACAGGTACTCTGCATAGTGCCAATGTTTTGTTTCCCTGTTTTTTTTGGTTTTTTTGACTGGGTAAGGGTATGTTCGTTTTGTGGAGAGCTGTATCTCTCAGCGGTACTGGTCAACAAACTGAAAATGGCGGTTTTCGGCCACTTAAATGATAGGTCACTTGATACCGTTCTTTGCAACTGTTCTGTGCTCAGTAGTGGTCAGCTGGGACTTTATCTGTGTGTTTGTTGTGAGAGTTACGCACACGAATAATGCCCCGTTCTGACCAGTTGGCTTGTAGCATTTTTCTTGGTCATTTTATAATAAAAAAAATCTCCCTCCCAATGAGGAAAACATTCAAAAGGTACACGTGTAACACTTTTCTTTGGGAATAAATGTTATAATAGCAATAAAGCAGTCTCAGGAGTTAAAGTAACAGTCAGTTAATCACCCCTAGTGGCATTATGGCACTCAACTGCACTGTGCCACATTAAGGAAATTTAAAAGAAAGGGTGTGTGTGTGTGGGGAATTGCATCAAAGGTCAAGTAGGGTCTGTGGTATTAACAGTAGGTAGGGAAATGGGAAGACTAGGTGGGCCAAGCGGTCCTTATCTGCCATCAAATTCTGCGTCTCTGTATTTCTATTACACCCCTAGAAGGTGATTACCAGACTATAATGCACTTTAGGCCTGTTTTTCTAGTGATTTCAAAACCTTGCTATTCACATTTTGGAATGTAGAACCTGCTGTTCTTAACATTTCAGAACACGAAGAGCATGGTTTTTCTAGACCAGTTGCAGCCGCAGTTTTCTCTGCTGCTGTGACACAGCTCAAGCTGAGTTGTGAAAAGTGAATTCTGTAACGATTAAAAGATCAGCAGTTTAAAAGTTGTAAAATTATTCCATACTAAACATCACTTACAGTGGTCATTATTTTAAAAACAGGGCGTTTTTTTTTTGTGTTAAAAAAAAAAAAAAAAAAAAAAAATGTTATTGGACACTCCACAATTCGACCTACTAGATGATGAGGGCAGAAAGATTTTTATTATAAAGCAAGAGAACCACAGCACTCAAAAGAAAAAAAATGATATTAGACTGTTTAAGCAGTACCTTACAGAGGTAGAACAACTGTTTCCTGGATTTACCCCTGGGGTAACTCGATTTTCACGTTACCAGCTACGTTTACTGTATAAAACAGATATATGGCAGTGAATAAATGAGACAAGTATAGGGTTGCCACCTCTGAAATACAAAAAATCTGGGCGATTCCAAGTGTAAATTCCACCAGTAATGGGTGTGGAAGAATCTGACTGGGGGTGCCATGAGGGCCAAGGATAAGTGTGTGGGATGATCAACAATATTGTGATGAACCAACCCACCCATTGCAAGGCCCCCAGAAGCTCTAGGGTTGTAGATGTTCTGTGGTGAGTTTTGGTACTTTTATTGATCACAAAACAAACTTTTGTTTGTCTTTCCTATGTACCTCTTACTCCAGGGGAAAAAAATATTTTTTCCCCATAAAGTCATGGGTGTGGAAGAATGTGACTGGCCAGTGGTCAAATGGGGGATAAGGACAACTGGCTGACTGTGCTGACACGTCATGAGGAGGAGTCTGAACGTGGGCTGGAGACACTATGGGTAGGGGAAGGGGGCAGGAGGGTAGGAGAGGAACCCATGTAGGATCTGTAGTTTTATATTAGGCAGGGAAAAATGTCCTTTTTAAGGACCGCTTGGCCCATCCAATCTCCCCATTTTTCCCTGCCTAACATAAAGATGCAGATCCTACATGGCCTCCTTACCTGCCGTTAACCTCTGTGTTCCTACGATGAACCACCCACCCATTGCCATTTAAAGACGGGGGGGGGGTCTTCAGCCAATAGGCTTCCAGGTGCTATAGCGTTTTAGATGCTCCGTGATGAGTTTTGGGGCTTTTTTTTTTAACTGTTACTTCAATACTCTGTAGTTTATGCAGCATGATTCTTATGTCATTCAGGTATTAGCAGAGCATCATACTGGCATGGACTGGAACCTGAATCCAAGCTTATGGGGCTTCGGAGCATGCCGTCCATGGTTGTTATGCAGGGGTGGGCTAGGAAACCTACTGCATTGTTTGTAAGGAAGGCTCAGGAGACTGAGGGGTAGGGGAGCTAGGGTAGATTGTGAGCGCAGGAGCATGGCACCATGACTATGAAGGTCTCAGTAGCTTGGGTGAGAAACCACTAAACAGCCAACATAACTTTATCCCTAAGCCAACCATGCTGCCATCAGCTGTACCCCTACCCTTCCTGCTCAGCAAAGAGATGCCAGCCATTCCCTAACTAGTCTCCCTTCAGCTGGAATGCCCCCTTGTTGGTCACCCATGCTGCAGCTGCTCCCCCTCCCCCACAGTTACGGGTGTACTTGAGGCACCGAAGGAGGGACTGGTTTGTGCTCCAAGACCGTAATCTGCAGTTACTGAGTGCCAGATGGCTGGGTAGTGGAGGATTCATCTGAGGAGAACTGCTGCAATACTTTTACTGCTGGCAAGTGGCTGCCATACATACGTCACAGTGCAGTGTCGGCTGTGCCCGTCGTATAGCAGGGTCTTGCTCCATTTCAGTGACGGAGCCACCTCCCTTTCCCTCCACAAGTCTGGAATGCTATTCCAGGCAACCACCACCACCACTCTTTCAGTGAAGACATTCAAGACAATGACCGAGTACTCTACCGACCCCTTCCCCATGATGAGGAAGTAATTAATTCTAGCCCATTCCTTCTTCTTTCCTCCTCAGCCAAGTGCTCCCCCTGCCCCCCCCCAAAAAATTTTTGTTCAAAAAAAAAAAAAAATCAAGCTTTCATTTAAACTTGCCCTCAAAGTAATCACTGCACCAAGAAGAGGACTTCCACACCACAGGTCAGGTGAGGTGAGTGTCGAGTGACAGGGCGGGCAGGCTGCAGCAGGCCATGGTCTATGAGGCTGGCCAGACGAGATGGAGAGAGGAGAACTCTTGAGTCAGCATCACTGGCACCAGGCAGTGTCTGGGCAACAGCGGGCAGGCATTAGGCAGCAAGCCAAGGGGGCAGATTCAGTCCACAGACCACAACCACATCACCACTCCAAGTCCAAACGTCTGCTGTCTTCTCCTTCTCTGTCTGGATGCCGCAATTGTCACACACACACACACACACACACACACACTGGGCTGGCACACACTAACTGACTCTAGTTATGTGACGCTCAGCACTAGAAGGAGTCCCTGGAGGTCGCACTCGGAGGAGCGTGGTCTGGAGGTCACGTCACTGTCAGTCAGTGTCACTCACAGATGGTGATTTGGTGATGCAAGCTAGTAGGCAGTGCAGCGCAATGCAGACCCCAATTGCCCAGCAACAATACACAACTGAGTCAGTGACTGGCTGCTGGGTGGCCACTGGTCCGCAGGTATGTTTTTGGGCAAAAATTACAAATGAAAAGGTGAATTATGTAGAAAGGTCATTGTTTACTCTGAATTACAGTAAACAATAACTTTTCTACTGAGAAACCAGGACTTTTGCACTGAAAACATGTTGGGTGGATCTAAAACTGGGACTTTGAATGTCACGGTCTGGTTTTCCTATTTCCAGGGCAGGGCACTCAAAAACAGGACAATCCCAGCAAAACCGGGATGGGTGGCAACCCTAGCCAAGTAGCATTTGTGGGATGGTGGGCAGGATAGATCGAGTTCCAATAATTACCAGGGGGTCATCAAAGAAGTCGCACAAGAGACAGTCCAACTTCTATTTGGACTCCCGAGTCCAAGTAAATCAGTTTTGTAAGATCAGCATAACTTTGCACAGTTAAAAAAAAAAGAAGAAAAGATATCGTTTTCCATGTTTTGCCTAATTGTTTTAACTGTATCTGAATGTGGGAGGAGCTATGGCAATCTAGCAAGGTAAGAATGTTTTCCATGCTAAAAAACGGACTCAAATTGCATTATACAAAATAACATAACCCCCCCCCCTTCACTGAATACTCACCTAATTCTCAGTGCCTCGTTAGTTCGGTGACATCAGGAAGGCACTTGGGGTTCGGCGCCGCTCTCATGCCCTTGATGTCACCAAACTAACTCGACATTGAGAATCTGCTCATTCTTAATGAAGGGGGGTTAATTATTCTATATGCAAATAGAAACATAGAAATGTAGACACTGATGGCAGAAAAAGACCAGTGGTCCAGCCGGCCCGGTGATGCTGAGGGTTGAGGCGCTGGATGCCACACTTCGCACCATGCCGGCGACCCGGGTTCGGGAACGGACTTGGGCTGGCAGGGGAGAGGTTGGATTGAGCGCCTCAGGACTGCTCTCCTTCCTCTGGGGTGGGCTAGAGGGTTGTGTCGCACGTGGGCGGCCCCTGGCGAAGGCCGGGGGGAAGTGCAAGATGCGGCACTAGCATGGGGTGGAGTTTGGCAAAACGCTTATGTGTACGCAGTGTGTCATTGCCCTGCCAGCTCCGGGGGAAAAAATCTAGGGTGGAAAAGAGCTGGGCGCGACCGAGCAGCTTGATGGCCGTGCACCCGCCAACCTGGGGCCTGTTGTGGAATCGCATTGGGGTCCATGCTGACCGTCTTTCGGTTCGCGCGTGGTGAGTGAGCCTGCTGTCATCCGGGTTGGTGGGTCCGGCGGCTGGATGCCCCCGCCAGAGCGCTGCAGTAAGGCACAAAAATTGGAGTAAGATAAAAAAGGAAAAGACCAGTGGTCCATCCAGTCTGCCCGTAGTTCCCCATCAAACCCCAGGAGCTCCTGTCTATACAGGTTACCAGCCCTCGGTATTCACCTCCCTGTTCCCCTCACTACTGCTACCACTTCGGGAATCCACTGTACCAGTTACTGTCATAGTAACATAGTAAAAGCCAGCAGAATAGTTCTCATGGGATATCATGTCTGCTCAGTAGCCAGCCCCCTACTGGGAGCTTGCCCCCCCCCAAACCCAGAGGGCTTCAACACCACCCTGTACCTGTCCCAACCCTTCTTGAATCCTTCCACTGTGCTCTCTTCCACCAGACTCCTAGGCAGTGCATCCCATGGTTCCACCACCCTCTCAGTGAAGTAGTGCCTCCTGTACTCCCCCTGTACTCCCCCCCCCAGCTTCCACTTGTGCCCCCTGGTAGTTCCCCTCTTCTTAAGCCTGAACACCTCCTTGGCTCCGCCCTTATTTATCCCCTTTACATACTTGAAGACCTCTATCATGTCCCCTCTGTCCTTCCTCTCCTCCAATGTATACAGCCTGAGTTCTTCCAGCCTTTCCTCATGGGTCCTGCCCTTCATGCCCTGTATCATCCTTGTTGCCCTCTTCTGGACCCTCTCCAGCAGTGCTATGTCCTTCTTTTGTTTTTTTTTTGACTTTAGTTATCTCCACTTGCCTGGAGAACTCCTTCCGGCAACCTTGGGGACTCCCAGCCTCTATCTCCCCCCGTGACTTCTACTCCCCTCCTCTCGTGTGACCCAGCACCACCTCCGGGTCTGAACCCTCTGGAGGTAGGGCCGCCCTATCCACCCAGGGCACTCTATCTAAGGGCAAAGCGCAGCGCACATGAGTAGCCCCCATGGAGAGGAGGTCAGTCTGGGGTTGGGAGTGTGGACTTAAGAGTCCGAGGTGCCTTCTTCTATCCCCAGGAGTGGGGTTTTTCTCTTTTATTGTGTAGGTCCTACCCCCTTGGAGTGCATCTTAGCAAGGCAATGTTATGCTGCAACTCCACCCCTTGGATCCACTGCGTTGCCATGCTGGGTGCCTCCGATCACCGCCAAAGGCCGTTCCAGGAGCGAACGCTTCCCCACAACCCTCCCTGGGAAGAGAGAGCAGTTCTACGGACACTCTATCTCTTCCCCCTTGCCGACCCCCAGCGGCCCGGGCTCATTCCCGAACCCGGGTCGCCGGCGTGGTGCGAGGTGTGGCGTCCAGCGCCTCAACCCTCCGCGCCACGGGCCGGCCCACTATGTCCTTCTTAAGGTGAGGTCTCCAGAATTGCACATAGTACTCGAGGTGTGGCCTGACCAGGGCATTATACAGAGGAAGGATCACCTCCCTCCTCCTGGAGATAATCCCCCTAGTTATGCAGCTGAGTATCTTGTTTGCCTTTGGTGCAGCTCTTCTACAGTTCTCAGTGTTATTCATTTTAATGTCCACCTCTACCCCTAGGTCCCTCTCGCCTGTTGTGGCTTGTAGTGTGACCCCCTCCAGAGTGTATGCATGGCCCGAGTTTCTGACCCCCAGATGCAGCACCTTACATTTCCCTGCGTTGAACCTCAGTCCCCACTTCCTTGACCACCTCCCCAGGGTATCCAGGTCCCCTGAAGGGCCTCTCTTCCTTCATCCCGTCCGTAATGCTCCCAGTTTTGAGTCATCCACAAAGACTCTGCATACTCCTAACCCCCATGTCCAAGACATTGGCACTGAACAGTATTGGCCCGAGGCCTGAATGCTGGGGACCCCACTGGTGACCCTTCTGAGAGAGAAGACTATCCCACTAACCACCACTCTCTGTATTCACCCTGTAAGTCAATATTCCACCCACCTGAGCAACTGCCCCCCACCCCATCCCTCTAGCTTTGTCAGCAGTCCGTTATGGGGTTGACCGAGCATGCCTCTGAAATCCAGATAGGGGATGTCAGCTGGCCTCTCTTGGTCCAGGGCACCCATCCCCCAGTGATAAAACTCCACCAGGTTGGTCTGGCACGACCTTCCCGGAACAAAACCATACTGCCCGTCATCCAGGTGCCCCAAACTTTCCAGCTAACCCCAAAGCCTCTCCTTGATAATGCCCTCCATAACCTTGCCTACCACAGATGCTAGGCTAACAGGCCTATAATTCCCCATCTCCTCTCTGGACCCCCTTTGTGTATGGGCACCACATGAGCCACTCTCCAATCCTGAGGCACCCACCCTGTCCTCAGAGAGATGTTAAAGAGCGCAGCCAGTGAAGCTGCCAACACATCCGCCAATTCCTTTAGTACCCTTGGATGCAGCCCATCCGGCCCTGGCGCCTTTTCAGTCCTCAGCGACCGGAGGGCCTCTCTCACCTTATCCACTGTGATTTCGCCCTCCCAGTCCACCTCCTCACACTCCCTCCCATCCCCCTCTAGATTCAGCCCATCCCCTGCCTTAGCCCCTTCCAATCCTTCGGACTCTAACTGACCTCCCGGATCTGTGGGATCCCTTTCCCTCCCTTCGGGATCTAAGGAACCCTCCCCCCCGGTAAAGGCCCGAGGCAAAGTACTCATTTAGTACCTCTGCTTGTTCCCCTGCTTCCTGCACCCATCCCTCCCCAGACCTAATCCTGCTGAACTGTGCCCTCACTTTTCTTTTCTCCCCTATGTATCTGGAAACCCTTCCCCCTCCGGATATCCCTGGCCAGGTTATGCTCCGCTTTGCCTTGGCCCCCCTTACCACCCTGGTGACCCTCTAGCCAGTAACTCATACTCTCCCTCCTTACCCCCTTGAGTGCTTTGCCGCCGAGTAGGCGCCTTGCCTCACCACCTCCTGCACCTCCCCGGCCCACCAACACGGCTTCTTGCCCTACGTTGTTTGTGTTTCACCTTGTGCAGGACTTGTAGCCTCCTGCACCCCCTTCTTTATGGTCTCCCACAAGCTACCAGCATCCATCCCTTATTTCATCCAAGCACCCACTAAGAATCCTTCCATGCCCTCAAATCCACACCCTTGAAATCTGTTACTACAGTGTTAGTGTGATTTTC
Organism: Neoceratodus forsteri; assembly: GCA_016271365.2. Taxonomy (NCBI): domain Eukaryota; kingdom Metazoa; phylum Chordata; order Ceratodontiformes; family Ceratodontidae; genus Neoceratodus; species Neoceratodus forsteri. The sequence goes on along the minus strand of CM057449.1, from coordinate 170,411,479 downwards.
CTCTCCCCCTAGAAACAGGAGAAACCAGACCGTGGCGTGGTCACCACCTGCCAATGGACTGCTCACCTGCAGACCCCTTATCTAGTCATTCTCTGCTAGGACAACATCCAGTATCCAATTCTCCCTAGTAGGCTTCCCACATGCTGGACTAGGAAGGCATCCTGGAAGACATCCATCAGCCTCTGCTCCCTGGCCACCGAGGATGTCATAGTGCCCCAGTCTGCCCCCCGGCATGTTCAGGTCGCCCATGACCACCACCCTCCCCCTTCCGAGGCCACAATGACCCCTGATGTTCTCAGCCAGTTCATCCTCCCAGTCCACCCCCATTGCAGTGGAGGGGGTCTGTACACCCCCTTGTTTGCATGGTTACCCAAATTGCCTCCATATCCCCAGCCTCCTCAACTCCACAAACTACTATGTCATTTTTTTCCAGTTTTATCTTTTTTCCCCACTGTCTACCGCCGATATCCGCCTGGTCATGGCACCTTCATTCTTTCACCTTTCCCACCATGCTCCCCCACTGAAAACCCCCGACTTGCCCCTCAGAGGGTCGGGTCGTGGCACTGGCCATGTGCTGCGATCAATGTAACTATCTGGGGTAGCCAGTTGGGAGGCTAATTGAAGCCGAAGTAAACAAAGTTCCAGATACAGTCAGTCTGCGAACAGGAACGAGGGTTTGCGTGCATGCAAGGGTGGCAAAACCCCCCAAAATATAACAGAAATATAGAAAAGCAGCACACAAATAACAAGCAAAGTCCGTATTAAACAACTGCAATGTTGTTTTATTTCAAACACCACTGTGTACAAGCCCCTAGCGCCTCGGCTCTGTGCCTTCTGGGTCCCCTAGAGGCAGAGGCGAGGCAGCAAGGCATTCAGACAGTGGTTTAATCTTAACGTATTACAGTGTTAACTCTGATTTTATCTATGTATTCTAATGAAGAGCAGGCTGTGGGAGCATTTTTCCCGTGTACGGTGGGGACATGCAGTGACGTCCAGCGTCTGCCCCACCCTCTTGGAACTGCTGCGCACCAGTAACGCAGTACCCCGACCCCGCCGAAGTCTGCTGGCGCTGGGCGGGGAACCATCCCTCCCGGAGGCGGGAGGCAGTCCACTGGACGCTCCATCTTTTCCCCAGCCCTCAGCGACCAGGTCCGTTCCCCGAACCAGGTTGCCGGCTTTGCAAGCAGATATCCAACCGCTGTGCGATGGGCGACTACTGTGTCATTTTTGATTATGGCACCCACCCCCACCCTCCCCTTTCCCTCCTAAACATTGTAGTAGCCCTCTAAGTTTGGAAGTCCCAATCGTGCTCTGTGTGGCCCATGTCTCGTAATTGCTGCCGTCTGCCTCTCCCTCCACTAGCATTGCCTGAAGCCTGGCATTTTATTACCCATGCTCCTGGCATTGATCAGGACCATCTCCACCTCAGCTCCTCACTCCTCCCCAGTCTTCTCGGTCCTAGCACAGGCCCCTGTCTCACTTGCTGCACAGTTCCCCTGTTTTCCCATGCTGCCTACGCCCCCTTTGCATGCCCTAGTCTCTGACCCCTGAGTTTTCCCCTGGGCTGTCAGTCTTTTATCCCCCCCCTTCACAAGTTTAAACCCCACCTCACACCTATGAATCCAGAGAGTTTCAGTTTAAGGATCTCCTCCTCCAGGTTGAGGTGTGTCCTATCCCTGGTACATAGCCCTTTATCCTCCCATGTATCACCCCAGTCCGCCATCAACCCATACCCTCTGACTTGCACCACTCTCCTGAGCCACTGGCTCACCCTCTAAGTTTCTGTTTATTCTCCCAGCATCATCCTTGGTACCAGCAATATCTCGAGAAGAAGACTGAGCTTTCTATAGAGCGGCAAACCCTGCCAATTCCTGAATCGTGCCTGTATCTCTAGTTCACTGTTCCTTCTAAGCGTTTGTTCCCAGGTGAACTTGAAAGTCTGGGATCCCCCACACTCCCTTGCCATTGAGTATAGCTGAATTTGGCCTTAGTCACGGATAGGCCTGGGATACATTTAGAATTGACTGGGCTGCATTTTCCTCCTTAACCCCTCCACTGAATACCCCTAATCATGGAGTCACCCAGCAGACCTTATTCTTCACCTCCCCCCAAGTTACTAGCCCATTTGTGCCCTTCCAGGCTCCTCCTTCTGTCAAGATCAACAGCTTTTCCTCACCCCTGTATCCTGGGTGTCACAAGTCTGTGCACCCATCCAACCTCCTCCTGACTACAGCCCCAGCTTGCTCTCTGCCCAACTGCCTGGTCATCACTAGCTTGTGTGCATGCCTCCCAGGCTCCCTCTTCTGTCTATCTCCCCAGTTTGCTCCTCGCACCCTCCCAACCTGTGTAACTCCAGTCACCCCTTTAAATCTTCTCTAGTTGACCTATTGCCATCTGCCCCTCCACCGAGCCACCTCTGACTGCTTCCTTCTCGCCTCCTCCCCCTCAGGTTCAGCACTAACAACCCTTGTGCCAGGTGCTCCCTACACCTCCCTCATCCTCCCTACCCCCCTCTGATTTTCCAGCCTCGGGCTGGCCTATCCATAGTGCTCCCTGCCTCACCCCCCATGGCTGATCTTCCCTCTTGACCCTGGTCTGTCCTGGGCCTACTCACGTCCACCCTGGTCCTGCTCTGTGCGACCCCCTCTGCCTACCTTCCTCAAACCCAGGCTCATGTCCCCTCCCGCCTGTCTGGTGCCCTGGTCTCAGATTCCCATGCCCTCCCTCCTCTGGATCTGGCCCCTTCTGTCCCCTGCCCCCTCTGATCTCTGTCAATCCCTCCCTATCTGCCTGCTCCTCCCGCCTGCCAGCCTCCTCCACCTCCTCATCCAGATATAGCAGGGTGAAGCGATTTGTAAGTGTGATGCCTGCCCCAAGTTTGCCCCTCTCCTGTCTCCTTCCCTCCTTGGCTCTCTGTGGACAACCCCTGCATTAGGAGTGAATCCTTACTTTGCTATTTTCAAGTTCCATTCCTCTGTCGCATCCCTATGGTCCTTGTCCTCTCTCCCCACCCCATCCCTGGGAGATGCCATTTTGTCCTCTTCCAACATCATATGGTTCTTACCTCCCTTTCCCCCTCCCACCCTCCAGCTGCCTCCTTATCTCCTCCACCTCCTGTCTAAGACCTGCCAACTGATAACACATTGGGCATCCACCAAACCTCCACGCCCAGTTTAATATTATGGCCGCCCCGCACCCCGTGCACCCAATCATCCTACCGAAGATGCTTGCTCCTGCATCCTTCTATTCCATCCTCATTCTGAGTGTGAGCAGTATGGGACCCCCTGGCTATAAAAACACCCTCCAATTAGAATACAATCGATCAGTATACTATCAGACCGTCATATTGCCCCCTCCCTCAGCAGTAGCCAGCACTACTCAAGCAATCAGGACAAATAGTACCCAAATTTTGCAGTGGCCAGCAATTTCCCAAGCACACCAGACAATCAGTACCCAAATTGGCCCCACCCTCAGCAGTAGTCTACACTCCCTGTTAATCAGACACAAATTCTCCCCAGTACTCAAGACAGCAGTAGACTGTACACCCAGATCATCAAGACACCTTAACCCCTTTGTCCCCTTCCCATAGTCAACATCCATTCCAAATCCCTTTGTGGGTTAATTTACCCAATCCCAATGTGCTCTCCTACAAGGCTTCGCCCCCACCACCTATTTAATAGAGGTTGGGGCCGGGGAGGGTGGGCAGGAAAGAAAATACAATTCCTTGTGGTGTCTCTGTATGGTGGTTGGCCGTAATAGCCCAGCCGCTTGTTAAAATAGCACCCTCTTGGCCAGTGGTGCAGCTTCATTCTCTCTTGGTCCCGCCTTCCCGTATGTTCCTGCGCCATGTGGCCCCCAGACTCTGCTATGACTGTCACTGCCCCGTTCCCCTAAATCAGTGATGCGGACAGGGATCACAGCTCCTTGTGGTGTCAGCAGTGCTTAAAACCATTTATGGTTTTGGCACCCAACACCTGGGCTTACGGTCAGTTCCGTGGTTCCATCGCCCTTTCTAACCCTTGGTCATGTCTTATTACTTAAAGAGAAGGTCCCCTCTGTCTTTTATTCTCTTTACATTTGTAGTTTTTAGGCATAAACAATGATTGTCTCTGTTGCACTCTTCTAATTTGCTGTGTCAGTGGCTCAGTAGGTAGCACACTCGCCTCTGAGGCCGGGAGATCAGAGGGCTGTGGGGTTCAGTTCCCACATCTGGCACTTGGGTTAATATCCCAGTACTGACACTGTAGTGCAGCATGAGAGGGGTGCTGCACTTCTGAGGTGCCGTCTTTCGGATGAGACGTTAAACCGAGGTCCCATCTGCCTGGATTGGTGGTAGTTCAGGTGGATGTTAAAGATCCCATGGCACTTATCGAAAAGAGTAGGGGAATTTTTATTAACAAGAAAACAAAACCATCACAAGAAAAACCTTTTCATCAAATTAACAAACAGAGTAAGAAATAAACACAAAATTCTTCCACAAGCCATTCACTTTTACAGGTGGAAAAGTCAATTCATCTTGTTTTTTAAGTGCTTTCAATTCTGTTTCAACAGATGATACAATAATTACATAAGGTGTACATAATTGTTGCATAACAAATTTACATCTTGCTTGCCATAAAAAAAATTGTAAAAGAGAGAAAAGAAAACATTTAAAGTACTTTTATGATAAATGTCCCACACTCCTGAATAATTTCCAAGAACCAAAGTTTCGTAGGACAAATGTTTCAAATGAGGCATTTGCCAATGTGTGGCCGCAACTTTCTAAAATTCCCTACTATGCATACAGTCTAAAAAGAAATGTCTGACTTTCTTCTATATTAATGCAAGTATCCCGTAAACAATACCTATCACTCAAAGGTTTATATCTTAAATTCCCTCTAACTCCTAACCTTCCATGCGCTGACATCCATATAATATCCCAAACTTTATTCGGAATTCTACCATCTTTTAATTTATTGAAAGCATACTTCATATGGGATGGAGTACATTCCGGAAAAATGAGTACAACTTTCAATAAGTCAAATACAACATAATTATAAAAGGACTTTCTATTAAACGAAGTTAATTGTGGCATAGAAATTTTCCACTGAAAAAGTTTTTTAAAAGTAGAAATACCATAGGATGGCAGTCCATCAGAAGCTAATACCCTAGGGGGAAAAAGAGACCACTTAAAAAAATATTTGTGCCATATAGATTTGACCCAATAATGCCACGGTAAAACTACACCATTCCAAAGAAAAGAAAAAGAAGAAAACAAAAAAATAGAATGAAAAAAAACCACCGGATTAACCATACTTAAACCTCCATGCTGCTTTTTAAATAAGTAAATTCCGTTTACTAGGTTAAGTCTGTTTCCCATAGCATTTGAAAAAACACTATATAATCTAGTTTCACAAGAAAAGGGGGAATGTGACTGACATAAATAAATAATGGGAGGAGAAATTTCTTTACAATCAGCACTCTTTTTTGTTTCCCAAAGCGCCAGTGTTTCCATTGTGCAACCTTAAGGTCTCCAGCCGATAATTGTTTTTCCCAATTAAAAAGTGCCATATCTTCCATCCCAAACCAGATACCTAATATTTTCTGTGGTGGAGATAACATGGAAATATTATAGCACATAGATAAATCAGGAACCCTAGGTCCTAATTGTAAAACAAAACTTTTTTTAAGATTGAGGGAAGCTCCTGAAAAAGTCCGAGAAAAGGTCCAGGGCTCTTTGTAGTGAAGAACTATCAGCCAATAATAAGGTGACATCATCAGCAAAAGCAGTGACTTTAATTGGATCCAATCCAGGGGAAGGAGCAATACCAGTAATATTACCATCTGAGATAATACCTCTGATGATTGGATCTAGAACAAATGTATATAACAGTGGACTAAGGGGGCAACCCTGTCTCACCCCTTTTTTTATTAATATCTCATCACCTAAAGCATTATTAACAATTGGAATGGTGACAGCATGAGTATATAAAGTTGAGAGCCAATTGACAAAGGTTCTCGGGATCCCATAATGAAGTAAAATAAAGTAGAGATAAGAATGACATACCAAATCAAAAGCCTTCGCTTGATCTAATGCTATTACCATTTCTGATTTTTGAAAATGTTTCTTACTAGAAAACAAATCTCGAATTATAAAGAGGTTATGTTGAATTTTCCGCTGAGAAATGGCACAAGTTTGTGCAGGATGTATTAATAGTCTAGCCACTTTTTCTAATCTCAAGTTTAAAATCTTCGTTAAAATCTTGTAATCACTATTTAACAGACTAATAGGACGCCAATTAGATAAAGTTCTATCTCCTTTTTGTAAATAAATTTTAATAACGAAAGAAAAAAGATTTTAAAGGCCTTCCTGTTGCTAAAAGGAATTATAAACTAAGGGCAAAAAGTAACTCATATAGGAAATACAAGTTTTATAAAATTCATTGGGAATACCATCAAACCCTGGAACTGATCCAGTGCTTAATTGTTTTATAACAGCTATAACTTCCTGTGAGGTAATAGGATCAGTTAAACAATATAACAATTTATCAAATTGAAGGTAAAGTCTTAAATTGTTCCAACGGAAAGGATTCTAAATTAATTGCATCTTGACAGGAAAAAAATCAGATAAATGCCTTTGCACCACCGCCATCATTCCCAAATCTGTAGTTACTATGTTATTTTGAAAATCACATAGACCATCATAAACATGTCAGCCAATCTCATTTTGCATGCCTGATAAGGATCAGAACTTGGACAATGCTTTGTGCCAAACCTAAATTCTAAATCAAGGATCTAGCCCTATCATATTGAAAAATTCTCATTTTATTCTTAACTTCAGCTATTTGAGGAGTACAAGGAACCCGTTGCTGAGGAGAAGCAGACATTAATTTATAAAGTCTATTTCTAAAAGTAAGTATTTTCTGTAATCAGAATCTACTTTCCTCTTACCCCAACCCTGAAAAAGCTTTTAATTTCTTGTTTTGTTTGCAACCACCACTCAAAAGGTGGCGAAAACAAATCCATTGTAGAAAATTTGGCTGCAAAAAATTCTAATTTAGAAAAGTAAACTGAATTACTTAAGAAAGAAGTGTTCAGTCTCCATCGAGTAACTTTGTTATGCAATGTAGGAGGTAAATGTTCTAGAAAAAAGTACAAAGCAGGACAGAATGATCAGAGAATTCTGTAGGAATAACTGAACAAAATTTGGAAAATAAATAATGGGATATAAAGACCATATCAATTGAATTGAAAAGGTGTGTCTATGATATGTTTTCACCATCCTGAGCATGTAAGCTTGATAAGCATCTTTAAGACTAGCATCTTTAATTATGTTAATGAGAGCATTGAGTGCAATAAACTTTTTTTCCTTTAGCTTTAATAAATCCAGTGTCTATGGAGCAATTAAAATCACCCTCCAAAGAATATGTCGTTTAGTATATAGATATGGTTTTATATCCTCAAATATTTCAATAGCCCTGTTTTAGTTTGGGATCCATAAACATTTATTAGCGAAAATAATAAGTATAAAGTGAGCAGTCTAAAATTAAAATTCTTCCTGGATATACATCAATTACTTTAGAAATCTTGATAGCAGAATTACAAAATAGAATGCCAAGGCCATCTGCTGCATCAGAACCGAAAGTCAAAAAGAAGGGCTAACACCCATTTTCTTTTAATTTGATTCACTTCCCATAGTGAAGAGCCTGGTTTCTTGTAAAAAATGATATCTAGTTTTAAAGTTGTTAAGTACAGAAAAAGAGGTAGTTGTTTTGAAAAGCTTTTAAACTACATACATTAAGGGTAGCTAGCTGTAGTGTGGCCATAAAAATTTAAAACTAGATACTATTTTTCTGACTCACCTTTCGCTTTTTACCTTTTTTTCCTTGGCCAAATCTGTGCCTTACTCTCCTCATCATCTGTTATGAGTTCTGAAATATGTGAGGTGTCAGATTCTAAATCCGACTCTCTGGTATCTTCTTGCAAAGGTGAAAAAAAATTTTTAGTGGAGAGAGGCCAGGCACAGGTTGTTTCAAGGCCCTGTGAAGCATGGAATTTTAACTACTTCAAAGGACGGGGCATAATTGCAGTGGAGGAAGGTTTATTGGCAGTAGTAGGCCTTGAGACCAATTTCTCAACAAAAACTGGAGATTCCTCAGTAAGATTTAACCCTTCATTATGTGAATCAGCAGTACTCTTTAAATGCAAGGTAGGAGAAGCCTCAGAGGTAGGTAAATTATTAGATTCACTAAATCCCTTAGTACTATTTTGGGCTTTACGCAACAATTCATTCTGGTCAAGACCCTCTGCACAATTTCTCCGAGCCCAGGGGCATTGGTGGAAAGCATGACCTTGTTCATCACAAAGATTACACTTAAAGATATTAGTACACATATTAGTACACATATCAGTAGAGTGGCCGAACCCACCACACAATGGGCATTTCAAGACATCGCACACACTACTAATATGAGTCCTATCTCCACATTTATAACAGGCCCGAGGCTGCCCCCCATAAAAACAGACCCCCCTGTCCTTGCCTAAGAAAAAACTATTCGGTAAGTGAACAATATCCGAATTAACTTGAAAAAGCTTTACCTTGAATTTCCACCCTCCCGTCCAAATACCTTCTACATCTAACAGGGCTTCTGGGGGGCTTAGTATGTCACATTTTGTCTGAAGCCAATGATAAATGTCACTCACATTTACCCCCTCATTTCTAAACATAATTGTGACAAAACAAATTAGGGTTTAGAAAGAGGTATTGCAAAAAGGGTGTCCATAATGAAGTAGTTTTCTGAACAGAATATTTTCCCAAAAACGGTCCATAAGTGAAGTAGTCTGAAACTAACATCAAAGGTATCCTCACCAGATACATGAATCAGTGCATAAATATCTTTAGCCAAAAACCCATAGAATTCTTCAATAAATGCTTAAAGACAAAATATCTATCTGGATGCTCAGCCAAACCTCCTTTATACCTGATCCTGACTGCATTTCTCAGGAGCCTGTTCTAATTTATTTTAAAAAGTTCAGACATTGGAGGTCTTTGTGGCTGTTCGAAGAAACAGGCTGAAAGCGATTTTGAAAATCAGCTGAAACAGCTGCGGAGGTACTTGGCTTAGAAACCCTCTGCCTGTTGTGGCTTGTAGTGGCCCCTCCAGAGTGTATGCATGGCCCGAGTTTCTGACCCCCAGATGCAGCACCTTACATTTCCCTGCGTTGAACCTCAGTCCCCACTTCCTTGACCACCTCCCAGGGTATCCAGGTCCCCCTGAAGGGCCTCTCTTCCTTCATCCCCGTCCGCCATGCTCCCAGTTTTGAGTCATCCACAAAAGACTCTGCATACTCCTAACCCCCATGTCCAAGACATTGGCACTGAACAGTATTGGCCCGAGGCTCTGAATGCTGGGGACCCCACTGGTGACCCTTCTGAGAGAGAAGACTATCCCACTAACCACCACCTCTGTATTCACCCTGTAAGTCAATATTCCACCCACCTGAGCAACTGCCCCCCACCCCATCCCTCTAGCTTTGTCAGCAGTCCGTTATGGGGTTACCGAATCAAGCCTTTACTGAAATCCAGATAGAGGATGTCAGCTGGCCTCTCTTGGTCCAGGCACCCATCCCCAGTGATAAAACTCCACCAGGTTGGTCTGGCTACCACCTTCCCGGAACAAAACCATACTGCCCGTCATCCAGGTGCCCCAAACTTTCCAGCTAACCCCAAAGCCTCTCCTTGATAATGCCCTCCATAACCTTGCTCTACCACAGATGCTAGGCTAACAGGCCTATAATTCCCCATCTCCTCTCTGGACCCCCTTTGTGTATGGGCACCACATGAGCCACTCTCCAATCCTGAGGCACCCACCCTGTCCTCAGAGAGATGTTAAAGACGCAGCCAGTGAAGCTGCCAACACATCCGCCAATTCCTTTAGTACCCTTGATGCAGCCCATCCGGCCTGGCGCTTTTCAGTCCTCAGCGACCGAGGGCCTCTCTCACCTTATCCACTGTGATTTCGCCCTCCCAGTCCACCTCCTCACACTCCTCCCATCCCCCTCAGATTCAGCCCATCCCTGCCTTAGCCCCTTCCAATCCTTTCGACTCTAACTGACCTCCCGGATCTGTGGGATCCTTTCCCTCCCTTCGGGATCTAAGGAACCCTCCCCGGTAAAGGCCCGAGGCAAAGTACTCATTTAGTACCTCTGCTTGTTCCCCTGCTTCCTGCACCCATCCCTCCCCAGACCTAATCCTGCTGAACTGTGCCCTCACTTTTCTTTTCTCCCTATGTATCTGTAGAACCTTTCCCCCTCCGGATATCCCTGGCCAGGTTATGCTCCGCTTTGCCTTGGCCCCCCTTACCACCCTGGTGACCCTCCTAGCCAGTAACTCATTACTCTCCCTCTTACCCCCTTGAGTGCTTTGCCGCCGAGTAGGCGCCTTGCCTCACCACCTCCTGCACCTCCCCGGCCCACCAACACGGCTTCTTGCCTCTACGTTGTTTGTGTTTCACCTTGTGCAGGACTTGTAGCCTCCTGCACCCCCTTCTTTATGGTCTCCCACAAGCTACCAGCATCCATATCCAGCCTTATTTCATCCAAGCACCCACTAAGAATCCTTCCCATGCCCTCAAATCCACACCCTTGAAATCTGTTACTACAGTGTTAGTGTGATTTTCCTCTCCCCTAGAAACAGGAGAAACCAGACCGTGGCGTGGTCACCACCTGCCAATGGACTGCTCACCTGCAGACCCCTTATCTAGTCATTCTCTGCTAGGACAACATCCAGTATCCAATTCTCCTAGTAGGCTTCCCACATGCTGGACTAGGAAGGCATCCTGGAAGACATCCATCAGCCTCTGCTCCCTGGCCACGAGGATGTCATAGTGCCCCAGTCTGCCCCCGGCATGTTCAGGATCGCCCATGACCACCACCCTCCCCTTCGAGGCCACAATGACCCTGATGTTCTCCAGCCAGTTCATCCTCCCAGTCCACCCCATTGCAGTGGAGGGGTCTGTACACCCTTGTTTGCATGGTTACCCAAATTGCCTCCATATCCCCCCAGCCTCCTCAACTCCACAACTACTATGTCATTTTTTTCCAGTTTTATCTTTTTTCCCCACTTGTCTACCGCCGATATCCGCCTGGTCATGGCACCTTCATTCTTTCACCTTTCCCACCATGCTCCCCACTGAAAACCCCGACTTGCCCCTCAGAGGGTCGGGTCGTGGCACTGGCCATGTGCTCGATCAATGTAACTATCTGGGGTAGCCAGTTGGGAGGCTAATTCAGGCTGAAGTAAAACAAAGTTCCAGATACAGTCAGTCTGCGTAACAGGAACGCAGGGTTTGCGTGGCAAACCCCCTAAAATATAATGAAATAGAAAGAAATATAGAATAATGTTCAGCTTATTAGCCCATTGTAGGTTGGTGCTTAGCCTGGCTCTGTGCCTCTAGGGTCCCCTAGAAGGCAGAGAGCCGAGGCGCTTAGGCTGTGTGTGTACACAGTGGTGTTTGTACAAAACAACATTGTAGTTGTTTAATAATGGACTTTGCTTGTTATTTGTGTGCTGCTTTTTCTGTATTTCTAATTGGAAGGAGGAGGCAGACTTGGGGAGCATTTTTTCCCTTGGTACCGTGGGGACATGCAGTGACGCCCAGCGCCTGCCCCACCCCTCTTGGAACTGCTACGCACCAGTAGCTTGTAGTCCCTCTCCCCCGCCTAAGGGTCTGCTGAGCGCTGGACGGGGAACCATCCCTCCCGGAGGCGGGAGGCAGTCCACTGGACGCTCCATCTTTTCCCCAGCCGCTCAGCGGCCGGGTCCGTTCCCGAACCGGGTTGCCGGCTTTGCAAGCAGATATCCAACCGCTGTGCCGATGGGCGACTACTGTATTTTTGATTATGGCGCATCCCACCCCCACCCTCCCTTTTCCCTCCTAAACATTGTGTAGCCCTCTAAGTTTAGGTCCCAATCTGCGCTCTGTGTGGCCCATGTCTCGTAATTGCTGCCACGTCTGCCTCTCCCTCCACTAGCATTGCCTGAAGCACTGGCATTTTATTACCCATGCTCCTGGCATTGATCAGGACCATCTCCACCTCAGCTCCTCACTCCTCCCCAGTCTTCTCGGTCCAGCACAGGCCCCTGTCTCACTTGCTGCACAGTTCCCCTGTTTTTCCCATGCTGCCCACGGCCCCTTTGCATGCCCTAGTCCTGACCCCTCGAGTTTCCCCGGGCTGTCAGTCTTTTATCCCCCCCTTCACAAGTTTAAACCCCACCTCACACCTATGAATCCAGAGAGTTTCAGTTTAAGGATCTCCTCCTCCAGGTTGAGGTGTGTCCTATCCCTGTACATAGCCCTTTATCCTCCCATGTATCACCCAGTTGCCCATCAACCCATACCCCTCTGACTTGCACCACTCTCCTGAGCCACTGGTTCACCCTCTAAGTTTCTGTTTATTCTCCCGACTCACCTTGGTACCAGCAGTATCTCAGAGAAGAAGACTGAGCTTTCTATAGAGCGGCAAACCCTGGCCAATTCCTGAATCGTGCCTGTATCTCTAGTTCACTGTTCCTTCTAAAGCGTTTGTTCCCAGGTGAACTTGAAAGTCTGAGGATCCCCACACTCCTTGCCATTGAGTATAGCTGAATTTGCCTTATACGGATAGGCCTGGGATACATTTAGAATTGACTGGGCTGCATTTTCCTCCTTAACCCCTCCCACTGACTACCCCTAATCATGGAGTCACCCAGCAGAAGCTCTTATCTTCACCTTCCCCCCCAAGTTACTAGCCCATTTGTGCCCTTCTGGCTCCTCCTTCTGTCAAGATCCAACAGCTTTTCCTCACCCCTGTATCCTGGGTGTCACAAGTCTGTGTGCACCCATCCAGACTCCTTCCTGACTACAGCCCCAGCTTGCTTCTCCCCTACCCAACTGCCTGGTCATCACTAGCTTGTGTATGCCCTTCCAGGCTCCCTCTTCTGTCTGTCTCCCCAGTTTGCTCCTCGCAGCCCTCCCAACCTGTGTAACTCCAGTCACCCCTTTAAATCTTCTCTAGTTGACCTATTGCCATCTGCCCCTCCACCGAGCCACCTCTTACTGCTTCCCTTCTCGCCTCCTTCCCCCTCAGGTTCAGCACTAACAAACCCTTGTGCCAGTGCTCCCTACACCTCCCTCATCCTCCTACCCCGCCTCTGATTTTTCCAGCCTCGGAGCTGGCCTATCCATAGTGCTCCCTGCCTCACCCCCCATGGCTGATCTTCCTCCTTGACCCTGGCCTGTCCTGGGCCCTACTCACGTCCACCCTGGTCCTGCTCTGTGCGACCCCTCTGCCATACCTTCCTCAAACCCAGGCCATGGTCCCCTCCCCGCCTGTCTGGTGCCCTGGTCTCAGATTCCCATGCCCTCCCCTCCTCTGGATTCTGGCTTCTTCTTCTGTCCCCTGCCCCCTCCATCTCTGACCAATCCCTCCCTGTCTGCCTGCTCCTCCCACTCTAGCCTCCTCCACCTCATCATCCGGATATAGCAGGGTGAAGCGATTTGTAAGTGTGATGCCTGCCCCAAGTTTGCCCCTCTCCTGTCTCCTTCCCTCCTTGGCTCTCTGTGGACAACCCCCTGCATTAGGAGTGAATTTACTTTGCTATTTTCAAGTTCCATTCCTCTGTCGCATCCCTATGGTCCTTGTCCTCTCACTCCCACCCCATCCCCTGGGAGATGCCATTTGTCCTCTTCCAACATCATATGGTTCTTACCTCCCTTCCCCTCCCACCCTCCAGCTGCCTCCTTATCTCCTCCACCTCCTGTCTAAGACCTGCCAACTGATAACACATTGGGCATCCTCCAAACCTCCATGCCAGTTTAATATTATGGCCTGCACACGTGCATCCAATCATCTACCGAAGATGCTTGTTCTGCATCCTTCTATTCCATCCTCATTCTGAGTGTGAGCAGTAGGGACCCCCTGGCTATAAAACACCCTCCAATTAGAATACAATCGATCAGTATACTATCAGACGTCATATTGCCCCTCCCTCAGCAGTAGCCAGCACTACTCAAGCAATCAGGACAAATAGTACCCAAATTTTGCAGTGGCCAGCAATTTCCCAAGCACACCAGACAATCAGTACCCAAATTGGCCCCCACCTCAGCAGTAGTCTACACTCCCTGTTAATCAGACACAAATTCCCAGTACTCAAGACAGCAGTAGACTGTACACCCAGATCATCAAGACACTCTTAACCCCTTTGTCCCCTTCCCATAGTCAACATCCATTCCAAATCCCTTTGTGGGTTAATTTACCCAATCCCAATGTGCTCTCCTATATATTCATCCACCACCTATTTAATAGAGGTTGGGGCGGGGAGGTGGGCAGGAAAGAAAATACAATTCCTTGTGGTGTCTCTGTATGGTGGTTGGCCGCAATAGCCCAGCAGCTTGTTCAAATAGCACCCTCTTGGCGCCATGGTGCAGCTTCATTCTCTCTTGGTCCCGCCTTCCTGTATGTTCCTGCTGCATGTGGCCCCCAGACTCTGCTATGACTGCCGCTGCCCCGTTCCCCTAAATCGTTGATGCGGACAGGGATCACAGCTCCTTGTGGTGTCAGTAGTGCTTAAAACCATTTATGGTTTTGGCACTCAACACCTGGGCTTACGGTCAGTTCCGTGGTTCCATCGCCCTTTCTAACCCTTGGTCATGTCTTATTACTTAAAGAGAAGGTCCCTCTGTCTTTTATTCTCTTTACATTTGTAGTTTTAGGCATAAACAATGATTGTCTCTGTTGCACTCTTCTAATTTGCTGTGTCAGTGGCTCAGTAGGTAGTACATCGCCTCTGAGGCCGGGAGATCAGAGGGCTGTGGTTCAGTTCCCTCATCTGGCACTTGGGTTAATATCCTAGTACTGACACTGTAGTGCAGCATGAGAGGGTGCTGCACTTCTGAGGTGCCGTCTTTCGATGAGACGTTAAACCGAGGTCCCATCTGCCTGGATTGGTGGTAGTTCAGGTGGATGTTAAAGATCCCATGGCACTTATCGAAAAGAGTAGGGAATTTTATTAACAAGAAAACAAACCATCACAAGAAAAACCTTTTCATCAAATTAACAAACAGAGTAAGAAATAAACACAAAATTCTTCCACAAGCCATTCACTTTTACAGGTGGAAAAGTCAATTCATCTTGTTTTTAAGTGTTTCAATTCTGTTTCAACAGATGATACAATAATTACATAAGGTGTACATAATTGTTGCATAACAAATTTACATCTTGCTTGCCATAAAAAAATTGTAAAGAGAAAAGAAAACATTTAAAGTACTTTTATGATAAATGTCCCACACTCCTGAATAATTTCCAAGAACCAAAGTTTCGTGGGACAAATGTTTCAAATGAGGCATTGCCAATGTGTGACGAACTTTCTAAAATTCCTACTATGCATACAGTCTAAAAGAAATGTCTGACTTTCTATATTAATGCAAGTATCCCGTAAACAATACCTATCACTCAAAGGTTTATATCTTAAATTCCTCTAACTCCTAACCTTCCATGCGCTGACATCCATATAATATCCCAAACTTTATTCGAATTCTACTATCTTTTAATTTATTGAAAGTATACTCATATGGGATGGATACATTCCGGAAAAATGAGTACAACTTTCAATAAGTCAAATACAACATAATTATAAAAGGACTTTCTATTAAGCGAAGTTAATTGTGGCATAGAAATTTTCCACTGAAAAAGTTTTTAAAGTAGAAATACCATAGGATGGCAGTCCATCAGAAGCTAATACCCTAGGGGAAAAGAGACCACTTAAAAAAATATTTGTGCCATATAGATTTGACCTAATAATGCCACGGTAAAACTACACCATTCCAAAGAAAAGAAAAGAAGAAAAAAAAATAGAATGAAAAACCCACCGGATTAACTCATACTTAAACCTCCATGCTTGCTTTTTAAATAAGTAAATTCCTTTACTAGGTTAAGTCTGTTTCCATAGCATTTGAAAAAACACTATATAATCTAGTTTCACAAGAAAGGGGGGAATGGACTGACATAAATAAATAATGGAGGAGAAATTTCTTTACAATCAGCACTCTTTTTGTTTCCCAAAGCCAGTGTTTCCATTGTGCAACCTTAAGGTCTCCAACCGATAATTGTTTTCCCAATTAAAAGTGCCATATCTTCCATCCCAAACCAGATACCTAATATTTTCTGTGGTGGAGATAACATGGAAATATTATAGCACATAGATAAATCAGGAACCCTAGGTCCTAATTGTAAAACAAAACTTTTTTAAGATTGAGGGAAGCTCCTGAAAAGTCCGAGAAAAGGTCCAGGGCTCTTTGTAGTGAAGAACTATCAGCCAATAATAAGGTGACATCATCAGCAAAGCAGTGACTTTAATTGGATCCAATCCAGGGAAGGAGCAATACCAGTAATATTACCATCTGAGATAATACCTCTGATGATTGGATCTAGAACAAATGTATATAACAGTGGACTAAGGGGCAACCCTGTCTCACCCCTTTTTTATTAATATCTCATCACCTAAAGCATTATTAACAATTGGAATGGTGACAGCATGAGTATATAAAGTTGAGAGCCAATTGACAAAGGTTCTCGGATCCATAATGAAGTAAAATAATAGTAGATAAGAATGACATACCAAATCAAAAGCCTTCGCTTGATCTAATGCTATTACCATTTCTGATTTTTGAAAATGTTTCTACTAGAAAACAAATCTCGAATTATAAAGAGGTTATGTTGAATTTTCCGCTGAGAAATGGCACAAGTTTGTGCAGGATGTATTAATAGTCTAGCCACTTTTTCTAATCTCAAGTTTAAAATCTTACGTTAAAATCTTGTAATCACTATTTAACAGACTAATAGGACGCCAATTAGATAAAGTTCTATCTCCTTTTTGTAAATAAATTTTAATAACGAAAGGAAAAAGATTTACAAGGCCTTCCTGTTGCTAAAAAGGAATTATAAACTAAGGGCAAAAAGTAACTCATATAGGAAATACAAGTTTTATAAAATTCATTGGGAATACCATCAAACCCTGGAACTGATCCAGTGCTTAATTGTTTTATAACAGCTTAACTTCCTGTGAGGTAATAGGATCAGTTAAACAATATAACAATTTATCCGAAATTGAAGGTAAAGTCTTAAATTGTTCCAACGGAAAGGATTCTAAATTAATTGCATCTTGACAGGAAAAAATCAGATAAATGCCTTTGCACCACTGCCATCATTCCCAAATCTGTAGTTACTATGTTATTTTGAAAATCACATAGACCGCTCATAAACATGTCAGCCAATCTCATTTTGCATGCCTGATAAGGATCAGAACTTGGACAATGCTTTGTGCCAAACCTAAATTCTAAATCCAAGGATCTAGCCCTATCATATTGAAAAATTCTCATTTTATTCTTAACTTCAGCTATTTGAGGAGTACAAGGAACACGTTGCTGAGGAGAAGCAGACATTAATTTATAAAGTCTATTTCTAAGAAGTAAGTATTTTCTGTAATCAGAATCTACTTTCCTCTTACCCCAACCCTGAAAAGCTTTTTAATTTCTTGTTTTGTTTGCAACCACCACTCAAAAGGTGACGTAAAACAAATCCATTGTAGAAAATTTGGCTGCAAAAAATTCTAATTTAGAAAAGTAAACTGAATTACTTAAGAAAGAAGTGTTCAGTCTCCATCGAGTAACTTTGTTATGCAATGTAGGAGGTAAATGTTCTAGAGAAAAGTACAAAGCAGGACAGAATGATCAGAGAATTCTGTAGGAATAACTGAACAAAATTTGGAAAATAAATAATGGGATATAAAGACCATATCAATTCGGTCGAAAAGGTGTGTCTATGATATGTTTCACCATCCTGAGCATGTAAGCTTGATAAGCATCTTTAAGACTAGCATCTTTAATTATGTTAATGAGAGCATTGGAGTCTAATAAACTTTTTTTCCTTTAGCTTTAATAAATCCAGTGTCTATGGAGCAATTAAAATCACCCTCCAAAGAATATGTCGTTTAGTATATAGATATGGTTTTATATCCTCAAATATTTCAATACGCCTGTTTTAGTTTGGGATCCATAAACATTTATTAGCGTAAAATAATAAGTATAAAGTGAGCAGTCTAAAATTAAAATTCTTCCTGGATATACATCAATTACTTTAGAAATCTTGATAGCAGAATTACAAAATAGAATGCCAAGGCCATCTGCTGCATCAGAACCGAAAGTCAAAAAGAAGGGCCTAACACCCATTTTCTTTTAATTTGATTCACTTCCCATAGTGAAGAGAGCCTGGTTTCTTGTAAAAATGATATCTAGTTTTAAAGTTGTTAAGTACAGAAAAGAGGTAGTTGTTTTGAAAAGCTTTTAAACTACATACATTAAGGGTAGCTAGCTGTAGTGTGGCCATAAAAATTTAAAACTAGATACTATTTTTCTGACTCACCTTTCGCTTTTTACCTTTTTTCCTTTTTTTCCTTGGCCAAATCTGTCGCCTTACTCTCCTCATCATCTGTTATGAGTTCTGAAATATGTGAGGTGTCAGATTCTAAATCCGACTCTCTGGTATCTTCTTGCAAAGGTGAAAAAAATTTTTAGTGGAGAGAGGCAGGCACAGGTTGTTTCAAGGAAGCCCTGTGAAGCACGGATTTTAACTACTTCAAAGGACGGGGCATAATTGCAGTGGAGGAAGGTTTATTGGCAGTAGTAGGCCTTGAGACCAATTTCTCAACGAAAACTGAGATTCCTCAGTAAGATTTAACCCTTCATTATGTGAATCAGCAGTACTCTTTAAATGCAAGGTAGGAGAAGCCTCAGAGGTAGGTAAATTATTAGATTCACTAAATCCCTTAGTACTATTTTGGGCTTTACGCAACAATTCATTCTGGTCAAGACCCTCTGCACAATTTCTCCGAGCCCAGGGCATTGGTGGAAAGCATGACCTTGTTCATCACAAAGATTACACTTAAAGATATTAGTACACATATTAGTACACATATCAGTAGAGTGGCCTGAACCCACCACACAATGGGCATTTCAAGACATCGCACACACTACTAATATGAGTCCTATCTCCACATTTATAACAGGCCCGAGGCTGCCCCCCATAAAACAGACCCCCTGTCCTTGCCTAAGAAAACTATTCGTAAGTGAACAATATCCTAATTAACTTGAAAAAGCTTTACCTTGAATTTCCACCCTCCCGTCAAATACCTTCTACATCTAACAGGGCTTCTGGGGCTTAGTATGTCACATTTTGTCTGAAGCCAATGATAAATGTCACATATTTACCCTCATTTCTAAACATAATTGTGACAAAACAAATTAGGGTTTAGAAAGAGGTATTGCAAAAAGGGTGTCCATAATGAAGTAGTTTTCTGAACAGAATATTTTTCCCAAAAACGGTCCATAAGTGAAGTAGTCTGAAACTAACATCAAAGGTATCCTCACCAGATACATGAATCAGTGCATAAATATCTTTAGCCAAAAACCCATAGAATTCTTCAATAAATGCTTAAAGACAAAATATCTATCTGGATGCTCAGCCAAACCTCCTTTATACCTGATCCTGACTGCATTTCTCGAGGAGCCTGTTCTAATTTATTTTAAAAGTTCAGACATTGGAGGTCTTTGTGGCTGTTCGAAGAAACAGGCTGAAAGCGATTTTGAAAATCAGCTGAAAACAGCTGCGAAGTTACTTGGCTTAGAAAAGCCAAGCCACCACTCCACCCTCCGAGTATCAGTTTTAGGGTACTTTATTAAACTGTACAGCTGTACCTTCAGTCAATGTGTGGTTGTCGTTGGCATGCATATTCAGGGTCCATGAAGAATCCGCGCCCAGACACCCGCTTCTGTTCTTTTCCATCCAGCCTCCGTCAGTGCTGTCTCCTCAGACCAGTCCAAGCTTTCATCAGGAATCGGTTTTCCCAGTCCAAACTGCTGTAGCATAAGATAGAGGAAATACGCTGTCCCTCACTTAACTCCATCCGTTCGGAACCGAATTCTGCGATTGTGTTCCGCTGGGCTCAAACGGCCCAAGACATGCTGCTGTACCTCACCAATGCCATCGGAAAAGAAGAACAGACTGCTTCCTCCAAACGCTCACCGGACGTAAACTCCAGGAAACCATCTCTGCACCCAAATTCACCTCCTGTTGCGATGCTTGTATCGGGGATCTGAAAATGTACACCTTCTACTCGGTAAGATTTATCGTATGTGCTTCAGATACCGCTCTATCTCGACCTCCATCTCCTCCTCGAGGCTGAGTGCAATCTGCCATCCTGCCTCGTGACGTCAGGATGACTCCAGACTAGCCGCCGACCAGCAGCCAGTAGGGAATTTCCCGGTGTCCTGGCCAAATTTCCCTCATTCACTAAAAATACCACCAACAGCTTAATCTTGTTCAAGGTCAGTTGGCATTCATCTGTATGCCCCTCCCGGGTCGTGCCTGAAAATAGGCAGGATTTGTCTAGTGCACTTACCCGGTCAACAAAAGCTAAATAAAATAAATAAATAAATAATTTCATCAAGATTTAAATGTAAATGAAGGTCCTTAAGTCTTATGTGAAAACCTGCTTGACTCCATTGCAAAGGTCATGACCGATTCATGTAAGGCACCCTGGAATTTTTATGATGTTTTAGTGCTAAAGCCTGCAGTAGTTATACTGTATTAGTGCTGTTGCTGTGTTCTGCAGTTCCTATGCTCGTCTTTATGCTGGCTATGAAATTTTTCAAGGCTTAGTAAGTGCCCTGCTGCTTCCTGTAGTGTAAAGTGTATCTGAGTTAGAAAACAATGCTTTTAGGGAAGAGGGGACTTCACAAGACATGTAACAGAACTCAGGGCCCCTTGAGGGGTGGGGAGCCAGGGATAATTCCTGGGGCCTGGCACTAAAGAGGGGCCCGCCACCCGGCATGCTACTGTATGCAGCTTTATAGGGGCCCCAGAGTCTGAACTTTCCTAAGTCCCAGAATACCTCACAGGGCCTGACAGAACTGGAATGAGAGTGTAACTCTGCTGGCTTGTGCAGGTATGCATCATCAACTCACATGATGGCTTGTATGAGTAGAGTCGTGATCTTTGCAGTAGTGACAAACCAGTTTTCACACAAGGGCAAAACAGAGTGACGCAACCTCATTTATATGTAAATTTATTATTTTATTTATTTATTTAGTTTTGTTGACCAGGTAGGTGCGTTAGACAGCAAAGCTGTTTGTTTTCAAGCATGAGCCAGGAGGCTACATACAAAGGGGTAAGGAAACAGTGAATGCAGAGAAAATAAAGGTGAAGTTGGGGGATGCAAAGAGGAATCAGTGTTCATGCCTACAAACTACAGAGGTATACAGAACATAGGTTGGGGGGACTTTAAAGCAGCAGTACTACAAAAAAATGCAGTTTTTGACAGTTTATTCCCTGTGCCATGCTAATCATATATCTGGTACTCTTTCTTGCCGGCATTGTACTATCGCCGAGTAATTTGCTCAGTTATTCTCTGCTTTTGTTTACGTGTCTGCCACCCAGCATGTTGCACTGGAACCCTCTGCTGCAAACTGCACATGTGAATGACTTGCAGGGACATCGGAATGGTCAGCAGAGGGTCCCTCTGCTGTTGTCAAAAGATGTGATGCGACCTGAAAATAAAGCACAGCTGAAATTAGTCAGCCACCATATTTGTTGTAGTAGTACAACACTTCAAATAAATTGCAAATATCTAAACAACTAAAGATGGCTGTAAAAACATTTACAGGTATGGAAACTGAACTTTGGCCGCATGCTTACAGCCAAAACAGAATTTTGATAGGTCACTTCCTGATTTGGTAGTACTGTTGCTTTAAGTGGTAAAGCACTGACTTGCAAACTGGGTGATCACAGTTCAGTCCAAGTACTTTATTGTTCAATTTTTCAACAGTATTTATCTTCAGAAGTTAAAACAATTAAAAACATTATGCTCATCTTCATTAAAACTGATACACATCAAGATCTAAAAACCCAAATTTGTTCATATTACATGTCATATATTCAGTATCTTCACACTCTTCTTCCACATATTTTTTTTTTTTTCAATTGCTGTATCTTTTTGGTCGCTCTGCCAACCGCGTGAGTCGCTTGGTCACGGACCCCTAGCCTCCACCTCCTGGATATGCCCGCCTCACCCTGTCATCCCTGGCTTGCCCCAGAGAGCAGGGTCGCAGCACGAATTTCATATCGGGCCGCCACAAATATCTGGTTGGGGAGCCAGCTTCTTGAAGCTAATCGAGGCATCAGGGGCTGAGCTTCATTTAGAGGCAGGCATAGGCTGATTTTCTCCCTTGTTTGTTTTGTGAACAGGAGACGGGGCGTGCAATGGCGGCTGGCGTCGACCCGCTAATTTCAATTTGGCATTGATGCTTGTGATGCACCAGCATCCGCCATCGACCCTCTATCCTTTCTCCCCGGCTGGCCCTCCGACAACCCGGGTCCGTTCCCTAACCGGGTCACCGCGCCGCAGCGGAAATCCAATCGCCAGCCGGGCACGCTTCTTCCACATTTTATTGATAGCAATACAAAATAATAATCACAGGTTTAAACTCCATCACAGTGTGACCTTGAGCAGGTTCTTAACCTCCCAGTGCTGCAGTTCACCCAGGTGTGGAAACAGTTAGAAGAAACTTAAAATGAGTTGTTACATTATCAGCTAAGCTATCCAGGGTAATTTATTTGTTTAATTTATTTAAAAGTTTCACCAGGAAGACATACTGACCTGATAGCAGTTGGTTTCAGATGCATCCCAGGTCTGAGGGTAAGGGAGATAGTTCGAGGAGAAAAAGATAAATAGTATTGACAGCATTCCAAAATAGTAGTCATGTACAGCACTACAGTAGGTATATCAGTGTGCATAATCATAAACATTGTAATGCAAAACAGTACAATAGGTACATGTAATAGATAAAACTGAGCTTGGATAGGCAGGAGAAATTACTCCTACAGGCATAGTGGGGGAACTAAATGGCCAGGGCAATATAAGTTTTGGGGAGGGGTCAAGAGCTAGAGGGTCATGGACTGTTGCAGGTTAGAATAGAAAAGTCAGGGAGAAGGGACTTTAGGGAAAGTAGAAGAGGCAGAGAAGATTGACAGAAGGGTGGACCAAAGTTTTTTTCCTGTTCTGTTTTATACTTTTGTTTTCTATCCCAAGTCCCACTCCACGTGTCCCGACATGATGCATGCGTGTGGAGGCAAACTTACGCATGGGCGATGGGACACCCCCACTCCCACCGGTCACTCCAGTACCATCTGCGCCATCACCGGACCTCCCATCTGGTGACAGCGGGATCTATGGGTAGGTGACCCCCACCCCACTTCCTGGGAGAGGAGAGCCACTGCTGAGTCCTGCCCCCGGCACCCTGGCGATCCGAGGTTGTTCACGAACCGGGTTGCCGGTGTAACCTGAGGTAGGATGTCCAGTGCCTCAGCCCCCACCAGGCCGGCTGGGTGAACCAAAGTTTGGGAAGCAATATGAGAAGGCAGCATGACTAACAGATTTCCTAGATGGAATAGAAAGGGAACTGGAAATATTGCTATGGATAAATAAGGATAATTTAAGGAAAATATATACAGGATAATGGATGGGCAACAGTGAACAATAATGCTGTGTTTGCTTGGAGAGGTTGTCATAGCAATCATTGGACTTTGAGAGCGAAGCTTGAGAGGTCTCTGTTGTCATGACAACCCTGAAAAAATAATCGCAGCATCGTTGTTCACTGTTGCCCATCCATTGTCTTTGTAGTATACGGGCACCTCTAAACAACAGTGATGAGTGTAACAGTTTGTGTTGTACCTTACCTGCTAGCTGAAATGTGTCCCATTCTGACACATCTCCTGTGGAGCCCCTGGCAGTCGTAGGCGTTTTGCAGAGTGCACAGCACTTGACGGAACAATTACAGTAGTTTGTCTCAAGAAAACAGTTTTTATTTAATACTTCATTCCACCACCTTTTCTCTCCTCAGGCTCATTGACTCCATCCTTACTGGTATGGATCATGGCCACCTCACAACCGCCATCTTTGTCAATTTAGCAAAGCTTTCGACTCTGTCTCCCACATTTTCTCCTTGATAAACTCAAGACAGCAGTTCTCTCAGACTCGGCAACTAATTGGTTCAGATCCTATCTAGTAGGTAGGTCTCAGTCTGTGAGAACTGGAGATTTTTGTCCGCCCCAATCCATACTGGTTTCTCCATATTCCTCAATTACCTTCCCTCGCCTGTTCTTCTGCTTGCATATGTATGCAGATTACACGGTCTTGTTTGCATCTGGATCTTCTTCCTCTGAGTTATCATCCAGGCTTTAACTTGATTTTGACGCTATCCAGAACTGGTTTGGCTCAAATCAGTTAACACTAAATGCTAAAAAACTGTCTCCACGTGCTTCAGCACCAGGCAGAGGCTTTCTAGGCTATCCTCCATCCCTACCTAACACACCCTTGATAGGGGCACAATTGTTGATGTACCCTGCTTTAAATACCTAGGCATCTGGCTTGACAGGCACCTTGGCTTCTCTCAGCACATAGACGCTATTCATAAAAAACTCCAACCCATGTTTGGTCCTTTATAGGAACAAAAGTGGTATCCTTTACCTGCTCACCGGAAATCATTTCAAAGATGATACTTCTCAGCTTTGATTATGGTGACATAGTTTACAATACTGCACCTAAGTCCACTTTGGCCAGACGGATCCCCTTCCACTCCTAATGCCAGTTTGCCTTGTCCTGTCCTTCCCATACTCACCACTGTTCTCTGTACTCTGATCTCCCTCTGCTTCTTGGTAGATTGCCACCTCCTTCACCTCTAAATTTTGGCTGCCCCATCTCTGTTCTCTCTCTCACCTATGCCTCCTTCCTCTTAATCTCTCCGTAACTAAAGCTGTTGCTTCCTAATGCTCCTTCTTGTAAATCCCTTGTGGGACAGAAAGCCTTCTCTTACTGCTTTCCTAAGATCTGAACTCTCTTCCCTTACAATTTGTTCTGCTTCCTCCAGAAACTCTCTTTCCTTGTTACTCCAAGCCCATGCATCTCCCACCTGCAATTGCTCTAATTCTGATGTCTTGCCCCATTTCTCTTTCCCCATCTGCTGCCAGTCCCCAAGCTACTATACTACTACTAAATGTTTCAGCCTCCACACTCTTCCTCTTCCCCTCCTTTTCCCTCCCTCCTTTCACTACATTCCTCCCTTCAACCCTTTTCCTCTCTATCCCCCCCTTCACTACTACCTCCAGTCTATTCACACTGTTTCATCCTCTCCTCCTCCATGCTCCTTAACCCTCCTCTTTCTCCTCCTTTCCTATCTATCTATCTTGTTTAGCAATTTGCCATTTGTTACTGTATATACTGTACATAGCTGTGCCTTTTGCTAATCAGGTTACTGCTTGCTTATATTATGTATTTATTCCCACCCCCTGCTCTTAGGACACATCTGGAAATGAGCTTTATGGCTCAGTATGTATTTTCTGGTAAATCTTTCAGTAAATGAATAAAATAAAAAGAGAATGCATACATTTTACGACAAAAAGCACTCAAAACAACTTCACAATCCCAACTGCAGTTAAAAGTAGGTTACATCAACTGATCTGATGGGCGGTTTCAAAGAGTGCTGGAAATGCCTTTTTACAACAGAAACAGTCCTTTTTAGGTTGGGGGGTCACCTAGGGATGAGTGATTGTAATACAGTATGGTTCGAGGTGAGAACAGAACAAAAGCATTCCACACCAAAACAAGGGTACTAGACTTCAGGAGGGTGGAATTTTGGAGAAAGGGGAAGAGGTTATGAGATCACTGTTACATAGGAAAGGAAGAAGGGGTAGAGGAAGAGTTGGACAAAAATTAAGGAGGCCTTAGAGGAAGCTACGAGCCTGTGCATAAGACAGGTAACAATGAACAAAAGGAAGTGACCACTGTGGTTCTCCAAGGAAGTAGCAGGAAAGTTAGGCAAATGGCTGTCTTCAAGAAGCACAAGGCAACGAGGGGCATAGGACAGGGAGGAATATCTGAACAACTGAGGGAGGCTGCAAAAGCAGTTAAGGAAGCAGAAGTATACACAGAGGAGAACTTAAAGGCAGTAAGGCAGGGGGATAAGATGTTCTACAGATACATTAGTGAAAGACGAAAAGAACAAAGCAGGAATAATTAGAATAAAGGGGAGGGAGGTGAAAGGATGGAGGATGACCGGAAGAAGGCAGACCTACTGTGCAGTTACATCTGTTCAGTATTCACAAAAGAAGTAGTAGGAAATGGCCCACAAGTAAAGGATGAGGAGTATGACCGGGGTGGGAATTGGGGTGGGTGGGGTGGTGGTGGATACAAGCCCATTTACAGAGGAGAGGGTAATCCGAGAACTTGAGAAATTAAGAGTGGATAAAGCAATGGGACCAGATGATGTGCACCCAAGTATTCTAAAAGAACTGAGGGGAGAACTGTCTGCCCCTGGCAGCCCTGATCAATCATTCTTTGGAAACGGAAGTGGTTCCTGGGACTGGAGGAGGCAGATGTGGTGGCAATTCACAAGAGTGAGAATAGGGAGGAGGCGGGAACTATAGGCCTGTAAGCCTAATGCCGTGGTGGGGAACTTATGGAGACATTTAATAAAAAGAAAGGATGGCTGAAATATTACATGCAAGGGGATCGGGCAAGAAGACTGCTCACCTTCCACTTCGAAAATGCAGGCTGATAGATATGTTAAAAAGATTCAGACAATCCATAATGGGAAAATTTTCCTATGTATATACACCAAAGCAATAGCTACCACCTTTAGAGAGTACTACCAAACTCTATATGCTGCTGAATCCCAAGGTCCAAATAATACCCAGCATATAAGAGAATTTCTGGGAAAAATCAAGCTCACCAGACTCTCTGAAGAAGATAGGGCAAAATAGATGCCCCCATAACAAGTACAGAGGTATCCCAGACTATAAAAGAAATGAAGACTGGCAAATCACCAGGCCCAGAGGTTTAATTCGAATTTTATCAAAAGTTTAGTAATGGCCTCACACTTATCCTGACTAAAGTCTTTAATACCTGTGAAAAGAGGAGACTTACCCACTGGTGGTGAGGCCTTTACAGTTATCCCTAAGGAAGGTAAGCCCCGAAGAATGCCCTCATATAGAACCATTTCCTTCTTAATGTAGACTCAAAACTTTTCACTAAAATACTAGCATTACGAGTCAGCAGGGTCCTGTAATTCCTGATTCACCCAGACCAGTCAGGCTTTGTACCTAACAGACACATAACAGACAACATACATAGATGTCTTAATGTCTTGCACTGTGGAAAAGGGGCACTAGAACAACAGATTGCCATCAAGGTCGATTTAGAAAAGCATCTGATCGCTTGAAATGGGACTATCTCTTGAAGTCCTGGATAAATTCCAATTTGGGGTCCAATTTAAGACATGGATAAAGGCAATTTATTTTAAACATCAAGCTAAAATTAAGGTAAACGGTATCATTCCAGAAAACCTAGAAATTCAAAAGAGGCACAGACAAGGTTGCCCCTTATCCACGTATTTTATTTGTATTGCACATGGAACCCTTGGTGGAGCTTTATATGAACCTACCCAGATTTAGAAAGAATTAAGATGGGAGGGAAGAAAATAGAATATCGGTCTATGCAGATGATACAATGCTATATTTAAGAAATCCCATGGTTACTTTCCCAATTTTGCAACAACTTTTAACTTCTTATGGAAGGATTTCTGGGTTTAAAATTAACAATGATGAAATGGAAATCATAATAATAAGTGCACCTAACCCCAAACCTGACTAACTTAATACCCTTCAGGTGGGTGACTAAAAATATAAGATACTTGGGTATACACATCCCGTGGACCTGAAGCAACTTTATTAGCTGAATTATGGAAAACTAATGAAAGAAATCTTCACAGACTAAAATAGATGGGCACTCCTCCCTCTCTCTCTTATGGGACGGTGGAATCAGTTAGAATGAATGTCCTCCCTGCTTTCTGTTTCTTTTTAACACGTTACCTCTTTATGTTCCAAATGCATGCTGGAAAACCACATACAAAGCCATACATCAGTTTATTTGGAGAGGTAAAAGAGCTAGAATTGCATGGACTTGCTATTAAGGTCCAGGAGCCAGGGAGGCTTGGGTCTCCTAATTTAAAAACACATTACTTGATGGCTCAATTACTGCAATGAATAGCACATAAAAAGGGACGACATGAATGTATGGGTGGGACAAGAAGCCCAGTTGCCCTGGAATTAATCCTTTTGGACTTTAGTGAGCCCTCCTACCTGAGTAGTCTAAACATAACTAATCCATGGTTAAAACAGATGTATAAGGTATGGGGACAGTTAAAAATAATTGAATATAGGCTCTCCCTTTCAAATAAATCAGAATCACATTGTGCCCCCTTTTTCCTCCACCTAGATTAGACCACACATTTCAGGCCTGGAGAACAAAGGGTCTAAGGTTTTTATGCAATTCCTGAACCAAGGACAAATTAAAACATTTCCAGACATTCAGCAAGAATTCAACATACCTACATCACACTTGTTCAGATATCTACAGGTGGTTTCTTTCCAGAGAACTGATTCACATTTAACAAAGGTACAGGACAACCGCCATCCATTAGAGTTAGTAATCCGTGAGGCATTGGGTAATCTATCGGCAGTTCATTTGATATCGAATTAGTAGCTACATATACAGAAACTAGAGAAGTGGAACCTCCGAGTTGATATGCAGCTTGGGAAAAAAATGTTTAACACCCCAACAATAACCAGACACTTTCAACAGGGCACCCTCGGATAAATGTTGGAGAAATTGTGGGCTAAAGGAAACTATTACCATATTTTCTGGGAATGCTCTGTATTACAGCCATATTTGGAGGATGTGAAAAACACATCTTACAGATGTTGGATACCCAGGGTCCACTGGGCTTTGAACAATTGATCCTTGGCTTGCTCCCTAAAAGGAAGAAATCTAATGTACAGAAGTCATTTGATGGCATCCTCATAGCGACAGCATGTAAACCCATCACAAGGAGATGGCTAACCACCTACAGTAAGGGATTGGGTTGAGATTTTGAAGGGGTGGAACAGGTGGAATGGATAACAGTGAATTTCGCTTGCAAAGAGAAAAGTTTAATGGTATCTGGCTGCCATACATGCATATGATAGAGGAGCTGGAGGGAATTTCAATCCTGTCCCGACAGGCCTCTGCCCACTGAAGGTGGCAGTTTACTGAATGTGTTTTTCCTTCCTAACTATAACTAGTAACATATGAATAACACACAAAAGATAGCCTAGGCATACTGCTCTTAAAGTTGATGTTTTATTGTTTAAATATAACTTGTTATATTTTAGTCTTATATTTGATGAGATCCAAAATATAATCAGAAAACAGTATTTTAATATTTGACAGGTTAAGATATTGTGAAAAGTTTTTTCTCCATCTGTGCTGGACAGTAATTATGAGAGCATATTCTTTGAAAGGTCTAGAAATGACTGGAAAAAGGGCTGGAGAGCAGGGAGTTTCCTCCTTTGCCTTCTAGTTTGATCCACCATGAGTTCACCTGGGAAGCTGGAAGAGACAGAAAATGAAGATTAATATGTTATTATGACTCTTCATAAACTAAAATGATTGACAATACTTGTTTGTACTTATATGTCATAAGGATGGAGTATCTTTCTTTGGTTTTACTTTATGAACTGGATCTGTTTCCTGTTTGACTTTGAATAAACTTAAAAGTTTCAGAAAAAAAAAAGATGGCCGAGTACTTGTCCGAGAATGGGTTGCAGGATCCAAGAAGACAGTGTGGGTTCACAGGTGGGAGATCATGTCAGACAAACCTGATTGAGTTCTTTGACTGAGTGACAAGGGCTGTGGCTCGGGGAGGGGGCGTGGATGTGGCCTACCTGGATTTTAGGAAGGCCTTTCACACTGTCCCACACAGGAGATTAGTAGACAAGTTGAGTAGCCTAGCGGTGGCAAAAGTCATAGAGTGGGGCAAACTGGCAGAGCAGCAGGAGCCAGCGGGTGGTAGTAAATGGGGTTAGATCAGAGATAGGAGAGGTGACAAGTGGAAGCTACAGGGGGTCCGATCTGGGGCCTTTACTGTTCAATGTATTCATTAGTGACGAGCAGAGGGTCTGGGAGGGAAGGTATGCCTGTTTGCAGATGCCACTAAGATCTGCAACAGGGTCAACACACCAGAGGGGTAGCTGAAATGAGAAGAGACTTAGAAAGACTAGAGGATCGGTCAAGGGTATGGCAGCTGGGATTTAATGCTAAAAGTGTAAAATTATGCATATAGGACATAAGAACCCAAGGGCAACGTACAACTGGGGCTAGAGGAGGTGGAAACAACAAATCGAAAGGGACCTGGTGTCATCATAACAGATGATCTCAGTGGCAAGTCCGCTTGGAAAGGCAGTGGAAAGGCAAGTAGGATGCTGGGTTGCATAGGGAGGGAAATAACAAGCAGATGCTACCAGACCAGTCTCCTTGCTAGGAAGCTGTCCCTAAACACCTCCTCCCCATCACAAGTCTCTGCCACCTTGTTCAGCCTCCACTCAGCCACGGGTCTACATGGAGCTCTTGCTAGCGCCTCTCTGTACCCCACTGCAGGACCTTTCTGGGCCAACGCCCTTTACTACAGGAACCTCCTCTGGTTGAATGAAATGCCATTGGCCATCACCCTGGAACAGCGACTAGACCCATTTAAAACCCTACTCCATGCTGAAATCTTCTCACACTCCAACTGTGACTGTGCTTAAACCTTCTCCCCTTACCTGTGACTATAACCCTTTGATTTCTGTATATTGTTATTGTACATGCTGGACTTACAATGATTTGACTCGGTTAGTCCATTCCACCTTGAACTGTAACTTGTCTTCACTATATGCCTCTTATTGTATATACTGTTTCTAAACTTGCAATGTATGTATTCTGGTGTGTTATCTGTATATTTATTATTGTATATATTGTCATTTCTGGTAATGTATGTATATCTGCCTTTGCAAAGAAGTCCTTCACTCAAAGGTTGTAATTCCGATTTCTTCAATACATAGGAGCGAGGTAATATTGCCCCTGTATATGTCACTGGTGAGGCCTCACCTCGAGTACTGTGTTCCGCTCTGGAGGCCCCATCTCAGAAAGGACATTGAAGAGGTGGAGGCAGTGCAGAGAAGAGCTACCAAAATGGTCCTGGGTATGCATCGGAAGAGCTATGAGGAGTGGCTCAGGGAGTTAAATACTCACTGGAGGTCAGAAGGGAGAGGGGACATGATAGAGGCATACAGGTACATCAGGGGATAAACAAAGTAGAGGGGGTCAACTTACTACAGAATAGGAAATGCACAAGGACAAGTGGGCATGATATGAGGCTGGAAGGAGGCAGACTGAGGGGAACGAGGAAGTACTTTTCATGGAAAGGGTGGTAGAACCTGGAACAGGCTACTAGTGGAAGTGGTGGGAGCAAACACCATAGAGGTATTCAAACACACATGGGATAGGCACAAAGTACTAGTGAAGTCAGGAACAGGGGAAGTAAGGTCGCAGTGGGGACAGGGTCTGAAGTAAGCATGTAGAAACTAATCTGTGACAAAGGCAGACTGGATGGACCAGGAGGTCTTTTTCTGCCGACAACTACTATGTAACTATTTCATATAGTAAACTAGTATCTGGTTTAGAAAACACTCATGAAAGCCATCACCAATCACTTGTTTTTCTCTATCGACTGACAGCTGAAGCTGACTAGAGAAACAAATGAGCTGATTGGTGATGCTGAAAGGGAAATGGGGCACACAGGCATTCTGTGTTGTTGTACCCTGGTAGTGATGTACTCAAGATGGTACAGCAACAGTTCGATGTCACTACTAGGTGCAATAACACTGGGCATTTATTGAATTCCGTATTAGTAGCCTCCCATATACTTCAAGGATAGTAATAGATAAATAAGTTTAAAATCAGTAAAACCATACCAATTTATTTATTTAAAATTTTGGAAACCAGAAGAGGCACATTGAGCCAAAACTATTTTCCAGGTGCGACTCAATGACTGTGGTGCTGGGAGTTCAGGGACTATATCTGCACAAACACAACAGCGGGTTAAGGATGCATGAAGTTCACATTTGGGTGCTCAGATTTGCTGAAATCCATTCTGATAGGATTTTGTTAGGATTTCAGAAGATCCGATTCCTAATCAGAATCCCCAATTCTAAAAATCCTAGCAGACAAGAAGCACTTCTTGCTTGGATTTTGATTCGGAATTGGATTTCAAAATCTGATTCTAGTTTGACCATTTTAGGATTCTGAATTTTCAGACTTCCAGGGTTGAATATCCTAAATGATAAAATGGAACTGAACCTGATGACTCGATTCTTTTAATTGGATCCCAAGAAACTCTAATTTACATTCCGCCCTACTTAGTTTCATTAGAAACTGTTCTGCTGAGAGGAGGACTGTTGACTAGAGTACTGGGGTAATCCTTTACTGTTTCTTTTTTTCTATATATGTTTTATCCTTCTGGCAGGTATGGGTGGCTGACCCAGCCCTGTCCCCCGCTCCTGGGCATCTCCTGCTCCCTCCAGTCTCTGGGGACTTGTGTCCCCTGCATATTGCGCCCTGCAGTGGGGCCAGGAAGGAGGGCGTTCTTCCCACCCAGAACACAAATCCAGATGTCCCCCGAGTCAGAGAGACTGAACGGGCCATCGGCGTGAGGGCAGGGCTTCATGAAGCCCCTCTCTGTTTTCCTCCTTGTTTTCTCCCCTGGGCTGCACAGATATGCAGTGAGCACAGCATGCAAGCTCTTTCTCTGCAAAGATGCTCCTGGTACTCTGAAAGTGTGCCATTCCCACTGAGTGTGCCTTGATCGCTCACCATCTGGATTCCTCCAGATGGCAGTGGAAATGGTGATGCAGGATCCCTCCCTGATGGAGAAGAGCAGTCCTGTGGATGCTCAGTCCTCCCTCCCCAGCCGATCCCTGAGCCTCCCGAGTCCATTCCCAAACCTGGGTCACTGTGTGGGATGAAGTAGGGTGCTCATGGCACATCGCAGCCCTCTGTACCACCAGGCCGGCTATACTTTACTGTTTCTGAAATGTATCATGGGCTCATATATATCTATTTGGACAATCACCAGATATAGGAAGAAGAGATATGGATTCAGCATACCATGCAGAGAAGGATAGACCCACAGTGCACTACTCCCCAAACACACCAATGTATTGGGCCTACTCAGTTGCTCAGTGGTAGAGCTACCGCCCACCAAGCTGGTGGCCCTGGTTCAGGAGCAGACTCTTGTTGCCAGGGGTCAGCCAGGAGGAGAACATCGAGCATCTGCTGGACTGTTCTTTCCTGAGGGAGGCTTGTTGGCCCCGCCATCATCTTGTCAGCAGGTGGAGGCCTGATAGAAGAGCAGGCTGGGGTGACACATATGGGAGGAGCCTCGGTTTGGCATAGTGCATATGTGCCTCCACATGGTATGCCTATCTGCCATTTCATGGTGGAATGGACCAGACCAGACCAAGAAAAGACATTGTGGGCTTATGAAGCCTACACGCCTAACCCTAACCCTGCTATCACCTGGGAGCCACAGACCATGAATCTAGATTGTCTATTTGGGGCGAAACAGTCCTCCCTGTGGTCCGGTAAGTTTCTAGGTAGGTGGCAGCTGGTTGGGGAGGGGAAAAGGGTGTATAAGCCTGCCCAAAAGGAGCTATATGGAAAAAAAAAAACACTCTGACTTCAACTTTCCAGTATGAACCTAAGTACTAATTGTGGGACATAAGGGAACATTCATGTATGGCGGCCCACATAGTCTAGGAAATCCATGAAAAGTTCATTTAAATGAGGTACTGAGCTTACTTGTAGCCGAGCAGTCCCAAGATATAGATGAGTAAGTCTATACAGTATTGATAAGTTGCCACCATTTTATGGGACCTTGGATGTCACAGAGGAACAAGCTGTGCTTCTCTGTATGTACACAAGCAAAGCTTGTTCCTCCGTGACATCACAAGATTCCATAAAATGGCGGCAGGTAGTATCAATATAGGGCAGACTTAGTCAGCTATATTCTGGACTTTTTCCAGCAACATGTTAGCACAATGCCCATTTAAAAGAACTTTTCATGGGCTTTCTGATTCTATGGGCTGCTGTACATGAATATTCCCTTTAACCCCATGACCTTCTGACCAGAGGTGAGAGGCACAACTAAGCTCACACCGACATCTGTCACTGACCATTGGCCTGTCTGTTCTTGCCTTCAACAGGGTCAATGCTGACTGCGGCTTGCTGTTATATGAATACTTGGGGAAGAGGAGACCATAGATCTTCAGCACACGGAGGTGCCAGATGCATACCGGGACTTGGGATTGCCAAACTGCTAGCCAAGGTAAGGTAGCTGGGAGAGAGGAACCCTATGACCAGGTTGCAAAACTGACTAATCAGGCTTCTTCTCTAGTAGGTTTCTGCCTGCTAGTAGCTGGAAGGTTTGCTGCTGGGGAAGTTTCACTTTTCCAGTGTTTAGTGAGCCACTTATGTTGCAGAAAAAGTACTGTTTTCTTAAATTGTGGGTGTTTTTGTTTGTTTTTTAATAACACTTTATTCAGTTGCTCTCAAATGGGTAATCCCTCCTTATATAACGTGCTCCATTGATAGATAATTGACCTTGCCCTGTGAGAGGGCCAGCGAGGCAGCTGCTGTAAGCATTCTTAAGTCAGGAAGCTTGTCCTGGTATGTTTTATTTTAAAATTTATAGCTCAGAAATGAAACCATTAGTTCTCACAGTGTAATAAGGATAAAACCACAGAAACAGTGTGACAGGTAGCCCCCAAATGGGATGCATTTTTCAGGGCCCTGGGTCCATTCAACTAGTTATTCCTGCATACTCCCATGATCTGTTGTGCCCTCTGCCTCTTGTCATTATAAATAATTAAGACACGCTTTGACCTTTCTGTGGATGTCATAAATGAGTGTGCATCAACACTGTAGTAACCTCACTTCCTGGGTGGTTGAAGGCCCTCAACTTGGCCTCGTGCCTCACAACCAACCCAAGGCATTCAGTTAACACAGAATTTGTCATAGAAACATAGAATTTTGTCAGCAGATAAGGACCGCTTGTCCCACCTAGTCTGCCCAATTTGTCTCTGTTAATACTGTCACTGCAGAACCTACCTGATCTCTGGCTACTTCCTCCCTCACTGCTTTCCTTCTAAGATTCCTTGTACCTATCACATGCATGCTTTAAGCCCACCACTGTTTTTGCATCCACCACTTTCAGTAAAGAAGTACTTCCTCACATCCCTCCTAAGCATATACCCTCCCCTGCTTCACTGCATGCTATCTTGCCCTGGTGCACCTTTTCTTCTGAAAAATATCTCTTCCTGTACCTTGTTCACCCTGTGAAGTACTTAGGTCTCGATCATGTACTCCTTCCAGGGTGCACATGATGAGATCCGCTGCCTCCCTCATAGGGCTTTTGATGAAGTTTCAGCACCATTTTAGTTACCCTCCTCTGGACAGCCTCTACCCTGTCTATGTCCTTCCAGAGATGTGGTCTTCAGAACTTGATACAGTACTCAAGAGAAGTCTCACCAACGATGTACTGCAGTTGTTGCAGCATTGTCACACCCAACTTTGAATTCCTTACTTAGTTTGAGGTCTTACACATAGCGACTAATAAATGGTGGTTTGAGGCTCTGAGCTGCAAATCTGAGACCTGTGTTTGGATCCCACAGCCCAGTTTCTGCATACTGTGTGACCCTGAGCAAGTCACTTAACTTCCTGTGCTCCCAGGTCACACCTGTAAACAAGCTTTCAGCTTAGTGTGCCACTCTTGGTTAAACAATTGGGGAAAAATGCATTAATTACACCCAATTATCTTTGGGATGTCTACAGAGCACCTACTTTAAAGGGCTCCTGGCATCTTAAGAGAAACTTGGAGAAAACATAATTTGTAGACATTTCAGATTCCATATATTTTCTGTCTTTAGCTTACCTATTTTTTAGATTATATTTTCCTCCTAGTCTTCCTGGCGCCCCTATCCACTCACCAGACAACCTCCCAACCCCACCTATTCCTTCTGTGCCACTTATCTGTGTCCTTTTAACCCAGACTTTTCTTGCTGATGTGGGTCTCATGTGAGCTGTCGGATCACCCCCCCCACATAGCACAGTTCCAGGAGTTGGGGAGTTGGTGTATCTGGGCTCAGGAGTGCTGTCAGCTTCATTACATGCACCTGTAGCATATTTTCCCCATCCTCCATGGACGATGGACACAAGGGTTCAGTGAACACGGGAGACATGCTGATGCATAGGTATCCTTCCTCCTGCAGTAACTGCTGCGGCTGCACCACCACCTGTAGTCACTCTGGTATTGCAGCAAAGATGGTCTCCCACCTGCCCCAAGGAGGGAGGCGCCCTCTGAGGATGTGCAGCCCTCCTCCCCTGACTGTCTCTGTGATGACCCTGGCTTGCTCCCAAACCTGGGTCACCAGCATTGTGAGCAGTAGGGCTGCCCCCACACTCACTGACCGACAGAGCTCCCCCTTTTTAAGGCTGTTTGGTATAAAACAAGTAGGTTTCTTGGGATCTCAACAGTAGGGATCTAACTGGATGTAGAAATAAATTAACACATTTGTTTTAATGTAACTGGGCGATGTATCAACAGGCTGCTACCCCTGCCTAGTGGACTCCAACCAGGTTATGGGGCCTGGGCTCTGTTTTGATGGAAATGAGGGCTCTTTCCCAAGATAAAAGAGTGAAATACAGTGGGCTAGATATTTGTGTAGTACAACCCCTGGGATGCTGTACCTATCACGCACCTCCTCTTCCAGTCACCCAACACATGGAATACCATAAATAGCTGCAATATTTTACTTTGCATGCAGTTAAAGACTATAGCTAATAATATGCTTATTGACAGTATGAGTACTTCAGCAAGCGCTTGTATTATAATTACAACTAGTTATTGTGTTTTATTATATAGTTGTGTTTTATATATTACTGGTTTCTTGCTGACTTTTATGATTCTATGATTAAGCAATATTATTATTGTATTGTATGTTCTTTGTTATTGTTTTTATGTACAGCACTCGAGTCTCCAGAAAGGGCACTTTATAAATAAAGCAGCTATCTCTATATATCTGTCCATCCTATCTGTCTGTCTAGTATTGAACAACAATAACCGATTTATTAATGGGGAAGGGAATGGGAATTCAGAAATAAATGGCAGTTGGAGTGCTTGATGGGCTGGTAACCATAAACAACAATAGCAACTCCTCCCCAACAGCAATACCTGTCCACCTCCCCACTGTTCCATTGCCCCTAAAGTCTGTCTGGGTACCCAGGTGGTATAGTTGCAGGCCTGTACGATGCTGCAGGTTGGCCGGCATTGGTGCACTGGAAACAGAACAAGGGAACTTTAAATAAGTGTAATTTCTTCCCGGATCAGGGCAGGCTCTGTGCTTACTCACGGTTATGAAGACAGTCTCACAGGGTCTGGCAATGATTGCAGGTGCAGTCAGTTGAGCTGGGAGCCTTGAGCTGTATGAATAGGGTGGCAGCTGTCTTTGCTGTGGCGAGGTCTTGCAGCTTGTCGCCTTCTATGCAGCTTTCATCTTCTCGCAGGCTGGATCACACGATGGAACAGGCCAGTATTGAGGACTAAGACCACATGCCTCAGGGAGGATGATGGGTTGCTCTAGTCGGACAGCACCTGGTCAATTCTTCAGACCATCCTTGCTGGCAGTCTCTCTTCCTGGAGCTCAGGGTTCACTCTCGCCTCTCTCTCTCTCTCTTTCTGCAGCTGGCAAACTGAATGTGTTTCTGGCAATCAGTCCAGCTCATCCCTCAGGCTTGGGTAACAAACAGTCTCTCAGGTGGTTTTCAAACGGCAGCCTCACACAACAGCAGCTTTGGTTATTTTGCACTAGAGTCCCCAGACAATGGGAAATCTTACTTGAGATGAAGCTCCTGCAGCAGGTAGCTAAGTGGGACTGAAGCGGCAGGCGGCAGGACCCTATGGAACATTTCTAGTTAGTTGTGTGTACAGCGGGGACCGCCCAGATGTTGGCCTGCCCCGATGTCCCATGTGGTATAAAGGGTGGTCCCCAGCATCCTCTGTTCTTTTCCCACCGTCGACTTGCATGCATTGGCTCCATGGACGCCTTCAGCTTCGATCGACCACCATCTTACATGTGTTTTCAACACTTTATTTACAGAAAAGTATGTTTTTGTATACTTTTACTTTTCTGCATGTTCCCGATGTCCATCGACCGGCATCAGTCCAAGTGTGCCCATCGGCAAACAGATTCTCTCACGAGACAGACACTTGGCCTGGCCTATTGTAGCCTAGGCCCAAATCACTTACACATGCCTGCCCACACTGTCAAAAGTTCAACAGCAGGATGAGGATACGCTGCCAGAAGACCCTCCAGGCCTACTTAACAGAGCAGAAATTAGTTGCCATGCAGAAGGATTCTTCTTCCAAGGAGGCCTCTCTCACAAAAAATCGGGAAGTATCACCACAAGGAGAAGAGGAGAGAGGAAAAGGCGGATCCCAGTTGAGATCTAGATCATCTAACTCCTGATCGGCCTCCCGGGAAGCTTGGACTCAGCCTCCCAAGCAACACGCTATCCTACCCCGGCTAACGGTAGGGAGACCACCCACCAGGTAAGGGCAATGGGGGTCAACCCAAGGGCTTCCACCGTGCAACCTCTGAAAATCTGGCCACACTCACACTCCTCTGGCCACCATTCAGATACTAACATCAGGTCCTCCTCCAGCAACAGACCGATGAAAGCATCATCCAAGTCAGCCGCCTCAGGAGCTGACTCCTGGAAAGACGTGGGGCTCGGGCCACTCCTCTGGGAAGTATGTCTCTCAACCCCAGGGAGCTAATGTTGCTTAGACTGATGCCAGAAAATAAGGCGATGGAGAAATGGCCATGGCCAACGACCCACTCCACCGCCAGGCCTCAACGCCTGATAAACGGACGATGGTGACGGGACGGTTGTCTCGATTACAACTGTCGCCAGGCCCCTAACCCAGGCTAAGGCTTCAACTACAATGACCCTAGCATCATCAGCAATGCTATCGAATCTGACAGACAAACGCAACTACCCACCATCAGGTAGTCAGGCGTCAGCCTCGCCTCAAAAAATGGCTGACAAACCCGGCCTTCGCTAAAGCCCTGTTGCCTCCCACAGGCTGACGATGGTACACCAAGGGTGCCAGCGCTGACTCAGACGAGACAACTGGTCAGAAGCCAGGTCCGTCGATCCGCCAACACTGGACCAGGAGCCAGGACTCCAACTGTCACAGGTCAAGGACCTTAGCCTTGGTGGGAGACTATCAAAGCTGAAGTCCTCACAACCAAACCAATGATAACAGAGGAGCCAACCCCCGGGAACCAACTCCTCTACCCAGGAACACTACCTCTG
Organism: Neoceratodus forsteri; assembly: GCA_016271365.2. Classification (NCBI taxonomy): domain Eukaryota; kingdom Metazoa; phylum Chordata; order Ceratodontiformes; family Ceratodontidae; genus Neoceratodus; species Neoceratodus forsteri. Next base: position 170,372,061 of record CM057449.1, on the reverse strand, counting down.
CCCAAAGAACCACCCTCCACCAGTTGGCAGGGGTTGCTTGGGCCACAAAAGGTGCTCCCGGACAAGGAGCAGGAGCTCTTCACACTCCACAGAAGGACTCAAATGTAGACGCCAGTGTACCAGGTCTCAGTCTTCCTCAGTAGATTTGGACCATTCCTCATCTTCCTCATCTGGGTCCTCCTCAGCGTAGAGCTCCCATCACCAGACCCGAGATACACCACGTCCCTACCTGACGATCCTCCTTCATGGAGGTCATGCGCTACATCCAGTCAAACATGGGTTGGGACACTGAGGTTCTTGACCCAAAAAGGTGTCGACTGGCCAAATATTTGCTCCAGAAAGACCCTAAACTAGTAGTAGTACCACCTCTGGTGGATACTTTTCAGGATGTGACCAAGGTGGCATGGAAACACCCATCTGTGTCTTTGGCCATCCCAAAGAAGGCAGATCGCCTCTATAGGGCACCTAGAGAGGAACCTTTTCTAGGCAAACAAGTAGCTGACTCCATAGTCATTACAGCAGCTCACGACAGGTCCCAGAAATCTAACCATTTAAGTACCCAGCCACTGGACCGAGATTCCAAGCAGCTGGATTCAATGGGCAGGAGGGTATACTCATCGGCCACCTACACCATTGGATCTCTCAACTTCCTTACCCACATGGTGCAGTTCCAAAATGACATGGGAACAAGGATGGATTTGGTCTGGGACCTACCAGATTGTTCTCAAAAGCTGAGCTTGAAAAACTCATGCAGATGGGCTCCGACATAGGCAGTCACGTTCTCAGATCAGCCTATGACTCTGCAGACACAGCAGCCAGGGTAGCTGCTCGGTGGTATGCCTCAGAAGACACTCCTGGCTTAGGGTCTCTGGCTTCGCCCAAGACGTCCAAGCAGGCATCTTAGATGCTCCTTTAAGGGCTCCATCCTTTTGGAGAAGAATCCAAATAGATCGCCACCAGGATACAGGACTCTGGAAAAGCTGTGCGCTCAGTCTAGACAATGTACAAACCCAAACAAAACCATTTTGAAAACAGTGTTTTTGTGGCAAATCTGGTCAACAACCCAGATATCTACAACAGCAGCAGCAGAGAGGAGGCTACTGTCCTAAGGGCCCCTCTCGTAGCTCAGGAAACCTGAACAAAGGTCAAGCCAAACCCACAGCCCACTCTGCCCACTGCTACTAATGCCTGACTTCCAGCCAAACCCTTCTCTCAAGGCAGATCTAGCAGGAGAGGCGGTCAGAGGCCACTTTTCCCTCTATCTAGAGGGTTGGAGGACAGTCACTTCTGACCAGTGGCTTCTACAGATGATTCAATGGGGACACTCAATAGAATTCACTGAGGTACCTCCAGACAGGCCACCCTGTTTCTCCCATTATTCCCAGTCCACGCTGCTCTCATCCAGGACAAAATTCAAGCTCTGCTGGACAAAAGAGCAATAGAGCCTGTACCAGCTGCTCAGAAGGGAGAAGGACACTATTCTCACTTCTTTCTAGTACCCAAAAAATGGGAAACCTAAGACCCATCCTAGACCTCAGTGACCTCAACAACTACGTGGAATACAGGTGCTTTGATGGTCACCCTGCAGGGTCTACTACCCATGCACCACGCATGAGATTGGTTCTCATCCCTGGACATGCAGTATGCATATTTACACATCCTTGTAGCCAGGCACCACAGGAGAGTCCTATGGTTCAAATTTCAGGGTCAGCCTTACCAATTCAGGGCACTACCATTCGACCTGTCTTTGGCACCAAGGGTTTTCACCAAGTGCCTGGCGGTAGTGGCAGCAACCCTCCAAAGGAGAGACCATTAAGTCTTCCCTTACCTGTTTTACTGGCTCCTCAAAGCCCCATCCAGGACAGCACTTCTACAGATCATGGAAGACACCTTTTCCTCTCTGCAGCACTGGGAATCACAGTGAACATGCCGAATCCTCACCCTGGCCGACTCAGAGGCTCCAGTTCATTGGAGCACTTCTTGACACCAATCGAGGAAGGCCTTGCCGCTTCCTACCAGAGGACAGAGCGGACTACCTAAGGGTCTTGCTCATTTCATTCAGTCTTCACGACAGGTCCCGCCAGGACAGTACTCAGACTACTGGCCACATAGCGGCAGCCATTGCCACTGTACCATTGACCCGACTGCACATGAGGGCGACCCAGTGGACACTGAGGGTCCAGTGGGATCAACACTGGATGATCTTGACCAACCTGTCTCAATCCCAGGACCAGTCCAATAAGCCCTCCAATGGTGGCTGGTACCGTCGCACCTTCGGTGGGTACTCCTTCCAGAGGATACTGCTACACAGATCTTCTGATGCTTCTGGCACAGGCTCGGAGCACATCTGAATGATCGCAGGATTCAAGGGTTGTAGTCCCAGACAGAGGAGTCCTGCATATCAGTGTATTGGAAATGAGGGCTATCCTATATGCATTGCAAGCACTGCAAACCAACCTGCTCCCGGGACACCACCTGGTCCAGACAGACAATATGTCAGTGGTGTTCTACATCCACAAACTGGGAGAAACCCACTCATACCAGCTCTGCCGTGAGGCCATGAGAGTTTGGGAATGGGCTATAGCTCACCACATGGTGATCTTGGCAGTCCACGTCCCCGGAGTACAAAACACATTGGCAGACATTCTAAACTGGTCAAGGTCCAGAACCCATGAGTGGAAACTCCAGCAATTGGTAGTGCAAAACCTGTTTTACAGGTGGGGTCTACCAGAGTTGGACCTCTTTGCATCCCCACACAATGCAAAATTGCCCAGTTTCTGCTTGCTAGATCCCTGGCCTGGTGTTTTCTGGCGAGATGTTGTCCCTCTGCTGGACAGGGAGATTCCGCAATGCCTTCCCTCCCTTCCCTTGCTACAGAGAGTTGTTCTCAAATTGTAATCAGAAGGGGCAGACATGATTCTGGTGGCGCCCTTCTGGCCTCGACAGATTTGATTCCCCTACTCCAACAGTTAGCAGGAACCACCTCTTCTGCTACCACTGACCTCACGCTTGCTCTCACAGGACAACAGGACTCCGTCCACCCAGACCGGAGATCCTTATACCTGCATGCATGGCTTCTATGGACCCAGCCTGCTTCCTGCTTTGGGGTCTTGGCTAGAGTAGCCATCGCTTTGGTGGCCGCTAGGAAACCTCCACCAGGGCCACATATGCCATGAAGTGAAATGCTTCTGCCTTTGGGCATTCAGCCTCGAGATAGACCCATTTGCTTGCCCAGTGAACTCAGTCCTCGAGCACCTCCTTTCTCTTTCCAACTCGGGCCTTAGCTATTCATCCATAAAGGTGCACCTCTCTGCGATGTCAGCTTATCGCACCTATGCAGGAAAAGCCCTGGCACAATTGGTCTTAGCACACACATTCCTGCATGGCATCCACACATGAAGCCTCCCATCAGGATTTCATCCCTCCATGGGACCTTTCTTTTGTTCTGGAAAACTTGTTACCTCCATTTGAACCAGCCACAGATTGCAGTAGCTATGCTTCTCTCTTGAAAGTGTTATTTTGGTTGCAGTCACTCTGCACAGAGGATTTCATGCTTCAGGCTCTAATGTGTAAAGAGCATATTTAGTTTTTCACAGGGACTGGGTGTCTCTGCAACAAATCCTAAGTTTTTCTGCCAAAGGTAGTGTCTGAGTTCACCCTTAATCAAGACATCAACCAACTACCTGTTTATTATCCAGAGCAGTCAAATTGAGGAGAAGCTCTGTTACGCACCTGGATGTTCACTGGATTCTCCGTTATTATCTAACCCAAACCCGGGATCCAGGTAATCTGACCAATTGTTTGTCTCCTTCACTTCCCAGAATGTTAGGGGCACCTGTACAAAATAAACCCTTTCTAAATGGTTGGTTAATTGCATTGTGTACTGTTATCAGAAGTACGGCAAACCTTTACCTGGCCGGAAAGGGCTACGCCACCAGAGGAGTCAAAGCCTCCTTTGCTTCCTTAAGGAATGTGTCTGCAGCAGACATATGCGCAGCAGCCACCTGGAGTTCAGTCCACATTCATTAAGCATTACAGTCTGGACATTGCTTCTAGGCTTAGGACCAGCTTTGGCCTTGCGGTCCTGCAGAGCCTTCTCTCATGAGGGACTCCGTCTTTATCTGTCTGTTACTTCCACCTTGTATGTGAGGAGGGACTATGTACTGCTTGAGACTCAGTCCTACTTGAGTTACCCACTGCAAGAGCTCCATCTTGAAGTAAGATGGTATAGTTACGTAAGAACTTACCATGAGAGGAGCTCTTGCAGCAGATGCTGTTTCCACCCACCTTCCCTCAAGGGATTCCTTCTGTATTTGCAGCAGGAACATCTGACCTCCTAGGTTACAGGAGGATCTTCGTTTCTCCATCCAAATTTTTATTCGTATCGGAGTCTCCGTGGGAGGACTGGGGATGCTGGGGACTGCCCCTTTATACCACATGGGATGTTGGGGGCGGCCGACGCGGGGCAGTCCCCTGCTCTATATTGCTAGCTAGAAATTGGAGTCCTACCACGCAAGCTTCAGTCCTACTTGTGTTACCTGCTGCAAGAGCTCCTCTCAAAGATCTACTGTTACGGTAAGTTCTTACGTAACTGTACTTTTCTGTGGAGTCTCTGACTGCTTAACCCAGGTGACACTGCAGGCATTTGCCAGAACACAGTCCAACCCTCCTCACAGGCTGAGGGCTTCCTCAGATGCTGCAGTGTTCTAGCCACAATTCTCTGTCTTCTGCTCTGGCTTTCCAGGTGGTAGAAATCTTCTTGGCAAGCCTCCTGAAGTTTGGCTGTGGAAAGTCATGAGGCAGACTTCAAACATTCCCTCACACAGTCCAAGCCCTTCTGTCTCACCGAGCTTCCAGCCAGACTCCCCAAGCTGTAACCCACCCTGGGGTCTGAGGAGAGAATGGCAGTTTCCAATCGGCTGAACACAACTGTCCATCTTTAAAATTCATAAACATTGACCCTTTGAGGCCTGATTTGTTGCCTATTTGGGTGTCAAGAACATTGTCCTTTCTCCCTACTCAGGATCCATAGTGTCAGTCCTTTGGGCTTCTTGAGTTGCTTGACTGACTGCTTGGAGGTCAGAGGTGCCAAATATGACTGTTGCATAACTATTCATATATATAGTCCCAACTCTGTGTCTTTTGCAGCCAAAGTGCATTATTTTAATTTAAATCGCACCCATTGTTTACTAGCTGCCCCTCTGCCCTACTGTCCTGTGGCAGAGGAGGTAGTATAGTTAATAGTAGTTTAAGGCTCTGAGTTGCAAACCTGAAGACCTGGGTTTGAATCTCACAGCCCCCACTTGCATACTGTGTGACACTGAACAAGTCACTTAACTTCCTTGTGCTCCCAGGTTGCACCTGTAAACAAGCTTTCAGCTTAGTGTGTCTCTTCTGGTAAAATAAAAAAGAGTGGAGCATGGCAGAGTCTCACCCTGTCTGTTGCAAGCACTGTAGCGCTGCCCCCGGTGACAGGCAGAGCCATAGGAATACATAGCAGGCTCTGCTGCTTCAAAGTGGTAGCGCCCTTTAATAGTATAGCGTAAGAGCGCTTTCTAACATTTTGTTTCCTTTCCAAGTGTTCTGTGAACCCTACATATGACACTGGAGTCCTGGGGTCAGAGCACATGAGGGGGACTCACGGACAGAGCTGTGAGAGTGGCTCTACTACTTAGCACCATACCACTCTTGCAGGCATACAAGCTGGTGGCTGCCAACTCACATCCATGCAGGGTCCTGTGCAAATGCTCACACAAACAGTATAGCACACAAACTGTGCGGCGTTCTAACCAACAAACTGGTGGTTTACTTTTTTTTTTTCACTGCTCCTCTGGTCCCCCTATCCAGGACAACATTAATGGGGCTGGCAGGAGTGCACCAGAGGATCGGGAGCTGGTGGACAGAGTGGACGGGAGGCAAACACAGTAAGCCCTACCTGTGGGGGAGGGTGGTTTACATTAAGGACTACTTTTGTGTATCAGGAAAAAGACAGTTGATCTATACTTCACTGCCAGAAATAGTGGTAAATCCAAACAATAGAATAAATGCTGAAAATGAAAATTTATTGTACTCAGTTGCTGAACTGAAAAACAGTTTGTGGAGCCCAAGTCCTGCAGCCACCAACAAGGTGCCGGGTTTGTGGTCTTAGGATGTGCACTTCACAAACTGTTTTTAACTGCAGCTGAGTATAATAAATTCAAATTTTTCAGCATTTATTTTATTGTTTGGATTTACCACTTTATTTCTGGCCGTGAGGTGCAGATCAGAACTGTCTTGTTTCCTGTCTGAGTTCTGGGGCTAGCGCCTCAATCTGTGCCCTGCCTTGCACTGGTTGTGTGGGCGAGCACTTGTTTTTGGTCTTGTTCTACTTTTGTGTATGCCTTGCCTAACCTTGCCTGCCTAAGGATATCCCCATAAAAATTGCATATAAGGACTTACCTATGATCTCTGGAGGCTATGTGACCAGAAGTATCAAGCAGCTTAGGAAATTTATCTTCGGGTGAGTAGGTTAAGAAAGTCCTGTGAATCAGGTGTGTAATTGGGGAGGAACTGCTAGGGGCTTAGAGCCGCCTAACAAGAGACAGCAAATTTAAGGGTGAGTTAGCGGGTCCTGTGTGGAACTGCTGACAGAGAGGAGGGTAAGCAGCCAGATTAATCACAGTATTTCAAAACCAACCTCCTTTCAAACCTATATTCCCTATATAAATAGGGTCACCACCTTTGGATGAGGAAAACCGGTGCTAAACCACACCCCAAACTCCGCCTCTGGCTCCAGCCCTTTTATGACTGGAGTATATCATTCCTCATCTAAAGCCATTTGTAATGTTGGAATAGACATTGCTAGTGATAGGAAATCATTTTTATACTGTTATGTATTTGATTTATTTATTCAGTTATTTATTTTTTATTCTTTGGCAACCAGGTTAACTCCCATAGGCCACATAGCCCATTTTACAGGAGTGACCTAGGAGCACAGGAAGGTTAAGTGACTTGCTCAGGATCACACAATATGTAAGTGGAGGTTGTGGGAATCAGACTCATGTCTCATGGATGTGCTAAGCTCATCCACAGCTTATTGCTCAGCCCTCTGTTAAACATTCTCCACTTTCCTTTCCATGTCAGTCATGTGTTCTGATGCTTTGACCAATTTTGCTAACTTAATTATCAGTGCTTGTGGTACCCTTAATACTGCATTGTGTTCCTTACCTCAGCAGCTACTGCTGTTTCTTTTCATATTGCTAAGACATTCCACAATTCATTCACACACCATTCCATGCTGTTTATCTGAATGACCTGTCAAAGTGTAGCTAATATCATGAAATGTTCAGGTAATACAAAAATTAGAGCAAATGTAGTGATAAAGACAATAAAAGTTAGATTATTAATTTAACAAAATGGGTCTAAAACATACCAGAATATAGGACAAACAAAAGAAACAGATGAGAGCACATAAAGGTGTAAAGCTATTTCCTGTCATAGCAGTAAAAGACCATACTTAAAATTCAGAGTGGAAAAGATTAGGTTAATTTACCGCTAATGATCTTAATGGCCATACTTTACACCTCTCAGACAGTCTGGTTTACAAACAAAGGCAGGTCTGAATGACTGTGACATCAGAACTTCTTTGTAACCTGGACATGTAATGCAGCCAAAACAGTGAATGATTTGATACATGTTTTAGAGTATATGAGCAGTCAAAATGGCCCCAAAACCGACTGTATTTAATCGAAACTGGATGACCGCATAAGGACCCTAAAAACAGGATTATCTGGTCAAAAACGGATAGGTGGCAACCCTATATCTAAAGTTTGGAAGGTTATACACACACACACACACACACACACACACACAGTTCTCGTGGAAAATGGTTCTCCTGTGTCTGACCATGCCTCTGTTGTGGCTGTCTTTAACAAGTTCTTTACAACCTCGTCCTTCCATCCTCCTCAACTCCTAACTTCTCCCCCATACCCTCCAGGTTACCACTTCCCCACATCACTGTCCAGGAAACCCTATTTGCCCTTTCCTCCCTCAACCCATCAAAGTCCAGTCCTGATGGTCTCGATCTCAAGTTACTACACCTCTTAGCTCCTGCTATTGCAGCTCCCATTACTCACCTGCTTATTCTTTCCTTCACTCTCTGCACTGTTCCCCAGTCTTGGAAAAGGGCCAGAATTATTCCTCTTCACAAAAGGGCCATCTTCTCCTGGTAAGTATCGTCCCATCTCCTCCTCCTCTCTAAACTGCAAGAAAAACTGGTTCCACCAGACTCCTCAATTTCTTCTCATCTACTAACTTTATATCACCTTTCCAAACTGGCTTCCAGAAGCACTATTCCACAATCTCTCCCTGCTGCATGTCACTGATACCATCTTTTGGGATGGACATGGGGTATTACTGCAGCAATTTTGTGGATCTGGCTAAAGCCTTCAACTCTGTGTCCCACCTGCTTCTCTTGGACAAGTTGAGAAATGCTGGTCTCTCTGCCCCACTGTTGCTTGGTTTAAAACTATTACCTAACTGGTTGTCTGCAATGGTGCAGGTTGGTGGTTCCCTGTCACCTCCCCTTCCTAGCCAATCTGGGGTTCCACCGGCTTCATCCTTGGACCCTTTTTTTTCAGTTTTCCTCAATGACCTCCTTGGCCTGTGTCAACTCACACATACACTGTATGCAGATGACACCATCATCTTCACCTCTGGTCCTTCCTCTGCAGCTGTAGAAAATCTGCTCCAGTGGGACTTCAGTAATGTCCTCCATTGGTTTCATTCTAACCAGCATAGAGTTGATACTAAAAAGACCGTCTCCATGATCTTTGGTATCAGTTAAAACTAGCCAGACTCACTGTCCCCCTGTCTTCACCACTCTGAATGGCACCCCACTTGAAGTGGCTCAGCCCTTTAAGTACCTGGGGGTGTGGCTTGACAATAAGCGTGACTTCTCTGCCCACATTGATGCCATCCATGCCAAGCTCTGTCCCAAGCTTGGTGCCCTGTATCGTTACAAAGACTGCCTATCTCCACATGTCTGCAGGAAGCTGATTACCAAATGGTGCTCCTGTCTTCGACTGTGCGGATGTGGTCTGTGGCTCTGCCCCTCCACTTCTCTCACTAGACTGGATACCCTCCTCAACTCCTTCCGCCTTTGCATTCAACTCTGCTGCAGGCACACATCATTGCTCACTTTACTCCTCCCTTTCCATCCTCCCTCTGTCATCTTGCCGACTGGCCCATTGCTCTACATTCATCTCCAAATATTGGTTCAACACTCTTTCTCCTGCCTCTCCTCACTCCTGTCCCGAATGCCCCCTGCCTCCCGCTCCCTTCGCTCTTGGGACCATCACATTTTTACATTCCTTACCCACGCTCCTCTGCTGTACAATCTGCATTCTCCTGCAGACTTCCCTCTCTGTGGAACAAACCTCCTCCCTCCTTCTTTTCCCCATCTTTTAACTCCTTCAAATGCATGCTGAAACTTCAAAACTTCCCATGTGTATACATTGCTTGGCTGTCTGTTCAGATGTTGTTTTGCTGTCTACTGCTGTTTTGCTCCATCTCCCCTTCCTGGGTTGCACCTTGAAACGAGCCTTGGCCCAGTGTGCCTTTCCTGGTTACCAAATTTTAAATAAATAAACTTAGAGATATATATTTAAATGTTCTCTCCATACTTAAAGTAGCAGTGTAAGTGGATAGGTACTAGGTTTATTAGGTTTGTAGGAAAAAACAAGGCAGAAGCCCATCGATATTTCCCCCCACATACAAGTGGGCTAATATAAAGAGATAGGGTTGGAAGTGAGACCAAGTATCCAATTTTTTTATTTTTTTTTATGCTCCGCCCAGCTAAGGGCCAGCCTCTCCTTCAGGCCACCTAAGCCCTCCGATCCGCGCACTGCCTCCGGAGCAGCCCTCTTCACTCCCCATATAGTAGCCCCGGATGATCCCGGACGTAACCCTTCGGGTGGGTCCTCCTCCGAGGGGAATGGGGCGACCAGCCAAACCTGTTCCGGGTGCTGCTGGGGATGAGTGCGTACTGTCCTCGGTCTCATGGCTATGGGAGCTGGTGACTGTCATCCCGGTCGCTCAGGGGCTCTTTTCGTTTGTCCCGAGGCGTGGTGTGCTGCCACAACGTTAGGCAGATGCCAGCGTTCACCACGCCTCCCAGGTGGGACCCCACGATTGCCATGCCCCTGCCTCTGCTAGGGGGTCAGCAAGCGCCGGTCATGTCCCGCCTCCCCGAGAAGGCGAGCCGTCAGCCACGCCAAGACTTATCTCCCCGGCTGGCCCCTCCAGCACCGAATCCGCTCTCGAACCTGGTCGCTGGCGCCGCAAGCGGAAATCCAACATTTATTTTTAAATGTATTAAAGTTCTCAATACTTAAGTCATGAGGCAAAGAGTTCCACAGTCTGGTGCCCAATTGTAAAAAAAAAAAAAATTGTTCCTTAGGTTAGTATTCGCTTCTCTTAATCCGGATTTGTTTGTTGTGGAGCCTGGGGACTCTTTGATGAATGGAAAAGGAGAGACCACATTACTCCATTAAATCGGGGATTGTCGAACCTTCTATATGAAGAGAATATCTCCCCACATCTTCAGAGTTGAAGGGCATGAAGGCCGTGGCGGTTGTCTCCTAATTTTGTGAGAGAATCCAGAAACCATTTTGATATCCTGCCTCTGTAATGCGTTCTAATTGAACTGTGTCCCCCTTAAGGTGGGATTCCAGAATGGCGATCCATATCCCAGATAAGGTCTAATATAGGACCTATACAAGGGAATGAGGCACTGCTGAGTCTACACACAAAAAGCACGCTTAATTTGCCTTGGGAGGGAGTTAGCAACTGTAGTAATTTTTGAACAGTGGTCCTGGGTGGAGAGTTTATTGTTTACCAGGATACTGAGCTTCTTTCTGTACAGGATGCTTTTAATGGAATATTATTTAAGCTTATATATATTTTTGGATTTTTGGACCAAAATGGAGGACAACACACTTTTGGACATCAAACTCCATATTATTGTTCAGTGCCCATTGTTCGATGTTTTTAAGTCGGAGACACGCTAAATAAATTATTAGAAGTGTCCACTCTCCCACCCAGTTTTGAGTCAATTTTGGAAGGTGATCTGCATATCACTAATGTATAAATTGAACAGTATGGGCCCCAGGACAGAGCCCTGGGGAACCCCTACTGGTTATCGGACATTGATCAGAAAGGGAGTTATTTATGTTTACCCTTTGAGTCCTGTTTATTAACCATTGCCGCACTCCATTTAGTAAGACATGGTGAGAAACCAATTGATTCCAGCTTTTACTAGTTTTCCATGGGGACCTTATCGAGGACCTGCTGTAATACAGCAATATAACATCAGTCGAGATGTTATTATCCAGACCATGGTTGATATTATTATAAAAATCAACCAGGTTAGAAGTACAGGAATGCCCTGTTTTGAAACCGTGCTGAGTTTTATCGTTAAGACTGAGTTCACTCATTTCCTTTTCTATAAGGGATTTAATAATTTTGTTTCCAATGTTTTACATAAAATGGAAGTAATGCTAATGGTACTATAATTCTGGACATTGGATTTTACTATCCATCTTTAATATAGGGTAACATTTGCTGTCAGCCATCTATGGGGATCTGGGAGCTTTAAGGGATTTGTTGAAAACATTATTTTCAAAGGAGTTACTATTGATTTGGCCATTTCTAGCAGGAATCTTGGGTTGATATTATCAGGGCCAGGACTTTTTATTTATTTATTTATTTATGTATTTATTTTTAAATAGGCAAGGCAGAAATAAGATAGGTGTGTGAAATATTGGGTAGTTGATGACGGAGGAATGTAAACATCCTGGGGACGTAGAGGCAAAGTAGAAGTTAAATAAGTTGACAGTATCTATATCAGAATTAACAACTGAATTATTATGGGTGACAGGTCCAACATTTCTGGTGTTTCCTTTTTATTTAAATATGAATATAGAGATTTGTAAGAATCCTTTGTATGGACCAGTCTGAATTCAAGTTTTGCCTTTGCCTTGCCAATCATATGCTTGACTACAACTACAGGTAGGGGAAAGATACTTTTACTCAGAGTTCTTGGGCACTTTGAGATTTTTCTTTAAATTGAAAACAGGTGGGAAACCTAGCTCAGGTAATTTAATCTTGGGTATGATTAGAGTTAAGAAACCCGTGAATCAGGTATGTAATTGGGGGATGGGCTGCCAAAGGCTTAATGGGGACAGGCAGTTCAGGGACACCAGGAAGTAGAAAGGAGAGATAAAAGGAGTAGCACCCAGCATGTCCTGCCATGCTTTATGTCCCATCCTGTGCGTCCACAGGGAGACCTGAGTCTGCAGGACACTCTGCATGGGGATACCAGACCAAGGTAAGGAAGTAACATATTACTAGATACTGTTTACAACAGCTAGGGGAAGGTAATTACAGGCTGTAGTTACATTACAAGTGGGAAAGGAATAGTACAAACCCAGGATAAGGTAGATACATTTAGGAGGGTTAAAGAAGGGAAGACAAGAGGTAGCTCTGTCTATGGTAAGGTAAAACATTAGTTTGAGGGGAGCAGAAGGTTGAGATGGGAGTAGGAAGGAGGTAGGAGGGTACTGAGAAGCTTGAATAGAAACTAAGCGGAGGAAGGAAAGATCATAGGAGTGGTGCAGTGCAATAGTTGTGGGTTTGCAGTCTTCCCGACACTTTCTGGTGACTGACATGCTACCCCATTTGTTCTTGGCTCTCTGGAATGTGGGTAGAGTTTGCTGACTCCAGGCTGAATGGCAAAGGCACTGAGCCTTCTGATCAACCCAGAGATCTTCAAGGTGCCACCGCTCCTACAGAGGATGCCCAGGCAGAGGCTGAGTGGATGGACCTCGTGGGCTTCGTAGGGTGAGGGTGCTGGGAAGGGTAATTCCTTTGCTGTACTAGCACAGTGGGGCAGCCATGAGGAGAGAGACCCATCGAAGTGGGAAGAGGGATCCTCAGGAAGCAGAGGCCCCAAGGAGGGGAAGAGGCCCCCAGCTGAGCAAGGAAGAGCTGCTGGTGGGGACTCTATTATTAGGGTAGACTTGGGAGCGGGGAGGAAGTGAGGGAGGAGAAGTGCCTGAGAGGTGCTTTGGCTTGGAGAGATGGAGAGCGTATCCTGAGGATTGCTAGGTAGCAGGACATGGGAGGGAGATAGCTGTCATTGTACACCTGGGGACAAGACCTGGCAAGGTATAGGGTAGGGGTAATGCAGGTAACTCTAAAAGTTGGAGAGGTGCCTTAAGCAGGTAACAGGCACAGTGACTTTTGTTGAGATGTTACCTGTGTGTGCCTAGGAAGATGCAAAGGTACTCTGGACCAAGGCATTTAATAATGGAGAAAGCACCAAAGTCGACAGTGAAAATGCCCGACCTCCGCTGGCACAATACCGACACAGGTATTGTGCCACCCATTCATCAAATATTGTTCTGGGGGCTGCCCCCGCACCTCTGGACTTTAGGATTATCAACTCCAGGTTGGAGTTGGTCTGGGGAGGGGACAGAACACTGGCGGAAAGTTAAATATGAAAAGGACCATTACAGCGATTGTCGCCGTAATGGTCCTTTTCGTGTTTCCGCCATTGTCGACCTGAAGAAGTGCACCATTTAACAACTGCTTGAAGGCATGGAGCATAGAGGAGGGTTCAGCTATATCAGGCTGGGGCCCAGATTGGGAGAATGTGGGCCTCTAAAAGGAGCGGGCCTGCATCTTTCCAAGAAGGGACCATAGTCTGTGGTGGGAAGCTTAAATGATACCTGGATCAGAATTTAAACTAGCTGGGTGGGGGCAGTTACACAAAGAGAGGCAAAATTGCCCTGCCATCCAGATGATGGAGGAGTATGGAGGAGGGCCGGGGAGGGAGTAGACTCCTTATGGCAGGGCACAGAAAGGCAGAGATGGGGACTAGATGGGGAGGGTAAAACTTGGACGAGACAGTAGAACATTGAAGGAGACAAGGAATGATAAAAGGTAGGAGGAAAAGTAAGGAGCCCAGGAAAAACACAGGAATGGGAGGGAAGCAGAGCAATGGGCAGAGGGGAGGAAGGTGTAGAGCCACGTGTGCCAATGTAAGCAGTCTTGGGAACAAAATTTCAGACCTGGAAGTCATCGTGGCAAGGCTGACTTGGGTTAGTAGTATTATGGAGTCATGGTGCATTGAGCACCATGATTGAAATGGTCATCTGGGTACTCTGATTTCAAGTGAGACAGGGCATGAGGGGTGGTTATTTGTATGTGTGGGAGAGGGAATTCAAGGTCTTGGAGTGCAGGGCAACAGGAGGAAAAGGAAGGACTGTAGGTGCTGTGGGTCATCCTGGAGTCAGGCTTCGAGGTCGCTGCACCAGGTAGTGCACAGGTCTCCAGCACAGGGAAAGGAGTTGATATGGCATGGGAAGCCATCATCAGAACAGCAGTAAGGGAAAGGTACTGTTAGTTGGTGACCTCAGTCTGCTGGATGTGGAGTGGAACCTTCCAGCTGCAGCTCTGCAGGAGTAGGGCCATCCATTCTACAAGGGTTTTCTTTCAGGCAGCTAGTCAGAGAATCCACTAAGGATGGGGCAATGCGACATGTTGTTCCACATCGGACAGCGTTGTTGACATTGCAGTGAGAAGTCCCCTGGGCACCAGTGATCACTGTACAGTGTGGTTTAACATTAAGACAGGAACAGAGGCTAACACATGAGGATGAGGCCCTGAACTTGAGGGTGGATTTCAAAGAAATGGAGACTGCCTTAGAAACAGAAAATTGGGTGGATTGCCAGGGAAGGCTTGGAGGCACATTGGGCACAAATAATGGGGAGTATCACTAAAGTAACTAACCTTTGCATGAAGGAAGTGAGTAAAAGCAGAAGGAAGAGAGACTAGTATGGTTCTGCAAAGATGATGAAGGAATAAAGGGTAGCATTCAGGTGATATGAGGAAGCGCAGAGGAGAAGGGCAGGAGGTTTACCTAGTTAAGTATAGAGGGAAGCAGGCAAGCACAGGAGGAGAGCAAAGGTGCAGACAGAGGAAAGAATCACCAGAGGGTCACTAAGGGGATAAGATATTCTTCAGATACATAAGTGAGAAGAGAAAAGCAAAGGGAGGGATAGTGAGGATTACAAGGGGGTTGGCTGTGCAGAAGAGACCAAGAAAAGCTGACATCCTAAACAGTTACTTCTGCTCAGTCTTCACAGTGGAGGGGAACGGATGATAAGGGAGTAGCAGGAACGGGGGTTAGACACAGTCCATTTTCAGAAGAAGAGTCTGGAAGGGGACTTGCAGCTCTGAAGATGGACAAAACTATGGGACTGGATGGAATACATCCAGGATACTAAAACAACTCAGGAGATGGTAACTGCTCCGCTGACTGCCTTATTCAACAGCTTACTGGAAACGGTGTAGTGCCAGAGGACTGAGAGGGCTGATGTGGTCCCTTTACATAAGAGCAGCTTCAGGAGGGGCCCACAACTATAGGCCTGTGGTCTAACTTCAGTTTCTCACAGTCTCTTAGAAACTCGGCTCCTTGGTCTCCATAAACAGAGCTAGCTCACATAGTTGTGTCAAGATAAACATTTTATTGTTAAACAGCAGCAGCAACAGATGGTGAGCATCTCCTCCCTCAGCCAAACATTCACGCCGAACATTTAGCTGAGGGAGGAGTAGTCTACCATCTGTTGCTGTTGCTGTTTTAACAATAAAATATTTATCCTGGGCACAACTATGTGTGCCTGCTACATCTAAGTGGAGACCAAGGAGCTGAGCTTCTAAGAGACCGTGAGTTCATATGTAACCACCCCTACCATCTGTCTGCATACCACCTGCAAGTGGTGCTGCCTAAGGAATATAGTTTGGCGATGGGTTCATGGTTAGAATTAGCTTTTAAATGGCGAGTGCCTCCCACCTATGGGGATCCTTATAGCACTGTACTGCAAGGGTACTTCCCACAGGAAATGAATACAGCCCACTCCCTCGGTGACAGGCAGAATGGTAATTCAGTCCACTCTCAATTTATCACTCTACATGTGCAAACAGTACACTACATAATAATGCTAATACTCTAGCAATTTCAGAAAAATAAACATGGGTTTATTTTGGGTCTGAAAAATAAGGTAGGGGAACAAGGGAAACAAAGCAAGTAAAAGATTGAAAATCAGCTTAGAATAAATACTGTAGTCACTCTGATGAAAATAACACGTACAGATTACAGTCCAGTATTTCCTATCCCAGTCCCTCTCCCACCACTGGTTCAACAGTTAACCCCACAGTCCCTGTGGGAGTTTCCAAACACCTTGTGTGCACACAAGAGGAGCTGAAGGCCTGTGATGAGTAGACACTGGGTGCAGCACCGTTGCAGTGGTGGATACTGCAGTTGCAAATTACAGACTGCACCAGAGGATGTAGATATACAGTTGATCCTGGCTATAACTGTTGCTGTGGGCTTAGCTAAGGTCGCCAGGAGCCCGGATAGTAAACTAACTAGCTGGACAGTTAAGAAAGTAATTGTTGGTCAAATCCAGTACTCACAACCTTTAGGTGAACAGATGATGCATGCGCTGGGGACGCCCCTTGCTGGCAGTTGGATAGAACAGTTTGGCTGTGTGGATGCTGATTATGATCCCTCCACCCTACAGAGGGACTTGTCTTCACCCACCCCAGAAGGCAGGCCAGCAGTTGTCTTCACCCACCTCAGAAGGTAGGCCAGCAGTTAGACAGGCAGGCAGGACCTCAGAGCTCTGGTCCCCTGGTAGAAATCAATCAATCTTGTGTCGGACACAGTGAGGCTATGGATTTGTCACCTCACTGAACAAAAGCAGATAATTCTTTCTGCAGTCTCCGCTGTCTTGGTTGCCAAATTACAGCAGTTCAGTCAGGCTGAGGTAAATATCCTTGTTTTGGGATTTACCAGGCATTTGGCAACAAATTCAGAAGTTCTCAGTTTGTTTTAGCACAAACTAAATGGTTTTAGGCTGTGACAGCACAAGGAGCTGTCAAAATCAGTTGTTTTCTCTCTGAAACTCACGACAGACCCAGGGCTAAAATGTCAACCCTAAAATGTTAGTTTTGAATACACAGTCTCTCATTAGCTAAAAGGAGTCACAAACTTCACCTCCTGATTGGACTACTGCAGCTACCAATAGGGTTCCACGTGTCTTCAGGCAGACTACATCCAATATGACCGCCCCTACAGTACTTTTCATCTCAGTCCAATGTGATAAAATGTAACAGGTGTTGGCAGCATCTGGCTGCATGGAGAGAACCCACCTGGTCCCTTCTGGTGGTCACTAGGGCAAGGGGAACATTTATTTATTTAGATCTAGGATTACAATCTTTGGGCTTAGAGCTCGTTTACAAAGGTTCCACGTCAGGTAAACAAATGAGACATTACATACAGCAGACATGACAAGCAAGTTCTGCAATCACAGTTGAAACTAAGGGAGTACAAGAATTGTGGAAAAGAGAGATGAACATAAATGGTAGGGGAGGTAAGAGTTTGCTAGCAAAGGGAGAAACCAGATGTCCTTGATGGTAGTGAATATGGAGGGAGGTCTTAGCAGAGGAAGTTCAGGCTCCATGGACTAGGGAGGAAGTGAGAGAGGGACAAGGTAGAAATTAGGAAAGAAAGGAGTTGGGAGAGGTGGTGGGGGAGGTGGACAAAGTTTAATGAGGTTAGGGAAGGAGTAGAGATGTCTGCATAGGAGGGTTGGAAGGTGAAGGAGGAGGTATTGGGGATAGTGGTAGCAAGGCGGTGGGAGATTAAATTGCAGCAACTGAGGGAGAGCAGAATGTTTGAGGGTGAGCAGTTGAGGGGCGAACAAAGGGTAAGTGCTAGAGTAGGGGTGAGTACCTGGGGGAGATTGTGCCAGTAGTATCAGTTCCAGGCTAAGCGCTAGCACACGCAAGAGGAGCAGAAGCACGCCTGTTGACTGAAGAGGAGGGAATGTAATTTAGATTTGAATGGCCCAAGTTTTGGTACAGCTAGGAGGTCACTGGGAGGGTGTTGAGCAAGTATGGACATAGTAACCAAAGGATTGCTGTACTTTAGAGGTGGGGTGGAATGGAACCTTGAATGGGTTGTTATATGACCCCGGGTCTGCCTAATGGGTGCAGCCAGGCTTAGTATGGTTTGGATCCCGGAGGGGTAAGGCAAGGGTAGCCTGCTTGGCAAGAAGGAGGAGCTGATAATGTATGTGGTTTCAAGTCCAACCAGCCCGTGAGGGAGTAAAGGTCGCAAGAGTGGGTAAGCGTGGAGCCCCCGGAGTAGCCTACATGCCTTATTTAGTGTAAGGGTCATTGGCCAACTATAAATGATGAGGCTGTACTCTGTGGTTGAGAATACAGAGCTATTAATGGCAAATTTGAGGGCTTCCCAGTAGGCAAGTCTGTGCCTATACGGCAGACTGATCTTTCTGTTTGCTGCTCTAGATACCAGGTCAATGTGTAGAGAGTAAAAGGGAGGTGTTTAGTGTTACCTGAGGTATTTGAATGAATGGGCCATCTCGAGGGTTTCACGTAGTTTATTGTGGATGGATAATTTGAAAGCTCTCTGCTTGCTTTGTGTAAAGGTGAACAACATTGTTTTGTTTTCCTGTAGTTTAGCAATTGGGGTTGAGGGAACCAATCTTCAACTAGATTGAAGTTACTCTGCATTAGTTGTTTGAGGGCAGTCGGGTCTGGATGGCTTGAAAAGAGGACTGCATTGTCTGCATATAGGAGTATGTTGTACTGACATGCTTTAGGGAGGTGGTTTAAAAAAGACTAAATAGCAATGGGCCCAGGATGGACCCTTGAGGAACACCGATGCTTACATTTTGGGAGGTGGACAGAATACTGCCTATCTTAACCTGCTGAAACCTCCCTGAGAGGTAACTGTGAACCAGTTTTGTGAGGTTGAGGACACGGTAGAGTCCCTAGTTGATTTAGTAGGAGTTCATGATTGACCGTGTCGAATACCTTGGTAAGGTTGATGAAGGTAGCCCTGCCAAGTGCCCTGGTCAATGGTGTCATGTATAAAACTTGTAAATTCTACCAGGGCTGCTGTTGTATTGTGTCACTTTCAATGCCTTGTTGTCCCTTACATTGCAGATCGAATTTGTCGAGGTGGTCAACAAGTTGATCATAGATGACACGTTCAAGGGCTTTAGAAAGAGGGTAAGATAGAGATTGCCAGGTAGTTGGTTTGTACCATCCTGTCTCCATTTTTAAAAACAGGGCTAACTACTGCAGCTTTCCATAGCTTTGGGAACTGTCCAGTGATTAGTGAGAGATTCAGGATACTTTTAAAGGAGCCAGGATAACATCTAGGATGAGTGAAACTAATTTTAGATATAGACTGTCGCTGCTGTGTCTGGTTTTGCCCAGAACCTGCAGTAGGTATTTTTATTCTGAGATAGTAATTTTCTTCAGGTAGAATGGGGAACATGGTTTATGGGGCTTGAACTTGGTTTATAGCTTTGGCCTCCACTGACTACGTTAAGGTATTCTGTGGGAGCACTTGCTGAGATCTGTGAAGGTCTTGTTGAAGATATTGGCAATGATCATAGGATCCTGTGTTAATTGCCTGTTTAGATTCAGAATTGTAGGTGGTGATTTATTAGGTTCCCCTTTAATTGCCTGTATATTATCCCAGAATTTGCGGCTGTCACCCCAAGAGTTGTCAAATTCAGTTCTAAAGTGGTTGGTTTTGGCTAGACGGATGGCCTGGGTGCATTTGTTGCTGGCGACCTGTAATTTTGGAGGTCATTGGGGAGCCCTTACTTTTAGCCTTATGCCAGAGGTTATCCCTGGAATGCATTTGGGCATAAGGGCGGGTTATCCAGGAATTCTGGGAACCTCTAACCTTCTTTGTGGTGGTGGGGCAAGATGTCACAGGCAGCATTGAAAATCTGAATGAAGCAATCTAGTGCAGTGTCGGCATCAACTACAGAGTAGATTGCAGACCAACTTAACTGTCTTAGATATTCTTTTAGGAGATCTAGTTGCCCTCTTTTAAGACCTGGGTAGTAACTTTTTTATGGAGAGTTTTGGAGACTTGTTAGTCCAGGTACAGAGTGTAATGGAGTGGTCGCTATGGATTCAGGGAGAACATCAGTGCTGGTGATTCGCTCACTGTGGTTAGTTAACAGCCAGTCCAACAGGCTACTGGACCTAGTATGGTAGCTGATGCATGTGGGGAATGCTACCAGCTGGTCAAAGTTTATAGCTGCCATGGCATCTCTGTAAGGGGCTGAGTCAGGAGACAGCCAATTTATATTGAATTCACCCATCACAATTGTCTCGAGTTACGGTTGAGGCTGGAGAGAGATTCATGTAGTACATTAAAACCTTCCGCCTCTTCCTTAGGTGGGATGTAGGTGGAAAGATGCTCTCCCATGTGCCCCAATGATAATTTTTATGGGGAGAATTAGGACATTATTGCCTGATTTGATATGTGGAAGTACTCGGCCCTGAGGTGGTCCTTAATATACATGACACAGCTTCCTCCATGTTTCCTAGCTCTATCCAGTCTAAATGAGGTATAGCCATTTAGGTGTATATCAGTGTCAGAGGTTCGGTGGCGTGAGCCAGGTCTCGGCAAACCGATAGTACATCTGGCTTATATTGGGTAACCCATACTTGCAGCTGGTCAGATTTGGCAAGCAGACTGCAGATGTTGATGGATGCAACCGTGAGATTGTATCGCTTCTCAGAGGGGTTGGTGCCTCAAGAGTTTGGGTCCAGGTTAGGGTGAATGTTACTTGACAGGAGCAGGAGCACCCAGATCAGCTTGAGTTGCCTGCAGCTTGAGTTGTTTCCATGTAAATGAGTGTATCCTGTGGGTTGTGGGTCGCTTGGAGTTATTACTAGTTAGTAGGATCATGTTTAAAACAGGAGGGGTCTGCACTGTCTTGCAGGGATTGTAAGACATGTAGGTTGAAAAGACAAGCAACAAATGATGAGAGAGGTGTGTGATGTAGAGTTCAGGCACTGTGTACTTTGCAGTGTTATACCAGCAATGTTACTGATTGAGGAGGAGTTATTTGAGAGGGTAATGTCACTGATAATACTATGAGGAGACACAATGCTGGCTTCATGATGCACTTTAGTAGTGGAGAAGGGGAATTGGAACAAGGCTGGCGATGTAAGAAGAGGCAGACTCTTAAGGCAAAGCTATGTTCTTCAGTACTTGGGATGAAGGAGAAGTTGGCACTTAGGCAAAAGCTCTGAAGGGTTATGGCACTTTTAAGGGGATGGAGCCAGTGTCAATCAGCGCAGAGGTAGGGGGTCACATGGGCAGAAAGTAGATTTAAAGAGTGGCTGCGATGGGGAGGGAGGGTGGGCGAAAATACAAGTTCTAGACCAAGCAAAATTTAAAATCTGGTCCTAGTCCCTGAGTAAAAATACAGCAGCCAATCCGTATGTCCGGTCAGGGAGCTGCAGCCAATGGCTTGCTGGCTGGAGAGGAGCAGGAACCAGTAGTATAGCAGGCTTTTTATTCCCATTGTTGCTGCAGAGGGCTACGGCGCACCTGGGCAGTGATGCTGTCGGGCGGTTGCCATGCTGAGTCTGCTTCATGGGAGAGGTGTGCCCAGTAGGGCAGAATGCTGGGTAGTGATGCTGGTGGGCATGTTGCTGGGGTGCGGCCGGCCGGTTGGGGAGCCGTGCACCGCAGCCACTTTGTGGGAGAGGTGCGCCTGGTGGGGTGAAATACTGGGCAGTGATGCTGGCGGCGGGTTGCTGTGTTGTGGCCGACTGGTCGGGAGCTGTGCCGCTGGCTGTTCGTGGGAGAGGTGCCCAGAGGGCAAAATGCTAGGCAGTGATGCTGGCAGGCAGGTTGCTATGGTGCGGGTGGACAGGAACCTCGCTGGAGCGCCGCTTCATGAGCACTGGAAATGGCACTTGGGCTGCAATGCATCATGGGACTGTAGTCCCTGGGCACCTTGTCGTCCCCAGTGCTCCCTGACCCACTGGAGGCTTGGATGGGGAGCCTTTGCAAGTTATTTATTTTGTTGCTTTAGTTCCCCTGCCCCACTGGTGTACAGTGGGACTGGGAGAGGACTGGAAAAGTGGTGCTCCTGCCGCATCGCTGGTGGGTGCTTAAGACACCAAGAACAATTTGTTGCCTTTATTATGCTCCCGCCCTGCTGTGCAGCAGTTTGGGGGTGGGGAAGCAATTACTCTGGCAGCTCTCTGGCGCATCTTCTTCGGGCGGACTGGTGCTGAAACTGTCTATAGCGCCCCTGGCCCTGGCAGCAGTCCAAGATCGTGCTGGGGAGCAAGGAGGCAAGTGGCTCACTGGCCACAGGATCAGGTGCTCAGAGGTGCCACAACACAATTAGTCTGCTCCTTGGCCCTGTTGCAGTCCAGGAGGGCCAGGGGAGTAAAGTACACTAGTGTCTGCAGACTGGAGGCATTGGGAGGCAGGAGCCCCAGGTAGCTCCCGACTTGGGAGGGATTACACCCCCGTGTCCCTGCCAAGGTCTGAAACATCAAACATTACAATACGATACAATGCAGGCTATCTAATACACCTGGTACCTGTCTAAAACACTTATATTCTATTTAACCACAGTAGCATTGCATTTCTCAAAACACAGGGCATGCACCGATATAATTCCTTTCCCACCATGGTTTACAAGTACACCTTCCTATTATGACTTGTGGGCAGCACAAGGGGGCAAGAATATTGGACTTGGCAACAGAGTAACCTTTTATGCACCACATTGACAGAGAGATCAGAAGGGACACCCAGGGACATCATAGGTGAGTTTTACTTGGTGCTCGACTTCTCTACCAGAGCGGTGGGTACCACAAGTTCCTCGGCAGTGACTTGATCAAGATCATTAATGGGTTCTGCATACTCGACACAGTGGATTCAAATCTTTCAATGTCCTGGACTGATTCTTGACTGGAGTCTCAACATCCCAGTATTTGGACCATGATTCATGACTGTGGGCCCCAGCGTCAGTCAGAAAAAGGGTACTGCAGCCGACTCAATGGCGTGCAGTGATTCGCCTTACTCCATCCAGGTGCTGAAAGGGAAGGTCCATGGAAATGGTGCAGGCTGATACTGACATGGTATCGGACAAATGTAAGGTTCTTCATCCTCAGAAATAGAACTTCTGTTGAACACATCAGACGGAGTCGCCGGAGGACAAGTACTGGTGGTTGAACTTGACTGTTTCTTCTTTGCTTTGTTTCATTTTAGTGGCCAGTCTCCATGGTGGTGAGAGAGTACTGAATTAACAAATTCAGGTAACAGTTGCCCAATTGGCAAGAGGTGGTTTCGATGCTGCGTTTTAACCACCATGTTTCTCTTTCCATTCTTAATCGGTATATTGGCAAGTTTGAAAGCTGTTCCACAATTACATAGGGATCAGGTTTCCATGGTCTTTAAAAGGTTCATTGGTCTTGAAATATTGAATTGGGGCTTTTGTGGCTCCCAGACCTTTGCTGTTCTGAGCTGGCGATATCCTTGAGTTAGTCTTTGCAAAGGCCTCGCCACTGGGGAGTAGCGTTTTACAAATCTCTGGTAGTACCCACTAACCCCTAAGAAAGATTGAAGCATTTTTAAGTTGATAGGCCTCAGCTGTGTAGTAAGAGCTTTCCCTTTTTCTGGATCAGTGCTGCTACCTTGATCAGAAACAATATGTCCCATACTTCATGGAAGTCTGGCAGAACTGACACTTGTCTGGGGAGTTTTAGACCATGTTCCTTTAGCTGATGTAGTACTTTTAGTAGTCTGGCTTTATGTTCTTCCAGTGTTCTCCCAAACACTATCAGGTCATCCAGGTAGACCAAGATTTCTGGGAGAGTTATATCACCTACCACCTTCTCAATCAAATGCCGGAAAGTTGCTGGGGTGCCAGCTATCCCTTATGGCATACACTTGAACTGGTAAAATCCAAGGGGACAGATAAAGGTAGTCGTCTCCTTATCTTACTCAGTCATCGGTATTTGGTAGTAACCACTGTACAAATCAAGAACAGAGAACCAACTACTGCCTGTAAAGCTGTCTAAGGCATCTTGCACTCAGGCATGGTGTATTGCTTGGCCAGTGTCTGCTGGTTAAGGTTGCGATAGTCAGTGCACATTCTTATAGGAGGCAGTGTGGCGTAGTGGTTAAAGGCACTCCCCTGCAAACCTGGAGACATGGGTTTGAACCCACAACCCCCACTTGCATGTTGTGTGACCCTGAGCAAGTCACTTAACTTCCAGTGCGACTTAACATGCAGCAGATTAATGAGCCTTTCCTGGTTAAACAATTTCCCCTTTCCCTATAGCACCATTCTTTTTCTGGCCACCACTATCGGGCGAACATAGGGACTGCAAGACTCTGTTATTATCCCCGCCTTCAGGAGCTCTTGCACATGGCACCTAACATATTCAGTATCAGCAGGTGCCAGTCTTCTAAGCCTTTTCTCGAATGGGCAGTCATCATGTAGGCATATGTGATGGTCCTCCTTTTGCACATCCTGCATCCCATTCATGGCAGGAGAAGACATTGGACTGGTCAACCAATTCCTTCTAGAAACATAGAAACATAGAATTTGGCGGCAGATAAGGACCGCTTGGCCCACCTAGTCTGCCCATTTTCCTACTTACCAGATAAGCTGCAGATCCTAGTTAACCAACAGCTTACTTCTTCCTACCCCCACTAGGACTGCCTTATGCCTGTCCCATGCATCCTTGAATTCCCCACTGTTCTTGACTCCACGACCTCCTCAGGAGGCTGTTCCATGCATCCACAACTCTCTGTGAAAAAATACTTCCTCACATTACCTCTGTGCCATCCCCTCAATCTTCAAATTGTGCCCTTGCTCTTGCACATCTCTTTTCTGAAAATGCTACACTCTTGGACTTTGTTGATTCCTTGAGGTACTTGAAAGTTTCTATCATGTCCCTCTCCCTTCTTTCCTCAAGGGTATACATATTAAGCTCCTTTAGTCTTTCTTCAGATGTCTTCTGGTGCAGACCCTGCACCATTTTGTTGCCTCCTCTGGACAGCCTCCACTCTGTCTATGTCTTTATGGAGATGGGGTCTCCAGAACTGCACACAGTACTCCAGATGGGGCCTCACCAACTGTCTGTACAGAGGGATAACAACTTCCTGTTTTTTACTATTGATGCCTCTTCCTATGCATCCCAGCATCCCTCCAGCCTTCCTTACTGCCTTCTCACATTGCTTGCCCACCTTTAGGTCATCTGATATAATTACCCAGGTCCCTTTCTATTTTACTGTTGTCAGTATCTCACCCCCATTGTGTACGCTTCCCTGGTTTTTTTTCCCATGTGCATTACCTTGCACTTCTTTGCATTGAATCTGAGCTGCCATACATTTGAACATTCCTCCAACTTTGCCAAGTCCCTTCTCATCCTTTCCACTCCATCTTGTGTATCAACCCTGTTGCAGATCTTTGTGTCATCTGCAAAGAGACATACTTTTCCTTCCAGTTCCTCTGCAATGTCACTTATAAAGACATTAAAAGGACCGGTCCCAGTACTGAACCCTGCAGTACCCCGCTAGTAACCCTCCTTTCTTCACTGTGTACTCCATTTACTACTACCCTTTGTGTCCTGTTGTCTAGCCAATTTTTTATCCAGGCTACCACCCTGGGACCCACTCCAAGGCTGGCTATCTTCTGTATTAATCTTTGTGTGGGACTGTATCAAATGCCTTGCTAAAATATAGGAGGCCATATCCACAGCCCCTCCCTGGTCTACTACTTTGGTCACCCAGTCAAAGAAATCTATTAGATCTGGCCTGACACGACCTTCCCATCGTGAATCCATGCTGCTTGGGTCCTGTGCCCCACTGGCCTCTAGGTACTCAACAATTCTTTCTTCAGAAGTGATTCCATCATTTTCCTACCACTGAGGTCAAACTAACTGGTCTGTAGTTTCCTGCCTCTGTCCTGCTCCCACTTTTGTGAAGAGGAGTCACATCTGCCCTCCTCCAGTCCTCGGTACCACCCCATCCTCCCATGATTTGTTAAAGAGAGTAGTCAGTGGTGTCACTAGTTCTACCCTTAGTTCTTCCTTAGTTCTTCTAGGTGTCAGCGTGGCTCAGTTGGTAGCACATCCGCCTCTGGACCAGAAGGTCGTGGGTTCTCGTCCACACCGGGATTGGACTTGACACCTAAAAAAATCGCTGGCATCCGAGCGCAGTATTGGGGGTGCTGTACTGCTGGGGTGTGCTGCCTTCGGATGAGACGTTAAACCGAGGTCCCTTCTGCCCATCCTGGTGTTGTCCTGGTGGGTGTCCAGGTGGAAGTAAAGAACCCAGGGCACTCTTGCAAAGAGAGGGAACATTCCCAGTGTCCTGGCCAACATTCCCTTCCCATAAACCGGTTCATGCAATTATCCAGGCTGTGTGTGGGTGATGATGTGCGATATGGCCGCCACCACACATTCAGTCACTTCACTACCAGTCTAGCATTGCTTGTAAAGCGCTTTGGATGTATGAAAAGCGCTATATAAATGCTGATTCTTCCTCCTCTTCTTCTTCTTCTTCTTTAGAATTCCTGGGTGAATCCCATCAGGCCCCATTGCTTTGTCCACCTTCAATTTTATTAGTTCTTTCAGAACCCTTTCTTCTGTAAATGGACTGGTATCGATCCCTGTCTTCAGAGTGTTTCTTTTGTTTGGTTTAGATAACTCTCCTCCTCTTCTTTGTGAATACTGAGCAGAAATATTCGCTCAGTATCCCTGCCTTTTCACTGTCACCTCTACCCACATTCCCTCCTTTATTAAGCTTCAGTATCCTTTTGGTCTTTCTTCACTCCCTAATGTACCTATAAAAGGTCTTATCCCCTTCTTAACAGAATTGGCTATCCTTTCCTCGGTTTGGGCCTTTGCTATTCTGACTGCCTTCCCAGCCTCTTTCTGCTTTAACTGATAAAGTTCTCTGTCCTGCTCCTTCTGTGTTTCCTTATATTTCCTGAATGCTGTCCTTTTCTTCTTAACCTTCCCTGCCACCTCTTTTGAGAACCATAGCGGTTTTTCCTTCGTTGTGTTTTATTGATTTGCTTTAAACAAAGGTTTGTTGCCTCTGTGATGGCTGTTTTGATCACTCCCATTGTTCCTCCACCCTCCTTCTTGCCTGTTTGCTAGACCTTTTCTGAGGCACCTCTCATTTTCCCAAAGTCAGCCCTCCTAAAGTCCAGTACTCTTGCTTTTGTATGGCTTGATTGTATGGCTGTGTTTATCGTGAACCACACTGTTTGGTGGTCACTTGTTCCCAGATGGCTACCCACTTCTAAATCTGAGATTCTTTCTCCGTCCCCATTTGAGAGTACCAGGTCTAAGATTGCTCCTCCCGAGTGGTTTCTAGTACTAGCTGTCTGAGGCATGCCCCTGTAGGGCATCAAGAATGACCCTGCTCTTGGATGTGCCTGCAGCAAAGGTGTTCCAGTTAACATCTGGCATATTCAGGTCCCCATCAACAATATCTCCTTTTCTGCCATTCTAAGAAAGCCTTCTATCATTTCCTTGTCCATTCCCTCCCTGAGATGGGGGTCTGTATACATCCCCACGCGGATTGTGGTGCCATTTCCTGTCTCCAGGGTGACCCAAAGTGCCTCATCTGCTCCCTGTTTACTCTTTAGTTCTGTTGCTTTGATCCCTTCCTTTACATAGAGAGCTACTCCTACAGGTTGGCTAGTACTGTACCAGAATGCACCATCAGATCTTTGCAGTCTCGTTTTCAACTTTATGCTGATTCTTTTGACCATCACTTCGGTTCCAGGTAGCACTCCCACTGAACCATCAGACTATTGGGCAAATCTCTTCCTGGTGACTCTACAATGATAATCTGGTCTCACAGAGATTCATTGCAATCTACAGCTCCTTCCGTCAAGCACTCAGCACCAGGGGCACAATCAGAGGGTCTTTCCCTTCTTTCTTGATGAGTCCGACAATCCCCCAGCGTGGTTGCAGACCTTGGTCTCCCTGTCCAGGTGGGCAGTACTCACAGTGGCATGAATCAGTACAGTCTGGTAGTTTCTTTCCCCTGTCTTCTGCAGGCACAAATTAGCCAGGCATCCAAACATATTGGCATTTGTCCCAATCAACACAGGTATCTTGTCCAGTATCAGCCCATCAGGACAAATGAGAGCTAAGGTGTCGATCTTTTGAGGGACTCCAGCAGAAGTCTCGAAATTCAGTTTGCACAGCAATGTGTAGCCATCATGAGGTATCTGGCATTGCTCAACCCCACACAGAAAGTCCTCTAAAGGTTGTAAAGGCAATTGCTTCAAGTAGGTCTGGTAAAAGGATTGATAGATGATGGTGACCTTAGACCCACTGTCCAGTATAGCTTTGCACGGTACCCTTCAATAGAAATTTTTATGGTAGGAGTAAGACCCATCAGTCCTGACTCCAACTTGTTCCTGACGGCTGCAGTGGGACTTGTCCATCTTATGGAGCTGTTTACTGTTGGAGTCCCAGGTTGCTCCCTCACCAGGCTCTGTTGTTGTTTCCCTCGCGGCTGTTGCTGTCTTTCCCATTTCTGGTCCACGAGCTGCTGGTTCTCAGGCCTGCCACACTCTCATGCAAAATGACCGCCTTCTCCGCAGTGAAAACAGAACAGTCCATCTCTGGGTAAGGTTGAGGATTGAGGGCTGACCCTTGGACCAGAAGAAGGATTCAGTGGGTGTCCACTCCCAGGTGGCAAGGAGTTAGCTCATGGGTGAGGTGCCTGTGTCATCTGCAATGCTTTTACACATTCAGTGAGTTCTTTCAACTGTTTCCATGTCTGAGACATCACTTTGCTCTTGGCTGCTGTCAACTTGAGGCTGCAGGGGGTATGGCTTTCCCAGTAGGCACTCGCAGTGAATTGGCAATGGCTTCCTTTGACTCTTCCTCCCTCACCTTATCGAGGAGTTGTCTGAAATTTGAGGGATTGGGTCTGCATTCTTTTAGTCTCATAGTGATTGAGTCCAACAGGAATACACAGCACCTCGTAAGATCTGGTCAAGTCTCATTTGGGCAACTTGTGCAGGGAGATCTCCTCCGCCCCTCAACTATGTTACGAGTCATTGTCTCCACTCAGGTCATGTAGTGAGACAGTTGCTGTCCCTCTTTCGGGTGGTGGCTCCCAGCTAAAAAATGAGGTCTTCCTTACGCTCAGCTGCTGTGAAAGAACTTCTCAGCATGGCAAGATGGTCGCTAGCAGTGCAATCTGGTTGGCTGGCTTGCAGTGATCATATGGCATCCAGTGCCATACCTCACAAACTGTCTACTATACGCTTACATTTCTCATCATCATAACATTGTCACACTTTGTCCATCTGGGTGGCTTGACTAATCCAGCTCTTGTAGTCATCCTCTTCAGAAGGCGTGGGGGTAGCACCAGAGAAAGTACGCAGTCTCCTGTTCAAAAGGTGGGACCAAGTAAGGGGACCAGTCATGTCCTCCTTCCCAGGGTTCACCAGGGGTTTTGTTCGCTGGGTCACTTTCCTGGAAAATTGTTCTAACATCTTGAACAGTCTTTCCTGAGTGGCCAAAAGTGAGTGCAGTTTTTTTCAAAGTCACTTGGTTCTTTTGGGTCCTCGGCAGGAGGATACAGGCTTGCATGGGTGGTTAAGACCCAGGAGGCAGGTTCTCCCATCAGCAGTGAGCTGATTGGGCACCCTAGAAGGATCAACATCCTCTCTGCATTCCATTAGCACACATAATGCCTGCCGAGCAGAATTGTAAATCCTCCAACATACAGTCACTTTTCCGAAACATTTTATGCTGCCTATGACACTTTCAGGATGGTCCTTTGGGGTTGCTTCAGCGATCCTTGCACCAAAATAGCTTTTTTGGATCTGTGTCCTCACCCTTGCAAAAGTCTAGCAATGAATTACGATCCATCATAACTTTGGAATTTTTTTGGGGGATAACAGACTGTTCCCACCAAAGAGGGTGCTGCAGAAATGCCCCAAAATCCCAGTGGTAGCCTCTAATTTTGTAACCACCCTACCCTTCTATCTGCACAACCACTTGCACGGTGCTGCCTAAGGGTATAGGTTGGTGCCTTGGTTCATGGTTATAATTGGCGAGTACATTAGTTCTCAGACTTTGTATAGTGAGCCTCCTTCAAGCCATGGAAAAGATCTTGAGCCTCCTCCACATATTAAAATAATCTTGGGCCTCCCATAGAAGAATAACATACTTTGCACAGTGCATCAGGAATGAAGTGAAACTCTTTTGAGTATTTGGCTCTTATTTTATTCATCTTATTCTAACCCCCAACCTTATAACCCCACCCTTGGCCAGTCTATTTGCTCTGCCATTGTGAATCTGGAACCATTGTCACCCTTGCTGCAATACCGTCATGGGTCAGACTGCATTCTCTGTCTGCTTCCTCTACCTGAAATAACCTTCTACACACCTCTGCATCTCCCCTCTTACCCTGCTCTTTAGCAACTTCTCAGGGATCCTTTTGTTCCCTCCTGCTCTTCCTCCCAGTACCTAGCTGTTTAACCTTTGTATCTGAGCTGGTCTACCACCAGTGTAATTGATGTTGTTACCTCTCATTATTTGTTTGTCATTCCTATTTGTTTGTAGTAGTATTCAATTTCAATTTTATTGTTTGACAAACAACATTGTCATTACAAATACAAAAGGACAAAAATAATCTTAGAACTTCACATGTATTGGATAAAACTCTATTATAAATCTTGGCTATCCCATAAAATTATTTGATCACCACATTCATGTTATAATTAAAATCATCTTATTTCTACTAATAATCTGTTTAATTTATTCTTATATTTCCTCTCTTCCTTCCTTTTGATCATCCATTTTAAATGTAATAATTTCATTTCTATAGCTCTACAGAATTTAGCAACTTGTTCTAGAATATACTTATCTGTTGATTTCAATAAAAATGTACTTGGTATTTAGGTTCCATTTCCAGTTACCAAGAATTTTGCCTGGGTATAATGGCGTATAATATTCATACAATGGACAAAATATTAGGAGATGTAAATTATCAATCCCTAACCCACAAGCACATCTCATGTTTGTTTCTCTGGTGTATAGTCCTATTAGTCATCTTGATTAATTTAATTCAAAGCGGAATCTTGTAAAACATTTTCGCTTGTCCAGATTTTATTATCCCCAAATATGGTTCTATTCCAAATCTTCTCTTTTATTTTCCCCAACCAACTACTTATTATCCTATTATTTATCTGCTCATTGCTTTCTTTGTATATATCCATCTTTTATTCTACTTTTATATTTTCTTGTATATAATCAAATGGTTTACTTAGGCTGTACACCAGGTAATCCAACAATCCATGTGGTTTAATTACCTTTTCCAATATATTCATTATTGGTAATACAAATCCCTGTCCTTGTATACTATAGCATCCTCCATACATATTCTTGGTAGTCCTACTTCTTTCATTAGAAATACCTTAAACCAGTAGCATACTATTCTTTGTTCTAGAAACATAGAAGTTGACGGCAGATAAGGACCACAAGGCCCATCCAGTCTGCCCATTCTGTATTCTATATAGCATTTAATTGGCAGTTGCCCTACTTCCGTCTCGAGTTACACGGATAATGCTCCATTAGGTAAACCCAATGTTCTGTTATAATATTTATTAAGTGGGATTTCTGGTTCCTTATTATTTCCAAGCTCCCATATTTCTGCTCCATAAGTTATTTGACTTTTAATTTTTGCACTGAGAGCTCTGATATTCCCTTAATGGAGCATCCTCGTATTTGTACATGAACCTTTCAACGGCCGTGTAAATGTTTTCATTTTTTTGAGTATACTCTTTTTGTGTTCATTCCATTTTAAATTATAGTTAAAACTATTCCTAAATGTCAAATATTTTGTACAGTTTCCAGGGTATAATTACCACATTTCAATTTATCACTTGAGAACTCTCTTGCATGTCTTCTCGTGTCCGGGACGCACCCTATCCTGCCCGCTTTGATATCCCTGGACGCTGGAGAAGGCATTCGACAGGGTACACTGGGAATATCTTTTCAAGTTTTAGAGAATTTTGATTTCTCCACTTTTTATTAATTGGATACGTGCATTATATAGATCCCCCTCAGCCCGGGTCTCAGGAGACGGAGTTATCTCACAAAGGTTTACTCAGCCACACTGGTACCAGGCAGGAATGCCCCTGTCGCCACTATTATTTAATTTGTATCTCGAACTGTTAATTAGAAGGTTGCAAAACTGTCCAAATATCCAGGAGATCCTATTTTTCCTGTGAAGTTAAGGTGTCCGCTATGCGGACAATCTCCTCCTCCAGCTCTCTCGACCCAGGCAGCTCTATTCCGTATATGCTGGACATTATTGCCTCTTTGGTTGTATTGCTAATTATAAAGCTTAATATTAGTAAAACTATGGTATTCCCCTAAACCATAAATCTTTTAAATCCGACATCGAGGTCTATGGGCTGAAATGGCAGCAGGGTTCTCTCCGATACTTGGGAGTAGATCTTGCCCGTAGCAGTAATCAAGTTATTAGGTTAAACTTAGACACTCTGGTGAATAAGGTGTCTCAAGCTTTAAATAGGTGGGCTTTCTCCCCACCTCGCTGTAGGGGAGAATAAACCTCATTAAGATGAACGATTCTCGCTTATTATATCCCCTGTCCATGCTTAATGTTTGGCTCCCTATATCCTGGTTTAAGAAATTGCGATCCATGTTCATTAAAATTTTTGTGGTCTAAAAATCCCTCGAATAGCTTATCACACTCTGGTGGCCCTTAAGATAAAGGAGGCATGAGATTGCCCAATGTACTTTTGTATTTTTGGGCTGCCCATATTAATAAGTATATGAGATGGGCATCTCAAGGAGTTCCAGGCAAGGCCCCAGTGTGGTTGCAGATTGAACTAGAACTCATACGCTCATTTGGTTTAAACCCTTGGGTCTGCTGCATGTTGGGGAGAGTCTCTTGCTGGTAAAGCTCAAAACTCATTAATTTACACTTTCAAAATACATACACAGGTTTGTAGATTTTCAAATACAATCACTTCAAGGATCTTAATCAACCTATTGTAGGTAATCTCAATCTTAAAATTGGGGGCAAACCTATTGCTCCATACTGGCTCTCAATACCCATGGATTGGGAAGTTTCCAGTCTAATAGATGATGACCATGGTTGGATGTCTAATCAGGAAATTACAGACAAGCTGGGTATTTCAGCAGACATATTTTTCAGGTTATTCAACTTAAGCATGTTTAACAAGATTCTTTGGTCATTTACCTTGCACAGACCAGCTTATACCCTTCCGTAAGGAACTTAGTGTAATAAGCGGTGGCCCTAGGGCGATAGCTAAGATTTATAATTTCTTGATTGGTTGGAAATTACCAGATTGCTGTGGACCAAGGGCTCTGTGGGGATCCTTTTCCCGAGAAGGCGATTGATTGATCGTCTATCTGGTATACCTCCCACAAATTTATTAAACAGGACAGGTTAAAGCTGATGCAACTTTTTATATTGCACAACGCTTACTATACACCCTGTAAATTGGTGAAGAGGGGCTCAAGGTTTCCAATAGTTGTGTGAGGTGTCAGCAGGAGGAGGGTAATTTACTTCACATCTTCTGGGATTGTCTGAAATTTGCCTCCTAGGTGACCTATCAGGAGTTAGAGTGTTAACCAGAAATATCATACTACGCTCATTGTGATGTCTGTCAAGAAGTTGGTGTTAAGACATTGGCTTGATCAGCAAGAAATTTCTTATGAAGAATGGCTGGCTGAAATTTTAGCTAACCTGCGTACTCAAGAAAACTATTGCTAATCTGAACAATACAATGTCTAATTTTAATAAGATTTGGGACCTCTATATACTCTTTATTCCCTGCAGGGTTAATTAAAGGGATACGGGTGAAACTGAATTAGATGAATAATACTGACAGAGCAGATCTTAGCAGGGTAAGGGGTTTTAATGTACTGTTATCCTAGTGGATAAGGATATGGGAGGAGGGGAAGGGGGAGCAGATTTATGTATAATGACTCTGTATAAAAGTGATTTGTCTGTTTGTATATCTGCTCGTGTAGTGTTGTGGGTAAAATGATTAATAAACTTTAAATAACATTTAAATTTATTGTCTATTCCTTTCTTATCAATGATTTATTACATATCATATACTTGGTTTTCTCAAGATTTATTTCTAAGTCTGCTTCCTGACATGTAATTCAAAGTGCTCTAAGCTTCTTTTTATTCATATATAACTTGTGGACATTAAAATATGACATCAGCATATGCCAAGAATGGGCAATATCTATTGCCCACAATTGGCATATGGTGATCACTCCTATATAAACTTTCCAGTACTCTATTCAAAAAAATATTAAAACAAAATGGATGAAATGACGCAACCCTGTCTTGGACCTAGAGTAGATGCAAACGTTCCGCTTTGTCACCTTCTTTATTATCTTATACATGTATAGTTATCATTATACATAGAAGCTTTTATTCCTATTATTGCCGGGTCAAGGCGTATTCTTTAATACATTCCACAACTTATTTATTTTTATTCTATCGAAGGCTGCTCGAAGGTCCACAAAAACACAATAAAACTTTTGTTTATGAATGTATGTATATTTGTGAATAAGATGAGTTAACAAAGCATTGGTCTATCATAGAGTGGCCTGACATGAAGCCTGCCTGTGCTTCATCCACAATTCCTTTTTTAAACCCAATCCATAATTCTCTTGTGGATTATCTTTGCAAAGATTTTCAAAGAAGTGTTTGCTAGACTGATTGGTCGATAGTCTTTTGGATTTGTTTTTCACCTTTTTAAAAATTGACACTGATATTTTCTTTCCATGTCATGGGCATTTCTCCATATGTTACTATATATTTGAATTTTTTTTTTAAATAAAGGTACCCATTGATTTATATCATTTAAAATTTTATCTATAGGAACACCATCGGACCGGTGCTTTGTGTCTTTTCGCTGTTCTTACTGTTTCTAGTATTTCTTCTATACTCATTCCTTCTTTCAACTCTATCCAATTTGTAGATCCTCAACCTTCGCATTATCGCTGTCTTGAAATATTTCAGCATAACATT
Source organism: Neoceratodus forsteri (assembly GCA_016271365.2). Classification (NCBI taxonomy): domain Eukaryota; kingdom Metazoa; phylum Chordata; order Ceratodontiformes; family Ceratodontidae; genus Neoceratodus; species Neoceratodus forsteri. The sequence goes on along the minus strand of CM057449.1, from coordinate 170,337,053 downwards.
TCAGTCCATTCACTTAGCTCAATATAATTTTCAATATCATCTGGGTAAGCATCCCACCCTTTAGCTACCATTCTCCAATAAAGTTTATCATCTTTATTCCATACCTTCTCTAATTTTTACCCATAACTTTTTCTATATTGCTCCCTTTTATTGGTCATAAGTCTTTTATATTTATTCTTTACTATTATCAATTGTTCCCTGTTGGTTTTGTTGGTCTCTTCCTTACCAATCTTGCTTTTTATTTAAATAATTCTTCACTAATTTACATTCTGAACCAAATCATTTACTACCAGTATGTTCTTTACATATCGAAGCTTTCACAATCAATGTTTTTATTTTTCTCATATCTTCAAAATCCATTATTTTATATTTGCCTTTCTCCAATACTTCCTCTATTAATTCACTTATCCCACTTTCCTTTAATAATTTTACCGATGCTTAATTATCAATACAATCCCATTTCACTCCTATTTTAGTTCGTCATACTTTAATCACATTCTTGTTTATTTCCTTTATCCCTTATGTTTATCATCACCTCTAGAGGTCTATGTTTTGTTTCCATCCTTCCCCTATTTTCAAATCTAAAAATAATGGTACTAGGTTCCAGTTAACCCAGCAAAGGTCTGTAACAGAATCTCCCTACTTCCTACATATGTAAAATTTCCTCTTTCTCTCCTTTAGTTCTTTCGTTTAGTAATATGAAATTACCCTCTTCTAGTATTTGATTAATAATCTTTCCCTTTTCGAGTTTTTTTATCTCTTGATTTTCTGTTTTTAGCTAATTTCTATTGTCCCATTGCTAGACTAAATTAATATCCTCGTTATGTAATGTTTTGTTATATCCTACCCTTGCATTGAAATCGCCTACTATCAAGATTCCACCTCCTGGCTCTGCAACCCTTCTCTCCTCAATTAATTTTTCTAATGTTGTTATTACCTCTTTATCATTATATTGTGTACCATTAGGAGAAATATATATACAGTATATTAATAATTAGCATATGCTGATTCTTTCCCATTATCCTTACTCCCAGTATGTTATTAGATTTTATAGATATTTCTTCAACCTTAACCCTTTCCTTATATTTACCCAGGTTATTAATCCTCCTGAAGATCTACCAAATTTCTACTTTTTATCGCCTTTTTACAAAATACTTTGTATCCACTTAATGGTACTTCACAATCTGTCCACGCCTCTTGTAGCAGATACAATCGTCTCTATTAAGTACTTTATAAATGTTGGATCTACTAGCCTATTTCTAATTCCTGTTATATTCCACGATATAATTTTGCATTTTATTGATTTTCTTGTTCCGTTTGTCTTTCTTCCCATATAAAACTCTCTCTTCCTGATTTGTCCTTCATATACCATTTATGTCAGTCTTCACTCTGTGTTTCTAGTACCTGAAATCTATTTGTTGTCTGTATCTGGTAGCTCCATTCTTCTGATCCCTTATTTATCTGTGCCAATGGATATTGTTTCTCCTCTCCTAGCATAGTAATCTCAATTTTATCAAGTATCTCAGCTTCTGAAAGTAACAAGCTATACTTTTCTCTGTTATTCATCTACATTATCTGACCATTGTTTTCCCATCTTTTTATTCTTTTAATCCATTTACTTACCCTTCTATCTTCAGTAAGCTTTTGTAATGATTGTTTTCAGTTTTAAATTATTCTTAGTCTCATTTATAAAATTATTTATTCCAAATATAGATATTGATAGATTTGTCGAAAAATTATTTTCACTTCTTGATTCAAAATATTCAGGAAACAACATTTTCACCTTTACTATGCTTTCAGTTTCAAATCCTAAGTTCTTCAGTTGTTTTCTTTTTTTTTTGCTTTTCTATTGCTTTAAGTGCATACTATTGGTCTGAAATCAATAATACCAACTCCTGGTTTTCATTGGTCTAATTACACTCATGCAATCCAATATTGGACTATAATTGGTATTATTTTGTAATACTGTTGTTAGAAAAGATTTCAGATGTTTATCTAATTTCTTCTCTGTTTCCTCTGGAATTACTACTACTTTAAACATTGGTAATACAAAATCTGTATCAGACATGCGCTGTAACATTTTCTCCAGCAGTTCCATCTGCTCCTTACCTTCCTCCTGTTCTTTAATATTTTGAATCTCCGTATCACGTTGCTTATGTCTTGGTGATTTTCATCCTTCTTTTCCTGCTAGCACTTTTTATATTTGTCTTTTCTCGTGCTTTGCCTGATTTCTTTTTTTTTTTTTTGCTCTTGTATTTAGTTTTCCTTATTCAGAATGTTTTATCCACACTAATATTCTTTCTTCTTGCCTCTCTAATTGTAGTGCAGCTACTACTTGTCCTCTTTCTTTCATTGTTGTTGTTTTTTATTTCTTTTTATCATTATTACCTGCTAAACTATCTCTCTTCTATAGCATTAGTTTCTGTTATTTATTTCATTGTTATGTCTTATTTCCTTTTTGTTCTACACCTTCTACCCTGAATCTTTGTTTATCCTTATTTTTGTGTCTTTCCTCTTGAGCCAACCCTTTCTTCCATAACCTTCTATTGCCCTGCCTTATTTCATTTACCACACTTTCCTGTCTCCAGTTAACATCTGGTAGCATTATCAGCTCAGAATCTGTTTCTTCATTCCATGAACCTTCTAGCTCCCATTTTATTCCATTACTATCACCTGCTTTCTCAGTCAACCCATTTGACGTTCCTTCTGATAAGCTCAATATCTCTTCCTCTGCCTTTTTAATTTTTAATTTTATTTATCCCTAAAGTATCTTCTAGATTTAGATTTTGCTCCACGTATGTATATTCTTTCTCCAACTACAAATTCTCCTTGCTAATGTTTACCGCCTTCGATTTTTCCTGTCTTAATTTCCACACTATTTGAGTATCCATGATTTCTTTGATGTAACTTTGATTCTCCAAACATAACCCTTTAATAAAAGAGACATCTTTCCTGATTGTAATTGCTCATACATCATAATATTAGCCATCAGAGGGTCTCTCATTGCCACACACATTTCCTCAGTTATGTTATCAGTGATCAATTCATCTGTTCTTATAGGGCTTATGGGGCTCATAAATAATGTTTCCATAGAAGTCCATCCTTCTGTTGTATCCTCATTTTTGTCGCTTTATCTATTCCATAAATTCCTCTTTATCTAACAACTTCTTATTTGGGCTTCTCCTGTATGTTGTATCCTTTATTCCCTTCTACTCCTTGATTCTGATTATTTTGTACCTCGCTATCTAGTGTTGGTGTATGTATGTTTGATCTAATTGCCTTAATTTTCTTCTCTATTCTCTTGTTATATTCTATGGTCTCTCTAATCTCAACTGTTTTATTTACTTCCTCATTAACAATGCTTACCATATCAAGTTTATATTTTCCTCTCCTTTCCTCTGGACTTTCTTTACTACCCTGTGTTTCTTCCTTAACTTGACTTTCTATTTCTGTTCTTGTTATATCTTTTCTACCTTATTTCCTCTTTGAAATGTTCTGTCTAACTTTTCCACCCTCAAAATCTGATAAATCTTTGTTTGCAACATTTTTTCCTTCTTCATTATTATTTGGAGTAGAGATTATATTGATCACACTATTTCCTTCTTTCTTCCTCCCCTGCCCCATATCTGTCAATACTTCAACATTTTCTTTAACATCTTCAAGTCTCTTATCCCTTTCATGTTTGCTCTACACTCTTTCACTCTTGTTTTCCTCTGATCTTTCACACGCTCTTTTCATAACTGGCATTTCTTCTGGGAACCCTCTAATACTCTCTTTTCTTAACTTCTTTAGTTCTTAAATCTATACCAGATATATTTAACTTTTCTTTCTGTTTAATCTAGGTGAAATACAATCTATTTTTATATTACTTCCTTTTCCAAAATCAATACTTATAATAAACCATATGATATATAGTATATTATTCCAACACTAAAGTCTTAAGCATATTTAGAACATGAAATGACTTCAATTATTCCTTAACCCCTTTGTTAGTGGAGGCTCCACTTCTATAAAACATAATGACTGTTGACAAACTTATACAAGCTATATAATCCCACAGTCTTCCTCAAAAAGCGAGGTCATAACATATAATCACGTAAGTCCATGATAAAGTCAAGTAAGGCCAGTGCAGAATCTTTTCAGATCTTTGATTTCATTCAGTTCCTTTCATTCCTTCCAAGTTTATTTATTATCCTTCTATAATGCTTGTTTCTTTAGTGTTCTGTTTCTTGCTCTTCTTATCTTTCTTTCCTAAGTCCAAAATGCAAAACCAGCAGTACCAACAACACCAGCAGTACCAAGGCCAATAGCGTCTAGACCAGGGTTGGAGATGAGGAAACAATATAGAAAGTCCTTCTCACTTTTCTTTTCCTTCCTTCCTTCAAGCTTCTCAATCCTCTCTTTCACTGTTAAAATAAAATACAGCTTTCACCAAGTCCTGCTACCAACACTCTCTCTCCACAGTGCCTTGGGGACCAGCTTCCAACCCACTGCTGAATGAACGAGCCCACCTACCTTGTTTGCAGTATTGTTCATTTTGTATTGCTTGACTGTTTTGCAGTTGCTTTTTGAATTGTATTAATTCTCTACTTACCCGGGCACACTGGCAATTAGCATTGGCTTAATGTGCCTTTCCTGGTCACTGATTTGTAAACAAATACATAATTCAGCTACTGTTATCCTCTTTGTTTGCTTTATCCCTTCACACAAAACATCTTAAACTCAAAATTTCAAATACAGCACTTTTCAGACTCCTGTCTCCCTGGAACAGGTTGGGGCCTCCCAGGAGGCTGGCCTCACCATTTGAGAAACCCTGGCTTTAGCAAGTGGTGTGGTGCTACCACCTATGGGGATCTGTATAGCAACACACTGCCGAGGTGCTTCCTCAGAAATGAAATATAGCCCCTCCCTCGGTGACAGGCAGAACAGTACACAATCCCTCCCAGCTTATTACTCTAAGCATGCAAATATTACACTATACAGTAATGCAAATATTTCAGCAGTTGTAGGAAAACTAAACAAAGGGTTTATTTTGGGTCAGTAAAATAAGGTAGGGAGCAAGGAAGCAAAGGGAGTAAAACATTCAAAAATCAGCTTATGATAAATACTGTAATCGTTCAAATAAAAGATAACACAGTACAAATTACAATCCAGTATTCCTGTCCTAGTCCCTCTCCCCCAGTGGTGCACCAGTTAAGCCCACAGTCCCTGTGGGAGCTCTCAAGTACCTTGTGTGCACATAACGAGGAGTTGCAGGCCTGTGATGAATAGACACTGGGTGCAGCACTGTTGCAGTGGGTGGATACCACAGTTGCAAATTACAAACTACACCGTGGATGTAGATATATAGTTGATCCTGGCTGTACCTGTTGCTGTGGGCTTAGCTAAGGTTGCGCAGGAAGCCAGGATGGTAAACTAACTAGCTAACTAGCTGGACAGTTAGGAAAGTAATTGTTGGGTAAAACCCAGTATTCCACGAACTTTAGGTGAACAGATGATGTAGGTGTTGGGGACATCTCCCTTGCTGAGTTCGATAGAACAACTGGGCTAGTGCGGATGCAGACGATGATCCTCTTCACCCCACAGAGGGACTTGTCTTCACCCACCTCAGAAGGTAGGCCAGCAGTTAGACAGGCAGGCAGGCAGGACCTCAGAGCTCTGGTCCCCTGGCAGAAATCAAAGTCTCTTGTGTCGGACACAGTGAGGCCGTGGATTTGTCACATCACTGAACAATTTCTGCAGTCTCTGCTATCTTGGTTGCCATATCACAGCAGTTCAGTCAGGTTGAGGTAAACCCTTTGTTTTGGGATTTACCAGGCAGCTGGCAACAAATTCAGAAATTCTCAGTTTGTTTTGGCACAAACTAAATGGTTTTAGGTGCTGACAGCACAAGGGGCTGTCAAATCGGTTGTTTTCTTTTAGCAGCTCACACAGAAACCGCCAGGGTTAAACTGTCAACCCCAGAATGTTAGTTTTGAACACACAGCATTTCATTGGCTAAAAGGAGTCACAAGCGCCACCCCTGATTAGACTACTGCAGCTACCAGTAGGTTCCTCACTGTCTTCAGGCAGACCACATTCAATATGGCCGCCCTCATACAGTACTGTTCATCTCATTCCAATGGAAAAATAATAACTAGTGTTGGCAGCATCTGGCTGCATGGGAGGACCCTCCTGGTCCAATCTGGTGGTCGATAGGGCCAGGTGGTACATTGGGAGACTGGAGACCCATCGGGAGCATTGTTTCATGAGCTCCCCAGTGGGAGTAGTCACTGGAAAATGGCACTCAGGCCGCTACGCATCTTGGGACTCCCTGACTCACTGGTGGCTCAAACTGGGGAGGGAGCCTTTCTAAAGTTATTTGTTTTGTTTAATTAGTTCCCCAGCCCCTTTGCTGTCTGATGGGGCTGGAGAGAGCAGTTGTGAGTGGCACTTGCTGCAACTCTGGCAGGTGCTTAAGGCACCAAGAAACAAACTGCGGGTCTTCTCTGGCTCCCTGCACGCAGTGCAACAGTTCCAGGGGCGGAACACATCCAGCATGCGGCTCACCGCCACATCCCTTAAGCGCATTGAGGTGCTGAAACAGTTCAGTCTGCTCCTGGCCCGCGTTGCAGTTCAGGAGCGGGCCAGGGAGCAAAGGAATGAGCGGCTCACTGGCCACAAAGTCTGGGAGGCAGCAGAAGGCAGCAGGACATGGAGGGGCCCCAGGTAAGCTTCCGACTTAGGTGGGGAGGTTACATACATATTTTGCTTTTAGCACTGGTCCTTGCCATTTGGGGAGCAACCTGTCTGTGACTGACTTACATCAGTTTATTTATATGAAAATTGGTGACTGGGTAAGGCACACTGAGCCAAGACGCTTTTCCATGTGCAACCCTGGGTAAAGGGTTACAGAAGATACAGCAAACATAACACAGTGCTTACTTGGTACAGAATAAAGTGCAGACACAGTACAGTAACTAAATTAACCCAGGCACATATCTTGGTAAAAAATTTAAGTGCAGATTATAGGATGTGAATGTTGCGCCTGTACAAGTGTAAAATAATACCATGGGTCAGTGGTGGAGAAATTAACAGAAACTCTGCTGAAGGAAAGACTGGTTAAGAATGTTGACTCAAATGGGCTGTAAGATCACAGGCAGCATGGATTTTTTTTGGGGGTCATGCCAAATTAATCTGATGGATTTTTCACTAGGTAACCAGGGAAATAGATCAGGGAAGGCAATGGACATGGTCTATCTGGACTTAAGCAACACCCAGGTGTTCATTCAGACAAAAGTATCAGATTTTCATAATTGTAATACCTCCTGAAATGCACAGTGCGATGCCTGTTGCTTACATGATCCACTATCAGTGCCTGTTTCTGCGATAATTGCTTTCCCTGCTCTTGTAACCCACACCCAAAATCTCAATTTTCAGTCACACACATTGCTAATGTTGTGGACTTTGTGGATAACCTGACATGCCACATCATCCGCTGACCCACACTCCAAATCAGATAGCCTTTGGCACATATCAACATCCTCCACACACACACACACTTTTCAAACCAACAGAAAACCCATTGATACTGCAAGACACGAGTCAGAAATCATGACACCACCCACATCTCTTAAATTCAGCTAGTAAATCTTCCTTCTTTCTAGCAAATGGTAACCAACTGAACAACTGAAAGCAAGCAATGGGTTGCAGGCACTACAAGACAGAGTGTGTGTGTGTGTGTGTGTGTGTGTGTGTGTGTGTGTTGTTACTATAATATACAAGCTGACTTGCTTATAAAGAGAGTAGACAAAGCATGACAAACGTCCAGTTGTCCACATGTCCGGCTATCCACCTAATCCACATCAATGGCACGGTACTGCAGACTATCAAACCCACCATCCGATATATGAACAAATAACTGATACAGCAGTATGACACTGACTAAACCTAACATATATAGCTGTGGGAGGGAGATTAAAGTAGGGAGAAGGAAATGTCCTCTTGTAACCCTCTGTGTGCATTAATACTACACGTGGATGCTGTTCACTGATGTACTCTGAGCAGCCCTAAAACATTTGCAGCAACAATTTGTTTTACAAAAATGACTTGCCTTCAACACGTCCCCCACCACCAAAATCTAACAATCCATGTAAAAGTCTAAATCTCATCAGACTATGAGAGCCTACAGTGTAGTAAAGCAGCATATTTCTTTATGAAAAATACAGATTAATTACCAAATCATCTGCATTGATAGAATAAAAGTGATAAAACCAGCTTGACATCAACTTTACAGAAAACATGCACATTTACTGTGAACAGTACTGTAATGTTAAAGGAGATGGGAAAGATTTTGTTCTCTTGTATTATATAAAGCATACAGACTAAACTATGGCCACTATCGCTTTTTTTTTACTATTATTGTCAAAAACTCATATTTGTGTGCTGCAGTTTGCTTATTGCGAAGCTCGGCTTGACACAGAGGCTTGTGTTTTTCTTAATTTGAAGTCCGCACGTGTCAAGCTTTGAAATGCTTGTGTCACTGACTCCCAGTTCAACGTGTAGCTCACTGTAGCGTGCACTGTGCCTTGAGGTGAAGATCCAGAGAAGGGAAGGACAGTGCTGGGGGACTGATGTAACCACAGTGATATCCTCTAATGTCCAGCGGGAACTCCCTCCCCCACCCTTCATTTAATTGATTTAAAACAAAAAGAGTGCATTCTCAGTCTTTAGCGACCAGCACACTCTCCTCTCTCTCCTCAGCCGTCCGCCTTATATAAGAACATCATGTAATCCTCACCAATAGTTTTCTTCTTCAAAGAAAATATTTGAGCAATAAACACGACAGGTGTTGAGTGATGCTGGGTTGACCCACACCTGGCGTGAGTTCAACAATGGCGGGCCGCAGGCCGAGTGATTAAACCCCTCGCCAGGCATGGGGTAATCCCAGCATCACCAACACCCTGTCATGGTTTATTGCGATTATACAATCCCCCATTCATTTTTTGTCTGAAAAATGAAGAGAAAATCATCATTTTTTATTTTTGAGTTTTTGTTTAATTTGTTCTTACACTAGAAAAAATAGTCCACTGTATTTGGCTTAAAAAGTCTAGCCCAGGGAGGCATTTGATGTGCTGGCTTATAAGATCGAGCATGCTGTAGCGAGTGTAAAACAGATTGTGACCATGATAGTGAAGGGTGTTTCATTGGCTCCTTGTCTGTCTGTCTGTCTCTATTTTGCTTGTAGAAAAATACAGTGTCACACTTCCTGTTTTGCACTGTAGTGTTTGCTGATAGTGAATGAATTGAGCTGTTCACTGTCTAAGAGCCAAGTATGTCTCACTCGCTGTTGAGCAGTTCTCTATATGCTGAGTAGCTTTATTTTATAAGTAAAACAAGGTTTAGGAAAGAACTACTTAGTTGGCTAAGTTTTTTCATTGCCAGGAGATGGAGACCACAAGAGTGTCTTTTGAGTGAGACTGATAGTGTGAGAGCGCGTGCATAAATTGTATTTTCCTGTCCTCTGTTTGAAAGTGCTGGGACCAGAGGATTATCGGGAGAGCGTCAGTCCAGAAATTTAACATGGTGAACCCGAGTTTGCAGGAGCGGCGAGGTGTGTCTGTGCTTAAACTCGATGGTAGCAAATGTCTCTCTCCTCAGGGACTCTCTTCGCCACCGCAGTACATGGTGGTATAGAAATCGCAGAGGAGCAGTGTGGCGGGGGGCAGTATGATAGGGAATTTCTGAAGGAGAGGAATATTTACAAAGGAGAGTTGAAGCTGTGTTTTTTTTTTTTAATATTCAGGAGTCCTCAAACTACTTTGCATAAGCGGAGATGGTGGGTTGCATGTACGAGCTGGTGCAGCACTTTTGACAGGAGGCAGTGGGTTAGTGAGGAAAAGAAGATGGTGGCTCGGAATGGTTTTTACATTTTTTTTTTGGCAGTTAGTGAGATGGGTTGGCTGGCACCTTTGATGCTGGTAATGCTGAATTTACAACACTGGAAAGGTGCCAGCCAATCAAAATGCAGGATTCTCTCAGTTTTTTGTGCCCATTGTATATCACTTAATTTGTTTTATTTCCTGGTGTCCAGTGAACCCCCACACCCTCGTAGTTTGAATTTTCCTGAAACAGCAATAAATCTCCATTACAGCACAGCCCTCTTCTCTCCTCCTGCCGGCCTGACAAATGCAACCGCACTTTCTGCTTTGCAGATTGCATTTGTCAGATGATGAGAGGTCAAGGAGAGGAGACAGAAGGACTATTTATTTATTTAGTTTTTGTTGACTGGGTAAGTGCACTAGACAAATTCTGCCTATTTTCAGGCACGACCGGGAGGGGATACAGATGAAAGCCAACTGACCTTGAACCAGATTAAGCTGTTGGTGGTATTTTTGTGAATGGGCGGAAATTTGGCCAGGCCACCGGGAAATTCCCTACTCTTTTCGAGAAGTGCCATGGGATCTTTTACATCCACCTGAACTACCACCAGAACAGGCAGATGAGACCTCGGTTTAACGTCTCATCCGAAAGACGGCACCTCAGGAGTGCAGCACCCCTCATGCTGCACTACAGTGTCAGTATTGGGATATTAATCCAAGTGCCTGGTGTGGGGAATAGAACCCACAGCCTTTCTGATCTCCCAGCCTCAGAGGCGAGTGTGCTACCTGCTGAGCCACTGACACTGTGCTGCTCACTGAGCTGTAAGTGAGATATAATACTGTTTCAGGGAATCTTGAACTTGAGTGCGGGTCAGGGAAGGGGCATTAGACACTGGGGAATAAACAAAGTAATATTTTCTTTGGGAAGAAAACTATTAGTGGAAGTATGTGATGTTTATACGATCTATATAGCAGCCATCTGAGGAGCAGAGAAGAGATAGGAGGGCAGTGATGCTCACTGAAGACTGAGGAGAATTTGACTCATTCTGTTTTAAATCAAAACATTGAAGGGCATTTCCACTGGACATCGGAGGATGACATTGCTGGTCATATCAGCTCCACACCCCCAACACCGTCCTTCCCTTCTCTGGATCTTCACCTCCAGGCAGGGTGCACACTACAGTGAACTACGTGTTCAATTGGGAGTCAGTGAAATGAGCATGTCAAGCTTGACATGCACAGACTCCCACTTGCAAAAAAAAATAAAAATAAAAAATACAAGCCTGTGTCAAGCTGATCTTTCGCGCTAAGCAACTGGAGTATACAAATGAGTCTGAAACAATAAAAGTAAAATAAATCCTGCATCCTGGTTCAGAAATGAAAGTACATAAGACAAACATTATTACTCACTCACTCCATTGCAAACTCTGTTACTACATACGACTCTGCCTTCATCATTCTCTACAACACAACAAAAGCCGATCTGAGACTACTTGCAAGCAAACATTTGCCATTGACAAATGCTTTAACTTAGGAAGCGTATTCTTGGATGTTTCCTTGAAGTACTGCTTGCTAAACAGTCCCAGTCATTTGCCTGGGATGTATCCTCTGTGACGTTATTCAAGTCTTGACTTGTGCTTCATTCCATTTCTTTAAATTTGTCTTCATTAGTAAACTAACATTCAACCTCCAATTGACTTTTTGTTAATATTGGACATTGCTTTTCTAGAAGCACCAGAGCGTGATCAAATCAACTAGTGTTTTTGATTTTACAGGACTGGACTGCTTGTATCCATTCTGTCCATTTTGAGAAAATAGTGTATAGGTGAGAAGGATCAATGTCCACTCAAAACCAGTAATCCCACACCCTGGGTTTGAAATCCCTCAGATCTTGTTCCCCATAATTCTTGCCACTGTCTTGTCAGCTCCACTGCATGTCTTACCTTGATCTCCCGATCTGTCCTACTGCTCAGATAGAACACAATTAAGGCACTGCAAATTTTATTTGTATGGTGCCCATTCCCGGAGGCTCTGGGTGCCTAACAATACAAATCACAATAATAAAACAAGAAATAAATAAAGAATAAAATTCAGATCACAGCTTCAAAAGGGAGCAGACAAACGTTGCAGGTGTCAGGAACTCTGACTGGTAGCCAGGACCCACTCCATATAGGGCCTTAAAGGTGAGCAAGCCCACCTTGAAAAGGACCCTCCACCTGACAGGCAGCCAGTGCAGGGCATGCAGGACCGGAGTCACATGACTGGACCTGGACAGACCAGTCAGTAACCGGGCCGCCAGTTCTGCACCAGTTGCAGTCTGCAGAGGGTCCCTCCCGTGACTCAAGTACAGAGAGTTACGGTGAGTCAAGCCTAGTTGTAACAAATGCGGCACTGGAGTCAGCAGATCTTCGGGCTGAACAAGGGGCTTGATTCTGGCAATGTTCCTCAAGTGGGAAAACACTTTGACTACAGACGATACTTGATCTTCAAAGGACAGTCCGCTGTCCAGGATCATACCAATATTGCGCTCCCTCGGGAAGCCACCAATGGAGCAGACCCTGGGAAAAGACCTGTGTTCGCCTAGCGATGACTTATCATGCCCATGACCTGGCTCGACACAGTACCTACGCCTTTAAGTCGCAGTCAGCTCAAAGACATCCAGTCATTTATTTTAGCCAGACAGATGTTAAGCACGCCTGCAACATCGGGTGTTCCAGGTGCAAATGACAGATACAACTGGGTGTCACCTGCATAGCAGTGAAACTTCGACGCTGAACTGCTGAATGATCTCACCCAGTGGCAGCATGTACACTGACTTAACAACATTGGCGACAAGATCGAGCCCTGTAGAACTCCACATGACAGGGGCTTGGGAGGAGAAGAAATTCCCATCACCACCTGCTGCAGCGATAGGAATCAAACTATTTGATGACAATACCAATGAGTCCACGATACTGCAGAGCCAATTGAGAACCACAAAGTGATCCACAGTGTCAAGGGCTGAAGAGAGATCAAGGAGCACAATAATTGACTTGTCTCCTCTATTCCTAGCCCTGAGCAGATCATTATGCACCCTAACGAATGCTGCTTCCATGCTGTGTCTGGCCCGAAAACCCCACTGAATGGCTCATGGATGTCAAAGGGACATGGGGCGCTCTTCAGGCTGTTGTGCACCAGTTTCTCAACAACCTTCCTCAAAAATAGCAGGTTGGAGATGGGATGGTATTTCGACAGGATGTCTGGGTCGAGGAAGGTTTCTTAAGGAAGGGTGTCACCAGCGCTTCTTTCAAAGCTTCTGGGAATACCCCTCCGCCATCAAACACCTGGCTATCCTGGGGAACACCGGGCCAACAGACTTGGCACATCTCATTAAGAAACTTGTGAGGGCTGGGTCCAGTTCACAATAGGTTTGCTTCAGCTCCAAGATCACCCCAGTGACCTCGACACATCCACTGGCCTAAACTCCTCCCAGATTAAAGGCACCCCAGTGAGGTAAAAGTCCGATTAAGGTCTGCCACTGTTTCTATAATGACTTTCCTAAGAAAGTCTTGTTTTTGAGCAGCTAAATTAGGGCGTATATGTTTAGAAAAGTGGAGGCCACCTGTTGAAGTCCCCTTCAGAGGCACAAAGCACCTTCGGGGTTCACTTTATGTGTGGTGTTTGTAGAGGGTATTCTTTCTTATTAGCACCACTGTACGCCTCCTTTGTGTACAAGCTTCCTAAGTGATAGCATACATCTCCCACACCCAAGATCAATGTAATTTGCTGTATCTATTTGGGAGATGAATTTCCTGCAGAAACGTCACTGTGGCCTTTTATCTGTTTAGCCTCAAGTATCCTGTTTTTTCCCCGGCAGTGACCTTAACATTGTAAGATACTACTTATGAGCTGTCATGTTGATCAGCAGGCTAAGTAGAAAACACTCTTAGCCCCAGGCCTGGGGTGTCGAGGAACAAGTTTAAGCTGTTCAAAGGAAGTGTCCTTGCCCATTCTGTGCTAAGAAATGTATCCTCTGTTCCTGTGTTGACCTTAAATTACATTTCCGCAGTCTGATGTCACCTGGCTGTGGATTAACATCAGGCTGCAACTGGAAGCTTATACATGCATGGAATTAAACATTATATAACAGGACGACTCTTTTGGAGCCCTCAAGCTCACAGCTTTAGTGAAGTCTTGAAGTCATTTAATTGATCTTATCACACACTCTCTGATGTTCAGGTGAGTGGGTGCTAGTATATTCTTCTGGATACCCCTCCTCATAGCTCTGCTAGCCCCTAAATTGTTCCAGCTATGGCATAAGGTGGTTGTTCCTCACGTAAACTGTCCCTCCATTTAGTGGTCTTATCACTTCTGTGATATCTGTCCCTTTGCTAGTCCACTAATTCTTCTAATTAGGTCATCTGTCTACTTCTATCCTTTCCCTATTTTCCAGTACAGGAAACTATCTAACCCTCTATATCCTCTTATCCCTCTCTCCCTCATGCCCAGGGTGGTAGCCTGAGTAAAATATTGGCTGGACAACAGGACACAGCAGGTAATAGTAAATGGAGTCCACAGTGAAGAAAGAGGGGTTACTAGTGGGGTGCTGCAGGGTTCAGTACTCGGGCCAGTCCTTTTAATGTCTTTTATAAGTGACATTGCAGAGGGACTGGAAGGAAAGTATGTCTCTTTGCAGATGACACAAAGATCTGCAACAGGGTTGATACGCAAGGTGGGGTGGAAAGGATGAAAAGGGAAGTGGCAAGTTGGAGGAATGGTCAAATGTATGGCAGCTTAGATTCAATTCAAAGAAGTGCAAGTAATGCACCTGGAACAAAACCCAGGAGAAGAGTACGCAATGGGGGGTGAGATACTGACAACAACAGAAATGGAAAGGGACCTGGGGTAGTCATATCAGACAAGCTAAAGGCCAGCCAGCAATGCGAGAAGGCAGTAAGGGTTGGGAGATACTGGGATGCATAGGAAGAGTCATCACCAGTAGAAAACAGGAAATTGTTGGCCCTCTATACAAACAGTTGGTAAGACCACATCTGGAGTACTGTGTACAGTTCTGGAGACCCCATGTCCGAAGAAAGACATAAACAGGGTGGAGACTGTCCAGAGGAGGGCAACCAAATGGTGCAGGGTCTGCACCAGAAGACATATGAAGAAAGACTAAAGGAGCTTAAGATGTATAGCCTTGAGGAAAGGAGGGAGAGGGGGCATGATAGAAACTTTTAAATACCTCAAGGCAATCAACAAAGTCCAAGAGGTAGCATCTTTCAGAAAAAGAGGTGCAAGAACAAGGGGCACAATTTGAAGATAGAGGTGGGACGGCTCAGAGGTAATGTGAGGAAGTATTTCTTCACAGAGAGGGTTGTAGATGCATGGAACGCCTTCCTGGGGAGGTTGTAGAGTCGAAACAGTGGGGAATTCAAGAATGCATGGACAGACCTAAGGCAGTTCTAGTGGGAAGTAGGAGGAGGAGGTAGGCTGTTGGTTAACTAGGATCTTCAGCTTATCCGTTAGGTAGGGAAATGGGCAGACTAGGTGGGCCAAGCGGTCCTTATCTGCCATCAGATTCTATGTTTGTATGTTTCTATGCCCAACTGATACTTTCACCTGTTATTATCCCAGTTAATTTTGGAGTCTGCCATATTGTGTCCTTTATCCCCCGCTTTCCTCTCCACATTTTTTATTTATCATCTCTGGCATACCTGTAAATGCTATCCTGTTAAAATACTGACTTAGTAACAGTGACCGAAAAATAGCGACCACTAAATGGCGATAGCAACTACTAAACTGTGAAAACTGAAACAGTGACTGATACTTAGCGCCAATCAAAATAGCACCTTGCTGCCCAGAAATATAAGTAAAAAGTAACTTACAGTGTCTTCACTGAAAATTGTGCATGTGCATGTTGGCACTCTGAAACTTCCATTTCTGCTTCCGTTAGCAATAAAGAGCTATTTCAGCCTGTCTTGGATTATTATGAAGATGCATGGCTTGGTAGACCGAGAGGTCAGTCTGGATGAAAATGATCAACTTTTCCCATTGAGCAGTGGAATTTATTTTATTTATTTATTTATTTTTATTTAGGAAATCGGAATTACAATCCTTTGAGTCATAGACTTGTTTCCAAAGGCTCCACATCAGAATAAAACATAGACATTCATACATAGAATAAATATGGGTGAGCAATCATACAGAGTATAAGTACAATGAGCACGGGTTAATGCTATACATTTGGTAGCTAAAACAGGGCAGAGCTATCAACATATTTACCTAATGAGTGGTTAAGACCTATACAATTGGTAGCTAAA
Source organism: Neoceratodus forsteri (assembly GCA_016271365.2). Lineage (NCBI taxonomy): Eukaryota > Metazoa > Chordata > Ceratodontiformes > Ceratodontidae > Neoceratodus > Neoceratodus forsteri. The sequence continues at coordinate 170,320,891 of CM057449.1, read as the reverse complement.
GCAATTCATGATATGAGTTGGTAGTAAGCCACCTCAGGAGGCCTTGTCTTATACATAATACAATGCATTCATAGTCCAGTGCAACTACATGGTAACCAAGGGAGGTGAGGAGCCTGTGGCTAGAAATAGTGAGGGCTCTCCCTGCCAGGCCAAGGGTGGGTGCATGGCCCAGCGGCGTGGTGCAGGATCCACAGGTTACCCGGTTACACTGGCATTGATGTGAGGAGAGGATATGGGTCCTAAGGCAGCTTTAAAAGGACCTAGACTGGTGATTGATGTGACGCCTGGTGGGAGGGCATTGTACCAGGATGGAGCTCTAAGGGGAAGGATCGCTGGGCCAGGGTGGTCCTGACCCTGGGCACCTTCCAGATAGTTTTGGGGTGGCCCATTTGGATGCTGAGATGGTGACTGCCTGAAGAGAAGCCATGACACCTATTGGGTTAAACCCAGGTGGATGTCTTTGGTGAAGAGACAGGTTTTAAGTGGCTAGTTTTCCATTAGCAGGTTATACAGACCTGCCACTAGAGGGATTCTTGGTCTTTCTACACAAATCACTGTACCAATCCTAACCCCACTTGCACTGCTTTGTTGTTGGCTGTCTAAACCTTGTCCTCGTATAACTGTCGACAGGTGGTAAGTGATTACAAAGGGCGAGGGCAGGAACTCCTTCCCAGAAATAAACCTCAGCCCCTGCGTCCATAGCTGGTAGCCTTGAATTGCACTGTGCAGGCCTTATTTTATTTACTTGGCACATACCAATAACAAATCTCACTAACTTTCTTCCAGCCTTAGTACATCCATCTCTCCTTCCTTCACAGCAGTTCTTGTTAGCTGACTGATAATTATCTCACAGGCTAGTGCTATGCCTCCAGCCAAGATGTGGACGTGGTTCCCTCCCATCCATCTAGTGAGGATAGGGATACTCAAATATTAAAGGTAGAGAGGGTGCTGGCTGTCATCCGCAGGGATATAGGCCCTGTAGGTCGAGAGTGGGACTCTCCTTGTTGCATATGGTCACCTCCCCCCAATAACACTGGGTGACAACTGGGATGGTCGCCACCCACGAGGTCCCCCGACTACACCTTCTCCAATATCCTTATGATCTCTGAAGCGCACTGCAGTGTTACTTGTTGTCTAGATCTTCGTGCCTTATGTATACAAGCAGGGTAAAGCTGCACTGCATAAAAACTCCCAGGTTGTCAAGTGCATAGGAGGTGGTATCTCCTGGCTCCTCCTACTTGCACTACTACTGGCCGGTGATATTGAAACCAACCCTGGACCATTAAATCTGACCCACAAAATCCTCTCCATATGGGGTATGGGTAGGGTTAAAATAGCTCATCTTAACATTAGGAGCCTGCTACCTAATCATGATGAGCTATTAGCATGGGTTGCACTCACAAACCCGACATCCTAGGAGTGACGGAGACCTGGCTGAAACCCTCTGTCCCTGACTCTGCCTGTGGACTCACTGGGTATGAATTCACCCGACTGGACAGAGCTGGGGGCAAGGGGTGGCATACTAATCTACCATAAGAGCCACTTTAAATGTCCCAAATTGCCCACCAGGATTCAAACGGTCCCCTGTGAGTTGCTACATGTGCTACTGCTACTTGGGACGCAAAGAAACTGCACCTGGTGTGCATCTATAATCCTCCAAGAGGTGGGCTACCTGGATTAACTCACCTCATGGACAAAATTGGTCCCAGAGTCGGGATAACGAACTCATAATCCTGGGGATGTAAACCTTAACTGGGATAGTGGTAATGTTAAGCAGTTTGAGCCTCTGCTTGCTAACCTTGCCCTAACCCAGCTCATCCAGGAACTAACTAGGCGGACAGCAAATGGATCCTCCAGCACCTTACTGGACTAGATCATGTTCTAACCGTCCCTGACAGGATCTCATCAGCGGTACATTATCTGACTCCATCTCTGACCACTCACCGGTTTTCTGTGTATGGAAAATTCCCACCCCAAAATTCCACACAAAATTATGCATGTCAGAAACTACTCTAGATTCGATACTGAGGAGTTCCTGGAAGACCTAAGAGTTACTGACTGGTCTGGTGTATGGTGCCACTGACCCCTCGGCAGCAACCTCTTACTTCCCTCCACCTTTGGGGCCTTGCAAGACAAGCATGCTCTAAGGTCACCCATAGGGTGAGGGGTCCGCTACCCTCTGGTTAAGTGGGAATCTCCTAGCCCAGATGCGGAGAGAGATAAGAGTTGGGCTTGTTCCAAAGGTACCAGTGATCCCATGATTATTCAAAGGTACAGACACCTCAGGAACAAGTGCAAAAGGCCATCAGGGCAGCAGAGAGTGACTTCTGCAAGTCTGCCCTACTAAGCCTGCCAGTAATCCCAGGAGGTTCTGGAGAGATATTAAATCCCTTGTCAGCGGATCCTCCCATCCGGGGTTACGGACATGGTCATAAATGGAGTCTCCTGCAATAATCCCCATACTATTGCCAACTCCCTAAATAATCACTTCTCTGACCTCTCTGCCTTCATGACCTCTTCTCACCTGATGAGGCTCTGTCCCACCCCTTCCCTCCACTTGGTGCTGCCCACATTGCCTCACCAGTAGCCTTTATCTTCAACCTATCCCTTGGTCTGGGGACCATCCCAGACATCTGAAAGAGGCAAGGATTGTCCCTGTACTGAAGCAAGGAAATCCCAAACTACCTGACAATTATCGACCTATTGCCATTCTCCCAACCCTTAGCAAGCTCCTTGAAAGGTAGTGGCTGAGCAGCTTGAATATATCCACTCTCATGAACTTCTGTCTCCAGCCCAGCACGGCTTTTGTAAGGGACACAGCACCACCACAGCCTTAATCTCGTTACATCAAGTATCCGGACAGCCATGGACAGGGCAAACTCTGGTGCAATGTTTATCGACCTGTCCAAAGCCTTTGACCTCGTTGACCACAAACTGCTTGGTACAGTTGTGGTCACTTGGCCTCCTCCTCATGCCATGAAATGGCTAATGGGTTATCTACATGGCAGAAAGCAGCGACCTGCTTCAATAAAGTCCTTTCGAGCCCCTACTGGTGACCTCCGGAGTGCCTCAAGGCTCAGTACTGGGTCCTCCTCTTCTCCGTCTTTCATCAATCCATGGTTACTACCAGCTGTAGTGCCACCATGTATGCAGATGATCTGGTAATCCTGGCTCACCCCAGAATGCCACTACCCTAAACCAGAACCTGACCGATGACTTTAACAGGGTATTGTCAAGGGTTACTAGTCACAAGCTGGTCCTGAACCTGAAAAGACACAGGCTATGCTCTTGGCTCAGTGGCTAAAATCAAAGCCTTATCGGCCTGCTTACACGTCACCAGCGCAGATGGATCCTCGCTACCATAGTGAGCTCCATCAAATATCTGGGGTAACACTTGACCCCCAACTTGACATGGGTAATCATATCCTTAACATCTGCAGGCGGCAACTGTAAACTGGGTTTGGCCTATAGGGCCAAGTATAACCTTGCACCGGCAGCCAGGGCTTGCCCTAGCAAAGAGTGTGCTCCTTCCTCCTCAGCTATGGGCTGCACCTATTTGCTCGCCTGCAAAGACACATCTCAACCAGTGGTACACTGCTTACAATAACATTTGTCGCTTTGCCTTGGCTGTCCCCGCACTCACCCACGCTGTGAGCTATATGAGAAACTCTGCTGGCTCTCACCAGCTAGATACCTTGATTTTGGTTTGGGATGCCTCTCTGGGAAAGTGATCAGAACTAGCACCCCCAGGGGCTGGCCGCTTCTGCCTAAACTGAATCCCACCCCTGCCAACTTAGGTCTCTCACATCAGGGATGCTCAAAGTCCCTCCTACCCGGACCCTCATGGGGATCTGGACTTTGCCATAAGTGTGCCCAGACTCTGGAATTCGCTGCCTGTGGATATCCGAGCTGCCCCTTCCTAGCTGAGTTTTTGAAATTCCTGTGGGTTTCCTAAAACTAGCATCAGAGTGTGACTGCCCCAAACCTCCCTAGAGTAAAGTGTCAAATTGTTTTGTCTGAACCTCCCAGGGTGTCTCCATTGAATTCCTGGAGATTTTCCCCACTGTATCAATGACTTCTGACTACTCCTGCCTAAAAGCCTTGGGCATTTTTACACCTCTTATGTGCTCCACGGTCATAGGCTAACCATGACATATTGCACCTTGGTCACTTGGTAGAAACTTGTACTACCAAGTGTTTCTGTTTCTGTCTAACGTGTATATTTAGAAAATGTGATGAGCTGTATATACCTGTCCATGATCCAACTAGCCTAGGGGTGTATACGACTATGTTATAAGTTATATTATGACCAATCCAGTCCTTGAGCTATGCTCCACTCCTATGTTTGATGACCTGTATATATCTGTCAGTTGAACTAGCTAGTCTAGAGTGTATAATCTGAAATGTGCTTACTACTGTATGTTTCCTAGCGTCCAAATGATGTATTTCCACGTTTGTTTACTGTGACAAAAAACTGTACTCTCTTTGCCATGTCTCCTTGACTGTTGTTCCTCATGTTGTACTCTCCTGGGTTCGTCCTGAAAATAGGCATAATACTTGTCTAGTGTACTTAGCCGGTAAACAAAAGCTAAATAAATAAATAAATAGTCTTTCCTCAAGGTAGAGGATATTGGTGAGCGTGATATAGGGTTCAGGTAAGTGTATTTCTGTTGGCACCAGAGAAGCTAGCGGGCCTTATTGATGACTACTTGTATTTGATGAAGTGCCATAGGGTAGGCAGCAGCATAGATTGATGAGGCCATAGTCCACCAGTGATAAGAGTGAGGAGGTAATGGCTAGGTGAAGTGCTTCAGGTGGCATGCAGTCTTTGTCTGTAAAGGAGACCAATGCGGCTATTGGTGGCAGAGGTGAGGATTTTTATATGTTGTGGAATGAGAGGAAAGAGTCAAATGTAATACCTAGATACTTATATTTTGAACCTTTCCAGTGGGATGAGAGGCGGAGAGTATTTCCAGAGGGAAATCCTTTGATCTGTTTTGGCGGTGAGCATAGAGCATCATATTAGTTTTTAATGTGGACCAATGTCAATGTCAATTTTATTTAAAAGACGCCTAATCCCAAAGGCTCTGGGCGCCGACAAAACTATATACAGTGTGTCATACCATATACATTCCATAAAATAACATACATAAAATTCAATTTCAAAAGCCTGCATAAATAAAAGGTCTTCAGATGGCTCTTGAAAACTCTATAGTAGGGGCCTCTCTCACTTCCAACGGCAGCGAGTTCCAGAGAACTGGAGCAGCAACTCAACGATCGGTCCCCAGCTGATTTCAGTTTCGCTTCGGGACTTTGAGGAGGCCACTATTAGAGGAGCGGAGATCACGGATAGAGGTGGATGGTACCAGGAGATCAGAAAGGTAACCAGGGCCCTGTCCATGTAGGGTCTTATAGGTGAGAAACCCACCTTGAACAATACTCTCCACCTGACAGGCAGCCAGTGCAATTGCGCAATACGGAGTAATATGACTGAACTTACTTTGTCCAGTCAAAAACTGGGCAGCAGCATTTTGCACTAGCTGCAGTCTGCTAAGAGAAGTTCCAGAGACCCCCAGATAGAGGGCATTACAGTAGCAGAGGTGGTTGGGGTGAAAACAGTGGTGGGGTTCAAGAGTGCATGGGATAAGCACAAAGGAATGATACTGGAAAGGAAGGGACGGACAGACAAGGAACTGTGGATCAGGCATGGTCTGCGTAGTAGTGTGGATGGGGAGAGATGGGTGGACTGATGGGTCAGGTGGTCCTTGTGTGCCGTCGAATTTCTAGCTTGTATGTTATGTCCCTGCCACAATCTTTACTTCATTAATAGATGTCTGATAATCTCATCTCTGTACCTTGCTTGGTTCTGCCACCCCATTCTTCTATCTCTTGCACAGTAATTCCCTTAGCTTAGTCTGCATGCAGATGCTTACAAAACATACCTCACAGTGCTGATAAGTTCATTATCAAGTTTGCCATATGTCTGGAAGGCCTTGAGCCCAAATTTAAAATTTTAGTCCAGTGTTATAAAGTTCCTTTTTCATTCTTGCTGTGTGATAAGAAGGCCAGGTATTCCATTGTGCCATCCTCCATTTCCCAAACAATTACCCCTCTTGATCCAAGTACCATTGTTGCCTAGCGTGGAATGTCTTGTTGTTTGCCTTGGGTCCTTGCTTTGGGAAGCTGCTCCATGGCTGGGTCCTCCTACTGTTCATTGTTCTTGCCAGTCCTGACATTTCTCCCAGGTTTAGTACGCCTTCAGGGAAATTGCTATTTTGAATGAGCTGGCCTCTTTGTTGTCTCCAGCAGGGTGTCTCCAAGTCCTTCATTTTCAGTGCCCATAGTGTTTCGCTCACTCTAGTGCTCATCTTCTGCAAGAATAGAGCCACATTTGTAAATTGTCAAATATTACCGCCCTGAATCAGAAAAAAAAAATCATTAACTTGTCTGGAAAGTGGAGCTGTGATTTAATTCTTGTTCATTAAAGTTCTTTTTGGATTACAGTACGTGACTTTTGCCTTTTCTAGTGTAATTGGAGCATTGTCATAGGAAAGGGAACTTGTTTAACCAGGAAGGGCACACTAAGCTGGCGCTGTTTCCAGGTGTGACCTGGGAGCACAAGGAAGTTAAGTAACTTGCTCAGGGTCACACAGTATGCAAGTGGAGCTGATGATTCAAACCCAGGTCTCCATGTTTGCAGATCAGTGCCCTTAACCACTATGCTATACTGCCTCATGATCACAGTATAACCCGGTGTCTCCAAAACATACTGATTTCTTCACCCAGGCTTTCCTAACAATATCAGACTTTGTCCAGTAATCTAAAAGGCTAATATGAGTCACCTCAGACATGCTTTGGGGTCTCTGGGAAGCACTGTGAGAACTCAGTGGGCCCTGATAATGTTTAGGCTTGTGTCAGATCCAAGTCCAGAAGCTCTTTTAAAGCCCCTCCACAAACTTCACTGTGTCCCCTTTTATTTTATTGTACCTTCTGGCAAGTCGTGGATTCTAATGTTATCTCTCCTAGGTCTGTTCTTCATGTTCCCATCTTTGCCCTGAGCTCCTGTCTTTTGATTAAGAAATAGCAGTGCATATATGTGAGCCTCTGTCAGGTTTGTTGTCCCGATAGGCAGGCCTCCATCTCAGGGATGGCCACTAGGGCCTTTCATAGTGAAGCTAGGTAGGGTGGGCGGACTGGATGAGCCATTGCACCTTTTTCGCCATCATTTTTTTTTTTTTTTGCTCCTGCCCCCACCACCCGACCGACCACTCCTTTGGGCCACCAAGAGCCCCACCTACCAGCCAAGTCAATCCCCTCTTGCCATCTGCTGTGGGTTAGATGCCTTGCCCCCAACAGCCCAGACATATCCCTTCGCTGGGTGGGCCCTCCCTGGGAGGACTGGAGCTTCATATTGGATCCATGGCATGGGCTGATCGCAGCCTTGAGGGCATTCGCCAGGCTTCTTGGTGGGGAGGGGACCCAGCAACCATTTCCATTTGGTCGGGCAGCCTTTTTCTGTTTTCTCCCGCCCATCCCTCCACCCTATTGGTGGCATGCCTTGGCATCCTGGCCAGGCTCACCTGACATGGTCACCACGCAACAGGTGTGTCACCATAGGCTGGTAATTAGGAGTCACTCAAGGACAGTGCAGGTGCACTCCCCACCTCGGGAGGAGAGTCTCTCGTTGCTCTAAACCTCCTGCCGATCTCAGCTCCTGTCGCCCCACCTGGCGCGAACCCCTTCACCCAGCCTGCCATCATTTTCTATGTTTCAGCCATTTTTTCTCTTAGATTCTGAGAGCCCTGTGGTTGTCTGCTACTGTGCTTTCTAGTTGTTTAATAGCCTCCCTGTGCTTCTTGGCTCATGAAACAGTCATTTGGAGGTGATTCTGAAGGATTCATATTCATTAAAATCCAGCAGTCGCTCCTGAGACATGTAGTGTCGAGACAGCTGTGGTTCCTGCCCTCTGTTTGAAGTTTTCATCAGTTTTGGGCTTGTCAAATGATCGTCCATCCAGGGGCGTGGAGTGCCATTTATGTTAAAGCAAATATCTCTGCATCCAGCCTCAATATTACATCACAACCAAAGGAATTCAAATGTTTATCCCTTAAATATCTCTTCCGATATGTCAGCTTTTCAATTGATTGGTTGCTATAGGCCCTCAGCAGGCCTAAAACTCCTATCACACCTAGACACTATAATTAAATTAGGCCCAGAAGACACCATCATTTTAGGCGACCTGAATTTAAATTGGCTAGCTAATGCATCCGCACCTAGTATCCTTTGTGACACTCATGGCTTCACTCAATTAATTAAAGAACCAACAAGGATTAACTCAAAAACAAAAATAACAGCACACTCTGGACATTATGCTGGTCAATAAGCCTCACCTGTATTCTCATGCTGGAGTGCTATTTAGTGACATAAGCGATCATTGTCCCATAGCTGGTATAAGATCTTCATTCAAGCCATCCAACCCAGCAAAATTTCTCCCAAGAAGGTCTAAAAAGAACCTTAATATCACAGGATACCTCCATGATTTGTGTCACACCACAGCGCTGGCAAGATTTCTATCTCACAGCTTCAGTAGAGATAGCTCTACAAGTCTTAAATGACATTATCACTAGTGCCCTCAACATACATGCACCTCTCTCCAGTGTCAGAACCAAGCTCAAAACCTGTCAATGGTTCTCTGCTGACCTTAAATCCGCATTGCTTGCTAGGGACAAGCTCTGGAAAAGGGCAAGAAAGACCAAAGACCCAAATGATTGGCTTCAATTCAGAAAAGCCAGAAACTCCTGCACAAAAAAGTGAGAAATGCCAAGGCTGCCTTCTATGCAGCAGAACTGGATGCCTCCTACCATAACCCTGCCAGATTCTGGGGGACCATAAAGGGATCCTAGGACAAGATTCTACCCTGTCTTACCACCCAAAGTGCACCTAAACAATGTGGATATCACTAACAAGCAAGAAATCTTGAATGCCTTCAACAACCATTTCACTACAGCCAGCCTAGCATTGACTCCTCTCCACAAATCTATTGCGGTCACAATTAAACTTCCAGACTACTGAGGCACATAAGGCCACTTCCACTTTTCCTTTAAGCCTATGCTTTTAAAACAAGTAGAAGACCTACTACTCCATTTGGATACAACTAAAAGCTTAGGTGCAGACTCTCTGGACCCCTATTTTCTAAAAATTGCTCTGCACGCTTAGCAGCCCCCTAACTCACCTTTTCAATTTGTCACTAGCCACTGGATCTATTCCTGCAATTTGGAAAACAGCTCAAGTGTTTCTACTCGAGGCAGGTGACCCCATGGACCTCAATAACTATAGGCCCATATCCATCTTACCAGTATTGTCCAAAATGCTTGAAAAACTAGTGAACAGCCAATTAAGTGCCTATCTTGACACCAATAATCTGCTTAATCCAGCTCAATCTGGTTTTAGATCCATGCACAGCACCATCTCTGCCTTAGCAAAAGTCACTAATGATTGGCAGACTGATTTAGACAAAAGAATAATATCTGTGCTGTATTTCAGGATTTAAGTAAAGCCTTTGATACTGTGGACCATGAACTACTAATCTCCTCTCTACACTCCATAGGCCTCGACTCAGTCTCTCTTCAATGGTTCAGATGCTACCTCTCTGTAGACTACAGCATGTAAAAATGAAGGTGACCTGTCTACCTCAAAACCACTCCTAAGAGGTGTACCACAAGGTTCCATCCTGGGCCTATCCTCTTTGCCATTTATATCAATAATATTGATTCCAACCTCACCAAATCTAATATTCACCTTTTGCAGATGATACTGTCCTATATGTCAGTAGTCCTACACCATCAAAAGCCTGTGAACTTTTACAATCTGAGTTCTCTCTTGCAGCACAAACTACTAGAAAAGAAATTCTACTGAATGCCAAGAAAGCGAAAGCCATGTTCTTCTCCTCCAAGAGCTTCTCCTCCACTCTCACACCAAACACCCTTCCCCAATTATCTACCATCCTTGGTGAAAGTCTGGACTATGTGGATAAATTTAAATATCTTGGGGTTTGGATTGACAATAAACTTGACTACACTAGCCACATTGAAGAACTCCTGAAGAAGTTCAGGCAGAGACTTGGCCTATTCTACAGAATAAAACATTACCTAACCAGAGATTCTAAACAAAGATTAATCCTGGCATCATTCCTATCCCTCATTGATTATGCTGATTTCCTGTATAGTCACTGCTCCCTTTCCCACTTAAACAAGCTGAATACCTTGTATCATAGAGCTCTTAGATTCATTACAGACCTTCCTTTCAGCACCCACCATTGCTCTCTCTATACTGCAGTCAGCTGGACATCCCTTCATCATAGAAGAAACAAAATGCTGCTCTATGGATCTACAAAGCTCTAACAAACAAATTACCATCCTACATTTCAGATTGTTTTACCAAGGTCATATCCAGACCATATGACCTAAGGAACAACAAACTCATCATGCTGAAGATACCTGTTACCTGTACCCGGCATGGGAGGGCAGCAATCAGCTACTCTCTAGCACTTATTTGGAACTCTCTTCAAAGATCCTGAAGTTGAATACACTCATTCCATTAACATCCTTCAAAAGCTATATACTAGTCTCTTTCCAGAGCCATGCAACTGTTTTCACAAGGCCTAGTCCTACCACAACCCACTTTTTCTCCCACACCCTTTTTTCCTCACACTTCCACCCTTAATTTGTTTTTGTAGCCTTCACCCACTTAACTCATACCTGACCTTATTCCCAGAATCCCACCTCTCTCGCTTTAATCTTTCATTCCTGTCTTATTTTGCTCCTTTTATTATAACCCAGTTTCTTTGGCTCATTGCCTTGTATATATGTGAATGTTCTTGCTTTTGTTCATTTATAATGTCCTTGTTTTTGTATTCAATCTATATCTTGTATTTGTGTAAAAATTGTACCTTTATATTGTTATGACCAATCAGGTCCATCTTGTAAATGAGCTATGCTCAATGATGCTCGCCTGAATAAGTAAAGATTTTGATTGATTGATTGATTGAAATGCAAACTCTTTAGAGTCGCTGCCAGGTGGTAGACATAAATCTTACTTTGAGAGGTTCCTGCAGTAGGTCTTCACATATCGGACTGCGCCCCTGGCATCAGGTCCGAATGGCAAACTGTAGATAGCAATCATCAAGCGGGGACCACCGCTGACATCAGGCGGCATGATGTCAGCCTGACTATAAAGGGGCAGTCCTGCGCAAGGTGAGCGGGCAGCTGGGGTAGCCTCTCTAGAGGTCTCTGTCAAGTCGCCCTGCCTGGCCGATAAGACACCCCTCGACCCGTCGAAGGGCGCCATGAAATATAGTAAGTCCTTCGGGGGCAGTGTCAAAACCCTCCACCCGCAGCATGGCTACCTCTACTGCCTTTTAGGAATGTGTCCACATAGACTGTGTAGCGGCCACATGGTCGTCTGTTCACACTTTCACTAGGCATTACAGTCTAGACATTGCCTCTAGGCGCAGAACAGGCTTTGGTCTTGCAGTTTGCAAGGCCTCCTGTCATGATTCCCATGGCTTACTCTCCTCCTCCGGATGCACCTCAGCATGAGTTATCTTGGGACTGCTTGGTATTCAGTCCTATAGTGAAGACCTACTGCAGGAATCCTCTTGAAGTAGCTATTGCAGTTACGTAAGAACTTATCGTAACAGTAGATTTTCGAGAGAGGTTCCTGCAGTAGGTCTAGTTTCCTCCACCTTCCCCAGCTCCTGGATGTTTTTTCCTTTATTTTCCATCCTACTTAGTCCTTTGGCCTAGAGAGGAAGCAGGGTCCTAGGGTTTATTTACTCCTAGCTTTTACTTACCTTTCTTTAGGTCTCCAGTGGAAAGAACTGGAAGGGAACGCGGACCGCCCCTTTTGTAGTCAGGCTGACGCGTGTCGCCTGGCGTTGAGGTGGTCCCGCTGATGATTGCTATCTACAAGTTTGCCGTGGTCGACCTGACACCAGGGGCAGTCCCATGTGTGAAGACCCTACTGCAGGAACCTCTCTCAAGATCTACTGTTACGTGTAAGTTCTTGCGTAACTGCAATTTATCTTGTTCAGGCATCTTCTTTGATTCAGTTTTGAGTGACCCCTTGATACTGGGGAATTGGACTGGGGTTGACTGCAGCAGGTCTTTGGAGCTCCTCAGAATTAGGGCTCCATTTTACTGTGATGTCACTGGAAGACCATTATCACTTTTCAGTTTCACAGTTTATTGCCTGTCCCTTGTATTTACAAACAACAGACCCCTTTAAAGACTCAGTTGAGTCAGGGTGCTAGAGGTTTGTGCTGGAGGAGCAGAAACACGCGGATTACTGTGTAATGGTAAGCAACTAGAGGCCATTTGCCACAAATTCAGTTTTGCTTACATCTCACAGCTGCTTGCATTTAAGTGCCACTACATCCTGACTGCTGCTGTTCTATAATTGTTGAGCTGGCTGCCCTTGTGTAGTGAGCACTTGTCCTGTCTGTGTGAATCGTGGCTTTCTTTGTTCCTCTTGTATTTACACTAGTCTGGCAGCCTGTAGTAACCGTTATCGGACAGCCTTCCCTCTATTGTCTTCTGCCCTTACTCATTCTGTTTCCATGTTTGCTTCTTTTACGCCTGCTTCCTCTCTGGCTTCAATTATCTCATTTCTTTAAATTTACACCACTCCTACATGCTGGTCTTTTCTGTACCTTCTGAAGAGCTTACACCCTATAGAGTCTTCCCTATGGATCTCCCTCCATCCACTATTTCTCTAGTATTGCTATTATATCTAGCTTATCCATAGTACTAATTATTCTGCTTGTCCATTTTATTGTTCAGACTTCTGGCATTAAAATATATTTTCAGTTGTATCATCTTACCTACCATGTTTCCCCAGTTTTTTTCTATCAATGTTTTCCTGAGTGTTCGACTATCCCTTTCCCAGTTACCCATGCTACATTCTTGTTCAAAATCCACGGGGAGCAGGTTAATGGGAACAGCAGAGAGGTAGAGGACAAGGAAGGAAATAAAGATTAAAAGAGAAGGGAAAATCGGGCAGGGCACAAGGGAGAAGGGGGTTGCATGCCGAGTGGGAGCAAGGTGTGGAGGGCTATGTGTGCAAATGCAAGGAGGCTTGAAAATAAAATTCAGACCTAGAGGCCATTATGGTGAGTGTAGACTGAATAATGTGGCCATTACTGAGTCATGGTGCACAGAAAGCCCATAAGTGGGACATGGCCATACCAGGCTGCACCCAGTTCAGAAAGGACAGGAAGGGAGGGAGGAGGAGAGTTTCTGCTGTATGGTGGGGAGGTGTCAAGGTGACGAATGCAAGGGAACCAGGGGAGAAAGAAGGGTCTTGAGGTAGTGTGGGTTACCCTGGACACAGGAACTTGTTTCATCATTCGCACTGAATGATATACAGATCTCCAGCACCGGGGGAGGAACTGGATACGCTAATGGGCGAAGCATTCAGCACAGTGGCAGACAAGGGAGGTGCTGCTGGTGGGGGATTTCAGTCTGCCTGATGTAAATTGGGCTTCCTGCCATGGCCTCGACTGATGCAGGCATCTGGACTCCTTGCAGGAGCCGTTTTCAGGCAACTAGTCAAGGAGCCCACTCGTGATGGGAAATACTGGACCTGGTGCACACAAACAGGGACAGTATTGCAGACATCAGAATGGGGTTCCACCTGGGGACCAGTGATCATGCTACAGTGTGCTTTAACATAAGGATGGCAGCAGAGACAAACCACACAAGGACAAGGGTCCTGGACTTCAGGAGGCAAATCTAAAAAAAAAAATGGTGAATGCTTTAGTGATGACCTAGCGGAGGGATTGCGAGGTGTGTGTGTGTGTGTGTGTGAAGGAACAGTGGGCCAAATTAAGGGATAGCATAGCAAACACTAAATGCCAAAAGACAGTTTCTGTGTGCTTTGGCACTAGACCAAGGTTATCTAAGTTCTCGTCCCTTCCTTCCTTTCACACCCTGATGGAGTCCCCAACCCCAGCGGCATGTCTTCCATTCAAGTACCTCAGTGTCTGGTTTGACCATCTCCTCCACTTCTCCCAGCACATAGGCGCCATATATAAAAACTCCACCCTAAGCTTGTTGCCCTATAGGCATAAAGTTGCATTCCCCTACCTGCCTGCTGAGACATCCTAACTAAGATGATTCTCCCCATTCTTGATTATGGCAGCGTAGTCTGTGGAGCTGCCCCAGGTCCACCCCTGGCCAGACTGGATTCCTCTTCCACTCTTCTGCTGCTTCGCTCTGAACTGCCCTCCCTGCACCCACCACTGTATTATACTCTGCTCTCTCCCTCCCTCCCTTCCTTCCTGGAGGATCCCAGATCTAACCCACTGTGCCTCCTTCACTTCCAAATTCTGGTTATCCTCCCTATATCCCTATCCTAACTCTCTCCTCTCACCCTCCACCCCTTTCCCCTACTTCCTCTGAAACTCTGGCTTTCTTCCTCCAGATCCCATCTCGCAAATCGCTTGCTGGTCAAGCTGCCTTGTCTTTCCACTTTACTAACTTTTGGAATTCTCTTCTCTACCATTTGCTCTGCTTCCTCCGAAGCCTCTCTAATCTCTCTCTGCTCCCATACATCTCCCTCCTGTCACTGCCCTTAATGTTCCTGGCCCTAAGTTTTCTTCTCTCCCCATCCCTCCTCTTCTCCCTACTTCTGTTCTGTCCTTTCCTTTTCCTCCTCCTCCTCTCTCCCCTCCCTCCTCCTCCCCCCACCCGTGCTTTGTCCTTAGCCTTATCCTCCTTCTGGCCCCCAACTTTTGAACAATCTCAAGTCCCATGCCTAATTCTGCACTTCTTCCTGCTTCTACTACCCACATGGATTACACAAGATCTGTATTTGATTGTACTTCTGTTCCTAAACACTAAAGCATTATATTCAGGTGTATCTGCCTCGCCTGCTATTTAGCTGCACTGTTACCTGAACTACTACTACAGTTATTAGTAAATATTGTATATACAAACACTACTTACCTGTGTAATCCCCCTACAAATCGGTGTTCCCGAAAAGTCTTCCTTGAGCTTGCCTAAATGCTCACTGCCAGGCTGGTGTCCTGCATTTTAGCAGTTTAAACGTTACTGCCAGTGAGTGCCTGTATAGCCTCCGTGTACTGTCTCTTTAAGAGCTGCCCAGATTGCAGTTATAATTAATCTGGGAGGGGCTGAGTATTTCCATGCTCAAGTCCTGCCGGCTGCCAAATAATCGCTCCTGCTCTGCCATCGCTATTAGCTTAGAGGGAGCTCTGTTAGAATATGTACTGTTGCTGATCATTTATTAGAATAGTAATAATATTGCAGTTTGTCTAACCTTCCTTCTTTGTAGCATGGACACTTCTGTTTATCTCCACCATCTTGGTCCTGGACTGCTGAAATGGGCCAATCGGTACCTTTTGGGGACTCTAAAATGGAGCCTGTCCCAGGGCTTTGTGGGAACAAACTCTGCAGGAATTGTAGTTTGGGATTTTGGCACCTAAATGAACCTGGAGGAAGCCCTTGTTGTGCTTGACAGAGGAATGAGCAACTGAACCTTTTGGATCCTGGGGAAAGTCCCAGACTGCTTGCAGTTTCAGTTCAGATCTGAGTTGAGAAGTAAGGATAGATAGATAGATAAAAACTTTTATTTTTGACAGAAAAACTAACTTTTAGGACCAAAAGAGGCCCTGTTTATCAAAGTTGTCCTGTTTTAGAATGCAGTTTCAACAGATACAAAACATCATGTAATAAAATATATTACAGGAATAATCTTAAGGACATCACTCACATAATTTCCCAGAATACATACAAAAGCTGATACACACAATATACCATAAATCTGAACACGAATTTTATACTAAAGAATAAATATAACCATTTAAAAATGGGCAAAGTAGTATGTATATGTGTGCAATTAATACAAGGCATTTTTCTAGGATTTCAGGTCTAAGAAAGGAAACAGAGAAAAAGAGAAAGGAGGGAGGAGAGAGGAATAGTGATATCATCCCTAGTACTACCTAATACCCCAACACAGAAACAACAATAAAGCAGAAAAATTAACATAAGGAATAACAGCTCAAGATAGTCAAGTAGTAATCCTGCATAGATTCAGTGCGGGAGAACTGTGAAAGGGCTGAGTTTTTATCCCTGCCTGTCTGCCTGCTGTCCCTGAGAGGGAAATTGAAGTTTATTCGGACTGAATCCAAATTGTGAGGATGATTTAAGCCACAGAACTGTGACCAGGCTTTAACCTGAAGAATACCGAAGATTTGCTGAATGCGGGTGGCCTGTCAGGATTTCCAGCCACCTTTGAACTCCGGTTTGTGCAGAGACTCTGTAATTGCGACGGATAGCAGTCTGCCTGGTACAGTAGAATTTCTTACATGTAAATGTGCTGTGTGCTATTAGTGGGTCGTGATTGGTTCCCCACTGTGTGCTGAACTGTGTTCTGCTTGCTGGAGGCTGCATCCAGCTCCAACGGACTAAATCCGCTTGCATCTCAATTTGGCCAGGACCTTGCCACACTGGCCCAGCCAGACTACCCGCTACACAGAGAAAGCCATCAACAAGAGACCTGCCTGGGGATCAGCCCCGCTCAATGCCTTGAACAAGAGCGACGCCTCTGGGATTTTCGTAGGGCCCTGCTTCTCCTGGCACTCCAGCTCAACAGCCTGCAGTCTCGATTTTGTCCTGCCTGTGTCCTGTATTGGTATCATGAGTAAACATCAGGGTAGCTCCCTGCAACAACAGCTAAATCTAAAGTGTTGTCATCTGATTGCTTTGTTGTCTTTCCTTCACAAAGTGAGCCCTCCGGCTCTGGATTACAAATAGTGTGTGTTGTGCATGTTGCTTTTCTTCCATCTAGGGCCCCAACTGGTCTGTCGGACGCCGGCTCACCTCGGGCAATGGTCCTGGTTAGCCCAATTTTTCCTACCTGGGTACCCAGAGTGTGACATGTGTAGGACTCTGAAGTGCATGCATAACTGTGTGATTGATTTAGCCTTTAAGCCAATCAACCTGATTACGCCTCCCTTGTTCAAGTCCCTGAATAAATCGGATCTAACTCTTTTGCATTTAACCTGACTGTGGTTCCAGTTTGTGCCAAGAGTACTGTACTGTTGCTATTTGCTGTGCCTAACCTTGTTCTACAGGGGGTCCCCAGGGTAGAGCTAGAGGAACCAGCCCTGGTGGTAAGTGCAAACATTGTGGGTAATTGCATGGTGAATAAGGGTCATTGTGAAATTGATTATTGTATATTGTTCTAGGCCACTAGAAGGGAAGAGGGGTTACAGTGTCCCAGAGGCTGTACAGAGTTTAGCTTGACCACTAACAGCCCTGACCTCCGGGTGGAGGCACCCGTTTCAGTACCCAGGCCCCTTAACCTGCTACTAGCTAAGCTGGCAGGGTAGTAGTCTGGATAGCCACCTAGGGGTTACACCTGGTTACTCTCTCATTATGTTGTACATAAGTATATATACTGTGTATCTGCCTCTTTAGTCATTGTTTTTCTGTATCTCTACTGTTGTGTGAGTATATAAATATGTATTATGTTTTCTTGTCAAATCCCGCTACCCTCCCCAGCATGCATCTGGAAATGAGCTGTTTGAGCTCAGTGTGTCTTTCCTGGTGAAATGCTTTTATAAATAAGTGAATACATGCACCAAATCTCTGCTTAAAAGAAATAGGAGATACAGAGACCACTGTGGTTCTCAAGGAAGAGGCTGCAAAGGTAATGGCTAAAAGTATAGCATTCAGGAGGTACAAAGAAACATGAGAGGAAGGTGACTGGGAGGTGTACCTGGAAAAGCAGAAAGAGGCAAGGAAGGCAGTGGGGGCACAAAGGCATAAACTAGTAGAGGATAACCAAATGGGGTAACCAAGCAGAACAAGACTTTTGTTTTGTAAAGGCACATAAGTGAAAGAGGAAGACAAGAAACATAGAAACATAGACGCTGCCGGCAGAGAAGGACCTCTTGGCCCACCTAGTCTGCCTTATTTTCCCTACCTACTGTGCTACCACAGACTCTACTCAGTCTCCGGTCCCCCACTTGCCTTATTTCTAAGGTCCCTTGTGTCTATCCATGCATGCTTGAATCTGTTACCGCTTTAGCACCCACCACCTCCGCTGGGAGGCTGTTCCAGGTGTCGCCCACCCTTTCTGTGAAGAACTGTTTCCTAACATCTCCTCTCTGCCCCCCCCACCCACCAGGTTCATAGCATGACCCTTGTCCTTGAGTATTCTTTTCTATGTAAAATGCTAAGGGAAAGGATTGTGAGGTTTAAGGAACAGTCACACCGAGGGCCCCCCATGTTCAAATGTGGGGTGGGTCCCAGTGTGCAATTTGTGTGCAAAAAAACTTTTGTTCACATACTGTTTACTGTAGATTGTATCAGACTAATTTTGCTTAGTTTTAGGCTGACATCTTCGTTACTACAAATCCCAGAATCCACTGCAGATGACATCTGAGCAGTAGGCAGCAGTACAAAGATTTAATAGCCTGCTGTGCATGTTAGAGTTGATATAACATCTGATCTTTTGTTTGCTGGTCCAGCTGTCCTCCATGGTCTATTTACAGTCACAGAGGACTGTACTTAGCCCCTGAAGGAAAAACAGTCCCAGAAAACATCTGATTGGAGATTATAAAGCTCCAACATGCACTGTAGGCTATTGAAAATCTCCTTTGCTGCCTATTGCTCTGATGTGAGCTGTAGGAGATTTTAGTAAAAGAAGATGCCAGCTTCACAACATGAGCAAAATTAGTCTGATATAATCATACTACAGTAAACAGTAAACTAACTAAAATGTTTTTGCCTACAAAGGAGCACATTGAGACCAGCCCCTCACTTGATAGTGGCATCCTTTGTGCTGACTGTTCACTTAAGAAGAGCAGGAGAGACTGTGCAGAGGAGGATCAGGAAAAAGCAGATATCCTGAACAGATTCTTCTATTTAGTCTTCACAGTGGAAGGGTAGGGGATGGACCACATAAAAGCGGCAGGAACACTGGTGGGAGGAGGTAGACACAAGTCCATTCACAGAAGAGAGTTCTGAAAGGACTTGCAAATCAGGAAGTGGATAAAGCTATTGAACCAGACGTGGTACCCACAAGGGTGCTGAGGGAGTTCAGGAGGTACTGGCTGCACCTCTCTGACAGCCCTATTCAACAACACACTGGAAACAGGAGTGGTTTCCAGCACTGGAGGAGGGTAGGTGTAGTCCCGCTCCTAAAAGCAGCAGCAATGGAGGAGGCTGGCAACTATAGGTTGGTCAGTCAGACATCAGTGATGGGAAAGTTAATGGAGGCACATTTAAAGGAAAGGTTAGTGGAGTATCTAGAATCTAGTGAGTTACAGAACCTGAGACAGTATGGATTCACAGGGTGGGGTCAAGTTAGATGAACTTGGTCGATTTGACCAGGAAAATAGATCAGGGTTGGGTGGTAGACATGGCCTGTTTAGACTTCAGCAAGGCATTGACACTCTATCACGTAGGAGGCTTATAAGGAAACTGGGCAGTTTGGCGGTAGGTCCCAAGGAGGTAAACTGGGTACAAAACTGGTTGATTGATAGATGACAGAGGGTGGTGGTAAACTGCACTCACTCTCAGGAGGGAGAGTGAGCAGTGGATACCTCAGGGCTCAGTACTGGGACCAGTCCTCTTCAGTGTCTGTAAGTGACATTGCAGAAGAGCTGGAAGGAAATAAGCCTCTTGCAGATGACACCAAAATCTGCAGTGGGGTAGACATTCTGGAGGGGTGGAGAGAATGGATAGAGACCTGAGAAAACTCAAAGTGGACAAGGTGCGGCAGCTGGGTTTTGGTGTAAAAAAAAAGTGAAAATCATGCACCTAGGGCACAGAAACCCAGAGGCACAGTGTAAAATTGGGGAAGAGGTATTGACCATCACTAAACAGGAATGGACCTTGGGGTCATCATATCTGATGACCTCAAGGTGGTGAGACAGTGGCAATGTATAGACCGTGAGCCTCATATCCGCTGTGGGGAAGCTAATGGAAATTATCCTGAAGGAGTGGCTGCTGTCCCTGCTGGAGTTCAGTTGGCTGCAGGACAGTAGACCACATGGCTTTGTCACAGGCAGATCCTGCCAAACCAACCTGGTATATTACTGTGACTGGGTAACTAGGCAGATGGACAAGGGCCATGCAGTGGATGTCCTGTACCTGGACTTTAGCAAGGCATTTGATTCAGTGCCGCATGGGAGACTTGGAATAAAACTTGAAGGCACAGGGGCGGGAGCAAACATGGTGGGATGGGTGACAAACTGGCTGCAGGGAAGGCAGCAAAGGGTGGTGGTGGAAGGGAGCTCTCATCCCCAAGGGCAGTAATGAGCGGGTTCCACAGGGCTTGGTGCTGGGATCAGTGTTATTTGGGATATTTATTGCAGATATTTCCATGGGCATCAAGAGCAGGATCAGCCTGTTTGTCAAGGACACCAAGATAGGGGCTGTGGTGGATGACATAAAGGGTGGCAGAGTTTGCAGGAAGATCTGAAAACTGAAACCTGGTCGGACACTTGGCAGCTGGGGTTTAATGCCAAAAGTGTAAGGTACTGCATTTTGGGGCAAAATCCAAGGAGACGCTACCAACTTGGGGAGTGCAGCTGGCAGAGACTGAGGAGGAGAAGGATCTGGGGTGGTCATCACAGTATCAATGAACAACTTGGCACAGTGTAGGAAGGCAGCAGCAAGAGCCAACAAAATGCTGGGTTGCATCAAGGGGAATAACATCGAGGAGGAGGTGATTCTGCTGCTGTATAGATCATTAGTTAGACCTCATCTCGAATGCTGTGTGCAGTACTGGCACCATTCCTAAACAGGACATTAAATTACTAGAAGGGTACAGCGTAGAGCAACTAGGATGATCCAGGGACTGGGGACTTACCGTATGAGAGTAGGCTAAAGGAGTTAAACATGTACTCACTGGAGGAGAGGAGGACAGAGGAATATGATCGAGACATTCAAGTACATGAGAGGGATAAAAAAGACTGGTAATGGAGGGGCTATTCAGGGTAAAGATGGAGAGGGACACTTGAGGCCATGACATGAGACTGGAGGGGATGGTTCAGGAGGAAATGAGGAGACACTTTTATAGAGAGGATGGTGGCACGGTGGAATGTGTTACCAGCAGAGGTGGTAACCTGTAAAACAGTGGACTGCTTCAAAAGGAGCTGGGACAGGACAAGAGGGAGGATAAAGGGAGAGGGTGAGGAGGGAGGGGCAGCTCAGAATAAGGCTGCTAGCTGCAAAATCGAGCAGACTCGATAGAACAAATGACCTCTTTCTGCTGCCAAATTTCATGATCATAACAAGGCCGTAAGTAGCACCAGTAGGATGCTGGAGTGCATTGGGAGGGTATTAGCAGCAGAAGGAGTGAGGCCATGTTACCACTGTATCAGTTGTTGGTGAGAACTCGCTTGGAGTACTGTGTCCAGTTCTAAAGACCACATGTCAGGAGGAACATAGGGTAGCGGCTGTCCGGAAGAGGGCAACTAAAATGGTGCAGGGCTGCATCAGAAGCCCTGTGAGGAGACTCTGTGGGATGTCAATATGTACACTGTGGAAGAGAGGTGGGAGAGGAGGGACATAATGGAGACCTATAAATACCTCAGGGATGAATAAGGTATTGGGGGTATTTTTTCAGTGGAGAGGGTACGAGAACCAGGGTACATGCAATGAAGCTGGAAGTGGGGAATTTAGGAGGGATGTAAAAAGTACTTCTTCACTGAAAGGGTGATGGATGCCTGGAACAATCTTACAGCACAGATGGTGGGGGCGAAAAAAGTGATGGAATTCAAGCATGTATGGGATAGGCAAAGGGCCCTGATGGGAGAGGTCACCAGAGATCAGGTAGTGTCTGTGATGACAGTATAGGCAGGGAAGAAATAGGCAGGCTGGGTGGGCCAAGCAGTCCTTATTCGCTGACAAATTCAGTGTTTCTGTTTCTAAATACAGTCTGTCATTCCTAATGTGGTTATCTCTGTGCCAGAAGCTGTCCCAGTTCCACAGAAAGGCAAACCCTTCATCCTTGGCCATAACAACCAGGCATTTCTTCAGATAAATCGATCTCTGCCTCTTGGTCCATCCTTTGGTACAGGTAGGATCGCTGAGATGATTACTTTGCACCCTTGCTCTTAAGGTCCTCCCCAAATCCCTTTAGTCCTGATTAATGTCCTCATCTGTTCACCTTCCACATAAATGACCACTACAGGTTCCTCCCAGTGCCCCAGAGAATTCTGTCTGCTAACATCCATAGGTGCTCCGTCCTCAGTCCTGGGGAACAACTCACCATCCTGATGTCCTGTGCCTCTCTACACACTACCTAACTATGGAACCCCATGACCACTAGCTCCCTCAGTCCCTTAGCTCCCTCTGTACCTTTTCTCCTCTATACTAGATGCTTCTGTCTGAGTGACTCCCTTTTCCCTCCTAATCCCTCAAGTCTGCCAAGACCACAAAACTGTTACTGAGATTAATAACTGGAAAGTCTGCTCAGCGCTTCCTTTTCCTCCTCCTGCCTTGCACCCTTGTCCACCCACATCAGGGTCCACCCCATCTCCCTGTCATTTCCTCCACCCACCTATTTGCCCTCTGTAAGAAGCCCTCCTCCTGATTGTCCTTTTCCCCATGCACACTCAGCAGGGACTCCTTGACAGATGTCTCCAGTGCCATGATGTCATGCATTCTAGCCAGGCTATCCTGCACTCTTGTCTCCTACAGAATGTTTACCAGACTATACTTGCACATAAAACCCTCCCCATCTCTACCTTCCTCTACTAGTATCACACTCCTCACACCTGATGCCCACCACTATCCCACAATACTATCTGAGTCTCCCCATTACAAATCTAGTACAATTACTCTATGACTACTAGGGTATTTACCTAGTTTCCTGGTGTGATCTCCTCTCCAGTAGCATGACTAGCCTCATGGTTTCATCCTTTAGCGGACTCCGAGGCAGGCTAGAGACAATACTTGTCTCTGCCTCAGTTCTGAGGTGGACTCGAGAACAGTACTCAGCTTTGCCTTGTTTGTGTCCACCGACTTCGCCTCTGCACACTTGGGGCAGCCTGTAGTAGTGCACCTCTGTCCCACTTCCTCTCATCCAGCTAATTCTGAAACCCCACTGGCAACCTTCCTTCCAGTCTGACGTTGTCCCATAAAACACTACCCACTGAGCTCTGTTGCATAACCAACTCGCTATCCATTGAACTGTTTCCTTTAATTCCAAATTTTCCTCCTTCAGAATCTACTTCTCAAGAGGAACTATGTTGAATGCTTTAGTGAAAATAAATCTAGGTATATTATAGAGGGATCAATCCATCTGCCCTTTTTAATTTTTGGATCCAGTATAGAGTACCATCAAATTTTTTATTTTAAAATCCGAATCTGATCGGAATCCAATCAGAATCTAGTTGATTATTTTTGTTTTATTTTTATTTATTAGATTTTGTTGACCGGTAGGCCCACTGAGACTGAAAGTCCTTTTTCAGGGGCATCCCAGAATTAGTTTACAGGTAAAGCAATACATAACAGCGACTCAACGTAATTACAATGTCTAGACCGAACAATACAATATTTGTTAGCAAGGTAAAATGGTATCATAAGACATACGTAAGATAAAGTTAACCAACATTAAAACAATATTATAATTAAACAGAAATATCATTGGGTGCACATAACAATGAGCTGACTTAACATATTAATGGTTGCAGTAGCATTGGCCCCATGTAGAGAGTTTTCACACTGTTTTTGAAGCTGGATAAAGTCTTACAGTCCTGAGTTACAGAAGGAAGATTGTTCCATATTCTAGGAGCAAAGCAGGCAAAGAATCTACTTCAGACTTTGATTTAGGACCATCGAGCTGGATACTGGATGAAGAGCAAAGAGATCTCTTCAGTGGCTTAAGTTTTAGTATGCCTTGCGGACTAGGAGGAGGGTGCCAAACACTAGCTTGTGCGTTAGTTATAGAGGATTTAGGATTTTAGGTAACTAAATCCAAATATCCTAATTCTAATGTGTGGCTCAGATTCCGATGTTTCTGAATCTGAAAATCAGAATCCAATCACTGGTATACAGTATAGCATAAAATATCAGCATAACCAAATTTCCGCGAGTCTGGGTCACAAGAATAATTGATGCTACCTTAATTAGTGCGTCAGCAGTGATTTTTGGAACCCAGAAGTCTGCTGTCAGTTGCACAAATAGAAGTAATAGAGACGCCTGTGTTCATTGCTGTTTGTGTGTCTGTCTGACAACTGACCAACTGAACAGCGGTGGGTGGGGTAATCAGAAACTGTTCAAACAAGGATACTGTAGGTGATGAGGGAGGGGTGAGTTGCAGGGTAGCGGAACTGAGAACCATGAGAGCGGCTTGATTCTAGCACTGCAAGCCACTGATTGGGGGATTGGAACAAGGATTAGGGCAGGGATAGTACAAGCAAGCGAGGGCAGGGCATCTGCGAGAGGTACAGTGAACCTCTCAGAGTTGCAGGTGTTCAAATTGTGGAGGGGTAGTACAGGGATTGTCATGGATAGTATGGGGTAGGGAGAAATTGGAACGAACATCTAACAAGGATGACGGAAGATGCTGGTGAACAGTATACAGTAAGCAAGGGCGATGGATGATAGGAAGGAATGGACGGAGGAGATGACACACAGGTAACCTCATGAGAATGGTTGCTGTTTTGCTGTGTGACAGAGCGAATTTAGCGCTGTTGTTTTGGTTGCCATTAGTTGTGCTGTGACTCAGTTTAACAAGCATCTAGAAGTGCAACACACTATTTTTCACTTTTAAACAGTTTATTTATTTGAATCTTGGTAACTGGGTAGGCCCACTGATACTTTGACAGTCCCTTTTTCAGGGCAACCCAGGATTAGTTACATGTACCTAGAGGGAAAAGAAAACCAATGCTTTTGATTGTACTACAGTATATGGTACATTGATCATGTATATGTGTGCAGAGATAGACATTACTACAGTTGACATAGGCGAGTTTACGTATGAACAACCTTGTTAGTTACACACATTCATGAGCAGATAGTAGCGTAAGTGCAGTTCAGTACATTATGTCCTTTCTTACTGTTCCTCCCTCCTTTTGTCTGTATTTACGTGAGGCATCTCCCTTTAGCAGAGGTGCCTTTATGGTTCTGCACCTGCAATGAGACCCACTGCTTAGGTGTAGTTTTAACCCTTTCTTGTACCCCTCAGAGAGGTGCAGTCCTGGAGCTCTCTCGGGAGATTGTTCAGAGTTTGGGAGGGTTATTCTAGGTGGCCGTTGTCCCATAGTTGATCTGGTTTTGGGGTTCTAGCAGGTTGCGTTCAGTCGACCTGAGCTCCCTCCTGTTTGCTTTCGGGCTAGTAGATTTCTCAGGCTCGGTGGAGCATCAGGTTGCTGCAATTTGAAAGCTAAGTACAGGGGAGGATAGGCGAGTCTTGCTTCAAGGAGTGTCCAGTTTAATGCTTGTAGTACATCGATGGTGCTCCATTCTTTGCACTCTGGCGGCAAAACAGCTGATTCTAGGGACATGGATATGTTGTTCATCCACACTCATTGGCAGTATCCTTGCCGCTTTAAATCTTGCCGAAGGTCTTCAAGCTTGCTCCTCCCACCCACCGGGTGGTATAACTCGGCTCCGCCCCATGGCGCCAGATCTTCCTTACGCTTGGAAGCTCAGGTTCCCTCCTACGCTCTGCGTTTGTGACTAATTCCTATTTCTCCGCTTTGCATTTAAAAATAATATTTTGCAAAAGACTTCAGTTCGATCCTCGCTGTCTGGCGGATAAATCGACTCGGATTTCGGAGATGCCCATGCGGCAGAAGATGTCTCGGACGGATCCACACTCCACGTGTGTCTGCTTAGGCCTTGAGCACGACCCGCGGGCTGCGACCTGTACTCATCTTTCTCAAACCTCGTCCTCGAAGACCGTGCTGCCGATTGCAACTGGGCCGTCCGAAGCGTTCCCTCCGGTGAAGTCCAAGGGAGCCCGTGTTACGGTGTTCGCGGGCGTAGGTTCCATGGATCAGCTTTGAGCGGATGGTCGCCAAGAGGAGGCGCGCTGGCCGTATTTCCTCGGCCGCTGCATTTATCCCGCTCTCTCTGGGTTCTTCCTACACGGCTTCCTTTAAGGAGCTTTGTCTGTCCCTCTCCACTAAAGGAGAAGGGCTCATGCCTGCTGGACCTTTTCTCGGTCCAAAAGAGGACAAGGGTAAGTCCTCCTCGGACGCTCTTGGGAGCGGGAAAGGTCCCTCTCTCGGGCCGTCGACCGTCGGCTTGTCGATCGCCGCTTCGCCACTGGCCTCACGGTGTCCCCGCCAGGTCAGTTGGACCGAGACTCCACTGATGAAGTCGAGATTTTTCTCGACCCATTGGACGGGCTGTCGCCTTAGCAGCCGAGATTCCTCTCCCGCTCCCCGGGAGGAGTTGAGGATCCCGTGGCTCGCCTGTGCCTCCGGTTCCGGAGCCCTCGGATGGACCTTCCGAGGCGAAGGGAGTGCTCGGTTCCGGCCGACACCTCCCTGCACCGACCCGGAAATTCCGGGACTCTCGGTCTCGGTCTCGGACCTCTTGGCGGTCCAGCCGTTCCCACCGTCATAAGCGGTCTCGGTCGGCACATGCGGTAAGCGGCGTCGCCGCTCGTTCCCTCGCCCCTCCTCGGATGAGGAGGCTTCGGCAAGAAATTACGCCGACGGTACGAGGACCTTATGTTGCAACAGCTCCTCCTGGCCGGGAATAAGCCGACCGCCTTCCCGGCCATTAAGGGTGTCACGGAACGGCCGACACAACCCCCGACTTGCCGAGGAGCCTATACCCAGGCGGTTGTTCGGCCAAAACCAGCTGCTCCACCGATTGCAGTGGAACTCCCCCCCAGCCACCAATTGGGGCTCCCACCAAGGATTCCGGTCGGCTAAGGGTTTACCCCATCGGCTGTCAGTTACCCTCACTCCCGACCGACCTCGGCAGGTGAAGGTGGCTCAGGCCAGAGGCAGCTCTTCGAGGACTCTTCCGGTCCGAAGATGATTCCTCCTTCTTCTCCAAGCGACTGGACTTGGAGTCTTCAGGAGGTCAGCCAATGGACGATAGCCCGTCGTCCTTCCTAGGACTGCTTCGCTCATCTCGAGTCTACCGGGATGGAGCTCGAACCCGTTCCAAACGGGCCAGGTATCCCCTCACGGAGATTCTGGACCGAGGGATTCTCCGGACGGAGGCCTTTCCGGTGGCCGAGGCCATAGTGGGTCCAGCACTGGAACTTTGGCAGCGCCCTGCTTCCTGCCCTGCGCCTTGGCCAGGATGGCCAGGAAGTATCACGGTCCCCCGGTTCCTTGTCCGGTTTTGAACACCCTCTGCTGAGGGTTGGTTACCGACAGCGTTTTCGGCGCACCGGCAACGCCAGGATGTGGACAAACCTCCTGACAAGGAGTCCAAGAAATTGGACTATGTCGGGCGAAAAGTCTCACGCTGCGTCCTCTCTCGGCCTTCGTCAGGCCAGTTCGGCCGTCCTCATGGCACATTTTTCTCATGCCTGTTGGGCTCCCTGGATGAGGTCATCCTCATCTTCCCGCCGATCTGCAGACTACGGTTAAGCAGGTGCGGACCAGGGCAGGGCAGTGGCCAAACAGCAGCTCCAGACTGCTTTGGATGTAGGGGACTCATGTGCCAGATCGGTGGCGGCCGCAGTGGCTATCAAGTGTCGGGCTTGGCTGAGGATATCCACCTTTACTCGGATACCCAGCAAGTTGGCGGATGTTCCTTTGGGGACTGACCTCTTCGGCCCTGGGTGGAAGGTCACCTGCAGAGGATCGAGAAGTCCAATGCCACCTTGACTCGGTCTCTTCCGCCAGAAGGACAAAGGCCGCAAAACCACAGCCTAAGCCCTTCGTCTCTTCTGCCCCGCGCGCCCGGCCCAGTAACGCCAGGGCCAGCAGGCTCGCCTGGCATCCCAAACCCAAGCCGCCTGCCTCTAACAGGAGGCAGGAGGAAGGGCCCAGGAGGTCCCTCGGCGGTCCCTCCTCCAAGCCTGCCCAGTGACGGGCTGAGGGTGTCGCCCCATCCCGCCACCTTACCCTGTGTCCCCGTGGGGACGGCTCCGCACTCCGTTCCGCCTGGTCCGCTGTTACCACGGACAGGTGGGTCTTGGAGGTGGTGGGAAGAGGCCTGCCTCTGGATTCGAGCAGGCACCACCCTTCAGAGCCGCCGCCTCGGGGCTTCGGGATCCCCAGCTTCACTGGCGGCTCGTCGAGCCGACATCACTCCTCCTCCAGAAGGAGGTGGTAAGAGAGGTGGTGGACCCTCCTTCAGACCCAGGGTTTGTGTCCAGGTACTTCCTGGTTCTGAACAGACGGGGTTGGCGCCCATTCTCGACCCACACGACCTAAACAAGTTCTAAGGTCTCGAACCTTCAGGATGGTCACTCTGGCTCAGATAATACCATCCTTGGAACGCGGGCGTGTGGTTCTGCTCTCTGGACTTGCAGGACGCGCTTTTTTCACGTCCCTATCCGTCCTGTCTTCACCAGAGATTCCTTCGCTCCGAGCGGAAGGATCTCTCTTCGAGTTCCAAGCCATGCCCTTGGCTTGTCTCCAGCTCCCAGGGTCTTCACCAAATGCATGGCAGTGGTGACAGCATTCCTGCGGCGCCGAGGGGTCCGGGTGTACCCTTACCTGGACGACTGGCTGATAGCAGCTCCCTCCAGGAAGGAGGCGGAGTGGTCCAGAGATCTGGCCTCCAGGTCTGCTTCAACTGGGCCTCCTTGTCAACGAGGCCAAGTCGGAACTCGAGCCAAGCAGGTGATTTTATTCATCGGGCGCAGCTCGACTCTCTTCGAGCAGGCGCGGCTCCCGCGGACAGGGCCGAGGTTCTTTCCTCCTTTGCCCGATCATTTCTGGTTGGGCATTACGCGCCTGCCCGGACTTCCTGCGCCTCCTGGGTCTCATGCGGCCTGTACCAGCGTGGTCCGTTGGGCCCGCTGGAACATGCGTCCCTTCAGTGGGGACTGGCCAGCCAGTGGTCACAACGCTGCGATCCCTTGACCAGCTTGTGTCGGTGACACAGGGATGGGAATGCTCTCCAGTGGTGGACCGCTCCAGATCAATTGCAGGAGGGCATCCTGCCTGCCTCGCCCAGCCGACGGTCTCTCTGTCGACCGATGCATCCTCTGATGGGTTGGGGTGCCCATCTGGGGAACACTGGCTCATGGCCTCTGGTCCGCTGGAGTCCGATGCCACATCAACCTGCTGGAGCTCCGGCGGTCCGCCTAGCTCTCACCGCCTTTGCTCCGTTCCTCCGGGGTCAAGTGGTCCGAGTCCAGACGGACAATACCACGACCATGTACTATCTAAACCGCCAGGGCGGGACGCGCTCCATGCTTCTATGCAAGGAAGTCTCCGCATTTGGTCACTGTAGGCGCAGCCTGGAGGCGGATCTCCTAGCCATTCACGTGGCAGGAGCCTCCAACACCCTGGCCGATGCCCTGAGCCGGATAGGGGCTGCATCCCACGAGTGGTCTCTCCTGCCGAGGTAGTACAGCATCTGTTCTCCCTTTGGGGCACACCTCAGGTGGACCTGTTTGCCTCCACGGAGAACGCGGCTGAGTCTGTTCCATGCCCCCTCAGCAGGGCTCGCTGCAGGGGATGCCTTCTGAGGCAATGGACCCCGGGCCTCTTTACGCCTTTCCCCATTTCCTTGATCCACAAGGTGCTTCTCAAGGCGAGGAGGGCAAGGCGCAGGTGATTCTGATAGCCCCAGACTGGCCTCGCCAGTTCTGGTACCAGATCTCCTCAGTCTCAGCTCCAGGACTCCTGGCAGCTTCCAGCTCGCCCGACCTGCTCTCAGTCAATCAGGGGAAGGTGTTCCATCCGGACCTTCAATCCCTGCACCTGACGGCCTGGTTCCTGAGCTGCTAGAGTTCCAGGCTTTGGGTCTTTCCGGACGAGGTCCTCAATGTAGTTGAGGCGTCCGTAGGAGTCGACCAGAAAATGCTATGCCTTCAAATGGAAAAGTTTTCCATTTGGTGTCAGGCAAGGGCTTGGACCCTTCTCCTGTTCCTTGGCAAGCATCTTGGACTATTTATGGTCCCTTTCTAGTCAAGGGCTTAGGTCGGCGACTCTAAGGGTGCACCTGGCAGCCATCTCTGCCACCGGGCGCTGGCCGGAAGCAGTCTGTGGCGCAGGAGAAGGTGGTCTGGCGCTTTTCAAAGGCCTTGATCACATTTCCCTCCAGTGCGGGAACCCCACCTCCGTGATCTACTGCTGGTACTGGCAAAGCTCATGGGCAAGCTATTCGAACCTTGCGCACAGGTGTGCTCTCTCTCACCTGTCGTGGAAGACCGCCTTCTTGGTGGCTATCACGTCCAGCCAGAAGGATGGGAGAGCTCCAGGCGCTTCATCGAGTCTCCTTACCTGGTCTTCCACAGGGAAGGTTGTCCTGCGCCCCCACCAAATTCCTTCCGAAGGTGGTGTCGGAGTTTCACCTTAACCAGGTGTTGACTCTGCCGGTGTTCTACCCCAATCACACCTCGGAGGTCAATATAGGCTCCATACTCTGGATCTAGAAGGGCGCTCGCTTATTATAAGGAGCGACGGCTGAAATTCGGGAGAGGTTCGCCAGCTGTTTGTCACCTACGCTGAAGCCGCATCTGGCAGACCTGCAGCCAAGCGGACGATAAGCAGGTGGGTAACCTCCTGCATAGATCTCTGCTATAAGTTAGCGGGCATGGAGCCTCCAGAGGATAAGAGCTCATTCTACCCGCCATACTGCTGCAACGGTGGCTGCTTCCAGGGACGTCCCTATCCAGGAAATCTGCAGGGCTGCTACCTGGAAGTCAGCAAACACCTTCATTACCCACTACCACATCGACCTTGAGTCACGCCTGGGATGCTGGTTTTGGGGCCTCGGTTCTCAGTCTCTCTTTCCCAAGTAAGTATATGGGTGTGCGTCTTGCCTCCTCCTCCGGAGAACTGCTAGAGTCTGCCAATGAGTGTGGATGAACAACATATCCATGTCCCTAGAAATACAGGTTACTCACCTGTACAGGAGTTCTAGGAATGGTATATGTTGTTCATCCACACGACCCACCCGACTCTCCCGGCTTCGACGCACAACCTGAGCTTCCAGCGGGCCAGATCTACATGGCCATGGCGGAGCCGAGTTATACCACCCGGTGGGTGGAGGAGCAAGCTTGAAGACCTTCCGCAAGACTTAAAGCGCAAGGATACTGCCAATGAGTGTGGATGAACAACATATACCATTCCTAGAACTCCTGTTACAGGTGAGTAACCTGTATTTCTGGGTACAGACTGTTAGCTGTCGAATATTTCCGGATCGAATAGCTATCAGTGGATATAGTGAATATTTTTGTCAGCTAAAATAAGGGGTTATACAGTATTATTACATCAACTGCCTTTTCCATGTCTATTGTCTCTTTCTCAAAGAAACCAAGTTGTCCCGTGAGAGAGCCATTGCTGACTCTTCTTTAAGAGCTGGAACCTGTTCAAATGTTCTGCAGTCTGATCCTTGATTATTGTCTCCAGTATTTGTCCCATAGTGAGGTGAGGCTACTGGCCTATAGTTACCTAGGGCAGGTCTACTTTGCTTTTAGTTAAACACAGGTGTCCGTTTGCCATCCAGTGACATAGTAATTTGAAGACCAGGAGGGACTCTGTGTCCATCATGGCCCTGTTCCCTCCCTCACTGTAGTCGAGATAAATATGCTGTGCAAACATTTAGCAATTTTTTTGAGCATATTATACCTCATTGGGAACATCCCCAGGAACCTCCTTCAGCTCCGGTGCAGTCCCTTATCCCATCTATGGAGTACCAACCCAAGTATGCCCCCAACCTAGACAGCCCCCAGCAGCCGGGTACCTCCTTAGATCCAGTCCTCCGATGGTGGGGCCCCATCCATTTCTGCCACTTTGGTGAGCATTGAGTTCTCTATCTGGCCTGGAGCCACTGCAGAAGGCACATCCGAGGTGTCTGGGAATGGGGGGCCCAAAGGGAACTAGAACCTGTGGTCGTGGTGGGGGCAGGAAGCAATTTATCTGTCCGAGGGCGACCAATATTTTCTTGGTTTCTGATCCCTCCCATGAGAGCACAGGACATGACATCACAGGGTTCCGCATGTTGCATGCACCAATGTCTGCATGCTCTCCACCTGTGTGTGCTTGTGTCTTCAGCTGCACCACCACCTGTGGTCAGTCAGGTAGCGCCAGTGCAGTGAGATGCAGTACCTCCCTCCCCAGTGGAGGAGTGTCTCATGGGATGCTCAGTCCTCCCACACCAGCCCTGTGGTGAACTGAGCTTGGATCACGAATCTCGCTCATCGGCGTCCGAGCACTGCAGTAGGCCAGTGGTGAAACACTGAATTAATGGCATTCTTGACCAACCCTATGCCCCAGGTCGTCTGGGATTCCTCTTGGTAAGCTTGGAAATTTTGTCCAGGCTTGCTTTTGAAGGCTTGAATGCAGAAACATAGAATATGACAGCAAAAGAATGTCCACTGGCCCAGCCAGTCTGCCCAACCCCACATTCTTCCCTTGTGAGGACCCTAATGACCATCCTCCGCTGTTTCATCTCACCTTCCTCCTCTTCTTGCACTTGTCAGGCCCTTGTTCCTGTCCCATCCGTGTTTAAATCTAGTCACTCACCTCTTCCAGCAGTCTGTTCCACTTGTCCATCACTCTTTGTGTGAAAACATACTTGCAGACATCCTCCTGAATCCTTTCCCCAGCCAGCATTAGTAGATTTCCTTTGCTTGTGTTTTACTAAAGGTGAACAATTCCTTGCATTTCACAGTGTTAATTTCCTTAGGGATATTTGTGCATATCCATCATGTCCCTCATCCTTCTCTCTCCTTGTTTCCAGGATGTGCATGTAAGGTCCCTCAGTCTTTCTTTGTATGCTTTCTCCCCAGCCCTGGATCATCTTGGTCACCCTTCTCAATACAGCTCCTCCTTTCACAGTCCTTCCGCAGGGTGTGGGTACAGCCTTCCTACATTCACAGTCCTTCCCCAGGTGTGGGTGTGGCCTCCACCCTATCATAGTCCTTCCGCAGATGTGGGTACAGCCTCCACCCTGTCACAGTCCTTCTGCAGGTGTGGGTACAGCCTCCACCCTGTCACAGTCCTTCCACAGGTGTGGGTACAACCTTCACCCTTTCACGGTCCTTCTGCAGGTGTGGGTACAGCCTCCACCTTTCACAATCCTTCTGCAGGTGTGGTACAGCCTCCACTCTGTCACAGTCCTTCTGCAGGCGTGGGTACAGCCTCCACCCTTTCACAGTCCTTCTGCAGGCATGGGTACAGCCTTCACTCTATTACAGTCCTTCTGCAGGTGTGGGTACAGCCTCCACCCTTTCACAGTCCTTCTGCTGGTATGAGTACAGCCTCCAGACTTTCACAGTCCTTCTGCAGGTGTGGGTACAGCCTCCACCCTTTTACAGTCCTTCTGCTGGTATGAGTACAGCCTCCAGACTTCTCACAGTCCTTCCGCAGGTGTGGGTACAGCCTCCACCATTTCACAGTCCTTCCACAGGTGGGTGGTGATGTCTTCATGCCCACTGCTTCCTCTAGCAGACTACTCTATAGGTTTGCTACCTCTGTGAGAAGTGCCTCTTAACATTTATCTCCACTGAGTGTCAGGGCAGCTCCCTGGGTCCTGCTGAGGACACCAGATCAAACATCTTGGTCTGCTCCAGCTTGTTGAGACCCGTGACTGTGCAGAAGACTGTAACCTGCTTTTGAAGTGTGTCTCCTTGATTGTTCATTGCACAGTTTGTCAGCCTGTACGTGAACAACCTTGCAATCTGTAACAGTCAAAGGCCCATGCCTTCCCTTTGCTCCAGTCACAGTTCCTCACTCTGAACAGTGGTACAAAGGGTGTTCTTGTACTGCTGACGAGCTATCCTGTGAGTGGGGATAGGTTAGCCAAAGCTTTCTCAGCACATCTGGAATTGTCATTATTTAAGTCTCCCTTCTCCACTTCACTGAGACTCAGGTTACCGTTAGGATGAAAACCAGAGTGCTGCCTCCACATGTCTGCTACACATAAAAGCAGAGTTAGAGTAAATACTCACTGAAAATAGAAACTAGAGTTAGAATCAATGTTTTAACCACATAAAGATAAGTAAACAAGCACTCCGGAAAACGTGTTTAAAAAAAACAAACTGGCATCTCGGGACAGCCCTCACCTGTGAAGTGGTGACTTTGATTTGTTGTAAAGGAAGCTTTATAGCATTTTATCATGTTTAAATATAAAACCACTGACTGCATTAAAATTTGCATTCCAAAGGACCCCAAGATAGCTGCAGTGTCACAAGAGAATGACATTAGTGGAGCGACAGTGCTCCACTGTATGTGTATATGGCACCTTAAAACTTATATATTGTTATTTAGCATAAGATAGTTGCAAACCCCATACTTAATATGTTTGTTCATTGCAACACACATGCTAAGTGTGGGGTTTTGCAGCTAATGCTGTACTAGGGTCGCCTTGTTGTATAAGTCTGTAAACCCCACCTCCCCTACAAATTGGGGTTTTCTATAATGTCTTCCTGGGCTTCTAAATGCCCAATGCCAGGTTGAGGTCCTGTCCTAGTGTGATTCTGTGTATTTGTGTGAGAGTGCCATGATGAACCTCTGGCCGTCCCTTTAAGAGAATAGCTAATGTGTGTCTAGAGTTAGTCTGCTGGGTTCAAGTGATTTAAGGCTTGCAATCTGCCAGACAACGATCTAATTTGCTCCATTCTACAGTTGCTACTTGTGCAGAGGGAGCCCATATAGGAGCTGTGATTGTTTACTGTTTATCTGCTGTTATATTAAAGATTAAGAAGTTTGTCTAACCTGCTTTGATTGCAGCTTGTTCATTTGGATGGGAGTCACCATATTAGGTCTGGGACTCCCAGTAATTGGACCAGTAGAACCACTGGGGACCTAAATGGATCCTGTCCCAGGGTCTGTGGGAAGGAAACTGTAGTTTCTGTAGTTTTATCCAGTTGGTGCCAAAATGGACCTGGAGGGGGGCCTTAATATGACTGACAGCTCCTCTAGCCAACCAAAACTTTTGGAGTTACAAGGGAAATACCTTGTGTGCCAAGAAACAGGGGATCAGTTAATTGGAGGTTGAAGTGAGAAAAGCTCTAGCTCGAGCAGCTGCTCCCAGAAGGAGTGTAAGGGAATCAGTGGGAGGAGGTTAGACTTGCCTCCCTGCCACATTCTCCTGCATCGAACTGCCTATTGCAGAAATTGACCTGTCCGATTTCCACCTTGAACTGCTGCAAAAGAGAAGAAGAAGTTTGCCAGTGCCACTTGCGATTTGGACTGAAGACTTGCTCCTGAAGCGATCGGCCCAACTTGTGTATGGATCTCACTTGGATCGAAAGGTTTGCGCAGTAAAGCTGTTAATTTGCAACCGGATTGAACTCGAACTGTTTTCCAAAGTAGTTATTAATTTAAATGTGCTGAATGTGTTTCATGGGTCGCAGTTTGGTTCCCACTGACCAACTCTATTACGCCAGCTGGAGGCACCAGGTAGATCATGAACTTTACCAGACCTGTTCATACTGCCTGGGCCCTGCCTACTCGGCCTAGGCTGCTACTCCTGCACCAGAGATTGTTTCAAGCGGTGGACTAGCTTGGGGATTTGGCCTCCTGCACAACACCATTGAGAAGGCTGCACCATCTGGAGGTGAATCGTGTCAGTCCAACTTCTCCTTGCCCCTTGGTCATCACCATGTGGTCTACATATTGCCTGCAGTGCAGCAAGTTCCTAATAACTTGGGTACAAATCAGGGTAGTTCCCTGCAACACAAGCTAAAATCATTGTGGTACCATCTAATTGTCTTCCTTTATTGGTTCTCATAAGACTGAGCCATCCGCTCAGGATTACAAATAATCATTTGTCTTTGCATGCTAACTGCCGTTCTTTCCATTAAGGACCCAACATCAGCCACCCCGGGCAACACTTCAGGCTAGCCTGTATTACCATCTGGGTACTCAGTGTTGTTGAACTG
Organism: Neoceratodus forsteri; assembly: GCA_016271365.2. Taxonomy (NCBI): domain Eukaryota; kingdom Metazoa; phylum Chordata; order Ceratodontiformes; family Ceratodontidae; genus Neoceratodus; species Neoceratodus forsteri. Next base: position 170,284,864 of record CM057449.1, on the reverse strand, counting down.
TATCTTTGGGACTCAAAGTGCATGCCAGAAGAGCCTGATTCAAATCAAGTTACTAATCATTTGACTAGATTCACGCCTCCCTTGTTCACATCCCCTTAATAAATCTGATTGTCTTTTTCACATTTAACATGGCTAGTGTGCATATTATTAGTTGTTACAGATTTAAGATTGCACTGCTGTATTGCTAACCTTATTTTCCAGGGGGTCTCCAGGGCAGTTGCTGCAGGTCTAGCCCTGGTGGTGTATGTGGGACGGTGTGAGCACATTATTACTGCTGCCTATTGATTGTGAATTTACCACTGTGTTGTATTTTAGGCCACTAGGAGGGTTGGGGTGGTTATAGCTTCCCAGAGGGCTATACTAGAGCAGATAAGCAACCCCAATACCATTTCTCTGGGTGGATGCACCTTGAAAGTGAACCTCAGGGCCCTTAACTTGTGTATAGCCACACAGGCAGGATTAGTAGCCCTTAGAATAGCGCCACCTAAGGGTTGCATCTTGGAGGCACCGCTGGAATTAGCATCCTCTAGTGGCCAAAATCAGATTTTCAGTCCAGTGTAATTTTCAGGAAAATTAGGAATGTAGGCCCATTACACTAAATGGAAAATTTACCCCACAAGCTGGACGTATGATGGGGTGAGTGAGGCTGAAGTGGCCGGCCCCTGCCACACCTTATTACTGCTTGATATCCTCATGGGGACTACTAATGATACTGTAGAGGACACTGTGGGAAGGTTAAGTGCCTGGGGAAGGTTGAAGTACGAGGGCGGGACTCAGACTTGTTTGCCCAGACCTTGGCCCATATTTCTTGCAGCCTCCCCATAGACCCTGAGACAGTACCCCTGTTATCATGGCGGAGGGGTCCCAGAAGGGTTGGAGGGTTATTCATTGACACAGCAACCCACCTTCCCTGGGGAGTCCCCATGGCAGACCGGTTTAAGGACAAATTATTGAGACTTCTAGCTGCTGAGGGACAGTTAGTCAAGCATTTGTGGAGGGCTTTGAAGACTCTGAGGAGGTTACCCCATTCAGTTTCCTTTGCCTCCCAGCTTCCCCTTGGCCCCACCATTGTGGCGCCCCCATTGTGATACCTTAGGTACACCTGGACTCTTATCGCAGGCTTAGGATGTTTTCTGTGCTGTTCCCATGCCAGAGGGGAGGATGACTTGGAAACTGGGATGGACTATACCATCCCCTGGTCCAAGAGTGGCAGTGCTCAGAAGGGAGAAGAGAAAGAGTCTTTTGGAAAGCTTGAGGGGCCCTGCACTGGAAGCCATGCAGTTCCTTTGGTCCATTAACCCAGAGGCCTCTGCAGCTGCGTATCTATCCACTTTAGAAGGGTATTTGGCAGTACTGAGTCCAGAGAGGATTTACTGTGGAAATGCAAGCATGTTAAACAGTGGAAAATGAGAAACTGCCTGCCTTCAGAATCCGGGTTGAATGGGCCCTGCAGAGAGCGATCGAAAGTGGGTATCTTGCTAGTGAACTGAATTGTATCACGTTGGAGCATATCCTTAAGTCTGCCCGTTATTCAGATGTGCTTATGCTAAAGTTTCAAGACAGGAAAGCTAACCCACCTGACTATTGTTGGCTGATGAAGGAGATCTGGGAGGCTGAGAATGATGAAGATGGCTGGGAACTGTATGCTGGGGTTGCCTGCACTGCCCTGACCCCAACAGACCTGTTGAGAAAGAGGAATCCTCTGAGACCCAGCAAGTCCATGAGTGGCTGAAAGAGTTAAAAGGACTGAGAGCCAGCCAGAAAGCGGTGGCCGAGGTGACCAAAATTCTAGCCTTTGTTCCCCTAAGACTGAGTCTGGCAGTGAGGCCCCACCCTGGGTATGGAGGCCCATGCCTTTGCCACTGAACCTCAAACTGATTCTAAACTGGTGGAAGAGATGAGAGAACTGCGAACCTTGGTGAGCGATCTTATTCATGCCACCTGATCACCCGCCCCGGAGGGGTTGTGGGAATGGAGCCTGAGTTCAAACCGAAAGAAGACAATAGGACTACAGCCCCAGATTACTATAAATTGTGTGAAGAGCCGAACCGCCCTGGTGACCCTAGAGGCAAGGTGTTTTGTTATAGGTGCGGAGAGGATGGGCACACCCGACGAAGTGCAATTCCCTGAAGATCTGCAGAAAGTCACCACCAAGCTGCTTACTATGGTCCAACAAAGCAATATAAAACAACAGCCGCAAGTCTTTCTCGTCTAGAACTGCTGTGAGACCAGTCTGCCAGACAGACTCCTCCAGATTGGTCCAAGATGGTGGGCCATCCATGGAAACCACAGTTATGGTTAACGGCATCTCCACCTGAGTTGTGCTGACAGTGACTTACAGGTCACTATTGTATTTAAGGACTAGTATGACCAACACTTGTCCGATCTCCTGCTCTTACCCCTAGAAGAGACTGCATGTGTGGGGGTGAGTGAAAATCCTATCTTTACCAAGGGTATGTACGAATTTGGCTATCTTTTCCTACTGCTATTGCTGGCGTGGATGAACAAGTGGAGACCCTGGCCCTGGTGTGCCCACCGAGTGGAATGTATGATGATATTCCTTTGTTGATTGGCACCAACACCCATATGTTCGGCTGGCTAGTCCAGCTCTGTCATGAGAAACAAGCCAAACTGACTGGAAAGGCACTACGCAGTCCAGCCATGGTGCTTGAGCCTATGATTTACAGATGCAAGCTAGAGAGGCTGAGAAAGATGAGCCGGGGAGTAGTGTGGAAAAAAGATCAGGAGTCGCTTGTGTTGCCCCTAATGCTCAGTGTACCATCAGTGGCGAGGTATGAATTAAACAAGATGTCAAAACACAGTTCTCATGCTGGATGCCCCAGAAGAGGGAACTGCCTGAGGGACTATTGGTCAAACCTAGCATCCTGCCGCCCAGGCGCATGCTTATGCCCAGCGGGAGGTGGTGCAAGTCGAAAACATGTCCAATCGAGATATCAGGGTAAATGGAGGTTGCACCTTGGCTAATGTATACTGTGCAGACATTGTGGTGTTGCCTAAGAAAAATTGCACCGAGAGACTGTCGAGGTGACCCCCTGATCTGTTTGACTTCGGGGAGTCCCCCATCCCTGAAGAGTGGAAAGCTAAAATCAGCCGCAAGCTGGCTCAGAAAAGCAACGTGTTTTTGTTGAAGGAGTGGGATGTGGGATGCGTCACTGGGGCCAGGGACGCCGACAGCTGGTGCTCAGGTGCTTGAGCGCCACAAAGTTAAATTCGGCACCTGCAAAAACAGACTGTTCATCATATTAGCTGAGAATATGAGTGGTCCGACTTTAATTCATTCCATCCACTGTAAAACAACTGCAAGCAGCAGTGCAGTGGCCCATTTCTGTATTTTACATTACAACACTTCTTGCACTGCTGCTGCTTTAACTGTGAATGCACCTGGCTGTTCCGTTCCACTTCAGTCTGGCAGCGAGCCATCTATGTGCAGGTATGCATACAAATCGGGAGGATTCTCCTTAAAAGTCTCACTGTTTTACATCACATGATCCTGTGACTGGGAGTCTCAGAGACATGCCATGTGGCTATGATTTACGGTCTCACAATCTCAGCTACACTACTTAAGTGAGCCTTCCTCCCGCACTGCAGAAGGTCAGTGAGAATTTGAAACTGTTTATGTCTCTGCCTCGTCTGGAACTGACAATTTAGAAACTAAACTAAAAGGGGAAAAGATCTGCACAGAGCAGGTCAGAGGAAGAGAGTAGTTGAGTGACTGTTTCTGTTAGGAATAGGGAAGGATGGTGAATGTGTGTTTTGAAAACAGGAGAACAAAGTAGACTTGTTGCACAGCAGAGGAAGGATTCAGGAATCACTTTTTCTTATTTTGTTCAACGTTCTGCCTGAATAGGCTCATCAAAAATGAAAAACAGCGTCTGTTTTGGAGACAGTAAATCAAACCAGCAGAAATGCACAGCTGAGTAAATAGTTCCCCAGTTTTTGATTTCTGCTTGGCTTGATCAAATGTGAATGGATATGGACTAACATTAAAAATATAGAAATAAGTTTTGTAATCTGGTTACTTTAACAGGATACAAGAAGAAGAGACATTGCAATTAGATTTTACACTGTATGTCAGTGCATACGAGTCCTCTCTTGTTTATCCAGATACTGTTGGTGCCCCAGCCCCAATGTTGTGTCCCCTTGTCCCCAGTCTTGTGTCCCTCTGTCCTGCCCTCAGACTTTGCTCTTTGTCCCAAGTTCTGTGTACCTACCATCAGATTTATGCTCTGTGTCCCAAGTTCTGTGTACCCTGCCCTTAGATTTGTGCTCTTTGTCCCAGGTTCTGCATATCCTGTTCCTAGCCCTGTGTCCTCACTGCCCCGGACCAGGTGTCTCCCTATCCATAGCCCTGTGTCCCCTTTTCCCCAGCCCTACTCTACTTACTGGCACTGGGTCCCACTGTCCCCAAACCCTATCTTCAGAGCCCACTCCCAAGCTGTGTTGGAATTAAACTCTTGAGTTTTGGGAGCTGGGTGAGGGACACAGAGGTCCATATCTTTAAATTGAGCCCCTTCCCCATTATAAGTCAGTGGCAGTGAGTCATGAGCTACCAGCGCTGTCTTCAGAGCTGGGGCAAGCCCTGACAAGCCCCTGTAATTCCTGCACTGGTTCCAGGACCCAAGCCCTGTACCCTGTGCCCCCAAACATCCCTTTCTCCTGCCTCCCACCCTAGTGCCCAGTTTTGTGTTCTCTGTTTCAGTCCCGTCACCCGGCCCTGCTATCAGGAGCTCATTAGTAGTCAAAGACACATCATAGTTTGCCACAATATTGACTCGGATGCTTGGGGAGCAGCACCACAGGTAATCTGATTAAAAGGTGCAGATTCTTTAAAATGTGATCCATGCATTTTTGTACCACTGATGCCTTGGTACTAACAGTAGGGTTAATATTCAAGGCTGCTTTTTGATGGCTTAATTTGATCTGATTTGTTGCGGCTTCTGTTAGTTAGCCCTATTTAGCCCAAGGGAGCAGGGTCACTACAACCTCTCCTCTGTGAGAAGAAGGTATTAGGATATAAGCTCCTTGTCTGATCAGCGCTGAAAGATCAGGGGTGATAAATATTCTTATAATTGCAAATGATTCCATTCAGCTTCCTTCTCTTTGATCCATTGAAAATATAACCTCTCAACCATTCCTTATTTTCAGTTATGTCCCTGATTTTTGCCTCAAAATATTCCCTGTCCCTTATAAAATTTGTGTTTTGTGACTGAACTGTGGGGATAGTATAAGCACAAAATAATGTTAAACATTAAAGTTACAGGCCTGTTCTTCAGAAAATGCATCTTACACAAATCCCTTATTCTATCAACTTACTGAGTAAATATTACTAAATTTTAAGAGGTGTCCTTGATTCTGGCACTTTGTCCCTGATTTGTGAGGCAAGAGCTTGAGTGTCATATAGGACAAAAAGAGACATTGCACTATGAAGTGTGTATGTCTATGTGTGTGTGTGTTTTACACTTTGGGATACTTAGAGAAACATGCCCATGCAGCATACCTCCAGTGTCTCATCACTGAAATGCATAGCACTGACCTTCAAAATCCAGAGGAAATGGCCAGAATGTGAATCACTTTCTTATTTTAAAGAATAATATCTCTAAGAATTGTGGGCCCAGAATGTTTAGTGTTAGGAATGTTTTTATCAATTTAGTTCAAAATTTGACTGAAATAATGATAGTGCTATGTGACTTTCATAACAGTTGAGAGGTATGCCACACCTGCTCTCTCTGCCCCCAGCAAGTACTATGCAGGCCTCAGGTACCCTCCCTCTTTCCCTTCTCATGACTTGCCCCAGCAATCAGTTTACATCATGCTCCTTTGGCACCCACCACCCTCCCCAACTCACAGTCCCTGAGTTTCCTAACAGTCACTACTAATGCAGGCTGCCTGACCATGCCCCTCACACCCCACCATTTTACTCTAGCATGTCCTCTCCGCCTAGCCTCCCTCACCCCATTTCTCCCTATTCCTTATCTCCCTTCTTCCCCATCCGTCACCTCCACCGCAGTACGACCTCTCTCTCGCACTCCTTCCTTCACCCCACTGCCAGCTATCCCTGTCCCTCTGAACTACTGACAAGGCACTTTGTGGCTGTGTATCCCCTCCCACCCTCATAATGTGTTTGTCTTGTTATTTAACTTGTACCTATGTTTTGAGTTATTCTGTAAGTTCTGAATCCAAGATGTTTCGCTCATTGTAATGTACCTTTGCTTTCTCCTATTGTACTTTGTTTTGTAACCTATGACGTGGAAACTTGTAAAAGAGCTTGTGCTCAAAGGTCTTTTCTGAATCACTAAATAAATAAATACAAGTATGCAGTGCCAGGTATGTGTTAGAGGATTTTGCACACACCTCTGAAGTGTGTAATAAGCACAAAAACCTCATTTGAGGGGTCTTTTAGATTATCATACACCTAGGGTGTATGAAAAATCTTCATAGCCCAAACCTTGCACAGGCATTATTTTCATAATAACTGGTACAATTTCTCGAGACAGTGTATGGAGTGCTCCAGGGAACACTTACACCTCATGGGGTGGTGACATTGTAAACTGAAATCTATATCAGCATGCTTGCAACACCTGAGGCATGAAAAGATCCCTAGAGCACCCTCCTATGGGTCTTATCACCTTGCCGGGCATCAAAGACCCCACAAAGTCACCCTCACATCCTCTGCAGTGGAGTAGAGGTGGTGGTGCATATACATTCTAAAATGTATTAAAATAACCCCCAGAATGCACCACAAAGCATGAAAATCCTGTAGCTTCTGGGGGCCTACCCTGACCTTTTATAATTTCCCTGAGACACCCACAGCATTTTTCAAAACTTGGCACCCATGTCTGGGGCTGATCATTACATTAGACTGCATGATAAAGGCCTTTTCATGAGAGATCTTGACGCCTAGCTCCAGCCAACATAGACAATGTTCAGGCCACCTCCAAGAGATGTTGGCAGCTGGAATTATACAGGAGTCTCAGAGCTCATATGCCTCTCCTATCATGGTAGTCTGGAAGAAGAATGGCTCAGTAAGGATGTGTGTGGACTACTGGACATGAATAGAAGAACCATCCCTGACCAATACCTGACCTTTTCAGCCTTTCCCAAACTCTCTTCCCAAATCCTGCCCGAACAAATAATCCTTTATGCTGACAATGCCGTGATTCTCTCCTCTCATAAGGACCCAAACCCTTACTCCAGAGCCTGCAACTTGCTTTCTCCAATGTTGAAAGGTGGTTCCTAGATCACAAGCTGGTCCTAAATCACAAAAAAATGAAATCCATGCTTTTCTCCAATCCACAAAACAAAAAAGACAAATTCCACTTACTATCTAAACATATCCAGGAAATACCCTTGAACAAGTGTCAACATTTAAATACCTTGAATCACCTTTGATCAAGGTCTTACTTCATGACTCCACATTGATAATACAGCGAAAACAGTGAACCAGTGCATTGGTATCCTTGTCTCGGAACCGGCAATTTCTTACCCAAGCTGCGCTGAGGATTGCTATCCAAAGCTCTGTCATCTCAATCATTGACTATAGCTTAATTATCTATGGCTCTGCCACTACCACCGCACTAAGGCGCATCACAACCACACTAAGCAAGGCCTGTCGGCTGCTCACTGAGCGCAAAGACGTACTCATACATGTGAGCTCTACACTGAAACAGGATGGTTGCAACTCTCAAATCGCATAAAGTACCTCACATACTTGATGGCAAAAATCCATCTTGGGCCGCACTACGCTGTATCCAAGACCTACTTTGCCCGAATACCAGCATCCGTCCCACCAGAAGATCGGAACACCAGCCTCTCCAGGTCCCAGATGCCGGACCACACAGGGCCAAAGATCTTTTGCCTATCGCGGCTTTCAGCTGGTACAATGCCCTGAGCTCACTCATTACATCCTCCACATCACTAGGAGCTTTCAAATCTATGCTTTACTCTCTCCTCTCAGCCTCTAGCTCCTGTGACTGCCTTGACTAATGATTCTTCCCTCATGGCTGTTTTACTGTTTTCATCCTCCTCCTCCTCCTCCTCCTCTGCTCCTTTCTTGACAAAGGCATCTGAGTACCTCTAACTACTCTAAGTCTGCTCCCTCCCCATATCTCCTCCTACCATTCCTCCAATGTTTTGTTTTTTCCTGTGATGTACTGTCTTATACTGGCTTATTGAAACTTTTATAATTTGCTGAGCATTCTATGTAACATGTCTTGTATGTTTGTACATTGATGATGGGAACCTTTGTAAAAGAGCCATTGGCTCAAAGGTACAATTCCTAGAACAATAAACTAAACCAACTAATACACTATGCCACGATCCAGTATGTCCTTGACTGCCTCAATGGGAGTCAGTGGTTTTCTGTGTTAGACTCGGGTGAGTATTACCAGATCCTGATGGCTCCTGAAGATAGAGAAAGACAGCTTTCATTTGCCCTTTGGGTTTTTGTTTCTTGCCATGCCCCAGGGCATTTCAGGAGCACCCACTATGCTCCAGAGGTTAATGGAGAGAGCCGTGGACATGAACCTACTAGAATGTCTTGTCTACCTAGATGATGTTATTGTGTTTGGCCAGACCCTTGAGGAACATGAGACTCGCTTGTTCAAGGTTCTAGACCAGTTGGAGGATTTGGGCCTAAAGTTGTCTATCAGCAAATGTCGACTCTTCCAGCATTCTGTAAAGTATGTTGGACATATTGTGCCAGCTGACGGGATCCAAACAGACTCAAGCAAAGTGGAATCTCTGACCACCTAGCCCTAGTCTAGCAATCTTTTTTTTTTTTATTACTACTTACCTCCTGCCGCAGGCTCCACGGGCTAAGAACCTCCTCCCGGAGGGGATACATCTCTGGCCTGACCCCAGCTGGCTGCCCCGAGGTTCCCCACGGATTCCCTCTGTGGCAGGGGCCAGGTGGGGAAAGCCTACAGTCCCCCGGCCAGCCTGGTACATCATATCTGGTGGGGGTGACTTCACCAGAGTGGTCGAGCTATCACGGGTCCGTGGAGCCCTGCCATTTTCTGTTTTCTCCTTCCCTCCCCTCTAACGTAATCACATTGGCTTCCGAGCCTCCCGAATCTGCACTGCCCCTCCAGCCACCACTAGAAGGCAATCAGGGGCAGGACAACTGTCCTCTTCCTTGGAGAAAGGAGAGCAGACCTCGAAATGCTCAATCCTTTCTCCTCCCTACCCAACTCCCAGCGGCCCAGGCTTGTTCCAGAATCTGGGTCACCGGCGTGGCGCAAGGTGTGGCATCCAGCACCTCAACCCTCAGCACCACTGGGCCAGCCCAGTTTAGAAATATTTGTTTTAATTTTTTTATTTTGCCTCTTTTGCCCCAGCCGGCCACTGTACATCAGCCTGGTCACGGCGCCCGAGCTTCCACCCGAGGCTCCTTATGCTGTTTCCTCCAGTACCCCTGGCTTACCCCCAGAGGGCAGGGATGTGGCACTCAAGTGCCACATGACTTGTAACTGCCTGGGGAGTGCAGGTCCGGAGGCTAATCGAAGCAGGGGCAGGCTTCTAAGCGTGGCCAGCTGAGAGGGTTTTCCTTGCTGTTGTCAGGGGGGTGGGGGCGGTCATGATGTCCAGCATCCGCCCCACCCCTCAGACTGTTAGTGCCGTAGCTGCGCTGAAACCCCAGCTTTCCGCCAGGGTCCATCATGCCGTGGCGTGACCCACACTTTCCCCTGGAGAAGGAGAGCAGTCCATGGATGCTCGATCCTACTCCCCTGGCTAGCTCCTCCAGCGAACCGGTCTGTTCCTCGAATCTGGGTCGCTGGTGTCACAAGTGGAAATCCAAAGCTGCGCCGGCAGGCTGGCCCTCAGTCTAATAATCTTAAAGAACTGCAAATATTCTTGGGGTTCTGTGGTTACTATCGCGATTCATAAAAGATTACACCAAAGTCATCCACCCTTTGCTTAACTTAATTCAAGGTTACCCACCCACAAACAGAAAATACAAGAGAAGCTCAGTCAAAGAGGAAGAGAAAGTTTACTTGGACAAATTAACCTTTTGGAACCAGGTGGACTCACAAGTGCGAGATGGCTTTCTATGATATTATTCACCAGCTCACCCATGCGCCTGTACTTGCATATGCAGACCCTGCCAAACCCTATGTATTGCACACTGACACCAGTTTGAAGGGACTCTGTGCTGTTCTATATCAAGAATGAGGAAGGCTTGGCGCCCAGAGGTGTTTGCTAGTCTGAGCCTAACTCTGTCTGAAAAGAACTACCCTGTACACACACTTGAGATCCTTGCATTGAAGTGGGCAGTGGTAGACCAATTTCATGAATATCTTGATGGTGCCAAAATTCAGTGAAAACTGATAACAACCCCTCACCTATGTCCAGACTTCAGCAAAGTTGGATGCCACTTGGCATCACTGATTATCTTCACTTTCCACTTACGATTATTCAGTAGAGTATCAACCGGCTTGAATTGCATTGATGCTGATGCCCTTTCCAGGAGACCTGACACTAACTTGGAGTGGGTGAGAATGTCTGAACAATCTGTTAAAGCTGTTTGTCAAAAATTTGATAAAGATGAGCACCCTCCTCTGAAACCGCCAGTTGCCTGGTGGACTGACTCGACCACCTGAAACTTGTGTTCCTGCGGCCTGCTGCCATCTTGCAGCTCTGGACCTCAGCACTTTGCCACAACTGACTCTGACAATATGCAGTGGGCTCAATCCCAGGATCCTATGATTGCCTGTGTTGGATGCCATTCATGCAGAAAAGAATGTGTCCAAGATTTTTTCTCAAGATTTCGAACTACTCTACTGCTCAGAGAGGGCCCAGATTGAAGTTATGCAACAAATTGCTTTACAGAGAGTAAACAAGGTCAAGTTACCAAGCAACAGTTTGTTCTACCACAGCTTCTAAACATGTGGTCCCAGGAACTCTTCATGACCAGATGGGGCATCTTGATTGTAACTGGACTGCTGATTTGGCTCGTGCTTGCTTCTACTGGACAAATTGGGTCCTGACATTGAGACTTGCATAAAAAACTTGTAGCTGTTGTTTGCAAGAAAGCTCAGCCCCAGAGGGCTGCACCCCTGGTTAACATCTCCATCAGTGCCCCTTGGAGCTTGTGTGCATTGATTTTCTGTGTTTAGAGCCAGATCAAAAGATCATTGAAATGTGCTGGTCGTGACTGACCACTTTACTCAGTACGCCCAGGCGTATCCAACTAAAGATCAAAAGCTTCCACTATGGCGAAAGCCTTAATGGAGAAATTCTTTGTCCACTATGGTGCCCCCGAGGATCCATTCAGATCAAGGGAGAGACTTCGAAAGCCACCTAATTAAAGAAATGCCTTCACTCTGGGGATGCGAGTCCAGAACTACCCCTACCACCCTCAAGGGATGCCCGCCTGAAAGATTTAATCGAACATTACTAGACATGCTGGGCACACTTTATCCCAGAGATAAGCCAAAATGGAGTCAGCAGATAAGCACATTAGTCCATACCTATAACTGCACCAAAGTGATGCAACTGGATTCTCTTCCTACCACCTAATGTTCAGTCGAGAAGCCAGGTTACTGATAGACATCTGTTTTGGGGTGTCCCCGGATGGAATCAAAGCAGAAAATTACTCCAGTATGCTCAAAGACTAAAAGCTCAGTGGAACCATGCCTACCAGTTAGCTCAAACCATGGTGGGCAAAAGAAATTTAGCAAATAAAGGCATGACAAGTGTGTCAAGGCCTCAAGAAATGCAACCCAGGGACAGTCTTGCTAAGGAATTTGGGATTGCATGAAAAACACAAGATAGCCGACAGGTGGCATCACACCCATACATTGTTGTCAGCAAGCTGGAGGATCTGCCAGTTTATAAAGTGCATCCAGAGAATGACCTACTAGCTGTAAAGACAATGCCCAGAAGTCATCTGTTACTAATTGGCCAAATAATCATCGATTCTGTATCCCAAGATGCTACCCTCCTGGGCCTGTAATCAGAGCCACAGCTAAAAGAAACAGTTCTAGGGACATGGATATGTTGTTCATCCACACTTATTGGCAGGTCCCTTGCCGCTTTAAATCTTGCGGAAGGTCTTCAAGCTTGGCTCCTCCCACCCACTGGTGGTAAAACTCTCGACCACTTCATGACGTCAGATCTTCCTTACGCGAGCTCAGGTTCTCTCCTTAGCGCTCATGCTGACTGGTTCCTGAAATTTCGGTCTTTGAATTCATTGAAGTGTCCTTTCTGAATCTTCGATCTTTCTTCTTCGCTATGGCAATGGCTCAGTCTTTTTCCCGCCCCGAGAGGCGCACGGTTAGTTCCTCCAGGAGGGACTCGCATTCCACTTGCGTTATTGCCCAGACTTGAGCACGATCCTCAGGCTTGCAATTTCTGTTCTGCCCTTTCGGCAGCTCTCTGGAGGACCACGTCTGCTCGGGGCTCGGACATCCCGGTAGTTTTTCCACTCTGGAGATTCCCTCGGACCGGTGGTGTCCGCTTGACTGTTTCTCTGCAGTTTGATCCTGCAGGGAGGCGGTTCCCCACTTTCTCGGTTCGCGGCTTATCCTGCTCTCCTTGATTCAACTCATGCAGCTCGTTCAAGGAGCTTCGTCATTCCCTCTCCTCCAAGGAGAGGGACCTGGAGCCCTGCCGCTCGGCCTAAGGCTAAAGGGCCGCAGGTAGGGTCTCTTCGTCGGCGGGAGCGGAACTCCCTCCTCATCGGCCGACGCTCAACTTCGGTCGAGGATCTGCCGCCACAGGCCTCACGGCATCCCTGTCAGGTCAGCCGGCCAGGTCCCCGTCGGCGTTGTCGAGTCTCGACCCGCTCTTGGGGGTCTTCTGGTGCCGCCATCCTCCGCCCCGGCGGAGGCTGAGGCTCTGTCCTCCCTTCAGGTTGACAGCCCTCGGTCCTTTCTTCCGAGGCGAGGAGGAGCGGGTGCATCCCGCTCCTTCCCAGGCCATCCTCGGTCCCCGAGGATTTGGGTCTTGGTCTCGGTCAGCCTCTCGGTCTAGCCCGCTCCGCCGATCTCGGCGTTCTCGGTCGAGCACGAGTTAAGTAGCTTTGCCGTTCTTTCTCATCCCCTCTCAGATGAGGAGCGGTTTCGATGCCGTTGGCGTCGGTGTTACGAGGAACTTATGTGGCGACAGCAGTTGTTGTCCGGTATCAATCGACCCGATTCATTCTCCGGATAGCAAGCAGCTGCCGCTCGGTCGGCACCGTTCGAATCGATCGGAGCCCTCTCAGGGCGGTTGCTCGTCCGACCGCTGCCCCTCTGCCTTCGTGGGGTTCAGGCCAGGCCAGGACCTGTTCTTCAGGTCACTCGTCCCTCACTCCTGCCCGCCCCCAGCGGACGTAAGAGTGCCTGACGCCCGCGGCAGCTTGCAGACCCTTCGGAGTCTGAAGCCGACTCTGATGTGTTTTCTAGCAGGAGGATCCAGGGTCTTCCCAGGAACATTCAGTAGACGACAGCCCATCGCCTTTGAAGGGTCTGCTTCAGCTCATTTCAGAATTCACTGGATGCAGCTTGAGCCCCGCCTCCAAACGGGCACCTTTACCTCACGGAGATCTGGAACGAGGGGTTCTCCCTCGGAGGCCTTCCCAGTGGCTGAGGCTATCGTGGGCCCAGCCTTGGAGCTATGGTGGCGGCCTACTTCCTGCCCTGCACCTTTGGCCAGGGTGGCTCGAGGTACCCTGTCCCTGTCGGTTCTCTGCCCGTTTCTCGGAGCACCCCTCGGCTGAAGGGGTAGTCACCGACGACGTTTTCCAATGTCTTGGAAACGCTGGGGATGTGGCTAGACCCCTGACAAAGAGTCCAGAAGGATGGACTACGCCGGGCGCGGAGGTTTACACTGCGTCCTCCCTAGGCCTCCGTCAGGCCAGCTCGGCTGCACTGATGGCAATTTCTCCCACGCCCTTTTGGGCTCCCTGACCAGGTCCTCCCTCATCTCCCGGCTGATCTGCGTAACCACGGTTCGGCGGTGCGGGATCAGGTAGGCGGTGGCGGTAGCAGCTTCAGATGGCTCTGGATCTAGGCGATCCTGTGCCAGATCGGTGGCGGCTGCAGTGGCCATGGCGCCGCAGGGCGTGGCTGAGGTTATCCTCCTTCTCTTTGGAAACCCAGCACAAGCTGGCAGACATCCCCTTCTTGGGACTGACCTTCGGCCCTGGAGTGGAGGGACATATCCATGGGCCCGAGAAGTCGATGCCACTCCAGACTCGGTCACTCTCGCCTGGAGGGTCAAGGGCAGCCTGCAGCCTTGCGTAAGCCCTTTGCCCCTGAGCCCTGGGGCTCCACCGCCCAGCATAAGGCCAGCAGGCATACGCTGGGCGGCCTGTTGCCAGTCCAGCATCTTCCTCCAAAAGGAAGCAGGAGGCAGGAAACAGAGAGGCCCTCGGCTCCTTCCCCTCTAAGCTTGCTCAGTGACGGGCCAGGGCACTGCCCCAGCCCCGCGTCCCAGCCCAGGTTTCCCCATGGGGAACGGCTCCGCACCTCGCTCTGGAGGTATTTAAGGGTGGATCCTGTCGCAGGTTGTGAGCGGTTTCCTTTTGAGCCGCTGCCCATGGGGATCTTGGGTCCACTGCCTCTGTGTCGGTCGTGATGAGCATGCCTGGGCCTCTAGTTAGAGGTGATCAGGAAGGCCGCGGACCCCCCATTCAACCCTGGGTTCGTGTCCAGGTATTCCTGGCCTCAAACGGACGGGACTCGCGCCATTCTCCTCATGCCTGGATGGTCTCTACTTCAGATATCCCATCCTCAGAACGTGGCGGTAGCTGTTTCCTGGGTCTCCAGGATGTACCTACTCCTCGTTCCGTCCGTTTCTTGGGAGGCTCCACCCTTCTTTGGGGGATCTCCTTATGAGTTCCTAGCCAGGCCCTTCTTTGCTCAGCAGTCTCTGCGGCACTGAAGGGTCCGGATGTAACCCATCCGGAAGGCAGACTGGTCTCCTGTTTCAGGAGCCAAGTGGGAACTCGTACCTTAGCGTGAAGCTTCTTCGGGACTAAGCTCGACTCTTGAGTCCGAGCTCAGCTCCGGGCGGACAGAGCTGAGGTTCTTCCTCCTTTGCCCGGTCGGTTGGCGGGTAATTATGTCCTGCCAGGACCTCCTGCTCCTCCTGGGCCTCAGGCGGTCTTCCCTTAGTGGGAGGGGCCAGCCAGAGGTCACAGAGCTGCGTCCCTTGGACCAGTTCGTGACTAACAGCCCAGAGTTAAGAGAACGCCCTTGGACCGTTCCAACTTCGGCAGGAGAACATCCTGTTCGTTCGCCCTGAGTCGGCGGTCTTCTCCGACCGATGCTTCTCGGATGGGTGGGGTGCCCATCTTGGGGAATACAGAGTGCTTACTCTGGTCCTCTTTAGCAGTCCCGATGTCCTTCCTGCTCGCTGGAGCACAGGCAGTCCGCTTAGCCTGCACCGCTGGCCCGCTTGCACGGAGTCTAGAGGTCTAAGTCCAAGTAGGACAACACCATGACCATGTGCTGCCTACCCGCCAGGTTCGGTCGATCCCTTGTCTCTGTGCAAGGAGGTTCTCCGCATTGGTTAGTTGCCCGAGGTTCCCAGCCATTTGATGGCAGGAGCCCCAATTCCCCTTGGCTGCTGCCCTAAGCCGGGCATAGGCTGCGCCTCATGAGTGGTCTCCCTGCCGGAGGTAGCACAGGGTCTTCTCCTCTTCCCTCCGGGAGAATACGAGGCTGAGACTGTTTTTGCCCGCCCTCAGCAAGGTCTACTGGGGATGCCATCGGGCCTCGGACCCTGGCCCTCCGTGCCTCTCCCCATTTCCCTTGACCTGCGGGCAAGGCGAGGGGACTTGGCGCAGGTGATGCGTAGCCCCAGACTGGATTGCCAGTTCTGTATCCAGCTCTCTCAGTCTCAGCCCCAGGCTCCCAAGGTGGCCTCTAGTCCGCCCGGTCCTGTCTTTCCTTTTCAGGGAAGGTTATCCATCTGGACCTTCAATCCCTGCACCTGTAGGCTGACCCCTGTGCGGCTAGGGGCCAGGCCTAGGGTCTTCGGCAAGGTCCTCGACCTTCGGCGTGCCTGCTAAGAAATCGGCCAAGATGCTCGTTCTCTGGGAGAAGTTCTCCCTTTTGATGATGGGATAGGGCATTGCCCTCCCCGTCCCTAGGCGAGCATTCCGGACCATCTGTGGTCCATCTTCAAACCAGGGCTTGACCCGACGACCCCTAGGTGCTTTCTATGGTCACCCCTGTCTTCCAGGCGCGGGCGAGAGGCAGTTGGTGGTGCAGAGAAGATGGTCTGGCACTTCTAAGCCTCGATCACGCCTCCCCTTTTGGGAGAGTATCCCCATTTCTGTGGGATCCTTGCTGGTATAGGCTTAGCTCATGAGCAAGCCATCCGAACCTTTTGCACAGGTGCGAGTTTCCCCACCTGTTGTGGAAGAACACCTTCTTGGGGCCACTCCGCCATCCAGAAGGTGGGAGAGTTCCAGGCACCCTTTAACCTCCCTATCCAGTCTTCCACAGGGACTAGGTTGTCCTGCACCCACCGAAGTCCTTCCGGTGGCGAGTCTTCCTTCCCGGGGGTATTACCTCTGCGGGGTTTATCCCCATTCATGTCAGAGGTCAGTATACAGGTTCCATAGGAACGGTTTAACGCCACCTACCTAGGGAGCGTAAGCTAAAGTTCAGGAGAGGTTCGCCAGCTGTTCATCATCTTCGGCAGCCGCATCTGGCAGATTTGCAGCTCCAGTGATCTACAAGCGGCGGGGGTCACCCCTGCATAGGTCTCCACCATAGGCGGGCGGGTATGAGCCCCAGAGGGATAAGCGCTCTTTACCCGTCCTTCCGCTGCATCGGTGGCTGCTTTCGAGATACTCTGGTCCAGGATATCTGCAGGGCTTCTGCGGAAGCAGGCTTTACGTTCCCCTTCCACATCGACCTTGGGTCGCGCTGGGGTGCTGGTCGGGCCTCGGTTCTCAGTCTTTCTACCTAAGTAGGTGTGTGCCTGCTCCTCCTCCCGGAGAACTGCTAGAGTCTGCCAATAAGTGTGGATGAACAACATATCCATGTCCCTAGAATTCAGGTTACTCACCTGTAACAGGAGTTCTAGGAATGGTATATTGTTCATCCATCCCACCCACCTCCCCCCCGCCGCCACACAACCTGGCTTCCAGCAGGTTCGATCTGGCATCGTTGGGACGGAGCCGAGTTTTACCACACGGGTGGGTGGGAGGAACCAGCTGAAGACCTTCTGGCAAGATTTAAGGCTGCAAGGGACCTGCCAATAAGCGTGGATGAACAACATATACCATTCCTAGAACTCCTGTTACGGGTGAGTAACCTGTATTTAACCTCCTCCCAGCTGTTAAAAGATTGAAGGCCTTCCATTAACCATGCTTTAAATGAAATTGACTGCCTGTTTGAATCTGATGACAATGAGTGTAAGCCCTTATTTTACTATCTTATGAACTGTCAGTTGTTTCAAGGCAACCCCTGTGGGATGAAGCTGGACCCTCAGACCTGTCTAACCTTCCGGCCTTCTCCACAGTCCCTGTGCTCCCTGAGAGTGACGTACACAGTGTGACTTCTGATGTGGCAGACTCCTTGTGTCTTGTGGAATTAGCGGAGTCCCAACAAAGAGAACCAGACATAGAAAGCACAAATGGTGACATACCAGAAAGTCCAGAACTAATTGCAATAGTATGCTGACTGCACGTCAACACCGCCATAGCGCAGACCATCACAGCAACAGAATTCAGTTTGAAACGTCTGGTTGCTGTGATGGTCCAAGCTGACACCGCAGTTCATCTCTGGGGTTTCACACCTCCCTGAGACAATGCCGACTTGGAGTTGTATACTTAAAGACTGGGGTGGGGCACAGCCCCCTGAAGAAAACATGCCGTCATCCCTGACAGTACAATACCAACACTCAGCATTGTGTCTGGCGCTGTCAAGTATGTCGGTACAATGCGTCAAACCAATTGCAACCAGTAGTATTATAGACAGTAATATTAAGGAAGATAATGATGTTGAAAGTATCAGTAATGTTTTACAAGATTCAAATTCCATGGAATTTCCTCTTGATGAACCTGGAATTTCAGAACAATATAATAAAAGCAATCTTGTTGAACCAGAACTAGCAGAGCAAGAAAGTGAAAGTGTTCCTTTTCAGAACAGCAGCCAGTGCAGAGGTACCCTTTTCATCAGAAGCTAACTTATTGGTGAACAATGAGTCTGGACTACTCAGGCCAAATGCCACTGTTGAAAGAACTGAGCCTGTGTCTGCCCCTCCCAGAAGAACTGGAGGAGCACCAAGCCTGTGGTGCTGCTTAGTTATGACTCCCCAGGAAGGCCTGTAGACCTCCCATTACATGTAGTTCACAAAGAGGTATACATTTCTGAAAACCCTTCCAAAACTGGGTTATTCTGCCACATCTAAGCTGATAGTGAAGCCTCCAATCAGTATACTAGTGCCCTTACCCATGCAGCCCTAGTGTAGCTGATAGGATAGGCCCCAAGCCATTGGGTTAGTGTACAGGAGGTAGTACAAACTGTGCAGCCTCAATTCTGTGCAGCGGATCACTTGGCCGCTTCCACGCCACCGCCCACCCATCCATCAAGCCTACATCCGCCCTCCTGGTTCCGAGAGTCAGATTCCTACCCCAGATACTGCCGCCAACTGAACTTTCCACTGATTGTCACAGCACTTTGCAGGTTGACTCTTATTGGTCTACCCTTTTCCACAGCCACGGCCGATTGGAGCACCTTTCTTCATTGACTTAACATTGATTTTTATCTAACTCTGCCTTGCTAAGTCCTCGTACTTTTTACTTAAGGCTTCAGTTATTTATTGTGCTTAGTTTTGCCTAAATGGTAAAGTTAGGATCTGCTTAAAATATTTCTGCCTGTACAGTACTGTTAGCCTGATACTAATTGAAACCGTTGTGCTACTTTTACAGTTGTGATAGTTAGTCTATTTTGAACCATTGCTGCTCCTTACTGCTTGGCCTCTTTTCCCTACCTCTCTGTCTATTTTAGCTGCATTTTCTAGTCACTGCTGGCGTCCTAGCCTAATCTTTACAGCCTTGTGTATTTCTTACCTCTGCCCCTCCCAGCTCTCTTTGCTTTCCTCACCTCACTCTTTTCTTGCTCTCTGCTTGTAACCCTACCCCTGTCTCTGCTAATTTTTGCCTAGTGGCCTCCACCCTCCCGGCCATTGTCTCACTTTCCAACCACCCCTACCATCTATTGTGCTGTTTTTCTGTTTTTGTTAACTTGCAACACCCTCACCCCCGCTGACGTTCTGCCACCAGTCACCTGCCCATCTGTATCTCCACTCCTATATTTACTTGTGTTTCCCCTCTTCTTCCCTAGAGACACATGCCTGTCGCGGTGCTCTCGATTCTGTGTGTGGATCCTTGGCGCTTCTCGGCTGCCGCCGACCCACCCATCAAGCCTACAGCTGCCCTCCTGGTCCCGAGTCGGATTCCTACCCCAGGTACTACTGCCAACTGAACTTTCTTCCGATTGGCGTGGGCTTTGCAGATTGTCTCTGATTGGTCTACCCACTCTCACAGCCACAACCGATTGAGCACCTTTCTTTATTGACTTAACATTTATTTTTACCTAACTCTGCCTTGCTAAGCCCTCGTACTTTTCTCCCGCCCCACCCCTCCCAGGCCTCCTTTAAATACACAAATTGCGCCGCCTCCTCTGCGATCTCCCATCTGATTGGCTCACGGTGCCTCTGCTCACCCTTTTTCCTGTATAAGACTTACTGTGTCCACTTCAGTTTCTCTCTGTACATCCGCTTCTATAAAACTGCTTACCTCTGTCAGCCTCTTAGGGTGCCTCTGTTTTACTTACTCTATACTCTCCTACTTCCCATTATTTCTCACTGTTCCCACTTCTCAGTCTCTGGCCCAGGTTATAGCACTGATACACATCCAACCTAATAAGCTTTATTTAACTTGCCTATCTCTACTATTATAGTCTAATAGGTCTGCCCCACCCTCAATTTTTGCTCTCTCATTCCTATCCTCCTAGTGTCTCCTGCTTTCACTGGTACAACAATCCAGTATCCAGATCTCTACAAATGAAACCTCACATGTTACTGCCCTTTCTTGTGCCCTCCTTGGCCTTGTTCCATCTGTCCCTGCCCACTGCTCCCCATGCCCCTCAGCCATCCCTAATTATCTGCCCCACGACTACTCATACGCAAACCTTCTCCAGCTGCCTACTGTCCGATGTGACCCCACTCCACTACTATTAAATAAGTCCTGGATCCATATGATTGCCTATGCCCTGCAAAACAGCCCCTGTACACCTCGTGCCTTTTGTACCTTCCTGTGCCACAAACTTTGGTATCTCCTACTACTGGCCCTATTGCTCTGAGGAGATGTTCATTCCAACCCTGGACTGGCTAATATAATACCTAGTCCCTTGCTAATGCCAAATGTCTTATTGTGGTGCACCATAATATCAGGAGCCTTGTACACAACGTTGCTGAGCTGGAATCCTGGACCACTCTCCACAAGCCTGATATCATCTGCCTTACGAAACCTGGCTCAAATGTTTCCACCCCAGACTCTCTATGTTCCTTCCATCATACAATCTTTCGAGATTTGACAGGTCTGCTCCCAAAAGGAGGGGTGGTACTGCAGTCTGTTTTAAAGACCACATCCACCTCTGCCATCTGCTCGTCTCCCCAACCCACTGTGAAGCACTACATGTCCTTCTCACACTTTGCTCCAAAACTACATATTGTGTGTGTCTACAACCCCCTTCTAGCGGTCTAAAAGGTCTTGATGACCCGCTTGATCAGACCTCTCTTCTCTTAGGGTGAAACGAGGTTCTTATACTTGGGGACCTCAACTTAAATTGGTTGGGTAACTCCCAACCCACTTTACTGACTAGACGTCAAAGTTTCAACTTGCACCAGATTATCAGTGACCCCACTAGAGCTGCCCAACATTCTAACTCTAGCACTCTGCTGGACTGGGCAATGACCAACCACTAGGAAAACATTATCTCCTCTGGCATTCTAGCTGATGCCGTCACTGATCATTCCCCACCTTTTGTGTATGGGGTAAGGTTTGGCCTCCCCCATCGAAGCCTCGCTTCATTACTTTCTGAAACTATGCACACCTTGACCCACAGTCTTTCCTACTGGACATTGCTATGATAGATTGGACCCCACTTTTATATCTAGTGATGCCCAGTCCGCTCTAAATCTCTTCTGACTCACTTCCTTGCGATTCAGGACAAACACTGCCCTCCTGTAACCCAGCTGGTAAAAAACAGACCTACCCGATGGCTAAAATCAGACCTTCCCTCCAAACTACACCAGAGAGACAAAAGCTGGCTCCATTACAAAAGCTCAGAACAATCTTCTGACTTACATTACTATAGAGCTCTACAAAATTCCTCTAAGAGGGAAATCAGAAAGGCCAAAAGTGCCTACTGCAAGGATCTGTTAACTAAATCCTATGGGATTCCAAAAATTCTGGTCCCATATAAAATGCTTCCTTGGCTCCAAATCAGGCCCCGCCCCTAATGACATGTCTTTAAATGGTATCAATTGTAATAATCCAGATTGCAGACCTTTTCAATACGCAATTTTCTGACCTCACCAATTACACCTCTTCCTTCTCTGCCCATTCAAACTCAACCATCCTACCTGATGTCTCTGGGCTAATTTCCATTTCAAGTCTGTCTGTAACCGTGAAGTACTAAGACTGCTAAACAATATCTCTGAGTTTGCTGCGGTTGGGTCAGACAATCTTGAACCTAAGCTCCTAAAACTCGCTGCCCCTTACATAGCCATGCCTCTAGCCAAGATTTGTACCTCTTATGCCAAAGCGATGTTCCAGACATCTTGAAGATAGCTAGAATCACATGCGTGTTCAAAAGGGCGTACCATAAAATCCATTTAATTATACGCCTATAGCCATCTTGCCTGTTCTCAGCAAAATTTTGAGAAACTCAGTAGTTACTCAAACCATTGACTTTCTTCAGAAAAATTACCACCTTACTACTACACAGCATGGCTTCCGAAGAGTCATAGTACCACCACTGCCTTGCTCAATTTCACCGCCTGATACCCTTGAGGCTGTGGACGTAGGCTTTCTTACTGGGGTGATTTTTATCAACATGACTAAAGCATTTTACCTTGTCGACCACCCCATCATCTTAGCTACTCTAAGATCTCTTGGTTTTCATTGAATGTCATTACATGGTTTGGCAGCTACTTATCGGATAGGTGTCAGTTAGTTAAATACAACTCCACTCTGTCGGATATAGCTACCGTAAACATTGGCGTTCATCAAGGGCCTATCCTGACCTTGCTTTTCTCTATTTTTATCAACAATATCACCTCTAACTTCCATCAGACTGCCTCTCTGCTAAATGCTGATGATATTGTCCTGTACCCCAGTGCTAAAAACATTGTTGACATCAACCAATAACTCCCAGGACTTTCAAAAATTCAACAGTTGCTATTCAGCCATAACTTGTCTTAAATGTCTCTAAAACCCAAGCCATGTTATTTGGTTCCAGTGCTAAACTCAAACACGCTCAACCCTATTTCAGTGTCTCCACTGCTGATGGCTCATCTGTTGGGGTGGTACACTCTTTCAAATGTCTAGGTATCATCCTTGATCCGTCTCTTAATTTTGATCTTCATATTCAGCAGACCTCCAAATTGGTAAACATGAAACTTGGTATTGCCCTATCGTTCGGCTATATGCTCACCCCTCACTAGGCTTGCCATAGCTTACGTGCATCTCCTGCCGTCGCTCACTTATGGGGTTGCAACATATACCTCAGCAGGTAAACGTGTTTTCGGAAGTGGTATTTTACCTACAACATCATCTGTTGCTATGTCTTCCTCCATCGGATGAAACACCACTGCCTTCTTTACTCTGAACTGGGCTGGCTTTCTCCTCTTGCATCTAGATCATATGCGTATGGCTCTGTCATTGATAATATCATCAGAACACAATACCCAAGCCCCTAGCGTGCCTATTTCGAAACCAGACATCCAGCTATGGTCTCTCCGCAGACAATGTCCCTGTCCACATTCCCAGACATAACTCCTCCAAAGGTGCAAGCGCTTTTTTTCTGTCATGCCCCTCCGATTGAACTTACCCTCCTGTGAACCATACGCTTAGCCTCATCCCATGTCTCCTTCAAAAAATTGTTACATGATCTTCTCATTAATTCCTGTTCTTGCCGTTTGAACTTCCCTAGTCCCTATCCCTTCATAACTCTCCCTCCATTAACTATCTCTCCGAACTGGCCCTAATTAATATGCTCTGCACTTTTCCTCCTGGTATTTGATTGTCCTACCTTCTTTTCACTTTTGGTCCACTCCTGCTACCTTTCCTCAATTTCTCTATTCCATCCTACCCTCCTATCTGACACTCCTACTTCTATTCAATTCCTAGTTCTCCTGAATCTACCCTGTATGACTATTATAGTGTGTACAGTCACCTCTATTTTCAACCTACCCCAAAATTTTTCTGGCTTGTTGCTCTTATGAACTTACTTATTATGTTACCTTCCTATATACCTATTTGTAACTGTATTATATTTTATCCTTTTGTGTATTTCTATTCTTGTAGTGTATTTTGCTCAACAATTGTCAAATTATGTACTGTAATTATTGTACTGTCACTGCTTCCAGTGTTATGTTCTGTAACCTCCCGGGTCGTGCCTAAAGATAGTCATTGCTGTGGCTAGTGCACCTTACCGGTAAACAAAAACTAAATAAATAAAATAAAGAGTGATGTGTTTAACTACTTGAACCTGTTTACATGTCTATGAAAAGTGTTATGAAAATGTGTTTATGAGAGTTTCATGTCAAATGGAAGAAGTATAGTACTACTGTTGTTATAACCAATTATTTTTACTGATGCATCAGGTTTTATTTTGTGTTATACCAATGAAACATGTATGTATTTCAGATGTTTTCTATATAGACTCTTATAGTATGTGTAGACTTGACACAGATGCCAGGTTTTTCCTGGCAGGGAAGAGTGTAACCCCCTACAAATTGGGGTTTACTATAATGTCTTCCTGGGCTCCTAAATGCTCACTGCCAGGCTGGTGTCCCGTCCTAGCGTGATTCTGTGTATTTGCGTGAGAGTGCCATGAAGAACCTCTGTGCCTCTCCCTTAAGAGAATAGCTAATATGTGTCTAGAAGTTGGTCTGTGCTGGGTTCAAGTGATTTAAGGCTTCGACTGCCAGACAGCGATCTAATTTGCTCCATTCTGCAGTCGCTACTTGTGCAGAGGTAGTCCATATAGGAACTGTGATTGTTTATTATTTATTTGCTGTTATATTACAGATAGAGAAGTTTGTCTAACCTGCTTTGATTGCAGTTTGTTCACTTGGATGGGAGTCACCATGTTAGGTCCAGGACAACCAGTAATTGGACCAATAGAACCACTGGGACCTAAAATGGATCCTGTCCCGAGGGTCTTGTGGAAGGAAAACTAATTTCTGTAGTTTTATCCAGTTGGCTCCTAAATGGACCTGAGGGGAGCCTTAATGTGACTGATAGCTCCTCTAGCCAACTGAACCTTTTGAGTTGCAAGGAAATGCTCTGTGTGCCAAGGGACAGGGATCAGTTAAAATTGACGTTGAAGTGAGGACAGCTCGAGCTGAAGCAGGTGCTCCCAGAAGGAGCGAGGGGAATCAGTGGGAAGAGGCTAGACTTGCCTCCCTGCCACGCTCTCCTGCATCAAATTGCCTATTGCAGAAGTCGGTTGTCCAATTTCCACCTTGAACTGCGGCAGAAGAGAAGAAGAAGTTTGCACAGTGCCACTTGTGATTTGGACTAAGACTTGCTCCTGAAGCGATCAGCCCAGCTTGTGTGTGGATGTCGCTCGGATCGAAAGGTTTGCTCAGTAAAGCTGTTCATTTGCAACCAGGCTGAATTAGAACTGTTTTCCAAATCGTTATTAATTTAAATGTGCAGAATGTGTTTCATGGGTCACGATTTGGTTTCCATGACAGACTCTGTTGTGCCAGTTGGAGGCTTCACCAGGAGAAGATCATGAACTTTACCAGAACTGTTCACCCTGCCTGGGCCCTGCCAACTTGGCCTGGGCAGCTAATCCTGCACCAGAGATTGTTTAGTCAAGAGACCAGCAAGGATTCAGCCCCTGCACAACACCATCTAGTAGGTTGCGACCATCTGGAGGTGCGTTGTGTTGGCCCAGCTTCTCCTTGCCCCTTGATCATCACCATGAGGTCTACATACTGCCTGCAGTGCAGCAAGTTCTTGGTAGTATGAGTACAAATCAGGGTAGCTCCCGCAGCAAGCTAAAATCATTGTGGTACCATCTAATTGTCTTCCTTTATTGGGTTTCTCAAAAGACTGCCATCCGGCTCAGGATTACAAATAATCGTTGTCTCTGTGCATGCTAACTGCCTTTCTTTCCATTAAGGACCCCAGCATCCACTGTGACACGGCCACCCCCAGGCAATGCTTCAGGCTAGCCTGTATCTCCATCTAATTACCCAGTGCTGTTCAGCTGTATCTTTGGGATTCAAAGTGCTTGCCAGAACAGCCTGATTCAAATCAGGTTACTAATCATTTGACTAAATTCACGCCCTCCCTTGTTCACGTCCCTTAATAAATCTGATTGTATTTTACATTTAGCCTGGCTAGTGTGCATATTATTAGTTGGTTACAGTATTAAGATTGCACTGCTGTATTACTAACCTTATTTTCCAGGGGTCTCCAGGGCAGTTGCTGCAGATCTAGCCCAGGTGGTAAGTGAGATGGGTGTGAGCACATTATTACTGCTGCATATTGATTGCTAATTTATCACAGTGTTGTATTTTAGGCCACTAAGAAGGTTGGAGGGTGGTTATAGCTTCTCAGAGGCTATACTAGAGCAGATAAGCAACCAGTACCATTTCTCTAGAGGCACCTTGAAAATTAATTTGGGGCCCTTAACCTGTGTATAGCCATACAGGCATGGGTAGTACCCCTTAGAATGCGCCGCCTGGGGGTACATCTGTAAGGTACCATATACTTAAAACAGCATGGGCGCTGTCGTTCTAGTGACATTATTGCATCATGACCTCACATCCGTCTTGGGATTCTTTGGAGTGCAAGTTTTAGTTGAGTCACTGTTTTGTTTACATATATTTAACCATGATGAAACACTATCAAAGTTACTTTTACAACAAATTGAAGCCCATCAGTTCACAGGTGAGGCCTGTCCCTAGATGCCTGCGTTTTGTTTTTATTGCTAGCGACCACTGCATTATCAGGCACTTTAGCAAAGATTACTTTTCCTACACAATCAATTTAGCATGACGCTTTTAAAAGACTCATCCACCAAACTCCAACATTCAAGTTAGGCGCCCTGTCACTTCTGATCTCCAACCGTGGGGATGGGGGCAGGAGTTGCAGAGTGCATAACACATTTCTAGCCCTCCAGAATTAACAAGATTAATTGACCGCCACTGCTAACAGAGGATGAGCCGCACTACAGATCCATCGACTAAAACGGGCCCCATTGTAGCTCTTCGGTGATGGAGGGGAGGACAGGTACCACTTGGAACAGACAACGAAACAGGCACAGGTTGCAGGTCGGGTCCCTGTCCACGGGCTGTGAGATGAATGCTCCCATTTTAGATCTGCAGTCACCACCTGGACAGCAATTGTCGGGCTCACGGAGATAGCAGCACTCAGGCACCGCCTCAGCAATGACCACACAGAGACCAGGGCATGGTCCCAGGTTCAGGGGCTCCTCGGACTCTGGCACTGCGGAGCAGCTCAGACCAGCTGTATTAATTGAGGTCCAATGTGCTGCATCGGGCTGTGAAAAATGAGAGAGTTGCTGCTGCAGGCGGGGAACCAGGAGATCCACAGACTGAATTAGTAACACCGTTCTACTGGAATCCCAAACCTGTGAAAATGCTCAGACACTTTGAGCATGTGAAGTGAGGGTTGTCGACTATATAACAACTGTGTCTGCACTTGCAAATATATAACGTGTTGATAAAAAAAAAAAAAAAAAAGCGAAAAAAAAACCACAATCTCACCTGTTCATTATCCTTGCTTGGTGCAGTGACTGAAAATGGAATAAATTGGTGAAAGTAACACAGCTGCTCTGTCTGCCCATGTAGCCACTGCAAAGAACCTGAATCCACACCAGGACAAAAACCTAGAGCGGACAGTCACAGGAAGTAGAAGTAGTTTCCTGTCTGTGACTGCACCCACCCCCACCTTTACATTGCAGGAACATGAGCGTGCACATTCTATAAAACAAAGAAAGATGGAACACTGACGGGTTAAATAAATAGTTTTATTTTCTTATTTTCTAACTCCAGCAAAAATAATATCTGCAGACACAGGAGTTACTCCAGAGTCACATCGAGACAACAGTAGGTTAAAGTAAGTAAAAATAAATAAATAATAATAAAAAAATATATATATATAAAAAAAACAGCTTTAAATCAGTTCTGTAATTTCCAGCAAAAGTCCACAGCTGGCATCAGAACTTAGTTTCAACAAATTCCCTTCAAATTTGAATTTCTGGATAGTCCTTTGTTTTTGCATTATTAAACACATTGTGCATGAAAACAGGCTCTCAGCCATTTAGACCACATCTGAACTTGCTGTTTTCCTGCCTTGAAGTCGCGCTTCTCTACTTGTGATAGCAGAATCACTTTTGCTGCAACAGGTTGCGACTCAGGATTGCTTTGCTAACATGCCAAAGCCCTGCTTAGATCAGGCTGTGGCTGTCTTAAAGACCACTTGATCTGGTATACTCCCAGCTACTCTTTCTCTCTCTGCTTAACCAAGGAATCATTGCTAGCCATCCCGAGATCTTGCCTAAAACAAACTGGTGATGGAGCCTTCGGTGGCAGCCCGGTGATATGGAACTCCTTGCCGTACCATCTTCAGACTCCCCTCAGCAGAGTTGTTCAGAAGGGTTTGAAGAGTTACTTGTTTTACTGTGTATATAATATGGACCCATAAACAGTTGTTTACTTTCACCTTGTGCTGTATTTTTAATTACTAAGCATTGTATGGTGATGAATTTTATTTATTGTGCATTAACCTAGTGTATTTAATGTGAGCGTCAGAGTTTTCGGATAGGGCACTCAGCAAATAAAATTGCCTTGCCCTGACGCCACACCAGAAGATTATGACTTGGAACAGGGACAGATAAATTCTAAGGGTCAAAGAGACCAATGTCTGACAAATGCATAAAGAATACAATGTCCAGAAATTCATTTTTTTTTTTAGAATAAGGTTTGAGTCTTAATTACTGATGCCATCTGCAACTGTTTGGAAAACTGCACAGTCTGTAAAGAAAATAATGAGCGTATAGTTACAGTCAGGATGGAAGGGTGTCTCCACTGTGACTGAGGTTGTGTGACCCTGTTGCCTAGAAGAGATTGTTTAGCAACAAACATGAGCAACAGCAGGATGTGGGTTCTGGCTTCTCTCGCTGGCGAAACTCGAAAGAGAAGGGAGGCTGAGACAAACTAGGGATGCGAAGGGAAAGTGACTAACAAAATAACAACTGCAAACAGCAGCTCAGCTGCTGATTCCAAGTGCTATTTAAAGCTGGCCCTGTTTTAAAACTCTCATTCTTGCTACAGACTTGCTCTGTGTTTGAAAGCTGTGGTGTAAAGCTGGCCCTTGACTAGCCCTGCTGTGCATACCTCTCAACCTTTTGTCACTGAAATGAGGGACATGGACATTTTGGACACTCAAAATGAGGGACAATGAGGGACACAGACACTCAGAATGAGGGACACATCCTCAAACATGGAGATACAAGTTCAGAACACTGTGAAAACCATAGTGTTTACTTGTACAAGGTTTATTTTGGGTTTAGTATTTCAGAATATTTAGAGTTTCTGCTTTAAAATCTGAATGTACAGCACATTCTCTCTGTGGGCAGCACCTTTACCATGAGGGACGGATGAGGACAGAGCAATTTTAAGGGGAAAAATGAGGGTTGTCCTTCGTAATGGAGGGGCACTTGAGAGGTATGCTGCTGTGACAGCTAGCAGCACTTTGCTCTGTGTCTGCAAGCTGCGATGTAAAGCTGGCCCTGTTTTTACTAGGCCCTTTCTCACTGCAGACAGTGCTGTGCTCTGTGTCTGCAAGCTGTGATGTAAAGCTGGCCCTGTTTTTATTAGGCCTTTGCTTGCTGCAGACAGTGCTTTTCTCTGTTTGCAGACTGTAGTGTAAGCTGGCCCTGTTCAAACTAATCCTGCTTTCATTGCTAACAGCACTTTGCTCCGTGTTTGTAGGCTGTGATGTAAAGCTCATGGCCCTGTTTTCACTAGCCACTGTCTTGCTGCAGACAGTACTTTGCTACATATGCTCTGTGTTTGCAGGCTGTGATGAACTGGCCCTGATCTTCATCGAGGATATCGCCTCTATTAGGCCACACCTTTGAAACTGCAAGATGTCAGCATCAGAACCACATGGAAACTTTTTGCTAGCTGGGGCCACCCACAATGATGTGCACCGATGTGATGAATATAACGTGGTTGGCCCCTCCATCTGTCTGGCGATCATTCTTGTTGGACCTGCTGAAGGAAACAAGGTTGACAAAGCCATTGCTGTTTTTTTTTTTTTTTTATTGTAGCAGCTTCTTATTGTCATCTCTAAAGAACCTTGATTTTGATATTGTATTTGAAGTTATAAAATCTACAAGGATGACACACTACTATTATGTGTGCTGTTTGGGCTTTTCTCACAGTATGAAGATAATGAGATTTGTCAGGGTTTCAACCAGGCTACAAGGCGACATGGTAAAAGGCTGTAAGCGTCCTTGCCAAAAAGCACTAAAAGCCATGGAGGAAAGGGGCTCAAAATCTGCTTCTCCCTCATTGCCGTCAGAAACGTCGCCGAAACTGAAAGATGAAGACAAGGAATGGGGTTGTCTAATGCCTCCTGTGTGTCCAGCCGTTAGCACAAACCCGAACAAAACAAGTCTGCTTCACCAGCAGGTCCTGATTGTCATTGAAAGCCAGGTATGCCCTCGTCAACTCCTGCTTCGGCAGCATCAACAAAAGCCTCCCCAACCATGGTTGAGAAACCAGGGTTGTGGTCTGCTCAGGTGCTGCCATACCTACTGTGGACAGTACAACACCATCATTGTTGGGCTCCGGCCCGTCGATGCAGGTAGTCCTGGACCCTTTTCGGATGCCGTCGGCTCCCAGGCTGTGCTGGAATAATTCTCAGATATGATTTGACACATTCTGCCAGGATTACTACTGCGGTAGTTGTTTAGCCAATGGGGCCTTCTGGTTCGAGGCCTCCGTTGATGGATTCTACTAGCATGCCACAGATTTCTTCCTCTCA
Source organism: Neoceratodus forsteri (assembly GCA_016271365.2). Lineage (NCBI taxonomy): Eukaryota > Metazoa > Chordata > Ceratodontiformes > Ceratodontidae > Neoceratodus > Neoceratodus forsteri. The sequence goes on along the minus strand of CM057449.1, from coordinate 170,254,575 downwards.
GTCGCTGGCTGCTACTGCAGCTTCCATCATTGTTCATGATAACGACGGGAAATGAAATGTAATCCTGACCTCTTGGATTTTGTGGTAGATTTAGAGGAGGCATATGAGGGAACAGAGCAGTTTGAAGAAGGCAATCTGCCCACTTTTCTACCCTTGGGTCCTGCAGTGAGGACTGAGTGCTTTAAGCTCGGAGGTCTCTTCCTCAGGACCCCTCTTTACAAGCCATGATGCAGCATATGCAGTATCCCATGGGGTTTTCTCTGGAAGGACAGTCCACTAAGAGGAATCTTATTGAGTTTGTAGAGGTACCCTGTACCCCCATGCTTCTTTTGCTGCATTGCATAGACTGAATTCTCTGCCTGCAGTCCTAGAAGGGCTGATAAGCAGTACCCTGCTCCATATGCTAAACCTTATTCTGCAAATCTGTCTGAAACTGACTCTGTAGTCATTATGGCTGCTCATGATGGGTCTAAAGCCCTAGACACATGAACATTTCCCTCCAGAAAAGGAATCAAGCAGACTAGATGTAATGAACAAGCATACATATGCCTCGGCATCCGTGTGCCTTAGGATTGCAAATTACCAGGCCCACATGATAAAATACCAGAACAGCATGTGCAGAGATGCATTCAGTGCTGCCCAGGCTTTACCTGATGGTACTGCCAAGAATGCTTTAGCTAAAACACTTATCTTCTACCTCTTGGCTAGATTTTTGGAGTGATATGTTTTTGTACTGATTGTTATCTATTTAAAATGTTAATAAAAGTATTAATTATAAAAAAAAAAACACTATCTTCTGGTGCTGAGGTTGGCAAACATTTACTGAACTCGGCTTCTGTTGTCTCTGATGCTTTTGCCAGGCTACTGCCTCAGGCATTAACATGAGATTTGTTTCTTGGCTTGGAGAGTCTGGGTTTGCCACTGATGTGCAACAGGTGGTTTTAATGCTCCTTTTAAGGGGTCCAGACTGTTTGGTTATGATGTGGAAGAAGCCTTGCCGGACCTTCAATCTTCAAAGATGACCCTAAGTTCTGTTAAATCCTGTACTCCTCTACCACTTGATGGCAGGGTAGGGCTATCTTCGTAGGGCCTGCTGCAGAAGTAACCGTGCATATCATCAGCAGGGCTGTGGCAGAGGTGGTGGTCCCTTCAGTCTCCCCCCATGCCAAAGCACCTAAAGGAATTGGTTGCAGTGGCCCTGCTGCCCTGGTTCCACTTGTCTTCCGTTCCTCCCCAGCTGTTACTTCCGAGGTGAGTGGGGGTGCGGATCTCCTGCATCTAAAATAGTGTCAGGAGATCACCATGGATGAGTGAATTCTAGAGATAATTGCGAGGACATTCTCTGGATCTGCTAGAAAATCCTTCCAGATCATCCTGTGCCTCCTCCTTTTTCTCTAGGCCACTTCTCCCTTGTAAAGGATGAGATTCAGACCCTATTTCAGAACCAGTTTCTACACCATAGAAGCCTAGAATTTGACAGCAGATGAGGACCGCTTGGCGATCCATTCTGCCCCCTTTCCTACCTACAATATCATTTCAGCCTTGCTGAAAAAGCCACCTCTGGACCAGTATGTCTTGGTGAATTACTCATCTGTCTCTAACCTTCCCTTTTTGGGAAGTTAATTTTGGGGAAGGTGGTTGTGCTACAACTCGAGGTACATCTTACTGCCTTTAACATCTATGAGCCTCCTTAAGTCTGGGTTTAGGGCAGTACATAACACAGAGACTGTGCTGGTTCGGTGCATAATGACCTGCTCAGGGTGAGAGATCGGGAGAGCAGTCAGTTCTTGTTCTCCTCGATCTCGTCAGCGTTTGACACTGTGGATCATGGGCTTCTTCCGGACCAGCTCAGAGGATATGTAGGAGTCATCGACAAAGTTATCGGCTGGTTAGAATCCTGCCTTAAGGACAGCACTGACAGGGTTGTGCTGGCAGAATACTCCTCGCATCCGGTGGTCCTGCCCTGTGGGGTGCCAGAGGGTTCAATCCTGTTGCCCTTGTTATTGGAAGTGTATATGCTACCCCATGGGCAAGATTATTAGGCAGTATGGATTTGGGTTTCATTTTTATGCCAATGATACTCTGCTCTCCCTGTCCTTTGCACCTGGGACATCAGGTGTAGTCGCGGTGTAGTAAGTGTTTGTCTGAGATTCAGACCTGGATGTCATCAAGCTGGTTGAGACTGAATGCTGAGAAGACTGAAGTACTGGTGGTAGGCCGGGTCGAAGTGGGGTGAAGGCTTCTGAGGAGGAGACTGGATTTTGACTTGGCCCTCTAGGTTATTAGCCTCCACCAAGGTGAAAAATCTGGGAATCATTCTGGATAACTTACTGATGCTGGAGGCTTAGGTGGCGACAGTAGTCGGAGTAGCTTTTATCCTCTTCATTAATATCAGCTGGATTAAGTCCCTTGTCCCACCTAATGTCCTGCCCACACTAGTACATGTGTTTGTGACTTTGAGGCTCGACTACTATAGTATTTTATACCTTGGGGTCAAGGGAGGTGCATTGCGATGCATGCAGCTGCTGCAGAATGCTGCGCCCGCCACTGATGGGCCTTTGAGGTCCTGTCGTGTCGCCTGGTGCCGCGTGAACTGCACTGGCTGCTGATGAAATAGTATATCTTCTTTAAAGTGGGTCTCCTGACCTACAAGGCCCTACAGGGATGGGCCGGGCTACCTGTTAAAGCTCCTACACTCTTATGCCTTGGGATGCTCTGCCAAGGAAAGCCTCCCGTAGTCCCAAGGGTGAGATTAAAATCTTCAGAGGACCAGTCATTTGAGGTGGCTGCCTCAGTCTTCTGGAATTCATTGGCCAGGCTCTGAGGAGGCTCCCTCAGTAGAAGATTTTAACGTGATCTGAAAACTTTTTATTTAGGTAAGCATTTGGGGATTGGTTAAAGTTTATTAGTTTTTCATAAGTTGTTACATGATTTCTGTATTTGTTTTATAGATTGAGTAGAATCTGTATAGTTGGGTATTCTATCATGTATGTTATTCTTTGTAATGGTGCCCTGAGCCTCCAGGAAGGCGCCACAAATGAATAAAGACTACTGCTACTACTTGATCTCTAATCTTTCTCCCTCCTGCTTCCTTTTCCTCAGATTCCTTATGCCTATCCATGCACGTTTGCATCTCAGCACTGTTTTTGTCCACACCACCTCTGCTGCAAGGCTATTCTAGAAATCCACCACTCTTTCTATGCAAGTGCCAGTAACATCTCATGAATCTACCCCCTCCACCTTCATAGCATGTCCCTTGTTCTTGAGCTCCTTTTTCTGAAAATACTCCCCTCCTGTACCTTATTTACCCGTGAGGTATTTAAAGGTCTTTATCATATCCCCTTTCATCCAGGGTGTAACATATGGAGGTCTTTAGTCTCTCCTAGTGGGACTTTAGGTGCAGACCCTGTACTATTTTGGTTGTCCTCCTCTGGACCATCCCACTCTGTCCTTCCAGTGATGTAGTCTCCAGAACAGGACAGTACTCTAGCTGGGGTCTTACCAGCGATCAATACAGGGACAAACCTGCCTGTCTTTCTGCTGGTGATACCCCTCCTGTGCATCCCATTAGTCCTCCCAACTGCCTTCGCACTACCTGACCACCTTTAGGTCATCAGATATAATTACTGGTATGTGCTGTCCTGCTTGGTGATCGTCAATAGCACTTCACCCATTTTGTACTCAGCCACTGTTTCTGAACCCAAAGTGCATTATTTTGTACTTTTCACATTGAAACTTAGCTGCCATACTCTTGACCACTCCTCTAGTTTCTCAAGTCTCTGCTCATCCTTTCCCCCCCACCCCGGAATGTCCACCCTGTTGTAGATTTTGATATCCACAAAGGCAGACATTCCTTCCACTCCTCCTGTGCGTCACTTATAAAGACATTAAAGAGGACTGATCCCAGGACTGATCACTGAGGCACCCTACTGGTCACTCTCCCTTCCTTAGAGTGAACTCCATTTACCACAACCCACTGTCAGCTATGCCTGATCAATTTCTTACCCAGTTTACCACCTTTGGATACACTCCTAAGCTACCCAACTTGCTTACTAGTCTCTTATGTGGAACAATGTTGACAGTCTTGCTGAAATCTAGGTAGGCCACATCCACCGCTTCACCTTGATCTAATTTCTTGGTTACCTGGTCTAACAGTCTGTCAGATTTGTTTAACATGATTCCCACCCCTCCCCAATCCATGCTGCCTTGGGTCTTATAACCCATTAGATTTAAGATATTCCACAAAATCGTCTCCTTGAGCAGTGATTCCATTAACTTTCCACCACTGATGTCTGGCTGACTGGCCTGTAATTGCCAGCCTCCTACCTGCCACTACTTCTGTGAAGTGCAACTGCATCCTCCCTCCTCAGTACTTGGAACCACTCCTGTTTTCGGTGACCTGTTAAATAGGACTGTCATTGGTGCAGCTGGTACCACCCTGAGCTCCCTCAATAACCTTGAATGTACCCCATCTGGCCACATTTTCTTTGTCCATACCTCTCAACTGTCCCAGATTATGATGGACGTCCCTCATTTTACCCTTTAAAACTGCTCTGTCAGTCATCCAACCCTCATGGAAAAAGGTGCAGCCCATACAGAGAATGTACTCTTAAATTTAGACTTTAAAACAGAAAGTTATAATATTCTAAGATGCTAAATCAAAATAAACTTTGTACAAGTAAACACAATGGTGTTCACAGTGTTTTGAGCTTGTATCTCCATGTTTGAGGTATGTCCCTCATTCTGAGGTCTGTGTCCCTCGTCCCTCGTCTTGAGTGTCCAAAATGTCCATGTCCTCATTCCAGTGACAAAAGGTTGAGAGGTATGTCTTTGTTCACTTTCAGATTAGTGAGTCCTTCATTACCATGGCTTCAAAATGGACTAGTGTCACACCCCCAAAGTTCCTGTTACATTTTGTGGCCTTCCCTTCCTCTGTGAACACTGAACAAAAGTATTTGTTCAGGATGTCTGCCTCTTCCAGGTCCCCAATGCACAGACTCTCTCTTACCTTTTTAACCTTACAGTTACTCCTCAGGTCTTCCTCTTTTCGTGCACATAACCTCCTCCTGCTAGAAATCCCTCTCCTATGCACCCCAGCATCCTGCTAGCCTTTCCAACTGCTTTGCCACCCTACCCAGTCATCTTGAGGATATTGGATATGATGACTCCTAGGTCTTTCATGTTTGGTAACTGTATGCCCTCCTCCCCATCTTATACACAGACCCTGGGTTCCACAGCCCTGAGTGCGTAACCTTGCATTTTGTTTGGCACTGAAACCCAGCTGCTATCCCCAGGCCATTCCTCTAGTTTCCTCAGATCCCTTTGCATTCTCTCACCCTTCATGAATGTCAACTCCGTTTGCAGATTTTTGTATCAGCTGCGGAGCGCCTTCCCATGAAGCTGCTCTGCAGTGTCACTTATGAAGACATTGAAGAGGACCGTCCCAGCACCAAACCCTGCACCCCGCTAGTCACCCTCTGATCAACTGAGTGGCTACCATTAATCACCACTCTTGCCTCCTATCCATATCCAATTTATACCCAGCTTGTCACTTTCTGCCCTCCGCCCAGGCTGCTTAGGTTCTTCACTAGTCTCTGTGCAGCACAGTGTCAAAGTCTTACTGAAGTCCATACAGGCCACATCCGCCGCCTCACTTGATCCACCTCCCTGGTAACCCAGTCAAAGAAATCCATGAGATTAGTTTGACATGACTTACCCTCTTTGAAACCATGCTGCTGATGGTCCTGCAGCTCTTTTGCCTCCAGGTGCTCTATGAGCCTGTCCTTCTGTAGTGTCTCCATTAACTTTCTCAACACTGATGTGAGATTGACTGGCTTGTGGTTGCTAGCATCCTCCCTGCTTCTGCTTTTATGAAGCGGGACAACATCGACCTTCCTCAGTCCTTCCCCATCTCCGCTGAGGTGCTAAAGCACTGCCAGATGGGAGCCAGCACCGTGCTCAGTTCCTGTAGGACCCCTGGATGAATCCCATCTGGCCCATCACCTTATTCTCCTTTAAGGTCTCAGTCCTTTCGGATCCTCTCCACCAGAATGAGCTTGTGTCCACTCCCCTCCCTGGTGTTTACTGCACCATGCTGGTCAGTCCCACCTCCCACTAGGAAAAACTGAGCGGAAGTAGTTGTTAAGGATTTCTGCTTTCTCTTGATCTTCCTCTAAGCTGTCTCTTCCACTGTCATAATTGGTACTATCCCTGCCCTTGTCTTCCTCTTTTACCCCACATACCTGAAGGAATGTCTTGTCCCTTTTTGACCTCTGTGGTTATTCTTCCCTCTGTTAGTGTTTAGCAGCCTTCACCTTCCTTCCTGCTTCTCTTTGTTTAGCCAGTTATAACTTCTGTCTTCATCCTTCTGTATCTCCTTGAACTTTCTAAATGCTGTTTCTTCTCCTTCACTGCCTTTGCCATGTCCTTGGAGAACCATAATGGCCTCTTCCTCCCTTTTCTTTACATAGAAACATAAAATTTGATGGCAGATAAGGACCGCTTTGCCCATCCAGTCTGCCCATTTCTACCTACAACACTACTACCATAGACCATGCCCGATCAACAGCTCTTTCTCCCTCCACTGTGATTCCCTTGTGCTTATCCCATGCATTCTTGAACCCCACCACTGTTTCACCCCACCACCTCCACGGAAGGCTGTTCCGGAAACCACCACTCTTTTTGTGAAGAAGTACTTCCTCACATCTTTCCTGAATCTACCCCCACCCAGCTTCATAGCATGTCCCCTTATTACTTGAGCACATTTTCTTCTGAAAAAAGACTTCCCTCCTGCCTTATATTTACCCGTGAGGTATTTAAGGGTCTCATGGTGCTAAATAAGGTACAGGAGGAAGAATATTTTTAGTGAAAAAGGTGCTCAGAGCCTGAGAAAGTGTATGAAGCTGGAGAAAGGTGGTAAGAGAGAGATGTGAGTCCTCATCAGTGGTCCTGAACAACCAGTGAGCTTCACTGCTCACCTCCTTCAAAAGAGCATGCCGTTGCCTGGGCTACTGAACTGCCCTCCCCTCTGCCTTCCCCCACCTCTTGGCATTCTCTGAGGCAGTTTCCCATTTCTTTAAAATCTGCTGTTGTGATGTCAGGATCTTTGTCTGAGTGTGTTTTCCCCTGTCCTATCAGTGTGCCAAACCACACAGTACGGTGATCACTTATACCCAGGGGACTACCCACTATGATATCAGCAGTGCTCTCTCTGTTTGTAAGTACCAGGTCTAGCACTGTCCCTCCTAGTGGGTTCCAAAACCAGCTGCCTGAAAATGCCCCTTGTATGGAGTCGAGGATGGCCCTGCCTCTTGATGTAGCTGCGACCAGAATGCCCCAGTCTACATCTAGCGGATTAAGTCCACCATAATCAAGACTTTCCCTTGCTGGCCATTTGCTATTGACTTCTTCATCTAAATCCTCCGCATGTGTGCGGAGGTCTTTAAGCCACCCAGCAGGACTAACGACCCCCAACCCTAGTCCCTAGGCTGACCCATAATAACTCCAGCCCTTTCTTGTTCCCCTGTTGCTCCTGTGCCTCAGTGGCTCTTATACCATCCTTAACATATAAAAGAAATCCTCCACCTTTCCTCCCTGGCCTGTCCTTCTGGAACACAATGTAGCCTGTGATGACCACTTCCCAGCAGTGGTTGTCCATGCACCATGATTCCGTTATGGTCATCAGATGCAGGTCTGCCTTGTAATGATTGCTTCAAGGTCAGGAACTTTGTTTCCTAGATGTTTTGCATTGGCACTCCTGGCTTTCCATTCTCTTCTTCCTTCTCTCCTTTCTTTCCTCCCCTCCATCTTCCGCTTACCCCCACTTTTTCCAATCCTGCCCTCCTGTTATATTTGTCTTGCCTTCCCTCCTTCCTCTCTCTCTCTTCCAACTGGCGTTCCTCCTCTGGTCTTGCCTGCCTTGCCCTTCTCTTTGCTTCCATCAGCCTCTGGAATTTCTTCTCCCTGGGTTAACCTTCCCGTTGCAGTAGTCTCTGGGTGGGGGTTGGGAGGGCAAACCCTGCCTCATAGTCTTTTTTCCTCCCTACTCGGCTAGTTTAAATGCTTGTTAAAGTAACATTTAAGCCTTCCACCCAGGACTGCCATTCCCTCCTGAATGGATGGAGGCCATCTCCACTGTATAGGCCTCCAGTCTTGATGTAGTCAAAACCCTCCTCCCTGCACCATGACTTCAACCACTCGTTGAAGGACTTGGTGTGGCATTCAGCCTTCCCCAACTGTGCATGCATTGTACTTCAGTGAAGGTCAGTGTGCGAGCTACCTGCTTCAGGTCCCTCCTCAGCTCCTAAACCTGTCCGCACTACCCCTGCAGATTTCTTGCCAGATCATTTTCATCAGTGGTGGACAACAACAAACAACTCCCTCCCTACCTCCTCTTCTCTGGCGATCTCAAAGAAATACCTCCAGTCCTTCCTGCCAAAGCACCTGGAATACACTGTGCTACCCTGTCCTTTCCTTACCCTATCCTCAACTCAATCTCCTGACTATGGAGTCCCCATCAGCAACTAGCCTCCTCCTTGGTCGGGGACTCCCCATCCTCCGTGGGGCCTGCTTCCATAGGGACCCCACTGCCTCTCTTACTCCTGTGTTGGGTGCCTCCTCTTGGCTTCCCTATGATGGATTGTCCCCTTTTGTTACTGCTTGGGCTATTTTCTCTTTAGTTTGACTTTCATGCTCCTTACTGCTTTCCCTGCTTCCCTCAGTTTCCTTAATACACTTCCTAGCCTCCCTCCTCTGTGTTTCCTTATACCATCTGAATGCTACCCTTTCAACACGTTACCTTTTCAGCCACGTCTTTCTAGAATCATAGCAGTCCCTTTTCCTTTGCTTTTGCTCACTTGCTTGATGCAGAGGTTTACCACCTTCCTATGCCACCTTTTTAGTTTTGCCTACTGTTTCTCCACCCACTTAGATCTTCCCCACCAGGTTATCCCTGAGCCATTCACCCATCATTATAAAATCTGCGTTCCTGAGTCAGGACCCTCGCCCTTGTGTGGGTTGATTCCACAGCCATCCTTATCTGAACCATACCATACGGTGATCACTGGTCACAGATAGCCTCCACCCTTGATGTCTGCAGCAGTACCCTGTTAGAGTACCAGGTCCAGTACTACCCCATCACGAGTGGGTTCACTGACTAGTTGCCTGAAGAATGCCCCCTGCAGGAGTCAAGAATGTTCCTGCTTCTGGCTGAGCCACAGCTAAGAGGCTCCAGTCTACATCTGGCAGATTAAAGTTCCCCACCAGCAGCACCTCCCTTTTCTGCCATCTTGCCAGTGACTTCCACCAGTACCATATCTAACTCCTCCCCATGTTGGAGGTGTGTAGATCATGCCAATATGAACAGTGACTCCATTCCCCATCTCCAGGGTGACCCATACCTCTGCCCCCCCCAGCCCTGTATCCCCATTGCGTTTATGCTTTCCGTCACATAGAGCACCACACCGTCTCTGTTCCTTCCCACACTGTTGTTCCTGAACAGAGTATAGCCTGGTATGGCCATGTCCCAGTCATGGTTTCAGTGCACAATGACTCAGTAATGGCCACAATATCCAGGTTGGCCTCTAGGCCAGAATCTTATTTCCTTGACTTCTACCTTTCACACATACTGTAGCTTTTCAGATTCTGTTAGTGTTCTGCTTGTTAGTCCCTTTTTTGCCCTCCCTCCCACCCTCTTTTTAAATGCTCCTATTCCTGTCCCCTTCATTTCTTTCCCCTGCTTCCTTTATTAGTTTGTTTTGTTTATTTAAAATCTGGTAAATCCATGAGCCAAAGACTCGTTTTCCTGGGTGACCAGAGCGGTTAATTACACTCTGAGGGTTTCCTCTCCTTAGGTTGTTTCTGCTCTGTGCTTCACCTCTCGGGGGAGCTTCTGCTTCCTGATTCCTTGCCTCCCCAGCTAGTTTAAATGTTCATCAAAGTAACATTTAAAGCGTCCACTGAGGGCTGCAGTTCCCTCCCAGATGGATGCTGGCCATCACCCCTGTGTAGGCCTAAACCCCTGGGTGGATCCTAGTACCCAGTGTGGCGAATCCCTACTCTTTGCACCACTCCTTCCGACCATGAGTTAAGCTCCTGGTACAGAGATCCTCTCCTTCCCCAGTTGTAGACAGGCAGCACCTCTGCAAAGCCAGTAAGTGTGCTAGCTAAGACCCTTCCAGCTTCCTAGACTACTCTTGCACTATCCCAGCCCGTCCCTAACCAGGTCATTGGTCCCCAGGTGGACAGTGACATTCAGCTCCCCTCTCTGTCCTGTTGTCCTGACCATCCCCAGGATCTGCTTCCCATCCTTCCCTTCCTGTTCCTGCTGTAGGCACCTGACCTCCCTCCTCCTTCCTGTTCCCAAATCTATCCTCCTCACAATCAAGTCCCTCACCAGAAGTTGCTTCCTTCTCCTCTGGGAGCCTCTTATCACCCTCCTTGGGCTCTCCACTTTGGAGAACCCCATCCTCCCTGGCCTCTACCATAGGTGCCTCCTCCCAGCTGTTCCGCCCCACCATGGTGGCATAGGAATTTTGTAGTGGTATTGGTTGAGGAATGTGCCTCTGACCCACCTCCCCATCCTTCCAGAGCCCACCATAGTACAGTCGTTTCTCCTCCCTGGCACCCTCTGTGGTAATGGTGGCAGACCTGGCGGCCCCTGGGTGGGAAGGAGGTCCCCAAATCCTGGCCAACTCGGCCTGGCGTCTAGCACCCTCCTTCCTCAACCCAGAGAGGTGCATGCAGATGGGTAGCACCGCAGTCTCCAGGAGGTCTCTTTGAAAACTGCCGCCCACAGCCACTGCTCTGCACCACTCCCAACATTCCCATTCCTACTCTCCATGTGTTACTTGGAAATACTTATGTACCCGTACTCTTGATAGGGTGTTTCTAGTTTTCCCTTTTATTTGTTATACCCCTTTGTACACCTACCTAGATAGAGTGTTGCTCCTGTTCTCTATTTTGGCCTACCTTTACCTTCCACCCATCCTGGCTGTGAATGCAACAACTGGAGCGAACAGATACCTTACCTTGGTCGAACAGCAGAGTCCCCTACCTCCTTGCTCATGCCTGTGGATGCCTGCCGATCCTTAAAATGCCAGTCTCACACCTGTTCCATGCATGTGCTGGGACATGAATATGTGTGGAGACACATTAGAGTGTGTGCTTTTGTACACCAGGCGGATCCTCTCCCAGGCGGACCTCCTGAGTCAGCCAGTACCTCCAATTGGTGGATTAGTTCCCCCCCAACACTACCTGTTTCAATTTAAAGACAAGTTTTGAAGTATTCCAAACACTACCTACAGTGCCTTCAGAAAGTATTCACCCCTTGGATTTTGTCACATTTTGTGATGTTGCAAACTCAAATTAAAATATATTTATATGCAATTTTTTTGTCATGTATCTACACAAATGACTCTATAATGTCAAAGTGGAATGAAACTTCTGGAATTTTTGTACATGTAATTTAAAATAAAAACCTGAAATGTCTTGAGTTGATAAGTATTCACCCTTTGCTATGGCACTCAAATTGAGCTCAGGTGCATCCAGTTTCCTTGTGAGATCACTCTAAAACTTGAATGGAGTCCATCTGTGGTCAGTTCAAATGGTTGACATGATTTCAGAGGAAATACACCTGTCTATATAAGGTCCCACTGTTGACAGTGCATGTCGACAGAAACTCTACCATGAAGACCAAGGAGCTGTCTGTAGAACTCCGTGATAGAATTGTGAGGAGCCATTGATCTGGGGAGGGGCAAAAAACATTTCTAGGGTGTTGAAAGTTCCCACGAGCACAGTCAAGTCCATCATTAGGAAATGGAAAGATTACGGAACCACCCATACTCTTCCTAGAGCAGGCTGTCCTCCCAAACTGAGCAACCGGGCAAGAAGGACCTTGGTCAGAGTGACCAAGAACCAATGACCACCCTGAGAGAACTACAGAGTTCCATGGCTGAGATGGGAGAACCTGTCGAGGACAACAATCTCTGCAGCACTTCACAGATGTAGCCTCTATGGGAGAGTGACTAGACGGAAGCCACTCCTGAGAAAAAGGCCACATAACAGCATGCCTGGAGTTTGCAAGAAGGCACATGGCAGACTCTCAGACCATGTGGCAAAAGATTCTCTGGTCTGATGAAACAAAAATTAAACTCTTTGGCCTGAATGCAAAATGCTATGCTTGGTGCAAACCGAACACAGCTCATCACCATGTAACACCATCCCTACCATGAAGCATGGTGGTGGCAGCATCATGTTATGGGGATGCTTTTCAGTGGCAGGGACTGGGGCACTTGTCAGGATAGAGGGAACAATGAATGGAGCCAAATACAGGCACATCCTTGAAGAGAACCAGCATCAGTCTGCAATAGACCTTGGACTGGGCGGATTTATGTTCCAACAGGACAACGACCCCATGCATACAGCCAGAGCAACACTGGAGTGGCTTCCAGAACAAGAAGGTGAATGTCCTTGAGTGGCCCAGCCAAAGCCCAGACTGAATCCATTGAGAATCTGTGGATAGACTTAAAGATTGCGGTTCACGATGCTCCTCATCCAACTTGGCAGGCTTGAGCAAATCTGCAAGGAAGAATGGGCAAAATCCCCATATCCAGATGTGCAAGCTGATACAGACATACCCAAGAAGACTCAAAGCTGTAATTGCTGCCAAGGCGCTTCTACAAAGTGTTGACTCGGGGTGAATACTTAAGTAAACAAGATATTTCAGTTTTAATGTTTCATAAATGTTTGTTACACAATAAAAGTATTTTGCCCTTTAAATTGTTAGTATGCTTGTTGAATCAAGGGAGAGAAATAATTTCAGTGCATTAAAAATTCTGTTAGTAACACAACAAATGTGACAAATCCATGGAGGTGAATACTTTGTGAAGGCACTGTACAGATCTCTTTTATTTCTCCCCACTTATCCTGCTTCTTTAAGTATGAAGAGATATATAAATAAATATACCTTTAAGGCAAAGCTAGATCTCACTTGAGGGGCTCTTGAAGCAGGTTATACACCATCAGGACTGAAGGTGGCAGGCCCCAGGACCCCCACGGAAAATTTCTGGCTAGCAGCCTATGGTGGAGACCACCCCTGACGTCTGCCGCCCCTGACATCCGCCTGTGGTGTAAAAGGGACACTCGCCCTGCACCACCTCCATTCTTTACCAGCTGTCGACCCTCGTAGTTGGACCTCCAGGAATGCCTTCTGCTCAAGTCAACCACCATTTTCTCCACGCTACTCCCTTTTTTATTCTACTGATTTTTCTTCTCTTTCAGTATAATTCATGCATGTCTTCTCCATCCTCATCTGTCGAATGGTGGCAAATGAAGTGCATATGTGGCAAGCAACAGCCCCACAAGGATGGCCATGGCATGCTTACTCTGCCTAGGCCGAATCACAACATTGAGGCCTGCCAGCACCACCAAGAATTCAGTCAACGCACCGGTTTCACTGCCAGAAGACCTTGGAATCCTTCCTGCTGCAGCAAAACTTTTATCGATGAAGGAGCTTCATCAGAGTACATCCTTTTCCACGGCCTTCAGGGGCCTCCTCTTCTTGGTGAGAGATTCAAAATAGTCCTCGGGAAAGCACAAACACGGGGAAGCATAGGGAGAAACCCAGGTTTGCTTCCTGCTCGATCCCCGCAAGTCTGGCACGATCATGAATCTTCCTCCATGGGAGGTTGACCCCTCCACTCCATCAGCCTCTTTCCATCCAGGCTGCCAGTGGTAAAACCACCCGCCAACAGCGGTATCCAGCAGTGGTTCTTTGGGGCTCGGGTGCGTCGACCTCAGCCTCTCAGTCCCTGAAGTTTAGGCCCATCTGGAACCACGGGTACTCAGCCAGGTGGCTCGACTAGGTCCTCTTCGGATGGCGGGTCTTTGCCTGTCGCTCTCCGGTCAAGGCATCTGTGAAGTCCATTCTGAAGTCAGGGACTGATGTCAGTTCACAATGCCCAGGGTGTGCAGTCTCCTTCCCCATGGGGATGGCGCCTCTGCACCTCGGAAGTCAGCTCCCTAGCCAAGCTTCTCCCTTCAGGCCGGCACCAGTTGCTTCCCCAGACCTCGTCAGCCAACGCCAGCTCTGTTGAAGCAGCAGTCTCCAGCACTGACCCAGACGATGCAGCTGCCATCCCCAGTTCCCCACAGTCATCATCTGGACCCGGTCACACAGCTGATGCCAGCGGGACCGACGTCTGATCCTTCAACCCCAGTCAGACTGATGCCAGGGTTCTTTACCTCTGGACCAGGCGCTGGTTAACCTGAATGCCAGTGGCAACCACATGAGGTTACCGCAACATGACAAACAGACACTGGGGCCTTCCAAACCAACCCCACAGATGCTGGTTCCCCGACCTCGCCCCAACTTCCACCGCGAGCTTAAAGCACTTTTTGTGGCCTGGTGGGCATTCTTGAAAGACAAGGAGGCCCGAAGGAGCCTCCTCAGCTCTACCCGAGGATCCTTCTCCCAATACTCAGAAGGACCTAGTCCTGCCTAAGAAGGCTCTGACACCAGTTCCTAAGGAGCCTGTTCCACAGCTGACAAGACCTGAAACCGGCCATTCTAGGCCGCATAAACATAATCTTCATTGCTCATCCTCTCCCGCACTGGAGCGGGATATTCTTCCTCCTCCTCATACGATGACTCTGGAGATTGATATTCCATCCAAGCTGGAGGAGCCTAGGGATACCCTGCAGTCTCCCCAGATGACCCAACTTTCACGGATGTGATGAGGCACATCCAGGCCCTCATGGGCTGGGACACTGAGGAAGCAGACCCTGAGTGGTGTCAGCTAGCCACTTTCATCTGCAAGGAGGTCCTTGCCTCTAGTAGTTCCCCTCTCGTAGACTCCTTTAAAGATATCAATAGGGTGGCCTGGAAATGCCTGTCCTCTACACTGGCAACATCCAAAGGGCAGATCACTTGGACAGTCCCCCATGGGATGAAGCCTTCTATGGGGAGCACTTGGAGGCTGATTCGGATGTTATCAATGCGCCCATGACCATTCAAAACAACCCCATAACCTCAGTACTTGGCCTCCAGATAAGGATTCTAGGCAGATAGATTATTTTGACAAAAGGTCTACTCCTCAGCCACGTGTGCCATCTGTTCCTAAACTTCCCTGCCCACATGGTGCAATATTAAAATACCCTGTAGAGAAGGCTTTTGAGGTGGCACAAGCTCAGGCGGATTTCCCGGAAGACTGAGTTGTTGCGCTTTTTCAAGTCAGGCTCCGACATGGGGACCCATGTACTGCAGGCCTCCTGTGATTCTGTGGATTCCACAAGGAGAGCTGTGGCTATGGGACTTTGCCTACATCATCATTCATGGCTTAGGGTTTCCAGGTTTGCACCAGATGTCCAGTTTAAGATCCTGGATGCCCCTTTAGAGGCCCCATCTTGTTGGTGAGGATTCTCAAATATAATCACTCACCTCCAAGAGTTAGGAAGGCTATCCATTTGGTTCCATACCCTCTGTCAGTCTCATTAAGTCTTTCCAGCAGCAGCCTTTTCGTCCTTTTACCAAGTAGTAACCTGGAGGTCAACAATCCAGGAGTGCCTTTAAAGGAAGGCTACTTCCTAGTCACAGGAAGTTCAGTACCCAGAGCTCCTAGAACCTCACAGGCCATGTTGCTTGTCTCCGGCTCCTCTGCCTGACTTCTTGCAACCCCTCCACCTCAGCAGAATCCCTGGGGGAGGCGGTGAGGGTTGCTCTCTCTTACAGAGGAGGTTAGGCAGAATAACCTCAAACCAGTGGGTCTTACAGTTAGTAGAACAAGGACATACCCTAGAATTGTTGGACATTCTTCTGGACAATCTTCTGGCTCCCTCCCATTACCCCCCAGGCCCATTTCAACTTGATCCAAGACGAGATGTAAGCGCTCCTGTGAAAACAGGCCATAGAACCTGTTTCACCAACACAAACTGGGAAGGGTTTCTACTCTCTTTTTTCCTGGTTTGAAAGAACAGAAAATCTGTGCCCCATTCTGGACCTCAGCCATCTGAACAAATTCATAGAGTACAAAAGGTTCAGGATGGTCACTCTTCCTAGCCTTCTCCCTTACTTCATCAAAGGATTGGCTCTCTCCTGGATATGCAGGATGCTTACCTTCACATATTGGTGTTTCCACCCACAGGAGGTTCCTGCATGTCCTCTCCCAGGAAACCACTACCAGTTTTGGGTCCTGCTCTTGGCCTGTCCTCTGCCCACAAGTCTTTACAAAATGCCTTGCAGTAGTGGCAGCTGACTTGAGGGAAGGCCATTATGTCTTCCCTTGCCTAGACAATTGACTTCTGACAGTGCCTACCAGGAGAAATTACTCAGAACCATGGAGCCACCTTTTCCCTGTTTTGGGATCTGGGAAAACACTCCAAACGTCCAAAATCCTCCCTTGGCCAAGGCAAGACTCCAGTACATAGGGCGATCCTAGACACTGAGCAAAGCAAGGCGTTTCTTCTGCCAGACAGTACAGAACACATTCAGACTCCAGCTCAACTGGTCTCATCATCTCAAGAAATCCCAGCCAGAACGGTTCTAAGACTGCTGGGACATATGGCTGTGGCCATTACAGCAGTACCCTGTGCGCCTCCACATGAGGTGACCCAGTGGAATTCCGGGTCCATGGGATCAACATTAGATGACTTGGACCTCCCAGTGTCAGTATCCATCTCAGTCCGACAGACTGAACCCTCCAACCTTCCAAGGGAGTTCCTTCCGTTTGAGTCACCTTAGCAAATTCTGACCACAGACACATCGGGTCAGGGCTGGGGTGCCCATCCTGCAGACCGTCAGACTCTGGGCACTTGATCCCCATTGGAACAACATCTCCACATCAATGTTTTGGAGATGCAAGCGATACTGTTTGCTCTCTAAGCCTTTCGGACGCATCTACCCCGGGTCTTCTCTTGATCCAGATGGACATGTCCATGGTCTTTTATGTAAACAAGCAAGGAGGGCATGCATTCTTACCCCTCTACAGAGAGGCCATGAGAGTGTGGTATTGGGCCATAGAGCATCACCTGAGCCTGACAGCTGTGCATGTCCAGGCATTCAAAACACCTTGGCCAACAGTCTAAGCCATTCCAGTCCCAGTCTAAGGTTCGTGAATGGGAACTTCTTCCTGCAGTGGTCAAAGATCTCATCGACAGGTGGGGCTGTCCAGAACTGGACCTGTTCGCATCCCCATCCAGTGCAAAACTGCCCAGTTTGTGCTCGCTAGATCCAGGGTCTGATGTTTTCTGGTGACGCCTTGTCCTTCTCTTAGGAGGTTTCTGTGTCCTTCCTCCTTTCCATTGCTACAGAACATTCTGCTCAAGTTGCAGTCAGAAGGGGTGGAGATGATTCTAATAGCCCCTTCTGGCCACGACAGATTTGGTTTCCACTTCTCCAGCAACTTGCAGTGGAATCCCTGATTCCCGGCTTCTGTGCTCCGACCTGCTCTCACAGGAGCAGGGCACCCTAGTCCATCCAAATCTGAAGTCTCTGCACCTTCATGCATGTCTTCTGCATACTTAGCAATTGCCCTCTTTGAGATCCCCCTGCCCAGGTGATTGAGGTTCTGGTGGCTGCCAGAAAACCCTCCACTAGATCTACTTATGCTATGAAGTGGAAGTGGTTTTGCATATGGGCCTCTGCTCATTAACTGGATCCCTTTACATGTCTGGAGAATCTCGTTCTAGAGTATTTCCTTTTCTTATCTAACTCAGGCTTGAGTTACTCGTCCATTAAAGTGCATCTTTCAGCCATCTCTGTATACCATGCACCTATTGAAGGCAAGACTCTTACCCAACTTGACCTATCCCACACATTCTTGAGGGGTATTCTACATCTAAAGCCTCCCATATGGGACACTGTCCCTCCTTGGGACCTGTTGTTTATCTTAGAGAACTTACATTGCTTCCTTTGAGCCTGCTGCAAGTTGTGAGCTTCTGTCTGCCATGGGAAGCATTATTTTTAGTTGCTATTACTTCTGCTCAAAGATTTCCAAGCTTCAAGCTCTGATGTGTAAAGAGCCTTATTTAGTTTTCACAAGGACAGGCGTCCCTAGAACCAATCCCAAGTTCCTTCTAAGATGGTGTCAGAGTTTACTCTGAATCAGGACATCCACCTTCCTGTGTATTACCCAGAGTATTCTAACTCAGGGGTGGCCTTACTACTTACTCTGGATGTTCACGGGTGCTTCGTTATTATTTAGACCGCACCTGAGCCATCAGAAAATCTGATCAG
The DNA here is from genome assembly GCA_016271365.2 of Neoceratodus forsteri. Taxonomy (NCBI): domain Eukaryota; kingdom Metazoa; phylum Chordata; order Ceratodontiformes; family Ceratodontidae; genus Neoceratodus; species Neoceratodus forsteri. Next base: position 170,236,346 of record CM057449.1, on the reverse strand, counting down.
TTGTTTGTTTCTTTCACCGAGAAAGAAAGGAAGGGCTTCAGTTTCTAAACATTGCTTATCAACTGGTTAGTTAATTGCATTGTTTATTGCTTCCACAAATCAGGCAAGCCTATACCAGGCCGGTTAAAGGCCATTCTACCAGGGGTGTAGTTGCTTCATTTGCATCTTTCAGAAATGTGTTCATTGCTGCCATCTGTGCAGTGGCCATTGGAATTTGGTCCACACTTTCATCCGGCATTACAGTCTAGACATTGCCTCTAGGCATAAGGGCAGGTTTTGGACTGGCTATCTTGCAGGGTCTGCTCTCTTGAGACCTTTACTCTGACCTCTGCCTACTCCCAGCTGACCTGGGTATGTCCTTTCACTGCTTGGGCCTCATTCCTTATGGTGTAACCTGCTGCAAGAGCCCCTCAAAGTAAGATAGTACAGTTACGTAAGAACTTACGTAACAGTAGATCTTCGAGAGGAGCTTTGCAGCAGGTGCTACTTTCCAACCCTCCATCTCCCTGGTGATTGCTTCTCCATCTTTTAGTTTCCTCAGTTTCAGAGGCACGCCTTGGTTCTCCATTTTCAGTGCTGACCAAGGTCTCAGTGGGAGAACTGAGGTGGTACTGGGGACCGCTCCTTTTATACCATAGGCAGACATTGAGGGGGCCGTCAGGGGACAGTCCCCACTATAGACTGTTAGCAAGAAGTTTTCCTTGGGGTCCTGGGCTTCAGTCCTTATAGTGTAACCTGCTGCAAGAGTTCCTCTTGAAGATCTACTGTTACGGTAAGTTCTTACGCAACTGTACTGTGCTTGCACCTCTGTCAGTAAGTCTGTACTTCACAAGAATAGAACAGAAGGTTCTATTTCAGATCCTTCCTAGTCCCAAAATGGATGGGGAGATCTATGGCCTGTACTAGATCTCGGACACTTCAACCTGTACAATGAATACAAAGGTTTTGAATAGGGTCTCTGCAAGCCCTGATTCCGTGTGCACGGTGTTACAAATGGGGACTGGCTATGTTTGGTAGATATGAGGCGCATACATTCATATACAGATCAGGAAGTCCCACAGACTGTTTCTCCACTTTATGCTAGAGGGCAGGCACTATCAATTCAAAGTATTGGTCCTTTGGCTTGTCCTCTGCACCATGGGTCCATTCAAAATGCATGGCGGTGGTTGCATCAGCCCTTCGCAAAGAAAGGCCTGTATGTTTTCCCTTATTTGGATGACTGGCTGCTGAATGGCAGCTCCAGGGAGACCTCGGCTTTACACCCTGTCTCGGATTCACAGTTGTTCGACAACTTGGGAGGCACGGTAAATGTGCCAAAGTGTGTTGACTCCATGCCAAAGACTGCAGTACATAGGAGCAATTCTGTACACAGAAAGGAATGTGCCTTCCTGCCCCAAGACAGGGTAGACATTTTGATTGCTCAGGTACACTTAGTCTTGCCAGGAGCCATTATATTTCTGCATGAAGTTTCGTCTCCTGGGCCTCATGGTCACAGCCATTGTGACTGTGTCACTATCCTGAATTTGTATCGCGGATACCACGGTGCACACTCAGGGTCCAATGGGATTAGTTGACAGAGACGAGTTGGAGCCATGACATCTCCACTTCACAGAGTGTTGTTTATATGGTGGATGGATCATGACAATCTACTGAAGGGTGTTCCATTCCTTGTACCAGCTGCTGTACAGATCCTCACCTTGGATGCCTTGGGCTTTGGCTGGGGTGCTCAACTCTGGCCTTACAACACAGGGGTCATTGACCAAGTTGTATATAACTGTCCTGGAAATGTGGGTAGTCCTGTGGAATCTCCAGGCATTTCAGAATAATCTCTGCTCTGGTCCTCTGCTAATCTACACAGACAATGTAAGTGTGATGCATTACATCAACAAACAAAGAGCACTCACTCCTAGCCCCTCTGCAGTGAAGCGATGAGAGTATAGTACTGAGTTCTGTCTCGTGACCTGCAGCTGTCAGTCATGTTTCACCCAGGTCTCAAAGCGTCGAGGTCGGTTCATGGTACATGAATGGGACCTGCTGACCTCTGTGTAAACTACCTCAATGCAAGATGGAGTCATCCAGAGCTGGACGTTTTGTGTCCACACAATGCAGAACTGCCACATTTCTGCTCGCTTATTCCAGGGCCTGGAGTTTTTGGTGAGACATGTTGTCCCTCTCTTAGAAAAATTACCTAATGTTGAGGGTTCTGCTCAAGCTGCAGGTGAAGAGTGCCACTTTCATCCTCATTGTTCTGTTCTGGCCCCGCCAGATATGGTTTCCACTCCTTCAGCTTCTGGCGGTGGAGCATCCTATTCTCTGCCTTTGTGTTGGGATCTACTGTCACAGGGCAAGGGTCGCTAGTCCAGCCAGTCTTGAAGTCCTGCATCTGCATGCATGGCTCTTGGAAACATAACCATTGCGTGTTTTGGGCTTTCCCCTAAGGTTGGTGATGTTCTCCTTGTGAATAGTAAACCTTCTACCAGGCATACCTCTTCCCTAAAATGGAAGTGCTTCACTCTTTGGTCTGCTTCCTGAAATATGTACCTTTTACATACTAGGAATGTGTAGAAGCACAGAAGTCTGAAGCCCACATGGAGCTTCCATAGACCAGTTGTCCCCATAATAATGATTTATTATATATTAGTCCAGTTGTTTTTAAATTCTAGTTCTGACTTACTCAGAACTATGTATTCAGTAAGCAATAAAGGCAAAAGGGTGTACAAACCATATTTTACAACACGGCCAGTGGCGTGGTAGGCCACAGGCCAAGGTCAAAGTGACTTCAGCTGCTGGCAGATTGTAAAATATGGTTTGACATACCCCTGAGTGCCTTATTGTGCTTATAAACTGGCTCTTTTTTACTTTTGACTGTTGGGGAAAAGAATGCTTATATGTAAAAAATAGATTTACTTGTGTGCATTTGTGATAAAATAGTCCTTCTACCACTGCTAGTGATGTCATTGATGATGCCATTGTATTATTATAAAAGGGTCTTAGAAATGCTGCAATCTGGTTGGCTGTTAGGATTCCAACAGCCTTACATTAATCCATGTAATACTGTCATGTACAGCCTGATCACCATGGCACGTGGATTCTTCCTGTCAGCATTCCATCCTCTAGCACTGCTGAATGTGTGGAATGGTGCATTCTGATTTTGAACCAGCATTCTTAAACTGTTGGTGGAAGAACTGTTTTATTAAAATCTCCTCTAAATGAGGAAAACATTCAAAAGTATACTTTTAACTACGTTTCTTTTGGAATCATTTTTTATAATAGCAATAAGGCACTCCAGGAGTTAGTCAATCACCCCTATAGACATGTAACTCAGCTGCACCTGCCGTGCCACATTACACCCCTAGGGGTGATTGACAGACATTAATCTAACCCTGGTCATGCCTTATTGCTTAATTGCCTGCTTTCTTCTTCCTATTTCTTTCCTCCGTTGTTCTCCACATTCCAGATATGGAATGTTTTATCATGGAATGTTTACCACAGAATACATAGATTCAAAATTCTGATCAGTTCCACTGGCAGAATTTTTCTCTCTAACGACTGTACACAGAGACAACAAAGCCTTTGTTACAAACAGAGACTCAGTTATCTCACTGCCAGGGCAAGAAGAAGAGTTCCTGATGAGCTGGTAAAGACAGAAGGGATTTTCACTGTCGGCAAAGAAACAGTTATAGTGAAAACTATAAACAATGCTTATGGTTTCTAATTTGTTTGTCTGTAAGGAGAGTGTGATCATCAGGAAACAGCATTTAATTCATTTGTTTTATTTTTATTTAAGAATTTTTATTGTTAAGGCCCAGTTGAAGTTTATTTACAGTGTAAAGGTAGCAGCCATGTTTGTGGTGGAAGATCAGTTCTGGCAGTAGACGACTAACTGAAATGCTTGTGTTCCAAATACTCATTGATCTGTGCTGCAGAGTCTTCACTGCTGAACTGTGATTTTTTTTAACCATGTGTAAACCATATTTTACACATAAATAAAAACCAATCAGATTACATGATTTTACCCTGCCATTTTATAGGAAACTTATTCCATGATTCCACCACCTCTGGCTAAAGAAATATTTCTTTGCAGGACTCCTAAATGTCCGTCCTTTTAGCTGTAATACAGCGTCATGTTTGTGTTTAGAATTATTTAAAAGAAAGATTTAATTCAGTCATCAAGTATGCACCGTGAATTATGTCCTACAAAGCTAAAGAGAACAGATCACCCTTAGATGCCTTACATTCAGTGGCATTAAATCCAAAGAGTTTAGCCTTTCATGGCATGAACAATCATACAGGCCTTTATACTTTTTGTAATTCTCTGTTGGATTTTCCCTAATTTGTCATATTTACTAGTATGTGGACTCCACAGTTGGCTAGCATACTCCAAGCGGGGGTGTATATAGGATTTATAACCTGGGATAGTGACTTATGGCTCTCTGCTCTTTATATGCACTTTTATTGACCACCGTATCCAATTAGCTCTTGAGATAACTTGTGCATTGTGTATTGAATTTTAGGGAGTTAGAGATAATAACCCCAGGTCCCTTTCCTCAGTGGCAGATTTTAACATGGTATTACAAAGAATATACTTATTGTGTTTATTGTTATTACCGAAATGCATTACACTACTTTATTATAAGATTGAAAGCAATCCCCATTTATACACCCAAGCAGTGATCTTGTCAAGATCTGTTTGTACTGAGACTACTTCAAGGAGTTACTACAGGGTCCACCTATTTTGCTATCGTCTGCGTACTTGGAGCTCAGTTTTGTACATCCACAGTTATATCAGATATGAAAAGGAGAAGTATAGGACCTAGAACAGATACCTGCAGGACTCCACTCATAACATCCCTCTGGCCGATATGTGGCCATTTAGAAACTACAGGAGTACGATTAGAAAGCCACTATTGTACCCAGTTTATTATTTTAACATTTATATTTAATTATGCCATCTTTTCTGAGATGGCCCAATGCTTACACAGTCAAAGGCCTTGCAAAAGTCGATATATATAACATCAACTGATGTGCTACAATCGAGGGCCCTACTTACTTTTCATAAAAACAAAGCAGATTAGTTGAGCATGACCTGCCTGTTTTAAATCCATGCTGTTCTAGGTCATCTTCATTTGACCTACTAAGATGCTTTTTGATTCTGTCAGTTATTTTCTACATAAAAGGGTCACATGCCATAAAGTTCATAAACTTCTCATCACCCTGAGACCTGATAAATCCACTGGCCCTGACAGACTCATCCCCAGATTCCTCAGACTAGCCGCTCCCAGATTGCACTCCCTGTTACCAAACTCTTCAACCTATTCTTCTTATCTGGCATAGTGCCTGACCTCTGGAAATCATCTACAGTCATCCCTCCGCAAGAAAGGTAGAAAGACATCCTCGAAAATTACTGCCCGGTCTCACTCCTTTCAGCTGTAGCCAAGCTACAAGAAAAATGGTGCACAACCAACTTGTCGACTATTTACAGCAGTATGACCTCATCTGTACTGAGCAACATGGTTTCTACAAAGGGCACAGTACTGTCACAGCCCTGATTGAGTTCACTGATGCCATTTATCAGGCAATGGACAAGGGCATGGCAGCTGGAACTGTTTGTGGACCTGACCAAGGTCTTTGACCTGGTCGACCACAAAGTATTAACTTCTAGGTCATGCAAACTCGGTCTCGTCTCCCCCAGAGCTTGGTTCATAGACTATTAGGGCCACAGGAAACAGGTTGTCAAAATTGGAAATGCCCTATCTGGGGTAAATGCCATCACCAATGAGGGTCCCTCAAGGCTCTATTTTAGGCCACTTCTTTTTCCATTTACATTAACTACCTACGGTCTGCAAACCAGTGCACACACTCCTTTATGCTGATGACACAGTCCTTCACCCACAGCAGTGACATAGACAAAATCAACCAAACCCTCAGCAACAACCATAAGGTTGCAGGAGTAGTTTGTTCTGGAAAAAAATGGTCTTATACTTCCCAAAACTCTGTCTGTTATTGGGACCAGGCACAAGCTTTTTTTTTTAAATTTAAGTTTATTGGTATTCATTGGGTACATTTAAAATGAACCAGTCAGACAGTATCAGTTCCGTTTACAAAAATACAGACCATTTAGAGAAGCAGCCAGTGGAAATATAGTGAAAAAAAGTGACCCACATCAATCTACTTCAGGTGGCAGAAAACATCCTCAGGGTCATTAGGGGACAAGCCCGTCAAGCTCTCACCACAACAAAGTGGGCGTCCCCAGGCGGCTACCCACTGAGATTGTTTAGGAGGTGCTTCCATTTAACCTTAACCTTGACCGGTAGTAATCCTTGGGCAGAGCCTCAAGAGGACCGGACCGGGAGAACTCTCCCTTCTAACCCCGCCCAGATCTCCCATTTCGCCCATCTACGAACATAAACTGGTAACCTATAGTTCATCCTATAGGTTATTTCCTCCATATCTGCCACCTCCTGCACCACCCCAATCCAATCACCCAGGTTGGGGGATCTTTTCAACCACAGCCTAGTGATTGACTTATGGGCCGCCGCCAAGAGGAGGGACCAGAGATATAACGCATCTGCTCCAGCCAGGTTCTGTGGGGGTCTCCTAGAATAGAGTTGCCCAGTCCAGGGGAGTCCAGGGCAAACAGCTCCGCCAGTGCCTGAGCCACCACTCCCAAAAGGGCCCAAGCAGGGACAGGACCACAAGACATGCAGATAGTTCGCCGGTCTTCCCACACATCTCCAGCAGTCCGGATCCCGATCAGGGATCTTTGCTCAGGGACAAAGGTGAAAAAAATAGCGTATCCTCACCTTCCAACTGAATTCCTGCCAGAAGGGTGAACAAGTAGTTCTGGAGGCCAGTTTAAAACTGACTCCCAGTTAGTTCCTGTGGGCCCACCTGCCCTTCCTCTAGCCATCTCCCTTTGACTTTATTCAAAGGATCCTTTCTTAATCCGTCAGGGCTTTGTAAAGCATAGAAATGAGACCTGTTGATTTCTGTGAAGTTAGTATTATGGAGACTCTCTATGAAGGAGCATCTTTTCCCCTCAGAGATCCCTTCTTCGCAGAAGAGGATATAATCCTCGCCTGCAAGTATCTGAAGTGATCAGTGCACAAATCCATATTCTCTGCTTGGGGTTCCAAAGTCCACCACCTCTCCTCCTAGCATAAACTGCCTAATATAGATTAAGCCCTCTTCTCCCAGGTCCTAAAGGTATGATCAAGGAGGATGGTTTAAAGTCAATGTCCCATGATAGCCTATGCAATGGCCATAAGGAGGTTCTTAATTTGTACTTCTGCCAAGCCCTATGGGTGGCCTTCAAAGTGTCCCTGACCGTCATTAGTGGAGGATGAGCTCTGTCCATACTAGACTGTAGAGTGCAGGAGGTCTAACATTGGCCCGTTCCTCCTCCTCCAGTGTCTCCATCTCCTTCCAGTTGGCTGCATATGTAGGAACAGACCATTGTAATGCCCTCTTAACCTGTGTGGCGAGGTAATAATCTTCAAGGTCTGGTAAGGATCTACCCCTTTTATCTTGGCCAGTTGGAGAATCTGGATGTTTATTCTAGGTTTTTATTGTTCCAAATAAACTTTGTGATCATTCTGTGCCAATCACAAAATGGATTTGGGTATGAAGGTTGGGAGACATTGAAACAGGTATAGAAATGTGGGCAGGATATTCATGGTAATGGAGTGGATTCTCTAGTAAAGGGAAGGTTCAGCAGGGACCATCTGTCCAGGTCTCTTTGCACTTGGCTAGAGAGTGGGGCATAGTTTGCCTTAAAAGTTGGGAGTTATGTTTAGTCAGGATAGCCCCTAGATATTTCATTTTGTCCCTGCCAGTTAAGTGGCAGGAATTCCTTAGTCTATGAGAGGGGTAGTAAAAACAAAGCACTTCAGTTTGGTCTTATTGAGGACATACCGAATATTCGCCAAACTCTGACAGGATTAACCATACCTGAGGATTACCGTTTCTGGATGCGACATGCAGAGTAGAACATCATCTGCGTGCTTGATATTCTCCGCTGCTGTCCACCTCAATTCCCTGTATTCCAGGGAAGTGCGAATGGCCTCAGCTAGTGGCTCTATGTATAGGCGAACAGCAATGGGGACAGAGAACAGCCCTGTGGTGCCCGCTAAGTGTAAATCTATCTGAGAGACCCCGTTAACCTGACACACGGCTTGTGGGCCAGAGTATAGGGACTTTAGGCTATTAATAAAGGATTGTGGGAATCCCATCCGTTCCAAAACCGCAAATAGAAATGACCAGGAGACCTTGTCGAAAGGCCTTTCGCGCCTAAACTCATAAGAGACCACGAGGGAAGCGCGTGCAGTGGATGATATCAATTATATTGATCGCTGACCTAACCCGTCTGGGGCCTGTCGGCCCTGGACAAATCCCGTCTGATCCAGTTAATAGAGTTCTTGAAATTGGATTCAATCTACGTCTGAGAATTGAGGTAAAGATTTTATAATCAGAGTTCAAGAGAAATTGAGTCAGTGCAGTTAGCAGAGGATCTTTATTTTCTTTTGGTAGGAGTGAGATTGTGGCGTATTGCCGTGATGGGGGGTTGGTCGGTGCCTCCTGCCATATCCCTGAGAAGACGCCTGCCAGTATGGGAGCTGTTCTGTGGCAAAGGCCTTATAGAATTCGCCCCAAAGCCATCTGGCCCTGGACACTTCCCACTCTTCAGGCCCTTAATAGTATTTAGAATCTCCGCCTGTGTGATTGGCCTGGTTAGCGCCTGGCCTTTTTCCTCTGTGAGCTTAGGGAGGAAGGGTCCCTAGGTAGTCCATAATTGCCTGGGTGGGTGGCTGCGTCTGTGGGTGTATAGTTGGTAAAGTAAGAGACAAAAGCCTCTGCGATCTCCTTCGCCTTATTAGTCATCTGGCCTGTGATTGGAGATACAATTTTAGTTATTGTAGCCCTGTCTCTGTACCATCTCAAGCGTGCGCTAATAATCTAGTACCCTGGGGCCTCCCTCGTAGTATTTTGTTTGAGGAAAAAAGACTTCTCTCCATCTCCTCCTTTGCAACTTCTGATGTTCTGTCCTCAGGGATCTAAGTTCTCGGTCTCTGCATGTCCCAAACCATTTTGGTTTAGCCTCTAGCTCCCTCATGTCCATCAGCAGATTTTGTTGCCTGAGGGCGTTCCTTTTTTCTGGGAGGCTGTGCGTATAAATTGTCCTCTGACTACTGACTTTCAACATATCCCAGATAATCTGTGGGGACATCCCAGGGTAGTATTTTATTTATTTAGTTTTTGTTGACCGGGTAAGTGCACTAGCCATCATGTGACTATTTTCAGGCACGACCGGGAGGTACAGTTACAGAACACAGTGATACATAAAATTACACAAAGCAAGATACATTGGGAAAGGACAAAGTCATACAGTGAAGTCAAAGCATAACAATTGAGAATCATCATACATGTATTCATTGTTGATAACTAGGGGTGAGGTGGTAGTGGACAGGTGGATGGGTAAGCGGGAGAGAGAAAAGGGAGTAGGAGCAAACAGTGAGAAAAAGGGTAGGGCATGAGAGAAGGTTAAAGCAGAAGGAGGCGGTGAGTACAACATTAGCGGAAGAAGGTTACCACCTGCAGCCGGGTTGGTGGAACCGGGTCAGCAGGAGAGAAGGAGAGGTCGGGGAGCAGGGGAGAGTTACAATGGGTGCAAAAGATTTTCCTGAAGTGTATCTGTAATCACCTGTTTAATTTTATCCAGGGTCTCTTTATCCCTAAGTAAGGAGGTATTAAGCCTCCAGTGAGTTATTTTCTTGGGCAGGGAGGGCCACCTCTAAAAGATGGGGCTATGATCCGACAGAGTGGCTGTGCCCACCCACATCGAGGAAGCCATCCTCCGTCTCTAAAGGTAAAGAATGTATCAATTGGAAAAGACCTTATAGCGAGGGAATAACAGGTGTAATCTCTCCCTCTTGGGTATTTCTCTGCCAGATATCTACTAGTCCCACCTGGTGTAGGGTGTGTTTAATCTTCTTGACCTTCTGCTGGTCATTGGCCTGAGCCCTTGAAGTAGTGTCTAGTTTTCTGTCCCATATCAAGTTCCAGTCTCCCCATGATCAACAAGCCCCTAGACCTTTCCACAACCAATTGGGCAATCGTCGTAGAATGCTACGGGAGGCGGAGGAGTCTTGTCAAGCTTGTGCTAAGGTTCAGGAGTACCCTGTACTTACCCACCACCATGATATACCTGGCACCAGGGTCTATCACCGTCTCTTCATGCTCGAATGGGAGCGTGGCCGCCAGCATAATGGCTACCCCCTTCGGCCCGCATCAAGGGACGAAGAGAACATGTGAGGGATATGCCCTGGTCTTCAATTTAGTGTTTCAGATGGTGACAGATGGGTTTCCTGTAGGAATACCACCTCACAATTTTGTCCTGCAATGTACTTCTGAATTTGTTTTCTTTTAACGGGCTGGAGCAGCCGTTGATGTTGTGGAGAGCACTTTCACATTTCACTACTCATTTATATTCGACAAAGATGTTCCAGGACTAGAGGGCATGGGATGAAGTTGGAGGAGGGACGATTCAGAGGAAACATGAGAAAGAATTTCTTCACAGAACGGGTGGTGGACAGTGGAACACCCTGCCAGAGGAAGTGGTGGGGCTGAAACAATCACGGGATTTAAGAATGCATGGGATAGACATAAAGGAATTCTGGAGGTCAGGGTGGGTACAACAGACTTCTAGGAAAACAAACTGAACTTACAAGCTCAAATGGGCAGACTGGGTGGGCCATAGGCCCCTATCTGCCGACACTGTCTATGTATCTATGTATCTATGTATGACTAACATACTTAAGCAAAAAAGAACTGATATAGACATGTCTGATAACGTATCTTATCCCAACTGCATATGTACCCATTTAACTTTTCTAACCAGAAAATATTACAACCAGAGAACAGCAATATCAATAACACCCAACCGTGGGAATGGAAAACCTGTGGGACATTCCTCAACTGAGGGCCTGTGCAAAAGTGATAGCAAGGCAGTGAGTTTTTAACACTCTCCTGCACCTGCTAGAAAATTAATGGTGTACTTCAAGGGAGGGCTGGCAGAAGGTTTCAACCGTGGGGCAATTCCGCAGCCAATATTCAAGGGACTCCAATCTAGGAGGATTTTACCTTCCCGGGAGAACCCTATACGGGACACCCTACAGTCAGCGATCTGCAGGCTTCATAGGCTCCCTCCTCGGTCTGGGATCTAAACAGATCCACATTATAACATTTATCATCACTCTATATAGCTCCTAAATGACCGGCCCAGAGTGATGTAAAGTGTACATCTGCAAGTTTGAACAGTCGCGAAGGGAGAGAAAGGAAGGGAAGAAAAAAAAAAAAAAAAACCTATCGCCCTCCTTCACCCCCCAAGTCCATAATGTCCCGTGAGAAGGTTGTGGAATAATTATCTAGAGTCTCAAGGTGTTCAGGGCAGCTGTCAGTTCTACTCCTAGTCACCATGAGATATCTCCTAATAGAGGACCTCTATCATTTCAGCCATGTCCAAACGGTACAATTAGAGCAGAATGCGTCCAGATGAAACCAGCGGGGATAATACGGTCTGAAGTCAGAACCAGGCCCTGCTAATTGATTTACAGTACCTTGGGTAATTGCTCGGTCTCCTCCTCTCCCATCCCATCGGCTAAGCGTGGCCTTCTCCGTTGCCCTCCTGCTCAGGAGGGTTTCAGCTGAGTCCCGGACAGGATTCCTTAGCCCTCTAAAGGAAATCTCTGACCAAAATGCCAGGGAACAGGCGCTCGTCTACCTCGGGCAGGCATGCAGCATAGGCGCGAAGCCCAGAACAGCCAGGAGGCGTCCTAAATTACCAGAGAAAGAAAATACCTCTATGGGTAACCAGAAGAAAACCAGAAAAAATGGAGAGGGGATCCGTGTTTACTAGATGAACTCCGAGCATATAATTGACAGAGGCGGTCCAAAGGAAGTCACGTTGGAACCAGTAGGGATGCAGTAGAATCAGTGCCTCTCAGTCCGCGATCACGTTCAGGTCTCGGCGCTTTGATCCAAGACACTATTTTGGGATGATCCCTCGCCTGCCTCGTGTGGGTGCGGGGCCTTCTTATCCAGTTTAGTAGGATCTCCGAACTGTTTCACCAACGTTGCAATGTCTGCCGGAGGGTTGTCTGCTGGTTTCCTGGACCGAGCCACCACGAGGAGCCCGTTCTGGCGATGCTCCAAGCCGGCGTGAGTAAATCCTTTTCCAGCTTCTCCTTCAGCAGGGGTGGGACAGCAATCCCCATCGACTCCAGGAAGGCCGAGGGCAGCCAGGAGATCTTGGAAAGTTTTTGAACCTTTATCCGTAGTGACTTTGAGGCGAGCTGGGTACAAAATCTGTGTTTTGATATTCCGGGCCCTCAGTTGTTTTCACTACCGGCCAAAGGGTTTTCCTAGCCTCCTGGACTTGTGTCGTGTGGTCATTATCGATGTTTACTCGATGGCCCTTATGAAAAGTGCTCCCTGCTTCAGGCCACTCGAGCGATCTCCTCTTTGCCTGATAGCTGGTCAGCCTTGCCACAATGGGCGAGGCCTCGCCTCCGGAGTTTAAACTTGTGAGACCAGAGATCTGTGCCGGTCCATGGGTCCAAGTCTTGTGGCTGGCGGAGTATTTGTTTGAGGTTGCTTGAAGAAAAACCATGACATTTTGGCAGCTGTCTTCCGAACCTTCGGGATGCCATAGATTCTTATGTTGTGCCTTCGACTTCTACTTTCCAGGTCATCCAGCTTATGTGTGAGTTGCGGTCCCTGGCCATGAGGGTACAGTAGGAGTCTGTCATGGCGGTCCGTTTGTTCCACAGTGCGGGTTATGCACAGCTCAAGTTGCTCAGTTTATGATCAATTTTACTTAGGTCCGACTTGAGGTCGCTCAGGGTTTGGTCTATTTTGGCGACTGTGTGTCCGTTTGAATTATTATTTCTTTCAGAATTACTTGGGAGGTTAGTCCGAAGGGTCTCCGATTGTTGTAGGCCCTCAATACCTCCTCCCCTGGATGCACATCTGATTTCCTCCTGTATCATCTCTCGTAATTTCTGCATCGGTCGAAGGGGTTTACCCACTTTGTTTCTTTAGGTTTGCCAGTGAAGACATGTTTTCCACAGTGATGAGTTTGATTTTGTTCGAGGAGGCGAGGCCACTGCTCTATGCTGCCGTTAGGTCGCTGCGTCACGGAAGTCTACCCAGGAGCGGGACCAGGCACAAGCAACAAATTATCCCGCATGTTCAGCTTCAGAGCTGATAATAGTGCTTCCCTGGAAGAAAAGCATCTCCTTCAAGTACCCGAATACATCTGGATCCCACAATGTCTTTTGAAACTCGTTTCCAGCACACCATCAGCCTTCTCCACCAGAAGCTGGGGTCACTTTACAAATACGAAGTTCTTATCTCCTGAAACAAGGATCCAAATAGCACAAGCCAGTCTCCTCCCAACACTTAATTACAGCGCGATTGTCATACAGTTGATGCTGCCAGCAAATCAGTACTACAAAAAAGCATACTTTATATTTATAAAATTGCCAAATTTACTTCTGGCAGTGGGTTCAATGCCCACCACTGTCTCATGTTAAATACCTTAAATTGTCTTGCCCCTGACTTCAAAGCTAATCTAACTCTTGCCACACTTGTTAAAAAACTCTTGCAATCTTGAGCCAATACTTACCTAGCAAATCAAATCCCGCTCATTGATCTGCCCACATCCGCTCTGCTTCTAACAACAACATTGCAGTCCCTCTGTTTCATACTAACATGGGACCACGCTCCTTTAGTTGCAAGCTGCCTTAATATGGAATTCTTGACCCCCACCTATAAAATGATCCTCCACATTGGCAGCCGTAAAGGGAACACTGTCCACTTTTGCATCATGTTATTTCTAGGTAAAAATCCCATTATATGATTGCTTATGTTTTCTAAAATTCATTGATGTTGCTGGTTGTTTTTCTGCTTCCTTTCTTAGTAGAACTGAAATGCATGATAATGCTGTACTTATAACCAACCTTGTTTTGTTTCAAATCCTTGATCTACTCTATTAAGAACACCCCAAACAGGGCAGCCACTTATGATGCAATAGTCTTCTTGTCTCCCACTCCGGCATGAGTGGCTAGACTGTGTTGGGGGTATTCCCAAGTTCAGGAAAGATGCAGTGGAGTTGGATAAGGAATGTAAACAAACTCATTTTGATGTGGTAACACCAGGATGGTGGGCAGTCTGTTTTACTTTTTTTTTTTGCTGCTCCTTACTACTCCCCGGCCCCGTCGGCCTATTGTCGGCTGCCATCCCTTAGCCTCACTCCGTGAGGCCCTCACCCCGTAACTTCCATGGCTTACCCTCCATGGTGGAGCAGGGAACCCCTACTGCCACCGATTTAGATCCAGTTCAGGTGTTACCTCGGAGGTGAAGCGCCAGGACAGCCATCAAGCTGCAACGACCAGCCGCCAGGTTGTTTTCCTGGTTTGACTCCCTTCGTGGGAGCATGGGGCATTGATGCCTGCGGGGCTTGCACATACTCCCATGCACGCCCCACCAGGCATCTGCCATGCTCCTGCCCCACATTCTGCTGCACCATGCGCAAAGCCCCAGCCTCCGCTAGCCGCTAGAGGTCAGGCGAAACCGCCACTGATGACCCCTCCCCGGAGATGGTGAGCAATCCATCGGACACTCGATCCTTCTTCTCCTGCCAACCTCTAGTATCACGCTCATCCCCGAGCGGGTCGCCGGCGTGGCACAAGCTGTGGCGTCCAGTCCCTCAGCGCCACTGGGCCGGCATTGTTTTTCACTTTTGAAAGAAAAAGGAACCATAATCAAACTACCAGCTACATCAGCTATCTGTACAGAATGTGGCCTATCATTAAATGTGTTTTTAAACTAGGGACATTTTGAGACCTAAGGAGTTGACAGTGTCCCTTTAACTAAGCTTTTAAAATTCACTACTCCTCATCCTACACCTGCGACTGCTTTCACTAATTCCTCTTTCCCTCCTTTCTCTTTTCGCCCTAACAACATGGCACTTGTTTATTATTCGCCGGCTTTCATACCCTTACATGTTCAGTAACTGCAACCTCAGCAATGCCTCCTCCCTCATTGTACATTGCTAGTTTCTTCCTATGTAAACTGTATAGTATTTCATTACAACCCCTATTTTTTTTATAATTTCTGTATTAAGAATCTGAACCGTGATGTATTACCTCCTGAGCCTGTGTCTTATCCATTGTGTACTACCTCCTGTGTCGATGTATTGCCTCTTGTGTCTGTGTTTTGCACCGAGTCGTACCTGTAAAAGGTATTCGCTGCCAATGCACTCACCCGTCAACAAAGTTAAAATAAATAAATTGTGTGTTCTATAATTTTACCCACCATTGATGTAACACTGACAGGCGATAATTTTTAATATCAGCCCTATTGCCCTTCTTACATATAGGTATGACCTCAGCATTTTTCCAATCACGTGGCACTTCCCAGTACTGATAGACTTGTTAAACAGGATTGACAAAGGTTTTAGAACACTTTTTCCTAGTATTTTAAGCATGTTAGTTGAAATTTTGTCTGGACCAAGAGAACTATAATCTTTTAATATTTTTTCTTCAATTTCAGCTTCCTGAATTAAAATCTCAAAAGCAGCGATGTCTTTTATTTTTAAAAGTTGACAATTATATTTTGTAAAACAGAACAGAAATCACGGTTAAATGAGCAGTACATCAGGATATGACATAATTACGCCTCCTGGTTTATTGCACCAGTTGCATTGCCACCCTTTTTAATGAGTTTATGTATCTCTAAAGTAGTTAGAATTACCTTTTTGTCTATTTGACTAACTCCAGTTCCATCTTCTTTTAGATTTATTCGATTGAAGTGTTGTATTGTTTAAGTAAAACTTCATATTTATCCAGTCTTTTTATATCCTTGATACCAGATAGTTATTATATTGTTTTTCCTTTTTTTGATCAGTCAAATAATTTTGCTATTAAGCAGTCTAGGTTTTAAGCCTCTGTTTTTATATATATATATATATATATATTTTCTATTAGTCGTTTTTTATTTTGGTTTTGTCCCGTGTTCTCCTGGACCTGGGACCCCTGCACATACATGTATGCGCTTGCCAGAGGCACATGCAGTACCCTTCCGCCCCACCGCTGGCTATCACGCCACCCTCTTCGGCTATGCTTCCCACTGGACCTCCACCAGTGGGATCGGAACTATGGGGTGAGAGTTGCTTAGCGGGTGCTCAGTCCCTCCCCCACGCCAGCTCCCTGATGACCGAGGTCATTCTCGAACCTGGGTCATAGCGTAGTGCTAGATAAGGTGTCCAGCACCTCAGCGCCACCGGCCGGCTCTGTTATTATATTTTAACTCTGATTATGTGTTGGCCCTGATAGCAATAACATTTGTCTTTATCTTACATCACATGTCCTCAACTGAGCAATTACATAATTCCTCATCCCGTTTAATACTACTCATTCAATTTTGAATTTTTGTATGACATGCAGTGTGGTATAGGAAGATCTCTGTTTGTCTGACTTATTTAAATGTGGTCAAGTTAAGTGAACAAAATACTGTTATGATCACTGTCTCCAAATGGTTCTTGTACCTCACATGTTACAATGTTTACATTATCAGATTTCTAGACTAGGTCAAGTATATTATTATTTTTGTTCCCACGTTAACCACCTGTTTTAAATTTAACTGCAAGCAGATGTCCATAAACTCTTCAGCAGCCCATTTAATGCCTGGTTCGTTATCCAGTTTGTTAGGAAAATTAAGTCACCTGTGATGACAATACTGCCCAGTTCATATGCTCGTTCAGATTAACCCATATCAGAATCTGTGTTTTTATCAAAATCAGGTGGTCCGTAAACCAGTCAATAATTTGGCACGATTTTTTTATTATATATTTTTATCATTGATTCAATATTTGAGTTTGGACTCTTAATGAAATCCGACCTGTCAGTAACTGGTAATAAACTCACTGGTGTAGATGGCAATTCCTCCACCTTTTCTGTGTTGTCTATCCTTATGGAATAAATTGTATCCTGTCCTGTTTTTATCCCAAGTGTCATGCTCCATCCACCATGTCTCAGTGATAACTATTCCATCAAGCTTTCCTCATGGCATCTAATCTCTAACTTAGCCTTGTTATTATTATTCATACTTCTTGCATTAACCAGCAAGCACCTTAATTTTGTATTGGTGTATTTTTTATTAGATAGGTATTTGAATACATATTCTTTTGTGAGTGTTTAGGTATGAATGACTGAGCCCTTCCCTGTCCCAGGCATCTTACGGTTCTAGGCAGTTTAAATGTATCTTATACAAGTAGGAGCGGATAATAGTGCCAACTTACTGTATCTGCACTTTTTATTTAGGTTGAGTCCATCATAAGAGTATAACTGGTGTTGATGCAAGAAATAACCAAGCTCAAATGGGCAGACTGGGTGGGCCATAGGCCCTTATCTGCCGACACTGTCTATGTATCTATGTATCTATGTAAATCATCCTGTGTTTATAAACTGGATTCCTTAGCGTGCACCAGTTGGAGAGCCAAGAGTTAACTCCTTTAATAGTTTTATTCTTTTCTTTCAGTGCTTTAGGAACTGGTAAGATGCTGCTTACTGTATTAGCACCTCACATCCTAGCTTTCTAAGATCTGACCCATTTGATCAATTTGTGACAAATGTCTTTACGTGGTCCTTACCCACATTGTTGGATCTCTGGTGAATTGCAACTACAGGGCTGGGGCCTGCAACTTTAAGAATATGGGGAGTCTGGTCTTTACATCATGAATTTTTGCTCCTGTAAGGCTTAAAACCATATTTTGTAATCTGTCATTTTTACATGTTGAAGAACCACAATGTTTAATAATAGAATCTGCTATCACTGTTTTTCAGCTTATTGTTTTACTTAATGGTGTTACCAAAGAGTGTGTTTTGGTTCTTCATTAAGCATGCAAGAGGGCAAAACTGTTTTTTGTAAGCACAGATGAAGGGCTAACATTTCTGCTCTCCTGCTCCATTTGCATTCTTTCTTGTGTGTTGAACCATAGCCAGTCTTCCTCAAAAGTGGTTTCTATTTCATCCCTAGGTCGCTTTAATTGCCGCCTGCTGCATTCTCCTCAGATTTATCATCGTGGTGATTTGAGCATATTCAACTTCTAACATTCTTAGGAATGTTTCTACTTTATTACCACCATTGCATTTTTAATTCTAACATAGCAGAGTTTAATTCAATTAGTAGAGAATCATTTGCCACACATTTTATACAGGTGAAACAGTTTATTTCCTCTTTAGCTGATTTTTTCTGCATACATTTAGCATTTTATTCACTGCCTGTGGAACCTTCACTGCTCAGGAGGTTCAAGATTTCACTTATGGGGCCCATAGTAAATTATATTATACAGTAACCAGCAGGACTTTAGAAAAATTACACTCCATGCCAGCTATTTGGTAAGTCATGGCCGTGTACTAGAACATTAAAGGTTCTTTTAAAGATGGGTAACCACCATGCAATAACTGATTTATATATATATCTCCCATAATCAGATCTGATCAGGGGCCTTATTAGAGGCCAGTTGTAATAAGAGCTTCTTGAATTTCCTCCTCTTGGATACATATTGGCAGGGATGCATTGTTTAATCATTATTGGATGTGATATGAACTGCAATGGTTTCTTCTTCTTTAGAAAGATATAGTTTGTAAAAAGGTTTACCGCATACATTTGGTGGAATATGAACTTCCACATAAGTATCCTTCAGCAGGGGTGGGACAGCAATCCCCAACGACTCCAGGAAGGCCGAGGCAGCCAGGAGATCTTGGAAAGTTTTTGAACCTTTATCCGTAGTGACTTTGAGGCGAGGTACAAAATCTGTGTTTTGATATTCCGGGCCTCAGTTGTTTCACTACCGCCAAAGGGTTTTCCTAGCCTCCTGGACTTGTGTCGGTGGTCATTATCGATGTTTACTCGATGGCCCTTATAGAAAAGTGCTCCTGCTTCCAGGCCACTCGAGCGATCTCCTTTTGCCTGATAGCTGGTCAGCCTTGCCACAATGGGCGAGGCCTCGCCTCCGGAGTTTAAACTTGTGAGACCAGAGATCTGTGCCGGTCCATGGGTCCAAGTCTTGTGGCAGCGGGAGTATTTGTTTGAGGGTTGCTTGAAGAAAAACCATGACATTTTGGCAGCTGTCTTCCGAACCTTCCGGGATGCCATAGATTCTTATGTTGTGCCTTCGACTTCTACTTTCCAGGTCATCCAGCTTATGTGTGAGTTCGCGGTCCCTGGCCATGAGGTACAGTAGGAGTCTGTCATGGCGGTCCGTTTGTTCCACAGTACGGGTCATGCACAGCTCAAGTTGCTCAGTTTTATGATCAATTTTACTTAGGTCCGACTTGAGGTCGCTCAGGGTTTGGTCTATTTTGGCGACTGTGTGTGCCGTTTGAATTATTATTTCTTTCAGGGTCGCAGGAGGTTCGTCCGAAGAGGTCTCCGATTGTTGTAGGCCCTCCAATACCTCCTCCCCCTGGATGCCACATCTGATTTCCTCCTGTATCATCTCTCGTAATTTCTGCATCGGAGTCGAAGGGGGTTTACCCACTTTGTTTCTTTTAGGTTTTGCCAGTGAAGACATGTTTTCCACGAGTGATGGAGTTTGATTTTGTTCGAGGAGGGGACGGAGCCACTGCTCTATGCTGCCGTTAGGTCGCTGACGTCACCGGAAGTCTACCCAGGAGCGGGACCAGGCACAAGCTTAACAAATTATCCCGCATGTTCAGCTTCAGAGCTGATAATAGTGCTTCCCTGGAAGAAAAGCATCTCCTTCAAGTACCTCGGAATACATCTGGATCCCACAATGTCTTTTGAAACTCGTTTCCAGCACACCATCAGCCTTCTCCACCAGAAGCTGGGGTCACTTTACAGAGTACGAAAGTTCTTATCTCCTGAAACAAGGATCCAAATAGCACAAGCCAGTCTCCTCCCAACACTTAATTACAGCGCGATTGTCATACAGTTGATGCTGCCAGCAAATCAGTACTACAAAAAGCATACTTTATATTATAAATTGCCAATTTACTTCTGGCAGTGGGTTCAATGCCCACCACTGTCTCATGTTAAATACCTTAAATTGTCTTGCCCCTGACTTCAAAGCTAATCTAACTCTTGCCACACTTGTTAAAAACTCTTGCAATCTTGAGCCAATACTTACTTAGCAAATCAAATCCGCTCATTGATCTGCCCACATCCCTCTGCTTCTAACAACAACATTGCAGTCCCTCTGTTTCATACTAACATGGGACCACGCTCCTTTAGTTGCTGCTGCCTTAATATGGAATTCTTGACCCCACCTATAAAATGATCCTCCACATTGGCAGCCGTAAAGGAACACTGTCCACCTTTTTGCATCATGTTATTTCTAGGTAAAAATCCCATTATATGATTGCTTATGTTTTCTAAAATTCATTGATGTTGCTGGTTGTTTTTCTGCTTCCTTTCTTAGTAGAACTGAAATGCATGATAATGCTGTACTTATAACCAACCTTGTTTTGTTTCAAATCCTTGATCTACTCTATTAAGAACACCCCAAACAGGGCAGCCACTTATGATGCAATAGTCTTCTTGTCTCCACTCCGGCATGAGTGGCTAGACTGTGTTGGGGGTATTCCCAAGTTCAGGAAAGATGCAGTGGGAGTTGGATAAGGAAATGTAAACAAACTCATTTTGATGTGGTAACACCAGGATGGTGGGCAGTCTGTTTTTACTTTTTTTTTTTTTTGCTGCTCCTTACTACTCCCCCCGGCCCCGGTCGGCCTATTGTCCGGCTGCCATCCCATCGCCTCACTCCACTTCAGGCCCTCACCCCCGTAACTTCCATGGCTTACCCTCCATGGTGGAGCAGCGGGGAACCCCCTACTCGCACACCGATTTAGATCCAGTTCAGGGGTGTTACCTCCGGAGGTGAAGCGCCAGGGACAGCCATCAAGCTGCAACGACCAGCCGCCAGGTTGTTTTCCTGGTTTGACTCCCTTCGTGGGAGCATGATGGCGCATTGATGCCCGCGGCCTCTGCACATACTCCCATGCACGCCCCCACCAGGCATCTGCCATGCTCCTGCCCCACATTCTTGCTGCACCATGCCGCAAAGCCCCAGCCTCCGCTAGCCGCTAGAGGTCAGGCGTAAACCGGCCACTGATGACCCCCCTCCCCGGAGATGGTGAGCAATCCATCGGACACTCGATCCTTCTTCTCCCTGCCAACCTCTAGTATCCCACGCTCATCCCCGAACGCGGGTCGCCGGCGTGGCACAAGCTGTGGCGTCCAGTCCCTCAGCGCCACTGGGCCGGCATTGTTTTTCACTTTTGAAAGAAAAAAGGAACCATAATCAAACTACCAGCTACATCAGCTATCTGTACAGAATGTGGCCTATCATTAAATGTGTTTTTTAAACTAGGGACATTTTGAGACCTAAGGGAGTTGACAGTGTCCCTTTAACTAAGCTTTTAAAAATTCACTACTCCTCATCCTACACCTGCGACTGCTTTCACTAATTCCTCTTTCCCCGCTCCTTTCTCTTACTCGCCCTAACAACATGGCACTTGTTTTATTATCGCCTCGGCTTTCATACCCCTTACATGTTCAGTAACTGCAACCTCAGCAATGCCTCCTCCCCCTCATTGTACATTGCTAGTTTCTTCCTATGTAAACTGTATAGTATTTCATTACAACCCCTATTTTTTTTTTATAATTTCTGTATTAAGAATCTGAACCGTGATGTATTACCTCCTGAGCCTGTGTCTTATCCATTGTGTACTACCTCCTGTGTCGATGTATTGCCTCTTGTGTCTGTGTTTTTGCACCCGAGTCGTACCTGTAAAAGGTATTCGTTGCCAATGCACTCACCCGGTCAACAAAGTTAAAATAAATAAATTGTGTGTTCTATAATTTTACCCACCATTGATGTAACACTGACAGGGCGATAATTTTTAATATCAGCCCTATTGCCCTTCTTACATATAGGTATGACCTCAGCATTTTTCCAATCACGTGGCACTTCCCCAGTACTGATAGACTTGTTAAACAGGATTGACAAAGGTTTTAGAACACTTTTTCCTAGTATTTTAAGCATGTTAGTTGAAATTTTGTCTGGACCAAGAGAACTATAATCTTTTAATATTTTTTTTTCTTCAATTTCAGCTTCCTGAATTAAAATCTCAAAAGCAGCGATGTCTTTTATTTTTAAAAGTTGACAATTATATTTTGTAAAACAGAACAGAAATCACGGTTAAATGAGCAGTACATCAGGATATGACATAGTTACGCCCTCCTGGTTTATTGCACCAGTTGCATTGCCACTCCTTTTTAATGAGTTTATGTATCTCTAAAGTAGTTAAGAATTACCTTTTTTGTCTATTTGACTAACTCCAGTTCCATCTTCTTTTTAGATTTATTCGTTGAAGTGTTGTATTGTTTAAGTAAAACTTCATATTTATCCCAGTCTTTTTATATCCTTGATACCAGATAGTTATTATATTGTTTTTTCCTTTTTTTTGATCAGTCAAATAATTTTGCTATTAAGCAGTCTAGGTTTTAAGCCTCTGTTTTTTTATATATATATATATATATATATATTTTCTATTAGTCGTTTTTTATTTTTTGGTTTTGTCCCCGTGTTCTCCCTGGACCTGGGACCCCTGCACATACATGCGCATGCGTACTTGGAGGCACATGCCGGGTACCCTTCCGCCCCACCGCTGGCTATCACCGCCACCCTCTTCCGGCTATGCTTCCCACTGGACCTCCACCCGGTGGGATCGGAACTATGGGGTGAGTTGTTAGCTGGTGCTCAGTCCCACTTCCCCACGCCAGCTCCCTGATGACCAGGTCATTCTCGAACCTGGGTCATAGCGTAGTGCTAGATAAGGTGTCCAGCACCTCAGAAGCGCCACCGGCCGCTCTGTTATTATATTTTAACTCTGATTATGTGTTGGTCCCTGATAGCAATAACATTTGTCTTTATCTTACATCACATGTCCTCAACTGAGCAATTACATAATTCCTCATCCGTTTAATACTACTCATTCAATTTTGAATTTTTGTATGACATGCAGTGTGGTATAGGAAGATCTCTGTTTGTCTGACTTATTTAAATGTGGTCAAGTTAAGTGAACAAAATACTGTTATGATCACTGTCTCCAAATGGTTCTTGTACCTCACATGTTACAATGTTTACATTATCAGATTTCTAGACTAGGTCAAGTATATTATTATTTTTGTTCCCACGTTAACCACCTGTTTTAAATTTAACTGCAAGCAGATGTCCATAAACTCTTCAGCAGCCCCATTTAATGCCTGGTTCGTTATCCAGTTTGTTAGGAAAATTGAAGTCACCTGTGATGACAATACTGCCCAGTTCATATGCTCGTTCAGATTAACCCATATCAGAATCTGTGTTTTTATCAAAATCGGGTGGTCCGTAAAACCAGTCAATAATTTGGCACGATTGTTTTTATTATATATTTTTATCTACATTGATTCAATATTTGAGTTTGGACTCTTAATGAAATCCGACCTGTCAGTAACTGGTAATCACTCACTGGTGTAGATGGCAATTCCTCCACCTTTTCTGTGTTGTCTATCCTTATGGAATAAATTGTATCCTGTCCTGTTTTTATCCCAAGTGTCATGCTCCATCCACCATGTCTCAGTGATAACTATTCCATCAAGCTTTCCCTCATGGCATCTAATCTCTAACTTAGCCTTGTTATTATTATTATTCATACTTCTTGCATTAACCAGCAAGCACCTTAATTTTGTATTGGTGTATTTTTTATTAGATAGGGTATTTGAATACATATTCTTTTTGTGAGTGTTTAGGTATGAATGACTGAGCCCTTCCCCTGTCCCAGGCATCTTACCGGTTCCTAGGCAGTTTAAATGTATCTTATACAAGTAGGAGCGGATAATAGTGCCTAACTTACTGTATCTGCACCTTTTTATTTAGGTTGAGTCCATCATAAGAGTATAACTGGTGTTGATGCAAGAAATCAACAAGCTCAAATGGGCAGACTGGGTGGGCCATAGGCCCTTATCTGCCGACACTGTCTATGTATCTATGTATCTATGTAAATCATCCCGTGTGTTTATAAACTGGATTCCCTTCGTCGTGCACCAGTTGGAGAGCCAAGAGTTAATTCCTTTAATAGTTTTATTCTTTTCTTTCAGTGCTTTAGGAACTGGTAAGATGCTGCTTACTGTATTAGCACCTCACATCCCTCGCTTTCTAAGATCTGACCCATTTCGATCAATTTGTGACAAATGTCTTTTTCGTGGTCCTTACCCACATTGTTGGATCTCTGGTGAATTGCAACTACAGGGCTGGGGCCTGCAACTTTAAGAATATGGGGGAGTCTGGTCTTTACATCATGAATTTTTGCTCCTGTAAGGCTTAAAACCATATTTTGTAATCTGTCATTTTTACATGTTGAAGAACCACAATGTTTAATAATAGAATCTGCTATCACTGTTTTTCAGCTTATTGTTTTACTTAATGGTGTTACCAAAGAGTGTGTTTTTGGTTCTTCATTAAGCGATGCAAGAGGGGCAAAACTGTTTTTTTTGTAGGCACAGATGAAGGGGCTAACATTTCTGCTCTCCTGCTCCATTTGCATTCTTTCTTGTGTAGTTGAACCACATGCCAGTCTTCCTCAAAAGTGGTTTCTATTTCATCCCTAGTGCGCTTTAATTGCCCGTCTGCTGCATTCTCCTCAGATTTATCATCGTGGTGATTTGAGCATATTCAACTTCTAACATTCTTAGGAATGTTTCTACTTTATTTACCACCATTGCATTTTTTAATTCTAACATAGCAGAGTTTAATTCAATTAGTAGAGAATCATTTGCCACACATTTTATACAGGTGAAACAGTTTATTTCCTCTTTAGCTGATTTTTTTCTGCATACATTTAGCATTTTATTCACTGCACTGTGGAACCTTCACTGCTCAGGAGGTTCAAGATTTCACTTGTAGGGCCCATAGTAAATTATATTATACAGTAACCAGCAGGACTTTGTGAAAAATTACACTCCCATGCCAGCTATTTGGTAAGTCATGGCATGTGTACTAGAACATTAAAGGTTCTTTTAAAGATGGGTAACCACCATGCAATAACTGATTTATATATATATCTCCCATAATCAGATCTGATCAGGGGCCTTATTAGAGGCCAGTTGTAATAGAGCTTCTTGAATTTCCTCCTCTTGGATACATATTGGCAGGGGATGCATTGTTTAATCATTATTGGATGTGATATGAACTGCAATGGTTTCTTCTTCTTTAGAAAGATATAAGCTTGTAAAAAAGGTTTACCCATACATTTGGTGGAATATGAGCTTCCACATTAGAAGTATACTTATTATAGCCTTGGCTTACTAGTTTGCATAAGCATTTGTTATCCCTGTTAAGCACTGCCTTCCTTAAGCTATCCCATAATTTTAAATTGTTTATGACGTTCAGTTTCTAGAACCTTTATGGTAGAAAGCCCCAAATCCCATACTCTTCCAGTTAGTGCCATGGAATCTTTAACTTCCACTGGGACAGCCACTAGAAATGGGAAGAAGAGAACTTGGTTAAATATCTTATCTAAAGGATAACGCCTCAGTTGTGCAGCACTCCCCCTAATACTGTATGATGGTGTCAATACTGGGTATCAGCCCAAGTTCCTGGTGTGGAACTAGAACATATGACCTTATGATTGTCCGGTCTCAGAGGTGAGCATGGGGATTAGGCGAAACCTGGACCAGACCAAAACTGTAAGAAGCAGATGGACTTGTTTAGCCGGACTGGGAGCAACTTATGCATTTCAGATGGACCAGTCTGTCTGGTTTTCTGTTTTGGTCCATCCGTTCTGGTTGGTCCAGATTTCACCTAGGTGTCTGAAAACAGTGGGACTTTGTGAAATCCAGACTCCCAACCTGGACCAGACAAAAATGGTAAAAACTGGACTGACTAATCAAGTCGCAGTGGCTAGACTGTGCAAGTTGTGTCCAGTCCGGCCACCCTAGCTGAGCCAGCTGGTCTGTTTTTTACTGTTTGGGTTTGGTTTGGGTCTGGGGTCCAGAGTTCACCTGTACCTGTGAGCATACAACCTACTAAACCTACATAGGTGTCTGCCTGCATACCCTCCACCTCTTTTCTTCATCTCCCTTTCTGTTTGTGGTAACCAGTCTGTTTCTTTCCTCTTTGCTGTAGGCAGCCATGGATTTTGCAGTTGAGGAGGACCTGAAGGTGCACATCACCTGCTGGTACATACAGAAGTTTGTGAAGGACAACCCCCTGCCCTCGTACACGGAGCGCGTACTCAACTGAGGGAAGGCCTCTCCTGCCTGGACTTGGCACACCACCTACTTTGTTGCCCTTTACCAGCAGTGGAAGCCAGAGCATGGGAGGGAGAGGAGCCAGCCAGCAGTCTGTAGTTCAGCACTGCTGACGACCAAAGAAGCCTTAGGTGGTGCTCATCAACTCCGTGAAGCCATACAGTGCTGGTGATGTCATCAGAGAGACGATTCTCCCACTCCTGCAACATCAGTGCTGGATGCTCTGGATGTACCTTTTACTGAACTCTGGGGTCACCACTGCCTCTTTGATGTAAAGACTTGAAGCTGTTTGCTGTAGTATGGGGAGGGAGGGGAAGGGTATGAGAATGCTGGTGTTCACAAGGTGGTCTGACCATGTCTCTTTGTGACGTTTTCTGAAGAGGGGAAATATGGCCACATCTGTTCCAGCTGAGCTACAACACACCTCCATAGCGAACTGCAGAACATACATGTAGTGCTTTGTTACAAAGGAGCTGGGGTTTTTGACTTCCGAACTGAGAGCCATGCCAGTGAGCACAAGGAGCGATGGAGTTTCTGGGTTACTTAATCGTGATGTTTAAACTGTTGCATTTTGTGCTCTTTGTGACCTGAAACTGGCCACTCTGGGGGTCTCTTTCATTGGTGCGAGGGGTGTCTTTCTCACATCTATTATTTATTTGCATTTTGGAGCACAGCAGTGAGATATCTGTACCACAGCATAACAACAACTGTGGAAACTGATGCCTAACACAAATGAAAGAATATTTAAACAACAAAATGGAGTTTGGTTTTATACAGCTGCTGTTCTAAACGCATCATATTACAAAGTGCCTCACGATCTAAACACTGGTGCTGCAGCAGTTATATTCTGGTAGCATAAGGCTGTGTACAGACACCATAGGCATTATTCGCCAATGATTCAGATACTGATAATTATAGGGACTGTATCCAGACAAACACAGCAGTCATTATGCACCAATGAGTTAGATACAGATAGTGCACAGACTGTATACAGACAAGCACTGCAGTCATTATACACCAGTGAGTTAGCTACAGGTAGTGCATGGGCTGTATGCAAATAGATATACACAAATGAGTTAGATACAGGTAGTGCAGGGACTGTATCCAGACAAACACTGCAGTCATTATTCACCAGTGAGTTAGCTACAGGTAGTGCAGGGACTGTATGCAAATAAATATACACAAATGAGTTGGATACAGGTAGTGCAGGGACCGTATACAGACACACACTGCAGTCATTATACACCAGTGAGTTAATACTGATAGTGCAGGGACTGCATACAGACAAATATAGCAGTCATTATACACCAGTAAGTTAGATACAGGTACTGCACTGACTGTATACAGACAAACACGCAGTCATTATGCACCAGTGAGTTAGATACAGGTAGTGCACAGACTGTATCCAGACAAACACAGCAGTCATTATACAGTGAGTTAGATAGCTATAGTGCAGGGACTCTATACAGACAAACATGGCAGTCATTATACACAAATGAGCTAGATACAGGTAGTGCAGGGAATGTATACAGACAACACTGCAGTCATTATACACTAAACAAATGAGTTGGATACAGGTAGTGCAGGGACTGTAAACAGACAAACGCAATGTTATTCTACTGTAAAACTGGGTATTTTCACATTACTTATATTAAAGTTCAAATGCCAATGTTTTACAGATGTACAATAAAACATGAATTCATGTCCCTGTGTCATGATTAGTGTTTCCTGAAAACATTATGCTGTTTGTTTTTGTGGTTTTCTTTAAATCAGAGTCTGTTAATGTACTCTGCAATAACTGAAAATAGTGAAGATGTTTCTGTCCCTATCAGTGAGTGATGACATCATCCCTGTCCAGCCTGTTGCTGCAGCAATTAAATCATTGATTGCCTGAAGTAATGTAGCTGTTGCACTTCCCAGTCAGAGTAATCTGTAGGGCTAATTGTCTTTACTCCAAGTGTGTTACTAACCCATCTGGTTTGTGTTTAGATAGATTAGTTTACAACCTATCACTCTCTTCTCATAAAGAGTTGGTCATTTGTGTTTCAGTGAGCAAATGAAGTGGTATAAATGAATGTTTGTGAGACATCTCCTGTCTGTATCATAGCGGAGTTCTTTCATATCAAAACTCTGCATTGTTTTTTGGCTATATAAACACAGGGTTGTTTAATGGATATAAAATAAAACAAAAGTTTGTTAAGTCATAGAAGTAGTGTGTCCTTAATGTAGCCTCCATACATATATTCAGGTTAGAACAATGTTGTTATGTCAGATTGACAAACAGGTGCCGGCCACACTTTGCTATTTCAGGAACATGTACCGTATGAACTCACAAAATGCAGTTCTCTGAGGGATTCTGTGTGGAAATGCATCATGTATGTGTGTAAGTAGACATACTATATTTCATCCTGATGCACCTGTCTCTTGCCCCTCAGTTGAGGTTGCTGCACTGCGTTTCCCTCTGCCCCCCCACACAGGCAGGGCCAATGCCACTTGTTGCCTCTGTTCCAGTCTCTACAGATAGGACTGCTGTGCTCTGCTAAGCCCTAGAGTCCCTGGGCCTCTGCCTCCACAGTTGGGGCTGCTGCACAAGGCCACCAAAAGGTGGGGATTTTGCTGCACCCTGCACTGCCCCAGATGGGCAGGGCAGCTGCAACACATGCACCTTGTCTCACAGTGAGGGCTGCTGTATCATGATACCCCACTGTGTCCTGCCCCACAGTCAAAACTTCTGCACCATGCTGTCCTCTTCCCCCTGCCACCACTATGCCCTGCTGTACCATAGAAACTCTAGCTTGCACAGTTAGAGTTGTTGCACCATGTTGCTCCCTGCCACCAGAGTCGGATCCTTTGTCACACTACCCAAGCTGCTTGAAAGAAAAAACAACCACTTTCATCTTATGTTATAAAGTGGGGACATAGGGTAGCAGGGTGCAGCAGCCCTACCTGTGGAGGTATGGGGCTCTAGGGCACAGCAGACCACAGCAGCCTTGACTGTGTCAACATGGTTGCAGGGTGTAGCAGCCTTGGATATGGTGGCAAAGACAGAGGACAGCATGGTGCAGATGCCTCGGCCATGTGGCAGGACAAAGGGTGGCATCAGGGTACAACAGCCTTGACTGTGAGACAGAGTGCACGTAATGCAGTGGCCCTGTCCATTTGGGGGCAGTGGAAGTGGGTAGCAGGGTGCAGCAAAAGCCCTACCTTTGGTGGCCTTGGTTAGCATGGTGCAGCAGCCCCAACTGTGGAGACAGAGGCCCTGGGACTGTAGGGCTTAGCAGAGCATAGCAGTCCTATCTGTGGAGACTGGAACATGTGGCATTGGCCCTGACCGGGGGGAGCAGAGGGAAGCAGGGTGCAGTAGCCTCAACTGAGGGGCAAGAGACAGGGGCATCAGGATGACACATAGTATGTCTAGTTACACACATACTACATACATGATGTATTTCCACACAGAATCCCTCAGAGAACTGAATTTTGTGATTTCATACAGTACATGTTCCTGAAATAGCAAAGTGTGGCAGACACCGGTTTGTCAATCTGACATAGCAACAATATTGTTCTCACGTGAATGTATGTACGAAGGCTACATCAAGGACACACTACTTCTACGACTTAAACTTTAGATTTATTTTATATCCATTGAACAACCCTGTGTTTATATAGTCAAAAAACAATGCAGAGTTTTGATGTGAAAGAACTCAGCTGTGATAGACAGATTTCTCTCAAACATTCATTTATACCACTTTAGTTACCCATTGAAACACAGATGACCAACTCTTTATGGGAACAGAATGATAGATTGTAAACTAACCTAACTATACACAAACCAGATGGGTTAGTAACACACTTGGAGTAAAAACAATTAGCCATACAGATTACTCTGACTGGGAAATGCAACAGCTACTACAGGCAATTAAGGACTTCACTGCTGCAGCAACATGCTGGACAGGAATGATGTCATCACTCACTGATAGAGACAGAAATATCTTCACTGTTTTCAGTTACTGCAGAGCACATTAACAGATGGTGATTTAAACAAAACCACAAAACCAAACAGCATGATATTTTCTGGAAACACTAATCATGACACAGGGACTTGAATTCCTATGTATGTTGTAAATCTGTAAAACATTGGCATTTGATCTTTAAGCTCTTGGCACTGTTTGTCGAAAATTGATTAGTGCCTAATACACGTCTAGCCCATCTTCTCGAAGTTAGAACTGGGTGTGCTTTGAAACAGCTGAGAGCTGCATGGGAGATACTGTACTATATTGGATTAGAAATCTGCAACTAAATCTCAATCTTTTTTTTTTTTTTTTTTAACAGCTACTCTTATTTCCCCCCAGGCACTGTCGTCTCTCCTCAACGATCCCCCAGCCCCATCCCCCGCTTGCAGCTTACCTCTCGGTGTGTCCTCACAGCTGTGCCCCCCCCCCATGGCAGGGTGGTTGGACCCCTTCTGCCATCTCTCACGAATCCAGAACCGAGGGTTAATGCACATCGCGAAGGCGGCGCCTACGGGGATCGGACCATTCTGCCAGCCAGTACCTTCAGTGTTTCCTCCATTTTATCTCCCGAGATGCAGCGTGCAATGATGCCAAGGAGTGAGCGCGCACGCTACCGCACGTGCTCCTCCGAGCGTCTGCTGCATCTAATGATCTTCTTGAGCCTCGGTGCGCTAGTCCCCAGCTCTTTGTTAGGGGTTGTCATACACAGAGAGCTGGTGTCCCCCCACCCGGAAAAGGAGAGCAGTCCACGGATGCTCAATCCTTCTCCTCCCCTGCCGACCCCCGACGGCCCATGCTCGTTCCCGAACACAGGTCGCCGGTGTAGTGCGAGGTGAGGCGTCCAGCGCATCAGCCCTCAGCGCCACCGGGCCAGCTAACAAATCTCACTGTTGCTTAAATCTGAGGGAGGTGTTCCTTACTTTACATTCTTACATTGGTATCGCTTTGTGTTTTAATTATTTTAGTTTTTAAATCAAGAAGGGGATTTGCAAAACTGCTTGTGAGTAACTTCAGAAGGGTTGAAATACTGCATATTTGATTTTCCCTTGTGAGTAACTGGACTGTCTACTAGTATTCTGTGACAGTTTGCATCAAACTATTTTTAAATAATTTACTGATGGTGGTGGCTGATTAGTTGTCATAGCAAAGGCTGCAGTTCGTGTATTTGAATCCAGACAGAGCCTCAGGTGGGGGAGATTGTCTTCCCTTGATTGCTTTCGGAGCACACAACACCAGGTTGTATAGGGTCAAGGAGGCTTACCTGTGTTGTGCTGAACTGCTTGATTTTCTCTGTTTTTTTCCTTTGCTGGGTATTTTCTCTATTAACTCATTGTACAGGTTGTCTTGCTGAAAGGAAGGTCAACACTCATCACAGTAGTGGGTTAGAGCTTGTAGTTGATTGTGTCTGGAGGACACGCACTTCCCAACCCCCCCCACCCCTCACCCCACCCACCCCTTGGTGTCACGTCCTTTTTACCAGGGATTCTGACATCATTTCCTCTAGGGGCATACAAATGTCATATCCTTACCAGCATAGCACACTGCATTGACAGTAAAAGCGCACGCACTATTTTATAAACAAAAACAAAAAAAAATAAAATTACACAGGGTAAACTAGAAAGAAGACAGACATGTGGGGAGTAGTGTCACAAACCCACTCAGCAGGTCAGGCCCTCTACTCCCAAAGTGCCAACCTCCGAGCGCAGTCTTGTGAACAGTTTAACAGAACAAGGCAACCCTCTTGTCTGTTTTGTGAGTTCGGATCAACCTTTGGTCTCAAGTCTTGGAGGGATTCAAACTGTGAACCTCTTGCTAGCGTACCCAATGCACAGGCTCAGATATATCTGTCTTTGGGGGGCCAGATACCCTTGCCTATGGGCACCTAACCTGGTGTACAGAGATGAACCTTTAAAAACTTTAATAAAGACCTCAGATTTAAAACGCTTCTTTTTCCAGGTTGGTACCACCATTCAAGCTTATGCCTAGTGTCTACTATAACCATATATACTCTTCTTGCAAGTGAAGGAAAAACAAAGACAGACCAAGTAAGCTCTAAAAAGAGTTTTTACTAAAACTAGATAAAAATATGTCAAACACAAAATACAGAACTGTTATATTATAAGGCATACAAATATTTTAAAAGAACAAGGTTTAAACAGTGCAGTTCTTACTACAGTACTTAGTCTCTAAATACCTGCTTAAAAGTGCTCACAGATGCTTCTTTGTCAGAGTCTAGATAAAAGTGTCTCTGAAGTAAAACAGAATATTCCTTAAAGCAAACTGTATTTGTCAACCCCTTTTTGGGTGAAGTCACCTAGCTCCTCCTCTGTCAGAATAGATATAAAAAATATATATATTTAATGAAAAAACAGGATGTCCTAATAAGGTATTAAGATTCTGTGACCTCAGCATAATTCAATTTCTCATATAACCCTTTGATGTAGAGGGTCTGCTGTCCCCTCACAGACATCAAAGAAACATTTATGACTTCTCACCCTTGTGTAATAACTTGGGTTTTCCTCCAACGTCATAAAAAGGGATATTTCCTTTCCTGCCAGCTGGCCAGCTAATTAAGCTAGATCAACAGGATATCCTTGATTGAGGTCTGTTCTACTCTGTCATTAGCTTCAGG
Source organism: Neoceratodus forsteri (assembly GCA_016271365.2). Lineage (NCBI taxonomy): Eukaryota > Metazoa > Chordata > Ceratodontiformes > Ceratodontidae > Neoceratodus > Neoceratodus forsteri. The sequence goes on along the minus strand of CM057449.1, from coordinate 170,203,328 downwards.
CCTGCCAAGTAACATCTTCTCCCTAAAGCTAGTGTGTGTGATCTCACATGCTGTTTCAGCATTTTCTCATGGCTTTCATCTTTCAGCTGAAACCTGGGGGTGGGGGGGTGAGGTCACTCCTAGAGCACCAGATTTTCAGCAGAGACAGTCAGTAATACATTTTATGTTAAAAAAAAAAAAATGATACAGCACTCAGAACTGGCTGTCCACGTCGCAAGTAGTGCAATACACTGGCTGTGGGGCAGCAGTCTTCTGGGAGACTTTCTGGAGGTTGAGATGCTGCCCTATTTGCAGGCAACTGTCTGCTCTGAGGGAGGAGGTTGCCTGTCTCCAGGCCAAACTGGACAGGAGTACAGGAATCCCCCTCCATGCAGGGAACACCAGAGAAACCACCTCTGCCTCAGAGTTTGCCAAGAAGGAGCAGCGGATGCACCACAGTGGGCTCAAGGAGGGTGAGGGTGGTGGAACAGAGGCGCATCCCTTCAGACATACCACTCCACAATCTAGACGCCATTCTAGTGGAGCATAGTTTCCCTATGGAGGCACACACGGTGGAGACTGAGGTTGCTGGCAACCTTCACAAAGGAGGCCCACAGGAAGGTGGCACAGGACACAGCAAGGAAAGGAAGCAGCTGCTGTTGGGGGACTCAGTTATAAGGGGATAGAACTGGGGGGGGGCAAGGGAAGGTGAAGTACGGTGCCTGCCTGGCACCATGGCTTGGAGGGACAGGAAGCAGATTCTTAGGATCACGACAGCAGCTGCACAGGAAACAGTGCTGGATGTCACTGTCCACCTAGGGACAAATGACTTGGTTACACATGGGATTAGAGCAGTGCAGGAGGAGTTTGTGGGGGGCCTTAGACAAGTAGCTCATACAGTATCCTTCTTGGAGGTGCTGTCTGTTTATGGCATGGGTGAGGCGAGGGTACTCCACACCATACAGTTCAATGAATGGTTGAAAAACTGGTTTAGAGCACAGGGTTTTGGCCTCACTGGGGACTGGGGTTCCACGTGGAGGGATACTCACCTATATTGGCATGATGGTCTGCATCTGTCTGGGAAAGGAACCAGTCTCCTCAGTGATCAGATTAAATGCTTCATTGGCCAGCTTTGAAACTAGCCAATGGGGAGGCACTGATAAACAGCAGGGAATTCCCAGCCTCCGCCTCCAAAACGGTACTAAATGAGGTAAAGACCAAGGTAGAAAGGTCAGTAGGGAGCAGGACTGGGGTAAATGGAGAAAGAAGAGTCAGTGAGGGCAGGTATGGGGCTACAAGAGGTAAAGCCATCAAAAAAGTAATGAGTACTAATGCCCATAGTCTGGGTAACAAGCTTCCTGAACTAGTGGCCTTGATGGAAGATGAATATCTGGCAGTCACAGAAACATGGTACACACAGAACCATGACTGGGATGTAAACATACCAGGGTACACTATCTACTATCTACAGGAGGGACAGGGAGGGCAAAAGAGGAGAAGTAGCTCTCTACATAAGGGAAGGAATCAAAGCAACAGAACAGAACGGTAAACGGGGAGGAGAGGAAGCACTGTGGATCAACTTGGAGACAGACAGTGGCACCACAATCTGCACAGGGGTTGTATACAGACCCCCATGTCAGGGGGAGGAAATGGACAAGGAAATGATAGAAGGTATCCTTAGAATGGCAGAAAAAGGGGCGATATTGTTGATGGGGGATCTGAATATGCCAGATGTTAACTGGCGTGCATTTGCTGCAGCCACTTCCAAGAGCGGGGTCATTCTAGATGCCCTGCAGGGGGCATGCCTTAGACAACTAGTATTGGAACCCACTCGGGAGGGAGCAATCTTAGACCTGGTACTCTCAAATGAAGATGGAGAGAGGATCACAGATGTAGAAGTGGGTAGCCATCTGAGAACTAGCGACCATCGAACAGTATGGTTCACGATAAACACAGCAGTAGAGTCAAGCCATACAAAGGCAGAGGTCCTGGACTTTAGGAGGGCTGACTGCGCCAAAATGGGTGAGTGCCTAAGGAATGCACTAGCAAATGGGCAAGAAGGAGGGGTGGAAGAACAATAGGGAGTAATCAAATGAAATCATATTTTATTTTTAAAAAGTGCCTTCCTAAAACCAAGGCGCTTGCACAATAAATAATTCAAATATATAAAATAAACCATATAATAAAATCAATCAGTATAACATTCTTAAAAATCAGGATAGGCTAGGCTAAATAAATATGTTTTCAAAGCTGTTTTAAAACTTTGGACGGTCAGGCAATCTCGCACCCGATGAGGTAGAGAATTCCACAGGGTTGGGCCATAAAACTAAATGACCTGGCCCCTGATGTCTTCAAATGGACCCTGGGAATCTCTAGCAATCCCTCATCAGTGGATCAGAAAGGGCGGGGGGGGGGAGACAGTAGGGATGAAAAAGATCTTGTAGGTAGCTAGATCCCTGGTCGTGTAGGCCTTATAGGTCAGCAAACCGACCTTGAAGGTGATCTACCACTCTACTGACAGCCAGTGCAGTCCGCGGAGGACAGGCATTATATGACTGGTCCTAGAAGTACCAGTCAGAAGCCTGGCTGCCACATTCTGCACTAGCTGCAAGTGGCGGTTATCAGCCCCTGGTAGCCCTAGGTAAAGGGGGTTGCAGTAGTCAAGGCAGGAGGTAACAAAGGCATGGACCAACACTGAAAGAGCGTCAGAAGGAACCAGGTGCTTCACCCGGGCGATATTACTTAGATGGTAAAAAGAGGTTTTGACAACAGCCGACACCTGAGATTTAAGGGTCCGGCAGTCATCAAATATAACGCCCAGGTTCCGCACCCGGTCTGAGGTAGCTAACTGGACACCCCCAAGCCAAAGACCTGAAGGTGATCCTGTCAGCAAACCCATCTCCCAACGACCTGGGTCCACAACCAACACCTCAGTTTTTTCAGGGTTTAACCGCAACCAACTCACAGCCACCCAGTCCTGGATCTCGGTGAGACAGTTGCTAAAGACCGAGACAGCATCACCCTGGCCGAGCAGAAAGGACATGTACAGCTGAGTATCATCTGCATAGCAGTGAAAACTCAAGCCGTACCACCTAATAATCACTCCCAACAACAGCATATACACTGCAAACATGGGTGCCAAAATGGAGCCCTGCGGCACCCCAGAGGATAGGGGAGTGATGCAGAGGAAAAAATCTCAGACACCACCCTCTGAGTCCTACCCTCGAGGAACGATCAAAACCAACTGAGGACCGAACCAGACAGTCCACAGATAAACTGCAGGCGCTCCAATAGCACTCCATAGTCAACGGTATCAAATGCAGCAGAGAGATCTAGAAGGACCAAGATGGAACAGGTCTTTCACTCTCTCTCGCTATTAGGAGGTCCTTTTAGTACCCAAACAAGGGCCGTCTCATTACTATGTCTCTTCCTATATCCGGACTGGAGAGAATCATAGACATTGTGACTGGGCAAATGATCATCCAGCTGCGACACAACCACCTTCTCAATAACCTTACCCACAAAGAGTAGGTCAGAGACAGACCTGTAGTTAGCCAGACAGTCCAGGTCCAAGGAAGCCTTCTTAAGAAGGGGCCAAACCACGGCTTCCTTCAGGGAATCAGGAAAGATCCCTCTCTCCAAAGACAACCAGACTATCTTGGCAAGGACTGGGCCGATTTTATCCACACATCCTACTAAAAGGTGTGTGGGGCCCGGGTCCAAACTACAGTTGGTTGGTCGCAGCGACTGGACAACCATCACAATGTCATTGATTGTGGGTCGCTGAAGTCAGACCACACAAACTGGGTGTCAGACATCTCCTGCGGAACTCCACAACTCCTATTTGAGAGAATTAAGAGGAGATCGGACCTGATTGTGGCAACCTTATCTGCGAAGAATCGAGCAAACTCCTCACACCGTACCTGTGAAAACACACTTCCGGGCTTAAGACAGATTAGATTGCACAATCTGTCCGTGGTCCGGAAGAGCTGGGCTGGTTGATTCTGTGCAGCAGCAATTTCCCTGGACAGGAATTCTGCCTTCTTATGGGTAATTGCTGATTGATAGACCCGATAATGGTCCATCAAACTAAGCCTGTCACACTCCAGACCCCACTTCCGACAACACCTCTCAAGCGTTCGTCCCACTCTCCTCAACTCCCTCAAGGTCTTGTCAAACCAAGGAGACCTGGGGTGAAGAGTGAAGGGATGAACACGAACAGGAGCAATGAAATCCAGGGCCCCTACTACTGCCTTATTATAGGCAAGTACCAGGTCCCCAGGATCCATGCATTCACTCGGTAGACTCGATAGGTCCAGCACCGCCATCAAGCCCTCTGGGGTAACACCCCTCAAAGGGCGGTACCGGACCATCTCCGTTGGGGCCAGCCTACTGGGGGGGGCCAGGAAACTGAACCCAATGGTGTGATAGTCAGACCCCCCCGACTGGTTCCACCACCAAGTCAGATATCTCCATCCCCAGAAGGAGCATCAAGTCCAATGAATGACCATCTATATGGGTTGAGGAGGAAATAACCTGTGTGAAGTCCAGAGAATTCATCAAGTGGAGGAAGTCCTGACCAAACTGTGAGAGTAAGTCGTAAACCCAGGCATTGAAATCCCCCAGGATCAGCCATCTGTAGGATCCCAATGTCATATTGACAAAGAAGTCCGCGACTTCCCACAGGAAAACATTCCCATTACCTGGTGGACGGTAAATGAGAAGAATCCTGCACCCCACACCCTCACCCATGATACATTCAAAGGAGTTGGTGATTCCCACTGGTACCTCCACCAGGTTCAATTCCGATCCAAAACAGATGGCCACTCCCCCGCCCCTACGATCCAACCTTGGACGATGTATCACCGAATATCAGGCTGGTATAGCTGAAGTCAAAACAGAGCCAGCATTGTCATCCAGACAGGTCTTGGTGATGCACACCAGGTCCGATGACCCAACAAGATCAGCTATTATAGCTGTCTTGTTTTTAATGGACCTGGCGTTGCATAACACCATCCGAGTAGGATGAGTCACTGGTGATGATCGAGCCACCTGCCTGCTACAAGCAGAACCCTTGGGTATGGGAATCAGGCAGGGAGGATCCCCTCTCCTGAACCTATTTTGCCCCAGGGCGTCTTCTTGTTCCCACTGTCTCAATCCACCCACTCCTTTCCATTACCCCACCAGGCCCTGCTGCCGGCTTCCTCCTCCTCACAATCCCCAGAGCCTGACACCATCTATACACCTCCAGAGATAGTGGGGGGCACCTAAAAGGGCGAAGGTCTTTAAGCCTGCTGGGGGAATAATGCCTGACCATCCCAGCACCTCCCCAGCACATTGTCACACACTCGGAGCACCCAAAATAACTTCCACACCAATAACACTAATCCACACCACACTATACACATAACCTCCCAACTTTCCAGTCATACACCACACACCTTTCAAACAGTAAATCAACATAAAATATCAAATAAACAGAGCAGATTAAAAATGATGACTTAGTTACAAAAAGAGATTGCCACAGTTCTCTCCAACAAGTAATTTACATTCTCTGGGAGCTCTCACCTCACCAGAGAAATAAAAAAATGTCTCCCCAAACCAATCTCTCACTTCAGTTGGGGATACAATGTATCAATTTTTAAACAGTTTGCAACAGAGCAGGACACTCTCACTATCCGCCAGGCAAGGGAACAAAAGAGAGACAGTCTGACCGTGTGTCCAGGAGCAGTCTTCTGGGCTGTAGACCTCAAGCCGTTCTAAGTAAATCACCCTAAAGTCAATTCAGGCCTAGGAATTCAGTAGGCTTCCACAGGGAACTCTGCTTCTCTCCAAGCAACCAAACCATCCCCAGAGAAGAACACCACTGGGAGAGCTAAGCGCAACAGATCTCGGTGAGGAACAGGCTCATCAGGCCCCCGAGACTAAACAAGGACCACGCATCTCCTGCTCATCCTCAGACGACCACAGGCCCAATCCTCCGCACTACCAGTCACCCAGCGGCACTCCCCAGGTTCAGGTTGGGGCAATATGGGCAGCAGTAAATCCCCTCCATCCCTCTCGCAGAGGCAAATGAAAAACACTCCAGTCGATAAAACAAACAGTCCCAACAGCCTCACCGAAAATCAGCAAGAGGCCAAGCAGCCCAATCCCAAAAACAGCACCTCCACTCCGCTAGCAGTCCACAACTCTGCTCAGATCCAGCAGTCGCAAGCAGCAGGAAGCAACCACAACTCCTCTTCTCGGTTCCAGAAAAAAGCACCGCAACTCGGACCACGCCGACGACTCCCCCACGATCTCCTTGTCCTCGAACCTGGCCAAAATGGGATTGCCAAGTAAAATGAACCAAAAATAGGTATTTAATAGCATAATAGGAAAAAGAATGGCACAAGGGAAAGAGGACTAGCTAACTGACTGTGCAGTCCTCGCAATATATGGCAGACGTTATTTACTGTTTTTACATTATCTACCGTTCAAATGATACCCAAAAAAGACGTGCACTTCACTTCTTCACCTCTAACTGCTCTATAAAAACGATCAAAAAATAAAGTAAATATACTCTCTAAATAAAATGTGCTCTCTAAGTAAGATGTGCTGACAGCTCAGACCAGCATGGCCGCCATCTTGACACTTTATTACTCTGTAATCAAATATAATTAAAACTGCCATCACTAAGGCAACAAGCCTTTGTGTGAAGCAAATAAAACAAAACGATGTGAAAAAAAACACTATGGTTCACAAAGGAGGTGGCAGGGAAGGTTAGGGAGAAAAAGATAACATTCAGGAAGTACAAGGAATCACAGAAGGAGCAGGGCAGAGAACTGTATCAGTTAAAGCAGAAGGAAGCAGGGAAGGCAGTCAGAACAGCAAAGGCCCAAACAGAGGAAAAGATAGCCAACTCAGCTAAGGAGGGGGATAAAACCTTTTATAGGTACATCAGGGAGTGAAGGAAGACCAAGGGAGGGATAGTGAGTCTTAAGGGGGGCAGAGATACTAAACAAATATTTTTGCTCAGTATTGACAAATGAAGAAGGGAAGGTACCTAAACCAAACAGAAACACTCTGGATAGGGGGGTTGATACCAGCCCATTCACAGAAGAAAGAGTTCTGAAAGAATTCTTAAAACTGAAGGTGGACAAAGCAGTGAGGCCTGATGGGATTCATCCCAGAATTCTAAAAGAACTAAGGGTAGAACTAGTGACACCACTGACTACCCTCTTTAACAAATCCTGGGAGGATGGGGTGGTACCTGAGGACTGGAGGAGGGCAGATGTTATTCCACTTCACAAAAGTGGGAGCAGGGCAGAAGCAGGAAACTACATACCTGTTAGTTTGACCTTAGTGATAGGGAAAATAATGGAATCACTTCTGAAGGAAAGAATTGTTGAGTACCTAGAGGCCAGAGGGGCACAGGACCCAAGGCAGCATGGATTCACAGTGAGAAGGTCATGTCAGACAAATCTAATAGATTTATTTGACGGGATGACCAAAGTAGTAGATCAGGGAGGGGCTGTGGACATGGCCTACCTAGACTTCAGCAAGGCATTTGACACAGTCCCACACAAAAGATTAATATACAAGTTAGCCAGCCTTGGAGTGGGTCCCAAGATGGTAGCCTAGGTAAAAAATTGGATGGAGAACAGGACACACAGGGTAATAGTAAACGGAGTCCACTCTGAAGAAAGGGGGGTTACTAGTGGGATACCGCAGGGTTTAGTTCTAGGACCGGTCCTCTTCAATGTCTTTATAAGTGACATTGCAGAGGCACTGGAAGGAAAAGTATGTATTTTGCAGATGACACAAAGATCTGCAACAGGGTTGATGCACAAGGTGGAGTGGAAAGGATGAGAAGGGACTGGGCAAGGTTGGAGGAATGGTCAAATGTATGGCAGCTTAGAGTCCATGCTAAGAAGTGCAAAATAATGCACCTGGGAAACAAAAACCCAATGGGGGGGGGTGAGATACTAACAACAACAAAATGGATAGGGACCTGGGGGTAGTCCTATCAGATGACCTAAAGGTGGACAGGCAATGTGAGAGGGCAGTAAGGAGGGCTGAGAGGATACTGGGATGTATAGGGAGAGGCATCACCAGTAGAAAACAGGAAGTTGCTATCCCTCTGTACAGACAGTTGGTGAGACCCCATCTGGAGTACTGCATGCAGTTCTAGAGACCCAGTCTCTGCAGGGACACAGACAGGATGGAGGCAGTCCAGAGGAGGCAGACTAAAATGGTGCAGGGTCTGCACCAGAAGACATGTGAAGATAGGCTTAATATGTATACCCTCAAGGAAAGGAGGGACAGGGGGACATGATAGAAACTTTCAAGTACCTCAAGGAAATCAACAAAGTCCAAGAGGGTAGCATCTTTCAGAAAAAGAGATGTGCAAGAACAAGGGGGCACAATTTGAAGATAGAAGAGCGACGGCTCAGAGGTAATGTGAGGAATTATTTTTTCACGGAGAGGGTTGAGGATGCATGGAACAGCCTTCCTGAGGTGGTTGTGGAGTCAAAAACGGGGGAATTCAAGAATGCATGGGACAAACATAAGGCAATTCTAGGGGGGTGGGGGTAGGAGGAAGTAGGCTGTTGGTTAACTAGGATCTGCAGCTTATCCATTAGGTAGGGAAATGGGTAGGCCGAGCGGTCCTTATCTGCCATCAAATTCTATGTTTCTATGTTCAAGTTTGGAACATTAATGACATTTTATTTTAGTGCAGTCATCAAATTCAGTGAATATAGTGAAACTTTTCTTACAGTGAAAATAACCAGTTTTACAGTACATCAGTGAGTCAGATACTGGCAGTGAAACGACTGTATACAGACAGACATTGCAGTTATACACCAGTGAGTTAGATACTGGTAGTGCATAGGCAGTATACAGAAAAACATGTCAGTCATTGTACACCAATGAATTAGATGCTGGTAGAGCAGAGACTGTGTACAGACATAAATGGCAGTCATACACCAATGAGTCAGATACTGGAAGTGAAGCAACTGTATACAGTTAAACATTGCAGTCATGAGCCTACATCCTGGTTTGGGGCCCCCCCAGCCCCACACTGCACTGCACTGCACTGCCTTGTCAGCATTGGGTATGATCCCGCATCCTTGTTTTGGTCCTCCCCACCCCACACTGCACTGCCTTGCCAGCAGTGGGTGTAGTCTACATCCTGGTTTGGAACCCCCCCGCCCAGCAGCACTACACTGCAGTGTTCGTATTGGGTAATAGTCCAAGTCCTGTTCTGGTACACTCCCAGTACTGAACCTTAGTGTTATTGTTGAGTATGAGATAAAGTCCAGGTCTTGGACACCCCCAATACTACATTACAGTACTAGGATTGGGTATGTGCCCATGTCCCTACCTGCCCCCCACCAGCACTGCACTGCAACATCAGTGTTGGGTATGAGCCCAAGTCCTGGTCTGGGACACCCTTCACTGCTACAGTATAGTGCTAGGATTGGGTATGAGCCCACGTCCTCACCTAGAACACCCCCACAGTACTGCACTGTAATGTCAGTGTTGGGTATGAACCCAAGTCCTGGTCTGGACATCCTGCCAATACAGCAGTACTGAAGTGCCATTGTTGAGTATGAGCCCAAGACCAGGTCTGGAAGACTCCTCAGTACTGCTTTGCAGTGTCAGCATTGTGTATAACCTCAACTCTCAGTATGGGACACTCCAAGTACTGCAGTGCAGTATCAGTATTAGGTATGAGCCCAGCATTAGATATGACCTCAAGTCCCAGTATGGGACACACTAGGTACTGCAGTGCAGTGTCAGCATTAGGTATCACTTCAGATCACAGTATGGGACACCCCAGGTACTGCACTGCAATGCAGTGTGTCAGCATTAGGTATAGCATCAAGTCCCAGTGTGGGACGCCCCAAGTATGGCAGTGCAGTGTCCGCATTAGGTATGACCTCAAGTCCCAGTATGGGACTCTCCTGCAGTGCAGTGTGTTTAGGTATGACCTCAAGCCCTAGTATGGAATATTCCCAGTACTGTAATGCAGTGCAGTGTCAGCTTCAGGTGTGTCCCCAGCTTTAGGTATGACCTCAAGTCCTAGTAGTGTGAGATATCCGTAGTACTGCAGTGCAGTGTCAGCATTAAGTATGAGCCCAAGTCCTGCTCTGGGATACACCCAGTACTGTACTGTAGTGCCAGCATTCGTTATGAGCCTAGGTCCCTGTTGGGGGACACCTCTCAGTACTGCATTGCAGTGACAACATTAGGTATACAGATCTGATAGATTTCACTTGGTCGGTGGATGTTACTGTTAATAGTGGCTTCTTGGACAACTAAGGGCTACACACACAACAGTAAAAGGAAGTCATTACTTGATAATATTCAGCTTTGCCAACTGCCCTTGGATACTGGGTACCAAGACTGCACTTGGGAGTTGGAATAAGTTGATTGTTAGCATTTCCTCAGGGAACAAAATCCATACCTTAATTATGTTCGCAGAATGAGACGTTGTACTCATACCCATTTTTAGTGATTAACGGCTAGTTATTTTGTTTATGGGTTGAATCTGTGTGGTACACCCTTTGCTTAATACAAGCCCTCTATATGGGAGCTGCCATACAATTTCAGTATTAGCAAAACATAGTGGTACCATGCAGACTCCCTTCCACTGACAGTAATAGAGTGAGAGTGTCCAGCCACACTGTTATGTCAGTGAGATAGTCTGCGAGGGTTCAGTCATAGTTATTTACTGTATTACCCACTCTGAGATTGCCTTTGCTCACGTACCTTTAGTACAGGGTACCAGGTCAATATGCTGTATCAAGAACAGCGCAGGCAAAATGTCACAGGTATAACAGCGCTGACAATAATAGGGTCTGCTGCAGAACGATGAATGCCACACAAGAGCTCATGGCTGAAAACCGCTAGGTGCCCAGACCTCTACTGGGCAAAACCACGCATTGAGGGGGTGAACTGTGCCAGCCAAGTCATGTGCGGTGGTTACTATCTTTTAAGCAGGGGAGTTCCCCCAGCATGAAACAGGAGAGACTGTGGGCTGCAGTAGTGAGCCTTGTTGCACCCGTGGTGCAGAGGGTTGGGGGAACAGGTAGAAGACCAGAAGCAAGCAGGCAGGCAGGTAGAGGTGCAGGTTTGAGACCCACGGCAGACATCCAGGAATGTCAGCATCCCACATTACAGTGCTGCCAGCAGTGGCCACCGAATGTGTAAACCCACTGTCACCCATCGGAATGGCAGCGGAAGCCATCAACCCTGTACACCCATCGCCGCCCTTCCAGTGCCAATCGCCACGGAAAACTGGCATGACAGCAGTAACAGAATGTAGCGGTCACCACGTATTTTTATTCACGCCTGTGTTTGTGTGGCGATGCCGGCAATCTCCACTTTTGCCCGACCCTATGGGATGGAGCATCACATTGCGGGATGCAATGTGTGGGAGGCACTACTGCTGACGAGTACCGCCATCCATGAGCACTGGTGGCATCTCTCTGAAGGGAGTGGGGGGAGGGATCAGGATGACCTGGGGACTTCGGTGATGCCATGCAGGTAGGGTAACAGGCAACACCGTGGTGCTGCACCGGAGGGACCCAACAGTGCTGCTGGCAATGGACACATGTGGCAAATGCAGGAAACAGTGCAACGGGGTAGGGCAAGTGGCACATGACAACTCTCTGGAATGCAGACACATACCTGGTGGTACCAGTAGTCCCTTGCCCAAGTGCTGCAGCCCTGTACCATGTACTGTTGTGCTGGCTGCCTATGCAACAGTTTCTGACCCTGTCAAGAGTGCCGCACAGCAGCAATGGTGTGGAGCAGGTAGGGTGTGAAGCCCCATGCCCAGGTGTTGGCCAGTCAGCGGCGACATAACACAATACTGTCTGTGGTAGCGAGTGATGGCATGTGCCCTGTGCAACCTGAAATTCCCAGGAGTTGTACCGGCTGCAGATCCACATTCCTGGCACCCCCATATGCATGTGCACGAGGGGAGCAGTGCTGAGGGGACTAGGGCAGGGACAGGTGGGTGCAAATCAGTGTCAGCTGAACAGCGTTTCACATGGGCTGCTGATGCTGAGGGATCATCATGACAGTAGGCCTTATCTAGCACTGCTGTCACAAACAGGCACACTCAGTTGGCAGCAGCCCAGTAGTCCACCTGTGCTTGGGGGATCACACAGGCAGTGATGGGACAGGTGTGTGTGCTCTACCAATTAGGTGGCCACTACAAATTGGTGCAGCCCTGCTAGGTCCAGTGTCTCGTCCAGAGTCACTGGAGGTGGATTGCCTTATGACAGGATGCTGTTGAAGTATGTCAGAAGCCAGAAGGGTGCATTCCTGCTGCTGCTGCATGCTGGGTTTCTCTATTAGAAGGAGTGGGCTCTGCATGAGAAGCAGTACTGGAAGTGTGTGGACTATGACCACTCATGCTGCCTAGCCCATATCCACACTGTTGCTGAGGAGGTTGTCTATGGGGGGGGCACACAACCATGTTGCAGATGCTGCTGACTTGGCTGCCCGGGGTGTGATTGCCACGGTGATGGACCGCACCTGTACCACCTCAGAGTCCTGCTGTGAAGTGGTGACTGCCTGCACCAGGGGTGTCCCCATGGCTGTGAGTGGGAGGTTGCCTGCTCTGCCACTACTGAAGCTGACTGTAGCCAGGGCCAGGACAGTGGCCCGATGCCCACCACCCATGCCCATGTCACTGATAGACCTGGCCTTCCCTGAGGAATACACCACCACAGAGGAAGGGGAACTGTTCCTGCAATATGACAGTGGCCCAGGGGAGAGCAGGTGCATGCTGTTTGCCACAAGACCAACACGGGTGCAGCTGGAGGGATGTGCCACATGTTTGCTGATGGAACATTTAGGGTCATGCGCCTGCTCTTCGCTCAACTGTACACTGTCCATGGCACACTGGGCAACACTATCTTCTCCACTGTGTACATTCTGATGAGTGGGCGCACCTGTGCTACATACACCAGTGCACTCCTACAGCTGAAGGACCTGTGCCCTGGCCTGGACCCACTGTGCCTACTCATGGACTTTGAGCAGGGCGCGATGAAGGCTTTCACCACTGTGTTCCCTACATGCCAACTGCGTGGGTGCCTGTTCCACTTCACCCAGGCCATGTGGAGGAAGGCTCAGCAGATAAAGGGCCTGGCAGGGTTGTGTACCACTGATCCTGAATTCGCCCTGCATGTGAGGCTGCTGGTGGCACTGACATTTGTGCCCACAGATAACGTTGTGGCAGCCTTTGAGGAGGTGTGGGCCATGGACTATTACAAGGACCATGGAGGCATGCTAACCCCCTCCTCGATTACTTTGAGGACATGTGGATTGGCAGGCCTGTTGGTTTGTCCAGTAGGCGGTGTCCATTGTTACCTATGCATTACTGGAACATCTATGAGGTGGCAAGGAATAGCATACCCTGTACAAACAACGCCATTGAGGCATGGCACTGCAGCTTTTCTACAAGGGTTGGCGCATCTCACCCCAACATCTGGAGATTTATCAGTGACCTGACTGCAGAGCAGCACCTTATGGACATAAAGCAAGCTGGCGCAGCATACTGCGGGCACCACTGTGCAGTGTGCCAAGTACAAATACAAGGATGCTGGCAGACGCATCTCTGCCATTGTGGCCACCTATGATTCCCAAACAACATCCAAGTACCTGAGGGGCATTGCATTCAATCTCCACTTCCAGGTCTAAAGGGACTTATTGCTTTGGGGGGGGGGGCATGTCTGCTGGAGGGCTGTGCTTCTGGACTGTGCTGTGTGCTACTTCACCCTGTGTGTCTGTAAAATTCATTTCTATCGCTACAATGCCCATATTCTGCCTCTTTGTGCCTGGGTCATGCTGTTCTGGACCCCCATAGCATTGTGTGCGTTAGCTGTTTTTGTTCGAGCTGTTTTGCCTGCGCCGTTATTGTAGGAGCTGTTTTTGTTTTAGACATTATGACCCCATGCCCAGTACAGCAGAGCTTGGTGACACCACCCAGACTCAGTTCAATAGACAGTCACTGGGTGAGATTGCACATCCACACTATTAGTTACCAGTGCAACAGACCGTGCTGGTGCCAGCTACCAGTTCCAATATTCTGTGCTATATACAGAAAATATGTTTGGTTCAAAAGTGTTTTCATTTTCTCTGTTGTATGAACTACATTCTTGTTTGTCTCTATAAAAAAAAAATGCTTTTTGTGTAATTTTTGTGGAAGAAGCCATGTTTTATCCTACTGCCCGTGGGTAGGAGTAATGGAGCCATCATCTTATAGAACAATTCCAGGTTTCAACTCTGCGTGCAAGTCTCCAGACCCGAAGGACGGAGGGAGTCAGGACTCCTGGACTTAATAGCATCCACTTTTCTTGGTTGTGTCCGATTGTACAGTAGCTTCTTTTACCATGATCTGTTTGTATTACTCATTTTAGAATTTCAACCTTTTTTTTCTCAATAAAAAACAGGCAGATCAATAAGTCACTATATGGCCTTGAAGTGACTACCATACATGAGTTGCCCCCCTTAAATCGTGAAAAGTAGCGATCAGCGAAATTTAATGTTAAGAAATGTTCTGTAATTCATTTTGGGGAAAAAAACCAAAATGAGAATTATTATCTAAATTACTGACTAGGGTATCGCAACAGGAGAGAAATCTGAGGGACAGCAGACGTTTTCCCTCTGCACAAGGGTGGAAGGAAAGACAAGCCAGGAAACTATAGACCAGTCTGCCTGACTTCTGTAGTGGAAAAAGGTAGTGGAGTATAAAGTACATACTTAGGGAGGAAGTAGAGGACTTCCTGAAGGGAAATGAACTAGTGGATTCCAGATAGCATGGGTTCATGAGGAGGAGGTCTTGCCAGAAATGTCTAACTTTGTTACAGGGTTGGGTAAGGCCCTGTCCCATTTGTTATGCAGAGAGAGTTAAAATGCAAGGATCTATTATGTCTTCCCCCATTTTGCTACTTGTCTGTCTTTTGGCTGTCTGATTGTGCAAGCAAATTTTTCTTATGGCACCTCCAATTGTCCCACAATTTCTCCCTGTCATCTCCCTTCCTTCACTTGCTGTTTCTGTTCTTTTTTCCCCTCTTGCTTCTGTTTGGTTAAAAAATACATATGAATCTTGTTGTAAACTGGGATCCCTTTGTTTGCAAATGTATGTACTTATATTGTTCAAATGACAGCAGAAAGCTATTTGGGTTTCTTAAAAAAAAATCTGTATGCTGGCTCAGCGGTTGAGCTTCCGCTTGCAACACCAATGTGCCGAGTTCAGAAGTGTGCCCAGGGAGTCAAAGGGCTGGCTGGGGGAAGGAGGAGGATTGAACATTCCAGTGCCCTCTGGAGGGAGGGTTGGAAAGCATCTGGCACTTGAGTGACCCCTGGTGCTCAAGAACTTTGGCAGGTGTGCCAGACATTTGGCGCTAGCGTGCCATTACATCATTGTATGCCACGCCTCCCAAGGGGCCAGCATCTACAAAAAATTATTGGCGAAACAGGAGGACATCTGCCCTCCACCAGACCCCTCTCAGTCAACCAAGGCACTCCGCCAGATCACAAACCAGTCTCCATTTGGGAAGGACCTCGTCCTCGATGGCCTGCCCTGGGAGATGAGACATGGTGCACTCTGGAGGGCTGGTAAATCTCAGGAGATGAGGTTTGAGTGGCGGGGATGAACAGAAGGTGGCTGGCCAATGCCCCCAAAAAAAATCTGTAATACCAGGGGTTGACCTTGAGATGTATTTTGACCTCCACAAACTTGTTTACAAGACTGTCAACAGGAGACCAGACCTGGAATAGACTGTTCAGTGTTCTTGTACCTGTTAGCCTAGATGTGCTCTTTAGACTGCCTTCAGGAAAGAAATTTAAAAAGGTCCGGTACATTTTGTGAGAAACAGGAGATGCAACTTACAACTGGATGCAGAGTTTAAACTAAGACAGAAAAGCCCCGACTTCACCGCTTGTCTAAGGTGCAAGCTCCAAAAAAAGAACCAGATATACAAAAAAAGGAATCCCTGCACTCAGGAAACTGTAGTAAAAGAACTTTTATTTCTTCTTTATGTTAAAATCCAAACAGTCAGTGCCTCCAGACTCCCCTAAAGAGAACTCTTGATTGGATTGCATTTTAACATACTATAGTCTCCTGCGTGCAGGTGTTCCGTTTTTCTGTATCTGGTACAGAGTTTAAACTGCCAGGAAAAGACGTAAAAAGAGAGCAGTGTGTTTTGTTGAGAAAGACTGACTGAGATTTAAACTGAGAGAGAGAGAGACTCTCAGACGTAGGGTTTTCTTTGTTCGTACTGCCTGTATGAAGATCTATTCTGTACAGTTTTGATACTGCAAGCAAGCCCAGGAGTGATTACCAGAAAAATGGCAACCAACCAAAAAGCAGAAGCAAAAGTCTAGGCCAAAATTGTACAGCTGGCAATGGTGATGAAGAAAGAACAGGTGCGGACAGAACCTGAAAGCATGTCTGCCTTCTTCAAATGGTTGGCTATAGAACAAAGATAGACAAACAGAGAAGAGAAGAGATGCAACGACAGGAGCAGCAATGGCTGGATGCCTTGTAAGCTATCAAAGCTGGAGGATCTGGTACAGGTTCAGCAGATAAACAAAACACAGACAACCTAAAGGATATTAAACTTACAAAGTTATGCCCCTCGGATGATATTGAAGCATACCCGACAACTTTTGAAAGGGTTACCAGAGCTTGCCAATGGTCAAAACAGCAATGGGCAGTCAGGCTGGTACCTTATCCAACAGGTGAAACCCAACTTTGCTACAGCAGTATGGACACTGCAAAAAACTGTGACCTTGTGAAAACAGACATTGTTAAAAGATACAACATCCAGCTGCTATACTGGGCACCAATGGCCTCGGTTTCAACCAATTCTGATATTCCCACAGTTAACTCTGGGGAGAGGAACCAGGCAAAGAGGGCCCTCAGTCCCCTTTCCTCTTCCTTCTTGCAGTCGAGCCATTGGCTGTGAAGATCAGGGCTACACCAGATTTTCCAGGTGCAATAGTTGGAGATTTTCCTTCAAAACTTATCCTAGTTTCAGACAGTGTTACTCTATTCCTATCTAACATCCCCTCTTTTCTTAGGGCTCTGAGTGCCATTATCCAGGAATACTCGGCCATCTCAGGCTATAAACTAAATGGGGCTAAGTCCCTAGTCCTACTGCTGAACACTGCCTTCACACTTGTTTGCAGAATATCCCTTCCGATGGGCCCTAGGGGGCATGACTTGTCTGAGAATCCAATTCAAATCCACTATCAAACAGTGGCAGCAAATCTGAGAATTATGCTTTCTAAGGTGGATAAAAATATCCAGGTCTGGGACCACATTCACCTCTCAACTGGGGGGGGGACTGAATGTGCTCAAATGATGGCACCTCCAAAGTTCCAGTATATCTTAGTCAACTTTTTCCTCGCACTACCAGGTGCATTTTTTTAAATCCTTGCACAGTCACCTTGTACTGTCAGCGTGGCTCAGTTGGTAGCACATCTGCCTCTGGACCAGAAGGTCATGGGTTCTCGTCCCACACCGGGGGTTGGACTTGCACCTAAAAATCGCTGGTATCCGAGTGCAGTATTGGGGGGTGCTGTACTGCTGGGGTGTGCCATCCTTCGGATGAGACATTAAACTGAGGTCCCTTCCGCCCATCCTGGTGTTGTCCTGGTGGGTGTCCAGGTGGAAGTAAAAGAACCCAGGGCACTCTTCACAAAGAGTAGGGAACATTCCCAGTGTCCTGGCCAACATTCCCCTTCCCATAAACCGGCTCATGCATTTATCCAGGCTATGTGTGGGTGATGATGTGCGATATGGCCGCCACCACACATTCAGTCACTTCACTACCAGTCTAGCATTGCTTGTAAAGCGCTTTGGAATGTATGAAAAGCACTATATAAATGCTGATTATTATTCTTCTTCACAGAAAAATGCCTGCTTTCATTTGGGAATGTAAAACTCCCACAGTTGAGCTTCAGACCCTTCAAGCCCGCTGGAAACAAGGTGTTTCGTGTTTTGACCTCCCTAACATATGGCTGGGACATGATATTGTAGCCCTTCAACAGGCTCTTATATACTGTAAACCCACCCTAGTAAATCCCCTGATGCAGTGGGTGAATCTAGAGCTAGCACAGAACCATATGTCACATCCACCAGCCCTAGTAATGGAAGACTGCCAACCTACCAAATGAGGCCTCCCCTGTACAAGCCATACCAGAAACGTATGACTGAAGCACATGAAACTGCTCCAGTGGTCCACCAGAATTTCGTGATTACATCCCCTGTGGCACAGTCCTCGGCTATTAATTGATAGCAAAGAAATGCACTGGCCCTTCCGGCAAAAGCAAAGGATCTGTACCCTGGTTGACCTTTACTGCCCCAACTCTGGTGTTCTGAAATATTTTGAGTCTCTCTCCAGGGCCTGTGATCACCCTGGACACATTTTGGGAAGTATCTACAACTTCAGGACCTGCTCAGCACAAAACTCCGCCCCTTCCACACATTGCCCCACTGGGAGCAGTGGAGGCCTGGCTCTTGGGGCTTAAAGACTCTGGGCATTTAGCTGGGAAACTGCTGCAGCTCTGGATCAAGAGCCCCCCCCCCCCCCCCAGGCTACTAATTTCAGGGAATAGTGTGATCAAGAATTGGGCATTTCTGTCCCCGAGGAAGACTGGGAACAAGTCTGGCCCTGTGCATACAAGGCCAGCCCTTCAGGCCAAAACCCTCTAGTATAAAGTATTACATAGGGTTTATAGGACCTCCACAGTGGTTACATAGGGCTGGCCTCCTGCAAAATAGCAACTGCTGGAGGTGTGATGCACCTCAGGCATCCTTGACCCATATCCTATGGCGTTGCCCTCACATTGATCTCTACTAACAAGGAGTTTGGGGGGCGTGCTGTACCCTTCTCTCTCTACCACCCCTGTGAGAACCTACGGTGGCACTGTTTAGCTTGCCCCTCTCTGGTACAGTGATCCCACAACTGAGTCTATTCTGGTTTCGCGAAGTGTTAGCAGCAGTCAAGCAGGTCTTGCTGAGATATTGGAGGGATCAAGACCTCCCCCCACCCCCAGCCCTGCAGGAATGGGAAAATGTGGTTGCCTTAACAGCCTGCTGTGAAAGAACCACTTATTCAGCAGCAGGAAAGCTGGCACTCTATCAGAAAGTCTGGGGTCCATACCTTGAATCCTGAGAGGGTTCACCTCCAAACAAGGCACCAGCTATGTGACTGTCTCTATGTGTTTCATTTCTTATATAGCTTATATAGCTACTGTGCCCAGTCTGCAGACATGCCTCCCCTCATCATAAGCTGCTGAAAGTGCACCATGAGTCACCCACAGGGCCCCAGCGTGGGCCCATTTATTTGCTAAATTTAGACTTGAAAGTTGAATGTGCCCTATCTTCCAACACAGGGAACCTTACATGAGAAGTAAATTCCTATTTTTGAGTCTACATTAACTTATAGCAACACAAGACCTGCAGTAAATGCTTGGATATGTTATGGGTCAACTACTGCCTAACTGGTACTCCTACAGTGACCCTCCCCCTCCCTCTCCTGTACTTCCCTTAATTTGCTCCATACTACCCCTTTTCTCCCCATCTCTTCTCCCTTCCTCCCTACCTCCCGTACCCTTCACCTCCTAGACTCTCCCTACCCCATCTTGTTCAGAGTACTTTACTTTGTGAGGAAGGTTACCTGCACATGCATGTCTTTTACTGTTGACTGGTATAGACTTCTCTGAAATGCTTTCTGCTTCTGAAGGAGGAGTGTAATTGATATTGATGCACTTGGTAATTTCACTATCTGCTACTTACTATGACTGTATAATAAACATATGTAAGTGTACTGTTATTTTATCAAATATTACCTGTTATACCATGGGTTTTGTCTCCAGTTATGTGTAACAGAAGAGAAGAGAAAAGAAAAAAAAAACATCCTTGGTTTTTTTGTAGGTATGGATTAGCTGAGGGTACACTGAAACATATTCTCTGGGACAGTATCAAAGTGATTCCTTTCTGGGAAGCTATCAAAAGTCACTTGGACCCCTTCCTGGGAGTGGAAGACTTTTATTTTTACCCCACAGATTTGCTTAGAGGGGTTTTATCATAACGAAGTCTTCACCCCCGCCCGAAAGGCTATTGTAAGACATTGGCTAGATAACCTTACTCCAACCTGTAGTGAGTGGCACCAAGAGATTTTACAGGCAATGAATGTGGAGAAGCAAATTGCCCCTCTTCATAATTGTACTCCTTTAAGAACAGATGGGAATCGTATGTACTATCTATTGAATCAGTCGATGACTAACTTCAGTTGCAATATAATTTCCTATTAATGCCCCGTACTTTATCCCCCTATTTGGCTGTATTCACCTTGTTCCCTATGTATAGTTGATATAGTAGATGTACTCCCAGATGGGAGGGGGGAAGGGGGTATCCAAGATAGCTGCTAGTTAGTCTGTCTAGTATGACTTTGTTTTGTACCTTGTCTGTGCCAAAAATGGAAAAATCTTTTTTATGTTCTTTTAATAAAACGTGTTCAATTAAAAAAATCTTAATGGGGGGAAAAAAAGATGCGACATCTCAGGAGAGACCTACAGGCAGAGATTCCAGTCCCCTAAGTACCACTCATTTGACAGTCCTCAAGAAGCCTTCACCCAACTCAAAGAACTACTCATTAAATGGCTCCAAAGAGAGGGCAAAATATTCCCACAGATCTTTGGCACATTTGCAATGGAGCAATTCATCAACATCCTTCCTACAGATGTGCAGCTTTGGGTAACAAAACATTGCCCCGGAAATGGGGAAAAGGCCATTTCTTGGGCTGAGGACTATCAGATAGCCAGACAGGCACCACAGCAGTGAAGTAATAGCCAAGGAATGGTAAGACGTTCTTTTTCCCCAGTTTAACTCCAGGTCAGATAAGCACTCTAACGGGGGTAAGAAATCTGCATTTGAAGACTTTATTTGCTATAACTGCCAGTTCACAGTGCAAGAAACTGCCATAAAATGAGGGTAATACTGGAGCAAACTTGGCCTTAGCAAATGGGGCAAGGATTTAACAGATGTTGAGATGGGAGATAAGACTGTGAAGAGACTTAGAGATTCAGGAAGCAGACAGACCCTCATGGTACATGCTGAAGATCTGGGAAAATACTGTACAAAAGGAGGAGGTACTGGGGCCATCTGCTTCCATGGGGACACGTGATACTATCCCACCACCCAAGTGACTCCAGGCATCAATGGGGTTTCACACCAAATGAAAGTGAGGGCAGTACCAAAGTTACCTGTACCCAAGACTGCTGTAAATGACTTTCCAGGATTTGCTCAGTTAATCACAGAGAGCGTAAACCCTGCTGTTTCAGCAGCTGTGATAAGAGCACAGGCAAAGAAATCTCTGATGTTGAGGACTATTTTTTTTTTCCTTTTGGTGACTTTGATTCAAGCTTGTGTGAGACCAGCTCCAAAGTCCGGAAGTCCAGGAAAGAAAGAAGACACCTAAAAAAAACAGTGGTAACAAAAGACTGATGGACATAAGGGGTTGATGTATGAATATACTGAAACGGAACAGATAACTGGTTGTGATTCTGTTTGAGCAAACTAACAGTGTTTCTCTCCAAGGTTATTGTAAGCAGCTGGGGTGAAACAAAAACAGGGTATACCAATGTTTAAAAAAATGTAATGGGCTACTATACAGAGTTTGGGTTAATCCTCGTACACATGAACTGATAGAACAATTGGTCATACCAAGAAAGTATAGAACTGGATTCCATGTCATAATAGTGATTGCGGAATAGCAATCACTATTATAGCGAGTGTATATCACTGAAAAGCAAATCGGCGATATACACTCCTAAGTGACCCAACATCCAGACACAGAAAATAGCGTTTTTGTAGGGGAGCTGTGTCCCCCCCCAAATAATGGTTCTCAACTCCAGGGAGGTGCATGTCAGGGAGGGGGCAAAATTCCTGCATCGGGGAAAAATTAAGTGTCACAGCCGCAAGGAGCAGCAAACATTTCCTGCACCCAGTCCCGAACCCTGTACCTGCTGCACCTGAGCTAGCCACCCACACCACCACACCACACAGCTAGCTTGGCAGCAGGCACACCAGTCCCCCAGAACCCCTTCCCTGTCCCTCCCCTTCCCCTCGCTATCCTCCCCTTCCTGTTGCCCTGTACTGCTATCGTGTTCATGTAGGGTCATTGTCCTTCCAGGGTAGCCCAGGAGGAAAGCACTGAATATGAGTTGCCGTTTTGACGGTTGCTCATATTTAGTCGCAGTCTTCACTGGACACCATAGAACTGAGTTGTTACAGATAGCACATGATAATCCTATTACTGGTCACTCGAGGAAGGACCGCACCCAAGCCACATTGTTGTACAGATTTTACTGGTTTGGGATTCGTGAGGATGTTGCTACCTATTGCAGTTGTTGTGTTGAATATCAGGAAGTAGCTAGAGTGGCTAAAAAAGACAAACTGCCCCTGGTGCCCCTACCATTGATAGCTGTGCCCTTTTAAGAGACTTGCAATGGATGTGGGTGGCCCCTTAGACAAACGTTAAAAGGATAATCAATTAATTTTGGTACTGTGTGACTATGCTCTGCTATTCAATACTCAGAGACAATTCCAATGCGTTCTGTCAGTGCCCCAAAAATGGCAGCAGAGCTTGCCAAAATTTTTTGAAGGGTGGGCATACTTAGAGATTATTACTGACCAGGGCAGAAATTTTGGTGCTGCATTGCTAAAGGAGCTGTACCAACTATTAAGTTATCACTGACATAAGAACCTTCCCCTTTTCACCTTGAGACAGATGATCTTGCTGAGCATTTCACTCAAACCTCAGAACACATGTTAAAAACATTTATGAAAGGCGAAGGGAAAGTATTGGGACCAACACTCATTTTACCTGCTTTTCATTTACAGAGAAGTGCCACAAGCCTCAACAGCTTTTTCACCCTTTGAAATGTTGCACAGTAGGCAACTTAGGCCACTAGAGGTAATAAAAGAAACATGGGAAGATGACCCCACTTAGAAATAATCTATTAAATCTTAAATGTGTGTATGAAAACATCGACTCTGACAGCAGGTAAGGGCCACATGGCTCACTTTTTTTTTGTTGCATTTCTTACACTGTAGACCCCTCCATGTCTATGACAGTTTCTCTGCCACCCCCTTGCCTATCCCTTATGACTCCCTTGTGCTTATCTCAGGCTGTTTTGAATCACACCACTGTCTTCACCCCCCCCCCACAACCTCTGTTAGAAGACTGTTCCAGGCATCCACCACCCTTTCTGTGAAACATATTAGAAACATAGAAGATTGCTGGCAGATAAGTACCACTAGGCCCATCCAGTCTGCCCATTTTCTCTACCTGCATCAACTGATGTTGACCATGTGTGGTCATCAGCCTAGCCCCCCACTGCCCAAATCTAGTGAAGTATTTCCTCACATCTCTCCTAAACCTAACCCCCCCCTCCCAAACTTCATATTGTGACTCCTTGTTCTGGAGCACCCTTTCCTCTGAAAGATACCTCCCTCTTGTACTTTATTCACCCCCGTGAGGATCTAAAGGTCTCAATGATATCCCCACCCCCCACTCCAGGGTGCACATGTTTAACTCCTTTAGCTTCTCCTCATTGGACTTTTGATGTAGACCCTGTACCATCTTGATAGCCTTCCTTTGTACAGCCTCCATCCTGTCTATATCCTTCTTGAGATTTGGCCTCCAAAATTGGACACAGTACTCCAGGTGGGGTCTTACTAAAGACCTCTATACTGGCAACACCATTTCCATCTTCTTGCTGGGAATACCCCTGTCTAAACATCCCAGCATCCCATTAGCTATCCTGATTGCTTTGTCTCATTGTCTGGGCACCTTCAGGTCATTCAGTATGATTACCCCAGGTCTCTTTCCTGCTTGGTCACTGCTAGTATCTCTCCCCCCATTTTGTACTGCTCTCCTGGGTTTCTGTGGCCCAAGTGCATTATTTTGCATTAAACCTTAACTGCCAAACTTTTTTAATTGAAAAGTTTATTGACATGACAGTGAAACAATACATCAATTGTCACATTAGTTCCATGGAATTAGTAACATATCATTTAATCTTGCATCTCTTGACATCTTCCAAATACAGTTAAAACAGAAATATATTATCCTATGCCTTATAGATAAAGTTCACTAATTAGGAGCAGCCCCTTTTCTTGCCACACAAAGCATGCTTATACTAGAATATTGCTTTTATAGGTGAAATAATTCCAAGTGCTACCTCAGGTTTCAGGGATGGTAAGGCTTATATTGTATAGCTCATATAGGAGTGAAAAAAGTAAGAAGAAATAAAATCAATATGAGAATAGGGAAGGTTTTCAAGATGTAAGCAAGAGATAGAAAAAGGTACAGACTATGTAGGGTCTGGGGTGTGAGGAGTGAAAGGAAAGAGAGAGGAACCGCCCCTCAGGTCATCACCCATATCTGCTGTTGCCCAGGCCAGCAGAATTCACCAATGTCTATGGTACAAAATCTGGATAGTAAATGAGCTGGTAAAGAACCCACTTGCCCCATTGGTCATCAAAAACTGTGACAGTCCTGTAGCCTAGCTGATACCCGTTTTAGTTTATATACCTTGTATGCCAACTTCCTCCACTGTTCTTTTGAGGGGAGGACCTTTGTGAACCATAACCTGGTTGTTACTTTTTTAGCAATTAGTAATGCTGTTTGCTTATAGAGGAGTTTATTTATCTTTATACCTGTTGGTGGAACTGCGGTTAGACTATAGGTAGGTGTAAAAAGCTTTGGAACTTAGTGTATTTCTTTTGTCTCTTATTATCCCTTGCCAGTATTGTTGGAGGAGTGGGTAAAACCAAATTATATGTTCTGTGTCTGCTAATGATTGCCCACGGTTCCTCTAACACTTATCTTGTTTTAGGCTGGCAAATTTAGCTGTAATGTAGCTGCCAAACTTTTGACTACTCCTCCAGTTGTTTCAAGTCTCTTTCCATCCTTTGTAACCCCCTCCGGAGTGTCCACCCTGTTGCAGATCTTGGTGTCATCTGCAATGAGGCAGATCCTTCCTCTTCCCTTCCAGTTCCTCTGTTATGTCACTAATGAAGACATTAAAGAGGACTGGCCCCAACACTGACCCCTGTGGTACCCTGCTGGTTACTCTCCTCTCTTTAGAAAGAACTTCATTTGCCACCAACCTCTGCCTCCTATTCCTTAACTAGTTTCTTACCCTGGTTACTACCTTATTGCCCACCTCCCCATGCTGCCCAACTTGTTTACCAGCCTCCTATGTGGAACAGTCTCAAAGGCTTTGCTGAAGTCCAAGTAGGCCACATCCTCTGCGCCACCCCAAATCCAACACCCTGGTTACCCCTCCCCTCTGTAAAGCCATACTGCCTCGGGTCCTGCAGTCCATTGAAGTTCAGGTGTTCCACAGTTCTTTTCCTTTAATAGTGTTTCCATCAATTTCTCTTCTACAGATGTTAGACTGACAGGCCTGTAATTTCCCATCTTCTACTTCCTGGCACTTTTGTGAAGTGGGACTACATCCACCCTACTCCAGTCCTCCGGGACTACGCCAGTCTCCAGTGAACTGTTGAACAAGTCTGTCAGGGGGTGCACCTAGCACCTCCCTGAGTTCCTTTAGCACTCTTTGATGCTCCCCTTCTGGTCCTGTGGCTTTGTCCACCCTCAGATTAGCAAGTCTTTTCCAATCCTGTCCTCAAAAAAGGGACTGGTGTCCATTTCCGTCCCACCCAATCTCTTGATGCGTATTTGTGGTCCCTCCCATTCCCCCTCAACTGTGAATACTGAGCAGAAATATTTAAGATATTTGCCTTCTCTTGGTCCTCCTCAGTATAGTCCCCTGCCTCCTTTATTAACTGTGCAATCCCTGCCTTGATCTTCCTTTTCTCACTGATATACCTGAAAAATGTCTTGTCTCCCTTTGATACTGTCTGGGCTATTCTTTCCTCAGCTTGCACTTTTGTGCTCTTTACTGCCTTGCTTGCCTCCCTCCATTTCCCCCAATACACTTCTCTGTCCTCCTCTCTCTGGGTCTCCTGATACCTTCTGAATGCCACTGTTTTTGCCCTTACCTTTTTTGCCACTTCCCTTGAGAATCATAATGGTCTCCTCCTTCTGATTTTGCTCATTTGCCTGACGTACAAGTTTGTATACTTTACTATGCTGTCTTTTATACTGGCCCATTTTCCCTCCACCCCCAATATCTTCCCCTGCCAGGTCTTCTTGGATGCATTCCCCCATCTTTGTAAAATCAGCCCTTCTGGAATTCAGGACCCTCGCCTTTGTGTGGCTGGATTCCACTGTTGTTCTTGTATCAAACCATACTGTGTGATGGTCACTGGTCCCCAGATGACTCCCCACTCTTAACATCCACCACACTGTCCCTGTTCATAAGTACCAGGTCCAGTATTGCCCCACCCTGAGTGGGTTCACTGACCAGCTACCTGAGGAATGCCCCCTTCAGGGAGTACAAGATGTCTCTGCTCCTAGCTGATGCTGCAGCATGTAGGCTACACTCCATCTGGCAGATTAAAGTCCCCCCACCACCTCCCCCTTCTTAGCCAGTTTGCCTGTGTCTTCCAACATCTCTTTGTTTATGTCCTCCCTGTGTTGAAGGCCTGTATACCACTCCCACGTGAATGGTGGCTCCATTTCCAGACTTGAGGTTGACCCCCAACACCAACCCCCCTTCCTCCCTGTACCTCTGTCACTTTGATGTTTTGCTTAACATAAAGCACCACTTCCCCACCTTTCATTCCTACTCTCTCCCTTCTAAACATTGTGTAGTCAGGTATGACCATTTCCCAGACATGGCTGTTTGTGCACCACGTTTCAGTGATGGCCATGATATCCAGGCCTGCATCAGCCATGGTGGCCTCCAGGTCTGGTATCTTATTTCACAGACTTCTAGTATTGGCACACATGGCTGTCCAGATTTTTAGTCCTACTCTTGTCCCATCTTATGTTGTCTAGCTGTTCTCCTTTCTTCTCCTTTGCATACTGCCTGCTTCTCTTCCTCCAGTCCTCCCATGCTGATCCTTTGCACCCCTGGTTGTCCTTCATTTTGGTGGGAATCCTTTCCTCCAAAAATTCTCTACCTGCCATCACAGCCTGGGGGGACAATTTCTGCCACCACATTGCCTTCTGCCACACCTCCTTGGCTAGTTTAAATGCCCATTGACGTAACACTTAAACTGTCTACTAAGGATTGCTGCTACTTTCCTGGATGGATGCAGGCCTTTCCCCAGTACAAGCCCTGATCACTCCAGGTGGAGCTCCAGTCCCCAATGTAGCCATACCCATCCTCTCTCCATCATTCCTTCAACCATGAGTTGAAGGCTTTAGTGTGGAGCTTCCTCTCCTTCCCTCTGTTGTAGACAGGCAGCACTCCATAAAGACTGCAGTGTATGCTACCTGCCTAAGACCCTTCTCCAGCTCCCTAAACTGCTCCTGTCCCTTACAGAGCTAGGTCATTCATCCCCAGGTGGACAATGATGTCCAGCTCCCTCGTCCTTCCTATAGCCCACAGCATCTGCTGGATACGCTTTCCATCCCTCCAAGCGGATGTACCAGGTAGGAACTTTACCTCCCTCTCTACATCCCTTTCCTTCCCCCCACTCTATCCCAATGACTATGGATTTCCCCACTAGAAGTTGCTTCCTCCTTCTCTGGGGGTTTTCTTCCCTCCTCCTGGGGACTCTGTTTTGGTGTTCCCTCACATCCTCTCCATCCACCACCTTGGGTGCCCCTTCATGGCAGTCTCGCTTTGCCAGAATGTCATAGGAGTTTCTTAGTGGCACTGGAGGAGGAGTGCATCCCTCTCGCTCCAGTCTTCCCAATCCTACGATCCCTGCCCTCCTTGAGTCCACCTTATTCCAGCCGCTCCTTCCTTCTGGCAACCTTTGAGGTAGCAGTGTCTGGCTAGGTAGTCCTTGGGTGAGAGAGATGCTCCCCCAATTCCTTGACAACATGACTTTGAGTCTTGTGATATTCTCCTGACTCTCTGCCAGTGCTGCTTGGAGCTTTGAGACCTGCTCCCTTCACCCAGACAGGTGCACGTAGATGGGACAGCACCGCAGCCACCAGAAGGTCTCTCTGTAGATTGCTGCCCCACAACCACTGCATTGCACCACTCCCCACATTTCCTTTTCTAGTCTGTCCTTCCTTTATTTTTGTCCCAGACCCAGTCAGACTATCCTACTACCAACCAGTAACCATATGCCCTTAAACCCTGAAGCTCACTAATATGTAGCAGGCTTTTTACAGCAAGTCCAAACACACTACTATATCTAGCAGGTATTTAACAGTAGGCCCCTGATTTCTGAATCATCCTAGCACCTAGCAACAGTTTACCTACAGTCCCTACTACCAGAAATGCACTAAAACCTTGTATCAGTTGAGAACAAACAGCACCATGCTAAATTCAAGGAAAAACAACAGCTAACCCCTAAGCCAACTGACATGCTTTGCTGGCTTCCCAAGCACAGTCACTCTATAATGCAGTCCACAACAGGCTCACATGAGTAGGGGACCCCTTGGGTCAATAGGGGAGCAGTGTGGCTGACTGCCTCGTTGGGCTGACTATGGTGGGCAGATGCCAGTGTCCTTTGTTCCTTCATGCAGAGGACTGCAGCACAGGGGGCCATGTGATGGCTTAGTCCTTATGAAGGCCCCTGCAACTTTCTGGTGTCCAAGGCAGCTCCTGTGATTGGCTGCTGATTGGGGATAGCAAGACTGCTCTCTGAGAGCACTGAGAATGAAATTGGCAAAATATGTTAAAATTGCACACGGTAATCAGAAAGAAGCCCCAAAACTGCAGAAGGTGTACTATGACCATGGGGTGAAAGAAAATGTTTTTTGATATGGTTTTTCTCCTGCAGTGCAGTCCCCCATCTGGAAGGCACCCCCAGCCCTGTCCTGCAGTGTCCACCAGTCAGCACTGGCACTTACCCCCAGGTCTTGCCCCCCTGGCAGGGCCCCCCAACCCCCACTGGAGACTGGATCCAGTATGGCCAGCACCATGGCTAGCTAGGAGCAGGGCCTGTGAGGCATCCTCCTTCATCCACTGCATGATCCTTTTCTCCTGTTTTCCTATCCCCTTGTGGGGGTGCGGTGTGCAATGATGCCTGTGAAGGGGTTGTATACGCTCCTGTGCACACCCACGTCAAGCGTCTGCTGTGCGCCCACCCCACTTTGTTGCAGCTCCATGTTGCCAAGCCCCACCCTCCGCTAGGGGTCAGGCGTGCACCGGCCGCTGATCCCCCCCACAGAGATGGAGAGCAGTCCATTGGACGCTCGATCCATCTCCTCACCTGCTGACCCATGGTGGCTTGTGCTCATTCCCGAACATGGGTTGCTGGCGTGGTGCGATGTGTGGCATCCAGCGCCTCAACCTTCCGTGCCACCGGCTGGCTTAAAAGAAAACATTTTTGAGCCAGGTGAAATGGTCTTGTTACTGTTACCCACTATAGAAAACAATCTGTTAATGAAGTGGCAGGGGCCCAATAAAGTGTTTAGATGTACTGGTACAGTTAACTATGAGACTGAGACCCCCTGCTTGGAAAAATCCTACCAAGATACACCATGCTAACCTACTGAAGAAATGGGATAGGCCTTGACTGCTTTTGGTGGAGGCTGCTAAAAGTTGCTATACTGCAGAATAGAAAATCATACTCATATTTGGGAACTGAGAGCCTGGAAAAGGACAAAATATTGCTTGGGATCTGTGGGATGGTTTGCCATACTTTTCTATTGATACTTTCATTTTTGCTTATTTGAATTAAGAAGAGCCTTGCAGGATTCCATTTGAAGATTATTAATTTTATATCCAGAGAGAGTGAAATCCTACTGAATTTGCTTTTTATTGTGGATTGCTCATTGGTGTAGAGACATAGTATTTGTAAGGATATTTTTGCAACTTTTAGGATTGTACTGCTGGCTGAGGATTGATTTAATTTTTATTCCTGGGTTCAGAGGTGTTATTTGTGAAAGTGGAGTGGTCTGTTAAATTGTTGTGCTGGTTGTATTACTGAAAGAAAGGGCAGCACTCACCAGGGTGGTGGGACAGAGCTGTAGTTGATTGTTTCTGAAGATCACTGGTGGCTGGGAGACACCCAACCCCACTTCCCCTCACCCCACCCACCCCAAGCGTGTCATTTCCTTTATATCTGAGGTTCTGACATCACTTCCTCAAGAGGGCAGGGGGTACAACTCTGTCATATCCTTAACAACCCAGCACAGTGCATGGAGGGTAAGCACACATACATATATAATATATACATATATATAAGCAGAAAGGGAGTGGGACACGTGGGGATTGGTGCAACGCACTGGCTGTGGGGTGGCAATTTTCCAGGAGACATTCTGGAAGCTGCATTGCTGCCCTATTTTCAGGCAACTGTCAGCTCTGAGGGAGGAGGTTGCCCATCTCCAGGCTGAACTGGTAAGGAGTAAGGAAGCCTTCCCCACCCAAAGAACTCCAGTGCCACCACTGCTGCCTCAGAGGTTGCCAAGAATGAGGAGCAGTTGGACCACAGTGGGCTCTGGGAGGGTGAGGGTGGTGGAACAGAGGTGAATCCCTCCAGTTGTACCTCTCCGCATCCCATATGCCATTCTGGCAGAGCATGGTTCCTCTATGACTGCACCCATAGTGGAGACCAAGGAGGATGCTGGGAACCTCCACAAGGGAGACCCACAGGAGGGTGGCAGGGGACACCACAGGGGAAGGAAACCACTCCTGGGGGGATGCAATTGTTAGGGGGGTAGAACTGGGGAAGGGAGGGGAGAGGGTAGGTAAGGTGCCTGCCTGGTGTCATGGCTTGGAGGAACAGGAAGCGAGTCCTCAGGATTGCAGGAGCAGCATCATGAAAGAGGGAACTAGGCATCATTGTCCACATTGGGACAAATGACTTAGCTGGGCATGGGATCAGTGCAGCACAGTGCAGGAGGAGTTTGTGGAGTTGGGGGAGGGACCTTAGACAGGTAGCACACACGGTAACCTTCTTGGAGGTGCTGCCTGTCTATGGCATGGGTGAAGCTAGGGTACTCTGCACCATGCAGTTCAATGATTGGTTGAAA
This sequence comes from Neoceratodus forsteri, assembly GCA_016271365.2. NCBI lineage: Eukaryota > Metazoa > Chordata > Ceratodontiformes > Ceratodontidae > Neoceratodus > Neoceratodus forsteri. The sequence goes on along the minus strand of CM057449.1, from coordinate 170,172,255 downwards.
ATCTGGTGTGGAGCACAGGGTTTTGGCTTTATTGGGGACTGGGGGTCCACCTGGAGACATGTGGGTCTATACTGGTGTGATGGTCTGCATCTGTCCAGGAAGGGAACCAAGCTCCAAGGTGATCGGTTTAAATGCTTCACTGGCAAGCTTTTAAACTAGCCAAGGGGGGGGGGTGCTGATAGGAAGCATGAAATTCTAAGCCTCCCCAACAAAACAAGGTAGTTAATAAGGTAAACACCAAGGTACTGAATTCGACGGGGGGGGTGCAGGATGGGTAAATGGGAAAAAAAGACAAGGGCAATAAGGGCAGGGACGGGGGCAAAAAAAGGTAATGGCAATATTAAATGGAGGGCAATGAGAACCACTGCTTGTAGTCTGGGTAACAAGCTTCCTGAGCTAGTGGCCATAATGGAAGAGGGACATTTATTTATTTACTGAAATGTTTCACCAGGAAAGGTACACTGAGCAAATTAATGCTCATCTCACGGCACGTCCTAGGGGAAGGGGGAGTGGGATTATACAGCATATTTAAATGTTACAAAACAATACAGAGACAGGAACATAATATACATGATAATCAATGCATATAATAGTATTACAGTGTAATCATACAGGGGATTCATGATGACTCAATAATAGCAAGGGAGGGTAGCATGAGTAACAAGACACACATAGTAAGTGCTAGGTAATTAAGAGCAATAGGTGAAGGGAGGAAGAGGAGATGTGGAGAGGAAAGAACAAGTATTCAAGGAGGGAGTCAAGAGCATGAACAGTTTGTGGTCAGGTAGTTGAGTACAGCTGAAGTGAGGGAGCTCAGAGAGGAGGAGTGGCGAATTTGTGGAGGGAGAGCATTCCACAGTTTTGGTAGATGGTGCGAAAAAGCTTTTTGGCTCGAGGATGTAGATCTGTTGGGGATAAAGAAGGTGCATAAGTCATCAGATTTCAGAGAGTAATGGGTGGGTGGAGGGGTACTAAGGGAGGAGGAGAGGTAAGAGGGGAGAGAACCAAGCCAGAATTTACAGATGAACTTGGTACCATATGGCATACGCCGATTTGTGGAGTGTGAGGAAGTTTAGAGACCAGTAGAGGTCACAGTGATGGGTGAAGTGGGGGGCATCTAGAGCAAAGTGACAGAAGAAATTGTAGAGCGAGTCCAATTTGGCTAGGGAGGACTGCGGGGCAGCACCATAGACTATGTCGCAGTAGTTGAATATAGGCAAGATCATCTTCAGTACTAGCTCGCGCCTGGCAGCGAGTGGGATGCAGCTGCGATTTCTGTAAAAGGCACCAAGCTTGGGCTTAAGTTTTTTCAGAATGGCCTCAATGTGTACTGAGAAGTTTAGGTGTCTATCCAGCCAGACACAGAGATACCTGAATGAGGAGGAGTCATCGTGTACAGTCCCATCCAGGGTGTGGAATGTGGGTAGGGAACTCAGCCTAGCGAGTCTCTGCCTTGTCCCAAATGACATGGAGACAGTTTTCTTGGCATTTAGAAAGAGTTGATGAGAATTAAACCAGTGTTGGACTTTAGTGAAGTCAGACTGGAGCCTGATAGTGACATCGGAGACAGATTTACCAGATGTAAATAGAACTGTGTCATCAGCATACATGTGGATGCTGGAGGAGCAGCAGACCTGGGGGAGATCATTTAAAAAGTTGAAAAACAGAATGGGGCCAAGCACTGAACCCTGGGGATCACCAGTGGTTATAGGTATGGGGGAAGAGGTGACATCAGCAATTTTGACCGATTACGACCTGCCAGACAGATAGGCACTGAACCAACCTGTGGCAGAACGGGAGAAGCCAGCAGCTGAGAGGCAGTGCAGGAGGAGAGGGTGTGAGACAGTGTCAAAGGCTTTTGCCAGATCAAGAATGATGGCTGAGGTAATGTGACCTTTGTCAAAGCCATTGTAGATGGTCTCTGTTAGCCTCAGCAGAGAAGTGGTAGTAGAATGTGATTTCTGAAATCCAGACTGGAATGGTGTGAAGAACCCAGAGTCAGATAGGAAGGAGGAGAGCTGGTTGAGGGCTGTTTGTTCTTGTAGTTTAGCTAGGGTAGGTAGGAGAGAAATAGGACGGCAGTTGCCGGGTGAGGAGGAGTCATCCCCCCTTTGGGAGCGGGAACACAACTGCATGTTTCCATACTGAGGGAACAGTAGCTGTCAGGAAAGAGAAGTTTAGTACGAGAGAGAGAGAGTGGATAGGCAATAGCAGGAGCAGAGAGGGAGAGGAATCTAGGATCCAGGCCATCTGGAGAGGAGCCTTTAGAGGGGTTGTAGCAAGGAGTGCCTGGAGGGTGGTATCAGGAGAGACAGGAGAAAAGGAGAAGTGGGAAGGGGCTGGAAGAGGTAGGGAGGGTGAGGAGGGAGGAGCGCAGCAATGGGGGGGAAGGTTGAGAGGGCTGAGTGGAGGTGTGAGGAGCGTAAGAGAGGAGAGGGGTCGGGAAGGGAGAAGAGGACATCAGAACATCAGAGGAGCCTGGTAGGAAGCTCAGCAGAGAAGAGGCACAGGTAGAAACGTGAGAGTTAAAGCATTCAGCAATAGCCATAGGGTCTGAATAGACAGATTGGTTGGCCTTGAGGGTATGGGCAGAGGGTTTGTGGCCGGAGAGAAGAGGGAGTGTACGACCTTCCAGAATTTGGCCGGATTGTTAGTATTAGATAGGAAGTTTGATTTGTAGTGTTCAGCTTTTGCTAGGCAGATTGCTTTAGTGCAGCCATTCCGAAGTTCACGGTACCGTCAGAGATCACGATGGCAGTGGGAGACTTTAGACTGTCGCCACGCAAGGTCACGAGCACGTTGGCAAGCCAGAAGTCCTGGTGTGACCCAGGGGGAGATGCCAACCTCGGACCCTTGTTTTGCGGAGCGGGGCACGGGAATTCCAAATGTGGAGGAACTTGGTGTTGAAAGAGGCAAGAGCTATGTCAGCTGAGGCTGCTGAGGAGAGAGGGGACCAGTCAGTAGAAGTGAGGTCATAGAGTGGAGTTTGTAGGTCAAGAGTTGCGTACGGTCTAGTGAGAATTATTTTAGGCGGGTGTTTAGTCCTATGGATCTTACTCACCATGAAGGTCATGTGATGGTCACTGATGGAATCTGGTAGGAGACCAGAGGATACTATTCTATGCTGGTGGGAAGTGAGGACAAGGTCAAGCAGGGAATGGTTTAATGTTTTGTTGTTTAGGCGAGGTGGTTCTCGGATAAGTTGACTGAAATTTAAGGCTTCAATAGTGGCATGGGTAGAAGCCAGTGATGGGGACAGCCAGTTTAGGTTAAGGTTGCCCAGGATATAAAGTTCACCCCCGATGGCCAGGGTAGTGAGCTTCATAAGGAGGACAGTGTCATTTGCATGAGGCTTCCCCAGGCAGCAATAAACCCCAGCTACAAGAATAGGAGCCATGTAGGGAAAGGAAATTTTAATAAGAAGGGCCTCATGAGAAGCATGGGTAGTGGCGGTAAAGGTAGGGGTGAACTGGAGAGAAGAGGAGGTATAAATAGCCACTCCACCACCTCTCTCCTGTTCTGATCCTGTCTAGTGATAGTGAAGCCTGGGATAGAGACAGCATGGTCAGGGATGTTGTTTGACAGCTATGTTTCAGAGATCATGATGATATCAGGAGTATAGGAATGTACCATGGTTTGTAGTAAGGAGATTTTAGGAGCAAGGCTTCTTATGTTTAGGTGGATTATTTTAAGGCCATGTGGGAGTGTAAGCAGAGTGGTGTCAGGTTGGGAGCTGGTTGGCTGCATAACGTTTCGAGGGCCAGGGTTTGGGTGAATATCACCAGAAGCTAGGAGGAGCAGGAGTAGAAAAAGATGGTAGTGCTTGTTTGCTTTATGTGGGCCATGGGATAGTCTTTTGGAGGTTTGAGATGTGGGCGAGGAGGAACATGGGGCGAGCTACTATTTTTGGAGGGTAGGGAACCCGTCGAGCCTGGTGGTAATTGTCGTCAGGATGTTGGTAGTGAGGGAGGAGCCCAGCATCAGGAAAGTGATATGTTCCAGAGAGACTAGCCATATTATTTACCACCATCACTATAAAAGTCTGGGTAGGGGAACCCCCGGGTGGTTGAGTGAGTAGAGTTGGCAGTATTAATAGGGACAGTGCCAGGAGTAGGTACCTTTGTTTGACAGCCTGCCAGAACTCCATAGTAGCAGGCAAGGAAGGGTAGTGTGTAGGCAGAGGATTAGCGTGAACCTAGCGATCTGTGGCCAGTAGTTGAGACTGAAGCTAGCATCTGCCTCTAGTGGCAGAATAGTATAAGCAGCCAATGGGGAACAAGGCTGGTAGAAAAATTGAAGCGGAAAGTAGCTATATAAAGAACTGCCAAGCTAGGGAGGGAGGTGGGGAGCCAGCGCAAAATGTCAAGGGAAAGGTCCAAGTAGGACCGTACCTTCAGAGCTGGAGAATCGGGCAGTGGACCACTGGTGGCAGCTGAGAGGTTACCGTCCATCCAGGGGAGCTGCTTCTTGCACCGCGGCAGCGGTTACAAGCCCTGATCAGGGGCTGAGAGTCTGGGGAGAGAGGAGACAAAGGACAGTTTAAGTACAGAGCAAGTGAGGAGGGATAAGGCAGCATGGGGTAAAGATTAAGTGATTTAGATTTTGCTAAGACAAAAGGGAGGGGGCGAGGCGCCCGACAGTCTGAGCACAAGCACTTAATTAAACAGAAGCTTTACAGTTTTCCCTCTAAAGAGGGGCAGTCACAGAAACATGGTACATGAAGTACCTTGACTGGGATGTCAACATACCAGGGTACACAATCTACAGAAGGCACAGGGAGGGTAAAAGAGGAGGAGGAGGAGTAGCTCTCTACATAACGGAAGGAATCAAAGCAACAGAATTAAACGGTAAATGGGGAGGAGAGGAGGCACTGTGGGTCAACTTGGAGACAGGGAGTGGCACCGCAATCCGCGCAGGGGTTGTATAGAGACCCTCCCATCTCAGGGGGAGGAAATGGACAAGGAAATGATTGAATGCATTCTCAGAATGGCAGAAAAAGGGGAGAAATTGTTGATGGGGACCTGAATATGCCAGGTGTTAATTGGAACACGTTTACTGCAGCCACATCCAAGAGCAGGGTCATTCTGGAAGCCCTACAGGGGGCACGTTTCAGACAGCTAGTGTTAGAACCCACTTGGGAGGGAGCAATCTTGGACCTGGTACTGTCAAACAGAGAGAGGATCACAGATTTGGAAGTGGGTAGCCATCTGGGAACAAGCGACCACCACACAGTGTGGTTCACGATAAACACAACCATGGAGTCAAGCCATACAAAAAACAAGGATACTGGACTTTACAAGGGCTGACTTTGGCAAAATAGGGTGAGTACCTAAGGAATGCACTAGCAAATGGGCAGAAAGGAGGGATGGAAGAACAAAGGAGAAAAATCAAAACTGCTATTATAGAGGCAACAAGCCTTTGTGTGAAGCAAATAAAACGGAGTAAAAACCACTATGGTTCTCAAAAGAGGTGGCGGGGAAGGTTAGGGAGAAAAAGATAGCATTCAGGAAGTATAAGGAATCACAGAAGGAGCAGGTCAGAGAACTGTATCAAAGCAGAAGGAAGTGGGGAAGGCAGAATAGTGAAGGCCCAAACCAAGGAAAAAATAGCCAACTCAGTAAAGAAGGGGGATAAAGCCTTTTATAGGTACATCATGATACAGTAGCATCTGTTTACTTATCCCCCTGATTGGGAGCAATTTACATGATTGCCACTTTGTTTCTGGCTGGTGGATGGATTGCTGCACGCTAGCAGTTTGTGGAGGAGCCCGCAGAGCAGGAGCTGTTTCCATGTTTAAATTATAACCAGAAAAGGTATGCCACCTAAGCAAATTATTCTACCTGTCTGAGGAAACAGCTCGTACTGGACCGTCTTGTGCGGTCGTCCCCAGGGTTTCCGTTCACTGCCGTTTCCTCTTTCTCTTTGCAGGCTTGGAGTACTGAAGGTGGGGCAGCCGTGCCTGGTGAGAGATACAGAGGAAAACACTGTGGGGTGTTGGTCGGTTGTGGAGGAGGACAGAGGAGAATGAAGGAGAAACAAAACAGAACCAAAATACTGGAGGAATGTGTTCAGCAATTTTTAAAGGAAGTGTTTGATTTTTGGTTTTATTTTTACACCCCCCACCATATTTTCCTTATTCCTTTGCCAATGTATTTGCAACTGTGAGAATTGTGAATATTGAGAGAAAATAGGGGGAAAACTAAAAGAGTATAATGTTAGCTTAAGCTATACAGGGCTCTTTAAATCTTGTAATTTTTCATGCGCTTAGATCAAGTGGGAAGGCCACATATAACGCATGCGCAGTGTTCTGTAGGAAGAATCGCCATTCTCCAGAAGCTATAGCCCCTTCGTAAGCTGTGTGATGGAATAATTTTAAAAGCTTGCTGTGAGCTGGGTGTGGTGTTTGAATTTTAATCTAAGAAAGCAGCTGTCTGCAGCGGGCCAGGTTAACAAAGGAGAAGTCCGTGGAAGAAATCCGTCTTTTGACGGGTGCAGAGAGCTGGAAAACTGGAGAATTATGAGAGAGACAATGTGCTTTAAATAAGCTTAAATATTCTTTTGCTTTCTCTGCTTAGCTATCAAGAGATATGTTAATAGTCCAGCAGTTTTGAGCCAGGAGTTTGGTGGTCAGACAGTCAGTGTACTTTATTTTTTCTTTCTAGATCTGCATAGTGATTGTATAGTGTTTCTTTTATGTGCCCAATTTTACCTTTTTTATTGTTTTTCTTTTACCTAAAGATTCCCAACTACTGAAAGTGGTGCTGACTCAAACTACCCCGAATTACTCAAGGAGACAAATATTCTGACTTTGTGGTCTGTTTTAAATGGAGGACTAGAGTCTGACAGATTAAGAGGAAACATGTGTGCTGTGCAAGAGTGAATGCTGTGCACAACAAACAAGCACAATAAAAACAGAGAAGCAAGTTGGAAGTTACTGGTTGCTTTTGTTTCCTGACTGAAAAGGACCCTGTGTGGACTGAGGCGGAGGAAGAGCTCGTAAATACCGCATACTGCTTTTTTTTCTTTCTGCATTGCCTGCCCTGCTACTGAGGTGCAGGAGGACTGTATTCACTGAACTACGATCTGATATATGGTACAGCATTAAGAGTTATACTTTTTAGGCCAGAGCAGCTGTTTTAATAGCAGAACTAGACAGCTTGGTTAAAACCACCCGCATATTGAACTTTAAAGCTAATATCTGGACTTTCGTGTTCTCTCTTTTACAGTACTGAGCAAACAGGCTGATATTTTTAATAATAATTTTTCAATAGCTGGATGGCAAGCAGTATAAAGGTATGGTGAGGACTAGAAAGCAAAAAATGCAGGAATCGCAAGTTGCCCCACATGTTACCCCACTGATTATTGAGCCCCCCAAAAAACAGATGTCATAAACAATCTAAAATAATGGATCACAGAGAGGGTAAAAAACAAGTTGAATAGAAGTATATATAAAACTTCGACTCCACTTAGTAGGCATAGCAAATCACATGAGATAAACCTAGAGGTGTTATCTATAGGCAAAGAAAGCAGCCTATTAAATCAAGATAAGGGGGGAATTTCAAACCAAGCAATACCAGAGTCTGATACAGATTGCGTGATTATTGAAAATTATGGTGAAACTATGAATTGCTTTGATAGTCTGAATGAAGGTTCCATACGGTCAGGTTTAAATTATGAGAAATCTCCAGATATCCGAAATGACACCAGATACCTAGTAAAAGGAAAAAATGGCCCTAGAAGAGGTATCACGTGACCTGAGAGGCATTATTACAGGGCTCAAACAAATTAACTATGTCTCCCAGATTGAGCAACTCTTGCATTATAGAGAGAGTTAAGATTTGGAGCAAAATGCAACAGCTGGGAGTAACAAGGAGTATCAGACTAGTTTCGTAAGTGAAAAACTAGTAAATTTGCTTGCCAAACAACATACTGCCAATATTTTAATCATGGAACAACTGCTTATCAATACAGATATGTTGGATGTTATAAGACACAACATATATAGGCAGGGTGTAATATTGACAGAACTTGTAAATAACAAGAAGATTCTGGTGCATGATAATAAAACAGTTAAGTGAGGACTTGGATGTAGAAATTCAGAAAGAAGAAAACAGACCAGACTTTAGCAGTATAGTTTTTGCAGAAGGAATGAAGGGGAATAATAAGAAAACAAGAGGGAAAAAGAAGAAAGTGGAAAAGAGCTTGGGTAGACAGTCAAACAAACAAAGGGAAGAACTGCAAGATAAGGAATACGTTAAAAAGAGGAAAATAAAGCAGAAGGAGAAGGGGCAGAGTAAAAAAGCTAACGTTAACACAGGAAATGGTCATAGACAGGAACAGAACATTAAGAAAATTACACAGAGAGGAGGAAAACTGGAAGGCACAGAAATTGTTACCTCTACTGAGCAATTAAATCTGAATACTCAATTGAATCAATTAGAGAGAGAGAGAGAGAGAGAGAGAGAGAGATTGAGTTTAAATAATCAAATTAAAAGCAAGGTGAGTCACAGGGGATTTCCAACACAAAATAGTAAGATAATTGATCAACAAAATGAGGTGAGAGGCATTTATCTATTTATTTAAATTTTGGTAACCGGGTGGGCCCACTGAGACCTTGACAGTCCCTTTTTCAGGGGTGACCCGGGATTAGTTACATGTACCTAAGGGTGACAAAAATCAAATGCTTTGGTACACACAGGGGAGCAAGACAATTACATTATACAACAGACCATCAAATCAGCATATTCTACAACGTACACAGAATCAGAAACAGCAACCGGACGTATAGTTAGAATCAGACAGATCAACAGTAACAGCTTAGATAAGTGCCTATGCAGTAGTATATTGTCCTACTTAGCACCCACTCCCATCTGTGGCCTGTGGAGACCGTTCCAGCCATCTCCCTTTTCTGGGGAGAAAGACTTTCAGGCAGCCTCATTTGAGGCAGCAGCACATTGTCCCAGTCCCTAGGTGTGTTTTTAGTGCTTTCCTAAAGCCCCCAGGGGAGGTGCAGTCCTGAATTTCTCTTGGTAGATTGTTCCAATGTTTGGGTAGGGCTGTTCTGGCAGACCGAAGGCCGAGGGATGACCTGGCTCTGGGTATTTCGAGTAACTTCCCGTCAGTAGACCTGAGCTCTCTTCTATTTGTTTTGGGGGCTACCAGGTCCTGTAGACTTGGGGGAGCCCCAGGTTGTTGTAGTTTAAAGGCCAAGCACAAGGAAGGATATGCTAGTCTGGCTTCGAGGGATGGCCAGTCGATAGTCTGGAGCACCTTGCAGTGATGCTCCATCTGTTGCACACCAGCTTTGAATCGGCCAACCCTGTGGTATAGTGCCCCTAGGCGTTGTTTTTCTGTTGCCCTTAGTGTTCAAAGCATGGTCCCTCTGAAGAAAAGAGTGGGTAGTATTGCCCCATTGCTGATCACTTTCCTGGTTTCCATGTTCAAAAATGGTTTTAGCCTCCAGAGGAGGGCCAGCTCTTGGTTTATCACCTTTGTGAGGTGGTCAGTATGCTTCCTGAAGGAGAGCTCCTGGTCCAGGTATATCCCCATGTACTTGAAGTTGTCCACTACCTCTATTCCCATCCCATTTAGGGTGGTGAGAGATAGAAGGGTCGATCTGTCAGCGACAAGTTTTTTGGGCCAAAGAGCATGGCTTTAGTTTTCTTACTGTTTAGAACCAGCTGATGCTCCTGGCACCAGGCTTCAAGGGTATCGAGGTCCTGCTGCAACTCCAGGTTTAGGGACCCAATGTCATTCCCTGTTCTGTACAGCACTGCATCATCAGCATATAGCATGACTTTCGCCCGTCCACAGTGCTGGGGTAAGTTGTTGACAGCATGGTTGGGAATACCTATCCCAATGAGAGAATACAGCTAAAAAAGTGTTTTAAGTCACATGGTGAGACCACCTGTGGTGATAGGGATAAAAACCTTGTACCTTTGATAGAGATTGTGAATCCACAGGACTGGATACCTGGGGATAGTATAACTCAGTAATAGAGAGACTGAAATTAGAACTAGACATTGAGATCAATGTAGAAGACATTGTAGAAATTAGGAACATGCAGGTTGATATGGCAATTATAACTGATATTTATTTAAACTCCCCCAGAGTTGCAAACTATGTTTGGCTAAAAGTAACACCAATTAAAAGCAAAGAGGTTAATTAATAATGTTCCCAAATAGATATCTATTTATTAAGCCGGATGGAGGGAAGAATGACCCGGAGGACAAACAAGTAGAGCTAGCTCTGTTTGGGATGAAACAGCTACATAGAGAAACGGGTGCAAAATGAACAAGAGAAATCTATGGTTTGTTTAGAAATGTTTTACATATACAATTGGGATGGAATGAAATTGAAGTAGTGGAATGGATAGGCAGAGAACTGGACACAGATTAATATTGTAGAGAAAAATTAGTGGCAAACCGAATAATGGAAAAAATTCCCATCCTAGATGTTATGGGATTGATTCTGGTTGAGTTAGAGTTAATTGTAAGTAGCCATAATGTAGTTGGTGATGGAAACTGTGAGGAAAGCCAAATTCCATTAAAAAAACAAATTTCAATTACTGGCAGGCTACTCTGGGTGAGAGCCTCTGTAGTAGTTCATCGCTAGATGAAATTCCAGACAGAGTAAGCACTTTAAGTAGGGGGTTACACATTGTTTCCTGGAACATTTCAGGTCTGAGAGATAAGCAAGCTGATGAAGAGTGGGTTAAGTACATAACAAGTTTTGATGTCATCTGTTTACAGGAGATGTGGCATGGTCCTGAAGACCCTATTGAAATAAATGGCTATGAATGCTTTCATCAGGCTGGAATTAAGGATAATTTTAGGAGTAGAAAATCGGGTGGCCTAGCAATATTTATTAGAATTGGCAGTTTTGCACATGTAGAACATATCAAGGAAACAAAAAATGTTATACTCACTCTTTTAAAAAATGAAGGTCAGTGTTTTATTTTGATATGTGGCTACATCCCCTCTGTGAGTTCATGATTCTATAAGGACACTGTGTGGGAACAGTTAAATGAATTACTTATTGAAATCTTGTATCTGTTCCCAGAGTGGAATATTTTACTTGTTGGGGACTTAAATGCCCGTATTGGAACGTTTGATGGCCTAGAAGACAATTCTTTTTTTACTAATGCCATCAGCCCATATGCATGGAAACATAGAGAAAATAAGGGTGTGAAAGAAAATAAAGCTGGCTTACAACTGATTTTGATCTTAAAAAAATGTAACTTATATGTAATAAATGGGCGATTGACAGGTGACTTACTGGGGGAGTGTACATATAGCTCTACAAAGGGATCCTCGGTAACAGATTTGGCACTGTGATCTGGTTTGCTAGAAGCATGAGAAAAATGGAAGTAAAACCTAGATCACAGAGTGATCATTTTCACATAATGCTGACGTATGTAATGAAAGCTGGTATGGACATTCTGAGGTTAACCCAACCTTTAGTGATGGAGATATGATCAAATAAAAAGATTATTTGGCAGCCTGACTCTACCTGTAGTCTAATGGATGTTTTAACAAATGTAATCACTAAGCAGAGACAGGACTCTTTTGTAAGGTTGAACAGTGATCAAATGATTAAAACACTGTATTCAATATTTCAACAAATTATAAATACATTAGGTTGGAACACATTGTCGGGGAGAAGTAGAAAAGGGGACTGGTTTGACAGTGAATGTATAAATCAAGAAAAATTATTGAGGAAAATGTACAAACAGTATGCAAAGGAAAAAAATAGAGAATTATTGTAAAATATTAATAGGAAAAGGAGGGAATACAAGATGCTTGTGAAAGAAAAATGAAAACAATATTATGAAAGGCAATGGGAAGAAATGAGTAAAGTAGTGAATAACAGAGATCAGAAAGAGTTCTTGAGGTTAGTGGGTAAGGGCACAAGTGTTTATAAAGAAGACTCAGATGCCTATATTTCTGAACATGTGTGGATTGACTACTTTTCCCAGATCTTCAGTGAGCCTCTTGAAGATAATATAACTCAGGTAGGAACAATTAGTAACAATGTAGGAAATAACATAGTTCTAGATGATCTTTAAGTTTTGCTGGCTATTAGTTCATTAAAGACACACAAAGCTCCTGGCCCAGATAATATCCCGGCAGAGGTGTATAAATGTCAACTGGGTTTCTGGTCCAGATTACTAACAGTATTATATAATAAATGCATGCAAGGAAATAATTATCCTAATTCTTGGAAAGGAGCATACATAATACCAATTCGTAAAAAAGGTAATTTAGCTAATCCAGCTATGTACCGCCCCATAAGCCTATTGGATATAAACCTGAAGATTTTCTCTAAGGTGGTGTTAAACAAGCTTAATGTGGTGATTGAAAAATTGGGCGGTCTATCACCATATCAGGCGGGTTTTAGAAGTATTTACTCAACCCTAGACAATGAGGTGGGATATTCAGACATGCGCCAGAGGCAGGCGCAAGAGCGGTGCAGTGCAAGTCCACTGCGCCATGGAGCCCGGAACGCGATATTCAAAGGTTGCGCATGACGGCAAGTGCCAGCGCAATATGGCTGAATATCGTAGGGATGCGCCATAGTGCACCAGGGCAGCGCCAGGGAGCAAACCAACATGCGCCATAGCGCAACCAGGGCTGCACAAGGGGCAGAGGTGCATGCGCCAGGACACAGAACAACAGGCACAGCAAGGAGCATGCCACCTGGGTGGGATGGACTGCCAACAGGGTGCAGAAGGTGCCAGGAGGGAGGCGTGGCAGGCACACAGCAGAAGGCCCCAACCATGCGCACCACAGTGGTGCACAGACGCAGGGTGGCACCAATGGCCACTGGCAAACAGCCACTGGTGGCAACCCCCACAGAAAGGCACGTGACACGCCACCTGGGCCACAACTGGCAACACACAGGCGAACAGCACACAACGCACATGCCACACAACACAGACAGGGAGCCCGCGGCCACCCCAGGTGCACAGCCACTATCCAATGGGCGGAGACCACCAGGCACAACCCCCAGTCCACCCCAGTCTTACCACACAGCCACCACGCACACAACTGCAGCATGGCTCCACACGCTAGCCACAAAGCAGACACAGACACAGATGGCTAACTATATAAATGTGTATTAAAACAGGCATAAAACAACTATATACATATGAACAGGTAACTGGGTACAGGGAGCAAGGAATGGGGAGGCCACATACAAACTGGAAGGCCGGGGAAGGGAGGCAGGGGGACAGGGGACATGGCTGGACAAGGGAGGGCAAGGGAGGGGGGACAGGGAAGGGTAACAGTAGCAGGCCAACAGGCCCTACAGCCATCCACACCCCACTGGTACCTGACGCCGACATCTGTACTGCGGCCTGTGCAGTGTCCATTGCAGCAGCCATGCCACCTGGAGCATGACAGTGGTGACCCGAAGGATCCACCTCAGGAGCCTGGTGTTGACATCAGGGCGACGGACACCTAGGACAAAGGAGGGAACATGGTATGAGTGCATGTCTGTATGACTGTAGCCCACCCACCGTGCGCAGTGGACAGCGGTGACATGCGCCCCTGAGATGGCACACAGCCACCTGCAGCGTGTGCGCCCACATGAGCCACCAGCCTGACAATCCACAGCCACACTGAACACTTTACACCAACACCACCCATGTGCCGCACACCACAACCATGGCAGCCAGGCGACAGGGCTTAGCGGCGTGATGGCAGTGGCACAGCTGGAATCCGGTGCACCCACAGCCCACCTGTGGCAGCCACACACATGTGCAATCAGCACAGCGCAATGGACACTGCGGGTGGTGCACAGCTGGAATGGCCATGTGCACAGGGGGCTGTGGTCCACCCCACCCCCGCCCACCCTGCACAACATTGTACTATGGAACAGTGCCTACCTGCATGCTGCAGCGCACCCTGCACCTGTCTGGCAGCATCACCCATGCGGCCTGCATCCTGTGCCCAAGCCCCTGCGGTGGCCCACCCTGGCCCACCCGCAGTGCCAGCCAGCTGTGCCCTCCTTCTATCCTCAGGGCCTAGTAGGGAAACATGGAGAAAGACACATCAGTACCTGGCAACACCACATGCCCCCCCCAGCACAGTGTGCTCCCTGGCCTGGCGCAGCTGCAGCATGGGGAGCAAAGCGCACCCATGGTGCGCCACCATGGCCAACTGAACGTGCAGCCCCAGCCCCCCCGCAGCATGGTGTGACACCCTGCTGGCCCCACAGAACACTGGATGGGCACGGACATGGGCATAGCACACTTACCTGGATGTGGCACGGCGCCCCTCCGGATGCGTGCCAGTAGTGCCCGTAGCCTCTTAGGATCCCTCCGCTGCAGGTCCCCATAGCAGTGGTGGCATTGCTCACTGCTGTGCTGTGTCTCTGTGGCCTCCTTCAGCCCCTCAGTGACCTCCTGCCACACCTCCATCTGTGGCCGATTCAGGGGCACCTGGCCAAACAGACTGCCTGCATGTGGCTCCACAAGGGCAACAAGGTTGATCAGCTCCACCTGCGACCAGTTAGGTGCCCTGGCACTGCTGCGGCATGGCATAGCTGTATCGCAATAGCACAACCAAAATGGTGCCCAGTAGCGCACAGGCCACTTGTGCTGGGGATGTGCGCCTCGCACGGGGATGCGCTGCCATCACCAATTGCGCAGCCATGGGGATGCGCAACATGGCCAGTGAAGCACTGGCACATGCTGCAGGGCACCCAGAAGGTCAAAGGGCAACCATGGGGTCAAGGGTCAGCAAGCGCATCGTGCGACAGCGCGATTGGGCTTGCCATGCAAGGGGTGCAATGGGACATGTGGGCACCATGGTCCATGGGCCAATAGCACCCGGGCACCATAGGGCATAAAGCTCATGAGCGCCACATGCCCAATAGCGGCAGAGTGCTGTAATGCGTATAGCGCAGTGTGCATAGGCTGCACCAGTGATGTACGCAATGGCACTGCGCACATGCGTACTGCTGGGCCTATTGTGCACGTCACAATGTTGCGCCACGACTTGTGCATGCGTAACACCAATGCGCCATGTGCAATTTCGCGATATTCAGCCAGCATATGCGGATTAGCCAATCAGTATATCCGCGGCGCATCGGAGGCATTTGCATCTCATTACAGTTGTACATCCCCTCATTTGCATGCAATGCGCTATAAAGGCGCCACGGAACTGCACAGGCTCTAGACCGGTATTGCATCCTTCAGAGGTAAGCCACCAGGCTGTGGGGCTGTTGGTACAGTGGAATGGGAGAGCGGTGTAGGTTGTAGCCATCAATGACCACATGTTAATTCCCACAGGACTAAGCATGACGGATCATGAGGAGGTTGAGGAGCGTGGGCCTGCATGGAAGCACAGGCCCAACTTCATGAGGGCAGAGACCGATGCCCTATTCGAGGCCTACGTGGACCAGAAGCCTCTCCTGAGTGGCTCGATAGGCACCCCACAGGCCTGGTCAACAGCATGGAGGGTGTGGCCAGAGCTGTGAACCAGCAGGGCATCCATTAGAGGACTGCACAGGAGTGCAAGAAGAAGGTCGGCACAGACCGGAGGCAGATAAAGGAGAAGGTGGCTGCCATCTGGGCCGCACGTGCTGCCACAGGCGGTGGACAGCCTGACGTGCCACAGCTATCACCGCAGGAGGAGTTGGTGGCAGCGTCCATGTGGCGCAGCGCCGTCGAGGGGGTACCTGGTGGTGGCTTCCAGACAGGAGGCAGCCCATCACTGTATGGTAGGTATGGCAGCACCTGAGGCAGGGGGGCAGGGGTGTGTGCCAGCAGCACTAATGCGACTGTGTTACCTTTCAGCTCCGAAGCGCCTGCATGAAGTGGCAGGGGTCGGGTTGTCCGCCATGGGGGAGGTCCTGGACCTGGAGGACCGTCCTTCCACTTCCACCAGTGTGCGGGGGCTGGACTGCAGGCAGCCCAACATCACTGTCCATCTGGATGCCTGTGACATGGTTGCGGACTAGGCCCTGGCTGAGTTTCAGCATGACGCCAGCCATGGTGTCCAGTATACTGAGACACAGATCAGGGCAGGGTCTGGGACTGATGACAACATGGCCATCATCCTGGAGAGTGGTGTTGCCATTCAGGGGGAGGCACCCATACCACACACCCACCACGGCAGGGCAGCCGGTGCCCTGATGGCGGTTGTCCGCCCACCGGCCCCCACCCCCGGCATTGCTGTGGGTTCCATCGGTGCTGTGCCAGCTGATGGGGTGGCGGTGGTAGTGCAGCCGCACTGGCGCTGCTTGGTGCACAGTGGCTGGAGGGGCAGCAGTGGCAGCCGGACGGTGTCGAAGGGGGGCCAGGTGCAGTGCCCGCCGACGGTGCACCACAGAATGAGCAGCCCCAAGAGGGCCCTGCTGTGCAGCCCCCACCAGCGTGGGGGGCTGGGCTGCAGGGTTGAGCACCATCCATGGGTTGGCGCAATGGCTATGCCCCCCAGTGAGCCGACCCCTTGACCGAGCACATCAGTCTGCTACGGGCCTTCATGTAGCAACAGGTGCTGGTCATGGCAGGGGTGCGTGCACTCTGCACAGGAGCTGCGCCAAGCTACAGGGAGGCATGACAGGGACTTTGAACAGCTCCTGGCCGAGACCACACATATGCAGGAGGACATGACCACAGCCCTGGATCAGCTTACCGCTGCGGTCACGGCCGGTCTAGCACCACTGGCCACCCTGGTGCATGGCCGTCTGCTGCAGACCCCGGGGAGTGCATTCTCCACCCCTCAGTCACAGTGTCGTGCGACCCCCTCTGTGTCAATGTTGGGATCTGCTGTGGGCATTCTGGGCACACCTGGAGCAGGCATATTCAGGAGCCTGCAGACATCTGTGAGGAACCGGTCATGTTCCTGCAGTGACACACTTAGGGGACCATCACAGACACCCCCTGTGGCTGTCACACAGCCTGTGTCTGCTGGGCGGTCTTGGCGGGGCCGTCCACATGTCCACGGTGGCCGTGCGACCACACGCGGTCCTGAGCCGCCATCTTCCCCGTCCACTGTCTGCCGCTGCCCTGTGTGCACATTGGTGTGGCACGTGCATTCCAGGGACATGGCATCCATGGTCGACGCCGTACACGGGCCTTGTGCACACACACCCAGCTGCTGGCCACTGTGGCTTGTGCATGATGATGCCAACACAGCACCGACTGCTACTGTGCACCGGTGTTCAGCGTCTGACACATGCCTAGTGGCGGCCTCTGGGTGTGCGCATGTAGGTACCCGTGTGCATGTGCGGGGGTGTGTGGGTGGGATGTGCAGTGCTGTGCAGGGTGCTTCCATGGAGTCCAGTCCCACACCTGTCCACGCTCCCCTCCAGCCATTACTGTCATGGGGCCTGCCCTTGCATGCCTGTATGCTGTGCCATGGTCCCTGGAACGTACGTGTGGTCATGTTCACCTACCTGCGTGCACCATAGTGCTTCTCTGCAATTGTGTCCCGGTGCTGCTGGGCCATCCAGTTCAGCTGGGGTTCCCTTTGCCCGGGGGGGGGGCTGCTCACCACCACCTGACCCGGTGGCTGCGTCATCCCCACTGTTGTTCCCCTCTTCAACCTCGACAGCTATCCAGCAGTTGGTGGCCATGGTGTGTAGTATACAGCAGGCCAGGAATAGGCCAAGGCCTTTGAGGGGCTGTACTGTAGGGCACTGCCAGACCTGTCCAGGCAGCAGAACCATGCCTTCAGCAGCCCAAACACATGCACAATGATGTTCTGTGTGCTGGTGTGTGCCTCGTTGTATCGCTCCTGTGCTGGGGTCGACGGGCGCCGGTATGGGGCAAGCAGCCAGGGCCGGAGTGGGTAGCCGCTGTCACCTGTGTGTTGAGATGTGTGGTTAGCATGGTGGTCTGTGTTGCTGCACCCCCTGCCTTCCCGGCCACACCCTCTGGTGCCCCTGGCCTAGCATCCCCCACACCCTTCCCTGTTGTGCCAGGCTGCACATTTCAATAGCATACTCACACTAGGTGGCTGGTGGGGATGTCCCCACTCTCGAACCTGTGGCACAGTGCTGACTGGTGCCAGATGAAGGCATCGTGTGCTTCACCAGGGTGTGTGGCACAGACATTATGCGCCCCCTGACATCGCACACCACTTGACAGTTGACGCTGGGGTAGCCCTTTCTGTTGATGTAGGCTACCCCCTCCAGGCCAGGTGGTGTGCGAATGCCTATGTGGGTGCAGTCGATGGCCCCTAGCATGCCCGGAATACGTGCCACCCTGTGGAACTCCTGCATGTTCGCTGTACGCTCTGTCTGTGTGCTGGGGAAATGGATGTATTCCCCAGCATGTGGCAGCAGTGTATTGAGGAATTGTGTGAGGAGCCATGACGCAGCCGACTGGGTTATGCCTGTGGTGTCCCCTGTTGGTCTCTGGAAGGTACCCGTGGTGAGCAGGCACATGACAGCCATGACCTTGGTCTCCACCAACAGAGTGTTCCTCCTTCTTGTGGGTGCCTGCACCTCATTACTGCACAGCTCACAGAGCTGCCTCAGAATTGACCGGTTCAGGCGGTACCGGTCCACAATCTCTGTATCATTGTACTGTTCAAAGGTGGTGCGGGCACAGTCCCACCTGTTCCATGCATACCGCCGACAGGCCCTTCCACGGCCACACTGCTCTGCCTCCTGCCTCCTCACACCCCTCATTACTGCCTGCATCTGAAAGATAGCACTGGCCATGGCCTGGGCTGTCCTGCCCCCCTGGGCGGCGGTCTCCCCAGGCACCCCTAACTGTGTGCTGCTGCTTGTGCCCCTGCGCTGGGTGCACACCTGTGTTCGGGGTTCTCAGCTGGTGGCCTGTTGGCTGTAGCCTCCACCTCCCACCTGTCTGGGCACTTTCGCTGCCCCTCCTATGCCAGGTATCACAGGCACGCGCTGCTGATGTTGCCTCCGCACCTGTCTCACACACACACACACACACACACACACACACACACGCAGTCGCTCACACACACAGCCACAATCAGTGTCACACACCCAGTCCCACACTCTGTTGAACTCCCTGCCCGCCTCTGTCTCTGACTTGCACCCCTCCTGCTGTGCAGCCTGCCCACTCGCTCTCCCTCTCTATTGCTCCCCTATGGCACAAGCCTCCATCCCTTGTTTGCTCCCTCTTTTTATGGGCTCAAGTTTGCTCTGCACATGTCCCTGTTGCTCTGCACTTGTGCCATTTGCTTGCTGTTGAATATCGCACTGCACCGCTTATTCATGGCTACGCCTCCTGCACTTGCACATACAATCATTAGGGTTGCGCATTGGTGCATTGCGAATCGCGTGGCGCAATGGCTCCTGCTGAATATCATTCTTTGGCACATTTCTGCACTTTCGCCGGTGCAACTGCTTTGAATATCCCACCCAATGTGTTCATATTAGACCATTTAATTGAGAAATGTGTTGATAAGAAGGCAAAGAATGTATGCAGTTTTTGTGGATTATTCTATCGCATTCAATACCATCTCAAGGAAGTTACTATGGGAAATTCTGGTAAAAAAAGGAGTAGATGTATCACTAGTAAGAATTATGTATAACTTGTACTTAGATACTTGGGCCTGGGTTAGAATGGGTCGGGAAGGTCAACTCTCCAGTAGATTTGAGTTTAACAGAGGTGTACGACAGGGATGCGTTCTCGCGCCAACCTTGTTTTCTCTTTATATTGATGTCTATTAAGTGAACTCGTCACTCTTGAGTCTGGCTCCCCAAAAGTTAATGAGCAGAGATGTGCTGTGTTGGCTTATGCCGATGATCTTGTTTTATTTTCCTTAACAAGAAAAGGATTGCAGAATATGATCAGCCAGTTGGGGAGTTGCTCTAGAGAACTAAAGTTAAAGATCAACCTTACTAAGACTAAAGTGATAGTATTTGGGCCTAAGGGTTGTGTCAGAAGTGGGAAATGGAGTATTGATGGAGAGAAAGCAGAAAGAGTTAAATCCTATGTTTATCTTGGAGTAGAATTTAGTGAGAACAGATCATGCAATCCACAGTTCCAAAAATCCCTTGATTCAGTGAAAAAAACAATTTTGGCGCTATCAAGATTTAATCACAGATATGGTGGATCCAGTATTAAACCTCTAATTGACATAATAAAAGTGAAAGTGGAGTCACAACTCTTATATGGAGTGGATATATGGGATGTAAAGTATAAAGAAAAAATAGTTGTCCTATTGTTTAAAATGTTAAGGAAAATAATGGGAGTAGGGCACTGTTGCCCATCTACTTACATGAGGGCAGAGCTAGGTATTTCAAATATTAATGCACTTTTTAATGTAGACAGCTTGGCTTTTCGTTGAGACTCACGAGGCTCCCACAAACACGAATGACTGCTCAATGCCTAAAAGAAAAACTGAATTGGCATAAACTGGGATATACTAAGAACTTGTGGTATTCAAAAATAATTACAATAATAAATACAAATGTGCTGTGCTTTTAAAGTACATTGAAAGAAACATATGGATAAGTATCAAATATAATAAATATCTGTTCTTAAGAATTCAAACTTCATGGCAAAATCAGGACTTAAAAGAAATCCCACTATTCAAGGTGGTTTGTTAAGAACAACTTTAAGTTTGGGTACAAGAGTTATTTGGATATCCTTAGTGACCCAGAAACTCGTAATATATTTGTAAAGTACAAGTTTGAACAATTTGATAGTAACATGTTGATATTTAGATATAAAAAAATCACTGGACGAAAAATGTAGCTGTTTGGTAGACGAATATGAAGATTTGATGCACGTTCTGTGGCATTGTATGTGGTACCTTAATGAACGCAAATATTGGCTAGGACCATTTGTGGATGTTAAATGTGGTTTAGATCTAGAAACACTGACCTCCGTTATTTTACATACTAAAGACAGCTGGCCCATATAAAGAGCGGCGAGTTATTTTAAAGCAATTAATAAACGTAAAAAAAGAATCTATTACAATTATTTAGGAAACTGATAAATGATGTAGTGTAATTATAAATGTTTTGAATAATTTTTGTAACCCTGAGATCTAATTAGATGTGCAATAGACTGTTTTAAACAAGATCTAGAGAGGTAGCAGATGGATAGTGTAAAATTATGGAACTATTTATAATGGTACTGGTGTTAATATATTTTTTCTAAATAATGGGTGATGTATTCTGTCTGTACCTTGATTTTATTTATGTACTCTGTAACTCAGGATGTTGTAATGTGTACTTGTTGATGGCTTTTTAGCCAAACAATAAACTGAACTGAACTGGAGGTACATCTTGGAGAAAGGAAGACCAAGGGAGAGATACTGAAGCTTAATAAAGGGGAGGGGAGGTAGGCAGAGGGTGACAGTGAAAAGGCAGAGATACTGAATGAATACTTTTGCTCAGTATTCATAAAAGAAGAAGAGGAGGTACCTAAACCAAAACAATAAAAGCACTCTGGGCAGGAGGGTTGACACCAGTCCATTCACAGAAGAAAGGGTCCTGAAAGAACTCCTAAAACTCAAAGTGGACAAAGCAAAGCAATGGGGCCATTACAGGATTCACCACAGAATTCTAAAAGAACTAAAGGGAGACCTAGTGACACCACTGACTACCCTTTTTAACAAATCATGGGAGGATGGGGTGGTACCGGAGGACAGGAGGAGGGCAGATGTGATTCTCCTTCACAAAAGTGGGAACAAGGCAGAGGCAGGAAACTACAGACCCGTTAGTTTGACCTCAGTGGTAGGGAAAATGATGGAATCACTTCTGAAAGAAAGAATTATTGAATACCTAGAGGCCGGTGGGGCACAGGACCCAAGGCAGCGTGGATTCACAGCGGGAAGATCATGTCAGACAAATCTAATCGATTTCTTTGACTGGGTGACCAAAGTAGTAGACCAGGGAGGGTCTGTGGATATGGCCTAGCTAGACTTTAGCAAGGCATTTTACACAGTCCCAAGCAAAAGATTAATAAACAAGTTAGCCAGCCTGGGAGTGGGTCCCAGGGTGGTAACCTGGGTAAGAAATTGGCTGCACAACAGGATGCAGAGGGTGATAGTAAATGGAATTCACTCTGAAGAAAGGGGGGTTGCTAGTGGGGTACTGCAGGGTTCAGTACGAGGACCAGTCCTCTTTAATGTCTTTATAGGAGACATTGCAGAGAGGGTCTGGAAGGAATATGCCTCTTTGCAGATGACACAAAGATCTGCAACAGAGTTGATACACAAGGGGGGTGGAAAGGATGAGAAGGGACTTGGCAAGGTTGGAGGAATGGTCAAAAGTATGGCAGCTTAGATTCAATGCAAAGTAATGCACCTGGGAAACAAAAACCCAGGTGAAGAGTACATAATGGGGGAAGGGGGAGGTACTAACAACAACAAAAATAGAAAGGGACCTGGTGGTAATCACGTCAGATGACCTTAAGGTGGGCAAGCAATGTGAGAAGGCAGTAAGGAGAGCTGGGGGATACTGGGCTGCATAGGGAGAGGCATCACCAGTAGAAAACAGGAAGTTGTTATTCCTCTGTACAGACAGTTGGTGAGACCCTATCTGGAGTACTGCGTGCAGTTCTGGAGAACCCATCTCCACAAGGATGTAGACAGGATGGAGGCGGTCCAGAGACGGGCAACTAAAATGGTGCAGGGTCTGCAACAGAAGCCATGTGAAGAGATATTAAGAGAGCTTAATATGTATACCCTTGAGGAAAGGAGGGAGAGGGGGGACATGATAGAAACTTTCAAGTACCTCAAGGAAATCAACAAAGTCCAAGAGGGGAGCATCTTTCATACCAAGAGATGTGCAAGAACAAGGGGCACAATTTAAAGATAGAGGAGGATGGCTCAGGGGCAACTTGAGGAAATATGTTTTCATGGAGAGAGTGGTGGATGCATGGAACCGCCTTCCTGAGGAGGTTGTGGGGTCAAAAACAGTGAGGGAATTCAAGAATGCATGCGACAGCCATAAGGCAATTATAGTTGGGGGGGGTAGGAGGAGGAATTAGGCTGTTGGTTAACTAGAATCTGCAGCTTATCCAATAGGTAAGGAAATGGGCAGACTGGGAGGGCCAAGTGGTCCTTATCTGCCGTCAAAGTCTGTGTTTCTAACACCAAGGGTTGCTTTGTATGTATTATCAGAAACTGTTAAAGAAGCTATTAATATAGTTTATGACAGACAAGAAGAAAATTGAAACATAGAATTTGTTGGCCCACCTAAGCTGCCCATTTTCCCTACCTACTGTAACACTGTATACCCTACTTGATCTCCTGGTTTAACTTCCCCCCACCTTTTTCCTTACCACTAAGGTTCCCTTATGCCTATCCCATGCATCCTTGAATCCCATTATTGTTTTTGCCCCCACCACCTCTGCTGGGAGGCTGTTCCAGGCCTCCACCACTCTTTCAGTGAAGTACTTCCTCACATCTCCCCTGAATCTACCTCCCTTCCAGCTTCGTAGCATTTCCCCCTTGTTTTTGAGCATCTTTTTTCTGAAAAATGCTTCCCTCTTGAACCTTATTTATAACTGTGAGGTATTTGAACTTCTCTTATCATATCTCCCTTCTCCCTCCTTTCCTCCAGGATGTACATATTGGGGTCCTTTAGTCTCTCCTCATAGGACTTTTGATGCAGACTCTGCACCATTTTAGTTTCCCTCCTCTGGCCCACTTCTACTCTATGTCCTTCCAGAGATGTGGTCTCCAGAACTGGACACAGTGCTCTAGATGAGGTCTCAGTAGTGAGCTATACAACGGTAACACCACCTCTCTCTTTCTGTTGGTGATACCTCTCCCTATGCACTCTAGCATCCCACTATTTTTTTTTATTTTATTTTAGTCTTTGGTAACCGGGTAAGGCCCACTAGACAGAAGTGCCTGTTTTCAGGGGTGACCTGGGAGCACTGGGCGGTTAAGTGACTTGCTCAGAGTCACATAGTATGCAAGTGGAGGTTGTGAGAATCAAACTCAGGTCTGGTCTGCTAGATGTACCAAGCTCGTTCACACCTCGTTCCTCTAACCTCTAGGCTATACTGCCAGCCCACTAGTTCTTCCCACTTACTTACTTACTACTTGCAAGCAGAAACAGGCCACATAGTCTATCAAGTCTGTTTAAGTGTGCAGCTAGCACCCCACTTGCAGCTGCCCCTCACCCCCTTGGCCCCCCACACAGATGAGTGCCAACTAACCTTGAACCAGATTAAGCTGTTGGTGGTATTTCCAGTGAATGGGAGAAATTTGGCCAGGACACTGGGGAAATTCCCCTACTCTGTTGACAGTGGGCGCTGTCCCACTGTTGCAGTGATGGTGGTTCCCAGTTCTGAAATGGATGTGGATGGAGTAGGAAGTGTTACCATGGAACTTTTTGCATGCAGACCCAGAGACAGAGGCGGCTGTAATGCATCCTTTGGGTGGCCAGCACACCGCCTCCCTTCCTGCTACCTCGAATGATGCTGTTGACATCACAAAGGAGATTATCGTTACCACGGAATTGGAACGTCCCTTCACTGAAGTGGTGGATGCTGAGGCTCATCATTTACTGGATATACAGTACATCAACAGAAGTTGGAGTTACAAGACAAACTAAAAGCGGTTGAGCAAAGTCATTGGGAAGCGACAACCAGAATCAAAGAAGAACGAAAACGTAAACGTTTACTTCATGGGTATGAGCTCTTCTTTTAACAAAGTTTTTGTCTTTGGTACAGGTATTAGAGATGCAGGACAGCCATCCCAAACACAGAATCCTGTTACTGTTGCTTTCTCCAGTGGTGAAGGAGGGAACTCCCAATGGACACCAGAGAATGCTTTACGTGGAGCCGGTTGGACGCAAAATGCAGATGGTGTATGGATTGCTGACCCTGAACCTAGCACAGGATCACCTGCCTGTGATGCACCAGACAACATGATACTGGAATTACACCTCATGGCACCTTGAGAGAGCAGTGACACCCCTGAACTGCCTGTATCGCCCTCTACAAATTCAGGTACAATTTCTTTCTCTCCAAGGGGGTCCCAGAATTATATATTTTTTTATGCTTCTAAGGGAGACCAGATTTCCAGGCTTCAGAGTACTGAAAATGGTGGGGTGGAACCTATAAATAATGACAAAACAGCAACCTCAAACTGGTCAGTGCAAACCAACTTTTGCTGGCCTGTTTAAAAAAAACCAAAAAACATTGATTTGGCAAAACACTGCAACGCGATTAGATTAAGATATCTAAGTGGCTAGGCTCAACCCCTTGGCATATTTTATGTGGGTAGGGTCCTCATTAAGCCATCTTTGGGGTTTATGCCATCAGAGGTATGTGCTCTTATGCATGCACCAGGGAAGCATACCTTTGACGTTAGCTTCCGCACTCCTGAGCTTTTGGAACGCTTCTGGACTAAGTACATGATTCTCAAGACTAATCCTTTATGGTCCCCCTTTCAAGTAATCCTCTTAACCAAACAAGCATTCAGAGTGATCACAGTTTTGATCCAAAGTGAGGGGATCAATATCTTGGACATTCTATACTGGCTTGATAAGCACTGTACAGTACAAGGTACCCCAGACCCCATTCTAGATGGAGAGGGTTTCTGGAATGGGGGACGGTGCAAAATCAAATTCCTTTAATCTGACAGTGATTTTCAACATCTACCAAACTGTTTCCATATTGGCCATGTTAAATGCTTTATTTTCTACCCTGGACAGCCCAAGAGGTGTTATAGGTGTGGCTCACCTTGTCACATCAGTACTGCTTGCAACTTAATTCAATGCAACCAGTGTGGAGAAATGGGACATTCAGGGCTCAACTGTGTCAGTTCCCCCAAAATTTAATCTTTGTGATGAAGGGGATCCTAATTTCACTGAGTGCCCATGGGTGGCACACAATACTGAAGATGTGGATTACTGTATTCAAGACTTTTATATTTTGAGGGCTGCACATGTGGCTTCTGACTCTTTCTGAAGTCGACAAATTGGGGGCACATATCCACAGAGACATCCTCATCCTTGGCCACAACCGCAACCTACCCTTGACACTGGGGCCACTCAAACTGCTCCCCCTCCCTCTGAAAAACAACAACAAACCACACCATCTGAGGACATTGTTCCTTTGCAGCAGTCACACGCTGGGCCTTTCACAGATTTTTTGGCTATGCCCCCCCCACCACCACAGCCCACGAATCCTGATGATTTTCAAAAGGTGATAAAGGCAAAAATCGACAGAAAATTTTGGATCTAGGTACCACAGAGCCACTTCCAATGGAAAACAGATATAGAGGATAGTGTATGGGCAACAGTGAACAACAACAGTGCTGTTCACTTTGAGAGGTTGTCATAACAACCGTTGAAACCTTGAGAGCAAAGCTTGAGAGGTTTGAGGGTGTCATGACACCTCAAGAAGTGAACGGCACTGTTGTTGTTGTTCAATGTTGCCCATGCACTGTCTTTTATAGTGTATGGGCAAAAACAGTACCCCGAAATAGCATGTGACTGCCACCTGAGTCGTGCTGTGATGTCGATGACTCCCTGCCACCACCCCGTGTCCGTAAAATCAGTCCACTCTTTCTGGTTCCACAAAGATAGTGTTACTTCATCAGTTTTAAAAAGAAATACAGCTGTCCTGCTGTATGCCGGCCACTATTTTAAAAAACGGCACTTACTGTAAGATTGTAACGTCCTCCAGTGCCATCGGTGAACTGCCGTGGACATTTTTCGAACAGCTCCGAACCGCAACTTGCGCATGCGCAAATGCAATCCGAGCTGTTGTACCATCATTGTGACATACTCACGATGGTACAACAACATTGTGACATCACATCAATGGTACAATAAGTCTAGGGAAAGCTAGATTTTCAGAGACAACGTTCTAACATACACTATATGAAGTTCTTCCTATGGAAGAAAGTGAGGATGCTAGAGAGACTGATATTGCATCAAAGACTTCCTCTCAGTTGGATGCTACTTCAGATATGGAGGCAGCGATGGACACTGAAGCTAAAGTAAAAAAAATGAAGGATGTGTACTAGAGTGGGACTCCAGAAAAGTACTAGGAAATCCACCAACCCTACTTAAAACACTTATCTTACAGGGACACCATGTTTTGAGCTGAAGATAGCTAGCTTGAACACTAACAGTATAAGATCAGAATTCAAACATCTGGCTACTTATGACCTTTTTTCACAATATGATTTTGATATATATATATTTTTTTACAGGATACTAGAGTATATACTTTGCAAGATTTCCAGATTGCATCAGGCGCTTGGGTTTGGGGTCCAAGTTTTTGGTCTGGGGGGGAGGATGTTTGTTGTGGGGTGGGGATCGGTTTCACTGACTGCACTATTAAAGTCACTCGTATTGTGGATATCTCTCCATGGAGGGCTCTTTTGTTGGATGTAGAAGCACAAAGGATTGAATTTAGATTAATCAATATCTATGCTCCACAGGGTAAGGTGGATAGAATTTCACTTCTGAAATTAATACAGCTTTACCTTTACACGAGTATGAATGTACTCTTTGGTGGTGATTTTAATATTAATCGATCCATTAAGGACAAGAAATTTACTACAAATGAGTTATACTGTGACACTACCTTTTTGAACTCCCTCCTCAGACAAACTGGGCTATGTGATTCCTTTTTACAGAATGATAGTGATCCCCACACTTACCACCAGGGTCAAAGGTCATCAAAGATAGATTATTGGTTCATTACACCTACTTTGTTATATAGGGATCCAGAGGTCAAGTTAGTTGCCACCTCTGGTCACGGGCTTTTAAGTCTTACATTGTCAAACTATAATTGCACTTCCAAAGGTAGCTATAGCATGGAACACACTACAAAAATCCCTAAAACTGTCCAATATCATTCCATTTGCATCCTTTAAACAGCATTGTACAGTCTTCTTCAAAGAGAAATGCAATTGCTACCACTAGAGCTAGCATTGTCATCTCACAAATCTCCCTTCCAAACCATATATGGCATATTCTCCAGACAGACACCCCATCTTATGGCACCCAGTAATACCTTCACCATCCTAGTATTACATTATGTTGAGTGTCTGCCATGCCCCTACTGATATGTATATACTGTACATACTGTAAATATTAGCTTAACTTTCCTGTAACCGTTTTTATCATGTGAATTTACTGTACATCACTGTGTTTATAACGTTATTTTTCCTGTATGTATAACTGTCTTATATAAGTGTATGATGTATCTGTTGTGTATCAACTATTGAACCTTGACCTTATCAGGTCCATCTTGTAAATGAGCCTTGCTCAATGATGTTCACCTGAATAAATAAAGATTTGATGATGATGATGATGATGATGAAAGCTCAACTTATTGTTACTGGACAATGAAGACATTTTGGAAGGATTTAGAAATATTTTGCAAGCCTGCCAATTGGTGTACTTCCTATATGATTCATCACATGATTAGTGGGAAGACAGTAAGACAGATTTCAAAACATACTTCCAATTTGTAGGCCGCCTATGCGGCCATTATAAAAAGGAAAGACACCACGATCTCTGACATACCCTTTTGAGTTTTCAAGATAACATTTCCAGGTGTGAAGAGATAGATACTGTAGCTTTTACTGCAACTAAAACAGAATTAGGGTGTTATCAATATGACAGAATGAAGTCTTTAATTAAGGAACAAAAATCTGGGATGCAGGGAACTCAGGCACATACGAACCCATTCAACTGTAACTCAATGTTGCAGAAAAAAAAAAAGATTTTCATTCCATTCGGACGTCCCAGGGGACTATTTCTCAGAATAATACTGAGATGCTAGCAGAAATAGAATCTCATATTATTAAAACTTTTACAGCAGATAGTACTATTATGGCACACAAAATAGAACTGTGGTTATTATCTTATGCCCCGACAAGAATTCCAGAGTTTTTTTTCCCATCCCTTACTGCCCCTATTACTGCCATAGAATTGCAATCTGTTATCACACACTTACCAAAAGGGAAGGCACCGGGGAAAGACAGTCTCCCCAGCAAACTTTATTCCATTATCTGTCAGTCCCTCATTAAGGAATTAGTAGAAATGTTTAACGAATGCCTGGGACAACACTATTTATCACCCAGTAAGTATGACAGACTTTTGATTTTACTTTATAAGTCTGGTGATAAAACCTGTTTAACAAATTGGAGACCGATTACACTTTTAAATTCCGACTATAAAATATTATCAAAGATTTTAAGTAATAGAATTTCGGCCCTTTTAGCTGATGTTGTGCATCCCTATCAGTTTTGTTCTGTTCCTGTTAGACGTATTTCAGATGCATTCATTCTACTGAGGGAAGTCTTTGAAAGAGGCAATACATAAGAAATACAAGTTTTTTGTCTGAGCTTTGATCATACTAAGGTTTTTGACTGTCTAACACATGACTACTTATGGGCTTGTATGTCCAAAATGGGATTTCCTTCGCTTTTCATTTTGTGGATACAGACATGTTATAGAAGGGAGGTAGTTTACCCGTACATTAATGGTTGGTTAGGGAAAAAGTGTATGATTTGTAGAGGTGTCAGTGCTGTCCACTCAGTCCATTACTGTATATTTTGACCCTGGAACCTTTTCTGTGTAGTATCTACCTAAATTATTCTATTAGGGGTATTTCCATCAGTAGTGACAATGGTGAAATAAAATCAGTAGCATATGCTGACGATATTTGTATTACTTTGGCAGACCTCCCCTTGAATGAAGCTGCTGATGCATTGATGAAGGATTTCACGAGGGGGACTGGATCAGAATTCAATCTGTGGAAAAATAAGCGTCACATTATTGGTTCTATGTCTTATGAGCAACCTCAACTCATTGGAATTCCAGTACACAGGGAAGCAGGGAAAATGTTGGGTTTATATTTTGGATCTGACAATATGGATTTTTTTAATTGGAGCATTCTCTTAAAAGAAATGCAGATTAAAGTCCAAAACTGGAACAAATGGAGAATGGCAAAAAAAAAAGGAATTTACATGATTAAGACTTTCTTATTAAGCATGTTTGTTTTCTTAAGTGCAATATTTCCCCCACCTAGACAGTTGGATTCTACAATCTACAGTGTTTTTTTTTTCAGGTCCTTTGGGGGAATAGATTGAACCCCATTAAAAGGGGCATTACATATTTAGGTTTCAGACATGGTGGTTTCCAGTTGGTTAACCCAATAGTGTTCTTTTTTGTATTTTTTTGCAATATAGACATCAAACCTTTACTCTCCCGGAAGTCAGTGATTTGGGGTCCCTTAGTCTTAGATGTTGTCTCCCTATGGCTTCAGGATTGGGCCCCAAATCAACATATTCTGAAACAAAGATCTATAAAAGTGTTACCTGGTTATTTCCAATCCTGTTTTGGGAGAATTAAATTATGGTTATTGTAGAAAGGTAATAAGACTACTTTGGCTAGAAAGGAGTTATACTCTTACATTATGTTGAAACATTTCTTTGAACCTGCTGAGTTTAGTAATAGGGTCCAGTCAGAAACTACTCAGATCACAGCAGTATTAACCTCCAGTAGATTGCCAGATTTTATGTGGGATACTATCTGGCTGTGTGCACATAGGACACTGAATGTGAAGGGGAATCTAAAGCATGAGGAAATGGTGGAATGGATGTGCCCTTGGAATGTAGTTGAATCAATGAAACACCTTTATTTTCAATGCCTGTTTGTCACACAATTTTGGACAATTGTCTTTTCAAACTGGAAAAATTCACCGTTAAAATTAATAACCCCAGACATTTTATTGTTGGGTATATTGCCCAAACAATGGTATAAATATGACTAGGGAACTATGCATGTCATTCTTTGTTGTTTAAAATACTATATCTGGCAGGCCAGATGTTCTTGGTCATTACAAAAAATGATAATAACACCTAAACAATTGTTTTGGTATGTCCATAAGGCCATCCACTCTTTACAGGCAAATGATAGAAAGTTACAGTACTTTCGGCATCTTTGTTTGGCCAATGCTGGAAGCACATGAATTGGCTAGATACAGGATGATTCTCAATGGTTTACATACATTGCAGTTGGAGACACACCTCCCATACCATTATTTTTGTTATTGCTCTATAGCATTTTTTGTTGTTGATTTTATGCTTATATTTAGCATTATGGTTTCTTCTTTAGGTTTCACCCTCTTCTTTATTACTGCTGTTTTCTTTTTTAGGTACTTTAGATTTTTGTTTTCCTCTATGGGATACATTTCAATTTACCACTCTATGAATTCCTTCCTTATGTATATATGATTTTTATTAATGAAGAAATATTGATAGCTGTTCTCCTTATCTTGATTTGTATTCTATGCTAGTATGTATTAATACTTATTTACTTTACAATCTATTTTTTGGCATAAGATCATTTTGGTTATTTTGGGGTTTTCTGCTGATTACTTGACTGTATGCTGTAATACTTATTTTCCTTTTCTTTGGGGTATTGTTTTCTTATATTGTTTCATGTGTTTTGCTACTATGTATTGTATTATGATTTTATGATATTTATATGCAAATAAAACATTCCTCTACTCTTTTCAATAAGTGCCATGGGATCTTTAACTTCCACCTGAACTACAACCAGAACAGGCAGATGCTTTGGCACTGTTTTGTCACACTGGCCACCTTTAGGTCATCAGATATGATTACCCCCAGGTCTCTTTCCTGTTTGGGGGTTGTTAATACTACACCCCCCCAAACTGCATTCCAACCCTGGGTTTCTGTCATCCAAGTGGATGATTTTGCACTTCTTCACATTTAAACTTAGTTGCCTCACCCTTGACTACTCCTCTAGTTTTCTTAGCTCACTAATCATTTTTTCCACCCCACTAGAGTGTCTACACTATTGCAGATTTTAGTGTCATCAGCAAAAAGATATACCTTCCCTTCTAGCCCCTCTGCAATGCCGCTAATAAAAACATTAAAAAGGACCAGTTCCAGCACTGATCCCTGTGGCACCCCGTAAGTTACCCTCCCTTCCTCAGAGTGAACTCTGTTTACCACCACCCTCCATCTTCTGTCCCCTAACCAATTCTTTACCCAGTTTACCACATTTGGACCCAATCCTAGGCTGCCCAGCTTGTTTATGAGTCTCTTATGTGGAACGGTGTGGAAGGTCTTACTGATATCTAGGTAGGCCACATCCACCCCTCCACCCTGATCCAATTCCCTGGTCACTCAATCAAAGAAATCTATCAGATTTCTAGGGACTTATGCTGGCCCAGTGGTGCCAAGGGTTGAGACACTGGACACCACACCTCGCTCCACGCAATTGACTCGGGTTCGGGAATGGACTCAGGTAATTGGGGTGCCAGCATGAGGGAGGATGGGAGCAGGATCGAGTGTTGGCTCTCCCCTCTGGGTGGGTGGGTCACCCATCTGTAGTCCCACCATCACCGGATGGAGGTCTGGTGGCAGATACAGGTGGTAACGGGTGACTGGTAGGGTGGGACATGATGTGTGCGTGCCTCCACATGCATGCATCACGTTGGGGACAAGTGGGATCAGGACTGGGGGAGAAAACTGACAAAAAGGCAACAAAGAACTTACACAAAAAAAAGATTTCTAGGGACTTGGAGATGATGTTCTATCCACACTTTCTGACAGTTGCTTTTCCCTTTAAGACTCCACTGGAACATCTTCAAGCTAGTTTCTCAGGCACCGAGTCGGAACACCGCCAGCCAAAACAGTGTGGTCAAGAACTGCACTGCAAAAATGCCATCCATTGTTGTTTTGTGGGGGGCTCCGCCTCTGCATCACCCGACACGGGGGGCTCTGCCCCCCCTCACCCCTTGGACTATTAGATACTAACTCCAGGGGGTGTGGATCATGGGGCAAGAAGAAAATTGTGGGGCCATGGAATACTGTTTCCATGGCCCCATTGAAACCTAACATAAGTCCCAAACTGGTAAAATGTAAGAAGACTAGGATTAGAACCCTGGTCTGCACTACCACCCAGCCTAGCTGCTCTATGCCTCAACCCTCCATGCCTGGGAGCAGCTCGGCCAGTGACCCAAATCCCTTCTCTCCTTGTGCTCTACAAGAACCATGGACAGTGACCAGGGAAGTGCTTAGAGTATAGCACTGCAAATCCCCTATCGCTGTCCATGGTAGTGCTATTCAGACTAGCACTGTATTCTCCAGTGCTATTCTGGTAGTGCTATTGTAACCAGGTACTGGCTTCTCCCACCCATCCTGATGATAACTCCCTTGGCTCAACCCCTTGATGCTGATCGTCTTTTCCGCTGGAAGAAGCAGGTTCCTTCCTTATCGCTCTTGTGCTGAGTAGGCCCTTTGCTGTTAAATCTTTGGATTTCCTTCTAAATTCAATAAAAAAGTTTGTCTTAAGGCTTGGTCTGGGTTCAGATGGGCAATAACATGACCATGTACTACCTTAACAAGCAGGACGAGATGCACTCCCTGCCTTTGTGCAAGGAAGCTCTCCACATTTGGACCCTCAAGCGCAGCCTGGAGGCAGATCTCCTGGTTATCCATGTGGCCGGCATCTCCAACCAGCTGGCGGATGCCCTCAGCTGGGTGGGCGATGCATCTCTCAAGTGGTGTCTCCATCCAGAGGTAGCACACAGTCTGTTCTCCCAGTAGGGTACCCCTCAGGTGGACCTGTTTGCCTCCATGAAGAATGCAAAGCAGAGGCTGTTTGTGCCCACCCCCTCAACAGGGCATGCTGCAGGGGGATGCCTTCTCAAGGCCCTTTACCCCAGGCCTCTTTCGTGCCTTCCCTCTGCTTCCCTTGATCCACAAGGTGTTGCTCAAGGCCAGGAGGGACAAGGCACAGGTGATCCTGGTGGCCCTGGACTGGTCATGCCAGTTTTGTACTCCAATCTCCTGAGCCTCAGCAACAGGCTCCCGAGGTGTCTTCCACTCTGCCTGGACCTGCTCTCCATCAGTCAGGGGAAGGTACTCCACCCAGACCTTCAATCCCTGCACTTGACAGCCTGGTTTCTGAGTGGCTAGAGTTCCAGGCTTTGGGTCTCTCTGAAGATGTTCTCACTGTCATTGAGGCATCTCAGAGGGAGTCAACCAGGAAATGCTGTGCCTTCAAATGGAAGAGGTTATCCATTTTGTGTCAGGGCAAGGGGCTGAGCCCTCTGTTCTGTCCAATGGCTAGCATCCTTGACTATATGTGGTCCTTCTCTCAGTTGGGCCTTCGGTCGATGACCCTCAAGGTGCACCTTGCAGCCGTCTGTTTACTGGGCCGGTCAACAGTCAGTGGCACAGAAGAAGGTGGTCTGGCATTTCTTTCAGGGCCTCAACCACATTTCTCCTCTGGTGCATGAACCTCCACCACCTTAGGACTTGTTGCTGGTGTTGTAAAAGCTCACGGGCAAGCCATTCAGACTGATGCACAGGTGTGAGATGTCTCACCTATCATGGAAGACTGCCCTTCTGGTGGCTATCACATCAGCCAGAAGGATCAGTGAGCTCCAGGTGCTTTCAGTAGAGTCTCCTTACCTGGTCTTCCAAAGGGACAAGGTTGTTCTTTGTCCCAACCCAAAGTTCCTCCCAAAGGTAGTGTCCCATTTTCACCTTAACTGGGTGATTAATCTCCTGGTGTACTTCACCAACCACACCTCGGAGGCATAGCACAGGCTCCATACTTTGGACTTGTGGCAAGCGCTTGCTTATTACAAGGAGTGCACAGCTGGTGTTCAGGGAGAGGCTCACCAGCTTTTTGTCATATTCGCTGAAGCTGCACCTGGCAGACTGGCAGCTAAGGGGACGATTGGCAGGTGGATTGTTTCCTGCATCAACTTCTGCTATAGGTTGGCGGGTAGAGAGCCTCCTGTAGAGCTTAGGGCTCATTCCACCCACCATACCACTGTCTCGGTGGCTACTTCCAGGGACGTCCCTATCCAGGAAATCTGCAAGGCTGCTACCTGGAGGTCAGCACACATCATCATATCCCATTACCACATCAACCTTGAATCTCACTGGGATGCTGATTTTGGGGCGGCAGTTCTCCAATCTCTAGTCTCTAAATGGGTTTGTGCTTTGCTCCCTCCTCCCAGAGAACAGCTAGGAGTCTGCCAGAAAGTGTGGATAGAAGATTATATCCATGTCCCTAGAAAAACAGGTTACTCACCTGCAACAGTAGTTCTAGGAGTGATATATGATGTTCATCCACACTGACCCGCCCGACCTCCCCTGGCTATGGCGCACACTACTGCTTCCAGCGGGCAAGATCTGGCATCATGGTGTGGAGCCGAGGGAGTTACTACCCAGGTGGGTGGGAGGAGTCCACTTGAAGACGTTCCGGTGGAGTCTTAAAGGGAAAGGCAACTGCCAGAAAGTGTGGATAAACATCATATATCACTCCTAGAACTACTGTTACAGGTGAGTAACCTGTTTTTGTTTGACATGACCTCCCCCCAGTGAATCCATGCTGCCTTGGATCTTGTAAGCCACTGGATTCAAGATATTCCACAATCCTTTCATTCAGTAGTGATTCCATTAATTTCCCCACCACCGAAGTCAGGCTGACTGGTCTGTAATTCCCAGCCTTCTCCCTGCTACCACTTTCATGAAGTGGGACTACAGCTGCCCTCCTCCAGTCCTCTGTAACCACTCCATCTCTAGTGAGTGGTTGAACAGGGTTGTCTGAGGTGTAGCCAGCACCTGTCTGGGCTCCCTCAGTATCCTTGGATGCACCCCATCTGGCCCCAGTGCATTGTCCACTTTCAGATTTATGAGTTCCTTCAGGACCCTCTCCTCTGTAAATGGACTAGTGTCCATCTCCCTTCAGTGCTCCTCCTGGCACTTATCTGTTGTCCCTCGCCCCTCGCCTTCCTCTTCCTCTGTGAACACTGAACAAAAGTATTTGTTCAGGATGTCTGCTTTTTCTTGGTCCCCCTCTGCACACTCCCCCCAAGCCTTACTATCCTTCCCCATGTCATTTCTTTTTGCTTACATACCTGAAAATGTCTTGTTCCCTTCCTTTACTGCCTGGGCTATTTTCTCCTCCATTTTCCCCTTTGCACTCCTAAGTGCTTTCCCTGCCTCCCTCTGTTTTTTTCCTGATATACCTCCCTGTCCTCCTCCCTCTGTGTCTCCCTATACTTTTTGAATGACAATTTTTTTTTGCCCTTACCTTCCAGGCCACCTCTTTTGAGAACCATAGTGGTCTCTTTCCTCTTGCTTTTGCTTCCTTCCTGGTTGTAGAGGTTTGTTGCCTTTACTGCCCCTCTTTAGTTTTGACTACTGTTCCTCCACTCCACCCAAGTCCTCCCCTCCTGCCAGGGCATCACTGAGGCATTCTCCCATCTTTTTAAAATTGGCCCTGCTGTAGTCCAGCACCCTCACCTTTGTGTGGTTTGATTCTACAATAGTACTAATATTGAACCACACTGTACAGTGATCACTGGTCCCCAGGTGGCCGCCCACTGTGATGTCTGCAACACCGTCACCGTTGGTGAGTGCAAGGTCCAGTATGGCCTCCTCATGAGTGGGCTCATTTACTAGTTGCCTAAGGAAAGCTCGCGTCGGGAGTCTAGGATGTCTCTGCTCCTAGCTGAAGCTACAGCTCAGATGCTCCAATCTACATCCTTAGATTGAAATTCATTACCAGCAGCACCTCCCCCTTATTTACCATCTTTTGGATGGCTTCCACCCAAACCTTGTCCAACCCCCCCCCCAAGATCTGTAGATCATGCCAGTATGAATTGCGGCTCCACTCCCCATTTCTGGGGTGCCCTACAGTACCTCCACCCTTCCCTGTATTCCCTGTTGCTTTTATGCTATCCCTCGCATAAAGAGCCACTCCTGTCCCTTTCTTACTCACCCTGTCCTTCCTGAACAGAGTGTATAACCTGGTATGGCTATATCCCAGTCATGGTTCTCACTGCACCATGTCTCGATAATGGCAACAATGTCCAGGTCAGCCTCTGCCACAATGGCCTCTAGGTACAAGATTTTATTTCCCAGACTTCGAGCATTTGCACACATGGCCTTCCAGATTCTGCTACCACCCTGCTTGTCTAACCCCCATTTTCCCTTTTGCCTTCTCTCCCTACCCGATCTGATCTCATTTCCATCTGTCTTCATTTCTACCATTTTTTTTTTGTTGTTAGGTATCCTTGGGGATTTCTCCCCCTTAAGACCCCTCTCCAACTCTCTGAACTCCTCCTGCACTATCCAAGTCTTGTCCCTAGCCAGGTCATTAGTCCCTAGGTGAACAATGACTTCCAGCTCTACCTCCCATCCTGCTGCCCTGGCGATCCTCAGGATCCGCTTCCCATCCCTCTGAGTCATAGCGCCTGGAAGGCACTTAACCTCCCTCTCCCCCACCCTTCCTGTTCCCAAATCTATCCCCCTCAAAATGGAATGCCCCATGAGGAATTGCTTCCTTCTCCTCTGGGGTTCTCTTCCACCCTCCATGGGGTCTCCATTATGAAGGACCCTCACATCCTCCTTGGTCATTACTATAGGTGCCTCCATGGGACAGTCAGGTTCAAGTTTGTTTATTGTTGATCAGTTAAAAACCATTACAACATAACATTTCTAAAAATTACAATGGTACAATAGACAGGTTAGCATCAAATTCCAAGATTTCTTTAAATAAAATACTTCCATATAAATTTTAAGATATTATTTACAATTCGTTAATAGATCCATTCTAAATCTCTCCATTCAGAAACATTTGTAGTCAGCATGTGGATATAACATTCATTCAATAATCAATAAGCGATACAATTAAATTATATCACTAAATAAATTTGAATGCATTTATCTTAAATTTGCAAATATTTTCATAAATGAGTGGCCTGAAGAAAGCCAACAACTTTCTCCAGTATACATAGATTTTCATTATCCATAAAATATTTCACCATGTCATTGGGGGAGAGGTCGAGATTCGCCATGATGTCACTAAGCCATTTCATACATATTCCCTTGTATAAAGGGTATAACAACAATATATGTTTTAAATCATCCTCAGAAGACTTGTCACATTTACAATAAGGGCTGGATATATTTCCCCTTTTTTGTCTATAAAATACATAGTTGGCATTGTATATTTCAAGCCTAAATTTAACCATAATTCTTCTCTCATTTGGATTAGTCAATTTCTCTAAGTAGGATTCGAAGCCATGTGTTAACTTAATCTGTTTGAACCACCTATATAACTTCAATTGCTTCATTTTTATCAGATCTTTAATTATTTCCTTGTCCCTTAACCTATTCTTCACTTCTTCAACAATCATCTGCCAAGGATGTATAAACATTCTCCACAGAATATCTCCAAGTCCATTTGGAAAGACAAAATATTTTAAAATATCCAAAGTTGGGAAGATTTTTCCCATCCTAGTATATTTAATTTCTTCCTCGAGACATATTCTTGGTAGTCTGGTTTCATTTAATAAAAATAACTTTAGGGAGGAAAGAATCAATCTTTCAATTACTAAAGTAGCAATGGAAAATTGACCCAATTCCAGGTTCACTAACTCAGCTGGTATTGATTGAGGTACTTTTAAGATATACCTTTTTATTTTGTTTCACAATATTTCTAAATTTTTCAGATCATCTGTTCCTCATATTTCAGCAGCATAAGGAATACTAGAGTTTATTTTAGCTTCAAATACCCTTAAAACACCCTTAACTGATGTTTGTCCCATATTTGAATTAAATATCCTGAAGGCATTGAAAGTTCTCTTTGTTTTCACTACAATCTGTGCTATATGATCTCTCCATCTTAGTGATTGACTAAATCTAACTCCAAAGTAGTCATAATAACTAACTCTTTCAAATTTTTTTCTAATTTTAACCACAGCGGTTTGATATATTTTTTATTATTTCCAAATGTCAAGATTTTTGTTTTAGACATATTTATTTTTAATTTATGATCATCACATAGATCAGAAAAATAATTAAGTTTCCTTTGTAGTCCCAGAATTGAGGTTGATATTAAGACCACATCATTGGCATATGCCAAGCATTCGACCCGAATATTTTCTATTTTAGGGGCATGGAATTGTGGATTTTCTAGTTCCTTCAAGATGTCATTTATATATATATTAAATAAGAAAGGTGCCAATAGGCATCCTTGCCTGAATCCTCGTGTCATCTTGAAAGGCCTGGAAATATTCCCATGGTGATCATACCTTATTGCACCCAAAGTTTCTAAGTGCAATCTTATAAGGATGTTAAGGAGTTCTGGGTCTAACTCTAATTTCTTTAGCTTATTCCATAAAATGATTCTGCTTATATTGTCAAATGTGGATGTAAAGTCCACAAAGCAGCAATAAAGTGGAGCATTTCTAATTTTTATATATTTCCAAATTAGATGTTTAAGTGTATAACAATGTTGTATTGTAGATCTGTTTCTCTGGAATCCATTTTGAGTTTCATGTAAAATATTGTCACCTTCTGCCCATGCTTCTAATCTTTTTAGAATAATTTTGGTGAAAATTTTTTGTGAGATGTCTATTATACTTATTGGACGGTACATTTTAGGATCACCTGGATCACCTTTTTTAAAAATTGGAAATATTGTGCTCCCTTTTCAGCTCTTGGGGTAATCGTGTCCTTGCAAGATGATATTAAATAATTTTTCCAAGATTGGAGCCCACCAGCCAGCATAAAATCTATACACATCTCCTATTATGTTATCCAGGCCAGGTCTTTATTAAATTTTAATTGGTTAATTGCAGTTTGTATTTCTTCTAAGTTTATTGAAATTGGAATTGGATAAATTGCTTGCGAATATTTTAAATTTTCTGTCCTTCCTAGTTCTATTAATAGAACTTCATCTTGTTGGGAGCAATAAAGTTCTGTAAAGTAAAGGACCCAAGTTTCTGGATGAAGATACGCATCTACTGACTTGCATATTTATCAAATCCTTGACTAACCAATGTCCAGAACTTTTTATTGTCTTTATCTTTTACCATTTTTCTCAATTTTTCCCATGATATTCTGGGATATTGATATTTCTTTACTTCTAAGATTTGTTTCTACTTCTTCCCCTCTTTGTTAATATTTATATTGACTTTTTTACTCTTAGTTATTTTAGTTTTCTTAATTTTCCTATATTTCCTAATAGCTTTACTCAGTTCTTTTTTTGCTTCTTTACAATTTTTATTAAACCAGGCCTTGACATGTCTGGTCTCTTTTTGGAACCCTTTCCTGCTGAAAGTGCAATAAGGGTGTTCCAGACTCATTAAGTCATCCCAGTGTTGTAATACTGTATAATAATTTGTATTTTCTACTATCAATGTTCTAATATCATTTATTGGTCCTTTAAATAGAGTATCAAATTGTTTGATTGCCTTAGAGTCCCATCTTATCCTTTTTAGGTTAACTATTTCCATGTCTTTAATAGTACTTAAATCGTTCTTACAGTTATTTCCTCTTATAATTTGATTAGTTTCAATTATAAGTTCAATTGGGTTGTGTGATGACTCCGATCTATCAACAACAATCATTTCCTTAATCATTTTTATTCCCTCTAAATTGCTCCAAACAAGGTTAATAATAAAGGAGCCTTTGGGACCATAATAAGTCAACTCTCCATGTCTCCCAATGTTCTTACATTAATTAGGAGCATATTTTTCTCAGTAAGATAGGGATAAATGATTCTCCCTCACATGTTATCCCTTTTATCTTTTGAAGCTCTTGTCCAAGTTATTTTGGGGTTTAGTTCTGTTATAAATTTCAGAAATCCTGGCCCCTCTAGATTTTTCCCAATCCTAGCATTGAGGTCTCCAATTATATAAACAGGAATATTCAGCTCTTCATCTGTTAATTGATCAAATATTGTTTTAATTCTATTCATTATTTTAACTTTATCTTTAATCATAGGAGACAAATATATATTTACAACTATGATTTTAATTTTCCGTTCTCCTTTATCATTTTCTTCTTCAACTCTCACCATTAACATATCTTCCGGAGTGGGATATTGTCTGGTGATCTTAAAATTATTTTTAGTTGTCAGATATATAGCTACTCCTCCTTTATGCCTCCCATATTTATTACTTTTAGTTGCAGATTTAGATATATTAACATATCCTGAAATTTTGGGGGTGTTCTCAGAACTACACCAAGTTTCTTGGAAACAAATAAAATCAAAGTTTGCAAGAAACTGATCAATTTCTGGATCTGCAATTTTTAAGTAAGTACCTTCGATATTCCAAGATAAAATTTTAATTTTAACTTTGTCAGTGTCTTGCTTTCTTTCCTGATTATTCCTTTATATTTTTTATCAGTCTTCTTTTTCTTTCATATTACCTAAAACCTGATATCTATTGGAACTCTTATATTGGTTCCAACTATCATTCTTTTCTTTTGATCCTTTATCTATTTCTGTCTCAAAGTCTATCATTTTGGTTCTAACTGCCTTTGGCTACTCCTCTCCTGAAATCAGATAAAGTCCCATTTTCCTAAACAAATGTTCTTTTTTTAGTAACTGTTGAGCTATCTCTGCTTTTTTAAATGTAACATCTATTTGTGATGTTAGTTCCTTATTTTTATGTAATGTCATATATTCTGTTGAATTTTTAGTTATATTTTCCCTGTCAGCTCT
This sequence comes from Neoceratodus forsteri, assembly GCA_016271365.2. NCBI lineage: Eukaryota > Metazoa > Chordata > Ceratodontiformes > Ceratodontidae > Neoceratodus > Neoceratodus forsteri. The sequence goes on along the minus strand of CM057449.1, from coordinate 170,130,807 downwards.
TGAGAAAAGAATTGCCATTTCCTGTTTCATTTGTACTATAGTGTCCTTTTCTGATGTTCCCCATCCAAATACAGTCAGAGTCTTATTTTCCCCTTTTCTCTTCCTGTTTTCATTCAAATTTTTTAATAGTATCTAGTATTCTGCCAAGATTTTCCTCACTTATTTCCCTGGTCTCCTCAATTCTTTCTACTGTAACTGCCTTAGTTGCTTCTAGCCCTTTCTTAGTATCTGGAGTATTTTGGGACTCCATAAATGGGACAATTTGTATTGACATAATATGGAGACCCTCTGATTTGTTTTTTTTTTCACTTGATTCCAAATATCCTCCAGTATATATCCTTTTTTGGTATAAATCAATACGCAATCTTGAAAGGACTTATTAGGAGGTCTCATCATATACTGTAGATTTCATCTTTAATAGAGGGATCGAGGTGGAGAGTCTCAACAATCCAATCCTTCAATTTCCCCCCATTTTCCATTGCCAATCTAGATACTCCATGCATCTCAAGTAAATATTCCATATTTATTCCCTCTAAATTGGCGAATCTGTTCTTCATTGCTAAAGTTTCTTTCTTAGGTGACATCATGGCAATCTCGACCTCCCCCTCATTATTCATCACTTTCCCCCAATCTGTTCTTTACACCTGTCAATCATATCCATTTTTCCTTTATTAGTCTCAGAGATCAAATCCTGTGTTATCCCAATTATGTATTTAGTTATAAGTGATTTCCCCTTTTTTATGTGCATTAGCTTTCTCTCTTTCTGTATTATAGTCCAATCAGGCCTATCCTTTTTCTCCCCAAAGATTTCACTAGGCAAGTCCTGTATTTTCTCATCTATGCCTTTATTTGGAGGTAATTTACTTTTCCCCTTTTGGTGTATTTTTAATAGGTCTTGCATAAATTCTTCCAAGATCATCTTATTCCTTTGTTTGGAGTTAAGTTTTCCTTCTTTAGATTTTAGCTGGGTAGTTCTTTTTTTTGATCCTTACTTTCCTTTAGCACTTCTTGGATAATTGATTCGAAGTGACAGGTGCAAGGCTGATTCTTATCAAAAGATGGTGGCAAATGTGCCTGCACAGCTTTGTTTTCCCTTTGCCCAGGGTTCCCTTGGCTCAACCTTTCTTTAAAATGGTCACTATGCTTGGGTGTCCTATTACTGTGGAGCTCTGACTTAAGTTCTATACTATCATTCTGAATTACAGTTAACTGCTTAGTTATAGCTAATAATAATGAATAATGCAATTGCACCTGTGTTAGTTCACTGCTAGTGGCCAAGGAGTCCCTCCTAGTGCTTGACTGCTGTATGTCTTTGTCTATTGGCCCTTTACTCTTGAAATAATCTCGAGGAGACTGTAAGTTTTCAAAGTATGGGGATTTGCTTTTAGTTTTATCTAAATGTTTTAAACCAGCAATTATGATATTAAGACTCTCTTTTATACTTTGAATTTCAGTTTTATTTCTGTCATTATTCCCCTTACTATGGGATCCCCATTTATTTAAAATAGTCTCCTTTTCTAGCATTTTATCTGACAATCTTTCTGAGATTTGACCATTTCTTCTTCTATGGATACTTACAGGAGAAAAACTTGCCCCTTCATAATCATCTCTACTATCACTATTATAAGATTCATAAGAATCATAAGAATCATAGGGCTTTCCACTGTAAACATGTGGGGTCATTTGATCTAAACTTGTGACTGACGAGGGAGAAGCTAGAGGTGCAAAGGTGTTCCATTCATATGTATCTATCATGATACCCTCAGTTGGTCCTAAGGGAGTTGAAGTATTTACCCCTAATAAGGAGTTAAAATTCCCCATGTTGGCTCTTTCCCTAGCGGCCTGTTTCACATTCCTTTTTAGAGTCTTCTCAGTCTGTTTTAATCAGCCATTTTTAGGGTCTCCCTCTTTGTTAGGAGTACCCTTAACGGTAGGCCACATTTCTGTTAATTTAGTTTGCAAGGGATCTTCACTGGGAACTTCCCTGTATCCACTGATTACCCTCTCTTCCCTTGGCCTTACCGTTATTGAACCGATTTGTTTGTTCCTCTTTGCACCATGTTGCTTCCCTCATTTCCCTTTAATTACTTTATCCATTGTGATACTAATTTTGCCACTTCTTGTTAGAACCATACTTAATTAAACACAATGTAAGTAAAAATGTTATTGCACAATATTATCAATTACCAAAGAATTGTGTTCTTAAACCCCCCAAAATAGTCAAGTAAAAACACTAGGTCTATGATTATCACCAATTAATGCAATGCTCAATCAGGAGTAATAAATATTAACTGTCCTCCCGAACAGTTTAAAATAAAGACCTGTTATCTTGCCATAAGGGGAATGTACTTATAAATAACCGAAAATACAAAGTATAAAATGGATCCACATCTACTCCTGCACTTTGCCAGCACCCCCCCTCCTATCTTCACCTCCCCTGCTAGCCCATGACAAATGCCACCTGGCTGCACTACCTCTATTGTTATCCGCCTTCCACCTCTCCTCTCTCTATCCCCCAACCTACCTCATCTTTTCTCCCATCCACTTAGTTTCCCTGATTTCACCCTCCTCCTTTCCCTTCCCCTCCCCAAAGTTTCACCTCATTGTTTCTTTTTCATCTACAAGACTATGTTTTTTTTTTTATTTTATAAACTGTTATCTTTGCTTATGATTGTCTCAATTGTACCAATGACATGGAACCTTTGTAAAAGAGCTTCGGCTCAAAGGTATTTGTAATCCTAGAACAAATAAAAAAAAATGTAATCTAACTGATTAAAAAAAAAAAGAGTAAATATCCAAGGTCAAACACAGATAAAATGTTCAGCCTAATAAGCTGTACAATAATAAACTGCTTAGTTTGAAAAATCCAAGATAGTTTCTTACATTAACAGACTAATTTAGTAAATTTTTAAATAGACCTTGTATTGTCCCAAGACAAGCCACAAGTTACTAGAGATGTCTCTTGGCCAACCCAAAGATCACAGGCTCTATCGCAGGCTCTATCAAAGTTTGTAAAAAAAATATATATGTATTGTAATGTATGAATATGTGATAGATTGTCCTAGTGAAAGTTCAAATTGCTCTTTTGTTATAGTTTTAAATACTTGATATCAAAAGAAAAAATACACAAGTTGATAACTTCATTCTTCAGGTCTTCCTGTCTTCATTTAAGTTCTTTAAATCCTTTCTCTTTAAGGTCCTCTTTAAGAACCAGCACAGTCCAGCAAAAGTAATTAGAAGAAAGACTTATATGCCTGAACCAATTCAGAAAAGGTGGTCGAGGAATTCAATTCCAAAACCAAATAGTCCAATAGTCCAATAGTCTGTTTCACCAAGTTTCTCAGTGAATTTCAGAGCCAATGTTCTCCATGGAGCTTTACCCACAGACTTCCAGTAAATCACTGTTTTGGGGTAAAGAAAAAGACCAAGCCGTAATAATGGACACAAGCAAAACCAACTTCTTACTCTACTTTATGTAAAGTTATTATGGAGCTGTTAAAGCAATCAAAATCTAAAATGAGCTTCATGCTATATAAATTTGAAACTCTGGAGCCTAAAATATCATTACTACTTATTATATTATACTAGGTAACTATGTAACTATGTCAAATCCTGTCTTGTTACAACTATGTTAAAACACTTAAATAAATTTTGGGAAGCAAAGCAAGACAAGAGAAAATCAAGCACAATCAACAGTCAGACTGCTTAAACTTACCTGCAGCAAAAAATTTTACAGCACCACTATATTATGTCAAGTGGTGTTCTCTATTCCACTATGCTGCAAAAGCAGTTTCCGTGTGTTTATCGAGGGCGGCTCCGCCAGTTTTCAGGGAATGTCCACCGATGCTAGAATAAATATTTGGCGGTAAGCAGTAAACACGCTATGTTGTGATAATTGCAGTAATCAGAATCTTATCATTACTGAAGACATTATTAATAAACTTCGTGTCTTTTTCAAATATATCCATGCATCCCCCGTATTCCAAAATGTCTGTATGCATGTTTATTTGATTTCACAGTCTACCTGCAACAGCGGAGCTCTCCAAGGATCTGAAATGAATGAGCCAAATCCCTGAGACTTTAAACCAACACTTAATTATCACTTTGTCAAATAGCACGTTTTTCTCGCTGTCTTAGTTCTAAATTGTCTCAATTTCTCTCGTGCTTCTTTTTACTCGTGCTTCAATTTGATCGGTTAATCAGTTCATTAATTAACCAATAATTAACCCAGTAACCCATTTATAAAACTGTAGTATAATAACCAAAACTGAAAAGCTATAGACTTAGATTATAGAGCTTAGGTTGAATACCAGCTAACCAATTAAATCACACAGCTCAATCTATAAACAGTCATAGTAAAAATCAAAGAGCTGCGAAGACTGGCACAAAAGTTGGAGTTAAAAATTTACTAATTAGCTATTAATCAACTGACCAATTAAGCTCCATAATCTGAATAACCTGAAAAATTTTAACAAAATTTAATTAAACTATATGTCTATGGACACTAGACATTTCTAGTATTCTGTTTTTTAAAAGTATCCCTTTCATATGTTTTTCATAGAAACAGAGTTCAATGTTCTAAAATGCAAATATAAGATAACAGAACAATCCTTCACATTTTTTTTTATAAAATGAACGAATAGCAAAAAGGACGTAAAGACTAGGAGAGAGAGCAAGGTAGGAAAAACTCAACAAACTCCAAGGTTCTTTAATGCACAAAATGCACAAAAACCAAAATGCACAAAGCCAAACAAGAAAAACCAACAGTCAGAGTTTTATGGCAGTCCGAACGCCAACCACACGCTCCGATGGAGCAGGCTGCTCCATCGCTACAGCACTCCTGGCTCACTTTGGGATTGTGGTCAACACAGACTGTAGTTCTATATCGGGTGCACAAGATTTTGTAGAAAGAAATGTAACCACCACAGGTACAGCCTACTGGGGCAATGGTGGTATACCTATAATAGGCAAAAAATAGCCTTGTACAAATTCTGCTAACTCAGCTAACTTCCCAACTGAGCAGCGTGCAGCACCTCCACCTCACTCTCTCGTCAACAGCTGAAAGGAGTCAGAATCATGCAGTTAGTGTAGCCAAGGTAATCCTGAGAGTCCCCATGGGACAGTCCCACCCCACCAGAGCAGTGTAGAAATTATGTAGTGGTACCATATGGGGAATGTGCCTCTGAACCACCATCACCCTTCCCGAGCCCACCACAGTCCAGCCACTCTTCCTCCTTGGCATTCTTTGAGGTGGCAATGGTAGACTTGGTGGTCCTTGGGTGGGATGATAGGTGCCCTGAACCCTAACCAACTTAGCCTGGAGTCTAGCAACCTCCTCCCTCAGTCCAGAGAGGTGCTTGCAGATGGGGCAACATTGCAGTCTCCAGAAGGTCTCCCTGAAAACTGCCGCCCCACAGTCACTGCAGTGCACCACTCCCCATCATAATTTCTACTATGTTACCCTGGAAATACTTGGTCCCTTGTGTTCTGACCTGGATAGGTTTCTAGCTAGTGTCTCCACTCACAGTTTTTTTTTCTTAAACAAAAACCCTTTCATACCCCTACCCTAGATAGGGTGTTTTGCTCACTCCCAGATTTAGTCCAACCCTGCCTTCCCTTGCAGACCTCCTGTTTCCCTGCTTCATCCTTGGCTGTTACTCACTCACTCACTGCTGTGGTGCACAGCATCCAGCTACCTCATTGGGCTGACTCCGGAGGGCAGACTACTACATCCTTTGTGCACTGGCCCTTCATGCGGGTGGCTGCAGCATGGTGGGTCGCTTGATGGAAAGCCCTCACCCTCTTCCTGGTTCCCTGGATTGGTTGCCAATTGAGGATAGGAAGATTGCTGTCTGGCCAGAAGCTAACTACAGGGAAGTCTAAATACAGACACCTGCTTCACTTCTACCTAAGCCCCCCAATTTACAGCCCTCCTTCTGACCCAGCTAACTGCAAAGATTATCAGTTCCTTTCCCCAACTCATACTAGCACACTAACTCTTGTGTTTTTTTTTACCCTAATTGAAGGTCGTAATTTAGCTAGCAGACCCTACGCTTCTAATAAAGTATGTCTACTTACCTCTTAGTCACAAATGTCCTAGCAGAAAAGTTCTAGCTGCCTTAGTTAGCTACCTCCTTGCTCTAATAACAAGATTGCTCTCTGGCAACTGTAACAATTTCTGATGCTGTAAAGGTGAATATTGTCATATCCACAGAACAAACTGCAGAAATTCAGAACTTGGTAAATACATTAAAAGTACTTTTACCAGAATGCTAGGCTGAGCAAAAGGGGTCAGGCACATCATGGTGACAGAAAATGCTCACCCTATCAGACAAAAGACACACAGATTACAGGAGTGGGAATTCCACCAGTGTAGCCTGTATACTTTTAACAGTGCAACCGGGAGCTTTCTGAGCAAAATCAAGCCATAATCGGCATGCCACAAACAAATGCGAATACCTCAAGAACCGTAACTGCTATACACAAAGTAAGAGCAGTAAAAGCTGTTCAGCACAAAATTACCTTTCTAATGGTGCTATGCAATTAATTATAAGTAGTTCCTATTTTTTCTATATTGGTTGAAATAGCAAAAAATGGTTTTGTTTTCAATAAAAAAGGCAACGTAAACAATTTTTTGTGGGAAAATATTTAACATATCAACACCAAATTAAGCATCCATACATTAGATGGAGGTGCAAAACTAATTTTGAACTAAAAAGCAATTTTTCTAATATGATACATGTATTTTTTTTCCGTTTTATTCAAGGTGGCTAGGTAAAGCTTGTGAGACAAATGTCAGCCATACTATACAAAAATGCAAATATCTTCTAAAGTATATGTGACAAACACAAAGTATCAGCGGCAAAGTTGTTCAGCACAAAATTACCTTTCCAATGGTGCTATGCAGTCAATTCTACCCACTTCAGTTTGTGAAATATTTAAGTTTTAAGCAGTGACATCCTCAGACGTTCTGAGTCCTCAGTGGCACAAAGTGCAGGACATCTGGAGGTGTTAAAGACCTTAGGAATATCTTTTCTGCTGCTACCTAAAGGCATCTTGGGGCCTCAATGAGTTAAGAGCAGATGTGGTTAAGGAAATACAAAAATTAAAAGAGTTAGGTATCATAAAAGAATCAAGAAATGCTTGGTCATCACCAATGGTGATCATAAATAGAAAACAAAGAGGTAAAAGAATGTGCCTTGATTTTAGGAAACTTAATCTTGGTGTCCGTATTTGACAGCTATCTTATGTCCAGGATAGATGATTTGGTGGACTGATTGGGAAATAGCAAGTACATCAGTACCCTCAGTCTCATGATGTGTTACTGGCAAATTCCTCTGGCTAAAGAATCCAGAGACAAAACTGCATTTTCCACTCTAGATGGATTCTATCAGTTCACCACCATGCCATTTATTTACATGGCACACCCACTACATTCCAGCAGTACATGGTTGTAATTTAGACTCTCACACTGGTTACTGTGCTGCTCACCTGGAAGATGGCACGGTGCACAGTCCAGACTGGAAACGCCACCTGGAACACCTATGAGCAGTTATCCCATTTATCAAAAATACAAGTCTAGCCAGCCCAGTGGTGTGAAGGACTGAGGTGCTGGGTGCCTTACACCCTGCCACACTGGAGACCTGAGGTTGAGAATGGACTCAGGATGCTTGGGGATCAGCAGGAAGAGGAAGGATTGAGCATCCCTAGACAGCTCTCCTTCCTTGGAAAGGGGGTTAGTGTGGCATGCTGCTTGCCTGACACCCTGCAGTGGCTGGGTGTCAGCACATGCAGGCCACCAGGTAAGGAAGGGATTCCCTGTTTGGGATGCTGGGGCCATCTCTGTGATGGGAGAAAAATGGAGGAAAAAAACACCCCCCTGGCAGCAGGATGACTATCGATCCACGGCAGGCCCTGTACCGGTGGTCAGGCACAACCACAGTCCTGTGGCAGAGCACGCTGGTGAAGGCAAGTCCTGGAGGAGCAGGTGATGGAGCTGGAGGGGTTAGAAGGGGGCTGCTGAGGAGAATGGGAGATAAAATGCATGTGGGGAAAAAAAGTAAAAAATGCAGGTCTGACCATTAATCCTACCATGTGCACATTAGGCATGCAGAAAACCAGATATTTGGGTTATATTTTGGGAAATGGAGAAATAAAGTCAGAGATTTTCAAGATAGAAGCTGTAGCTAACAGTTTTGTCCCTAAAAAAAGAAACACGTCAGGTCATTTTTTAGGTCTGGCTAGTTACTACTGGAGATTTGTTCCCAACTTTGCCCAGTTAGCTACTCTCCTCACTGAACTCACAAAGAAAATGATAATTGAATAATGTGGAATGGTCCCCAGAGTGTGATGAGGCTTTTTGGGCCATCAAGGCTGCATTATAAGTCAGCCTGGTGGTGCTGAGGGCTGAGGTGCTTGATGCCGTACCTTCTGTCATGCCGGCGACCTGGGTTTAGGAATTACCTTGGGTCGTCGGGGAGCCAGTATGGGGGAGGAGCAGGACTGAGCAGCTGAAAGGCTACTCTTCTCTCCCGGTAAGGTTATCCGCCCCTCCGTAGTTCTGCTCCCATCAGGTGGTGGTCTGATGGGAAGTGCAGGTGGAGGGGGCACCAGGCAATTGCTAAGGGTGGGGCAGAAGGGGCCGAACCAGTACCCGGCGTGCTTGTGCACCTCCATGCACGCACACGCGCATGTCTGTCGGGGTCCCGGGACCAGGGAGAAAATGGGGGAAAAGACACAAAAATGTAAATAAAAAGAAAAAGGCTGCATTATGTTCAGCCCCTGTTTTGAGAAGTCTAGACTTTGAGAAATTATTTCTGTTAGAGACAGATGTATCAGAGGTATGCTCAGGTGTAGTTCTAAGACAGAATATAGATGGGAAACACAGAAACATAGAAGTTGATGGCAGATAAGGACCACAAGGCCCATCCAGTCTGCCCATTTCTTTTTCTACCTTATAAATGTGCCATCGGCCTTTGCTCTGTCAATGGCCTATCTATTCATACTCATCTGTATTGCTCCCTTATGCTTATTCCATGCCTGTTTGAAGCCCTGCACTTTATTCATATCCACCACTTCCTGAGGTAGGCCGTTCCATGCATCCACCACCCTTTCTGTGAAAAAGAACTTCCTCACATTACCCCTTAATCTGTCTCCCTCTAATCTCATGCTGTGTCCTCTTGTCCTGCTATTTTTCTTATATTGAAACATATTAGACTCTTTCACCTTGTTAATGCCTTTAAGGTGTTTGAATGTTTCGATCATATCACCTCTCTCCCTCCTTTGCTCTAGGGTATACATATTGAGCTCCATTAATCTGTCCTCATATGTTTTCTGATGCAGTCCCTGCCCCATTTTGGTTGCCCTTCTCTGGACTGCCTCAATTTGGTTAATGTCCTAGTGAAGGTGTGGCCTCCAGTACTGCATGCAGTACTCCAGATGGGGCCTAACCAGTGTCTTGTAAAGAGGGATTATTACCTCCCTCTTCCAACTTGTGATACCTCTACTAATACACCCTAACATCCCCCTAGCCTTACCTACTGCTTTAGTGGTCTGCTTGGAGGATTTCAGGCGATTGCTGATGATTTCATTCTGTATATCAGTAGAGAAATGCATGACAGAGAGATAAAGTACTCCACTATTGAGAATGAATGTTTTGCAGTGAAATGGGCAATGGAGTCCCTTAAACTGTATCTGCTAAGTGCCGACTTTGTACGTATAACAGATCATAATCTTCTCTGTTAGCTTAATCAAACAAAGGATAAGAATCCTAGAATCAAAAAGTAGTACCTGACACTACAGACATTTAAATTCAAAGTGATGCACAGATACAGAAAGGAGAATGTTAATGCTGATTTTTTTGTCAAGGTATGGTTCAAGAATTAATAATTCAGAAGGCTGAAAAAAAGATTGTGCTTAACTGAAATATTTGCTGCAATAAGTGAGATGAAAAACAGGATACTGCATATGCAAAGAACTGTAAATATTCTAATGTAATGTTAAAAGTAAAATAAGAGAAGTGTTTGGAAACCTGTTTTTTAAAGGAAAAAAACAGGTTCCTTCTTAAAGAGGGTGGTATGCGACAGGGTTGGCTTAAGACCTTGTCTAATTTGTTATAAAGAGAGTTATAAACAAGGATCTGTTCTCCTGTCCTATTCTTCCACTGTTCTCTCTCTTGCATGTCTGATTGTACAATCAGATTTTCCTTGTGGTATCTAAGGAGTTGGCACTCCAGTGGTCCCAAAGTTTCTCACTGTTATCTCCTTTCCTTCACTTGCTGCTTCTATTCTTTCCCCCCTTACTTCTCAGCGGTTATAAAAAAATTATGTGATTCATTATGTGAAACTGGGATCCCTTAGTTTGCAAATGTATATAATTATATTACTGAAATGTTTGCAGAAAGCTATTTAGGTTTATCTGAAACATTGGGTTAACCTTGAGGTCCCTTTTGACCTCCACAAACTTGTTTGCAGAATTATCAGCAGGAAATCAGCCCTGGGATAGGATGTCTCAATTGGTTGCACCTGTTAAGAAGACTAATGTACTCTTCAGGCCGGTCACAAGAAAGTCATTGGAAAAAAGTCTTGTTGCATTTTGTGAAAAACAGGTGCTGAAACTTACAAGAACAGGATGCAGAGGTTAAACTGCCAGGCAAAAACACCTCTATAACGAGAACAGTGTTTTGTTGAGAGTGAGACTGAGATTTAAATTGTTTGTTTATTTAATGGGTAGGTACACTGGAATACAATATCTTTTACAGGTATGACCTGAGATCTAAAAACATAAATCAGAATACAATATGCATTATACGTCACGTTAGGAATATAAAATTCCACATCAGACTGACTTACAAAGTTGTTTATATATATATATATATATATATATATACACATTAAGAACATTTACATTTAAACATTCCTTCAATAGGATAAAAATGTACCTGAAAAGGCACTATAACTTGATAGACACCGAATCTGTGATGGTATTTCATTCCGAGTGGTAGCTGCGGAAAAAGCAAAAGGTGCACTGCACATTTAATGTATGCAATAAGGGAACATTTAAGGGAAAGTGATTATCTGAGGAGTGAGAACAATAGTTAGGTTTGTACTCCCTCAGATGGTTATTCAAGGTAAGAGGTGTTTCCGTCCTTTTAATCTTATAAGTAAACCGAAACATTACCAACTTGAAAAACAAGGGGACAAGAAGCCACCCTGGTTTCTTAAGAACATCACAATGATGCATCTTATTTGGAGCTAACAACGTGAATTTTCTTATCTTTTGAATCAACACTGACTTTTTAGATAAGGTACTTAATGGGGCATTATCTGTTATAACTGACTCACAATTTATCACTGGCAGTAGTCCCTAATTGGCAATAGCCAGTCTGGTCTCCGCAGTTAGGTAAATATATAGCCTATATAATAGTGCAGTTTTAGTGTGGACTTTGGATGTGGTTAGTTGTATTTGAGGACCAAAGCTTAAAGTGGGATCAAGTGTAATTCCTAAATATTTAGTGGCAGAGAAATTTTTGTACAAGGCTCCATCTTGTGATACAACCTGTAAGCTACTACCTTGTTCCCTCAATCTAATATGGGTTCCGAAAACCATTGTTTTTGTTTTGTTTAATACCAAGTTATTATCCCATAACCATCTCTGTAAAGAACCCAGTTCTATTATTAGAACCCCATTTAAATCAATCAATGATGATCCATGAAAAAAGATCACTGTGTCATCAGTGTATAATATTAATTGTATTTCTTTAATGGCAGTTGATATTGGGTCAAAACAAAACAAAAATAATATGGGTCCCAATATAGAACATTGTGGGACTCCATATTTTATTTTAGCCTTCTCTGAAATGCAACCCCCATACTTGACAGCCTAGTACCTTCCAGTTAAGTAATCATTGAACCAGTCCAGAACTGGTTTCCCAAATTCCAAGTGTTTTAGTCTATTTAATAAAAGTGTATGGTCAACCAGATTGAATGCCTTGGTCATGCTCATGAACATGACACCAGTCAGGCATCCCTTTTCCATACCCTCGTGGACTGTGTTCATGAACTTGACCAAGGTAGTCTCAGTCCCATGCTCTCTCCTGAATCCATGTAAATTTTGTGATAAAAGACCATACTTTTCAATATATTTGATTATAGTTACCAAATTCACAAAGTGGATCTGACTTGTGTATCGGCATGAAGCAAGAACATTTCCACAGTTCTGGTACTTGACCTAGGTAAAAAGATAAGTTGAATGTCACACTAATGGGGTAAGCTATCTCTGCAGCGGCTATCCTCAACATCTTTGGAGCTACTAGATTTGTCTGGCTTTAATTTGTTTAACAGGTTAAGTACTCTGTGTTTTGTGACAGCCATCAGATAGAAATAAGGTCTGTCCAAAGGCTTGTCAGTATTCATGTTGAGTTGGCAGCCTTTCAAGTTCTGACAATAATTGTCCAAATGAGAAAATATTGTATTATTTGTATTCAGTTCATTTGCTATGGATAAAGGACGTGATCATCTCATCTCATCTCCTTTCTTCATAGCTAAATTCACCTGTGGTGTGGGATTTATAAGAGCATTAATTGTTTTCTAAAACTTTTTTAAATCTGTCTAGCCTTCTTGAACTTGTAAAGGGACTTTTTACTCTGTTCTGTTGACCTAACAATTTCTCTCCCCCCCCACAGGTGGAGGCTGGCTATAGGGGCTGGACAGGGTGACACAACTATCATCAAACTGCCACTTACCTCTTTCCCTTAGCAGGGGATGAGGACGAAACCCTAGAAAGCATGAGATTCCTTTGTCTGATCAGACGGGATTCTGGCAAGGGCAGCACAATAACGGATTGTTTTCCTGTGGCTGGGGAGGCACTGGAGGACCCACCAACCCCGGCTCATCGCATTTTATACATGCCGTATCAGGAGTCTGTTTCCTGCCAGGAAATAGGAAAGGGCAGAACACTTTAGAAAAAGAGGAGGGACAGGAGAGGAAAAACAAATATTTAATAGAATAGATCTACCCTTTTCTTTCATCCAACAGGCCACTCAACAGCACTCATTTCTAAGGGTCAAAAAATGGACATTGTCAGCAAATCATTTTTTCTGGGACTAGGACACTGCCCATCATGCAGGAGAATAGGTGATCTAAAAAAACAGCTTTGGGCTGCATGGGATGAGATCTTCCACCTCCAAAACAAATTGCAAGGTAGTAGCCACTGCTACAACCCTTCTCCAAACCACCAAAGCCGTATTTACGCACCTCTCCACCAGAGGAAAACTGGGCCCAGTGGATGGCAGATGGTCTAGAGAAGTGGGGAAGGACCCAAAATAACTTCAACACTATCTATCCTGAGCCAATGCAAAGGACAAACAGGTACCAACCTCTAGCATCTGCCAAAGGTAGCAAGGCCAATGGGGACACAGGGCACCAAAACTCTGAGCAAACTACAGCAATATACTACAGCAGAACACCTAAAAACAAAGGCCCCAAACAGAAACTTATCACCATAGGGGACTCCATGATTTGTGGTGCAGATCCCCGCCTGATGCAAAATAAACAGACAAAGGTGGTGGTCAGATGTCTCCCAGGGGCATCAGCAAGGAGGGATACTGAGCGCATTACCAAAATAATACTGAGGGAGTGAACACAAATGTCCTGGTCCATCTAGGGACAAATGACCTCACTAGTGACACAATGGAAGAGCTAAAACAGCACCTAACCCAGCTAGAGGAAAAACTAGCTCCTCTTTCATTCAGCCTTGTCTTTTCTGAGGTTCTGCCTGTATGGGAAAAAAGGGGGAACAGGCAGAAAAATCAGGGAAAAGGACATAAGTGAACTTAACATCTTGATAAAAGACTGGTGCCACGTAGAAGGGCACTACTTTGTTAGAAACTGGCTAAACTTCTGGGAAAGGGAATTCTTTAAGTTTTATTTATTTATTTAGTTATCAGTTTTGGATTAATACCTTTGGGCCAACATGGTTCTTTTACAAAGGTTCCAAGTCATGTAACAGACATACACTAAAGTACACAAAACACAAGATTAAGAAACAAGTATCACTAATTGACACATTAATGCTCACACAAAGTAAAGAAGTTAAGCAGTTACATGTGCAATCGAAGGAACATGAAGTCTTGTAAGTAAGGAAAAAGCTTAGATTCGTAGTAATTTTCAAAGGGTGGTATAAAGTTGCCGTGTCTCCTTTGAAACCTGCAAAGTCAGCCAGTTGATGATTTAAACTGACTGCTCACCATAGATTTCTCTTGTGAATTGGCTGGCTTTTTCCCTGACAATGCTGCCAGAAAGGGGGATGCCACTCAACCGCTGTTGACTAAATCATAGCTGTGTGGTTTGGTCAATCTGTGGCTCGTCTGCCCGTCTCAGTTTTTTACACTTCAAAGCATCTTACTCTCCTGACTCTAGCACAAACTTCCTTAAGGACTCCTCATGTTTGTGCCCGGTACAAATGGTGGACTATAGCTGGTCTCAGAGGAGATTTTCCCCAAACTCTCTCCTGCTTTTAGCCTGTCCAAAATTGTTAGCCTTGTTTGAACAGAGTATCCTGAGTGCTTCATTGTGCTTGATCAGAAGGAACCCTGCTATAGAAAACGAAAGAATGAACGAGCATCCTTTATAGCGCCTGCCCACATTCAAAAGATAAGGAGCCACAAGTGTCATTCATTATAGCCAATATTCACTATAGCGAGGGGCTACTATACACAAAATACAAGATTAAGAAACAGGCATCACAAATTGGCAAATTAATGCTCACACAAAGTAAAGAAGTTTAGCAGTTACATGTGCAATCAAAGTCTTTTAAGTAAGGAAAAAGCTTAGATTCATAGTAGTTTTCAAAGGGCTGGTATAAAGTTGATAGCAGCCATAGATGGCTTTGTCCAGGAATGTGTTGGGAGGGGGTAGAGTGACTGAGATAGTAGGTGATTAGGAGAGACAGTCACAGCAGTTAGAAGGGGTTAGGAATAAATGGAGCTCTGTTTTGAAAGGACCAATCTTTTTGTGCTCCAGGAGGGAAGAGAGGAAGCCATTTACCCACAGAGGCCCTTGGTAGGTGAGTGAACGTTCGGCAAAGGAGGTGCTCTTGAAGGGGGACCTGTAACATACCTTTCACAGTTCTTCTAGCCATTTTAGATGTTATAACATGCTGGAACAGAGTTGCTGTGTAATCAGGCGCTAGTCCCATAATGGCTTTTTTCCCTAACAGACAGGCATGGTACTTGGCCCTAAGGTACAGCAGTAGCCACCCAGTGTCTAAGTAGAGGCTACGAGTGTGGGCCAAGTGTCCAGCCCCTAGAATGAGCCAACAAGTCTTGCTTAGAAGTAGCTTAACCCTTTGTAATGCAGAATCAGAGGCAGCGCTGTAGATGACTAGCCTGTAGACTATGATTGTGAGTATAGAACTCTGGATTACTAGGCCCAGAGCTTTAAGTTTCGTTGCATGCCTGTGGCGATAAAGGATTCCCAGTTTGGCATTTGCAGTTTTAATTATATGGTCTATGTGCATGGTGAAGGAAAGGGAGTCGTCGAGGTGGATGCCAAGATATTTAAAGGAAGTTGCTTGTTCAATGACAACTCCCTTTTGGTTAAGGATGGTTATTGAGCCGTAGTTCTTCTTTGATTGTGGCAGTGAAAAGTGCATGATTTTAGGTTTTTTATAGTTTGGGAGTAGTCAGTTTTGAGAGAACCAGGTCTCAAGCTTACTGAAACTTTTTTGTAGGTTATCTGTTATTTCCGTCAGATGGTTTCCTGACACAGAGATTACAGCATCATCTGTATAGAGCAGCATCTTAGCTGGGCAAGTGGTAGGTAGTATGTTTATAAAAAGGCTGATAAGGAGGGGTCCTAGGATTGTGCCTTGGGGAATCCCCAGTGTTACTTCCCTAGGATCTGATGTTAACCCTCCTATCCTCACACATTGTGATTGTTGTGACAAGTAACTCTTAAACCAGGAGACCATATCGCAGGACAGGCCTAGCATTAAGAGGTTGTCTAATAAGATCAGGTGAGTCACAGTATCAAATGCTTTAGTGAGATCAATTAAGATGGACCCCACTGTTTTTTCAGAGTCTAGGGCTTCATACAAGTATGAGGTAAAGTCTATGAGTGCTGTGATTGTACTGTGTTTTGGCTGAAATCCATGCTGTTGCGGGCACAGTAAATTTTATTTATTCAAGTATTGGGTAAGCTGATCAGAAACAATGCTTTGTAGTGCTTTTTATAAGGGGGATAGGATGGAAATGGGACGGTAATTACCCAGGTGGGTTCTGTCACCATTTTTGAAAACTGGGGTGACAAGAGCTGTCTTCCACAAGTCTGGGAACACCCCTGCTCTTAGTGATATATTAAATAACAATGTGAGTGGGAGTGCTAGTTCATTCAGGTGAGGGTGACTAGCTTCATATCTATATTGTTGCTACTGATTCTTGTTTTCCCCAGGATCCTCTTGACATTTAATAGTCTGAGTTCTTGAGACTCGCTCGAAATAAAAGGGAGGCTGTCTGGTGATGGGGGTGGAGGGGGAGTTGGTACTGGTGGGCTTACGAGTGGGTTGTGTTCTTAGGTACTCCTGTGGAAGGACTGAGCTTAGGTCCATGAAGGCATTATTAAAGGAATTTGCTAGGTCCTTGGGTTTCTGAAGTGGGCCAGAGGAGGTGACAATGAGGTCAGGAGGTGTTCTAGATTCCTCGCCAGTCAAGGCTTTAACATTATTCCAAAACTCCCTCCCATTTCCCCAATTTCTTTCCAGTTCGTCTTTATAATAGGATGCTTTTGCATCTCTCACCAGCCTGGTGCACTTATTCCTAGGAGCTTTGTAGGCATTGTTGTCAGCCTGACAACCAGTAGTTCTTGCTTTGTGCCAGAGGTGGTCCCGGAGGTTCATTTGCTCTATGAGATGGCCTGTAAGCCAAGGGCTGAAGGTGTCTTTAGCTTTGAAGGTTCTGACCGGGGCATATAAATCACAAACTTTGTTAAAGAATGTGATGAGATAGTCCAGGGCCTGATTAGCATTATTACAGCAGACCAGCGGAGTCCAGTCCATACTATTAAGGTATTGCTCGAGGTGTTTCAACTTACTTTTTCTGAGTGATCAGTGTTTGACAAGTTGGGGGGGGGGGGTTGGACCCTTGTTAGTCCAGAGACAAACAACCAGAGAATGGTTGCTTAGAGTGTCTGGTAGTATAGAAACACTAGAAATATGCTCAGGGGAGGCGGTGAGAAGCCAGTCAATAAGGGTACTTGTGCCAGTGCGGTAGTTCCTCCTGGTCACCTGGGCAACCATCTAAGTAAGGTAAAGGCTGTGGATTTTATCTCTAATAGCCACAGTTTCCTGAGCAAACCAATTGGAATTAAAATCCCTCAGGATATCTGCTCCCCTCCCAGTTTAACTTGGCCAAAGTTTTCAAAGAATTGTTCCAAACCTGGGCCTTGTTTTCTGGGGGTTATGTAGACAGTGGTTAGCAGCAGGGTCTTATTTTGGTGCCCAATAGAGACTTTGATAGTGAATATTTGTGCTTCTTTAGTGTTGATATTATTGGGCATCACCTGCCCTTTGATATTATTGCTCAGATAAACCAGACAACCTCCCCCTCTTTTGGACAGTCTGTCCTGTCTGAGGATGACATAACCATCTGTAGACTATGGGGTTCAGCTTGGCCGTTTGTGGTTCATCTGTGGACTGTCAGGTACAGTCCTCGGGTGGTTTACATTGTTCCTCACAGGGAGAACTGAGAGAGTGGTGTCCGGGGTTTACTCCTCAGTTCCAGTTTCTCTGTCATGTGGGGTACCTCAGGGCTCAGTGTTGTCTCCCATGTTGTTTTCAGTGTATATGCTGCCCCTCGGAGACATTGTATGGGCTGAGGTTTCACTGTTATGCTGATGATACCCAGCTCTACCTTTCTTTTGCACCTGACCAGGATGGAGCTCTCTTGGTCTTTAATAGCTGCCTCGCAGAAATCCAGGAGTGGATGGATTCCAGTTGGTTGAAGATGAACTCGGAAAAGACTGAGGTGCTGGTTGTGGATCCGGGTCACTGGATAGAGGGGTTGGGGGCTTGTTTGCCCTCCGGACTCTTTCTTGGGGGCTTATCATTCCTGACCTCTGAACGGGTGTGAAACTGAGGGGTAACCTTCGACAAAGGGCTGACCCTGCATTCGCAGGTGTCGGCCGTCGTAAAATCCTCTTTTTACCACATGAGGAATATCTCCATGATTAAGCACCTTGTTCCGTCTGGTGATCTGCCTACTCTGGTCCATGCCTTTGTGTGCTTGCACTTAGATTATTGCAACTCCCTTTACCTAGAGCTGCCTACTGGGGGGTAGAAATCTGCCACCTGCAGCTAGTGCAGAACGCGGTGGCCCAGCTTTTGACGGGATCGTCCCGGTCCTGTCATATTTCGCCAGTGCTATGCGGACTGCACTGGCTGCCAGTACAGTGTCAGATTACCTTTAAAGTTGGTCTTCTGACTTTTAAAGCCCTACACGGACTGGGCCTGGACTACCTGAAAGAGCTCCTGGTCCTCTACTGCCCCGGGGTGATTGCTCTGCTCAGCCAACGAGGGGTTGCTAGAGATTCCTAGGGTGTGTCTGAAACCTTCTGCGGCCAGAACAATTATGCATGCAGCCCCAACCCTTTAGAATTCTCTACTCCATCGGTTATGGGAGTGCACGATCGTGGAGGGATTTAAGCAAGCTTTAAAAACATATTTATGGCACCAAGCATTTGGTGAATGACTGTATAATAATATTAGTGATTTTATATAACTTATATTACTGAGATGTTTGATTTGGTTTGATGTTTGATTTGTGATTTTAAATTTGTTAGGCACCTTGGCATTTGAAAGGCACCATAAAAATAAAATCATCATCATCATCATCTGAGATTTAAGCATCTGGGATGTTATGAGAGAGCCGTTTCGGTGAGAGAGATTATGTCTGGTTTGTGGACTGCCACCCAGGCCTGGAACTGGGGTAGTTTAGGAAGGAGGCTGCAAATATTAATTGAGGCAATTTTTATGCGCCCTTGGGTCTTAATGTTAACAAGATCAGCTGGGCCAGGGGTTGGGTGAACATTGCCTGAGATGAGTAGCAGGATAATAAGTATCCTCTTAAAGTAGTGATTACACCAGTATCTCAGTCTCCGGGTTTTCCTTCACATACAAGATCTATCTTTTAAGGGGCCTTTTGCAGTGTGATGTGAGCACATCAGGGCCGCAACAAATGCAGGAGTGATGGGTGGTGTACTATTCTTGTGTATAGAAAATTGAGCACAGGAGATGTTGATGGAGGGGTTGCCTGGTTCTTGGAGGTTCCAGGTTTTTGTAATAAGGGGCAGGCATCTAACTGAAAGCCACTTTGGAATGGTGTCTCAAAGCTATTTTTAAAAACATCTAATATGGGTGGAAGAAGAAGCAATATTGAGCGGAGGTACAGGGAGGAACCACCTTTAGAATGCCAGGTACAGATATGCATGATGTAACCAGTTAAGTTGATTCCTATAGAAGAGTGAGGGTGACTTGTAACAATAAAGTTGGGTGGGCACCGGGTTCAAAAAGAGTGTCGGAGGCAGGGGTGTGGAGGGGGCAGGAGAAAAATAGAGTTGAGAGCAGTAGCTGAAGAGAAGACAGAGAATGATTTGGGGCTTGGGGGATAGGACTTATGGGGAGAGGCTCTAAGATCTAAATATGTACACATTGGAAGAGAAAGGGACTGGGGGACATGATAGAGGTCTTCAGGTACATGAAGGGGTAAATGGGGAGGAGCAGTCAGGGTGCTCCGAAGGAAGGGGGGGCAACTAGTGGGCATGGGTGGAAGCTGGAGGGGGGGAGATTTAGGGGAGAAAGATGGAAGTGCTGCTTCACTGAGAGGGTGGTGGAGCCATGGAATGCACTGCCCAGGAGGCTGGTGGAGGCAGAAATGGTGGAAGGGTTCAAGAGGGGGTGGAACAGGTACAGGGGAAGGGTTCTGGAAGCAAAAACCAGTGCAGCAAGAATATCCGGGACTGGGAAGGCAGAAGCTAGAGAGGGGGGGAGAGGGGGGCAGCAAGGTCAGCTCCCAGGGTGGGGGCTAACCAAACGAGCAGACATGAAAGACCGTTAGGCCTATTCTGCTGGCATGTTAGTATGTTAGTAATGCAAAACCTATTAGAGTAGTAGGATAAGCAAGGAACCAATGTCATAGGCCAGGCTGGAGGAGATAGCCAATAGTAGGCAGTTACTTGCAGCAGGTGGCCAATTGGATAAATTTGGTGTGACGCGTCAAGCCTTGGTCAGGGATCCTAGCTTGGCAGCCCTGGAAATAACTGCAAGTGTCAAGCCACACTGCTTACAGGCAAGGAGGTCCACGAACAGGACTAGACAGCAATTAAAGTGAAAGGGAAAACAGTATGAAGACTCAAAGTATTGTGGCCTTGTTTGTCAGTCAAGCATTTAGTTGATGGGCGTGACAGAGAGTGGAAAAGAAAGGTGGCTAAACTGAGGTGTGAGGGGTGTTACATGAAAGGGAACGGGAGAGTGGCTAATGTGTATATGCACCAGAGGAGTTTAAATAGGAAGATTTGTCCTGGGGGGACGAGAGAGAGGGGTAGAGAAAACAAGGGTTACAGGGGAAAGGGCAAAGGCAGGGAGGTCAGGGATGCCAAAGGCGCTAAGTGCAAGACAAATTCAACAGGTTTGAGAGAGGAATTTAGCGGAGTGGGACAGAAACAGGAGGTATAGATGGCAGGATGTAACAGAGGGAGGGAGAGCGAGAGAGAGAGAGAGAAATAGCAGGGAGATCAGATAGAGAGAGATGGAGAAGACAGTGTGAGGGGAAGAAGGTAAGGAAAACGGTTTGCAAATCAGTAGAAACAGTTGGTCAAAAAACAGTACAGGCTAAAATAGAGTAAAGCTTGGAGTCAGTCTGATAGACTGTGCAGGAGGAGCTAGTCGATAGCCTACAGCACTTAAACTGCCTGTCAACAGATTCAGCAACCTGCAATGTGATGTAACTTGGTCTGGTTTGACAGCTTACACCTCACAAATAAGGGGATAAGAGTTCTGAGCCAGAAATTAGATGTCCACTCGAGGGCATTTAAACTAGCCAAGGGGGAGATGGCAGAAGCTCCTGTATCAAATCACAGGGGTCTGCTTATCTCTCCCCCATCAACAAGCACTACAATACCAACTTGCAGGAATGACACAGAGGAAATGATGCACATAACTGAAAATGGTTACAACAGGTTGGAAAAACAAAGTAAAGGGTAAGCAGCGGGAAAGGGGCACTCATGCAGATGAAAGAAGCAGTCCAGTATGGAAAGCAATGTACACAAATGTACGCAGGCTGGCAAACCCTGGATCCCTGACCTAACTGCCACAATGGCTGAGGCAGGGCTGGGTAGCTGTAACTGAAACATGGTTCAATGATAACCACACCTGGGATACAACTATTCCAGAATATTATTATTCCAGATATTAACTCCAGAGACCCAAATACTACTATAAGGATACAAACAGATATGGACATCATGGCAAATCCCTCTCCACCTCGTCAAACTGTTGTCCTAGGAGTCTCTATTACAAAATACATTGACAAAATAATCTGTAGTGGTGATAATCCAAACGAGACTTGTAACTCGTTTCGGGGTGCCATTATAAGTGATACAACCAAGATACTGGACAGCACTGTGCATGATGCAGGACCTAATACTCTAACAATCATTCACCTAGGTACAAACAATATTAATAGGATGCCAGTAGAGGAAATAAAAAATGAATGTATTGCCCTGAGTAGCAAACTAGAGGAAAAGGACAGTGACATCTGTTTTTCAGAGATACTGCCAGTCAGAGGCAATATAGCACAGTGGTTTAAGGCTCTGAGCTGCAAATCTGGAGATATCCAGCAGACCAGACCTGGGTTTGAATCTCACAGCTTCCACTTGCATACTGTGTGACCCTGAACAAGTCACTTAACTTCCCTGTGCTCCCAGGTCGCACCTGTAAAAAAGCTTTCAGCTTAGTATGATACTCCTGGTTAAACAACTAAAAAAAAAAAAAAGTTTCAAGGGCAAGGGTCTCACAAAACAATAAAATAAAAGTGAATGAATGGCTGAGGAAGTGCACCCTGCAGAAAGGCTACAAATGCCTTCCTCATTGGGAAACATTTGACAATAATCATGGCCTCTATTCCTGGGATGCAGGGATGTAGCCAGGGATTTCAGATCTGCTCGCCAAGTGGACTCACTGCTACCCCCGGTGTAGCCAGACAATATACAAATGTACACTAAGACAGTGTTTATTGCCTCATTTGGCACAATAAATACTACTTTTGAATCTCATAACAATGGTTGTTGCCATGCATGTTTAAATACAAATGCCATGCATTTTTCCCTAAGACACCCACACACCAGCCCAGAGTCTGTAAAGTTGTATTGTCCTTGGGATGCAAAGAGAGTAGTAGTGACCAGTCCTTCTAGTTTCAACTCCTATGAATAAAATTACAGAAAGATTCAGTATTTTCTTTGTTAGTTTTCATGGAAAAAGGAAGCAGTTCAGAGCCTATTTGCTACCCCCCTTAAATAGAATTGCACACCATGGAGTGCTTGGAGTATGCCTGCCTACACCTATGCTGGGATGGGCTTCACCTCATCAGAAGAGGGACACTGTTTTTGGGGAAACAAATCCTGGCAACCATTAACAACAGTTTAAACTAGACAGGAGGGGGGCTATGGGATCAGAAAACCCTAAAAATGAACTCAATACAGTGCCTAGAAACAAAACTGATGTTTGTCATATTATGTTAGCTAATGCCAGAAGCTTGAACACCATCAAAAAAGCTGAATTAGAAAGTATAATGATCAGGGACAAATTGGATATTGTGGCAGTTACGGAGACTTGGTGGGAGGCAAATAGCCTGTAGAATATCGATATTCAGGGTTATAATCTCTATTATAATAATAGAAATTATAGACGAGGTGGTGGTATATGCATCTACATAAAAGAAACTGTAACTAGTCACCAGATAATTCATCAAGGATATCAGGAAAACCTACCCAAAAGTATTTGGGTTCAACTAAAATTTAAACATTTCCCCGAAGTTATCCCTCTGATGTCTAACTTATGTATTTGATTTTTTTTTTTTTTTTTACACTCTATTTCTTCACTGCCTCTACAGGGAACTCTCTCAGGCATCCACCTTACCACCAACTCTACCTCCTAGCCTGAAACTCCCCCTAAGTCCCAGCACCAGCCTGGCTATCCCCTCAGCTCTGAGCCCCCCGAGGAAGGGCCACCCTATCCACCCGGGGCGCTCTATCTACAGTTCGGGCCGGGCTTGGCCCAGGACAGGAGGTAGTCCGGCCTGTGGAGTGTGGCTGATGGTAGGTGGTGCCATCGCCTATCCCCGAGGGCAGGGTATTTCCATTTTTCCTCTGGTTCCCCCTGATGCTAGGTAGTGCAATGGCGTCAATGACACCATTGGCGATGCCCGCCGCAGCACCACCCCCTTGCAATGTGTAGCGATGCAGACTCGGCATTCCCCTGGTCTCCATCAGAGGTTGCCCCTGTGCAACGCATCCCCTAGAAGCCTCCCCAGGAGGAGAGAGCAGTCCTCCGGATGCTCAATCTCCTCCCTCCTGCCGACCCCGACAACCCAAGCTTAATTTGAACCTGCTCACCGCGTGGCATGAGGTGTGGCGTCCAGCGCCTCAACCCTCAGTGCCACCGGGCCGGCCCATGTATTTGCTTCTTATTTGCATTATTCTACAAGTGTGTATTGTGATACTTCTGACGCTGGGTCACTGGCCCTAAATTGTATGTACTTCTGAGTTTGTCACTGTCTACATTCCTACACTGTTTGTTCCCTTTACATGCTTTGTATTCCTGATGTGGAGCCTTTGCAAAAGAGTCTTTGACTCAAAGGATTATAATTCTGATTGCCTAAATAAATAAATTAAATAAATAAATAAAAAATAGTCCTCATTTATTTATTGGTAATATTTACAGGCCACCTAACTCAGGAAGGGACTATAATAACCTAATAATTGAAGAAATCAAATCAATGAGTTCCAAGGGGGATGTTATTATTGTTGGTGACCTCAACCTTCCAGGGATCAACTGGGAAGACTTATCTGGAACAACAACCTTTGAAAATAATTTCATTAATGAAATTACCTCCCTTGAACTTTCTCAATATGTAAAGACCCCTACTAGGGATAATAACATTTTAGACCTTGTATTAATTAATTTATACTATTTCATCACTAACATGAGCATTAAGAGTCATTTAGGTGAAACTGAGCACAACTCACTCCAGTTTAGTATTTCCACTGGTAAAGTTAGAATATATGGATCTGAATACATTAAGAACTACAGCAGAGCCAATTTCACCAACATCATAAAGGAACTATCAAATGTCGACTGGGTAAATTTAATGACCAATTTATCAGTTGAAGATGCATGGCTATTAATAAAAATTAAAAAAGACCGTGAAAATAAATTTGTTCCATTAAAAATGAAATACTATAACAAGGGTCTAGTACTGATTTGGCTGACAAATGTTATCAAAAAACAAAATAAAAAAAAAAGAAAGAACATTCAATAAAATGCAAAAAAAAAAATCACCTGCAAACATCAACAAATACAGGACTCAACACAAAAAATCTCAAACATATGATTAAACTGGAAAAGAGCAGGGTGGAATTTAGATTTGCAAATACAAAAGGAAACAATAAATTATTCTATTGATATGTAAATAACTTCAAACAGAAAAATAATATTACTGGCCGAATTACAAGTGATGGTATCTTGCTTGATAATAACACCAGTATGGCTAACTGAACAAATTCTTTTGTTCTGTATTTAATTCTAAAGATAATGTACATGCAAATAGCATGGCCCAAGACAACTCCAACACACCATCCAGTTTAAGGTATGAAGTCATGGGAGCAATTGAAAAACTAAAACTAAACACCTCACCAGGTATCGATAACATTTCTGCAAAGTTTCTAAAAGAAATGGCCCCTTGCTATCTTTACCTTTGTCCATTATCTGGTGTGGTTCCAAACAAGTGGAAAGTGGCTATTGCGGTCCCTATACATAAAAAAAGGGAACAAGGGATCTGTAAACAATTATAGACCAATAAGCATAACTCCACTACGCTGCAAGATTATGGAGAAGTTAATTAAGGAAAGAACTGAATCAGAAATGAACCACAAACATCTAATTGACAACAAACAACATGGCTTTACTAGTGGCCACTCCTGTTCAACTAACCTAATAACCTTTTGCAATAATGTAAGTGAAAGCTTAGATAATAATATTCTTGTGGATGTTATTATGCTGGACTTTGCTAAAGCGTTTGATGAAGTGCCACATAATAAGTTGATTACCAAACTATGCAATATGGGATTTAATTTTCAAATAATTAATTGGATTAAAAATTGGCTAACTGATAGGTCTCAATTTTGTACGTATTAAAGGTTCACTGTCTAATCAAGGGGTAGTCACTAGTGGAGTCCCACAGGGATCTGTTCTTGGACCTATTCTCTTCAATTTGTTTATATTTGACATAAGCTCAAATATCAAAAACTCCTTAATAAAATTCACCAATGACACTAAACTGGGTGGGGAAGTGAATACAGTAAACAAGTACGTCTCTATGGTACAAAATCTTAAGCACATAGAATCCTGGGCGGTTGAAAACAAAATGACATTTAATATTGATAAATGTGTAGTCCTACACTTTGGAAGGAACAACCAGCTATATCAGTATACTATGGACAATTCTAATTTAAAGCAAGTGGTAAGAGAAAGAGACTTGGGAGTTATCATAAATAACCAGCTTTCAGCAACAAATCACTGTAAACATGTTGCTCTTTCTGCAAACAGGATTTTAAATTGTGTTAAAAGATCATTCACTAACAAAAATGAACAAATTATATTACCCCTATACAAATCTTACATACGCCCCCTTTTGGATAACTGTTCCCCCTTTTGGAGTCCATATTTAAAATAAGACATGATCTTGTTGGAGAAGGTTCAGAGAAGAACAACTAAATTAATTCCAAGACTAGCAGATCTTAAGTACGAGTACAAACAGGTCTAGTAAGTCTGGAAGAGAGATGGAAAAGGAGAGACCTGCTTCAGTTATACAGTATCTTACTTGATCCTCAATTAAAGCAATCATGTAACATTGAAAATAATAATAGAGCTCTAAATTTACAGAGCCATAATAAACAACTAAAGGTGCCAAAGGTTCAAACCACTAAAAGAGATAATTTTTTCACCAGAAGATCAGTGAAGGCATGGAACATCTTGCCCCAACATGTGGTAGATGCCCCTTCATTTGAAATATTCAAATCAAGATTAGACGTATATCTTAGATGGAAATAAATATGCCCATGCTGTCATAGGAGACATTCTCGATGGGAGTAAGCCTTCTTATGTCT
The DNA here is from genome assembly GCA_016271365.2 of Neoceratodus forsteri. Taxonomy (NCBI): domain Eukaryota; kingdom Metazoa; phylum Chordata; order Ceratodontiformes; family Ceratodontidae; genus Neoceratodus; species Neoceratodus forsteri. The sequence continues at coordinate 170,104,375 of CM057449.1, read as the reverse complement.
TAACTCATTATCTCCTGGGTGGCCATTTTGTGTCAGGTAAGCAATGGATAGTCCAGACTTGCTATGGGAGGTAATAAGTTTTTAATAATGTAAATTATTCCAGGGCATAACTTATTTAGGAACGATCGAAGGGGGGAGGGGTAACTATTTACGTAAGGAAGGACATTAAAGCTACAGAGATACAGGGGGCACAAGGGGAAGCAGAGGCCTTATAGCTCACAATCAGAGCTGGTAAGAAGGCACCCATTTCGGTAGGAGCAATTTATAGATCCCCTTTTCAGGAAGAGGCAAGGGACAAAGAGATCCTAGAGACCATCCTAAAGATGTCAGACAAAGGGGACATGCTACTGGTCAGAGATTTCAATCTACCAGACATAAATTGGGGCTCCTTCATGGCAACCTCAGAAATAACCATGGAGTACATATTTGCCCTGCAGGAGGCAAGACTTTGTCAGTTAGTAAAATCACCCATTAGGGAGGAGGTGATTCTAGATGGTACAGTTATGTAAGAACTTACCGTAACAGTAGATCTTTGAGAGAGGTTCCTGCAGTAAGTCATCACAGATAGGACTGCACCCCCTGGCATCAGGACCACATGGCTAACTTTTCCAGCAATGCCTGGCGAGGGACCCCCACACCGAAATGCGTCATGACCTATGAGTGGGCAGTCCCACGCCCGCCTCAGTTCTCCGACGGAGATCCAAGTAGGATGAGACAGGAGAAAGGATGAAATCCTGGAGCCCAGGTTAGAAAAAAACTGAAAGAAATGCAAAAACTGGGGGAAGGTGGGAAGGAAAATGTGACCTACTGCAGGAATCTCTCTCGAAGATCAACTGTTACAGTAAGTTCTTACGTAACTGTACTATCTTACTTCGAGAGGGTTCCTGCAGTAGGTCATCACAGATAGGACTGAATCCCAAGCAGTCACACATAGAGAGACTGAGAGAGTCACGGGAGGAGGAACAACTGAATGGACAGAACAGGACCGGCCTTAGGACAGTAGGCCCTGCAGAACAGCGAGGCCAAACCCGGGCCTATGCCTAGAGGCAATGTCCAGACTATAATGCTTTGTGAAGATATGGACTGAACTCTAGGTAGCTGCTGCACAAATCTCCGCTGCAGAAACATTTCACAAAAAGACTGTGGACACCGCCATTCTTCTAGTGGAATGACCACAGAGGTTTATCATACTTCTGATAACAGAAGCGAATGCAGTTAGTGAGCCATTTGAATAAGCACTGCTTAGACACTGCTGAACCCAAGGATTTGGGGGCAAAGGAGACAAAAGCTGATCAGACTTTCTGGAACTTTTAGTCCTGTGGATGAAGCATCTCAGGATCCTGTGTACGTCTGGCGTATGAAGAAGAGCCTCACCATTGTTAGAATCATTAGGGTAATACACTGGAGGTTCTAACTGATTGAGGGTGAATTCTTGAAACCACCTTGGGAAGAAACTTAGGATTTGTTCATAAGACCACCTGGTCCTTATGAAAAATCAAATAAGGCTCCTTACACATCAGGGCCTGAAGCTCAGAAATTCTTCGAGCAGAAGTAATGGCAATCAGAAATAGTTCCTTCCACAAGAGGTAGCTCATGTCATAGCTCATCACTGGTTCAAAGGGAGGAAGCGTAAGCTTCTCAATCACAAAATTTAAATCCCAAGGTGGTGTGGGGTTATGGATAGGGGGTTTCAGATGGAGAATCCCTTTCAGAAAGGTTTTCAAGATCTCCAGCTGCACCACAGGTTTCCCCCCTACCAAATAATGATAGGCCAAAATGGCCAACAGGTAAACCTTGAGGGAGGAGTAAGATAGACCCCAATCAGACAGGTGCAGCAGGTACTCCATAATCTGTGAAGCTGAGCACCTAAAGGGGTCCCAGCCTTTAGGCACCGCCCAAATTGAAAAACGCTTCCATTTCATAGCATAGGTCAATCTGGTAGAGGGTTTTCTAGCCTCTACCAGGACCTGAGCAACCCTATGGGAGACCCCTAATCGAGACTTAATTATGTCTGTAGGAGCCACGCATAAAGATGCAGGATCCTGAGCCCTGTATGCACTAACCTGCCTTGATCCTGGGTCAACAGGTCGTGTCTGAGAGAAAGAGGAACTGGGGGTTATGCTGAGAGCCGCTGCAGAAGCGGAAACTAGATTTGCCTTGGCCAGAGGGGATCAATCAGGATCATTTAGGCTGCCTCTGCCTGGAGCTTTTGGAGAACTCTCTGCAGAATGGGAAAGGGAGGGAAGGCATACAAGAACCTCCCTGTCCAACAAAGTGACAATGCATCGTGCCAGAAAGCACCAGGCTCTGGAATGAGCGAGCAACAGCTGGGAAGCTTTGCATTGAATGGGGAGGTGAACAGATCTAGGTCTGGGCGACCCTAAGTTTGAAGAGAGAATCTGCTACTTCCTGACTAAGTTCCCATTCGTGAGCTAAGGACGAGGTCTGACTGAGGCTGTCTGCCAGTATGTTTTGAACTCCTGGAATGTGCACAGCAGTTAGGAACAGACCATGCTGAATTGCCCAGTTCCACACGCGCATCGCCTCCCTTCAAAGGGGGTACGACCGGGTGCCTCCCTGCTTGTTGCTGTACCAGGCTACAGACATATTGTCCATCTGGATCAGCAGTGTTCCTATTGACAGAATGGACTGAAAGGCCTGGAGGGTATAAAGAACTGCCCTTATCTCCAGAATATTGATGTGGAGTGCCATCTCTGACTGAGACCACGGTCCCTCAGTTCAGTGGTCCCCTAGGTGGGCTCCCCAACCCAGACAGGAGGCATCTGTGGTGAGAATCCAACTCAGTGGGGAACTTTTGAATGGAAGGCCCCACTAAAGGTTCAAAGGATCTAACTACCAAAGAATATCCTTCTTGATTGCGTTGGAGACTAGAACCGGATGGTCCAGGACATCCAAGCGCTGATCCCATTGGATCCGCAAGGTCCACTGGGTGATCCTCATACGCAACCTGGCAAATGGGACAGTGGAGATAGAGGCTGCCATCAGGCCCATGAGGCATAGCCATGTTCTGGCCAGAAGGTATCGGGAAGTGATCAGAACATTGACCTGCTCTCGAATGGTCTCCACCCTGTCCGGGGGGGAGGAAGGCTTTGCACTGGACTGTGTCCAAGATAGCTCCAATGAACTGAAGGTTCTGGGAAGGGGTAAGAGTCGACTTTGGGAGGTTGACTGTGATACCCAGGTGAGAAAAAAGGTCCAATGTGCACGAGAGAGCTTCCAGGAGACTGTCCCTGGACGGGGCTGTCAAAAGCCAGTCATCCAGGTAAGGAAAAACTGCTATCCCCTGACAGCGTACAGCCACTGCCACCACCGCAAGGCACTTGGTAAAAACCTGAGGTGCTGAGGAAAGGCCAAAAGGGAGGGCTGTGAATTGGTAGTACTCCCCTTGGAAGCAGAAATGCAGGAAGCGGCGGTGGCCCGGGAACACCTGGATATGCAGGTAAGCATCCTTCATGTCCAGTGCACAAAGCCAATGATCTTCCTGCAGAAGAGGCAGGAGACTCTGCAGAGTCAGCATGTGAAACCTTTTGTACTCCACATAAAGGTTTAGACTGCCGAGATCTAAGATGGTTCTGAGATCACCCGTCTTTTAAGGGACCAGGAAAAAGTGGGAATAAAATCCCTTCCCTCTTTGGTGCAGAGGGACAGGCTCTATGGCCGACTTCTGGCCTAGAGATCTGATTTCCTCCTCGACTAGTGGAACCTGGTGTGGCGAGTAAGATGAGTGACTTGCAGGAGAATCTGGAGGGAGCTCCAGAAACTCCAAGGTGTGTCCTTTTGAGACAAGCAGCAGAACCCATATATCTGAGGTCACATCCCTCCACTCCTGTGTGTGGAGGGCGAACCTTCCTCCCACTAGCTTCTTGCCCATAAGCAGAGGAGGTGGAGGATGTAGCCAGTCAGGAAGGAGGGTCAAGGGGAAGGGGGCACCCCAGACCCTCGCTGAGATTTAACGACGGAGGGAGGAAAAGGTGGGGCCTGTGGAATTTTTTTTTCCTGTCACCGAGTGAAGGGCTGTTTACCATGCCTTTTGGTCTGTCTCTGAAAGGGCTATTTACTCTGGATTCCCAATCAGTACATGGACCTCACAGACCTCAGGGCTTGGCCGCTGTCCTGAAGGCCCGTGATAATATCTTTGGTGTCCCCTCCAAAAAGGACTGAGCCCCTAAAAGGGGCATCCTGAATCGCAGACTGGACATCGTTAAAGAGGTCAGACATGCGAAGCCAGGCATGTCATCTGAGGGATGCTGCTGGGGCTGAGGAGTGGGCTACTGCATCCACTGTGTCATAGGTAGCCGTAAGCATGTGTCGACACTAAATATTTGATAGGCGCAGGTCTCTGACCAACTTCTCCTTGAGGTCCGAAGATTCCATAGCCTGGATACAGGACTCGAGTTTGACCATAGTCGCTTTTTGGAAAGACACCATATGTGCTACATAATTGAGGGAGCGAAGAGTGCATGTAGCTGAAGAATAAACTTTTTTTCCATACTGGTCCAGCTGCCCAGACTCCTTATCTGGGGGAGAGGTGCTCATATGTTTTGGAGTGGCTGAACGGTCGTGGGCTGCAGCAATGATGATCGAATTGGCCTCGGAGTGGGCATCCAAGAAGGAAACTCCCTTCAAAGCATGGTAGAGCCGGTCCGCCTTCTTAGGGATGGCTGGAATGGAATGCGGCAGCTGCCAGACGGTACTGGTGAGGTCTTCGTTAGGGGCTGTCCATGGAGAGATGGGGATTGGGGAAGCTGTCTCCAGATCTAGATGTTCAGTGAGGCGCTTCCTCTTAGGATCCTGCTCCTCTGTACTCCAGCCATTAGATTGCTGGATAATATGTAAAAGTTCAGTAGACGAAGGATCCTCAGGAGGGGACTTAGGAGAATCCTTCCCTTTGGCTGCGGAGGAATGCTCGTCCAAAGAATCCTCGGAAGAATCTCCCCCAGAAAGGGATGATTCATCTTCAGGAGGCTTAAAATCAAGGAGAGTGACCTCCTTAGGAGTGGACACTAACACATGCACAGTCGAGCATACTGAGCTGACAGGTGATAGAGAACATGGGGAAGGGGTAACCACTAGAGCTGGCAGGCATTTTTCTAGGTCAGACACCAGCTCGGACCTAGCCTCCTTCCACCAAGATTGGAATAAATTCTGAAAATCCTGCTGTGGAGCAGGAGGAACATGGGCGGGTGGATAGTGACAGCTAGGAGCACCCGGCCCATGAAAATGAGTATCTTGAGGGCAACCCTGATAAGAGGGATACCCTGGATAGTGGTACCCTGAATAGAGGTAGTCTGATGAAGGGCCCAATGGAGGGTAAGCTGACGTCAGCCCATGGGGAAAGAAGCCTGGAACATGAGGCTGAGAGGGTCCAGGTGTGAATCCCTGCGAAAGAATACCTGAGAGCTGACGTCAGGGGAATGGTCATCAGACCAGCTGTTGTATGAGTAGGTAATGTCAGGTCCGATTAAACTAAAGATGTTGTCGGGATCAGACATGAGGGCCCTGATGGAGGAGCCAACCAAATGCAGGTCGGTGCTGTCATCGGGATCAGACGTGAGGGCCCCGACAATGGAGCTGACCAAATGCACGTCAGAGCCTCTGATGATGGGTGAGGTAGAGCTGACGTGAGAAGGCCTAATGGAGGGTTCTGATGGTCCAGAGAGCAAGACAGAGACACTGGTGGTCAACATTGGAGCCTCTGGCCTGGGGTCTTCTAAAGGCATTTGGGGGATCAACGCTGGGGTGGGCAAAGCAAGAACCACCTCCAGGGATCCCGTTCCCTCCTCTGGGCCGGTGGTGACCACTGGGGCAGGAGGGACCACCTGGGGAGGTGGAAGGGAAGGATTCCACCCAGGCAAAGTCTGGGGGAGGGGAAGGATGGCTAAAAGCCAAAGAGGTGCTCGGCCGGGCATTAGGTGAGATGGCGTGAGCCCCTGATGGGTGAGCAGGGTCCATGTGGACATCAGAGATGGACAGCTGATCAGATGAAAGAGTCACCAGGTGGTGGAGGGAAGAATCTTCGACCGACTTACTGGTAGAGGCCAGGCAAGTCCCAACAGGATCCTTGGGACTCTGCTTAATGGCGGCCAGGTGGGCCCTGGAGGACCCGGGGGCTGACTTATTGGCAACAACTGGGCATTCATTGGAGGAGCCGGTGGACAACTTACTGATGGAGATCGGGAGAAAAGCAGCAGAAGTACCTGGAAGAGCCCTGGGCATGGCCTGGGCATGGCCTGGATAACCACAAGGGCAGGTGGCGGGGGAACGGCCTTACTGGTCGAGGGCCTGCTGGAGTCCCCTTGGTCCCGATCCTCCGAGCGCTCCTTCTTCCGATGTTTTCCTTTTTCTTTTTTCCTCTTTTTGGATTCTGAAGAAGAGGAAGATGCAGTGTCCCTTAGCTTCTGCATCTCTTTCTCTAGTGAAGCCATTCTAGACTTCAAAAGATGGCCTTCCAGGGCCTGCTGTCTCCTCTTACAAGTGGCCTGGGTGAAGGGCTGGCAGTCAGAGGAGGTCGTGGTGTCATGGTCTGGGGTCAAGCAAAAGAGGCATAGAAGGTGTCCGTCCTTATGGGGGATCTCGGCGCTGCACTTCTCGCACTTTTTCTTCAACTTAGTTGGCGGTGGAGAAGACATAAATGAAATTACAAATGTGCAATTGAAGTGAAAAATCAGGCAAAAAATGGTGATCGGCTGGGCAAGAGTAACCGCGAGGTACTATGCGCAGATCAATGGCGGGAAAGAACTGAAAGGCTGGTATGGGGACTGCTCACTATATAGGGTCACGCTGATGTCCATCACGAGACATCGGGTGGGCGGTCCCCCACCAGGCATTGTTGGAAAAGTTTGCCATGTGGTCCTGATGCCAGGGGCCGCAGTCCTATCTGTGATGACCTACTGCAGGAACCCTCTCGAAGTAAGATCTAATATTTACAAATAATAACAGGGTCATAGATGTTGATGTGGAGGGCCATCTGGGAACAAGTGACCATTGCACCATATGGTTCAAGGTAAACAAAATCAAAGACATCAGGCACTCAAAACTGAAAGTCTTCAATTTCAGGAAGGCAGACTTTAGTAAAATGAGAACCCCCCTGAAGGAAAAACTGCATGGTGTGGTGGAAGAGGAGGTGGAGAAATATTGGGCAAGGATAAAGGAGGCACCTCACAATAGTCATACCACAATGCACTCGACAAGTTAGCAAGATCAAGAGAAGAAGAAAACAACTTTGGTTCTCCAAGAAGGCGGCATCCATAGTGAGGGAAAAGAGAAACACCTTAAGAAAATACAAGGAGACAAAAAAGGAAAGTGACAAAATAGAGTACCAAGAAAAACAGAGAAGCTGGGAAAGCAATTAGGATAACAAAAGCTCAAACAGAAGAAAAGGTAGCACAGGGAGCAAAGAAGGGAGACAAAACCTTCTATAGACACATAAGGGACAAGAGGAAGAGCAGAGGAAGTATCATTAGAACTGCTAAGGGAGGACATCTTGCAGAAGATGACGGGGAAAAGGCAGAGGTACTAAATGAGTACTTTTGCTCAGTCTTTACACAGGAAGAAAAGGGAAACAGACCCATCCTACTCAATAAGGATAGTCTCCCAGAAGGGGCTGACATGAGTCCCTTCACAGAGAAGAGAGTCCTGGAAGGACTCAACAAGGTGAACGTGGAGAAAGCAATGGGGGCTGGATGAGGTTTACATCCAAGAATCCTAAAAGAGCTTGGGAAAGAACTTGCCGCACCTCTGGCAAAGCTGTTCAACATGTCATTGGAGGGGGGGGACATTCCAGAGGACTGGAAAAGAGCTACGGTGGTGCCATTTCACAAGAGTGGGAGTAACGAGGACCCGGGGAACTATCGCCCAGCTAGCCTCACCTCAGTGGCAGGAAAACTGATGAAATCCTTGCTAAAGGAGAGGATAGTAGCATAATTAGAAGCAAGTAATCAAGTAGACCCAAGACAACATGGCTTTATGGCGGGAAGGTCATGTCAGACAAACCTGGTGGGCTTTTTCGACTGGATCAGTAGGACAGTGGACCAAGGTGGGGCAGTGGATGTGGTCTACCTAGACTTCAGCAAGGCCTTCAACTCTGATCCACACAGGAGATAGGTCAGTAAATTATAACACACTGGGGTTGGCCATAAAATAACATGCTGTGTTAAAAACTGGCTAAATGGGAGCTCACAGAGGGTACTAGTGAATGGCACTCTGTCAAGGGAGGGTATGGTGACTAGTGGAATGTCACAGGGATCAGTGCTGGGACCAATCCTCTTTAATACATTCATCAACAACATTGAAAACAAGCTGGAAGGGAAGGTAAGCCTGTTTGTGGATGATACAAAGATCTGCAACAGGGTGGTTACACCTGATGGGGTACAAAAAATGGAAGCCGATCTAAAGAAACTAGAGGAGTGATCAAGAAACTGCAGTTGAAGTTCAGTGCAAACAAATACAAGGTCATGCACCTGGGTAAACATAACCCAGGAAGAATATACTCTATGGGACGGGAACAGCTATTGGCCACCCAGCATGAGCGGGATTTGGGGGTTATCATTTCTGACGACTTAAGAGTGAACAAACAGTGTGATAAGGCATCACTGAAGGCTAGTAGCATATTGGGATGCAAAGGAAGGGGAATCACAAGTAGGAGAGAAGAGGTGATCATGCCACTGTACAGCTCACTAGTGAGGCCACACCTAGACTACTGCGTCCAGTTCTGGAGGCCACACCTCAAGAAAGACATTAATTAACTGGAGACAGTACACAGAAGGACAACAAAGATGGTGCAGGGTATGCATAGACAGCCGTATGAGGCTAGGCTGAGGAAACTCAACTTATACTCCCTGGAACAGCATAGGGATCAGTGGGATATGATAGAGACATTCAAATACCTGAAGGATATGAACAGGGTCCAAGCACAGGACATTTTTCTAGTAAACCACTGTAATAGAACTAGAGGACATGATATGCCACTCAAGGGGGGCAGATTTAGGGGCAATACCAGAAGATACTTTTTCATGGAGCGGGTGTTGGAACTATGGAACAAGCTGTCCCAGGGAGTCATGGGGGAATTTGAAAGGGCACGGAACAGGCATAAGGGAATCCTCCAGAATATAACAACATAAGGGGGGGATTGAAACCATGGGCAGACTAGATGGATCATGCGATCCCCATCTGCCAACACATTCTTTGTTTCTATGTTTCTGTTTGCTGTTTTTTAAATAGTAATGTTTCAGAACTCAAGGTTCCTTCATCAGACTTGGAGCTTTACAATTTTGTTTTTCTTCTAATAACTGTTTTGCAAAAATTCAAATAAAATTGTATTTTAAACTAATACACACATATTTTATCTTTTCTATATCAACTCTAAGAAAGAAATTTAATGATACAGCATAATGTAATCGAATGCAGGATGAACAAACCAGCTAATAAAATGCTTGCTTTTTCTGTAATATTCTCCTTGTTAAATGGGTGGGGGAGGGGTCTCGATTAATCTGTAAAAAATCCAAACAAACATTATGTTTGATTTGTGTGTTCATCTTTTCTATTTTATTAGCTGACGCTCTATTAGTTTTGATTTCATTCAGGTCTTCACCATAATACCTTCTATCTGAGGCTAAGAAGAAGTGGCCGGGCTGCTCAGGTGCGCACGCCCGCGGGCTTGACTGCATCACGAATGACGTCACCCGTAGCGGCCTGGTCAAATTGAAACCTTGCATAGAAAATTGGCCTTCCTTTTGAATTGCTGAAAGCAGGTGAGCCTGAAATTCTGCCCTTAAAAAGGTTAATGTCTATGCCGCCCGGTGGCGCTGAGAGTTGAGGCACTGGACGCCACACCTCACGCCACGCCGGTGACCATTGTTCACGAACGAGCATGGGTCGGCAGGGGTCAGTGGGGACGGGGAAGGATCAAGTGTCCCAGGGACTGCTCTCCTTCCTCAGGAAGGGGGGACTTGCCCTAGCCACTGCAGTAGCAACCCCTGGCAATAACTGGGGGGTTGTACTGCCTGGCCGGCAGATGCAGGGGATTGGACTGCGGCGGACATCTTGCGGGTATGCACCGGAGCATGCACACGCTGAGTAGGACATCATTGCATGTCTAAGCCTGGGGCAACTTAACCAAGAAAAACCCCACTGACGGGGATAGGCGACAGCACCCTGCTCCAATGTGCCACACTCCAGATCCGGGCCTCTCCTCCATCCTAGGCTGGGCACATTAGATTATGAAATAGAGTGCCCTGGAAGGATAAGGTGGCCCCACCTTGGGGTGTGCAGAGCTGGGGGGTCTGCCTGGCCGCAGTAGGATGGAAGGAGGGCTTCAGGTAGAAGGTAGAGCACTCGGGCAACAGGGATGCCTGAAAGAATTCCTTGGTGGCGGAGATAAAGCCTACAAAAAAAAAAAAAGGTTAATGGTTCCATCCGGAGACCTGCCTACATTATTCCGTGCCTTTGTGACTTTGTGCCTTGATTATTGTAACTCCCTGTACTTAGGGCTTTCTGGGGTTGAAATCCACCGCCCGCAGCTCATGCAGAATGCAGCAGCATGATTATTAACTGGGGCTTCTCGAGTATCCCATATTAACCCTGTGCTGCGTGATCTGCACTGGCTGCCGATTAGGTGGCGGATCACCTTTAAAGTTGGTTTACTGACTTATAAAGCCCTACACGGACTGGGCCCCGACTACTTGAAAGAGCTTCTTGTCCCTTACCAGCCGGTGTGACAGCTGCAGTCGGCTGATGAGGGGTTGCTAGAGATTCCGAGGGAGTGTCTGAAATCTTCTGGGGCCTGTGCATTTATGCACGTGGCCCCAACCCTTTGGAATTCTCTACCCCATCAGTTTGGGAGCGCACGGCTGTGGAGGGGTTTAAACAGGCATTGAAAACCTTTTTATGGAGCCTCGCTTATGATAGCTCCATATAATTCTGATTTCCTGCTATTTATTTTATCTGTATGTTATTTATTATTATTATGTGTATTGTTTCATATGACTGTTTTTATCTTTTTGTAAAGTGCCTTGATGGCCAGAAAGGTGCTTATGTGAAATAAAATGTATTATTATTATTATTAATGTCTATAAAATTATAAGTAAGTGGGCTGACTAAATGCTAAGAAGCCCCTATTTTTACTTCCCTCAGATAAATGGAGGAAGTTTTGTTTGGAAGTCAGAACCTCAGCTAGTAATGAATTGACGGAATTGCTCCACAAAGCAAAACGTTTAAGGTAAAACTTCCTGAATGATATATGCTATATCATTAAATTTCTTTCTTAGAGTCGATATAGAAAATATAAAATATGTGTGTGTTAGTTTAAAATACTAAAATACAATTTTATTTGAATTTTTGCAGAATACATATTAGAAGAAAAACAAAATTGTAAAGCTCCAAGTCTGATGAAGGAATCTTGGGCCAGATATTCAAAGCTTTTCGCGGTTCGCAAACAGTTTTTGCGGGATTAGCGCGGGATCAGCACAGGTCTGCCATATTCAAAAGGCCAACTAGCGCGTGCAAAAAGCAGTAGCGCCAGGCAAACCATAATGATATGCAAGGGGCATAGTGAACATGAATACAGGCGCTATGAGATATTCAGCAACTAGCGCCGCGCTAAGGTGTTTAGCGCGACATAGGCGTGACCCTTAGCGGCAGTACGCATCACCAGGGAAAAACTGGTCTTAACCCTGAGCAAACAGCTTTTCACATCATTGGCGCATTGCGCGGTGTTTGCGTGGGATTTGCGCGACCCTAACATAAGAGTATGACACTTAGAAAATGCCAGACACGGAGGACACATGCCGCTCACTGATGGCACCACCACAATGCCAACAGCTGCCAACAGTCCCAGCCAAGCACAGACAGTAAGGGGTGATCCAACCCACAGGGGACATCATGGTAGTGTGGCCATTTAGCACACACCTGCAGACCATATGGCTGTGGTGCCTAACAGATGCCAGCACACACACATGCAGCACTGTGGGCATGGTGGCCATTGAGGGGAGGGTGTATGAGTAGCCAGACCTCACCACAGCCCAGGTGTGGCCACAAGGCTGGGACATATTACGCAGTGCACAAGGCCAGTAGTGGGAATACGCCACCACCTGTGTGCCTGTCGGATCTTACATGCCCCCCCAGCCACATACCACACAACCGTACAGATGCCACAGCACACACAGCTGACCATGTATATGTCACTGTGTGCATCCCATGCCACAGGTGCAGCATCTGTGGATCACGCAACAGTGAAACAGTACTGTCCACTGTCAGTAATTACCTGCAAGCTGGGCCTGTCACTGTGTACAGTGCAGTGGTCATCACTGCCCTACATACCATAGGCATTGCTGTGTCCCTCACACTACCAGCCCCCTTGCTACTGTAGTGTCTGCTGCACACTGCGGCATGACCTATAGTGTGACAGTTGCATGTAGCACCACCACCACCTGTGCCTGTTCTATGTTGTCCCCTGGGGTAGGTTATGCTATGCTATGCTGTACTGTTCACATGTAGCCTGCAGCTATCATCATGCACTGCCTGACTGACCTACAGGTGGAGCTGCGGTCGGACCTGGCCAGCCCCTGTACTTCCAGACTGACCTACAGGTGGAGCTGTGTGACCCTGCAGTAACGCTGGGCAAACTGCATGCAAATAAGGGCATGATGAGATGCTAATGCGGCTGGTTGCCCAGAGACTATCTAAGTAGGCTCATTTGCATGTCACTTTTGAATACGGCAAAGTTTAGCGCTGGGCTAAGGTGTTTGCACCGGGCAAACAGTTTAGCTCAACTCTAAAGCTGCGCTAATGTGCTAGTGCGGTGCTGACGGTTCGGGGAATAATATACAATGTAGATCGCTGTTCTTTCCCATCTGCTGCTGCCTGCAGCTTTACTGAGTCCACGCTTTTGCTGGCACACACATTGGCCACAGAGTTCATCTCTACCTACCCTCATGTCGCTGTGCACTGTGTTGTGGTTTTCACTTTCTGGTTGCTATATTCAGTGCTGTTTTATTCCAGGGCTACATTTGCCCTGCACTCCCAGCCCAGTTTGCACGGCCTCATTCCCATGCTATATTCAGTAGCTGTTTGCCCCGCGGCTATTCCTTTTGAATATAGCTTGCTTTGTGCTCCAGGCTACGTTTGCCCACTGGGCAGTGTTAACTTGGCCCAGGGGCAAAGTTTTGAATATCTGGCCCCTTGAGTTCTGAAACATTGCTATTTAAGAAAAACAGAACATAAGTGAAAAAAGATAAATTCTGAGGATTTACAGCATCACATTGAATGGTTTATTTATGAGTTGAGTGAGAAAGTTTGAATTGACTTTGGATTTTGGATCTCCATACATTCTTGCTCCCCTTCTTTTTAGTTTTACAAGTGTTTCTCAAATATCGATAATGTTGTAGGTTTACCAAGGAAGTGCCTTTCTTATAATTTAACCATGCTTTGTATTGTTCTTTCATTAATTTAAAAAGATGTGATGTTAATCAACAGGAATCGTTGCCACTAGTACGCCTTTTGATGAAAGGGGCATGTAAATCTAACACTCTCGCGAACTCGTTAGTAAAATAATCTTGTGTGCAATTTACGTCTGGAATTAACCTCAGATAAGACCAATCTGCCTCTTGCAAACTCTTTCAAAAAAAGGGATATATTAAATCTGGAAAAATTCCGAAACTCAGACACCTTAGGTGAGAATTTCTATTCCATGAGTGTTTCCATATGCAAAAGATTGGGTGATGATCGCTCAGGGAATGTGCAATGAACCCGCTTCTAAGAATGTGGTTGGATCTATTTGTTAATATCCAATCAAGGACAGTGTGCTTTTGGTTTTCAATCCCCCATTACAGAGCGATCCTCCTTGGGCCCTCAGAGGATCTTCCCAGCCTGGCAGTCTCGACCCCCACTCATTACTTGCAGCCTACCCAGGTATCCCCAATGTATCCCTTCATCAGGTGGGTCCCTTACTTACATAAGGAATGAGTCTTTCAGCCATACTTCACAACCCTGGGTGCTGCTGAGGCGGCAGATGGAGGTCCGGGAGTCCAGAGCTGGAAATCCGGGGAGGCCGTCACCCGATCAGCTCTGGCACCATTTTCCTGTTTGTGCCACTGATGTCACGGCAAGTGCCAGATGTCCGACACTCCACAGACATTATGGGTCGGATGTTGTGCTGTACCCCCAGCCTCTGCTAGGGGTCAGCATCCCCACCCTCCCCCGGAGAAGACGAGCTGTCAGTGGACGCTCCTTCCTTCTCTCCCCGGCCGGCCCTCCAGTGACCCGAGTCTGTTCCCAAACCCGGGTTGCCGGCATCACAGATGGAAATCCAACCACTGCACCGATGGGCCGGCTTGGTTTTCAATTTAATCTAGTGGGAAGATTAATTAACTGCTGCAAGTTTGTGTAATACTGTATATTTATTGTGATGAACTAGACCCATGTTTTAATGTTCTTTGTTTTTAGTTTCTAAATGTTTCCTTTTTTTCCCCTTTTCTTTTCTGTATGTAATATGGAATATTGAAAGTATGATAGTTGTATGATTGTACTAGCATATGGAAATTTAAATAAACAGATTATGCAAAAAAAAAAAGAGAATATTGTTACATTTTGTGATTCCAGCCCCAGACCAATTTGAGTTAAAATCGCCCACGATTATAAGCTCACCTACAATGTTATAAGTAAGTAGGTTGGAAAACTCTTATAACCCTTCTATGTTAGGCTCAGGTGGAATGTAAGTACAACAGATTGTCAGTTTTTTAACACTACCCAATTTAAGTTGTATTGCTAACAGTTCACAAAGGCTTGTGGGGGAGCATGTAATACAATATTCTTCTGCAATCGATGAATTTTTAATGTAAAACATGACTCCACTACCCCTCCTTTGTGTCCTATCCCTTCTAAAGATGTTATATCCAGGAATGGTTATCTTGTTGTTCAAAATAGATGATTGTAACCAAGTTTCACTAATGGCCAATACATCAGGATTGTAACTAACAGTCCAGGCTTCAACTTCATGAAATTTAGACATTAAACTTTGTGCACTGAAATGAATTATTCATAAGCTATATGTGGCGGTCTTAAAATAACTAATGTCGGCTAGATCATTGGAAGGGGGATCGAGGTTGGTCTCAATGTCACCCGCCAGTAAGATCCTAAATATAATACTTAATATAGTAACTAACTTTAACATTGTGAGAACTCTGAATTCACACTTAGCAGCGTGCCCCAGATTGTATCCCAACATCTTGTTAGCATTCCCCATAATTTGGAGTTGTGTCAGTTTATAATCACATGCAGTACCACCTGATAACATTTCTAGTGCATTATTATCATATGTAGGCTCATACAGGCAGCGTCCTGAAATTACAACATCAGTGCCTAAAATAATTAAAACATACATCATTCCTACAAGCATACCTGATGCAACCACTTTTGAATGTGTACTGTATAAAACTAAGCTTAACAAACAATATTTAAACTATAACCGATTATAACCTTGAAACCGTTGTAAGTTAGGTTGCTTCCCTCTTTCCTGTTTGCCTACTGAAAATTACCTCATGTATATACCCTGCACTGTAGCCTCCATATAATCAATAAGAAACCTCTGTAAATATTAATCAACCCTGCCTGCTGCACACTGTACTTCCTGTATCTACCAATAACAGCTGTACTACAACCTAGCTACTGTATTTTACCCTGAACTGTCTGTACCTCTTTGAAACTGACAAGGAACCTTTGTAAATGAGCTTTCCTGCTCAAAAATAATCATCCGATATACTTCAATAAATAAAATAAAAAGTTAGAGTTTTGTAGCCCGGCTTGTTCCGGTCGGAATTTAAATTGGAAAGAGACAGATGAAGAACTTTGTTTTCTTTGTTTGTACTGCCTTTGCGAAGAGCTATCCTGTACATTTTTTTTTATTATTTTATTGTTACTGATAATTACAAAATGCTACTTGTGAACTTTATAATGTTTCCTGGTTTGTCTATGCTTCCTGACTTATGCCTCTGTGACAACCACATCTCAAGGCAGGTGAGCACAGCTTTATAAGAAAGAAACAAAGCAAGGTTGTTATCACTACAGTCACACAAAGGCATCACAGAACAAACCATTGCAAACAATTAAAGGGCCAATTGCTGTATTAGGTATACTTAGGGTTTCCGGTTTTAGGTGTTTATTTTTTGTAAAAAAAGGTGTTTATTTTCGACATTTTTCTCCCCCTTTCAGAAGTACCAAAAATCTGTTATTTTAGGTGTAATCAATTTCTCGAACAACAAAAATCTTTATAAATCAGTGTTTATTCACTAAAGTAAAAAAATCGATATTACACTTTTTCAAACTGTGTACCATGACTATTGCATGTTAGCACCGTAGATATTGCACTATATTAATATTGCATTAGGTTTACAAAATAGTGCACCATAACTGTAGAACTATACATATATAAATACGTAGATGGTGATGGTGAGCTAGGAGCAGCACAGTATTAGAGCTCTGTTCCTCCATATAAGTGAAAGGTGTAATACAAAAAAAACATGATCCACCCACATATCCAGCTCACAGTTGGTCAGCTGGAAGAGTGGGGACACAATGAAATTCAGTGTTTTTTGGTTATAACTGATTTCCTGATTTTCACCATGGTGGTGTTTTACCGGGGTTTATCGGTTATAACCTAAAACCGGAAACCCTAGGTATACTTAACAAAGGGGGCATACTCCAACCTATCATTCAATCCTGGTGTATGTAGTGCCCCCAACTGAATAATCCACATACCTTCTCTCCTCAAGGTAAGTGCTCCAAATTCCCACCTCTTTTGCCCATTTTTACTTTTTCTCTTTTTTTAAACTTTATTATTATTGTTTTAAAAATAAGTATACAGTAATTCCCACGTGGGACACATAGTTTCAGAAATTGGTGATACATAAAATCCAAGTATTAGTATCTCAGACGTTAATTTACATCTTTGGGGTTATCCCTCAAAACATATTCCATGACTAAGCATTAGAATGAAAAGCTGGGGGTATGAGCCCAAGTCTACATGATCGTAACTAATATTGAATTGTCCACAAAGTCCAGATATTGCCCAGATTCCAAAGGGGTATATGGGTGTCATGCATGAACCTGTAATGAAACTCAACAAAAAACAATTTTGTTAACTGCAGGATTCTAGAGCCCCACCTTCTCAAATGGGGATGTAGACATTATCTAAACACTTAAATTAATATTAGTAATAACCTCAACTGTCAAGCAGTGCTGTAAAATCAGAGCCCGTAGAACTGAGCCCCTCCACAGGTACAGACTATTTTCACAACAGATGGTAACGTAGGCTGATATTTCTGAAGAAACAAAACCAAAAAACAAACAAACACACAGCTGACAGGTGGAAAGCTTACTCCTTAATGGTGGAAAAAAACAAACAAAAAACTTTTGCTGCAAGCAATTCTCGATGCCACATGGCGACAGCCATCTTTCCATACCTCCCTCTGCTGCACATATATAAATAAGGTACAGACTGTTAAATAAAGTGTAACATAAATTGGTGACCTACCTTCAGTTCTAGTATTTAACTGGAACTACATTACAACCTTATAACATAAACTATACTTTAACCTGGGTAGGTCATGCACTGTACCCAGAAATCTGTAAAATCAGTCACTGATCTCAGTCCATTTACTCATTCTATTTTGTGTGGCCATTTTGAGTCGGGTTAAGCAATGGATGGTTCCAATGCCATAGGGCATGGGTTAATAATGTCCACTTTAACAGTTCATTCTGGCTCCAAAGCTCTGTCTTCATCTCATTTTATTTCACATCTGTATCTTTCTGGGCCCACTTGCTGGCATCACTGGGGTGGTGTTATGCAATGCCAGGTCCATTAAAAATAAGACTGCAATTATTGCAGATCTTGTTGAAACAGTGGACCTGGCATGCATCACCGAGACCTGGCTGGATGAGAACTCTGGCCCCATTTTGGAGGCTCTTACATTGGCTGGGTACTCTGTGATACACCGCCCGAGATTGGACCATGGGGGGGGGGGCATCTGTTTCAAGACAGAGCTTAACCTCACGAGTGTAGTAGTTGAGGCTAGGTCATTCGAGTGTGTCATAGTAGCAGGTGTAGGTTGTCGGACTGCTCTCATCTATTGTCCACCAGGTGATGAGAAGTAATTCCTTCAGGAAGTGGCGGACTTCATCACCAACATGGCATTTGAGTCACCCAGACTGATGGTTCTGGGTGACTTCAACGCCTGGGTCGATGATGAACTTTCACAGTTTGGTCCGCACTTCCTCCAGTTGATGACTTCTCTGGGCCTTACACAGGTAGTTACCACTGCTACTCACAAACACGGACACTCCCTTGACTTGGTCTTTCTCCTAGGGATTGAAACTCCTGACTTGGGGGTGGAACCAGTTGGGTGGTCTGATCATTATACTATGGGGTTTAGTTTTAGAACCCCCCCTTCGTGGGCCTACCCCTATAGAGATGATCAAGTACCGCCCTTTACGAGACATTAACTCTCATAGCCTACTGATGGTGCTTGACCTCTCATCCTTTTCGTTAGCTAGCAGTGACCCAGAGACCCTCGTGACGGTCTATAATTCGGCTGTCTCGGCGGCTCTGGATTTCATTGCTTCTGTCTGAGTTCGTCCTTTCTCCCTTTGCCCTCAATTCCCTTGGTTTGATGAGACTTTGAGGGAAATGCAGAGACTAGGACAAAGTCTAGAGTGTTGTTGGCGTAAGTCTACTTTAGATGCTGACCACCTTAGATTGATAGACCATTATCAAGCCTATCAATCTACAATCTCCCATATGAAGGAAGAGTTCCCATCTGGGGAGATTGCCGCAGTTCAGAATCGACTGGTTTAGCTTTTTCACACTGTAGACAGACTGTGCAACCCAGCCTGTCTGCAGGTGTGGAAAGCTTTTTCGCAATTAGAGTGCGATAAGCTCACGCGATTCTTTGCTAATAAGGTGGCTGAAATCAGAGCAACACTTCAACCGACACATTCTAAGGGCATTGCTTTTGATCAGTCCGAGGTCACTACACCTCGGTTTTCTTGGAATACCTTCAGCCAGCCAGAGTTCACGGACGTCATGTGGATTATCCAGGCTGTGCGCCCTACGTACTGTAGTTTGGACCCCGGACCAACATCTCTAATTATGGGTTGTATTGAAGTCATCTGTCCGGTCCTTGCGTGGATAGTCTGGTGCTCCCTGGAATCCGGAGAGTTTCCTAGCTCTCTGAAGGAAGCGGTGGTGACACCCCTCTTGAAGAAAGCTACCTTGGACCCAGACTGCCATAGCAAACTACAGACCTATCTTGAACCTTCCCTTTTTGGGGAAGATGATTGAGAAAGTAGTGGCAGCACAACTGGAGGACCATTTGACCATCCATGACGTCTATGAACTGCTCCAGTTCAGTTTCTGTAAGAGACGTAGTACCGAGACAGTGCTGGTTTGGATGCTCAATGATCTCCTGATGGCCAGAGATCGGAAGAGTCATTCTATCTTAGTCCTTCTGGATCTCTCATCAGTGTTTGACACCGTGGACCATGGGGTATTGCTGGGATGCCTGAGACACATGTGGAGTCCTTCAGGGCTCGGTGCTTTCCCCCATGGTGTTCGTGGTGTACATAATTCCCATCGGAGACATTGTAAGAAGGTATGGGCTGAGGTTTCACTGCTATGCTGATGATACCCAGCTCTGCCTGTCTTTCACACCCAACCAGGTTGGAGCGGTCTCGGTCTTTAACAACTGTCTGAAGGAAATCCAGGAGTGGATGGATGCCAGCTGGCTGAAGTTGAGCTCAGGAAAGACAGAGGTGTTGGTAGTGGACCCAGGTCACCAGATGGGGGGTTGGGAGCTGATTCACCTTCGGGAATTTTTCTCGATGGTGTCTCACCCCCGGCCTCTGAACAGGTGCGTAACCTGGGGGTAATTTTTGAAGAAGGGCTGACCCTGCATTTTCAGGTGTTGGCTGTTGTCAAATCTTACTTCTACCATCTTAGGAATATCGCCAGGATTAAGCACCTGGTTCCGTCTGGAGACCTTCCCACCTTGATCCATGCCTTCATGTCCTCGCGCTTGGATTATTGTAACTCCCTCTACCTAGGGCTGCCTGCGGTAGAAATCCGCTGCTTGCAGCTAGTGCAGAACACAGCAGCCCGGCTATTGACGGGGTCTCCTCTATCCTGTCATATTTCGCTGGTTCTGCGTGAACTGCACGGGCTGCCTGTTCAGTGGCGGATCACCTTTAAAGTTGGCTTGCTGACTTTTAAAGCCCTACACAGACAGGGCCCTGACTACCTGAAAGAGCTCCTGTTTTTTTACCGCCCTGGACGATCTCTCCGCTCAGCCGACAAGGGGTTGCTAGAGATTCCAAGGGTATGTTTAAAAATATCGGGGGCGAGAGCTTTTGAGTATGCTGCCCCTACCCTTTGGAATTCTCTACCTCGCCGGCTTTGGGAGTGCACAACTGTGGAGGGATTTAAACAATCCCTAAAAACATATTTGTGGCTCCAGGCCTTTGGTAATTGATATAGTTGATTTTATTAATTGATGTTCTCCTTTTTAATTGTTGTTTTATTTTTGTGTGTTAGTATTTTAAGGTGTGTTTATTTATGAATTTTGAGGTGCCTTGGTTGTTAAGGCGCTTAATAAATAACATTTTATTATTATTATTCTCTCCTGGGTCTGTGAAAATATAAATTTTCCCTTCATGGACGATCCAAAGCTTGGCAGGAAACATAATAGTGTTTGGGATTTCAGTTTCTTTTAACAATGCCCTCATCCCTTCAAAGCATTTTTGCCTTTGACGTGTGGCATAACTTATGTCTGGATAGAAGGCCCGATGCTTCCCATCCATCAGGACAGGTCCTTTTTAGGGAACTAGGAGCAGCACTTTATCACAGGTCCCAGATGCCATCCATAACAAGCAGTACAGCACAGGGCAGGTTATCCTTCCGGTGGCAGCCCTTTGGTGTAACTCGGTGTACCTTTTGGATTACCAGCAGGACAGAATATTCCGTATTTAATATGTCAGCTAACAGGTCTTGCTGAAATATACCCACGTGATCACCTTCCGCTCCCTCCGGTGCTCCCAAAATCTGAATGTTAGGACTGCACACTTGATATTCGAGGATTTCCAACCTTGATTTGTGTGACTGCGACTCTCATTACTGTGGCTGATGTATGCTGAACTGATTCAGCCTGGCTGCACAAGTTCTGTATGTCCACTTTTAACACATCTGCTATGGTTTCCACAATCACATGCTGCCCTGTTACACTAATTTTTTATTCATCTCTGCAACAGACATCAGGAGCTGCTGCATTTTACCTCACAGAGTTTGCAAGGTCTCTTCTGGGGCCTGGTCCACCATTCAGTCTCCTTTACTTGGCACATGTTTTGATGTCTGGGGCACAGTTCCGTCTTTTACCCCTGTTCCAGCCACTGCAGCTCCTCAACGTTTGCCCATCTTACTCTCTAGTCATATTGCTTTTTGAGTTTATCCACAAAATGTCTCAATTAAACCCCCAAAGCAGTTTTAATGTTCAAGTTTTATTTATTTATTAGCTTTTGTTTACTGGGTAGGCACACTAGACAAGGAATGCCTATTTTCAGGTGCAACACTGTTGTTTTTGACAGAAGAGAACACTTTGGTTTCAGAGCAAGATACAGCAGTCTAGAACAACAGATTTTTTACTGATAAAATCACTTCTATCTCTGCAGGAGTTAGTACCTGTTTGGATTAAGCAAACAGATACTTTATTAGAAGAAAGGGGTCTCATTTAAGTAAAAAAAAAAAAGAAGAAGAAAGTCACTGTGTGTTTCTCTGAGGAAGGGGGCTGTATCAGCTTAAGTTACTGAGTCAGAGCAGAGGGTGAATCTAATTGGGGGTGTGGTTTAGCAGCTTAGTAGTACAAAAGCAGCTGTCTCCAATTACAGCTTCCTGCTGTTTTTGACAGAAGAGAACACTTTGGTTTCACAGCAAGATACAGCAGCCTAGAACTACAGATTTTTTACTAATTCCCCTCCTTTCCACCCCTCCACGCACCCACCCAAAGCCAGTTCTACTTTTATAGCCACTGGATTTGACTGACAACAGGAACTTCCTGTTTGGCAGTAGGAAGGGAAGGATCACTGAGACACATTAGTTTCATCAACCTTGAAGGAACCTAAAAAAAAATAACTCTTTCTCCCCCCCGGTTGCTGGAGGTCTGAATCCAAACACGGAAGAAGGAGGCTACTGAAGACTACAGAAAGTTCCTGTCCCAGAACAGGAAGGGCAAGAGTTGTAAAGGCACATAGGCAGTAGGAAAGTAAGTGTAAAAATACATAGAGGGAGGAGACATTAAGCTTACAAAGCAACAGGAGAGGGGACATAAAATAAGTCAAGATGGGAGTGGTGCAGTGCAATGGCTGAGGGGCAGCAGTGTTCCGGGAGACATTCTGGAGGCTGCGATGCTGCTCCGTTTGCAGTCACCTCTCTGTTCTGAGGGAGGAGGTTGCCCGTCTCCAGACTGACCTGGCTAGGATTCGTGAAACCTCTTCCCCCACCCAGGGACCACCAGGGCCACCACCATTACCTCAGAGGTTGCCAAGAAAGAAGAGCGGTTGGACTAAGGTGGGCTCAAGGAGGGAGAGGGTGGTGGAACAGATGTGCATCCCTCCAGTTGTACCTCTCCACAATTCATATGCTATTCTGGCAAAGAGTGGTTCCTCTATGAAGGCACCTGCAGTGGAGATCAAGGAGGATGCTGGGAACCTCCACAAAGAAGACCCACAGGAGGGTGGCACAAGACCCCACAGGGGAAGGAAACAACTCCTGGTTGGGGACTCGATCATTAGGGGGGCAGAAGTGGGGGATGAAGGGGATAGGGAGGTAAGATGCCTGCCTGGCACCACGGCTCAGAAAGACAGGAAGCAAATCCTCAGAATCGCGGGAGCAGCTGCACGAGGGAGGGAGCTGGATGTCACTGTCCACCTAGAGACAAATGACCTGACTGTTAATGGGATCAGAGTGGTACAAGAGGAATTTGTGGAGTTGGGGAGGGACTTAGACAAGTAGCATGTATGGTAACCTTCTCGGAGGTGCTGCCTGTCTATGGCAAGGATGATGCTAGGGTATTCTGCACCATGGGATTCAATGAATGGTTGAAAAACTGGTGTGGAGCTCAGGGTTTTGGCTTCATTGGGGACTGGGGAGCCACCTGGAGGATTCAGGCTTATTCTGGCCTCGATGGTCTGCATCTGTCCGGGGGGGGGGGGACCAGGATCCTAGGTGACAGGTTTAAATGCTTCATTGGCAAGCATTTAAACTAGCCAAGGGGGGAGGCACTGAAAAGGAGCAGGGAATCTCAGTCTCCCCCCACAAAACACAGTAGTTAGAGAGGTAAACAACAAGGTAGAGATGTCAGTAGGGAGCGGGACAGGGATAAATGCAGAAAAAGATGGTAAGGGCAGGGATGGGGCTAAAAGGGGTAAGACCATAAAAAATACATGGAAGGTGATGAGTACCAATGCCTGCAGTCTGTGCAATAAGCTCCCTGAACTTGTGGCCTTGATGGAAGAGGGATGCCTGGATATTGTGGCAGTCACTGAAACATGGTACACAGAGAACCATGACTGGGATGTCAACATACCAGGATACACAGTCTACAGGAGGGACAGGGTGGGTAAAAGAGGAGGAGGAGGAGGAGGAGGAGGAGTAGCTCTCTATATAAGGGAAGGGATTAAAGCAACAGAACTAAAGAGTAAACAGGAAGTTGATGAGTCATTATGGGTCACCCTGGAGACAGGAAATGGCACTACAATCCGCATGGGGGTTGTGTACAGACCCCCATCTCAGGGGAGGAAATGGACAAGGAAATGATAGAAGGCACCCTTAAAATGGCAGAAAAATGGGAGATATTGTTGATGGGGGACCTGAATATGCCAGATGTTAACTGGAGTACCTTTGCTGCAGGCACATCCAAGAGTAGGGTCATTCTTGATTCCCTACAGGGGGCATGCCTCAGACAGCTAGTGTTGGAACCCACTCGGGAGGAGCAATCTTAGACTTGGTACTCTCAAATGGGGAAGGAGAAAGGATCTCCGATTTAGAAGTGGGTAGCCACCTGGGAACAAGTGACCACCAAACAGTGTGGTTCACAATAAACACAGCCATAGAGTCAAGCCACACAAAAACAAGAGTATTAGACTTTAGGAAGGCTGACTTTGGGAAATTGAGAGAGTGCCTCAGAAAAGCACTAGCAAACGGGCAAGAAGGAGGGGTGGGGGAACAATGGGGAATTTTCAAAACAGCCTTCACAGAGGCAACAAGCCTTTGTGTGAAGCAAATCAACAAAACAAAACGAAGGAAAAAAACACTATGGTTCTTAAAAGAGGTGGCAGGGATGGTTAAGGAGAAAAGGATAGCATTCAGGAAATACAAGGAAACACAGAAGGAGCAGGACAGAGAACTTTATCAGTTTAAGCAGAAGGAGGCAGGGAAGGCAGTCAGAATAGCAAAGGCACAAACTGAGGAAAAGATAGCCAACTCTTTTAAGAATGGGGATAAAACCTTTTATAGGTACTTTACGGAGTGAAAAAAGCCCAAGGGAGGGATACAGAGACTTAATAAAGGGGAGGGAATGTGGGTAGAGGGTGACAGAAAAAAAGCAGGGATACTGAACGAATATTTCTGCTCAGTATTCACAGTGGAAGAGGAGGAGGAGGTACCTAAACTACACAAGGGAGACACACTGAATAGGGGGGTCGATACCAGTCCATTCACAGAAGAAAGAGTTTTGAAAGAACTCTTGAAACTAAGGGTGGACAAAGCAATGGGGCCTGATGAGATTCACCCAAGAATTCTAAAAGAACTAAGGGTGGAACTAATAATACCACTGACTACTCTCTTTAACAAATCACGGGAGGATGGGGTGGTACCTGAGGACTGGAGGAGGGCAAATGTGATTTCACTTCACAAAAGCGCGAGCAGGGCAGAGGCAGGAAACTACAGACCAGTTAGTTTGACTTCAGTGGTAGGGAAAATTATGGGATCACTTCTGAAGGAAAGAATTGTTGAGTACCTAAAGGCCAGTGGGGCACAGGACCCAAGGCAGCATGGTTTCATAGCAGGAAGGTCATGTCAGATGAACCTAATAGATTTCTTTGACTGGGTGACCAAAGTAGTAGACCAGGGAGGGGCTGTGGATATGGCCTACCTAGATTTTAGCAAGGCATTTGACACAGTCTCACACAAAAGATTAATATGCAAGCTAGCCAGCCTTGGACTGGGTCCCGAGGTGGTAGCCTGGATAGAAAACTGGCTGGACAACAAGACACAAAGGGTAATAGTAAACAGAGTCCACAGTGAAGAAAGGAAGGTAACTAATAGGGTACCGTAGGGTTCGGTACTGGACCGGTCCTCTTTAATGTCTTTATAAGTGACATTGGAGAGCACCTGGAAGGAAAGGTATGCCTCTTTGCAGATGACACAAAGATCTGCAACAGGGTTGATACACAAGGTGGAGTGGAAAGAATGAAAAGGGACTTGGCAAGGTTAGAGGAATGGTCAAATATGTGGCAGCTCACATTCAATGCAAAGAAGTGCAAGGTAATGCATCTAGGAAACAAAAACCCAGGGGAAGAGTACACAATGGGGGTGAGTTAATAACAACAACAGAAATCGAAGGAGACCTAGCAGTAATTATATCAGATGACCCAAAGGTGGGCAAGCAATGTGAGAAAGCAGTAAGGAGGGCTGGGGGGATACTGGGATGCATAGGGAGAGGCATCAACAGTAGAAAACAGGAAGTTGTTATCCCTCTGTACAGATAGTTAGTGAGACCCTATCTGGAGTACTGTGTGAAATTCTGAAGACCCTATCTCCACAAAGATATAGACAGAGTGGAGACTGTTCAGAGGAGGGCAACCAAAATGGTGCAGGGTCTGCACCAGAAGACATACGAGGAGAGACTAAAGCAGCTTAATATGTATACCCTTGAGGAAAGGGGGGGGACATGATAGAAACTTTCATGTATCTCAAGGGAATTAACAAAGTACAAGAGGGTAGTATCTTTCAGAAGAAGAGATGTGCAAGAACAAGGGGGCACAATTTGAAGATAGAGTGGGGGACGGCTCAGAGTTAATGTTAGAAAGTATTTTTTCACAGAGAGGGTTGTGGATGCATGGAACAGTCTTCCTGAGGAGGCTGTGGAGTCAGAAACGGTGGGAGAATTCAAGAATGCATGGGACAGGACAGGCGTAAGGCAATTCTAGTGGGGGATTGGAGGAAGTAAGCTGTTGATTAACTAGAATCTGCAGCTTACCCATCAGGTAGGGAAATGGGCAGACTAGGTGGGCCAAGCAGTCCTTATCTGCCGTCAAATTCTGTTTCTATGTTTCTATGTAACACGGGAGATTACAAGAACATAGATTACAAACAGTGCAAAGGACTGACAATAAAGCAGGATACAGGCAATAAGCATAAGGTTGCAAACAGTGCAAAGGCTTGACAATAATATAAAAATACAGGCAATGAGATGATTGACAATAATGCAAAGTGTAAGCAAAGAGCTTAGGGTTACAATTAATCAGGTGCTGTGAGAACAGGCAAACAAAATTACATTTCATGGAGGTGCTACAGATACAAATAGTCCTATCCTAAGGAGAGTAAGTGCTGAGGTTAAGGACATATAGAACAGACAGAAACCTAGTACTAGGGTTCGAAGGGAGGCAGGGGACCAGAAGGGAGGGTGAGGGGGGTACACGGACAGGGAAGCAAGGTTACAGGGTGATTTGTCAGCCTAGGGTTATATTATAACCCTTATATTTAAGTTATATTGTAAAAATGTTGAGCTTTTGATCCCTGCAGTTATCTTTGTCGGGCTCCATAGCACCTCCCCCAGTTTTACTTTTTCAATGCCAAGAAATTTGAATTCATGTACCTGACCATCCCTTTGTGAATATAAATGAGTAGAGAGGGCATTATTCCAGTCCTTTTTGTGAATAGCATAATGGTACTCACCAATCCTTATTTTAAAGACCAGGACATCCTGCCGATGTTAAATGCCCCATAGCTACAGATACCTAAATGAATAACATTGGTGGTATCACAGTTAATAAACAGCATAACTCAAATGTTTTTCTGGCATAAAATTGTTTTCATAATACTTGGGCAAAATTTACAGCGGCCACAGGTGAATGTGTCTACTGGTAAATCTGGCAGCCAAGTACAGGGTTAGTAGCCACAGTAGGCTGTTGACTATGTACCAGAGTGTCACCCAAGTTATCACCCCTTTTGTACACAGACCTGGACAATCCATAGCATAATTCTCAAAACTGGGTCAGACCTAAGTATGGGCCAGTTCTTTTGTACGGTCGCCCTGATTTTACCACTCTGTCTGCTTATGTGGTAACAAAATTAAAGTTTGCCCAATAATCTGTTGTTGAACAGTCTCAAATATCTGAACAGTCTCCCCTGTCTTTTTCAACAGCTGATGCTTTGGCGCTAGTCACAGTGGCCCAGATATTCAAACTGCGCCCAATAAGTGTGCAGTAGCAGGAGCAAGCGCAAGTCCATTGTGCCCATGCGCAAGAGGCACGATATTCAAAAACTGAGCCGGCCAACATGCGCCCACAGCCGACGACTGAATATCACATCACCTGCACCATAGCGCAACTAGGGAAGGGAAGCTGAGCACATCTGATGCGCCATAGCGCGCAACAAGGGATGTTCAGCTGAGCAGTCCAGAGGCACCATAGCGCAACCAGGGATGCCCCCCAGCAGCAGTGCAGCAATGCAACTGCACAACCAGGGATGTAGGGGCCCACCACCCATGCCACAGATGGGCAGAGGAACACACAGCAGAACAGACATTGTCCCCCTACACCCCATGCACTGCACAACTGGGGGAGGGCTGGAATAACCACTGGCCCATGGAGACAAGCAATCAACCCACAGCCGGGCCATGGTGCTCCATCACACCTCCTGGCAAGCTGTGACCGGCACACAAGGAGGGCCAACCACCCCGTGCCACACCATCCCCCCAATGCAGAGCACACCCTGCACTGTGACCCCCCGGACACCCTGCCCAGGAGCAGCGTCCACCACTGCAGGAAACCCCATGCATGTCACCACCTCCACTGTGACAATGCAACCCTGTGCAGCACAGAACCATGCAAGGCAGCCCCACCATGAGCACCCATCAGCGGGTGGCAGCACACAGCGATGCAACAATGGCATACACAATGCCACCATGCACAGCCCCCCCGAGGTACAGCTGAGAGACCGACCATGCGTCGGCACACGAGGTACCCCACACGGGACAGGGCATGCCCTGGACACCACCACCAGTGGTACAGCACCCTGCACACCCTCCCAAGGACACATCCTGACCCAGCACTGGCCACAACAGCCAGCGCAGACACCCACAGTGGTGCATGGAAGCATGCACCACACTGAATGCCACACAGTGCATGGACAAACACCCACCCACCCATATCCAAGGGCACAACAACACAGGGATGCTGAGGCGGGGCAACCAAGCCCCCAGCGTAGGCCCATGGAAACCGTGTACACACAGCCTGCAGTCCTCCAGCACTGTGGACCTGTACGCCACCATCATTTGCCCGGAGCACAAGTCACAGACAGTGGTGCACATCCCCTGCAACACACACAAGCCACAGCATGGAGGTGGAACAACTGCAGAGGCCACAGTGTCACCCGAGGCAGACATGCACCACACCAGTGACAGGAGGCAACCCAGCATTGTGACGGGTACAGTGGCTGCCCTGCATGGACAGCCACCACTGACATGCCAGCAGACCGTGCAGGTCACAGACATGCAAGGGTGTCAGTTGTACAGGCCATGGGTGGGCTGACAGGGGCACCATGGACACAGAGCATGCACCATGGACCACTGCACACAGTAATCCAGTGCACAGGGCACAACACACACACCATAGACACTGACTGATAGCTACTCCCACACCATAGTCACCTCCCTACAGACACACACACATACCCATGACTGCACCACCCCGACACCATGCATACCACTGCAGCTGAGCACCTATAGCCCGCTGCAAATCAGAGACCACCACAGTATTCATATCAAAAGATTTGTATTCAAAAAACATATCAAAAGGAACTATTTACAAAACTATGTACAAATGCGGGGAGGGCCACAAACAAGGTGGGGGGTGGGTAAGGGGCAGGGGTGAACAAATGGGACAGGAAAGGAGGGGTGTGAGGGTGGGTCCAGTGGGGTAGGGGATATCAGGGGCAGAGGGATGATCAATGGGAGCCCCGCTCCCCGCTCCGGCTGCTCTGCCTCCGGTGTCTTCTCAGGACCCCAAGGCGGTCAATCCTTTGCAGGATCTCCACTAATGCCCGGCCCACATTGAGGATCTCCTGCAATGCCTCCCTTATCTCCTGCAGCTGGCGGACACCTAGGACAAGGGAGCACAGTCAATAGGTGTGAATGCACAGCCCCATACAGCCCACCCACTGTGCATGGCATACAGCTGTGGGACATGCCTCTGTGATGGTGTGCGACCACCCACAGTGATCATGTCCACAAGACCTGCCCACCCAGGCACATACAGCCATGCGGACTGCTGCACACACACACACACACTGGCCAAGTCATGCACAGCACCATTGTGGCCATTTAGTGACATGGCTATGTGGTGCAAAGGCAGTGGCACAGCCATGTACCCGGTGCACGCATGGACCACCATCGATGCACTCCCAGACATGCAGTGCCACTGGACAGTGCTGACTGTAACAAGTTGTGTGCATGGCAGTGGTGTCAATGGATGGTGGCCATGCCCCGCTGCCCATCCTGTTACACAGCATGCAATAGTAATCATGGAGGTATGGCACTCACCATCATCAGGCTGGTCCCTTGGGCACTGTGGACCGTCGCCCCTCCTACTGGCCCTGTCGTCCTGCTGGCACCGCATCTCCCTGGCCAGACACCTCTCCTCTAGCCCTGTGGTGCAAACATGGAGAGAGGAGCATCAGTACAATCCTGTAGCAAAGTCCCCCTGCCCCCATGTGTGTGCACTCTCACCCAGCCAGACCCACCCACCCCACACCCTGATAACACCACCACAGCCAACACCGGATGGTCCTTCCCCCATGTTCCAGACACATACAACCGTGATACCCATATGGAAGATAAAAGTGTGTGGCCGTAACACCTACCTGGCCGTGGCACCGTGCCCCTCCTGGCACATGCCCGAAGGCAGGCAAGCAGGTCTGGTTCCCTCCTCCTCAGGTCGCCATACCTGTGGTGGCACTGCTCCACCATCCGCCCCCTTCCTGTGGCCTCCTCCAGGGCATTGGTCACCTCCTCCAACACCTGGCTCCTGGACCTGTCCAGGGGTGCCTCCCCAAACAGTGGGCCATAAAGTGGCTCTACGATGGCCACCAAGTTGGCCAGTTAAATTTGGGTCCACTGGGCGGCCCTCCTCCGTGCCATCTCACTTGCTCAGTCAGCTCAAAATGGCGCTCTGTAGCGCGGATCCACCATGTGCAGATGCTGCGTGGTACAGCGCTGCCATTCCCTATCGTGCTGTCACCGAACAGCGTGATAGTGGTGCACCCATGCCTGACACATGACGCCTAGGGGGCAAAGGTCAGGGTCAAGGGTCTGTGGCGCACGGACAGGCACAGCGCCATTGGAACCCAATGCGTGTAGCGCGATTGGATGCCTGTGTGCTACCTCCAGTAGTGGCCTACTGCACTGTTGCCCCAGTGCGCCTATGATGGCCCAGTGCCACAGCGCCATATAGGTGAACATCGCTGTAGCACCACTGGCACAATGGTGGCCATGCCCTGCATTGCCTCCCGGGCACAGCTCGTAAGCAGCGCGGCAGACGCCCGCGTCAGCAACCCGGGCATGCGCAGTGAGGTGTGTACTCCACATGTCACAGAACTGCACCCTTGGCTCAGCACGTCAAATACAATTGGGCGCAGTGCAACAGCGCATATTCAGTCGCCATATGCAAATCAGCTAATCAGCCATTCAATGGTGCAGCACTGCAATTTGCATCTACTTAAAGTTGCGCCTCGCCTCATTTGCATGGGTTGCGCTATAAAAGTGTGACATTGGGCTGCACTGGCCATAGTCAGTTACTGCAGTCTATTGGTGAGTTGCATGCTGTTTGGGAGTGTGGACTGTGGATTCTGGGACATGCATGGGACTGCACAGTCACAGGTAACAACTTTCATTTTCACAGGCTAAATAATGACCGAGGGAGTTGTGGGAGAGGAGGAACACAGTGGTGGGAGGAGGAGGAGGAGGCCTAATTTCACCAAGGCCAAGACCGATGCCCTGTTTGAGGCCTACCTGGATCAGGAGCTGCTTCTCAGTGGATGTCAGGGAACACCACAGACCCGTGCTGCTGCATGGGAGGAGGTGGCACATGCAGTGAACCTGCATGGCAGCCACCAGCGCTCCGTGCAGGAGTGCAAGAAGAAGATGGGCACAAACAGGAGGAGGATAAAGCAGAAGGTGGCTGCCATCAGGGCAGCACGAGCTGCGACAGGTGGGGGACAGCCGGAGGTGCTACACCTGACCCTACAGGAGGAGAGGGTTGCTGAAAGCATGCAGCGTTATGCCATTGAGGGTGTTCCGGGTGGTGGCTTCCAGACGGGTGGTAGCCCGTCACTGCATGGTAGGTCATGGTCTGTCTGTTGGGGGGGGCAGGGTAGGTCACATGCAGTAACGTGACTTTGTTTTCCCTTACAGATCCTGAGCATCTGCATGGGTCAGCGGTGGTGGGCCTGTCCACTGAGGACAGTCAGATGGAGATGGAGGAGGTCCCATCCACCTCCACAGGTATACGTGGCTCAGTGCGACAGTGGGCCTGCCTGGCTGTCCAGACTGATGTTATTTGAACAGGTGCGCAGTAGGCCCTACCCATGTCCCAGCATGCCAGCGTCCACGGATGCCGGCATGCTGTGACTCGGGCTGGTGCCAGGTCCGTCACTGATGATGATGTCGCTAACGGCATGGGCAGTGACACGTGTGTGCCATGGGATGGCCACACAGCAGGTAACATCGCGGCTATGGCTGTGGGTGGTGCCGCCGTGGAGGCCTGCATGTCATCACAGTCCCAGCCTGTGCCTGTCAACACCAGTGGGGCAGCACTGGTGTGTGTACAGGACAGTGGAACTGTTGCGGCCACTGCGACAGCACCGGTGAGCCCTGGTGAGCGGCAGCCAGAGGGGCAGCATCAGCAGTCGGCCAATGGGCTTGGGGGTACAGGGTCAGGGGGCGGCGTCAGTGCACCACCTGTGGACATGCCCAGACCTGGTCCTGGTGTGCAGCGCCCACCCTCAAGGAGTGCTGGGCATCAGGGCCGTGCACACCCTGAGGGACAGGATGCCAAGGAGGCAGATGACCTCTTGGATGAGCACACCCGCATACTGCAAGCATCAGTCAACCAGCAGATGTGGCTGGCGATGTCAGTGGATGCACTGCGTGCGGCTCTGAAGTGAGCAGAGGAGCGTCGCAGCAGAGACACCGCTCTGATCCTGGAAGGGATGGACCGGTTGCGGGAGGATGTGACCGCTGTCATTGACAGACAGACACTGGCATTCACTGCTGTCATGGCCAGAATGGGCACACAGTCATGTGCCCATGCATCGCAGACACCATGCAGTGCACTGTCTACCCCCCATTCCCAGCGTCGTGCGACACCCTCCTTGTCGACACTGGGTTCAGCTGTGGGCATCCCGAGCATGCCTGGCGCAGGCATGTTTGGTGTGCTGCAGACCCCTGCACGAGCATGGTTGCATTCACGCAGTGGAACCCCTGGGGGACCATTGGCGCCACCCCATGAGGCCAGTGGTCAGCCTGTTAGTGCTGGCGGGTCTCGGTGGGGCCGCCCATGCATCCGTGGTGGCTGGGGCACTGTGGCGCATGACTGACCTGTCTTCCAACCCGGCTACTGTCTGGTGCTGCCCTGTGTGCATTGTGTCATTCAGCGGGCATTGCACAGGTGGGTACCCGGCCCTGCACACAGACACACAGTCCATCTGCACACCCTCCCGGCTGCTGTCCGCAGTTGCATGTGCATGATGATGCCTGCGTTGCACTGTACACCAATGTGCAATGGTGCTCAGCATCTGACACACGCACAAGGACAGGCAGTGGGCGTGGTGGTCTGTGGACGTGTGTGGCTAGGGGTGGCATTCTGGGTCAGTGTGCCTCCTACCCTTTGTGCATGTGTGGTGCATTGTGTGTGTGTGTGTGTCTGTCTGTCTGTCCATGTGGCATGTTAGACCTCACCCATCCCTGGTTGTGTGTGTGTGGTTCCATGCCCAGCCACTTCCCTTGACGGAATGCACCCCTGGTGTGTGTCCATGCGTGTTTGTGGGTTGTGCCTTAGCCACTGTTGGTTGCACATGGCCCCATGACTTACCTGGGTTGGCTGAAGTGCTCCTCCGTGATGGTGTCCCGGTGCAGCTGTGCCAGCCAGAGCAGTCGGGGGTCCCGTCGGCCAAGGGGGCTGCCAATCACCATTGTCACCGGCGTCCTCATCGTCCCCATCGCTGTCCCCCTCTTCGACCTGTACGGCTATCCCACATTCGTTGGCCATGTTGTGCAGGATGCAACAGGCCAGGAATAGCCTGCAGGCCTTTGAGGGGCTGTACTGTAGGGCACCGCCGGAGGTGTCCAGGCAATGGAAATGTGCCTTCAGCATCCTGAACACCCGCTCGATGACATTACATGTGGTGGCGTGTGCCTCATTGTAGCATTGCTGCGATGGGATCATGGGCCGCCGGTAGGGTGTGAGCAGCCAGGGACGGAGTGGGTATCCACTGTCACCTGTGTGTAGAGGGTGGAGGTTAGTTTGTTGATCAGCATCGCCCTGCCCTGGGCCATGTAGGCCACTACCCATGTCACCTCTGACCATGCCCCCCCAGGCGCTATGATTGTCCATGTGGTTTGCATACTCACCCACTAGGTGGCCAGTGGGGATATCTCCACTCTTGAATCTGTGGCACAGTGCCGACTGGTGCCAGATGAAGGCATCATGTGCTCCCCCAGGGTGCGTGGTACAGACATTGATTATGCGCCCCCTGGCATTGCACACCACCTGGCAGTTGATGCTGGCATAGCCCTTGCGATTTATATATGCAGGCCCCTCGGGACCAGGTGGTGTGCAGATGGCCACATGGGTGCAGTCTGTTGCCCCTAGCACGCCAGGCATACGTGCTACCCTGTGGAACTCCTGTATGTTTGCTGTGTACTCTGCCGGTGTGCTGGGGAAATGGATGTACTCCGCAGCATGTGGCAGCAGTGCACTGAGGAATTGGGTGAGGTGGTGTGACGTGGCTGACTGGGTTATGCCTGTGGTGTCCCCAGTTGGTCTCTGGAAGGTACCCGTGGTGAGCAAGCACATGCAAGCTGTCAATCTCCACTGACAGGGCATGGCTCCGTCATGTGGGTGCCTGCATCACATTACTGCACAGCTCACAGAGTTGCCTCAGAATTGCCCGATTCAGGTGGTACCGGCCCACAATCTTGGTATCACTGTACAGCTCGAAGCTGGTGCAGGCTCGGTACTGCCTGTTGAGGGCATACCACCAACGGGCCCTTCCATGGCCACGCCCCACTGCTGTCCATCTTCTCAACCCCCTCATTATGGCCTCCATCTGGATGGTGGCACTGGCCATGTCCCTGGCTTGTGTTCACCTCCCCTGGCAGCTGTTTCTGTATTCCCCCCACTGTCCTGGCTGCTACTTCCCCTGCACCAGGAACATCTGCCTGTGCTGGCCTCACTGCTGTGTGGTGTACTTCCCCCTTCTGCACTGTGGCTCCCCACACCTTCCCCTGTGCCTGTTGCTTCCAGGTGCCCTTTCCTGGCCTGCCCTGTGTGTCCCTGCTGCCCAGTGTTTCCTGCTGGTTTTTGCCCTCATGTGGCTTCCCTGTAGTGTTCTTGTGCCTCTCCCTTGCTCCCTTTATTTTGGCTCATTTCTGCTATGGTGCAACTTCGCTGGCTCCCCTGTGCTCATGGCGCATGTTGGTGACGGAATACTACGCCTCACGCCCGTTTATGCATGGTTCTCCCCTTCAGTTGCGCATGCATTCATTATCATTGCGCTGTTGCTCAGTGATTTGGGGCTAAACTGCCTCCTGCTGAATATCGCAGAATGGCGCATTTTCGGATTTGCGCAGGCGCAACCCTATCGCACATGGCTCAACTCTTTTGAATATCTGGGCCAATGTCTAATCTGGCCTCTAATTTTCTGCTTCTTTTCTCAAAGTCACAGCAACAACTGCAGTTTTGTGAAATTCTTAAAAACTGGGACTTGGGACTAATATGAAAATTTCTTAAAGATTCTGATTGCTGCGGTGGTTGAGTTTTTTAATGTCTTACGGAACTTGGCTGTACTGACACTGTAGTGCATCAAGAGGGGGATGCTCCTGAGGTGCTGTCTTTCAGATGAGATGTTAAATCAAGGTCCCATCTGCCAGTTCTGGTGGCTGTTCAGGTGGACGTTAACGATCCCATGGCTCTTCTCGATAAGAGTAGG
This sequence comes from Neoceratodus forsteri, assembly GCA_016271365.2. Taxonomy (NCBI): domain Eukaryota; kingdom Metazoa; phylum Chordata; order Ceratodontiformes; family Ceratodontidae; genus Neoceratodus; species Neoceratodus forsteri. Next base: position 170,068,830 of record CM057449.1, on the reverse strand, counting down.
GAAATTTCCCTGGTGTGTTGGCCAAATTCCCCCCATTCACTAAAAATACCACCAACAGCTTAATCTGGTACATATTCCCCTTACCTTGCCCCCGAGTCATACCTGGAAATAGGCCACGGCGTGGTGTGCCTCTCCTGGTCACAAACTTTAAAATAAAAAAAATAAAACCCTTGAGAAAGCCTAGAGTAAAAATGGTTGAGCTGTTCTGTGCACATCGGATCACGCACCTGCTGGTGCTTTGTGATTTTTTTTTGTACATTTCTATACCACTCAATTTTTGCACTTAGCACTTTGATTTGCATTGAATAAACTTAAGAATGACATAGTCTGTGACTAGTGCCGTCTTTTTTTGTTTGCTGATACGATGTAAAACACCATGTCATGGGCTTCATCATTGCTACTCGCAGTGGCATTGCCCACCTACAACCCAGATGTCAATGTCTATTATTCAGCCCTGCCTCCCCTCCAATGATGCCCAGACCACAGCTGCGAAGTATACCCATCACTCTTTCAAATGTTAGCAGTAGTCAGAGAGAAACAGCTGGCTGCAGCAACAGACACTTGAAAGCATCCCTAGGTTAGAACATTAATCATCCCCTGTAGAATGCAGATCAGCTCTTTTTAAGAGGGGGTTTGGAAGTCATTGTTCTTTTTTAATAATTTGACAGCTCAGTAATATGCTGCCGCCATTCCCTGCTGAAATAAGGTTACTGGCTGATTTATATTCCTTGTGGTCCAGAACTATGCCTGCATCTGCTTTAGAAATCGTACCCTCTACCCATCATACCTCCCTTTTTTCTCCTGCCCAACTCCTTGGTATCCCCACACTCTTCTCACTCATTTCTGTGGACTGGCACTGTGGCCCCTTCACGTTGCATATATCTGCATGGCTAAGTTGCTGAACTGCTGAGACCTAAGAACCATAGTAGCAGTGACATGTGGTGGGTGACTCATGGATGCAATAGGGGGCTAATGGCAGCATGCACAGCTGCACACATGTGTAAAGCCTCCTTCTGTACAGCCACCCACAGCAGATTGGTTCCTGCCTTCATGCTGGATCCTGGACAAAATGAGGCTGGCATGGGTGCAGGGTTGGTGGCAGATTAATTCCTCAGCAGCGGAACGTGCCTCAACTCTCCTCCAGTGCTGCAATAGCAGTGCAAGCCTACAGTCTGTTCCACCTCAGAGGTAGGGTGTACTACGGTAAGAGCTCATAACAGGAGCAGAATGAAATAGATAGATGCCCTAGTCATTTATGCAATAGGGATGCTTTCTATCAGTGCAGGAACATTTGGTTATGACTGTTTATCTTTATTTTAAATGATAATTTCTGGGAGTTTTGGTTAACTTTCCTAGAGTATGTCTGCCTAGCATAGTGGTTGCTATTAAATGAAACGCCACTCATTTTGTAGAAAATTTCTTGCTGAACAAATGTCATGCTCGCAGTACTATGCTACCTTTTTCATTTTAAAATTATTCACATTTGTTTGTCAAAAAAGGGAAAAGAAAATGGAATTTTATGCTGTTTTTTGCTAATTATAAAAAAAAACCTAAAAGGTATCTATAAATGAAACACCGCTCATTTTGTAGATATTTTTGTGCTGAACATTTTTCGTGCTCACAGTAGCATGCTATCATTTTTTGTTTTAAAGTTATTCACATTTGTTTGTCAAAAAAGTGAACAAAAAAATAAATTTTCTTCTGCTTTTTTGATAATTGTAAATAATCTATAAGGTATCTATACATGAAACACCACTCATTTCGTAGATAATTTTGTGCTGAAAAATTTTCGTGCTCACAGTACCATGCTATCTTTTTTCATTTTAAAAGTTATTCCCATTTGAATATGGTTAGTACTGCTTCTGAGGCCGAACATTCTAAATTAATTCTAAAGAGATTTGCGACATAGTAACTGTGTGTATAAATGGTCACTGTATGTATAAATTTCTTTATACATACAGTGACTCAGATAAATGCATTTATCACACTGAACATATGTCCACCCCTATTGCATAAATAAGGGATATGCAATGGAAGCAAGTGTAATAAATGATTTATCTGCACAAGAGCAGTTTGACCTCGGGTAACCTCACGAGTGGCGTAAGCCATGAGTGTGGTGTCCGAGGTCAAACTGCTAGAGTGCAGATAAATCATTTATTACACGAGTTTTCCATTGCATATTCCATTTATGCAATTCTTTTGTTTTTGCTTTTGTAGGGGGCATTTGTTAGTCAAAAAAGTGAATAAAAATTGAATTTTCTGCCATTTTTTGCTGATTATGGAAAACCTAAAAGGAATCAAGAAACAAAAAACACATCTCATTTTGTAGATGTTTTTATGCTGAACAACTTTTGTGCTCAAAGTACCATACTATCTTTTTTTGTTTTTATGTAATTTGCATTTGTTTGATGAAACAGTGCACACAAATTGAATTTTTTGCTGTTTTTCGCTAATTCTAAAAAAAACTAAAAAGTATTTATAAATGAAACACCACTCATTTTGTAGATATTTCTGTGCCGAATAAACTTAGTGCTCACAGTACCTTGCTATCATTTTTCATTTTAAAGTTATTTACATTTGTTTACGGACAAAATGAAAAAAAATATGAATTTTCTGCTGTGTTTTTGCTAATTATCAAAAAATATTTAAGGTATCTATAAATGAAATACCACTCATTTTGTAGATAATTTTGTGCTGCACAACTTTCATGCTCATAGCACTATGCTATCTTTTTTCATTTTAAAGTTATGCATTTGAATATAGTTAGTACTGATACTGAGGCTGAACATTCTAAATGAGTTCTGGAGTGATTGTGACATATCTACTATGTGAATAAATCTGTGATGATGCATCTACTATGTGGATAAATGTACCATTTTGAATTTATCCCATAGTAGCTCAGATTTATCTCATAGGATTTATGTCCATGCCTACTGCATATATATGTGTATATGTAACCCCCCTACAAATGGGGGTTCCCAAAGGTCTTCCTTGGGTGTGCCTAAATGCCCACTGCCAGGCTGGTGATCTGTGTCCTTGCTGATTTTAAAAAGTGTTAGCATGTGAGTGCACTGTTAGCCTCCATGCCTATCTCTTTAAGGGCTGTTTATCTCGTAGAAATAATCAATCTGGGTAGGGGCTGAGTAGTTTCAGGCTCAAGTCCTGCCCAGGCTGCAGGTTTATTGCTGCCTTCTGCCATTGCTATTTGCACAGAGGAAGCTCTGATAGGAGATGTAACTGTTTGCTGAGTATCTGCATTGAAAATAATAGTATTGTAGTTTGTCTAACTTGCTTTTCTTTGCAGCATGGACATTTCTGTGATGTACCACCATCTTGGTTCTGGACTGCCAATCTGCACCAATCAGTACCTTTGGGGGCTCTAAAAATGGAGCCTGCCCCAGGGGTCTTGTGGGAGTAAATTTCTGTAGGAATTGTATTTTTCACCCTTTGGCACCTAAATGGACCTGGAGGGGGGGCTCAAGCTGTGACAGATAGATGGATCAACAAACTGAATCTTTTGGATCACTAGGAAGTCCCGGTGCTGCCTGCAGCAAAAGTCAGTGTGAAGTAACAGTTGAGAGAGTGAGGAGCTTGAGCAATTCGAGCAGCTGCTCCTGTGTAGTGCACAGGGAAAATCTTCGGGAAGGGTGTGTCTGGCCTGTTTACTGCCATCTTCCTAAAGTGAAGAGACTGATTCCGACCATTGGACTTTATCTGAATTTGTGACCTTCGATCCGTATTGTGACTAATTTCACCTGAAGAGGACCGAAGACTTGTTTTTGTGCGATCGGCCTATCAGGACTTTCACCATGACCGCAGAGCATATGGTTTGCACAGGGACACTGAATTGCAACCGGACTGTCATCCAAACTGCGGTATTTGTCAGCCTTTACTATAAGTGTGCTGAATGTGGACAGTGGGTTGCGATTTGGTTCCCCACTTTGCTGAATGTGTCACGCTTGCTGGAAGCTATGTCCAGCAACCTTACTGGACTGCATCTGAACTGTTCTCTCAGTCTGGGCCTTGCCATCTTAGCCCAGTCACCAGCTTGCACTGCAGAGAAAGATCTGATGAGAGACCCGCCTGGAGATTTGGCTCCCTGATCAACAACACTGAACAGGATCGAATGCCATGTTGCATCATGTGGGCCCTGCTGCTCCTGGCCATCCAATTCTTCATCTTGAGGTCTCCATTTCATCCATCCTGCATCCAAATTTAGGTAGCATGAGTAAAACCAGGGTAGCTCCCTGCAACCTAGCTAGTAATCACTGTGTGTCATCTGATTCAATTATTGTTAAGCTTTTGTCGACTGAGCCATCCGGCTCCGGACTACAAATTGTGGGTTACAGTGCATGCATATTTCTTTTCATCACAGGGCCCCAACCAGCTGCAATGTTGGCCTACCCCGGGCAATGCTTCAGGCTAGCCTGTAGTTCCAACTGGGTACCCAGAGTGTGTGTGACTGTGCTCCAGGGACCTTTGAGTGCATGCCTTATAGCCTGAATCAATCAGATCTAAAATCAACCAACAAATTACTGCCCTTCCCTTGTTCACATCCCCCTGATAAATCAGACCTGAATCTTTTTTTTGCAGTTAAACTGGGTGTGGTGTACCTCTGTGTAAAAAGTACTGCATCAATGTTGTTTTATGGTTACAGGTCTTGTTTTCCAGGGGGTCTCCAGGGCATTCCAGCCAATCTAGCCCTAGTGTTAAGTGGTTACAAGGAGGGGTTTCACTGTATACTGTAAAAGTGTGTTGATATGGGGTAGCTGCAAGCTTAGTCAGGCCACTAGGGGTAAACAGGGAGGTATCAGTGTTCCAGAGGGCTGTACCCAGGGCAGTCATGTTGCCAACAACCCTGTCCTCTGGGTGGAGGCACCCGTTTCAAGAGCCCAGGCCGCTCAACCTGCAGGCTACTGTGCCGGCAGGGGTAGTAACCCTCGGAGTAGCGCCACCTAGGGGTTACATCTTGGAGGCACCACTGGGATTTGCGCCCCCTAGTGACCAAAGTTCTCAATGTCTGGCTTTACCTGAAAACTTGGGGGCAACTGGGTTCCTGCCTTCACCAAGAATCATAGAGGGCGTGTTCTCAGGGGTCGTGCCTACCCCCAGTGGAGAGAAAGACTGGGAAACTTAGAAAACCCATGCTAACTGGATGATGGAACAGTGGCCCGGTACGGATACTCAAAAGAGATTAGAACTAGTGATGACTCTTAGCGGGCCAGTGTTAAATGTGGTTAGGTGGTACAGTTTTCAAACCCTACTGCAACTGCACCACAGCTTCTAGAGGCCCTAACTGATGTCTGTCTTTGATTCATGTGATGATGTGAGCCATCTACTGTGTGAATTCAAAGACTTGAAACAACAGAAGGGGGAATTGCTTTCTGCCTATCTCCATCATGTGGAACACGTACTAATGAAGATTTCCGAGAAAGGGGGAATAGACCCTGAGGATCTGGGCCAAGTAACAATGGATCATGTGTTGACCTCGGTGGACGACTCTAGTTTTGTTCTACTCTGACTCCATACTCAGCACATTCCCAGTGGTGTGCTATCATTTGTAGACTTGATGCATATGGTACGACGGGCTAAGCATCAAGCTGAGAGAGAGAGGGAGAGAGAGAGAGAGCACCGAGGGGTCAGTTATTGTGTCTGAAGATGACGCCATGGAGAAATCTGTGGTCTGTTCCAAACCAGTTGACTCTGGGAAGAAGACGGCAGATGAGACTGCTTATTGGGCCGAGCAGTTTCAAAAGTTCGAGGATCGATTTGATCGGCTGTGTGATATCGTAATGGCTATGTGCAAAACTCAACAAAGAGAACCCGGAACCGTCTCGGAGGAAGATGGCCACGCCATTAGATGTTATCTGTTGCTACCACTGTGGACAGGAAGGGCATACACAGAGGCAGTGCCGCTATCCTGAAGACAAAGAGCAAGTAAAGGGTCATCTAATTAGCCTGCGGGGATTCTTTTTGAGAACCTTTTTGGGCAATAAGTTGTCTAAATCTAACCCTTCAAGGTTTCATGACCGGAGAGGGAGGTAACCCCTCCTATATATTGTTCTGAAGGAAAGAACCATGGTGCCCCTATTCCATTTAGCCCTAAATTAGCTGATAGGATTGGGTCCCCAACTACATTGTTTAAAGTACAGGAAACTATCACATGAATAAGTACAGTATAGTAACTGAATCATAAGAATAATCGTTATTTAAATGATGGAACATATATACTGCTGCTGATATAACAGATATGTATAATTGTTTGCAGGTACTATCTTTAGTAAGGAATGGTAAAGTAATAAGTTATGTTTAACTGATGCATCATATTTATTTTTCTTCATGTAAGACCATGGTCATAGTTCATATATTTTGCATAAGTAGCATATTCTTAATGGTAAGGTGGCTTCTGAAATGTCATAGAGGCATAGACTTGACACAGACATCAAGTTCTTTCCAGGCAGGGAAGGGTGTAATCCCCCTACAAATGGGGGTTCCCCAAAAGTCTTCCTTGGGTGTGCCTAAATGCCCACTGCTAGGCTGGTGTTCTGTGTCCTTGCCGATTTAAAAAAGTGTTAGCATGTGAGTGCACTGTTAGCCTCCATGCCTGTCTCTTTAAGGGCTGATTATCTCATAGAAATAATCAATCTGGGTAGGGGCCGAGTAGTTTCATGCTCGAGTCTCATCCAGGCTGCAGGTTTATCGTTGCCTTCTGCCATTACTATTTGCTCAGAGGAAGCTCTGATAGGAGATGTAACTGTTTGCTGAGTATCTGCATTGAAAATAATAATATTATAGTTTGTCTAACCTGCTTTTCTTTGCAGCATGGACATTTCTGTGATGTACCACCATCTTGGTTCTGGACTGCCAATCTGCACCAATCTGTACCTTTGGGGGCTCTAAAATGGAGCCTGCCCCCAGGGGTCTTGTGGGAGTAAATTTCTGTAGGAACTGTAGTTGTCACCCTTTGGCGCCTAAATGGACCTGGAGGGGGAGCTCAATCTGTAACAGACAGATGGATCAATGAACCAAATCTTTTGGATAACTAGGAAGTCCCGGTGCTGCCTGCAGCAGAAGTCAGTGTGGAGTAAGAGTTGAGAGAGTGAAGAGCTCGAGCAATCTGAGCAGCTGCTCCTGCGTAGTGTGTAGGGAAAACTGGCGGGAAAGCTGTATCTGGCCTGCTTGCTACCATCTTCCTAAAGTGAAGAGGCTGATTCTGACCATTGGACTTTATCCGATTTTGTGACCTTCATTCCGTATAGTGACCAATTTTACCTGAAGAGGACCGAAGACTTGCTTTTGTGCAATCGGCCTATCAGGACTTTCGCCATGACTGCAGTGCATACGGTTTGCACAGGGACACTGTGAATTGCAACCGGACTGTCATCCGAACTGCGATATTTGTCAGCCTTTACTATAGGTGTGCTGAAGGTGGACAGTGGGTTGCGATTTGGTTCCCCACTTTGCAGAATGTGTCATGCTTGCTGGAAGCTGCGTCCATCTGGCTCCAGATTACAAATTGTGGGTTACAGTGCATGCATATTTCTTTCCATCACAGGGCTCCAACCAGCTGCAATGCTGGTCTACCCCGGACAACGCTTCAGGCCAGCCTGTAGTTCCAACTGGGTACCCAGAGTGTGTGTGACTGTGTTCCAGGGACCTTTGAGTGCATGCCTTATAGCCTGAATCAATCAGATCTAAAATCAACCAACAGATTACTGCCCCTCCCTTGTTCACATCCCCCAATAAATCAGATCTGAATCTTTTTTGCAGTTAAACTGGCTGTGGTGTACCTCTGTGTAAAAAGTACTGCATCAACGTTGTTTTATGATTACAGGTCTTGTTTTCCAGGGGTCTCCAGGGTGTTCCAGACGATCTAGCCCTGGTGGTAAGTGGTTACAAGGAGGGGGTTCACTGTGTACTGTAAAAGTGTGTTGATGTGGGGTAGCTGCAAGCTTAGCCAGGCCACTAGGGGTAAAAAGGGGGGTATCAGTGTCCTGGAGGGCTGTATCCAGGGCAGCCACATTGCCAACAACCCTACCCAGGCCCCTTAACCTGCAGGCTACTGTTCAGGCAGGGGGGCGTAGCGCCACCTAGGGGATATATATATATCCAGCAAAGCCTGCTATGTAGTAAAATATCCAGTCTGTTCCTGCTCTCCCTTCCCTCCTGCTTCTTCTCCTCCACCTGCAATGAGGTTGCAGGTGTATGTCCCAGGTGGCATAGGGTTGGGTCTGCTATGCCTCCCACAGCCAGACTTATCGATGGGTTAAAATGCTGAACTAAGCAAAGGAAGTATTGCCAGCCCCAGTTGTCAACCAGAAGATTTGGGCAGTGACATACACCCCCTGAAGCCACCCTGTGCAAGTCAGATTCCCTTAGTGCAATGAGTACTGGCTCATAGGAACATTCCTGTAAAAAGACACAGCTTTTTTTTTTTTGCTCGTGTCCTTCCCTAGCTCGAGGTGAACCTTTTCTCCTTGTTTATTTTTCTCCCCGGGCGAGCATAGAGTCCAGTGATTGCCACTGGGAATGAAAATGCGCTCCCCATTGATCAACTGCCCCTACTAGCCTCTCCTTCTAAAGTTGTAAACGATTGGCTGAATTCTTCATTCCTTATAGCAAAATATTTTTGTGTAGTTACTGTCCAGTTGTGCGGCATTTACTGTCATGCTCAATGGTTCTGTTCTCTTTTTTTCTACTAGGATGTTAGCACACCCAAGGCCATACCTGCTTGGTCGACATACCAAATGCTGTCTCATTTGGTGATGGTTGTTGTCACTAATGCTTACAATATACTAGGTGGCTTAGGTAACGTAACACTTACTGAATGGTTCATGAATCCCACAACTGCATGCTTTCCTAGACTTACTGACTGATGCACTGACCCTAGTGAGACTGAACTCGGGGGTGGGATCTACACCCCTAAGATATTTCATGCCCTTCCTCCCCTAACATAAAACAATGTCCAGAAGTCACCACGGGCTCTGGTTTATGCTGTATCAGTTGATCACTTGGAATGTTAAGGGCCTTAACTCCCCAGTAAAGAGGAAGCAGGTGCTCTCTCACCTCAAAAAAGAGTGCTGTGATGTTGGCATGTTACAAGAGACATCCCTGCTTGCTGCTGAACCCCAGAAATTGTCTTGAGAGTGGGTTGGACAGGTGGTGGGTAGCTTGTGTTCTTCCAAAGCTAGAGGAGTTGCTATTCTATTTCACAAAGGTCTCCAGGCACAGATTCTGTCTATGGCACACTCCAAGGAGGGAGATCAGTGCTCACCTCAAGCCCTCTTAAAAATCCCAGGTGCTGGTTCCGGGGAACATTTATAGCTTCAACCTTGACTTGGACTGTCTTCCCCGAACTAGCTCAGGAGATTTCAGGGATGCTGTAACCTGGGGACAAACTGATTTTGGGGGGAGATTTTAATAATAATAATAATAAAATTTATTTGATTAAGCGCCTTTCAAGGTTTTCAAAGTGCTGTACATCAAAAACACAAACATAATCAGTACATACAATAAAACTACACTAAACGAATATTACAAAACTAAGATAATCAATCACAGCAAAGCAGAAAATGCCTTCTCCCATAAAAAAGTCTTTAGTGCCTTTTTGAAACTCCCCACCGTCGTGCTCTCCCGGAGCTGACGGGGCAGAGAATTCCAGAGGGTAGGAGCAGCAAATCCAAAAGCACGAGCTCCAGAAGACTTCAATTTACCTGAATCTCCAGTAGCAACCTTCGTCAGCCGAGTGGAGCTGTCTCAGAGGGGTGTAGGGCACCAGGAGCTCTTTGAAATAGTCGGGACCTAGACTGTGTAGGGCTTTGTAGGTCAAAAGACCCACTTTGAAGGTGATCTGCCACTGTATTGGCAGCCAGTGCAGAGTGCGCAGCACAGGGGTAATATGAGAACTTTTGGATGCCCCAGTCAACAAACGTGCTGCCGCATTCTGCACTAGTTGCAAGCGGCGGATATCAACCCCAGGAAGTTCTAGGTAAAGGGACTTAACAGTAATCAAGGCGAGATGTCATAAAGGCGTGGACCAAAACCTGCAGGTCGCAAGGTGGAACCAGGTGCCTAATCCTGGCAATGTTTCTAAGATGAAAAAATGCAGTCTTGACAACTGCAGACACCTGATAACGGAGGGTCAGACTAGTGTCAAGCTCCACTCCCAGGTTACGCACCCGCTCAGATGTGAGGATCTGGTCCACCCCCAGGTTAGTCCAGAGGGGAACCCAGTCCTCATACCCTCAACCCTGCGACCCGGGTCCACCACCAAAACCTCAGTCTTTCCCGGGTTCAACTTTAGACCGCTGGTATTCATCCAGTCTTGGATATCAGCGAGGCAGTTGTTCAGTACCGAGATAGCACTAACCTGGTCGGGTGCAAAAGACAGGTAGAGCTGGGTATCATCAGCATAGCAGTGAAATCTCAGCTCAAACCATCTTACAATGTCTCCGAGGGGTAGCATATATACTGCGAATAACATGGGGGAAGCACCGAGCTCTGAGTTACCCCAGAAGGCAGAGAGAAGGCCCCGGATTAATGCAAACCCGAGACCACTCTCTGTGTTCTCTTTTCGAGGAAAGATGAAAACCATCTGAGGACCGTACTCGATAGTCCACAAATGGACCTCAGGCATTCGAGCCAAACCCCATGATCCACAGTATCAAAAGCTGATGACAGATCAAGGAGAACCAGAATAGAACGGTGTCTCCAATCTCTCGCCATCAGGAGATCATTGAACACCCGAACCAGAGCAGTCTCGGTACTATGCCTCTTATGAAAACCAGACTGGAAAGGTTCGTATAAACTATGGATGGTCAAATGGTTATCCAATTGGACCGTCACAACTTTCTCAATAACCTTCCCCACAAAAGGGAGGTTAGAGATTGGTCGGTAGTTTACTAGATCATCCGGGTCTAAAGAAGCTTTCTTCAGAACAGGAGTCACCACTCCTTCCTTCAGAGAGCTTGGGAAAACTCCCATCTCTAAAGAACACCAGATAATCTGAGCTAGGACCGGGCCAATGATCTCACTACAACCCATGATCAGGGAAGTAGGGCCGGGATCCAAACTACAGCATGTTGGACGCGTCTCATGGACAGTCTTCATAGTGTCTACGAAATCCGGCAGGTCAAAGGTACTCCAGGAAATTCCAGGCTCTGCAACAGGACACTGATCAACTGCAACAACCTTAGAGTGAGGTTGGAGGCACTGCCTCCTGATGTCTTCAACCTTATTCGCAAAGAATCGAGCGATCTCCTCGCAATCAGTTTGTGTAAAGGCTCGACAGATCTGCTGACAGGCTGGGTTGCACAGTCTGTCAACAGTTCTGAAGAGCTGAGCCGGTCGATTCTGTGCGACAGAAATTTCCCTGGGCAGGAATTCTGCCTTCTTATGGGAAATTGCTGTTTGGTAGAGCTTATAATGCTCTAGCAAAATAAGATGGTCGGCATTAGAGGCAGTCTTCCTCCAACGATGCTCCAACCTATGCCCCAACCTCCGCAGCCCTCTCAAAGCCCCATCAAACCATGGGGCAATGGGACGACGCAGGAGGGGGTGAACACGGACTGGTGCAATCTGATCAAGTGCAGCTGATATGGCCCTATTATAGGCACTACCAGCTGCTCAGGATCAGTGAAAAACTCGTCAAACAACGAGACGTCAATAACCGCCATCAGGTCTTCAGGGACAATGTCCCGCAATGGCCGGTACCTGACCAACTCCACAGGGGCCGACCTACCCAGGGGGGCCTCAAAATTGAACCCAACTGAGTAATGATCAGACCAACCTACTGGTTCCACCACCAAGTCGGAAGCCTCGATCCCCAGGAGGAAGACCAGGTCAAGAGAGTGGCCTCCCTTGTGTGTAGCTGTGGAAACAACCTGTGCAAAGCCCAGAGATGTCATCACCTGGAGGAAATGTTGACCAAAATGCGAAGATTCGTCGTCGACGCACGCATTGAAGTCGCCCAGAACCATCAATCTGGGCGACTCCAAGGCCATGTCGGTGGCAAAATCTGCTATTTCCTGCAGGAAGAGCTTCTCATCCCCTGGTGGACGATAAATGAGAGCAATCCTGCACCCCACACCAGCTACCACAGTACACTCAAATGACCTAGCCTCCTCAACTGGTACACCAGTAAGGTCCAATTCGGTCTTAAAACAGACCGCCACCCTCCCCCTCGATCCAGTCTTGGGTGGTGTATAACCGAGTACCCGGCGGGAACAGTGGCCTCTAAAAAGGGGGCCGCATTCCCATCCAACCAGGTCTTGGTAATGCAAGCCAGATCTGCCCTTGCAACAAAGTCTGCAATAAGACCAGTCTTGTTGCAGACAGATCTGGCATTGCACAACAACGCCCGAGTTGGACGAGGTTGACGAGTTGTCCCAACCACTTGACCTCCAAAACAGGAGGTGCCCTTGGATATAGGAACCAGAACGGAACTACCATGCTCCAGAAGCCATTTTGCCCCAGGACGTCTTCTAGGCCTAACCACCCCTATGGGAGAGCACCGCTCACTCCGCTGTCCACAGCCCCCCACCTCCCCAATTCCCCTCCCCTTTGCTGATCCTAGTGCCCGACACGATGATAAATATGAGCAGGCAAGGGGCAAAGAAGAAGACGAGGAGGGCATGGAGAGCGGAGACCGAATAACGTAGGACAGGTGGGGCTGGCCGGCACATCAAGCTGCTCGAAGTTAAAACAATAAATATAATAAAACAACCCACAATCGACCTAACACTAAGAACAAACTAAAGTAAAAATTAAACTTAACCAGCACTCTAATACAAAACCTAATTAATTGTTTTATCCCACAATGAAGTTTGGGATCCTGTGCTGGACAAATTACACATCTGCTCGCTGGTCTGCACAAAATCAGAGAGGGCTTTTAAAGCCCAGGTGTCAGAATTTCAGCTAGCAACTCCCTGGAGAGAAATGCACCCCACTCAGCATGATTTCATATTTTATTCAGCTCCCATGCACACGGGTTCAAATGACACGGTATGAGTATGAAAACTTTGTTTTGCATTTTGTATTTACAGAATGCACCTGGAGTGTAATGGTATAGTTTGAGTGGGTTTTATTACGGACGTATGCTCTTTCACTGAACTAGAGAAGAGTACATATTCACAAATATCCTATCAGAAAGATTTAGCAAAAACATGACAAAAAGCTGTTATTTCTCAATTCAGCAGAAACAATATCCCAGAGTTACTGTTTCCTATGTCTGACAGATTTATGGCCTATTTCCCTGACTTCTAATCTGAGTTAAAAAAGCGATCTAATATATCTAAGTTGCATAACAATGTTAGCATTCATATTGTAAAGCAGTTACCCAAAAGTAACCTAACCAAGCTGCATAACAATGTTGGCATTCATATTGTAAAGCAATTACTCCCTAACCCGGTAGCCTCAGTTGGCTACAAAAATGTTGCATGAGAGGCTTGTCAATGCATGAAGTAAGCACTGAACATATATTTGTACCCCTCTCTGACCTTGCCAGCACCCTGCAGTCAGTGCCCACTAGGACCAGTTCCCAGAAGTCATCTTCCCATGAGTCTGCTCATACTGTCCTCTTGACAATCAAAAGTCTGGAGGTCTTGTATTCTTGGGCCATCAAAAAAGTGGTACTGACCCACACTGGTATGGGTGTGTGGGTAAAAACATAAGCAGCAATTCTGTGGCTTCTAACAATTTCATAGGCTAAAAGATGGAGGCAAGTAGAAAGCTGCAAAAGGTCAAAGGTAAACAAATACATTTTGGTTGCTGAAAGGCACAGACAAATGGGAATGTGTGAAAGTTCAAAAGGTAAACAAGCACTTTTTGGTTGCTGAAAGGCAGAAGCAAACAGGAACATGTGAAAGTTCAAAAGGTAAACAAGTACCTTTTGGCTGCTGACAGCTGAAAAACATGATACGGTTGCTACTTGTGGTTAGTACCTACTAAAAATTACTACGTGTCATAACTACATTTCCTCTAGCTGCCTTGCAGTTAGCAGAGCCTATAATTTTTCATATAGCTTGTCTTTGTAAACACTCAGCCTAATTGATTTGTACTCAACTTCTGGTCCATCTTTGGCCGGTCCCTGCAAATGCTTGGCCTGGATGAAGTTTACTGAGACCCAGGTCCTTGGGAAAGATTTCTTGGCATCACCCCACCACACTAGTAGCAGGACTGATTTCTTTCTCTTACCAGTAAATAAGATGCAGGAAGTCCAGCACTCCTCAGTTGGAATGATAGTCATATCAGACCATGCTTGTGTATGCTTGACTTTAGGAATAGGCTTGCAAGAAGTTACTGACTTAGAAGTGGCCCTAAAAGAAAAAGAGAAATTCTGTAATTAAGTAACAATTTTTTTAGTTTGGCGCCACACTCCAGGGGCTCTGGGCGCCGTACAGTAAAAGCAGATTTGACAGGGTTATTAAACACATTTAAAACAATCAACAGCAAATACAATTATGTAAAAAATGTTTTGTAAAACATATTATTTTTTATTTATTTATTTGATTACTGGGTAAGGTACACTGATCCCAGGGACCATTTTCAGGCACAGCCCGGGCCATTTTAGATAGCACATCTAACATAACAATAACTAGAAAGTCAAGAGCACACAGTTTCAACGATCACAGCTGAGAGAGGATCATAAGTGGAGAATGTAGTGAAATACAAAAGCAAGAAAAAGAAAGATACATTAACAATTCTCGACTGCTAGGAACTTTAAAACTTGTTTCTAGTCAAAACATCTAGTAATATAAGTGCATTAAAAATAGCAGACCCTGCCTTATTGCTTAGCTGATCTATTGGTCAGTCACTTGCAGTAAGCAGGATTAACATTTGCATGGAGATCTACCTAACATCTCCTCTAGGAAGTGCAGTTTGAAAGTGGTGGGTGAGACAGGTGTGTGCAGCCTGTCTGGGAGGGAGATCCACAGTTTGGGTGCAGCATAGGAGAAGGCTCTCCTACCCATTTCTGTATTTCGTTTGGGACATTCCATCAACCTGCTATCAGAGGACCTTAATTCATGCCTGTTAATCTTGGGTTTTAGCAGGTCTGATAGGGGGATCCTAGCCCAGCTTGCAATGTTTTTGAGATAAAAGTTCCAAACAGCAGCTCTCTACAGTCGGAGGGTGATAGCCATCCCAGGGTTTGATAGAGGTGACAGTGGTGCATACGATATGGGGCCTGTACAATGAACCTGCATATGTTATTATATGCCATGTTCATGCATTTTACTAGCACAGAAGGAGAGAGGGCTATAACTGGGGAACAGTATTCTAGTATGGGGAGAAGGTGTCTCCTCCCTATGGCCAGTCTCGCTGCAGGGGACAGAAGGTGTTTGAGTCAATAACACATTCCTATTCTTCATTTCACTTTATTTACTGCTGCACTAATGTGATGTTCAAAAGTAAGAGCAGGGTCAAGCATGACCCCCAGGTATTTGAATTCCCTTACCTGCTCAATGTTAGAGCCATCAGTGCTCAAGTTGTTAAGGGCATTTGTATCATAGGGAGCACACTTGGAGAGCCTCTGTTTGGAGCCAAACAGCATGCATTTTTGTTTTGGCATTTACAATGAGCATATTCTGAGTGAACCATTTAACTGTAGTATTAAAATCATTATTTAGATTTAGGTTCAACCCGGAGAGGTCATTTCCACTTCTGTAGATTATGAGGTCAACCGCGTACATTATTCTATTACTGTCTGACAGTTCCACAAGTAAGGGATTAACAAAAAGGGAGTAGAGTAGGGGACCTAGTATGGAGCCTTGGGGAACTCCAATTCGCACTTGTAAAGGACAGGATAGGACCCTCCCTAGTTGTACCAGCTGAGTCCTGCCCGTAAGGAAGCTATTTACCCAGTTTGTCATACTGTTGTGGAAGTTCAGGGAGGACAGGTTATTTAGTAGTATCTCATGGTCCACCATATCAAAGGCTTTTGATAAGTCCACAAATATGGCTCCCGTGAGGTAGCCTTTGTCCACTTGACTGAGAACAAGGTCTGTAAATTTAGTGAGCGCCATGGTGGTACCAAAGCCTCATCTAAAGCCATGCTGGTCAATGGATAGCAGGCTATATTTCTCTATGTGGTTGGACATCTGATGGTGTACTACTTTTTCAAGTATCTTACCCATGTGGGACAGGATCGATACTGGTCTATAGTTTTCTGGGAGGTGCGGGTCACCTGCCTTGAAAATGGGGACAATTCTATCTTCTTTCCAGATTATCGGCACATTTGCGATGCTGAGCGTTAAGTTTATTATGTGAGAGAGTGGTTTTGCTATGGATGCCATGGCTAGCCTGAAAAATTGTGGAGGTAGCCCATCACTGCCTGAACTACCCGAGTTGGTTAGCGCCAGCAGGAGATGATATGTCTGAGATCTGGTTGTTACTTTGAAGTAAAAAGGGGGGGAGCAAGTCGTACTAGCCTGTCTTCCACCATTCTTTCCCGTGGCAGGAAGCTGTGCCAAGTATGCATCCAGATTTGAGAGCTTATCATTCAGGAGGTTAGCCACCATTTCTGGGTCTGCCTGTAGACCCTTGTCACTCATTAAGGAGATTGCACCATCTTGTTTAGCTGGCTTCAGAATCGAGTTTACTGTTGTCCAGAAACTCCTAAGATTGCTTAGGTTCTGAGTTTGTTGGGACTTGAAATAAGCTGATTTGAAGGATTTAGCCTCCCTCTTACACCTGTTCCTTAATTGTCTGTACTCCGCCCAATTTCCTGGAGTTGGCTCATCTTGTGCTTTAGCCAGGCCTTATCCTGCACTTTCATAAGGGTGACCAATTCCCTAGTGACCCATTTAGTGTTCCTTCCCCTGACACGCCAAGTCGTGATAGGACAATGCTTGTTTTGGATCGGGGTTAAGGCAGCAAAGAGGAAGCCCAGGGCTTAATTCACGTCATTCAGTGAGAAAGATTGGACCAACTTATGTCCCCTAGATCTCTATTTAGTGCTTCAACATCTACTCTGGCAAAATTCCTGAAGGAAATGATCCTCGGTGGAGGTTTAAGTTTCTTGCATGACCACATACAGAAAGTAGGGGAGTGGTCACTAATGGAATCCGATAGAACTTCTGTGTTACTGACCCTGTCTTCCTGGTTTGTCAGGATCCAGTCAAGTAATGTATAATTACCTGTTTTGGAGTTGTGGCACGTGGGCGTCTTAATGATTTGTGTCAAGTTAGTTCCCTTGAGCAGTTCGGCATAGCTGAGTTGCTTGCTATCCAACCAGTTCAGATTAAAGTTGCCTATAATGATAGTATCCCTTACTGGCGAGAGACTAGCCACTTCAGAAACTATACTCCGTAGTCCGTCAATCCCTCCCAGCGAGGGGTTACATATATAGCCCATGTGAAGTTTAAGTGATGCTCCGATACTAGTTTCCATTAGCAGCCACTCTGGGGTTGCTTGTCCGGCTGAGCTGGAGGCAATGATGTTTCCATTCAGATGGTCCATCAGATAATTCAAAACTCAGCCTCCCCTCCTTGACCCTGGTCTATCATTTCTAAAGATAGTATATCCCTGTATGTAGCAGAGTAAGTCAGGGGTCAAAGGTTTCAACCATGTTTTACTGATGCCAGGGACATCTGTCTTGTCTGTCGAGACTCAGGCCTCAGCTCCTGAGTCTTAGGTACAGTGCTACTTACATTAATATGAGCTATCCTGATGCCATGTTTGAAGGACCATTGTGAGAAAGATTGGGCTCTATTTGTGTGCTGAGGGCCTGGGTTAGCTTCCACATCCCCACACCTTAATAGCAGAAGGCCAATAAATAGAAGGTAAAGACTGAGCCTACCCGAAGCTTCCTGTACTAAAGACCCTTGTGGTAAACAACAGTATGCCTATCATGCGTGATTGTTTACTGCTGAGGCATGCTAATGTGGCAATGGGATACTTTAGGAGTGTAGGCTGCACCCCCAGGGGGCACCCGCCATGGAATAAGAGAGAATAAGTGGTGTTAGGGGAGCATTCCTTAACAGGGAGACCACCAGTCATGTCACATAGGAGCAGTATTGCTGGCAGTGTTATTGCCGTAAGGCAGATAGTCATCCTGCATTTTTTAATTTTAGTATCCATGGTGCCTGCACCACAGTAGTTCAGAGGCATGACAGCTGGACTAACTATGGGGTATTGTGGCCTTAGGTGCAAGATCAGATTATCACCTGATAAAATAATATTTGCCTCTATTTGGTAGGATAAAAGAAGATAACATTTATACAGGGGTGAGAGACTGTAAGGACCTCCCCGAGTTTCTGATACATCTGTCAGTTTTTTATGATCTTGTCCTGACTTCCTATTTTGGGAGCAGATGAGAGACCACCTCTTGATAATTCCTACAGTCTCCCTGCTTAATAATGTGGGGGAAGGTAGGTGATTTAAGGCATATATTAAGTCCCTTAATTTCTATTAGAGTTAGTCGAAGAAAGGTTAGTAATTGTGCAAGAAGACCGGAAGCAAGATTTTCTCTTTATTTCTTCTATTTTATTTTTGAGAAAATCTTGGATGCCCTCTATTGGTGTCTTTGTAAAATCAGCAAATGAGAACATGGGGAGATAGTCATATGACTGCCCACAGAATATAAAACAACAGCTGGAAAAGGGTGGGGTATGGTTGGGGCTGGGGAGAATCCAAGCAGCTGCGGGAAGAGCTGGAAGAGTTGTGCCCAAGCAGATTAAGCAGTAGAAGGTCAATTCATTTAAAGCAGGTAAATATTTCAAGCTGGTAAATTTAAGCAGCAGGTAATATTTCAAGCAGGTCCATTTAAGTAGCTCCAATTAATTTAATTTAAGGAACTGCTCGGCTAAAGAGTCTATGGGTCTCTAGTTAATTCACTGTCCTGTCCCGATATCAGCAAAATGGTGCCAAGTTAAAAAAAAATGCAGCACAGCGCTCTGCATATGTTCTCCAGCAGCTTCATACCTTTCAAAGTTGCGGCGGCGACTCAGAGCTCCAACTTGCACTGCAGAGCAATGTCATCTGATCAGGCGGGTTATTCTTTCAAAGTTGTGACAGCGGCTCAGAGCTCCAGCTTGTACTACAGGGCAGTGTCATCTTAGCAGGAAAAAGCATTTGATATAGGCTAGGTTAAACAGATGAGTCTTTAGGCCCCTCCTGAATGCCTCTATCGAAGGGGCCTCCTTCAAAGATCTTGGCAGTGAGTTGCAGAGGATCAGACTGGCCACCCCAAATGAACGATCACCCGAGGTTTTCAGCCTGGTCCTCGGAACTGCCAGGAGGCTCTGGGTGGAGGAATGAAGGAGGCGAGCTGGGACGTCCAGCATAAGGAGGTCTGACTGGTAGCTAGGGCCCAATCAGTATAGGGCCTTATATGTGAGCAAGCCCAACTTGAAGCTGCAGCTGGCAGAGGTTCCCTCCACTGACCCATGTCACAAACCCACTCAGCAGGTCAGGCACTCTGCTCCCACACTGCCAACCTCTGAGTGCAGTATTGTGTACAGTTAACAGAACAGGGTAACCCTTCTGTCTGTTTTGTGGGTTCGAATCAAACTTTGGTCTCAAGTTCTGGAGGGATTCAAACTGTGAACCTCTTGCTAGTGTACCCAATGTACAGGCTCAGATAATTCTGCTCTTTGGGGGGTCCAGATATCTTTCACCTATGGGCACTTAACCAGATATACAAAATGAACCCTTAAAAACTCAGTGAAAGCCCTCAGAATAAACTCTTACCTTTTCCCAGTTTGGTAAAACCAGTAAGCTTTGCACAGTGTCAGCTTTAACCATATATGCTTCCCTTGTCAAAGAAAGAATTTCAAAGGCACACCAGGTAGTCTCTAAAAATAGAGGTTTACTTAAAATAGATAAAAATGCAAAATTTAAAACAGAAAACCATATGTCACAAAACATACAATCATTTAAAACAATAAGGTTTTAAAAAGTGCAAATTCCTACCGATAATACACTTAGACCTGTCTACCTAATGTACTCTTATCTTCTTATAGTGCTGTAGATGTTTCTTTTTTCAGAGTCCAAACATGTGTGTCTGTAAAGGTCTGTTACAGCATAATTAAAACACTGTCTTGACCCTGCCTTCCCCATGATGTCACCCAGCTCCTCCTCTGTTTATTAAAAATTATACAGTCAGGATGTCTTGTGTCAGGAGGTAAATTAATAGGTGACATCAGCAGAAAAAACTTGTTTCCCCATATGACTTCTCAATTAAGTCTGTAATTTTCCAAGTCCTTTCTTTCATCCATGAGCAGCATCCTCTCTCAAGGACATCAAAGGACCTTTTATGACTTCGCACCACAGTGACATGACCTGTATTCTTTTTCTAAATGTCATAAAAGTTTATGATTTTCCAGCCTAGCAGCTGGCAGCTACAATTAAGCTAGAGAAACAGGAGATCCTTACTTTAAGTCTCTTCTAACCTGTAATTATCTACTGGCTTTTATCTTTTAGCTGAAACAGCATGTCTCATGAGAAACACTCAATATCACATTTTTATATTACAAAAAGGATAGATTAATCAGAACCAGCTGTCCAAGTGTCACAATCCTCCCTACCTAGACTGAATTTGGGGGCTCTATCCCCTGCATGGGATAAGCTTCCCAAATCAGTTCAATCCTCATAGACGCGAGACAACCCATCCGAGTTCTGATTTTTCACTCCAGTCCTATGTAGAATTGTCATGCCATACCCTTGTAAAGCAAGACTCCATCTTAGCAATGTGCCATTGTTTTTTCCCATCTGCGTCAGCCAAACCAGGGGGCTGTGGTCAGTCTGTACCACAAAATGCTGCCCATACAAGTATGGCTCCAACTTCTTTAGGGACCACACTATGGCAAGACACTCCACAGTGGAGTATGCCTGCTCCCTGGGAAGTAACTTTTTACTCAGATATGCTACAGGGTGATCTTTCCCTTGGCTGGATGTCTGACTCAGTACTGCCCCAATACCCATGTCTGAGGTGTCAGTCTGAACTATAAAGGGTCTGCTATAGTCAAGACTTGTCAAAACAGGAGCACCGCACAGTGCCTCCTTCAGTCTGGTAAAGGCTTCTTCACAGGCTGGTCCCCAGGTAATTTTCTTAGGCATCCTTTTCTTTACCAGGTCAGATAGGGGAGCAGCCAGGGCACTGTAATTGGGTACAAATTTTCTATAGTACTTTGCTGTCCCAAGAAAACTCCTGACCTGCTTCTGCATTTCTGGTCTGGGCCATGCCTGGATTACCTCTATTTTTATTTGGTTAGGATGGAGCTGTCCTCGGTCTACTACATGCCCAAGGTATGCCACTCCTCCCATAGCCACCTGGCACTTTCTGGCTTTGACAGTCAGCCCGGCCCTCTGTATCCTGCCCAGCACTTCCCTAAGATGAGATAGGTATTCCTCCCAGCTGGTACTAAAGATGGCAATGTCATCCAGGTACGCCACGGCGTACTCCTCAGCACCATTTAACACCTGGTTCACCAACCTTTGGTAAGTGGCCGGGGCGTTCTTCATTCCGAAAGGCATTACTTTAAATTCAAATAAGCCTATTGGAGTGATGAAGGCTGACCTCTCCCTAGCTCTGTCTGTCAACTCTACCTGCCAATACCCCTTGGTCAGGTCAATGGTCATAAGGTAGGTCACCCCTCCCAACTTGTCCAGGAGTTTGTCCATCTGGGGTATCGGGTGGGTGTCTGACTTTGTGACTGCATTCAGTCCATGATAGTGCACACAGAAATGAGTAGAGCCATCTGGCTTGGGCACAAGGACTACGGGTGAGGCCCAGGGGCTGTGGGATCTCTGGAGTACCCCTAAATCTAGCATCTCCTCCACTTCCCTCCTAATGTCCTTTTGGACAGCCTCTGACACCCAATATGCTGTCCGCCGTATGGGCGTCTGTGTCCCTGTCTCCACATCGTGAGTCGCTAAGGGGGTTAGTCCAGGCTTGGTGCTAAACAATGGGGCAAAGTCTGCTAAAACCTCCCTTACTTCCTGGGTCTTGTCTGGGGTCAACTGGGGAGACAATTTAACTGCCTCCACAGAGGACTCCCACTTACTTTCTTCCAGCAAGGCCAGAAGGGGGTCTCCTTCATCCGTCCCCTCCCCAGGACTACACACTGCAAACACCATGCCAGCCCTATTTGCATATGGCTTCATCATGTTGACATGGTACATCCTTTCTGTCTGTCTTCGGTCAGGTAACTCTACAATATAGTTCATGTCATTTATCTTCCTAACCACTTTGTACAGTCCTGCCCACTCAGCCTATAGCTTGTCTTTGCAGACCGGAATAAGGACCATTACTTCCTGACCCACCATGTCCGAGTGAGCTCTGGCTCTGCGGTCGTATCACACTTTTTGTTTCTGTTGGGCAGCTGCCAGGTTGCTCTGGGCTGTCCCCATAAGCTCCTTCAGCCTTTCCCTAAACTTAAGGACATAATCCACTATGGGAGTTCCCTGGTGGTGTGCTTGCCTTCCCAGTCCTCCCAAATCAAGTCTAGGAGCCCATGTACCCGGCATCCATATAAGAGTTTGAAGGGGGAAAATCCTGTTGGCTCTTGGGGCACCTCACTGTATGCAAACAACAGGTGAGGAAGGTATTTTTCTCAGTCCCTCCCATGCTGTTCAGCAAACGCCCAGAGCATTGACTTCAGGGTACCATTGAATCTTTCCACAAGCCCACTGGCTTGTGGGTGATACGGTGTCATGCATCTCTGCACTACCTCACACTTCTCCCATAAACATTTCATCAGGTCCGACATGAAGGAACCCCCTTGATCAGTGATAACCTGCTGCAGAAACCCAACAGGGGAGAAAATTCCAAGTAAGGCATCTGCCACATTGTTCTCAGTGAGGATACAGTAACTGTCTCCGGGTACCAGGTGGCATAATCCACCACAGTCAGGATGAATCTCTTCACTGAGGAGCTGGGGGGTATTTAAAGGTCCCACAATATCCATTCCCACCCTCTGGAATGACTCCTCCACTATGGGCAATGGAATCAGGGTGGCTTGGGTTTTCTTGCCCGCCTTCCCTATTTCTTGGCACTGGTGACAAGACCTGCAATACTCCTTCACCTGCTGGGTGAAGTTAGGCCAATAGAAATTCTGGGCCAACCGCTGCATAGTGCACTCGATTCCCAGATGACCAGACAAGGGAATGTCATATGCAATCTTGAGCAACTGCTCACGATACCCCTGAGGAATGACAAGCTGCCTGCCTAGCACCCTTCCCTCTGTCTGCACAGCCTGAGTATACATCAGTCCATTTTCCCAATATACCTTATGTCTGCCGTTACCTCCCTGTGCCCCATCAGAGTCTGCTCAAGCACTCAGCTTCTCTAGACTAGGGTCACTTCTCTGAGCAGCTGCAAACCCCTCACACATTCCCAAGGCATGGGACAGGTCACCTTCAGTCACTAAACTAGGGTCCCTAGCACTAGCATCAGGGCACTCAAGATCACTGTCAATCCCAAGCCTCTGACAATGAGTCACCCCTCCCTCTTCGGAGTAACCCTCCATAGCTGTGTGGTTAACTGCTACTGGGGAAATTTCTACCCCCTTTTCATTAATCTCCATATTAGGAGACACAGGCTGGGGAACCATCCTCCAAGTGGTTTCCACAATGGCTTCTGTGGGGTCCAGGGAACTACAGTGTTCCCTTGCCGCTTGGCTATGGGTAACTGCACACACCATCTCCCATTTGAGATTGTTGCCCAGGATCACATCCACTGCTAAGGTTTGGGCTACAGCCACTTGTTGCATAGCTCCCCCTGTTTCACCCCAGTCTAGGAGAACACTAGCGAGGGGCATTGTTTTCTCTTCACCAGTGAAGTCCTGTACAGTGACATATTTATTGGGTATAAGCTGACCCGGCACTACTAGATGCCCCTTTACCAAGGTCAAGGATGCCCCTGTGTCCCTTAACCCTTGCGTCTGTACACCATTCACCATGACTGGGTGCATGTGTTCCTTCATGTTCACTGGCATGCTTCCAGGGACACACAAACAACCCACTTCCTTCCTAGCCCCCTGCTGTGTAATATTGCTTGTCCATTTGGGACACTGTCTGGCAATATGCCCAGTTTCTTTACACAACCAACATTCATTTCTTTTCTCAGAGAAATCTTTTCTCTAAAACCTGGGGCTAACTGGTTTTGGTGGAGGTAGTGAGGGTTTTAGCTGCCCTGAAGGTGTGCTTTTCCCTTTCTGTGCTGCCACACCTGCCCCATTCACTCTCAGAGCAGGTCTGCTCTTGGCATAGCGGTCCGAGAGTTCAGCAGCCTCTTGCACTGTTTTGGGATCTCGGTCCTCCAGCCAGGTTTTCAGCTCTGCTGGGCATGCCCAGAAAAACTGTTCTAACAAAATCATTTTCAATTTTACTGACAGAGTTTGCTTCAATTCCTTCCCACCGTTTATTAAAAACTGACGTTGTTTCACGGCTAGCTCCTCGTAGCTCATGTCAGGGCTTCTCCTGAGCTTCCGGAATTTAGCTCTGTATGATTCAGCAGTTAATTCAAATTTCTTTAACAATGCAGCTTTAAGTTTGCTGTAATCATCACTGTCCTCATTGTCCATTTGACCCAATGCATCCCGATCTTTCCCGGTAAGTAGCGGGGATAGCTGGAAGCTCCAGGACTCCCTAGGAATTTTAGCCTGAATACAAACTTTTTCAAAAGAATTTTAAATTCTGCTATCAATTTGGAATTCAATTTGTTACCCAGTCCCATAGTCCCAGTTAAACCCAAGCCACTTACCTGCTCTGGTGCCGCTGGTTGAAGTCGTAGCTTCTCCAGTCGTGTTGCCTCTGGCGTTCACACTCCTCACGGTCAGTGTCTCTCTGTTCTTGCTCTGCCTCTCGGCGTTCTCGCTCTGCCTCCCTCTGTTCTTGTTCCCTCTTCTCCTCTGCAGCTTGCTGGCACTCATGCTCCTCACGGTCTGCCTCCTGCTGTTCATGGTCCCTCTCCCTCTGGAACTCCAGCTCCATTCTGTGCAACTCAATTTTCAGCCTGAGTACTTCCAGATCCAGGATACTGGTGACCTTCCCCTGCTGCTGTGGCCCTTTGCTGACAGTGGCCCTATTGCCCTCTTCATTGGATCTGGACACTGCAATAGCCACTAGCCCTGCCACACTCAAGGTTCGGTCCTTTTTAGTCACTGTCTGTGACTCGATGCTCTGGGTATCTGCTACCATCAGGGCATCCACGAGGTTCTGTTTGGTGGCTTTCACCTCGAACGGGACTCCTCTGTCCCCGCACAACTGCTTTAAGTAGTCTACAGTGTGCCTGCTGTAGTTGGAAGCCATCTTCTTCCCTACCTATGGCTACTCTGACTTGCACTTTACAGAAAAAAAATTAAAATGGGTAGGAACTTGACTGTACGCCAAGTGATATTGTTCTGTTTCCTTTTAAAAACTAAATAACTGCCTTTTTCTTTCTTTGCAAGTGAGCTGACGGTCTCAAGCTGACCCACTAAACAATAAAAGCTTGTAATACCAAACTTATGCACACCGCTGCCAACCAAATCTGTCACAAACCCACTCGGCAGGTCAGGCCCTCTGCTCCCACAGTGCCAACCTCCGAGCGCAGTATTGTGAACAGTTAACAGAACAGGGTAACCCTCCTGTCTGTTTTGTGGGTTCAAATCAAACTTTGGTCTCAAGTCTGGAAGGATTCAAACTGTGAACCTCTTGCTAGTGTACCCAATGTACAGGCTCAGATAATTCTGCTCTTTGAGGGGGGCCAGATATCTTTTGCCTACGGGCACCTAACCAGGTGTACAAAATGAACCCTTAAAAACTCTATGAAAGGCCTCAGAATAAAGCCTTACCTTTTCCCAGTTTGGTAAAACCAGTAAGCTTTGCACAGTGTCAGCTTTAACCATATATGCTTCCCTTGTCAAAGAAAGAATTTCAAAGGCATGCCAGGTAGTCTCTAAAATAGAGGTTTACTTAAACTAGATAACAATGTCAAATGAAAAACACAGAACCATGTATCACAAAACATACAATCTTTTAAAACAATAAGGTTTTAAAAAGTGCAAATTCCTACCAATAATACACTTAGACCTGTCTACCTAATGTACTCTTATCTTCTTATAGTGCTGTAGATGTTTCTTTTTTCAGAGTCCAAACATGTGTGTCTGTAAAGGTCTGTTACAGTATAATTAAAACACTGTCTTGACCCTGCCTTCCCCATGATGTCACCCAGCTCCTCCTCTGTTTATTAAAAATTATACAATCAGGATGTCTTGTGTCAGGAGATAAATTAATAGGTGACATCAGCAGAAAAAACTTGTTTCCCCATATGACTTCCCAATTAAGTCTGTAATTTTCCAAGTCCTTTCTTTCATCCATGAGCAGCATCCTCTCTCAAGGACATCAAAGGACCTTTTATGACTTCGCACCACAGTGACATGACCTGTATTCTTTTTCTAAATGTCATAAAAGTTTATGCTTTTCCAGCCTAGCAGCTGGCAGCTACAATTAAGCTAGATAAACAGGAGATCCTTACTTTAAGTCAGCCAACTGAGGATATTTACAACATAGAAACAGAATTTGATGGCAGATAAGGACCGCTTGGCCCACCCAGTCTGCCCATTTCCCTACCAAGTGGATAAGCTGTAGATCCTAGTTAACCAACAGCCTACTTTTTCCTACCTCCACCCCTAGAATTGTCTTATGCCTGTCCCATGCATTCTTATATTCCCCCACTGTTTTTGACTCCACAACCTCCTCAGGAAGGCTATTCCATGCATCCACAACCCTCTCTGTGAAAAAATACTTCCTCACATTACCTCTGAGCCGTCCCCCCTCTAGCTTCAAATTGTGCCCCCTTGTTCTTGCACACCTCTTTTTCTGAAAGATGCTACCCTCTTGGACTTTGTTGATTCCCTTGAGGTACTTGAAAGTTTCTATCATGTCCCCCCTCTCCCTCTTCTCCTCGAGGCTATACATATTAAACTCCTTAAGTCTCTCTTGATATGTCTTTTGGTGCAGACCCTGCACCATTTTAGTTGCCCTCCTCTGGACTTCCTCCATCCTGTCTATGTCTTTGTGGAGATTGGGTCTCCAGATGAGCCAACCATGTGATCCCTTACCCCTTCATGGTTGAGTGGACTTTACCTACTAACAGGCACAGGGGGTCTCCCATCACTAAATGTTCAACTTTAACCCAGGTTTACTGATCCCAAACTATATTTCCCCGAGATATACCTATAGTATCTGATGGCCAGCAGAGGCATACATCATGAGTTAACGAGGCCAAAGGAAAACGTGCTACATTCACGCAGCAGTTTTAAAGCACTAGAAGCACCACAGATAGCAGGCAGAACATTTTATTTATTGGTTAAAGTAGTCAGCTGTAACATTTTAGTTACAAGCTATTTTTCTTTTTCCAGTTGCCCGTTACAAGGTTTCTTCATGGTAGTATATGGTGGGATGTGCAGGGTGGTACTTTACCTGGAGACTGACATATCTGGTTCTGTTCCTCTTCCTACCTCAGCAGCATTGCAACCTCATTCACTGTGACATAAGCAACCAATCATGTAGCAGGAGATTGACTCTTCTTGGTCAGTTGTGATGTCACAGACTGTGAGGTCACAGGGTGGATGACACATGAGAAGGAATAGAACTAGCTATGTCAGCCTCTAGGCAGAGTACTGTTCCACGCATCACACCAAGTATGGCAGAAAATCTTCTAATTAGCAAAAAAAAAAGACTACAGATATAAGAAATAATAGATAACAAGCATGTTTTTCTCTCAGGTGAACTTATACAACAGCCTACCAGTGGAGACTATGGATATGAAGACAGTCCAGTCCTTCAAGGTAAGTCTGGACAAAGCTCTGCTTACCAAGGCAATCACTGGGTACCCTTGGTAGTACAGTGGGTGGAGAATCTCTATAAATTAGTACATGGTTGCACAGCATGCTAATTAATCCCTTGTTTCTGAAGTGAAGGTAGACCTGATGGACCTGAAGTCTCTTCCACCCTTAACTTACCATGTTATTATTGAATTATATCTGCCTTTGGTTAACTTAGATGAGATTTCTTTTAACAGCTAATTCTATGCTCTGTATCCACTGACAACTGTACACTCTGCGAATGTATATTCTCCTTGGAAATTCTTTGGAAATGGGACACTTCCCCTAAAGATGGTTTGCGCTCCAGTTGGGGGGAAAAGGCTGTTGGATTGTGGGAAAGCCAATTAAGTCTCTTCTAGCCTGTAATTATCTCCTGGATTTTATCTTTTAGCTAAAACAGCATGTCTCATGAGAGACACTCGATAACACATTTTTATATTACAAAAAGCATAGATTAATCAGAACCAGCTGTCCAAGCGTCACAACCCAGAGGTACAGAGTGTTACAGTAGTCAAGTCTGGATGTCACAAATGCATGCACCAGTGACGGCAGGTCTCCAGGCGGAATTAGGGGTTTAATCCGGGCAATGTTCCTCAGATGGTAAAAACACTTTTGATGACAGCCGACACCTGGGCTTCAAATATCAGCTTGTTGTCGAGGGTCACACCCAGATTTCTCACTCAATGGTATCGACCCCCCTGACCAAACCTGTTGTCATTCTGGAAGCGTTCTCATCATGCACATGACCCAGCTCGGTCATTAATACCTCCATCTTGTCTTGGTTAAGTCTCAGCCAGTTATAGTTCATCCAATCCTGGATCTTGGCAAGGCATTTTTTCAGCACTTCAACAGCACCATTTGTCCCTAGTGCAACATATACATACAGCTGAGTATCATCTGCATAGCAGTGAAAGACCAAACTGTACTGTCTGATGATCCTCCCTAGGGGCAGCATGTATACCGAGAACAGCATCATTGATATGGTCGAGCCTTGAGGAACTCCACAGGTCAGAGGCATCAGGGAGGAGGAGGAACAATTCCACATCACTACCCTCTGCCTGACAGAAAGGACTCAAACCAATTGATGACAGTGCCAGTGAGTCCACAATACCCTCTAAGGCGTTCCAACAACACAATGTGGTCCACAGTATCAAATGCTGATGACAGACTGAGGAGAATGAGAATTGACCATTCCCCCTCGATCTCTTGCCATGAGGATGTCATTATACACCTGAACATAGAAACATAGGAACATTGACTTTGATGGCATATAAGGACCACTTGGCCCACCCAGTCTGCCCATTTCTCTTCCTATTGGATAAGCTGCAGATTCTAGTTAACCAATAGCCTACTTCCTGCAACCCCCCACTACAATTGCCTTATGTCTGTCCCATGCATGTTTGAATTCCCCCACTGTTTTAGACCCAACAACTGCCCCAGGAAGGCAGTTCCATGCATCCACCACTCTCTCAGTGAAAAATAAATTCCTCATATTACCCCTGAGCTGTCCCCCCTCTATTTTTAAATTGTGCCCCCTTATTCTTACACATCTCTTTTTCTGAAAGATGCTACCCTCCTAGACTTTGTTGATTCCCTTGAGGTACTTGAAAGTTTCTATCATGTCTCCCCTCTCCCTCCTTTCATCAAGGGTATACATATTAAGCTCTCTCAGTCTCTCTTCATATGGTTTCTGATGCAGACCCTACACCATTTTAGTTGCCCTCCTCTGGACTGCTTCCATCCTGTCTATGTCCTTGCGTAGATGGGGTCTCTAAAACTGCACACAGTATTCCAGATGGGGTCTCACCAACTGTCTGTATAGAGGGATAACCACTTCCCTTTTTCTACTTGTGATGCCCCTTCCTATGCATCCCAGTATCCCCCTGGCTCTCCTTACTGACTTCTCACATTGCTTACCCACCTTTAGGTCATCTGATATGACTACCCCAAGTCCCTTTCCATTTTTGTTGTTGTTAGTACCTGCCCTGCTATTTGTGTACTCTTCTCCTGGGTTTTTGTTTCCCAGGTGCATTACTTTGCACTTTTTTGCATTGAAACATAGAAACACAGAAACATAGACTTTGACGGCAGACAAGGACCGCTTGGCCCATCTAGTCTGCCCATTTCCCTACCTACAGGATAGGCCGCAGATCCTAGTTAACCAGCAGCCTATTTCTTCCTACCCCCCCACAAGAATTGCCTTATGTCTGTCCCATGCATTCTTGAATTCTCCCACAGTTTTAGACCCCAGAACCTCCTCAGGAAGGCTGTTCCATGCATCCACTACCCTCTCTGTGAAAAAATACTTCCTCACATTGCCCCTGAACCGCCCCTCTATCTTTAAATTGTGTCCCCTTGTTCTTGCAAGTCTCTTTTTCTGAAAGATGCTACCCTCTTGGACTTTGTTGATTCCACTGAGGTACTTAAACGTTTTTATCATGTCCCCCTTCTCCCTTCTTTCCTCAAGGGTATACATATTAAGCTCCTTTAGTCTCTCCTCATATGGCTTCTCTTGCACACCCTGCACCATTTTAGTTGCCCTCCTCTGGACTGCCTCTATCCTGTCTATGTCCTTGTTGAGATGGGGTCTCCAGAACTGGACGCAGTACTCCAGATGGGGTTTCACCAACTGTCTGTACAGAGGGATAACAACTTCCTGTTTTCTGCTGGTGATGCCTCTCCCTATGCATCCCAGTATACCCCCAGCCCTCCCTACTGCCTTCTCGCATTGCTTGCTAACCTTAAGGTCATCAGATGTGATTACCCCCAGGTCCCTTTCCTTTTTTGTTGTTGTTACTACCTCCCTCCCCATTGTGTATTCTTCCCCTGGGTTCTTGTTTCCCAGGTGCATTATTTTGCACTTCTTTGCATTGAATCCTAGCTGCCATACTTCTGACCATTCCTCCAACCTTGCCAAGTTCCTTCTCATCCTTTCCACGCCTCCTTGTGTATCAACCCTGTTGCAGATCTTTGTGTCATCTGCAAAGAGGCATACTTTTCCTTCCAGTCCCTCTGCAATGTCACTGATGAAGACATTAAAAAGGACTGGACCCAGTACTGAACCCTGCGGTACCCCACTAGTAAACCCTCTTTCTTCAGAGCAGGCTCCATTTACAATTACCTTCTGTGTCCTGTTGTCCAGCCAATGTTTTACCCAGGCTACCACCCTGGGACCCACTCCCAGGCTGGTTAGTTTGACTATTAATCTTTTGTGTGGGACTGTGTCAAATGCCTTGCTAAAGTCTAGGTAGGCCATGTCCACAGCCCCTCCCTGGTCTACTACTTTGGTCACCCAGTCAAAGAAATCTATTAGATTTGTCTGACATGACCTTCCCGCTGTGAACCCATGCTGCCTTGGGTCCTGTGCCCCACTGGCCTCTAGGTACTCAAGAATTCTTTCCTTCAGAAGTGACTCCATCACTTTCCCTACCACGGAGGTCAAACTGACAGATCTGTAGTTTCCTGCCTCTGTCTTGGTTCCACTTTTGTGAAGGGGAATCACATCCGCCTTCCTCCAGTCCTCGGGTACCACACCATCCTCCCATGATTTATTAAAAAGAGTAGCCAGTGGTTTCACTAGTTCCCCCCTTAATTCTTTTAGAATTCTGGGGTGAATTCCATCAGGCCCATTGCTTTGTCCACCTTCAGTTTTAGGAGTTCTTGCAGAACCCT
Organism: Neoceratodus forsteri; assembly: GCA_016271365.2. NCBI lineage: Eukaryota > Metazoa > Chordata > Ceratodontiformes > Ceratodontidae > Neoceratodus > Neoceratodus forsteri. Next base: position 170,037,349 of record CM057449.1, on the reverse strand, counting down.
TTCTTCTGTGAAAGGACTGGGATCAACCCCCATCAAGAATGCTTCTTTAATTGGATTAGGCACTTCCCTCCTCTTTGTGAATACTGAGCAGAAATATTCATTCAGTATCCCTGCTTTTCACTGTCCCCTCTGCCCCTCCACGTTCATTCTATTCAGCCTCACTATCCCTCCCTTTGTCTTTCTCGCTCGCTGATGTACCTATAAAAGGTTTTATCCCCCTTCTTAACCGAGTTGGCTATCTTTTCCTCAGTTTGGGCCTTTGCTATTCTGACTTCCCTCCCTGCTTCCTTCTGCCTTAACTAGTACAGCTCTCTGTCCTGCTCCTTCTGTGTTTCCTTATACTTCCAGAATGCTATCTTTTTCTCCCTGACTTTCCCAGCCACCTCTTTTGAGAACCATAGTGGCTTTTTCTTTCATTTTGATTTGTTAATTTGCTTCACCCAAAGGCTTGTTGCCTCTGTGATGGCAGTTTTGATGATTCCCCATTGTTGCTCCACCCCTCCTTCTAGCCTGTTTGCTAGTGCTTTTCTGAGGCACTCTCCCATCTTGCCAAAGTCAGCCCTCCTGAAGTCCAGTACCCTCACTTTTGTATGGCTTGACTCTGTAGCTGAGTTTAACGTGAACCACACTGTTTGATGGTCACTTGTTCCCAGATGGCAACCCACTTCCAGATCTGAGATCCTCTAACTGCTCCCATTTGAGAGTACAAGGTCTAAGACTGCTCCCTCATGGGTGGGTTCTGAAACTAGCTGTCTGAGGCCTGCCACCTGTAGGGCATCGAGAATGGCCCTGCTCTTGGATGCGGCTGCAGCAAATGTGCTCCAGTTAACATCTGGCATATTCAGGTCTCCCATCAACAGTATCTCCCCTTTCTCTGCCATCCTAAGAATGCCTTCTATCATATCCTTGTCCATTCCCTCCCCCTGACATGGGGGTCTGTACACAACCCCTGTGCAGATTGTGGTGCCCTTTCCAGTCTCAAGGTGACCCACAGTGCCTCCTCTCCTTCCTGTTTACTCTTTTGTTCAGTTGCTTTAATCCCTTCCTTTACATAGAGAGCTACTCCTCCCCCTCTTCTCCCCTGCCTGTCTCTCCTGTAGGTTATGTACCCTGGTATGTTAACATCCCAGTCATGGTTCTCTGTGTACCATGTTTATGTGACTGCTATGATATCCAGGCATCCCTCTTCCATCAAGGCCACCAGCTCAGGGAGCTTGTTGCCCAGACTACAGGCATTGGTACTCATTACCCTCCATTTCCTGATGGCCTTACTCCTTTTTGCCCCATCCCTGTCCTTCTTGCCTTTGTCGCTTTCCCCATTTACCCCTGCCCTTCTCCCTATCGACACCTCTATGTTGGTGTTTACTGCACTTACTACCATGATTTTTTTTTAATCTAAGTTGCCATATGTCTGACCATTCCTCCAACCTAGCCAAGTCCCTTCTCATCCTTTCTACCTCCCCTTGTGTATCAACTCTGTTACAGATCTTTGTGTCATCTGCAAAGAGGCATACCTTTCCCTCCAGACCCTCTGCAATGTCACCTATAAAGATGTTAAAGAGGACCAGACCCAGTACTGAGCCTTGAGGTACTAGTTCCTTGTCTGTGCTATGCCTCATCCTAAACTCAGACTGGAATGACTCGTAAATGTCACAGGTCTCCAGGTGTTCCTTGAGCTGCAGAGCCAGTATCTTCTCAACAACCTTCCCTAAAAATGGGAGGTTGGAGATTGATCTATAATTTGCCAGGACATCAGAGTTGAGGGATGTTTTTTTCAGAAGGGGCTTCACCAGTGCCTCCTTCAAGGTGTTGGGGAAGACCCCCCTCCAGAAGCAAACACCAGACTACCCTGGTGAACACTGGACTGATAGCCTCAATGCAGCCCAGCTCTCTTGATGTCTGCTCCCCACAACTGCACTGGGATATCCTCCAGTCGAAGGTCCATATAAACGTCCTCCCCTCTGCAGCCGCAAAAGAGAACCTCTCATATATATTGGGAGTCGGGGGTGGGGGGGCAGGACATCTGCTGGCATAGTGCATAAAAGTTCAGCAAGCCAAGAAGCACACTGGCTCGACCCAGCTGCTATCAGGGAAAATAACTACCATCTCCATGGAAATTAATGAGCCTTTCATAAATTTTACTTCAACCTCTATCAGTACCTGAGGGGACCCTAAGCACCCAAACTCACTGACTTTTTGCAAGGGGCCAGCTTGTCAACCATCTCTGAGGTGTACCTAGTAGAACTTAAAGCACCCATTACAATGCAGTTGCTGCAAATGGCAATACGTTCCCTCCCAAAAGGTAAGACCCAGGGTTTGGACAGATTTCCACAGGAGTTCTCGGAATCCTTTTTGTCTGAAGTGGGGCAACACCTGATGGATGTCATCTCTGATGCCTATACCAAGGGTGCCCTCCCTGGTTCCATGACAGAAGCCCTAGTTACTCTCCTACCAAAACAAGGGAAATACCCACAAATGGTATTCAACTATGGGCCAATCTCCCTTTGTCAATGAGTATACCAAGATACTTGCCAGAATTCTAGCACCGAGACTGCAAAAGGTCATCCCTCGCTTCATAGCCATTCAGCAAACCAGATTTGTTAAAAGTAGGATGGCCATGGATAATTTTACAGTTACTATTCATATTAACTGGGCAGAGGCTGGCAGCCATACCACCTCCTTGCTGGTAAGTATGAACGCTGAGAAAGCATTTGACTTGGATGAGTGACAATCCAGTCTCATCGGAATTCCAGCAGGTCCAAGGGTTAGGAGCGCAGCACCGGAGCTTTCCAACACGGACCTTGACCTGCACCGAGGACTGCATAAGCAAACTTTTAAATTGAATTAATTTTGGTGCAGGGACTGAAGATCGAAAGAGTCCAGCTCACCAAGAGATCTAAGTTGTGATCGGAGGAGGAGTCGGGTTCCAGATAGGAGCTACAGTTGAATAAAAAAAAAAAAAAAAAAAACTGGAAAAGGGTGCCAAGTTTAAATCTTTTAACTGCCATCAATAGTCAGTCAGCAGTTCAGTCTCATCAGAGTTCCAGCAGGTCCGGGGGTTAGGAACGTGGCACCAGAGCCTTCCAACATGGACCTTCACCTGCACCAAGGACTGCATAAGCAAACTTTTAAATTGAATCAATTTTGGTGCAGGGGCTGATGATGGGAGGAGTCCAGCCCACACAAGAGATTTTGGCCCTCCCATCCCACCTCCACCATCTATTAAACAGGCAGACAAGCGCACTGCCACTGTTTTATATACTAACTTGCTAGGGGGCATAAATTTGTATTGTTCTATTTGGCACTGTTTAGTTACTGTTTACAGCAGGCTATTGTGCCAAAAAAAAGAAAAACACTGATGGATGTTTAGATTCTTGGGCACTGTTTTAAATGTTACTGCCTAACTACTGATTGCCTGCCCAACAAATGATTAGCCACTGTTACTAACCACCCACAGACTGTGCAGGCAGATGTAAAACTGTATAAAGGAGTTGGGCACATATCCAGGCTAAGCAAATACCGATTGTAAAGGCACATATGGAGTTGGGCACATACCTTTTCTATCAGTGATTTAAGGGTTGGTCCACATTGCATTTTAGCCTTAGCGGGGACATTTTGAGCTGAATGCTTCTGGGACAGGGAACTAACTGCATTGTTTGGTGGGGAAAGTGCTTTAAAATGAATTGGGGGGGCGCTGTGGAGCCCGAGCAAGATGGTCGCAAGGATTAGCAGCTCTCCAGAAACTATGATTTAAAAGTTAAATTTTACGCTTTATAAGGCAGCTAAAGTACAGAAAGTGGCTGGACTGACAATCGGAAGATCAGCTGTATCGCTATGGGCAATCCAAGGAAGGACAGGTCCTGCCAGGAGGGAGCAAAGAGCAAACAAAATGTACCTCTGCTTGCCACGAGGTCTGCTCAAGGCCCTGCTACCTCTGAGACTGGGACACCTCATGAAGAAACTCTTCAAAGTCTGGGAGTAAAAATGAACCGTTTAATCTCCTCAGTAGAGGGTTTAGCGTCCCAATTTGATTCCCTGACCAGCAGAGTAATTGTATTAGAAACAGATGTTTTGGCTATTAAAATAGAGACTGAGAAAGCTGGGAAATGTTCGGAATCAGCCCTCGGAGTGACCGCAAAACTAATGAAAGAGAACACTCATCTCCGGGCAAGGCTGGAAATGTTGGAGAATCAAGCAAGAGCGAATAACCTGAGAGTGATTGGAATTCCGGAACAAACAGAGGGTGACCATCTGCCTTTATTTATGCTGGAGTGGCTAGAATCGCAATTTGGGCAACATCTAGCAGAGCGGAAGATCTCTATTCAGAAGGTCTACAGGGTCACAACAAGGGGGTCGTCAAGCAAATTTGGAAGTCCCTAGGGCTATTGTGTTAGTCCTTGATGGAGTCGGAACTGGAGATTTCCTTCTTTCACTGGCCAGGCACAAGAGAACTTTACTATGTGAGGTGGAAAAGGTCAGTTTATACCCGGATCTTAGTTATGCGACTTGGCAAAAGAAAAAGCGTTTTGATGGAGTGCGATCGATACTGCGAGGTGCAGGAGTCTCGCACAGTATGATTTTCCTGGCTCATTTGCGAATTGCACACCAGGGGAAGATTTATATCTTTACTGACCCTCAAGAAGCCCTGAAGTGGACCCCGGAGACATGTGCCAGCCAGTCGCCTTCGAGAATCTGCATCTCGGTCTTCCTCAGAGGAGGAAGAAGAAGCTAGTGCTGAAACCTGATTACTGCCTATTAACAGTAAGAATATTATCAGAGCGAACAAACGAACTTTAAATTCATGTGACTTACAATTTGTTGTGAACTTTTCGATATTGGACTATAGCTCACAAGTCGGTTTGCCAGTCTAAATTGAGATGGCTATGGCTTTATTTTGTATTTAGTCCTTAGAAAACCTCTCTCTATGTTAATAATAGGCTGATGTTATATTTAGGAGACAGCTTGTTAAATAGAATGCCTTAAATCGAAAAAGATAGAGCTTAATCCTTTTCTGTTTCAGTGCCTTATGGTACTCAATAATAAGATAAAGCATGATTACTCATTTTCTTTTTACAAGAAACAGAGTTTGATTAATAATCTAGCCTTTTGGCTAAGGAGTTATTTCTTTGAAAATATATTCATGCTGCTCTTGGGCTCTTAGACACAGCTGATTTCAGGGAAGAAAATAGTTAATGGGTAATGTAAACTTCTGTGAACCCCCCGATGATGTATCTTAAGGATGTAGTACAGACATTTTATTTAAATTTCAATGTTTGTATTAAGAGGGGTGGCGCCCTCAGCGGAGTATAAATTCACCTGTGTACGTACTTCATCAGTGATATGCAATGTGCAAAACATTGATAAACTCAATAAATAAAAAGTTTAAAAAAAAAAAAAAATGAAGTTAACAGTGAAGGTAGATGGAGAGACAGGGGAATTGGGGAGGACCGCAGCCTAGAGGAGGGCCAGGTGAAAGGGGTTGGTATGGGACCAGCGGCACAAGGGAAAAGAATGGTATGGTGATAGGATGCAATGGATGTGGGGCTGCCATTGTCCTGGGGATTGCATGGAGACAGGGGGGATGCATCGTGTGCAAGCAGCTTAGTCACCTCAGGGAAGAGATCAGCTGGCTGAGATGGGAATTATGCAGGGTGAGGGGGATGTGCCTGGATAGAGCAGCAGGGCACGGTGGAGCACAGGAACAGATTGGGAGGGGGAAGAGCTGTGAATCAAGGAGGGAAGCTAAGCAGCGCACAGGCAGGAGCTGATCAAGACCAGGTGATATCAGAGTCAGGGAAGTGGGAAGTGGTTAGAGCAAAAGGGAGAAGAGAAGCACAGACTAAGCAATGGTCAGACTCACAGGATGGTACATCAGGAAACAAGCAACACATGGGGTTGCTGTATGGGAGCAGATACTCCCCACTGGCTAGCCTAATGGATGAGTGTGAGGGGAAGGAGGTCAGGGAAATAGCTGAGGTCGGGAAGAGTGGAAGAAACAGCAATACCCGCAGAGAGGCAGTAGGCAAGGTAGACACACCACTTGCAAAGAGTCACAAGGGTGGCAGGGAAACTGGGGGAGGGGCAGGGAGAAATACACACATTATAGACACTGGGACTGGAAAGAGGAAAATGGGGCCAAATATGAGAAACATAGAAACTAGTAGGCAGGGGGAAGGAAGAAACACATTCCAGAGACTGGTACTGGAAAGGGGGAAATGGGCAAAAATGGGAAATGTAGAAACTAGTAGGCAGGGGGCAGTGCAGAAAATCATTGCTATGGAGAAAGATGATGAAATCTCAGAGGGGACCATAGGGCAGGTGGATCCAGGTGCAGTGAGGAAAAATGGCAAGGTAAGAGGGCTGGAAGAGTGGGACATGGGTCAGGAAGAGGGAGAAGCTAATGGAAGGCAGCGGGGGGAGCAGAAGAGTCATTATACTGGGGGACTCCATACTAAAACATATCAGATGGGGAGGAAAGGGGGATAGGAGTTCTATCTGGGTGGATTGTATGCCAGGTATGACAGCACACAAAGTGACGCACATTATTCCCACATGTGTAAAGCGACAAGGGGGAAGTCTCACATAGTGCTGCACCTTGGTACAAATGATTTGGAGGGAAACAGTGTACAGCAAGTTCAGGCAAGATTCAGAGAGCTGGCCAGGGTATGAAACAAAGAAGGGCAGGCAGTTGCCTTCTCTGAAGTTCTGCCTGTACTAAAGGCAAGTACAGCTAGAAAACAAAGAATAAAGGAGTTTAATGAATGGTTGTGGGATTGGTGTAAAAATACTGGATTTGGTCTGGTGGGGGACTGGGGGTCAACATGAGAAAACAAGGACTTGTGCACCCCAGATAGACTTCACCTGAGCAGAGAGGGATCAGGAATCCTGAAACAGAAACTAGAAGTGTTTGTCGCAACCACATATAATTTAAGCTAAGTAAGGAGGGGGAGGCTAAGACTTGGGAAACAGTTTGAGACGCAACGTATAGGAGGCTGATGCCCCCCCAACTGGTGATAAGGGAATTGTGCAAAATTCAAAAAGGGGAGGAAGTGGGGGCAAGAGAAGGATGGGGGGGGCAGGGGTTTGGCTGGAGAGTGGTCTCCATAAACGCAAGGAGTCTAGGGAACAAGCAACCAAAGCTCCAGGCACTGATGGCAGAGGGGGAGGTCAACATAGCTGCCATCACGGAGAAATGTGTCAACCAGTACCAGGACTGGGACTTAATGATCCCGGGATACAAACTGTATAGGAGGGACAGATTAAATGGAAAGGGAGGATGGTGTGGCTTTATTCATAAGGGTCGGGATAGTGTGCAGTAGGGAAGAAGGGGAGGAGGAGAAGGCAGAGACCTTGTGGATTAACACACAGAATGCGAAGGGCAAGAAGGTTAGGCTGGGGGTAGTGTACTGACCATCCAACCAGTCTGAAGAAATAGAGAGCTGGTGGCTACATTATGGAAGCACTGTAGCAGGGGCAGGACAGTGGTGGTCGGTGACTTCAATTTACCAGGGGTGGATTGGAGCACCATGACTTTTGATAAAGTAACCCATAGGTGGTGCTATCCCAAGGGCTACTACCCCTGCCTGCTTGGCTAGTAGAAGGTTAAGGGGCCTGAGTTCTGAAACGGGTGCCTCCACCCGGAGGTCAGGGTTGGTAGTGGTCAAGCTAACCTGGGCACAGCCCTCCGGGACACTGTAACCCCCCCCCTTGCCTTACTAGTGGCTGGAACAATACACACAATCACTCACAATACCCCTGATACACCACACAAGTACCCACACTGTTTGCACTTACCACTAGGGCTTTCCTCTGGCCTGGCCCTGGAGACCCCCAGTAAAACAAGGTTATACACAGCAAATAACAGCAGTACAGTACTCTTGCACAAACTGGAACCACAGTCAGGGTAAGTGCAAACAAGAGTGAGATCTGATTTATTTAAGGGACTTGAACAAGGGAGGGGTGTAATCAGGTTAATTTGCTTAAAGGCTGTATCAATCAGTTATGCATGCACTTCAGGGTCCATAAACAGTTACACACTCTGGGTACCCAGATGGAAAATGGTGGGCTAGCCAGAAACGTTGCAGCTGGTTGGGGCCCTGTGATGGAAGAAAACAACATGCACAACACACACTATTTGTAATCCGGAGCCAGAGGGCTCAGTTCGTGAAAAGAAAACAACAAGACAATCAGATGACACACTTTTAGATTAGGCTGTTGTTGCAGGGAGCTACCCTGATGATTACTCACAATACCAAAGACTAGATACAGACTGGACGAAAATTGAGACTGCAGGTGGTTGATCTGGAGTGCCAGGAGAAGCAGGGCCCACACGATTCTCTGAGGCGTCATTCCTGTTCAAGCGTGGAGCAGGGGGCTGATCCCCAGGCAGGTCTCTTGTCGATGGCTTTCTCTGTGCAGTGGGTAGTCTGGCTGGGCCCGTGTGGCAAGGCCCGGGCCAAATGAAGACAAATTCAGATACAGTCAGTTCTGGGCTGGGTACAGCTTCCAGCAAGTAGAAGACAGTTCACACAGTGGGGAACCAAATCACGACCCACTTTCAATACACAGCACATTTACATGTAAGGAAATTCTACTGTACCAGGCAAACTGCTCTCCGGTCATGATCGCAAAGTCTCTGCACAAACTGGGGATTCAAAAGCAGCTGGAAATCCTGACAGGCCGATCGCATTCAGCAAAATCTTCGGTCTTCTTCAGGTATGAGCCTGGTAAAAAAATCAGTGGCTTACTTCGTTCTCGCAAACTTGGAATTAGTCCAAAATAATTCTCTTCTTTCTCTCGGGGCAGCAGGCAGGCATGCATGCCAAATCTCAGGCCTTTTCACAGAGACTGTATTGAGCTCTTGCTTCTTCAGCTCCCAACTTAGATCTGCCTCTAACTGCAAGCAGCTTGGGAATTTCCCCAAGATCCAAAAGGTTCAGTTGGCTGATCCTTCTGTTAGTCACAACAAAGGCTCCCCCTTCAGATGCAAAAAGGCGCAAAAACTCAAAACTAAAATTCCTACAGATTTTGACTCCAGACAGCTCCTGTAGTCTGGCTCCATTTTAGGTCCCACCAGAACTGATTGGTCCAATTTGGCAGTCCAGGACCAAGATAGTGGAGATAAAACAGTCCTTGCTGCAAAGAAGGCAATTTAGACAAACTACTTTATCATTATCACTGTAAATGATTTTCAGCAAATAGTTACATCTTTCAACAGAGCTCCCTTTCAGATTACTTATGACTGCAATCCAGGCAGCTCTTAAAGAGACAGTACACACAGGCTATACAGGCACTCACTGGCAATCACATTTAAACTACTAAAATGCAGGACACCAGCCTGGCAGTGAGCATTTAGGCAAGCTTGAGGAAGACTTTTTGGGAACACCCATTTGTAGGGGGGGTTACACCCTTCCCTGCCTGGAGAAAACTTGACGTCCGAGTCAAGTCTGTACCATCATGCATCAGTTAACATAAACTTATTACTTTACTATACATATTCACTACATTTCCCAATACTTTGTCCATTGTGACAATGCATTAGGCATATTTCACACAAGTCAGTTGGGCTGCTATACTAAATCAGGTAATAACTTCTTGTACCTTGAACAATGCAAGAGGGGGCCCTTCCCTATCAGCTAACTTGGGGCTGGATGGGGCAGGGGCACCATGGTGAGAGGGCAGAACAAGTAACCTGGAATGGGCCGTCAAGCTCAATTTGGGCAGTGAGCTTGGTGAAACATAAACACCTTTAAGAACTAGATGGAGAGGCAAGTCCACTGGCCTCCCAGGAGAATCATAACTGAGGCATACGACTGGCTTGACAGCTCGGCCAGTCTTTTTTTTTTTGTATAATATTTTTATTCAATTTAGTTTAACAACAAAACAGCATTCACACAACATGCAGTGACAATTCAAACTAATAAACACCACAGAACAATCTCATTAATGTATGCCAACAAAAAAATAAAACAGGACAGGACAATAAGTGCGATCAGCTACTCATGATACATGTTCATCTCTTCTTCTATAAATGACAGGACCATTTCATTGGCTAAAGTTCAACTGCACTCATCCAGGGCATGTCTACACAAGTAGTTCCCAATCCTACTCACCTTTTCCCCTCTCACCCCCCCCAACTGAGTATACCTCCCCTCAGGATCCAGTTTTCTTCTATAGTAAGGGAGGCCAGGAATGGGGCCCAACTTTTATAAAAGCTACCTTCCCTTCCCCATAGGTCATAAGTCAGTCTCTCCAGCCCCAGGTTTTGCAGTACCATCTGCCTCCAGGCCTGCACAGTTGGAACAGCCTGGGATACCCATGTATTTTGGATACCGTGATGGGCCATCATAAACAGTACTCTAATCCATCTAGGAAGCAATATCCATTCTTCAGCATCACCTACTTCAACCCCGAACAAACATCCCAGGGGATCTACTGGCAGCTCTCTTCCTGCAACTCTGCTCACTTCTGCAACCACTGCTTTCCAGTACTTCTGCAGCACAGGGCAAGACCAGAAACAGTGCATATAAGTTCCCCTGTCCACCCCACACCTCTCACACAAGGGTGATACCCCAGGATGTGCCTTATGCACAATCACAGGTGGATAGTACAATCTATGGAGGAATTTAAAGTACGCCTCCTTGTACTTATTGCAGGCCATATTCCCAGAGTGCATAGGAAGCAGTAGCTGCAAATCCTCCTCCATTATAACCCTTCCTAGATCCCGTTCCCACAAAGCCCTTGTCTTAGTGGTTCTGTCAGGGCATATATGCGTCCCTCTTTTTGCCGCCCGGCCAATAAAGTCTCTTGATCTGTCCTGGGCCTGGTAGACCATGGTCTCCACAGAATCCATTTTATAGGAACCCTTATCTTCCCCTTCCAGACTACTCAGAAACACTCATACTTGCAGATATCTAAACATATGCCGGCCACTCCCTCCTACTATGTCCTGCAGGGTTTGAAAAGAGCAGAATTGCCCATTGACTAGAAGGTGCCCTAGACTGCGAATGCCCTTTTGTTCCCATTCTTGAAGCCCCCTATCCTGCAAACCCGGCAAGAAGAAGAAGGGGTTATCAGCAATTGGTAAAAGCAATGTCTCCCCATCCTGTGTCCAACCCCTCTTCCTGAGTTGTCTCCAGGATCTCAAGACCTGTACTACCAGGGGATTCACCTTCCCTCCCATGTTATATGCTCTGAGGCCCCTACTATGCAGGTATGCCGTGAGATTAGCCTGGGCAGTATCTTGTTCTAAATCAGTCCAACTGGCAACTTTAGGCCTATGCACCCAGTCTACTATATATCTCTGCTGTATAGCCAAAAAGTAGTCTTCTAGATCGGGAAAGTTCAGGCCCCCTTTCTCCCTTTCGGCTTTCAGCCTATGAAGGCTGAACCTCGGGTGTTTTCCTCTCCAGATAAAGGTAGAAAAGGCTTTTTCCAACTTTTTAACATCCTCTCTCCTTAGACCTATATGCAACATCTGCAAAAAATAAAGGATCCTGGGCAGAACATTCATCTTTATGAGGTTGATTCTGCCCAACCATGATAATGGTAACTGCATCCACCTCCTTAGGTCCGCCTCTATGGTCTTCACCAGCTTAGTATAGTTCAAATGATACAGAGACTCTAGCGATCTACCCACCTGCACCCGTAGGTAAATTAAGCTTGTACCCACCATTTTTAAACCCCACTGTCTCACTTCTCTTCCAGAGCCCTGGTGCCACATTACCTCTGACTTACCTAGATTAACCCTATACCCAGAAAAAACACTAAACTCCTCCACCAGTTTTAACAAGGGGGGCATTGACTGCTCCGGATCCGTCAGAAACAGGAGCATATCATCAGCATATAAAGCCAATTTGTGCTGCATTCCTCCCACCTCCCCACCCCTTTAATCACCACACAGTCCTGAATTGCAGCTGCTGGGGTTCTATAACCAGCACAAACAGGAGTGGGGAGAGCAGGCACCCCTGCCTTGTACCCCTCTCCAGGCTGAATTTCTCTGACAAGGAGCCATTCACCATCACCTGCGCCCAGGGCCTTGCATACATCGCCTGTACCCATCCCAGGAAAGCCTCACCCAGACCAAACCGCTCAATCTCTTTAAACAAGTACTCCCACTCCACTCTATCAAACGCTTTTTCAACGTCCACTGAGATGATGCCTATTTCCTCTTTGCCCCTATTAGCCCACCATATAACATTAAGTAATCGCCTCATATTATGATATGACTGGTGGCCCTTTATGAACCCCATCTGGTCTGGGTGAACCAATCCCGGGAGTACCTCTTCCAATCTAGAAGCCAATATCTTTGCTATTATTTTAAAATCAGTATTCAGCAATGAGATTGGTCTGTATGAGGCACATTCCTGCACATCTTTATTCTCCTTGGGTATAAGACAGATAGTGGCCCCATAGCACGTGTCTGGCAGATCAACACCTCCCGTTTCCTCCTTCTGCTGATACACATCCCTGAGCAATCCCGCTAGCCTACCTCCCAACAATTTGTATTATTCCTTGGGGTACCCATCTGGTCCGCTAGCCTTACCCTTCTGCAGCATCCGAATGGCTCTTAACACCTCCTCTGTAGTTATCGGCTGACTCAGTCTCTTCCTCTGCACATGTGTAGCCTCTGGCAGTTTAACTTTCCAAAGAAATTCCATCATTTGCTCCCTGGTGCCTGCACACTCCGTTTTATACAACTGCTGATAAAAGGACCTAAAAGCTACCTTCATCCCCTTTGTATCTCCATGCAGCACTCCATTTCCATCCTTAATTCCCATGATCCGGCCTACCCTTTTACCCCCCCCATGAGACTCACCAACATAGGGCCTGGTTTATTCCCCCACTCAAAAATATGACGCTTGTTAAAGAAGCAAGCCCTCCCTGCCTCTGCCTTCAGATGGGCATTTAAAGCCTCCCTAACCATTGCCAGGGACCTAATTGCTTCCCCCTGCTCTCCGCCAGCAACCCTCTGTTCCAATTCCTTTAACCGCCCTTCCAGTTCTCTCCTCTTCTCTTGCCTTTGCCTCCTGAGCAGAGCCATATGTTCAATAATTACACCCCGCATAAAGGCTTTACCCGCCTCCCATAGTCCGGCTCTAGAGATCTCCTCTGTATCATTCAGACTCATATAGAACTCCCATTTCTCCTTCAGATACTCTTTAAACTCCGAGTTCCAAGCCATGTAAGTTGGAAATTTCCATGGGGGAGGATTCCTGCTTCACCCTACTTTGCCATTTCATAATTACCATGGCATGGTCCGACACATGTACAGGGCTATGCCTAACGTCTTGCACTCAAGCATACCATTCTCTAGTTAGGTATATATAGTCCAAACAGGAAGATGTTTTGTGTGGGTTAGAGTAAAAAGTATACTCCCTCGCACCTGACTGGCTGTACGCTAGACATCCACCAAGTCTAGTTCTGACATACCCACCTGCCATTGTTGCATACCCCCAGTTTCTCTCCCCTTCCCCTCAGAGTGGTCAAGTTTCGAGTCCATCGTCCAATTTAAGTCTCCCCCCCCCAGGATTAGGCCTGGAAACTGTTCTTTGACCAATAAATCCAGCAATGATACATAGAACTGTGGGTCATAAACTGCGGGTGCATAAATCGACCCGAAAGTGATATGCTCCCCATCCAGTGTTCCTGAAGGCCAGTCTTTCTGAGGGGGACAACTACAGTCTCTGTACTCTCAGCACTGGTCTGGGGACTCTTGTCACTTTTGAGGGGTGCCTCTGCCTGGGTGGAAACATCCAAACTTGGGGCACTGTTGGCTGCTTGCTCTGCAGGCTCTGTTTCTACAACACCTGACTCATTTTTCGAAGGCTCAGGCACAATCAAGCTTTGAGGCACTGAAGGGGGTGGTCAGCACTCTCATAGTGTTCTTCAAGTTTTGGTATGTCACCCGAAAGACTCAAACCCTCAGCCCCTTCTTCAGGCAAATGATACAGTTCTACAATACACAGGGAATCACCATCTTCAGACGTGATACTTTGCACTTCACTTTTAGGGAGCACTGGCTCCATGGACAAAGCTGGGGGGTAAGGCAGTCCAGAAGGCCCAGCTTCATCCCCACAATTTATCAGGGGGTTACCTCGAAACAGCTGACTCAGTTCATAAGAGGGATAATAGGCATGGTCGTATTCACTTTCATCAGAAGTGGACTGATAGTCACTATCAATCTGTGACCACTGGGGTAGGTTGACTCTGTCTCTTTCTTGCAGCAGCATGAGTCACAGGCCCAGGGGAACCAACCTCTGATTCTTCAGCCTCAATTATGACTTGGCCAATAGGTAGCAAGTGGTTACAGTGCATGGTCTTGACAGCTTTGGAGTTGTTCTCTGGGCGCACCTTGTACACAGGTAAATCATCCAACTTTCCAACTACTACATGGGGAAGATGGTGTCACCGATCAGCAATTTTGTGTTTACCATGCAGTCCCAAATTCCGTAACAACACACGGTCTCCAAGTCGAAGCTCTTGAGCCTTTACTTTTTTATCATGCCTCTCTTTGTTGGCTAAATTTCTCTTGGTGGCCATTGTCTGGGCCAGTTGATAGATATGGTTCAACTGAGCTTTCAGTTTTTGTACATATTACAAGTAGTTTTCAGCTCAGACCCCATCTGGAGAGACCCCAAAACAGACATCAACAGGCAGCCAGGCCTCTCTCTCGAACATGAGGCGGTAGGCAGAGAACCCGGTAGCATAATTTTTCGTGCAATTGTATGCGTGTACCAAGGTGCTAATCTGCTGGCTCCATTTATGCTTGTCTTTTGGGTGGAGGGTGCCTAGCATGTCTATCAGGGTGCAGTTAAAGCATTCTGGTTGAGGGTACCCCTGCAGGTGATAAGGGGTGGTTCTTGATTTTCGAACCCCCCCCCATAGAGAGGGCATTTCTTTGATTAGCCGACTCTCAAAGTCTCTGCCTTGATCAGAATGAATCCGCTGAGGGGGGCACCATAGTGGACGAAGACATTTTCCACTAGCACCTTGGCCACTGTAGATGCCTTTTGTTCTTTGGTGGGAAAAGCTTGTGCATACCGTGTGAAATTATCCATAACCACTAACGCATTGCCAATGTTCTGCTGATCAGGTTCTAAACACAAGAAGTCTATGCAGATTAGTTCCACGGGGGTGCTGGTAGTAATATTAACAAGGGGGGGCAACCCTCTGAGGCAGGGCTTTTCTTTGCAGGCAGCGACTACAAGTCTTTACATGGTGCTCAACATCGGCCCCCTCTTTGGGCCAGTAGAAGCGAGATCGTACCAGGTCAAGGGTTCTGTCAATACCGAGGTGCCCCATGTGATTGTGGAGGGAACTTAGTACCAAATCTTTAAAGGCCGTGGGCAGGACCAATTGTTGCTTGTCTACTTTGCCACTACGATCTACTGTCTCTCTTTACAACAACTGATTGAGCAACTTCAATCTGGGGCCTTCTTTAAACAATAAAGCAGTTCACAAGTCGGTGGAACATAACTTAGACACATCTTTCCCCGCATGCAGGGCATCAAGTGCTGGCTGAATCATAGGATCTTGGGATTGAGCCCACTGAATGCTGTCGTTGTCAAATTGAGGTAGTGCACTAATGTCTACAGCAGAGAAGTGGCAATAAGCAGCTGGAATGCAGGTGTCAGAAGGGCCCAAGCAATCTACTAAACAGTCCTCTGTGTCCGCAGACATCTGTTCATCTCTATCAAACTTTTAGCACAATGCTCGAATGTCAGGTTCAGACAGCCTGTCCCAATCACTCTTGGAAGTGGGCCTTTGTGATAGGGCATCAGCCTCAATATGGTTCAGGTCCAGTCTGTATTCAACAGCATAATCATAGGTTGATAATGCAGAAAGCCACCGGTGCCCAGGGGCATCTAACTTAGCTGAAGTCTGTACATAGATCAACGGGTTATTGTCAGTCTTCATCAATATCTTTGCCCCATAGAGGTATTAATGAAACTGGTCAACGATGGCCCATTTTAGCGCAAGGAACTCCAACTTATGCACAGGGTAATTTCATTCGGATGGGGTCAAGCTCCTACTGGCGAAAGCTACTGGTCTCAGGCCATCCTCATAGTCTTGATAGAGCACCACTCCTAGATCCTGCAGACTAGCGTCCATATGCAGCACATAGGGTTTGGTGGGGTCAACATAAGCGAGGATGGGTGTGTGTATGAGCTGTATATAATCTCATGGAAGGCTGCTTCACAGTCGGGCATCCAGCAGGGCCTAAAGAGTTCACCTGAGTGGAAGTATACTTCTTCTGGTTCTTTAATGGCCCCTTTTTTGTATTTATGATTGGTAGGAGGGTAACCCTGGGAAAGGTTCAAGAGTGGGCGAATTACCTTGGAATAGTCTTTTATGAACCTGCGGTAGTAGCCACAGAACCCCAGGAAACATTGTAGTTCTTTCAGATTATGGGGCTGAGGCCAAGTAGTCAGTGCTTCAACCTTACTGGGATCAGTCTCTATCCCTTTTGTAGATACTATGTGCCCCCATACTTCACGGAGGTTTGGAAAAACTGGCACTTGTCAATGGACAGCTTGAGGCTGAAGTCTTCCAGTCAGTCTAGGACTTTAAACAGTCGGTTCTCATGCTCCTCTAAGGTGCTCCCAAACACAATGACATCGTCCAAGTACACCAGGCATTCCAGTAAATTCATACCTCCCACTGCATGTTCCATCAGTCACTGAATGGTGGCTGGAGTGCCCAATATCCCCTGTGGCATCCTCAGAAACTCGTAGAACCCCAATGGACAGATGAAGGCTGTTTTCTCATGGTCTTCCAGGACCATCAGGATCTGGTAGTATCCGCTGCGAAGATCCAACACCGAGAACCATTTGCTCCCATTCAAGCAGTCCAGGGCATCTTGTATACGAGGCATAGTGTATTGGTCTGGGATGATCTGCCGGTTCAGGGTTCGATAATCAACACACATCCTCACAGACCCATGCTTCTTATGCACAACCACAATGGGAGAGGTGTATGGGCTCCTGGATTCTTGTATCACGCCAGCAGCAAGCATTTCCTGCAGGTGTCTTCTCACATCATCTATGTCTGCTGGGGCTAGGCGTCGAGACTTCTCTCGAAATGGCCGTTTATCGTGCAGGCGTATGTGATGCTCCACACCATGGACACATCCCACATCCCATTCCTTCAGTGAAAACACTTAGTCTGTCTGGGCAAGTCTCTTGCTAATTTTAGCCTTCCATTCAGCTGGCAATGGGAAGTCACCAAAGTCAAACAAGTCTGGGGTCACTCTCGCCTTCTCACCAGGGTGCTTGTTGCTGGGCAATACTGCAGTGTCTACGCAGTGTACCATAGCTAGGGTGCACTCTCTATTCACCCGGATCTCCTGATCTGACACATTGTGAATCTGGACCATCACTCATCGTGCATAGGCATGGGCATGAGCAGGCAAGATGCTGGGCTTGACCAATAATCCTTCTGGTAATTTTCCATTGCCTGGCGCATCCAACATCAGTATTTTGTTCTTGACATCTTTCCAGAGGTGGACCTTCCCTTGAGTGGTACACACTGGGCATTAGGAGCCAGTACCTTTGAATCGGGATCCTTCTTCCACATGATCCCCACCGGTTCATCCTGGTCTACTTCCTTGGGTTTCTGTTGCAAATCATAGGCCCTCTTTATCAGAGCCAGAATTCTCAGGGCTCTCCTAGTCCGTCGCCCTTGTTTCTCATGACAGAGTTGTGCCAGTCTCCCAAACATATGGGCCTTTGTGCCAATTAACAGGGGGACCCCATCATACAGTCCGGTGGGGGGACACACTAGGGCCAATATCTCTACTCGCTCCTCTACACCAGTTACAGTTGCAGGAAAAGACAACCAGAGGCAGACATACCCTAGGTAGGGATAAGACTTGTCGCTCTGGCCCCACACATGTAGGCCTTCCAGGGATTGCAAAGACACATCAGATAAGTGTTTGTCATACCAGTCCTGGAATACAATGGTCACTTGTGACACACTGTCAAGCACAGCCTGAGTATGAATACCATTCACAGTCACCATAGTCTCCATTGAAGGGCCCACTATTTTGGACCAGTCTGGAGAGGCAGTAGCAGAGGCCTGGACAGACGATTTAGCCACAAAGAAATTTGAGTTAGGGTTTCTCAAACCCTCACTGTGGTCATTCCGGGCACCCCTTGGCCATTGATTTGCTTTTCAGAGATCCCCTTGTAGTCTGTTTACTACTCTTTCTAAGTCCTTCTGACACCGGCATTCTCTTTTCATATGGCCATCCTTTCCACAGTTGTGACAAATGATAGACTCCAAATGGGTCATCCTGGGAGAGAACATCATGTGAGGAACTGAAGCAGTAGTAAGAGATTGGGGTCTAGTATCTGCTTGCAGTGGTGAGAGTGGTGCAACGTGTCTTAACAGTTCCTTTAGAGTGGCAGTCAATCTGGTGATCTCAGCCTTGGAGCCATCCTCGGTAGCGGATGCCTGAGGGTGCACCCCCACCCCCATGGCAGTCACATCCTGAAAGAGACTAGAATCTTGTTCCATGGGGGAAACCCTTGCAGAGGCACCCATCTTCAATTCTCGGACTTCCTTTAGTCGCTCGTCTTTCCAATGCTGGTCCCAGGACTGGAAGTCCATTGCATTCTCAGAGCGCTCATTATGTGCCGACTTTTGCCCCTGAGCTTCACTTGGCTGCTCACTCTCAGTCACTTGCGCAGATGCAGCAGATATGGGTGCAATTCCCCCACAGGGTTGCCTTTGCTCAACCCCCCGAATTTCTTTCATTAGCTTGTCTTAGGAGGGGGGTGATTCCAGTCGGGTGGCAAGGCACAACTGAAGCAGTAACAATTTTGAAAACAGAGCAGACTTAAGGATCCGGTCCAGCCTAGTTCGATCTAATTCATTTGACGGCAAACTACCCTTTCTGATGCACTCTTGTAGCAGCTTTTCAAGCCGAGTTACATACACAGACAATGGCTCCCTGGGTACTGCTGAGTGTTTCTTACTCTCCACCACAGATCCTCATCTGAATCTGGGCTCCCATACACATTCTCCAACGCATCAAGATAGTCCTGTGCAGTTCGGTTATTGGCCCGCTTGGCATGGATGGTAGCCAGGGCAGGACCTCAGAGGCTCTCACTCAACCTCTTTTGTTTCTCTGCTTCTGAGCATTGCCATTCAAGTACTAGAGGGGCAACATAGTCTATCCAGGTCTCCCAGTCATCCTCCCCCGGGGGGGCAGAGAGGGTGCCCGAGAAGATTCTCAGCCTTCGGTAGGAGTTGTGGCTAATGGCAGGTACAGATATAGGGGCCAGCACTGGCATGAGCTCAGAAGGTGGGGCAGTAACAGGTGCTGGAGTGGAAGGGGGTGTTGGGGAAGGAACACTCCCAGGTGGCAGGAATAGTTTCTTACAGTCCTCTACGGTTTTCCCTTCCTCCAGCAACAACTTAGCAAATTTCTCCTCAAAAGTCTCAGATAATGGCAGGAGTTCATCCTCCCTGGGGTCTTTACTGTCTTTTGTTATCACTCTCCAGGCAGCTGGAACCCCTTCTGGGGCAATAGTCTGTGGACTTTAGAGCTGTCCACAAGGTCACTACACTCTACTAAGGCTATGAAAGTTTGGGCGATCAAATCAGCCTGTCGATCCACCACCACAGGGTTTTTTAAACATTCAGCTTTGGAGAGTACTCCTTTCTACAGTATCCTTGCTGGTACCCAGGGGAATATCCAGTATAAGACAGCCTTTTGGGGGTCGATCTACTGCCAAGTACACCACCCCACCAGCTGCTGTACAGCCATTTCTACTGGGGTAGCCATTAATCTTTAACAATAATTCATAATTTTTGGCCACTAGATGACACAAAATCCCAGCGGTGAGCCTCCAAAATGTAACCCCTAGGTGGCGCTATCCCAAGGGCTACTACCCCTGCCTGCTTGACTAGTAGCAGGTTAAGGGGCCTGAGTTCTAAAATGGGTGCCTCCACCCGGAGGTCAGGGTTGGTAGTGGTCAAGTTAACCTGGGCACAGCCCTCCAGGACACTGTAACCCCCCTCTTTCCTTACTAATGGATGGAACAATACACAATAATCACTTTCACAATACCCCTGATACACCACACAAGTACCCACACTGTTTGCACTTACCACCAGGGCTTTCCTCTGGCCCTGGGGACCTCCTGTAAAACAAGGTTATACACAGAAAATAACAGCAGTACAGTACTCTTGCACAAACTGGAACCACAGTCAGGGTATGTGTAAAAAAGAGATCTGATTTATTTAAGGGACTTGAACAAGGAAGGGGTGTAATCAGGTTAATTTGCTTAAAGGCTGTATCAATCAAACAGTTATGCATGCACTTCAGGGTCCTTAAACAGTCATACACTCTGGGTACCCAGATGGAAAATGGTGGGCTAGCCAGGAATGTTGCAGCTGGTTGGGGCCCTGTGATGGAAGAAAACAACATGCACAACACACACTATTTGTAATCAGGAGCCGGAGGGCTCAGTTCGTGAAAAGAAAACAAGTCAATCAGATGACACACTTTTAGATTAGGCTGTTGTGGCAGGGAGCTACCCTGATGATTATTCATGATACCCAAGACTGGACACAAACTGGATGAAAATTGAGACAGCAGGTGGTTAATCTGGAGTGCCAGGAGAAGCATGGCCCACACAATTCACCGAGGCATCATTCCTGTTCAAGCATGGAGCAGGGTGCTGATCCCCAGGCAGGTCTCTCGTCGCTGGCTTTCTCTGTGCAGAGGGTAGTCTGGCTGGGCCAGTGTGGCAAGGCCCAGGCCAAATGGAGACAAATTCGGATACAGTCCGTTTTGGCTGGGTACAGCTTCCAGCAAGCAGAACACAGTTCACACAGTGGGGAACCAAATCACGACCCACTTTCAATACATAGCACATTTACATGTAAGGAAATTCTACTGTACCAGGCAAACCACTCTCCAGTTATGTTTGCAAAGTCCCTACACAAACCGGGGATTCAAAAGCAGCTGGAAATCCTGACAGGCCGATCACATCAGCAAAATCTTCGGTCTTCTTCAGGTGCGAGTCTGGTAAAAAAATCAGTGGCTTACTTCATTCTCACAAACTTGGAATTAGTCCAAAATAATTCTCTTCTTCTCTCCCTCTCAGGAGCAGCAGGCAGGCATGCATGCCAAAACTCAGGCCTTTCCACAGAGACCGTATTGAGCTCTTGCTTCTTCAGCTCCCAACTTAGATCTGCCTATAACAGCAAGCAGCTTGGGAATTTCCCCAAGATCCAAAAGGTTCAGTTGACTGATCCTCCTGTCAGTCACAACAAAGGCTCCCCCCTTCAGGTGCAAAAAGGCGCAAAAAGCCCAAAACTACAATTCCTACAGACTTTGACTCCAGACAGCTCCTGTAGTCCGGCTCCATTTTAGGTCCCACCAGAACTGATTGGTCCAATTCGGCAGTCCAGGACCAAGATAGTGGAGATAAAACAGCCCTTGCTGCAAAGAAGGCAGGTTAGACAAACTACTTTATCATTATCACTCTAAATGATTTCCAGCAACTAGTTACATCTTTCAATAGAGTTCCCTCTCAGATTACTTATGACTGCAATCCAGGCAGCTCTTAAAGAGACAATACAATACACAGACGCTATACAGACACTCTCTGGCATTCACATTTAAACTGCTAAAATGCAGGATACCAGCCTGGCAGTGAACATTTAGGCAAGCTCGAGGAGGACTTTTCGGGAACTCCCATTTGTAGGGGGGTTACACCAGCACCAGGGAATAAGTCACATTAGATACCTTCCAGGATACGTTTCTGTCACAACTGGTGAATGAGGTGACCAGAGAAGGGAACTTTTTAGACCTTAAATTTTCAGATGGTGACCAGGAATGAGATGCGAGGATTGAGTACCCTGGGTGGGGAGTGACCATCATACAGTATGGTTCTTCCTTGATTTGGGAAGGGAGGAGACACCCAAAACCAGGGTCATAGATTTCAAAAGGGCAGACTTCAGCAAGATGTCAGCCATACTTGGGGGGTATGTAGCCACCATCAGCCCGGATATGGTTACCAACCAGAAATGGGACATCTCGAAGTTGAGCCTGGTAGAGGCCACAAACCCCTGCATGAGGAGCAGTAGTAAGAAGGCAAGGTCCAGAAAACCAAGTTGGTGAACCAAAGAGGTGCAAGAGGGGGTGAGAGAAAAAAGGACAGCCTTCAAAACCTACAAGAGGGCCTGCAGGGAGGCAGATAAGTAAGAGTACAACAAGAAATCTGGGGAGGTTAGCAGGGTTGTAAGGGCAGCTAAGACCTCAAAGGAGCTAAGGCTTGTGCAAGGGATTTGAGAAGGTGAAAAATAATTCTTTAAGTACATCAGGGAGAGGAGGAGCTGCAGGGAACAGATCACCAGGATCAAGAAGGATGGGGGGGTGGGCAGAGAAGGGGGCTGAAGAGGTGGAGGTACTAAATTAGTATTTTTGTTCGGTATTTACCTGGGAATGAGATGGACCCATCCCACTGGGAAACAGCAGAGTAGGCGGTGGTGGAGGAGAGGGATAATGGATGGAGAGATCCCTTGAAAACAGTGTTGGAGGGCCTTAAGTCCTTATGGACAGACAAGGCGCCAGGACTGGATGGGATACATCCAAGAGTCCTGAAGGAACTGGCAGAGGTCCTGGCAGCACCTCTGACTGACTTGTTCAATACCTCCCTACAGACAGGATGTGTGCATCTGGACTGGAGGATGGCACATGTGGTGCCCCTCCATAAGAGCATACCCCAGGAAGAGCCGGGAAATTACAGGCTGGTCAGCTTCACGTCCATAGTTGGGAAACTAATGGTGACTATCCTAAAAGAGATGATGGTGGCATTCTTGGAAGAGAATGGACTTCAGGATGACCGGCAGCACGGGTTCGCCCCAGGGAGGTCCTGTCAAACAAATCTGATTGACTCTTTTGACTGGGTGACTAAGGCACTGGGTGGTGGTCAGGCAGTTGACATTCTGTATCTGGACTTCAGCAAGGCTTTGACTCGGTGCAGCATGGGAGATTGGCTAGTAAGCTGAAGAACCTGGGGGCAGGGGAAAAGCTGGTCAGGTGGATAGAGAACTGGCAGAGGAACAGACAGCAGAGGGTGGTGGTGGTGGTGGGGGGACTCTCGACACCCCGAGCAGTCATCAGTGGGGTCCCACAGGGCTCGGTTCTGGGGCCAATGCTATTTAACGTCTTCATAGCTGATATAGCTGAAGGGGTTAAGAGCAAGATAAACCTGTTCGCCAATGATACTAAAATGGTGGTGGACAGTGTGGAAGGAGCCAGGGTACTCCAGAAAGATTTGGAAAGACTTGAGCACTGCTCAAACGCTTGGCAACTGGGTTTCAATGCTAAGAAGTGCAAGGTCATGCACTTCGGAGCCAGAAACTCAGAGTATAGTTACCATTTAGATGGGGAGCGGTTATTCATCTCTGTGGAGGAAAAGGATCTGGGGGTGGTGGTAACAGGGAATACGAATCACTCAGTACAGTGTAGAAAAGCGGCACCCAAGGACAACAAAATGCTGGGGTGCATTGCTGTACAAATCACTGGTGAGGCCTCACTTGGAGTACTGTGTGCAGTTCTGGTGCCCTCATTTAAAGAAGGACATCAAGCTTTTGAAGGGGGTCCAGAGGCGGGCGACCAAGATGATCAGGGGGATGGGAGAGAAACCCTATGAGGGTAGGTTGAGAGAGCTCAATATGTACTCCTTGGAGGGTAGAAGGGACAGAAGCAATATGATCGAGACCTTTAAGTACTTGAAGGGCATAAACAGGGCTAGTACTGAAGGTATGCTTTGACTAAAGAGGGAGAGGATCATGAGAGGGCATAGTCTGAAACTGGAAGGGGGGTAGATTCAGGAGGGAGATGAGGAGACACTACTTCACGGGGAGGGTGGTGGCAGCATGGAACGCACTGCCAGAGGAGGTGATCTCTGAAATCAGTGGGGAGTTTTAAAAGGGGGTGGGATAGGGTCAAAGGCAGAATACAAGTGAGGGGTGGGGGGGAGTTGACCTGAGTGGGGAACCCAGTTTGGGAAACAATATCAATAGAGGGGCAAGGGGGGGCAGCAGTTGTCTGAACTGTGAGCTGCACAACCGAGCAGATGTGATAGACCATGAGGCCTGTATCTGCTGGCATTTTAATATGTTTGTATGTTTGTACCAGGCCGTAAGTGCTATGGGCAAAGATCCTAACTTTGTGAGATGGGTGCGCCTCCTGTATGCCAACCCATTTGCACAATTTTTTATGGGTGCACTGATATCACCCTCAGTGAATCTGCACAGGGGCACAAGGCCAGGATGCCCTCTCTCCCCCCCTTATTCCTTATTGCCATGGAGCCTCCACTTCACAGAATTCACCAGACCCCAGAAGTATATGGTATATCCTGTGGCACTAACCAGTTCAAAATGTTGGTGTACGGAGATGATCTGGTAGCACTAAGTAACCTGAGCTCCCACCCTTCCCTTGACATTTTGAACAGTTTCACGCAACTGTCAGGGCTTAAAGTGAACTGGAACAAAAGTGAGGTCCTGCCACTCAATAACCACACCAGAGAAGAACCAATATTAATTTGGGTTTGAAGTGGGCCCCCTTCCACATTTCCTACCTGGGCATAACACTACCCACTAACCTTAAGAAGCAAGTGGGTCTAAATCTCAACCCACTCCTCTCTTCTGTGGAGGCAGAGCTTTCTGTTGGAAGAAGTTGTGGCTCTCATTTGGAGGCAAAATAGCTGCTTACAAAATGATGTCCTTTCCAAAAATCTTGTTCTGCCTCATAGCCTGCCGGTCCCCATCCCAAAAATGAAATTTCATA
Source organism: Neoceratodus forsteri (assembly GCA_016271365.2). Lineage (NCBI taxonomy): Eukaryota > Metazoa > Chordata > Ceratodontiformes > Ceratodontidae > Neoceratodus > Neoceratodus forsteri. The sequence continues at coordinate 170,012,535 of CM057449.1, read as the reverse complement.
GATTTGAAAAAAGTTTTAGCTACTTTCTATGGGATGGAGCCAGACCACATTTTAGTCTGCAATGTTGTGTGCTTTGGGATGGGGGTGGGGGTGGACATTGCCCTGGATTTGGGCATATCACGAAGCCTCTGGCATCAGGCAAAATCTTCACTGGCTCTCCCCTACCTCTATCCACACCCTGTTTTGTCTGCTTCTGGAGGCTTGTCCCAATGTCAGGCTTCCATGGTCGATACTGCAGCAGGGCACCCCATGGGACCACAACAATTCAGTCTCATTGGTGCAAACCTTTATGAGACAAACATAGAAACAGAAATTGTCAGCAGATAAGGACTGCCTGGCCCACCTAGTCTGCCCGTAAGTCCTTGTACTGGATTACTGCTTCTGACCCACCCATGGCTGTACCTCTATGGTTCCCGTATGCCTGTCCCAAGCATGCTTGAATCCATCCACAGTGGTCACTCCCACCACCTCCTGAGGCAGACCATTCCATGCGTCCACCACCCTCCCTGTGAAGAACTTCCTCACATTACCTCTTAACCTCTCACCTTCCAATTTCATGTCATGCCCCCTCGTTCTTGTGCTCCCTCATGCACCTTGTTGATATCCTTGAGGTACTTGAATATTTTTATCATATCCCCTCTTTCCCTCCTCTCTTCCAGTGAGTACATATTGTGGTCCCTTAATCTCTCCTCATAAGTCTTGTGTTGCAAGCCTTGTACCATCTTAGTCGCCCTTCTCTGAACCATCTCTAGCCTGTTAATGTCCTTACAAAGGTGTGGCCTCCAGAACTGCACACAGTATTCCATGTGAGGCCTGACCATAGTTTTATATAATAGCATCACTACCTCCCTCCTTCTGCTGGTGATACCCCTGCCTATGCACCCCAGCATATCACTGGCCCTCCCAGCTGCCTTAGCACTCTGCTTTGACATTTTCAGGTCATCTGAAATAATAACTCCCTTTCCTCCTTTGTGATTGTCAGCAACTCACCCCAACCCACTCTTTTGTGACTGTCAGCAACTCCCCCCTCACCCCACCCCCATCCTGTAGCTTTCCCCAAGGTTTCTGTATCTCATGTACATAATTTTGCACTTTTTTGAATTAAACTTCAGTTGTCAGTCCTCAGACCATTTTTCAAGCTTCCCCAGGTCCCTCCTCATTTTCTCCACCCCCTCTGGGGTATCCAGTCTGTTACAGATCTTGGTGTCATCTGCAAACAGGCAGACCTTTCCCTCCAGCCCTTCTGTAATGTCGCTAATGAAGACATAGAACAGGACTGGCCCCAGGACTGATCCCTGAGGCACCCCACTGGTCACCCAGTCTCCCCTGACTGCACCCCATTTACCACCACCCTCTGCCTCCTGTCTGTTATAGCCAGTTTCTAACCCAGGCTACCACCCTGTTCCCCATGCCCAGCCTACCCAGCTTGTTTATCAGCCTCCTATGTAGGATGAGGCTTTGCTGAAATCAAGGTAAGAGATGACCACTGCCCCACCCAGATTTACTTCCTTTGTCACCCAGTCAAAGAACTCAACCAGATTTGTCTGACATGACCTCCCCGCTGTGAATCCATGTTACTTATAGCCCTGGGCTCTGATGGCTTCTAGATGCACCACTATCCTTTCTTAAAGAAAATGTCTCCATGATCATTTTATTTATTTATTTATTTATTGAAATGTTTCACCAGGAGGGCACACTGAACAACAAGTTGCTCATCTCACGGTGTGACCTGGGGGAAAGGGGTTACATAGGGTTGTGAAGGATGATCAGTTACAATAGTATGTGCGTAGTACAAGCAATACAACACTGTAAGATTATGCAACAGTTGGAACACAATGTATTGTACAATAAACATTAGTGGAACATTGGGTAAATTACAAAACATGTCCAAAATCATACAAAAGAACATATAAATGTACAAAACAGTAATAATGCAACAGAACCATTATAGTGCACGAGTGTACCAGGAGCAGGCTCGAGGTAGTACGCAAGTGCTGTTGGAGTAAAAAGGATGGGATAGGTTGTGCACACGGGTGATCCAGAAGGGCAGGTGGAGAAGAGAGGGGGAGAGGCAAGAACTGAATATGAGGAGAAGGGGTAGCCATTTCCTGATTCCCCCTTCAGGATGTTGAGAACCCTGCCGGGGGGGAGGCAGGATAGGAAGGTAGAAACTGGGGATAGGCATGAAGGAGGGTTAAAGCAGGGACAGCTGAGGAGAGGTAATTGTGTAGGCAGAGGTAAGGGAGTAGTTGGAGGAGGAGTGTCGTATTTCGGGGGGAGGGAATTCCAGATTTTAGGGAAGCGATGGGCAAAACCAGTCTGACCGATGAGGGTGGAGCGGCGAGGGACTGTCAAGGTGCAGGTGTCATTAGATCGGAGAGAGTGGGTGGGGGGAAGTGGAGTGGAGAGGGAGGATGAGAGATAGGAGGGGAGCACTCTGAACCAGAATTTGGAGGATAGTTTGGCACAGTGTGAGATGTGTCTGTGAGATAGTGGAAGGAAGGTTAGATAGCGATAGAATTTATGGTGGTGGGAGCGGGAAGGGGAGTTATTTATTTTGAGAACTGGAGGGGGGGGGAGAGGGGGGAGATAGAATAGGGCATGAACTACCCTCTAGAATTTAGATGAAGAGTTAATGTTAGTCAGGAATGAGGAGTTGAAATAATTGGTCTTAGCCAGTCTAGTAGCTTTAGTACATGAATTGTGTAGCATTCTGTACTTGGCGCAGTCATTTGAATATTTAGTAGATTTGTGTTTTCTCCAGGCCCGATCATGCTCCCTGAAGCAGGCCAGAAGTTTGGGGGTGATCCAGGGAAGGTGAAGCCCACGGACTCTGGTCCTTCTGAAAGGAGCAAAGGCATTCCAGGTGGCAATGAATTTATCCTTAAAATGGTCAAGAGCTTTGTCGACAGAAATGGTAGTGGAGAGGGGGGCCCAGTCGATGGAAGCAAGTGCAGAGCTGAGTGGGGTAAGGTCTAAGGATTTAAAGGACTGGAACTGTATGAGTTTTAGGGAGAGGTTTGGGGTGATGGACCTTATGTACAATGAAAATGGGGTTGTGATCACTAAAGGCATAAGGGAGGAGACCAGAGTTAATGAGATGGTGTGGGTGGGTTGTGAGTGCTGTCAAGCAGGGTGTGGTTTTGTGTTTTAGGATTAGGGTGTGTGGGCTCAAGTATAAGTTTAGTGAGGTGTAGAGCAGTGATATCATTGCATAGCTTGTTTAACCTGGGAGACAACCAAGTTAGATTCACATCACCCATTATGAACAGTTCACCAGATTGCGAGAGGGAGGTGATATTGGCTAAGAGTTCAGTCGTGACCGAAGGTTGAATGCTTGGGCGGCAAGATACCAGCCACAAAGATGGGGATTGAGAAAGGAAGGGTAATGCGGGTGACAAGGGCTTCATAGGTAGCTGGGATGGAGGTAGCTAGGGTGGTAGTAAACTGCAGTGAGGGCAGGATATACATGGCCACTCCCCCTCTGCGACCTGATCGATCTTGTCTGGAGAGGGAATACACAGGGATAGCAATGACATTGTCAGGGATGCTTTTTTTTAAACCAAGTCTCAATAATAATTAGGATGTCAGGCATGTGAAATCATGAGAGTTTATAGGAGGTCAATCTTAGGTAGCAGGCTACAGATGTTCAGGTGGAGGAGCTTCAACCCGTTAGGAAGGGTTGTAGTGGAAGTGGGGTTTGGAAACATGTTGGTCGGGTAATGAGTCAGGGTAGGAGAAGAAGTAGGACCAGTGATGGGGTGGATGTTCCCTGATGAAAGAAGGAGAAGGGCAAGGATTAAATAGTATAGTTTTGGACTATTGTAATTAGAGTAGAAAATATGGGAGGGAGGGGAAGAGGGAGTGGTGGATAGAAGAAGATAAGGAAACAAAGAAAGGCAAAGTGACTAGGAAGGGAAAACAGAGATGCTGGAGGGTAGTAGAGAAAGTGGGGTCTGTTTACAAGAGGAGTAATGGGGGTGATTGACAGGATGAAGGAGGTATCTGGAAGGGAAGCGGAGAGAGACGTGGCAATAGGTGAAGAGGGAGAGACTGGGATAAGGGTAAAAACCAGGAAGTTAAAAAAAATGATATCAGTGCACGACCTTCCCCCCCCCCAAAACAAAAACACGGAACATTTTAATATTTAAAAAATTTCATGGCCACTGACTTTTCTTACTTTAAACTCCATGTAAAAAGGGGGTCCTCTTAGTTTTCAGATTGGAATTCCAAAGTGAGCAAGCTATACCACCACTCCACGGTGGGACCCTTTCGGTATAGTCCCTACACTAGCTTCTCAGCTCTGAAATGCCTGTAGTGGCAGCTCACAAATATAGAGTGCTGCCTGAATAGGCCTGCTTAATTGAATCCTTAAATAAGGTACTTCCACCCAGAAACATTTACAGGTGGTGGAAGGGAGCATGCTGTAAGGGGTGCCACACCTTCCCCAAATCAGGCAGTTAAAATGTTTGAATGTTGAATATATGCCATGTTTCTTTGGGGGAGTTGGGGTGCACACTAGCAGCACCCTTCTCCAGAAATGTGAATTGCATTTTGAGCAATGGAAAGGTTTTGAGCATGCTATTTGGTTGTTTTAAGAACCAGGAAGGATGTGAATAGGAGGGAGATGGAAACCATTCTGGGTTGGGTAGCAGAGGCTTTCTGCAGACTTGCAGATTCAGATCACACCATTGAATGTTAGGATGGAGATAATTTGCTTTAGGTATGAATGACACAGGACTAGAAGTGTTAGGGGAGAGCAGTGGGAAGAGGATTGCAACCTACATGTCTTGTTGCCTTCTAGTGGCTTTACAACATAATCTGCAAATGGAAAAGTAGACACACAAAAAAATAAAATTACACTTTAAACTGAAGAAATTCAGCACTGAGTATTAAACAGTCCAGACATCAGAGGCAATACTGGATTAGGGGAAAAAAGGTTAAATAAACTGGCCGATGGTAGTGACATAGTCCAGTCAGGAGGAATTTGAATATGCCTGGCAGGGTATGGAACCAAACAAGGAGCTCGTGGTCCATGGATGACCAATAAGAGCTGTCCCAAGAGAAAGGCAATTGTCCTTAGAAAATTTACAGAGGCAGCCACGCAGCCTTGAGTTCCCGGAATGCTGTCCAGGCCATACCTGCAAACAAAGGCTCGGGGAGTGTGGCAGCAGGCTCTTCTCGCCATGGAGGCATGTAGACCTCCGTCTGAGGAACTGTTAGCCCAAAGGGCTATGAGAGGATGCCTGAAGGAGAATGGACAAGTTGGGGTTAGATATAGCTCTGAAAACAATGGGAGGCTTCCTGCTTTACAATTCACAAAAAAAGCTGTCACAAATAATGGGAGTTTAAATTGTGGGGAGGGAGTCAGAGAGTGAGCTAGGTGCCAGCTGGGTCTACAAAGAGGAGAAACAAAAGACGCTGAAATTGGGGGTGGACTGGACAAATTAACTGAAAGTGAATTTTCACAGAAATACCCACTGTGGTAGTTGAGGCTCACAACTGTTCAAGTTCTATCACTGAATTAGGAATACAGTCTAACCCTCTAAACTTCCAAGTTCACATACAAGTACAGTTAAAATTACACTTTAAACTGAAGAAATTCAGCACTGAGTATTAAAACAGTCCAGATAACAGAGGCAATACTGAATTAGGGGAAAAAAGGTTAAATAAAGGTTAAATAAACTGGCCACTGCTGAGGTGAGACTGACTGGCCTGTAGTTCCCTGCCTCCTTCCACCTGCCGGATTTGTGTAGAGGGACCACATGTTCCCTCCTCCAATCCTCTGGTACCACCCCTGGTTGAGTGACTTGGTGAACATGGCTGCCAGAAGTTCTGGTATCTTCCTTCGCAGTTCTCTTATTATCCTTGGGTGTATGCCATCTGATCCCATTGCTTTGTCCACCTTCAATTTAGTGAGCTCCTGCAGGACTCTCCCCTGTGAATGGACTATTGTCCACCTCTTCACCCCCTTGGTAACTGCTGTATTGCTGTGGACCCTGCCTCTCTTCTGTGAATACTGAACAGAAATATTTATTCAGTATTTATGCCTTTTCCATGTCATCCTCCTTGCATCCCTCTCCCTCTCCCTTGAGCCATGCAGTCCCCCCTTGTTTTTCCTCCTTTCGCTGATGTACCTGAAGAATGTCTTGTCCCCTTTCTTAACTAACTGTGCTAAACCTTCCTCAGTCTGTGCCTTTGCTCTCCTTACTGCATTTCCAGCTTCCCTTAGACACTCAAGGTACTCCTCCATGTCCCCTTCCCTTTGGGTCTCCTTATATTTCCTGAACTCTTTCCTTTTGGCCCTGACCTATACTGCCACCTCCCTCAAGAACCACAGTGGCTTTCTCCTTCTCTTGCCTTTGGATACCAATCTGATGCATTGGTTTGTTACTTCCAGTAAGGCTTCCTTTAGATGCTTCCACTGTTCTTCCACTCCCCCTCCTGCCTGCGTTCTCTCGAGGGCTCTTTTGATACTCTTCCCTATTTCAGCAAAGTCAGCATTTTTGAAATCCAAAACCTTTGTATTGTATGACTTGAGTGAGTCTCTGTCCCTATGCTGAGCCACACAATGTTGCGATAGCTGGTTCCCAGTTGCCCTTCTACCTGGACATCTGCAGTTTGATCCTCGTTGGTCATTACTATATCTAGAATTGCCCCGTCTCTGGTGGGATCAAGCACAAGCTGCCCGAGTCCAGCCTCCTGGAGTGAATCAAGGGTGCCTCTGCTTTTGGCTGAAGCAGCTACACTGGTGTTCCAACCCACATCTGGCATATTGAAATCCCCCATCTGTAGAATTTCACCTTTCATTGCCATCTCATGTATTTCCTCCACTAGCTCCCTGTCCTGGATGCCTGTATATCACCCCTGTGTGTACTGCTGTGCCATTTCCAGGTTGAAGGGTGACCCACAGTGCCTCGGTCTCCCCCTGCCTACCCTGTACCTGTGTTGCCATTATACCCTCTCTGACATACAGGGCTACTTCCCCTCCCTTTTTGCCCTCCCTATCCCTCCTGAATAGAACATATCCTGGTATATTTGTTTCCCACTCATGATTAGCTGTGTACCAGGTTTCAGTTATTGCTATTATGTCCAGGTTTCCATCAGTTATTAAGGCCTCCATGTCTGGGACTTTATTTCCCAGGCATTTGTCACCATGACCTTCCAAGTTTTACTGCCTGACCTCTCTCTCTTTCTGTTTTTGGTCCCCTGCATCTTCCCCCCCTTTCCTGATATTTTTCTCTTGTGTTCCTGAGTCCTTTTCTACTCCATTTCTGCCAGACTCCAATTACTTTGATATCAATTCCTCTTTCTGTTCCATTGTTCTGCTTTCTCTACCATGTGGGGGTGGGCTGCCCGAGTATCCCTGCTCCTGTTGCCCTTCCCCCTGGCTAGTTTAAATGCTTGTCAGCAAAGCATTTAAACCATACATTGAGGGCTGCCTTCCCTTTGCTGAACAGATGCAGTCTGTCCTCACTATACAGGACTGCATCACTCCAGGTGGGTCCCCAGTCCCCAATGAAGCCATACCCCTTCTCATTACATCAGCCTCTCAAGCATGTGTTGAAGTTACTAATGTGGAGATTCTCCCCCTCCAAGTGGACTGGCAGCACCTCCAAAAATGTCATGGAGTGTGCTACCTTCCCCAGGCACCCTCCCAACACTGTCCTCCACCTGCTCCAAGCTTGCCTTATCCTTGGATAGGTCATTTGTCCCCAAGTGGATAATGACCTCCAGCCCTCCCCTCCTTGCCACAGCTTCAGTGATCCTCTGGATATATTCCCCTCCTTCTGAGCTGTGCCTCCTGCAAGGCATTTTACCTCCCTTTCCTCTCTACTATCTGTGCCCAAATCCATTCCCTGGACAACCGAGTCCCCTAACAGGAGTAACTTCTTCCTTTGGGGTTCTCTTCCTCCTTCCACTGGGTCACCCTGCTGGAGGATCCTTACCTCCTCCCTGGTCTCAGCCTCAGGTTCCTTTGCAGGGCTGTACCATTCCTCCAACACTGTGTAGGGGTCCATCCTCCAGAAATACCAGGCCAGCAGGAACCCAGGATAGGTCAAGTGGGGACCAATCTGGTTAAAGCCTTGCTCAGCATCAAAGGCAAACCTACATATTGGGTTTCCTGGGTAAACAGAGGAATCACCAGGCTAGGCCACTTTCTGGACCCGGCATTTATGCAACTGGACACCTTCCAAAACTTAGCAGAGAGATGGGGTGTCCCCTGCACCAATTTTGTGCATGAGCTACAGATAAGATGCTTTATAGTTTGGGTCCCTCCCAAACAAAGGTGGCAGACACTGTTTTAAGCAGAAGCATCTCTTTGTGGCAGAAGCGCGCCATGCACTTTAGAGGCTGAATATATGACTTTCTTTCGGATCCCTGCTGTCCCACTCTTGCAAAGCAGAAAGCTACATGGGAACAAGAATTGCAGGAGGACATCCTGGATGCCCTATGGAAGACCATGCTCAAGTGAGCTCACTCAGACATCCAAGACATGCGATTCCAACTGATTCAGAAAAAAATACTTCACAGGTGGTATAGAATGTCAGAGGTATTAAGGAAAATGGGAGTCATGTCTAGTGACCTATGCTGCAGCTGTCATAAGGAAGTGAGGACGCTCACCCATATAATCTGGTCTTGTCTTGCTTTGCAGCAGTTCTGGACGCAGGTTATATCCTTCTGTGCTAAGGTTACGGGGGGGGGGCTCTCACAGGACCCTATCTTCTGGGTCCTAGGCAGACCACTTACACACAGACCCCTGTCCAGAGGAGAGTCCCTCTTGCTCATCCCAGCAGCCCTGGAGGCAAAAGACAGATGCAACTCAAATGGAGATCAGCTGATGTACCACTCCTAAAGGACCATCTCTCGGTGCTCTCAATGTTGGTGGAGTGCCTAAATTTAACACAAATAAGCCAGCTGAATACTAAGTTACAGTTACATATTATCCAGTATGTTCCCTTATAAGTGCAAATGATTTCAGTTTGATAGAAACATAGAAACATAGAAGCTGATGGCAGATAAGGACCGCAAGGCTCATTCAGTCTGCCCATTTTTTCTATCTTATGAATGTGCCATAGGCATTTACTCTGTCAATGGCCTATCTATTCATACTCATCTGTATTGCTCCCTTATGCCAATTCCATGCCTGTTTGAAGCCCTGTATTGTATTCATATCCAACACTTCCTGAGGTAGGCCATTCCATGCATCCACCACCCTTTCTGTGAAAAAGAACTTCCTCACATTACCCCTTAATTGGCCTCCCTCTAACCTCATGCTGTGTCCTCTTGTCCTGCTATTTTTTCTTATATTGAAACACGTTATACTCTTTCACCTTGTTAATGCCCTTAAGATGTCTGAATGTGCCGGCATGGTGGCTCTGAGGGTTGAGGCGCTGGACGCCACACCTCGTGCTACGCTGGTGAACCGAGTTTGGGAGCGAGCTCAGGTGCCAGGGGTCGGCAGGGATGGGGCAAGGATCAAGCACCCACTGGGCTGCTGTCTTCCCAAGGGGGAAGGCTGAGGCTTGTCAAGCGCATCAGTGGCTCCCGGTGGAGATTGGGGGCGCTGCAGTGCATCGGCTGCACGTCTACGTGGCTGACGCAGGCAGGGTTGCCATATGCCTTGCATTAGAGTGCACCACACAGGGGGAGGGAGGGGGGAAAGGGCACCAGAACATGGGAAAAGTCTGGCTCCATGGGGTAGGTGATGGCACCTGACCCCCATGTCCACCGCCGGATCCACCTCGCCTGACCTTCCAGTTTCCTTCACCCAGGCCCTCACCTACAGCCAGAGTCTAATTGTTAAGAGCGCCCAAAGAGGAGGGGTGTCCCCACCCCAGAGGGGTTAAGCTGGGGGTACTGGCTGTGGGAAGGGGGGAGAAAGGAGACTCAGGACCAAGGGGACCTCAGGCAGGCAGAAACAGGCAGGATGCCTGAGAGAGGCACCGTGGACCATGACCAGAGTGAAACAGAGTTGAGAAGATGTTTGAATGTTTCGATCATATTACCTCTCTCCCTCCTTTGCTCTAGGGTATACATATTGAGCTCCGGTAATCTGTCCTCATATGTTTTCTGATGCAATCCTTGCACCATTTTGATTGCCCTTCTCTGGACTACCTCCATTTTGTTAATGTCCTTGTGCAGGTGCAGCCTCCAGTACTGCACGCAGTACTGCACGCAGTACTCCAGATGGGGCCTAACCAGTGTCTTGTAAAGAGGGATTATTACCTCCCTTTTACGACTTGCGATACCCCTACTAATACACCTCAACATCCCTCTAGCCTTACCTACTGCTTTAATGGTCTGCATGGATGATTTCAGGTCATCTGTGATGATGATGCCCAAAGGCGGCTTCAGGGTTTCTCTTCCCTATGTGCATGATCTTGCACTTCTTTGCGTTAAACCCCAGTTGCCACTCTTCTGACCATTTTGCTAGTTTATCCAGATCTCTTCTCATTCTGCCCACCCCATCTGGATCATCTACTCTCTTGCAGATCATGGTGTCATCTGCAAACAGGCAAACCTTACCCTCCAGTCCATCTGCAATGTCACTGATGAAGATATTGAAGAGGACTGGCCCCAGGACTGATCCCTGAGATACCCCACTTGTGACTTGCATCTCTTCTGACTGTATACAGTTTACCACCACTCTCTGTTTTCTTCCTGCCACCCAGTTGACCAACTTCTGACCCACCCCGAGCCTACCCAGCTTATTAATCACTCATCTGTGTGAACAATATCGAAAGCTTTGCTGAAGTCAAGGTAGGCGACATCAACTGCACCCCCTTGGTCCACCACTCTGGTTACCCAGTCAAAGAAATCTATAAGATTAGTTTGACAGGACCCTCCTGTTGTAAACCCATGCTGTCTTGGATCCTGTGAACCTATGGATTCCAGGTATTGCACTATCCTTTCTTTAAAGAGTGCCTCCATAATCTTGCCCACTACTGAGGTAAGACTGACTGGTCTGTAGTTTCCTGCCTCCTCTCTGCTACCACTCTTGTGGAGCGGGATCACATGAGCCCTTCTCCAGTCTTCTGGGACCTCTCCTGTGCTCAGAGACTCATTAAACAGTTTTGCTAGTTCCACCCTTAGCTCCTTTAGTATCTTGGGATGTATGCCATCAGATCCCATTGCCTTGTCCACCCTGAGCTTATCGAGCTGTTGTAGGACCCTTTCTTTTGCAAAGGGACTAGTGCACACCTCCCTCCCTCCCCCCTGTGTCCATGGTGCTGAGCTGTGGGCCCTGCCCTACCTTCTCTTCAGTAAATACTGAGCAGAAGTATCTATTTAAGATTGATGCTTTTTCTTGGTCCTCTCCACACACTCCATATTATCCCCTTTGATCTTAGCAATACCCCTCTGGACTTTCTCCTTTCATTAATGTATCTATAGAAAGTCTTGTCCCCTTCTTTTATTGTTCATGCTAGTGTTTCCTCGGTTTGGGCCTTTACCTGCCTTACTGCCTTCCCTGCTTCCCTTAGGGAAGTTTGGTATGCTTCCCTATCTTCACCCCGCTGCGTTCCCTTATATTTCCTGAAGGCCAGCCTTTTGGCTCTGACCTTTTTTGCTACTGTTTTTGAGAACCAAAGTGGTTTCCTCCTTCTTTTGCTCTTGCTTTTCTCTCTAACACAATGGGATGTTGCTTCAAGTACTGCATCCTTAATGCTTGCCCACTTTGCCTATACCCACTCACCTGCATTTCTTCTTGCCAGGGCTAGCTTAACTCTATTGGCCATCTAAACAAAGTTGGCTTCTCTGAAGTCCCATATTTTTGCCTTGGAATGGGATGATTTAGTTTTAGTGGCCAAATTGAACCATACCATGTGATGGTCACTGGCCCCCAGGTGACCTTCTACCTGGAGATCTGTGATCCTTTCCCTATTAGTCAGTAGTAGATCTAGGATAGCCCTGTCTTTTGTGGGTTGTTGTACCAGTTGTTTGAGGCCCTCCCCCTGCAGGGAATCCACCATGTGTCTAGTTGCTGGTCTTAACCAGTTTGTATCTGGCATGTTGAAGTCTCCCATTATCAGAACCTCCCCTTCAGCTGTCATGTTTTGTATATCTTCTAACAGTAATGTGTCTATGTCCTCCCCCTGGTCTGGAGGCCTGTAGACAACCCCAGTTCATATGGCTGTCCCATTTCCTGTTTCCAGGGTGACCCACAGTTCTTCTGGCTCCTTATGTGTATTCCGAATTTCTGTAGCTTTGATATCTTCATTGACATAAAGGGCCACCCACCCCCACACCTTTTTGCACTCGGTCTCTTCTGAACAGTACATAGCCGGGTACTGAAGTCTCCCAAGTGTGGTTACTGGTGAACCATGTTTCGCTAATGACTACTATGTCCAGTTTAGCCTCTTGTCATTGTTGCCTGCAGGTCTGGAATCTTGTTTCCCAGACTGCGGGCATTTGTGTACATGATTTTCCACTGACCAGATTTGGGTGTGTTAGTTGTTGGGCGAGGTTCAGCATTTCACCTGCGCATTATATGGGGAGCTGGACCTTTTTCCTTACCTGGTGATGCAAATGAACTATAAACATGCTGAACTCCTGTTTGATCACTAGCTGAGGGGTTAGGGGTTTTCTTCTCATTGGATGTAGCGGGTGCTGCACCCCTCTCCCCATTTGCTAGTTTAAATATTCTGAAAAGACGTCAAACTTCTGCTCCAATGTACTGACTCCCTCCTTAGTCAGATGCAGTCCATCGAAATTAAAGAACCTTCGTTCCCAAAACTGTTGCCAATTACCTACAAATTTGTGTCCTTTTTCCTGGCACCAGCCCTTGAGCCACATGTTTAGCTCCCCTATCTCCCCTTCTCTGACCTTCTGTCCATTGCTCCCTCTTCCTGACCAGCAGAATCTCAGAGAAGGAGATGCCAGACTAAATGGATGACTGTGTGTCTCCCAGCCTGGTCAGGTGTTCCTTGGTCTCCGCAATTGACCGGCTGGCAAGAGTGTTAGTCCCTATGTGTACCAGGATGTTGATGTTTTCTCCTGCTTCCTGCACAATTTTAGCAATGAGGTCAGTGTCTTTCCACACTGATATACCTGAGAGACATCTGACCATTACCCCCGGCTAGAAGTAGGTATCAACTCCCTGAATCATGAAGTCTCCTATGATCAGAAGTGTTTGGGATTTCCTTTTTGTTTTTTTGGGCGAGTTTTGTTGCACTAGCTTCTATGCTGCATTTGATGGCTGTATTTAAGGGTGCTATAATCTACCAACTGTTGTTTAACACATGCTCTATGCAATTTTGCTTTGTTGACGATTCTATGTTTTAAAAAATTTAGACAATATTTGGGATTATGCTGCACCTGTAATGGATTCTTTCTTGATTTGTTGTTTTGTATTAGTGGCATACTCTCAATAAAAATGTCTTAAAAAAAAACTAAAATAAGGTGATGGCCTGCATCCACCAAGGAGAGGAACTGCAGTCTTCAGTGGATGGTTTAAATGCAACTTTGATGAGCATTTAAACTAACTGAAGTGGATGGTGGAATGATAGAGGGAGGCATACACTGTCCCCCCTTCCCAAAATGAAGCAGGAGAAAAGGAGAACCTGAAGGGAGAAAACTTCCCCGGGGAATAGGTTCAAAACAAAAGAAGGGGAACTGGGGACAAAGGGGCAAGGAACAAACATAGTAATATGAGAGGGGAAAATGACGCAGGGCTAAAGGAAGGAAGGAGGGAAGGGGAGTTGCAAGCAGGCTGGGAGAATGATGTGAAAAGCCACAAGTGCAAATGCAAGAAGTCTTGGAAGCAAAATTCCAGCTCTTGAGGCTATCATGGCAGAGGCAGACCTAAACATTGTGGCCGACACTGAGTCATGGAGCAAAGGACATGGTTATACCAGGATACACATAGTTCAGGAAGAGTTGGGAAGGAAGGAAAGGTGTGTGTGTGTGTATGTGTGTGTGTGTGTGTGTGTGTGTGTGTGGGGGGCGAGGTTGTGCTATATGTCAGGGAAGATATCAAGACAACAAAAATGCAAGAGGATAAGGGGGCGCTGGAGGTACTTGGGGGGGTCACCAAGTAGACAAAAGCCGGAGCCTCCATTTGTACTGGACTGATCTACAGATCTCCAGCACAGAGCAAGGATCTAGACAAGGAAATGGGGGAAGCCATTAGTAAGATGGCGGATAAGGAGGAGGAGGAACAGCTGATGTGAGACTTCAATCTACCAATTATTAATCGAAGCCTCCCTGCTGCAGCCTTGGATAGAAGTAGGGTCACCCTAAACTCCCTATGGGGATGTTTCCAAGGCAACTAGTCAAGGAACCAGCTTATGACGGGGCAATACTGGACCTGGTGCTGACAAACAAGGACAGTGCTGCGGACATCAGGGTGGAATGCCACCTGGGGACCAGTGATCACTGGACATGGTAATTTAACATCAGGATGGCAGCGGAGTTCAACCACACAAGGATGAGGGTCCTGGACTTCAGGGGAGCAGATTTAAAAAAAATGGGTTTTATGACTCAGAGATGCTCTGGCAGGGGAAGGGGGGATTCCTCTGATGGGGCGGAGGGACACTGGACCAGATTAAGAGATGGAATAAGGAAGGCAACAAACCTCTGCACAAAAGCGGTGAGCAAAAGCAGGAGGAAAAACAGACCAATATAGTTCTCAATGGAGGTAGTGGTAAAGGTAAGGGCAGCATTCAGGACATACAAGGAGATGCAGAAAGAAGATGATAGAGAGGTGTACCAGCAATAACAGAGGGAAACAGGGAAGGTAGTGAGAGACGCTGAGGCACAAACTGAGAAAAGAATAGCCAGGGGTGTAACAAAGAAGGGTAAGACCTTTTTTAGATATATAAGTGAAAAAAAGAAAGAGGAATTGTGAGGCTGAGTGAGACTGCACAGGGATGATCAGGAAAAAGCAGAGATCCTGAACCAATATTTCTGTCTCCATAGTGGAAGGGGATTGGTTACGTATGTTGTAGGTTACAGAACCACTGAAGCAGGGTGACGTAGACACAAGTCCATTTAAAGAGGAAAGAGTCCTAAAGGGACTTGTGAATCTGAGTGGGCAAGGCTATGGGGCTGGATGGGGTATATCTAACGGTACTGAAGGAGCTCAGGGAGGCACTGGCTGTGCTTTAGAGAGCCCAATTGAATAACTCACTAGATACAGTGGTGGTCCTAGAGGACTCGAGAAGGGCAGATGTAGTCTCGTTCCAAAAGGTAGCCCCCTATCACCAAGGTAGTCCCTGTCCCCAAAAAGGGGTGACTTCAAATGTATTTCACAATATCGCCCCATTGCCCTTTTGCCTGTCCTCAGCAAGCTGCTCAAAAAGGTAGTAGCCTCCCAGCTAACGAACTACCTACAAACTCACCGCTTCCTTACTCCATGTCAGCATGACTTCCAAAAGGAACACAGCCCAACATCTGCCCTCATCAAGACCACTGGCAACATTAAATCTTCTATGGACAAAGCAGCTGTTACTGGAGCTGCCATCACCGATTTTCCAAGGCATTTGATCTTGCTGATCACACCCTTCTGCCTGAAAACTGACATTGGTGTCTCCCCTCATGCCAGCACTTGGTTTAATAACTGCTCGTTTGACAGGCAACAATTTGTCAGATTTGTGGATGCCTCTTGCAGTTTATTGCCGATTACCTGAGGCATCCCCAAGAAATCTATGCTTGGCCCACTCCTCTTCTCAGTTTTCATAAACAACCTCCCATCCATCACCGTCTGCTGCACTATCATCATGTACGCTGATGACATGGAGGGATTAACCCATGACAGTTTACTGAGCATTAATCCATGCCTCGGGGGGAGGTTGGAGTCACGAGGCAAAGCCGAGTGACTTAACCCACCCAGGCATGGATTAATGTTCAGTAAACCCATATCCTGGAGTGGGTTAATCCTCTTATAACATAGGTAATGTTATGTTAGAGATTTACCTAAAGAAATAGTAATATAAAGCCCTGTGAACATGCAACTGTGGGTATATCAGGGATTAATCAATGGTCAGGTGACCTGTTTGGATGAATCAGAAGACAGTATTTTCAGACCCATGTTATAATGCCCTATACCACAGTGCCCAGAGCCCCCATTCCCCAATTATCAAGGACTTCACTCACATTCAAAACTGGCTTGTGGCCATCAACCTGGTTTCCAGTGCCTCCAAAACTCGAGCAAAGTTATTTGGTTCCAGGGCACGCAGATCACTCTGCTCTTTCCCCTGTCCATCTGTGTGTAGATGGCTCTCCTCTCTCCCTAGCAGAGGAATTAAAGTACATGGGTGTTACCCTTGACCCCGCACATTTACATATCCCAAACCGAAGCCAATCCGTTAATTCATGAATCAGTCTGGCCTATGGCCTCCACCATTTCCTAACTCCAAAAGTGCACTTAGCTGACTCCCAAGGTATCCTGCTCACCTGCCTACAATATAGCTCACTTCTGCCCCATATCTTCACTACATAAATGAGATGTCACCTACAACATCTACCATTTTGCCCCATCTTCCCACCACCTCACACATCATTGCCACCTCTACTCTTCCATAGGGTGGTTATCCCCCTCTGCCTCCAGATTTTATAGGCTAGGTTGTTTTCTCTATAAGCTTCTCTGAAATGCCATCCCAGCCATCCCACTTTCCTTATTTCATGGTGCTAACCGCTCATACACTCTCACATCCTTGGCCAGCACCTCACGTGTCCCTAAATGTTCAACCAAAATAGGCGACCAGGCTTTTTCCTCATTTACCCCCAGGCTATGGAACTCCCTCCCCTTCGAGGTCTGCAGTTCTCCTGGCCTGTCATCCTTCAAAACTGTCCTGAAGGGTTATCGCACATTATCTATGACCTGCAATTGTTGCTAGCCCCACATTCTGTACACTTCTGTGCCTCACATGCAAACCTACCAATGTCCTCCTCTAATTTAAGTCCATTATGCTTCTCCTTGCTAATAGGCATTTAATTGTCTAGTGTATCTACTTGGTTAACTAAAACAAAATAAATAAGAGTGGCAGCAGGGAAGAGGCAGATAACTACAGACCGGTCAGTCTGACATCAGTGGTGGGAGAAACTAATGAAGTCACTTTATTTATTTTTATTTATTTCGATTGGGATTAATACCTTTGAGTCAAAGACTCATTTTCAAAGGTTCCAAGTCAGGGACAAAACAGAGCAATACAATAAGTACAAATTAAGATAGTGAAAAAAGAAAAACATGGTAGGCATCATGAACATCATTAAAATGGCACATGAGGTACAAGACTTGCTAGTTTCAGGTACATCTTAAAAGCAGAGTAAATTACATTACATCAAGTTGTTGCAGGGTAGGGATACACTGGGAATAGTGAGACATGTCAATAATAGGTCCGTGTTAAGCTTTGGGGATGATGGGGGAAAGGTAAGCAGCCAGATTGGCGTTGTCACAGTAGCTAGAGGTGGTGTGGGGCAGGAGTAAAGGGGAAAGGTGGTGTAGGAGGGTTGTAAGTCGAAGGGGGGGAAGTGGAGAGGGAAAGAGGTGAGGAGGTGAGGATAAGGCAGGAGGAATATGTTGAATTATTTTCTTGCACAGCTACAGGTGGTTACATTCTTAAGGTGGGACCGTAGCCCCCTTTTGAACAGACTCAGCTTTGTGTTTCCTGTCAGCGTTTTGGGCAGCTCATTAAACCAGTTGGGGCCCTTAAAAGTAATGGATTTTTGGGCCAGTGATGTGCGCTTGAAAGGGACTTTTAGTCCTCCTTTTGTCACACTTCTTGTTTGTTTAGTGTGCACAGCCTTCTTGAACAGACTGCTTATGGATTCCGGCATGAGGCCCAGTTGCATTTTTTTTATGATCAGGCATGTTTGGTATTGGGCTCTTAGGTATGGTGGGAGCCAGCCCGTCTCAGAGTAGAGTGCACAGGTGTGAGTCCATCGATCTGCCTCAAGTGCCAGATGACAAGCCCTATTCATGAGTTTTTGTATCCTGTTTAGGGCAGTGTCAGATCCTGCGATGTATATTGGTGAGCCATAATCAACAAATGATAATAATGTGCTGCCTGTGGCTAATTTGAGGGCCACAGGTGTCACTGACTGCTTGTTTCTGTAGAGGATGCCAAGTTTCATGTTGGTGATTTTGACAACTTGATCAATGTGGTGGGAGAAATTGAGTGTCATCAAGGTAAACACCCAGATATTTAAACAAGGAGACTTGTTCAACTGTGACACTCTTTTGGTTCAGAATTCGAAGGGGGCCGAATTCCTTTTGTTCTGTGGGACCAAGAACAGCATGCTTTTGGCTTTTTTATGGTTTAGTGGCAGTTTATGTTGACAGAACAAGGTTTAAAGTTTGTGGAAACTATTGAGTAGGTCTTCCTCGATGGTCAAGTGGTCCCTACCTGGGACCGATATAACAGCATCATCTGCATATAAAATGATGCTAGCCGGGCAGGCTTCAGGAAGGAGGTTAATGAACAGGCTGAAAAGGAGCGGTCCAAGTATAGACCCTTGCGGTACTCCAAGGTCCACTACCTTAGGGTCAGAGAGTGGGTTGCCGATTCTAACGCGTTGAGTTCTTTGCATCAGATAGCTATGAAACCAGGTGACTGTATCAGGGTCCAGTCACATGGAAAGCAGTGTGTTTAGTAGTAGCTGGTGATTAACTGAATCAAATGCTTTTGTAAGGTCAATGAAGACTGAACCCACCATCCCTAGGCCAAAGGTGTTCTAGAGCTGAGTAGTGTAGTCCACCAATGCGGTGATGGCAGAGTGTTTTTTTCGGAAACCATGCTGATTGCTGCAGAGTAGTTGGTGACTGTCCAGGAAGTCGATAAGTTGTTCAGAGACTGTTCTCTCAAGAGCTTTGGAGAGGGGTGGGAGGATGGATATTGGCCTATAATTAGCGGTGAGTGTTTTATCCCTGGATTTGAAAACTGGTGTAACCAGGGTGGATTTCCAGGCATCTGGGAACACACCCAATTTTAGGGAGGCATTAAAAACCTTGGAGATTGGGTCTGCTAGTACATCAAGTGTTCTGGCAACCAACTTCATATCTATCAGATCACTCCCCCTTCTGATCTTTCCGAGGACCCTCTTTACTTGCTTGATGGTTTCAGAGATTGAGACTTGCCTAAAATAGAACAGTGGCAGCCCTTCCCTCTCCAAAGAGGGTATGGTGTTTCCGTGAGGTTGGTTATCCATTGAGTTTAGGAACTCACTGGGAAGCACCCCTGATAGATCAGTGAAAGTGGTATTGAACTCGTTGGCAATCAGTAGTGGTTGCTGGAGAGACACATAGCCAGTGGTTAATAGGTCCGGTGATGCCCTGGAGGTCCTTCCAGTAAGGGATTTTAGTGTGTTCAAGAACCCTTCAGAGGACCCCCAGTTTTTGTTGAGGAGGTCCTTGAAATAGCTAGCTTTCGCTGAGCGAATGAGCCTGGTACAGGCGTTCTTTGCAGCTTTGTATGCGGCTACATCGTGCGGCTTTCCTGAGTCCTTAGCTTTGTGCCACAGGTTGTCTCTATTATGCATGTGATCTAGGAGTGAGGTATTTAGCCAGGGGGTGTGGGTTCCTTTGGCTTTTTGGTTTTTTATGGGGGCAAAAATATTAGACGCCCGAGTAAACTAATTTTGGAAGAACTCAGAGGTGATGTTGCCATCAGTTGCATGGTCAAGTGGTGACCAGTCGATCAGGGATAAGTGGAGTTGGAAATCATTTAGTAGTTCAGGTCTCTGCACCCGATTGGTAGTGACCTTCGGCGGGCACTTTGTGAACTTGTTTGCCCAGGTGCACATGACTGGCGAGTGGTCGCTGAGGCTATCAGGCAGAACCTTAACATCTAATATGTGATCCGGGTTGGAGCAGAGTAGCCAGTCAATGAGTGTACTGGTGCCTGTTTTGTAGTTATGCCTAGTGGGAAGGGTAACCATCTGAGAAAGATATAAGCCAGCTATTAGGTTCCTGGCTTTGTTTTCCTTGTTAAAGTGCCAGTTAATGTTGAAATCTCCCACAATTACCTGCTCCCACTCTTTTCCCAAATGCTGCAGATTCTCCTCAAAGAGCTTGAGCCCTGTAGCCTGCTTCCCTGGGGGTATGTAGACTGTTGTTAGCAGCAGTACTTTATTTTGTTGCCCAATGGTAAGTTTGAGGTGGAGGATTTGAGCCTCATTAGTGTGTACGCTGCAGTCCATCATCTGCATGGAGGCAGTTTCAGCATTAGGATGCACACTTCCCTGTCATAGATTGCATGTGGGTGGCCCCAGTTTAGGGTTAGGTCCTTTCTCTGGTCACCGACTGCGACCTGCTCCCCCGCTGCTGACACAGCGAACAAACAGAAATGCACAGTCTGATTTCTTTCTGTGCCACCTGGACTATTGGTACACTTCATGATAGAGGTCACCCAGGGTCACAGTTAGGCAGGGATTTGAGAAGAGGCTTTGGCTATGCATGAGCTTTCAGTCATGCACTCCCCTGCCCCATTACACTGATAGCCTGCGGCGCACTTACTCACGTACAGGATATGAAATTCTTTTGTCCTTATGCTTCCTTTGTTATTTAAAGAGGTTGTTTAAAAGACCACAAACAGATCCCTTAGGAGCAAGCCAGATGAAAATCTGGATTCAAGCAGGACCCAGAGTCACTGAATTTGTCAGACTTAGTTGCTTGACTTCTGTTTTGCTTGGGATAGCTTCCAAAAAGTTGATTTTAAACTGAAAATGCAAATACCCTCGGTGATATTTTGCAGAAATCCAGTCCAGAAGACCTTCACAGAAGTAGTGAACAAGAATGGTGTAGTTACTCCAAGCCCCAAATCTTGTAAATCCCCCAAAACTAAGCTACAGACACAGACAAACAGCCACCCACACAGACCCAGGAGGTGGGGCTTAACTTTAAAATGAAAGACTGGTAAATTACCTTGCATCCAGCGGGTTAGAGGACCCAAGGCAGCACAGATTCACAGGAGGCAGATGTCGGACAAATCTGATAGATTTGTTTGACTGGGTGACCAGAAAAATAGATCGGGGGAGTGGTGGATGTGACCTACTTAGACTTCAGCAAGGCCATTGACACCATGCCAGAGAGGAGGCTCATAAAAAAACTGGGAATCTTGGAGTGGGAACCAAGGTGGTACACTAGGTACATAATTGGCTGACGGACAGGCAACACAGGTTGGTGGGTAACAGCACTCACTCGGGAAAAGGAAGTGTTACCAGCGAGGTTCCTTGGGGCTCAGTGGTGGATTCAGTCCTCTTTAATGTCATTATAAGTGACACTGTAGTAAAACTGGAAGAGAAAGTGTGCCTCTTTGCAGATGACACCAAGATCTGCAAGAGGGTGAACACTCTGGAGAAGGTGCAGCGAATGAATAGAGGAATTAAAAAGCTTGAGGAATGGTCAAGGGTATGGCAGCTGGGTTTCAATTAAAAAAGTGCAAAATCATGCACTTTTGATGCAGAAACCCAGAGGCAGGGTATAGATGGCAGGGAGGTACTGACAGTCACTTAACAGGAAATGGACCATGGAGTAATCATAACGGATAACCTTAAGGTGTCAAGGCAATATGACAAAGCAGTTGGGAAAGCCAGTGGGATGCTGGGGTGAATAGGCAGGGGTAACACCAACAGAAAGAGGGAGGTAGCGTTGCCACTGCATCGGTCATTGGTGAGACCACACCTGGACTACTGTGTCCAGTTCTGGAGACCACATATCAGAAAGGACATAGACAGGGTAGAGACCATCCAAAGGAAGGCAACAAAGACTGTGAAGGAGCCGCACCAAATGTCCCATGGGGACAGACTGAGGACTCTAAACACGTACATCTTGAAAGAGAGGAGGGAGAGGAGGGACATGATAGAGACCTTTAAGTACCTCATGGGGGTGAATAAGGTACAGGAGGGGAGCACTGTTTTAGAAAAGAAGGTGTACAAGTATTAAGGGGCATGCAATGAAGATGGAGGAGCATGTTTAGGAGGGATGTAAGGACATATTTCTTCACTGAGAGGGTGGTGGATGCCTGGAACAATCTTCCAGCAGGGGTGGTGTGGGTGAAAATACAGGTTGGCTTCAAGCATGCATGGGATAGGTATAAAGGAAAACTGGTATCAATGCAGGAGGGGAGTGGTGGCCAGAGACCAGGGAGGGTCTGCAGTGGCAGAATAGGCAAGGAAAAGAAGGGCAGACTAGGTGGGCCACGTGATCCTTATCTACCAACAAATTTTATGTTTCCTATGTGATTCACATGAACTGATATCCTTACTAAATATGGATGCAAACCCTTTTACAATAGTGCTGGTGAGAAGGCTTTTCTGCCTAATCCCAAAGTTGATAAAAGCAGACCAGACTGGATTCATTCCTACAGGACAAATCCTGGAAACTATTAAGCAATTTTTTATGTTACATCAGGGACACAGAAAAAACACACCCCATCAAGAGCCATATCTGTATATATGTATATGTATATGCTGAAACAGAACATCGCAAGTGCGCGACTGTCTCGTACAGAGTGGGATCTGGCTTTCACTGTGACCATTGCGTACAGTAAAAGCTGACTCACCGCTCAATGAAAACAAAGAAAATAATAGATGGCTCTCTGAAAGCAAACAACCAAATGATGTCCCCAGTCTGTCACCTGGTGCCATGAAGTGCTAACCGCCGTCTCTTTACTCCAGCTCCCACTCGCCAGATGACCCGACTGTTCACTGTCTCACACAGGCATGCTGCCATTTTCCACAGATAATTATTTAAAAAATACACCATCACAGCCAGTTGAAATACATGTCAGCAGCTATCAATGTGTCTGGATGTTGCAGTGTCCACAGCAACCACCTAGCAACCAAGAAAAAAAAGGACGACTCCAGTAGCACACACATTTACAAGAATTTTTCAATTTTCAAGAATATTTGTAATTCCTTGGATCCACATATTACAAAAAATTAAAAATAACAGACAGGGCAGTGTGCATTTCTTGGGTGTAAGACCATTGTGTGGTTCTGGGGGCAAGGGACCCTCTCGAGCTTCGCTCTCAAAGTTCCCATGTTCCCAGAACCTCTCTATGGTATTACACCCTCATAAGACACATTCCCCTATTATTCTACTTGTGAGGTGCTTATTTACCTACTTGTATTGATTGTTCTAAGTGTACATCTGTTCCTACTTTCCTCCCCCTCCAGGACACAGCTGGAAATGAGATGGTACCAGCTCAGTATTTCTTTTCTGGTAAAAACATTTGAAATAAATTAATAAACAAATAAATAAATTTCCTCAACACCCTCAGATGCTTCCCATCAGGGCCCATAGATTATTCACCTGCAGTGCCTATAGGTCCTTAAACACCATCTTTTCCATCATAGGCTCAATGTTGGTACCTAATGACCCCTTATAGTAGTTTTATGTTTATTTTCAATGTTTGCCCCCAATTTCTCTTTGACAGCTTCCACTTGCTCAAGCCCATCTGCCCACCGAAGGAGTCCTCCAATGTCCAACCCACTGTAACTCACAGCTTGTCCCCTGTGGGTGAACCCCCCCGCCACCGGTTCCCCAATCTGGGTGGAGGACACTTCACTTGATGGTCAAAGTCCATGAGGAAGAACCAACGAAGTGGAGGAGGAGTTGGTAGGACCTTACTGTGGTGACGGAGTGTCAGCTTCATTTGCCTGGGGCTGCTGGGGTACTTTTTTTCCACTGATCCCTCCCTTATCCCTACCCAGGGCATGATCCTGAGGAGCAACCTGGCAATGCACCTATCAGGGCCATTCACTGGTGGAAAGGTGGGGGGGGGGTGAGGGAGTTGGGGGAACTCAGTTATAGGAATGAAACAAAAAGCCTGACTCAGTTCCAGAACAGTATGGAAGGGCTGCTCCTGTCAAAATGCCCCAAAAAAAAAAAGGCATAAAAAACTGGCTATTAGTGTAAAAAAGAAACACATAATGAGGAAACTTGTCTCCAGCCCCACTGGGTCAGTGTGATCCTAAATCAAAGATGGTGGGTTCCCCCAGTGAATTCTTTCCATTTCCAGCACGGGGGCCATAGAAGGGTGTATAAGCCCTGTCCTGTCTTCAGAACTCCCCTGCTAGCTCCTCTGAACTTGTGATGCCTCTGCTCCACTTGCCAGGCGAGCACATGCGTGCTAACAGAAGGCCACTTCAGAGGGACCACTTATTCCATCCTGCATGACATGGGGTTAGGTATGGAATCCCAACATTCATAATACCATCAAACGGGTGCCCAACAACGCAATCCTGACTCTTAAAATGCCGACATGGACTTAATACCGACATTACGAAATCCCGACAGCCTATTACTTTGTGGAAAGGAGGTGGTAAGGCATAGATAGGCAATACAACACATTTGTGAAAATAAATACTTGCTGTTGATCAGTAGTTGTACTTGTAGTACAGTATGAACTTTTTTAAAAAGATCATTCATTTTTATGTAAAACATTTTTTAGTTAACATTAATTTAGGAGGCTTTTTTTGTTTTGTTTTAGCTATGCTGGACCGTAACCTTGGATAATCTGAATTTCTGTATTTTGAACATCATTAGATTATGTCACACCAGTTTACTAGGGCAAAGCCCCAGATTATATGGGGCAAAACGTAGGGTCAATGTGCACTTTGGCATCCGGTGTTTGCGGAGTCTTAATTCATTGTGACACACTAAAATGCATTAAGAGAACAACTTGTTACAATGCCTTTGTTACTCACGAGGACAAGTGGTTAGTGCCAGCCGCTTTTTGCTCTCTGGATTTTTGTAATGTTCAGACACTGTTCATGCATTCTCCTCCTTTTGCTTAGTACTCACTACCTCAGGCAAAGCATGGTTTTAATTTAAAAACAGTGTCCAACTGAAGTCATACCAATGAATTCGGAGAGAATAGTGGACCCTAGTCAGTGCAGGAGCAATGAGGAAAACACCAGAGCAAACATAGTGTCTACCTGTCCTTGTTTCAGTCAGCAGATTTAGAGAACATGTTTCTACCTGAGAATGCCATAGCCAGATCAGACGGGGCATAATACAAGGTCAGTGTACACTTTGGCATCCGGTGTTTGCAGAGTCTTAATTCATTGTGACACACTAAAATGCATTAAGAGAACAACTTGTTACGGTGACTTTGTTACTCACAGGGACAAGTGGTGAGTGTCGTTCACTATTTGCTGTCTGTACCCTAGTCCGTGCATGAGCAATGAAGAAGAAGCCAGAGCAGAAACAGAGTATCTACCTGTCCTCACATCACAGGCTTGCATTCAGTCTTTGACCAACTCATTTGTCGGTTATTCATCTGGTGGGATTTCAACCATGATGGGATTGTGGAGTCTGGCTTTTTATTGTCAGGATTTTAACCATGATGGGATTGTGGTGTTGGTCATTTCAATGTTGGGATTGCGGTTGTTGGGATTTTGTACAGATCTCCATGACATGCCCTTCCCCTAGACCACCAGGGGGGGATTCGTGCAGTGGAAGGAGGTGCACAATATAGTTGTCAGAACTCTGCCTTTCCAGTTGACACCAGAAACCCCAGCTTGGGGCAGGAACCCAAATCATCTAGATGTCAAGCAATAACATTATCAGTACTCCAGCTGGCAAGTGACACCTTACTTATCTTAATGCTATACTGAGTTTAAGGGCCATCTGCTGCACCCCATCCTCCTGTCTCTGTAGCTGCCTGGATGGCACCTGAGGATCTAGAGTGGGCATGGTTTGGCATGTCCCCTGAGGTTTCAGTTGCCTTTGTGAAACTGTAAAAGCCATGTACAAGGCTCACCAATTTGCTAGAATGGAAGTGATTCAGCGTATGGTGTGAGCCTAAATCCCTGGATCCTTTCTCCTCTATCCAGAGGGTCTTGGAATATGTGCTCCTCTAGTCCCAGTCTGGGCTTCAGTACCACTCTGGTCAAGTGCTCATATCAGCCATCTCAGTCTATTAAGCACTCATTCACAGAAACCTCCCCTGCCAAGATGCACTGCCCAGCATCAGCTGTCTTGGCCCTGGCATGCTCCCAATCCAACTCCCCAGGCTTG
Organism: Neoceratodus forsteri; assembly: GCA_016271365.2. Taxonomy (NCBI): domain Eukaryota; kingdom Metazoa; phylum Chordata; order Ceratodontiformes; family Ceratodontidae; genus Neoceratodus; species Neoceratodus forsteri. The sequence goes on along the minus strand of CM057449.1, from coordinate 169,986,566 downwards.
CTTCCAAACCTGAGCCAGATGGCCTTTCTCTCCATTTTTTAAGGGGTATTCTGCACATAAATCCCCCAGTCCATAAGCCTGTCTCAGCTTGGGACATGAACTTGGTTCTGGACTTCCTGGCTAGGGCTCTGTTTGTACCTGCAATCCCATGTGACCCCAGGTTCCTGTCCTGGAAAACCCTCTTTCTGGTGGTAGTCACCTTGGCATGCCAGGTTTTCATTCTTCAGGCTCTGGTAATTTACCCCCCCCCCCCACACCTGATCTTTCATCCAGACAGGGTAATGCTTAGGACATCCTAAGTTTCTGACTAAAGTACTGAATTCATTTTGAATCATTTGAAAAAAAATTCTCACTGAGGCATTTTAAGTCTTCTTGTTGGGGCAGAGGTAGCAGTTGAAGTTTGAAAATGTGGTGAGGTTTTGGAAAGCTAACTTTGTCATAAGTTTCTGTAAGTTGTTATTGTTTGTAAGTTGTGTTTTAAAATTGGCCTAATTCCTTAAGAACTTTCTGGGAAGCCTGCCCACTCACCCCTTGCATTAGTCTTTCTTAAATACAGAAGAGCCACTGGGGGGATTGAGCTTAAAGGCTGGGAGGGAGGATTTTAGGGAGTTGAAAACTTCCCCTGTGAGCAAACTCTTAAGGCTAATAGTCAGGTGGGGAAAAGTTCAGCCACTCAAATGTTTCAAGTTTAAAAGTCTTGGACTAGTGGGGAACCTGGTAGTTCACCCAAGGAAACCTACTTGAAGGGGGATGGGACCACATATTAGGGCCGGCATCTTTGGGAGGGTGGTGGGGTGCACAGGGTGTGGGGCAGCCATGATACTGGACTGGGCTTGGAAGTTCGGTGGTTGCCCAGTGTGCTACCAGCTGGCACAGCTTAGGGAGGAGGTTGAGGGGATTAGTTTAGTTTATTAGTCTAGGAATTAATACCTTTGAGCCAGGGCTCTTTCACAAAGGTTCCACATCACAAAGAACATTTAACAAAGCACAAAACACATTACAGGTAAAAACCAGACAGGAAAGTTACATCATAAATTTGCTATTAACAGTTTAAGGCAGTAACGTTTTTAAGTTTCATAGAAAAACAAGCTATAACAGGTTCAAGCGAGTAGACAATTTCGAGGTTAAGGAAACTTCCAGGGAGAGGGTGATCATTAGGCGCCAAAAGGTGGCTAGAGAGGAGGGAAAGGTGGTGAGCAGGAGAGTAAGTGAGAGGGGACAGGAAAAAAGGGGGGGAGTGAGTTTGGGTGGGAGGCAGGAAGTAGTAGAGGTACCAGAGGGTTCATTAGTCAGGGAGGAAGAGGCCTCAGATATGAGGATGGACATGAGGAGTAGTAGTCTTTATCTAGCGCAATCACATTAGGAGACAGCTGGGGGAAGGGGGGAGGTATGGTTGGGGAATAGGGCAGGGGCTCTCCCATGGAGTTGCACCAAGCACTAGGGGCGGGGGCATATGGAAAGGAGTGCAGGAGAGTACTCTGGTACTCTGGGGTCACATAGGAACCCTGGCAGATAGGGCCCAAAAGGAGGATACTATGAAGGAAGCAGGCAGGTAACTCGGGACCCTCACAGACGGGGGCCAAAGGGAGAACATTCTCAGGGAAGTAGGCAGATGGTTGGGGCTGGACAGAAGGAAGCAATGGGGGGAGGTGGATCTGAACTTAAGCTCAGTAACAGCTTCAATTATCTTCTTCTGCTTGAGGATGAGGGGGTGATGTAGCCATGACAGGGGTGGCTAGAGATGGAAAGGGAGTAGGGGGCAGAAGGCGGGGTTGGATAGCAGGAGGAACAGGGGGGAACTTGGAATGCGGGAAAACGAGGGAGCAGGGGATCAGAGCAGGAGGATGAGGGGGGAGGGAGGAAAGTGCAAGGAAAAGGACCAGTTGGGGGGAAAGGGCAAGGAGAAGGACCAGAAGTACAAGGAGGATACAGTAAAGGGAGCTGAGGGTTTAGGCCAGGGGAGCATGACAAGCAAGGAGGGACTGAACAGAGATGGGAAGGAAGGAGGACGAGCCAGGCTGGTTTAGCAGATGGGGGAGGACCAGTGCATGCAGTAACGGTGGGGGTAGCGGTACAGAAGGATACTCAGGAGGACGAGGCATAGGATCGGAGGGAGGGTGGCCAGGGGTAAATAAGGAGGGATGGCAGGTGGCACCCAGATAGGGGAGGAGCAAAGGAGCCGGCTGGGGGGAGGGGCCGGTAGAAAGGATGAGGGACATGGAAGGGGGGAAAATGGAACAGCCAGAGTGCTCCTGTTGGGTGATTCCATGATCAGGGGGATCAAATGGGATAGGGAGGGAGAAGCCTGCCCAGTTAGAACAAAATGCTTCCCTGGATAAATGGTGCACAGGGCCAAGCATGAGGTATATCAGCTGGCAAAGGATTGTGGAGGTTCCCTGGACATACTGGTCCACCTGGGTACCAATGACATTGAGGGAAATAGTGAGCTAGAGATACAGGCAAGGTTCAGGGAGCTTGCCAGTGTCTGTCATGATATAGGATGCTCAGTTTCCTTCTTGGAAATCCTGCCAGTGCCAAGGGCTGGTGGGGAACACAAGAGAAAGATTAGGGTGATAAACCAGTGGCTCAGGGAGTGGTGTGGGGCCAGAGGGTATGGGTTGATGGGGGATTGGGGGGACACCTGGGAGGATAAGGGGATGTATGCTAGAGATAGACTCCATCTCAATTCAGAGGGGAAGGAAATCCTTAAGTTGAAAATAGAGGGGTTCATTGGTGAAAGGAGGGGTTTAAACTTGTGAAGCGGGAAGGGATGGGAGAAAAGGCTGTCAAGGGGGTCCGATAAAGGAGGGACTCTGTCTCCACCCCCCTGGGGAGTTGGAGGAATGTAGGAAAAGGCTGACTGGTAAGGTGTGGACCAAGGGAAGACAGAATCCCCACGGCAACACGAGCAGGGGAAATGGAAGTATAGGGAAAGGGTGGAAGGTAGTCCTGCTAAATGCCAGGAGCTTGGGCAATATAATGCCTGAGCTCCAGATGATGCTAACTGAGGGAGAGGTGGATGTGGCAGCAGTCACTGAGACCTGGGTCACTGCAGGGCACGAATGGGACTTGAACCTGGAGGGCTACACCATGTTCAGGAAGGACAGGAGGAGGGAAGGGGAGGAGGGGTAGCAATAATAGTCAAAAACTGCATTGCCATAGGAGGAGTGGAGGAGGTGAAGGGAACGGTGGAGGCAATTTAGGTCACCTTGATAACAAGGGGGGGGCAAAAGAGTAAAAATAGGAGTAGTGTATAGACCCCTGCGCTGGCGGAGGAGCTAGAGGAGAGTCTGGTGGCAGATGTTGGGAGACACTGCATATTGGGAAGGGGAAGGGTGGTGGTGGTGTTGGTGGACTTACACATGCCAGGAACAGACTGGGAGACTATGACATCCTCGGTGGCCAGGGAACAGAGGTTGTTGGATGTTTTTCAGGACGTGTTCCTAACTCAGCAGGTGGGGGAACCGACCAGGGAGGAGCGGATACTGGATGTGGTCCTGGCAGACAGTGACCAGATTGGGAGCCTGGAGGTAAGGGACCCATTGGCGGGGAGCGACTCTGCCACTGTCTGGTTCTGCCTGAACCTAGGAGGGGTAGGAGGCTGCACAAAGACGGAGGCAACTGACTTCAGGGGGACGGATTTCAAGGAAATGGGAAGGATCCTTAAGGAGCACTTGGATGGGATTGGGCCAGACATGGACGCTGACAGTAGGTGGGAAATCATCAGGAGAGGGGTGCAGGATGCTACCAGCACCTGGGCAAGAGTAAGACATAAATGCGGTAGGGCCCGAAAATCCTGCTAGTGGACCAGGGAGGTTCAGGAGGTGGTGAGGGGAAAGAAGGCAGCCTATAGGCAATTCAAGTGCTCAAGGAGTGAAAGGAACCGAGGGGAGTATGAGCTGATGGCCAGAAGGGCCACTAGGGTAGTGAAGATGGCTAAGGCAAGGAAGAAGCAGAACCTGGCCAGGGAAATTAGGAGAGGGAACAAGGGGTTCTTGAGATACAGTGGGGAAAAACAAAGGGTGAAGTGGCAGATTAGCAGGATTAAAACAGGGGAGGGATGGGCACAAGACCCGGGGGAGCAGGCTGAGGTACTAAATGAGTACTTCGCCTCAGTTTTCACCAAGGAAAATGGGGGGGCTGCATCATACGTGGGAGGAGACGGTGAAACTGAGAAGGGGGGACCCTTACCGATTAGCAGGACTGGGAAGGGGGGGAAGGCAAAGCAAGGGGATGAGGTAGCGGAGGTAGAAATCACGGCAGAGAGAGTGAGAGAAGCCCTCAGGTCCCTAAGATGGAGAAAGCACCAGGGCCGGATAAATTACATCCCAGAGTGCTGAAGGAACTGGCGGATGTCCTGGCGAAACCCCTGGTGGAGCTCTTTAGCATCTCTCTGAGGACAAGGTGGGTGCCCCAGGACTGGAAGGTGGCACATATAATGCCTATCCACAAGGGGGGGATGAAGGGATGTGTCCGGGAACTACAGGCCCGTCAGCCTGACATCGGTGGTGGGCAAGGTGATGGAGGGCATTGTCAAGGAGAGACTGGGGGGGGGACCTGGAAAAGTTGAGGTGCCTGGACGATAGACAGCATGGATTCGTCCTGGGGAAATCGTGTCAGACAAACCTTGTGGAGTTCTATGACTGGGTGACGCGTGCCTTGGACCTGGGTAGACCAGTGGACATCCTCTTTCTTGAATTCAGCAAGGTGTTTGACTCTGTTCCTCATGGGTGCCTACTGGATAATCTGGGAGAAATGGGGGTGGGGAACCAGATGATCAGATGGATGGGCAATTGGCTCCAGAACCGGACCCAGAGGGTCATGGTTGGTGGGATAGTCTCATCCCCAAGGAGGGTCATTAGTGGAGTCCCTCAGATTGGTCTTTGGGCCCCTCCTGTTCAATGCCTACGTCTCTGACATAAGGAAGGGTATCAGGAGTGAGATGAGTCTCTCTGTGGATGACTCAAAATTGGGGGCGGTGGTGGATGGGGAGGAGGGGAGGATGGCTCTACAGGGGGACCTGGAGGCTCTGGAAAGGTGGTCTAGAAAGCAGAAGCTGAGGTTCAATGCAGGGAAATGCAAGGTACTGCACCTGGGAGCCAAAAACCCGGGCCAAGTGTACACCGGGGGGGGGGGAATGCTACAAGTCTCAATGGCAGAGAGGGACCTGGGGGTGGTGGTGGATGTCAAGATGAACAACTCAGAGACTTGTAGGAAGGCAGCGACCAAGGCCAACAGGATGCTTGGATGCATCACTAGGGGGCTCACCTCCAGAAGGAGGGAAGTGATACTCCCTCTGTAACTGCTTGGTGAGGCTGCACCTCGAGTACTGCATGCGGTTTTGGAGGCCATATTTAAAGAGGGACATTGAACTCCTGGAGAGGGTCCAGAGGAGGGCAACCAAAATGATTTGGGGCTTGGGGGATAGGATCTATAGGGAGAGGCTCGAAGCGCTAAATATGTACACATTGGAAAAGAGAAGGGTCAGGAGGACATGATAGAGGTCTTCAGGTACATGAGGGGATAAATATGGGAGGAGCAGTCAGGGTGCTCCGAGAAGGGAAGGGGAGCAATTAGGGCATGGGTGGAAGCTGGAGGGGGAATTCAGGGTGAAAGGAGGTGTGCTACTTCACTGAGAGAGCAGTGGAGCCATGGAATGCACTGCCCAGGGGCTGGTGGAGGCAGAAACAGTGGGGGTTCAAGAGGGGTGGGACAGGTACAGGGGAAAGGTTCTGGAAGCAAAAACCAGTGCAGCGAGACTATCTGGGACTGGGAAGGGAGAAGCCAGAGAGGGAGAGGGGGGCACCAAGGTCAGCTCCCAGGGTGGGGGCTGACCAAACGTGCAGACACGGAAGACCATTAGGCCTATTCTGCTGGCTTTTTAGTAGTATGTTAGTTAACTTGCCTGTGTTCTTTCTACACCAACAGAATCCAGTATTCCTTGAATTTCCACAGAACACTGTTTTTATCTAAACCACAACAAGGATGTTAGGCAATCCTCTCAGCTGTTTGTGCCCTTGGTCCTGCATGTATTGAAAAGACCAGTATCCAAGCAATGTCTCTCTGGATGGATATCCTCCTGCATTGTACTGTGCTACCAGAAAACCAGAAAAGAGCTTCCTGGTATAGTTACGGCCCTACTGCTTAATGTCCTGTGCTATGCATGGTTCCTATTTTTTTGTACTTTTCTCTTTCTGTTCTGGGTCAGTCTTGTAAAAGGGGCCTTTGTTCCCCAGTGAGTTCACCCAGTCATTAAATACATAAACACATCAAACAACCATTGATGCATTCATCAATCAATCAATAAATGGCTATGGTGGCCACCATGGCTCGCTCAAGACTGGTCTCCAATTCTGAAATTTGTTGTGCTGTTATCTGGCATAAGAAATAACAGCATCTTCACTAACATTACAGTGTGGATCTAGTCTCTTGAAGGAGGGCTGATTCTGACTTGGCTGTGCTGCAAGGCCTGCTCTCTTGGGGGCACCATCCTCTTTTCCATCCCTCTTGTGTTTTCATTATTGTACTGCTCTGCTCTCATCCACTGTGTGGCTCTATGGAGTTGACACCCTCATGAAAGATAGCTTCATTACTTGCCAGCAACAATAGATCTTCCAAAGAATCCTCTCAATAAAGCTATGCAATTTATCACCTGGCCAGCAGGACTGTTGTGATTGTTACAGGTCACTGCATGGTCTGCCTTTCAATTGCCCAACTGTTTTAGTTGGCAGACTCTAGTGATCTGCTTTCCTGTCAGTCAGTAAATGTTGCAACTCCCTGTACTGACAGTGGAAACTGACTTAGATGGGACCTCCTACATTATGTAGGCAGTGCTGAGGCATCCCTCTTCATATGTGTGGGTCTACATTAACATGGGTGGTCCCAGCTGTAAAAGTTTTCTGCAAGGTCCTTAAGCCACTGGCTTATAGTCAATTGAGTGCTGCTCCAAGGAGGAGTTTCTCTCAAAGATGTACTATATGCTAGTAATCAACAAACCCATCCACACCAGTGTGATGAGGCTCCATGCTAAGAATAGAGTCAGAGCTCCTCCAGTACAAGAGGGTCTCCACACCAGTATGGTGAGTCACTGGGGATCTGGGATTGGAGCTCCTACAGTATTAGAGGGTATTCATACCAACATGATGAGTCTCCCCACTGGGATTTGGGGTCAGAGCCCCTGCTGTATCAGAGTCTCCATGTCAGCGTCACGAGTTACTCTGTTAGATTCAGTATTGGATTCCCTACAGTATCATCAGACAGTCTCCACACTACCAGGATGAACTACTGTGCTTCAGGGGCGGAGCCACAGAGCCCTTCAGGGGGTCTCATAACCAACATCGGCCCTTGTACAAAAAGAGTCCTGAAGTTTTTACTCGTGAAAAAAAACCCTTCTGCCACTAGAGGGTGGGGGGGGGGTGTTACTAGAATGCCAGGCCCAAAGCCTACTGATTGGTAGTGACTGAGTACAGAGACAAGTGGGCAGAGCTTAGTGCCAGTGAGAAGAGTGCCAGGGTGCCCTCTAGGTCTCTTGCCTTTTGTCACTTGCCAGACTGCCTGTGGTGGCAAGGACCTCATACCTAATAGCTGTTGATGGATTCAGCTTAGGAGATCACATCATCTCGATGCCCAGTCACCTGGTAGCCTCCAAGGGCATGCTCAAAACAGCAGTAGAGATCCCTGGGAAGGGATCTTGGGGCATTTAGTGTAGATCGCTGTTAAATCCTGGAAATATGTAGAGGACACACTGAGGGGATTCTCTGATGGAGAGTCCTTGGTTGCCCTGTATCTCAAGGAGGGTCCCACTGGGTCAGGGAAGAACAGTAATTACATCAGGGACATCAGCACAAGTGACTGTTTAAGAAATAGAAACCACCTATCAGTGTGGTTTGCTACAGAGCTAGCCAGGTAGCCCTACAGCAGACCACACAATGGAGCTACGCAGGTAGCACACAAACTCCAAAACACATGTCCTTGATTTCAGGAGGATGAACAGCAACAAAATGAAGGAGAAATATGAAGTAAACTGGAGGGGATCAAGGGTGTGATGGGTGAAAGAAAAATGGCCATCACCAGGAACAGTTTTCAAGATATCACCAACTCCTGCCTGAGACAGGTGAGAAAACTAAAAAGGCATAGGAAACTGAAATGGTTCACATGGCAAATTGAATAGGCAGTGAAGGGGAAAAGGAAAGGAAGATCTTCAAGAAATTTAAGTGAGCCAAAAGGAAGGGGACAGAGATGCCACCTAGGTAAATTAAAGGAGGCCAACAGGATAATGCAAAGGGCCAAAGAAGAAATGGAGTTAAGGATAGCTGAAGGAATCAAAGAAGGGGACAAGGCCATCTTTCACTATATTAGGGAGAAGAGATACATGTAGGAATGCACTGTCAAGCTGAAGCCAGGTGAGGTGAAGGGTGGGAGAAGAAAAACAAGGGTAAGAGAAATTCTGAATGAATACTTTTGTTCAGTACTCACAAAAGAGAAGGAGGGGCAGATACTCTCAAAGGGGGAGTATTGGCATGGGTCTAGAAGGAGAACAAAACCTGTGTACAGAACCCACTGCAATGGACAGGGCACTCAAAGGGCTTATAGCTCTGAAAGTAAATAAATATCCAGGACCAGATGGGCTGCACCCTAGGGTATTAAGAGAAATGGTGCAGGTAACAACTTACTCCAGGAAGACATTTTCAATTGCTCCCTAGAGTCCAGAGTAGTGTCTATGGACCGAAGAACAGCAGATGTGGTACCCCTACATGATAGTGGGGCTAGAGATGAGCAAGAGAGCTACAGGCTAGTCAATTTGACAATAAGAATTGGCAAACTGATGAAAAACCATAATAAGGAAAAGGCTGATACATTTCCTTGCAGCAAATTGGTGGCAAGATGGTAGACAGCATGGGTTTGCGGCAGGAAGGTTGTGTCAACAAATTTAATCCTCATTTTGACTGGGTAATGAGGGTGGTGGATATAGGCCAGGCAGTAAATATACTGTATTTGGACTTTAGCAACCCATTTGACACTGTTCCACACAAGAGAGTAGTCAAGAAACTGGAGTACCTTGATGTGGGGGACACTCTACGTGGGTGTAAAACCAGCTGGGATGGAGAACACAGAGGGTTATGATTAATGGAGACTATTCTGGCACAAGGGAGGTCAGTAGCAGGGTCCCACAGGGATCAGTGCTCCGTCCAGTACTTGTTAACATTTTTATTTGTGACAGTGGGACCAACATCAAGGGTTAAATCACCTTTTTTTGTCATGCTATTACTGTGCAACTAGCCACTACATTAAACAGTATGTGGTGGTGAAACCTTACATACACATTTATTGAATTTCGGATTTACACCTTTGAGCCAGAGGATCTTTTACTAAGGTTGCACATCAGGATACATAAATAGTAGGGCAAACTTGGTAAAAATTAACAAGGTAAGTAGTTCAGGAATCAAGTCACAGTAGAGGGTAACATAAATCAAAAACATAGTGTACGTATACAGATTATTGAAATCACACAAACATATATGTTATGTACAAGCCTTTGCTCATTTCTGTACTGTCTAAGCATTTCCAATATATGTATGTGGGTCTCGGCCCCCAGGTCGCATCTGGAATTGAGCATGTTGCTCAGTATGCTTTCCTGGTAAAACTCGTAAATAAATAAATAAATAATAAGTACAGTTTAATAATGCAGCCAGCATAGCATTGTCCAGAAGAACTGATGAAAGAGTTGCCCAAGTCCTAGTTTGAAATTTTACCAGGGCAGGCTGGGCGTGAGGGAGAAGAAGGTGGAGATGGGGGGGGGCAGCAAGAGGAAGGGAAGTGGATTACCAGCCAGTCACGAAGTCATGGAGGGAGGCAGGGGAAAGGAGGTAACAGGAAGGTGGTAGGAGGGGTGGGGAATGGGAGACAATATTCAAGGGACTGTTCAGCAGGAAAGGTGAGCAGACAGTAATTTGGTGGGGGAAGGGAGGCGATAGTGGGTGTGAAGGTATGGTTAGGGACCAGCCTGGGATGGAAAGGGGGTTAGGAAGGCAGGCAGGGATAGATGAGGGGCTGAGGCGAGGGGGGCGGGGTGAAAGGTAAAGGGGGTGACCATCATGGGAAATTATAAGAAACAGTCACACATGGCCCTGGACACAAGCATCTACAGAAATTTATGTTTAAACAGACCAAGGGTGTCTAAATTGGTGGTTTCACCACCCAGGGAGTTAAACATCTTAGGGGCTCTTCCTGCAAATGATCGCTGGCCTTGAGAAGTGAAACAGCAGGGGACAAGTAGTGCATAATTATCTGAGCTTCTGGTGTTTCAAATGCAACTGGCTGGGCTGAGGAGATTCTGGACCCCAGGGGGCATGAAGCCTTTTTTTACTACTAGGCAGGTTTGGTATGCAAGTCTTCCCTGTTGTTGTAGCCAGTTTGCCTGCTCGTTGAGGTCACATGCGTGCATGCAGGGGGTAGCTCCAGTTAGAAGTCAGCAGGCCTTATTCAGTGCTGGGAAATTCACTGTAGTGCTGTGACCATGGCCTCTCCATAGATAACAAGCCCATAATCTGTGATGGAGACAATGGAGCTTTGCATTACTAGATTAAGGACTTCGGGTGTCAAACAGTGCTTATGTTTGTAGAGAAGGCCGATGCGGATATTCACAGATTTGGCAACCATGTCAATGTGATTGGAGAAAGACAGTACTGTCTAAGGTCACACCAAGGTACTTGAAAGTTTGCATCTGGTCCAGAACAACAAACACCATAGCTATTTCTGACAGTCGGCTGTTTGTTTTTATGTTTGCTGTGCATGCCATGGAATAGCACAGGTTTTAATTTTTTTGTAGTTTAGCACTAGTTTCTGCGAGATGAACCAGGCCTCAACTTTGCCTGCAGCTGGTGCTCCAAATGAGAGGGATCCGGGTTCATGGAGAAAATCACCACATCATCGGCATACAGGATGATGTGTTCAGTGCAGGGGGTAGGGAGTTTGTTCAGAAAGATGCTGAAAAGGAGGGGGCCCCAGGATTGACCCTTGGGGGACACCAGATCGGACAGATTGTTTGGAAAACTGGGTATGACCAATCTTAACTTGTTGTGACCAGTCTGAAAGATAACTTTGAAACCATTTCAGGGTATCATAAGACAGTCCTAAATTTGCCAGCTGTTCAAGAAGTAATGGATGGTTAACCGTATCAAAAGCCTTTGATAGGTCAATAAAGGTGGCACCAGTGAGTTGTCCTTGGTCAAGTGCTTGGTGGATGTGTCCTGCAACTTCAAGGACAGCAGAGGTGGTACTATGGCCCTTTCTGAAGCCATGTTGCTGTGAACATTGCAGGTTGTATTTCTCCAGGTATTCCACCAGTTGGTCTGCAACAATTTTTTCAAGTACTTTGGATAGTGGAGGTAGGATGGAGATAGGCCTGTAATTTCAGTGTGTTGCCCTATCCCCGGACTTGTGTATTGGGATCACAGGGCAGACTTCCACTTGAGAGGGAACTAGGAGATCATAAGGGACCAGTTGATAATTTTGGTAAGGGCAGGACAGCCTCAAGGGTGAGGGCAATAAGTTTCATGTTCAGTGTGTCCCCACTTATTCTGGTTTCTCCAGGCACCTTGAGGAGATATTTCTTGGCATTCCTTTTGGTGACTGCCTTGAAACAGAACTGTGGATGGCTTAGTTCTTTATCCGGTTGAACCTGGGAAGCAGTGGTGGGGTTAGTGTCAAAGAAGTTAACAGGAAGTACATGGCTAAGGTTGGTGAATGCCAGATTGAAAGTACTGGCAATTGTGGAGGGGTCCAGGGTGATGGTGCCATATAAGTTTAGCATGTTAGGTGTTACTTTGAACTCCTTCCCTATTACTTCCAGCAGGTTGTTCCAGAATTTCCTACCATCAGACCAGGAGTTGGATAAGGCATTTCTGTAGTAGCTGACTTCTTCCAAGCGAATGGCTCTGGTACAGGCATTCCTGGTGGCCCTGTATGCCTGAATAGCTGCTTGACTGCCACAAGCTCTCGCTCGAGCCCATAGGTAGTCCTGTGCTTTCATTTATTCTAGATCGCCCGTAAACTAGAGGTTGTCAAGGCCCTTGATTTTGTGTTTCTTGCATGGGGCATGGATATTGCATGCTGCATTGAACTGGGAGATAAAGTATTGCAGTGCGGTATCTACATCTGGGGCAGTATCAATTGGGGACCAATCTTGTTGCTATAGGAGTGACCTCAGTTGCTCAAGGTGTCCCCTGATAAGTATCCTACTGTTGATAGTTTTCGTGGGTGGTTTAGAGAATTTATTAATCCATAAGCTCTGGAGAGTGGTCATTTATTGAGTCAGGAAGGACTTTAGTGTGGGTGATATGATCAGGGCGGTTCAAGAGTTTCCAGTCCAATATGGAATTGGTCCCAGTTCTATAGTTGACCCTTGTTGGTGAGGTAACAAGTTCGGTGAAGTTTGCTGATAATAAGGCATTCTTGTAATTGCTTGCGCTGGGAGGCAAGCCAATTTACATTGAAATCCCCAAGCATAATAACTTCCAAGTTGACCTTTAGGCTGCTGATGCAGGTAAGGAGTGGGTTCAGGTTTGCTTCATCAGTTTGGGGGGAATATAGACTGATGTTATTGTCAGATCTTTGTTGTGGGCCCCAAGTATGACCTTAGTAGCAAGGACCTGCAGCTCATCATCAGTAATGGGTAGGGAAAGAGCATGCCCCAACAGGGATTCTTTCAAGTATAGGGCACAGCCACCCCGCCTTTTTAGATTGTCTATCCTGCCTGAAAACAGCATACCCAGGTAAGGCCACAGCAGCTTCAGGGATATTTGGCGACAACCACTGATAGGACATCTGGGCTGTGCTGGGCAGTCCAGGTGGTAAGGACATCAAGTTTTTTGAGCAGGCTGCAGATGTTGATCCTGGCTAATGAGAGAGACCCTGATCTGCTTAACTCACTGGGTCTTATTAAAGGTGGGTTTGGGTGCATGTTGCCCGATATAAGCAAGAGTAGCACTATTAGCTTTCTTAAGAGTTCTTTAGATATCTGCAGTGAGTCAGGAGTACTTTCTTTCCTATATAATCTTTCTTAGGTATTGTCTGTAATGACTGAACTCCTGACAGTAAGAATAGGGAGTAATAGTTCGAAGGTGAAGTCATGCTTGGTTGCAGAAGCAGGTTCGTATGTTGTAGGAATTGAGAAAAGAGATAGGTGCAGTTTATGCTACAACTACAGGTAACCATCCCCCTTCTGTGTTGGGGGTTGTCATCATGGAGATCAGTAGTGGATTGTGATAAGCACTTTAAAACAGTGCCAGTAGGGGATGTTAGCATGGCCAGGAGGCGCAGGAGCAGCATTCTTGCATTAGGAAACATTATCAACACAGAGATTTGAGACACTGAATAGTTAAGGCTGGTACCTAAAATGGAAAAGAGGTTCAGTGGGGCTGGTAACTAATGGGAAGAGGTTCAGTGGGGGTGTAACCTAGGCTTGAAACAAGTATAGAATCAGTGGCAGCTCGAGGAGATAGCGGCAGGGACCTATCTGATGGTAGTACAACCTGGGCTCATTGTGGAGGAAATCAGGCTGGAGTCAGGCCTGGGAGCCAATGGAATGGGTGAAAGAAATTATAGTATCAGTATCAGCTAGAGGTGATAGTGGCAGGGGCCTATCCTACAGCAGTACAACCTGTGCTCACTGGGGAGAAGTCAGGCTGGAGTCAAGCCTGGAAGCCAGTAGAGGTGGGTGAAAGAAAGAGGGGTGGAGCCAGGGTGTATTTAATAGAGGCTGGGGTCAGGGAGGGCAGGCAGGCCAAAATATAGGAGAGCTAAGAGCTCGAAATTAGAAGTTCCAGGCAGCCAGCAAAGCTACACCAATCGGTGATAAGCAATTCAGGTGGGCAGCCAATCGGGAGCTAATAGCAGCACGACATTGGTTTTCAAGCTGCAGCTGTGAGACGGATGTACCGGAGGCTTCGATCCGGGGAGATGAGTGCAGGCCATGGCTAGGTCAGGCCTGTCCCGCTGCCGGGAGGAGAGGATTCCTATAGTCCTGGGCACCCCAGGTCGGGCCACCTGCTGGGGATGAAAAGAGAGAAGAAAAAATTACTCACCTTAGTAATTGTGTTTCTTCTAATGGAGTCTTCTTGCTGTATTCTGACATATGCAGTTGGCCCCAGCACTTGAACTGCTCCGGAGAAGAAAGAATTAATTTCTATGCAAGGCATAGAACATTGAGCTTGAGGTCAGTTTTCAAACCTCTGTCTGTGGTGCCTCAGAGTGCAACCGTCAGATTCTTACAAGTAAACTAACTGCACTTCCATTGCGGAAACTGTAAACCATACAAGTCAACAGGCAACAACTTGGGTCCAAAAGACTCAAGTCGAGAACCCAAGAGAAAAAACAGGTAGTGAACAAGATATATAAATCCAGGTTAAAACTTAACAACCACCCTGAAGGGAAGGGGTGCAAAGTACACCCCTGAGGTGCAAGACTGTACCTGCCAGCCCACATCCCAAAACTAGGTTCTGAGTGGGGAGGCGGGGGTCAGAATACAGCAAGACTCCATTAGAAGAAACACAATTACTAAGGTAATTTTTTTCTTCAAACAACATGAAGTCTTGCTGTATTCTGACATATGCAGATTACCAAGCAGTACCTCCATGGAGGAGGGTACCGAACCTATTTTGGGAATAGGTTCTGCAGTACTGCTGTACCAAACCTAGCATCACTTCTAGCCTGGATATCCAGAGAGTAATGCTTGGTGAAAGTATGGACTGTTTTCCAGGTGGCTGCTTTGCAGATCTCTAACAAGGGTATATCTCTGGCAGCAGCCAGAGAAGCAGCTGTACTCCTAGTTGAGTGAGCCCTCAGGCCTGAGGGAGGTGTTTTGCCTAGCTTGGCATAGCAGAATTTAGGGAGGCAGTATAGCGCAGTTGTTTAAGGCTCTGAGCTGCAAATCTGGAGACTTGGGTTTGAATCCCACAGCCCCCACTTGCATAATGTGTGACCCTGAGCAAGTCATTTAACTTCCTTGTGCTCCCAGGTTGCACCTGTAAACAAGCTTTCAGCTTAGTGTACCACTCCTGGTTAAACAATTGGGAAAAAAAAAAAAAAAAGAACTGTATATAAAAGACAATCCACCTGGCAATAGTTCTCTTAGTAGCAGGCCTACCTTTCCCCACTTCACCATAAGTGAGAAACAATTGAAGACAGTCATTCGTATGTGCCTTAGTATGCTCACTGTAGTAGCTAAGTGCCCTCTTAATAAACTATGTAATCTTCTTTCTCCTGAAGAAGAATGACCAGTGAAAAACACAGGAAGAGATATGGACTGGTTCAGATGGAAATCTGAGACCACGTTGGGCAAGAACCTCCTATTGGTTCTGAGAACCACCTTATCTCTATGGAAAGAAATGAAATCAGGTTCAACTAACAGGGCCTGTAATTCACTAATCTGCCTGGCAGAAGTGATAGCTACCAGAAACACGGTTTTCCAGGTCGGGTACTTAAGCTCGGCCGAAGCCAGAGATTCAAAGGGTGGCTGCATAAGCTGAGCAATGCAGACATTAAGATCCCAAGCTGGATTAGGCTCTCTAAAAGGAAGGTTGATATGAACCAGACCTTTAAAGAACTTACCAAAAACAGGGTGAGACACCAGGGGAGAGCCCTTCCCTGCTGACAGGAATGCAGACACGGCTGCTAAATGAACCTTTAAAGTGGCTGGCCTAAGGCCTAAGCAATTAAGGTGAACCAGGTAATCCAAAAGTGTAGCAATGCCAGCAGCATCTGGTAGAATATCCTTATGGGAACACCAAATGCTGAATCTTTTCCATTTGGAATTAAGTTTTCCTGGTAGAGGGTTTCTGAGAAACCTTAAGGATGTCCAAAACTCCCTGAGAAAGATGCAGGCCTGCATATTCTAACTCTTCAAGAGCCAGGCCTTGAGATTGAGAGACTGGAGATTGGGGTGCCAGATCCTCCCCTGAGAGGAGGTTAGGAGATTGTGTCTTGGGAAGAGACAGTGGGAGTGAGATTGCTAGGGACAACAACAGAGGATACCGAGGCTGTCTGGCCCAGTCTGGATCCAGTAGAACTGTGCAGGGTTGTAACCTGATCTTGACTAGAACCCAGAACAATGGGGGAAAGGGAGGAAAGGCATAAAGGAACTTGCCTTCCCAGTCCAATATCAGGGCATCCAGGGAAACAGACCCTAGGACTGGGGATCTGCAGCAGAAGAGGGGAAGTTGGTGATTGCCTGGGGCTGCAAAGAGCAAAGTGCAGCAGTTGAACCACAGTGGGCTCAGGGAGGGTGAGGGTGGTGGAACAGAGGCACACCCAGTCAGTTGTACCACTCCACAATCCATACACCATTCTTATGGAGCATAGTTCCCCTATGGATGCACCCGCACAGGAGACTAAGGAGGTTGCGGACAACTGTCACAAGGGAGCCCCACAGGAAGGAGACAGAGGACACCACAGGAAAAAGAAGCAGCTCCTGGTGGGGGATTCCATTATTAGGGGGATAGACCTGGGGGGGGAAATCAGGGAAAACTGAAGTAAGGTGCCTGCCTGGCACCATGGCTTGGAGGGACAGGAAGCGCATCCTCAGGATCATGAGAACAGCTGCACAGGAGACTGAGCTGCACGTCACTGTCCACCTAGGGATGAATGACTTGGCTCAACATGAGATTAGAGCAGTGCAGGAGGAGTTTGTGGAGTTGGGGAGGGGTCTAAGGCAAGTAGCACACACAGTATCCTTTTCAGAGGTGCTGCCCGTCTATGGCAAGGGTGAGGCGAGGGTACTTCACACCATGCGATTCAATGAATGGTTGAAAAAAATGGTGCAGAGGACAGGGGTTTGGCTTCATTGGGGACTGGGGTTCCACCTGGAGGGATACCAGCCTATACTGGCAGGATGGTCTGCATCTGTCCATGAAGGGAACAAGTCTTCTAGGCAATCGGTTTAAATGCTTCATTGGCAAGCTTTTAAAATAGTCAAAGGGGGAGGCACTGATAAGCAGCAGGGAATTCCCAGCCTCCCCCTACAAAACAGGGTACTAAATGAGGTAAAGACAAAGGTAGAAAGGTCAGTAGGGAGCAGTACAGGGGTAAATGGGAAAGCAAAGTCAATGAGGACAGGGATGGTGCTACAAGAGGTAAAGCTATCAAAAAATGGAAAGCAATGAGTACCAATGCCTGTAGTCTGGATAACAAGCATCCTGAATTAGTGGCTTGATGGAGGAGGAACATCTGGATACTGTGGCAGTCACAGAAACAAGGTACACACAGAACCATGACTGGGACATAAACATACCAGGATACACTATCTACAGGAGGGAAACGGAGGGTAAAAGAGGAGGAGGAGTAGCTCTCTACATAAAAGGGAAGGAATCAAAGCAAAATAACAAAAAAGGGTAAACAGGGAGGAGAGGAAGCACTGTGGGTCGATTTGGAGACAGGCAATGGCACCACAATCTGCACAGGGGTTGTATACAGACCCCCATCTCAGGGGGAGGAAATGGATAAGGAAATGATAGAAAGTATCCATAGAATGGCAGAAAAAGGAGAGATATTGCGAATGGGGCATCTGAATATGCCAGATGTTAACAGGAGTGCATTTGCAGCAGCCACTTCAAAGAGTGGGGTCATTCTAGATGCCCTACAGGGGGCATGTCTTAGACAACTAGTCTTGAGAGGGAGCAATCTTAGACCTGGTACTCTCAAATGGAGATGGTGAGATGATCACGGATTTAGAAGTGGGTAGCCATCTGGGAACTAGTGACCATCGAACAGTATGGTTCACGATAAACACAGCAGTAGAGTCAAGCCATACAAAGGAAAAGGTACTGGTCTTCAGGAGGTCTGACGTTGCCAAAATGGGCAAGTGCCTAAGGAATGCACTAGCAAATGGGCAGGAAGGAGGGGTGGAAGAACAATGGGGAATAATCAAAACTGCCATCACAGAGGCAACAAGCCTTTGTGTGAAGCAAATAAAACCAAACGATGTAAGAAACCACTATGGTTCTCAAAACGAGGTGGCAGGGAAGGTTAGGGAGAAAAAGAAAGCATTCAGGAAGTACAAGGAATCACAGAAGGAGCAGGACAGAGAATTGTATCAGGTAAAGCAAAAGGAAGCAGGAAAGGCAGTCAGAACAGCAAAGGCCCAAACCGAGGAAAAGATAGCCAACTCAGTTAAGAAGGGGGGATACAACCTTTTATAGGTACATCAGGGAGCGAAGGAAGACCAAGGGAGGGATAGTGAGGTTTAATAAAGGGGATGGGGGCAGAGGGTGACTGTGAAAAGGCAGAGATACTAAAATATTTTTGCTCAGTATTCACAAATGAAGAGGGGGAAGTACCTAAACCAAACAAAAACACACTGGATATGGGGGTTGATACCAGCCCTTTCACCGAAGAAAGGGTTCTGAAGGAACTCTTAAAACTGAAGGTGGACAAAGCAATGGGGCCTGATGGGATTCATCCCAGAATTCTAAATGAACTAAGGGTAGAACTAGTGACACCACTGACTACCCTCTTTAACAAATCATGGGAGGATGGGGTAGTACCTGAGGACTGGAGGAGGGCAGATGTTATTCCACTTCACAAAAGTGGCAGCAGGGCAGAAGCAGGAAACTACAGACCTGCTAGTTTAACCTCAATGATTGGGAGAATGATGGAATCACTTCTGAAGGAAATAACTGTTGAGTACCTAGAGGCCAGAGGAGCACAGGACCAAAGGCAGCATGGATTCACAGTGGGAAGGTCATGTTAGACAAATCTAATAGATTTCTTTGACTAGGTGACCAAAGCAGTAGATCAGGGAGGGCTGTGGACATGGCCTACCTAGACTTTAGCAAGGCATCTGACACAGTCCCACACAAAAGATTAATATACAAGTTGGCCAGCCTGGGAGTGGGTCCTAAGATGGTAGCCTAGGTAAAGAATTGGCTGGAGAACAGGACACAGAGGGTAATAGTAACGGAGTCCACTCTAAAGAAAGGGGGGTTACTAGTGGGGTACTGCAGGGTTCGGTACTAGGACTGGTCCTCTTTAATGTCTTTATAAATGACATTGCAGAGGAACTGGAAGGAAAAGTATGTCTCTTTGCAGATGACACAAAGATCTACAACAGAGTTGATTCACAAGATGGGGTGGAAAGGATGAGAAGGGAATTGGCAAGGTTGGAGGAATGGTCAAATGCATGGCAGCTTATATTCAATGCTAAGAAGTGCAAAGTAATGCACCTGGGAAACAAAAACCAAGGGGAAGAGTACACAATGGGGGGTGAGATACTAACAACAACAAAAATGGAAAGGGACCTGGGGGTAGTCATATCAGATGACCTAAAAGTGAGCAAGCAGTGTGAGAGGGCAGTAAGGAGTGCTGGGGGGATACTGGGATGCATAGAGAGAGACATCAGCAGTATAAAACAGGAAGTGGTTATCCTTCTGTACAGACAGCTGGTGAGACCCCATCTGGAGTACTGCATGCAGTTCTGGAGACCCAGTCTTCGCAAAGACATAGACAGGGTGGAGGTAGTCCCAGAGGAGGGCAACTAAAATGGTGCAGGGTCTGCACCAGAAGACATATCAAGAGAGACTCAAGGAGCTTAATATGTATAGCCTCGAGGAAAGGAGGAAGAGCGGGGACATGATAGAAACTTTCAAGTACCTCAAGGGAATCAACAAAGTCCAAGAGGGTAGCATCTTTCAGAAAAAGAGGTGTGCAAGAACAAGGGGGCACAATTTGAAGCTGGAGGGGGGGGGCTCATAGGTAATATGAGGAAGTATTTTTCATGGAGAGGGTTGTGGATGCATGTAAAAAACTTACTGAGGAGGTTGTGGAGTCAAAAACAGTGGTGGAATTCAAGAATGCATGGAACAGGCATTAGGCAATTCTAGGGGGTGGAGGTAGGAAGTAGTAGGCTGTTGGTTAGCTAAGATCTGCAGCTTATCCATTAGGTAGGGAAATGGGCAGACTGGGTGGGCCAAGCGGTTCTTATCTGCCATCAAATTCTATGTTTCTATCTCTGGAGTGCCCCACCTGGTGAAGATTACTGTCAGTATGAGAGGATCCAAGGTCCATTCATGATGACCCTGGGAGATTCTGCTAAGAGCATCTGCTAACACACTGTCCTTCCCTGGGAGGTGAACTGCTATTGGGGAGGTTTGCAAGGAGTAGGCCAGAGACCATACTTTCATAGCCTCTGTGCACAATGTCATAGACTGAGTACACTCTTGCTTGTTGATGTACCACATGGTGGTGGTATTGTCTGTCCTAAACCACCTTGCCCCTTACCGAGTCTGAGAAAGCTTGAAGGGCTAGAGAAATACTGCCCTGAGTTCCAGAAGATTGATATGAAGGAGAGACTCTTGTGGAGATGAAACACCCTGTGCTGTGAGGAGTCCTAGGTGGGCTCCCCAGCCCAGGAGAGAAGCATCTGTGGTTAGTACCACTGAATGAGGAATAAGATACCTTGTCTGAGATTGTCCTGATCCAGCCACCACTGGAGAACTTGGACCAGAGTCTGAGTCACTGGAACCAATTTGGTGAGAGAATCTTTTTTCCGAAACCAAAAAGACCTTAGGTGAAACTGAATGTCCTCATTTGGAACCTGGCTCCTTGTACCACTGCAGTGGAAGCTGCCATGTGGCCTAGGAGCTGAAGAAAATCAGAGGATGAAAAGAGGCAGCAAGATCCATAAAGGCCTTGCTTGTGGGAGGAAGGCTTTTGCTTGAACAGTATCTAACTCTATCCCTATGAAAGTGAGGAGTTGTACTGGTTTAAGAACCGACTTTGGCAGATTGAGAAGGAATCCCAGAGAACTGAGCAAATCTTGAGTGACTTGAAGAGCTGACCTGACCTGGTCGGGAGACTGTCCTACAATGAGCCAAACGTCCAGGTATGGGAATAGAGAGATCCTCTGCCTTCTGAGGAAAGCCACTACTACTGCAAGGCACTTTGTAAACACTCTTGGAGCTGATGTTAGGCCGAAAGGCATGGCTCTGAACTGATAATGACCTGAAGGCAGCTCGAACTTGAGGTACTTTCTATGGGAGCACCCGATAGGAATGTGGAAATAGGCATCCTTGAGGTCCAGGAATGCTAACCAATCTCCTGGCCTCAGAGAGGGAAGAATTACTCCCAGAGTCACCATTTTGAACTTTGGTTTTAAGATGCGTTTGTTCAAATACCTTTAGTCTAGGATGGGTCGCCACTCCTCTGTCTTTTTTTGGGGTAAGAAAATATCTGGAGTACAGACCCTTGCCCCTGTGTAGAGTAGGAACGCTCTTCACGGCTCTGAGAGTCAGCAGAGAGGAAACCTCTGCTTCTAGAGCAATGGTTTTGGAGATGTTTGCAGGTAGAAAATACCTAACCCTCATTTTTGGAAACTTCTTGAAACTGAGGGCCAGTCCCTGGCTCACTACCTCCAGGGCCCACTTGTTTGAGGTAACAGACTTCCAGGCCTGGAAGTAGTAAGCCAGCCTGCCTCCTACTGAAGTTGGGGAGTCGACCCGGGCTGACACATCAGGGTGTCTGCTCGGCAGCAGCCTTGGACTGGGAAGAGGATA
The DNA here is from genome assembly GCA_016271365.2 of Neoceratodus forsteri. Taxonomy (NCBI): domain Eukaryota; kingdom Metazoa; phylum Chordata; order Ceratodontiformes; family Ceratodontidae; genus Neoceratodus; species Neoceratodus forsteri. The sequence goes on along the minus strand of CM057449.1, from coordinate 169,965,021 downwards.
CAGCCCTGCTCATCCCCCTCCTGCCTCTCCCTCAAAAGAACCCCCACTGTGGGAAGGGAGAGGAGGCCTGGGCTTAGTGGAAAGGCCTGTGAAAGGGCCTACCCCTGCCCCTAGACTGCTGCTTTTGAGGAGTGGCTTGCTGTTCCTTGGCCTGTGCACTCCTATAGGTGGTCCTGTACTCATCCATCTTCTTCATGTAAGCCTGTCTACTCCCCAAACAGAGAGTTACCCACCACAAGGAAATCCATGGCCTTAGCCTGAGTGTCCAGAGAAAGGCTAGTGCATCTGAGCCAAGCAAAGCTCCTGAGACACAGATGTAGCCATGACTCTCGATGCCACATCATTAGAGTCTACAGCAGTATGAAACTGCACTTTGGATGCCTCAGTGCCATCAGCAGCCACCTCCTCCAGCTCTCTGGCTAGCTGGAGTCTGTTTAGCCAGTTCCAGAACCATATCCCACCTGGACTTCTGGTATCTGGCTGTGTAGGCCATATAATTAGCCTGCCTGAGTCCTAAGGAGGATGACAAGTATTGTTTCTTGGCCATGGCATCCACCTTCCTGGAGTCTTTATCTGGGGGTTGTGAAGCCAAAGATATATTCACCCTGTCACAGGCTGCAGCCTGCACTACTCCAACATGGCTGCAATGATTGAACAAAAACTCCGTACCTGAGCCTGATAGCATATATCTCCTTTCCATTCTCTTATCCACAAAAGGTAAAGAATTTGGTGTCTGTAAAATCTTTTGTGTCCGTTTCCCCAGGGATTTATGGAGGGGAATAGACAATCTATTGGACTCTGGAATGTCCATCTCCACAAAATCAGGCTCTTCTTCCTCTCAACAGCTTCAATCATAGGGAGCTGGAGGGTTTTGGCCACTTTTTTGTAAAACAAAAAGTGAGATGGGGACTCAGAAAGCCTTGGAAGGGAGACATTGGACGGTCTGTCTGGGGAGATGACCTGTTCAATGGGCACATCCAGACCTTCATAATCATTGTCGTCATCATCATCATCATTCCATCCATCCATCCAGTCATCCATCCAATCAATCATCCGGTAATTCTTCATCCCCTCCCACTCTAATTCATAATACACATCCGGATCATAATCCAATGGAGTTGGCTCCAACCGAAACGAGCATCTAACCGACGCTGCCGGTTTGGATGGAACCGGATGAAGCGATTGTGCAATACTGATCGCTTTGGCTATTTCTTCAGTGGTTGGAGTAAGGGATGCTGGATGACCGGCTGACTTTTCATCTTTTTGACAGAGTCGACCCCTCAGGGTTGGCTCTCCTTTAGCCCGAGAATGTCTCGCCCAGGTCAGTGGGCACCTCCTCCAGTCTGGTCGGAACCGAACCGGGCTGGCCATCCTGGTCAGCGGACTTCTCGGCCTCCTTTTCCTTTAGCCTACCCAATCTTTTTTCCAGAGTGGCCTTAGGAACATTTTTGCAAGTTTGGCAGTCTGTTTTGAGGTGGTCAAACCCCAGACAATAAACACAGACGAGGTGGGGATTGGCCATAGCAAAGGCCTCCCCACACTCTGTACAGTGTTGAAACCTGGTGGGACTTTTTTTTTTTTCTTGGGTTTCTCAGACATGGCCAGACTAGAAAAAAAAATTACCCTTTACAGCTTTTTGCCAGGTAATACACCCCTATTGGTTACCAACCGTGTCACGGGTTGTGTAAAGGAACTGAAAACACGTGTTTTTTTTTTTTAAATCGATAGGAACTGGCACACCACTACTAAAATCCCAGAAGATAAATTTAAACACAAAAAGTCAGTTCCCAAGTGGAATGACCGAGAAAGAACCGAAATTTACAATTTCCACCAAAGAAAAACAAATTACAGTTCACTACCTATCTACACTACTTACTGTGCTGTAGACAGAGGCTCGAAACTGAAAATAAACAAATCGGTTGAAAACCGAGTTGTGAAACTTTACCGAACGAGCAATCTCTGGAGCGACTTCACAGTTAGGCGGAGTAAAAAATCTGACGGTTACACCCTGAGGCACCACAGACAGAGGTTTGAAAACAGAGGTCGAGCTCAACGTTCTATGCCTTGCATAGAAATTAACTCTTTCCTCTCCGGAGCAGTTCAAGTGCTGGGGCTAATTGCATATGTCAGAATACAGCAACACTTCATGTTGTTTGAAAGAGGGGATTAAGTTAGCAGCCGAATCAGTGGGCAGGAGCAGGCAAAGGAGACAGAGTTATGGTAGGAGGTAGTGGGAGGGGGAGGTGAGGCTAGATTGCTAGGGCAGAGTAATTTGCAGTCATTTAATTGACTGAGAGAAAATAGTTGCAGAGAATGTTTAGCAAGGAGACAGGCAAAATTTGCAGGACAAAGAGGTAGCAAGCTTGAGAGAGAGGGCACAGATCATCAAGGTTTAGCAGAGAAGAAAAAAATGAAGTTTAAAATTCACTTAGTTCTATACAGAAAATGCTGCTTTAAAGGAGGCAGTATAGCGCAGTGCTTTAAGGCTCTGAGCTACAAACCTGGAGACCTGGGTTTGAATCCCACAGCCCCACTTGCATACTGTTCTGACCCTGAGTAAGTCACTCAACTTTCTTGTACTCCCAGGTCGCAGCTGTAAACAAGCTTTCAGCTTAGTGTGTCTCTCCTAGTTACAAGAAAAAAAACAACTCTATACAGGTTCACAAGAGCCGCAATCACTTTAAAAAATAAACATTTAAGGATTAAGCACTTTTTGTAAAATATATGAGAGCTAAGCGCTTGAAACAAGAGGTTCCAGGCAGCGAGAAAAGCCGCACCAATCAGTGGCGAGCAGTTCAGGTGGGCAGTCAATCAGAAGCTAAGAGCAGCACGGTGCCAGTTTTCAAGCTGCAGCTGTGAGACAGGTGTACCCGAATGTACCTCAATAACAGCTGCACCTGCCAACCCTATTACTTATGGGCACTATGCACCAAATAAAATCTATGAAACTTTACTTATCCATGACAGGAATCATTTACTCATATCATTCCATAGTCTGAAGATAAAAACATTGGCTTCAAGTGCAAAAAGTGGGTTTAAAGACTTATTTGTGAAGTCAGCATCTCGGAGATGCCACCTGCCATGGTGGAGAGCAGTTCACAGGGATCAGTGCTCATTCCATACTTTTTAACAACTTTATTAGTGATACTGGAGCAGACATCAAGGGTAAAATCTGCCTATTTGCAGATGACACCAAGCTTGGTGGCAGAGATGACTGTGAGAAATTGATCCGAGAAATGAAGGAGGACCCGCAGAAGCTTGAGAGATGGTACAAGATCTGGCTGCTGGACTTCAATGTCAAAAAGTGCAAGGTCATGCAGATAAGAAGCAAAAAATCTAGGGGTTGGGGGTAGGTTGGGGGGGGAGCGACTGAGGATGAAAGAGATCTGGGAGTGATGTTTTTAAGACAACGTTAAAACATCGGTACAATGCAGTAAAGCAGTGGGGGGAAGCAAGAAAAAAAATGCTGGAATGCACAAAGAGTGGAGAGATCAGCAGTGGTAGTAGTAAAAGTCCATTATGCCCTGTACAGAATCCTGGTGAGGCCACACCTGGAATACTGTGTGCAATCTGGGAAACCTCACCTAAAGAAGGACATTGGTAGCTTGGAATCAGTGTAGACGACAACCAAGATAATGCAGGGTCAAGAGGGGAAAGTAAACAAATACTAACTGGGGACAAGTAGGGGGGGCAAGACTGACTTATTTAAATAATGTAGCACATTAATAATGTGGACTCAAGTGAACTGTTCAGGGTCAGTAGAAACAAGACCACTATAGAAAACAGCATCAGATTGCTGAGAGGTACATTTAGAAGGGATGCCAGGAAGTACTATTTTATGGAAAGGGTGGTAGAGGGTTGGAACAAGCTTCAGGAGAGCTGGTCAGTACAAAAACCTGTGCAGAGTTTTAAGAGAGAATGGGGCAGGCATAAGGGGCTGCTGAAGTGGTGTCGGGAGGGGGTGGATTGACATAAACCTCTAGAGGGCATGCTGCCACCACACAAGGCAGACTAGACAGACCTTAAGGCCGTCTTCCGCTGGCACACTTCTATCTTCAAAATTCACAGAAGAGGGGCGTTCACCTTCTGGGGGGTGAGTTTGTAGTCCTGTTCCTGACAGATGCTGCTAGCCGAGCTGCTGATGGAAAGTGACCTAGTGAGAAGACAAAGCTGTGGATGAAGGTATGAGATATGTCTACCCTGACTACAGGAGATCGCAAGCTGGGATGGGTGCTGGAGCTACTGCCTCTGGCAGAGGGGCTAAGGCAATTGCCAGTCACTTCCAGAGGGCACACTGAAGTATGTGCTGCCACGTTTTGCCCAACACACCTGAAACTAAAAAGATGCTGATGTGAGGTACCAGTGCAGAGGTTGCCTCAGGGCCCCAGCAAAGAGACTTACTGGGCATGGAGTGGCAGCCCTGAGGATCAGGTTACCTTTGGATTTATCTGTGAGCTGGAGTCTGAAAGAGAAGTCCCTGTAGCAGTGATGCCTACTGCATCACCCGTTGACCAGATGCTAGTGTCACAAGTGTGCATGCATCAAAGTGCAAACCTTAAGTTTTTAGCATAGTGGGAGAAACTGGTCAAGTTATGCATAGTAGAAAAGGCTGTCGGACCCAAAGTATAACCTCACCCAGTGTGTGAAGAGAGGAAAAGAAGGGGTTGTTTGGTTCCAGATGTCAGAGGAGGGTACAACCTACAAAAAAAGACTGTAGGCTCCTCAAGATCAAACCTGTTTGTACATTGCTAACCAGGACAGCTTTTGGGGACTAGGTTCCCCTAGTGATTAATTGTAAATAGTTATAAAGTATGACTCTTACATCAAAATATTTTCTGTCACAGAGATCCTTGCTGAGCTCATCTCAGCTGACTGGAGTTTATTAAATCTCTAACATGCACTGCAGGCTATTGAATCTCCCACTCTGCAGTCCTCCGATGTCAGCTGCAGACGATTCTGGGATCTGTAGTTACAGAAAATGTCAGCTTGCAGTCTAGATACAATCTACTATACTGCAGTAAACAGCAAGTAAAAACCAAAAAAATGAGAGCATCTCAACTCCTTCATCGAGCCACAGCACACCCACCCTCCTTCCCCATTACTGAAGTAAAAGTTGGCAGATTTGTCCACTACCTTGTATGGAAATGTCCGTAAGTGCCTTTAAAATCCACACAGGCAGTTTACTTAAACTCAGAAGAGGAGGGATCAGGCATATTGAAAAACTAATGAAGCCTACTAAATTAACAGTGAAACTGTGACAACTTCAAAATAAAAATACAGTCATAGCAATTAATTTCAAGGACAACAGAAAGTTAATGTTCTATACTCTGCATAATTCTGTGTGGCCTTTTTAGGAACAGACTACTCCCCAATTTGGTTTTTGTGTGTACCTAGGGAAGATCTGGAATATTTCCTTGAAGTTAATCTTACTATTAATGCAGTTGACCTTTGCAAGACAAAATGATGACTACAGGTGCTCTGGCGCAGTCACCTGAGCATGTATGCATAGAAAGGAGATCCATTTGGACATCTTGTGCATTTATGGGCTAAGCCAGTTGAGGTAGTTATACAGGCAGCAGTGATGGGCGAGACTGTTACAGAATAGGATGAATCTACAAGGTTTATTATTAAGGAAATCCAAAGACTGTAGTACAGATAGGGATGTAGAGGACAAGACATTCCCATAATCAAGGATGGGCGAGAGTGAGGGAACTACTTGCTTCCAAGCCAAGGTACTCATAGTGTTTGGATTTGTAGAGCACACCCAGTTTTGCTTCAAAGGCAGACAATATGTGACCCACATGTTGACTTAGGTTAAGAAAGAATCCATCCTCAGCTCATGGTACTTGAAGTGTTCAACCAGATACTGAAACACACTGCAAGACTCAATAATTGTATGGTAGGAGACAGTTTTCCTCATCTATTTGAGGATCCAAATGTAACATGGATTTTTTTTGATTTTGCTAAAATGCATGATGAGGTGTTTTTTGTGCATACCAATTTTCAGTTTTAGTGAAGTCTGGGAGACAGGTGGCAACTTGAGAAATGGATGGGCCAGTGCAGGAAATGGCAGTATTATCCATGTATAGTGTATGTGTTTGACAATACTGCACCCTGCTTGGGAAAGCCACTGACAATGAAAACAGCACTGGCTAATGGAATACCAAGAAAGAACAGTTTCGCGCTGTTTAGATCTTCAAAAGAATCTCCTCCATTGTGCCACACCTTTGGAATTGTAAGCCTTCGGTGACAGGACCACTCAGAAAAATCTGCTAGCCTGGAGGGAGCACCCACAATGACATGCAACGGTGACACTTATATAATTGTAGGTAGCCCCATAGCTCCTAAGTTCCCAAAGATCAGCACAGAGGGCTTCTTACTGTAAGGAACCAAGAGACCAAACCAGTACCCAGCACATAAAGAGAGGCATGGGACAGAAAACATAAGGCACTTGTGGACATTTCCATAGAAGTCAGTGGACAAACCTGCCAGCTTATACCTTAGTAAGGGGGAAGGAGGGTGGGTGTGCTGTGGCCCAATGGAGGAGATTCTCTCGAAGATCCACCACTATGGTGAATAATGGTTCTGTCTTCGTTGAGGATATCTACTCCATTGGGCCACAGCATTGGAACTGTTCCTATACAGTACAAAGCCCCCAGGGAGGATGGCAAAGTTTGATATGGTATCAAGACAGAAGGCCTTACAGTACCACAAAACCAAAGCAGCACGTCTGCGTGAGATGATGTCTAGACTGTAACGCTATGTGAAAGTATGCACAGGACATTGTGTGGCAGCAGCACAGTCTGCAACAGATGTGGCCATACCATGTACTGAGTGGCCAGAGACAGCACCACAAAGTTTCTTGCTGTAATCCTATAACAACCCCCTCCCCCCAAAAAAATAATAAGTTAACCAGCCATTTGGACAGGCAATTAATAGTCACAGGGGCACCCTCTTTCCCATGGGAGAATACAACAAAAGGATGAGCAGACTTTCTGCAGTCCTTAGTGTAATCAAGGTAGAAAGATCAAGTGTATGGAGCAATGCCTCATCAGGTACCATGCTCTGAATAATACACAGAAAGGTGTATGGTCTGATTCAGTGTAAAATCAGAGACCATGTCAGAAATTGAAGACTGGTTCATAAAGACACTGTCAATATGGAAAATCAAATGAGGCGGCTCATGCATCAGAACCTGAAGCTCAGAAATTCTCTGAGCCACAATCATGGCTACCAAAAACAGTGCTTTTCATGAAAGGAAATGCATTTTACAGGTCATAGCAGGCTTAAATGGAGCCACAGTCAATTTCTCAAGAATAAAATTTAGGTCCCAAGGTGGAACTGGGTTATGAATTGGGGGATGCATCTGGAGAATACCCTTTAGAAACCTACATGATATCTCTAGGTGTGCCACTGTGTGCCTATCAACAGGTGCATGGGCGGCAGAAATAGCAGCCAAATGCACCTCAATGGATGATTAATGGAAACCAGAGTCCAACAGAGACAGAAGGTAGTCATAGAACATAGAAACACAGAATCTGATGGCAGATAAGGACCGCTTGGCCCGCCTAGTCTGCCCATTTCCCTACCTAATGTATAAGCTGCAGATCCTAGTTAACCAACAGCCTACTTCCTCCTACTAATCCTGTATAGTACTGACAGGACACATTGGATCCACTTAACGGGAAGCACACCATATGGAGAAGCACTTCCACTTCAAAGAGTAGTTGAGTCCATAGAAGGCTTTCTAGCCACAAGCAAGACATCAGCCATCTGGAGTGAAACCCAAAATGGGGAAATGGCTACATCTTCAGCAGCCAGATATGCAGATGCAGAGACCGCAGTTCCAGATGGACCAGGGACACCTAAGCCTGTGACAGCAGACCCCAATAAAGAGGGAGGTGAATAGGAGGTTCCACTGCCAGATGCTGCAGAAGTGGAAACCAAATCTGGCGAGGCCAGAAGGGAGTCACTGATATTTGGGTGGCATGTTTTGCCCACAGCTTAAGCAGAACCCTCTGATGAGAGAGAGATCAGAGTATAGGAAAAAAGGAACCTCCCTTTCCAGGACAGGGACAATGTGTCTCACCAAAAATACTCCAATCCCTGGAGTGAGCTACCATAAACATAGCAGATTTGTGTTATGTGGGGAATGAAAAAAGTCCAACTCTGAACAAACCCATCTTGCAAAGAGGTTGTTTACCATGGAGGTCAACAGTTCCCATTTGTGCACTAGGGACAGAGACTTGCTTTGCCTGTAGGCCAAGATGTTTTGGACACCTGGGAGAAACAAAGGAAAAGCACAGCCATCAGCTGAATGTGCCACACTGTCACTGCTTCCCTGAACAGTGGAAAGAGTGAGATCCCCTTGCTTGCTTATGTAGTGCATGACACGGACACACTCTGCCTGAATCAGCAAGGGACCCAGGCTGAGATGCTTCTTAAAATCCTGGAGACTATGCATGACAGCCCTCTTCTCAATACATCAGACTCAAGATCGATCCAGGACCCTTGGATCTGAGAGGATCAGAGATGGCATTCCAAGACATCTGTTATAAGGATCTGCATCGGAGTCAGGGAAAGGAATGGAAGACCCTGTAACAGGTTCCGGTGGTTCATTCACCATATTAGAGCATGGGGAAGCGGAATGTGACGAGGACCAATTGTTCCAATTCATTCGTCAGCTAATCCCATTGTACTCAGAGCCCAATGCACATATGGAGGTTGGCAAAGGGAACCATAATGATGGCCACAGCCACAAGCCCCAGCAAATGAATTATCATCTAAGTGGACACATAATGGAGTCTGTATCGGCTGGGTCTCGGCAACAAGGGCCTTTGCCCTGTCTGCAGGCAAGAAGGCACTGCCCACCGCTGTGTTCAGCACCACACCAATATACTGGAGGCACTGACAAGGAAAGAGTATGGATTTTGGTGCATTCACTGTGACACCCAGTTCCTCAAACTACTGTCTTGTTCTAGTCTAGACAATGTGCACATAACTGCTTTCATGGATAGGGCCTTCAGAAGCCAGTTGTCCAGATACGGGGAGACAAAGGCCCTTCCCCTCCTGAGGGTCGCTGCCATAAATGCTAAGCATTTGGTAAATACCAGCTGTGCTGAGGAAGCCACACAGCAAGACTTGGAACTGATAATGGCTGCTCCACCAGCATTAATCAGAGGTACTGACTGTAGCATTTGCAAATTTTGATATGGAGGTATGCATCCTTCACATCCAGGGCACAGAGCCTATCCCCCCTTTTCTAACAGGGGATGAACACCTGAAAAGACACCATTTGAAACTTTTTGTATTCAGTGAACAGGTGCAGGTCTCTCAGGCCCAAAACAAGGACACAGATCTCCTATCCACTTGGGAACCAGTAAGTACCTGGAACAGAACTCCTGTTTTCTGTCTTGAGGATGAATGGATTCAATAGCCCGACTGTGTATAAGGGACTGAACCTCCACAAGCAGAAGGGACAAGTGGCCCAGAGTATAATGACAAAGAGGCACAGGATGTACTGCAGAGGTGCACAGCAACTCCACAGAATGCCCTTTGCCACTATTTTTAGGACACTCATCTGTCATGCTCTTCCTCCACTTTTGAAGATGAAGGGAGATCCTTGCCCTCACTTTCACCCCCAGAGACAGCAGTGGAGGGGGGTGTGTGGAGTCAGAAGGTACCAGGAGTGGGATGGGCACTGCCTTGACCAATACCTTTGGGTGCCTTTGCATGGGCACGAGGGTGAGAGGATCTCCACCACAGGCATGGGGCTGCTGACAGGTGGTATAGCCACCACAGGCAGCAGACATATGAAATAAGCCCCTAATGTGCCCAATGGTGGTCCGAGGGGTAAGAGATCTGAGTGATCTTAAAGTCATTCTGGAGGTTTGAAACTCATGTAGAGCATTTTCAACATCACCCCCATACAGCTTTCTAAAAGGGGCACATCAATGGTGAATCCAGCCACATGAAGCCAGGAATATCTCCTAAGGCATATGCCAGAGGCAGCAGCCCTAGCACAAGCATCATACGCCGACCATAACACATGCTTACCAATATCTACACCAGCTGAAGATGCTACAAGCAAGTTAGCCTGGCTTGGCTATAAGGTACAGCCTTAATAGTAGATGTACCAGATTTCCACAGGCTATTCTGATATTTATTCATGCAGGCCTGGCAGTTACAATTCTGAGGCCTGAGGATGCAGAGACAGAAGTCCTTTTTCCCATAACAACCAGCCTCTTGGATTCTTTATCAGGAGGCAAAATGCTCATGTGTCTAGGGTCCCTGAAGTGATTATGAGCAGCCATGATAACCATAGAATCTGTTTCAGGCTGGGAAACATAAAAAAGACTTGGTAAACAGAGCTGGGAAGTGCAGCTTATCAGCCTTCCTACGAATGACAGGCAAAGTATTAGGCCTACGCAAATCAGCAAATGTAGCATTCTCTAAAGCAGATATACATGAGAGATGACAAAGAAGGGTGCAACAAGAACCACCAAGAACTCCATTAAATTTCTTTTAGTTGAGTCTTCCACCTCAGCATCAAGTCCTACGGCATCCTTGACTCATCTAAGCAAAGCCTGAAAAGAGGCATTCTCAGGATGAAGGCTGTGGGTACACAATACTCAGTCCACATTGCAAGAGGAGAGGGTAGAACTGCAGATAAAACCCCTCATAGCGATCATGTTCTCTTTCTTCATATTAATGAGGTCAGGGTTATACTCCTTCTCGTCTGGAATGACGATGGGAGTAAAAGTTAGAACCTGAGGCAGTGGCTGTGATGGAGGAATAAGAAGTGTATTTTTGGAGCCTGCCACGGAAGATGGTGTTAATGGGTGAGACCCTGTCAACTGGAGAGCCGCTATCTTTGGGCGGGAGCGACAGTAACAGCTGGCAAAACAGTTCAGAGAATGACACTAGCACAACATGGGAGTTGATAGCACTCTGTAAAGGGCCTGAGAATACAGATATCAAAGTGGTAGAATCCAATGACGTAACCAGCATACCATCCAAAGCAGGTATGACAGCGCCAGAGCTCGACCTTAGTATCTCAATGGTTGCAGGGGCTGTAGTGATTCACTGCCACAGTGGACAAGGACTTACCATCCTTTAATGGAGACATCACCCTAACTGGCGAAGCATGAGCTTTCAAACAACATGAAGTCTTGCTATATTATGACAAGTGCAGTTTGCCCCACCACTAGAACTGCTCTGGAGGTGAAAGAGTTAACTTCCATGCAGAGCATGGAGCTTAGAGCTCGAGCTCGGTTAAAGAAGCTCTGTTAGGGTGGTTTCAAACCCAAACCGTCAGATTCTTTACTCCGCCTCACTGAACAGTCGCTCGAGATTCCTCCTGCTGCTCGGTTCATTTCTCGGTTTAAAACATTTTTCTCGGTTGAATTTAACTGATTTATTTATTTTAACATAAACCGATCGGTTCAAGCTCTGTCTATGGTATTGTAAGTAATAGATAGTTTTCTGTGTGGAACTTGTAAATTTTATCGGTTCAGTTTGAACCGATCGAATATATTTAAACTTGGATTTAAAGCCTTTTAAGGCTTGTTGAAATCTGAGTTCAGTTCTTATTGGTTCTAAAAAACCAGATTTCATTCGTTTTTCCACGACCTGTGACACGGTTGGGAACTGATAAGGATGTCTTGCCTGGCACTGCCGTTAAAGGGCAAGTTTGTTGGTTAGGCTGGCATCATGTCTGAGAAACCCCAAAAAGAAAAAGCAGGCCCACTAGGTTTCCAACACTGTAGTGTCTGTGGGAAGCCTTTGCCAAGGCTGACCACCACTACATGTGTCTATTGTCTGGGGTTTGACCACCTCAATTCAGACTGCCAGATTTGTAAAAATTTCCCTGCAGCCACCCTGGACAAGAGAGTGGGCAGGCTCAGGAGGCAGAGAGGCCAAAAGTCCGCTGACCGGATGGCCAGAGGGGTGCCCTCTGACCAGGAGAGACTTCCTCGGGCAAGCGAAAAGCTAGCTCTGAGAGCCAGTTCAACAAAAAAACTAAAAATCAGCAGGTTTGGAGTCCAAAATTCCTTCTCCAACTGCTGCAGAGATAACCAGACAATACAGATTGTCCAGTCACTGTCCCAGTTCCCTCCGAACCGCCACTATCTAGCAAAAGGTCGGTTCCACAGTTCAGGAATATGATATAGAAGAGTTTTATGAACCAGAGGAGGAAGGATGATTATGATCAGTGTGAATGTGACTTTGAAAGTCTGGATGTGCCCATTGAACCGGACATCTCCCAGACAGACCTTTAGGTGAATCTCCCCCTAGGCTTTCTGAGTCCCCTTCTCATTTTTTGTTTTATAAAAAAGTTGCTGAGACCCTCCAGCTTCCTTTAGAGGAGGCTTTGGATGAGCAAGAGCAGCCTGACTATGTAGAGATGATGGATATCCCAGAGTCCAGGAGATTGTCCATCCCTTTACATAAATCTTTTAGGAAACAAACAAAAATTTTAAAAGCTCCCTAATTCTGTGCCTCCTGTAGACAAAAGATGGACAGGAGGTACACTTTGTCAGGTCCTGATACAGATTTTCTTTCACAGCAATGCAGTCATGTTGAAGTAGTTCAAGCTGCAGCCTGTGATAAAGCTAATATTCCCTGGCTTCACATCTCCCGACAAGGACTCCAGGAAGATTGATGCCATGGCCAAAAACAATACATGGCAGCATCCTTGGGACTGAGACAAGCAAACTATATGGCTTATGTTGCGAGATACAGAAATCTAGATGGGATACTGTCATGGCCTTATGCAAACAGGTCCCTGGCCAGCTTGCAAAGGGCTGGAGCAGGTGGCTCTTGATGGTATTGAGGCATCTAGGGTGCAATTCCATGCTGCAGTGGATTCTAATGATGTATCCTCTAGAGTCATGGCTACATCTGTATTTTTAGTGAGATTGGCCTGGCTCAGGTGTATACTTTGTCTGGGATACCCAGTCTAAGGCTATGGATTTTCCTGTGGTGGGGAAATTCTCTGTTTGGGGAGCAGACAGAGAATTATATGAAAAAAATGGATGAATATAGAACCACTTATAGGGTGCACAAGCTAAGGAGCGGCAAACACTCCTCAGAGCAACCCCCAGGGGTAGGGGCAGGCCTTTTACCAGACCAAGGCCTCCTCCTCTTAGCCTATGCTCAGAGGGATTCTTCAGAGGAGAGACAGATGGGGTGTGAGCAGGCCTGCTCCCACCCCTCAGCCTAAAGCCCCTGCCAAACAGGCACCCTGATGGGATGCCCAGGGTCGACTCTCCATTACCTGTGAGGGCAGGCTGGCTTACTTCATCCAGGACTGGGAGTCTTTAACATCAGACAGGTGGGTCCTGGAAGTAGTGAGCCAGGGTCTGGTTCTCAGCTTCAAAAATTTCCAAAGATGAGAGCCAGATCTTTTCCACCTGCAAACCCTTTAGAGACTCTTGCTTTGAAACAGAAGTCTCCAACCTCCTGGCTCTCAGAGCTGTAGAAGGTTTCTCCCCACACCAGGGCAAGGGTCTGTACTCCAGGTACTTCCTTACCCTAAAAAGACAGGAGAGTGGCGGCCTATCCTGGATCTAAGATATCTAAACAAGCACCTTTTAAAACCAAAGTTCAAAATGGTGACTCTGGAATGATTTTACCCTCCCTAAGGCCAGGGGACTGGCTAGCTTCCCTGGACCTCAAGGATGCCTACTTCCATGTTCTTATCAGAAGCTCCCATCGAAAGTACCTCAGATTGAACTGCCCTCAGGCCATTATCAGTTCAGAGCAATGCCCTTCGGCCTCACTTCTGCCCCAAGGGTGTTCACAAATGCCTGGCAGTAGCAGTTGCTCATCTAAGAGGCAAAAGATTGCCATTTTTCCTTACCTGGACGACTGGCTCATTCTGGGTCAGTCTCCAGACCAGAATCAAATCACACCTGCTAGTTACCCAGCAGCTGCTTGCCTCTCTGGGCTTTCTTCTCAATCTTCCAAAGTCAGTTTTGGAACCTGTCAGAGTACTCACCTTTATAGGCGCTAGAACTGGACACAAAGCAAACCAAACCTTCCTTCCCCTGGAAAGGAGTAAGGACCTTAGTGGCCCTGGCCTCGTCTTTCCTCTGCAGGTCTCTCGACCAGCAAGGCATTTCCTGCAGTTCCTAGGACACATGGCTGCTTCCACAGCTGTAGTGCAAGGGCAAGATTTCAGATGAGGGACATTCAGTTGCATTTGAGAGCTTTCTGGTCTCAAGAAGAGATTCCTATCAAGTTAATCCCAGTGACTCAGAACCCTGATCCAGGCCCTTCAGTGGTGGCAGGATCAGAGCAATCTGAGACAGGGGTGCCTTTCATCCCTCTGTCCCTCCTTGACCCTTACTACAGATGCATCCCTCTTGGGATGGGGAGCTCACATGGGCGACCTCTCCACCCAGGGTTATGGTCCCCTCAGGAATCTCTGCTCCACATCAATCTGTTGGAACTCAGCTGTTTTCTAGCACTTCAGGTTTTCTGCATCTGTTCAGAACAAGGTGGTACAGGTCAGAACAGACAACTACTACAATGTGGTACATCAACAAACAAGGGGCACTTGGTCTTGGCCTTGTGCACCAGGCGATGAAGTTGTGGTCTCTGGCTTATTCCTGAACACTTCCCTCATAGCAGTTCACCTCCCAGGCAAGGACAATGTCCTGGCAGATGCTCTCACCAGGATTTCCCAGGGCCATCACAAATGGTCACTGGATTCCCAATACTGGGATAGTGTTTGCCAGATGGGGCACTCCTCAGATAGATCTTTTGCAGCCCCAGACAATCATCAACTTCCACTTTTTGTTGCAGGCCCCAGTGTTGGGCTCAGTCCCCTGGATGCCTTTCTCCTCGATAGGAAGGAAGTTCCTTTATGCCTTTCCCCCTTCCTCTCCTGTTCAAAGTACTAGTCAAAATCAGGTCTCAGCCCTGCAAGATGATCCTGATTGCTCCAGACTGGGCCAGGCAGCCCTGGTACCCACTCCTTCTGTCCTTAGCAGTCCATCTTCCCCTGTGTCTCCCCAGGAACCACAATCTGTTAACCTGTGCTCAGGGGAGAGTTTGGTATCCAAACCTCAAATCCCTCAACCTCAAGGCTTGGCTCTTGAGCAGTTAGAGTTTGCTGATCTACAACTTTCTCAAAGTGTTCTCGAAATCCTGAAGGCTGCTAGGAAGCCTTTCACCAGGGCTACCTATAACTCCAAGTGGAAAAGGTTTTCCATATGGTGTTCTGGAAGCATATTTCCCCGAATCTGCTGATCTACCCACTGTATGGACTATATGGTCCATCTTAATTCTTTGGGACTGAGACCAGCTACCCTGAAAGTGCACTTGGCAGCTGTCTCTGCCTTCATTTCAGCAGGAAGCCCTCTTCTCTTTCTGCTCACCCTGTATTTTCCAAGTTTTTAAGGATTGCTTCATACCAATCCTCCATTCAGGGACCCTGCCCTGCTTGGGATCTTAATGTTTGCATTGCTCAGCTGATGCAACCCTCCTTTGAGCCTCTGTCTTCAGCAGAGCTTAAGTATTGACTTGGAAAACTGTATTTCTAGTAGCCATCACTGCCAGGTGCATAAGTGAGTTACAAGCTTTATCAGTAGAGACTGACTTTATTTCCTTTCACAGGGATAAAGTAGTCCTCAGGACTAACAGGAAGTTTTGCCTAAGGTGGTTTGGGTTCCACCTTAACCAATCTATTTCACTTCCAGTGTTCTTCACTGACCATTCCTCCTCTGGTGAGAGGAGGCTGCACAACAGATGTTAAGAGGGCCCTAAGTTACTACATAGAGCGTACCAAGGGTCACAGGTTTGACTCCTCCAACTATTTCTCACTTATGGTGAGGTTGGGAAAGGAGACCTGCCACTAAGAGATCCATTGCCAGGTGGATTGTCTCTTGTATCCAATTTTGCTATCAAAAGCTGGGTAAGGTTCCCCCCTCAGGCCTGAGGGCTCACTCTACCAGAGGTACAGCTGCATCTCTAGCTGCTCCTAGAGACATCCCTATCTTGGAGATATGTCAAGCAGCTACTTGGAAAACAATACACACTTTCACCAAGCATTACTCCCTGGATATCCAGGCCAGGAGGATGCTCAGTTTAGCACGAGCTTAGCTCAGAGCCTATTCCCTAAGTGGGTTCTGTCCCTCCTCCATGGAGGTACTGCTGTGTAGTCTGCACTTGTCATAATAGCAAGACTTCATGTTGTTTGGAAGAAAAATTACTCACCTTAGTAATGTTGTTTCTTCTAATGGAGTCTTGCTATATTATGACCTCTCTCAGCCTGCCCTCTCAGAACTTCTACTTTGGGTATGGGGTGGGCAGTCCACTGTTGGCATTTATTGATGCCCTCTTTCATGTTTGGGTGTTGTGTTTTATTTAGTTATTTTATCTTATTTTTCTGGTCCACTGACTTGAGTCTTGGTGTTGGGACCAGGAAAATGTGTGAATATGTTAGTAGCCAGTTGGCTAGTGTAGGTTACAGCTTCCACACAGAGCCTTAGCGAGTTTTGCTCGTAAAGATCTGATGGTTTCGGTTTGAAACCACCCTAACAGAGCTTCTTTAACTGAGCTCGCGCTCTAAGCTCCATGCTCTGCATGGAAGTTAACTCTTTCACCTCCAGAGCAGTTCTAGTGGTGGGACAAACTGCACTTGTCATAATATAGCAAGACTCCATTAGAAGAAACAACATTACTAAGGTGAGTAATTTTTTCTTATGGTTGTGGGGATGGCTGAAAGAGAAGGACTTTACTTTGCCATTATTCCTTGACAACAGCATTGCAGAACGCCAGGCAGTATCCCTCCCAGACAGAGGTAGTCGAACAAGAGGGAGAAACTAGCTTGGAGTCCATGACCTTGACAGCAGCTTCCATGGCCTTAATGGCAATGGAGGTTTCTAGAGCTTTCTTCAGACATCAGCCTGTGGTCTGACTGAATCCATTGCAGATCTTGCAGGCCTTGACACTGTGGGACAGGGCCAAAAAGCAAATACAAACCATGTGAGCATCGTCCTTGTAGGTCTTATATTTGCAGGTAAAAAACCTAAATAAAGGTTCTTTTGATGGTGGCATAAAAGGGCAAGGTCGACAAGCAAATAAAGTTTAGAAAATAATAGTCAAACAAAACAATGGCAATGTTTCTTTGCAGGTCCAAAGAGTGATCATTGGTGGGAGAAAGAACTGAGGAGCAATGAGGCAGCCAACTATACAGGCATCAACACTGCATGTCACTGTGGGCAGGCCTTGGCTAGCAAAAGTTTGAGTGGTCTTGACACCGACAGCTTAGAGTTCCAAAGGTGTGACACAATGGAGGAGATATCCTCAAAGATCTTTCTTGCGAGTATCAAGTAACAGCAGTTACAAATTTAAATTTATCACATACTAACTTGACAACGGTTACAACCCAAAGCAACTAAAACTGGAAGATTAAAGAGATTCACAAAGAAAAGCCCCTGCACCTGAAATATATGTGCATGATCACCACAGGAGTCCAAAACTGTGCAGATATCGAAATATAATCCAGTAGGGGGAAAAAAACAAACAACTATCTCCTTTGTAAAATTCATGGAACTGGGTCGTACAGACTTCCCAGTTATAAATGCCACCCATTTGTTCTGGAACCCACACTTGAGGAAGGACTGCAAAAGGGTCGAGACTGTGCAGAGAAGAGCAACCATTATGGTTCAGGGGCTAGGGAAGAATATGAGGAAAGACTGAGGGACTTTTAACATGTACACCCTGGAGTCAAGGGGGAATAAAAAAAGTACAAATATCTCCATGGGATTAACAAGGTGAAATACAATGAGTTGTTCACCTTAAATACAAACACGAACACAAGGGGAGTGGGGCCCACTTAAGCTGTCCACAAGTACTTTACCATAGGTCTTGGACAAGTACTGCTGGAGGAGGTGGTCTGTGCCAAAACAGTGACTGGATTCAAACATGGGTGGGGAGGTACAGTATAATCAGGGAGTAAGATTATCGCTACAGCTATCACACAAGTAATATGCAGAATTGAGCAGGCTGAACAGGCCAGTAGGCCTTTTTCTGCCATCCTGTTCTATGTTTCTATCTTGTGCTCTAGCTGGGAGGGTGGGGTGAGCATCTGTCTTTGGAGAACAAATGCCTGGACACCACTGCTT
This sequence comes from Neoceratodus forsteri, assembly GCA_016271365.2. Lineage (NCBI taxonomy): Eukaryota > Metazoa > Chordata > Ceratodontiformes > Ceratodontidae > Neoceratodus > Neoceratodus forsteri. Next base: position 169,946,884 of record CM057449.1, on the reverse strand, counting down.
TTCCACATGGGGAGCCAAATGGGGTAATTTCACCAGTAACATGAACTTTAAATGCTGGAGAGTGGAACTCTTATTAGAATAATTTCTATGGTTGCTAAAAGTGTTTCAGTTCAATACTGATTAATGAAGTCCCACCCCCACTTCTGGAATAGAAACAAACTCTTATAGAGACTCTGAACGAGTATAAAAACTTGCTGTTTCTATTTTACGGAATCTAAATTTCTGATCAATTGGGAATATCTGCTACAATTTCTTTCCAGGTAGAATGACCAAGGATCTGGTACTCAATGAAGATACCAAAGACTTCTAACATCTGTAACCAAGTAAGGCTATTTCTTCTCTTTCTCCTCTGACTCTCTTTATGGAGGTTATATTGACATTTTCTTTCATACTCTCCAACTTTAGAACTTCTCATTTATCATTCTTACTCAACAGTAATTTGTATGTGGATCTGCTAGACTGCTGTAACTGAATACCAGATCATATGGATAAGTTATACTTAAATTCTGGATCCTACAACATCGTGACATCTGTATTACAGATATATGTTGTGTCTTTCTTTGTTTTGAATGTAACTATGATCAATTTGCTTTCAATGTTTTAACAAAAATGTTACATCTAAGGTTTTTTCCAATTATTGATGATATAGATGATTTACTTGTAATGCTATTTTAATTGTAAAAGAGCTTGTTGTATTTACTGACCATTCTTAAAAATAAAAACTTTATTAAGTGGCTCCTCCTGTGACATGCCAAGCCCCATTACTGAACCAATGCACGAAATGGGAGTCTGCTCTTGAACCCAGGTAGCAGGGGAGAGTTGTCACTGCCACCACAATTTTTAAATTATCTTTTCATCCCCCACCTTGGTCTGGCATACCCTTTCTGTGGTGCGGTGGGCTGCTGAGGGCAACGGGGAAAGAGACTTTGTACCTTTATTTAGCACTCTGCCTCACACTTTTGTATCTTGTATTATGGGTAATTTTGAAATTTTTTTACTCACTATACTGGTCTTACATGGACTTTTCGTGTGGGATACAAAGTAGATAAGCAGAGATATGTGCCAGTACCTTTTTCTTGCTTGCTTACCTTTCCTGCCTCAGTCCTCCTGCTCAGACACCACCAGGGTCCTCCTTCAAATGCCTCTGTGCCTGCAGCTTTACCCCTTGCAATGGGCCTTAACCCCTCCAGAGTCCAACATGGGATGGGGTGTTTTGGGACCTCATGATGGGCCATAGGAGGTGCTGGTATCATCTTACTGGCCCCGCTCATTCAACGTCTTTAATCCATCTATTTCCCCATTGTAGCACCATCCTCACTGTGCCTGACCTTTCAGAGGGTGTGGACACAGAGTGGTCATCCTTGACATTTATGCCACTCCAATCCCCAGCTAAAAGTGGCATGGAAGTAGCAGGGTGAACAGCTCAGCCACCCTCCCTCTGGAGGTCTAAGCGCACTGCTTCTACAGCATTCCTTGGACTCCACTGGCCCAATGTGTGGGACTTAAGCTTGGGTGTACCGCATGACAGCACACCATGCTACTACCAGCACCACCCCACTGGGCTCAGGATTTTTACAGCTTTTGTTTTTTTGGATCCCCTTCCCTTGCCCAAATGCTGAAGCATTCCAAGTCTTACTTCTGCAATGCACCCACACAGGCTTAAATATGAACCAAGATCTCCAAGGCGACCACTAGGCCAGTCACTTTTTTAAAGTGATTTTTCCACATTTCCTGCTAAAATAACCACAGTTGGTACTTGCAGGACTTAAACCTCATAGCATTCCAAAAAATAAAGAATTTCAGGATATTATTACTAAAGACACTTGCATGAAAACAGGCTCTTTGCTCTTTTAGACAATCTGTTCCTGCTGCTTTTCCTGTCTTAAAGTCATCATAATCCCCTGCTTGAGACATGAGAATCATTTATGTGGCAACAGGTCGTGATGTCATAAATAGCGGACTAGGATGTCACGGCAGGAATAGGCAAGTTAAACAAGTGTTTCTAAGAGAAAAAAATATTCCATTTTAATAACACTATCTTAAGTAATAAAACATGGAAGGTCTGAAATAAAAAAGTTGTTTGTGTGTGTGTGCGTGTGTGGGGGGGTTAACAGTTATGGTGATGTCAACTAATAACTGGCAGCTGGAAACTGGAAAATCTCCTTAAACAATTACCAATGTACTGCATCAGACTTCTTCAAAAAGAAAACGCGGAGGAAAATGTACACAGAAACCCTAAGTAGACCTCAGGAGAAAGCCACGGAACATGGTGCAAACTGTATTGTTAAAAAAAACAACTATAAATACAAGATGATTGCAAACTAAACAACATACAGTAAAATGTGTGAATATCACAGGTTTAAAAGCATTTTGTTTAAATATATCAGCTTATTGTTACAGGGGGAACTATCATAACATCATGCCCAATAAGGGGGTACATAAACAAAATCAACTTTTCCGTATAACTTTGTAAAATTCATAGGAGGTCCCCAGCCATTCAAACACAAGAGTGACATAAGAAATGTATACAATTATTTCCCTGAGGGACCAAACCAATTTTCTGCAACTCCCGTCACATCCAGATGTAATCATATATGTGCAATAGTATTTATTTAGAAATTTCACACTGGGACAGCCTAATTTAGGTGCAATATCTAGTTTCCAAGAGGGTCCCAGTACAGCCAATGACATATCTGAAAAAGGACCATTTTATATGGAAATGACCTGGCAAACAGGGGACCCAGGCAACTACAGGTTAGTTAGCCTGACATCAGTGCTGGGCAAGTTCCTGGAACCCATTATCAAGCACAGGATAAATGGATCACTTGACTGAAACCAAGGTTGTCTTGCCTCTATCAGCACGGCTTTATGAGGGGCAAATCACGCCAAACCAATCTGATCACCTTCTTTGTGTAGGTGACCAAGGAGGTGGACAGGGGCAGGACTAGGGATATAATCTGTCTGGACTTCAGCAAGGCTTCTGACACTATGCACATGATAAGCTTCTGGTCAACATACACCAGTATGGTATACATGATGCATTCACAAGGTGGACTGCTAATTGGCTTGGGGGCAAGAAGCAGAGTGTTTGGCGGACAGGCACTACTCAAAGTGGAGAAGGGTACTCAGTGGCACCTTTCAGGGGTCAGCACTGGAGCCACTGATTTTCAGCTATGTGGATGGTGGAGTATCCAGCAGACTGCACAAGTCTGCTGATGACACTAAGCTGGCCTGTCTGGTGGACTCCCTTGAGGCAAGGGAGAAAATCCAGAACGACTCTTGGGAGTCATATACTCAATGTAACCAAATGCAAGGTGTTACACTTGGGGAGGAGAAACAGAGGCAGGACCAGCACACAGAATGGGGCTCCTCTTGCTGCATTGGAAGAAAAAGAGAATTTGTGGGGGGGGGGTCATAACAAATAAAGGGCTAAGGTATGACGAGCAGCATGTGGCTGCTATAAATGAAGTCTAGTTGTGCCACCGTGTGCCCATCAATAGGTGCATGGAAAGCTGAAATGGCAGCCAAATGCACCTTAATGGACGATTACGGGAGACCGGAGTCAGATAGAGACAGCAGGTAGTCCTGTACAGTAGTGACAGGACACATAAATTGATCTACTTAATAGGAAGCACACCACATGGAGAAGCACTTCCACTTCAAAGATCTGATGAAGCTCATTCAAGCGAAGCACTGGGGTAGATGGCCTTCTGTTTTGGTTGTTCAGTTTTTCTGCACGGTTTATATAAAGTAACTTTTTGGTATTATAAAGCAACAAGTGTGTATGGTGTGGCTCCTTTGAGGAGTGCTGTTTGTTTAGGTGGTCAGGTCTGAGCTTTCAAGGGCTGGGTTGGCCCTCTTGAACAGCACCTGTGCCTCAGCACCAGTGAGTGCAGACTCTTCCCCTTTCAGAACTGGCTGAAACCTCCGTCTGTGACTCCCACCACCATACCTCTCAAATGACATCAAACTTTAACTGCAGCACAATTATTTGGGAGGATGAAAAGTGTTGGAGATGCTGCAATTCAGATGCCTGCTTGTGGGGCTACATATTCAGGCCCAGCTGCTTGTCTGTAGAAAGCAAAATAGAAAAAAAAATGTTTCCCCCAGTTGTGAAATTGGGTAGAAGCAAAAAACAAAACAAAAAAACAAAGGACATGCACTTGAGTTCCCGAATGGTGCTGCTGACAAGCAACAAGGCAAGTCCAAACAGAATGAAAGAATTATGCATACACATAACAGGTTTCTTAGTTCTTCAATCTAACGGCAGGTTACAAGCAGAAAGACAGCAGTCTCCTCAACAGACAACCCCCACATAACACTCTTTTGCTGTTGTTGGAGGAGACTGCTGTCATTTTGATTGCAATCTGTACATGGATTAAAAAACTTCAACTTTCGGGAACACTATTTTTTGTTTGGGTAGAAGAAGCAATGTAAATGAGATATTTCAGTTGGTATCCTTCAGCAAATAAATAATAATAAAAAAAAACATACATACATATAATTATAATTTGTTACCCTGAACAGGAAAAGAATGACTGCTGGTGTAATAGAAACTGATGCAGGAGCACAGAAAGCTGGTTTGATCTTGCCAATAAATTAACATACATATGGGGTGACACATCTTTGAACAGAGTGCCTAAATTAATGCATTTATTTTTCATTTTTACATGTTTATGTTCCCTTTAAAGGACCCATCAGCAGGGAAGCTCTGGAAAAATATAACTTTCAGAACTTATATTTCACATAATTGTTTTGTATTTAGATTCCAGGTTTTCATCAGTATCTGCATTAACATAAAAACACAATCACTGTCCCTCACTGAGACTCTGTCTGCAATGGCTGCGTGTCACCACCTGACATCAGAATTCTCTGCTTGTGACACACTGGTTATTGCTACAGGCCAAAGGCCAAGCTTATTTCCACAGGCCACAGCATCAGATTGTGCCGTCAGGTGTAGACAAACTAAGTCCAAGGGTCTGTGGCTCTATTTTCATGTTACAACATAGGAAGAAAGAGAAATGTGACATCAAGCACAAAAAATGTGAAATACAAGATGACAGGTCTAAAAATTATATTTTTTTCAAAGCTTCCCCAGACATCTGGGGTGCCTTAAAAATTAATACCTGTGAAACTCTCAAATGTCCAAAGTTGTGTTCATTTTTTCAACCCATTCTGCATCATCAGTTTTGAAACATTTCCACTACGTCAGTCTTTGCTAAGAGTACCATCTTAGACAGCTACTTAATTCTAATTGAATATCCGTCTCCCCTACTGGGGTCTAATGTTTCTATAAAATGACAGTATAATTTTGAATTACAAAATTACTTAAAGCATTCAACATGATTTACAAATATGCTTATGTATGCAGTTAATGGCTCTTATGGTACAAGAGTGTCTGCACACCATGGATAGACAAATTAAAAAAAACCATAATTCTCCTGGACAGCTTGCTAATGTAAACAGTCTACTCATCTCAACACAACACTGGGTAGTCTGGCCCTTCACAGCCAATCAGTTTTCTGTAATACAGGCAGCAGTGTAAAGGCTTCTCCCAGTCAAGCTTGCTAGAAAGGTAGAAATAGGTAGATTAATAAAAATGATTGCTCTAGGCATTGGGACTACTACTGGATGTTGACCTCTGCTTGTAAATTCTTTGGGTGTCAGAACTCCTCTTCTTTACCATGCAGATGTCTCACCAAACACAGTGAAATTGTTTCTGAGAGCCATGAGAGACAGTAACTGTACAGGTAAACATAAATCACAGTGAAACCAATAGAGGATTCTTGGGTGTCACATGCCCAAGCTCATTAATGTGAAATCCTGAAAAACAACATGCATCTCTTTAGATTTAGACTTTTCAGTCATGCCTGTAAAAGTACACACTGACTCATCTCCCACTCAAGGATTTTCATGAATTTGATTAACGAGCAGTTGATGCCTTCAGAAAAACTCTGAGAAACATAATATTAAGACAAAATATAACTTTGCTGCCAAGGAAGCACCTATGATGTCACAAGCAAAGGATTATGACTTCAGGTGGTGAATAAAGCATCCACAGCAGATGAAGTCTTCAAGACTAAGTCCTGTTTACGTGAGCAATATGGCATGGCAGAGTATGGCTTACTGTGGGATAACAGCACACCTCAGGAAGTGAGGCATGAGGCAATACAGAGTGCCTTATTGTGATTTTGAAATGGTTCCTCTGAATTTTATTTTTAAAACAGAGTAATGAGGTTCAGAAAATTCAGTATTTCTGACCTATTCTGTTGTGCTGGGATACGCCATGGTCTTGTGAGCACATCTGACCAATTACAGGTCTTGGCTTGCCGTAGCCATTTTAAAAATACAAATATTCTTAGTAAGAATGAACAAGGGGCAGAGAAATGTATAAAATGTATATGGAGTCATGTCTCGATATAATGTTTTCAGTGTTCCCAGTCCTCATCATGGACCTGATCTCAGAAATACACCTCACTTCTCACAGACTCTGCTCTTGCATTTCTGACTGCTCCCCAATCTGCCACCCCTCCATTAAATCTGTAAGCAACAGGGTGTGTGGTAATGACATAAAGTACTGCACTTTCAGGTGGCTGAAAGCACTCAGCTGCACCTCGTATCTAACAACCCACCTGCGGTGTGCAGTAATTTAGCATTACCACACACTCCATTGCATGTTATTACTTACTCAATCACACCCAGCATTGACATTTTCAGTATAATTCACTTAAAAGATGGCAGTTGTTATTAGACATCAGCTTCACTGTTACATACTTTACAGACTAGTTACATATAGGACATTCTTCATTCCCCCCCCATGTGCTGAAATGTGATGCCAGCAAACCAGGCATTAAGCACAGTGCACACAAACAAGTGGCAGCACAGACTGCTGGGAAATTAGATCAACAGGGGATTAACTGGGCACAAGCCTACAGGCACTCAGTTCCACCACCTCTTACAAAACTGTATGAGTATTCCCGCACTTCTTTTTAGATTGAATACTATAGGGGAGTTACTCCACCTTGAAATAACCATTCTCCCAGCTAGAAATCTGGATGTGAGAGTTTCTCCACCTAAACATTTCAAATGTAATAATGACATAGATCCCACTTCTGCTGTGAATGAAGCCACAGTGCCTGGATATTACACTAGCATTTTGACTGTGCCAGTGAGGGTATTAATGTTTAAATATTTCCACAATGTTTAGACCTTGGTGCATAGTAGGGAGTGAGGCAAAGTTGCATATCCCCTACCATCAAAGGAGTGAGTTCTGGAGGGTGCTACTATGCTTATAAAATGGGTATTAGAAACAGAACAAAAGTAGTTTTATAATTAAAGAGGAAACTGTTTTAGCTGCTGGAACAAGTGTCAGGTATAAAGAACTTGATGAAATGTGGTTGGCTATGCAAAGAAATGCTGACGTGTGGGTTGTGCCAACATAATGTAATTACATGAGTCTGAAGAGTGACTGACAATCACAGTGCAGGATCTTTCCCAACAAATTTTCTGAATTCTGGAGATGCTGCCCCCCTCCCCCAAAAAAAGACCGAGCAGTTATCTGCTCCCCCAACTTAAAATAAAGTTTTTCCAAACTTGCACGAGCAACCAAACTGCACAACCAATGTTCTGAAACATCTGTCAAAAACCAAAAAAAAAAACAAAAAAACACACAACTCTCTTCCAAACGATTTGAACTTTCTCAAAGAGCAGCTGGACAATTTGACCTATCCCTCTTGCTACTTTGGCAGTTTTAATGAATGAAATGGGTGATGTTTTGCCCCAGTAGATAAAGAGTTACATGCCTGATATTATTTCATTATAGAAAAACTAAGCAATACAGACACTTGCTACACCTATAGGTAGCTTAGAGGAGAGGCAGTTTGCAAGAAGAGCAGTGTGTAGGAGCCATAAGGGTGCAAAGAGAGATTAAATGTCCAAAGGGTTTGGTTTCTGTACATCTCTGCAAACTACATGCATATACCCTAAAGTCTCAAACGCAGGGCAAACTGTCATTGGTGGCATTGGTATCAGAGTGTCTCAGTTGGTAGGACATCTGCTTCTGAACCAGAAGGTCAAGGGCTCTAGTCCCACACTGGGATTGGGCTCATAAACCCTAGCAGTCGAGTGTAACGGGATGCTGTACTGTCGGGGGGGCAAGGGTGCTGTCTTTTGGATAAGATGTTAAACCATGGTCCTGTCAGTCTTTTCTGGTGGTAGTTTCAGTGGACATTAACAATATCATGGCACTTCTTGAGAAGAGTAGCAGAATTTCCCCGGTGTCCTGACCCAATTCACTAAAATACCACGAACAGCTTAATCTGGTTTAATTTTCATTGGTTTGCATTTACATCTACCTCCTTCTCACAGGACAAGGCTGAAGATAGGCAGTGCTGTCTAGCCATCCTTTCTGGGTCAATAAAAAATACAAATCCTTGTGTTAGGCAGGCTGACAGGTGGAGTCAAACAGTCAGGACATGTGTTCCCTCTTTACATCCATTTTGGGTTAGTCGGGTACAGCATCACATGTCAGGAATAAGTGACTTCCTGAACCTCATCACACAATTTTATTATTTAAAAATATATCGGGGGTCTTTTCACAAGTGCAAAAAAGTGCTCCAAGAAGTGTGGGATGACTGCGTAAAACACTTGGCTTCGTCCCATGCCTTACTTCGAGGCATGCAGCTATGTTGCAATAACACACCCTGTTGCACACCATTGCTAAAAACATTTTACAAACTACTTACAAGAGTCAATTTAGAACAGCAAAGCCCCCACCCCCAAGAGAGGTTGGTTCATTCCTCAACCACTTGGTCTTCAGATTAACTAACCAGTCATTAACTGTTGGCAATGGACAGGTCTCTTGGGAAGCAGTCTAACTTCACTGAACAATTCTAAATTACTGTTCACCTAATTTTCATATACTTGTAATGCCAGACCGAATACAATCCCCCTTCTGTAGTGACATTGGTCTGCGACAACTGCATACCAACTAAGTAGCAGATTTAGCAAGTATTACACACTGTTGGTGATGAGGGAAGGGGGAAAGAGAAATTTGAACACTGATTTTTAAAGCAGCAAGATTTGTTAGGGTTTTTTTAAGCACAGATTTATCTGTGACTCCTTAAGATTCATCTTCAGTGTACTTTTAATTTTATCAGATATTTTTAAAAACTGCTCTTGTAGCTGATTTTGTATATTAATGACTCAAGTCATTAAAGATGGCCACCACTCACCATTTTAAAAGATCTTTCACTGCAGTTACCTCTTGAATGTGCACACAGTACTAGATTCACAGTGTGGATGTATTAGGATGGTGCTGCTAGTACATGTACCCAATGGCACAGCACTGTACCAAGACCTTTTTTTCCCCCATGATGGGCATGGCACGGGAGTGGGAAAGAAAACAAAAAATGTGTATATTGATATTTTTGCCAAAAAAAACATTACTGGTGAAAAAAAAAAAAAGCCTACATGATGGCTAACAAATACTACTGCTTTATCGAAAATATTTCTGGGATGACAGCACTGAGATGCAATAGTCAAACACAGGATGCAAGAGTACAGAGCAGGATATACAATGTGGTGGGACGCTACACTGCCCAGTGAAAAGGCTCAATATTGATACTGTGTGGAATTAGTCACACTGCCACAACTATGTACCACGTGGTAAGCCACATTCTTCACACTGGAAATTTTCTCTCAAAATTAGGCTACTGTTCTCTTGCATTGTACATGAAACTGGGCATCTGCACTGTGCAGTTCCTGTCTGGGACTGATGTATCCATTCAGCATTCAGGACGCTGAGATGGAAAGTTGACTGAATCTTCCATAGCAGAGCCCAGCCCACCACCGGCATCAGCTGCAGGAAATTAAGGGATGCCGATTTACAGTGTTGTCGGGGTGGGGGCAGGATCTCCAGACAGCAATTAAATGTAACTGAGGATACTCAGCTAGCACTAATACCAAGCAGTGTTAACTGTGATACCCCAAAAACACTGGGTATGTGATTGAACTGATGAGTTTCCCCCTTTAATTTTCATCTCGTCAACCAAACGAGATGGGCACCTACCGGGTCATAATGTTGCACGCCTAATAGCATATGACATTATGGCTAATCAGCAACAGCGTAGTCTGTAAGTGCTAATGGTGCAATACTGCATATACTGCTGTACACGGTATTGCACCAGTAGCGCTTTCCCAGGCAGAGAATATGACCTCTGCACAGCAGCAGGAACCCAGGCGCTGCGTCTGGGACCAGGTTTGATTCCCAGTCCCAGAATTTTTTATTTCCTTGTGTGCTCCCAGAGTTGAACCCTCCCCACCCGGAGTTGAGAATCTTTAGTTGGGAGGGGATTTGGGAGGCAGAGCCCCCCACAGAAAAAAGACTTGTGCCTCATGGCAGAAATTGCGCTGTATTGGCAGCGTGATTTTGCCATGCGGCATAATGTCTTGTGACATTATGACCCTGTGCCGATGGGCAGGAAAGACCTAGGGCTCTCTGTTTGGCTTCAAATCCCTTAGAACCACACACCATCTTCTAGTGCTGCAGCGACAGCACAGAGTATAAGCCTAAGCAGTCCAACTCTGTTTTCTGGTGGTGAACAAATGAGTCACTAGTTCTGAACCATGTTACCAGAATGTCCGGGACTAGGACTCTGCAAATTGTCTGGACAGAACTGATAGCTATGGAAGCACTAACCTAACCGGCAATGGTTACCTACATAAAAGTATGTGCAATATTTACAGGGACTGCTCCCCCAAGAAATTTGGCGTTTGCATATCTGCACACCTTTATTGCTTTTGTTAGGCAAAAAGTAAAAAATGTTTTTTGCATTTTTTTTTTTATGTATTTTGAAGTGTGGGTGTTACTCAATAGGTCAATAATGAGTAGCAGATCTCAACATATGTGAATGCAGATCACTAGAAAAAAAAAAAAAGTATAGCCGAGTGACTTCTACATACAGAACATTTCAGATTGGCATCTTTTTCAGATTAGTCAAACTAGTTAAAGCCCTCAGAACCACTACCGGCCCCTACTGTAATCCAAGTCTAGAACAATCTAAGGAAGCATCCTGGATGATCCGCAAGGCCTTTATCTGCTGACAATATCCATGTTTCTTTATTTGTACTCAACTTGTTTTTCATGATCTTCTCTGAGTGCTGAGCAAAGAAATAAAACACCACCCCCACACTCTGCCCCTTACAAAGGTAAATGGAAAGCATACACATCCAACAACCAGTGCACATATCCAACTGTAAATGGAAATCATATAAACCCAAAAACCAATGCACATGTCCAATTGTAAATGAGAAACACAGACACTCTGGGCTAGATTTTGAAAGGGCAAAATTTGACGCTGACGCAAGTGGCATCTTGAACCAAATGTTACCGCAATCTGGATTTTCAAATGCACGCTGTGCAGAAATTGGGAGGTCTTGTGCCTAACCAGCCCTATGCCACCCTTGTGCACCAGGTCGTATGGGGGCATGCATCAGAATGGGGCTGCAGCATCCCAGAAAGTGGGATTCTGAAAGCCTCACTGTGGTTGCAAGTCTGACAGCCTCTGTGCCGAAGGTCAGGGCTCTGCCAAGTGGGGGACGAAGAGACCCCCACATCTGACTGGTATGTGGGCATAGTGCCCTGCATTTGCCCTATCAGGCTGTGTTACAACCTTACCTGTGGCAGTGTCCTAAGGTGCAGCACACAGCAGTGCCCAGGATGGCACAGACCCACAGGTCATGGCAGCGGCAGTGTCCAGTCCACAAACTTGTACCAGCGGACCTGAGAAGTACATACGTAGAAGTGGGTGGCTTGGGAACCAAAGTCATGTGTTGGCTTTGTTATTATCGCTAAGTGGCTATGTTGAATTAAATCCAGGCCCCAAATCACCCACGGGGTTAGTCATAACATATGAAAATGCACGTAGCCTTGTTAGAAAAATGGATACATTTAGAACTTGGGTGGGGGAGGTTCAGCCTGATTTATTAGGAATTTCTGAGACATGGTTGCATGATGGTATTTTGGACTGCGAAGTGCAGGCTGGGGGATATGGTCATGTTACGACAGGGGCAGAAAGGAAGGGGGAAGTCATGTTATTTATTTAATAATAATAATGGCCCCTTTAAAATAGTTTTAATCAGAAAACACTGGGAATAGATCGCTTGCCCATGAAGATTGCATCCCTTAAGATAATAGTAGGCGTAGTTTATGCACCACCATGAACTAGAATAGCATGTTTTGATTTGTTGCCAATTAAGATATTGGATGTAGTCAAAAAATGTGGACCTAGTGTTAACACGGGACATTAACACAGACTGGACTCAAAGAAGGGGGAAATATCAGGCGACAGTTTAGATAGTTTGGATTTACAAGTAATACACGAACCAACTAGATGTACACAATCCAGGGCTCGGTATCAGACTTACCTTTTGTCTCCCGGGGTTAACGGTATATAAGTCAGAAATGATGGCTTTGAACTTAGGTGATCATCGCCCCATTAACTGTCATATAGAACTGATAAAACCAAGTAGGTTGGAGCTCACAACGTACTGGGTAACCAATATGAAAAATGTTAATTTGAATTCATTTAGAAACAGTTTACAAAATAAAAAGTGGGCTAGAACCAAAATGATTCCAGATTTTGACATGTAAGATTATGTATGAGCAATCATACACAACAAGGCTGTTATTCAATCAAGACGTTTCTGGGATAACAGTAGACCTCGAAAGCGTAGATTGAGAGGTCTCATTGTCATGGATACCTCAAGACCGAAAAAAACAGTCTTGTTGTGTATGATTGCTCATACACAATCTTTTATAGAGTATGAGCAACCATAATATTCAAGAATGTCTTCTTACTTCTGACTTTTTGTTCAGCGCAGCTCTCTTCCAAGGCCAGCTATCACCACCACAGCAGTTTCTTGAAGAGTGGAGGACTGAGGAACGCACATGCCCAAAGATGTTCAATGCTGTTTATTTAATTTTTGTTGACGGGGAAAGGAGGACTAGACAATTCTGCCTATTTTCAGCCTCATTCCGGGTGAGGGGATAAAGATGTATGCCAACTAACACTGAACCAGATTATGCTGTTGGTGGTATTTTCAGTGACCATCATAGTGATATTCTCAAGAGGGTGCAACAACCTCTTGATGTCACAATGATGGTAAAACACTGTGATTCCGCTGATTTCCATATGACACAGTGGTCTCCCATACACTATATGGCTATTCAGGATTTTATCTAAACATTCATTACTATATGCAACTTACATGCACCTAGGATACTGAAAATGCATAGAAATAATCATTTATCATGGATAACAGAAAAGATTAGGACTCAGTTTATAACAAGGAACAGAGCATGGAAGAAAGCCAGAAGGCCTAAAAGGCAAGAAGATTGAACAATATAACAAAACAAATACTGATCGGGCAATGGACCCAAAGAAACATTGGTATTAAAGTTAAGCAGCTACAAAACCCAGTAAGTTCTAGGGCACAGATAAAATTGGTTGAAAAGGATACCTTAATAGATGACCAATTTAGGGTAGCAGAAATTTTAAAATCGATATTTTTTACAGTTACCAGACTGGGGCCTGTTCAATTTGAGGTTTATGGCTACAGACAGCATTCTAGATGATAAGGTAGAAGTTAATGAGATGGAGAGTAGTGTGGAAAACAGGACGTTTAGGCCTCCATTTAGGTTTAAGAAAATTTCTATCAAAGAGACTGTGAAGGAGTTGAATAGTTTGAGGGTAAACAAAGCAAGGGGACCAGATGGAATTCAAGCTGGATTTCTAAAGATGAGTGCAGATATCATGGCCCCAGTTATAACCTATCTATTACACTGGAGCTTGTACTCCTCTACTTTTCCCAATTCTTTGAAAACAGGGAAACCTGTCCTGATTTTTAAAGGGGGGGGATGCTTCAACCCCCTTAAAATTATAGACATATTGCCTATATTGTCAAAGATTTTGAAGAAAATGTCCACAGACAACTTTACCACTATTTGGAACAACTTTACTACTTGTCTGGTTATCAGCATGGATTTCGGGCAGGCAGGTCCACGGACACAGCCCTTGTGGATTTTTTTTTTTTTAAATTCAAGTTTATTGATATCAAGCAGGTACTTCTTTTTATACATTCTATTAATATCCTTACATATCTCCACAGAGCATTTCAGTACTGGGGCTGTGTTCGAGAACCTCAGTAAAGCATTTGATTTGGTGAACCACCAGATATTATTAAGTAGAATGCAGAAAAGGAGTGTCCATGATGAACCTTTACAATGGTTCAAATCATACCTATCAAAGAGAAGGCAGCGTGTTGTCCGAGGACAAAGTATATCTGCTCCAAGCGGAGTTAGAAGAGGAGTCCTGCAAGGTTCAATTTTTGGCCCATTGCTTTTTACCATTTATGTAAATGATTTACCAAATGTATTGGGAAACAGCGAGGTCCGCTTGTACGTAGATGATACCGTTTTGATAGAGTCTGTGCACAGTCGCACTGAGCTGGAATACAAACTTCAAACTGATCTTCAGTTGATAGAATCATGGTTTACTGAGTCAGGCCTTTTATTTATTTAGTTTTTGTTGACCGGGTAAGTGCACTAGACAAATCCTGCCTATTTTCAGGGACGACCCGGGGGAAGGGGATATAGATGAATGCCAACTGACCTTGAACCAGATTAAGCTGTTGGTGGTATTTTTTTTTTTTTAAGTGAATGAGGGAAATTTGGTCAGGACACCGGGGAAATTCACCTACTCTATTCGATAAGTGTCATGGGATCTTTAACATCCACCTGAACTACCACCAATCCAGGCAGAAGGGACCTCGGTTTAACGTCTCATCCGAAAGACGGCACCTCAGAAGTGCAGTACCCCTCTCATGCTGCACTATAGTGTCAGTACTGGGATATTAACCCAAGTGCCAGATGTAGGAACTGAACCCACAGCCCTCTGATCTCCCGGCCTCAGAGGCAAGTGTGCTACCTACTGAGCCACTGACACTGATTTGTTGAATGGGATAGGAAAACACAGTGCATCTATTTTTCTCCCGGGAATGAAAAATCCATCAAACTAGAATTTGGCCATTAAATTTAAAAACAGGCACAATGTGACCAACGTAACATGGTATAAATACCTAGGTGTCTATGTTGATAACAAGCTTACATTTGCTGAACATGTAAATATGTTGGTCAAAAAGACAAATCAAAAACTTGGTACACTGCGAAGGGTGTCCTCCTGTCTGTCAAAAGAGACTACAGTGAAACTAGTTAAATCACTATTAATTCCAGTTTTGGAATATGGTAGTCTACTATACCTGAATTCCACTAAATCAGTACTAAAGATATAGATAAACTGTACTATGCACTGGCGAGATTTGCCAATCTAAGTAAAGTGGGTACGCATCATTGTGTGGTTTATTTGGCCCTAAACTGGTTAGAACCAAATGATGAGAGAATATGGTTAACATGGTGTTTTAAACTCTTAAAATCAAAAATTGCCCACCCCCAGAAATATTTGGTAACTGAGCCACTTAGGGACAAAAAGTATCAATTGAGAACAAATATAGTGGTGTGAAAAAGTATTTGCCCCCTTCCTGATTTTCTCTATTATTGCATATTTGTCACACTGGATGTTTTATTTATTTATTTTTATTTATTTATTTAGCTTTTGTTGACCGGGTAAGTGCACTAGACAAATCCTGCCTATTTTCAGGCACGACCCGGGGGAGGGGGATACAGATGAATGCCAACTGACCTTGAACCAGATTAAGCTGTTGGTGGTATTTTTAGTGAATGAGGGAAATTTGGCCAGGACACGGAAATTCCCTACTCTTTCGATAAGTGCCATGGGATCTTAACATCCACCTGAACTACCACCAATCCAGGCAGATGGGACCTCGGTTTAACATCTCATCCAAGCAGGCCCTTAGAAATGCAGCACCCTCTCATGCTGCATTACAGTGTCAGTACTGGGATATTAACCCAAGTGCCAGATGTGGGAACTGAACCCACAGCCCTCTGATCTCCCGACCTCAGAGGCGAGTGTGCTACCTACTGAGCCACTGATTATAATATTAGATAAAGGGAACCTGAGTGAACAAATAACACTTCTTGTTTTTTTTTTTTTTTTTTTTATTTCATTTATTTAATGAAAAAAGTTAACCAACACCAACTGGCACTGTGTGATAAAGTAATTGCCCCCTAGTTAAATCAACCCAATTAAAGGGATAATTAGAGTCAGCTGATTGAACATAGCCAGGCGATTACAGCCAGCCCTGCTCAATATAAATCTCACTTATTTAGACCCTTACTATCAAGTCCGTGCCAGCACAAAGATTCAACAAGCACATTATGCCACGATCAAAGGAAGTTCCTGAAAAGATCAGAAAAAAGTTGTTGCTATCTATCAGTCTGAAAGGTTACAAAGCTATTTCTAAGGCTCTGGGACTCCATCGAACCACAGTGAGAGCCATAATCTCAAATGGAGAACACTTGAACAGTAGTGATTCTTCCCAGGAGTGCTGGCCTGCCAAAATTACTCCAAGGGCGAGTAAAATCATTCAGGATGTCTCAAAGGATCCTAAAACAACATCCAAAGAACTGCAGGCTTCTCTTGCCTCAGCTAAGGTCAGTGTTCATGACTCCACAATCAGAAAGAGACTGGGCAAAATGGGCTTCATGGGAGAGTAGCAAAGTGAAACCACTGCTAACCAAGAAGAACATAAATGCTTGTCTCTCATTTGCCAAGAAGCACCTGGATGATCCACAAGCCTTTTGGGAAAATGTTCTATGGACAGATGAGTCCAAAGTGGAACTTTTGGATGACATGGATCCCATTATGTCTGGCGTAAAGCAAACACAGCATTCCACAGTAAGAACATCATACCAACAGTCAAACATGGTGGTGGTAGTGTGATGGTGTGGGGATGCTTTGCTGCCTCAGGACCTGGACGACTTGCCATAATTGAAGGAACCATGAATTCTGCTCCGTACCAGAAAATTCTTAAGGAGAATGTCCGATCATCCGTCCGTCAGCTGAAGCTGAAGCGTAGTTGGGTCATGCAGCAAAACAATGATCCGAAACACAAAAGCAAGTCCACATCAGAATGGCTGAAAAGAAGTAAAATTAAAGTTTTGGAGTGGCCTAGTCGAAGTCCACACCTAAACCCAATAGAGATGCTGTGGCAGGACCTGAAACAAGCAGTTCATGCTCGAAAACCTACCAATGTTACTGAATTAAAGCAGTTCTGCGAGGAAGAGTGGGCTAAAATTCCTCCACAGCGATGTGAAAGACTCATATTGAATTATAGGAAGCGTTTGGTTGCAGTCATTGCAGCTAAAGGTGGCGTAACCAGTTATTAAGTGTAACGGGGCAATTACTTTTTCACACAGTGCCAGTTGGTGTTGGTTAACTGTTTTCATTAAATAAATGAAATAAGTAAAAAAAAAACAAAAAAAAAAAACGTGTTATTTGTTCACTCAGGTTCCCTTTATCTAATATTACATTTTGTCTAAAGACCTGAAAACATCCAGTGTGACAAATATGCAATAATAGAGAAAATCAGGAAGGGGGCAAATACTTTTTCATGCCACTGTAATTGGAATTTACCTTATACACATGTCCACAATAAATACTAGAATATGACACTACAGATATGTATTGCTAAAACTAGGAATCCATTGCCAATTGACTTAAAGGCAAAGAACTCCCTGCACAAATTCCAGTCTGTGCTATGGAAAATGTTGAACAAAACTTGTGACTGCTCACTTGACGATGACCAGTGTATTTTATTGTGCTGTCTGATGCAAAACTGTTTACTTATGGATGTTTTATATTGTCTTTGGATTTATGTTTAGTAATGTTCACGATTGTACAGGGCAATTGTAAACAGCAATATGATTTGTCTCCAACGCTTGTACGTGTATAAAAATAAAACTGTATCTAATCTAATCCCCTACCAGATTGGAATGATCACTTACAAGTGTATACTGCCCATGGCCGCACTGTAGGCTGTGCCGTGATGTTACAGGATGGTCACCCACTGTCACGGTTTAGATGCTCCTGGTGCATACCTTTATGTGTGTTGGCATATGTCATGGACAGATGCCGCACGACCCCTTCGGGTGGGTAAAGGATGTCAAGACCCAAGTGGCAGACTTTGCCGGCACTAATGACTGAATGATTCAGGAGGAGCTGGATACAGGAGTGTGGCAGCTCCGGTCCCCCCACCATCCTGTACAGCTGTGGACACTGCTCTGTGGCATGCATGGTAGGTTGCGAACACTACAACACCCTCATATCTGAGGGTACCAGTCTCCGCTGGTGGAACATGGTCAGGGTTTGACTGCCCTGGTGGGTCCCGCAGAACCATGCTGCAGCCCTAGATGAATATCAGTGCCTGTCACATGGAGGCATGCATCGAGGGCATCTAAACTGTGACAGTGGATGCTCACCCTGTAACACCATGACACCGCCTATCGTGGGGCCAGGGGCAGTATATGCTTGTAAGAGATTGTTCCAAGCTGGCAGGGTACATACTCAGCAGGTCTGCCGGTACAGGTTCTTGGACGGGACACTGCCACTGCCATGATCTATGGGTCTGTGCCATCCTGGGCATCACTGCATGCTGCACAATAGGACACTGTGGCGGGTGGGGCTGCGACACAGCCAGATACAACAACTACAGGGCACCGTGCCTACATACTGGTTGGACTGTGGTTTTTCTATGCCCCCCTCCCAACATTCATGTACCGTGGCGGCTTTACAATGGGCAGGAGGGAATCATGGTACCCTCCATCAAACCCCTCCCCTGCACCACCTGTTTGGTGTACCACTCAGCTTGTGGCAAGTCTAGGAACATTGGCTCTGGGACCCCTGTTGTACCAAAATTCAGTGCAGGGTACCTGGTGTACCTGGAGTTTGCCTCAAGTGGAGGTTTGGTGCAACTTGTGGACCCACTCTATGTCCAAAGGAGACGCTTGACAGTACACAGGAAACATACATGCCCTATGTCCAAAGGAGATGCTCGTCAGTAAACGGGAAGCACACACACCTAACGACTAACAGACATGCACAACTTTAAATGGGAAGCATACACATCACATGACTCAAGGACATGGCCAGAAGCAAATGGGATACATAGAAAAATACTATTTAAGACTGGACAGAACAGATATAAAATATATTTCTTTCTAAGTCAACATACATTCAACTCAAATTATCTGCACTGTGCAACTGCTTGTACCTTCTCTGCAGGCATGCAGGGGTTCAATGTATACGTATCTACTGGTACTATGAACACTGGTTCACCTGTATCTTGCATTGTAATAGATAAATGAATGTAAACATGTAATTATACCCTTGATTTCCCAGTTATATCCCCCCCCCCAACCCGGTCACAACTGGAAGCAAGCACTGGGCTCTGTGTGCTTACCTAGTAAAATATGTTTTAAATTAAATAAAATACACACCTCATGACCAAAAGACAGGGACCAGCAATAAATAATAGGATGCATACATACCTAATGACAGAAGGACATGACCAGCAGTAAATGGGAAGCAGTTATCTATTCAGTTTATGTTGACCAGGAAAGGATGCCTATACAAAGTTGCCTATTTTCAGCCTCATCGGGAGTTATACTGTTGGTGGTATTTATTTTAGTATTGGGGAAATCTGACCAGGAAAAATTCCCTACTCTTTTCCAGAAGTGCCAACCTGAATAACCACCAGAAATCAGAAATGGCAATAAATAATCTGTTCAGCATCTCATCCTAAGGATGGCATATCCCAATAGCATAGCATCTCCTTAGTACCACACTTCGGTGCCTGCCTACAGTATGAGCTCAGTCCTAGACCGGAACTAGAGCCCATGACCCTCTGGCCCAGAGGCAGACATGCTATTAAACGAGTCACACGGACCCCTACATACCCCAAGGATGAAAGGACGTAGCCAGCAGTAAACTGGAAATGGAAACACCACAGTTAAAGGACATGAGCAACGGTAAATGGGAAACATGCAGGCCCATGGCTAAATGATATGGCCACCTTTAAGAGGGAAGCATAAACTCCCAGTGACCAAAGGACACGACCAACAGTAAATGGAAAGCATACAGACCCAATTACCAAAGGACATGATCACCAGTAAATGGGAAACATACACACCCCATGACCAAAGGATGTGGCCAGCAGTAAATTGGAAGTATACACACACAACACACCCAACGACCGAAGGACATGGCCAGCAGTAAATGGGAAACACACACACACACACACACACCCTCCCAATGACCAATGGATATGACCGGCAGTAAATGGGAAGCATACACACCCCATGACCAAAGGAAATGGCCAGCAGTAAATGAAAAACATTCACACACAGCAACCAAAGGACATGATCAGCAGTAAATGGGAAACATACACATCCCAGGACCAAAGGACATGGCCAGCTGTAAATGAGAAGCACCAATGACCAAAGGACATGGTCAGCAGTAAATGGGAAGTATACACTCTCCAGGAGAGAAGGACATGGCTGGCAGTAAATGGGAAGCATACACACCCAATGACTAAAGGACATGGCTAGAAGTAAATGGGAAATGTATGTACCCAATGACCAAAGAACACGGCCGGCACTAAATGGGACGCATACACACCCAGCGACCAAAGGACATGGCCGCAGTAAATGGGAAGCACACACCAACAACCAAAGGACATGGCTGGTGGTAAATGGGAAACATACACACCCAACGACCAGAGGACATGGCTAGCAGTACATGGGAAACAAACACCTAACAACCAATGGACATAGCTAGCAGTAAATGGGAAGCATACAGACCCAAGAACCAAAGACATGGCCAGCAGTAAATGGGAAGCATACAGACCCAAGAACCAAAGACATGGCCAGCAGTAAATGGGAAATATTCACACCCAACGACCAGAGTACATGGCTGGCGGTAAATGGGAAGCATACACACCCAATGACCAAAGGACATGGCTAGGGTATCCTGCCATATGGGTGAACCAAACTGAGTGACTTGAAAATGAGTGACTCAATTTGGGCACTTGTAGGAGTAGCGATGGTGGAAGTATAGCAAGGAGGTTGGGATAGCGACGGATGAGGGACAGAACAGCAACCGCGAATGAAGGGGTTTTGTCTGCTTATGTGGGTTAAATAGATGAGTGCAGCCTACTGCTGCCATACTGATCGCCTGGCGTGGCGGGTACAGACGCCACCTACAGTGTTGATGGTTCCGGGTTTGGGACTGCCTGTGGGTACTTTTAAAACTGTGTGGGTGTTATCTGTTGCCCCAGCCATGGTATCCCCCTTCCCCAGTTCAGTGTCTGCCCCCCCTTGGAGTTGATTATATTTATATGGGGGGATTAAATGGTTATTTTCTTACTGGCGCTGTTTTGGTATGTGTGGACGCTGGTTCTGTGCTGATTTTGTATTCGTCGATATGTACTTGTGAGTCACCAGAGTATTTTCGCTATTACGACATGGAACCCATGACTAGTAGTAAATGGAAAGCATATACACCCAATGACCAAATGACATGACCGGCAGTAAATGGGAAACATACACAGCCAACGACCAAAGAACATAACTGGCAGTAAATGGGAAACATACACAGCCAACGACCAAAGGACATGATAAGCAGTAAATGGAAAGCATACACTCCAACGACCAAAGGACACGACCGGCAATAAATGGAAAGTATACACCCCAACGCCCAAAGGACATGACTGGCAGTAAATGGGAAGCATACACACCCAATGACCAAAGGACATGGCCAGCAGTAAATGGGGAGCATACATATACCCCTCATCCAAAGGAAAGGCCCAAACAATAACTGCGGCAGAGGGAAAAGTAGGAGTAACAGATGGTATATTGGAGACAACTGTACATTTTTATTCAAAAATTCCCAGTAATAAAACAATGAGGAAAACTAAATAAACATAAAAAAAGCCATAAAATATAAACTAAACCATGTCTGAGTGTTACATTTTTAAATGTTTCTATTGATACTGGAAACATTTAATTTGACTGGCCCCCTTCATTTTTCTGTCTTCTGTGACAAGAATGGCTCACTGAGCTGTGACAGCTCATTTCCCAGTGCATCCTGGATGCATAAGTTGTACCGACAGGGGAGATGCTGGCTGAAATCTTGCTATTTCTTCTCTTCTAGCGCTTACTTGTTGTATGACTTATGACTGTTAGTTATTTGCACTTATATTCCTGTTTTGTTACTATATATAGATTCCTGCAAATGTTCTGTCATTGCTGAAAATTTTGTATAAGTGTACTATGTCTGGCTTCTACTTGTTCCCATGATGTTTTCTTGTATCTACTATTGTCTACATACCCTTTGTTGTAATCTCCCAGGTCGTACCTGAAAACAGGCAGCTATGCTGTCCAGTGTACCTACCAGGTTAACATAAACTAAATAAATAGGACACTGGGGAACATTCCCTGTCCTTTTTGGTTGACGTGCTCAACACTGCAAAATTGCCGGATGGGTACAAAACAGTTCACCAGATTCGAGCCAAAACATATGTGAGGGGAGTTCTAGCACATAAATTATCTTTTTTTGGCTCAAAATATCGAAATTCAGACAGCATGTACAGTGGCTACATAAATTTCAGATCATCTGGCAGTGTGCTGTAGTTGTACTCCTGGGATTCAGCCCAAAAAATATAAAAGTTGTGTTTTGGGGGATTTTGTATTGAGTGGTGGTTTTCAACCACAAGATTTCTGGGAATTTTTTTTTTTTTTTTTTTTAATTAAACATGCTGTGAAGCAATCTGAAGATAGGCATTTTCATTACTTGTAGCCACGGTCCCATTTACACACACGGATCTCTTGAGCACATGAGGAAAAGTGTAATTTGACATGACAAATCAAAAATGTAAAAATAGAAATGTTTAAATTTCTGTATAGCAGAGCTGAATCCTTGAGGGATAAACTACAGTGTGGAACTTGAGGGAAAAAATAAGATTTAGGTATTTTTAAAGGATGTGTGTCATGAGTAGATACACAGATTCCTGGCCAAGCAGAATCGGATCAAGTGCCTATATATACTGATCTAGAGAAGATTTTAACAGTCAAAAATTCTGTACAAAACACTTCTGGTAGGCCATCGGACACACAACGGGATGACTCCTTTTTTAATAGAAGTGGCAGCCCCCCCCATTACCTGATTTGATAAAAACGATCAGGTCATACCCTTTAATAATTCATCGCCAGGGGAAGATGGCTTAACAGCTGAATTTTATAAAAGATTTGGAGGTTCTTAGTGTCACCAAACATATTTAATAAGATGTTACAGGTTAGATCAGTGCCTAAAGAAGTGTATAAAGCAATGATGATTTTTTTGTTTAAAAAAAAAAAAGGGGGGGGGGGGAATGTTTCTCTAACAAACTGGATGACAAATTTATTTTATTTAGCTTTTGTTTACCAGGTAAGCACACTAGACAGTCAAGTGCCTATTTTCAGGAGCGACCCAGGAGAATTACAAAGGCAAAAACAACATGTCAGAGACAAGGTAACAATTTGTCAATACAGTCCAGTCCAGTGCTGGCAGAGAGTCCAGACATATAACACAGTGTGTAACATGATAGCAACAGTTCAGCGAGGTACAGATAGGAATAGGCAGCAGCTGCAGTCAGGTGCAGGCAGATAGAAAATACATAGTAAGTGCAGCGAAAAGGGCATGGCACCCACAGGAGGTGGCCAGTGGGCCAGACAGATACAGCAGAGCCCTTACGAAGAGGGCAATCTATAATCAGTCTGCTGCACACAGAAATTAAATTCCTGGCCTGGCTTTTGGCGTACAGACTGACCAAAGTGACTGAGGTGCTTATCTCACTTTATCAGACTTGTGCTGTACCAAATGGAGCCCCCTCTGACAATCTTATTTTAGTCAGGGAAATATTAGCAAAAAGTGGCACTTGAGAACAGTTTGCTATCACTAGATCAAGAAAAAACATATGACAGGGTCTGTCATACCTACATCTTTTAGACCATTATGGGTTACTTATTAAATTTACTGAGTAGACATCATACCATCTGCTAATGGCTGGCATAAAGATTGCATTCGGGCCTGCAGAGGTGTGAGACAAGTATGTCCATTGAGCCCACTTCTGTATATTTTTCTGTTAAAGCCTTTGATCAGGCATATTCAGGACTGTCTCAATATTCAAGGACTTTGAGCGTATTTGTACAGCCCTCCGATAAACGTTTCAGCTAATATGGACTATGTATGTCTGTGCCTGGAAGACAGCTCATCTGAACTATAAACTCCCTAGGTGCTGGCTCAGCTTGAAAAAGTCTCTGATGCTAAACTGAACTTTGGGAAAAAAAGTTGGTAGAATGCCCACAGCTGCACTTTCCAAGGACACATTTCCAGTCCATATTGCACAGATTGCGACTGATACTAGTCTGTTGTAAATTTTAGGAGTAACTTTCAGAACTTCTATTGGTGTTTTACGCAACTGGAAACGAGTGATATCCCTAGCTACAACTAAAATATTAGCGTGGAAATGTAACATTTTGTCCAAAAGAAAAAGGAATTATCTCCTTAAAACCCTTATTCTGGCACTATTTTTGCATACAGCCCATGTTTTTCCACCGCTTCTGGAATTAAGCCCTGTTCAGACTACAGCACGGTAACTAAAATGTTTTTAAAAATGGATTACCATGCTGTAGTGTCTGCACTACCACCACCATGTTGTAAACCGTTCTTAAAAACGATTTACAGCATCTGCGCTGCCGCCTCTGGATCGAATTAACTAGCAACTGGTTCCCATGCACTGATATTGTGCTGCATGAAGGAAAACCATGCCTGACTGTCCGCACTGCAAGTAAGTCGAATTTTGTGGTTGAAAAGCTTTAAAACCCGTGTTTAAGCCTTGGTCTTATCAGGTTTTAAGTGCTTTGGACATACACCGTGCTATGGCCCTTTAAATTAGTTTAAGCTCATTAAACTGTATTAAAACACTATAGTCTGAACAGGGCCTTAGATACCGAGATATACAGGCCCCTCCAAGGCTGATGGGGAAGTAAGTAGTCTCAGTCCCATCAAAAGGGGGACACACTTATCCAGATTATGATAAAAGCTAAATCCCATCATTTTTTTTTCCACGCATTGTTTTTTTTTTGTTTTTAATCTCTGTCCAGTCATACTTGGAAATGATAAATTATGGGTTCCATTCATGATTGACTAGTTGTCGCCCTTTAAAGACAAATGGGAAAGGTGCTGTTTAGGACACCCACACACCTCAAATCAACCCTGTAATACCTCAGGGCAGGATTCGAAATAATGGCCTCAAAAGTGTTTTCTCCTGAAATGTAGGCAGTGTAGCATACATTTCTGGAGCAAATGTTACATTTCCCCATACAAAACAAAATTTATTTTAGGAAAAAAAACAAAAAACCAGTAGAGCAGTTCAGGAACACAATTTAAACCTCCTCTTCACTCTTCCCTCCGAAGAACTGCTTGACAGGTTGTTTTCTACACGTTTTTGTAAAACGTCTTCCTCTTATATTTAGGTTGCAGTACTGAATATATATATTTTTTTTAATCTGATTTTTCTCTATGAAGTCAGTTTTTCCACCACACTGCAATCATACATCAGAGACGTTTTTCCTCACAAACGTTTCTGGACACTGAGCTTGTTTTTTTTTTTTTTATTTTCGGTACAACTGCCTGACTGTGCAGGCAGAGAATCCTTGGCTGCTTTGTTTGCAGCCAAAATGAAAGGAATTGTCCTTTCAAAGGTAAAATAAATTCAGCAGCGAGCAATCTCTCTTGCCACTGATGGACTACTGCGTCAGACTGCAGTCAGCACAGCGAGGAGACACTGTGCTTCGTCAATCAGTGAGCCATATCACATGGGTCCCTTGTGAGAAATACCCCCGAAGCTGTCCACAGTGCCTGCTTGCAAGCTGCTTGCACACCCTGCCCCCAGCCCTGAAGACTTAATGTAAGAGCA
The DNA here is from genome assembly GCA_016271365.2 of Neoceratodus forsteri. NCBI lineage: Eukaryota > Metazoa > Chordata > Ceratodontiformes > Ceratodontidae > Neoceratodus > Neoceratodus forsteri. The sequence continues at coordinate 169,920,892 of CM057449.1, read as the reverse complement.
GGCCAGCCTGCCGGCGCGGTGGTAGCGCTACTGCTCGTGACGTTGACAACCTGAGTTTGGTAGAGAGCTCGAGAGTTGGAGGGCTAGCCAGCAGGGAAGGAGGATCGAGCATCCAAGGGACTGCTCTCCTCCTCCAGGGAGAAGTGGGACCGGTGCCTGGAGCAGCCTGGCCACTAGTGGTGGCTGGAGGTCAGAAAAACCAGGACCGCTCATGGGAAGGGGCGGAGGCAGGGCAGACGTCCAGTGTGCTGTGCACAGGGGTGTGCGCAGCTCAACCATTGGCATCACTACACGCCACCTCCTCTTCACCGGGTCCAGTGGAATGGTGCACAGAAGAGGATGAAAAGATAAACTAGGAGGAGTGGAGGAGGCAGAGGGAACTGTGCAGGCGATTTGGGTCACCTTGATAACAAATGGAGGCAAGACAGTAAAAATAGGAGTGGTGTATAAACCCCCTGCACTGGCAGAGGAGCTGGAGGAGAGTCTGGTGGCAGATGTTGGGAGACACTGCAAATTGGGCAGGGGAAGGGTGGTGGTGTTGGGGGACTTAAACATGCCAGGAACGGACTGGGAGACTATGACATCCTCGGTGGCCAGGGAACAGAGGTTGTTGGATGTCTTTCAGGATGCGTTCTCAACTCAGCAGATGGGTGAACCGACCAGTGAGGCGCAGATACTGGATGTGGTCCTGGCAGACAGTGACCAGATTGGGGGCCTGGAGGTAAGGGACCCGTTGGTGGGGAGCGACCATGCCATGGTCTGGTTCTGCATGGACCTAGGAGGAGTAGAAGGCTGCACAAAGACAGAGGTAACCGACTTCAGGGGGGCGGATTTCAAGGAAATGGGAAGGATCCTTAAGAAGCATTGGATGGGTTTGGGCCAGACACGGACGCTGACAGTAGGTGGGAAATCATCAGGAGGGGGGGTGCAGGATGCTACCAGCACCTGTGCAAGTGTAAGACGAAAATGTGGTAGGGCCCGTAAACCCTGCTGGTGGACCAGAGAGGTTCAGGAAGTGGTGAGGGGAAAGAAGGCGGCTTATAGGCATTTCAAGTGCTCAAGGAGTGAAAGGGATAGATGGGAGTATGAGCTGTTGGCCAGAAGGGCCACTAGGGTGGTGAGGGCGGCTAAAGCAAGGAAGGAGCAGAACCTGGCCAGGGAACTTAGGAGAGGGAATAAGGGGTTCTTTAGATACACTGGGAAAAAACGAAGGGTGAAGGGGCAGATTAGCAGGAGTAAAACAGGGAAGGGATGGGCACAAGATCTGGGGGAGCAGGCTGAGGTATTAAATGAGTCCTTCGCCTCAGTTTTCACCAAGGAAAATGGGGGGGCTGCATCATACATGGGAGGAGATGGTGAAACTGAGGGGGGGGCCCTGGCCGACTGGGCCAGGTCTAGGGAGAGGATGGGCCACTACTGGTAGGAGGGGGGGAGGCAAGGCAGGGGTCGAGGTAGCGGAGGTGGAAATCACGGCAGAGAGAGTGAGGGAAGACCTCAGGTTCCTTAAGACTGAGAAAGCACCGGGGCCAGATAAATTACATCCCAGAGTGCTGAAGGAACTGGCGGATGTCCTGACAAAACCCCTGGCGGAGCTTTTCAGCATCTCTCTGAGGACAGGGTGGGTGCCCCAGGACTGGAAGGTGGCGCATATAGTGCCTATCCACAAGGGGGGGGGGATCAAGGGAGGTGGCAGTGAACTACAGGCCCGTCAGCCTGACATCGGTGGTGGGCAAGGTGATGGAGGGCATTGTCAAGGACAGGCTGTCTGGGGGGGGGACCTGGAAAGGTCGGGTGCCTGGACGACAGACAGCACGGATTCGTCCCAGGGAAATCATGTCAGACAAACCTTGTGGAGTTCTATGACTGGGTGATGAGAGCCTTGGACCTGGGTAGACCGGTGGATGTCCTCTATCTTGACTTCAGCAAGGCGTTTGACTCTGTTCCTCACGGGGACCTGTTTAGGAGGCTGGGAGAAATGGGGGTGGGGAACCAGATGATAAGATGGATAGGCCAAGTGGCTCCAGAACCGGACCCAGAGGGTCGTGGTTGGCGGGATAGTGTCATCCCCAAAGAGGGTCATTAGTGGGGTCCCTCAGGGATCTGTCCTTGGGCCCCTCTTGTTCAGTGCCTATGTCTCTGACATAAGGAAGAGTATCAGAAGTGAGATGAGTCTCTTTGTGGATGACTCAAAACTGGGGGCGGTGGTGGATGGGGAGGAGGGAAGGGTGGCCCTACAGGGGGACCTGGAGGCTCTGGAAAGGTGGTCTAGAAAGTGGAAGCTGAGGTTTAATGCAGGGAAATGTAAGGTACTGCATCTGGGAGCCAGAAACCCAGGCCACGAGTACACCCTGGGGGGAAGGGGGAATGCTACAAGTCTCAGTGGCTGAGAGGGACCTGGGGCGGTGGTGGATGTCAAGATGAACAACTCTGAGACTTGTAGGGGGGGCAGTGGCTAAGGCCAACAGGATGCTGGGATGCATCGCTAGGGGGATCAACTCCAGAAGGAGGGAAGTGATACTCCCCCTGTATAACTGCTTAGTGAGGCCACACCTTAAGTACTGCGTGCAGTTTTGGAGGCCACACTTAAAGAGGGACATTGAACTCCTGGCGAGGGTCCAGAGGAGGGCAACCAAAATGATCTGGGACTTGGGGAACAGGACCTATGGGAAGAGGCTCGAAGAGCTAAATATGTACACACTGGAAGAGAGAAGGGACTGGGGGGACATGATAGGGGTCTTCAAGTACATGAAGGGGTTAAATAGGGGACAAGCAGTCAAGGTGCTCTGAAGGAAGGGGGGGCAACTAGAGGGCATGGGTGGAAGCTGGAAGGGGGGAGATTCAGGAGAAGGTGCTACTTCACTGCGAGGGTGGTGGAGCCATGGAATGCGCTGCCCAGGGGGCTGGTGGAGGCAGAGACGGTGGAGGGGTTCAGGAGGGGGTGGGACAGGTACAGGGGAAGGGTTCTGGATGTAAAGTCCTGTGCAGTGGGAATATCTGGGACTGGGAAGGGAGAAGCCGGAGAGGACGAGGGGGGCAGCAAGGTCAGCTCCCAGGGTGGGGGCTGACCAAACGAACAGACATGAAAGACCATTAGGCCTATTCTGCTGGCATTTTAGTATGTTAATATGTAAAAAAAAAAAAAAAAAAAAAGTAATAATAATAATAATTTAAGACCACGTGGTCAGAGTACAGCATTTCCTGATGGAAATGCAGCGGTCAAAAGAACATTTTAAGCAGCCTGCATTCATTTCCACAGAAATGCAGAAAGCCTATATTTCAAGCCCTGTCAGGGTACAATGTCATCTCTAGTTAAAGATTAGGCAATGGCAAATACTACCAGCACATAAGAAATCCCAGACAAGGAAACAGGTTTATGCCCTGTTTATGGATCTTAAGGTTTCGTCTCTCTTGCAGCTTCCTCTGTGTCCTTCGGGACAGGAGAACACAGCATTTCTCCAGCTCACTGACAAAAGAATTCTACTGTCAATGTGAGATGTCACTGGTCTTTCCTGTCACAGGAAACTTGGAGATAAATTTCCTAAAGCATAAAATCACTGGATGAACAAGTCAACCCCAGACCTCACATTTCTCAATTAGAAACCCAGGAACGTTCCCTCATGTTCTGTCCACTGGCAGTGGCCTTTTGGGATGCTTTCATGCAGGTCTGGAATGACAAATATATCCCCTCAGTAACATATGAAATAATTGTGTTAGGATTATGTTCACACAGAATGCAGAAATATGATGCTAGTCCTTTAAGACCAATTTTTGCAGTGTGCAATACTTCTGACAGCAGGTGTGCCTACACCTTGCAACAAAAGGTGTCCACTACTGAAGATATAGTGGCTACAGTGGTGAATTGTCTCAAGAAACACTGTCACACCGAGTCACAGATTCTGTCTACATCATAATTTGTGCATTTCTGGGACCACTGCACATGGATCTCTGACTCTGGGATATATATCATTGTTCTTGTTGGGTGTTTTCTTGAGTAACTCCGTACGCAGCATTTATTTTCTGTTTGGACACAGAAATGTGTGATGGTGGGTTGCTTTTCTTTCTGTCTAGGGGGAATGTTTGCTTCCTTTGTTATTCCTGACACTGTTTGTCGTTTTTGTTCTTGTTCCCTACTTTTTTTTTTGTTTTGTATATATTGATATTTATAGCCCGTATATGATTTTGGAATAAAAGTCCCCTATTACTGTAAGTTCCATGGGATCTTAACTTCCCCAGTACAATAAACAGAGAGGGGCAGTAGGGACTGTGGTTTAATGCCTAATCTGAAGGATGCCACCGCAACAGTGGAGTGCAGCAAACCCTTCGTGCTGCACTACAATGTCAGTATTGGGTATTCTCCCTAGTTCCTGCTGTAGTTCTAGAACTCACCACCTTCAGGACTCTGAGGAAAACATGCAATCTTCTGATCCACTGACACTACAAATCTTTTATACACAGATACATGTGAACACTGCATGGAAGCCGAGATTCACATTCATCTCAATGCACCTGGGGGAACCAAGCAAGCCAAGAAACTGCTCGCCTGCAGCAGCATAAGTGGAGCTATCTGTGGGCAGCAGCAACTGCACCTTAAATGCTGCAGCACATCTGTGGAGGGTATAGTCAACCCCCAAAATGGAAGGCAGCATGGAAATACTACTACCTGTCCTTATACGAGCAGGAATGAAAAAGCTTGTGATCTCTAGTTACTACAAGGGCAATAAGGTTACATAGATACATAGACAGTGTCGGCAGATAAGGGCCTATGGCCCACCTAGTCTGCCCATTTGAGCTTGTAAGTTCAGTTTGTTTTCCTAGAAGTCTGTTTCCCCATACCCCTGCCCTCTAGAATTCCTTTATGTCTATCCCATGCATTCTTAAATCCCGTGATTGTTTCAGCCCCACCACTTCCTCTGGCAGGGTGTTCCACTTGTCCACCACCTGCTCTGTGAAGAAATTCTTTCTCATGTTTCCTCTGAATCGCCCTCCCTCCAACTTCATCCCATGCCCTCTAGTCCTGAAACATCTTTTTCGCCTAAAATAGTGTTTTCCTGCACCCTGTTCCTCCCTGTAAGATACTTGTATGTCTCTATCATATCCCTCTCCCTCCCTCCTCCAGGGAGTACATGTTCAGTTCCTTCAACCTGTCTTCATAGGACTTGTGATGCAACCCATGCACCATCTTTGTTGCCCTCCTCTGAACCTTCTCTACCCTGTCTATGTCCTTACGTAGGTATGGTCTCCAGAACTGTACACTGTACTCCAGGTGGGGCCTCACTAGTGTCTTGTATAGCGGAATTATGACCTCCTTTTTCCTGCTGGTGATGCCCCTGCCTATACATCCCAGCATCCTATTTGCTTTACCTGATGCCTTGTCACACTGTTTCCTCACCTTGAGGTCATCAGAGATGACAACCCCAAGATCCCTTTCCTGCTTGGTGCATGCTATATCCTCACCCCCCAACTGATATATTGTGCCAGGGTTTTTGTGCCCCATATGCATTATCTTGCACTTCCTTGCATTGAATTTCAACTGCCAAACCCTTGACCATTCTTCAAGTTTCTGCAGGTCCCTTCTCATTCTGTCTACACCCTCTGGTGTGTCTACTCTGTTACAGAGCTTCTTTTGTGTTTCCAGCTTGTGCTCGGAAAGGCAAATTAAACAGCAATAGATAGAAGGCTTTTTTTATGCATGATTGATATGATGACAAAATAGACTAGTGGGAGGAAAAGGGCGGAATGCTTTTTACTTTTTCCATTGGCATTACTCACCCATTATTGCATGTAGTCATTTTTGTTCTTAGTGTTCCTCATTGTCTTCCCTTTCCCCAGGACACAACTAGAAATAAGCTGTTACCAGCACAGTACATCTTTCCCGGTGAATATTTTGAAACAGATAAACAAACAGCTAGCTTTTCAGAGAAGACTTGAAAGTGATAGCTTATCAAAAAGCCTCCATTTGAAAGAAAAATAAAAGCTTAAAAGAAAGAGAAGTACACACAAGACAGAAAAAGAAAGAGGGAAAGTTACATAAATGATAGGGAAAGACCTAGAAAAAGAGTGAAGAAGAGAGACGTGGGGCAGACTGTATAGACACACACATATGCAAAAGTTTGAGAGAGTGTAGTGGAATCGCAGTTTGTTATGCAGCATTTCATTTCTAGACCACAGGTTCAACTCTGATCGGGCCTGCAGTGGCCAAAAGTCATTATTGTGTGGTGCTGTTTGGTGGCCTAGGTGAAATAAGTTCTGGTGGTTCTTAGTCTGCTTCCAGTGAGACAAGAACATTTTATCACAACTGGTACTAACTGGTACTATTACTGGCAGTCTCACATGAGGTCAATGATTCAATGGACATGGAGCATAAACTACTGTCCCACTGTCAAAAGGTGGCTCCAGCATGAAAGGGTCGAGAAACATTGTTCGGGATAATGTGGTGATGCCTAAAGTCAGACATATTGTTAGACCTAAAACTGTGGCTATCGAGTCCTTTAATTGGCCACTGTGTAAATCCCCCCCCATGCCGAGTTCCATACTCATGACACCTGTTGTCCCCCCAGCTTGCTCTGGTGATTGCTGATGTCCCTTGGGGAACTAATATTTTAATAATTCAGTCCACTCATCTTTGTGGTCTACCCTCTGCTGTGACATGAGGCCACCTCCACGTCCTAGATTTCTCAATGAGTTAAAGAGGGCCATGCCAAGGAGAAGGTTGTTCTCATGAATCACAACAGAAAGCCTACTATTAAGACAGTTTAGAATGCTTTTTTTTTGGGGGGGGGGGTACTTACTACTCCCTTTTTATAGAATTACTGTATGTTTTTTGTATTGTATTAATTGTATGGGGTGATATGTTAATTGTAACAATGTCAGACTGGTATTCCTACTGCAATCAATAAACTAAAAAAAAGTGGACAGTCTTAAACTGTACCCCTGTATTACGTTTTATTTACAATTGGTAGGAAGCAGCCCGACAGCCTAAGGGTGAATGTGTCTGCCTACCATGTTGGTGGTAGCAGGGAACGCTTCAGGTCTAGCAGGACGTGAAGAGCAGTTCTAGAGCAAGAGTGATACTGCCACAGAGAGAGAGTGACATCTGCTACCAGGTGAGGGTATCATGTTGGCAGTCTCTATTCCTTGAAACCCTGTTTCCAGCCAACATACAGCAAGACTTCAATGCTGGAGTATACTTCCTGCCTCTTAAGCTGACATCAGATGCCAACGCCACAAGGGCTCACCCCAGTCACCAGATGCACCCGATATGTTCTCCTCCTCATCTCCTACTATGAGTAAAACCAAGAACATCATCTCTAGTGCTGTCAGTCTGACACCTTCCACAGCTAATATAAATTCACAACAAAAAATTTATTAAAAAAAATAACAAAAAATATAAAAATAAAGATGCAAATGACCCTGCACAGAAATGGACTGGGTGCTTGTGTGCAGGAGATCTCCCTGTTCTCCCAGGCACAGCTAATCCTCCCAACCATTATCATGAGTAATTGCTCAGTTTTGACCATAAAAATACCTTTGCCCTTTTGGTAGGATCATAAACATTTTATCTGAGACTCCCTTAGCTGCAACTGGATTTTCCTGGCCTTCATTCATGGACACCCACCACGAGGCCGAAATGTGCAACCTACTGTTTTCTACCTGTTCTAACAAGAGGAACAGAGGCAGAGTATGAACACACAGTACGAGAGAAAGCACCTTGGGGATGAGGTATTGAAAAATCTTCAAAAAGTATTGTATAGTTCAGGATGTTAGTGTCACCATCTGGCCTTTTCTCATCTCAACCACACTAGCGACCACCTGCCTGAAGGCTCTTCAAGATGGCTGCCACCCTCTGTCCTACAACTTAAGAGAGAGTTTTAATAACGGATTGTTTCAGCCAGTGAACATTCTGAAGCTACAACAGAACCCTAATATTTTGTTTTGGTAATGTTAGTTTATTCCTGATCTTGGACCTTATGGACGTTTTTCATGTGTCTTTCAGCTTTGCACTTCTCCTGAAAGGTCTTTGAGCAGAAGTCACACTCAAAGGGCCTCTCCCTGGAATGTGTCCTCTTGTGCTTAGCAAAGTTGGATGAGCTGTTGAACCGCTTGCGGCAGACTCCACACTGGAAAGGTTTCTCACCTGTGTGGATGCGCTGGTGTGTTGACAGTGCTGAAGACTGCGTGAAGGCCTTCCCGCAGACTTGGCAAACAAAGGGACGCTCCCCTGTGTGAATACGCAAATGCTCCTTGAGGTCCGTTGCCCTTTTAAAGCGTTTCTCACACACAAAGCAGATGTACTGCCTCTCCTCTACATAGTCCTGCTGGTGTTTGACGAGGTTCTTAGAAGTCTTCTCCCAGTCTGTGCTCTCCAATATGGCCTCTTCTTCACTTTGCTCCAACAGGATTGTGTTATGGGGTATGAAGCACTTCTTTTTGCCGTCTGACAGTCGCTCTTTAAAATCCACCTCTGTGCTGCCCTCAGGATGAATTCTTGAGCCTCCTGCAGGAGAATGTGGGAATCCTGTTTCTGAAGACTGGCCAATCAGACCACGAAATCCTACAGGTTTATCCCTGGCATAGTGAACATCGGTGGTCAACTGCTGCTCTCGAAGGTTCCAAGCTGGAGAATCTGAGGTCTTCTCTCTACCAATAAATGTTTCATCTCTCTCAGTGGGGTAAAACCTATTTCACTTGTTGCTTCAAGGCAATCACTGGGCCTCTGATCACTTGTGTCCTGAACCTCAGATTCTTTCTTTGACATAAGTCGCAAACAGTTCTTCAGTGACTTTGAACTCTTTATTTCTTGTCTCCAACTGCTCTCAGAAGTCTCTACAGATACACAATCTGGTTCTACCAGACCAGAGGTTTTTTCAGCCTTCAGTTGCTGGGCATCGGAACTTTCCCTAGCCCCATTCTGTACATCCCCCAAATAGAGACCCCTTGTGAATTCTCTTGACTGGCACTTCCAACTATCTCTTTGGCTCCCCAACAACCTTAGTTCAGGTGCAGGTTCCAAACCCTTGTGTGCCTCAGCATTCTGAATTGAGCTCTCTGCCTCTGTGATAGGCAGACTGTCCATACCCCTGATAATTTCCTGGTGGTAAAAGGTTTGACACTGTACGTTCAGCAGTCCTGCGAGGGCCTCTTTTGACAGAAACATGGTTACAGTCAGGAGTCTTGGAGTCCAAGTTTAACATTTTTGCACCATTGGGTCTGGAGTATTGCATTTCTACATGTGTCTGCCGATGCTCAAGGAGCCGACGAGACTCTGCAAAGGATTTCCCACAAATTGGGCACCAGAACACTTTCTGGAATGCATGAGTACGCTTGTGCTTGTTAAAGTTTGAGCAGTTGTTAAATCTTTTTTCACAGATCTCACACTGGAAAGGCCTCTCACCTGTGTGAATCCGCATATGCCCAGTCAGTACTGATGACTGAGTGAAGCTCTTCCCACAGACCCTGCACTTATATGGCCTCTCTCCAGTGTGGACACGCTCATGGTCTCTCAAGTCTGAGCCACGCTTGAAGGTCTTCTGACAGAAAGAGCACCTGTATGGCTTTTCTTCCAGGCAGAGTTCTGAGGATCCCACAAGTGGAGAAGTAGAGTGAACAGGAACAGGAAGGCCTTCCCTGCCATGCAGCCGCCGATGCTTCACAAAGTTTGAAGCATCCTTGAAGCTCTTCCCGCAGACACTACACTTGTATGGCCTTTCGCCGGTGTGTATTCGCTGGTGGGTGACAAGGGAGGACGACTGTGTAAAGGCCTTCTCACAGAAGGAACACTTGTAGGGCCTCTCTCCTGTGTGGATATTGTAATGGTCTTTGAGATTGGATGTGCACTGGAATGAGCGGCTGCAGATCAGGCACCGATAGCGATTTGCCTCTCCATGCAGCTGCTCATGGCTCATCAGCTCGGAGGTGTGTGCAAATGTCTCGCAGCAAATGGAACATTTGAGCTCTGGGTCATGAGTGGGGAACACCAACTGCTGGTGATGCATTTCAATTACCTCCTCATCCTTGATCTTCACCACCTGAATTTCCATGGCCTTTACAATCAGTGGAAATTCAGCTCCTTCCTCCAGTTTCAAAGTTCTGCAAGACAATCGCACAGCTCGGTGAACATCCTCTATTTTTTGCCCACTACATCATCCACTACAGATGGCACTTGTAGACGAGCCACGGTGTCAACCAGAATGTTTTGCTTTGGGAAAGTAAGGCATCCTTCAGGACTCATCATTTTTCCACAGTAGTTTTCTAGAAGTGAAAAGAAACAATAATTAAAAAAAATAAGGTGTGACAAATGTGTCAAAACAGTCAAACCCTGATGAGGTCACACTATCCTCAACTTTTATAAAAGCCAGGCCATGCTCTTTCATTCCAGGGCAAAGCTTAAATCCTGTATGGATTTCCTTGCTATTTCCTGTGCAAACTACACCAAACTCCCCTTGGTCCAAACATTTGAGCATCTGGGCATCACACTTGACGCTGCACTGTATTTCTCCCATCATATCACCTCAGTCTCTAACTCTGTACACAAAGTTCTCTATTCACTCCTGCAGTTGTTTCTGAGATTGGGTTGAACTCCTGTTCACCTGCAACACCCCCAACACTGGCACCAGCACTCCCACGCTGCCCTGGTATCAGCCATTTCCCTCTGTTCCTTATTTTGTTGTGTTGATTACTGTTTAATATTCTTTTGCCCATTACACAATTTACTCCGGGGTAATTTACTGTTTGACAATTTATTCTTTAGGCATTCTTGAACTGTACATTTTGATATACTTATTTCCATATTACTGCATTTTATACACTGTACTTTGTTCTCTTCTTCTCGTCCCCTCCCTCCAGGACACATCTGTAAACGAGCAGATACCAACTTAGTATGTCTTCCCTGGTAAAACTTTGGAAATAAATAAATGGGCCAATGAAAATAGGCGCTCCAGGGAGCCACACACATAGAATGGTGCTCTCATAAACAGCTACTAAAATAAAAAGAAAACATGAGGTACCCACTCTGGACAGCATGTATAAAGTTCTTATAACAGCTCTATGGATCTGAAAAAATGATGCTATTCACCCAATTTTGTAGAAAAAAAGGATTTTTTTTTTCACAAACTGTGTAAAAACACAATTAAGAACTTTAACTCATTTGCTCCCAGTGGCCATTTTGGGTCGGATCTAGCAATGGATGGTTCCAACGCCATATGGTGTCAGTGGGAACAAATGTGTCAAAGCTCAATACAAAGCACAGCATATAAGTGCATGGTATAAGGCAAGACAATTTTAGCAGCAATCGTAACAGCACAGCAGCCTAGACAGCAAAGCTAAAAATAGAGACAAAGCATGATGGGACAGCAGTTCACACAGCTACGACATAGCCCCTAAGGGCTAAGCGCAAGGAATTCTCCTACTCAGCCTGAAGTGTGGTCTCCTAACCTTCTCCCAGGCCTCCAAATCTTCCCTACACAAACAGGATTGACCTACAACATATGCCAACCTGCTCGTTCCTCTCCTCACTCACCACTGCAATCTCTACTCTGCTCTGGGTTGGCTTCCTCTGTCAGCAGGTCACTCTTACTCTTTCCTAGATAAAATTCTTAGATCGTCCTCTCCTTCTTCCATTCTCTCACTTTTTCATAGCCCTCATCTGACCTACTCGCTCCAGATCCTCCAACTCATCTATTCTCCAGGTTCCCAAGTGTTCCACTAAAATGGGCGAGCAGGCATTCTTCACATCTGCATCTGGGGTCTATAACTCTGTCTTGATAACTGCAAAACTCTTGCTCCGACCTATCATTTAAGGGATCCCTGAGTTAACACCAACAGGCATCCTCCACCTCTGACTGTGCCTAAATTCGGTACCACTAAAGCCACAGTACTTGTCTCCCCCTATGATTCCCTTAAAGGAGTACTACAGTTAGAATTTGCAAAAACACATGTTGCGCCGAGTGTTTTGATTTGTGTGTATAGTCCTAGTGTGTACTTCCGTTTGTCTGCTGTTAGTTTTTTTCTAAATTAGCCTGCTAATTTTACAGTAGTTTTATGGCCCCTCAGGATCTCTATCTTAGCATGGTTTATTACCCTTCTTGTTTCTGCAATGGCTCCTGTCCCATGTGACAGTGTTGTAACCAGGACAATGGATTCAGCAAGCACTGGTTTAGAGTCAATTTTACAACAGCAAAACTGTGATATTAAGTAACATTCCTTATCCAGTGAGCACTAATGGTTATATTTACAGTTCAGCAAATACTGAGGGCTACCTTAGTGGGTTATTCTGTAAGAAAAAAGCAAGTCTTTACTAATTATAACATTGATGATCTGGGGCGATTTGTGTGCTTGGTGTAGTTTGATGAAATGTAAAGTTCTAAAAGTAAAGTATTTACTCCTGTTGGCTAGACCCGACATACACAAAGCAAACAAAAATACTGAAATAGAGTTATTTAGTGGAGGCCAGAACATCAGGCTCCTATCGCTAGCACTTGCCGAATCAGTGGTCCTGGATGCATAACTGTCACAAGGGACAGAATGCACTGCAGGGAAAAAAAAAAGAGCAAGAAACCTTTCTAAGATGTAGATCCCCAGGGGCCATATAACTAGCAGGCTAAGTTAGAAAAAAAAAAAAAAAACTCTTAAAAGCACACAAAGGGAAAAGCACACCAGGACTATACACACAAATCAAAACACTCTGCACAACATATGTTTTTGCAAATTTTGACTGTGGTACTCCTTTAACTAGATATCTCAGTTAATACTCAGTTGTTTACTGCTGTGACAACCCTCAGGTTCTAGTGATCTTTTAGGGTTGGGGGTAGGAAGAAGTAGGCTGCTGGTTAACTATGATCTGCAGCTTATCCATTAGGTAGGGAAATGGGCAGACTGGGTGGGCCAAGCGGTCCTTATCTGCCGTCAAATTCTATGTTTCTATCTGCTACCTCTGCCCGTTAGTCACACAAGCTGTACGTATTATACAGCCACTGGTGGGGGCGTGTTTTTATGCAAAAGCTATTCTAGCATCTTGCTGTCCTGGAAACGCTGCCACAAAATGTGTTTATCATTTCTATATATTATCTGTAAGTTATTAGGCCTGTGGCCTCGTGCCTCACCCCCCACCCCCCACCAGAGTGGAATAATTCTCAGTAAACCCATGCCCTGTCATGGGTTAATCCTTACATATTTCATAGTCGTATAATTTCAGCTACTTAATGTATCTTGACTGTTTTACTATTAAGCAGATACATAGTTAACCTAGTCACTCGTGTGCCGATTAGCAGTTTCATTCTAATTGTTCCGGTAGTGTGTAATTCTTATTGCCCCTTGTCATCTGAAATTGTCTGTACTACTCATGCTTTGTTTTCTCTACTCCCTTGTGTTGTACCTGGAAACAACCATTCAATTCAAAGTAGCAAAGGTGGTGAAGGAAAAAAATGGGTGGCATTCAGGAGGTATAAGGAAACACAGAGGGAGGACAGGGAGGTATACCTATTAAAGCAGAGAGAAGCAGGCAAGGCAAAGGTACAGACAAAGGAAAGAACTGCTCAAGGGGTCACACTAAGGAGGATAAGACTTTCTTCAGATACACAAGTGAGAAGAGGAAAGCAAGGGGAGAGACAGTGAGGATTAGAAGAGTGGTGGTGGTGGGAGTCTGCACAGAAGAGGACCGAGAAAAGGCAGACATCCCGAACAGGTACTTCTGTGAAGTCTTTCAAAGTGGTGATGGAGGACAGACCACCAGGGAGTAGCAGGAACAGAAAGAGGTGGGCAGTCTCTTTTCAGAAGAGAGAGTCCAGAAGAAACTTGCTGCTCTGAAGATGGGCAAAGGTATGTGATCCCACCAGATACATCCAAGGGTAGGGAGGTGCTAGCTGCCCCACAGACAACCTTGTTCAACAGTTCACTGAAATAAGCATGGTTCTGGAAGACTGGAGAAGAGCTGAAGTGCTCCCTCTACATAAAAGCAGAAGCAGGGAGGAGGCTACCAAGTAAAGGACATACTTTCCAAGGCTCAGAGTTGGTTGGTATCAACCTGTAGGATGATGTATCCCACATTATGAGGGCCAATCTGTGCCATATATCCACCCATATTTTAATGGCAAAAGGTTGAGAGGTAGGACTGTACCAAACCTGAAAGAAAAGCAACGGGCCTTTCCCCCAGCACTAAATTTGTCATCACTGCAAAAAAAGCCTGCACTGTACTGCTCCTGGCCGGGGAATAAAGCAAGAATACTTTAGTCTTGAAAAACAAATACACAATCGCACATACTCCATACTGTAAAGCACTATGGGATGTACCTGGGCGTCCTACTTGATGAATCACTGGACTTCGATCAACACATTACTACCACCTGTAAATCTGTCAATGCTAAAATTGGGGGTGCCTACCGGATCAGCTATGCCCTCACCCCATCAGCCAGGCTTGCTATTGCACAAGGCCTTCTGCTACCGGCATTGGCCTATAACAGTCACCTACTTAGGCTCCACCAAAACCACTCTCCACAAATGGGACACCACCTACAACATCATTTACCGCTATGCCTCCTCATCCCCTCGGTACAAACACCACTGCCAGCTCTATGCTGATTTAAAATGGCCCTGCCCTGCTGCCTGTCAACAACAATCCTCTGGATCTCTTATTGATGGTATAGCCAGATCAAGTCTCCCCCAATCCCTTGCCTCCATGCTACACCCACAAACTTTCTCCTACAGGCTCCGATCAAATGACCAAACTCCTCTCCACATTCCCAGATGTAAAACCTCTATGGGTACGTGAGCTTTCTCGTATACAGCTCCTAAATACTGGAACTCCCTTCCTCAAGCTATTTGCCTTGCACCCACTCAAGCCTGTTTCAAGAAACTTCACAGTAATCACTTACTTGTTTCAAACCCCTGAACATGCTTTTACCCACTTAGGTCATCCACTTCCACTCTTCCTACCTTGCAACAGCTGGTCTCTCACTAGGACTTTCCCTCACCTCACCTTCTTGCACTCATCATCCTCTCACGTTCTATCCCTTACCAGTTTCCTATGCTATACTCCTCCCACCTTCTTCTCCTCCCCCCTCTTAGCCCCTACTCTTCCTCCCCGACAAACCCACTGAGTAGCTCAATACCTCTTCTCTACTACTCTAATACTTCATCTCTTGAACCCTTAGTCCTGGTTTGCTTGCTTGCTGACTTCATGTGTTCCTACTCTTTCAATCTCAATGGCACCCTATTGTATTCTGTAAATACATTACACCAATTTTGTACTTTGTATATTGCTGAAGTTTCACTTGTTACGTTATTTGTGATTTAGACTCAAACTATATTTTCCTAACGACTGAGTTAATTGTGTTTCGACCTGCAACCCTCTATTTCATCCACTTGACGTACTGTTGTCACATTGTTTGTTACGTATGTCAACATGTACCATCCCGGGTCATGCCTAGAAATAGGCATTTCTATGCCTAGAACACCTACCCGGTTACCAAAAGCAAATAAAAAAAACATATGCAAATCACCATGAAAATTATGACTGGTTCTGCTTTAAACAGAAGTGCATGGTGCCAAAGGGCCTAATTCAGTCTTAAAAAACAAATGAAAACTCAAAAAAAAAAACATAATGTAAAGCATCATGGGATGTATATGCAAATCACCATGAAAATGAAGACTGGTTCTGCTTTAAACAGAACAGCATGGTGCCAAAGCACCTCTCACACAATCTGCAAAGGCTGAGAACAGAAGCCAGAAGGTTGAAACGTACAACTGTACCTTTTTTGCTAATGTCCTTTTTGGGTAACCCTTGCCTCGCTGCTTTTGTGTAGAGGTTCTTTGTCTTTTCAGTCTCCAAAGCTGCCAGTACATTACTATTCAGCAGCACAGAATAAATCACTATTTGGGGAAATCCTGACTCCTGCACTGTACCTGCCTATACGGTATTTGACCTCTGAAGAAACAGAGGGGTCTACAGAGACCTCTTTTCCACAAAAACAGAACCACCAGGATTGAAATCAGAATTCACCATTTTTAAATTTCACTCAAGACAATCTTTCATATATAAAAAGTTTCCACCACATTTACAACCACACTTGACACCATGTCAGGGGTCGAAATTAAGTTTTGCAGCCACTAGCCAACAGGGCTAGTGACTGGGAAATTCAATAGCTCTAACGCCTTTTCCACTGGCCCAGCTGGTGTACGTACTGAAATGTTACCTTCTCCAGTACAAGCCCACAAGGCTAGCTGGGGGAAAATCTTCTAGACAGATACCAAATCTACCAGCATTTGGCTAGTGGCCCGATGCCAATTTCAACCCCTGCATGTTTGTTTGAAGCGCCCATTTTACCACATTTTTAATGCAAAACATGCTGATTTGCACAAAATTTTAGGAAAAAACAGGAAGAAGAAAGCAGATTTAAGACTTTATCTAAAATAAACCTGCCTTTTTTTGAAACTGTTAAAAAAAAAAAAAATCAGTGGCCCTACGGGTCCCATCTCTACAGCAGCCACTTCCCCATTTATTATTAGAAAATCACACAGCCAGTGTTAATTTCAGAGTGGGGGATATTGGGACAATTGGCACACAGTTTTTAATTCTGACTCACCTTTTTTCCTATCTTGAGGACAACCTGCTCATGCTGTTTTATGAATATGGGTGTGGCTGAACAATGACAGATTTTTTTCATTTGACCCCTTACTTTTTATAACCAGTGGGTCCATGTCACACGTATGAACCCTGCATCACAAGGTCCAGTAATTGTGTGGATGCTCAGGCTACATTGTCCTCAGCTGCGAAGTGAAGTGAAATTCTTTGCTTGCTAGGAAATCGGTGTTTGAAATGTAAATTTAAAAACAAACTAACAAAAAAAAAAAAAGAGGTTTGGGTCATCACCTCAGTCCTGTTTGTGGACGGCATACCCAGTGAAACTGACATTTTGATTGCTAGTCCTGGCCAAGAGCCAGGACTCAGAGATTACAAAAACGTCAAGCTGGTGCTATTGCATCCATGTTCAAGCCCTTGGTGGGGGTGCACGAGAAGAGTGGCCAGGATTTCGTTAAAAATCATCAGACAAGTTAACGGGGATGATTATTTTAAAGGATGAATTTTCTACAGCAAGCAGGAGAGGAGACTGCATCAGTGGCGGGGGAGGGGGAGATCTCCAAGTAAGTACCCTCAAAAGAGACTCAACAGGGAGGGTTAGTTCCAAAACTGATAACTCCAAAAGCTCGATCGACCAGGGAAGGGGGAGGATAGTTCCCAACAGAGACTATTCCTCCAAACAAACTCAGAGAGGGGCAGCTCGTGGACCCCCTAAAAAGACTGAGAGGTGGGGCATTTCCCAACAGATTCCAACCTCTCCCAAACAGACTCATCAGTGAGGGGTACTTCCCAAAAAGACTCCCGCCCCCTTCAAAAGACTGCCTGACAGGGACAGGTCACAGACAAACATCAGCCAGACTGACTGACAGCAAAACAGGCAGTTCCCCAAAAATACCACTGCCAGAGACAGGGTGAAGGGCAGTTCCACAAAAGCACTCCCTCAAGTTCACACACCGATTCCTAGGCTACAGGAAGGAGCAATTTCTCCACATTCATACTAACAGGGGTAGTTCAGTCTCCTGAAGCAGAGATCCCCAGACAAGTGGTGGAGAGGAAGCTCCTCACACAGGCTGGTAAGACTGATGGAAAGGAGCAGGGAAAGAGGAGACGAGCAGGAAGGGAGCATTTCCTCCACATCTAGATGGATAGGGGGCAGTAATCCTCACAGACAATGATCCTCAGACAAACAGGGGAGGTGTAGTTCCTCACACCCAGACTAAAGTGGGGAGAGAAGCTAACTCCTCACCCCAATCTGGACAGGTGGGGACCCCGAAACAGACTCTGATGACATTTAAGGACCGCCAGGCCCACCCAGTCTGTCCATTTTTTTCCCCTGCCTATATGGTCACTGCAGACCTGACCTGATTTCCAGCTCCCCCCTTTCTTTCCAATAAGATTCCCTTGTGCCTACTCCATGCATTCTTGAAACCTCAGTTTTCGCCCTCACCACCTCTGCTGGAAACCAGTTCCAGGCATCCACTACTCTTTCAGTGAAGTTCTACTTCTTCACATCCCTCTTAAATTTACCCTCTTCCATCTTCATTGCATGTCCCCTTGTTCTCATGCATCTTATATATAAACATACAATTTGATGGCAGATAAGGATCGCTTGGCCCACCCAGTCTGCCCATTTCCCTACCTAATGGATAAGCAGCAGATCCTAGTTAACCAGCAGCCTACTTCTTTCTACCCCAACCCCTAGAATTGCCTTATGACTGTCCCATGCATGCTTGAATTCAACCACTGTTTTTGACTCCACAACCTCCTCCGGAAGGCTGTTCCATGCATCTACAACCCTCTCTGTGAAAAAAATACTTCCTTACATTACCTCTGAGCCACCCCGCCATCTTCAAATTGTTCCCCCTTGTTCTTGCACACCTCTTTTTTTGAAAGATACTACCCTCTTGAACTTTGTTGATTTCCTTGAAGTACTTGAAAGTTTCTATCATGTCCCCCCTCTTCCTCCTTTCCTCGAGGCTATACATATTAAGCTCCTTTAGTCTCTCTTCATATGTCTTCCAGTGCAGACCCTGCACCATTTTAGTTGCCCTCATCTGGACAGCTTCCATCTTGTCTATGTCCTTGTGGAGATTGGGTCTCCAGAACTGCACGCAGTACTCCAGATGGGGTCTCACCAGCTGTCTGTACAGAGGGATAACAACTTCCTGTTTTCTACTGGTGATGAATCTCCCTATACATCCCAGTATCCCTCACTACTGCCCTCTCACATTGCTTGCCCACCTTTAAGTCATCTGATATGACTACCCCCAGGTCCCTTTCCATTTTTGTTGTTGTTAGTATCTCACCCCCCATTGTGTACTCTTCCCTGGGTTTTTGTTTCCCAGGTGCATTACCTTGCACTTCTTAGCATTCAATCTAAGCTGCCATACATTTGACCATTCCTCTAACCTTGCCAAGTCCCTTCTCATCCTTTCCACCCACCTTATGCATCAACTCTGTTGCAGATCTTTGTGTCATCTGCAAAGAGACATACTTTTCCTTCCAGTCCCTCTGCAATGTTGCTTATAAAGACATTGAAGAGGACCGGTCCTAATACTGAACCCTGCGGTACCTCACTAGTAACTCCCCTTTCTTCAGAGTGGACTCCATTTACTATTACCCTCTGTGTCCTATTCTCCAGCCAATTCTTTACCCAGGCTATCATCTTGGGACCCACCCCAGGCTGGCTAACGTGATATTAATCTTTTGTGTGGACTATGTCAAATGCCTTGCTAAAGTCTAGGTAGGCCATGTCCACAGCCCTCCCTGATCTACTGCTTTGGTCACCCAGTCAAATAAATTTATTAGATCCATCTGGCACAACCTTCCCGCCAGAATCCATGCTGCCTTGGGTCCTGTGCCCTCTGGCCTCTAGGTACTGACAATTCTTTCCTTCAGAAGTGATTCCATCTATTCCTATCACTGAGGTTAAACTAACAGGTCTGTAGTTTCCTGCTTCTGCCCTGCTCCCACTTTTGTGAAGGGGAATCACATCTGCCCTCCTCCAGTCCTCAGGTACCACCCCATCCTCCCATGATTTGTTAAAGAGGGTAGTCAGTGGTGTCACTAGTTCTACCCTTAGTTCTTTTAGAATTCTGGGATGAATCCCATCAGGCCCCATTGCTTTGTCCACCTTCAGTTTTAAGAGTTCTTTCAGAACCCTTTCTTCTGAAAATAGGCTGGTTATCAACTTCTGTATACAGAGTGTTTCTACTGTTTGTTTTAGATACCTCCCCCTCTTCATTTGTAAATACTGAGCAAAAATATTTTAGTATCTCTGCCTTTTCACCGTCACCCTCTGCCCACCCCCTTCCCCTTTATTAAGCCTCACTATCCCTCCCTTGGTCTTCCTTCGCTCCCTGATGTACCTAAAAGGTTTTATCCTTCTTAACTGAGTTGGCTATCTTTTCCTCGGTTCGGGCCTTTGCTGTTCTGACTGCCTTCCCAGCTTCCTTTTGCTTTAACTGATACAATTCTCTGTCCTGCTCCTTCTGTGATTCCTTGTACTTTCTGAATACCTTCTTTTTCTCTTGAACCTTCACTGCCACCTCCTTTGAGAACCATAGTGGTTTCTTACATTGTTTTGTTTTGTTTATTTGCTTCACACAAAGGCTTGTTACCTCTGTGATGGCAGTTTTTATTATTCCCCATTGTTCTTCCACCGCTCCTTCCTGCCCATTTGCTAGTGCATTCCTTAGGCACTCACCCATTTTGGCAAAGTCAGCCCTCCTGAAGTCCAGTACTTTTGCCTTTGTATGGCTCGACTCTATTGCTGTGTTTATTGAGAACCATATTGTTCGATGGTCACTAGTTCCCAGATGGCTACCCACTTCTACATCTGTGATCCTCTCCCCATCTCCATTTGAGAGAACCAGGTCTAAGATTGTTCCTCCTCGAGGGTTCCAATACTAGTTGTCTAAGGCATGCCCCTGTAAGGCATCTAGAATAACCCCACTTTTAGAAGTGGCTGCTGCAACTGCACTCCAGTTAACATCTGGCATATTCAGATCACCCATCAGCAATATCTCCTCTTTTTCTGCCATTCTAAGTATATTTTCTATCATTTCCTTGTCCATTTCCTCCCCCTGAGGGGGGGTCTGTATACAATCCCTGTGCAGATTGTGGTGCCATTGCCTGTCTCCAAATTGACCCACAGTACTTTGTTCTTCTCCTCCCTGTTTACCCTTTTGTTCTGTTGCTTTGACTCCTTCCCTTATGTAGACAGCTACTCCTCCTCCTCTTTAACCCTCCCTGTCCCTCCTGTAGATAGTGTATCCTGGTATGTTTACATCCCAGTCATGGTTCTGTGTGTACCATGTTTCTGTGACTGCCACAATATCCAGATGTTCCTCCTCCATCAAGGCCACTAATTCAAGAAGCTTGGTACCCAGACTACGGGCATTGGTACTCATTGCTCTCCACTTTTTGATGGCTTTATTTTCTGTAGCAGCATCCCCCACTGACCTTTCTACCTTGGTCTTTTTCTCATTTAATACACTGTTTTGCAGGGGGAGGCTGGCATTTTCCTGCTGCTTATCAGTGCCTCCCCCCTTGACTAGTTTAAAAGCTTGCCAATGAAGCATTTAAACCGATTGCCCAAAAGACTTGTTCCCTTCCTGGACAGATGCAGACCATCCTGCCAGTATAGGCTGGTGTCCCTCCAGGTGGAACCCCAGTCCCCAATGAAGCCAAACCCTGTGCTCCACACCATTTTTCAACATTCGTTAAACTGCATGGTGAAGTACCCTTTGCCTCACCCATGCCACTGACAGGCAGCACCTCTGAGAAGGATACTGTGTTCGCTACTTGTCTTAGGCTCCTCCCCAACTCTACAAAGTCCTTCTGCACTGCTCTAATCTCATGATGAGCCAAGTCATTTGTCCCTAGGTGGACAATGATGTCCAGCTCAGACTCCCGTGCAACTGTTCTCGTGATCCTAAGGATGCGCTTCCTGTCCCTCCAAGCCATGGCACCAGGCAGGCACCTTACTTCAGTTTTCTCTGCTCCTCCCAGTTCTATCCCCTAATAAATGAGTCCCCACCAGGAGCTGCTTCCTTTCTCCCAGGTGTCCTCCGCCTCCTTCCTGAGGGCCTCCCTTGTGACAGTTGTCTGCAACCTCCTTAGTCTCCTCTGTGGGTGCATCTATAGGGGAACTATGCTCCCCCAGAATGGTGTATGGATTGTGGAGTGGAACAACTGACTGGGTGTGCCTCTGTTCCACCACTCTTACCCTCCCTGAGCCCACTGTGGTCCAACTGCTGTGCTTTCTTCGCAACCTCTGAGGTAGTGGTGGTGGTTCTGGTGCTCCCTGGATGGGGAAGGTTCCCTTACTACTGTCCAGTGTGGCCTGGGGGAAGGTTCCCTTACTACTGTCATGTGTGGCCTGAAGACGGGCAACTTCCTCCCTCAGGGCAGAGAGTTGTCTGCAAACAGGGCAGCATCTCAGACTCCAGAAAGCCTCCCGGAAGACTGCTGCCCCACAGCCATTACATTGCACTGCTCCCCACGTCTGTCTACCTTCTTGTTTATTTATTTTTTTTTTTGTTGGTTTTGTTGTGTGTGTGTGATTGGTTTTTTATATAGAAATATATTATATAATGTGTATGCTTATATCGTCAGTGCAGTGTGCTAGAGAGGATATGACAGTGGTATGAACCTTGCCCTCTTGAGGAAATGATGTCAGAACCCCAGGCATAAAGGAACCATTTCCAGGGGTGGGAAGGGTTTAGGCCTAAACTGTGCCCGCATGAAACAATCAGCTAAAAGCTCTGACCTACCGCTGCGATGAGTGCCTTCCTGTCAGCAAGATGCCCTACACGACAATTTGACAGAGAAACTACCCTGCTAATCAGAGAAAAATCCAAACATCCAAGTCAGACACAGGTAAACCTCCCCAGCCCCAAAACAGCCTGGTGACTTGTGCTATGAATGCAGTCAGCCCCAAAACATGTCAGCTGTGCACAAGGACAGACACAGTAAACAGTATTCAGTCCCTCTGGGTTTAAACTTTTCCTGCACTGAAAATCTTAACAACTGTAACAAAAGTAAAGCAAGGTCCATCTCCCTCTGTTGATTGAAAGACTGTCTTTACTGATAATTCTAAGTTCCTTATTTCACCTTTCAGTTAGAAGTAGCCTCCACCTGAAGAATATTAACTTTCCTAAGGAATCTGCTACAAACCAAAGACAATTGTAAATTGTAAGGTTCACCTCCCTCTGTTGTGAGCACAACTCGCTTTCTTGCAAATCCTTAGCCCAGTGTTGCAGCTTCCAGCCAGAGGTAGCTTCACCTGAAGAATATTAGGTTTTCTTTTCCTCCGAAAAATACTCCCCTCCCATATCTTACTTACCCAGTGAAGTATTTGTAGGTCTCATGTTCTCCCACTCCCAGTGTGTACATAATGAGGGCCTTCAATTTCTCCTCACAGGGCTTCTGATGCAGCCGTTGCACCATTTCGGCCTCCATTCTGTCCTTCCTGAGATGTTCTCCAGACCTGGACATAATAGTCCAGGTGGGGTATCATGAGTGGTATACTGTTGCGAGGGAGCTGAAAATAGGGCTCTGTGTTGTGGGTGACTGAACGAGTTTGCTTGTCATAGTGACATTCAGGATCTGAGAGTAGTGTATTTATAGAGTGTTAAGATTGCTCTATTTGACTGCTGTATGTTCTTTGCTGCGTATCCATATTTTCCATGTTCCATTTCTCATTCTTTTCTATGCAGTTCGGATGAGAAGTTTATTATATTTATTTTTGGGGGGTGCGAAGCCCCCTGCAAAGGATAAGTATTTTATTTTTCACCAGCTTTGCTATTTTGGGGTAAGGACTGTGACGTAAACAGCCAGTTCTGAGTGCTGTATCATTTTTTTTTTATATAAAATGTATTACTGAATGTCTCTGCTGAAAATCTGATGCTCTATTAGTGATCTTGCTCACCCTCTCCCCCAGGTTTCAGCTGAAAGATGAAAGCCATGAGAAAATGCTGATATAGCATGTGAGATCACACACACTCAGTTTTTACATACCAGGTGTTACATGGAAGGCCTGAACCTAATTACAGGGTGGAAGAAGCTTGAGTTGAGCATATCCATTTTATGATATTCCAAAGGAAGAAAAGCAGTTTGTGATGTATTAGTGCGAAAATCATAAATTTGCTTTCATGTCCTGGAAGGGGGAAGCTTATCATGAGATCAAAGAGATGTCATTTGAAGAACATACAAGTCATGCTGAGGATTGCAAAATTAATACTTTGAAAAAAACATATTTTTTTTTTATTAGATATATTTTTATATATAATCTGACAGAGGAGGAGCTAGTTGACCTCACACAAAAGGGGTTGGCAAATACAGTTTACTTTAAGGAATAATTCTGTTTTACTTAGACACTTTTATCTAGACTCTGAAGAGTATACATCTGTAAGCACTTTAAGCAGATATTTAGAGAGACAGAGTCAAATCTAAGTACTGTAAGTAGGAATCTGTACTGTTTAAACCTTGTTCTTTTAAAAGATTTGTACGTCTTGTGATGTAACAGTTCTGTATTTTGTGTTTTACATATTTGTATCTATTTTGGTAAAATTATTTTTGGAACATATTTGGTCTGTCTTTGAATTTCTTTTAATTGTAAGAAAAGTATATATGGTTATAGCAGACATGAGGCATAGCTTGAATGGTGATACCAAACTGGAAAGAGAAGCGTTTTAAATCTGAGGTCTTTATTAAAGTTTTTAAGGGTTCATCTCCGTATACCTGGTTGGGCGCCCGTAGGCAAAGATATCTGGCCTCCCGAAGACAGATATATCTGAGCCTGTGCATTGGGTACACTAGCAAGAGGTTCACAATTTGAATCCCTCCAAGACTTGAGACCAAAGGTTGATCTGAACTCACAAAACAGACAAGAGGGTTACCTTGTTCTGTTAAACTGTTCACAAGACTGTGCTTAGAGGTTGGCACTTTGGGAGTAGAGGGCCTGACCTACTGAGTAGGTTTGTGACAAGGACTTGCTGTGCATCGTATTTCTTTGTTTTTTACCGGGTTTGCATTGTTCTATTTAGTGGTGTACTTGTCTGGCGGCAAAATATTGTGCTGCGATTGGTACTTAATTTTGCTTGCGCTCTTATTTACGGCAATACTATGTTATTTGCACAGACGTGCATGAACCCTCATCAGCAATCTATACAGTGGCAACACCACCTCCCTCCTTCTGCTGGTGATACCCTTCCCTATGCACCCCAGCATCCCACTGGCCCTACCAACTACCTTGCTGCACTGTCTCACCACCCTGAAGTTATCCAATATTACTCTCAGGTCCCTTTTGTGTTCTGTGGCCATCCATACCTCTTCTCCCATTTTGTACTCCGCCTCTGGGTTACCATGCCCCAAGTGCATGATTTTGCACATTTTCGCACTGAGATCTAGCTCCACGTCCTTGACCACTCCTCGAGTTTTCTCAAGTCTCTACACATTCATTCCACCCCCTCAGGAGAGTCCACCCTACCGCAGATTTTGGTGTAATCCATGAAGGGGCCTACTTTCCCTTCCAGCTCATCTGCAATGTCACTTATAAAGATGGCAGTATTACAGAATACCGAAATTCAAAATCCCGACATATCACCATCCCGAGGACGGAAAGCCTGACACCACAACTTGTCACGACTTGGAGATGATTATATTATTTAAGGAGTGCGTGGGGGGGCAGAGCCCCTCACCCCGCCCACCAACACGGCAGAAGTCTGGTGTCGGGTTTTCCAGCCTCGGGATGGTGACCTGTCAGGCGATCGTTGTTTCGGGATGTCGGGTTTGGGATATTGAACAGCAGGATTTTGCATTTCGTAGCTAATCTAAAAAGATAATAATGAAGACCTGTCCCAGTACAGAGCCCTGAGGCATCCCACTGCTCACCCTCCCTTCCCTGGAGGGAACTCAGTTTACCACCACCCTCTGCCACCTACCCCTTAACCAATTTCTTACCCAGTCTACTACCTTAGGGCCCAGCACAAGCTGGCCCAATTTCCTTAGTCTCCTATGTGGAATGGTGTTGAAAGCCTCACTAAAATTGAAACAGGCCACGTCCACCGCCCCAGCCTGATCTATTTCCCTGGTCACCAAGTCAAAGAAATCCATCAGATTTGTCTGACATGACCCCCCCCCCCGCAGTGAATCCCTGCTGCCTCAGGTCTTGTAACCCACTGGATTCAGGATACTCCACAATCCTTTCCTTCAGCAGTGACATTAACTTCCCCACAACTGATGTCAGACTGACCGACCAGTAGTGGATAGCCTCCTTCCTATTACCACTTTATGAAACACGACTACATCTGGCCTCCTCCAGTTCTCTGGAACCATTCCTGTTTACAGTGAGTTGTTAAATATGGCTGTCAGAGGTGCAGCCAGTACCTCCCTGAGCTTACTCAGTATCCTAGGTTGTAACCTCCCTAGCCCCACCGCTTTATCCACTTTCAGACTTACAACTCCTTTCAGGACACTCTCTTCTATAAGTAAACTTGTGTCTACCTCCTTTCCCCACGTGATCCTGCTGTTTCTATGTGGCTCATCTCATTCCCTTTTCTCTGTTGAGATTGAACAATGGTACTTGTTCAGGATACCTGCTTTTTCTGGATCCTCCTCTGTACAATCATCCCCGCTTTTAACCGCACAATCCCTCTTCTAGTATTCCTTTCACCCTAAAAATGTCGGTGATAGTGGAGAACACCGGACCTACCCTGGACCTATAACGTAACTGTGGTTCGAGAATAACAGAATGCAACGAAAAATGTGTAACTAGACGTGCTTGTGTCACATAAGATGTCACATCACAGTGTGTGTATCGGTCTAACAGGAATAAATCTGATCTGTGTCGGTGAAGTTCAGTAACAGGAATAAATACAGCGTGAGCTTGTGCTTGTTGTAAAATGTTGTATTAGTTTGAGTTGGGGGGGATTTGCCCCCCCCCACCACTTTTTTTTTAAAGGGGTGTGTGGGGGTAAAGCCCCCCAACTCAAATAAACAAATACAAAAAAAATTACCGAAATATAGTTCTGAGAGAGAAGCGTATTTGAATCCTACGCTAATAGCGTAGGTCCATGTAGGTCCGTGACTTCCATCATCGCCAAAATGTCTTGTCCCTTTGTTACTCCTTAGGCTATTCTTTCCTCAGTTTGCGCCCCTCACCATTTTCCCTGCTTTACCTCCACTTCTCATGATACACCTTCCTGTCTGCTTTCCTCTGTATACCTCTTGATGCTACCCTTTTAGCCTTTACCTGTTCAGCCACTTTGAGAACCACAGTAATCTTTTTTCCTCTTGTTTTTGCTCAGTTCCTTTGCAAAGAGGTTTGTTGCCTTCACTGTGCCTTCTCTTAACTTAACCCACTCTTCCTCCACCCCACCCAGGTCTTCTCCTGTGCTAGGTCGTCTTTGAGGCATTCTTTTTTTTTTTTTTTTTTGTTAAATATGCCTTCCTGAAGTCTAGAACTCTCATCCTTGTGTGCTTTGCTTCCCCCGCAGTCTTGTCCTTGTGTTGTTCCACCAACCCACCACACTCCAATCCCCAGACTGACTGGAAGGTGCAGGTCCCTAACAAACACTAATCCAGACCAGAGACTAACTGGGAAGGTGCAGTTCCTCCACATCAAGACTGGGAGGAGGGGTACTTCCCCCAAACACTGATCCTCAGGCAGGGGAGGTGGAGTTTCTCCACAGAGTGGCAGTTCCACCCACAAACAAATGGCAGACAGACCAACAGTGGGGTGGGGGCTGAGCCTCAAAGACAGCATATACCAATGAGACACAAATCCCAGACACTGATGAAAAGGAACAGTTCCCCACATCCAGACTTGGGGGGGGGGTGAGGTCACGGGGTCTACTCGCTGGCCCTCAGGCACAGATTTGTAATTATTTTACAACTGATATGCCCTGTATTGGCATAGCTGAGATGCAACATCTAATTTTCTGTGGGGTGTCCAACTTCTACTCATTTCTGCAGTTGGGAGAACTATGTGATCTCCTGGTTACCAAGCTGCTGCTGTTAATCCTTACACTACACTGCCTACTAAACAGACTCTCCAGATCCCCATAGTTAGCGATCTTCAGACAGACCGACAGACACTGAACCTCAGACTGAGGAGCAGGCGGGGAGGGGCATTCCAATCTCTCCTCCCCCATCCCGGACAGCTCACCAGACAGAGTAATCGAGGGCGAAGTGGCAATTCCAACAAGACAACAATCTCTATATGCTTCCCGCTTTCTTTGTCCCGGTTATCATCGTCCAGTCGGCTTACCCGACCGGTCAGGTCTCTCCGCCTCTCCTTACCGAGCTAAACCAGGAGGACTCCCGCATCCTGGAGTCACCACGTACCTCTCAGCGGGCAGCAGTAAGTACCAGACCAGGCTCCGTGTCCTCGCCCGCCGACGGCCTTCAGTCCCGGGATCGCAAGGTTCTCAGTCTCCGCCTGTAGCCCTGGTGACTCCTATACTTCTTTGCCTCCAGCTTCCCCGACCCACCGACAGCCTTCGGTCCCGGGCCTCCCGGTCCCGCCGACAGCTTTGCGTCCTGGTGTTCCTGTGCCCCTCTATCTCGGCCGACAGCCCGCAGGTCCTTTGCTGTTAGATCCCGGCCAGGCCGGTTATCTCGACGATCCGGCTTCCTCCGCCATAAGCTTCGCCATCTTTGTCAAACTCTGTTAAAGGGAAACTTAAAGGGCGAGAGGTAGCCAGGCCTGAGGTCGGCCGACAGAAACCCTGGGCAAGCCTAGGGGGAGGGGCGGTATATTGCTGCCTCGGGCACGACAGATTGTCAGTATTCTAGAACCGCAGATAGTTTCATTTGCTGGAGGAGAAGGATAAACTTTTTTTTTTATACCTGTCTTGTTCCTTTATCAAGGGGTTAATGTGGGCAGCAACCCACCAAAACACAGTCTCAGTTTTTCTTGCAAGTTTGTATCGGAGGCTAACTGATGCACCCGGTCCCTGTCACATTTCTCCCCGCTTTTCTTTGAACATATTGAATATTTCAGTTTCACACAAACTTTCACAGTCTGAAGAACATCAAAATGAGTGCTGTGGGTACAAACCAGAACACACCTGGAATCACAATGTCCCCACTCCACTGCCGGAATTCCCCTAGGGAAATCGCTTGGGAGGTCAAACGGGGGCAGTAATTTGGGGGAGGGGGTCTGGAAGGGACATTGATTTGGGGGTCCTTACGTTTTGGGGCATTATTCCTGAATTGGTAGGGGTTCCAGATTTTGGGATGCCCAAAGGAGGACACTTAGTCCCTCCCTCTATGAGCCCTTGTGCCAGACCCCGAGTAAATAGGTTTAAAGACTCCACTGCCTTCACAGCTCATTTACAAGGAGGTGCTGGCATACCTCTCAACCTCCCCTCATAACTCAGGGACAAGGCTTAAAAAAATCAACTAAGAAAGAACAAGTCTGTAACTTTTATGTTTGATATTATTTTGTACTTATAACCCCACTGTTTAGTCACAGAAACACAATTTTAGGAGGGCAAAGTAAACTTTTTAGACAAATCACGTCCCTGAAAATCAGGGACAGTTGAGAGGTATGGACCGTGCTGGGTAGGAAAGAGTAAACAAATTATAAACATAATAATACAACAGGATAGAGAAGATACATGAAGAATATTTGGCAGCTAGAGAAGAGGACGTCCTCCTAAAAGAGGACATCTGGTAACCCTAGGTGTGCCTGTTTTACACAGGAATGCACCCCAAATCCCGAACAGTGTCACCTGAACTGAATGTTCCTGCTGGAATGCACCCCCCCCCATGGGTGTGTGAATAGTATTTCCATGTATTTGAATTTGGTACCCAGTACTCAACAAGTACAGTACTCAGGTATTTGGGGATCTAAAACATAAGTTCTAGAATTTAGCCCTCCCAAGGTAGTAGGGACTAGTCCCTTAGCTACCCCTTTCAGCAGTATTCATGTTCTACCTTCCATCCTCCAAAAAGCTTTATAATGTATAGTCAGCCCTTGTTCTGTATGGCTTTCTGTTTCAGCTGAAACATTGTACCACAGTTCAAAAGTCATGAAACATCATTGTACCCTTCTGTGGTACAATAACATTTCAGTTGATCCGAAAGGCCCCTGGGGCCATATATTCAAAGCTTTGCCCAGTGGGCAAAGCCATTGCACCCCATTTGTCTGGGGTTTGTGCCCGTGTGCAGTGTTCAAAGAGGGTAGAAGTGCGTGCTAAACAGGATAGGGCACACACAAGAATTGGTGTGCAAAAGGAGGAACGGGGACATGAATTTGGGTACAGCACAATATTCTGTGCTGTAGCGCTATATAAAAGGAATAGCTTAGGACATTTTGTGCAGCACAGTTACCACATAGAAAAAGCCTGACTTACTCCTAGCAGCCAGCGGAACCACTGCAGCCAACAACCAAGTTAGTGGTTAAGGGAAGCACACCTGCTCCCTAATAAGAAGTACAAAATCACACATACTCACACAATGCAAAGCATCATGGGCTGTAATTGCAAATCACCACAGAATATTATGCTGGTTCATCTTTAATCAAAAATGCATGGTGCCGAAAGACCTCTCACACAGTTTGCAAAGGGTGCAAACAAAAAGCTGCTCCCAGATGTCTACTAGCACCACCCACCCTCCAATCCCCATTAAAAATAAAACACTCCCTCGTGTCCAGTGGTACCCACTCTTTGATCCCTGTAAAAAATAAAACATTCCCTAGTGTCCAGTACCCCACCCTGCACAGCACAATTACCGCTGAGGAGAAACCTGACGTACTTCTAGTGGCCGGTAGAGTCACTGCAGCCAACAACCAAGTTAGCACTTGGGGGAAGCACAGCTGCTCCCTGGTGTCTAGTGACACCCCCACCTCGAACCCCATCCCTGTAAAAGCACAAGCATTCTCTGGTGTCTGTTAGCAACCCCCCAGCCTCCGATCCCCATCCCCGTTAAAAGTAAAACATTCCCTGGTGTCAAGTGGCGCCTTCCAGTCCCCGCCCCTTTAAAAAATAAAACATTCCGTGGTGTCCAATAGTACCCCACCATCTGATCCGTGTCTCCATAGGTTTCAAGATAGTCCCTAGTGTTTAGTGGCACCCCAACCCTCTGATCGCTCACCACTGTTTATTACAAGGCTTGTATACAGTATGCATGCTCTTTTTACAGTACACAGGACGTGCGCTCCCTGTCATTGGACACGATGGCTGAAGAGAGAAGGGCTTTGCCAGTTGCCATATGTGCTCCCCTCGGCGCTGGTGGCTATGGTAAGGGGGAGTGGTAGGCTAGCATATCCAGTGTGGGTGGTGGTGGTGGGGGGCTGCTAGACATCAGGGACTCATTTTAATAAACTGCAGTGAGCAATCGGAGGGTGGAGGGGGTGCCACTGGACACCAGAGAATGTTTTACTTTTAACAGGGACAAGGATTGGAGGGTGGGGTGGATACCATTGGACACCAGGAACCTTTTAAATGTTACTGGGTAGCGATCAGGGTGGGGGTGGTCAGGATTGGTGCTAGCCTGTCATTGCTTCTCATGAAAATGAGTCCATAATGGGCATGCATATGGCCCCAGGCACCTTGCATGCCCAGTCAGCTCATTTGCATGGTGCCGACTGAATATCATGCCTGGGCTCCCAGCAATACTGGATCTGGGGGCACTGTTTCTTGCATTTCCCAGATCCATGTCTGGGCAGTGCTACTTGACTTAGCGCTGTGATGACATGCCCCTATATTCAGTCGGATAGTGCCGGCGCGCTATCCAATTGAATATAGCATCCTAAGGGTTCTGGGAAAGGGCACCCGCTTCGCAAACCTCTACCCTCCGCTTTTGCCCATTTTCCAGTATCAGGCCCCTGGGGCCTGATATTCAGAAAAGGGCAGAGTGAAGTGCAAAGGTTTGCACGCCACTTTGGAATTGCCTAGGGGTCTGAAGATGCTATATTCAGTCTGATAGTGCATTAGCGCTATCTGACTGAATATAACACGATGTTGGTGCAGCGTTAAGTCAAGTAGTGCTGCCTGGACATGGATCATGAAATATGCCTCAAGACTGGGTAGTGCAGGAATGCACTATCTACAGTTTTCAAAGGGACCCATGTAAATGAGACCATTGGGCATGCAAGACGCAAAGAGGCCATTTGCATGCTCTTTGTGAGCTAATTTGCATGGGTAGCAGAGGCAGGTTAGCACGGCGCCACCCCCTCATTGCCCGATCCCATAGTTATGTGGACAACTCTGGTGCCTAGTGATCCCCCCCCCAGCTGATCACCGTTCCCATGCCCACAGCAGTACTAATCCCTGGTTCCTAGTGGTCCCCCCCTTCGCCAATCGCCAGTCACTTACACATATAGAGCCCCCAGCTGCCCAGTGTCCAACTCTTCCCATCCCAGCCTGTTCAGGGTAATACATGTCCCTGGCAGCCAGTGGTCCCACAGTCACTGCTCTCTGGCCCTGTAACAGACACACCATCCGCCCCTGTGCTGCTGGTGTACATAAACAGTAAAGTGCAGGGGGAAGAAAAAAAACTAGTCCCTGGTGTGTCCAGGTAACTCCCCCCATTGCTGGTACCACCCCAGTCCAGGCAGTACTCCCTGGCATCTAGTGCTCCCCCCTCTGTGGCAGCAAACACCTCATATCTCCCCCCCTTCCCCCCTTACTAGAGCTCTGCGCCATGAGTGCAGAGATTGGTGCAGCCCTCCGCACATCTCCTTGGCCGCCACCATATGTCCAGGCAGGAGCACACATCTTATTTACAGGACAGAGATGATGTCCCTGTCTTATAAATAAGACGTGGGCTCCTTGCCTGGATTTGTGGCGGCCGGCCAGGGAGTTGCGTGGAGGGCTGCACCAGTCACTGTATTCTCTCCCATGGCACAGAAAAGTCTGTTAAGGGGAAGGGGGGGGTGGTGGGTTTTCGGTACTGCGGGGGAGGGCACTAGATGCCAGGGAGTACTGCCTGGGCAGAGGTGGTACTGGCAATGGGGGGGGGGTACCTGGACACACCAGAGACTGGTTTATTTTGTTCCCTTGCACCTTACCTTTTACATACGCCAGCTGCACAGGGACAGATGGTGTGTCTGTTATGGGGCCAGGGAGTGCTGATTGGGGAGGATCACTGGACTCCAGGGACATGTATTATCCTGAATGGGACAGAAGGTTTGGACACTTGGCACCTGGGGGCTCTATATGTGTACATGGCTGATGAGGGAGGGACCACTAGACACCAGGGATTAGTACTGCTGTGGGGTACGGGACGGTGATCAGTTGGGGGGCACTAGGTACCAGGGATTACCTGTGGGGCACAGGATGGCAATCAAAGGAGTAAACCATTAGGCACCAGGGAGCTTTATTTCTATGTTATGGGCTGGCGGGCAGGAGAGAGGGGAACACTAGGCACCAGAGGGGGTTTGTTTTATTGTACAGACCAACGATCGGAGAGGGGGGGGACTAGGCACCAGGAAGGTTTTAGGTCACATGGGCTGACGCCGCAGGGACCAATAGGTACCAGGACTAATTCATGCTGTGCATGGGAACACTGTTTGGGGGGTAACCATGACCACAAGAGGGGTGGGTGTGCTCCCCACTGACAACTGGGTACTTGCTGCAGTACCTCCAGCAGCCACTAGAGTTGCCCAGATTAAGTTGGGGTTTTGTATGGCGGTATTTGTGCTGTGCAAATGAACCGTGCTAAGTCCTGTTGCACAGTGCAAATGCATTGAATATGGGGTTGTGCGGATATTCCTGTCCCCACCCCTACCTTTGCCCACCTGCATTCATTATGTTTGCACAGGTGCTAACCCTGTTTGCCTGCACAACCACTCCTTTTGAATATCACACTCTGGAGCAAACCCTGTTCTGCGTGGGCAAACACCCATTGGCACCTACACAAACTTTTGAATACCAGACCCCTGGTGTTTTAAACCACGCTGCCAAGCCCACAGCAATCAGTTCAGTTTCAGAAGTGAAACAGCGGAGCGTCGTGAGAACTCTTTTGTGTAACTTAAAACATAAAAACTAAACAATAAAAAATACTGATTGGGTAGCCACATGCCCAACCAGCCTGTGCTGCCATCTTGGGCTTCTGATTACATTGGACCTCTTAAGCTTTGCATCAACTGCCCCACCCATGGGTATCCCAAATTGTATAGCCCCTCCCATGTCACTTGACTTGTGGCTGTAGAGACTAAGTGTCCACTTTCCCCTTAGCTCCTTATATTCACTTGCCATTAGGAGCCACTGCCTAGCCCTCCCTTTCACCTGTCTTCTCCACTCCTATTCTACACTCCTCTGCAATCTCCACTGCTCTCACTGGCCATTCTCCTGCTTCCTCCAGCTACTTCTTCCTTACCAGGCTTGAACCTAGCACCCTCTACACCATAGGTGGTGCCACTACCACTGCACTACAACAGTTTCCCTGTAAGTGTAGTGCCTTTTCTACCCTATATATTTTTGCCTTTTCCCTGCTCCACACACTGCCCCTACCTCCACTCCCCATCACATGGACACTGCCCCCCCCGGCAGTAGTCCTCATTCTGCTCCCCTCCTAGTTCTTGCCCCAGTCTCAGCTCCTCCCTCACACCACCCACTCCAGCTCCCTCACCCAGCCTTTGGTCAGTCGCCAACACTTTGTTCCTCTGTACCTCCCCACCCTTCCCCCTCCACACAACCCTTCTTCCACCACTCCTGCTGCTCCTGTCTATCCCTGTTCGGCGCTCCCCACATACTCTCCCTCCCCATCCCTATTCTCAGACCTGTAACCTCACACAACCCCCCTCCCCCATTGCTGCTCCTGCAAGCAACTCTGGCTGTCACTACTCCAGCCCTTGCTTCTACTCACCTTACTCATGTCCGGCAATGTTCACCCAAATCCAGGGCCTCCCTCTCTTGCCACCCCCAGCTGGCAGCCTGAAATTGGCTTCCATTAATATATGCAACCTGCTGAAAAAAAATTTAACTCCTTCCAAGTCTGGATTACGCAGCATCAGCAAGATATACTCTGCCTGGCTGAAACCTGGCTCTCCAAAAATATCCCCAATGCTACCATCTCTGTCCCCAGTTATGTGGTTTTCCAGGCTGACAGGTGTGGCAAATGTGGAAGGGGCTGTGCCATCTGCCTGCGTGACTCTCTGCAGTGCCTCGCCCTCCCCTCAGCCTATCTTGACCACGGTGCTCAAGCTGTCATGCTGCAAATCACTGTCAACAAAGCATCTGCCCCCCTACCAGTCCCTGCGGTCTACATTCCACCCAGGAATCAAAAGTCTGCCTTCCTCGAACACTGACCGACCTCTCTCACCTGCCTCCCAAATCCGAATGCCTTGCACTCGGAGGTTTCAATGTTAATTGGCACTCCCTCTCAGCTGCACCACTTAAGGATGCCACCACAGCAATGGACTTCTTTCAGTTAGTCTCCACCGCCACCAGGCATAACCCTAAAACTGGCACCACAACCCTGCTTGACCTGATACTATATAACTGCCCCTCCAGAATCATACAGGTGGCAGTGCATCCCAGTGCCATGAGTGGTCACTCCCCTGTGTCCTGTAAGAATTCAAAACCTCCCCCAAACACATTTTTCAATGGTGCCTTAAGCCTGGTATGCTCCAGCACCTCAAATTGCACCTTAACTTCCTAGATTGGTCACCAGTCTACAACGCTGATGCCGTCAATATGGCATTTGATTACTTTATAGCCACTTTCACCTCCGCCTGCGACTTATTTGCCCGTTTTGTAAAATGTGTTGTCAAGGGTCACTCCTCACCTTGGCTCTCCCAGGCCCTCTTGGATTTGATGCACAGACATGAGTTCCTCTGGCAACTTGCCTTTGACTCAGGTTTACTGGTTGATAAGCAAATGTTTTGTGCCATAAGAAATAAATGTACCTGGGAGATTCGAAAAGCTAAGGCCAAACACTACAAGTCCTCCCTCATCTCCACCTGGGCTTGGGCAGAAAGTTCTGGGACAATCTTAAAGAACTAAATGTTAAACCCTTGTCCCCATCTCCTCCATCATTGTTAACAATGGCACTGCTGTCTCTGACTCCACACACATAGTCGATATCCTGAATACCTCCTTCTCCGATAACAGTGGTATGCTCCCTCACCTCTTCACTCCCCCGGCCACCCCACCCACACCACCCCACCATTTCGCTTTAAGACGGTCTCCCCAGCTGAAGCCAGGCCCTGTCTTCTAAAGACCTTAGGGCATGCTCGCTAGAGTGCTGACTCCCTCGACCTAAAGCTCCTACGCCTCACCCTTGACAATGTCCTCTACCCCCTCACCTCCATCCTCAGTCGCTCCATCTGTCTTGGGACCTTTTCCTCCATCTGGAAGGCTGCGGTCATCATATCATACATAAGGGCAGGACTGCTCCAGTGCAGGTAATTACCATCTGATCTCTATTCCCCCCCTTTTAAGGCCCTGGAAATAATTATTTCTGACCAACTGACTGATCATCTCACTAAGTATAACCTACTCTGCCAGCAGCAGCATGGCTTCCGACAAGGCCACAGTACCACCTCTGCGCTGCTGGAGTTCACATCCCCCCTTCACTCCGCCCTCAACAAAGGCCACCTTGCTGGGGCGGTCTTCATGGACTTGTTTAAAGCATTCAACACAGTTAACCACTCCCTTCTACTCTCCACACTAACCAACTCAGGTCTCACCCCTGAAGCCACTAACTGGTTCGCCAACTATCAGGAAGATCACAGCAAGTCAGGATAGGCACTGCTCTCTCCTCCTCCCTCCCAGTCATGTCAGGGGTCCCATAGGGTTCCATCCTTGGGCCCCTCCTCTTCAGCCTTTTTCTTAACACTCTCCCCAAGGCATGCTTGGTGAAACTTATACTCTACGCAGATGACGCGGTCCTGTTCACCTCACATTCAAACCCCCAACAACTCCAACTCTCCCTGCAAAGAACCTTCTCCGAAATGGAGTCCTGGTTCGCTGAACACCGACTCATCCTCAGCCACAAAAAAAAACAAAAGTGATGCTTTTTGCTAACCCCCAGAGTTGACATATGGACCACACCCTCAGTATTCTCAACTCCCAGTCACAACCACTCGACCAGGTTACTGCCTTCAAATACCTTGGTATTCACATGGACCCCGCCCTTAACTTCCACAGCCTCATTCATCACCTCTGCGCCGCTGTCAATACCAGGATCGTCTTACTCCACCATGTCAAACACTACCTCACCCCTGATGCCCTCTGCCTTGCTATCTCCTCCTCCTCTGTCCTTGCCCTCGACTACAGGATCCTAATCTGTGGCATGGCTGGCACCACAGCTCTCCAGAGAGTTACAGTAATCCTTAACAAGGCCTGCCACCTTATACTAAACTGTGACCGCAACACTCACACATGCTCCCTCTACCTGCAGTCTAGCTGGCTCAACTTCGACAACAGACTCAAGTACCACACCTGCCTGATGGCCAAAAAGATCTCCACGGGGCTCTCCCCCTGTCAGGCTAGCTCCTCTCCTGACACCTGCTTCCACCACGAAAATCACCCACGGCTCCGTCAGATCTCCATTTTACATCCCACGCCTCCAAACCTCACTTGGCCTGCGAACCTTTGCCTATCTAGCTCTGCTCTGGATGAATGCCACTCCTAACCCCATTACGTCTGAACCCAAACTTGGCCTCTTTAAAACCCTCCTCAAGGTTCACCTCCAGTCCAACAATGGATGCGACTGT
The DNA here is from genome assembly GCA_016271365.2 of Neoceratodus forsteri. Taxonomy (NCBI): domain Eukaryota; kingdom Metazoa; phylum Chordata; order Ceratodontiformes; family Ceratodontidae; genus Neoceratodus; species Neoceratodus forsteri. The sequence continues at coordinate 169,883,645 of CM057449.1, read as the reverse complement.
CCATAATCCCCCAATACTCCTGGCAATGGATTCTTCTCCTGCATCCTCCTGCCCTAACACTATTATTTGCTTAAGAGTTGTTCCCTGTTTTCACATTACCTATTTGTGCTTCGACACTGTCAGGCCAATGTCCTGGCTAAGACTGATTCTTGTTTCCTTTGAAACACATTTATGTACTCAAATTATGTATGTCGAGCTACCTGCTGAAACACATGTGTAACTCATTTATGTACCCAAAATGTATTTGTTGTCCCACCTGTTGTGTAGTTGTCTAATGACGTGGTGCTTTTGGAAATGAGTTTCTGACAAAGGTTGTAAACCTGAAATGTGCAATAAATAAAGAATTAAATAAAATGGGCTCAAATCTGAGCCCAAATTCATTTACACCTGACAGCTAAAAAAAATCATTGAGGAATTCTTGAACATAATCTTCTCTATGGACTGGTCCTTCACCCAGCATATTTATAACATTGATACCGACCTCAACACCTTCAGTAACACCTTTCTGAATATATGTGACTCCTTTATCCCCCTGAAAAAAGATCAGGGTCGGAGGACAACATAATGAGTGGATCACATTGGATCTCATGGAACTAATGAGACTGAGGGACAGGGCCTGGGCAAAATTCAGAAAAGCCAACACTCCCAGTCTCCTTGAGCACTACAGATCCCTCTGCAACAAATGCAAATCCACCGTCCATGCTGCTAAGATCAAGTTTTTTAAAAACAGTTCCTAGGGAGGGGTAACTCCAAACTCCTCTGGGGGACCCTCAACAAACTAATTGACCAGGACAAAATTGATGAGCGTATCACCCTCACAGTCGTGGGTAGGCTTATTAAAGAACCCCTTTCAGTAACAAACCACTCAATTCCTTTTTCGGTCAACTGGATAAATTTAAACCCTCTTCCCCTCCAACACATTAAAGTCACATGACCAACCCCCCCGCTCCTCAGTACTCCCTATCCCCACCCCTAAGTTTTACTTTCCATCCTTCACACTGTTTGACACAGTCAGATACCTCAATAAAACCAGTCCCAGATCAAGCATCAGTCCTGATGGTTTGGTTTACTGTATCCTTAAACTTGCTAGTATCCCCATCACAGTCCCCCTCACTAACATTTTCAACCACTCCCTGTTCACAGGGGTTTTCCCCAACATCTGGAAAAATGTGAGTATCAGACCCCTCCACAAATCCAGCTCTAAAAATGACATCAGCAAGTACAGACCCATCTTACTTCTTGCACCACTCTCCAAAATTATTGAGAAAATTGTCCTTGATCAGACCACTGATTTTCTTAACAAATGCAGCATGTAGGATCAATTCCAGCCCGCAAGCCGGAGGATTCTGACCAAAATGTAAAAGTGGGTATACTTCAGTCTAACTAGCAATAGACATGCTCTGAGGAGCCTGTCCTGGAAGACTTATCTCAAAGCATTCTACAACCAAACAGTTCTGCCAAATATTAATTCATATACATGGACATAACTCAGTTGAAAGACTGCCTGGAGAACACAAATATTAAATGACCATTTAAAATATCCTTTTCAGGTCTTCCAGCTCAAAAAACACTTAAAAAGTGTTAACTACTTGGCTTAAATAAACTTATGTGCTGTGTTAAGAGCTTGATGAGCAAAGATTTATTTTTAAAAACTATGATTCCACATTAACCCTGTCACAGGACTGAGATGACAAACTACAATCACCCCAGACACTCCAGCCAGTTCACCCTATGGACAAGTTCCTCAAAGACAACCACAACCCTCTGTCACCATAGACCATCTGCTACTACAAACTGCAGCCCTCTAAACACAGTTACGGAACTTCTGAACACCTTGTCTTAAGCATGCGCAGTGCCAAGTCTTGTGTCATGAATCTATTAATTGTTGTCTTGTGGTTAGGTCAAGAGTATAATGGTGTGAATATGCTGACTGAGGTCCTGTAGTCGGAAAATCCCAGTACGTAGACTCCAAGACCTTCCAATTAGGCAAGGATATCTGCCTGGAAATCCAGCTAGGCCAATGAGAGATTGGCAAGTATTTGTTTCTAAATCAATGGGAGGCACCACATTATCCGCAATGGGACAGATCCACATAAAAGAAGGATGTTGAGAGGCAAGAAGCTGTATATTGCTTCATATTTTGTTATACTACTTCTGCTCTGAAAGAGACATCAGCTATACTTCACTGTTTGACTCTAAGACTGTCATTTCTCCAACTCTGCAAAAGACTTTGGCTAATGCCAAATAGAGGAGAGCACATGAAAAGTGCCAACATTATATCAACTTTGTTCAAATTAATTTTGCCTCAGGCTTCAGAAGAAGAAATGAACGTCAAACCAAGAAACCAAGGAAAGACACCACTCATCCAGCCTCCAAGGAAAATCCAATCTCCGGATGAAAGGGAGAAAAGGAAAATGAGTTTAAATGACTGGGCTGAATATATTTAAAAGGCTTTTAAGGTGCTCACCTGATGTGTGTTTTTTGAGAATCAAGGTTCCACATGAATGCATAAGAATAAAATGCAATATAGCAATACAGTGCTGTTTAAAGCTAGGACCAATTATTTGTTACTAAAGAACTGTGCACATGTTAATTGAAATGGTTCTTGAGAGAACACTGCCTTACACCCAGAGAAATAGGGACAGGTTAAGGCTATATGTTACCAGTGTGTAATTGCAGAAACACACAACAGACTGAGTCTACTCTGGGATCCTAAGATTACGTAGAAAGTTATTGTGTTTATGTTGTTGTCTGTGATACTAGAAAATAAACTGCTTTGCAATTCATACCTAAGAGAAGTCTGACATCTCAGTGATTACCACCACATAATTGATGAGTGCAATTTACAGTACACCTTTCTAGCAAACAGCCAAAATAAGTTTCCCCTTCAAATTTGTACAGAGACCAAGTTAATTACTGGTAATTGCACCCACAAGCATCTTATCCAGCACTCAGCATGGCTTTTGGGCCCACCACAACACTGAGACTGCTTTGGCCAACTTTACCCACACTATTTATCAGCCCACAGATGATGGCCTGTACACTGGTACTATTTTTGTAGACCTCACCAAAGCATTTGACCTGGTTGACCATGGCATTCTGTTAAAAACTCTCACCAAACTGAACTTCTCCAGTAATGTAGTCAACTAGGTCCACAACTGTCTCAACCACAGCACACATAGAGCCTTGATTAAAGTTCACCTGTCTGATGTCTGTCATATTAAATACGGTGTCCCACAAGGTTCCATATTGGGCCCCCTACTCTTCTCCCTTTTCGTGAATCTCCTCCCAGGCATATACATTTCCACTAAGCTCATATTCTGTGTGGATGATGCAACCCTTTATTGCCGTGAAAAAAAACCCTCTGCTGTTTGCCAAAAACTCCAATCTGATTTCAGTAGACACCACTCATGGTTTTCCTCACATGGCCTTGTCCTCAATGCCAAAAAAAGTCAAAACCATGGTTTTTCTAGGGTATCAGGAAAAGCATTGACTTTGACTTCACCCTTGTAGACAATGACTGCAACTCAATCAAAAGAGTCCCTGAATTCAGATATCTCAGGATCCTTCTTGCCAGCCACCTGACCTTTGATAAACACACAAATCTCCTTATCAACAAAGTGTGTCAGAGACTGGGGATGTTGCACCACATCAGACAATTCCTCACTCCAGACTCTAGGGCCCGACTTGCTATCAGTCTCCTGTTCCCCCTCCTGGACTACAGCTCCCTAGTCTACTCCCCCCCTCAAAAAACTTTGACAGGGAAGATGGTGGCATCGTCTTAAAATACCTCTGCACCTCATTTGTTTAAAAATCCTATAAAAACTGAGAACTTCACTAACAGACAGCAAAAAGTTGTTGGAGAAGCGTTGGAAACTTTTTGCTATAGGATGGGACCAAAAAAAGACTCTAGAAAGGCTGCACATAGCCTTGATCCCTTCTCATCTCCCTCAAGCTCCAGTGCAGGATCTGGGCCCATGATGATCACCGGAACGCCAGCGTCTGATTTGCCAGCCATGCAGGTTTCAGCGTTGCTAAAAAAAATACGAGATACGGGCACAGAAAGGAATACTAGGTTGGCAGCGGTGGAGGCAAAGCTATCTGACACGGACCATCACATAACAGATAATAAAGAAGCGATTAAAAACCTCCAAGACTCACAGAGGCATCAGGAGGCAGTTAATGCGGTCTGTGTTCGGACCTTTCATTCGTGAGGGCCAAAGAGAGCATAGAAAACACCCAGTGCCAAGCAAACGTGTGAATAGTGGACTTCCCTCCTCGATATGCCAGCCCTAATGAAATACTTCCTGCACTCAATAAATGAATCTTCGAAGATTTACATCTTTTACCCCTGGACAAGGGAATAAAAATCCTTAAAGCTTTTGCCATACTCCAGAGAGCCAAGCAGCAGGAGATACACAGCTGAGACTGCTCACGGCGATTGCCACCTTGTCGGTGCCAGAAGCCAGGATTTCACTCCTGCAGGCGGCCCGTGCTTGAGGGGAAATTTTGTGGGAGGGCAGCCATCTGGATTTTTTCCCAGACTTGTCAGCACAGACACAGGCCCAGAAAAAAGAATTTGCAAGTGGTTAAAAAGGACCTTTTATGGAATGGAATCGAAGCCAGGTTAAATTATCCAGTGAGACTTCAAATCCGCCATGAGCCGAGGTCTCATAGCTTTCTGGATCCAACGGCTGCAGCTCAATTTACCAAAAAACTCTTGGCTAAACTACACCCACTGTGTACCTCCTCTGAAGATGAAGGGTGAAGTACAAACTTTCATTATGGGAATAAATCTGTATTCAACTGAGAACTGACATCTGTTCTTGGGGTTCTGGTGGTCATCATTATCTCCCCTGATAACATTCTGTGTGCTGTATCTGGAACTCTTTATGCAGAACTGTGTTTTCCTCAGTGTTTATGCTCAAATACCGATATTGATTATTTGATGCTGCCATCTGTTTTGCTGCTTGACTAAAATGACCTTATTTTTGTTATAGCCTATTAGACTAGCACTGCAGTTGTAATTTTTATGGTGACATAAATCACCAGTCAGTTTGTGAACATTAATAAGAATCTGTTATTCTTTCTGTACTCATAGGACAGGAAGCCTTGCTCTGCTAATACCTATGAGTTTATCATATCAACTTAACTGAGTTCAGGCTATCTTTCAAATGTATTGTCTACAGTTGTTTTTTGTCACTCAGCCCACCACACAAATAATTCTTCAAGTGGACTGATATCCTGGCTGCAATGACCTGAGAGAATTCATTATGTGGTGAGAGTGTGCTTGATCTACAGGGTAATTAGTTCAAATGTTACTCCTGATTATTAAATCTAGTAGCTCCACATGGTGTTTGGATGGAAAATCTGTTCAAGTAAGAAATTTAAGTTCTGTAATATGGCTGTACTTACACTATAGGGATCTGCGAATCCCATATCTGTGTTTATGGATTACAGTTAATGCTGTAAATTCATAAAATTCTATAAATAAAAAGTTTAAAAAAAACTTTGACAGGCTTAGGTCCACCTACCATAGCATCCTTTGGTTTGTCGTGGGTCACCCCAGAATAACACACCATTGTACCCTCTATATATCAGCCAACTGGCTCCCCCTCAAGGACAGGTTCAACAGCAAAACCTGCACCTTCCTATTCAAATCCCTTAAGGGTCTCCCCCCGACAGTATCTCCTCCCTGTTTACCAGGCCTGCACACTCTCGCACCCCCAGACACTCCTCTGAAAGTACATTTGCAACCCACTATACCGCACCTCCCACGGAGAATGCTCACATGCCTACAGGGGCACAAAACTCTTCAATGCTTTGCCTCAGACTTTTACCCAATGTCCATCAGTTGATGTTTTCAAAAGCACCCTACCAAACCTACTCTTGAATAACTCTTCATGCAACCACCCTTAATCTTCTTACCCTTTCTTCCTGCCTCTCCCCCTTAATTTCCCCCTGCTCCTCCCACCAAGCCTCCCATCAAAGCTTTGTAAATTATTTCATTACTACCCCAATGATTTGTATATACCTACTATGATTTGTGCACAATTCCTTGTAAACTCAAGTGCTGTCCCTCAATTTATTTTGTGTATAATTACTCCAGTGTACTGTTTGTATTTATGCTTTTGTAAATTCAAATGCTGTCCCTCAATCTATTTTGTATATAATTGCTCCAATGTACTGTTTGTAGTCATGCTTTTGTAAATTCAAGTGCTGTCTCTCATTTTATTTTGTATATAATTGCTCCAGTGTACTGTTTGTAGTCATGCTTTTGTAACTTCAAGTGCTGTCTCTCAATCTATTTTGTATATAATCGCTCCAATGTACGGTTTTGTATTCATGCTTTTGTAAATTCAAGTGCTGTCCCTCAATCAATTTTGTATATAATAGCGCTAATGTATTGTTTGTAGTCATGCTTTTGTAAATTCAAGTGCTGTCTCTGTCTGTTGCACCTGGGTTATGCCCCCTAGCATCCCACATACACTTTACACTGTATTCCTGGTTTATTGTACTGTGATACTGCTATTTTGCACTAATGTATAGATTTGGGCACCCATCATATAAGTATGAGTGCCAGGAATGTGCTTTGCTGCTAATATTTGCTAATGTTTACATCCTGCATAAGATTAGATCATGCATGACTATTATTTTTTATTAATTTATTGAAATTTCGGGTAAATACCTTTGAGAACGAGCTCATTTCATAGGTTCCATGTCAGACGAACAACACATATTGGGAAACTATGAGATGGAGAACAAATGAAACAAGGAATTATACAAGACATTACAATAGTGTATAACTAGAGAAGTTCCAGTACATGTGGCATTGTACATTGTATGCCGTGGTGCATATTTGTTTAAAACCTGGAATTCAAAGGGTCATATTAGAAAGGGGTGAGGTCTTATGAAATGACCCTTTACAGGAAAATGAGAACAGACTCAGCCTAATATCTAATAATCAACAAGGTAAGGGATGGCATCAGCCCAGGGGCCTCGTCAGAGGTGAGAAGGTATGGGACAAAATATTTTAAAGTGAGCAAGGGAGCTCGGGAGGGGGGATGGGGAAGCCATAGAGGGGTGAGGGAAAAGAGTGGAAGGGATCAAGAGGAAATGTGAAGGAGAATGATTAGCAACTTAGAACAGTTATTTACATGCTGAGAACAGTTATGCATAAAGTCATGCTAGCATAAGGTTAGAATAAGTGCTAGTCACAAGAAGGAAGGTTATTGGAAGCAGTCACAACTGGCATCAGCAACTAGCTGTTGCTTAAGTTTAACCTTGAAGGAGCCCAAGGTAGATGCTGAAGTGATGTCATGGTGCAGCGAGTTCATCCATAGTGGGGCATTGTAGGCAAAGGACCTTTGTCCCAGAGAAGTGCGACAGTGGGGTATATTAAAAATCTGGCTTCTGGTGCAACAATGGTTGATAGTGGGGGTAATAAGCTTTTGCACTCCTGAGGGCATTTTGCCTAAGCTTACTCTTTTGGACAGTAAACATGTTTGGTACATCAGTCTACCTTTGAATTGGAGCCAGTTAGCCTGAGCATACATGTCGCAGGTATGGGACAAATGGGCTGAGCCGGTAAGGAGCTGGCATGCTTTGTTGAGTGCAACTATGATGTGGTGAAGAGTTGTTTCAGTAGCTGATCCATAGATTGATAGGCCATAATCAATACGCGAGACAAGAGAGCTTTGAATGGCCATTATGCCTCACTATAATGCATTATGTTTGTTTTTTACTTATATTCCATATATAATCTACCTAATTACTAATATGATGACTCTGAGGGATCATCAGTGATTATTGTATACTTCTATTCTCATATAATTACATGTAGGTGTGTTTTACACTCAGACGGATATGCCTTGTGTAATACAGCCCTGTCAGCACTTCTGTCTCTTTGAGAGAGAAATACTTTGTTATGTCTTCCATTATACATTAGCAAGAAATGCCACATGTAATACAGCCCAGTCAGCATTTCTTTTGTAAGCTATAATGCTAATGGAAGCATATTCTGTCTCTTATGCTACTCATTAGTAATTCTGTCTCCTAAGTCATCATCCAATGGAGAATGACTTAGACCAATACATATTGTTTCTCATATCTGTAACTATGAGGTAATCTCTGCTATGCTGTTATCTGTAGTATTTAGCTTTCTGCAGCCCAGTTCCACAGGGAGATAGAATGAGATCTTGGAGAACCTGAGATCCTACAGTCCTGGAGATTATGTACATTCTTCAGGAAAGAGGTGAGAAACCCATCTTCCTTGTGATTTTCTTTGTCACATGCTTGGCGTAAGTAGTCTAATAAACATTTATTAGCACTCTTGCTCGTTTACGAATGTTTTTTGGCAGACTCTGAAGACACAAGAATCTGTATTATTATTTACTCTACTATCTGATATTGTTTATGTAACATAAACGGCGACCACTTGTGGAGTCTGGGTGTTTGCTAAGTTGCATTTTAATTTCCTCTGTAAATTAAAACACTGGTTGAGAAATCTCCAGTAACAAGCAGCTGAGTGTGTCTTCTGTTTAACTTTTCAGTCTGTTGTGTGTATCACAGTGCAGATAAAACAATCTCTGGGCAGATATCCAATCTCTGTGTAATGAGTTGTTTTATTTTTTTCCCTATGCTTTCTCTGTGGGAACACACAGCTGTAAACCTACAGACAGATAGACTGATAGACTGCTTTCTTTTGTAGATTCAAATCCTAATGGGTATATACTCATCTAGGAGTCCACATACGACAAAGGCTGTTTGTGTCCTGTCATGAACTTTGGTTGCAAACAAAGTTTTTGATCCACAGACAGCTAAGGGTTTCTTATATTAAGACATGTCTAAAAATATAAGTACTGAGTTGAGGCTGGATGCCTTGGCATACTAACCTGCCTATGGTGGTTGGTGTGATTTTGCTGAGGTAGCAGAATTCAATGGTAGCCCTTTAAGGGATATCATCGCCCATTATGGCGAGTTGAAAAATGGTACCAAAAGAGTTGATCCTGAAGGATTATTACTTGCAACATTGTGCAAATGTTTTGAAGCTGTTCTAAATAAGCTATCTGTTTTGGAATCTGAGTATAATGCTTCCAAAATGGAGGATGCTGCTTGCAAGCAGGAAATTAGTCAGAAAAAGGCTTGTCATAAAGTAAGGATAGATGAACTGCAGTCTCAGCTGCAGTCTGTCTGTCAAGAAAATCACTCTCTCTTTAATGAGAGAAGCAACAAAGACCTGCATGCCTTAAGAGATAATGCTGAAAAGGCAAAACTTATTAGAAAAAAAGGTTTTTCCAATGAACGGTGTTCTGGCTAGTAATACTGATTCCTTACATTTTGGAAACAAGGAACTTAGGGATGTTAAGTCTGAAGTAATTACTGAAATAGTTAACGTGCTGGTATTTCAACACCAGATCTTGACTGAACAGCATGATTCAGTATGTTTTCATTACAGCAGACTTGAAATGAATGTTTTGAATCTAAACTGTGACACAGCTTCTGTTGATAACAGGCATGTTTTACAAGATGGGAATGTCTTGCAATCTGAAAACAATGCACTTTACAGTGTGCTAACTCCTGTATCTGAGCAGTTAGAATGTAGGAGTAAAAAGTCAGATATGGCGAACTTGCACCATCAACCAGAGGTATTGGCAGGGCATACTATCTTAATGCCCATAGATCTTGCCTCTTCTGATATTGAAGAGTTTGATTTTGAACACTCACAGTATGCTGTGGGGTGGACTAGAACAAAGGCTAGCCACTTGTTTTTCTGTGATTCACAAAATGGAGACTTGTTAGAGTCTCAAAATGGTGGACACACATGTCTTCAGGTTGCATCCCCATACCATCCCCAAGATGGCCACTCATGGTCATGTGATGATGGTCATGACACAGTAACCCATGATGCCTGTGAGGTAATCCAAAATGGCCGACCATCACATCACGGAGGTTAGATCATGCAGTCATAGGGATCTGCGACTGCTGCCATAACCAAACAAAACATACCAAAGTTTTTTGGCATGATTAATAATGTTATTAGTAACACTAGTGTTTCTGAGGGACAGAAGATGCTCATTAAAAATGATGTTGACGTACTTTTGAATAAGGCTGATATGCAATCTGTCATGAAGTCAGTGTCTGATGCTGCAGAAACAGCTGATGCTGTTAACAATGTTTACTGTGCTAGAAGAGCCTTGGTTAAGGAATGCATCACAGTTAATTACATGAAATGTGATTCTTCCCTATGCAATTTAACATCAGCTTTCCCTGAGAAAACTAAATGTGCTGTTGTTTCTAACCCTGACAGCACTGGGCATATGCAGAATTAATACTTTCAGCTGTAACATTAAAAACAATGTTGTTACCATCCAGCAACATTCCTGTGGGGAAACCCACTTTACATTTGATGGGGAAGGGGACAATCCTGATTCTGAAAGCCCTGTGGCTGTGATATTTTCTGCATCACAGGCAACGTGGGGGGGGGGTTACAGGTTTGATTTCTGAACCTGGGCTGACAGCTGTTTCAGTAGTACTTTCTCCACCCCTGATGGGCATTGAACCACAATCCATAGCTGGAGAATTATGTGAAACTTGCACACCACTTTTCTCCACTGTGTAGGCACCCCTGATAGTGCCAGCACTCCCTGCACATGATGCAGAACCCCCTCCATCAGTGACACCTGGATCATCCCATACTGTGGCTGCAATAGCAGGCACAAGCCAGGAACAGTCTGGGTTATTCTCAGTACATGCAATAGCAGACACAAGTCAGAAAGTGTCTGAGTTATTCTCAATGCAGGTGATAGCAGGCATCTCTGGTAAGAAGGTGCAAGGTCTCTTAATACTGATATAATTGTCTTTTCTTTTGGGATCACTAACCATGGTCCCAGCATTGGATAATCCTAACACAGTTCTAGGGCATTTTGAAACTGCTTCATTAGATATAGCAATCTCAGCAGTTTTAGCCCAAACATACAATGGACACATCAGACCCATTGCTTATGCATCCCAGATGCTTGCCCTAGTGGAGCTAAAATACAACCTTTGTGAAAGGAATCTTTTAGCTACATACTGGGCAGTGATATACTTTATGTACATGATTAGATATGCACCCATTGTGCTGCATTCCAATTATTTACCAATTAACTTTCTGTTATCAGACAGAGTAAAAGATTACTCTGTATCCAAAGACAGACTTACACACTGGTCTGTCATTTTACAAGATTATGACATTAATGTCCTTCCTATCAAAACTCCATCCTTGTTGGCCCATGGCCTATAATTTATGGGAGAGACCCATGATTGTTCACTCCAACCACGTGACCCACCTGTCCCAGGGCCCTTTCTGACAGAATCTCAGAAAGTGTTAAAAGACACCACTGTGTGTCATGTTTTGACTGACGACTCAGCCACACATACCAACGAGGGTCAGAGAGCATGGTTTGGAATTATTTTACATGCTGGTGATGACAGAGTGTGCAGGGCTAGTAATTGCATCATTGTATATGTACGATTCACAGACAATGTTAAAACATGCCTGGCAAATAAAATGAAAATCAAGGAGGTGAGGAGTCTCCTAATTACCACAAATATTTGTGGATGGTTTAGAGAGCTGGAAAGTCATTGAGAAAGACACAGCTTGTGTTAAGAAAGGAATAAAATGATTTTTCCTTATGTAAAATGATACCAGCACTCCACGAGAGGGTTAAGTGTTGCAGTCTGACAAAATGGCCTTGTTCTAAAAGACTGCAGATACTATGTTTTTATTACAGTTTCTAATTGGGTCTGTTTCTCTCTAAACTGAATTTCTGTGGAAGAAAACAAACTCCCAATACTATAATAGTACCTCTGTGAAATACAGAGACTTGTTTGTGTACAACCCTAACCTAACCAGTTTAAATCCACAAGAAGGACTCTCATTTGAGGGCAGTGTGTAGGTTCCTGAATAAAGGAACTGAGGAATAACTTCCAGAAATAAGCCAAAATAAGAAAGTGAAAATGACCTTCACCTATCCAGTGATGGCCTACTCATTTGGAACATCACTGCTGTAACATTCATGAAATGTTACGGGTAATTCCTGAAACACCTGAGTAGATTTTATCTACTGTACCAAGAACATAATACTCCAACTGGTTTACACCAGCAAATCAGTAGAAACCCCAGACAGGCTGAAATCCTCTGTCAGATGGCCACACGAACACTGCATTAGTAACTGTTTGATCTGTGAATAGAACAATCCTATACCAGCCAGGAAAAATATATTGTTACCCCAGAGGCAATCAGGCCCCTGGAAAAACATCCAGATTGACTACATTGACCCTATGCCAATCACTAAGAACAACTAGTTTGCACTAGTGATCACCAACCTAACGGAGCAATACAGCCAAAGTGACTGCAAATGTCTTGGTAAACCAGCTATTTACTAGGTTGGGCTTACCCCTAAAGGTAAATTCTGATTACAGGGATCTGGCTTTATAGCCAAAGTAATGCAGAAAATTCTGGATTTGTTATGGGCAAAACAAAAGTTTCATATCCCTTGTAACCCACGGTCATCAGGACAGGTGGAATGGGCTAACAAGCAGATCAAAGTTATGTTATAATAAACTTGTTCAGAAAAAAACCCCTAAAAGACTGGGATTCATTATTGCCTTTACTCCTTATGGCAATAAGAGGGACACCCTCTGCAGGTACACAGTGTATCCCATTTTTGAAATCATGACCGGATGGTCCATGAGGCTCCCATAACATTTACTTCTGATCCTGTGTACTGCCTCTGCTGGTGGAGCATTAGTAGATAAATATGTTAAATATCTCAAACAAGACATCCAAAAGGTATGCTTGTGTGCTTCGCAATGTATGGGCAAGGCCAAACAACAGGCCCTATCCCATTGTAAACAAACTCCGTCCAGCAGTCTACCAAGTTAGACTGCCTCACTATAACAGTCATTGATAAATGGCTACATGGCAATCAAATGGGCTGGCAGTATAGCCTAGAGGTTAGAGGAATGAGGTGTAAACAAGCTTGATACATCCAGCAGACTAGACCTGAGTTTGATTCTCACAACCTCCACTTGCATACTGTGTGACTCTGAGCAAGTCACTTAACCGCCCAGTGCTCCCAGGTCGCCCTTGAAAACAGGCACTTGTGCCTAGTGGGCCTTACCCAGTTACCAAAGACTAAAATAAAAAAAATAAAAAATGAACATGTTTAAAAGAGATTAAATTACTTTTCTATACCCCAATGGGTGGAATAGTACTAAACTATGTTTTTCTTTTCTCTTTCCTTTTAGGTTCCAGAGAGAGAAAGAGATGCTTGCTTTTATGTTTATTATTATTTTTAAAAGTATGGGTCATCTTACAAGCCCAAACTGTACATCTTATTGCAGATAAGAACCAGTGACCTAAACCTAAACAGCTTGTTGAGGCAGAGTATCTCACAAGCCCACATGATTTAATTGCATCCTGTGGAATTCACACTAAAGTCCTAAAAGACATGTTCATTGTCCAGAAGGGTAGTGAGGCCCTACTGAATGTTGTGATCATTGCTTTGGATCAATCCTAGAAGTTAGACTTGATCTGGACCCCTTTTTACATTTGAATAACAATCAGGAATTTTGCATCTAAAATTTATGTGGCAATAAAAACCATTAGACCTTAAGGTTTTTACCCAATAATGCCCCATAATTTGTGACACTTAATACTGAGTGCCCAAAATAGAACCCTGGCCCACGGCCAGGCCTATTTGTTTGGCCTTGCCCATACATTGCGAAGCGCACAAGCATACCTTTTGGATGTCTTGTTTGAGATATTTAACATATCTAATAGCCACTTTTCAGCCAGGTACCCTAGTTGATAATAAACAGTTCATGCACAATCCAGTGGTTTTAAATCTCACCTTTTAAACTTGCTTTGATTTGTTACAAGTTTCACAACAAACATTTCCCACATTTTTTTTGTTAATAATGGTGTTATTAGATACCCTGACAGCATACCAGGTACTCAGTGATGGCCCCTACACAGGGACTGATAGTAATACACACACACACAACCAGGATTTTCACATCCTGACTGCCAGTGGTACATTTTATGACTGTAAATCTACCCGAATGCACTAGGCATTTTTTTTTCTCATTTGTTTAAAAAACAACAACAAAAAAAACAACGCAGGTTTAGACTCAGGCCTATTTGTCTGTGACATATCTATTTGAAATAGGGCTGATATAGCCATTATTCAAACACATATGTTAAAGGTTCATGATAGTATGAAATAAATTATAGCCTTCCTCCACCATTGCATGGTATAACTGTACATGATTTTGCTAATTAAAAGCAATATACATTTACAATACTAAAGATATTGTGAAAGGGGGTTGACCCGACAAATGTTCATGTTTATGATTTAATTTCTGCTTACATTAAGGAAGCAGATGAGCATCACATAGCTAGGAAAGTCCTTTGCACTACCTTTTTTTCCCAATTGTTTAACCAGGTGAGACACACTAAGCTGAAAGCTTGTTTACAGGTGCAACCTGGGAGCACAGGGAAGTTAAGTGACTTGCTCAGCGTCACACAGTATGCAAGTGGGGGCTGTGGAATTCAAACCCAGGTCTCCAGATTTGCAGCTCAGAGCCTTAAACCACTGCTCTATACTGCCTCCCTACCTACAGCTATTATGTTCTTACAACCCTTTGGTTATCTCTTCTGGGATCTGGAATTAGGACATATCCTTGATCTCATACATGACAGACGTATGGGTCAGTGGCATTGCCACATTTTGCACTTCTATTGCATGTGTTAACAAATGTTTATTTGAACCTAGCACCATTCCCTTGTCAATGGCAAGGAACTTTGGATATGTCACCACACACACCAGTATTGCTACATGTTTTGAAACCTATTCCTGCACAATCCAGGAAGCCGTGTTTGTGACTTTCACAGTGTCATTGCCACATCTTCATCCAGCAACATCCATCTCTGATCGTCTGGCAATCGTCCATTCTATTGGTCATCTTGATAGGAACTTTTATCGTGAAAAGGTTGAAACTTACTCCTTTCCTTGTTTACCATGAGGTCTTGGAATCGTGACTGGCTCTGAACTTTGATTGTCGTACTTGAAAGGAACACCACCTTTTATGCAGATGTGACATCTTCCAACTTGTAAATAATAGCCTAATAACTGAAATTAGGGTTTCACTTGTGAACTCTCAAATAGACTGTATTCAGTCCAGCCAACTAAGATTCTACAATTAAGCTCATTGTTATGCATACTATGAAGCAAGTCTGGGGTGGGGGCAATCCCCTAACTTCAGCAAGAAGACTAGTCTTCATTTGCTCTACACTCAAGAAATCCATTTTCTTCACTGCTTGTTTTCCAAGCCTGGCTGGAACCTCATACAAACTGGGAACTGTCATAAACTTTTACACTTTGTGCAGCTGTGTGATCATCTTCCACTGAACACTGTTGTTATTCCATTGTAAGACTCAGTGTGCAATCTAATGCACCCCCTGCTGAGGCCTATGAACATATTGCTGCCTCCTGAACATTTTAATCTACCTTTGGAAAATCTGAATGCATTGAATTTGAACTATGAATCTTCATATAACACTTGAAGAAACCCTAGATTTATCCCTGGAACTGTTCGTAGATTATGTCTTGTGGACATTGACATTTTGTGTCCTGTTCAACTTACCAACTGGGAAAAAATGCCATTCTTCAAGGTGATATATTCTGCTGATGTGGAACATTGTGTGGTGACCAACTATGCATTCTTCTGATATGGACTAAAAGTTATGCAAAGTGAACTTTTCTAACTTCTATTTTTACTTCCTAAACAGGTAATATGTTGGATGGTAACACACCTGTTCCCATCCTGGAACCAGATTCCATTAAGTCTAGTCCTAACTATCTTGATGCTCTATCTCAATTTTTACTTATTTTTAATATCCATACAGGCAACTTAAATTTGTCTCTTCAATTTATTCCCAATAGGACAGATACACACCTGATACATATCAGTATTTACTGATTGTTTTGATATTGAAAAACCCCATTGTGAAGTTTTATTCCTGATGTTTACAGTAATACAAGGTTTACTAACATTTTCCCTTATAATTACATTTTGTTGTTTAAGGAAAACCCTGAAACACCACTGTGACCAGTTAAAATTCCTCTATCAGGCTCCTGCCTCGGGCCTGTAGACGAATGGTGCCTAACCATTGTCTTTTGGTTGTGTTGCCACTTTTGCAATTAGGGCAAAAAAGAGGGGACTGTTACACCTGGGTTATGCCCTCTAGCATCCCACATACACCTCACATACATCTTACACTGTATTCCTGGTTTATTTTACTGTGATACTGCTATTTTACACTAATATATAGATTTAGGCACCCATCATATAAGCATGAGTGTCAGGAATGTGCTTTGCTGCTAATATTTGCTAATGTTTACATCCTGCATAAGATTAGATCATGCATGACTATTATACCTCACTATAATGCATTATGTTTGTCTTTTACATATATTCCATGTATAATCTGCCTAATTACTGATATGATGACTCTGAGGGATCATCAGTGATTATTGTATACTTATATTCTCATATAATTATATGTAGTGTGTGTTTTACACTCAGACAGATATGCCTTGTGTAATAGAGCCATCAGCACTTCTCTTTGTATCTTTATAGAGAAATCCTTTGTTGTGTCTTCTATCATACATAAGCAAGAAATGCCACGTGTAATGCAGCCCAGTCAGCATTTCTTTTGTCCAAGCTATAATGCTAATGGAAGCATATTCTGTCTCTTATGCTACTCATTAGTAATTCTGTCTCCTAAGTCATCATCCAATGGAGAATGACTTAGGACCAATACATATTGTTTCTCATATCTGTAACTATGAGGTAATCTCTGTTGCTATGCTGTTATCTGTAGTATTTAGCCTTCTGCAACCCAGTTCCACAGGGAGCTAGAATAAGATCTTGGAGAACCTGAGATCCTACAATCCTGAAGATTATGTACATTCTTCAGGAGAGTGGTGAGAAACCAATCTCCCTTGTGTTTTTCTTTGTCACATGCTTGGCATAAGTAGTTTAATAAACATTTATTAGTACTCCTGCTTGTTTATGAATGTTTTTTGGCAGACTCCGAAGGCACAAGAATCTGTATTATTAGTATTATTATTTACTCTACTGTTCAAGTACTGTCCCTCAATCTGTTTTGTATACAATCGCTCCAGTGTACTGTTTGTGGTCATGCTTTTGTATGCTCTTGTAATTGCCTTGTTTCTTCCTGATTCTGATACACTGGACACTTGTGAAAATGGGCAGTTTTGCTCACATGCCTTTCCAGTATAAAATGAACTGAAGGTAAACATTTCTCATGCGTAGAATCACACCACAGCCACTAACTCACTGTGTGCACCTGGGCAAGTGAAGAACTGTGAAACCATAGAGCAAGGCTTCGACTGCAACCACAGACAATGACTAACTGTATGCACATAAGCAAATGAATTACTGTGAACCAGGAGAGAACAGCTTCAAATTTCACCCTAGCCAGTGCCTCACTGTGTGCACCTGTGCACACCTGCACACACGATTGAGAAACAAGATGGAACAGCTTAGAATCAGGAAAGCTTCATATCTAGAAACAAATGCATATTTTTAAAATTGAAACTAGACGTTTTACACATACCTGTACAAGAAGCATGGAGATAACTTTTTTGATGTCCAGGTCCATTAGTGTATACAGCCCATCTCTTCTGGAGTGCTCTGGTGAGTCACATCTCATGTCACCATCTAAAATCATATTTGTTTCATTTGGGTGAGACAGCAGTTGCTGTTGCTGACATTCCCAGACACTGTTAATTGCAGGCAGAATATACAAACGCTGAACAGTGTGATAATCTAGATTGAAGGAACAGGCAGTTTGAGAATTTATAGTAATCGTAGAGTCATTGCTGGTGGTATTTCCCTGCAGAACAATGCTGAACGCATGCGCACATTACCCCACGGCATGTTCCCATTAGTCTCCTGACTGTCCCATACAGGAAAGTAACTACAGTCACAAGTTGAAGTGACAGTGATTATCGTACCCAAAACATATGATATATTACTTGTGGTTATGAAATGGGTTGAAAAAACATTTGACCCTGATTGGCTGATAGGTACTCCTGCTCTCACCCGTGCTTTCTTGCTAGTACATTGTAATATTGTGTATCTCCTTGTTCCCTTGTGTCTCAACATTAATGCACTCTGCTTGACCCGACACATGTTCATTTAACCTGTATCACATATTATTATCTCTGTTTATCGCCACATGGTTTATGCTATTGTATTGTAATTATGTATGATACCTTATCCTGTATTTGTTACATCCAGGTCCACCTCGAGAATGAGCCTTGCTCAACGATGACCGCCTGATTAAATAAAGATTTTGATTGATTGATTGATTGACTTTCAGATGGGCCTTTATCCCAGCACAACAGCCCGGCTGAAAGTAGCTCTTGATAAGTGGGATGCAGAACATTAAAAATAGCAGTACGCCCTGAAGCAGGGTTGCCACCTTTGGATGAAGCAAAACTGGATACTAAACAATGCCCTAAACTCCGCCCCTTGCTCCATCCCTTTTCAAATGACAGTGCATTGCTGCAGCTGCAAAGCCATTAGTTATGTCATTAATGGAGCACTAAAAGACAATACTTAAAGCAGCAGTTCAACAAAAATGTTAATATACGGTACCATACTTGTTAAATTTGTTTTTCAAGGGTCTTCCTGTTTATTTAAATTGTTTTACAATGTTGACATACAAAGATAAGGGAAATCTAATTTACAGATGTGATCTTAGGGGTAGAAAAGGGAAAACTGTAAATAGTATAAAAGGATCTACAATAAACAAATTGTTGTTTCCTATAATGTGTACTATATATTTCTTTCTGGATACAGTTCCTTTTTATGTCCACAATACTACAGTATTGCAAAGCCAAAGACGCGATCATATGTTTTTCTTTAAAAAAAAAAAGTAAAACATTAAAAAATGTTTAAATTCTGGTATAGATGGAAGAGTTTGCCAGCAAATGAAAGTGGATGATAATTGCCAACTGAATATTTTACTGTTACAAAAGTAGGGTCTTTCTTTTTGCACAGCTTTGCTGCTTACGCAAAGTGGAAACATTGTATTTATTTATCTATTTATTGTGATCTTGGATTAACACCTTTGAGAACAAGCTCATTAAATAGGTTCCACATCAGAGGGTAAATAAACTGGCAAAGTGTTAGGGGTAGGAGACAAAACATGAAAATTACAATTATTCCTGAACGGTTAAACTGGACATAATCACATAACATGTGGTATTGTACAATGTATGCCACAGTACACAAAATGAATATAAAGGGGGAGAGAGATGAACAGAGGCAGACAGACAGAATCAATACACACAAGCAAGTACAGAAATTGGGAAACAGAGACAGACAGAAACCAGTGCACTGGAAGGAGAGAAACATCAGCCCAATAGGCATTGTCTAGGGAGGATAAATTGGAGTAGAGAAGGAAAAATAAAAATAAACTATTAACAAGAGTGAAACGAAGGTTCAGCCCAAGTAGGTCCAGTCAAAGGGAGAAGGCTGCAGGTGGGAAAGGTGGATAGGAAGGTAGGACAATGATGGGTAAAAGGGAGAGAGTTATGTTAGGTTAAGTAACTGCTAATGATCTTAATGGCCATACTTTACAAGTCCCAGGATGACTGGTTCTAAGAAGGAAGAGCTACATTGACAATGGAACTTGTCTGTAACCTAGACATGAAGCTAAAACAATGAATAATATGACACATTTAGATTTAAAAGAATGTGAGCACTCAAAAGGGCTCAAAAATTTGACTGTCTCTGACCAAAACCAGATTATCAGATTGGGACCCTGTAAACTGGATTACCAGGTGAAAAAACTGACACATGGCAACCCTGCTCTTAGATAACATAAAATTGCCCTTGCTGCTCGAGACTGTGTTTCCACGTTCCACCCTACCTGATCCAGGTTTCCAGTACTGTATTTCTGAGTCCTGGCTCAGCTCCGGTGTCTGTCACTACTCTTCATTTCAGGTATTAAAAAAAAAAAGTAACGTCCCTGTCTTTGACCAGGTTTTAAATCAGTAGTTCCCACATTCTCGCTCCAAAGGCATTTTTAAAATATTAACAGTAGGCTCCCACACTTAGATTGGCAGCTGTCACCTGCTCGCTAGACGCGGATTTAAAAAAAGAGACAGGCTCCCAGGCCTGCTGCCAGTTTTGGCAAACCGCCCACTGTGCTCAGGACAGCTGCTGGAAGCCTGCCATAGATTGTGCCTCGCCTACCGTGCACTGTGAAGCCGCCGCTGCCCTCACTCTCCTAACTACTGCCCATATTTGCTGTCTAGGTGCATCACTGGTGCATCTACTGGCCAATGATAACGGTGCAATCTACAGGCAGGCAGTTTTTCTTTGTATTGTTTACATTTTTACTTTTTACTAATTTAAAACACATAAACAGATGTCTCAAATTGTTTTATTTATTATAGTGTTGGGGCCCATTTCATAATTGCAATAAGGCACTCCTGGGGGTGCACTTTGGTGGGCTAATGGCCCTTCTCAGGTGGTGGAAGCATTCAGCTTCACCTAATGCTTCAACACACCAGAGGTGGGCCATTATCCCACATAACGCACCTCCTTCCATGCCTTATTGCTTAAATACAGAGCCACATCTTGGGGAATCTTTAAATAGTTTTGCCAGACTTTGTTGAGAAATCATAAAATACTTCTGGTCACCAAGTCTCACATTGGCAACTTTAGTAGAATGTCTAAAGATGTATTTGAAGGTTTAGCCTGCTTGCTTGAATTGACAGTGACATTTGAATACAATTAGAGTTGGAGTCATCATCTTCAGCTTCTGAATCCTCATTTTCTGTGTCTGAATTTAAGAATTTGTCATTAGCAGTACCACTGTCAGATGGCAGGTTATGCATTATGTAACTGTCTAAGTCATGACGTTGTATTTCTTCGTCAATGTTACATTGCACTGCAACTGATGTCATCTTTATAGGTGCTCTGTGGCAATGGAAACTCTGAAGTAGCACTTGAAGGTGACACGTTGACACTAATTGCAGTTGTCACATATTGATACTATACTGGTTTTATCATCAACTACAATGATGATACCTGGCTCTACAATACAAAATTTGGCGACATGGACAATGACGATACCTGGGTCTACAATACAAAATTTGGTGACATGGACAATGTACTCCAAAGAGTATTTTTTCAGCAATATCTACAATAGAATAAATAAAACAGAGAAATCATTACCAGATTCAGAAGACGTAAAACAATTAAATAAATAAAATAAACTATTTTGGAACTATGTACATGTGATGTTTTATCATTCTTCCAGTGGTAGGCCACCCTCGAGTCACGAAATGGAGTCATTGTTCGGACAGGCATGATCTACAGGCCTCCAGCACAGGGGGAGCAGTTAGATAAGGAAATGGAAGACTAGGTTTGATGGCAAAGGCATCTAGCTTCACCTGAGCTATTTTCTTCTAGGTTTATTTGTAAGGACAGAGCAAGGAACAACATTATCAAAGCAAAGAAAATGATTAAGGCTTCTTTTGGGTAGGCAGATTTACTGTGAGTTACTATTTTCTTTTGTGCTCACAGGTTTTGTTACTGTGTTTTGCTTACATTTTACTGCTTTATTGTTCTCTGATTCAAATTGCTGTTGCAGGGTATACTTTCTGCTTCATTATTAAATGGTGTGCCTACAGGCAGGGGTGTCATGCAACCAGAAAATGTGGAGGGTCACAAAATCCAAACCTCTCTGGGGGGGTCCAGGGGCATGCTCTCCCGGGAAATTTTTGAAATATAGAGGTCAAATAGAAACATAGAAACATAGAATTTGATGGCAGATAAGGACTTCTTGGCCCACCTAGTCTGCCCATTTTCCTACCTAACAGATAAGCTGCAGATCCTAGTTAACCAACAGCTTACTTCCTCCTACGCCCCACTAGGACTGCCTTATGCCTGTCCCATGCATTCTTGAAGTCCCCCACTGTTCTTGGACTCACGACCTCCTCAGGGAGGCTGTTCCATGCATCCACAACCCTCTCAGTGAAAAAATACTTTCCTCACATTACCTCTGAGCTGCCCCTCTATCTTCAAATTGTGCCCCTTGTTCTTGCACATCTCTTTTTCTGGAAGATGCTACCCTCTTGGACTTTGTTAATTCCCTTGAGGTACTTGAAAATTTCTATCATGTCCCCTCTCTCCTTTCTTTCCTCAAGGGTATACATATTAAGCTCCTTTAGTCTTTCTTCATATGTCTTCTGGTGCAGACCCTGCACCATTTTGGTTGCCCTCCTCTGGACAGCCTCCACCCTGTCTATGTCTTTGCGGAGATGGGGTCTCCAGAATTGCACACAGTACTCCAGATGGTACATTTTGATGACTTTTAGCAGGCTAAGAAGCTGTTCCCCAACATGCTAAATACAATCTTAATGATAGAGTATTGATACATTTTTTTCCGTCTTTGTTCAGTCTGTGGACAGTGAACTTTTGTATTTTCAAAGATATTTTGTAAGAATTGAACTGAACTGGTGACGTGATGAAAACCAGGCTATGCTAAGTAAGAACCAAGGTCAACCTGTTCAGCGGCATATGGCAAAGTGGTGGTGCCCAGTGGCAAATAGCTACTCAGAACCCCTCCCACAGCAACTGGCACAGCCTCCTCTTATCTCTTTGTCAGGCCAACAGCAAAAAAAATTTCAGCCCAAGCACACAAACAATGAGATCTTTATAAATCAGTTCAGAGGGTGGCCAGCTCAGGAAGTGTGAGACGTGCACTGTGCCAGTTGCCTTGTGGAGTGAACTGGTTCTGTGGGTTGGAGAAGATCAGCAATTTGTAATCGCAATTTAGAAAGGCCCAGAGTAGATTCCAGGCTGACGTCTTCTTGTTACAAATCCCAGAATCTCCTGCAGCTGACCTTAGAACAGTATGCAGTGGGGGAGATTCATTGGCCTGCATTGTATGTTAGAGTTTACATAAGTTTTCTTTTGATATTTTGCTTGCTGGTGCTGCCATCCTCCCTGGGCCATGTACAATCACAGAGGGCTGTAATTAGCAACTGGAGAAAACAGAACTGGAAGTGATCTAAGTGGAGATTAAACAAAAGCTCTAACGTGCACTACAGGCTTCTGAATCCTCCACTGCTGCCTACTGTTCTGATGTCAGCTGAAAGGGATTCTGGAATTTGTAGTAACAGGAGATGCCAACCTAGAACTAAACAAAATTATAGTAGTTTGATACTGTTTACTGTAGCATAGCAGACTGTAAGTAAACCAAAATGTTTTTTCACATTAAACAGTGTACAATGGGACCAGGGCCACACATGATTGTGGGGTTCTTTGTGCTGACTGATCCCCTTTAATGTACAAGCCACAACTCCTCTCTCCATAGAAACTGGAGATGGTCATGTCTATTGTAAACTCCCTGTATACACACACAATACAGCTGCAGACACTCATTATCTGTTTAGTATTACAGCAATCCCTAATGCTATTAAGATTTAAGTAACAGGTGTCAGATTAAAAAGTAGTAGATAACTCTACTTGGGTGATGACATAATCACTGTGAGAATAACTTCAGGTTTTTCCCATAGTGACTACGTCATCACCCATTTATCCACCCAGTGACTACATCACTCACCACCACCACCTGTGCTGCCCGCTCGACAGTACTACCTCCCAGTTTCACTTTTACCTTCTCGCAGTGTGCTTCAGAACACAAGCTATCACAAGATATAAGGTAAAGAGAAGTGAAACTTATTAAATTGGTAATGATGACGAAAGAAATACACAGAAAATTAATTTTAAACTTTCCAGGGCACACTTCCTCACTCATTTGTTCTGCAGCACCACTAAAAAAGTAATTGAGTAAATGACCTTCTGTAGTGAAGGGATATAGCTGACCCAATTTCAAAATGCCCCTACGTGTGGGGTGTGTAGACACTGCAAGCATAAAAAGCACAAGTAGGAAAGCAATTATTTGAAATGACATTATTTTATCTGTAACTGATATTGGATTATTTCACTAAAACATGCTAGCATGGGGGACTGGGACAGGAATTACGCTACTCTCCCACTACAAATTTTCAGCAACAGTTCCTGACATTTTTGTACTGAATTTTATTCAGATATTACAACTTCAATCAATACATTTTAGAAACTTGACTCATATAGCCCGGCGTCACAGTAATCTCGACTCGAGTCTTGACAGCCGCTGCGCTGCAGTGCTGTTTTTTCCCAGCTCCCCGACTCCTTCCCAGCCCAAATCTCACACTTTCAACAGCCTATTTACTTTACTGGTTGTCTGCACGGGTGGGTCACCTCGCTCCTCACCTCTTGACCCCCAAGAACGGAGTCCACAACCAAGAGCCCATTTAAGAGCCCCTCCCTGCTCCAGAGTCCTTATCTTGAGGCTCAGTCACTCAGTGCATGCCCATGGGGCCCACCTGGTTGGGCTATGCCGCAGAATGGGCTCGGTGATGGGGTCTCATTCAGCCGGTACTGAACTGCTATCTGTGCCCTACTGCACTGCACTGCCTGTCCAGCTATCAATCTGTCAGACTCAGTCACTACTAGTAATCTCAGCAGCCCACTGCCGAAGGCCCGCAGGCCTGCAGCATTGTTTTTTCCCAGACCTGCCTGACTCCCACAGGCCAGCCCAGGCCCGATCCTCACACACACTCACAGTGTGGCTCACAGCAGGCCCAAGCAGGGCAATTGAATTACAGGCTGGCTGCCGATTTCCTTTACTGGCTCTTCTGGCTGTGTGCTCGGGTGGGTCACTCACCAGCTCCTCACACCAACTGCTGGGTGGGCAATGCTTTCAGTTCCTAGCCTTCCTTGTTGTTCCTTGCTCTGCTAGCTGCTTGGTGGTAGAGTAGTTTTTCTTTTTCTTAAACTAGGGGAGATGACTTGAGGAAATAACTTCACTTCTCTTCTGGTCTGAGGAACACCGCGGCGCGCGCTCTCTCACCCAACTCTCTGAGTCCAAAGGAACTGATCGAGGCCTGAGATGGTGTTTAAGTTAAGGACAACAAGAACCAGTTTGTCACGTGATCTGTTTCTTCGCGCCTTGGCTGTGATTGGCTGGCTGGCAGTTGTGGCTCAAGGCAAGCAAAAATGAGACGTCGTGATTAGGGCTGGTTGTTGCACCTACCAATCAACTGTTGTTGTTTTTTAAGTTACAGCCACAGCCCCAAAGCCAGTCACCAGTGGGAGCAAGCTGCAAGTACGTTTTTTTCAAAATTTCCGGCGGCTCTGCAGGTCACCCAATTCTGAACCCCACCAAAAAGACTTTGAAAAACAGGATTGTTGTTTTTCAGCCCTCTGGAGAATAAAATAAAATACTACATCTACAATTTTTTTAATAGATTGGGCAACAATATTGGGGGGGCACATGCCCCCTTGGGCACTATGGGCAAGACGCTGCTGCCTACAGGTTTGTTACTGTTTTGTGCTTACAGATTGCTGCTATAATCTTCTTTGATTCAACTTGTTTTTTGCAAAGTATGTAAGTGTTCTGCAGGTTGTACTTACAGGTGTTACTTTTTTACTGCTTTATTGTTTCTCTGTATCGAAGTGTTTTTTTCAGGGTATACCTTCTGTGACATTGTTACAGGTGGTACTTACAGGTTTTGTGACTTTGTTTATCTATCATTAGGCTAAACTTCCAGGGCTAATTACAGGAGCACATACAAGATACAGACTGAGGGACATCGACTGCATTTGTTGGTTGACTGTTTCTGCTCTTACCGCCTTGTTTCTTTCATCCCTGGTTCTTCTTTCTTGGCAGGGGAAGGGCCCAACCACCCACCCCATCCCCAGCCACTCCCTACTATACTCCTTTTATAGAATAGCACAATTGTGACATTTCCTGTAGTAAAGCAGGAAGGGGAGGATTAGAGGGGTATCCATACAGTGACCTCACTTACAGGGGCACAATTAAAGATGTTCTACAAAGTTATACAAAAACAAACAAACAAAACAAAATATATATAAAGAAAAATCTAACTTTTGCTTTCATTGTCCTTCTAATTACTCAGACCAGGTTATAAACTCGGCAACTCGACTGGAATGGATATTATTAGCTGCAGGTACTGTGAGACACTATTCAAAAGGGCAGTTATACAAGATTTAGGATGCTGTTCAACATGCTGGACCATCGGAGATCTAAGGGTTCAGCTCCGGGCAACATGGGCAGAGATTGCGTCCCTCAAATCGCATATTCAGGAGGAAATATATGACAAGAACCACCCGCCATTTCCCCGGCATCCAACTGAAGCACCTTGACCGCAGAGAGTAGTTAGTTCAGGAGGTTGGCAGGTGGTTAGGAGGGGCAACTCGGGTGCCCCATCACTCAATGCTCTCCAAAGTATCATCTCCACAAACCATATAAAAACTACAAACAGGTGTCTGCCTCTATCTCTGAAATCAAACAAAGGGGTAGAGGACACTGCAGAGCAGGACACTGCAGCACAAGAGCTAGCGTTACAAAACTCACCCAAAATAGGGATTAAAACAAAAAAAGCAAAAAGGAAATCCAAAACACTTCTGATCGTAGGAGACTCCATGATTCAGGGAGTTGATACCTACCTCCGGCAGGGGGAAATGGTCAGATGGCTCCCAGGTACATCAGCATGGAGAGACACTAACTGCATTGCTAAAATTGTGCAGGAAGCAGGAGAAAACATTGAAGTCCTAGCACACATAGGGACTAACGATCTTGCCAGCCAGTCAGTTGTGGAGACCAAGGAACACCTGACCAGGCTCAGAGACAAACTGTCATCCAATTCATCTGGCATTTCCTTCTCTGAGATACTGCTGGTCTGGGAGAGGGGGGCAGATGGATGGAAGGTCAGAGAAGGGGAGATAAGGAGCTAAACATGTGGCTCAAGGGCTGGTGCCAGGAAAAAGGACGCAGATCTGCAGGTAACTGGCAACCGTTTTGGGAGCAAAGGTTCTTTAAATTTGATGGACTGCATCTGACTAAGGAGGGAGTCAGTGCATTGGGGCAGAAGTTTGATGTCTTTACAGAATATTTAA
The DNA here is from genome assembly GCA_016271365.2 of Neoceratodus forsteri. Classification (NCBI taxonomy): domain Eukaryota; kingdom Metazoa; phylum Chordata; order Ceratodontiformes; family Ceratodontidae; genus Neoceratodus; species Neoceratodus forsteri. Next base: position 169,856,519 of record CM057449.1, on the reverse strand, counting down.
ACTAGCAAATGGGGAGAGGGGTGCAGCATCCGATACACTGAATGGGAAGAACACCCTTCCCCCCTCAGCTAGTGATCAAACAGGAGTTCAGCATGTTTGTAGTTCATTTGCATCACCAGGTAAGGATAAAGATCTGGCTTCCTGTACGATGCGTAGGGGAAAAGCCGGACCTCACCCCACAACTACTGCACTGAAATATGGTCAATGGAAAATCATGTATTCAAATGCCCGCAGTCTGGGGAAACAAGATCCCAGACCTGGAGGCAACAGTGACAGAGGCTAAACAGGACATAGTAGCCATTAATGAGACATGGTCCACCAGTAACCACACTTGGGAGACTTCAGTACCGGGCTATGTACTGTTCAGAAGAGACTGAGGTGCAAACGGGGGGGAGGTTCTTTATGTGAATGAAAATATCAAAGCTACAGAAATTCAGATATAAGGAGCCAGAAGCAGAAGAACTGTAGGTCACCCTGGAAACAGGAAATGGGACAGCCATATGAACTGAGGTTGTCTACAGGCCTCCAGAATAGGGGGAGGACATAGGCACATTACTGTTAGAAGATATACATAACATGACAGATAAAGGGGAGGTTCTGATAATGGGAGACTTCAACATGCTGGATACAGATTGGTCAATACCAGCAGGAAGATCCACTAGAACTAGACACATAGTGGAGTCCCTCAAACAGTTGGTACAACAACTTACAAGAGACAGGGTTATCCTGGATATAGTAAAGGAAAGGATCACAGATCTCCAGGTAGAAGGTCACCTGGTATGGTTAAATTTGACCACTAGAACTAAATCATACCATTCCAAGGCAAAAATATGAGACTTCAGAGGAGCTGACTTTGATAAGATGGCCAACAGAGTTAAACTTGCCCTGACAAGAAGAAATAGAGGTGAGGGAGTACAATCACAGTGGACAGGCATTAAGGATGCAATACTTTAAGCAACATCCCATTGTGTTAGGGAGAAAAGCAAGAGTAAAAGGAGGAGGGAACCACTTTGGTTCTCAAAAACAGTAGCAGAAAAGATCAGAGCCAAAAGGTTGGCCTTCAGGAAAAGTAAGGCAACGCAGCAGGAAAAAGATAGGGAGGCATACCAAACTTCCCTAAGGGAAGCAGGGAAGACAGTAAGGTAGGCCAAGACCCAAACTGAGGAGACACTAGCACAAACAGTAAAAGAAGAGGACAAGACTTTCTATAGATACATTAGTGAAAGGAGAAATTCCAGAGGGGTATTGCTAAGATCAAAGGGGATAAGGAGGAGTGTGTGGAGGAGGACCAAGAAAAAGCATCTATCCTAAACAGATACTTCTGTTCAGTATTTACTGAGGATAAGGTAGGGCAGGGCCCACAGCTCACCACCATGGACACAGGGGGGAAGGAGGTGTGCACAAGTCCCTTCACAAGCAAGGGTCCTACAAGAGCTTGCTAAGCTCAGGGTGGACAAGGCAATAGGACCTGATGGCATACATCCCAGGGTACTAAAGGAGCTAAGGGTGGAACTAGCAGAGCCATTACTAGAGCTGTTTAGTGAATCTCTGGGCACAGGAGAGGTCCCAGAAGACTGGAGAAGGGCTCATGTGACCCCACTCCACAAAAGTAGCAGCAGGGAGGAGGCAGGGAACTACAGACCAGTCAGTCTTACCTCAGTAGTGGGCAAGATTATGGAGATGCTCCTTAAGGAAAGGATAGTGCAACACCTGGAATCCATAGGAGCACAGGATCCAAGACAGCATGGTTTTACAACAGGAAGGTCCTGTCAAACTAATCTCATAGATTTCTTTGACTGGGTAACCAGAGTGGTGGACCAAAGGGGTGCAGTTGACGTCACCTACCTTGACTTCAGCAAAGCTTTCAATACTGTTCCACATAGAAGATTGATTAATAAGCTGGGTAGGCTCAGGGTAGGTCAGAAGTTGGTTATCTGGGTGGCAAACTGGTTGGTGGGCAGAAAACAGAGAGTAGTGGTAAACAGTATACAGTCAGAAGAGATGCAAGTCACAAGTGGTGTACCTCAAGGATCAGTCCTGGGGTCAGTCCTCTTCAATATTTTCATCACTGACATTGCAGATGGACTGGAGGGTAAGCTTTTCCTGTTTGCAGATGACACCAAGACCTGCAACAGAGTAGATGTTCCAGATGGGGTGGGCAGAATGAGGAGAGATCTGGAAAAACTGGCAAAATGGTCTGAAAAGTGGCAACAGGGGTTTAATGCAAAGAAGTGCAAGATCATGCACATTGGGAAGAGAAACCCAGAAGCTACCTATAGGTTGGGAGGGGAGTTGCTGGCAGTCACAAGGGAAGAAAGAGATTTGGGCATCGTTATCACAGATAACCTGAAATCATCCAAGCAGACCACTAAAGAAGTAGGTAAGGCTAGAGGGATGTTGGGGTGTATTAGTAGGGGCATCACAAGTCGTAAGAGGGAGGTAATAATCCCTCTTTACAAGACATTGGTTAGGCCCCATCTGGAGTAATGTGTGCAGAACTGAAGGCTGCACCTGCACAAGGACATTAACAAAATGGAGGCAGTCCAGAGAAGGGCAACCAAAATGGTGCAGGGACTGCATCAGAAAACATATGAGGACAGATTAACGGAGCTCAATATGTATAGCCTAGAGCAAAGGAGGGAGATAGGTGATATGATTGAAACATTCAAACATCTTAAGGGCATTAATAAGGTGAAAGAGCCTAACATGTTTCAATATAAGAAAAATAGCAGGACAAGACGACACAGCATGAGATTAGTGGGAGGCCGATTAAGGGGTAATGTGAAGAAGTTCTTTCTTGCAGAAAGGGTGGTAGATACATGGAACGGCCTACCTCAGGAAGCGGTGGATATCAATACAGTGCAGTGCTTCAAACAGGCATTAAGGGAGCGATACAGATGAGTATGAATGAATACGCCATTGACAGAGTAAAGGCCTATGGCACATTCATAAGGTAGGAAACAATGGGCAGACTGGATGGGCCTTGCAGTCCTTATCTGCCATCAGCTTCTATGTTTCTATGCTGGAAAAAGTTAGCAAAATGCCTGAAAAGGGGGAGGTGTTGCTGGTGGAGGACTTCAATCTGACGGATCATGTAGATTGGAGCCTCCCAGCTACAGCTTCTGCTAGAAGCAGGGACATCCTTGGCTCCCTGCAGGGGGCATTCCTTAGGCAACCAGTCAGTGAACCCACTTGTGATGGGGCAGTAGTGGACATGGTGCTTAAAAACAGGGACAGTATTGCAGATATGAAGGTGGGAAGCCATCTGGGGACCAGTGATCATCGTACAGTACGGTTCAACATAAGAACATCTGTGGAATCCAACCACACAATTGCGAAGGTCCTGGACTTCAGAAGGGCAGATTTGATAAAGATGGATGAATGCCTCAGGAATAACCAGGCAGGAGGAGGGGAAGACCGGGGGGGGGTAGAGGAACAGTGGGCCAAAATAAAAGAGGGCATAGTGAAAGCAACAAACTTCTACGTCAAGCAAGTATCAAAAGGAAAAGGAAAATGTTTCCACTATGGTTCTCGAAAGAGGTGGCAGAATATGTAAATGCTAAAAGAGAAGCCTTCAGAAGGTATAAGGAGGCCCAGAGAGAGGAGGATAGAGATGTGCGCCAGGTGTAACAGCCCTTTGACTCACCTTTGCTGCTCCGGGGCCCTCAGGGTAGTTCAGAACACACCTCTAAGGGGGTTGGCCTGGGTTCCACAGTGACAGCTTGTGTGGCACAGTGCCTTCACCTGGGGTAGTGGCAAGGGAATCCTGTGGATAAATAACAGGTTACCACCCCCCCCAGGAAATAGTACTCTGCCCCAAAAATACTTTCCCCACACGAATTAGTTTCCACACTATTGCCCCACACTCTCCAGCAGCACTCTTAAAATAACACAGTGACAGTGAATAAAATGCAAACAGTAACCTTATTTATTGGGGAGGGGAGACAAAGAGGAGAATGTCAAATACAATTCACTCTAGGCAGTAAATACCTTCCTCAGTAGGTACCATTCTCATCACCCCCTGGGTGCACCCAGTCTGTCCCTATGCAGTGGGTACTACCTCATCACTCTGTAATTCAAGCCTGGGGTCCTTCATCAGGGCCCTGTTAACAAAAACATGCTTAAGACTTGTAATCATATACTTGCACACTGGTGTGTCTCTATGTTGATGTGCAGGGCTTTACCCCCAGACTCCTAACTGACTAGCTAACTAAAATACTCCCTAGTGCCGCAGCTCAGGGTACTCACTGTTTGCAGTCCACGCAGGGGTTCATAGCCAGATGTATTGCACGGTACTGTTGAGGTTCTGCGTAAGTGGTGCACCACTGGTGGGAAAACCAAAGCTGGACAGCTCAAGGGATGATGATCTTCACCTACCTGGCCTTACCAACTTTGCCTATGGATCTTTAGATACAGACTTCACACAGGCAGGCCTGTTTCATCCTTCAGTCTGGTGCGTCATCATCTTCAGTCCAGGAACCAACATTGCTTATGTTCCCCAAACCCTTTCAAAGCATGCTGGACTACCATCTAGACCAATGCAGGGCAGCAGTGCTTCCACAGGTTCTACTCTACAGCCCCTCACTTTAAGGATGCCTTCACCATCCAGGCTGGGTCCTGTTGCCACAGCTTGGATCAACACTTGCAGGCTCTCCCCTGGCTGAAATGTCCACTTCCTTAATGACTTTTGCACCGTGGGGAGCAGGGGTTAGTTTCAAAGTCCACAGCCCTTCTCTTATTTTCCCAATTCAAATTGAAGTTCAAACTATCAAAAGCAGAATACCATTTCACAACCCCCCCCAAAGACATGACACGTATTAGTATTTAAACAATTTAATAACCTATTGGCTTTTCTTACTTTAAACTCCATGTAAAAAGGGGGTCCTCTTAGTTTTCAGATTGGAATTCCAAGGTGAGCAAGCTATACCACCACTCCATGGTGGGACCCTTTCGTTATAGTCCCTACACTAGCGTCTTAGCTCTGAAATGCCTGTAGTGGCTACTCATAAATATAGAGTGCTGTCTGGATTGGCACAAAATGTATTGCCTAATTGGCTCCTATAAATAAGGTACTTCCACCCAGGACCATTCACCGGTGGTGGAAGGGAGCACACTGAAAGGGGTGCCATACACCGGTGGTGGAAGGAGCACACACTGAAAGGCGCCACACACGGTGGTGGAAGGAGCACACTGAAGGTGTGCCACACACCGTGGTGGAAGGAGCACACTGAAGTGCCACACACCGGTGGTGGAAGGGAGCACACTGAAAGGGGTGCCACACACCGGTGGTGGAAGGGAGTACACTGAAAGGGGTGCCACACCTCCCCACTCAGCATGCTCCACTCTGCATTGCTCACAAAAGTAATTCAAATTTCTGCTGGGGGTGCTACTGGGGTGTGGTAAATAACAATCAAAAACAGAATACCAGTGCACAACCCCCCCCCCAATTTAGGCAGCACTCTGTATTTATGAGTAGCCACTACAGGCATTTCAGAGCTAAGAAGCTAGTGTAGGGACTATACCTAATGGGTCCCACCGTGGAGTGGTGGTATAGCTTGCTCACCTTGGAATTACAATCTGAAAACTGAGAGGACCCCCTTTTTCATGGAGTTTAAAGTAAGAAAAGTCAATAGGCAGTTAAATTGTTTAAATTTTGAATATGTACCATGTTGGGGGGTGGGAGGAAGCACTGGATGCCACACACCAGTAGCACCCTTCACCAGAAATGTGAATTGCATTTTGAGCAATGCAAAGATTTTGGGCATGCTTTTTGGTTGTCTGAAGTTCAAGCTAGCTAGACTGCTATAAAACTCTGGCTTTTCTCTACTCTGTTTCAGTCTCACAAGCAGCTACTGTTCCTCCTGCACTCAGCATGGTAGATGGAGGTAGGCAGGGTTTACACAGCCAGGCAGACTGCATTAATGAGAGCAGTCTCTCCTCTCGCCTCTACCCTGCAATCCTTCTCAACCCACAACCCTCTTTTCAGTGCCAAAACACAGTCTTTTATTTCCTCTGAGCAGTCTCCCCATCATTGGCTGCAGCCCTCCATGTGATCTCAAGGCTGACTCTTGGTGTTTTCCCATCAGCCCCATTTTGTAGTTTTCTAGGGAGCTGCCATTTTGTCTCCCTGGTAGACTCCCTGAGGTCGGGCTCAGGGATTCACGACTGGAGTCCTTCTAGTACCCAACTGTGGCTACCCCTGCTTATCTGGGGGTGGGGGATAAACCTTTTTCCCAACAGCCGCATGTCTGAGCGGACAATTGGAGCACAGCTCCTTTAACTCCCCCCCTTCCCACACATGCTCACTGAGCACATGGCCACCATATTTGTAGTTTTCTCGAGCGACCCCATGGTTTCAGATTATCGGGGCCGCTCCAACCTCCCCACAGCTCCTGGAGGCATGGGAACACCTTCCAGAACTCAGCCCCATCCTTATCTGGGGTCGAGGTCCCGAATCCTGATGCTGCTGCAGCCGCAGACACAGAGGGGCTTCCAGGCTCGAGCCCCACCACAGCCGATCAGGGGATGCCTGGTAGAGGATCGGAGAGCCGTAGCCCTACCAGGTAAGCCCGAACTGGAGGACTTACACACTTCCCTGGCTGAATGCTTGGCATCCCGACAAGCCACTTAAATGTAACTAACATTTTAACATGCACTTTGCTAACTAGACACCTGATTCCTAAATAGCACCAATAATAATCATATTTTCATCACATTTTGCATCCCACCATTAGTATTTGTTCGAGCAACACAGATTAACTATATAGGTAGCTACAGTGTGCACTTACACCCTCCCACCCCATCCATTGGGCAACACTATGGAAAATAAAGAACAGGAACCACAAGCTTGTGAATAACATGGAGGGGAAGGTCAGAGGAGGCACCCATGGTATCATATGTAAGTTTAACAATGGGACTGGGTTGTCTTGCCGACCTCCTAGGCAAAGCTGTGTCAGGTATAGCAATCTCCCCAGGAATAATGGGTAACCCTACCTGGCTAGGTTCTACAGTCCACCCTGGGGCTTGTTCAGGTAAAGCTACACTAGCTTGATTCTGTTCAGGGGTTGGGACTGGGATAATGGCAGGGCAAGTGGTGGCTGGTGCATCAACCACAGGTTCGGTGGGGCCCCAATCATTTTCATTGTCCATTTCAAGGTCCAAATCAGGCTCTGATGTAGGGACGAGAAGCCTCTTCTCAGGAATGAAAGGCATGGCATCTGGATTCAAAGAAAACAGAAAGTCTGGAGGGTCAGTACTAGTGGATGGAGGTGAGTTTCAATAGTACTATTCCCACGAGGACTGGGGTAGCTCGGAATTTGGCTCACAGGGACAAAGTTCAAAATCCTCAGCCTCACTTTCCTCGGAAGAACTGCTGGCAGACCACTCAGAAGGCTGAGTTGGACCAGTGCTCAGGTTCAATGTGGTCCTCTCGGTGGGCATATCTACAGCAGGATCATTTCTGTGGCGCCTCTCAGAAAGCGCAGTTGGACCAGTATTCAGGTTCAATGTGTCCTCTCGGGGGCCATATCTATAGCAGGATAATTTCTGTGGGGCCTCTCAGAAAGCGCAGTTGGACCAGTATTCAGGTTCAATGTGTCCTTTTCAAGAGGCATGGATGGGCTTGGGCTTTGTTGTCTTTTCTGAGCAGCTTGACTATGTGTTGTGCGCTGTCTTGCAACTGGAAGTTTAGGACCAGGAGCAGGGTCCGGCATAATCTTGCCGATGGGGAGTAGGTGGTTTCGGTGAACAGTCTTTCCTAGACCCTGGCCTTGCTCTTGTTTGATTCAGTACACTGGCAATTCCGGCAGTTTCTCAACCACAATGTAACTTTCTGGGGCCCACTGATCTTGAAGCTTGTGTAACCCCAGGGGTTGGATTGATGGTATTTGTTGTGTTATTAGCGCTGTGCGGTGCCTCCATATGTAACCCCCTACCTAGGACCTGGGTTCAGGGAGAAAACTGTTGCTCGGCATTTTGGCTAGGTTTGACTTCTAGTCAGGGGCACCCAAGTAACTCCAGACACAGGAAGCAATAACCGTAATGTCCAAACCAGGAGTGGGATTCTAAAGTGTGGCTTTTATTCACAACACAACTGAACAATAAAGCATAGATGGACCCCACGGAGCTACATTCCTGGTCATGCAGATTCATGGAGATCAGAACACATCTTCTACACACTGTAACCCTCAGGTTTAGAAACACACTGGGCACTCAGCCTGAACTTGTACTCTCCTCTGGATTTCCCTGGCCTGGCACATCCGACCAGCCTTGTACTACTTCCCTGCATGGCACATCCGGCCAGCAACTGGACCACTTTCCATATGGCATGGAACATTACTCGGTGGCTCCCTAAACTACCCATGAGCACATGCAGGCTCCATAAGGGAAAATCTTCCATCTAATCCCACATCTGGGTACTTTATTCAAGCACTGGCCAAGTACCTGAGAGAAAGCAACTGGTGTCCCAAAGGAAACCCATAGAGGTGAACAAGGTTACTACAGACGGGGTGTCCCACCTCTTCACCTCTTGCTCCCATAATTCATACCTGGCCATTCCTTTGGACTCTAACACCTCTTCTCTGAAAAACTCTACTGTTGTAGATTATCACTTTAAATGTATTTCACATTCAAGCTACAGTCTCTGAAACTCCAATTTCGCTGATTTGAGGCATACTTGCTAAGTGGCTATGTCCATCCCTGTAGACCCCCACTGATTAAGGATGTCCAAATCCCACACTCTTTAAGCACTGTACTTGGCTGTCCTTTCCTGATTCCTGATCCACAGTAGCAGATACTTAATACACAAAGTCTCTGGTGAAACATAGCCCCTTTTTTAGAGCAGACTCACCCCTGATTGCAGGTGCCCCACAGGCTTCGGTCACAGGAAACCATCACAATTCTTTGTGGTGCCACAGCTCAACATCAGGCAGCTTTCTCTCTCCATCTAGCTGGGCCAGGGGATTGCCCCTGGAAGCTGGCTGTTGGCATCCCCCACCCCCACAGGGAGGGAGCCCTGAACCAACTGGGGAGTGGTCTTTACCACTTCAGTTGAAGTACTTTGTGTTCTTCTTATGGCGAGAACACACACCACTCCACAACTAGCTCTATATCAGAGCTGAGGGGTCTGAGGGTCTGCCTGCAGCAGAACACCTCCTTCCTCTAGTGATCCCACTTCATGACTGACTCAAAAAATCTCCAGCGTTCTATCCTAACACCCAGCTGCAGCATTCTAATGTGGCTTATGCTGCTGCGAGAATTCTAAATTATGTCATTTCTCCAGCTCAGCAGAGACTGAGCACAGAGCAAGACAGAGTGAAACCCATCTAACTGGTGTCTCACTAGCTGCCTGTCCCTGCCTGCCACTAGGTCTAACTGGGATTATTGTAACCTCGGGTAACCCCGGGTTGCACTTGTGTTTGCCTTGCACCCCCAAGTTTTAAAGCAGAACACACTCCCCCATTTGCAACTCTTGATTACGAACTTGGTTGTCATACCTCTGGTTGTTACTCTGGTGACTGCGAGCTGCCACTTCAGACGCTAACTGGTATGCTTTTTTAAGTAGCTATCTTAACTGATGTGTATACTCCAGGTAGGATCGTGGGATATGCCATCAGGACACACTAAAACAAAGATCAGTGGGCAGCCAGACTTCATGACCAAACATGAGGTAGAAAGGAGAGTGTTGGTTGGCATAATTCTTGGTGCAATTGTATGCATGCACCAGATAGCTTACTTTCAATTCCAGTTTGCTTTGTCGGCTGGGTCCAGGGTACCCAGCATGTTCAACAGAATTTGGTTGAAGCTCTTGGGCTGAGGGTCTCCCTGGGGGTGGTACGGTGTAGTGTGAGATTTCTTTATATCGTACATGGCCAAGAACTCTTTCACCAGTCGACTTTCAAAATCTTGGCCTTGATCGGAGTGAACTCTCTCTTTGGAATGCCATAGCGCTGTACAAACTGCTGCAATACTTTGATCACTGTGCTAGCCTTTTGATCTTTGGTGGGAAATGCCTGGGCGTACCTGGTATAGTGATCAGTAATAACCAGAATATTAGCAGTGTTTTTGTTGTCAGGCTTGAGGGACAAAAAATCCATGCAGACTAGGTCGAGGGGCCCACTAGTACTAATGTTGACTAGAGGGGCAGCTCGCTTGGGCGGGGTTTTCCTCTGTATGCTCCGCAGGCAGCTTTTACAGTGTTTTTTTTACATCAGTCTTCATGTGGGGCCAGTAAAACCATGCTCTACACAAACCTAGGATGCGTTCATAACCCAGGTGACCCATGTCATCATGCATGGACTTTAGGACTATATCACAGTACCCTGTGACAAGTCTCACGATGCTGGTCTGACAACACTTTGTTGACCAGCATACAGCATAATAAGTTTATAATAAGCCTCAAGTTGTGGTTACATAAATCCTGAATATCTCCCAGTCTGTTCTTTTATCAATGAGGGGCTTCAACCCTGAACCCCCATGTGTGGCTTTGCCCCCACACCCCTACTAAAGATTGTCAACTCCAAGTCAGAGTTGATTCAGGAAGGGGGTGCAGGACCGGGAGACAGTGTGCCCCTGTCTCAGGCTCACCAACACAGCAACCTGTCAGTAAGCTGTCGATTTTGTCAACAGCGATGTAGGTTGCTGTGTTGGTGTCGCTGTTGGGGGGTCATATCCCCATGTGGCAGTACCAGTTGAAGCTTGGAATGTCCAGGGTTGTCTTTGTCATGTACCTTTTGCAGTAACCATCCATCTATTAGTACTAGCTTTCCCCATTCTTTCAATAGGCATTTAGTGTCAGGGTGATGGTTGCACAGTTGGTTGGCCGAATGTCTCTTTTCAAGGCCCCAGATTAGGTCTTGGATATCAGGGTCATCTCTCTGCGCCTACCGTAGTTCAGGCTTACTGGGTTGGGGCAGTGAAGACATGTCCAGCCTGGTGAAATTCAAATATGCTGATGGGATAGCTTCAGGAGAGGGCCCCAGCATATCTGTGGATCTAGTAGGGTTCACAACTGGATTGTCAGCAGGCAAGACAAACTTGGAACACAACACTTGAACTACAGCATCCCCGATTTGAACTGGGGGCTCAGGGGTGTCACCATACGGGTGCCTTGACAAAGCATCTGCGTCTACGTTAGTTTGCTCACTTCGATATTCAAGGCTGAAATTGTAGGTGGAAAGGGCAGGTAGTCATCGGTGCCCTGCAGCATCCAGTTTAGCTGTCGTGGTGACATCAGTCAGGGGGTTGTTATCTGTTCTGACCGTAAAAGGAACCCCATAGAGGTATTCATGGAACTTGTCTGTCACGGCTCACTTTAATGCCAAGAATTCCAGTTTATGCACAGGGTAGTTCCTTTCAGAAGGTGTCAAACTATGGCTAGCGAACGCTACTGGCTGATGCCCTCCAGGATACTCCTGGTACAGCACCGCTCCCAAGCCATTTAGACTGGCATCAGTGTGGAGAACATAAGGTTTGTTAGGGTCAGCAAATGCCAAAACAGGGGCCTTCCTTAATCTCTGAATAATCTCCCGGAAAGCAGCTTCACAATCAGCGGTCCACCTTTCTCCAAAAGGTTCACCATCTCGCAAGTACTCCTTTGCTGAACTTGTCCTAGACCCTGGGGCTCTCTTCTTCTGGTTAGTTGGGGAATAACCTTGCATCAAATCATTAAGTGGGCATACCACCATCAAGTAGTCCTTTACAAAGTGATGGTAGCAGCCATAGAACCCGAAAAAGGACTGCAGGGCCCTTAAGTTGGTGGGCCTAGGTCAGGTGGTGAGGGCCTCCACTTTAGCTGGATCAGTTTGCATGCCCTCTACTGAGATGATATGCCCCACATACTTGACTGCTGGCTGGCAGAACTGGCACTTGTCAGTTGATACCTTCAGGTCAAACTCCTCCAGTCAATACAGGACCTTTATTAACCGGGTCTTGTGTTCTTCCAGGGTGCAACCAAATATGATCAAGTTATTTAGGTAGACAATAACTTTGAGCAAGATCATATCCCCCACAGCCTTCTCCATCAAGTGCTGGAAAGTGGCCGGTGCTCCGGATGTTCCCTGCAGCATACGCTTGAACTGGTAGAACCCCAACGGGCAGATAAAAGCATTTTTTTCTTTGTCCTCCTCTGCAATGGGGATTTGATAATAGCTGCTCCAGAGATCCAACACAAAGAACCACTGGCTCCTGGACAAGCTGGCCAAGGCGTCTCATACCCGGGGCACGGTGTACTGGTCCGGGATTGTCTTCTTGTTTAGCGTGCGATAGTCTATGCACATCCTCACAGCTCTGCTGTTCTTCTGGGCCACTACAATGGGGGAGGCATAAGGGCTCCAGGACTTGGTAATTATGCCAGCATCCAATAACTCCTGCAGGTGTTGCCATACATCCTCAATGTTGTCCAGGGCCAGCCTCCGAGACCTCTCGGAAAGGACGCTCATCCTTTAGGCGAATCCGATACTCTTCGCCTTCCACACACCCCGTGTCCAACTCATATAGCAAGAAGACCTTTCTCCATTGGGCCAATTTTTGACTTAGGCTCCAACAGTAACTGGCCGGTATAGGGGAATCACCAAACTCGAACAAATTTGCATCTGTCTCTTCTTCTGTGGCTACCATCAGGTTCACTGCAATTGCACTGTCACACCAGTAGATACTTGCCAGTACTTGACCCTTTCGGATGACTCTGGGTTTCCCTGATTAATTTTGGACCCTCACCGTAACCCGCCTGGCCCAGGGTGGATCAGGAGGGGGCAGCATTCCTCTTTGCACCAGCAGCCCCTCAGGTAAACTGTCAGGCGGTGGGGTGTTGATGATGAAGGCATGTCGTTTGGGTGGCTGAGCAAACTGCACAATTCCCTAAACTCGGCACTCTGAACTTGGAGGCAGAATCAACTCTTTTCCATCCACTCTGGACACTATATCAACACTCTCCTCCACATTTGTTTTCATACTTTCCACAGTCAAGCCCACTTCTTTACCACAGCTTTTATCAGAGGATTCACTATCTCATCAGGCCCACCTCTTTCGGTACACATTTTCGCCAGCCTCCCGAACATATCCGCATTTGTCCCAATTAATACTGGTGTGTCAGTCATCCCTTGTGGCTCCAGGCATATCAAAGCCAAAGTCTCAATGGTGGGGTGCTCTTTGGGGCCTTTTGAGATGAAAGCTATTTGTACTAGGTAATAACCATCACGGGGTAATTCAAACTACCTATCCCCACAGTGACAAACCAGGCAGGGTAGGAGGGGCAAATGCTTAAATGTCTGTCACAGAAAGTCCAACGAATGATGGTGACCTGTGACCCGCTATCTAGTAGAGTGAAACAAGGCACTCCCTCCAGCAAAATTTCCGCGTCAGTCCGGGAGCGAAAAAGGCCAGGTGGCACCCAGCTGGTGGGGGGAGTTTGGGGTCAGTCCATTTGCTGGAGCAAGGCAATGGCTGGGGCCCAGGTAGCTCCATTACTGGTCCCCACTGGTGTTTCCCTGGTCCATTCGCCTTTGTTTTGTGGCCCCTAGCTGGGGATTTTCTGCACTGAGACAACCATATTGAGTATGACCATCTGGTCCACATTTGAAACAGAACCAGCCCTCTTGAGGCCTGAAGGGTATTTGAGACCTAGGCCTGGGGGCAGCATATTGAGCAGACTGCTGCCTAGGCTTGGACACAACAACACTTTGCAGGGGCCGTGACTCCAATGCCAACTGCAAGGCCTTTACACAGTCTTTTATTTCTCAGAACTGTGCCATAGTAGGGGTGGGAGGTGTCTCTCTTATTCCCTTGAAGTCCTGCACACAATCTCTCAACTCATTCAGCACATTTCCCTGCTCCAAGGAGCAAGGCCGTTCTGCAGTTTTTGTGACTTGGGGTCGCAGGGCGGCACTGGTAGCTGTGGGCATCTGCAGGAAGTTGACAACATCTCCCTGGGCTTCCTCTTCCTTCACCTCATCCAACAACTGCCTAAAAGACAGGGGGTTTGGTTTTCAATCCCTTAATCTGAGGGAGATTAGAGTCAATCGGGAGTGCACAGTCCCCTAGAGGGTCTGGTTGAGTCTCATCTTTGCTACTTACTGTGGGGACTCTCCACCATCCTCTGCAATGTTGCGCACCATGGCCTTAACCCTGGTAATGTACTACGACAATTGTTTGCTGTGCTGCTGCATGGTGCCCCACAATTGAAACAAGATGTCCTCTCTCTTCTTGACAACCCCAAAGGTGTTTTACAGAATTGCCACATGCTCATCTGTGGGACAGTTAGACTGGCTGGCCCGTAGGGACTGAATCATATCCAGAGCCATGCCTTTTAAGCTTTCAACAACCCCCTTACATTTCCTTCATCTAAACACCTCCAGACTTGGACCATTTGGGTGGCCTGGCTTATCCAGGATTCAAAGTCATCTTCCTGGCTGGCGTGGGGATTGCCCCAGTGAAGGTGCACAGGTGTTTGTACTGCTCGTATGGTGCCACTACATAGGGGGTCACTCCACTGGGCAACACTATAGGAGATGGCACCCCCTCCTGGGAACATAGTCTGAAGGTCTTTCAAGGACTTCCCTGCACTGGTGAGTAGGGAGTCCAGTTTAGCTTCAAAACTCCCTTTGGTCACGGGGTAGGGGGCTCTTGGGGGTGGATTACTAGGTGGTGGACTAGCCTGACTCCCTCTCTTCAACACCACCAATGTCTCCTGAAACCCTTCTAGTGTCACAGTTGGGAGTATATCAACAATACCTAAGTCCTTGTCCATTTCTATTATTAAATCCCTAAGCCCAGTGCCGGGGTCCTTTGTCACCCTTTGAATTTTCATCCTCCCACACTTTGTCAGGGCCCCATCTAATACTTCCAAAATAAACTCTTTTGACGATCCCCCAGTAACATTCTTTAACAGCAGCATCCTCTGGGGTTAAGGCCCTCAAACGCACACCAGTCCTCTATTTCCTGGAACGCCATTTCATTTATCCCAGCCCGGGGGGTACCAAAAATGTCAAACTGCAATTTCAGGGGTAACCTCTGGGGGCAGCAAATCCTAGTGGTGCCTCCACTTGTAACAGCCCTTTGATTCACCTTGGCTGCTCTGGGGCCCTCAGGGTAGTTCAAAAAACACCTCAGAGGGGGCTGGCCTGGGTTCCGCAGTGACAGCTCGTGTGGCACAGTGCCTACACCTGAGGTAGTAACAAGGGAATCCTGTGGATAAAGAACAGGTTACCACCCCCAGAAAATAGTACTCTACCCCAAAAATACTTTCCCCACACAAATTACAGTTTCCACACTACTGCCTCACACCCCCAGCAGCACTCTTTCAATAACACAGTGACAGTGAATAAAATTGCAAGCAGTAACCTTATTTATTGGGGAGGGGAGACAAAGAGGAGAATGTCAAACACAATTCACTCTAGACAGTCAATACCTTCCCCAGTAGCAACCTTTCTCATGACCCCCGGGTGCACCAGTCTGTCCTGTGTGGTGGGTACCTCACTTCTCAGTGATGCAGACTTGGGATCTTTCATCGGGGCCCTGTTAAGAGAAAAATGCTTGAGACTTGTAATCATATACTTGCACAGTGGCATGTCTCTAAATTGATGTACAGGGCTTTACCCAAGACTCCTAACTGACTAGCTAACTAAAAGACTCCCCAGAGCCGCAGCTTGGGGTACTCATAGTTTGCAGTCCACACTGGGGATTCACAGCCAGATGCATTGCACGGTACCGTGGAGGTTCTGCATAGGTGGTGCACCACCAGTGGGGAAACCAAATCTGGACTGCTCAAGGGATGATGATCTTCACCTGCCTGGCCTTGCCAGCTTCACCTACAGGCCTTTACATACAGACTTCTCACAGACAGGCCTGTTTTGTCCTTCAACCTGGTGTATCATCGTCTTCAGTCCAGGGAACCAAAATTGCTTATGTTCCCCAAACTCTTTCAAAGCACACCGGACCATCCTCTGAACCAATGCAGGTCACCAGTGCTTCCACTGGTTCTACTCTACAGCACCTCACTTTAAGGATGCTTTCACCAGCCAGGCTGGGTCCTGTCGCAGCAGCTTGGATCAACACTTGCAGGCTCTCCCCTGGCTGAAATGTCCACTTCCTTAACAATTTCTGTGCCGTGGGGAGCAGGGGTTAGTTTCAAAGTCTACTGCCCTTCTCTTATTTTCCCAGTTCAAACTGAAGTCTAAACTAGCTGGGCTGCTATAAAACTCTGGCTTTTCTCTACTCTGTTTCAGTCTCACAAGCAGCTACTGTTCCTCCTGCACTCAGCTTGGTAGATGGAGGTAGGCAGGGTTTACACAGCCAGGTAGACCGTATTAATGAGAGCAGTCTCTCCTCTCACTTCCACCTTGCAATCCCTCTCGACCTACAACCCTCTTTTTGGTGCCAAAAATTCAAGGCTGGCTCTGGGTGTTTTCCCATCAGACCCATTTTACAGTTTTCTAGGGAGCTGCCATTTTGTCTCCCTGGCAGACTCCCTGAGGTCAGGCCCTATGGTATTTAATCTAGCCCTTTAACTGGGCTATCTACTCAGGGATTAATGACTGGAGTTCTTCTGGTCCCCAACTGTGGCTACCCCCAGCTCCTCTGCTTATCTGAGGGTCGGGATATACCTCTTTCCCAACAGTTGCATGGCCAAGCGGACAATAGGAGCACAGCTCCTTTAACTTTCTTCCCCACTTTCCGCACAAGCGCACTGGGCACATGGCCACCATATCTGTATGTAACCCCCCTGCAAATGGGGGTTCCCAAAAGACTTCCAGGAGCTTGCTTGAATGCTCCAAGCCTGAATGGTGTTTGGCATTTAAGCCATTTATCAGTGAGTGTTTTTAGAACCTCTGGTACTGTCTCTTTAAGAGCTGTCTGCTTGCAGACATAATTAGTTTGTATGGGGGACTGTGTGTTTCTTTGATTGAGTACCACTCAAGCTGCTGCCAATTCACTTCATTTTGCAGTCACTAGGAGTGCAAAGGGAACCTATCTGAAAGATGTAACTGTTTGCCAGAAATTATTTAGAGTAATAATGAAATTACAGTTTGTCTAACCTGCTTTCTTTGCAGTCAGAACTGTGTCTGCTAGTTCCCATTCTAGTTTTGAACTGCTGAACTGGACCAATCAGTGTGGGTAAGCTAGCTCTAAAATGGTGCCTTGAGCGAGTCAGAACTTGGACTCATAATCTGAGCCAGCCACAAGAGGATTGTATGGGCAGTGACTCTGGGAGATGTAGTTTAGACTTCAGTGCCTTTTGGACCAACAGCAGCAGTCTATTGTGAGTGACAGCCAATCCAGTCAAGAACTGGGAGGAACTCAAAGGAAGTGCCCGGTTTTGTCGGTTGGAGTTTCAGTTGAGCTTTGGCAGTGAAGAAGGAAGGAGCCCTGTGCTTTTTCAGTGTGCAGTTTTAGTCAAAAACGGTGTAGCGTCTAGAGTTCTGCCTGCAGCTTGTGTAACAGCTTGTTTAGGACTGAATCATTCTGTGAAAAGAATCAAAGGATCTCTGAAGAGTAGAAACCAGGCTCACCCTGTAGAAGACTGGAAGAATTGCTGAAAATTGCACTCGGGTCTGTCAGGAACTGAATCTGCTGTGTGTTCTCCCGGTATTGTGCAGTAATTGCGATCGGATACAGATGCAGCCTGCCTGGTATAGTGCTTTCTTTATATGGATGTGTGAAGAGGTTTGTGTACCTCAAGTGAGCCCTGCTGACATTGAAGGACCTATCTTATTTGGAGGTCGTGAGTACTAATTCAGGTTGCTCCTGTTGAATTGCCACATTAAATCCAAATGGAATTACTGTACTGCTGACTGTTTAATTCTCCTTTTCTCTGTGTGAAGGGCCCCTACTAGCTGCCACGGTTTGGACTAGCCACTAGGGCTTGGGTACCCAGGGACAGTAACTGATAGGGATAGGCCTGTGCCAGAGCCATAGGTAGATTATTAGAGTGGTAAGCTAATTAACCTGATTTCCCTGTCCTTGTTATATCCCCTAAATAAATCAGAGCTGCTTGTTTCAGCAAAGTTATACTGCCTGAGGTATTTGTCTATGTTAAAGTACTGTACTGTGATTGTTGCACTGTATCTCATTTCACAGGAGGTCCCAGTGCCGGAACCAGACCTGGGGGTAAGTGTATACTGTGAAGGTAATTCTGATATATTGTGTGGGCCACTAGTGGGAAGAAAGGGGGGTTGCAGTGTCCCAGAGGGCTGTGACCAAGTTAGTTTAACTATTGCAAACCCTGACCTCTGGGTGGAGGCACCCGCCATTGGATCCAGGCCCCTCAACCTGTTAGTGGCAAATCAGGCAGGGGTAGTAGCCCCTGGGATAGCGCCATCTAGGGGTTACATGTAGTTTTCTCAAGCGGCCCCGCAGTTTCAGATTATCAGGACCACTGCAACCTCCCCATAGCTCCCATAGGCATGCGAACACCACTCAGACCTCGACCTCATCCATATCCGGGGTTGAAGTCCCAAATCCTGATGCTGCCACAGCCACGGACACAGAGGGACTTCGAGGCTTAAGCCCCACCACAGCTGATCAGGGGATGCCTGGCAGAGGATTGGAGGGCTGTAGCCCTACCAGGAGGTGAGCCTGAATTGGGGGCTTACATAGGGAAAACAGAGGGAGGGAGGGAAAGCAGTAAAGAGCACAAAGGTGTGAACTGAGGAAAGAATAGCTTAGGCAGTATAAAAAGGGGCCAAGACCTTTTTTAGGTATTCTAATGAAAAAATGAAGACAAAGGGAGGGGCTGTGAGGTTGAAGGGGGAGGGGGGTCTGTATGGAGGGGAACCAAAAAAAGGCAGACATCCTGAACAAATACTTCTGCTCAGTGTTCACAGTGGAAGGGGAAGGACCACAAAAAGGCACCATGAGCTCTGATGGGAGGGAAATGGACACTAGTCCTTTTTCTGAGGAGACAGTAAGGAAAGCACTCACTAACTTGCAAGTGGACAAAGCTATGGGGCCAGATAGGGTGCATCCAAGGGTGCTCAGGAAGCTCAGGGAGGTACTAGCTACACCTCTGACAAGGCCAACAGGCAACAAACCTCTGTGCCAGGCAGGTTACAAAGAGCAAAAGAAAAAAAGAGACCTCTATGGTTCTCCAAGGAAGTAGTGAAGAAAGTAAAGGCAAAGAAGCTAGCATTTCAAAGGTACAAGGCAACACAGAAGGATGAGGACAGGGAGGGTTATCAGGAAAAACAAATGGAGGCAGCAAAAGTATTTAGGTGCACCAAGGCATGAACAGAGGAGAACATTGCCAAGTCAGTAAAATGGGGATAAAACATTCTTTAGGTATATAAATAAAAAGAGGAAGATCAAGGCAGGGATAATAAGACTGAAAGGGGAAGGAGGGGATTGTATAGAATATGACCAGAAGAAAGCAGACACGTTGAACAAGTACTTTTGTTCCATATTTACGAAGGGAGGGGTAGGTGGTGGGCCAAAGATATGGGAAAAGGGCATTGAAGGTAGAGAGGCAGACATTAACCATTTTACAGAGGAGAGAGTTCTCAAGCAACTAGCGCAACTAAAGGTGGATAAGGCAATGGGGCTGGACAGGGTTCACCCCAGGATACTGAAGGAACTTAGGGAGGAGCTGACTACACCTCTAAAGGCCCTAGTCAACATATCACTGGATATGGGGGAAGTTCTGGGAGACTGGAGGAGGGCAGTTGTGGTCCCGCGTCACAAAAGTGAAAATAAGGAGGAGGCAGGAAAGTATAGACCTGTAAGCCTGACTTCAGTGGTGGGCAAAGTTATGGAAACACTACTTAAAGAAAATATTGTGGAACACCTTGTGACCAATGGATTGCAGGATCCAAGGTGGCATGGGTTCATGGGGGGAGAACTTGCCAAATAAACCTAATCAAGTTCTTCAACTGGGTGACTAGGGAACTAGATCAGGGAGGAGTGATGGATGTAGCCTACCTGGATTTCAGTAAGACCTTTGACTCAGTTCCACATAAAAGGCTGGTAAACAAGCTGGGCAGCCTAGGAGTGGGTCCAAAGGTAATAAAATGGGTACAAAGTTGACTGAGTAACAGGAGTCAGAGGGTGGTGGTAAATGTGGTTTACTCAGAAGAAGGCACTGTAACCAGTGGGGTACCACAGGGGTCAGTTTTAGGACCGGTCCTCTTAAATGTCTTTATAAACAACATCTCAGGGGGACTAGAAGGTAAAGTATGCCTGTTCACCAATGACACAAAAATCTGCAACAGAGTGGACACGGGGGGGCGGTGGAATAAATGAGGGAAGACCTGAAAAAGCTAGAAGACTGGTCAAGGGTATGGCAACTGGGCTTCAGTGTCAAAAGGCAAAACTATGCACATGGGGTACAGAAACCCAAGAGCAACATATCATTTTTAGGGGTGGGGTGGGGGGTGGTGACAACCACAAAACAGAAAAGGAACGGGGGGGGGTCATCATATCTGATGACCTGAAGGTAGCAAAGCAGTGTGATAAGGCAGTGGGAAAGGCTAGTAGAATGCTGGGGTGCATAGGAAGAGGTATCAACAGCAGAAAGCATGAGATAGTGTTACCCCTGTACAGATCAATAGTGAAGTTCCGCCTGGAGTACTGTGTTCAGTTCTGTAGGCCCCATCTCTGGAAGGACATAGATTGGGTAGAGGCAGTACAGAGGAGGGCAACCAAAATGGTGCATGGCCTGCATTGGAAGCCCTACGAGGAAAGACTCAAGGGATTAAATATGTACTCTCTATAGGACAGGAGGGAAAGGGGAGACATGATAGAAACATTCAAATACCTCAAAGGTATTAATGAGATACAGGAGGGTGGCATTTTACGTGGAAATAGATGGTCAAGGACAAGGAGGCATGAAATGAAGCTGGAAGGGGGAGGCTCAGTAGGGATGTGAGGAAGTACTTCTTCATGGAAAGGGTGGTGGATGTCTGGAACAAACTCCCAGCAGAGGTGGTGGGCACCAAAACAGTTGCAGGATTCAAGCATCCATGGGATAGACACATAGGGACCTTAGTAACAGGGCTGGGGGGTAAGGCTGGAGATCAAGTAGGGTCTGCGGTAACACAGTGGGTAGGGAACAAAATGGCAGAGGGGCCAAGAGGTCCTTTTCTGCCGACAACTTCTATGTTTCTATGACCTGTTTAACAGATCACTGGAGAATGGAATGGTCCAGGAGGACTGGAGAAGGGCAGATGTAGTCCCACTTCACAAAAGTGGTAGCAGGGAAAATGCAGGCAATTATAAGCCTGTCAGCCTGACATCGGTGGTGGACAAGTTAATGGAAACACCACTAAAGTAAAGGATTGTGGAATATTTGAAACCAAAAGGTTACAGGATCCGAGCCAGCATGGATTCACAGGGGGAAGGTCATATCAAACAAATCTGGTGGATTTCTTTGACTGGGTGACCAAAGGAGTTGGATCAGGGAGTGGCAGTGGAGATGGCATATTTGGGTTTCAGCAAGGCTTTCCACACCATTCCACATAGGAGACTGGTAAGCAAGTTTGACAGCTTAGAGTGGGCAATAAGGTGATAACCTGGGTAAAAAACTGACTAGGGGACAAAAGACAGGGTAGCATGTGGGTAGTAGGACAAGTGTGTGTGTGTGTATGTGTTGATCTAATTTTTGTTGACCGGGAAGGTGCACTGCCTATTTTCAGGCATGACCCGGGAGGTTACATACAATGGCTAGGAAAACATAATTGAATATAACAAATAAATCAACAAGCAGTACAATTTATGTTGCTGTGGCCTCTTTGTCTCCGACTCTCAGCAAACACTAAACAGCCCTATTATTCTCCCTTTCTTAAAAGCCTAATTTTTACCCTACCATGTAAAAAAAATTGACCTTCTCTAGCTTAGGATTTAGAGAACGAACAAAACATGTCAAGATTTTTGATTTTTGTCTAGTTTTAACTAGTGGATGGAAGAGGTTTCTTTGCAGCAGCTCAAGTCATCTGTCTCTCCTGCCTGAAACTTCTGTGAGTGCTGGGTCACTTGATCTGCCTTCAGTGAGCTTCCAAAGTGACTTCTGATTGCACAGGAAGTCTCAGGAGATCTTGAACTCCCACTAAATAGTAAAACACCAAACAGCTTTGAATGGCGTGGATTATTCGTTTTTCTTCCTGAGTAACGAATAGCCTATTATTCAAGGTATTCGGGAAATTCTGTTTGTTACTTGCACACCCCTACTTTATAGTCTGTGTGGGATGTGAGATGATAGTAGTGACACACAGTACAGTGGCTCCCTGGGGTCATTGCTACACAGCGGGAGTGCTCAATGTGACTTGCAACTATCTAACTTCCTCATTTCCTCCAGCTTCCAGACCTGTGTTCTTTAAAAAAAAAAGCACTGTTTATTTGTTGAATTTCACCGTTGTGTGTGCGTCCAATTTGTGTAAGTAAAGTAAAACATTATTTTTGTAGCGCCTTTCCAAAACCAAGGCGCTGAACAAATTTAAAATATGCATTCACAACATAAATTAACAATAAGACAATAAATACAAATCAGTTAAAAACAATCAGGAAAGGCTAAACTGAATAAGTATGTTTTCAAAATAGATTTAAAACTGTTGATGGTCAGTCATTCTCTAAACCGACGAGGTAGAGAATTCCACAACGTTGGAGCTGCAAAAGAAAAAGCATGAGTACCGGAACTTTTTAAATGAACCCTGGGAATCTCTAGCAATCCCTCGATTGGCGGATCGGAGAAAATGAAGGAAAGGAGTAGGGAGTCAAGAGATCTTTCAGGTAGTTGGGTCCCTGTTCGTATAGAGCTTTAATGGTTAGCAAGCCAAACTTGTAGATGATCCGCCACTGAACAGTCAGCCAGTGCAGTCCGCACAGCACAGGTGTAATATTACTACTTTTTGATGTACCAGTCAATTACCTGGCCGCAGTGTTCTGCACTAACTGCAAGTGTCGGATGTCAACCCCAGGAAGCCCTAGGTAGAGGGCATTGCAGTAGTCAAGATGCATGGTAATGAAGGCATGGACCAATGTTAGAAGGTCATCCGGGGGAACCAGGTGTTTCACCCGGGTGATATTCCTCAGATGGTAAAATGAGGATTTAACGATGGCCGACAGCTGAGATTTCAGGGTCAAGCCATCATCAAAAATAATACCCAGGTTACGCACCCAGTCTGAGGTAGTGAGCTGAACACCATCAAGCCATAGGCCCGACACCTGCCCAGCTCCCAAACCCGCCCCCTGACAAGCAGGGTCCACCACCAACACTTCAGTCTTGTCCGGATTTAGTCTCAGCCAGCTAGTGCTCATCCAATCTTTGATTTTTTTTTTTGAGTTGTTTAACCAGGAGTAGCACACTAAGCTGAAAGCTTTTTTTACAGGAGCGACCTGGGAGCAGAGGGAAGTTAAGTGACTTGCTGAGGTCACACAGTATGCAAGTGGAAGCTGTGGGAGTCAAACCCAGGTCTGGTCTGCTGGATGTCACCACATATGCAGCTCAGAGCCTTAAACCACTGCGCTATACTGCCTCCAAAATCTTTGATTTTGGCTAGACAGTTGTTAAGCACTGAGATTGCATCAACCTGTCCGAGTAAAAAGGACATATACAGCTGAGTATCATCTGCGTAGCAATGAAAACTCAAGCTGTATCACCTAATGATATCTCCCAATGGCAGCATATACACTGTGAGCAACATGGGTGCCAGTATGGAGCCCTGCAGGACAGAGGGAGGACACCAGAGGAATACATTCCAGTGACCACCCTCTGAGATCTGCCCATGAGGAAGGATTGAAACCAACTGTGGACTGTACCTGACAGTCCACAAAGGATCCGCAAGGACTCCAAAAGCACACAATGGTTCACAGTGTCAAAGGCTGCTGAGAGATCAAGAAGGACCAGAATGGTACAGGCCTTTCAATCTCTCACCATTAGGAGATCATTTAATACCCAGACAAGGGCAGTCTCCATGTTATGTCTCTTCCTAAATCCGGACTGGAAAGCTTCATAGACATTGTGGGTTACAAGATGATCATCCATTTGCAATGCAACCACCTTCTCAATAATATTACCCACAAAGGGCAGGTTAGAGACAGGCCGGTAGTTAGCTGGACAGTCAGGATCCAAGGAGGGCTTTTTAAGGAGTGGTCATATGACTGCCTCATTGACGGGATCAGGTAAGACCCCCCCTCTCCAAGGAACTCCAGACAATTTCAGTTAGGATCGGGCAGATAACATCTACGCATCTCACTAAAAGGGGGGTAGGGCCCGAATCCAAACTACAACTGGTTGGGCACAAAGCCTAGATGATCTTCACAATGTCCATAAATTCTGGCTGGCTGAAATTTGTCCAGACAGACAAAGTGCTCACCACCTCCCGTCGACCTCCGCAATCCCTCATAGAAAGAGCTGGGCAGATACCAGGACCTGATGCTGGCAACCTTATCTGCAAAAAATCGAGCGAGCTCCTCACACTTAACCTGAGAAAAGGCTCTTCTGGATTGGAGACAGATTGGATTGCACAATCTGTCAACAGTTTGGAAAAGCTGAGCCAGTTGATTCTGCGCCACAGAACTCTCCCTGGACAGGAACTCTGCTTTCTTATGGGTGATTTCTGATTGATAGTCCTTATAATGTTCCATCAATCTAAGCCTGTCAGCATCCAGGCCGGATTTCCGCCATGCTCTTTCCATCCTTCAACCAACTCGCCTCAGCTCCTTCAAGGAACCGTCGAACCAAGGGCGAAGAGTGAGTGGCTGAACATGAACCGGAGCAGTCAAGTCCAGGGCATCTCCCACCGCCTTATTATAGGTGAGTACAAGATACCCCAGACTCATGCATTCACCCAGCAAATCCTATAGGTCCAGGACCACCGATAGACCATCTGAAAGTAGACAAAGCTATGGGGCCAGACAAGGTGCATCCAAGGGTACTAAGGGAGCTCAGGGAGGTACTAGCTGTACCTCTGACAGACCTGTTTAACAGATCACTGGAGACTCGAGTAGTCCCAGAGGACTGGAGAAAGGCAGATGTAGTCCCACTTCACAGAAGTGGTAGCAGGGAAGAGATGGGCAATTATAGGCCTCTCAGCCTGACATCAGTGGTGGATAAGTTAATGTAAAGTCTGCTAAAGGAAAGGACTGTGTAATATCTTGAATCCAACAGGTTACAGGATCAGAAGCAGCATGGATTCACATGGGGAAAGTCATACCATACAAATCTGGTGGATTTCTCTGACTGGGTGACCAAGGAGTTGGATCAGGGAGTGGCAGTGGACATGGCCTACCTGGATTTAGGGAAGGCTTTCCACACTGTTCAATGTAGGACACTGCTAAGCAAGTTTGGCAGTTTGGGGGTGGGCAGTTAGGTGGTAACCTGGGTAAGAAACTGACTAGGGGACAGGAGACAGAGGGTAGTATGTGGGTAGTAGGACAAGAGCATATGTATGTGTGTGTGTTTGTGTGTGTGTTTGTATGTGTGTGCGTGTGTGTATGTGTGTGTGTGTTGCTGTGGCCTGCCTGCCTGTCTGTCTCTCAGCAAACACTAAACAGCCCTAGTATTCTCCCTTTTTTAAAAGCCTGATTTTCACCCTACACTGTGTAACCCCTAGGTGGAGCTATTTCTAAGGTTACAACCCCTGCCTGTACTTCTGACCATAGGTTGAGGGGCCTGAATTCAATATTATGGTGCCTCCTCAGAGTAATAATGGTGGGGGTATCTGTCTAACCTGGTAGCCCTCTGGGAAGCTATAACCACCCACAAACCCGCCTAGTGACCAAATACCTTGTAATGGGAGATAACACTTTGCAATAGTTGCCACACAGTTAGCAATGAGCATTAATGATATGCACACACCCCTTGCATTTACCACCAGGGACTGGTCTTCAGCAACTCTTCTGGAAACCCTTGTAAAAGCAAGGTTAGCAAGGTAAGCATACATTTTCAATACTGTGCACAAACTAAGAATATGCTCATAGGCCAGTTTAAATATGAAACAGCAAATCAGGTTTATTAAGAGGATGTGAACAAGGATGGGGGCGTGAATCTAGAAGAATGATTACTTTACTTGTAATCCCCCTGCACATGTGGGGCTTATTTTCCCACATTTGAGCATTCCTTTCCCCCTCCTAACCCCCCGATCTAGGAAACGGGTTTAGTGCTCTGGGGGATATTGCTCTGGACGCCTCAAGATGGCAGCAGAGAGTAGAAAAAAGGGTATAAAAGGGGCTAACAGGAAGTAGCGGAGCTTTCCAGCCCAGGCATTAGGCCTGGAGTTGCAGGGGGGAGGCTGGAAGAGTAGCATCAGGACCAGAATAGTTGAGCAAGTGAGGGAGCCCGGTGGTTCAGGAGGGCCAGTGGGGAAACCCCCAAAAGAGTGCAGTCAGGATGGTTTTATGAGCTGTGGCAGATGAGGAGTGGGGGTATGCAGCTCCGTTGGGGACACAAGTAGCCAGGTCCTGCGTCTTGGGGGAGCTAGGGCATTAGGAGGCTTAATAAACCTAGAAGGGAGTTATAGGAGCTCTTAGGAAGCCCATTTGTGGATACCCAGGTTGCCAGGGCTGGGAGGGCTGTGGCAGGGGGTAGCATGTCATAAAAGTGACCCAAAATGAGCAACTAGAAATATAGTGACTCATTTTGAGTGCTTTTATGGTGGGCTACCCTGCAGAATAGTCAGGGTATGTGAAAGCGAATATGGGGAAGGGTAAACAGAAGGAGGGAATAGCGAGGGGAAGAGGAGGGACAGGGAAGGGGTTTTCAGGGACTGGAAACATAGAAACATAGACTTTGACGGCAGATAAGGACCGCTTGGCCCACCTAGTCTGCCCATTTCTCTACCTACTGGATAAGCTGCAGATCCTAGTTAACCAACAGCCTATTTCTTCCTACCCACCACAAGAATTGCCTTACTGGAGTACCTGCTGCTGCTGAGCTAGCCATATGGCATGGTGGTGTGGAAGGCTACCTCTGGCAGAGCAGGTACTGGGTTTGGGACCAAGTGCGGGTTGCATTTTGCTGCAGCTGTGAGCTGCAGCAGTTAATTTTTTTCTTAATCCAGATTTTGCCTCCTTCCCCAACATGCACCCCCTCTGGAGCTGAGAATCCTAATTCAGGGGCGTGGGGAATTTCCCAGCCACCCAACAACACTTTTTGTAAATCTGGAAATTGGGTGCCTTCAAGTGTATATTGCTGATTTGCTTTTTGGTGATATAAACTCACCATAATAGTGATCGCTGTTTTGCGTTCACTATTATGACATGGAACCTGGCAGGGCCCTCTCAGGAGGGGGACCAGTGGCAGAGATTCCTCTCATTCCCAATGTGGCAGGGTGGCCTGGGGGGTCGAGGGAGCTGGGGAGCCTTTCATCTGAATGAAGGGACCTGTTTGGAGGGACTGGTCCTGGGGTGCTGGTCCAGTTAAAGTCCGGTCGGGTTGCAAACCAAAGAAATGATAGACTTTGGAGGGTGGTCCCTGTGCTTAAGATTATTTAAAGCCCAGGAAATGTAGCAGGGATGTGGGCCTGGCAGGGATTCTCTGTAGGAAGTAGATACCAACAGAACCCCCTCCCAGAGTGAATTGGGGGCCATGGAGTACTGAGGCGGAGGCGAGTCATCATGCCATGAGTGGCCTCAGCCCTTTACTTCAGTGCCTGCCATTTGGAAGGTGGATCAGGACGTGGCTCATCAGGAAAATTCCTGAATGCCCTTGGGGCTTGGGCCAATGCCCAGGGGTCCAGGTGGGGGGGCTGCTCGCTTTCCCACACTAGTGAAAGGGGGTATGACCAGTGCCAAAGTAAAAGGTACCCATAGAGGAAAGAAAAGGAAGGTTGGCTTACTGGATTCTTTATATGCCAGGAGATTTCAGGGATCTGTGTTCCAGGGTCTTGGGTAGATCACCTGAGAGTGTAAGTGGTAGAAAAGGAGAATCCTTCTGGTGTCTGCTAGATCTGTGTGCTGAACTCTGTTTATTAGGTCCAGCCTGAAGTGTACAAAGTTATAGCCCCATGGAGCTGATTATTTATTAGAGAAGAATGGTGACCTCTGTATTGCTGGAATCATTTGCCATGCAGGTGAAAATAAAAGTCAGTTGAGGAGAAACAGTGGTTTGTGCCTTATTTGACTGTGGGGGGTAACGAAATGAAATCCTTTCTTCCTACCATATTTGCAGTCTGATTAATTTTTTATGAGTTACATTCCAAGGGCAGAATCCAGCCTGGCTGGGCTGCAAAGTCTTCCCTGAGACCTCCATAGATGAAGAGGGAGGTTTTGGTCAGGTGGTCGGCTAGAGTAGGAGATCAGATGCTGAGATGGAGGAGGTAAAGTGTGTGACAATAGCTGTCTGCCTGTTATGATTTGTATTATATTTTGCTATAAATATATGTTTCTTTGAATTTCTGCTTGTGAAATATGACAGTCAGCACAAGGCATCATGGAACCTTGGATTTCAAAAATATACTGTTTTCTGTCTCTCTGCGTGGA
Source organism: Neoceratodus forsteri (assembly GCA_016271365.2). Lineage (NCBI taxonomy): Eukaryota > Metazoa > Chordata > Ceratodontiformes > Ceratodontidae > Neoceratodus > Neoceratodus forsteri. Next base: position 169,828,118 of record CM057449.1, on the reverse strand, counting down.
AGGAAACAGCTAACTTCAAAAGAAACTGACTCATGCATAACAAAACCTGTTATAAAATATTGCATTTTATGACATCAGGAGGTAAGCCAACTCTGACAGTTACTTGTGACAATTCACACTGCTAAGAGAAGTGTCTTTCAGGATGTTCTTCTGTAGATCAAAGGGGTAATTCTGACCTGTCATAAAGCATGCTGCTCACTAATTAAAAAGTATATATAGATATTTTTATTGGAATGTTTATCAGGGTGTAGTGGCATATGGCTAATTCATTATGCAGGAATGAGAGTGACCTCACAGCCAGCATCACCACAGAGCTGTGACCTCACAAGCTGGGTGGGACCTTTTCCCCCAGTATTGTCAAGTTGCTGAGGAAACATGGCATGCTTGTGTTTGGACTTTCAAGAGACACTTGTGTTCTGGACTCTTAAGAAGCACTTCTGCCAAAATTAGGTAATTTCAGCACCGCTATGTACCAACTGAAACTGGGGTAGGACTAGCTATTCAGTATAAGGTAGTTTGTTTATTCTTGTTCATTTATTTTTTATGACTGTACCATTAATGTTATTTGTTTTGTATTTTGTATTTTATTTACTATTTTTAATTCTAGTAAACTTGGTTTTCCTTGAAATCCTACCACAGCCTTTTTCTCATTTTGAGTGTGAATGCTGGCACAGTGTTGATAATTCTGACAGAACTGTTAAGTACTTATAGTGTGTTGCCATATGCACCAATGTAAGGAAATAATTATGTAATTAATGAAAGTAATGAATTAATGTAAGGAAAGTATTGCACTGCTTCCCCCAAAGAGGGTGTGATATTTGTACCTGTTACCTGGGTGTGCTAGCGAAAAAGGGTTCATATTTGACCCCAGGACTCGAGACTGGTAGTTGCTCAGACCCAAAACAGACAGGAGGGTTACCCTGTTTGTCTCCTGTTCACATATTGCACTTCAAGGTTGGGCACTGTGGGAGCAGAGGGCCTGATCCATGGAGTGCATTTGTGACAGATCTGGTTGGCAGTGATGCGATCTAAAAGGTTTGGTTTGCAGTGCTGCAATCAAAAAGATTTGTTTGCATACTGTGAAATTATTTGGTGACACGAGCATTAACAGTCCAGTGTGTCGGACTGATAAACTGTAACAGTTCACACACAAAACAAGGCAGTGATTTAAAAGAAAAAAAATATAAATATATCATTGTGGTTACAGTCTAAATTCCCTACCTGTTTTATTTTTTTTGGAGTGCAAACTAGTGTAGCCGTAGATTAGGGAAGAAGATGGCTTCCAACTACAGTGAGTACACTGTGGAATACCTGAAGCAGTTGTGCCAGGACAGAGGAGTCCATTGCAAGGGGCGAAACAAACAGCACCTTGTGGAGGATCTTGTGGCAGCCGATGCATGAGTGATTGCCCAAGATCTCAAGTCATAGTCAGTGACTGAAAGGGACCAGACCATGGGTGTGGAGGGGCCAGGGTCTGCCACAGTGTCCAGTCCCAGGAAGGAGGACAGTGGGATCAGTGGGAACTGAGAACCACAGTGCCAGGGGAGGGTCACTACCATGCTGGAGCCAGAAGGGATCAGGCTGCAGCTAGAGCTGAGGAAAATGGAGCTGGAATTTGAACAGAGGATGTTCCAGATGGAGCTGGAGAAGCAAGAAAAAGAAAACCAGCACCGGAGAGAGGTGAGGAAAGAGAAAACCAGCTTCAGAGAGAGGCAGAGAAAAAAGAGCGACAGCTTCAGAGAAAACCCGAGCAAGAGGAGAGAGAGCGTCAGAGGAAATTTGAACTGGAGAAGCTACAACTCCAAAGACCAGCACCAGAGCAGGTAAGTGGCATGGGAGAACCTGGGACTCCAGGACTAGCTTGCAAGTTAAATTCTAAATTGATAGCTGAATTTAAAGAGGGGGAGGATATAGATGCATTTTTAAATTCGTTTGAAAAGGTATGCATTCAAGCAAAAATTCCCAGAGAGTCCTGAAGCTTCCAGCTATTCTCACTGTTTACCGGTAAAGCTCACGATGCATTGGGTCAAATGAACAATCAGGACAGTGCTGATTATGGCAAACTTAAAGCTGCATTGTTAAAAAAGTATGACTTGACAGCTGAAGCATACAGAGTTAAGTCCTGTAAGCTCAGGAGAAGCCCTGACATGAACTACGAGGAGCTAACTACCAAACAACGTCAGTTTTTGAATTGTTGGTGGGAAGGGGTAAAAGCAGACTCTGTAGAAAAAATTGAGGATGTTGTACTTTTAGAGCAGTTCTTTAGGGCTTTCCCAGCAGAGCTGAAAACCTGGCTAGAGGACCGAGATCCAAAAACGGTGAAGGAGGCTGCCAAGCTCTTGGACTGCTATGCCAGGAGCAGGCCTGCTCTGAAAGGGAGTGGGGCTGGCATGGCAGTGCAGAAAAGGAAAAGTGCACCTTCAGGGCAGTTAAAACCCTCACTGCCTCCCCAGAAAGTGGGCAGTCCTAGGTTACAAAGAAAGGATTTGCCTGATAAAAGAAATGATTGTTGGTTTTGCAAACAACCTGGGCATATTGCAAGAGTTGTAAACAGGCACAGAATGCACAAAGTGGTGCTGGGAAAGAGGTGGGTTTTTGTGTGTCCCTGGAAGCATGCCAGTAAACGAGAGGGAGCACATACACCCAGTTACTGTGAATGGGGTACACACCCATGGGTTAAGGGACACGGGGTCATCCCTTACTTTGGTAAAAGGGGATTTGGTTGAGCCTGAACAGCTTATACCCAATCAGTTTGTTACAGTACGGGGATTACTGGGGCGGAGAAAACTCTGCCATTTGCTAGTGTTCTCCTGGACTTAGGTGAGACAGGAGAGACTGTGCAAAATGTTGCAGTGGCAGAAAATCTTGCCCTGGATGTGATTAAGGGAACAATCTCCAAAAGGGAATGGTGTGTGCAGTTACCCGCAGTCAGGGGGCAAAGGCAGATTGTAGTTCTTTGGACCCCATAGAAGCCCCTGTGGAAAACTCAGAGAGGCTGGTTCCCCAGCCTGTGTCTTTTGATATAGAGAATAGTGAAAGGGGGGGTAGAAATTCCCCAGGTAGCAGTTAACAGAACAGCTGCAGAAGGTTACTCTGAGGAGGGATGGGTAACCAATTGTCAGAGAGCTAGGGACCCTAGTTCAGAGACTGAAGGGGACCTGTCCCATGTCTTGGGAATGTGTAAAGATCTTGCAGCTGCTCAGAAAAATGACTCTAGTTTAGAGAGGCTGAGGGCTTGGGCAGAATCTGATTGGACACAGGGAGGTGATGGGAGACATAGAGCGTATTGAGAGAATGGACTGCTGTATATGCAGGATGTAAGGACAGAGGGAGGGGTGATGGGCAGACAGCTTGTCATTCCCCAGGGGTACTGTGAGTGGTTGCTCAACATTGCTCATGATATCCCCATGTCTGGACATCTGGGAATCATGCGCACTATGCAGCGATTGGCCCAGAATTTCTATTGGACCAACTTCACCCAGCAGGTAAAGGAATATTGCAGATCTTGTCACCGGTGCCAAGAAATAGGGAAGGCGGGTAGTAAAACCCAGGTCTCCCTAGTTCCTTTGCCCATAGTGGAGGAGCCATTCCAGAGGGTAGGAATGGATATTGTGGGGCCTTTGAATACCCCCAGCTCCTCTGGGAAGAGGTTTATTCAAACAGTGGTGGATTATGCCATCCGGTACCCAGAGGCAGTCGCCCAATCCTCACTGAGGACAGACAAAGTGATAGATGCCTTGCTAGGAATTTTCTCCCATGTCAGGTTTCTGCAGGAGGTTATCACCGATCGAGGGGGTTCCTTCATGTTGGATCTGATGAAGTGTTTGTGGGAGAAGTGTGGGATGGTGCAGAGATGCACGGCACCTTATCAGCCACAGGCCAATGGGCTTGTGGAAAGGTTTAATGGTACCCTTAAATCGATGCTCCAAGCATTTGCTGAACATCATGGGAGGGTCTGGGAGAAATACCTTCCCCACCTGTTGTTTCGCATACAGGGAGGTGCCCCAAGAGTCGACAGGGTTTTCTCCCTTTGAGCTCTTATATGGACGCAGGGTGCATGGGCCCCTAGACTTGATCCGGGAGGACTGGAAAGGCAAGCATGCCACTCAGGGAACTCCCATAGTGGACTACGTCCTTAAGTGTAGGGAAAAGCTGAAGGAGCTTGTGTGTATTTTTTCACAGAGAGAGTTGTGGATGCATGGAACAGACTTCCTGAGGAGGTTGTGGAATCAGGAACAGTGGGAGAATTCAAGAATGCATGGGACAGGCATAAGGCAATTCTAGTGGGAGGGCAGGAGGAAGTAAGCTGTTGATTAACTAGAATCTTCAGCTTATCCATCAGGTAGGGAAATGGGCAGACTGGGTGGGCCAAGCAGTCCTCATCTGCCATCAAATTCTGTGTTTCTATGTTTCTATGAACAGCCCAGAGCAACCTGGCAGCTGCCCAGCAAAAGCAAAAGGTATGGTACGACTGCAGAGCCAGAGCTCGCTCGTACACTGTGGGTCAGGAGGTCATGGTCCTAATCCCAGTGTGGAAAGACAAGATGCAGGCCGAGTGGGCAGGACTGTACAAAGTAGTCAGACAGGTGAATGACATAAATTACATTGTAGAACTGCCTGACAGGAAACATACCAAAAGGATGTACCATGTCAACATGATGAAGCCATATGCAAATAGGGCTGACATGGTCTTTGCAGTGTGTAGTCCTGGGGAGGGAACGGACAAGGAAGACCCCCTTCTGGACTTGCTGTAAGAAAGCAAGCAGGAGTCCTCTGTGGAGGCAATCAAAATGTAACCCCAGTTGACCCTGGACCAGATCCAGGAAGCAAGGGAGGTTTTAACAGACTTTGCCTCATTATTTAATACCAAGCCTGGACTAACCCCCTTAGCGACGCATGATGTAGATACGGGGATGCAAGCGCCCATACAGCAGACAGCATATCAGGTGTCGGAGGCCATCCCAAAGGACATAAGGAGGGAAGTGGAGGAAATGCTGGATTTAGGGGTAATTCAGAAATCTCACAGTCCATGGGCCTCACCTGTAGTCCTCGTTCCCAAGCCACATGGCTCTACTCATTTTTGTGTAGACTGTCATGGACTCAATGCAGTCATGAAGTCAGATGCTCATCCAATGCCACGGACAGATGAACTACTGGACAAGTTGGGAGGGCTGACATACTTAACCACTATTGACCTGATGAAAGGGTATTGGCAGGTGGAGTTAACTGCCAGAGCTAGGGAGATGTCGGCCCTCATCACTCTAATAGGGTTATCTGAGTTTAAGGTAATGCTTTCGGAATGAAGAACACCCCTGCCACCTTCCAAAGGTTGGTGAACCAGGTGTTACATGGTACAGAAGAGTACACTGTGGCGTACCTGGACGATATTGCCATATCAAGTGCCAGCAGGAAGGAACACCTGTCCCACCTTAGGGAAGTGCTGGGCAGGATACAGAGGGCCGGGCTCACTGTAAAAGCTGAAAAGTGCCAGGTGGCCATAGCTGAGATGGCATACCTAGGGCATATAGTAGGACGGGGACAGCTCCATCCTAATCAAGCAAAGATTGAGGCAATCAAGGCATGGCCCAGACCTGAAACACAGAAGCAGGTTTGAAGTTTTCTAGGGACTGCAGGGTACTATAGAAAATTTGTATCAAACTACAGTGCCCTGACAGCTCCCCCATCTGGCCAGCTAAAGAAAAAGATGCCTAAAAAGGTAAACTGGGAACCAACCTGTGAATGAGCCTTGAGACGGCTAAAGGAGGCACTGTGTGGTGCTCCTGTATTAGCCAGTCCAGACTACAGTAAATCATTTGTAGTCCAGACAGATGCCTCAGATGTGGGTATTGGGGCAGTACTTAGCCAGACTTCTAACCAAGGGAAAAATCACCCAATAGTGTACCTCAGTAAGAAATTACTTCCCAGGGAGCAGGCTTATTCTACAGTGGAGAAAGAATGCCTTGCAATGGTGTGGACACTGAAGAAATTAGAGCCATACCTATACGGACGACACTTTGAGGTACAAACAGATCATAACCCCCTGGTTTGGCTGGCACAAATGGGTAAACGAACGGTAGGCTTTTAAGATGGACCCTCGCTTTCAAAGTTACAACGTGACTGTCACTCACAGGGCAGGGGCAGCCAACGCAAACACAGATGGTCTATCACGTCAGTTAGAGCAGTGAACAGCATTTGGGAAACTCATCCCATGCCTAGGAATAGATTCCCCCAAATTCAGTCTAGAAGGGAGGAGTGTGACAATAGCCATCTGCCTGTTATTATTTGTATCCTATTTTGCTACAAATATATGTTTCTTTGAATTTCTGCTTGTAAAATATGGCAGTCAGCACAAGGCATCATGGAACCTCGGATTTTCAAAAATATACTGTTTTCTCTCTGAGTGGAAGAAAACAGCTAACTTCAAAAGAAACTGACACATGCGTAACAAAACCTGTTATAAAATATTGCATTTTACGACATCAGGAGGTAAGCCAGCTCTGACAGTTACTTGTGACAATTCACACTGCTAAGAGAAGTGTCTTTCAGGATGTTCTTCTGTAGATCAAAGGGGTAATTCTGACCTGTCATAAAGCATGCTGCTCACTAATTAAAAAGTATATATATTTTTTTATTGGAATGTTTAGCAGGGTGTAGTGGCATATGACTAATTCAGTATGCAGGAATGAGTGACCTCACAGCCAGCATCACCACAGAGCTGTGACCTCACAGGCTGGGTGAGACCTTTCCCCCTGATATTGTCAAGTTGCTGAGGGAACATGGCATACTTGTGTTTGGACTTTCAAGAGACACTTGTGTTCTGGACTCTTAAGAAGCACTTCTGCCAAAATTAGGTAATTTCAGCACCATTACTTACCCACTGAAACTGGGGTAGGATTAGCTATTCAGTATAAGGTGGTTTGTTTATACATGTCCATTTATTTTTATGACTGTACCATTAATGTTATAAGTTTTGTGTTTTGTATTTTATTTACTATTTTTAATTCTAGTAAATTTGGTTTTCCTTGAAATCCTGCCTGAGCCTTTCTCTCATTTAGAGTGTGAATGCTGGCACAGTGTTGATAATTCTGACAGAACTGTTAAGTACTTATAGTGTGTTACCATATGCACCAAGGTAAGGAAATATCTAGGTCTCAACTGAGTCAGAAGGGGAATTGTGAACCAGGTTGTGGGCCCACTGAGTTATGTATTATACTGCTTTCCCCGAAGAGGGTGTGATATTTGGGCCTGTTACCTGGGCGTGATAGCGAAAAAGAGTTTATATTTGATCCCAGGACTCGAGACTGGTAGTTGCTTAGACCCAAAACAGACAGAAGAGTTACCCTATTTGTCTTCTGTTCACATATTGCACTTTGAGGTTTGACACTGTGGGGGCAGAGGTCCTGATCCCTGGAGTGCATTTGTGACAAAGTGTACAACTTGAAGGTGGCATGCAAGTAGGAGACATCTGTTTTTCCTGTTTCAGTGGTATGCAAAAGGTCTCGAATGTTAGCACTTTTAGTGCTCTCTTCTTCCTGCCTGGAAGACCTGTGAGTAAAAAGTATGCTACTAGACAGGGCAGGAAGGGGGGAGTTACACTGTGGGGGTTTGTCCGGGATGTTCCCTGAACCCCAAAATCATCGCCGGACTCTAAGCCTTGTGGTCCGCGGTATGCCAGGCTTCCCAACCTGGTTGAGCACTGTGGCGCACTTCATAATTGCTGTGGGGTAGGCCTGGAGGAGGCATTAGGCCTGGCCTGCTGTTGTGGTATGTGCGCATGACTTGCTGGTCACATGACCCTTGGGGAAGGTCCTGATTGGAGGATGAAGAAAAGGGAGCTATAGCAGCTTCACGCAGAAGTGCCATCTTGGGAAATCAGAGTGAGTAGAGCTGAGGGAGTGAGACCAGCAGTAGCAAACAGATAACGCTAGAGGAGAATAACGATAGCAAGAGCAGAGCAAAAGAGATTGTTTCTGGAGCGCATTATTTAGAGCAGGCAAGTGAACATTGACTGCATATAAAGAACTGTGAGCTCCTAGTGACTGTGGGACTGGGAGGGAAGGAAATTCAAGCACAGGTATCCACTATGGAATGGCAGTAAGTGGTAATAGGGGGAGATGCAAAGAGACCTGAAGCAACCCCTCAGGAGGAACCCCTGGCTACAGTTCCTGCCTCACTTCTCTCCTGGCTCTGGAAAGCTAGGAGAAATGCAAGGGACATGAACATTGTGTGAGGTGTGCATTTATGGGGGAGGCAGTAACCAGGTTGCATATATGTCCCTATTGCTTAAGCAGTCCACTTGTACCATGTAGAGGGATGTATGCTCCCAGTTCCACCGCCAGCTTATTTATCCCATGGTCATCAGCCTGTGTGGAACATCAACCTGCCTGCTGGAACAACTGTTGAAATGGGGCACTTCCTCCTCCTGGATGGTTCTTCAACCTCTCCAACTGCTCCTTGAAAATCCAGTTCTCCAGCATCTCCTTTATAATGTCCCAAATTCTTTCTGGCACATAAGGATAGTTCAGATTTGGATATTTTACCCGCAGCCTCCTGCAAACCCATCTTTTGGCCTGACTCCAACGGAGCTCCAGTTCCAGCACAGGGACCACCTTCCAAGGTCTACCATTTCTATGGTCTGCAACCCACCCGGACTTTAACTGGACCGGCGCCCAGGATCTGTCCCTCCAAACAGGCCCCCTCATTCAAGTGAAAGGCTGCCCGGCTCCCTTCGAGCTCCTTTGGGGACACAGGAAGCCAGATCCTGTGTTGTTGGGGGCTAGGGCATTAGGAGGCTTTAGTAAGCCTAGAAGAGAGATGTATGAGCCCTTAGGAAGCCCGTTTGTGTATACCCAGGTTGGGAGGGCTGTGGCAGGGCCTTCTCAGGAGGGGAACTGGTGGCAGAGGTTCCCCTCATTTATGGTGTGGCAGAACAGCCTGGGGGGTGGTCAAGGGAGCCGGGGAGCCATTCACCTGAATGAGGGGACCTGTTTGGAGGGACAGATCCTGGGGAGCCAATCCAGTTAAAGTCCGGGTGGGTCACAGACCAAAAAAATGGTAGACCTTGGAGGGTGGTCCTTGTGCTGGAGCTTATTTCAAGCCCAGGAACAGTAGCAGGGATGTGGGCCTGGCAGGGATTCCCCGTAGGAAGTAGATACCAGTAGAACCCCCCGGAGTGAATTGGGGGCCATGGAGTACTGTGGCAGAGGCGCGTGATCATGGCAGGAGTGGCCTCAGCCCTTTACCTCAGTGCCAGCTGTTTGGAAGGTGGGTCAGGGCCTGGGTCATCAGGAAAATTCCTGGATGCCCTTGGGGCTTGGGCCAATGCCCAGGGGTCCAGGTGAGGAGGGCCACTCACTTTCCCATGCCAGTGAAAGGGAGGGGGATGATTAGTGCCAAAGTAAAAGGGACCCATAGAGGAAAGAAAAGGAAAGTTGGCTTACCGGATCCTTTATATGCCAGAAGATTTCAGGGATCTGTGTTCCAGGGTCTTGGGTAGATCACCTGAGAGTGGAAGCAGTAGAAAAGGAGAATCCTTCTGGTGTCTGCTAGATCTGTGTGCTGAGCTCTGTTTATTAGGTCCAGCCTGAAGTGTACAAAGTTATTACTAGGATTATTATGAGCTAAGGGACATAAGAGGGCTCAAAGCCCTTGAAGCTGATTATTTATTTATTTATTAGAGAAGAATGGTGACCCCTGTATCACTGGAATCATTTGCCATGTAGGTGAAAATAAAAGCCAGTTGGGGAGAAACAGCGGTTTGTGCCTTATTTGACTGTAGGGAGGAGGCTAACAAAATGAGACCCTCCCATATTTGCAGTCTGATTAATTTTTCATGAGTTACATTCCAGGGGCGGAATCCAGCCTGGTTGGGCTGCAAGATCTTCCCTGAGACCTCCGTAGGAGATCAGATGCTGAGATGGAGGAGGTAAAGTGCACAGCCTGAAGATGGCATGCAGGTAGGAGACATCTGTTTTCCCAGTTTCAGTGGCGTGCAAAAGGTCTTGAATGTTAGCGCTTTTAGTGCTCCCTTCTTCCTGCCTGGAAGACCTGCGAGTAAAAAGCAGGAATGGGGAGAGGGGGCTTACATACTGATTTGATTCAGGTTACTACGCATGCATGCACTCTAGTACCTCAGTAAACAGTCTGACAACACTGGGTACCCAGATTGTTATGCTGGCTGGCCAGAATCAGTGCACAGGGGTGGCTAGCATTGCAGCTGTTGTTGGGGCTCTTGACGGAAAGGAAAGGTGGTTAAACATGCATAAACAAGGCTTTGGTTATCTGTACCCAGGGCTGGTCGGCCCTGTCTTTGTAATCCTGAAACACACTGGAGCAATCGGATGGTACCACAGAAAGATTCAAAGAAAAGTTGCAGGAAGCTACCCTGAGTTTATTCACGACACCAGTTGGTTGAGGAAGGTCTGGCGATATGAAGACCTGCTGCTGGAAACTGAAGAGCATGGGGAAACTGGGCCTGCATGACTCATCTCTGCTTCACGGCCTTTCCCTCCAGGTGGCTGCAACCTGCAATTTCTTGCTGTGCAGAGGCCAGATCCCCAATCTGGTCTCTCACCGAGAAGACAGTCACTGGTGCAGAAATAGATGACTTGGGCCGAGTTTGGCATAGGCCCAAGGCTGGATACACACTTCTGGCAAAGTTGTTTGTTTGCTGGTGACCCCTCCAGCTGGCAGACAGTTCGGTCACTGGTAAAGATAGGCTCCTTTCTGGCAAGCAGGAGTCCCTGAACAGTAAGCCGTGACCCAAAATAAACATTCAGCACATTTAATGAGAACAGCATTCACTTCTCTACCTCTCAGATCGGTTTCAGGCCGGTTCACTATTTCAGTTGATTCACTGAGCAAACCTCTTAATTTGCAAAAACAGTCTCTCACACAACTCATGGGCCGAACGCTTCACAGAAGCTCCTCTCGGTCCAATCATACCTCTCAATTGTCCTTCATTAAGAGGGATGTCCCTCATTTTACCCCTAAAAATTGCTCTGTCCCCCACTGAAAAGGTACCAACCACAAAGAGAATGTGATTTAAATTCAGACTTTAAAATGGAAAGTCACAATATTCTAAGATGCTAAATCAAAAATAGACATTATACAAATAAACACAATGGTTTCAGCAATGTTCTGAGCTTGTATCTCCATGTTTGAGGATGAGTCCCTCATTATGAGGGTCAGTGTCCCTCATCGTCTCTCATTTTGAATGTCTGTGTCCCTCATCGTCCCTCATTTTGAGTGTCAGTGTCCCTCATTTCAGTGACAAAAGGTTGAGAAGTATAGGTCCAGTATCTCAAGCTGCACTTCTCAGAGTCTCAGGCTAAACAGCCACAGTTCAAAGATTAGCTTTGGATTAGTCTGATTACTCCTATTAAGCAGTTCAATACTGGAAAATAATGGCAGGAAGGGAAATCAGGCCTTTCCCTGCCAAATTTCCACAGCTCCTTTTCTGGAGCTGCCTCTCGATGGCTCGAGCTGCTCACTCTCTCAGCTCTAACAGCAACTGAACTCTTTTTTTCTAACAGTTCTTGAACTAGTCTGGTTTTCTAGTGCAACCCCAAGGGGGCGCTATCCTAAGGGCTACTACCCCTGCCTGCTCTACCTGTAACAGGGTGAGGGGCCCAGATCCGTTGGCGGGTGCCTCCACCCAGAGGTCGGGGTTAGAACAGTCGAGGTTGACTCGGTCACAGCCCTCTGGGTTGCTGCAACCCTTACCACCCGGCTCGAACCAGTCAGCTCACTCCGGGGACCCCCTGGAAAGCAAGGTACAGTTACACCACATTCACTGTGCAGTATTTCCCCATGAATACACAAACTAGCCACTGTACTTTTGCAAAACAAGCAATCTGATTTATTTAAGGGGAGATAACAAGGACCGGGGGGAATCAGGTTGATTAGCTTACCACATACAATATATGAGAATCTACCTATGGCTCTGTGCACAGGCCTAACCTATAAATTACTGTCTATGGGTACCCAAGCCCTAATGGCTAGTTCCTTGATGCAGCTGGTTAGGGCCCTGACACAAACGAGCATTTAATTCCTGAGCAGATCAGATGGAGCCAGAAAGCTCAGTTAGTACAATCAGCAATACAACAAGACAATTTTGCCTTTGTTTGTAACCTTTAACAGAGAGCTACCCTGATTCAGTACTCACAACTCCAACAGAGAACCACTCATTCACCACTCGCTGGGCTGAGCCTGAGCTTCAAAGGCCTCCTCACACATTTATATGGCAAACAACAGAGGGGTACCATACCAGGCAGCTGCTCCTAGGACCCGACTGAACTCACAGCCATCCGGGGATCTCACTGCAGCTTCACTGTCCTAACAGACCAAGCGTGATTTAGCAGATTCTCCAGTCCTCTACAGGGTGAGCCTGGTAGGTAGCTGCGCTCCTGCACAGCCTCCTCTGACCTCTGCCCCACGGATTTAATCTGAATCTAACGGTGACCGAGCCGCTCGAAATTGGCCTTCACCACACACACGTGCTTTCTGCGTGAAGACTTAATGGCGCAGAAGCCCAGGGCTTCTTCCTCAATCACAGCCAGAGCATCTCTGCCCTTTGGCAGTTGGGGCAAGGCTCTCTATTCGGTCGCCACCCGATCCCATTGGAGGGCTGCAGATGCCATCACTCATTATTGCCCTCAGTGGTGTAAAACGGCGCCATGGCCCAGAATGCCACTTCCCAGAATTACAAGCTGTGTCCCCATTGGTCGGCCGGCTCCATCTAGAGTCCTGGTTTCTGGTTGGCTGCTTTATTACTCCAGTTTAGATACCCCCTCACTCCTATTGGACCCCTCGAACTGTCCTGGTCCAAGATGGAGGGGCACAGCACACAGAGTCCCATCTGCAACAAAGGCAGGTTAAACAAAACTGCATTTTCCCTATCACTCTAAATGATTTCAGGCAAATAGTTACACCTTTCGAGGGGGCTCCCTCAACGCTCCTAGCGACTGCAGAAACGGAGCGATCAGACAGCAGTCCCGGGCGGGATTTGAGCAGGGAAACCCTAGTCCCCCTATTTGTACCACGAAAGCCTGCGAGCAGGCAGCTCTTAAAGAGGTAGTACTAGAGGCTCTAAAAGCACTCACAACACCCACATTTAGTGGCCTTACGCCGAGCACCAGTCAGGCATGGAGCATTTAGGCAAGCTCCGGGAAAGCTTTCAGGAACCCCCATTTGAAGGGGGGTTACATCCTTCCTGGCCTGGAAAGAACTTGACGTCTGCATCAAGTAGTTACCCTTAAATCACTTTAAGGCAAACAGTTTAAGTAACATTATATCACACTTTATATTACATGCATTGTTACTGTATTCTCAATTTACTACTGTTTGTGAGACATTACACACAGATAACCATTTTCTTGTTAAATCAGGTCATTACTTCCTGCCCATGACACCTGGAAAGAGGGGACTGTTCCCTATCAGCTACTTGCGGGCTACCTACAGCAGGGGTACCATACTCAAGGGGCAATACTAACAGGCTGGAGTTATCCCCCAAAGCTAACTTAGGCAAGGAGCTTGGGGACACATACACCCCTTTATGGACTACATTTAAGGGCAGATCCACAGGCTGACCCAGGGACTCATAACTTAACCTTACTACAGGCCGTACTTCTCGGCTGGTGCATCTAGGGGTCTCGGAAAAACCTGCTACAGGCCCCGATTCCATTTCAGTCTCACTTACAGTAGCTTAGTAGGGGGAACCTCCATAGGGGAAGGAGACCCAGGGCCCCTAGCACCTTCGAGAACAGGGCCCTCTATTTCAGATCCCACACTACTTGGCTCAGCTGGGGACATTTCTGGTACTGGCCAGGAACCATCAGGGCACTCAAAATATTCTTCAGGTTCTGGCATATCACTGGCTTGCTCCCCCACATCACTTCCTTCTTCTGAAAAGTCAGATAGTTCAGCCAGGCCAGACAGTTCAGCCAGGCTCAAGGATCCCACCCCTTGGGCTTTGCTGCTGCTCACTTCATCCTCTGGGAGCATTGGCTCCGGAGACAAAGCTGGGGGCTCAGACAGTCCAGAAAGCCCAACTTCATCTCCAGAGTTAATTAGGGGATTGCCCCAAACCAGTTGGCTCAGTTCATAAAAGGGATAGTATTCAATATTATTCTCATTGTCTTCAGACACAGACTGATGATCATCTTCATCAGAGGGGTTTGCAAAAGGCCTTCTTATTTCGCTTGCTGAAGAATCAAGTGGTCTGGGTTTTTTCTTGGCAGCAGATCTAGTCGTAGGCCTGGGGGCATTGGGAGGTTCAGCTTCAATCAAGATTTGCCCGATCGGCAGCAGATGATTTCTGTGTATGGTTTTCACATCTTTTGAATTGTTTTCAGGCCGTACTTTATATACAGGTAAATCTGCCAGTTTTCCCACAACAATATGAGGGAGGTGATGCCATCTGTCAGCAATCTTATGTTTGCCATGCAGTCCCAAATTCCTCAATAGCACTCTACCCCCTTCTCTCAGTTCCATTGCTTTCACTTTCTTATCATACCTCTCCTTATTGGCCAGGTTTCGTTTAGCAGCCTTGGTCTGGGCCAGTTGGTAGGCATGGTTCAATTGGGCCTTCAACTTCTGTACATACTGTAGATGATTTGCTGCATGTACCCCATCAGGGGAAACCCCGAAACACACATCCACTGGCAGTCTAGCCTCTCTCCCAAACATCAGTCTGTATGGGGAAAATCCAGTAGCATCACTTTTGGTGCAGTTATAAGCATGAACCAGGGTGCTAATCTGCTGGCTCCATCTAGGCTTGTCTTTAGGTTGCAGTGTGCCCAACATATCAAGCAATGTGCGGTTAAACCTTTCAGGTTGGGATCTCCTGGGATGGTATGGGGTGGTTCTGATTTTTCATTCTCACAGAGATAACATTTCTTTAATCAGGTGGCTCTCAAAGTGCCTTCCCTGGTCGGAATGGATTCTCTGGGGGGGCCCCATAGTGGACAAAGAAGTTCTCAACAAGTACTTTAGCCACCGTGGTTGCTTTCTGATCTTTAGTAGAAAAAGCCTCTGCATACTGGGTAAAATGATCAGTGACTACCAATATGTTGCTGATGTTTTTCAGATCTGGTTCTAGACTCAGGAAATCAGTGCAGACCAGTTCCATAGGGGCACTAGTAGTGATGTTAACGAGGGGAGCAGCCCTCTGAGGTAGGGTCTTTCTTTGTAAACATCGGCTGCAAGTGCTGATATACTGCTCCACATCAGCACCCATTTTGGGCCAATAAAATCGGGACCGCACTAAGTCAAGGGTTCGGTCTATGCCGAGGTGTCCCATGTGATTGTGCAGGGACCTCAACACCAGTTCTCTAAACGCTGTGGGCAACACCAGTTGTTTGTCTACCCGGTCCTCTTTGTCCACAGTCTCCCTGTATAGTAGTTGGTTAATCAGTTTCAACTTTGAACCTTCTTCGTATAACAAGGCAGTTCTCAGATCAGTGGAACGCAGTTTGGACATGTCTCTCCCTGCCTGCAAAGCCTCCAAAGCAGCTTTTATCATACAGTCTCGGGATTGAGCCCGTTGTAGACTATCATTGTTGAATTGGGGCAGCACACTAGTGTCTAATGCAGAAAAATGACAGTAAGCAGCAGGTATGCAATTCTCGGATGGCCCCAAGCAATCCACCATGCAGTCCACAGCATCAGGAGACACCTGGTCCTCCTTGCCAAATTTTTGGCAAAGGGCTCTTATGTCAGGTTCTGACAACCTGACCCGGTCGGTTTTGGGCACAGGCCTCCGAGAGAGAGCATCCGAATCTATATGGTTTAGACCTGCTCTGTACTCAACAGCATAGTCGTAGGTGGCCAATGCAGAGAGCCACCTATGGCCAGTGGCATCCAACTTGGCTGAGGTCTGCACATAGGTCAGAGGATTGTTATCAGTCTTTACCAATATCTTGGCACCGTAGAAATAGTCATGAAATTGATCAACAATGGCCCACTTCAGGGCCAGGAACTTTAGTTTGTGCACTGGATAGTTTTCTTCTGAAGGAGTCAGACTTCTGCTGGCAAAAGCTACAGGTCTTAGGCCGTTTGGGTGCTCCTGATATAACACAGCCCCCAATCCTTGTAGACTGGCGTCAGTATGGAGAGTGTACGGCTTGGCTGGGTCAGCATAGGCCAGCACTGGGACATGGGTAAGTTGATATATGATGTCATAGAAAGCTTCCTCATACTCAGTAGTCCAGTGGTTTCCAAACACATCATTCGGACGAAAATACTTCTTCTCATTCTCAGAGTGCATAACTTTCTTATACTTTTTGTGGGTGGGAGGGTACCCCTGAGTAAGGTTGAGGAGGGGCAGATCACTCAAGAATAATCTTTGACAAACCGCCTATAATATCCACAAAACCCCAGGAACCATTGCAGCTCTTTCAAATTCTTTGGCTGAGGCCAAGTAGTCAAAGCCTCCACTTTGCTGGGGTCAGTCTCTATGCCTTCAGTGGATACTATGTGGCCCACATACTTCACAGAAGTTTGGAAGAATTGGCACTTGTCTATAGATAACTAAAGACCGAAATCCCCCAGCCGATCCAGGACCTTGAACAATTGGCATTCATGTTCTTCCAATGAGCTGCCAAACACTATGACATCATCTAAGTAAACCAAACACTTGAGCAAATTCATGTCCCCCACAACACGTTCCATCAGGCGCTGAAAGGTAGCTGGGGCACCTGAAATCCCTTGAGGCATCTGGATAAACTCATAGAAACCCAGGGAGCAAATGAATGCAGTCTTCTCTCGGTCCTCTGGAGCCATCGGGATCTGATAATACCCACTGCGGAGGTCTAACACAGAGAACCACTTACTGCCATTCAGACAATCCAAGGCATCCTCTACGCGTGGCATGGTATACTGGTCTGGGATGGTCCACCGATTCAAGGTACGGTAATCTACACACATCTGAACTGCCCCATTCTTTTTCCTCACTACTACAATGGGGAAGCATAGGGGCTTCTGGATTCTTGTATCACAGCAGCAGCAAGCATCACTTGCAAATGCCGCCTCACATCGTCTATGTCAGCAGGGGCCAGGCGCCGAGATCTCTCTCGAAAAGGCATTTCATCGTTTAGCTGGATGTGGTGCTCAGCCCCTTGCACGCATCCCATGTCCCATTCTTTAAGGGAAAATACCTGGTCTCTTTTGGCAAGCTTCTCACTGATCCTCACTTTCCATTCAGCAGGCAACGGGGAGTCACCGAAATCAAACAAGTCGGGAGTTACTTGGTCATCCTTCCTTGAGCCCTTGCTATTGGGCAGCACTGCAGTATCTGCACAATGTACACTTGCCAGGGTGCAACCTCTATTTACTCGAATCTCCTTGTCAGACACATTATGAATTTGAACCATCACCCTCCTGGTGTAAGCATGGGCTCTAGCAGGCAAGATACTGGGTTTAACCAGCAGTCCCTCAGGCAATCTTCCCTCCCCGGGTACATCCAACATCAATAACTTATTCTTAGCATCTTTTCTAATTTGGACTTCCCCTTGCAAAACACACTGGGCATTTGGGGCAAGTATCAACGGTGCCGGATCCTTTTTCCATACTACTCCCACCGGGCCTTCAGGTTCCTCCTGGCTAACCTTCCTCTGAGTCTCATAGGCCTTTTGGATCAAAGCGGGTATTCTTAGGGCTCGCCCAGTCCTAAACGCTTGCTTTTCCGAACACAATTGGGCTAATCGACCAAACATATGAGCATTTGTCCCAATCAACAGGGGCACTCCATCATACAGTCCAGTGGTGGGGGGGGGCAGACTAAAACCAAAGTTTCCACCTGTTCGTCCACTCCAGTCACAGAAGTAGGAAATGACAACCAGATCCGGATATACCCCAAATATGGATAAGCCTTGTCACTCAGCCCCCATACATGTAGACTATCCAAGGATTGTAGTGGCACCTCAGGTAGGTGTGTCTGATACCAGTCCTGAAACGTGATGGTTACCTGAGAGCCACTATCTAATACAGCTCGGGTGGGAATCCCATTTAATCGCACTGGGGCCTCCATCGAGGGCCCAACCACATCAGAGCCATTCAGGAGGCACAGCATTGACAGTTGCTTGGGCGTTGGCCCGGGTCACAAAGCCCTTCCTGGGGGGGTTGGACGTGGGCCCTGCGATGCCAAGTGATCAGTCTGCTGTTGACCTTCCTTAAATTCTCCGTCAGCTGGCACTCAGTCTGAAAGTGTCCATCCTCTCCACAATGGTAACAGAACTTGGGGTTCCGGGGGTCTCTATTGGGAGGGGAATACTTCATCTGCTGGGGGCCTTCCGGGGGGGGGCGAGGATTCTCTGGGCCAGGGCATTGGTTTCTAGATAACTCAGGTTCCCAGACCTAACAGGGTGGGTAGTGGATCGCCCAAGTCCCTCACCAGTTCTCGTAAATTTCTGACCTCGGCCCTCAACTCACTTTCTACTTGGGGATCAGAGGAAAGCACACCCCACCCTCCCTGTAATTCTGGGGACACATCAGGCCCCCTGAAAGGTGGATCTCATCGGTGCGCTAGACTCAGGGTTTGGCTCAGATTCACAGCCCCACATAGGGTTCCCACCCTCCTCATCAGTCTCCTTCTCTAATCTCCTCATCAATTGACAGTATTCAGGTGGGGCAGCCTGCTCTATCATGTAACTTAAGTTTTAACAATATCACACTGGAAAATCTAGCAGACTTCAAAAACATGTTCCAACCTGACCTGGTTCAAGGCTGTGGCTGTGATCCCCTTTTCGATAGGCCTTCTGCAAGGCCTGCTCCACCCTAGTAACAAAGGCGGACAACTTCTCATTTCTTCATTGCTTGGCAGACTTGAATTTCCCTAAGAAGTCTTCCCCAGTTTCTGTACTCCCAAGCACTCCCTCTAAAGCAGAAAGGTACTCTGCTGCGGTAGCTTCCGGGCTAGTGGCCCGCAAGAACCTAATGGCTTCCAAAGCTGGGCCCTGCAGACTCTCCATCAGTCTCTCTCATTTCTCCCCCCTCAGAGCATTGCCACTCCTGGACTAGGGGGGTGGCGTAGTTCATCCATGCCTCCAAATCATCTTCCCCTGAAGGCACTGACACTGTGCCGGAAAAATGTTTTAGCCTACGGTAAGAATCCAGCTGTATAGGGGGAACCACTAGGGGCAGTGGAGCCAAAATAGAACTCTTGGGGGGACAGGGAGAAGTACCGGGGGAAACCTGGGGGGTGGGTTCACTAGAAAGGTCCAACACCTGCAGTAACTCTTGGGTAGCCCTCCCCTCCACAGCTAGCAATTTAAGCAGTTTGTCTTTGAAACTGTTAGTCTGGGGAGACCCCCCCCCCAGGAGTGACTGACCCGCTCCGAATGTGAACAATCCTCCACCCCTGTGGGGCACCTTCCGGGTAAATCACTGTGGGTACCCTCTCGGGGTCGATGGCTAGACTGCACAAAAGTAACACCTGCAAGGTCTGATCGAGCAGGTCAGCCATACACCCCTTCACCTCCACCTTGCCTAAACATTTAACACGCTCCGCTGTAGAAATAATGTCAGCGGTCGGTGTCCCCAGAGGTACATCCAGTAGTAACACAATTCTCTGAGAGTCCAGCTCTTCGGCTTCACCCCACCCCATCAGTTTGTGTACCATTATCTTAATAGGGTCCAGCTTAATCTTAGCCATGACATCCCCTTCCAGTTTTCCCGTTAGCTTATCCATATTTATGCACTTCACCCACTCGGCCACTAGGGGACGCTAATCCCAGTGGTGCCTCCAATTTGTAACCCCCAGGGGGCGCTATCCTAAGGGCTACTACCCCTGCCTGCCCTACCTGTAACAGGGTGAGGGGCCCAGATTTGTTGGCGGGTGCCTCCACCCAGAGGTCGGGGTTAGAACAGTCGAGGTTTACTTGGTCACAGCCCTCTGGGTTGCTGCAACACCCTTTTCTTCCCACTAGTGGACCACACAGTTCAATTTCAGCGTCCTTACCATATACACTTACCCCTCGGCTCGAACCAGTCAGCCCACTCCGGGGACCCCCTGAAAAGTAAAGTACAGTTACACTACATTCACTGTGCAGTATTTCCCCATGAATACACAAACTAGCCAGTGTACTTTTGCAAAACAAGCAATCTGATTTATTTAAGGGGAGATAACAAGGACCGGGGGGATCAGGTTGATTAGCTTACCACATACAATATATGAGAATCTACCTATGGTTCTGTGCACAGGCCTAACCTATAAATTACTGTCTATGGGTACCCAAGCCCTAATGGCTAGTTCCTTGGTGCAGCTGGTTGGTGCCCTGACACAAACGAGCATTTAATCCCTGAGCAGATCAGATGGAGCTAGAAAGCTCAATTAGTACAGTCAGCAATACAACAAGACGATTTTGCCTTTGTTTGTAACCTTTAACAGGGAGCTACCCTGATTCAGTACTCACAACTCCAACAGAGAACCACTCTTTCACCACTCGCAGGGCTGAGCCTGAGCTTCAAAGGCCTCCTCACACATTTATATGGAGAACAACAGAGGGGTACCATACCAGGCAGCTGCTCCTAGGACCCGACTGAACTCACAGCCATCCGGGGATCTCACTGCAGCTTCACTGTCCTGACAGACCGAGCGCGATTTAGCAGATTCTCCAGTCCTCTACAGGGTGAGCCTGGTAGGTAGCTGCGCTTCTGCACAGCCTCCTCTGACCACTGCCCCCCTTGGATTTAATCCGAATATAACAGCAACCGAGCCACCCGAAATTGGCCTTCACCACACACACGCGCTTCCCGCGCGAAGACTTAACGGCGCAGAAGCCCAGGGCTCCTTCCTCGCTCACAGCCAGAGCATCTCTGCCCTTTGGCAGTTGGGGCAAGTCTCTCTATTCGGGCGCCACCCAATCCCATTGGAGGGCTGCAGATGCCATCACTCATTATTGCCCTCATTGGTGTAAAACGGCGCCAGGGCCCAGAATGCCACTTCCCAGAATTACAAGCTGTGTCCCCATTGGTTGGCCGGCTCCATCTAGAGTCCTGGTTTCTGGTTGGTTGCTTTTTTACTCTAGTTTAGATACCCCCCCTCACTCCTATTGGACCCCTCGAACTGTCCTGGTCCAAGATAGAGGGGCACAGCACACAGAGTCCCATCTGCAACAAAGGCAGATTAAACAAAACTGCATTTTCCCTATCACTCTAAATGATTTCAGGCAAATAGTTGCACCTTTCGAGGGGGCTCCCTCAGTGCTCCTAGCGACAGCAGAAATGGAGTGATCAGACAGCAGTCCTGGGCGGGATTCGAGCAGGGAAACCCCAGTCCCCCTATTTGTACCACGAAAGCCTGCGAGCAGGCAGCTCTTAAAGAGGCAGTACTGGAGGCTTTAAAAGCACTCACAACGCCCACATTTAGCGGCCTTATGCTGAACACCAGTCAGGCATGGAGCATTTAGGCAAGCTCCGGGAAAGCTTTCAGGAACCCCCATTTGTAGGGGGGTTACAACTAGCAATCCAGTTGGCTAGGGGAGCTGTCAATCACAGTTCTGGTGCTCCCATTAGTCCGTTTAGGTGCCAACCTGTAAAACTACAAGATCTACAGTTTTCCTTCCCATGAAGCACTTGAACTAAGGACCCCTCAAGGTCCCCTGTGTCCCTTTGGTCCAAGTTCTGGAAGTCCCGGACCAAACAAGATGGCTCTAATTTAGATGGATAAGCTGCAAGAAGGCAGGTTAAAGCAAACACTCTAATTCAAATATAACAACAGATTAGAAATAAACATTTACAGTAATAGCTAGAGCTCCCTCTGCTTCACTATCTACTGCAGAGTGGAGCAAATTAGAGTGGTGCCTGGCTGGTCGCGAGCTTTGAAGCACTTGGACCCAGCCCATGCCATTTACTGCATACACACTGTCTATAGTCTTAAAGGGACAGGCGCAGAGGCACATCATGGCACTCTTATGCAAATCAACAGGATCAAACAAGTAACAATGGATTTACTACCTCTGCAGGACATCTGCCTGGCAGTGGGCATGGCTGTAGCCCAGGAAGACACTTAAGGTAAGTCCCCAAAATTGGTGGGGGGGTTACAACTGTATAGACAGATAGACAAACAAACACAAATCAATCTTCTCTAGCCTGGGATTTGAAAAGGAACAAAATCATTTCAAGATTTCTGATTTTTATCTAGTTTTACAAGTGGATGAAAGTTGATTCTCTGCAGCGGCTCAAGTCATCTGTCTCTCCTGCCTGAAGCTTCTGTGAGTACTGGGTTGTATGATCTGCCTTCAGTGAGCTTGCAAAGTGGCCTCTGATTGGACAGGAAGTCTCAGGAGATCTTGAACTCCCACTAAATAATAAAACACCAAATAGCTCTGAATGGTGCCGATTATTAATTTTTCTTCCCGAGTACTGAATAGCCTATTATTCATATTCAAGGTATTCGGGAAATGCTGTTTGTTACTTGCACACCCCTGCTTCATAGTCTGTGTGGGATCTGAGAGGATGGTTGTAACCCACAGTACAGTGGCTCCCTGGGGGCATTGCTACACAGTGGGAGCATGTAACCCATGGTACAGTGGCTCCCTGGGTGCATTGCTGCACAGAGGGAGTGTATAACCCACAGTACAGTGGCTCCCTGGGGGCATTACTGCACAGTGGGAGTGCTCAACATGGCTTGCAACTGTTCTCTCTCTTTTCCTCCAGCTTTCAGGCCTGTGTTCTTAAATAAAACAACTGTTTATTTGTTGAATTTCACCGTTGTGTGTGTGTGTCCACTTTGTGTAAACTGACTAAAGTGTTTATTGGTGAAAGCAATGTAACCATCCCCCTCCCCAACCTCTTATGTCTAGGGATCCTGAAGGTAAAACGTGGCAGGGGTGGCACAAATAAAAAAACAGATCCAGGAGACCAACTGGAGTAAATAAAATGGTGTTACCTTGCCCGCAGAACTCATTGGCTGGCTAGAGAGGTCTCCACAGCTGGTACCTGGAGGAGATATAGAGAATAATGGATAGTTACCTATTGGTAACAAGCTGGTTATTGCATCGAGAGGTTGCCATGCGACCGCATAAACCTTGAGAGCGAAGCTCGAGAGGTTTGGTCACCATTGGCAACCTAGAGACGCATTAATACAGCTTTATTTATTTATTTGTGTCTAGGATTACAAAGTACCTTTGAGCCAAGGCTCTTTTACAAAGGTTCCACGTCATGCTGGTTACAGGGTAACAGACACTAAAACATAAAACAGTTATAGGTACATGGTTTTAGACAGTAACTTTGCTTGACAAAATCAGACTGAGTGATGAGTAACTCAAGAAACAATAGGAGGAAGAGGGCAAGAAGGGGAGAGGGCTGAGGGTAGGGGAAGGCATAGGTGTAGAGGGTCAGGGTGAGGCAGCCGAGGGGCCTTGTCAGGACAGACACAGGACAAATGCATTAGAAGTTGCATTGGACAGGTAATGCAAGAAGAGAGGGCAGAAACTGACACCTATAAGGTCAGAAGCAGCGTAGGGAATGAAGATGTTATGGGTTGCAAGCACAGGTGGAGGTGCCAGTTATGGAGTGGCGGAGCTTTTTTTAAACGCTCCAAGTGTTGCTGTGGATGAGGTGTCACTAGAGAGCTCATTCAGCCAACTCAGAGCCCTGTATGCAAATGACCTTTGGCCTTGGAAAGTGCGACAGCGGGGGATTTGAAGGATTTGGGGCTTAGAGCTCCTGGTGTTGCGGTTGGTGATTTTGGGTTTGAGGAGGGTGCTGACTCCTGGTGGTGCCTTTCCCATCATGATTTTCTTAGCAGTGATGCAGGTTTGGTATTTGATTCAGTTGTTCAGTTGCAGCCAGCCTGTTTTGGAATAGAGGTCGCAGGTGTGGGTGAGACGGTGGTAACCAGTAATGAGTCGGCAGGCTTGATTGAGGGAAGTCGAAACACGCCTGAGAGATGAGGTTGTGGCAGATCCATAGATAATGAGACCGTAGTCAATGATGCTGATGATGGAGCTCTGGACAGCTATGGACAGAGCTTCTGGGGTTAGATGTTTCCTATGTCGGAATAGTAGGCCCATCCTGGTGTTGGCTATTTTTGCCACGTTATTGATGTGTGGGACATAGGAGAGATTACAGTCGAGGGTGAGGCCGAGGTATTTGAAGGTATGAACTTGTTCGAGGGTGATTCCTTGCTTGGTTTTAATGGAGAGCTGATATTGTTTGTGTTTGTTTTGGGAGCTGCAGAAGATCATGGTCTTTGTTTTTTTCTGGTTAAGTATAAGTCTGTGTTTTGTGAACCAGTTTTCGACTGCAGAGAAGGCCTGTTGGAGGTTACCTTGTAGATGGACTGGATCATGGTGGGATGCCAGGATGACAGCATCATCCACGTAGAGTAGGATCTGTTCAGGGCAGGATTCTAGCAGTGAGTTCAGAAAAAGGCTGAAAAGGAGGGGGGCCCAAGATTGAGCCCTGTGGGACACCGGACCGGACTGGTCTTTGGTCAGAGAGTGTGCCAGCAATTCTCACTCTTTGGGAGCGGTTGTCTAAGTAGCTTTGAACCAGTTCACCGAGTTAGGTGAGAGCCCTGCTAGTCGAAGCTGGGCAAGTAGAAGATTGTGGTTGATGGTATCAAAGGCTTTAGTTAAGTCGATGAAGGTGGACCCAGTAAGATGACTGTTATCGAGTGAGTGATGGATTGCACCAGTGAATTCAAGTAGCGCCATGGAGGTGCTATGAATTTTTCTAAAGCCATGTTGCTCCTTGCACAGGATGTTGTGATTGTCTAGGAAGTCGGTGAGCTGGTCTGACACAATCCATTCTAGGGCCCTGGACAGTGGAGGTAGGATGGAAATTGGACGGTAATTCTCAGTAGCTGTTTTGTCACCACTTTTATGAATTGGGGTTACCGTGACAGATTTCCACAAGTCAGAGAACTGGCTGAGGCTGAGGGAGAGGTTGAAAATCCTAAAGGTCTTGCTACTGAGAGGTAACTATTTTTTTTATAGTGTATGACGCCCCCCCCACAAGCAGTAAAAGTTACTTCAGTAATCACACGGAGACAACATCGAGTCTCAGTTAAAAGTCCTACTGTTTTTTTCTCCCTTTGTGCTGCTTTCCTTCACTCTCCTTTTTGCCACTGCCACTTTCTGGATGTGTAATGCGCATGCGCTAGCACGTTCAATGTTGTTATGCTGTAGTAGCTACGTAGCTAGTGCAGCATAACAGCTACGATGATGTAGATACTACAGCATAACAACATTTGGAAAGATCTAGATTTTTATCGGAAACAATGATCCATCATACACTATTTAGAGCTTCTGAAGACGTATGGAGGGTGGGTGCCAGGATAACGCTGGAGGAGCAAAAATAGTTAGTCAGCAGAGCACAAATTGCAGCCAGACACAGTAGTGGGAAAATAAAAATGGCATATTTAATTAATTGATAAATAATTTATAGAGGGGTCAGCTCCATGGAGCTGGAGTACAACAAGGAGATTACTGTAACATCTGTGGCAGTTCAAATGGCACGAAAATGGTCTTTTGTCCCAGATAGTGATCAGCCCTAAGGTGGGACAGGATCCATATTACTTCATAGCCAGAAAAGCTCAATACCTTGCACTTGATGCTTGCCGAAATACTCGCCCCCCCAGGGATGGTAACCAAACTAGAACCAGAATAACCCTTTTTGCCAGATGCGGCTGGGTGACAGCCACCCAAATACATACCCCGGGCACAAGGCCTCAATTTTTTACCAGGGGGATTTCCCACAAGCAAAACAGTTCCCTCCTTACTATTAACCCAACCTCCTGCACTTTAATGGGTCTAAGACGAAACCTGCTCCAGACACAGGCACTGCAGGTCTGCCAATGCGAGATCCCATGCAGGCCACTCTCTTCCATCCACGACAGAGTGCCACACTGGGTATGGCTCCCAAAGGCCCAACTACGGCCCTTGAAGCCACACTGCATCACTTCTACTACTGCGACCTCCCCACTGCGAAACCCACTCTAACGGAATGGGCCCCTAGGCCTACCCAAGTGCATCCAGCACTGGTAAGCCTGAGTTCTTCTCTCCTCCAGGAAGTTGACTCTCAATACACCCATGGGACCTCATTCCTTGGTTGCTTGCCCCCGACCTCCACCCTGCAAACACCCGCATGTGGATCCAATGCCGCAGAACGCTGACCGCCACTCCTGGACCAGGGCTAGAGCCCCCTGGCCCCACTTTTACCAGATCTTCCTACCAGCCTCCCTTCTTCTACCCACCCCTCCTCCCTTTTATAGCAGCATGGTGGGTGGGAAGCACGCCCAAGGGGCGGGCCCAAGCTGCCCATAACCTTAATGCCTGCACAGTAGGAAAAAGGAGAAGCATAGTAAGCCCCTCCTCCTTAATAAAAAGGGGGGAGCTTACACTCTCCCCTACTTTAAATCCATTTTCCTCCTGGGAAATGGGACACCCGGCCATCCCTGAGGAAATCTCCTCTCCAGATGGGTATGCACACTCCCCACCCAGGCAGGCTTCCCCAAGGGCATGCCGGCCAAATAAAGTTGACCATACGACCTTCTGCACCTGGCATGGAGCCCATCGGCCTTAGGTATTAATACTAAAATTGTAAACATTTTGACAAAATTTACCAGGCCATCAAGTTATAAAACATTTGAAGAACAATGTCAGTATTCTTTCTTTTCACCTAGTACACCTTACACCCACTGCCATACCCTGAGGGACACCAACACACACAGACACACACACACACACAGACACACACACACTCACACACACCACCTACCAACATAACCTATACCCTAACAAATGCATCCACACCAGGCAAACTGCGCACCATTATGCACTTTTGGTTTTAAAGCACACCCATTCAATTCTCTCCCTAAACAAGGGAGAGGCATTAAACTTTAACTAGAAAAACTGAATCATCACAGTGAGTTCAGTCCCAACAGTCTTGAATTCGGAAACATGAAAATGTCCTGCTGTGACCTCCATTGGGCACGAAGTCTTTTGGGAAACTTTCCTTCTTTTTTCAAAACTGGAAAACATTTAACAAACTCTTTGACAGTCCTGGTGGGCTGCAATTTTCAGCATGTTGCCTTTAAATAGCACCCCCCACACTGCTGTGGAGATAATAACAGGAAAAGTCTGGCTTGGTTGTTTCCTCAGCAAAGGAGTCTACAGAAACTATGTAGTATTTCATCCGCAACCAGCCACTTCCTGGACAAGTGCACAGTGCTTGAGCAATGTAAGTATGGCCCAAGGGGATGAAAAGCACAGAGTTCTGGCTTTCTGGATGACTTCTTGTGATGGTGGGCCGGATGCTTCTGAGCAAAGTTGAAGCTTCTGGACCATTCTCTAAAACACCCAGTCAGGCTGCTTTTCCTCTCTGATGTCCCAGAGATGGTCCATGATATAGGGGTAGCCCGCATATGGATATTCAATATGAATCCTATGCCTCACCCATCTCTCCACCAGGGGTGTAGCCAGATATTTCCATTTTGTACACATTTTCTCCAACTGCTGCCCCCCATTTAAAACAAATATACACACCCTTTCAAACTGCTGCCCTCAATTTCAAAGCAAATCAGATTATCAGATGACCTAACTAATCTCTAAACAGGTTGTACACATATATATGTCCTGAAAATAGAAGTTTAAACAGATACAGACATTAAGTGACCTACACTAACTCAAATACTACAGATTATAATGATAGTGGTAACAAAAAGGTATATAGTTTGGGACAGGTATTCAAAAAAAACTGTACACAAATGTGTACAGTGAGTATGCCTGCCTACACTCTTGCTCTCCACTTGTGACCAGGACAGCAGATTTCAGACACTGGTCTGTCAGGCAGTTCCAGGCTCCAACCACACTTTGGTTCTATAGGTACATTCACCAGATCATTGTTTAGTAGTCCATCTATCCTGACACGGGTGGCCTTGCACAGTGCCGGGAGGCATTGGGTATCGTCTGGCAATGTTAAAGTAGGGCGCTCATAAGGGTGAGGGATGGTCTGGTACACCTCCTGATCAGCAAACTGGTATGGTTTTGGAACCTGTCCAGGGGCAATGCAGCAGGCACCTCCCACATAACTTCATCCTCTTGCTCTACCATTCCTGACTGCTTTGTAGAATCTTGCTACGAGAACTCCTCACATGGGGCACCTGCAGAGCCACTGCCACCATGTAAAGGACTTGCGGCTGACCTCCTGGGCCCTGGGGGTCACCAGTTATAACTCCTCATCCTCTACCTCTCCCTCTGCTAATGGGATAGTCAGCAGTGGCAGGTGTCATGGGGCTGGGCAGACGGCTGTGTCCCACAGCACCCTCGTTAGTGTCCTTCTTCACAGCTTCCACTATAACCTCAGGGCCCCCACATTGGGCTCCACCGGGGGAGCAGATGGCTTTGCTTTCTCATATAACTCTAGGCTCCCCTGGGATACCACCGATGCTGTACCTGCCGATGCCCCTGAATGGATAGGGCCAGGCAAAAGAATAGGGGGTACCTTTGAATAGTCCTGCAGATGGCCCCCAGTGAAGACCAAGCACAAAGACAACTGAACCACTCTCTCTTCTTGATAACTACAGCATGCACACTTCTCCTCAGCTGCTCCCCTTCCTTCCAATGTCCACAGCCAGGAGAGCAAAGATGTTGGAATGAGGGCTTGGGGCTCCTCGGCGGGAACTTTCTCTGCCATGTCTGAATGTTATCCACATTCAGTCACTTGAGGGAAAATGGTGCTTGTCCTGCACATTACCTTATTAGACTAAGTTGCACCAGCCAATCAGGAGTCTTCTCTTACACCACCTGACTGGATCACCACTGCTGCTTGGTGCCTCCACTATAATGGAAAAGAACCACAAGGCATGAACACAGGCCAAAATGGTGATCCTCAGCCATGACACACTGCCAAATACCCAGCAGGCTGGCAGCCCCAAGCACCACCATCCGGACACATTATTTATAGACAGATCAATAGATAGATAAAACTTTATTTTTATACAGGAAACATGTTATTAGGATTTTACAGCCCTGTTCACAAGACAGTCCTGTTTGTTGTCTTGTAGCCAAAGTTACATCCCAGACGAGCCCCCACATTTGTACCTCCCCTTCCACCTCCTATGTCTAGGAGTCCTGATGGTAAAATGAGGCAGACTGGCACAAAAATTAAAAAAAACAGATCCAAGAGACCAATTGGAGTAAATAAAATGGTCTTACCTTGCTCGCAGAACTCATTGGCTGGCAAGGGAGAGCTCCACAGCTGGTACCTGGAGGAGATTTAGAGTTTCCGAAGATGTTCGGAGAGTGGTGCCAAGATAACACTGGAGGGGCAAAAGTAGTTAGCCAGCAGAACACAAATCACAGCCAAACACCAAAGTGGGAAAATAAAACTCGCATTTCTAATTAATTGGTATATAAATTATAGAGGGGTGCGCTCCATAGAGCTGGAGGACAACAAGGAGATTACTGGTACATCTGTGGCAGTTCAAATAGAGGGAAATGGCCTTTTGTCCCAGACAGTGATCAGCCCTAAGGCAGGACAGGCTAAACATTGCTTCAGAGCCAGAAAAGCTCAATATCTTGTACCTGATACTTGCCGAAACACTGCCCCCCCCGGGGACGGTAACCAAACCAGAACCAGAATAACCCTTTTTGCCAGATGCGGCTGGGTGACAGCCACCCAAAGACGTTCCCCGGGCACAAGGCTTGAATTTTTTATCAGTTTGGTTTCCCACAAACAAAATGGTTCCCTCCTTACCATTACTCCAACCTCCTGCACTTTAATGGGCCTAAGACAAAACCCACCCCAGACACGGGTATGGCGGGTCCACCAGTGTGAGATCCCATGCAGGCCACCCTCTTCCGTCCACAACAGCATGCCACACCAGGTATGGCTTCCAATGGCCCTACCACTGCCCTTGAAGCCACACCGCAGCAGTGCCACTACTGCGAAGTCTCCACTGCCAAACCCGCTCCAATGAAATCGGCCCCCAGGCCTACCCCAGTGCACTCAGCACCAGTGAGCCTGAGTTCTGGGACATTGACTCCCAATACACTCATGGGACCATATTCTTTGGTTGCTTGCCCCTGACCACCACCCTGCAAACACCCATATGTGGAACCAATACCACAGAATGCTGACTGCCACTCCCAGGCCAGGGCTCGAGCCCCCTGGCCCCACATGCACCAGATCTTCCCAGCAGCCTCCCTTCTTGTACCCACCCCCCCTACCTTTTATAGCAGCATGGGTGGGCATGCCCAAGGGGCAGGCCCAAGCTGCCCATAACCTTAATGCCTGCAAGGATGGAAAAGGGAGGAGTATAGTAAGCCCCTCCCCTCTTAATAAAAAAAGTGGGGCTTACACTCTCCCCCACTTTAAATCCATTTCCCTCCTGGGAAATGGAGCACCTGGCCATCTCTGAGGAAATCTCCTATTCAGATGGGTATGCATACTCCCCACCCAGGCAGGCCTCCCCAAGGGCATGCTGGCCAAACAAAGGGGACCTTATGACCCTCCCACCCAGTGTGGAGCCAATCAATCTTAGGCATTAATACTAACATTTTAACAAAAGCATTCGATACAGTCAACCACTCACTTCTTACTCATCAGTTGATGTCTCTAGGACTATCAATTACCTTTGTAGGTTGGTTCCACGACTGTCTCTCACATAGATCCCAGAGCATTAAAATAGGAGCTGCTGTCTCCTCCGCAAGAGATGTCTCTCTGGGAGTCCCCTAGGGGTCCATACTTGGTCCGCTACTCTTTAGTTTATTTCTAAATGCACTTCCTGAACCCTGCCCTAGCAAAATCATACTGTATGCTGATGACGCTGTCATCATAAACTGCAATCCAAAGCTTGATCAACTCCAACAAAAGCTCCAAATTACCTTTCATCAACATGAGGACTGGTTTCACAATCACAAGTTGCTCCTCAACTATAAAAAGATGACAACCATACTCATCACCAGTCAGCAGCACAAGATTAGAAACCCACTACTCACCATCACCAACAATAAAGCAGTTCCCTTGGAGTAAGTCAACTGTTTCAAGTACCTTGGGGTCTTGATAGATGACACCCTATCCTTCATGAAGCACATTGAACAGGTAGTAAAAGCAGTCAACATCAGGTTTGGTGTCCTATTTAGACACTGACAATACCTTATGCCCACTGCCCTCCGCCTCTCCGTAGCCAGCTCAATCCTATCCATAATTGACTACGATCTGGTAGCATATTGTGCTGCCTCAGAAATAGCATTGAAATAGGTGACAACAGCACTCAAAGCATGCAGGCTAGTCCTTGGGGCAGATAAACTTACTCACACATGCATCTTATATGAACAAACCAACTGGCTTAACCTTAGTGACAGGATCAAATTACAAACTTGCTTACTAGGTAAAAAAGCTCAGCTAGGGCTATCACCCCCCTGCATTCTCCAGATCATTCAACTAGCTCACTCACAATGTAAAACAAGGGTCACAGTGAGATGCACACTTAGCGTCCCTTCCAGGAGGACATCTCTTGGCCAGCACTCATTCACGTATAGGGTTCCCCTCTGGCTAAATGAGCTCCCAGTTGAAGTCAACAAAACAAAGAACCTCCCAACCTTTAAGCATGACCTGAAACAATTTCTAGCTAACAAGAGTACTTGTGTTTGTAGACACTCAACCGGTACTTCCACTCTCTGATTGGCACTTGCTGACTCCATATGTACACCGTGAGGGGGGCACTTTGACACACTAACTCCTCACCAAAGAATAAATACACCCACGTGAACTAGCAGATGCCCCGTCTTGCCCCATCACTGCTTGCACTAATTGATCCAATAACCCACAGCCATCGTTGGGACCCCCTTCCAGATATAACCCAATCCTCTCCTCTCACCCTTTCTATTGTCACACCACCCTAGCCTGCCCTAATTTCCAACAGACCCACCCTTAAATTTCTCCTCTCACCTCCAGATTCTCCCACCTGCTCTAACCTCTAACAGACCCACACTTAAATTTCTCATTTCCTCCAGCTCTCCCACCTCAGCACCTCTTACTTGCCTTAGACTCTTACTTTCCATCCCTTAAATTTCTCCTCCCACCTTCTCTCTAATGTCTCACCACCCTTAACTTCCTGGACCTCATTCAGACCTTCCCCTAATATTCCACTCTCACCCCCGATCTCCCACTCACACACCTCATACCAGCCCTACCCTCATACAGTCCTTCCTTTAAGTTTCTCTACTCACCTCCTGATCTCCTGCTTCCTCAGCCCTCTCTCCCCTTCCTCTAATGGCAGCCATTAACTTAGAAATAGAAACTAACCCAAATGACAATGCCTGGGTACAGGACAGCTACTGGTACCTTTTAGACAGATAATTACTAAGCAGCTTTTATACCTCTTAGATATATAATTAGCAACTACTTGTTAACAGATTCCTAGCAAATTGTCTTGTCCAGCTGATATCCTATGTTAGATACCTATATCCTAGTCTCTGTATACTGTGACAATGTAACTGTTTTCTTGTCTCTTGACATGGAACCTTTGTAAATGAGCTCCAAGCTCAAAGGTATTTCTGATGAGTTAAATGAATGAATAAATAAAGAAATATGAGATAGAGAGATAAAACTTTATTTTTATACAATAAACATGTCATTAGGATTTTACAACCCTGTTCACAAGACAGTCCTGTTTGTTGCCTTATAGCCACAATTATATCCCGGATGAGACCCACATTTGTAACACCCCTCTTCCTCCTACGTCTAGGGTCCTGATGGTAAAATGAGGCAGAGGTAGCAGAAACCAAGAATAGATCCAGGAGAGCAATTGGAGTAAATAAAATGGTCTTACCTTGCCTGCAGAACTCATTGACTGGCAAGGGAGGTCTCCTCAGCTGGTACCTGGAGGAGATTTAGAGCTTCTGAAGATGTCCAGAGGGTGGATGCTAAGATAACACTGCAGTGGCAAAAGTAGTTAGCAAGCAGAACACAAATTGCAGCCAAACACCACAGTGGGAAAATAAAAATTGCATATTTAATTAACTGATAAAATAAATTATAGAGGGGTGAGCTCCATGGCGCTGGAGGACAACAAGGAGATTACCAGTACATCTGTGGCAGCTCAGATAGCACAAAAATGGCCTTTTGTCCCAGACAGTGATCAGCCCTAAGGCGGGACAGGCTCAACATTGCTTCAGAGCCAGAAAAGCTCAATACCTTGTACCTGATGCTTGCCGAAACACTGGCCTCTGGGGACGGTAACCAAACCAGAACCAGAATAACCCTTTTTGCCAGACATGGCTGGGTGATAGCCACCCAAAGATGTTCTCTAGGCACAAGGCCTCAATTTTTTACCAGGAGAATTTCACACAAGCAAAATGGTTCCCTCTTTACTGTTACTCCAGCCTCCTGCACTTTAATGGACCTAAGACGAAACCCGTCCCAGACATGGGCACAGCGGGTCCACCAATGCAAGATCCCATGTAGGCCATCCTATTCCATCCTGGTATGGCTCTGAAAGGCACTGCCACTGCCCTTGAAGCCACACCACAGCACTGCCACTACTGTGACATCCCCACTGCCAAACCCACTCAAATGGAACAGGCCCCCAGGCGTACCCCAGTGCACCCAGCACCAGTGAGCCTGAATTCTTCTCTCCTCCAGGATGTTGATTCCTCAATACACCCATGGGACCCCATTCCTTGGTCTCTTGCCCCTGAGCACCATCCTGCAAACACCCGTATGCGGAACCAACACTGCAGAATGCTGACCACCAATCCTGGGCCAGGATTTGAGCCCCTCCAGCCCCACTTGCACTAGATCTTCCCACTGTCCTCCCTTCTTTTACCCACCTCCTTGCTTTTATAGTAGCACTGGGGGAGAAACACACACAAGGGGCAGGTCAAGCTGCCCATAACCTTAATGCCTGCATGGAAGGAAAAGGGAGGAACATAGTAAGCCCCCCTTAATAAAAGGGGGATTATAGTAACAACTGTCTTCTTGGTCCCTAGGGGGTGGTCCAGTTCAGTGCAGGGAGGTGGGTAGGTAATACATTCCAGGGAGTGGTACCACACACAACATCAGGCCCACTTATTCTTTCTGGGTGGAGGCACCCCACTTTTTCATATTTGTTCCCCCTTCCCATCACCCTACAGTTTTATCTGTGAAAGATGGAAAGGTTTACAAGTTAGAGAATTATCTAGACCCTTTATATATTCTGTAAAGTCACTGTACATTTATACTTGGCTGCTGTGTATACATGTATATGGGATCTACGACCTACATGTTTTTGTCATTTGTTTTGTTTTTTTGTTGCATCACCAGATTCGATGTTTATTACCCAGTCTTATCCTATGTACACCATTTATTAACCCTTTACTTTGTAAATGTTTATGCCTATTTCTATATGCAATGTCACTGTCCATTTGAAATTGTAAATAACCTTGTATAAACCAGGTCCATCTTGAAAATGAGCTTGCTCAATGATGTCTGCCTGGATAAATAAAGATTTTGATTGATTGATTGATTGTTCTGGGTCGAACGCCCTAGTGCAGGAGAAAGAATGACTCCAAGCCTTTCAATCAGGGAGCCCTTTACAGTCACCAGGCAAGGGTGTAAGCCAGGACCTGGCAATCTGGGGGTCACAACAGTAAGTGCATTTATCCTCTTTCAGTGTTTCATTAATAAATTCATAAGGCAGGAGTGCAACCCAAGATCTGGTGACCTAGCGTTCGCAATAGTAAGTGCACTCATCCTCAAGGAAATGATAGAAGGCATCCTTGGGATGGTAGAGAAAGGGGAGATAATGCTGATGGGGGATCTGAATATGCCAGATGTTAACTGGAGCACCTTTGCTCCAGCCACATCCAAGAGCAGGGTCATTCTCAATGCCCTACAGGGGGCATGCCTCCGACAGCTAGTTTTGGAACCCATTCAGGTGGGAGCAATCTTAGACCTGGTACTCTCAAATAGGGATGGAAAGAGGATCTCTGATCTTGAAGTGGGTAGCCATCTGGGAACAAGTGATCACCAAACAGTGTGGTTCACGATAAACTTTAGCTGTAGAGTCAAGCCACACAAAAGTGAAGGTACTGGACTTCAGGAGAGCTGATTTTGTCAAAATGAGAGAGTGCCTCAGAAAAGCACTAGCAAACAGGCAAGAAGGTGGGGTGGAGTAACAGTGGGGAAATAACAAAACCACCATCACAGAGGCAACAAGCCTTTGTGTGAAGCAAATAAACAAATCAAAATGAAAGAAAAAACCACTATGGTTCTCAAAAGACATAGCGGGGAAGGTAAGGGAGAAAAAGATAGCATTCAGGAAGTATAAGGAAACACAGAAGGAGCAGGACAGAGAACTGTACCAGTTAAAGCAGAAGGAAGCAGGGAACGCAGTCAGAATAGCAAAGGCCCAAACCGAGCAAAAGATAGCTAACTCGGTTAAGAAGGGGGATAAAATCTTTTACAGGTACATTAGGGAGCAAAGAAAGATGAAGGGAGGGATACTGAGGCTGAATAAAGAGGAAGGTGGTTGGGCGGAGAGTGACAGTGAAAAAGCAGGGATACCGAACAAATACTGCTCAGTATTCACAATGGAAAAGCAGGGGGAGATACCTAATTCAGTCAATAGAAGCACTCTGGATGGGGGGGGTTGATATTAGTCCTTTCACAGAAGAAAGGGTTCTGAAATAACTCTTAAATCTGAAGGTGGATAAAGCAATTGGGCCTGATGGGATTCACCTCAGAATTCTAAAAGAACTAAGGGAAGAACTAGTAACACCACTGACTACCCTTTTTAATTAATCATGGGAGGATGGGGTGGTACCTGAGGACTGGAGGAGGGAGGATGTGATTCCCCTTCACAATAGTGGGAGCAAGACAGAGGCAGGAAACTACAGACCTGTCAGTTTGACCTCAGTGGTAGGGAAAATGATGGAATCACTCCTGAAGGAAAGAATTGTTGAGTACCTTGAGGCCAGTGGCACACAAGACCCAAGGCAGCATGGATTCACAGCGGGAAGGTCATGTCAGACAAATCTAATTGATTTCTTTGACTGGGTGACCAAAGTAGTAGACCAGGGAGGGGCTGTGGACATGGCCTACCTAGACTTTAGCAAGGCATTGGACGCAGTCTCACACAAAAGATTAATAAACAAATTAGCCAGCCTGGGAATGGGTCCTAGGGTGATGGCCTGGGTAAAACACTGGCTAGACAACAGGACACAGCGGATAATAGTAAATGGAATCCACCATGAAGAAAGGAGGGTTACTAGTGGGGTACCACAGGGTTCATTACTGGGGCCAGTCCTTTTTAATGTCTTTATAAGTGACACTGTAAAGGGACTGGAAGGGAAAGTATGTCTCTTTGCAAATGACACAAAGATCTGCAACAGTGTTGATACGCAAGGTGGGGTGGAAAGGATGAAAAGGGACTTGGCAAGGTTGGGGGAATGGTCAAATGTATGGCAGCTTAGATTCAATGCAAAGAAGTGCAAAGTAATGCATCTGGGAAACAAAAACCCAGAGGAAGAGTACACATAGGGGGATGAGATAATGACAACAACAAAAATGGAAAGGGACCTGGGGGTAGTCATGTCAGATCACCTAAAGGTGGGCCAGCAATGTGAGAAGGCAGTAAGGAGGGCTTGGGGGATAGTGGGATGGATAGGGAAAGGCATCACCAGTAGAAAATAAGAAGTTGTTGGCCCTCTGTACAGACAGTTGGTAAGACCAAATCTGGAGTACTGTGTACAGTTCTGGAGACCCCATCTCCACAAAGACATAGACAGGGTGGAGGCTGTCCAGAGAAGGGCAACCAAAATGGTGCAGGGTCTGCACCAGAAGACATATGAATAAATACTAAAGGAGCTTAAGATGTATAGCCTCGAGGAAAGGAGGAAGAGGGGGGGACATGATAGAAACTTTCAAATACCACAAGGGAATCAACAAAGTCCAAGAGGGTAGCATCTTTCAGAAAAAGAGACGTGCAAGAACAAGGGGGCACAATTTGAAGATAGAGGGGGAACGGCTCAGAGATAATGGAAGGAAGGGTTTCTTCACAGAGAGGGTTACAGATGCATGGAACGGCCTTCCTGAGGAAGTCGTAGAGTCAAAAACAGTGGGGGAATTCAAGAATGCATGGGACAGACATAAGGCAATTCTAGAGGGGGTAGGAGGAAGTAGGTTGTTGGTTAACTAGGATCTGCAGCTTATCCGTTAGGTAGGGAAATGGGCAGACTAGGTGGGCCAAGCGGTTCTTATCTGCTGTCAAATTGTATGTTTCTATGTTTCTCATTCTGTCTTTTATTAATACATTCATAAGTGGTCACTAAATATTCTGCCTGTTTTCTGAATTAAAGTATGTGTAACCCCCTGTTACCTGGAGTTACTAGAATCCCAGTAAGACCTAGTTGTAGGCATGGAAGGCAACTTGTGAAACTCCAGTTAAATGGATTTCACACTGTCGCACTCTGTTCTCAGTCTCAGCTGAGACTGAGGGATGACATCATTTTAGAACTGTTGCAGCTGCATAAGCCACACTGGAATGTTGCAGTTGGAGGTTAGAGTAGAACGCTGGGGAATTTGAAGCCAGTCTGTATGCAGTCTGAGAGAGAGACTGTAGTGCAGCAGAGTGTGTTCGGAGTTACTTGGCTGCCCCTGTGCAGAGTAGCCAAACCTAGCCTTTGTGCTGAGTGACATGTACCTCCCCGAACCCAGCCCACCTGGTAGAGCTGTCAGATACAAACGGCATACCAGGTAGGGGTTACAAAAATGGAGGCACCGCTGGGATTTGGGTTAGGAATTTACGGAGGAATGTAAGAAAGGTTGCTCGGGCAATGGCTAGCATTTTAGTTACCTGGCAATGGGTAGCCCAAAAATCTGAAGCAATGTTAACTAATGTGCCGCTGTGTGCTGTTGTTCATGTGCTATTGTTAAAATCCTAACTTTTTACCAAGGAGCAGTAAAGCCTGAGAGTGTATGCCCTTGTCCTGCATTAAATTACAGCATTTGCCAGCTTTTAAATGTGTTTTCGACAAAGAAAAGTGTGGAAAACTGTGGGTAGCAAAAGAAAAATTGTGCCCTAGACGTTGAAAATGCTTTCTTGTGAACTGAGAGACTTGTTGTGTTAATGGCCATGAAAAACGGTTCAAATGGGATCCCGCTGTGGAGTCAGTTGAGAAAAAAAAGTGTGGTTTTGCAGTTTAAATTTGCCTGCTCGACAATCGCCGTGAGGAGAACAGCACTCGAGAGAAAAGAGGCTCATTTGCATGGTGTCGAGTGATTGGTGAGACTGCAACAATCCTGCCCCCAAGCTAGCTCTAGAGTGACTGCCCAGCATTCAAGAGGGAGAGTGAGTGGAGTGTGCGTACTGGCTTGTTAGGAGGAGCGTCGCAGTGACTGAAAGTGCTGTCAAAAGTTCAAAATACTGACTTTTCTGTTTAAATTCGGGCTCAACCCACATCTCGATCAACTGGACTGTGAATATGGTGTTCAGAGGAACAATTGGCAGGACTGCCAACCCGCTTCTTTCCAGAGGCCTCTAAGACTGGCTGCAGGCCATTTTCCATCGCAGCAAACAGCTACTGATAACAGTGAGTACCAACAGAAATAATTGCTCAAACTAAGTGATTTTGCCAAAAGCCAGCTGAATCTGTGTGTAGCAGTGTAATCGCTTTGCAAATAAGGACTGTGTTAAGTTTTTACCAGCAAAAGCAAGCATTTTAAGCCATCGACTGTGAGCATAATTATAGATTCAGTGTCAGTATAAGTTTCAAAGCCATGAGAGAGACTGTGAGTTGTATCAAGATATGCAGCAAGAATTACAGGTAGTCCTGTGCTATGAAATACTGAGGCTTTAAGGGACTGTAAGCTAGAGCAATGTCTTCAGCAAGTGAAAAATCTGTGATAAATCATATAAATGTGCTAGGAAAAAGAACAGTGCAAGTTTGTGCAGTTTGAGCAAAGTTATCAGTAGAGTGCATAAATCGGATGCGTAGTGGCTTGACCCAATTTCAGAATGTTGATGTGTAGTTGATGGGGTAGTAATGTAAACACAGCAGCAGAGGAGCCATTTTGAAAGAGAAAGTTTTCAGTGAAATGGGACTTGAAATAACAGTGAGCATTTGTTTGTTTTTCTCTGCTACCCGGATCATGCCCGGGCTGTGGTAGCAGTAGAAGTAAACAAGTTAAGGGACATTGAGAGATGTTACTATGGAGGACGACTGCCTCCTCATGTGGTGATTCCTGGATATCCAGTGCAAGTATGTTTGATGTGCTTAAATGTTGGTAGGGACATCTTCATGGTACCTCACTGTTCTGGGTGCTTAGAGAAATATGGTTTATTTAAAGCACCCAAGATTCGTTTGGCACCCACATGGACAAAAGTTCAAGATTCTGCAGTTGGCAGCACACAGCACCAGGCAGGAGCCTGTTGGAGAAGACCCCTCAGGGGAGTGTGGCACAAAGCTAGAGGGTGCAGATTTACAGACAGAACAATGTGCTGATGTTTCTGATTCTGAGTCAGAGAGAGACATCTCAGGAAGCGCATCAGTAGACCCGTGGAGAGCGGGGCCTAGCCCAAGTCTCATAGGAGAAGACGAGATGAGGGAGGCCTTTGACTGGAAGGTTTCAACCTCCACGCCCAGCGAAGAGTGGATAGTCTCAGGAGTGAGGACGACTGCTCACTGCTGGGCACAGATTCTCAGTGAGGAAGAAGAGGGGGAACCTATGTGGCCTTGTGAAAAAGGAACTGGTACACAGACTCAAGCTCTTGCCTCAGAGGAATGCATGGAAGAGAGTGGTGATACCACTGCCCTGGCTGTGCAAGAAGAAGCCAGGGATCCATTTTTTGTATCTTTGAGAATTCGTAGCTGACAGAACCAGGACTGGCCATCCCCAAGTCAGGCCAGAGGTCTCAGGTTGACGAAAGCTAGTAAAGAGGAAAGACTGGTTCATAGGAAGGCGAATGAAATCTATGGGATGTCTTTTCCTACCTTTCCTCGGAGAGTCTGGGAGGAGATTGAACAAAACAGGAAGTCCTGGATTTGGGCAGAAGCAATGAAATGTGTGCATCCTGGTGCAAACAAGCATGTCAAGCACAGAATGTTTCACGACAAATACAGCCAGTGGAAAAGAGGCAGGACACTGTTAATGGACACTGTTCGAATAGTGGATGGAAAGGGACGTGAAACCTTTCACAGTGTGAATTATGAGTGCCCAGATGGGGTAATAATTCAAGCACCTGACCCGTTGTGCTATTGGCTACAATGCAAAGACCTTCCTGAGAATGTGCCCATGCCTACAAAAATGGAAAGCAGAACAGTGGTAGCCAGTGCTGCCACTCCAGCCATTGCAGTATCTATGTTGTTCCACCAGTATGGACATCCAGGACTCAGATGCCCCACATTCATCAGTTCTACAGTGTACTGGCTTCCCAGAATCCATCAACTGGCCCACCAGATGACTTCAGATCCAGAGAGGACACCAGCCCAGCTGTATCCTGATTGATCGCCTGATAATCGGATGACTTCAGACCAGCTGTTTTCCTTTTTGTTCCTGTTCCAAGGTTCCATCTCCAGAGATGACATCAACCCAGCAGTTTTCAGATGTGCCCTCTTGTCATTCCCAGAAGATGTCCTCCCAGCTGTATCGGAAGAATACTGCCAGGGAGAGTCTTCGGCTGAGGACCAGGTTTGGTGCCATTTTCATTCTACAAAGGACTGGTAAGTCTAGACTTTTCTATTCTTATGACATTGCAGCACACACCCTACACTAGCAGACTCCAGATGTTTGAACTGTCCTCAAAGACTCTCCCCTTCAGGACTTTGGCCTGCTAGAACTGTGCTTCACTGGGCTCCGGCCCAGGAGAGACTCTTTAATGGACTTGCCTTCGGGCACTGTGGTCACTAGATGGGACTTGTATGGCACTCCATCCCCCAGATATTGTGTATTGTAAATAATGTCATTGTTTTCTACTGTTTTCTAATGTTTATACTGTTTTTTCTACTTTTCTAAAAAACATATTTTTGGGATTCTCCAGTGTTTTGATGGTAGGGGTTTAGATAGACTGTGTATGCAGATTAGGAGTGTGTATTGTCTTTATTTTTCTTGCAGGTGTTCCTGAAGAAGATAGAAGAGAAGACAAGAAGAGGAGGAGGGACTCATTGGAGTCCCTCACTAGTACTTTAGAGTGTAGTGTTTAAAGTACTGTTGTTGTTGTTGTTACTGTGTGTAACTTTTCCTTCCACAGGTATGGTTGTGGGGGAGTGTGGGAGTAATGC
Organism: Neoceratodus forsteri; assembly: GCA_016271365.2. Lineage (NCBI taxonomy): Eukaryota > Metazoa > Chordata > Ceratodontiformes > Ceratodontidae > Neoceratodus > Neoceratodus forsteri. The sequence goes on along the minus strand of CM057449.1, from coordinate 169,786,908 downwards.
ATAGGTATGGTATTAGCTCCTGGTGTATGGTTGCATGGTGTCCAGGGTCAAGGAGGTCCCCTGTTTGTTTTGTTTTGGGAAATTTGAGTTAGAGGCAGACAGGTGTTCCCTAGAGGGCTGGGGGGATAGACAGACTGTGGTCCTGAACAGCCATAGGGGCCACAGTGCTGATCTATTAGGGCTATGCTCTGGACAGTTCTACCGGAGCCACTAGGTGCCCATAGTTAGTGGGTAGAGTAGAGGCTGATATGTCAGCCAAAGGCCTTCTAGGCTCTTAGTGTTGCCTGCCTGTGCTAGCAGATGGTAGGGGAGAAGGTAGCGCTGCCTCCCTGTAGTCAACACATGGGGCAAGATGGCCTAAGCTGGGTGATTAATGACTGCGGACAGTCATTTTCCTGGCCCAGGGTGAGTGTAACCCCCCCTGTTACCCAGGGTTACTAGAATCCCAGTAAGACCTAGTGGTAGGCAGGGAAGGCAGCTTGTGAAACTCCTGTTAAATGGATTTCACACTGTCTCACTCTGTTCTCAGTCTCAGCTGAGACTGAGGGATGACATCATTTTAGAACTGTTGCAGCTGCATAAGCCACACTGGAATGTTGCAGTTGGAGGTTAGAGTAGATTGTTGGGGAATTTGAAGCCAGTCTGTGTGCAGTCTGAGAGAGAGACTGTAGTGCAGCAGAGTGTGTGCAGGCTCTCAGAGCTTTAAGCTCTGTTGCAGAGCTACTTTTGTTTTTGGTGTGTGTTTCCACCTGAAGAGGAACACAGGAACTGATAATTGAAGTAGTGGAGACCGCTCTCAATGGTTAAGAGCCCCATCCCCGAGGGGATGGGGGGAGGTGTCTGCCTGTTTTCCAGGGGCAACCCCTCTGGGTCCGGCTAAGGGAAAGAAGCTGCCTGTCTGAGTTGTGCTGAGGCACCAAATGCTCTGTAAGAGATTCCTTGAGGAGGAAATGCCTGTGGGGCACCTGCAACCAAAGGGTGAGTTCACTCTGAAAAAGGGCCAAGTGTTTTCACCTGAAACAGAAGGAAACTAAAGGGATTGTTACTGTGGGGCCAGGAAAAGACAGCCAAGTACAGTTGGAAGATGTGGGGATTGGACTGCTTAACTCAGTGGGGGGTCTATAGTAATGGTCAAAGCCACTTATAAGTATGTTCAAGGCCAGCACAAAATGGAAAGAAAGAATGTGGGGATTGGACTGCTTAACCTGTGGGAGGTCTAGAGTAATGGACAATGCCACTTATTTTTAAGTAGGTCCAAGTCCAGCACAAATGGGAAGCAAGACAAGTAGATTAAATGTGAAATACATTTAGCAAGAATCTACACAGCAAAGTGCTAAAGGATGAGGTTTTACAGTCCAGAGAAATGGCCGGGTATGAATTGTGACAGCGAGAGGTGGGAGACCCCCCCCATCAGTAGTAACCAAATTCACCTCTACGGATTTGCTCTGATCCACCTTTTGCTTTCCCTCAGGTACTTGGCCAGTGCCTGAGGAAAGTACCCAGATGTGGGATTAAAGAGGAGGATTCCCTGATGGAGCCGAGGTGCTCTTAGGTGGTTTAGGAAGCCACCAGAAAATGTTTCCATGAAGTATGGAAGGTGTCCAAGTGGCTGGCAAGGGAGCCGAGCCAGAGAAAACCCAGAGCAGTGTACAAGTTCGGGCTGTGTAACCCAAAGCAGCGTACAAGTCCGGGCTGTGTGCCCAGTGTGTTGTAGAGCCTGTGGGCTAAAGTGATGAAGATGTGTTCTGGTCTCCTTTAATCTGCATTACCAGGAGTGTAGCCCTGTGGGGGTCCATCTATGCTTTGTTTATTTTGTTTGGATGTGAATAAAAGCCACACTTTAGAATCCCACTTCTGGTATTGGACATTACAGTTATTGCTTCCTGTGTTCGGAGTTACTTGGGTGCCCCTGTGCAGAGTAGCCAAACCTAGCTTTTGTGCCGAGTGACATGTACCTTCCTGAACCCAGCCCACCTGGTAGAACTGTCTGATACAAATGGCATACCAGGTAGGGGTTACATATGCGTTTTGCAGTGTGGTGCTAGAGAGCTGCCAGCAAAGATGGCAGCTTAGCTCACCATCTCTACTGGGCTATCTTGTCAGAAATCCATAAGTTTGAACAAATGGACCCACTCACCAAGGCATAACTTTGCCATGTTATCATTTATTATCTTCATAGTCACATGACCAACATATTCAGAACCCACATAACTAGTCAACATTTTTTTTTGTTAGCATGCTTTTTGGCTGCTGGATCCAACTTGGGCTCAGCCCCTCCTCTGGCCCGGCACCCCCCCCCACACCTGGGACTTACACTGAGTGGTCTTCCTCCCTGGCTAGCCCCCCAGTGCAGGACTGCTGAGTAGGCACATTCAAGATGGAGTTAAAGCCCAGCTCCTGGCAGATAGCTCTGTCAGTGTTCCTCTCCAATTAGCCCCAGGGTAAGGTTGCAGGGCCGGGCCATTCCAGATGGCGTTAGAGCTCAGTTCCCAGCTGAGTGCCTCGGGGAGATAGTGCAGGGCTTGCAAGGTGGGCCATCATTCTGCGGGCCGCATTTTCCAGAGTTGTGTCCCTGGGGAGGTGTTGAGTGCAATGATGTAATGACACATAGGCGCCAACGTCGGGCACGCCTCCCAACAATGCAAGCTCCAGCTGCTGCTCCCCCTGGCCTGCACCAGAGATCAGACAGGCACTGAATGCTTTGGAGGAGGAGAGCAGTCCGTGGGATGCTCTATACTCCTCCCCCTGGTTGGCCCTCTGTCTCTCTTGGTCTATTCCCGAACCCGGGGCATCGACATCGTAAATGGACACACTACCACTGTGCAGGCAGGACGGCTAAATAGTCAACATTTTGCTTGATGCTTCATTATAACTAGTATGATATATATAAAAGGTAAATTAAAAATACATGTCATGATTCTGTATGTTTGTTTCCACAGGGATGAGAGTGTAAAACACCCTAACATTTTTTTTGGTAATGATAACTGATAATAAACACCCATTTCACTTAAAATTAAATTTCTTTACTTTACTACTATTGGTCTTGTGACTTCTTTATGTTATTTAACAGCAAGCCCACACTAAATGGTCCATTACCGTATAATTAAATGCAATAAATTCATAAATTATTAGCTGGAAAAAGCATTTTGGCTTTCTCTTCTGCCAAAAGGACCTTACATCCTGTTTAAATTACTTTGCCCTGTTAAAATAAAACAAACATTTTCAGAGTAAAGGCCTTGGTATACTAAAATGAACACACCATCAATAAATAGATAGCCACCCATGAGGTAGTTCACACTTTAATGCCGTTATGAGAATGCAAGTGCAATTAGAATGACCCCCACAGCCTGCTCCCATCAATAGTGTGAGTACGCCTGGAAGTACTTGATTCAGTACTGTCATACTTCAGTCATTATTGCCCATTACCTTCCGAATCTCTCTTCAGCTTGTTGGAGAGGATGTGGGGAATGTTGGGCCACACCCACCCACATCATGTGGGCATGCCCCAAGTTGCAGACCTTCTTCCAGACTCTCAAGTCCGAATAAAGGGAGCTTTTTGGAAGGCCAGTCCCTCTATCCTCAACGTTACACTTATTCTTGCAATAACCAGAAGACTTTTGAGACCCTAACTCCTGAGACCTGCTCGGAATATTAACTGCTACAAAGAAAGTCACGACCAAACTGTGGCTCACACCATGAATCCTGAACATTGTCTCCTGGAGATCACTAATTAATCAGATCTACCAAATGGGGAAAAAACACACACTTCCTTAATGTCTGCACAGAAGTATGCTTGTCCCGATGGAATGGTTGGCTGTTGCACTGCATGAGTAAAGATCCTTCTTTTGTCACATGGGTGCCCTGGTGGAATGCAGGGAAATGCTATAGAACCCCTTCGCCAATCTCCACCGTGAGTAAGTAAGACAGAATATGTACAAGCTCTCCTGGATACACTGTTACACAGTCTAACAGCCCCATTGGTCCTCCCTCCTGGTCTACCCTTTCCTGCTGCCACTAGCTGGACCTGGTACTATCACCCAACAGGGCATTAGATATGTAGGAAAGCTCTGAGGTGCTCTCCTGCCTTCAGCCCCCCCCCCAAGATGGAACTTAGAGGGGGATGGGGTGGGGGTGACGATATCAGGGATGTTTATAATTGCATAACAATGTCATTGAATTACCCAACACAAATTGTAAAAACTGTTTACTGACCTGGTGTGTCATGCAGATTTGGTTATAAATTAAGTAAAATGAAATTTATAAAAAAGAATGAACCCCCCCAGTCTTTCAGCGGGGTGATTGGTCCAGGGGCAAGGGCTTTCCCAGAGGGGCCAGGCTAGTCACAGGTGGGGCCTTTGCCCCTACTTAAGGCTGGGTTAAAGACGTGCTCGGCCTCTTTGACCCAATGCCCTAGGACAACTGTTTCTGTTTGACCCACGACTGGCTGCAGGTTGACTCCCTTCATTTGACCTGCATGGCCTTTTGTGGTGATTGTTGGGGCCTTCCCCATTTGTACCCCCCTGCTGGCATGTCATCAGTAGTGTGCCAGCACCATCCCCTATTTTCCCCACCTTTCTCCATAGCTCCAGCTTTCTTATTGTCATCTTTCTCTGCCCTTCTCCCTGCCCTGGCTTTCTCTCTCAGCCCACCACCACTTTCACGCCCTTTTTTCCCCACCTCCAGTTCCATGTAAGTTTGTCCAGCCATTGCATTTGTTTGGCCTCTCCCCAGTTTCGTAATAATAACTAAATAAATATACATTTTATATATAATTTATATATAATTTTAGTAATCCAGCACAAGGGCTTATGGGCAGACTAGATGGGCCAGGTGGTCCTTATCTGCCTACAATTTCTATGTTTCTATAATCAGGAAAATACATAGACATTTAAATCTTCTCACTACCATTTTTCTGTGGCTCCCAATGGCAGCTGGCTCTCATTGCTCCAACCATGGGCTCCAGCTCCCACCTGCACTGTCTTTCCAGTGATGCCAGTTGTTTTTCCTCCTGACTCTGCCACAGCAGTATTTTCCAGCCTCTTTCTTCCCACCTTCACGCCAGTATGGTTATTCTCCCATGCTTTACCCCAGCAGCAGCATTTGTCTCCTTTTTTCCTTCTGCTTTGACCAGCCTGCCCCCGACTCTGTATCCTTCTGACATTGCCCCTTGGGCCCCTGCCCTATCCCTATAGCACCATCCCCCCACTGTGCCCTCATCATGGCCTACTGCCTCCCACCTGAAGGTTTTACCATTTCTCTGCCATGCAGCACCTCATGCATGCGCACCTCTGCACCCAGTACCATCTTAAGCACAGTGCCATGCTGTGCGGTGCACTGCACACTCAGTCTAGCTGGAGACCATCTTGGGTATGGCAGTTGGTGCCTTTCCAAGTACTGCATTCCATTCCTTCCCAGGCATGCCTCTGCTCCTCCCATCCTCATTAACAAAGGAAGATGCTCCCAATGAAAACAAAATAAAGCATAATACTACAACAAAGAAAGAACAGAGTACTGGTAGCTCACAAAACACTGAGAAGTGCACAATACCCAGGAGTAAAGAGGAAAGTCACTGAATACAAAATACTCCACTCAGTGGAGAGTGGGTCAGCACTAAAATGTTTGCGCAGAAATGCAGGACTTGACCAACTCCCAAAGCAGCACATTTATTTTGAAAAAAAAAACCAAAAAAAAAAACCAGTGTAAACCATTCAGTAAATTTCAGATACGGCTCACCAAGCATAGAACATGAAGGGCTTCAGGTGGAGGTGGGAGGGCAATCACTGTGCATTAATAGACTTTGCATCGGTTTTTAGGCATCTCACATATTGCATGCTAACATCCAGGTTTAGCCACCACCAGACCATCCAATGATGACATACTTTTATGTCGATACATAAGCAACCAGCACAACTGCCATGGCACAGGCCAGCATGAGTGATGTTCGGGGGCACTTCGTTTTTAGGCCAGCATGAATGATGTTCAGGGGCACTTCATTTTTTTTTGTTTTCTGTTTTTAGGCCAGCATGAGTGATGTTCAGGGGCACTTTGTTTTTTTTTTTGTTTTCTGTTTTTAGGCCAGCATGAATGATGTTCAGGGGCACTTTGTTTTTTTTCAGTTTTTTTTCTAATAATAAAAGTTTTAATTAGGTTTATCAAGAACAAGGACACACTCCTTTACATATGTACATATCTTGCTGTAAATATTTTGGTTGCTTTCCTTTTCCAGCATTATACGAAATTTGATTGTTTGTTTTGTATTTGAATTCACCCTGTGCTTATGCATAATTGCCCTGGTTTGTACTCTTGTCCCTCACTGTATATTTATAACCATGTGTTTGGTAAAAATTGTATTTATCCACCTCCGTTAAAACTGGTTAACTGAATGCTTGTGTACATGGGCAATTTGCCCACATGCCTTACCAATATAAAATAAAATGAAAAAATGAAATGAACAGGACATCTCAGATATTCAAATGATAACAGGAAAACATACTTTTCAAGAACACATCCAGTGCATACTACATTGAAAATTCAGACTTAAGTGCCCTTGAGACATTTAGTGCACCAATGGTTATACTATGATATCAAAGAATATACATTCATAGTTAGCTCATATTGAAGTCCATGGGATAAAATGAAAAAAATCGTCTGGTATACACTGTAACAAGAAGGTCCAAAATATTGTCCATGGTGGCAAAACAAAGCATAACAGCTGTAACCATGGGAATATATAAGAATCAATCAACTTATAAAGTAACAACAGACTCAGAATGGAGAACATAGCATCGACAGGAAGCAACCTAGAAGTTGGACCAAAGGAGGTCCCAAAGAAGACTAAAGTATGATGCAAGAAAAATATGTGGAAACAAGAGCTAGAGGGGAAACATGAGATGAGGGGAGAGACCTAACCTTATGGACAAAGCCAGAATAGTGGTCTGATTAATATAGGACCCAGTGTTGCCATTTGTGTTCAAAGGAAGGTACATGGTTCAAGATTCTGGCTGACATTCTCTCCAAGGTGTACCACACGATTGTGAGTTCCCTCCAGATAGCAAGGGTAGGAATTTTAGGCGTGCCATAGTCTGGTAATGGCTTTTTTGCATGCTAAAATTAATAGTATAGTTAGTTTTATAGAAGGTTTATTCAGAGTGCTATGGTCTGAGGGAATGACTGTTAAGATAAAAGGAGGGGTAATCACACCAGGGCAAAGATGCTGTCAATTTCTTGTATCACTAACTGTCAGCAGGATTGAAGGGGTGGGCATGCCCAAAGGACATGCATTTGATCCGCTAACATATTTCCACAATGACACCTACATCGACTGGCATGAGGGCCCATAAATTTTGCAGTTACTGCAGGCATGCGGAAGTAATGGAGTCGGCACTTCCAAGTATATTCCTTCCAGTACGAGGCATCTGTAACCCTGTAAGCATGTGGGCCAAATTTATGCTCTATAGAGTGTGTGATGTCCAGTTCCAAGTTCCATCTTTGTAGGGTTGAGTCAGTAGAGGCCAATGAGGAGGCTTGTAGGGCTTTATATAAAAGACTAATAAAGTGGACCAACATGCTGCCTATCAGGTAGGATTTGAGAAGGTGGATGAGCGGAGGTGACTTTTCAGCTATGCGAGTCAAGTTCTTGTCCCGTATCTGAAGGTATGAGTGGAGTTGTAGGTATTCATGAAAATCATTTGACGGGAAATGGAAGAGGCCTGGTGGGTCATGAACAACAAAGTCCCCACTGGAGTAATAACATTGAAACACATATCTGATGCCATATTGTTGCCACTTCAGATATGCTTTATCTAGTTTATTGGGGAGAAATGCCTGGTTGTGTACTATGGCCTGGCTGTAGGGCTGGTTGGAGGGTGAAAAAAATGTTTTAGAATGTATAGCCATTGACAGTAAGTTTCAGCCATAGAAACATAGAAGGTGACGGCTGAAGGAAACCATACGGTCCATCTAGTCTGCCCATAGGCCTACCCACTCCCTTAACTGCTAGTCAGTGGGGTGGTGCCTTTGTGCCTGTCCCAAGCATTCTTGAAACCTACCACCATTTATGCCCCCCACCATTGCCTGAGGAAGGCTGTTCCATGCATCCACCACCCTCTTGGTAAAGACAAACTTGCGTGTGTTACCTCTGAATTTGCCCCCCTCCAGCTTCATGTTGTGCCCCCTAGTTCTTGTGTGCTTTCTGACTTGGAACAGTTCCTGAACCTTCACCTTGTTTATTCCATTTAGGAATTTGTAGGTCTCAATCATGTCTCTCCTCTCTCTCCGCTGTTCCAGAGAGTACATGTTCAGGTTTTGCAGACGCTCTTCATAGTTTTTGTTCTGTAGGCCTTGTATCATTTTTGTAGCTCTCCTTTGCACTGTCTCCAGTCTGTTGATATCCTTTTTTAGGTGTGGTCTCCAGAACTGTATGCTGTACTCCAGGTGTGGCCTCACTAGAGATCTATAGAGTGGCAGGATGACCTCCTTTTTTCTGTGGGTGAGCCCCCTGCCTATGCAGCCCAATATGCCATTTGCCCATAGTGCCACTTTCTCACACTGTTTGGATATCTTTAGGTCATCTATTACAATTATTCCCAGATCCCTTTCCTGTCTGGAAGATTCCACTCAGGTAGTAGTCCTGTCCTGGGTTGGCCCATCCTAGGTGCATGACCTTGCATTTTTTTGCATTAAACTTTAGTTGCCATGCTTCTGACCACTTTTCCAGAGCCTTAAGATTGGCCTTCATCTTTTCTACCTCACCTGGAGTGTTTACCCTATCACTTATTTTTGTGTCATCTGCAAATTAGCTCACCTTCTCTTTTAGTCCCTCAGTTATGTCACTAATAAAAATATTGAATAGGATTGGACCGAGTACTGATCCTTGTGCCATATAGTGATAAAACTTAGTAAGAGGAATGCATGTGGTTGGGTTACCAAAAAGATATCATACATGATCATGCGTGTCATTTAATGTATGTTCAATCAGCTTCCAATGCAAATGATAGGATGGAGCAAGCCAGAGGCATATCATTCTACGATGGGCTGCTAAGGTGTACCAATTCAAATTAGGGAGGTTGACTCCTCCTTTGTCTCTAGGAAGGTGCAGGATGAAGTAGTGGATTGGGGGGGGTGTTATCCTGTCATATAAAGCAGGAAATTCTTTTTGGTTTTCTGGTTTGGTGTTTCAATTTATTGAGATCTTCAGCCTATACTGCTTTGAGAGTGGTCGATTCCTGCATTTCAGTGCAAACATTTTAGTGCTGACCCAGTTTCCACTGACTGCAGTAGTTTGTGTCTGATAATACAACATTCTGCCAGCAGCATGTCAGGTGGTGGCCAGTTTTCCCCTTGTGGCCTGCTTGCTGGCCCAGGATCCACCCTGGTGGCTCAGCAGGTGACCATTTAATACATGGAGTACTGCCATTTTATGTTAAAAAATAATAAATACTGTTGCATGATATGCTTATATCCATTTATGTGGGTTCATATTGTATATACTGTACTGTACTTTAGAATTAAGACACTGTCCCTTTAACAGGTAACTACAAAATAACTGTTATTTCTATAATGGCTAGTCTGGACCTGTTATGTATCAAGATAAGGGGGGCAGGTATATAGCCCAGGAAGGCATAAAATATTCCACTGTGGCTTTCCATGACACAGAAAGGTAATGTAGTGACCTAGGGGTCGGGGTCTAGCCAAATGCATGGAGCAGATGTCACTGGGGTTGACATTAAACCTAACATGGAACCACAGTGACACCTACAGGGAAAGGTAAACTTGCACCCCATCACACTGTAGGTGTGGCTTGAAGATGACCAGCCTGTATGTATAAGACACACATTCTGAATTTGGAGCAGTTGAAAACCAGTTTAGTTGGAAGGCAGATCACCTGTTCCAGTTGGCATATACTTGTAGACCAGAAGTATATGTGTAGGCCTGGAAAAATCTCTAAAACCAGACCTGAGTGTGTGAGAATTAGACTCTTCACATACTGAACAGAAAAATTCTGATTTTTAAGTCAGAATTTTGGAAACCAAGACTTTGCACCAAGGAAGTGCCTAGAAGCCTATTTAAAAAGGGCATTTCAGAGACTTGACTTGGAATATACATTTGCTACACAACTGTTGCTTAAGAACTCATCTCTACAAGGACATTTGAAATCTTGTCTGAACTCTAACATCAAAACAAGGTATAGTTTAGAATACAGTATCTAGCATTTTCTGTGAACCATCCAGTTTTACTTTGTTATAGTGTGCATTTCAAAGTTCTTCCAAACTGTAGACGTTTCTATATTGCTTTTATTTTAAGTAAACTTTTATGATTTTTCTTATCAACTCTGCCTGGGGTCTGGTTGTGTGATTTAACATTTTAACAGAAGGGTTTTGAAAAGACTATGTGCCTTGACAAGATAGAACCACTTGGCTATCGTATAAAACTACCTAGGCAGGCTATAGCCAGTGGCTGTGGTGGGATTCAAATACTAAAAGTAGTGCAGAGTCAAGGGAATGCAAAACTACAGAATCCACCCTCTCACTGGGAAAAGGAAGGCTGGTAAGTCTTCCGGAAACCCTTACTCCTGCTCACGAGTTCTTAAAAAGGGGGATCCTCTCTGCAAACAGGAGGTCCTGTTGGGCTGCCCGGGGTTTGGGGGTCCAGGGAGCTTGTGACAAATACATCAATACATAGATAGATAAAAAAAAAGAGTGAGTGCACAAGTAGTTAGATTATGACTGCTTGTCCTGCTGGGGAGTGTACTCTTAATGCCATGGATTAACAGAAGGGGGTTTCTGTTAGAGGCAAGTAGAATGATAGAAACACTGTATATGTGTTGCTAATGGATTTTTGAATGATATATACATATATAAATAGCACTAATGTTTTTTTCTCTTATTTTTCCCCAAGTAGAGCACTCTCAGCTGACTTGCATTGTTTAAAATAAATAATGGTCGGCCAGCTGGCACAAGCAGTAGTTGTACCACTTGTGGCACCAGTGACCTGGGTTTGGAATGAACCTGATGCATTGGAGGGTCAGCCAGGAGGGAGGAGGATCGAGCATCCAGTGGATACTTCTCCTCCAGGGTGGGTGGATTGCAGTAGTCAGCGATAGTCTGACCCCTAGCATTGGCTGGGGGTCAGTGAGCCAGAGATTGCACAACCAAGAGGATTGGAAGAGAGGCAGATATCAGAGTATCAGGTGTGGGACCATTGCTGATGTCATCAGGATGTCCTTTGCATGTCCTCTCCTCCGGGGAGGAGCTCAGGGTAGAAAATGGCCCTTGGATGGGAGGCTGACGCTGTTTCTGCCCTCCACATCCTCTGCCAGATTTGACCTGCTTGGGCCTGGCAGCTTCTGGCTTTTGCCTCCTCTTGTGGCAAAATTGGATAGAGTGGGGAGTTAGCTGAGGCTCTGAAGGCAACCCAGGGGACAAGCCAAGGGCTCTGGCCACCAGGTGTGTCACATGGTGGTCCTGTGGGATCCAGAACCATGAGCATGAGGATCTTGGCCAGATGGGATAAGGGCATTGGAAATGGTTAAATGAGGTCCCATACAGTGGGAAAGAGGAGGGGTAAAAAAGCCTTAGATATCCTGTGATTTTAAATATCTCCATAAATAGTGTCCCCTACTCATTTCACACTCCTGAGTGGATGAAGAGTTTATCTGCTGCTCCTGGCTGAAGACTGACCTCTGAGACTGATAATTAGACTATTGCAACTCCCTTTATCCATATCCGCTGCTTTCAGCCCATGCAGAACACTGCGGCCCGGCTATTGACATGTAATCCTCGTGCCTGTCATATTTCTCCTTAGATGCGCGAACTGCACTGGCTGCTAATACAGTGGTGGATCACATTTAAAGTCGGTCTTCTGACTTACAAAGCCTTACACGGACTGGGCCCGGACTATTTGAAAGAGCTCCTGGTACCCTACTGCCCTAAGTGATTGCTCCAGGTTGCTACAGGTTCCGAGGGTTGCTTTGAAATCTTTGGGGGCCCATGCTTTTATGTACGTGGCCCCAACCCTCTGGAATTCTCGACCCTGTCCGCTGTGGGGGTGCACATCTGTGGAGGAATTTAACCGGGCCTCAAAAACCATCTGTGCTTCTCAGCTTTCCCCTGATGATTGTTTTAACGCATTATATGAATTCAGTATTATTGTACTGTGTTTTATTTTTTGTTGTACGAAGCTTATTGTTAAGGCGCCTTGGTTTCAGAAAGGCGGGACATAAATAAAGATGATTATTATTATTATTATTATAAGCAGGATGAAACTGATGAAATGGACACAGTGCCAGACCCTCACCAGTGGAGGTCCGGGCTTCATTAATGCCCATCTGCTCCCTATGAAGACCACCCAGAGGAAGACCCATGGATACCTACTTTCCAACATAGGGGCCTCCAAAAAGAAAAGCAAAGCTGCAAGAAAATCCACCTCTCGGCCTGACCATCACTGCAGTAGAAGCTAGAGCAAGGAACACAAGGTCTCCTCAGAATGCTCCAATGGAGAGATCGCAGGTAGCTGATATACCCTCTGGGGAAACTCTCTTCATTCACCAGGCTGGAACCTAAGCTCCAATGCCCTTCATCACTGTTGAACCAGCAGCCAATGGCACAACTACCTGAACTCGCCCTGCTCCCTCTGAGCACACCACTCAGCTCCTCAGAACTGCACCTCCCATCCTACACAGCAGCGGCAGCCTCCACTTTGGGGTCTATGGTGCCACAAGAATACGGCTGACTGCATAAACACTTGGCTTAACTGCCAGCATTATATTGATAAGGTACCCATTGATGATGTCTCCCTCCATCCACCTCTAACTGAGCCATCCAGAGATATCTTAAATTAAGGAACTTTTAACAGCTTGAGACTTAAAGGAGCCATAACAGCTAGTCCTTATCTGTATCCCTTCAGAATCTCAATGTGCTGCATTATTTCCCTTTTAAGGAATCAACGTTGCCTAAACTTTATCCACAGGCATATTTTCTAATTATTTTATGTTCTCTCTGTTTCTTTTCCTGGTAATTGTGACTCTATGGGTTTGCTGGGGTGGGGGTGGGGGAATAAGGTAATATGACTAGTATTCTGAGTGTGGGGTTAAACATGTGCGCACTGTTACTATTCTCAATTATGGAGACCAGGGGGTTAATATCTCATTTGGAGTATTTCTCCTCATCTTGGCACTTGCTTGAATGCTCGAAACAGTCAACAAATGCCAGTCACAATAGCCCCAACCTGATCTGAGACATCCCTGACTCTGTAGATCTAATTATAACCTTCCGCATTGATGTGATTTTTACACTGGTAGGTTTTTTTTACATTGGGATAGTTTTATTTACTGATAAAGTGCCCCCATTATAATTCACTTCTACCTCATGAGGCAACCGCATTCTCACATGGTCAACATGCCCAGCCACAACGTTTAAGCTGCTTGAATGCTTTCCCGATCTGACGTGTGCATCTGAATCTGCCCACCCAGAAATAGCTTATAATAACTGGGTCACATTTGGCCCCATAGAAAAAGCCGGTTGTAATTCACCGTTATAATCAGCAAGTTACAAGGGAAAACACATGCTGCTCTTCCTATGAGAAAACCGCAAGCCAGAAGGTGGCTTGCACTATGCTGTCTTCTAACAGGCACTAAAAGCTGATTTTTAATATAATTGCTGTAGCAAAATACAAACGAACAAAATGCTACTCCAGAAATTATATAAAATAAAACATGGGGTGATGTGTAAAACTTGAATTTTACACACACCCTGGGTGTTGGGTACTTAAAAAAAAAAACCTCGAGCTTTGCTCTCGGGGTTTATGTAGCATCCAGCACCTTGGGTACGTGTAAAATATTTGTTAAACACACCACCCCATGTATTATTCTATGTATTATACTCAGGGATAAATGCAAGTCTCTCGACAGCCCACTTAGTTCACATAATATTGCACCTATTAGACTTGACTGCTGCCGTTCACCCATTTTGTTAATCAGATCCCTCTAATGTTCCGAAAGTGGGGGAGTAACAGTCTCAGGTGCATATGCCACATATAAAGTGCAAAGGGAGATGGTAAATGTTTGCCACAGGCAAACCCCTGGAAAAACAACTGAAGGTTAGTTTACAGTCCATTGTCACTAGGGGTGTGAGGGTCAGATTTTCTGGTTCTGCTGGGTCAGGCTGGGTTGGGTTGGACAAACCAGAACCAGAAATAAAACCAGAACCAAAAGTATAATATATATATTAGTTCTCACACTTTGTCATAATGAGTCTCCCCCAAGCCATGAAAAAGATTTCGAGCCTCCCTTAAATCTGGAAAAAATCTTGGGCCTCCCCATAGAAAAAATATCATACTTTGCACAGTACACCAGGTATAAAGTGAGACTAATAAAATTGATGAAGTATATTTTCTTTTAATTCAACTTATTGCTCTCCATCCCCAACCCCTCACTCTACTTTTCTGACTCTTGGACCGTTGTTACTCTGCCTGTTTCCCCTGTATCTGGAACAGTTATCCTAGCCACCTTCATCTCTCCCCCTCTTACTCTGTTGTTAATCACCTTCATGTATCCTTAGCCCAGGTCACACCCGAAAACAAGCACTGGCTCAGTGTACCTTTCCCAGTCACCAATTTACATATAAACACCTGCTGTAGAAACAAGCCTTGAGGTGGTCTGCCTTTCCATGTCACCAAATTTATATATATATATATATATATATATATATATATATATATATATATATAAATACCTACTGAAGAAGCAAGCCTTAACTCAGTGTGCCTTTCCCAGTCAATGATTTACATATAAACACTTACTGCAGAAGCAAGCTTTGGCTCAATGGGACTGCCCAGTCACCAATCTACATACAAATACATGCTAAGAAGCGGGCTTTGGCTCAGTGTGTCTTTCCTGGTCACCAATTTGTGCATAAGTAAAGAAACTTACTTGCTAGTATCCATATTTAGTTTGCTTCAACCTTTTACACAAATCATCCAAAACTTAAAATTTAAATACTGTACATTCTCAAATTTGACTGGGCTTCTCCTGGAACAGTTCGGGGCCTCCCTTGGGAGGCTGGCTTCACCATTTGAGAACCGCTGATATAGGGAAAATAAATGATACACTCTGTGTAAAAGTGCACAAACCTAACATTGCTCAGAGTAGTAGAGTTAGTAGTTTTGGACTTTAGTTTATCTGGGTAAGTGCACTGGACCCAGAGGGCCCTTTTTCAGCCATGCCCTGATGTACAAAGCACAGCAAACATAACAAATAGATCACACTATTAGTTGCATTCATGGGATTCAAACCTATGTCTTCAGGTAATAAATAATCTTCACTTCTTTAAAAACAAAATAAAAAAAAAAAAACAGACATCAAGCTGATAAAAATGTACTCTGCCCGTAAATGGCACATTAACTCTGCTGAAGACAAACAGGAAGTGCAGGAATCAGGATGATCTTACTAGTACCAAGCTAACCTAGCTTTGCCAGTCAGTTTACTGTAGTTAATAAATGGCACATGGTATCTCAATATATGTAGTGCTGTGCATTAGGGGCATAATAATGCAAGACCCCACCAGGAACCTCCAAAAGGGGCAGCACTAAAGTAGTTTACCGACTATGAAAAAGACTTGGGAGTCACAGTCATTCATAGTTTCAAACCTGGTGCAAAAAGGTCTCTAGGGCAGTAAATATAGTACTAGGGAACATAGGAAATTTCATCTATAGATTCAAATGGTAACCAACTGTAAAAACCCTAACAAACAACTTCAAATGGGAGATTCTCTACCTTTGCTGCTGCTCGAGTCGTTGCTACCTGCTGCCTTGTGGCTCCCTCACTGGCCGTCTTTGTCCTCAGGCTCTGATCCCCTCCTCCTCCAGCCAGCTGAATTACTGTGTAGGACCAATTTTGGGTCTGGAGAGGATCTGAGTAACCCCCATAATCCCCCCCACACACACACACACACACACACACACACACACACACACACACACACACACACAAAGCTGGCTACTAGTAGTAGCATCCTCTCATGTTTTGCCTGGGTGCCCCATTGGACCCAATGTGTGCTTCACATGCCCATTCTCACTCAGCCTCCAGTCCAGTCAGAGATTTATGCTGCTCTTCCACATAATTCCACTACCCCACACATCCACGTGCCTGCCCACTTATAGTGTCCCCTCTGTTGCTCTTTGGCATACCACAATAAGTGGCTCTTTTGGCAGGGCTCCACTTGGCCTCAAGAAGGATCATTCCCAACCCATTTTCTTCCATGAACGGTGGAGTCCAAGTCCCAGCCTGACCTCTGACATTGACACACATGCACACTGTGAGCCTGCAGTTATTGTCAGGGAAGGCAAATAATGGCACCAGATTTGAAATGCTGCCACCTGACCCATCACTCTGCTCTGTGCAGCTATGCATTAAAGAGGACTCATAATTTGCTGGCTCGCTGCTCCTAACTATCCTTTACCAGCCTGCTTAGGCTTGTAGAAGTAAGTCCCAAGTCTAGCAGCTAAGTAAGGAAACAAACCATCAAAAAAAGTGTCTTAGTTGGCTTAAATGTGAAAAAATGAAACATTTAAACAAAACATAAGGTCACAAATTGGGTCAGACCACTTTCAACCTAATTCTGGCCTGATGGATCAGACTGGCCAATACCTGACTGGTCCGAGTCTCTGACCCAACCCGGTGCACACCCCTAATTTTCACAAACCCTTACTTCAGTTCATTGTGCTACCCAGACCACAAATATGCACCCAGTTAACCAATACAGCCATGAGTTGGTGGGATTCTCTTAATGCTCTTTTTTATTTTATTCTCCTCCACATCCACCTGCCTCATGTATCAATTTTGGGTTTTTACCCAGGTGATGACCTGTGTGTTATTAAGGTGCTCCCATTACTGACTGCCTTTCTTCCACAGATCGGACACAGTCTGGTAAACCAAAATGCCTGAAACCAATATTTTGTGCACCTACTCCATGTATCGATCCCCTTGGGCAGATGATGTGGATGGACTTACAAACTACTTTCATGCTTTGGGTTTCGTTTAAAGTCACAGGCAGTCCCCATATACCATAAAGGTACACATACCTCATAATGGGATGATAGCTTTTCTCAGCCTTCTGAGTTATACTTACTGGCGCTAATTGCAATTCATTAGAAGACGAGCCTTTGGCCACTATACAAAAAGTACACCATCTATGACGATGACTCAAGGTTAATATCTTTGGAGTTCTGATATATTGTTAAACAGCCACCGATGCCTCCAGAAGAACTTTGAAAAACATAACATTTGGACACAACGCAGCTTATATTTCTCATTAATTCTGTAGCTCTTGTCCCCATCACTTATTACTGAGGTTATATGCTTAAAAACAGAATAGTTGTTCCTTGAGGGTTTTTCTGCTCCTATTGCTTCTTCCCAACCTGATGTCATAATACTCTGTTTGTGACATCACAGTTACTCCCATGGCAACATAATGTGATGTCACAGCACAGCATTATGATTTCAAGTAGTTAATAAGCTACAGAGACAGATGAACTCTAAGGGGTAAAGATCTTGTTTTGGGGGGATTTGTTCAATAATAAATAATAAAGAGGATAAATATTTACAAGATATATGAAATACAAGCTGAATTGTGTCTAAATATTCTGTTTTCCAAAGTTTTACCAAAGGCGTTCGCTGATCTTTAAAGTTCTGGTTGAAATCGAGCTTTTACCCTTACTTAGTATACTGGTAGATCTAAATGTTGGCTATAGGTGGGGGTGGATTTTTTTTCTCTACGCACTCAGAACCTACTTCTGCTGCTCAAAGGGTTTTAAGGCTATCTGCAGCTTAAGAATGTCTGGTTCTAGTTCAAAGTAACTCTTGCATTTACATTTGACAGAACTGCTTTACAGTCTTCAAAGTTATGGTCTGTTGATTTCCCCAGTTGCTTTTTTTTATTTTTTTTTTCTGATTCTTATAAACATGGATAGTATTAATTTCTGGAGTTTACATTTCATGAGTCACGTAGTAGTGCCAAAGAAATAGAAATGAAGCTTACCTGTATGTGGGTGGGAGGGACAGATGACTCATTTCAAGACTGGGGCTGGAGTGTTCCTGATCCATCCTAAACTTGGAATGGGGACCATGCTCAAAATCAAACACTCAGATATCTGTGTCATGGTATAAATGATGGCTATTATCTCAATGTCATGGAAAATTAGGGGTCTTAACCCCCCCCCATTAAAAGAAATAACACATTTTAGTGAACTTAAAAAAAGGTCTGCACACAGATAGCTTTCCTTTAAGAAACTAATCTTTCAACTGTTCAACCATGTAAATGTAAGTGAGAGTGGGTAGGAATGGAAATGCACAGCGCCTTCAAGTTCCTGAAGGGGATAAACCTTTAAGTACCTGAAGGGGATAACCAAGACTAATATGGGAGAAATATTCCAGATCAGAAGAGGGAGGGACACAAGAGGGCATCAATTGAGGTTGGAGGGGGGAAAATTCAGGAGGGAAGTCGTGAGACATTTTTTCACTGAACGGGTGGTAGACAACAGAACACTTTACCTGAGGAGATGGTTTCTAGGATAGTGGGCTGTTTCAAGAGGGATCGGACAGAGTGGGGGGATGACTGTGAGGTGGGGAGGAGGGAGGAAGGGTGAGCTGCAAGTTGAGGGGCTAGCTACACAATTGAACAGACTCAACAGACTGTGAGGCCTATTTCTGCTGGCATTTTCATATGTTCATATGTTTGTATCACCCTCAGGAATGCTAAGAGAGGTGTGTCTATCCTTACTCATAAGTCCCTTCACTGGACCTGGTCAGACTCATTATTAGACCGTGAGGGTAGATGGATTATGGCTAAAAATCTCCATCCAAGAGGGTTCTTTACTTTTCCTCAACACGTACAATTAAATGAAGATGAAGAAAGCACCAGGGCCGGATAAATTACATCCCAGAGTGGAGGAATGCAGGAAAAGGCCGACTGGTAAGGTGCGGACCAGGGGAAGACAGAATCCCCACTGGAACATGAGCAGGGGAAATGGAAGTATAGAGAAAAGGTGAAAGGTAGTCCTGCTAAATGCCAGGAGCTTGGGCAATAAAATGCTTGAGCTCCAGGTGATGCTAACTGAGGGACAGGTGGATGTGGCAGCGGTCACTGAGACCTGGGCCACCGCAGGGCACAACTGGGACCTGTACCTGGAGGGCTACACTATGTTCAGGAAGGACAGGGGAGAGGGAAGGGGAGGAGGGGTAGCAATGATAGTCAAAAACTGCATTGCCATAGGAGGAGTGGAGGAGGCGGAGGGAACTGTGGAGGCAATTTGGGTCACCTTGATAACAAGGGAGGGCAAGAGAGTAAAAATAAGAGTGGTGTATAGACCCCCTGTGCTGGCGGAGGAGCTGGAGGACAGTCTGGTGGTAGATGTTGGGAGACACTGCAGATTGGGAAGTGGAAGGGTGGTGGTGTTGGGGGACTTAAACATGCCAGAAACAGACTGGGAGACTATGACATCCTCGGTGGCCAGGGAACAGAGGTGTTGGATATCTTTCAGGATGTGTTCCTAACTCAGTAGGTGGGGGAACCAGCCAGAGAGGAGTGGATACTGGATGTGGTCCTGGCAAACAGTGACCAGATCAGGGGCCTGGAGGTAAGGGACCCGTTGGTGGGGAGCGACCATGCCACGGTCTGGTTCTGCCTGAACCTAGGAGGGGTAGAAGGCTGCACAAAGACGTAGGTAACTGACTTCAGGGGGGTGGATTTCAAGGAAATGGAAAGGATCCTTAAGGAGCACTTAAATGGGATTGGGCCAGACATGGACGCTGACAGTAGGTGGGAAATCATCAGAAGGGGGCTGCAGGATGCTACCAGCACCTGCGCAAGAGTAAGACGAAAATGCGGTAGGGCCCAAAAACCCTGCTGGTGGACCAGGGAGGTCCAGGATGTGATGAGGGGAAAGAAGGCGGCCTATAGGCAATTCAAGTGCTCAAGGAGTGAAAGGGACTGAGGGGAGTATGAGCTGATGGCCAGAAGGGCCACTAGGATGGTGAGGGCGCCTAAGGCAAGGAAGGAGCAGAACCTGGCCAGGGAAATTAGGAGAGGGAACAAGGGGTTCTTTAGATACATTGGGGAAAAACAAAGGGTTAAGGGGCAGATTAGCAGGATTAAAACAGTGGAGGGATGGGCACAAGACCCGGGGGAGCAGGCTGAGGTACTAAATGAGTACTTTGCCTCAGTTTTCACCAAGGAAAATGGGGGGGCGCTGCATCATACATGGGAGGAGATGGTGAAACTGAAGAGGGGGGATCCTTACTGATCAGCAGGTCTGGGGGGGCATCACTGGCAGGTGGGGGAAAGACAAAGCAGGGGGATGAGGTAGCAGAGGTGGAAATCATGGCAGAGAGAGTGAGGGAAGCCCTCAGGTCCCTTAAGATGGAGAAAGCACCAGGGCCAGATAAATTACATCCCAGAGTGCTGAAGGAACTGGTGGATGTCCTGACGAAACCCCTGGCGGAGCTCTTCAGCATCTCTCTGAGGACAGGGTGGGTGCCCCAGAACTGGAAGGTGGCGCATATAGTGCCTTTCCACAATGGGGGGATCATGGGAGGTGGCAGGGAACGACAGGCCCGTCAGCCTGACATCGGTGGTGGGCAAGGTGATGGAGGACATTGTCAAGGAGAAACTGGGGGGGACCTGGAAAAGTTGGGGAGCCTGGATGATAGACAGCATGGATTTGTCCCAGAGAAATTGTGTCAGACAAAACTTGTGGAGTTCTATGACTGGGTGACGAGTGCCTTGGACCTGGGTAGACCAGTGGACGTCCTCTTTCTTGACTTCAGCAAGGCGTTTGACTCTGTTCCTCAAGACAGCCTGTTGGATAAGCTGGGAGAAATGGGGTTGGGGAACCAGATGATCAGATGGATAGGCAATTGGCTCCAGAATCGGACCCAGATGGTCATGGTTGGTGGGATAGTCTCATCCCCAAGGAGGGTTATTAGTGGAGTCCCTCAGGGATCAGTCCTTGGGCACCTCCTGTTCAACGCCTATGTCTCTGACATAAGGAAGGGTATCAGGAGTGAAATGAGTCTCTTTGCAGATGACTCAAAACTGGGGGTGGTGGTGGATGGGAAGGGGAGGGTGGCCCTACAGGGGGACCTGGAGGCTCTGGAAAGGTGGTCTAGAAAGCGGAATCTGAGGTTCAGTGCAGGGAAATGCAAGGCACTGCACCTGGGAGCCAGAAACCCGGGCCAAGTGTACATCCTGGGGGAGGAAGTGCTACAAGTCTCGATGGCTGAGAGGGACCTGGGGTGGTGGTGATGTCAAGATGAACAACTCGGAGACTTGTAGGAGGGCAGTGGCAAAGGCCAACAGGATGCTTGGATGCATTGCTAGGGGGCTCACCTCCAGAAGGAGGGAAGTGATACTCCCACTGTATAACTGCTTGGTGAGGCCGCACCTTGACTACTGCATGCAGTTTTGGAGGCCACATTTAAAGAGGGACATTGAACTCCTGGAGAGGGTCCAGAGGAGGGCAACCAAAATGATTTGGGGCTTGGGGTTAGGACCTATGGGGAGAGTTTTGAAGAGCTAAATATGTATACATTGGAAGAGAGAAGGGACTGGGGGGACATGATAGAGGTCTTCAGGTACATGAAGGAGGTAAATAGGGGAGGAGCAGTCAGGGTGCTCTGAAGGAAGGAGGGGGGTAACTATAGAGCATGGGTGGAAGCTGGAGGGGAGAGATTCAGGGGAGAAAGGAGGAGGTGCTACTTCACTGAGAGGGCAGTGGAGCCATGGAATGCACTGCCCAGGGGGCTAGTGGAGGCAGAAACGGTGGAGGGGTTCAAGAGAAGGTGGGACAGGTACAGGGGAAGGGTTCTGGAAGCAAAACCAGTGCAGCGAGACTATCTGGGACTGGGAAGGGAGAAGCCAGAGAGGGAGAGAGGGGCAGAAAGGTCAGCTCCCAGGGTGGAGGCTGACTAAACGAGCAGACACGAAAGACCATTAGGCCTATTCTGTTGGCATTTTAGTATGTTAGTATGTAAGATGACCCCTGTTTTTCCTCCTATCTCAGCAAGAAAATCTCCACCATCAGTTCACTGGCTGCCCCTATAATAGTAGGACATGATCTGAACTTAACGCTCAACTCATTCTTAGAACACTCCGCCACTACCCATGAGCTGCACCACAGAGCAGCAGCTGTTCTTAAACAGCCCCTGACAGCATTTAGAAAACATTGAAAAAAGTAGGATTCATATTCAACAGCATCCCATTTCCTTTATTACTTCACATATTTTTCAGTAATTAATTCCCCATGTTCTTTATTACTGAGGACGGTGGCATGAAAACAAGATCCCTGTCCCCCAGACTCTATCTGCTCTGGCTGTCTGTCAATACTGGATATCATAATCTCCTGTTTATGACATCATAATAATCACTACAGCAACAGATAGTGATGTCCTAAACAGAATTATGATGTCAGGTGTAGACAAGCAGCAAGAGCTGAAAGTGCTGAGATATTGTTTTCATGCAACTACCCTTAGTAATGAAAAAATACGGGTGAGAATTACAGAATAAAATATGAAATATAAGCTACATTTATGTCTCAAGATTACATTTTTTCAAAGTTTTTCAGGAAAAAAGAAAGAAAGGGGGAAGGATAGTAAGGTTAGTAGATGGTGACAGGAAGATTGAGGAAGACAGACAAAAGGCCACTGTCCTAAATAACTTCTTCTGCTTAGTATTCAGCAAAGAAAATTCAGGACCAATGCATAAAAGTGGCTTAAAGCAGACAATAAAGGGATCCTACAAATTGAATCGCCGACAATTACCACAGACAGGGTCAGGGAGGCAGTAGCGCATCTCAGGATGGACAAGGCACCAGGGTTTGATGGGTTACACCCGAGAGTGCTGAGGGAGCTTGCTGAGGAACTGGCTGTCCTCTATTTGTTTAGCCAATCGATACAGACAGTTGTCATGATGGGAGACTGGAGAAGGGCAGATGTGGTGCCACTCCACAAGGGAGGGAATAATGAAGAAGCAGGCAATTACTGACCAGTTAGCCTCACATCTATTGTGGGGAAACTAATGGAGACCTCAATCAAACATGACCTAGTAGAATACCTGGAAAAAAACAGTCTTCAGGATAGCAAACAGCATGGTTTCATGGCAGTAAGGGTTCCTGCCAGATGAACCTCATTATATTTTTCGATTGGGTAAATAAGGAACTTGATCAGAGCCATCCAGTGGACCTCCTCTACTTTGACTTCAGCAAGGTATTTGACTCGGTGCCGCTATTTTCAGGCACGACCAGGGAGAGTACAATATAACAATGCAGCATTGACCAACAATCAGTTTCAGATGGCTGGAGAACTGTCTGCAAAAAACAAATGCTGAGGCAGCAACAGTAGATTATACACCACATGGATAACAGCAACAGTAGTGAGGTTATTGCAGCAAACAATTTTTACAGAAGGGAAGGTTGACATTATTGCAGCTTACAGTTTTTACAGAAAGCAAGGTTGAAAGCATCATCAGGCCTAGCTGAGGGAGAAAAACAGGCAGGTAGGCACAGATTACAAAATGATACATCATAGTACAGTAGACAAGACATTAGACCCAGCAAGGGAGAAACAGATCAGATACTGACTCTTAAGTAGAAGGCAAAATCCCGAAAAAGGGCAAGGTCACAAACAAGGATTAAATAGAGAGACAGAACAGAAGTAATGTGCAGTCACAGTTGTCAAGAGCTAGGAGGTGGGAAAATAGAGTATGCTTAAATGAAGGGTGAGATGTGGAATTCTTGACGTGGACGGGGAGAGAGTTCCAAAATCTAGGGGCAAAGTAGGAGAAAGCTTGCTCACCCATTTTCGTGGAGCAATGTAGAACAGAGAGTAAGGGGGAGGAAGAGGACCTAAGGGAGCGAGAGTGAGAGAGAGAGAGAGCGGGGTACGCATGTTCCCTCAGTGTGGAGGGATGAGGAGATCTGGTTAAGGAGTACCAACAAAACATCTTAGTGTGTATGAGCGGAGAGCAACCGGAGACAGACAGTTTAAGGCAGAATAGAGAAGACAGTGATGGGTTAGACGAGGAGCAGATAGGGAAAATCTACAGATATTGTTGTAGGATGTGTCCATTTTGTGAAAAACGCCCGCACTGGCACGAGATACAACAGGGAGGGCATATAGCAGTTGAGGGAGAAAAACACCTCTCACTACTGAGATTCTAGCAGCCGGAGTGAGTGAATGATGCACCCTGTAGACCACACCAATTTTGGCATTTACCAAGCAACAAACCACGTTAATGTACGCAGAAAAGTCCAGTGCCTGATCCAACATAACCAATAAATACTTGAATGCTAAAGTGTTGGAGGCAGCTGTCCCATCGCAGCAGCGAACCAGAAGCTTAGGGGAGTCAGTGAGCACCTTTCTAGAGGACCCAAAGAGCATGGCCTGTGTCTTGAATATGTTTAGGACTTGGTGGTTGGACGAGAACCAGGATTGGAGGATCTGAAACGCGAGGGAGAGATGTAGATTGATGTCAGCAATAGACTTGGAGGCAGAGTAAAGCACCAGGTCATCAGCATACATGAGAATGTTGCAGTGAGGAGGATTAGGGATGTCATTGACGAAGAGTGAGAAGAGTAGGGGACCAAGGATCGAACCCTGCGGAACACCACAGGTGATAGGGGCAGGGGAGGAGAGAGACTTAGAGAAAGAGACAGCCTGAGAACGAGTTTCTAGGTAGCTGCCAAACCAGGAATGGGTAGAGTGAGAGACACCGAGGGTATGCAGCTTGGCCACTAGAAGGGGGTGATTTACCATGTCAAACGCTTTTGAGAGTTAATGAGCACAGCCCCAGTAAGTAAACCCTTGTCCATGTTGTTTTTAATGTCACTGGTAAGCTGAGTAAGAGCTGTAGTAGTGCTGTGGCCAGCCCTAAAGCCATGTTGAACCGGGGATAGAATGTTGAAGTTGAGGAGGTGACCAGAGATCTGTCGATGAACAAATTTCTCAAACAGCTTACTGAAGGTGGGAAGGAGAGAAATGGGCCTATAATTTGACATGATTCTGTCATCCCCTTTCTTAAAGACAGGAATGGTTCTGACAACTTTCCAGACCAATGGCACAGAGGCAGAACAGATGGAGAGATTGATAAGCCTGGTTACATGTACTGCAAGGCAGGAAGAAAACTGCCTTAGAATCCTAAGATGGATACCACTAGGGCCAGCACTTCCATTAGCAGGAATGGACCTTAGTAGCTTAAGTACCTCTTGACACATGACCGATGACAGCTCAAGTGCAGGAGGAGCAGTAACTAGCGGAGGAGGGGACACCTGGGAAGTGACGTTAGGAGAAGGGGAGTGGATGGGTAGAGTGGAAAATAGGGAGTTAGAGGCATTAGCTATGATAAGAGGTTTATTGCAGTGAGTATCATTTATTAGCATTTCACTTGGAGTCATAGGTTTGTTGTTCCCCAGGATCTCCTTAATTTGTGACCAGTAACGTTTAGGGTTTGAGGCAGAGGACCTGAGAAGGTTCTGGTAGTAAGCACTCTTTGCCAAGCGAATCTCTCTTTTACAGGTGTTATATAAGGACCTGTAGGCCTTGAAGTCAGCTTGAGTTGAGGAGGACTTCCAAACTGACCAGAGTTTATCCCTACATTTTAGCAGCTGGAGTAGAGGATGCTTAAGCCATTTAGTGACTTTGCCTTTTACCCTACGTGTGGAGACCAGAATATGAAGCTTCCGAAGAAAGAGTAGGGTATCGCTGAAGTATTCAGCTGCAATGTTAATGTCGTTGGTCATATACAGGGGGGATCAGTCAACCATGTTAAGATCATGCAGAAACGCAGAATGGTTGAGTTTAGAGATGTTTGAGAAAGATAAGATCTTAGATGGGAAGGGGGGGGAGGTGTCCCAGATGCAGTAGACTGTACAGTGATCGCTTATAGAGTCAGGTAGAACTCCAGCGGAGGGGAAGTTCTCCTTCCTATTTGGCAGGATCCAGTCGATGAGGGTGGTACAGGAAACATGACAGGAGATCCTGGTTGGAGCCTGGATAAGTTGAGAGGGGTTTGCCTTACTTGTGATAGAAGATAGGAGGAAGTAACTGGGCCCAGCCCAGTCCTGGTTAAAGTCTCCCAAGCAGATTACTTCGCTTTTCCCCGACACAGAGGGCAGTTGTTCAATGAATTCTTCTAGACCCAGCCTTGAGTTTCTAGGAGGTATGTACACGCAGAAGATGTAGATTTTTTTAACACCCCCAAGTAACAGAAGTGAATGTAGTACCTCACAATTAACCAGAAGGGGGACATTGGATGACAGTTACATTGAGATGCAACTTGAAGTACAGTGCCAGGCCCCCCCCTTTTGGAGTTAGAGCGATTAACCCGAAGCAAATCATAACCTGGTATAGTGCAGAGGGAGTCATTAATTGAGTGTTTCAGCCAGGTTTCAGACAGGGCTAGGATGTCAGGGTTATTAGAGCTAACCCAGGCCTCGAGCTCAGGATGATTAGCAATAAGGATCCTAATGTTTAGGTGAGCAAAGGAGAGACAGGATTATTGAGGCCAACTATAGGAGGAGTGAGACAGAGATGTGTTAGTAGACATAGAGGGACCCAGATTGGTCTCAACATCTCCCGCTAGGATAAGGAATATGGTAATTATCCAAAAGGAGGCAATCATGGCAGCATGATAGATGCTCCCATGGGAGAAAGCGTACCTCTGCAAGAAATTTCTGAGTAGTACCCCAAGGAGTTTATTATAGAGCCCTGACATAGGTACTGGGTAAGTAGTGGGGTCAGAGAGTAAGTTGGAGTAGCAGAAGTTATCAGTAGAGTAAAAAAGGCAAGAAGAGGGATACTCAGTAGGGCCTGTTACTAGTGATAGGAAAAACATGGCACCTAGGATTGGCAGGAGGGGGTAAATATACCTGAAATACATGGTAAGAAAGGATAATGGGCAGGTAGGAGGTAGGGAGGAGAGAACAGAAGGAGAGGAGAGTAAAGGGAGAGATGGTGAGCAGATAGGCTGAAGGGGAGTGTAGGTAGAGAATAAGAGAGTAAAAGGGGAAAGTAGTGGGATGCAGGAACACCACAAAAAAAAAGGAGAGAAATAAATGGAGAAAAAAGTAGAGAGACAGCCAGGACAGTCAGAGGGAGACGAGGAGAAGGCAAAAACTCCCAACAGGAGAGATAAGCAAGAGCAAGCACTGGGAACCGAGGTGAGGCAATGTCTAACTGATGTCCAAGCACCCTCTAGTGCAGATCTAAAATAACAAGCAAATAAGAATCAAGGGAGATAGAAAAAAACTGTCATATGAGCTAGCGTGAGAGCATAAGGTATAAATTAAACACCAGCTAAGGGTGAGAGGGAATTGGGGGGCGAGCGGGGAGCAGTCACAATGTGACTGCGGGGATCAGCCTGGCAGCAAAGCAACTGCAGGCTCAGAATTAAATCACACCGTGAGCTCCAATTCTAGATTGAAAGGCAACTAATGTCAGATCACACCGTGGTTTGAAGCAGATTCCTTAGGAAAGTTAATATTCTTCAGGTGGAGGATACTTCTAACTGAAGGGTGAAATAAGAAACTTAGAATGATCAGAAAAGGCAGTCTTTCAATCAACAGAGGGAGGTGGAGTTTGCTTTACTTTTGTTACAAGTGTTAAAGTTTTCAGTGCAGGAAGAGTTTAAACCCACATAGGCTGAATACTGTTTTCTGTGTCTGCCCTTCTGCACAGCTGACGTGTTTTGGGGCTGACTGTTTTCAGAGCACAAGTCACCAGGCTCTTTTGGGGCTGGGAGGTTTACCTGTGTCTGACTTGATGTTTGGATTTTTCTCTGTTTGATTAGCAGGGTATTTTCTCTGTCAAATTGGTTTGAAGCAGTATTACAAACTGTCGGTATGGCATCTTGCTGACAGGAAGGCACTCATCGCATTGGTAGGTCAGAGCGCTTAGCTGATTGTTTCGTGAGGGCACAGTTTAGGCCCAACCCTTCCACTCCCTCACCCCCACCCACTGAAATAGTTCATTTATACCTGGGGTTCTGACATCATTCCTCAAGAGGGCAAGGTACATATCACTGTCATATCCTGTCTAGCACACTGCACTGACAATATAAGCATACACATTATATAAATACATATATTTCTATATAACGCACCAATCACACACACGCACAAAAAAAAAACAAAAAAAAAAACAACTAAACAAGGTAGACAGTTATGTGGGGAGTAGTACACTGTAATGGCTGTGGGGCAGCAGTCTTCCGGGAGTCTTTCTGGAGGCTGAGATGCTGCCCTGTTTGCAGACAGCTATCTGCCCTGAGGGAGGAAGTTGCCCATCTTCAGGCCACATTGGACAGTGGCAAGGGAACCTCCCCCATCCAGGGAGCACCAGAGCCACCACCACTACCTCAGAGGTTGCGAAGAAAGCACAGCAGTTGGATCACAGTGGGCTCAGGGAGGGTAAGGGTGGTGGAACAGAGGCACACCCAGTCAGTTGTTCCACTCCACAATCCAGACACCATTCTGGGGGAGCATAGTTCCCCTATGGATGCACCCGCAGAGGAGACTAAGGAGGGTGCAGACAACTGTCACAAGGGAGGCCCTCAGGAAGGAGGCAGAGGGCACCACAGGGAAAGAAAGCAGCTCCTGGTGGGGGACTCAATTATTAGAAGGATAGAACTGGGGGGGAGCAGGGAAAACTGAAGTAAAGTGCCTGCCTGGTGCCATGGCTTGGAGGGACAGGAAGCGCATCCTTAGGATCACGAGAATGGTTGCACGGGAGTCTGAGCTGGACGTCATTGTCCACCTAGGGACAAATGACTTGGCTCATCATGAGATTAGAGCAGTGCAGAAGGAATTTGTAGAGTTGGGGAGGTGCTTAAGACAAGTAGCACACACAGTATCCTTCTCAGAGGTGCTGCCTGTCAGTGGCATGGGTGAGGCGAGGGTACTTTGCACCATGCAGTTTAACAAATGGTTGAAAAAATGGTGTGGAGCACAGGGTTTGGCTTCATTGGGGACTGGGGTTCCACCTGGAGGGACACCAGCCTATACTGGCAGGATGGTCTGCATCTGTCCAGGAAGGGAACAAGTCTTTTGACAATCGGTTTAAATGCTTCATTGGCAAGCCTTAAACTAGTCAAGTGGGGAGGCACTGATACAGGCAGGAAAATCCCAGCCTCCCTACAAAACAGGGTACTAAATGAGAAAGACCAAGGTAGAAAGGTCAGTGGGGATGCCGCACAGAAGGTAAAGCCATCAAAAATGGAGAGCAATGAGTACCAATGCCCGTAGTCTGGGTAACAAGCTTCCTGAATTAGTGGCCTTGATGGAGGAGGAAGATCTGGATATCGTGGCAGTCACAGAAACATGGTACACACAGAACCATGACTGGGACGTAAACATACCAGGATACACTATCTACAGGAGGGACAGGGAGGGTAAAAGAGGAGGAGGAGTAGCTCTCTACATAAGAGAAGAAATCAAAGCAACAGAACAAAAGGGTAAACAGGGAGGAGAAGAAGCACTGTGGGTCAATTTGGATGCAGACAATGGCACCACAATCCGCACAAGGGTTGTATACAGACCTCCCTCTCAGGAGGAGGAAATGGACAAGGAAATGATAGAAAGTATACTTAGAATGGCAGATAAAGGGGGAGATATTGCTGATGGGTGATCTGAATATGCCAGATGTTAACTGGAGTGCAGTTGCAGCAGCCACTTCTAAGAGTGGGGTTATTCTAGATGCCCTACAGGGGGCATGCCTTAGACAACTAGTACTGGAGCCCACTCGAGAGGGAGCAATCTTAGACCTGGTTCTCTCAAATGGAGATGAAGAGAGGATCACAGCAATAGAGTCAAGCCATACAAAGACAAAGGTACTGGATTTTAGGAGGGCTGACATTGCCAAAATGGGTGAGTGCCTAAGGAATGCATCAGCAAATGGGCAGGAAGGAGGGGTGGAAGAACAATGGGGAATAACAAAAAACTGCCATCACAGAGGTAACAAGCCTTTGTGTAAAGCAAATAAACAAAATGAAACGAGGTAAGAAATCACTATGGTTCTCAAAGGAAGTGGCAGTGAAGGTTCAAGAGAAAAAGAAAGCATTCAGGAAGTACAAGGAATCACAGAAGGAACAGGACAGAGAACTGTATCAGTTAAAGCAAAGGAAGCTGGAAAGGCAGCCAGAACAGCAAAGGCCCAAACCGAGGAAAAGATAGCCAACTCAGTTAAGAAGGGGATAAAACCTTTATAGGTACATCAGGAGAGAAGGAAGACCAAGGAGGGATAGTGAGGCTTAAAAAGGGGAGAGAGGGTGGGCAGAGGTGACTGTGAAAAGGCAGAGATACTAAACAAATATTTTTGCTCAGTATTTACAAAGGAAGAGGGGAGGTACCTAAAACAAACAGTAGAAACACTCTGGATACAGAAGTTGATACCAGCCCATTTACAGAAGAAAGGGTTCTGAAAGAGCTCTTAAAACTGAAGGTGGACAAAGCAATGGGGCCTGATGGGATTCATCCCAGAATTCTAAAAGAACTAAGGGTAGAACTAGTGACAACACTGACTGCCCTCTTTAACAAATCATGGGAGGATGGGGTGGTACCTGAGGACTGAAGGAGGGCAGATGTGATTCTCCTTCACAAAAGTGGGAGCAAGGCAGAAGCAGGAATCTACAGACCTGTTAGTTTAACCTCAGTGGTAGGGAAAATGATGGAATCACTTCTGAAGGAAAGAATTTATGCATCTAGAGACCAGAGGGCACAGGACCCAAGGCAGCATGGATTCACAGCGGGAAGGTTATGCCAGACAAATCTGATAGATTTCTTTGACTAGGTGACCAAAGTAGTTGATCAGGTAGGGCTGTGACATGGCCTACCTAGACTTTAGCAAGGCATTTGACACAGTCCACACAAAAGATTAATATACAAGTTAGCCAGCCTGGGAGTGGGTCCCAAGATGACAGCCTGGGTAAAAATTGGCTGGAGAATAGGACACAGAGGTAATAGTAAATGGAGTCCACTCTGACAAAAGGGGCTAGTAGTGGGGTACCGCAGGGTTCAGTATTAGGACCGGTCCTCTTCAATGTCTTTATAAGCGACATTGCAGAGGGACTGGAAGGAAAAGTATGTCTCTTTGCAGATGACACAAAGATCTGCAACAGAGTTGATACACAAGGTGGGGTGGAAAGGATGAGAAGGGACTTGGCAAGGTTAGAGGAATGGTCAAATGTATGGCAGCTTAGATTCAATGCTAAGAAGTGCAAGGTAATGCACCTGGGAAACAAAAACCCAGGGGAAGAGTACACAATGGGGGGTGAGATACTAACAACAACAAAATGGAAAGGGACCCGGTAGTCATATCAGATGACCTAAAGGTGGGCAAGCAATGTGAGAGGGCAGTAAGGAGGTTGGGGGATACTGGGATGCATAGGGAGAGGCATCACCAGTAGAAAACAAGAAGTTATTATCCCTCTGTACAGACAGCTGGTGAGACCACATCTGGAGTACTTGGCAGTTCTGGAGACCCAATTTCCGAAAAGACATAGACAGGATGGAAGCTGTCCAGAGGAGGGCAACTAAAATGGTGCAGGGTCTGCACCGAAGACATATGAAGACAGACTTAAGGAGCTTAATATATAGCCCTCGAGGAAAGGAGGGGAGGGGGACAGATAAAAACTTTCAAGTACCTCAAGGGAATCAACAAAGTCCAAGAGGGTAGCATCTTTCAAAAAAGAGGTAAGCAAGAACAAGGGGCAAATTTGAAGATAGAAGGGGCGGCTCAGAGGTAATTTAAGGAAGTATTTTTCACAGAGAGGGTTGTGGATGTATGGAACGCCTTCCAGAGGGGTTGTGGAGTCATAAACAGTGGTGGAATTCAAGCATGCATGGGACAGTCATAAGGCAATTCTAGGGGATGGGGGTAGGAAGAAGTAGGCTGCTGGTTAACTAGGATCTGCAGCTTATCCATCAGGTAGGGAAATGGGCAGACTGGGTGGGCCAAGCGGTCCT
The DNA here is from genome assembly GCA_016271365.2 of Neoceratodus forsteri. NCBI lineage: Eukaryota > Metazoa > Chordata > Ceratodontiformes > Ceratodontidae > Neoceratodus > Neoceratodus forsteri. The sequence goes on along the minus strand of CM057449.1, from coordinate 169,754,907 downwards.
TATCTGCCCTCAAATTCTATGTTTCTATGTTTCTATGCTCCGAATTGAGCTTTAAAAGCAGCTAGGAAATTTTTTATTTTCACGGTGCATAGGTTTTACAGCAGCTAGCACAGTAAAAATCACTAGTGTGAGCTCCGCTTTGAGCTCCAATATGGAGTAAATGGCAGCTGCAAAATTTAGGAGCAAACAACAGAGCTCACCCCAATGGCTGGAGTTCAGTAAAATCTCCAGGGGCAATTTCTATCAAAAATGCTTTAAAATACTAACAAGGTTCCAGTAAAGAGTCCCGTGTTCAGTTACTGAAGTAAAAATGTTCAGTCTTTAGCCGGATTCTAAACCTAGATGCACCGCGGGCAACTTGGTGGCCGAACTAAAAAGGCGTCAAGTTTGAATTTCAGAACAAAGGAAAGATGAGCACGGATTCCTTGTGTGTACCTCAAGAGTGATGGCAGGGCGGACTAGAGCAGCTCCATGGGCAGTCCGGCCAAGGGGACAAGCTGGAAGAGAAAAGAAGGGAGGTTAAATAAATATACTGCGGGGGGGGGGTAAAGGTTAGAAAAAAGGATTAGCAGATAGGTGAAGTCAGGGGAGGAGCAGGAGAAAGAGGAAAAGGTGAGGATCACACTCAGAGAGAATGAGGTAAGGAGAAAGGTAGAGAGAGGGACGTAGAGGAACAGCAGTCCGGGGGGGAGGACGCTGCTCAGATTGGTGAAGGCATTGTTGAAAACATTTGCTATGGTTAGAGGGTCCAAGGTAGGAGTACCATCAATGTTTAGCATTGAAGGTGAGGTTTTTGGGACATTGCCAGTAACTTCTTTAATGTTATTTAATGTAAGAGGGGTGACTGTTCCCTTCTAAGCGACCCGGTGAGTGGATTTCTGTTACTATCAACGGTGTTCTGCTTTCGATAGGGAGCATTTGCCCAGACCTTTGGTCTAGACTGTGTACTGTGCCAGCCAATCTCTCCTCTATGGGATTTTTACTCATCAGAGTGGCCAGCTGTCTGGCCTGTGAAGTGTGAGAGTCTTCTTGGACCTGGTTTGAATAACTTCAGGGATTTTCTTGTCCCTTGTGGAAGACCTTTTGGCTGACCTTTTCTGCATTAATTCATTTTGGACGTTGGGGGGGGGTAAAAGTCTGTTCCTCCTGCAATTTGGACTTTGAGCCCTGGTGAGAGAAGGCTCAAATCTTACCCTTTTCTGTATTCATTTGGATTATAAATTTCCAATTCGGATTCTGGTTTACATTGTTTTTAAAACTGTGGACTTCTGCCCTTGGGCAGCATGATAGTCTTATTGGCACTCCTTTTTTCTGTTCTCCTGTGCATTAAACATTAAGGCCCAGATATTCAAAAGGGTTGCGCCATGCGCAACAGGGTTGCACGTGCGCAACTCCAAAAATGAGCCATTCTGCGATATTCAGAAGGGGCCAGTTGCGCCACCAAAAACATGCTGAGCAACAGCGCAATGGAAATGAAGGCATGCACAACCAAAGGGGGCGGATCCATGCATAAAGTGCGCAATGCGATAATCGAACACTTGCGCAATGCGCAAGAGTGGCTCAGCCGGAAGTTGCGCAGTAGCGGAATTGAGCCAAAATAAAAAGGCTCAAGGAAGTGGCGCAAGAACCCTAGCAGGCCGCAAACTGGGGAGAGAGAGAGAGAGAGAGAGAGAGAGAGAGCAGGAGCTGGAAGGGCAGAGAGGGACAGTGGGTCCAGGAGGACAGAGAGGCCAGTGGGGGTGCCCTGCAGTGGAAGCAGCAGTGGGGAGCGGGGTAACACAGGAACAGCAGCCGGGGGGCAGAAGCCAGGAGATGGATAGTGCCAGCTTCCACATGGAAGCTGTAATGAGGGGTGAGACACCATGCTGCAGCGGGACGTGGCCAGGAGGAGCCCGTCGGCGGTATGCCCCGACAGGCGGTATCGATGCCTGCATCAACCGAGCTGTACACAGGCGTCGAGATTGTGGGCGGTACCACCTGAACAGGGCAATACTGGGAGGCGGCTCTGCGAGCTGTGCAGTGATGTGATGCAGGCACCCTCACGACGGAGTCACGCTCTGTCCGTGGAGACCAAGGTGACAGCCTACATGTGCCTGCTCGCCACGGGCACCTTCCAGAGGCCAACAGGGGACACCACAGGCATTACACAGTCGGCCACATCACGCATCCTCACCCAATTCCTCAGCGCATTGCTGCCTCATGCTGCGGAGTACATCCATTTCCCCAGCACCACGGCAGAGTGTACAACAAACATGCAGGAGTTCCACAGGGTAGCACGTAAGCCTGGCGTGCTAGGGGCCATAGACTGCACCCATGTGGCCATTCGCACGCCACCTGGCCCCGACGGCCAGGCATATCGGAACCGAAAGGGGTTTTCCAGTGTCAACTGCCAGGTGGTGTGTGATGCCACTGGGTGCATTATCAATGTCTGTGCCACACACCCTGGTGGAGCACATGATGCCTTCATGTGGCACCAGTCTGCACTGTGCCACGGATTCGAGAGTGGGGACATCCCACGGGTCATCTAGTGGGTGAGTAACATGTATGGAATGCAAACTCTGGGCAAGGATGGAATGACACAGTGCCATGGTAGTGGCACACAAGGATATGGGCAATATGGACCTGACATGACACTGATCTCCACTATCTCCACACAGGTGACTGCGGATACCCTCCGTCCTGGCTGCTCACACGTGCCGGGCCCCGGCCCAAGCGCGGCTATGCTTCAATGAGGCACATGCCGCAACCACGTAACATCATAGAGCGGTGTTTGGGATGCTCAAGGCACGTTCCGATGCCTGGACACCTCCGTGTGAGCTCTACAGTACAGCCCCCAAAAGGCCTGTGGGTATTGCTGGCCTGTTGTATCCTGCACAACATGGCCAAAGACCATGGGATAGCCGTACAGGTCCAAGAGGGGACAGCGATGGGGACGCCAGTGGCGCCGGTGATGTTAGTGGTGAGCAGCCCCCCCTAGGACAGAGGGACCCCCGACTGACCCGGCAGGCCCAGCTGCACCGGGACACCATTGCAGAAGAGCACTACGCCCAACACAGGTAAGTCAAGGGACATGTGCAGGCAACACTGTCCATGCGCAAACCACAGGCACACAGGGAACACACGTGCATGAAGGTCAGGGGAGTTGAAGGTTCCAGGCATACCAACACACCATCAGAGAGGTGAGCACTCATATGGACACACACACACACCAGGCAGCATACATGGGCAGCAGCACAGCACTGCGGAAATGACATTGCCAACACACAGCACCACCAACCACCCCACCACCTGGACTGTCCACGCGTGTATCAGGACCTGGGCACCTTGCACCTTGGTGTACAGTGCAATGCAGGCATCATCATGCACACGCACCTGTGGACAGCAGTTGGGAGAGTGTGCAGGTGGTCCGTGTCAGCTTGGTGAGCAGAGCACCCAGCAGTGCACTGCCCACCATGACACACATTGCACACAGGGCAGCACCAGACAGGGCCTGCACTGGGAGACAGCTCAGTCAGGTAGCACTGTCCCATGGCCACCACAGATGCATGGGTGGCCCCGCCGTGGCCCAGCAGCACTGGCAGGCTGAGCAGGGGCCACATCGGGTTGCGCTGGTGCACCACCAGGGGTCCCACTGTGCGAACGCGACCTTGCCCGCACAGGGGTCTGCATCCTGCCAAACAAACTTGCACCAGGGGTGCTCTGGATGCCCACAGCAGAACCCGGCATCGACAGGCCTGGTGTCGCATGACGCCAGCAACGGGGAGTGGAGAGCGCACTGTGTGGGGTGTGTGGTACAGGGGCACCTGACAGTGTGGCCACTGCGTCCGCGACAGAGACCACTGCCTGGGTCAGCCTGTCAATGGCAGCGGTCACATCCGTCCACATAAGGACCAGGTCGGCTCGGTCCCAAGCACACTCCCTGCTATGCTGCTCCACGGACACAGACAGTGCCTCCACGGACCTTGCAACCCGCCCCTGCAGCTGTACCGAGTCCTACAGCAGGCGGGTGTGCGCCCAATGGGCACTCAGCCCCAATGGCATCGTGACCCCAGAGGTGGATTTGTCCTGGTGCACAGCACCCTTGAGGGTGGGCGCTGTTCGCCAGACCAGGTATGGGAAGATCAACGGGTGGTGGACATGTGCCACTGCTTGACACTGTACCCCAGACCTGGTGTGCGACTGCTGCCACCGCCCTCCAACTGCTGAGCCCCAGGTCCACCTGTTCCACCTCCGTGCTGACAACAGTGCCAGACACCTACACAGCCACGGTGCGACAGGCACAGCCTGGGACTGTGCCAGCATGCTGGTACACAGGTGTGAACCAGGAAGGCCCAGGGCACGTGCTGGCCTGCCATGTGTCCGTCATGGGACACACACCTATCACTGCCCATTGCAGGCCTGCTATCATCAATGGTGCAGGTGCGTGCCACTGCCATAGGCACAGCATGCTGGCATACCTGCATGCCAGACTGCTGTGACACAGGCTGTGCACCCCCTGCACCCGTATCACTGACACCGGAGTTGTTGGCCCAGCGTGCATGCTGCTGCAGTGCCTGCAGGCTGGGTGGGAGGTGGATGGTCCTCCTCCACGTCCAGCAGGTCTGCATCACTGTCTGGACCCACCACCACCACTGTCTCCTGAAGACGAACAGGATCTGTAACAGAATGAGAGTACATGTGAGTGCATGTGAACAACAGCCCCCACCAACAACACCACCATGTCATACCGGGCAGTGATGGCTTCCACCTGTCTGGAATCCTCCACCTGGTACGCCACAATGGCACTCGGCTGCATGGCGCAACCAGTGTCTCCTCTGTAGGGTCAGCTGCAACACCACTGGTGGGCCCCACCAGTGCCAGCACGTCGCCCCTGAAGGCTGCCACCTTCCTTCAGCCTCCTGCGGTCAGTCCCCATCTTCTTCTTGCATTCCTGCACGGAGTGCTGGTGGCTTCGTGCAGGTTGATGGCCCGAGCTACCCCTCCCATGCAGCTGCACGTCCTGAGGTGCCTCCGTCCACTCACCTAGTGGCTCATCCTCCAGGTAGACCTGGAAGAGGGCCTGCCTCTGCCGCGGTGAAGTTCGGCCTCCTTCTACGCCCGCCGTCCACACCCTCAGCTTGGCTCTGGTCAGTCATGGTGATCTGTATGGGTGGAAGTGGACACCTGTCACTGTGCAGTCGACAACATTTCCTCATGAGCATAGCTGCCGGCCCGGGGGGAAGCCCCCCACGTTTCCACTCCGCATGGCAGATACTGATCTAAAGGGTGCCCTTTGTCCCTTTCTAAGTGCCCTTTTCATGCTCAGCCCCCTCAGCCTTTATCATCCTCCGCCCATGAGCATTGTCCTGAGCATCACACAGCATGTAACTCACCTCTCACCTGCAGTAACCAAATCTGGCCAGCACAACCCACTGTCGCATTTTTATAGTGCAACACATGCAAATGAGGTGTGGCGCAACTTTAATGACATGCTAATCGCGCCACTGCGCCTTTGAATGGCTGATCGCATGATTTGCATATGTCGGCTGAATATCGCGTATTTGCGCTTTGCGCACTACGGAAGGTCCGGCTGAGCCAATGGCGCAGGTTTGTGGCTGTGTGCCACACTGCATTGCACATGCCCAGACAGCCTACGCATGCATCTATCGTGCTGCAGACCTGCTGAGCGCTATAGACGATTCAGACCATGGCCACCATTGTGCCAGTGGCGCTACAGCACTGGGCACTATATGGCGCTGTGGCACTACCGCGCCGATCAGTCCACTGTGGCACTGGTGCTCAGCTTGGCAGTCGCGGCGATGCCTATACATCCTATGGCGCCTGCGTAGCCCGCGCGCCATTGCCGTGACCTTGTGTATGCCTCTGACTCCTGGCGCTGTTGGCATGCCATGTGTATTGTCTCATTGCGCCGTCTGGTGACAGCGCCCATGGAAGTGACGGCGCTGTTCAAACAGCGGATTGGAGCCTGTGGTGGTCTATTGCGCAACAACTCCACGTGGGTTACGTGCAGCGGGCCCATATTGCCTGCTGTAAAGTTGGTGCCATGGCTAGGAGGAGGGCGGTGTCCTGGAGCCAGCTTAAGTGGCCAACCTGGTGGCCCTGGTGGAGCCCACTGTGAGGCACTATATGGTGAGGCCCCCTCACCATGCCTAGGGACCCATGTGGGCAGCAAGTGGCCACTGACCTGGTGGAGGTCACTGGCCAGGGCCGGTCTGCTGAGCAGTGCCCGGCACGGTACAGTGACCTCCGCGGAGGAAACCAGAACTCTTGACGCGGCTGCGTTCACGTGCCAGGCGGGGCGTGGTGCCTAGGCCAGGTGAGTGTACCATCTATGCACCTATATTCTCTGTAGGGGTGTGTGTGCTTGGGTGGCTGTGCATAGGTGCCGGCTCGGACACGGAGGGCTGTGTCAGTGTGTGCAGCTGTGCGATGGATGGTTATGGCTGTGTGGGCAGGCACTCTCACTGGGGCAGGGGGCACTCTGCTTTTGAGTCACACTGATGTTTGTCTCAACATATGTCTCCCACAGGCTGGATTGTGAGGACACAGGGCCGGGTGACGTGGACTGTGCCAGGGCCCCGGTGCCGGGGGGTGTTGTGCCCCAACAGCAGCAGCAGCAGCAGCAGCAGCAGCGCCAGACCCAGCTGCTGGAGGAGTGTGAGTATCATTACTTCATGGATGCTATTGCATGCTGGGGGGGCAAGACCATCAGCCATGCGGGACACAACCAAGGGGAGGTCATAATTCCACTATACAAAACACTAGTGAGTCCCCACACTGGAGTACAGTGTACAGTTCGGAGACCATACCTACGTATGGACATGGACTGGGTGGAGAGGGTTCAGAGGAGGCTACACGGATGGTGCATCGATTGCATCACAAGTCCTATGCAGACAGGTTGACGGAACTGAACATGTACTCCCTGGAGGAGGAGGTGTGGGATATGATGGGGACATACAAGTATCTTACAGGGGAACAGAGTGCAGGAAAACAGTATTTTTAAGCGTAAGGATGTTCCAGGACTAGAGGGCATGGGATGAAGTTGAGGGGGATGATCAGAGGAAACATGAGAAGTATTTCTTCACAGAACGGGTGGTGGACAAGTAGAACACCCTGCCAGAGGAAGTGGTGGGGGCTGACTTGGTCCCAGGATTTATGAATGCATGGGTTAGCCATAAAGGAATTCTGGAGGTCAGGGTAAGGGCAACAGACTTATAGGACAACAGAGTGAACTTACAAGGTCAAATGGACAGACTGGGTGTCCCATAGGCCTTATCTGCCGACACTGTCTATGTATCCATGTATGTAGGCATGACACAGGTGACCTGCATCACAGTGCAGTATCACGGCACGCCTGTGTATGCGCCACTGGTGGTCAAGTCATGCACTGGGCACATAGCTGTGTAACTGGCATCGCACCACGTTGCCACATCACTTGCCAGCCTAGTTTGTACTGTGATTGACGTGGGCAGTGTGTGTGGGCGGGAACGATAGCTGGTGCCGCCTGTTTGTGATGGCCAGTGCATGTTCACTGTGGGTGGTGCATGCCATCACAGGTGCGGGACATTGGGCTATATGGCTTGCAGGTTGGGTGGTGTTCAGGGTTGTGGTCAGTCACAGCCATTGACTGTGTTCCCATTTTCCTAGGCCTCGAGGGTTCTAAGGAGGATGCAGCGGGATGTCCGTCACCACAGAGGCCAGCGTGGCAAGCCACAGGATCCTGCGAGCGACACGGAGGCATGGACGCCATCAGGGCAGACTGGAATGGGGCGCCAGCAGGGGAGGACCAGGAGGCTGGGCCATAGCCCGACATTCCTTCCCACTTTTCCATCCCTACCACCCTGCCTTCCTCTCCAAGTTTTAATCCTCCTCTTGAACACCCCTTCCTTGTACCCGTCCCTCCTTGTAAATAGTTTTATTGTTCTTGTTGCACTATGTTTAATATACATTTCTATTTTGATATATGAATACTGTGTTGGTCTCTGATTTGCAGCTGGCTATGGGTGCTCAGTTGCAGGTGTGTACATGCCATCTGGGCTGGTATGGTCCTGGTATGTGTGCATGTGTGTGTGTGTGTGCATGTGTGCATGGGGAGGTATCTCCAGCATGGCAGTGACTTTCGGTTGGTCTTGCCATCTGCTGCCACCCACTGCTGGGTGCACAGGTGTGTCTGGCTTGTAGGCTTCTGTGTTGCATGGGGCTGACTGTGCTGGGGGTCTGCATGGTTTCCTGCAGTGCCAGTCATTGCACATGGGTGGTGTCTTGGGGTCACAGTGCAGGGCGCTTGTGCATACGGGGGCTAATGCACTGTGGTTGTCAACCCCGTGTGTGGCACTCTCCACCTACCAGTGGTTGTGCTGGGGTGTCAGGGCTCTGCTATGCTTTGTTGGCTTGTCCCCATGGGCACGTGGATCATCCGTCCCACCCCCAGTGATGCTGTGCTTGGGGTGTGCCGGTGTGGTGTGGGTTCTGCAATTGTGTTCCTGTGCCCATGTGTGGCATGGCTGGCGGTGGGCCCCAGCCTGCCTCCCTGGATGTGCAGTTCCATTGCTCTGGGGGGGCTGTGCTTGCGCTATGGCAGCTCTGGAATGCTCAGCTGAGCTTCCATGGTTGCGCCATAGCGCAACATTTTGGCTCTTCTCCTTCCTGGTTGCGTGATATGCGCAGTATGTGCGATATTCAGACGCTTGGTTGCTTTATTTGCTCTGCTCCATGTTTGAGTCGATTTGACCTGTTGGCGCATTTGCGAATTGTCGGCGCTGCTCCTGCTGTTGTGCCAGTTTTGGAGCGCAGTTTGAATATCCAGGCCTAAGTATTTTGGGGTACTTTTGGTTGGGGATTGTTGGATGGGAAGTATTGTTTGTAGGGAGGTGGTTGTATAAGTTAGCTGTGGGAGGGTGGGATGGAGTAAGTATGGTGTGTAATTGGGTTGGTGTGTTAGTATTTTAACATTTTGTGTTTATCTGTGTGTTTGCTGTGTGTGTGCTGGTGTGAGTGGTGAGTGTGACTGTTAATATGAGTGTTTCCTTTTGTCATTGCACTCTTGTACTAACATCTAGTGCTCTGTCAGGACTGGTCTTGCCAGGCAGGAGATGTGCTGGTGCCGCGGCCTTCCCTGTATTACCTATGCTGCCTCTGGCTCCACGTCCTTCACCCTTTTACCAACCTCCCAGTTTCTGATGTTGCAGCGAGGTGCTGCAGGGAGGTCAGTATTACTAGGAGGAGATTGGTTCATCAAGTGCTGAGGGCAGCAGAGATGGGGGTGGTGAGCAGCACTGAGGTTGTATGGTGCAGGAAATGCCCTGGGTGTAAACGGAGCCTAGGGAGAGGCCAGACATGTTTGGTCTTTGTACTCAGGGTTCCCACCAGACAGAGTGGGCAGGTAGCTAGAGGATTGGCTGCATCCTCTAATCCTCTTCAGGCAGTGCTTTGCAATGCCAGGTCGATGAGGAACAAGTCTTTTATTTTTGGACTTAATTTCTTCTGTTGACCTGGATCGCATCACAGAGACCTGGCTGGGTGATGAAACAGGCCCAGTTTTTGAGGCTGCCATCCCCGCTGCATACACCATGGTGAGCTGTCCAAAGAAGGATCGTAGGGGTGGGGGAGTGGCCATCATTTTTCAATCCAGCCTGGGCTTCTCAGTGTATCCAGTTGCTAGCACCCGATCCTTTGAGTGCATCGCTATGCGTAGGGGTGCAGGTGCAGGTTGCAGGATTCTCTTTGTTTACCACCCTCCTGGGGTGGGTTGGGGAATTCCTGCAGGAGGTAGCAGACTTTGTCATCAACCAGGTGTTGGAGTCCCCCAGGTGTGTAATCCTGGGGGATTTCAATGCGTGGGTCGACAATGAATCCTCGTGTTTCAGTTATGACTGCCTCCAGTTGATGCAATCACTGGGCCTGTCACAAGTGGTTGCTGCTGCTACACACCAGCATAGCGACACACTCAATATGGTGTGCCAGCTGGGTCTTGATAACCTCAAGATTGATCAGGTCATTTGGTCTGATCACTGCACTATGGAATTCAGCTTTGGTGCCCCCCTGAAAGTCCCTCCCCTGTGGAGATGGTCAGCTATCGCCCCTTAATGGATGTTGACCCAGAGGGACTGTTGGCGTTAGCTGACCTATCTAGGGTTGGTGCAGCATGTGCAATGGGCACTGGAGAGGTGGTGGCCACCTATAATAGGGTGGTTGCCAAAGCTGTAGATACCATCGTACCAGTCCGTATATGACCCAGATCCTCTCACTTGAGAGCCCCCTGGTTTGATGGAGCTCTCAAGGCGATGAAGATCAGAAACTGGAAGTTGGAGCATTTCTGGTGGAAGACCCAGCTGGAGACCAACAGGCTGGCACTACATTCTCATTATGCTGAGTACCAGGGGGCAATTTCCCATAAGAAGGATACATTTCTGTCCAGGGAGATTGCTGCAGGGAAAAACAGATAATCTCAGCTGTTTTGGACTGTGGACAGGCTTTTACATCCTGCCTGTCTTTGGCCTAAAAAACCTTTTTCAGCCACTTAATGTGTAGCATTTTCTCTGTTTTTCTCTGAAAGAGTGTTGGCCATCCATTCGGGGATTCCGCAAGGGAGGTTTTCACCTTGCAGTGGTCGAATTGGCAGTTTCAGAGGCACTCAGTCTGCTTGGGAGGAGTTTAGGCCAGTGGAGGTGTCTGAAGTGACTAAGGCGATCTTAGAGCTGAAGCACACCTTTTGTGAACTGGACCCAGCACCGACATGTTTCTTAAGGGGATGTGTTGATGCCTTTGGCCCAATGTTCACCAGGATTGCCAGGTGCTCGATGGCCTGGTCATGGGGCATGATGGGTTGCCACCAGGGGCTGACTCTGGACTTGTTCTGGGGTCTGTGCAGTTGGCGATTTCTCAAAGGGTGCGAAATCTGGGCGTGATACTTGATTGCAGATTGACCTTTGAAGATCAGGTGTCATCTGTAGTCAGCAGTGGTTTTTACCACTTGCAGAACATTGTCCGGATTAAGCCCTTCATTCCGCCTGAGGATCTGATGACACTAGTGCATGCCTTTGTGACTTCTAGGCTTGACTACTGAAACGCTCTGTACTTTGGAGTCACAGGAGGGACCCTCTGCAGACTGCAGCTAGTACAGAACGCTGTGGCCCAGTTGCTGACAGGCCTTTTGAGGCCCAGTGATGTGACTCCAGTCCTGCTTGCCCTACTCTGGCTGCCAGTTAGGTGGAGGGTCCTTTTCAAGGTGGGTTTTCTCACCTTTAAGGCCCTATACAGGCTGGGTCCTGGTTACGTGTCTGAGCTCCTGATACTGGTGTCCTCTGCTTGCTCCCTTCACTCCTCCTCTAGGGGCCTCCTGGACATTCTTAGGGTTCCTCTCAGGACCTCAGGAGATTGTGCTTTTAGTGTCTCTGGGCCGACCCTGTGGAACTTGCTTCCACCTGTGGTACGGGAGACTCCCTCAATTGAGGTGCTTAAGGGGACGCTAAAGGACCCCCTCTTCAGCCTGGCCTTTGACTGCTGATGCCATCTTTAGTTTTGGCCAGTCCTTTGAAGATTGACCTCTGTAAACCTTTTAATGCTGCTGAATATTAATTTTGTTATGGTTTTAATGAGGTTTTACCATATGTTTTAATTTACCACTATATGTTCTTATTTATGTTTGGTGCCCACAGCCTCCAGGATTGGGCGCCTTATAAATAAAACTGCCTTGCCTTATTCCAGAAGCTCTTACTGTCCCCCAGGAATTAGCAAGCACTTCCCAATGGAATTTTGCTTTTTCAAGGTGGATTGCCCTTGTGCATTCTTTCCTGACTTGTTTATAGTCCTGCACATCCTCTTGTCTGCCAGTGTTTCTTGCTCGGCGCCAGAGGTGGTCCCTGAGTTTCATCCTGGTGATGAGTTCAGGGGTCATCCAGGGGTTAATGTTACCATGAACTTCTATCTTTCTGTGGGGACCATGGATGTCTCAGGCAGTACTGAAGTGCTTAATGAAATGGTCTAAGGCTAGGTTGATGTCACTGGTGGAGTCAAGTAATGACCAGTCCAGGTCACTCAGGTGCTGTCTGAAGGTCTCAAGGTGCCCACATTTCATCACCTTACTATATAATGTCTGTGAAGGAGGCTTTTGGAATTTGTTTGTCCAGCTGCAGGTAATGGGGGAGTGATCGCTTAGTGAGTCTGGGTGAACTATCATGTTGGAAATACGATCACGTCGGTTGGAGAGGATCACATCAAGGAGAGTACTTGTCCCCATTTTGTAGTTGGTCCTGGTAGGGGAGGGAATGAGTTGAGAGAAGTGAAGCACAGTGACTGAGTCCTTGAAAGGGTCAACGTCAGGGGACAGCCAATTGACATTGAGATCACTGAAGACTATCATTTCAGAGTTGAGTTTCAAGTTGCAAATGTAATCCATGATGCTGTGGAAGCCAGTCAAGTGTTCTTTTGGTGGGACATAGACAGATAAAATTGTGCGTGACTTATTATGAGCACTGAGCAGAACTTTAATTGCAAGTGCATGTGCGGAGCATCCAAGGTCAACCATAAGTAAGGTATGTCCCTTAAATGTCTCCTCAAGATAAATGGCACAGCCACCACCACGTTTAGATAGCCTGTCCTGCTGGAAAATTGTGTAACTGGGTATAGTGACTGCCACGTCTGGAATCTTTGAGGAAAGCCATGTCTCTGCAACTGATAGTATATCAAGGTTGTGCTAGTTGATTCAAACTTTGAGGCTGTCCAACTTACTTAATAGGCTGTAGGTATTGACTACCACCATTTTGATGGATCTGGTCTTTACTTGGCCTATGGGGGAGCAGCTCTTGCTGGGCCAGGATTGGGATGAACATTGCCTGATATTAGCAGTAGCATGAGGATGATTCCTATAAGGTAACCGTTCAGTAGTCTGTAATTCACTTTGCCCGACTGTTTATGGCTAGAGCACCTCCTCAGGCCAGAGTGCAGTACTGTAAGGCAGATGGGTAGCACCTGGAGGGGGAAGGCGACATGCACATGAGGAGTTGGCCAGCCCAATGGATGTAACAGGAGCCAGTGTTGCGACCAGGGGCCAATAGTTAATATGAAGAAGTTACCCATTTGAAAGCCTGGGCCATAGTGAAAGTTGTAATTGAGAACAGTTTTTGGAGAGTGTTGCTGTTTGTTACCATATAGGTCACCATGGCAAAGAATCCCAAGAAAAGAAGTATTGGGATGGTGGGATGTGACCTGCACATTTTGGGAGGATTTAGTCTAAGCACTGGTCAAACTTTTCTTACTAGAACACAAAGTGCTCTAAAAAGCATCAAGAGAGGGCAAAGACTGTAAAGTGTATCAGTTCCCTCTAGTGGTTACTCTGTATAACCACTGTATGGAGAAATGGCCACTTAGTATAATTCAGTGAGCATGTGATCCAACCACTCTATATAAGTAAATCACCAGATAAGGCAGGTGGGAGGGGGGTGGGTGGGGAGCCAGTATGAAGCGCCGATGGGAGACAGAAGCCCTTGAAGTGGAGCTGAAGGATCAGGCCATTGGTCATGGAGGTCCCAGTCCTGGTTATTGGTTCATGTGGGGATGCAGGCGGTGCTTGAAATCCCAGTCGCAACCACCGAGGAGTGTCCACCCGGTTAGAAGCCTCTCACTGGGGAAAGAAGAAAACAGGGCAAATTTAAAGAAAGCCAAATTGGTGGTGGGGGGGGCAGGGGCAGACAGAGAGACAGCAAAGAGTAGAGGGATCAAAGGAGGACTAAATCGGTGGACGGGTTGGAGACAGAGCCAGGCAGTTAGAGCAAAAAGCAATGAACTACAGCAGGAAGAGGGGATAGCGAGGAGAGACGAAAGAAAGATTTAAAACTTAACAGGCACGAACTGTAATACAGTATTAGTATTCCTGTAAAAAAAATGCAGCTAAAAATTAAACAGCAGTAACTTAAAGTTTATGCACTCAGGAAGACAGTACAGCAGTTAAAACAGATAACAAAAGCAGCTAGGGTAAATGCGAGGAGCTGAGCTACAGTCCAAACTAGGGTTTCAGCGCCAGCCAATAGGCAGCTGTTGCAGGAGAGTGCGAGTCAATCTGGGAAGTCAGGTTTGGAGCCTGAAATACAAACCGGTAGCGCAAAAAGCTACCGTACCTGTGTGCAAAGGAGCCCTTGAAGTGGAGCCGAAGGATCAGGCCACTGGCCGCAGAGGTCCCGGTCCTGGTTATCAGTTCCCTTGGGGAGGTGGGTGACGCTTGAAAACCCAGTCACTACCACTGAGGAGTGTCTGCCTGGTCAGGGGCCTCTTACTGTGGAAAGAAGAAAACAGGGCAAATTTAAAGAAAGTCAAATGTGGGGGGGCAGGGCAGACAGATAGGCAGCAGAGGGTAGAGGGAACAAAGGAGGACTAAATTGGTGGATGGGTTGGAGGCAGAGCCAGGCAGCTAGAGTAAAAAGCAATTAACTAGAGAGAGAAGAGGGTATAGCAAGGGGAGACAAAAGAAAGATTCAAAACTTAACAGGCAGTAACTGTAATACTATAGTATTAGTACTGCTATAAAAAAATGCAGCAAAAAATTAAACAGCAGTAACTTAAAGTTTATATATTCAGGAAGGCAGTACAGCAGTTGAAACAGATGACAAAAGCAGCTAGAGTAAATGCGAGGAGCTGAGCTACAGTCCAAACTAGGGTTTCAGCACCAGCCAATAGGCAGCTGTAGCAGGAGAGTGTGAGTCAATCCAGGACGAGTCAGGTTCTAGCTCCCAAAATTCAAACCGGTAGCGTGAAAAGCTATTGTACCTGTGTGCAAAGGAGCCCTTGAAGCACAGCCGAAGGATCAGGCCACTGGCCGCAAAGGTCCCGGTTCTGCTTATCGGTTCCCCTGTGGAGGCGGGCAGCACTTGAAATCCCAGCCATCTACCGGTGAAGAGTGTCCGCCCGGTCAGGGGACTCTCACTGGGGTAAGAAGAAAACAGGGCAAATTTAAAGAAAGGCAAATTGGTGGGCAGGGGAAGACTGAGAGGCAGCAGAGGGTAGAGGGAACAAAGGAGGACTAAATCGGTGGGTGGGTTGAAGACAGAGCCAGGCAGTTAGTGCAAAAAGCAGTTAACTACAGCAGGAAGAGGGGATAGTGAGGAGAGACGAAAGAAAGATTTAAAACTTAACAGGCAGGAACTGTAATACAGTATTAGTACTGCTGTAAAAAAAATGCAGCTAAAAATTAAACAGCAGTAACAAAGTTTATGCACTCAGGAAGGCAGTACAGCAGTTAAAACAGATAACAAAAGCAGCTAGGGTAAATGCGAGGAGCTGATCTACAGTCCAAACTAGGATTTCAGTGCCAGCCAATAGATGTCTTTTGCTGGAGAGTGTGAGCCAATCCGGGAAGATGGTAATAAGGAGATAGCATACAGACAGTAAGTGCAACATCATAGGATTTACATACAGATTTTCCATACTGTTAACATTCAGTTACATGGTACGATAGCATAGGGACTAGGGGAGATACTTGCAAGAGGGATTAATTGTTGGAACATGACAAAAGAGGAGAATGGGGACAGTGGGGAAAAAAAATTTAGGTGCAGTTGCATGTGGGGAAAGTGAATGAGCACAAGAGGGAGGAGAGGGCACATGATGAAGGAGCATTTTGAATGTTGATGGGAAGGGAGTTCTAAAGCTTGGGCAAGCGGTAGGAGAAGGATGCCTGACCAGCAGAGGTGGACCTGGAGGGAATGGTGAGGGAGCGGGCAGAACTGCTCCTGAGGAAGCGAGAGGCATGGGGGAGGGAAACTGAGGATGTGAGGCAAGAAAGGAGTGCACCAAGCCAGAACTTACCAGTAAAATTAATGCAATGAGTTAGGCAGCAATCAGTGAGGTAGGGGAGAGTCAGGGACTGGTATAAGGAACAGTGGTGAGTGCGAGGTGGGCTGTCAAAAGCGAAGTGGTAGAAGGAATGGAAGAGTGTGTTCAGTCTGGCTAGGGTGGATTTGGGGGTGGCACTATAGATTACATCGCCATAGTCAAATGTTAGAAGGATCATTCTCAGTAGAATTTCTCTGCGGGCCGATAAGAGGACGCATTCATGATTCCAGTATAGGGCACCCAACTTGGGGAGCAGTTTCTTGTGAATTGCCCCAGGTCTCCTGGTGCCTCTATCATGTCCCCTCACTGCCCCTTAATAGCTTTAACCAGGCCCTCACTAATGATACTCCACCTATCCTATAATCCCTACCACAAATCCCCTTTCTTCTCTGCATAAAACCATAACAAACCCAGGACCAGGTTTTATGGTGGAGCCAAAACTTGTAGGAATTGTAAGAAGAGCCCTTGTTGTGACTGACAGACAGATCAGCCAACCAAACCTTTTGGATCTTGGAGAAAGTCCCACACTGCTTGCCATTTCAGTTAGATCTGAGTTGGGAAGTGAAGAAGTAACAGCTCAAGATAGTTTGAGCAGTAATCCATAGTAGATTCACACGGGAGAACTGTGGAAAAGCCTGAGTTTGGCCTGCATGCCTGCCTGCTGTTCCTGAGAGGGAACTTGTGCTTTTTTGGACTGAATCCGAATTTGGAGAGTGAATTAAGCCACTGAATTGTGACTAGGCTTTAACCTGAAGAAGATCAAAGATTTGCTAAATACGATCAGCCTGTCAGGACTTCCAGCTACCTCTGAACTCCCAGATTGTGCAGAGACACTGTAATTGCGACCGGAGAGCCATTTGCCTGATACAGTGGAATTTCCTTACATGTGATTGTGCTATGTGCTTATAGTGGGTCATGATTTGATGCCCCACTGTGTGTCTGAACTGTGTTTTGCTTGCTGGAGGCTGTATGCAGCTCCACGGACTGAATCTGTATCCATTTCCATTTGCCTGGGCCCTGCTACACTGGCCCAGCCAGAATACCTGCTACAGTATGCAGAGAAAGTCATCGACGAGAGACCGGCTTGGGGATCATCCCCCAGCTCAATGCCTTGAACAGGAATGGTGCCTTGGTGATTCGTGTGGGCCCTGCTTCTCCGGGCACTCCAGCTCAACAGCGTGCAGTCTCGATTTTGTCCTGCTTGTGTCCAGTATTGGGTATCGTGAGTAAACATCAGGGTAGCTCCCTGCAACAATAGCTAAATCTAAAAGTGTTGCCATCTGATTGTCTTGTTGCCTTTTCTTTCATGAACTGAGCCCTCCAGCTCCAGATTACAAATAGTGCATGTTGTGCATGCTGCTTTCTTCCATCACAGGGCCTCAACCAGCTGCAATGTTCCTGGCTAGCCCACCGTTTTCCTACTTGGGTACCCAGAGTGTGTGACTGTGTAGGGACTCTGAACTGCATGCATAACTGTCTGATTAATACAGCTTTTAAGCAAATCAATCCGGATTACGCCCCTCCCTTGTTCAAGTACCCTGCATAAATCAGATTTAACTTTGTTTGCATTTAACCTGACTGTGGTTCCAGTTTGTGCCAAAAGTATTGTACTGTTGCTATTTGCTGTGCTTAACCTTGTTTTACAGGGGGTCCCCAGGGTCAAGCTAGAGGAACCAGCCCTAGTGGTAAAGTCAAACAGTGTGGGTAATTGCCTGGTGAATACGGGTAATTGTGAAAGTAATTATTGTATATTGTTCAGGCCACTAGAAGGGAAAGACGGGGGTTATAGTGTCCCGGAGGGCTGTGCCCAGGGTAGCTTGAGCACTAACAACCCTGACCTTCTGGTGGAGGCACCCGTTTCATTACCCAGGCCCCTTTACCTACTACTAGCCAAGCAGGCAGGGCTAGTAGATCTTGGGATAGTGCCACCTAGGGGTTACAACTATATTACTTTCACTGGGAGAAGATGATGTTTGGCAAATGTAAAATTCTCATATACTTGCATGCAGAGAAGAGAGAGAGAATCCGATGTGCACTAACATATGCTTAGCTTCACATGTGTTAATGAATACTCAGAAACCCTAAGTTCTGTAGACATTACCACCAACGCAGAAACATGTTACACCTACAGTAAGGAGATTGATGTAAAGCTAAAGAAAGCCCCAGTTGAAAATTTTGGGTCCAGATTTCATGCCCAACATCTGACTGAAAGTAATATCCCTGCTACTTAGTTAACTGTAAAAAAGACCTGTACTAATGACTTGGGCTGACAACGGATGCCTAGCAGCACACAACATATTCCTCGTGACCAAACCAGACCCTAAAAATCTCCTCGAGAATAATTTTCTAATAACCTGCTTCCCCACAAGATACAAGCTAGAGAGAGTTTCTCAAACTCTCAACAACCTCATAACAAAGAAACAAAAAAGTGATAAAAACAAACCATACGCCACCAAAGATCAGCTTATGCTGCATACAAATCATTATGCAGCTCTAAGAGAACAACTGCAACCTTAACGTAGCATGCATAGACCATTTAAAGGCATGTTATAGCATCTGATACTCTTGGACCCTTGAATACCCAAAATATACAGAACTCACACCACTTTGATCAACTTGGAAAATCATCCTAAGCCTGTGAGCCCATGTTATAATAAAAAGACACGAGCAGCATCCAAAGTACCGTATCAAAATTAAGCAAGAAGATTGCAGGGAGATTTCTTGCCACAAACATCTTGTCACAAACACATAGGTTCCAATGCGGTCACAGAGAAATGAAGTGGGTGGACACACTAAATTAGTGCAGTTCCCAAAGCTTTTATTCAAGCTCCCCAAACCACCATGACAGAGGTACAAGTTGAACACCCAGTGCTTTGCGGTTGCCTTCTTTGTTATCGGTGTCCTTGTCGCCACTTTAGTTCTGCCTTGCCCTCAATCTACTAAGATGCTTTTTCAACCTCTTGGGGGTATGTGTCCAGTTTAAACTCCAGAGACACCATGGAACCCCAAAAATAACTAACTTTCTATTTATAAATTACTTGAAGTTATATGGCTCATGTGATAAACACCTGAAAAAGCATTGTCATGCCCTTCTCTGATGACCTCGCATAAGCGGCGGGCAGGGGGGGTGGGGGGGGGGTAAGTAGACCCCTCACTTTTGTAGCTGATGGGTCAGGCAATGAATCCCCCCCAACACACACACACTCACATGCGCGCGCACACACACACACATTTCAATCAGAGGAGCGGCATTAAAATGAGGCTGGTGGGATTTCTTCAATGACAGCAGGCAGGATACTTTTAAACCTTTTGGTACTCAACATACACTGAAAATCTAGGCAAACAAAATTATAATTTTTGGAAAAACTCTGTTGTTTTACTGTTGCATGAGTTGTACTGGTTAGTTTTTTTTATTTTCGTTCTCTAAAACCTCTTCAAAAGCTACAGTTCCTGACCCTGTTTTGTTTTGATTATCATGAATAACCCATGCATTTCTGTTAATAAATCATGGATTATTCATCAAAATGGGTGGATTATTCAGGATTATAAAAAGTTAAATAGAACATTTAAGAAGACAATTGTTTTCCCAGCATCCTGGGTTAAGGTGTTCTTATGCAATTCTGACTCTTCACTTTTTGGTACATTCCTTCGCCACTGGACATCAGGATGAAATTTATGTTAGATAAATATGCCAACACAGAAATTATAAAAGAAAAGTTAACCAGCACTAGAAACATAAAATCTAAAGAAGGCTATACCATATGAGTGAGCATATGTCTACTTGATTATAGACAAAGGAGCAGCAATACAAAATAAAGGAATAAAACAGAAGAATAGCTAAAACAATGCCACAGAAGGCTGAAGCTACTGCTGAAGACAGCTCTTCCAACTCTCAAAGAAGGGAAAGTGATGGACAAGCTGCATTCCTGTAACGGTTTGGCAAATCCCTTTTAGAAACACTTCCCAAAAGTAAAAACTTTAATGGCATTGACCTGGGAAGGACTTTTCACTGAAAATAGATCTTACTGTACTTGAATGGTTTCTCCCAGACACAAGAAAAACAGAATGACAATCATACTCCATATTGTTATGTGGCTTGGCCATGCTCCTGTTAGCATGAAGTCAGCCTTGGAGCAGAGATGGCAGGTATCCCTCTGTTGGACACTTCTGAACTATGGCTATGGAGCTGGACAAATGAGTAAGAGCATGGGTACTTTTACAAATATAAGAGATAGGTCCTGCAGGGTATTCCAGTTTTCTTGGTGGAGATAGCAGAAAATAAATATGGCAAGGATTGCAGAGACCTTGGTGTTGGGGTGCTATACTATGGGGTAGCTCTTTAAGACATCCAAAGGTGGGAGGACATGTCACTTTTGCTGTCTGTGAGAGAGCGTGGGGTGGGGGCTGTCTAACAGTATACTGCAGGGTTTTTTATCTGCAGTATGCTATTTGATGTTAATGATAATTTAAACAGACTGTGAGTATCTGCTATGTAAAACTTAAAGTACCATTTATTCCATGTTAACCACTCAGGGGACCTTTGAATAAGTGTATTATATTCCGGATCATAAATGGAGCAGACAATGCATGAGCATTTCAGGATTACTGCACTAGCTAAGATCCCAAATTTGGAGACATTACCCAGAGAAAAAACGTTCACGTGCACTGACTAAGTGAAGGGTTTCTCAGGCAAGTAAATGGCCGACATCTCCCATGTTACAGAGTTCCACCATCGTGATTGGTTCAACTACCCTGATTACACCATAGCCAGGCCGAAAGGGGAGCTCCACAATGATGAGTAACCCATGGTTATATGGTGTACTTGTCAAAGGAGGGGCAACAGCTCAGTAGTGGAAAAGCAGCTGAGCAACAGGACTGAAAGAAAGCACAATTCAGGGGCAAAAGGGTAATTAAAAAAGTCCATTCTCACTCATGAATGTGGAGGACCAATGTAGCTGGGGCTCTGTGTTGGGAGGATTGCGTGTGAAGGCTTGTAGGAAAACAGCTTGGGACTTTCTTGATTATTTTGCCATTCTGGGTGGGATGAAGTCATCTGCAGCTCTCTAACAATTCTACTAACATTGGTAAAGGAGAAGTTGCTCAATATGTTCTTATAGCATGTGCAGCCAATATTTCCTGTTCCCAGGTGTACAACTGCATTTCACAATGTAAACTAATAACTGGCATGTATTACTAGAGAGCCCCTTTTTAGTGTATGCAACAAGGGGGCCCACGGCTATCTAACATAGCACTGAAGGGAGATAAAAATCCAGTGATGTAACACATTAGCTAGCATTTCCAACAGTTCATGTGAGTGGCATTGTATGCATGCAACACTACTTATCAACTGAGGTTCTGGGACTGTGGGAATGAAAGATCAGACTAGAGATGGGAAAATACAAACCACCTTCTTCTTGCCTGGGGTGGTTCTGGGTGAGGTGAACTAGATGTAGGAAAAAATTGTGGGAACATGCCCCCCCCCTCTAAAATTACACCTGTGCCTATCCCCCTGATCCTCCTCTTGGAGGTTACAGCCCTTCCTCTTACAAGATACTTACTGCACCTCCTGGGCCCTGAGGGAAATCACAGAACTTGAGGCAACTTATGATAAATATGAAGTATCAACTGTCACCTTATGGGAGCCCCTCAAGAACTTCCTCAGAGTGCACATCATGTGGTATGAAATATACAGGAGAAAGCAAAGGGAGCAGGGGGTCAAATCTCCTGAAGAAAGACTAAAAAACTTAGCGGGGAAATATAAGGACAATCCATATAGTGATCCCTCCGAATAGATTATGTGTCTATCATATCTTCCCTCTCTCTTCTGGCCTCCAGCTGTTAAGTGCCTTGAGGTGCTCCTCATAGGACTTGCCTGTTGGTCTTGAATCATTTTTGTTACCCTGTGCCGCACCATCTCCAGCCGATCTCTATCATTCCTGAGATGAGGACTCCAGAACTGGGTGCAAACAGCTTTACTCACACCACTCCAGAAAAGTTGAGTTGGTCCTATGTAGTTTACAACACAAATACTTGGGGGGATCCTGTAAAATTCTAGTGTATAGACATCATAAGCTCTAGGCAGAATGACACATTCCAGGTCTAAAGAGCACACAGGGCAACATCTGAACTAAGTCTTCTGACTTCATGAAATTATTTTACACCAATTTATACGTATCCCAATCTCCCAATGTCCCCCTCACCGGAGAACATTGGCGCCTTTTTAGAACTGCTTACTCTGCCATCTCTGACACCCCACCAACACCTGCAACTAGACACCCCTATCACCCCACAGATAACCTTAGTTATGAACAAAAATAAGCCATAGAAACATAGACAATGACAACAGAATAAGACCAATGGTCAAGCCAGTCTGCCTGAGTTCCCTATTGAGCCATGGGACCTACTGTGCCTCCAGGGTATTAGCACTTTCCATTCTTCCCCATTCCCCTCCCAGCTTCTGCCACTCTGAGCAATGACTATACCCTTCATTCTATCCTAAACATGCTTGAACAAACCAACAGTTTTAGCACCCACCACAGACTGTTCCATGGCTCCACCTTCTGAGCCTCCCACCTGTGAATTTCCACTTGTGTCCACGTGACTGTGAACTAGTATTCAAGCTAAATATTTCCCACAGTTCAGCTTATTAATTCCTTTTAGGAACTCGAAGGTCTCTATCATATCTCCCATCTCCCTTCTGAGCTCCAGCTGTTCAGTGCCTTGAGGTGCTCCTCATAGGATCTGTTTGTCCTGAATCATTTTTGTTACCCTGCACTGCACTGTCTTCTGCCTATTTTTATTCTTTCAGAGGTGAGGATTCCAACACTGGGTGCAGTACTCCAGGTGTGGTCTCACTAAAGATCTATACAGGGGAAGTATTTCCTCTTCCCTTCTGCTATAAGTACCCCTCCTGATACATCCCAGCAGTTCTTGTGCCTAACTCATTTCTCAGCTCTGTGACAGCTACTCCTCACCTGGTTAACTCTGCACCAGTTCTGAACTCCCCCCTACTCAGTTGCTTCCTCATACTTAAGCACCTTGCGGTACCCTGACATGGCTGTATGGCTGCACTACTGCACATCCCCATATTCCTTATCTTCTTGGCTCTACCTCAGCAGTCGTAACTCCCCTTGCAATTTACACTTGTACACCTGTAATTTGTACTGTACATTTGTACCCTGCACCATGTTTACCCTGCATAGTGTTGCAACCTTGCTGTAATATTGCCTGTATCTCTTATCTCTCCTGTTATATTATATGCTCATGTTGTTATGGTGTATTTGTCCCCAGTACACATCTGGAATCGAGTGGCACTCCACTCAGTTTGCCTTCCTGGTTAAATAAATAAATAATTCCTACTCCTTTTGCTATATGCCTTGTTGCACCGACTTGATTGCTTGAGGGCGTCACTGATGATAACTCCAAGGTCTCATTCCTCAATCATAATGCTGTATTGGGGTTCTTGTTACGGCTGTGTGAATACCTTTTTTGTGGATATTTGGCTAAATATTCCTATTTGGCAGCCAAATATTTGGGTATTCTGGTGTTTGATATTCAGCAGCCCATTTAAAACAAAATTAAAAAAAAAAGCCCCTCCCGACCCAAAACCCAGTAAAATAAGTCTAACTCCATCCACCCACCCTCTAGTAGAGGCCCATTGCCCCCTCTTCCCCCCAAGCACCCACAATTTGTTATATTGTAATGATTTATTTTCTGTATTTGTAAATAATATATGCCCCAATGGATGACTAGCGCAACTCACCCACTGCGCCGGTTGCCTTCTTTCTTGGTATTAAGTATTGGGTACTGATGCTGGGGTGCTGCCAAGGTGGGGGTACACAGTTTTATGAGCAAAAGGAGAGCTAAGAAAGGTAGTGGCTAGCTGTGGAGGTGGGTGGGCCATGCCAGTTGTCCATTGGGGGATACATTATTTACAGAAGCAGAACATAAATCATTAAAATATAACAAATTGTGAGTGCTTACGGAGGAGGGTGGCATTGGGATGATGATAGGTTGAGGGGATGGGGGTTACATTTATTTTACTGGATTTGGGTTGAGAAGGAAGGGCCTTTTTATTTTTATTTAATCTTTTTTTTGTTTTTGTAGCTAACCATATATTATTTCCCAAATATGAGTGTACCCCTATTTGGGAAGGGCTTCTGAATACGTGGGAGCCCTACTATTTACGGTATTTGGGGAAATAATATTCTGCTCCTGCACAGCCCTAGTTCTTGTTCCCTGAGTGCATCACCTTGCACTTTTTGGTGCTGAATTTCAACTGCCAAACCTTAGACCACCCCTCTACCTTTCATACATCACTCTGTATTTCTCTGATTCCCTCGTAGCTATCCACCCTCCCACAGAGCTTACTGTCATCTGCAAAGAGACACAGCCTGCCTCAGATACCCTCACCAATATCGCCAATGAACATACTGAAGAGGGCTGGTCCCAGTGCAGATCTCTGTGGTACCCCACTTATGACCTCCCTCTCTGTTGACTTGACCCCATTGACAACAACCCTCTCCTGCCTCTCCTTTAACCAGCTACCCACCCAGTTTACTATTATTTTAGCCTTACTGAGATCCTCCATCTTCTTCAGCAAGCATCTGTGAGGAACTGAGTTGAAAACCTGCTGAAATGTAAATAGAGCAAATCCACAGTGTGGCTCCTAGCCAATTTCCTCATCACCCACTCAAAAAAAGAACTATGAGGTTAATCTGACAAGATCTTCCAGCCACAGATCCATGCTGTTTACTATCCTGAACCCCATGGACTACTTGGACAGCAATGGGCTCCATGTTGTATACTATCCTGGAGCTTGTTGCTGTCCAAGTAGTCCACAAGGTCCTCTTTGACCACTGACTCCATCAGCTTTCCTACAAAAGATTTAAGACTGACAGTCTGTAGTTCCCTGCATGTTCCTTGTCTCCCCCCTTATGAAGTGGAACTACGTACACCACCCTCTAGTCCTTCTGAACTACCCCCATTCTTAGAGAGCTGTTGAACAGACCTACCAGGAGCCCAGCTGGTTCTGCTTCCAGCTCCCTGAGTAATCTCAGATACAACCTATCTGATCCCAGGGCCTTATCTATTTTTAGCTGCTAGCCCCTTCTGTATTCTTTCACTTGAAAATATTGGCTGCCTCATCTCCAGGACCCCCTGAGTGGCTGTTTGCACTTTATTGGTATGTGAACCATTACAATATATATTCAAATATTTAATATTGTTTGTTTATTTATGCTTCCATTTAATTAATATACAAAGATTTTTGAATGCTAGCCTGGAGTGCTGTGTATTTTATTCATTGAGTCCCACTGAGTGTTGCTTTGATGCCACTTTCTGACAAGGGTCCACCATTCTCCTTAGTGAAAACTGAGCTAAAGTAATCACGAAAGATGGCAGCCTTGGCCCATCCTCCTCTATCACTCTACCCCCCACTGCTAACCTTATGATTCCCCCTCTTTTCTCTTTTGTCCCCCCTAATATATCACAAGAACTTTTTTCTCTACTCTTGACCACAATATTCAGCTCTGTGTCTGCTTTTGCCTCTCTAACCGCCGTCTTTGCCTTCTTATTTCTCCGTATATATTCTCCCCATCCTCCCCCCACTTTTCTTTATACTTGTAGAATGCCTTTTTCTTTGCCGTCACTGCTTCCCATACTCTTGCCAAGAACTGTAACAGTCTCTTAAACCTGCTCTTTTTGGTTACTGTTCTCATGCAAAACTTAGATGCCTCAAGAATGGCTTCCTTAATTGCCTCCCATCTCTCTTCCACCCCCTCCCATGTTGTCCACCCTGACTAACTTTTCCCTGACCAGTTCCCTCAGATAGGAGGAGCAAGGTTGTGGGCCAGGAACCTGGCTCAAGCTTATTCCTGCCTATGCCAACCACCAGGGGATGCTGTAAACAGGCAACAGGCCAAGTAGGTGGGGGTGGGGGTGGTTCCGTTTAGCTCCCAGCTCGTAGGCAAGGGGAGTATTTCTCACCATCATTGCTCATGGGTTTAGGGCCTGCAGGGCCCATGGCCACAGGGCAGCAGGCTCTGCCAGCATACCAAGTAGGTGGGGGTGGCCATATTCCTGGCTACAGAGCATGGGGGGGGGATTTTCCATCTTCATCTCTTATGGGTTTGGGGCTGGCTGGTCAACCCACAGCCACAGAGCAGCCAGGGGGTAGTTCACTAGCTGTGGGACTCCCCTTGGTGATGGTCTTTGGCCAGCCATGCACATCATGCACTGGCTGACATTGTCATGGTCACTCATGTGGCACCTGTGGTCCCAGATATGGTCATATGCAAATGGAGGAGGGGTTAGTCATCATTGTATCTAATGGGCACAGGGCAACTCATGGGGGGCTTGGAGCATTAGTCTGGGAGATTTGGGCCAACTCCTATCCATGGTGTCAGCACACAGAGTTCCAGTGACACCCAGGCAGCCCTGGCAAGAGCTGTAGCTGAGACAAAGGTGCAAGCTTTGCAGGGGGCAGTGCTGCAAGTGTGGACTGGGACACTACCCACACTGCCACTGCTGACATCGCCAATACAGGCTAGCATCCATGCTGAGGAATTTTGGGGTGGGAACATGGAGATACACTCACCCATACCCAGTGGGTTGACTGCACCACAGGGGCCATTTGCCATGACCAAGGAGATCCAGTTGCCTGCACTTAGTGGAACAAAGGCACCCCAGCGGCTAGCACCTGAGGGGACCCGCGTGGTGCAGCCAGCCACCTCTAAGGAGAGAGAGAAAGGGACAGAGAGATGGGCCTACATGGGAGTTAATGACTAGTTGGCTGACAACCTATCCAACACCATCAGGGAAAAGGTATGGAGGGGATAGTTCATTGATATGTTCTTGCTTCTCCACCAGGAACTTCCAGAGGTCAATGAAAATAACTAAAAGAGCAGGTATGAAAGACCACACAAGCCAGAGGTCCTATAAATGTTTGAAAATTAGTTGGCCACATTTGACATCTTCATGTCTATCTACAGTATGAAGTACCCAGAGAAACTGATATCTTTGCTTAAGTATCGAGACACTATAAAGTTTGCCTGCTTGTCATCTGAGGGTAATGCCTGGTTGAAATACGATGAGCAGTTCAGATTAACAATGATACGGCAGACAAACTTGCGGTGTTGTGGGCCTGTTCCATGACCCAAGGGAAACACAGTTTAGTGATTTACATGGGCAGTGGTCGTGTAATCACTAAGGAAAGGATCGGGGAAGCTAAGGCATAATAAAGAGGAACAAAAAGGGGCCCATTGGGATTTTAATAAAGGCCAGTGGTTCTGTGCCCACTACAGATTTAACCATAAATGCAGGAAGTGTGGAGGAAAACAGAGAGTTTCCAACTGCCAGGGCACTGGCAAAGCATACCAGCAGGGAGGGACAGCAGCACAGACAAACAAGCCAAGTCAGGAACTGGCAAATCTGGCAAGAACGCCAGTAAAGGTGGATAGTTTAACTCCTTGGCTCTCCCAATATCCCAATCAGTCTGCAGTAAACTACTTAGCTGATGGTTTCACTAACGAATTTGAGATTCTTTACAGAGGCCTCAGACTTAGCATGACTGCACAGAATCTCAAATCTGCCGTGACAGTCTCACAGGCAGTATTATACAAGACCCACAAGGCATTTGAAGTCGACAGAGTCTCAGGCCTATTTGAAGCACCACCCCTCGTGCCCCTGAGGGTCTCGCTTCTGGGGGTCATCATCAAGAAAAGATGGGAGAATACTGGCTGATCCACCACCTTTTGTACCCTGAAGACAGCTCTGTCAATGACTTAATTGCACCCAAAGACTGTGGAGTCAGGTGCTCATCTTAGACGTGGTGGTGAAGTTGACGTGGTGCCTAGTTAGGGGGACCCTGATGGCAAATAGTGATACAAAATCAGCTGTTCTTCTGTTACCATATCAGACTGAGGGATTGTGACCTGCTAGATTTTATGTTTGGTGGAAGTGGTATTTGGAAAAACCCATGCCGATGGGTCACTATGTCAGCTGCACCATCTTTAAAGCTTCCTGGAAAAGGCCACCAAGAGGTACACAGGGAATCACAAGGTTACACAGTACCCCAATGATTTTCTTCTGGTGGGTCCCAGCCAATCCCAGTTGTGCTGAGATGCTGCAGGGTTTTTCTGTTCATGGAGTTCTACTAGAACTAGAGAAAACAGAGAGCCCCTCCACAAGGCTCATATACTTGGGGATTGAATTGGACTCTGTCCATATGGTTTCCCAGCTGCCTGTGGAGAAGGTTTCCACCTTACTGCAGCCATTGGTTGACATGGTCAAGGCCAAAAAGGTAACACTGGTTCAGCTGCAAGCATTGGTGGGCACCTGAGCTTTGCATGCCAGGCAATCCCTCCAGGCAGGTCCATGCTACAGTGGCTGACTGCAATGAGACTGTGGGAGGGGGCTAGCAGCTGTACTACCATGTCCAGATGACCAAGGGAATGGGGACACCTCAATTCATCCTGCTCATTTTGCTCTGCAACAACTTATCTTGGACTATTAGCTCCAATGTCAATCGGCTCCCATATCAGTTCGTCTCTGGACAATTTGCTCCCACTACATATTGTATTGTATTCCAACAACAATTACAGTATGACTTCCACTTCTTTTGATACATATTCCCCCCAACCCCGGGCTCCGGTCGGCTTGGAAATCCTGACCAACCCCTCCACCCCAGCCCAGACATCCAACATCAGGCTGACCTCCTCGTTTCCCCCATGAATTACCCCCCATGGTGGGGTGGTGAGGAACCCCCCCCAGTTTGACTCACCTGAACAGGATCCAGATGAGGAGGCGCCATTCGGGTCAGGCTGCAGGGGATCGGAAGCTCATGCTGCCTGACTGGAGCCACTTTTTCCATTTTTCCTCCCCTGTGGAGTGCTGCATGCAATAACATCCGGGCACATCATGCCGACATCTACCGCACTCTGCCCCCCCTTATGGCACTGCTCTAGTAGTGCCCCCAGTCGTCACCGGGGGCCGCTACTGCGCGGTGGCTCCCTGGATCCCTCCCCGGGATAGGAGATCAGTTCTCCGGATGCTCAATCCTATCCTTCCCCTGCCAACCCTTTGTGGCCCGGGTTCGTGTCCGAACCTAGGTCACCAGCATGGCATGAGGTGTGGCGTCCAGCACCTCAACCCTCAGCGCCACCAGATCAGCCTACGACTTCCACTTCTACAACTATCGAGCACATTGTGGGTGAACTGCACCAAGCTGGAGTTTATTTTATAATATTTATTCTGCAGGTGAACTGTCTGGTGAAGAGCTGATGTGGGAGCCGATTGACACTGGAGCTAATAGTCCAGGGCGAGTTGTCATGGGGTGAAATGACCGGGATGAATTGTCCTGTAGCCCTGGGGAATGACAGCTGACCTGCTAGTCTAAGAAAGTTTCCTGTGTGATTTTTTTTTGTTTGCTTCTCTGAGCCTTGGCAGGTGGCTTCGGCCCTCTGAACAGAGGGACTCTCTCTCCGGCTCTGCCACTCCCATACTAGGCAGCCCCAGAAACTCCCCTGTGGCGAGGCCGGGGGGAGGTTGCTGGCTTCTCCATACCCCCCGGAGACCCAATCCAGACTCTGGGACCACTCCTGGGGGCTGCAGGCCTTCATTGAGCCTGCCAGGCTCGATATTCCTGGTTTGCTCCCTCCCTCCCCACCGACTGCACGCCGCTCAAGCTTCCTCACCTGTATCCCTCCAGCCATTGCTAGAGGGCTGATCAGTGGGCGGAACAGCCTATCCCTCCTCCTCCCTGAGAGAGAGAGAAGTCCTCTGGATGCTCAATCCTCTCTTTCCCCTGCTGACCCATGGCAGCCCAGGCTCGTTCCTGAACCTGAGTCACGGGTGTGGCATCCAGCACCTCAACCCTCAGTGCCACTGGGCTGGCCTTCCTGTGTGATTTTAATGGCATGACAATCAGGCAGGATGACAAGGTTGGGTTGGGAGAACGGTGTCTAGTTACTGATGCAGCAGGGGGAATAGGTTTCAGTGTATTCCTACACACCCCAAAAGCATGGCTCAGCAGACAATGGACCTGTACAAAAGACCAGAGTTTGGTCACAGGATGAAATATAAATGTATTTATTTATTTATTTATTTTTTGCAAATTTCATATTCATTGAGATGTTGCAAAATAGACGTCAATAAACTAAAACAACAATAAACAAAGAAACAACAATACACTGTCTAAATTGATACTTGGTGTCGGGGGTTTCCTGGCAGGTTGTTGTATGTATATGTGTTGACTGGAGACTGAGGTTCCTCAGTGCCACATTTGGTGTCTGGGTTTCCTGGCAGGTTGCATATGTGTATGTGTTGGGTGGATACAGATGATCCTCAGTGCCACATCTAATGTCTGGATTTCCTAGAAGGTTGTATATGTATATGTGTTGAGTGGAGACGGAGGTTCCTCAGTACCATATTTGGTGTCTGGGTCTCCTGGCAGGTTATTATATGTATATGTGCTAGCTGGAGACAGAGGTTCCTCAGTGCTACAATTGCTGTCTTGGTTTCCTGGCAGGTTGTATATGTATATGTGTTTGGTGGAGACAGAGGTTCCTCAGTGCCACATTTGGTGTCTGGATTTCCTGGCAGGTTTTATATGTATATGTGTTGGGTGGAAACGGAGGTACCTTGGTGCCACATTAGGTGTTGGGGGTTTCCTGGCAGGTTATTATATGTATATGTGCTGATTGGAGACTGAAGTTCCTCAGTGCCACATTTGGTGTCTGGGTTTCCTGGCAGGTTGTATATGTATATGTGTTGGGTGAAGACAGAGGTATCTAGTGCCACATTTGGTGTTGGGGGTTTTCTGGCAGGTTGTTATATGTATATGTGTCGACTGGAGATTGAGGTTCCTCAGTGCCACTTCTGGTGTCGAGGTTTCCTGGCAGGTTATTATATGTATATGTGTTGGTTGGAGACTGAGGTTCCTCACTGCCACATTTGGTGTCTGGCTTTCCTGGCAGGTTGTATATGTATGTGACTCGGATAGGGAATACCCTGTACCTTGTACTGGATAATGGGGAGTTGGTTAGAGACTTGGTGGTGGGAGAACCACTGGCTGGGAGTGACCACTATTCAGTGTGGTTCAAGCTCAACATGGGGAGGGATACAAGGGAAACAGATATGGGGGGACTGACTTTAAGGAAGCAGATTTTGGGAAAATGGGGGAAATTCTGGGAAGGTACCTGGCAGGTATGCAACTAAACATGGATGCAGACCAGAAATGGGGGATTATAAAGAATGGGTTTGGTAGAGGATATGGTAGTATGCACGAGGAAGAAAAGTAAGAAAGGGAGGGCAAAGAAACCAAGTTGACTGATGCATGGGGTCATGGAAGGGGTGAGGGCCAAGAGGGCAGTGTTTAGATGATATAAGAAATTGAGGAGGGATTAAGATAAGGACAAGTATGCAGAGAAGTTCAAGGAGGTTACAAGAATGGTCAGGGTGCCTAAGGCAGCCAGGGAGCCACGGCTGGTCAAAGACTGGAGAGAAAGACTTCTTCCAGTACACTGGAGAGAGAAGGAGGAATAAGAACCAACTGGTGAGGATGAAAAAGGATGGTGGGTGAGTGGAAAGGGGGAAGAGAAGGCAGAAGCACTCAACGAGTACTTCTGCTCAGTATTCACCCGGGGGGGGATTCCTAGGGTGATGGTGGGGTACGGGAGGGAAATTGATAACAGACATAGCTATTACAGAGGACAGGGTACTGGAAGGGCTAAGGGCTCTAAGAGAGGACAAAGCACCAAGGCCAGTTGGTATTCATCCAAGGGTGCTAAGGGAACTACTGGAGGTCCTGGTGAGGCCACTGGCCAACCTGTTCAACACCTCTCTGGACACGGGATGTGTACCGCAGGACTGGAGAGTGGCGCATGTGGTACCCATCCACGAAAGCAGCCCAAAGGATGAACCAGTGAACTATCCGTCAGTGAGCCTCACATCGATTGTGGGGAAGCTCATGGAGACCATTCTCAAGGACAGACTGGTGAGCTTTGTAGTGGGAAGATCAAGCCAAACCAACCTCGTAGAATACTATAACTGGATGACATGGGAACTGGACAAAGGCCATGCAGTGGGTGTCCTGTATTTGGACTTCAACAAGGCCTTTGATTCAGTACTGCATAGGAGGTTGGGGGTTAGCTGGAATATGTGGGGGCGGGCCAACATTAGTGAATTGGATCACAAACTGGCTGAGGGGGAGCCAGCAAAGGGTGGTAGTGGGGGGACTCTCATTACAGAGAGTGGTGACTAATGGGGTACCACAGCGATCTGTACTGGGACTGGTGCTGTTTGGGATATATATAGCTGATATTTCACACGGTATCAGGAGCAAGATCAGCCTGTTCGTGGACGATACCAAAATGGGAGCCGTGGTTGATGACAGTGAGGGGTGGAAGGGGATGCAGCAGGACCTGACTAAACTGCAGGAGTGGGCAGAAACATGGCAGCTGGGTTTCAGTGCCAAAAAGCGAAAGGTGTTGCACTTTGGAGCAAAGAACCAGGGGAGGGACTATCACTTGAATGGAGTGCAGTTGGGAAATACTGCAGAGGAAAAGGACCTAGAAGTAATCATAACAGGGAGCATGAACAACTCAGCCCAGTGCAAGAAGGTGGCAGCACGGGCCAACAAAATGCTGGGGTGTATAGCAAGAGGGATCTCTTCCAGAATCAGTGAGGTTGTACTGCCCATGTACAGATCATTGGTCAGGCCCCACCTGGAGTATTATGTGCAATTCTGGTGCCCGTTCCTGAAAAGGGACATAAGGTTTTTGGAGGGGGTGCAACACAGGGCCACAAAGATGATACAGGGTTTGGGGGACAGGCCTTATGAAGACAGATTGAGAGAGAGCTGAAAATGTACTCGCTGGAAGAGAGGAGGGATGGGGGGATATGATAGAGACCTTTAAGTATCTGATAGGGATTAACAAGACTAACACAGAAGGGATCTTTCAGCTGAGGAGAGGGAGGGACACAAGAGGGCATGGACTGAGATTAGAGGGGGGAAGGTTTAGGAGGGAGGTAAAGAGACACTTTTTCACAGAAAGGGTAGTAGACAAATGGAATACACTACCAGAAGATCTGATGTCCTGTAAGATGATGGGCGGTTTCAAAAGGGAGTGGGACAGAGTAAGGGCAAGGGGTACGGTGATGTGGTGGGGACGGGAGGGGCAGCTGCAAGATGAGGAGCTAGCTGCACACTCGGGCAGACTTGATAGACCATGTGGCCTGTTTCTGCTGGTGATTTCATATGTTTGTAAACTGATACATAAGTACAGTCAGACAATTAAGAGATAGCAATTCCCATCCATAACAATGACTAGTAACAAATCAGATCGATAAAACAAAACTTCTCTTCAGGGCACAACATGTGGGATTTTCATTGAAATGTGCAACATCCTGTGTCTCCAATGTAATTCAAATCTGGGATATTGGTGATTAGGTGGAGCTGTAATCTTTTCCATATGATATATATATATATATATATATATATATATATATATATATATATATATAAATATATATATAATCAAGTACCTCCAATCTAACAAA
This sequence comes from Neoceratodus forsteri, assembly GCA_016271365.2. NCBI lineage: Eukaryota > Metazoa > Chordata > Ceratodontiformes > Ceratodontidae > Neoceratodus > Neoceratodus forsteri. The sequence continues at coordinate 169,721,526 of CM057449.1, read as the reverse complement.
GTAGGGGGTGTTGGTGTCAACCACAGTTTTGTGATTGTCTTAGGACAAAACAAAAATTTATTGACAAGCAATTGCAGAGTAGAAGTGACCACCACAAACCCGCAAAACGTTTTCGCACATGCGCAGTGTGCTTTCTCAAGGCACTACATTACAGTTAGTCTACACACCTTTTGTACTAAATGCTCTTAAAGTGGTAGGTGCTGCAAATGCAAAGACTGCATTTCATAAGTGCATGTAATATAAGTGCAAATACTATGCATAATAGTGCTGTGTGCAAAAGTTAAATATAGAATCATAACATAAATGCAAAGACAGGAGGAAGAGGAGGATGGGAGTGGGCGGGGGAAGGGAGCAAAAAGAAGGAAGGGGTTGTATTTGTGGTATGAGACTTAATTTCCTGCTGTACACAATCCGTGATATATATCACGGTATACTGTCATAATGCTTTCTCTGTGTGAAAAACAATGAGATTGTTCAGAATACACATAGGAAACCATTTAAGGAGCATTGAAAAGGGAGATAGGGAAAATGCATTGGTGGCACATATCTAGGATAAAGGTGGTTGATGTAAGTTTAAATTTATGGGTCTAGAAAAAATGTCATTAAGCATTCATGGAGGAGACCTGGATAACAAATTGCTGAGATGAGAATCCTTTTGGCAGGATAGATTGTGGGCAAGGAAACCCCGGGGTCTGAATGACACTTTCCAGATGAGCCCATTCCTTACTTGAAAACGCAGCTGTGACTTAACAAAATGCTACTGTGACTGAATCTTTGAATGGTTTGCTATATATTTTTCTATTGTACAATAATTAGAATATGTGTTTTTCTTTGGTGCAATAACTAGAATATATGTGTAATGACTATTTCATTACTACTGATATGCATTAATGTGTTTCAAGATAATCTAATATTTGGCAGGATTCTTTCTAGTATTAGAGAGTTTTTAGTATGTTCATGATATATTTATAACTTTGAATCCTTCTCGCTCCTTTCTTGTTTTTTTTTGTTTTTTTGGCCCTCCCTCCTGTCATGCTTTTCTTAATTTTATTTTGCCTCCTTGTTTTGTGTTTCTGCCAGATGTAGCACCAAATGAGATCCATAAGACTCATTTAAACCTATGGGTACCAGCATTACCTAATTTGTTTAACACATTTCTAAAAATTAGATTCATTCCAGAGGCATGGGTTTGTAATACTATTGTTCCAATCTCTACATAGGGAGATCATACTGATCCTCACAACTAACGCCCAGTTAATCTTATGGATTCCATTTCCAAGATTTGTACCCGTATAATCTTGAATAGATTATTAACATGGATAGAAAACTGTAACACTCTTACTCTATTGCAAGCAGGATTCAGAAAAACTGCTCAAGAACTGATAACATCTTTGTCTAGCACCATGTAGTGGAAAAATACATAAAAATAAGAACAAGCAAGCTATTTGTGTTGTTTATTGATTTTTCCAGTGCGTTTGACACTGTGGATAGATTACTTCTCTGGAAGACCTTATTAAGTTATGGAATTGATCACTCTTTACTCATACCAATAATGCAATTGTGCAGTAACAACTGTATATTCATTAATGACATCTCTACTAACACCTCTCACTCCTCTTCCCTTCTTTATGCTGATGATCTTGTCCTCTTCATCAGTGCCAAAGACGTCACTGAGCTCAACACTACCCTCTTGACTGATTTAGCAGTATCAGACTGGCTCACAAGGCAATGACTAGTTTTTAACATTAGTAACACTCAGGCCATGCTTTTTGGGTCTGCTCCTAAGCTGAAGAAATTCCCAAACCGGTTAGCTGTCTCTGGCTCTTCCGGCATAGCTTTAGATAATGCTCAGTCCTTCAAATATTTTTGTATCACATCCTTGAACCCTCCCTTGACTTCGATCTCCACATCACTGTAACCTGTAAAGCTGTGAACTCTAAGATTGGACTGGCCTACAGAATTAGGCATGATCTTACTACCTCCGCCCAGGTAATAGTCCAGGGCATACTTCTGCCAGCCCTTACTTACTGTATGGCTCAGCCACATACACTAGTACATCTAAGACCAACCTGCTTAAATGGAACACTACATATAACAACATATGCTGTTTTGCTTTGGCCTCACAACAATGAACTCATCATTGCCTTCCCTACAGCAGCCTAAATTGGCTCTCACCCTTGGCCTACTGTATCTACTCTTTTGGTATCCTGATCGATAATATACTGCAATCTGGTGTCCCACCTTCTCTTGCTCAGCTACTAACTCCTCAGAACCCCCACTATGCCCTCTGCTCTGGGGAGCAGAGACTACTAAATGTGCCTAGATGTAAAATGGCTATGGGAGCACAAGCTTTCTCTCAGTTAGCCCCTGCTCAATGGAACTCCTTACATGCAAATATTCATCTCGCCCCTACTCATACCAGTTTTAAACACTACTTCAGGAATCACCTACAATAATCTGACCTTGCTCCTGCTTCCATCCTCCCTGAACACACAGGCACTCTTCTAACATGTTGTCCTGCCCTGGTCCATGCACTTACTACTCGATGCCTACTTAGCTCTTGCCAATCTCTATGCTCAGACTCTATCTAACCTCTTTTCCCTCCTCATTCTACTAGCGGTCTTAACTGCCTTACTGCCTGTCCCTTGGTTTCTATACAAGCATTGCCTATTAGCTTTGTCTTAACTGAATTTTTAATGTTACTATTGGTATTTTTCCCTACTATTGTATGACCCTACCCCCTGATTTTTGTTTTGTACTGTTATATCCTACTGACTATGAAGACTGTTGTGCATTTTATTGTACTCTACCTACTATGTATTGACTGGATTTGTATTTTGTTGTACTGTCCCGGGTCATGCCTGAAAATAGGCATTTTTTATGTCTAGCACGCCTACCCGGTAACCAAAAACAAACCAAAATAAATAAGTAAAACACGTATAAGGTTTGATAATATGGGAAATTTGTCAAATTATATAAAAACTAATTTGGAAGTCAAACAGAGTTGTCTTCTGGCTCCGTGTTTGTTTAATGTATATAAATCATATCATAAATGATTGTTTCAATTCTAAGTTCCACTCACCAAAGATTAAGGGCAGGGAATGCACACTGCTAGTGTATGCAGACAACTTAGCCCTTATGTCATTAACTAAAACTGGGCTTCAACATAAATTAGACAAGGTTGAAAGCTTATGTACCAGCTTAAATCTTAAGATAAACTTAAGTGAAGCCAAACTACTAGTCTTTAGGACAAGGAAAAAATACTCCTGTCATTTATATAAATAAAAAATGGAACACGTTAAACAATATACTTATTTAGGCACAATTTTCCATTACACTGGAAATCAGTCATACCACATTAATAACCAAATGTCAAAAGTAAAACTGAATGCCAGAGGTCTATTAAAGTTTAATTACAATTATGGAGGTTGGTCCATGGTCCCAGCTCTCCATGCAGCAGATATGAAATTAAATCCCATAATTCTGTATGGCTCTAAAGTATGGGGATACTATGCAACTGATGACACTGATATTCCCTACAATGGGTATTACAAAGTTATATTAAAAGTTCTGAATTTGACTCCCACTTGTGCTGTACGAGCTGAACTGGGAAGAATTTTCATCAAGTCAATGGCCTTCCTCAGACTGATATCTTACTGGCTCAGAATTATTAATAACAAAATAGCTCTTCTAGCTACAGGGGCCCTTTTAAAAAAAACCTTCTGTTTACAACAGGGTCTTAGTTCTCCATGGACCCAACATCTTATAAATACTTTATGGACAATTCATTATGAAGACCTATGGCACTGCCACTTGAACAAAATAACAATCTCTTAAATTTATCAGAAAAGTTTCAAAATTAGCCTTTCAAAAATCTGTTCAGAACAATATGGTCTTAATAAGTAAGCTAAATATAGCACAATGGTACACTATGAATAAAAAACAGCATCATTTGGAAACTTATGTGACATTACCTATACTTCCTGTATATAAAAGATTATTAACAGTGGCCAGGTTGGAAATACTACCTACAAACTGGTGAGAAACAAGATAGAAAAGGTACAACTCCACCAGATACCTTCTGCCCGTGTAACAAAGGACCTTTGGAAACACTACAACACATAGTACTCAACTGCCCCCTCTATACAAAATGGAGGAAAAAGCATCTAGGAAAATTAATTCTTCTTTATACTTGTAACACCCCCACCACCACCACCGGCCCCCCTTGTTTAACTAGCAGGGCTGCTCCTCTCACCACATGGTGCCCAACAGAGGGATGGGGGTTTACACAACAGTTTACAGTACATTTTCTTCTGAGCCTGCTAATACAGATAGGCAACCAAGTGTGGCAACTATCTGGCACACACCTGTTGGGACCATTTACCATGGCCAGCAACCCAGGTCCCTGGGAGAAAATGTTTGCTCACAATTATACTAGGTTTGCACTTCCAGACAGGGGCACCCAAGTAAATTCAGATACAATGGAAGCAATAACAATACTGTCCAAACCAGGTTGGGATTCTAGAGTGTGGCTTTTATTCACATAACAAAGTAGGAATAATCACAAAGCGAAGATGGACCCCCACAGGGCTACACATACTGATATTGCAGATTATTGAGGTACCGACATTCCTGAATTCCCATTTAGCATAGGCATAATGAACATACACAGCAAACTCTCAGGTTCTGAAATGGAAATTGGCACACAAATGGAATTGGTACAGTTCCTCTTGACTAGGCACACACAGCCAGTACTAGGTCACTTTCCTCTTGACTAGGCACACACGGCCAGTACTAGGACACTTTCCCATATTTCATGAGGAATACTGTTCGCACACACGACCACCAAAGAGCACATACAGGCTCAAAATATTCCAGCACCCACTACACTGAGGTGAACTGAAAACAGAGAATCCAAACCCCACGTCTGGGTAATTATTTCCATCAGGCACTGGCCAAATGCACTGACTGAAAATTGAACTGGTGCCCAAACTGAACCCGGAAAGGTAAACTGGTTACCTGAGATGGGTGGTCTCCCACCTTTTGCTTCCAAGTTTATATTTGGCCATTCATCTGGTTAATAACACCCTCACAGAAAACTTGTAGATGCTATCTTGAAATGTTTTTCACACTTAACATACTACATGGTTAAAAGTTCTGTACTTAGGCAGTCTCTCTCTCTCTAGACTCCAACATAGGCAGACACTTAAAAAAAACCCAGAAACAGCCTAAGTGACAGGGTCTCTTTGTCAGATAAAATTCGCCAAGGAATGCAGGTGCCCCTCCTGGGCTGAACAGAAAAGTACTCACAGTTTTGAAATTGTCTCAGGCAGCATCACTAGACAGACTGGGTGAGGGGATTGCATCTGAACCCTGAAGATCACCCCATCCCTCCTGGGATGGGGCAAAGGAAAACCCACTCGGAATGATTTCCTTCACTTCACTCTCTGTCTTCTATGTTCTTCTTCTTCTAGGGTGAGAACAAACTACCCAAAACACAGTGGCAGCTCTCTGTCAGAGCTGTCTGAAGAGCTGCACAGCAAGCTGCAGCCTCTTCCTGGAACTCCTACTCAGGACTGGATGAACATTCTAAAGCTATCTCCCTTGCAGCTAGACAAGTGTGGCTTATGCAGATGCGAGAGTTCTAAGATTACATCATCACTCCAGCTCAGCTGAGACTGAAAAACAGAGTGTGACACTACGAAATCCATTTACCTGGCATTTCACAAGCTGTCTTTCCCTGCCTACCACTGGTTCTAATGAGATTCTAGTAACCCCTGGGAACAAGAGGGTTACATACAAATAAACTGGAGGATGGGCTCTGTACGTTCCTACATCCCTTTGATGAAAACCAAACCATTAATGTGGCAAAATTCTTCAAAGAGATGATAAAATACAGGAAGTCCCTCAAATAACTGATCCATCATACACTGAAATTTAATAAATTTGATCGTTTATCAATTATAGTTCTGATAAAAGAACCAGAAAGCATCTCATTTCTTCATTTTTTTGATTCCCAAGAAGGCATCAGTCAAATATTTACTTGTGTTGAGTGAAGTATTTGGATAGTAATATAACATTATATAAGATCTATATACTGTATCTCTGTTAAAACCCACAAATTTATTATAATTTATGTTTAATAATTAAATGCTATGCTGCTGTATATTTCTATACTGTAATTAATTGATGGGGATTTTGCAGACTAATACTGGATAACAGTTCTGTTTGTGCAACTGTTATTTGCTCTTTTTGTATAATAATTTTGTAATGACATTTTTATGTCAAACAGATAAACTTTGAAACTTGAGAAACTTGTGCTTTTGCCTTCACTCTCTTTCTTACCCCCTTCCCTCTTTTTTCTCCCCTGCCCACCATTCTCCCCTCCTTCCCCTCTTTGTGTTTCTATTATGATTCTATATTTAACTTTTTGCACACAGCACTATTCACCTTGGCATTTGCCCTTTATATTAAGTAAGGATTAACCCACGACAGGGCATGGGTTTGCTGAGAATTAATCCGTGCATGGTGGGGGGGAGGGGGGTTGTGAGGCACAAGGCTGCAGGCCAAGTGACTTCAACCACCAAGGCATTGATTAATTCTCAGTAAACCCATGCCCTGGAATGGGGTTAATTCGCTTATAAAATGGGCAGCTTTATTTTATAGGTTTACCTGAATAAAGATTAAGAAACACTGTCTACATGCAATTTGTAATAAAATAGTTCTTCCGCCTAATGGGTTTGTCCTACTGAGGATGCCATAGTTGTAGTTTTTTACATGTCTCTCTGGTAGAGTGATCGGACTAGGTCACTTTACACTGCTGTCAGTCAGGATGTTGTGAACTTCTTGAGAATTAATCCATGGTCAGGTGACCTGTTTTAATGAATCAGAATACAGGATTTTTGGAACCAATTTTATAAATGCACTTATGAAATGCAGTCTTTGCATTTGCACCACCTATCACTTTCAGATAATTCAGTACAACTGGTGAGTGCACTAGGTGCGATGCTTTGTCTTGAGAAAGCACACTGTGCATGTGCAAGGACATATGGTGGATCTGCAGTGGTGAGTGCTACTCTGCAATTGTTTATCAATAAATTTATATTTTATCTTACAACCAAACCCTGGTCTTTTGTACAGGTCCAGTGTCTGTTGAGCTATGCTTTTGATGTGTATGTATGTTTCAAGTCACGTACGGCTCCAGATGGGGTTCCCTTTAGCTGCATCTTTTGTCTTTTGCGACATTCCTCCAGGGCACCTGGTTTGCTAACAGAAGGGCAGAGTGAGTCAGGAGCAGCCTAAAAAATCACTATCTTGGTAAAGAGTTTTTTTTCCATCATGGATGCCATGGAGATCTGGGAGATAGGCTGGCAAACCAGTGAGTCCTGTTCAGCACAGATGACTGAGCAGTAGTGAACATAATCAACTTGCAGACTTCCAGATTGGAAGAGCTCATGTGCTTGCTTCAGGATTTTGTGATTCATTGCCTTCAGTTAAACATGATGTTCAGGGCATGCCATCTCTCCAGCAAGGTGAATCTAATTAATGATGCCTTGTCTCACATTCAGTTTGAGCACTTCCACCAGCTGGTGCCAGATGCAGACCCTTTGACTACATAGATTTCAGAGGTGGTATGGCACTGGGGGAGACCCAAGAACATTCAAACCAGTACAGATCTCTGTTGCATCCCTGACCTGGAAGAATGAAGAAGGGAGTTTTTCAGCCTTCCTCAAGTTCTTCAGATAGGAGGTAAGCATGGTGCCATAGCAGGCCCAGGGTCAGGTTCAGGCTACATACATGCTATGATCCAGCTGGGTAGGTCTCCAGCAGCAATTAGGTCACATCTGTCAGATATAGCATTCATTTGAAAGGCACAGGGCCACCCTGACCCCATTTACACATTCATAATAAGAAAAATGGTGGAGGGGTGGACAAGGTCTAGGGGTAAGCCACAGGACAGTAGGAAGCTGACAGATCTGCAGAACCTGACCGACCTACTGGGGGTATTACACATGACATGCAGCTCTGCACGTAAGGCATCACTGTTCAGGGCCTTCATTCCTACACTTTCTTTGGCACATTCCATGTGTTGGAGTTGGTGCCCAACTCGACAGTCAGCAGCAGGCATGACAACATTCAGCTGGTGACACCTCCTTCCTGCATGACCAAGTATGTTTCCAAGTACACAGGTCCAAGACAAACCAGTCATGGCCGCCAAAGCTCATCACCCCATTGAGGGCCAAACTGGGAGCATCTGCCCCTGACTGCTTCTCAGTCATTATTTGGAGGCGAGTCCAAAGGGGAGGGGCATTTGTTTATTTGTTTGTCCATAGAAATGGCAAGCCTATGACCAGATCTCGGTTCCCAGCAATCCTCCAAAAAGGGAATTGGTTGACTGGGGGGAATCCAGGGATTTCAACAAGCACTCCTTTTGGATAGGTGCCACTACAGAAACTGCCAGGCTGGGGATTTTAGAGGATCAAATCAAGGAAGTGGGCAGATGGATATCAGACTTCTATAAGAGTTATGTCAGGCCACTCTCTTCTGGGGTAGGGGTGTGACAGGAAGCTCCTGCCACTCTTGAGGACTGATCTTTTCTTAAATCTGTTGCAACAGTTCTTCTATTTCTTAGCCTAATCTGTCCTTTACAGTGTCTAGTCCATAAGGTTGGCCACCTATGGACTCCCCATCCCCTTTCTTGACTATGCTATAGTGTCCTCTTTAATTTTCCTTTTCACTCTCAGGTCCTTGTACAGGGAGGTTATTGTTGTGACCTCCAAGCGTATGTAAAAGTTGTGTTTATCGTTCTTGGATTTAGTATGTAATAGCACTATGTCATGAATACCTTGATATTTATATACCTTATGTTTATGAAACCTGTAAATGTTGAAAATACCATGGCACTAGGTTTTTTTTTTCCCCCAACTCTATTTCTTCTCCACCTGACCAGAATTCTCTAGGGCTACCTCGCTCACCAGTGTCGCTCTACTGCCCGCTGTGTTCTCTGCCATCTTCAAGGACGTTATGACTCCCCGGGGACTCAGGGGGGCTACTACCCCAGGGAGATTGAAGGGGCAGTGGTGGAGAACCAGCGTTGGGCATGCGGTGGTGGTGTTGGTATTGGAGGAGCCATCGCCCATCCAGCGGGAGGGCTTTTTTCCAGTGTGTGTGTTCTTCCCCCCCCCTCCCCTTGCGTGGAGCATGTCCCGATTGGCACACAGCAACCCTGCCGATGTCAGGCCATGCCAACTTACATGCTGTCCAGTGCTCGGCAGTGCCCCCAGTCTCCACCAGGGGCTTCTGGCACACCGGACACCCCAGAACCCTCCCCCGGGATAAGAGAGCAGCCCTACAGGTGCTTAATCCTATCCCGCCCCTGCCGACGCCTGGCACCCGAGCTCGGTCCCGAGCCCGGGTCACTGGCGTGGCACGAGGTGTGGCATCCAGTGCCTCAACCCTCAGCACCACCGGGCCGGGCCACTAGGTGTTTTTGATAATGGTAAAAAGTACTAGGTGACTATTATAGAAATTAAGTTAGTTGTGCTGTTTAAAATGCATGTAAATTGTGAAAACTGAACAAGTCTAAAATTCCATGGTGATTTGCATATGTCCCATGATGCTTTGCATTATGGAAGTATGTATGATGTTGTATTTCTTTGAAACTTGATTTGTTGCCATTGCCTTTTGTGGTAACCCTTCTTTCAGTGATTCTGCATTGAGGATCTTTGTGTATACTAAAGGAATGATTGGGGGTGTACTTGGAGTAGGTGGGAGGTCTGGATAGTTGGCAACATGGGTTTGTGCCAGGTAGATCATGTCAAACCAATCTTGTGGAGTTCTACGAATGGGTAACATCAGAACTGGACAGGGGAAAGCCTGTGGATGTATTATTCTTGGACTTCAGCAAGGCATTTGACTCTGTCCCCCACAATGGTCTGGTGGAGAAACTGATGGGGTTAGGAGTAGGCCCTTTGATGGTCAGATGGATTGAAGACTGGCTAGCTGGATGCACCCAGAGAGTAGTGGTCTGTGGGGAGCTCTCAAACCCTAGAGAGGTTGGTAGTGGGCTACCACAGGGCTCGGTTCTGGGTCCGATCCTGTTTAGTGCATACATATCGGACATCAGGGAGGGTATAGGTGCTAAATGAGTCTCTTTGCTGATGACTCCAAGATGGGAGCAGTAGTTGAGGAAGAAGAGGGGAGGTTGGCCCTGCAAGGGGACCTGGACACCCTGGAAAGCTGGGCTCACACATGGAAATTAAATTTCAATATCACCAAGTGCAAGGTGTTGCATCTTGGGCGGGGAAACCCTAAACACAGGTACACCCTGGGAGGGGAGGTGCTGGAGGCCTCAATAGGGGAAAAAGACCTAGGGGTCATGGTGGATGCATGTATGAATAACTCTGAGCAGTGCAGGAGAGCGGCTAGCAAGGCAAACAGGATGTTGGGATGCATCGTAAGGGGGATCACCTCTAGGAGCAAGGAAGTGATTCTGTCACTGTACAATGGACTGGTTAGGACGACACCTTGAGTACTGTGTACAGTACTGAGATCACACTTGAAGAGGGACATACAGCTCCTGGAGAGGTACAGAGGAGGCAACTAAGATGATATGAGGGCTAGGGGATTTGACATATGAGGACAGACTTGAGGAGCTCTGCCTGTTTTCATTGGAGGAGAGGAGAGACAGGGGGACATGATTGAGGTCTTCAAGTACCTCAAGGGAATAAATAGGGTAAACATGGAGGGGATCTTTAGACTGAAGCAGGGAGGTATCACCAGAGGGCATGGTTTGAAGTTGGAAGGTGGAAGGGTGAGGGGGGAAAAGAGGAGGAGGTTTTTCACTGAGAGGGTGGTGGACCCTTGGAATGCACTGCCTGGCGAGCTAGTTCAGAGATCCACAGTGGAGGGCTTCAAGAGAGGGTGGGACAGACACAGAAAGTGGATGTATCAGATGATGGCCTGTCCCAGGGGGTGGGGATGGATGATAGGGGTTTCTGGAACACAAGGGAGGGGAGGGCCTCGGCACCCAACTAGGGATCTGAGGTTCGAGCAGACTCGATAGACCGTAAGGCCTAATCTGCTGGCAAATAGTATGTTAGTATGTTAGTATAGCTTGTTTTTTTTTTCCATTTTGGGCCTCCACTACCCAAGCAAATGGAGCCCGCACAGGGGTGGAGGATGCATCTCAACTGGTAAGTTAGATCAGAGATCAGTGTCAGTAGGTGCTAGCTAAGTGCAGAGAAAGGACATACATAGTCTGTTGCTGCAAACTGATGTACTGAAGAAGGAATATGGCATTGCAGAAGCTTATTTCCTGTATTTTGAATAAACGTCATGCAGAGATTGTGTGTTGAACCTGAAGTTTGGTGTCTGGTCCATCTGTTATCCCACAACCCCTCCACAAGGGGCAAGGTACTAGACTGATTCCCCTCATAAACTGCAAGCAGAAGGAAGCAACAATATTTTTCTTTTTGGCTTACGTCTCTTTCTTTTTTGCAGGCCGACAGATGTGTTATCCAACCGTATGGATAGTGGGCCATTAGTATAGTACAAAATAGCGCAAGAACCAGACAGTATGGCATGCAGCTTGGAATCTCATCTAAGACAGAAGTGATCAAGTGGACGGGAAAAGTGGGGGAATGCGGTGGGATCAGTTGGATAGGGAGGTGCAGCAAGTGGGACTACACTGTCCCCCAGCGGGGTTAGTCATTGGTGACAATGCCCAGGTCAGCACATAGCCCCCCAATTAAATATACAAGTTTAAGTCAGTGCAAGCAAAGACAGGGTCACTCCCTGTGGATACTCCTGCTGCAGACACTGCTCAAGACAGCAGCTAAGGAAACTGGAAAGTCCAGCACCAAGAACCTCAAAAATATTCTTAAGACGGATCTAGCCCATCTGAGGCAGTTCCTTCCACCTACAGTCCTGGCGTGGTCCAGATTCATGCTGCAGCTCTGCTGGCATGGGGGCACAAACAACTAGCCATTGAGAAAAAATGGAGAGAAGTGAATAGGGATGTGTCCTGATTTGTTCTCTCCCATTGCATCCAGCTGATGCATCACTTTCACATCACCAGGACTTGCAAGCAGTAGCGTATCTAGGGGCTTTTAAAAGGTGCACATGCACCCCCATTGCAACTTACTTGCTTGCTACTGCTGCATTTTACTTTACTGGAGAAGCCTAATATACTGAGTGCAAGAAAATCTGCATTCAAAACAATACATTACATTTATATTTTCAGTCAAGAATTTAATGGACAAGATAATATAAAGGATTTAAAAAATTTCAAAAAGTTGCATATCAAGTATGCACACCCCCACAGCACCCCCCCCATTGTAAAATCCTGGATCTGACACTGCGTGCAAGACTTTATACAGCAAAGATGGGGTACATCTCCAGGACATAGGTAATGGTGTTTTTAATTCTGTTATCCAGGATGCATGTTATGGAATTTTGCAGGTACAGCAGAGGGCCCCTGGGGCATTAGTGGAGGGATGTGCATCAGAAATGCACATCTTCTGGTGGAAATTCATGTAGGAGACTGTACCAGCAGATGAAAGTGAAGTCAGCCGGGGGGGGGGGTGAGTGACAGCCATGTTGAGTGCTCAACACGGGTGGGACACATTCCGTTCGTGGGTAGCAGTCTCTGAACAAGGGCTTGTGACACAACATAGGGAGACTAGGACTGGAAGATGAGGAGTGTGGCCATAAGTGGCATGCTTTTCATGGAAGGACCTGGATCTCCAACTCTGGGTGGAGACCTATCCAGAAGGAAGACACAGTCTGAGGTGGGTTTGTTCGACCACAGAGCCAGTTTCCCATGGGGGTGGAATGGCTAAGGGTTTAACCAGGCTTGGTCATGAATTTGCTGTTTTAGGGGCCGTAATTTTTTGAATCTGTACTGGTACTGTATAATATATTTCAAAAATGTTAAGTAAAGCTGTGGCCTTGTTATCCCAGAAAAGTGTGTGTTGTGTTTATTGGTGCAAGGGGGATCTGTTGAGCAATGACACCCCCTGTCTTTCATCAGTGGGTAGCTTTGCCCACGGTCCCCCAAGCAACAACTGCTGGTCCAACTGGGCAAGGGCTTCCTTGGAGGGGCCAAATTAGTCACATGGTGATGGGCCTCTGCCCCTACATAAGGCTGATTCAAAGAGGTACTCGGTCTCTTTGATCCAGCATCTGGGACTACTGTTTCTCACCCACCTGTCCTTGTAAAGGCCAGAGCTCTAAGGTTTGGTGCGTTCTTGCTTGTTGCAACTGATGCTTCCCTGTATAGTGTGACTCGGGGATTTATGTAGGAGACCTTGCTGGCAGATGACAATGGAGTCAGCCGGGGGCAAATGACACTGGGTGCATAACCCTGGAAAGGGTAAGCATTCTAGTTTGAGGTAGTTGTCTCCAAGGCAGGGCGTGCAACAGAATGTGAGGACGCCAGGGCCAGAACAGGAGTATGGCCCTGGGCAAGTATACTCTTTATGGAAGGTCCTTTAATCCCCATATATGGGTGGGGAAATGTCCAGAAGGAAGACACAACCCTGGTTGGGTTTGTCTGATCTTAGGTCCAAAGTTTCCCATGGTGGTGGGATGGCTAAGAGTTTAGTTGGACTTGGCCAGGAATTTGCTGCCCCAATGGTCCTAATTTTGTGTATCTATATTGGTACTGTATAATATGTTTAAAAAATATTGAGTAAAGCTACCTTATGATCGCAGAGAAATGTGTGGTGTGGTTATTGGTGTACAGGGGAACTTATGTGCAGAGAAACAGGGGGGGTACAAGGGCTCACCCCTGGAGACTTGTATTATACAACAAGGTAAGCTGGCATAGTAATACCACTCATGAGAAAACATGCACTCGTTTACTTGCAGTCATGTTTGGAACAAAAAGAACATTTTAAAAAGACTGAACCTTTCCTGCAGGAATGCTTAGAACCTGTCAGGCACAGATTTATTTTTATTTATTTAGTACATCAGAAATATCTTTGGGCCAGAGGCTCATTTACAGAGGTTCCACGTCACTAAAAACAATACAGAGGAAAAACAGTTACAAACAATTGAGGGCAAAACACTAGGCATTTAAACAATGAGTACATACAAAGGTTACAATAGTACAATTCATGGTGTGGAGCACAAAGCAAGACATATTTTTAAAAACATTTCCTTTGTCTAAAGTTCTAAGAGGACAATAGAGCAGATTTAACCATATTGCAGTGAGATAAGTGCAAAAGAGGGGCAGTATAACGGGAGGGTTGGGGAGAGCGAGAGAGCCATGTAGTGGAGAGTATTGAGGGGGCAAGAGGGAACAAGACTGATGGGAAGGAGAAATGTTAGAAGACTGAGGTATGTGAAGAGGGAAGGCAGAGTATAAAGAAGCAGGAACAGGGAGTTTAGGGCATAGGAGTACAGCAGGGAAAAGAAAGGGGGTTGTGGGGGAGGGGTAGTGAAGTGTTAATTAGCTATAGGTGATTAATAAGAGGCATGGGCATAATAGAATAGTACTAGGTTTGTTAGGGTAAGGGGGGATGGGAGACCTAGGAATAGGATGAAAAGGAGGGTTGGGGCAGGAGACGGGGTAGCTATTAACTGAGGGAAAGAGAATCTAGATAAGGAGGTAATGAGGGATGATTAAATGCCGCAGTTGCAGTCACAGGTAGATGTAAGTAGAATACGGAGTTTTGATTTAAACGGTCCAAGCTTGGTTTCCTTCTGAACATCTTCCCCGAGAGAGTTTAGCCAGATAGGTGCAATGTACTCTTAGGAACACTGACCTTGAGTGGTCAGGTGGAAAGGGATTTTCAGTGACTGGTTGTTCATGCTCCTAGTATTTCTGGAAGAGTTGGGTAAACCGAGGAGGTTTCGCACTCCTGGGGGGTAAGCCCAAGAGTGGATTTTTTGGCAAAAAGGCAGACTTGGTATTGTATTCTACTGCTCAAGTTAAGCCAGCCAGACTGTGCATATAGTTCACAAGTATGTGTCAACCGGTTTTCACCCAGTACAAGCCTACAGGCCTTGTTGAGTGTAGTCCTGATCCGTTTGAGAGCCGTGGGAGTTGTGGCTCCATATACCACTAGTCCATAGTTGAAGACTTATAGCACTGAGCTTGTAATCACAATTTTTAGAGCTTTTCTTAGTTAGGCAGTGTTTATTTCTGTAGAGCAGACCCAGTTCAGCATTTGCTGTCCTAGCTACCAGATCAATATGTTGAGTAAATGTTAATGTGCTGTCTATGGTTACTCCCAAGTGTTTGAAACTTTGCTCCATTTCAAGGAGGGAATTAAGATTGTTACATATTTGTAGTTGATATGACCTGTGTCTATTATGGGTAGAAGCAAATATCATGGTTTTCATTTTTTTTGTAGTTTAATAGTAATTTGGATTTGAGGAACCATTGTTCTACAGCAGAGAAGTTAGACTGCATCTGACTTTCTTGTATAGCAGGGTCAGAGAGGCTTGAACAAAGAACTGCATCATTTGCATACACTAACACATTGTCTTTTACAACTTGGGGGAGGTGGTTAAGAAACAAACTAAAAAGTAGGGGGCCGAGAATGGAGCCTTGGGGCACCCCAGTAGTCACAGGCCTGTTATCAGACAGTACATTGTGGATTTTCACTCTTTGTACTCTCCCTGTGAGGTAGCTCTTGAACCAGGCAACCGATTCTGTGGAGAGACCCGTACGGGATAATTGGTTCAGAAGCAGTTTGTGTTTAATGGTGACAAAGGCCTTGGTGAGGTCTATATATTTTGCCTCCATCTAGTGCATTATGAATATATCCAGTAAATTCAGCTAGAGCAGTGGAGTTGCTATGCTACTTCCGGAAACCGTGTTGCTGTTGGCACTGCTGCTGGTATTTGTCTAGATGCCAGAGCATTTATAACCTACAATGTATGCTTTGGATTTGCAGCTGTAGAATTTTATGATAGATTGACTATATCTAGGAAGAGAGGGTCTGTTAATTTTAGCACACCATGGCCTGTGCCCAGAAATTGTTAATTTGTTTTATTTTAACAGTGCAATGGCTAAGTAAACAGAATGTAAGGCAGAAGGGAAAGTCACAATGCTGTTGGGTGTGCTTAGGACAAAACTATTTATACTTTTACATATAAACAAAGAAACATAGAATTTGTCGGCAGATAAGGACCACTTGGCCCACCTAGTCTGCCCATTTCCCTACCTAATGGATAAGCTGCAGATCCTAGTTAACCTATAGCCTACTTCCTCCTACCCCCACCAGAATTATGTCTGTCCCATGCATTCTTGAATTCCCCCACTGTTTTTGACCCCACAACCTCCTCAGGAAGGCTGTTCCATGTATCCACAACCCTCTCTGTGAAAAAATGCTTCCTCACATTTGTAAAACATAAATGATATTACTTAGCGCTAAGTCTAGAGATATATTTTATAGGGCTACATAATAATTCCTATTGGAGTATAAGAAAAAGAAGCTGAAAATTCATTGTAGCAGGCTAGAGGGTGTGTCAATACATACATAAATTAAATATGCTTACTATAAATATAGTCAGTGCATGTGTTGAGAAAAGTGCTTTTTGCAGCAAATGATTTATGAAGTTATTGCTTTATTTAAATAACAGTGTAATGTAACATTTAATGTGGGCTTGCTGTTTTTTTTTTTCCAATTTTTTAACCAGGTGAGACACACTAAGCTGAAAGTTTTTTTACAGGTGCAACCTGGGAGCACAGGGAAGTTAAGAGACTTGCTCAGGGTCACACAGTACAGTATAGGCAAGTGGGAGGCTGTGGGATTCAAACCTAGGTCTCCAGATTTGCAACTCAGAGCCTTAAACTACTGCACTATACTGCCTCCTAATACTGCATCCTTGCTGTTTAATAACATAGGAAGTGACAAGACCAATATTTGTAAGGTAAAGGAATCAATTTTAGGCACCATGGTTGTTTTCATTCAGTTGTCACGACAAAAATAAATATTTGTCAATGCTGAATGTTGACTTGCTGGCATTGCATTGGTAATGCAGGAGTTAGAGAGATGCATAATAGGAATGGCAGTGAAGTATTGAAGTAACACAACCCCCCCCCCCCGAGACTGAAAGGCATTGAGGGTGTGCCTTTCGGTCATCGGCCATAACACTTAAGCCATCCCACCTCACCCCACCCTGCAGACAGCAATAGGTGTCACTATGTGCCTTGGGGTCTTTACCCCTTATGCTCACCCTATTCCATAAGGAAATAAGCTGAGATGAGTGCAGTATAGGAGAATGGGGTGAACGTTAGGGCCAAAGACCCCAAGGCACACCTTGATGCCTGTCAATGGCTGCAGGGTGGGGGTAGAATGCCGCGAGCATTACGGCCGACGAACCCAAGTCACACCCCTGATGCTTGTCAGTCTCTACAGGGTGGGGTGTTATAGTTGGAAACCCTAACACCCCCTGGCATTTGTTGGTATTTTCACTCCAAATTTTCAACATGGGCTTTTGATACCCACCTCATGAACAGTGGCACTATCATTTCATTACTCAATCCTGAAAGGTGATTTCACACAGCGAATGCATGATTTGGCGCCACAAGTGCGAAAACACATTTTGGGTAGGATGTGAAATTTGACAGCTATACTGTTCTTGAGGAGGTGTGACAAAATGGCAATGTTGAAAATTTGGAGTGAAAATATGAAAAATTGGTGAAGCTATGAGCGTGTGTAGAAACTGCGCAACGCACGCTCGTAACGCAGTCATTTTTTGGAATGTTTTCACCAAATTTTCAACATGGGCATTTTGAGACCTACCCTCTTGAACAGTGGCACTGTGATTTTTTTAATCTGTCTCAAAAGTTGATTTCCCATGGTGACTGCGCCATTGTGCACAGTAGGTGCGAAAACACATTTCAGGTAGGATGTGAACAATGACAGCCATACTGTTCATAAGGAGGTGTGAAAAAATGGCAAAATTGAACATCTGGAAAATATTACAAATTGGCAAAGTTATGAGTGTGCATAGAAACTGCACAACACACGCTCGTAATGCAGTCATTTTTTGGATTTTTTTTTCACCAAATTTGCAACATGGGCTGTTTGGGACTCCACCTCATGAACAGTGGCACTGTTATTTTGTTAATCTGTCCTAAAAGGTGATTCCATGCAGTGACCGTGAAATCACCTTTTGGGACGGAGTAATGACATGACAGTGACATGTTCATGAGGTGGATTCCCAAGCATCCCATGTTGAAATTTTGGGGCCAAAATTCCTAAAAATGGCTGAGATATCAACATAAATTGAAACTCTTATTGACAGCCATTATACAGTATGCACTTACCTTTGATTCTTCAGTTTGCCAGTCGGCTTTGAAGAGTGCAGTAGTGTCCCACTCCACAGAAGATCGCTGCTCTTGAACTCTGGAGGTAAGTATGGGGGTAATGGGGGTGCAGTGAGGTGGGTGCTCAGTGGGTGGGTAAAGATTGGGGAGGGGCAGTGGGGAGACTACGAGGGACCGTTTTCTTTTTTGCAGATTAAAAAAAACACCGGGGGATGGTTTTCTTAATTTACAGTTTCAAAAAAAAAACAAACTTTTGGGCACACTGGGGTGAGCTTTCAGTGTGCCATATAAGTTTGGGGGGGCATGATGTTGACGGTGATTTGGCACTCCTGTCGGCAAAGAAAGTGAGCTTGGGGGGAGAGTAGACATGATGCTCAAGGGGATTTGGCACCCTGATCGGCAAAGACAGTGAGCTTGAGGAGTGGAGGGCATCTAACACCAGGAGTGGGCATCACATTGTCAGAAAAATATGTAAAATAATTATTTGGGCACACTGGGGTGGACTCTCAGTGTGCCACAATGTGTGTGTGTGAGGGGATATACATGTCGACTCAGGGACTGGGCACCCTGATGTTGACTTTCTGGGGAGTGTGTGGCAGGTAGTAGGAGCCGCCAATGTGGAAAGGCACACAGGGGCTGATTTATTTATTGAAATGTTTCACCAGGAAAGACACAGTGAACAAACAAGTTGCTCTCGTAGAGGAAGGCCTAGGGACAGAGTGCTCGGCGCTGAGCAGGAGCTGACAACATTGTGAGAGAGTGGGAGAGCTGTTGCTGCAAAAACAAAACTGTCCGTTATTGCATCGGCAGATTCATTTCAACTCCTTTGGCTCTTTTTGAAGCTGCTGTCATTGCCAGCTCCCACTAAAGCATCCCCTGCATTTGCCACAACACTGACACACCTCTGAAATGTGCTACAACCACAAGGTGTTGCTTGCGCGTGCACACAAGCCAACATAAAAATGATTCAGGCAGCTTTACATTCCCATCCCTGTGGAAACAACTGTACAGAATTATGATATGTATTTTTGATGTAACTTTTTGTATAGACAGTACTAGTCCTGATAAAGCATCAAGGGAAATACTGACTATTTAGGCATGTTCTGTATATATTGGTCATTTGTTTATGAAGATAGGAAATGATAAAATGGCAATGTTATGCCTTGATGAGTGGGTCCATTTGTGCAAACCTGTAGATTTCTGTAGCTATACTGTTGTCTGAAGATGACTCCTCTCAGTTTTTTTTTCATTTACAGGGAGTGAGTGGTCAGGGTGGTCTACCATACATTTTGACAGCTAACTTCTCATCTGTTATAATCCGACCATTATCTGCTATGTCCGAGGAATGAAAACACCAGAACTAAACTCATCATCCTGTGTGCTTGCAAACAGTTCTGATTTTGTGTCAGTCGGTTTGGTTCTCACATTTACATCAGAGTATGAAGATTTGGTGCCTCACATATGTTAGTGGGCATCATGGTGATGGCACCCACCTCGAGCCTTGACGATCTAGCTGAGATTAAAGCCATGCTCCACATCCTGCGATAGGAGCTGCCTCACAGTTAAACTGTGTTAGAAGTGGAAGAGTGAATGGACCACTTAAGAGGCAGTGTGGCAGAAAATGAAAGCTAGGTGGGTAAGACAGAGAACTGTGCACTCAGTGATGCTGAGCGCATGAACAAACTTGAACGGCATGGCCTCAGCTAATGTGGGAT
This sequence comes from Neoceratodus forsteri, assembly GCA_016271365.2. Classification (NCBI taxonomy): domain Eukaryota; kingdom Metazoa; phylum Chordata; order Ceratodontiformes; family Ceratodontidae; genus Neoceratodus; species Neoceratodus forsteri. The sequence continues at coordinate 169,701,522 of CM057449.1, read as the reverse complement.
TAGAGTGATGACCACAAGAAACAAGGTTGTTGAAATAAGTTGCAGCTAGTGGATTTCATGGAAAAAGCTGAACAAGGGGAAGTGTTTTTTTTTTACTAATAACCCCCCCTGAAGATCTTTATAATTACTGGGATGGCCCACTAGAAATTGGGTGTGCCCATTACGCACTGAAGCCTAAGCCCAAGTCTAGGGCCCCAACCTGACCAAGCCTGGTGAGCCTTCTAATCTTCAGTGGCAAAGAAAAGATTTTGACATTTGCCAGGAAGAGAAAACATCTACAGTGGAACAACCACAAGATTGTGATCTTTCAAGATGTTTCCTCTGAGTTGGTGAGAAAGAGGAGACAATACTTGTAGGTAAAAGGGAGTTACAAGACTTGGGAGCACTCTGCAAGATGAAATACCAAGTCAGGCTAAAACTGTTACAAAACGGGATCTTGTATACTTTTGATACGTGGGAGGACGCTTGTCAATTTATGCTGTGACACTGTCCTGGTAACCGATGTGTCCCCTTCTGAGATCAGGATGTTAGAAACTCCCACTCAAATCCACATGCCGGGCACCCTACAGTCAATATCCAGATAAAATGGGGTGCAACTGGCCCCAACCCATAAGAAGCCCCAGCCCAGACTCTTCATGAGTGGTGAAACTGAAAAGACAGAAGTTGAGGGGTAAGGAATACTAGTCGCTTCATTCCCGCTTTCTACACCACCAGTGCAGCAAGTGGTGGGTCCAGGCACGGCAACTCAGACTCATCTTCCCCAGCATTGCTAGGATTGTTCAACAGTTTAGCACCTAGAGATAAATCAAACTCATCCTCCATCAGAACTACAGCTACACCAGCATTAGGATGCTTGTCTGGTCTGGGAGATTTACAAGAAGTGGGAGTCAGGAATGTCTTCTTCACAAGACACGCATACCGGATCTATAACAGAACTGGGAAGAACTGCCTCCAATAGGGGTGTGTTCCCACCAGCTTCTGTTTTAGGAGGGAAGAATGTTGCATGATAGGCCTAGATCCATTTATGTGGTTCCTATTGTATATGCTGTAATGTACTTTAGAATTAAGACACTGTCTCTTTAAAGGGCTTTTAGGAATAAAACTACAAAAATAGCCAGAATTGCTATAATGGCTAGGGTGGATGGTATGTCTCCAGATAAGGGAGACAAGTATATGGCCCAGGAAGGCATAAAATATCCCACGGTAGCTTTCCATGACAGGAAGAGGTCAGGGGGATGACCTAGGAGTCAGGGGTTAAGCCAATTACATGGACCAGATGTTACTGGGGTTGACATGAAACCTGACATGAAACCACAGTGACACCAGCAAGAAGAGGCAAACTGCTGCACTCTAATATCTGTATTGTCTTGGGACCATTTTAACTACCCCAGAGGGAAAAAAAAGGTGGGTGTGTCCAAAAAAATTACCATCATATATATTATCAGACACACATTTTGAATTCAGAGCAGTTGATGAGCAGTTTAGCTGGGGGTCAGATAGCCTGTCCAGCTGGCATATACTTGTAAACCAGAAGTATATGTGTAGGCCTGGAAACAATCTCTAAAACCAGGCCTGAGTGTGTGGAAATTTTGACTTTTCACATACTGAACAGAAAATTCTGATTTTAAGTCAGAATTTTGGAAACCAAGACTTTTCACCAAGGAAGCACCTGAAGCCTTTTAAAAGGACATTCAGAGGAACTGACTTGGGATACAAACTTGCTACAAAACTGTTGCTTAAGGACTCATCTCTACAAGGACATTTAAAATCTTGTCTGGACTCGTAACATCAAAACAAGGTATAGTTTAGAAAAACAGTATCTAGTGTTTTCTGTAAACCATCCAGTTTTACTTTGTTATTGTCTGCATTTCAAAGTTCTTCCAAACTGTAGACTTTTCTATATTGCTTTTGTTTTAAGTAAACCTTTACGATTTTCCTATCAACTCTACCTGGGGTCTAATTGTGTGATCTAACAATTTTAATAGAAGGGTTTTGAAAGACTGTGCCTTGAAAGATAGTACCGCTCGGCTATCATACCAAACTACTTAGGCAAGACATAGCCAGTGGCCGTGGTGGGCTTCAAACGCTGAACATAGTGCAGGGTCAAGGGAACTCAAAACTACAGTTTCCACCCTCCCACTGGGAAAGGGAAGGTTGGTGAATTCTTCCTGAATCCTTACAACTGCTCACTAGTTCTTGGAAAGGGGGATCCTCTCTGCAAAAAGGAGGTCCTACCGGGCTGCCTGGGGTTTGGGGGCCAGGGGCTTGTGACAGATTTGGTGCCAGCTACTGGGATTTTAAACGGTCTTGCAAAACCATCACACAATCAAGGGCAGAACTGGGAAAGGGGAAAAAGAAAATTTTTTGCAGACAATAGACCCTATCCTGTTTGAATTGTTTTTTTTGAGCAGAGTAGTGTAGATAGAAGAATGTTGGTCCAGTACAGTCCTATGAACCTGGAACAACTGAGGAAGATCTGTGGGGAGAAGGGCATTCCTAGTAAAAACAAAAATAAAAGGCAACTCACAGAGGCCGTTATGGCAGCTGAGACAGAGGATGCACCACCCCACTTAGAGCCACAGGTGGTGACTTTGGATGTCCAGAGCCCAGAGGAGAAGGAGCCATCTACAGACAAAGAGCTGGAGCTGAGGAGGCTTCAGATGCAGGAGAAACAACTTGAGAATAATCAAAAATAGTTTGAGATGGAGCAAAAAAGGTTTGAGATGGAAATGGAGGACTGACAGCAACAGAGAGAGGTCGAAGAACGACAGCACCAGGTGGAGGAACGACAGTGCCAGGCGGCAGAATGGCAGCAACAGAGAGAGACTGAAGAATGACAGTGCCAGACAGAGGCAGAGGCTAACGAACGATAGTGCCAGAGGGAACATGAGCTGAAAAAGCTGACGCTCCAACTGACAACAACCCCTGAGCAGGTAAATGGTGGAGCTGATTCTGAACCTCCAGGACTGGGGTACAAGTTAAATTCAAAATTAATGGCTGAGTTTAAAGAGGGGGAGGATATGAACATGTTTTTAAATTCATTTGAAAAGGTCTGTATCCAGGTCAATCTGCCCAAAGAGACATGGAGCTTTCACCTGTCTCCACTGCTTATTGGCAAGGGGAGGGAAGCATTGGGGCAGATGGACAATGTTGAAAGTAAAGATTTTGACAAGTTAAAACTGCTTAATTAAAAATATGTGATCTGAACCCTGATGCATACAGAGCAAAGTTCCGGAAACTCCGAAAGGGTCCAGAAATGAGCTTTGAGGATGTAGCCACCAAACAGCATCAATATTTAAAACGTTGGTGGAAGGGGGTGAAAGCAGATTCTATTGAAGCTATTGAAGGGGTGGTATTGATTGAACAGTTTAATTGGATTTGCTCACCTGACTTAAAGTTTTGGCAAGAGGACTGAGATCCTAAGACTGCCAAAGAGGCTGCAGAGCTGGCGGATCGCTATGCTCGAAGCAGGGCTGCTCCCAAGGGGAATTCACGGGTGAAAGGGAAAAGCGGTCATTTTGGACAACTAAACACTACAGGACCCCTGCAAAAAGAAGGGAATCCCCAGGTGCCCAAAAGGGAGGTTGGGGACAAGAAACATGATGAATGTTAGTATTGTCACCAGACAGGCAATCTGTCCAGGCAGTGTCCTAAGAAAGCCCAGAAGGTAAAAGGGCCTGTGCAATTGGAAACAATAGCCCACTGTATCGCTGATGCTCTCCCTGACAATATAAGGGGGTATATTCACCCAGTCATGGTGAATGGGGTACAAACTAGGGGGCTAAGGGATACACGAGCATCTCCTACCCTGGTGAAAGGGAATTTGGTGGGGGCTGAACAAATACTGCCAAACCAGTTTGTCTCTGTGAGGGATTACACAGGGGAAAGGAAAACTTACCCATTAGCCAGTGTTATCCTGGATTGGGGAGCTGCAGGTGACGGGGTAAGGAAGGTGGCTGTAGCTGAAAAACTCATTATGGATGTTGTTGTGGGGAATGATGTTCCACAAGGAGTGGTTTGTGCTGTGACCAGGAACCAAAAGAATAGAGGCTGCTGTGATCTTCAGGACCCCACAGAAATTCAGACAGGAGAGGTGGTGGGTGGAAGAGGCGAGGGACCAGGCAGAGGTATTAAATGAGTACTTCGCCTCTGTGTTCACTAGGGAGGGGGATGGGATATCTACAAAGCAAGGCACGATGGGGATAGAAGCGGTAGTGAGTGGGATTAGGGGAGCAACAGAAATGGAGCAAGAGGGAGGAAGAGGTACCCCAGGGGTGTCACATCAGGATGAGGATGAAAAGGCTAGTAAGGTGGAGGGCGGATGATGCTATCTCCACTGAAAGGGTGTGGTTAGCCCTCAAGGCCCTAAAGAAAGATAAATCTCCTGGACCGGATGGCATTCATCCGAGAGTACTATGGGAATTGGCGGACATACTGGCTGCACCCCTGGCAGAGCTCTTCAACAGGTCATTTGAGACAGGGAGGGTACCTAGGGATTGGCGAGAGGCACATGTGGTGCCAATCCATAAAGGGGGGTCGAGGGAAGTACCAGGTAACTATAGACCCATCAGTTTGACCTCGGTGGTGGGAAAATTAATGGAGAGTATACTAAAGGAACGATTGAGGGTGTACTTGGAGGAGGTGGGAGGTCTGGATAGTCGGCAACATGGGTTTGTGCCAGGTAGATCATGTCAAATCAATCTTGTGAAGTTCTACGAATGGGTAACTTCAGAACTGGACAGGGGAAAGCCTGTGGGTGTATTATTCTTGGACTTCAGCAAGGCATTTGACTCTGTCCCCCACAATGGTCTGGTGGAGAAACTGACGGGGTTGGGAGCAGGCCCTTTGATGGTCAGATGGATTGAAAACTGGCTAGCTGGATGCACCCAGAGAGTAGTGGTTGGTGGGAAGCTCTCGAACCCTAGAGAGGTCGGTAGTGGGGTACCGCAGGGCTCGGTCCTGGGTCCGATCCTGTTTAATGCATACATATCGGACATCGGGAGGGTATAGGGTGTGAAATGAGACTCTTCGCTGATGACTCCAAGATGGGAGCAGTAGTTGAGGGGGAAGAGGGGAGGTTGGCCCTGCAAGGGGACCTGGACACCCTGGAAAGCTGGGCTCACACATGGAAATTAAATTTCAATATCACCATGTGCAAGGTGTTACATCTTGGACGGGGAAACCCTAAACACAGGTACACCCTGGGAAGGGAGGCTCTGGAGGCCTCAGCAGGGGAAAAAGACCTAGGGGTCATGGTGGATGCATGTATGAATAACTCTGAGCAGTGCAGGAGAGCGGCTAGCAAGGCAAACAGGATGTTGGGATGCATCGTGAGGGATCACCTCTCAGGAGCAGGAAGTGATTCTGCCACTGTACAATGGACTGGTTAGACCACACCTTGAGTACTGTGTACAGTACTGGAGACCACACTTGAAGAGGGACATACAGCTCCTGGAGAGGGTACAGAGGAGGCAACTAAAATGATATGAGGACTAGGATTTGACGTGATGAGGACAGACTTGAGGAGCTCTGCCTGTTTTCATTGGAGGAGAGGAGATGGGGGACATGATTGAGGTCTTCAAGTACCTCAAGGAATAAATAGGGTAAACATGGAGGAGATCTTTAGACTAAAGCAGGAGGTATCACCAGAGGGCATGGTTTGAAGTTGGAAGGTGGAAGGGTGAGGGGAAAAGGAGGAGGTTTTCACTGAGAGGGTGGTGGACCCTTGGAATGCGCTGCCTGGTAAGCTGGTTCAGAGATCCACAGTGGAGGGCTTCAAGAGAGGGCGGGACAGACACAGAAAGCGGATGTACCAGATGATGGCCTGGCCCAGGGGGGTGGGTATGGATGATAGGGGTTTCTGGAACACGGGGAGGGGGGGCCTCGGCACCCAACTAGGGATCTGAGGCTCGAGCAGACTCGATAGACCATAAGGCCTAATCTGCTGGCAATTAGTATGTTAGTATGCTAGAGGCTGGGAGACAGACCAGCCAACCTGTAGCGCTTATAAAAAAGTGTAATAACAGGGGGATGGAACTTCCCCTAGTGGCAGTTAACCCAACTGCTACTGAAGGTTGCTCTTAGGAGAGAGGGGTGACATGTAGTTTGGGGAAGGGGGAAGGTTGTGATACTGAGTCCCCTACTGCCACAGCTATGGACCTCAGCCTGGGAACTGATGGGAGCATGTCCCATGGTAAGTGGGAAGACCTAGCAGCAGCACAACGGACAGACCATCGCTTAGAGAAGCTGAGGGCCTGTGCAGAGTCTGCTGGGACACAGGGAGGTGATGGAAAGCACAGGGTGTATTGGGACAATGGACTGTTATACACACAGGACATCAGGACAGAGGAAGGGGTGATGAGCAGGCAGCTTGTTCCTCAAGAGTATCGTGGGTTATTGCTCAAGGTAGCTCATGATATTTCCATGTCTGGACATTTGGGCATTGCTTGCATTACGCAGTGCTTAGCCCACAATTTCAATTGGACCAATATTACCAAGCAGGTGAAGGAATACTGCAAATCCTGTCACTGGTGTCAGGAAATAAGGAAGGCCGGAAGCAAAGCTAAGGCTGCCTTGATTCCCTTACCACTTGTGGAGGAGCCATTCCAGAAGGTTGGAATGGATATTGTGGGTCCTTTGAATACCCCAGGTTCCTCGGGGAAAAGGTATATATTGACAGTTGCTGGTTATGCTACCTGCTATCCTGAAGCCATTGCACTGTCCTCCATTAAGGCGGACAAGGTGGCAGATGCTTTGTTGGGGATTTTCTCCCATGTTGGGTTTCCACAGGAAGTTATCTCTGATCGAGGTGGTAACTTCATGTTGGACCTAATGAAGTGTTTGTGGGAGAAGTGTGGTGTCATACAGAGGCACACAATGCCTTATCACCCACAAGCCAATGGTCTCGTAGAGAGATTTAATGGGACCTTAAAAGCTACTCTTATGGCATTTTCAGAACAGCATGGGAAGGACTGGGAGAAATACCTGTCCCACCTACTGTTTGCCTGCAGAGAAGTGCCACAAGAGTAAACCGGGTTTCACCCTTCTAGCTCTTGTATGGACACCAGTTGAAGGGGCCCATAGATTTAATATGAGAGGACTGGGAAGGTAAGCATGCCACTCAGGGGACTCCCATAGTGGAATATGTGTTCAAATTCAGGGAGACGTTGAAGGAGCTTAGTGGCGCGGCTCAGAGCAACCTGGCAGCTGCCCAGCAAAAACAAAAGACCTGGTACGATCGTGGGGTCAGAGCTCGCTCATATGGGCTAGGACAGGAGGTAATGGTTCTGATCCCAGTCTGAAAGGACAAGCTGAAAGCTGAGTGGACAGGGCCATACAAGATAGTCTGGTAGGTAAACGATGTTAATTACATTGTAGAGTTACCTGACTGAAAACACACTCACAGGATGTATCATGTGAACATGACGAAGACATATTTTATTAGGGCTTACATGATACTTGCGGTTTGCAGTCCTGGAGAGGAGCTGGATGGGAAAGACCTCATTCTCGACTTGTTAGCCGAGAGCAAGCAGGTGTCATCTCTGGAGACCCTCACGCTGTCACCCCAGTTGACAGCTGGACAGGCCCAAGTATTGAGGACAGTTTTGCGAGACTTTGCCCCTTTATTTATGGCAAAACCTGGATGGACACCGCTAGTGGTGCATGACGGAGACACAGGGACCCAAACACTCACACATAGGACAGCTTACCGAGTGTCAGAGACAGTTCTCAAGGACATTAGGAGGGAGGTGGATGAGATGCTGGATCTAGGGGTGATCCAGAAATCCCATAGCCCCTGGACCTCACATGTAGTCCTTGTACCAAAACTGGATGGAACTACACGGTTCTGCATAGATTATCGTGGGCTTAAAGCCATTACAAAATCTGATGCCCACCCAATGCCACACACAGATGAACTGCTTGACAAACTGGGAGGGGCGACATATTGACTACAGTAGACCTGACAAAGGGGTACTGGCAGGTGGAACTGACTGACTGACAGGGCTAGAGAAAGGTCAGCATTCATCACCCCAATCGACCTGTTCGAGTTTAAGGTCATGCCCTTTGGGATGAAGAATGCCCCTGCTACATTCCAGCAGCTAGTAAATCAAGTGTTACAGGATACAGAGGACTTTGCAGTCGCCTACCTGGATGATATTGCTATCTTCAGCTGCATGGGGTTCAAAGGTAGTGGTTTGGTCCAACACAACCCTTAGATATTTGAATGACTGCACCACATCAAGACTGACACCACTGATGGTGAATAGCTTAAGAAGATGTTGTCTCCCAGAACCACGTTTCTTGTGGCCATAAAGCATGTTTTTTTTTTTGTTTTTATTTGCATTTAGGACAAGTTTGTTTTTCAAGAACCAATTTTTGAGAAGGTGGAAGTCATTTCCAGGTGGTTGTTAAATGTCTGCTGAGAATCTAATAAGAATAGCATCATCCACATACAGCTGTACTGTGGCCCCTCCACAGTTAAGGGGCATATCATTTATGAATAGGAAAATGAGGAGGGGACCAAGGATGGAGCCTTGGGGTACCACAACTGTTATCAACCTAAGGGCAGATGTGCATAACAAGAATAAATAAATAATAATAAACAGGAATATTGCCCGTTTCCCTGACAATGCATAAAACGTTGACAAGGAGTGCTACATGCAAGCCACCTATAACACTCAGTATATATCTGGATCCTAAAGAAGGCTAAAAGCTTGGGGGGCATCCAGGAATTGAAGAGAAGAAGTTTTGTCCTCTCAGGTACCCATATAAGGGGAAGTATACCAAACGTTATGTAGTGGTAGCTGAACATCATTCTGTGTTCTGGTTAAAATGTGAGTACACCCAACCCAGCACTTCTCTACTGCTTACCTGGTTCTCACCTCCCTTCCCACGCCCGCCGCTCCTTTCCATTTCACACGTTCCCCAACCCACCCAACAAACTCCTCCGGCAGCTTGTTCCAGGCCTCCACCACCCTCTCCATGAAAAACTGCCCCCTGACATTACCTCTGTATTGCCCACCTTCCAGTTTGAGGCTATGGCCTCTCATGTTCACTCCATTCTTCAATTTGAACAAGCTGTTACCCTCTACCTTATTTATTCCCTTCAGATACTTAAAGGTCTCAATCATGTCCCCCCTCTCCCTCCTAGTCCCCAGAGGGTACAAATTCAGCCCTCTCAATCTTCTCTCATAGGGTACATTCTGCATCCCTCGTACCATTTTGGTTGCCCTTCTCTGTACCCTCTCTATCAGCTCAACATCTCTTCATAGGTGAGGCCTCCGGAACTGCACCCCGTACTCCAGAAGCGGCCTAAACATGGTTCTGTATAATGGCATTAGCACCTCCCTCTTCCTGCTATTAAAACCCCTGGCAATGCAGACCAACATTACATTTGCCTTTCCCACCACCCTGCTACACTGGCTGCCCACCTTGAGGTCACGCGATACCATAATCCCCAGGTCCCTTTCTGTTTCCTTCTCCTTAATCACCCACCCCCCAAGGGAGTAAGTTTCCCTCCTATTCTTCCTCCCCAGGTGCATCAGCTAGCACTTTTGTGTATTAAACTTCAATTTCCAGGTGTCAGACCACCTCTCCAGCCTCTCTAGGTTCCATCTCATGGCTTGCACCCCACTAGGCGAATCCACCCTATTGCAGACCTTTGTATCATCTGCGAACAGGCACACCCGTCCCTCCAGACCCTCCGCTAGGTCACTAACATAGATGTTAAAGAGTATTGGTCCTAGCACTGACCCCTGTGGCACCCCACTGGTCACCGTCTGTTCCCTGGAATGTGTCCCATTTACCACCACCGTCTGACTCCTTCCCTTCAACCAGTTTTCCACCCACCTGGTGATCCTGTTGTCCACCCCTAGTCTGTCCAGCTTATGTACCATTCCACCATGCGGAACGGTGTCGAAGGCCTTATTGAAATCCAGATAGGCCACATCCATTGCTCCTCCCTGGTCTACTATCTGTGTGACCCCATCTAAAAACTCTATCAGGTTAGTCTGACAGGACCTTCCCTTGGTGAAGCCATGCTGCATGCCATTCATCTCCAAGTACTCTATCAACCTGATCTTAAGTAGTGTTTCCATTACCTTCCCCACCACCGAGGTAAGACTAATTGGATGGTAGTTTTTGACCTCATCCTTCCCCCCCCATGTAGTGAGACCACCTCTGCCCTCTTCCAGTCCATTGGCACCACCCCTGTAACCAAGGACAAGTTAAACAGCCTCGCTAGATGTGGTGCCAGTTCATCCTTCACTTCCTTGAGAACCCTTGGGTGTATTCCATCAGGCCACATTGCCTTGTCTACCCTAAGTCTACCCAGCTCTTCCCTTACTCCTCCAGCAGTGAATTCTGCCACAGCCACCTGCCTGTGGCTGTCATTCTCCCCACCCCTTCCTGGTCCCCTACCCTCCCTTTCCTCTGTGAAGATTGAGGCGAAATAGCTGTTTGATGCCTCTGCTTTTCCGAAGTCCCCTTCCAGTATTGTTCCACTTTCCCCACTTATCCTTCCAATCCCATGCTGTGCCCTCCTTCTTTCTCCAACGTACCTAAAGAAGGTTTTTGTCCCCCCTCCTTGCCTGCTTCACTATCCTCTCCTCAATGGCCTCCTTAGCCCTCCTTATCTTTTGCCCAGCCTCCTTTCTTTTTTCCCTGTAGGTTTCCCTGTCCTCATCATTTTGTGTCCTCCTGTACCTCTTGAATGCTCTAGTCTTCTCCTTGACCCCTAACGCCACCTCTCTAGTGAACCATAGCGGTCTTTTCTGTCTTCTATTCTTTCTTACCCTTCTTATACATGAGTCCATGACTTTAAATACCCCTCTCTTGATGGCTGCCCATAATTTCTCCACCCCCTGCACATCCCCTATCCAAGGGGTTCTCAAATGGTGAGGCCAGCCTCCCTGTGGAGGCCCCAACCTGTTCCAGGGGAGGCTCAAGCAAGTCTGAAAAAGCACTGTATTTAAATTTTGAGTTTTATGTATTTTGTGTGAAGAGATGAAGCAACTGAAAGAGGATAATAGTAGGTGAATTTTATGTATTTATTTACTAATGGGCGACAAGGGAAGGTGAATGAGCCAAGGCTCATTTCAGGTGTACCTGGGGAAGGGTAGGTAGTGAATACATTTCAAAAGGTAACTGCAAAACAATCAAGGAATACACAATGAACAATAGTGAAAACAAATATGAACAATAAACTAATTATGAGTGGTGGTAATTGATCAATTTGTAGACTGATGGTAGAACAGCCCAAATACAAGGGCTGAGCATAGAAGTGCTAAGAGCAAGAGCAGGAAGAAGCAAAGTAATCTCTGAGAAGTTGTTTAGGAGCAGGGAAGGAGGGGGAGAGGCAAAGTATGTAGGAAGGTTATTTCATATAGAGAGGAAACAGAGAAAGTAGTCTGACCCATGAAGGTACTGCAACAAGGGGTAACAATGGTTTAAGAATGAAAATAGAGCAAGTAGGCTGGCCTGGGGGAGGGTTTACAATAAGCTGAATAATAAGATTTGTTTATTTTATTTATTTGTTATTCAGATAACACCTTTGAGCACAGGAGCTCTTTTTCAAAGGTTCCACATCAGGATAAGACAAAGGACTGAATGTGAGCCAAGTACTCAAAGGGGTTTCAATTTATTCATGGTGTTCTGCGCAAAGTACAGTATGTTATTTTTCTTTGGGGGAGGCCCAAGATTATTTCAGTTTTTGGGGGAGGCTCAAAATCTTTTCCATGGATTTGGAGAGGCTCACTGTGACAAAGTCTAAGAACTCTTGCCCTATCCTCAACATTTCTTCCCCAACTACCTTCCTCATTCCATGAAAGTCAGCCTTTCTAAAGTCCATTACCTTGGTTCTTGTCCTAACCCTCTCCCTGCCCGCTGTTACCCTGAACCTGACAGCCCTGTGGTCACTGTTGCCAAGCTCCTCCCCCACCTCCACCTCCTCCACACTGTCCCCATTTGTGAGGACCACATCCAACAGGTTTACACCCCTAGTGGGCTCACTGACCCTTTGTTGCAGGAATATGCCCTGAAGAGCCTCTAAGATGCCCCTGCTCCTTGTGGAGATTGCTGTCTGGGCCTCCCAGTTGATGTCCGGAAGGTTTAAGTCCCCAACTAGCACAATTTCCCCTTTCCGTGCCATCCTCGCTACTGATTCTACAAAGTGTCTATCCCCTTCCTCCCCCTGCATAGGAGGCCTATAGACTACCCCAACACGCAGGTTTTCCCCCTGTCAACTGTCTAGGGTGACCCACATTATCTCTGTTTCTCCCTCCTCATCTTCCCCTTCTGTGGTCCCAATCCCTTCCCTGATATATAATGCCACCCCTCCCCCCGTGATCTTTCCTAAACAACCGATACCCTGGGATCACTGTCTCCCAGGCGTAGTGATCATTCCACCAAGTCTCACTCACTGCTACAATGTCTAGGTTCTCCTCCATCATGGTGGCCTCCGGTTCTCCCATTTTGTTCCCCAGGCTCCTGGAGTTTGCAACCAAAGCCCTCAAACATGTAGCCCCATCCCATCCTTCCCTGCTGCTAAGTGTTTCCTTGATGGACATAGAAACATAGAATTTGATGGCAGATAAGGACCGCTTGGCCCACCCAGTCTGCCCATTTCCCTACCTAATGGATAAGCTGCAGATCCTAGTTAACCAGCAGCCTACTTCTTCCTACCCCAACCCCCTAGAATTGCCTTATGACTGTCCCATGCATGCTTGAATTCCACTACTATTTTTGACTCCACAACCTCCTCTGGAGGGCCGTTCCATGCAACTACAACCCTCTCTGTGAGTGTTGTGACTTGGGGGGAAGGCTGATAGCCTCTCTGCTCTGCCTCACGTAAGGCTGGCCCTGTCCTTAGCCACCCCCCCTTATTTAGTTTAAATTGAACTTCATTGCCATGAAGTTCCCCAGTTTACTTTTTAGTGCAGCTGCCCCTGAAGAACTCAGGTGCAGCCTGTCTTGGGCATACAGCCCCTCCTCCTCCCATGTAGAGCCCCAGTCACCTATCCAGCCAAACCCCATCCGAATGCACCAACCTTGTAGCCAATTATTGAATGCCCTTATCTTCTCCCTTCTGGGTATGCTCGCTCTTGGTACTGGCAACACCTCAGAGAAGGAAATGTAAGGAAAAACAGTGTTGCTTCTACAGAACCTAGCAAGTTCCTCGAGCCTTGCCTGTACCTCCATCAGACTGTTCCCTTCCAAGTCATTTGTGCCCAGGTGAAACACCAGATGTGTCCTTTCATCCTGCTGCTTACCCCAGGAAGGAATATGATGCCTCACCTCCAGCACCATCATCCCTGGCATGCACTGTACCCATACTGCATTGTTTTTTGCTCCCTTCCTTTCCCATTTTAGCCCCTTAATTATTGAGTCCCCCAAAAGTGCCACTCTACTGCCCCCTGCTTCCTGGTGTCCTTTTGTCCTCTAGCTTTGTGTTGTGGGGTTTGGTTCCCTTTGGACTCCTCCTCGTGTTCCATCCTGACTTGGTTTCTGCCCCTGCTCATCTTTTGTTCCCCATAACCTAGCCTATCCTGATTTTTACCCACACCCGGCATCTGTACCTCTTCACCCTCTCCCTTTAGCCTTTCATGTGGTGGGGAGTTCTAACATGGACATGTTCAAGTCTAGATTAGACAACTATCTATATGGTAAGACTACTACGTATTAACAAAAAAATGGCGAGCACTATGGATGAAAGTCCCATAGCTTGATTTGACTTATGAAACTTATGAATCAGACTCCCCCCTCCTGTACCTCTTCATCCCTTGTACTTCCGCCTGGCTTCCTTCATCTCTGCAGACCCCTCCTGCTTCACTGCTTGAGCATGATCCAATTTCACCTGACCCCCCTCTAACTGCTCCTGGCCTTCCCTCGTCTGCATCACTGTGCGAGATTGTGCCAACTGTGCTTGATCCCCCTTCAACTTTTCCTGTCCTGTCCGTCTTTGCAGAAGGTTTTGAGCACCGTACCCCACATGGGGAAATCTTCCTCCTTACCACCTGCCCTATCTGCATATTTCCCCTCTTCTGTACCCTGCCCAGCGCATGCCCCAGCCTCCTACTGCAGCTTCTACCCTGCAGGGTTTCCTCCAGTTCATTTTTGGCCTCTCAGGAGCACAACTCCAGCTCTTCCAGTGCTTCCTTCCTGCCTCTTTTTCTTATGCCACAGTTCCCCTTGTGCCACCTTTTGGTGTGTCCCTAATGTGCCCATCCCCTCCTCCACCCCCTTCTCCTGCATGTGATGTGCCTGCCCCCTCCTCCCCCACTTCCACTGTACCTGAGATCATTCCTTCCATATCCCCAAGCTGCTCTGCACCCCCTTCTCTGATGGCCCCTGCCGGATCCCTTCCTCTCCAATGTCCTCGACTAGAATACCTAGGAGGGCAAAACTGTTTGTTACTTCCACCCTCTGTCCCATTTCACCTATGCCTGCATTGTTTTTATTTTTTATTTTTTTTTATTTAAACAGCAGTTTGGAAAACCTTTGAGCCATAGGCTCATTTACAAAGGTACCTTGTCACAGTAAGACAAACCAAAATACACAGTATAGCAGTACAACACATAAGTATAACAGTAAAATTAAGACATAGATACAAACAAGCTGGTACAGGTAGGATGGATGCAAACAATACCAGAGTTATGTCATCCTTAGCAGCTTAGTAATAAGCTTTGTCATAAGTGTTGAGTATGGCTTTGACTAGTGGCAGTTACAGCATCGGGTGTTAATAAGGTGGTTACGTAAGGAAGTTTTGAAGCACGATATAGTTGGAGCTTCGGAGATGGAGGGGGGCAGTGTGTTGAACCAGGAGGGCCCTAAAGCTGAAGGCTCTTTGGCCATGAGAGGTCCTAGCTCTAGGGATAACAAGAAGGTTTTCCCAGGGTCCAGTATGAACTAGTGGGACAGGCGGCGTATGGTGGTGGTCAATCCTGGTGGGAAAGCCCAAGGAGGGTCTTTTTTGTAAGGGTACAGGTAAGATATTTGAGGCGCCGTCGAGATCAAGTACCAGTGCTTTAGCATACAGTAGACAGGTGTGTGTCATCCTAGGTGCTCAGTAATTAACCTGCAGGCCTTATTCAGAGTAGATGCAATTTTATGGAGTGCGGTCTGATCAGCAGCACCATACACCGGCAGTCCATAGTCCACTAGGGACAGGATAGAGGAGGTGACTGCGAGTCAAGAGTCTCGGGGAGGCAGTGTTTATACCGATGTAAGATGCCCAATCGGATATTAGTGGCAGTGGCTAGGGCAGCGATGTGTCCATGGAAGGAGAGGGAGGGGTCAAAATGGATCCCTAGGTATTTATAGGAGCAAACTTGTTCGAGTGGGAATGAGGACCCAGAGTGAATGAGGAGTTTGAAGTTGCAGGACTTGTTTTGAGGATGAGTGAAGAACATGGTTTTTGTTTTTTAAGATTTATCACCAATCTATGTTCCTTGAACCAGCCCTCGGCTTCAGTGAAGGACTTCTGCAGCGAGTCCTGGAGGGCAGTAGGGTTACGACTTGAGGCAAAGATGACTGCATCATCAGCGTACAATAGAATGTTCCCTGAGCAAGAGCGTGGAAGGGTGTTAAGGTAAAGGGAGAATAGTAAGGGGCCCAGAATGGAGCCCTGGGGAACTCCAGAAAAGATGGGACAGATGTCTGAGTAGGTCCCATTAATTTTTACACGCTGTGAGTGGTCAGACAGATAACTGGTGCACCAGGAGACAGGCCCAGCAGCAAAACCAGAGAGACTAAGGGCATCAAGAAGGAGGGGGTGGGAGACAGTGTCGAAAGCTTTTGAGAGGTCAATGAAGACAGCACCAGCCAGAGAACCAGTGTCTAAGGAGGAGTGGCGAAAGTTGGAGAACCCTAGGAGGGCTGTGTTGGTACTGTGGCCCGCTCGGAAGCCACGCTGCTCAGGACAAAGGACATTGTAGGTGGAGAGGTAGTCAGAGATTTGAGAGGCCACCACTTTTTCCAAGGCCTTGGAGAGAGGAGAGAGAGTGGAGATCGGTCGATAGTTTCCAGCCACAGTCCTATCACCGCCTTTAAAGATAGGGGTGACAGTGGCGACTTTCCAGGCAGTTGGAACCTTCCCCAGGCAAAGAGAGTGGTTGATGAGACATGTGATTGGGGTAAGGACTGTGTCTAAGACCAGCCGTAGGATACACGGATCCAGGGTGTCACTGCCTGTACTATTACTCTTGAGGGCAGTGACAAGGTGCGGCCTAAGTTCTTGGGCAGAAACACGGCAGAGAGAAAATAAGAAGCGAGAAGATTTGGCAGGTGCTGGGGAGGAGGTCAAAAAATTTGTAGGGAGGATAGGGCTAAGGTCAGTGAATGAGGTGTTGAGGTGGTTGGCTATGAGGGCTGGGTCTGAGGAGATCACACCATTAATGTTGATCTGGGTGGGTGGGGGGTGTGCACTCCCATTTAACTGTTTAATGTTATCCCAGAAGGTTCTGGGATTCCCCATGAGGCAGTGAGTGAGGACCGATAGTGCTCAGACTTGGCCTTTCTGATGGCCCGAGTGCACTTGTTTAGGCGTGCAGCATATAACTCGCCTGTCATTGGGCTGGCCAGTCTCAATGGCACGTGCCACTAGGTTGTCCCTATGTTTGAGCTGGTGGATCAAAGCTGGGATCCCAGGGGCATTCTTCCTTTTAGAACGCGGGTCAACACTGGGGCAAAGATATCACAGGCATTATTAAAAGTTTGGGTAAAGAAGGAGAGAGCTGTGTCGATGTCAGGAGCTGCCTGTATAGGAGACCAGTCAATTTGGGACAGAAGTTCCTAAATTTTATCAGTCCACCAGGTATTAGACGCCGCCGGCATGTGGACTGTGCTATGGGTCTGGGGACTGAGGTTGACCAGTGGAATAGAATGGGGGAGTGATCGCTGAGAGAGTCTGGGAGGACTTGTACATTGGGGATCCGATTAGGGCGGTTGGTGAGTACCACATCAAGCAGGGTACTGGAGCCTCTCTTGGGGTTAGTCGTGGTAGGGTGGGTAACTAGTTGCGTTAGGTCTATTGCAGAAAAGGAGTCTCGGGTAGAGGAGGAGGAGGGGCTGAGCCAGTTGACATTTAAGTCACCCACCAGAATTTGATCAGCGGAAGGAGGTAGAGAGGTAAGGTATTCTGTAAGAGAGGCAATGGCCTGCATTTGGTCCCTGGGGGCACGTATGCAGTAGTCAGATAAAGGGTCCCTTTAAAGGGTCAGGGGTTAGTTTCAGCGTGGCGCCTGGGCCCCTGGAGTCAAGGATAGGAGTGGGCAGGGCTGATGCGGGAGAGATTCCTTGACATAAATAGCACACCGCCTGCCTCCTCAACACGGTCGGACCGAGAAAGGTGAAACCAGGAAGGGAGACTAGGAGTCAGGGAGGATTTTGACAGCCAAGTCTCAACCAGGGTGATGACATCAGGGTTAATTGATGTGACTAGGCATTGTAGTGAGTCAAACTTTTTAGGAGGCTACAGATATTCATGGAGACCATGCATGAGGCCTGTGGTGCGAGTTGGGGAGCTCCTGGGAACCGGGCCAGGGTTTGATGAATGTTCCTGACAGGAGTAGTAGCATGACTAACACCCTGGCTGGGAGATGGTGAGAGGTTTTCCCACGATTGACATGAGAGGGAGGGAGGGAGGCTAAGGGAGCAGGGGTGGGCAGGGAGGTACAGGAGGGGAAAGCAAGAATAAGAAGACACCCAGATGTGCCTGAGGTGAAGAGAAAGCTAGGGGGAGGGCAGGGGGGACGGGGACACACAGAGGTCCCAAGGGGCAGGAGAGGAGGTTCAGGCGCAAGGAGAGGGAGGGGTGCCAGGGCACAGTGTGGACTAGCAGATGGGTAAGTGGGTAAGTGCACTGCTAGTGGGGATAGGCACAGGCAGAGCATGAGGCAGGGCCAATACATTGTGGTGAGCAAGATCCCAGGGAAGTAGTGCTGTACAGGTAGGAGTAGGAAGTAGTGAGGGAGCATAGGTCCCTCTAGTGGCCAGCAGGTATAACCTGCAAATGGGAAAGTGGGGAGATAGGTTCTGGGCAACAGGACGTGATATCACCTGATGTGATGTCACAGGGTGGATCCTTAAATTGACAGCCGCTCCTGGGTGGGAGGGTGGTTGGGGCGGGTGGGGCAGATGGTGAGGCGTGCCGTCGGGCTAGCACCCCCTCTGCAGGCGTCCAGACGAAAAGAAGAGGCTCTTTTTACCTCGAAAGTTATCAGGCTTCATTGTGCTTCATACTGGGCATCTGTCTGCCTTTTCCTGAGCCTACTGTCTTCCATTCCTCCTGATCCCTGACTGACCCCTTTTCTCTAGCTACAGGCATCATTTTTGTGCCTCTAGACTTCCTGCTGTCAGTTCCCGCTGACCCCTTTCCTCCTGTCTCGGGCGTCCCTGTCCCAAATCTGGCTTTGCTGTTGTCTGTTACCATCTCTGGTCTATCCTCTCTGGATCCCTTCCTTCCTCTCCTTCCCAAGCCCTTGACTTCCGGAACAGTGTATCTGATTCTCCAGTGAATCCACTCAACCCTTCCCACTCCTTCCTTGGCTTATACCGTCCCTTTCTCTCTACTCCCTTTCCCAAGCTCCCCCCCCCATTTAACCACCACCTTAGCCCTGCCACTTCCTCTCTCAGCTGAGTGAGCTGCTTACACATCATACAACCCCCATCCTCAGGGTCGGATTAAGGGGGGGACAAATGGGGCAAATGTCCCAGGCCCCACGTGATAGACTGGCCCCCCGACCCCCCCGAAGCCGACAGAAACAGAAAACAGAAACTTTTTTTTTCCCCAGGCCATTCATGCCAGGATACAACCTCCCCCCCACAGCGCAAGACACTAATGCTGAAACTTCTTTGTTTCCCTTCCCCCTCCCGATATAGGCCCCCCGCCGGCCAGGCAGCAGCTCGCCATCTGAACAGTTTGCCGCAAACTGTTTGCGAACATCTTTCTTGTTGTGTGACTGGCTGCTCTGGACTTAAAGTAGCCGAGAGACGGGACTCGGGAGCGGAGCCTGAGCCAGAGCATGTTAGGTGTAACCCGGCCCGCGCCACAGTCTAGATTAGCGCTTAGGGCCCCCCCGCCCGACTCCTTCCCACCCACAGCCACAGTACAACAGTGAAAAAAGAAACAAGCACAAACTTAATCTTCCCACTCCCCGGACCCATGGACCCCGACTACTCCCAATAGGCCCCCTGGCCAGGCCATAGATTAAACTTAAGCACCACCGAGTGTGCGAGTCTGCTGCGATGCGACTACCGAGAGGAGACTGTGTCACAGCCTGAGGTGAAGGGATGAGCCAGCAATGCATTTAACTTAGCATTTTTAAACCCCCGGCCGGCCGCCACAGATTAGCACTTAGGCCTCCCCGCCCCAGCAGCCCAGCCTTTTTTTACAGCAAGCAGACATGTCACAGACTAGTGCTGCAAGTTTAAGTTATGAGCACCTTCACAATCACAATCACCTACCTCCGAGTCCTAGCTAGGGTACTGTACCGTACTGACTAGTCTCCGGTCTCCACTCTCAGACAGACTTCTTCTGGTCGGGTGGCAGCGACTCGAGAGTCAGTATGGTGATAGTCCTGTCCAAGAAACTGGATGGAAACAGTCATGGCCAGATCAAGCCTTGCAACTTGCGTGCGTACCGACGGACTGTACAGTGGCGGAGCCGCGCGCGACCCCCCCCGAAAAAAAAGAAACTGGCTACTACGGCGTACAACCGAGTGAATCGATTCTGGAAGGAAGCCTGCGGTTTGGGATTGGAGACAGCCGCTCGTCAGCCTGGGTCGTCGGTTGATTCAGGGACTGGGAGCAAGCAGTAGAGTAGTAGTCTGGACTGACCCTGTAGACACAATGAGTGTTGTTGTTGCTCGCTCGTTCCGTGGGCCATTGGTGCTGCTAACTAAACTGCCTGCCTGTTGCACATGCTGCTGGCTGCCCTTACTAAATGGTTTCTGATTTGATTCAATCCCCAAGCACAGCCAACTTCCTGCAGCAAGTGGCTTAGAAAGCCACCAATCAGAGCACAAAAGCAGAAATGGGCCAATCGATGGGGAGGCAGACCAGGGTTGTGATTGGTTCAGTTAGGAGAACCAATCACAAGTCTGTATTTAGGGAAATATGCAGCGGAAAATAAACAAAGAAAAACTTGGCTGCTTTGCCTATAAATTGGGGCTTTAAAGCCCACTTAGTCAGGTATCAGAGCTGTAATCACCTGATCTGATCACCTGCTTTCAAGGGGACGAAATTTACCAAGGAAGAACATGGAAGAACAAAGTCTGGAAGCCAAGGACATCATCCTGATCTCCATACCGACCAGCCCTACTCCACCAGCTGAGAGAACCAGGACATCGGACACTTTCTGTGCCAGAGTCGGAGACCACCAGTGGCCAACTCTGTTCCTGAACTTGGACTATTTGTGTTGGCTTATTTGAGGTAAGCTCATAACAACAAGCTGGTGGTGTTTGTTTATTTATTTTTTTATTGATTGGGGGCCTGGGGGGGTATAGTATAAATAAATTACAACTGCAGTCTGTAAGTAAATAACTTCATGTAAACTGACACTGACTGTGTAGTACTGGGGCTGGGGGGAGGGCTGAAGCACATGTAAAGCAGGATAATTCAATTATTTGCATGTGTGTGTGTGTGTATATATATTATATATATATATATATATATATATATATATATATATATATTTTCCATGAAAAGATGTAATGAGTAGGAACAGTTGTGCCCATGCTAAGCTTAAACTAAGTACTGGATGATCTGGTTACCATGTGCCCCCCAATCTACACAGTGTTAGTCTCCATAAGGTATTTTCTCTATTGTAACTTACTAACTTTAAATACTAATCTGACCACAGGACACGGTGAAAACGGATAGAAATTAGTTCTGCACCACCCCCCATGCAACTTACTAATGGCTGCGTCTATAGAAGTTTGAGGTTATAAGTTTTTGTGCTTTGGTTTGTTTTGATGCTATTGTTGTTTTTTCCAAACATTCTCGGATGGTTCGTTTTTTCCCCTCTTTTACATTGATTTAGCTGGAAGTACTCCTGCACTTCAAACGAAAGTTGCAAAGAGCATTTTCCTGCTCTCCCCCTAAAATGAAGCCTGAAGAACAGCCTCTGTGCGAATATGCAGCATGGCTAAAGGCATGTTTAGTGTGGTTTGCCCTTTTGCTTTGTAGCTTTATACATTACTTATGAGTTGTGTACTTTTCCCTGCCTTCTCTGTTCTGTTAGTGGTCTCTAAAAAAAAATAGTGGTAAAAATGAATCTCTTGTCTGCCCCTATCCCCAATACTCTGCAGTTAAAAAAAAAACCCAAATGTTGGTGGACCTGGAAATCTATTGTTTTCATTTTGTTTTTAAAGCTGTGATTGTTCATTGAGGGTTTCAGCCCTGCTGTGGATCTTGGACTTGGGAGTGTTCTGACTGAGAGCTGTCCAGCATCCACGGGTGACATTTACCGGAAAGTTATGTGTGTGGAGAAGGGGGTGGGGTGGGGATACTCCTTCGGTATCTGCTGACTGAGGTGGTGCAATGCTATTGCTATTTATTTTATCAGCGTCTGTTTGCAGTTCATAAAAGGGGGTGTTGTAATATCGCTGAATACCTGAGAGTGTTTTAGCAAAAAATAAACCATAGGTTCTAGAATATTTGCTATTTTAATTCACTCCCTTTGAGTGTCTATCCCTCTGGGGTCTGCTTAATTTTGATGATAGTTTGGGTGAGAGATAGAGATAGAGATATAGAGAGAGAGGCAGAGAGAGCGAAAGAGACAGACGCGTTTGGGCTTTGCAATCCTTGACAACCAAAAGTTTTGCGTGCTAATCTGACTGCAAATAAAAGGGCAAGTGAAGACAGCTGTATGCAGTTTTGGAATCTGTTATCACACAAACTAAACAATCACATTAGTTGTGTGGGGGGTGCGGGTGCTCAGATAGAAAGGGGACACAGATGCTGAATGAAGACTTCTCCCCTCTTGGGTCCTAGACGGTGAAGACTGGAGCTCACTTCCCTCCATTTGTTGCTGACCAGAATATTGGATGTTGAGAAAGTCAAGTAGAGCTCCCAACACAAGAGGGTCCTGTGGAACAACTTTTTACTGCAGGCAGAGGTGTGTGTGTGATTGCATATTGCTGATAACCCTGCTGGTCTTAGAGCTTATGGGTCAGAGGGAGCAAAACCTAAATTCATGGCTGTCAATGTGCACATTTACTTCTGTGCTTATTATTCTGGAAGTGCTAGCACTGTCTGTTGAATATATGGGGTACATTGGAACTGATAGGTACTGTACAAAGCTATATACCCCCAATCCCATCGTGCTTATAGTTCCAATGTACCATGATTCAGTTGAATTGGCTTCACTTTTTAAGAACATTTCACTGACGTCTGGTTTGCTTTGGTTGTGTCAAATAATTGCATTATTGTATTTTATTTTAAACTGAAATGATTGGTCCTAGCAATCTGCTTGTTGTAAGAAGTTAACGTGCACTATACATGTTGATGGTAGAATCGTGTGTACAACCATCTGTTTATTTGTAGTTATGGCTTTGGGTATATTGGAACTGCACACCTCCGTACATACATGCAGTAAGTAGTTAGTTACTGTCCTTTGGAGTAGGAATGGATGCATATGCATACATCATAGTAAAGTACTGTTTAATTTTTGTATTTTGCATGGTACAGAGCCAGAGGTGTGCAGTTTTAATATTGCATGAGAAAGTAACCGACACAGTTGTGCTGGAAAAATTTGTTAAGCAGCAGGTCCCAGTTTTTTTTTCTTCTAGTTATTTCAGAACTGCTGTACACCTAGTTAATACTGCCATGGGATTTTTGTCCCACCCTGTGGAGTACCCCCCTCCACAGGACATAGTTGTTGCTACTGCTGTCTGGTGGATCCGGCTGTCTGATGTATTGAGGCTGCTGGCGCTGCCGTGCTGATACATGCTGCAAGGAGAGGGATACTGCTGTTGCTGGAGCTGGGTAGAAAAGGAGGGCTCCCTCAGGCTCTGGCTCTCCTTCTGCAAGTCCACTAGCCTGCGTTCTAACTCATCGATTCATTGTCTCTGGCTCTGTATTAGGCTTAGCTAGTTCTGCACGATGGTCATCTAGGAGGCTGTGTCACTGGCGGCAGCAGGCAAGCGGTGGAGGAGTGGAATGCCAGCCTTGGCTTAGGAATGGAGATGCAATTCATGGAGTGCTGTCACTGCGCAGCAGGAGGTCATGTTTAACTGGGGCTCCCAGCCCCTGCACTACTGATCCATCTCACAGCAGGGGAGAGTGCCCTCAGAACTTGTGGTAGAAGACACAGTGCTACGACTTTGATATTTGTAACGGTTTTATTTAGTTTAAACTATTTTAAGATGTAATCTAGATTTTTAGATGGTAATCATGGAAGTGTAGAATTTGTGTATGAGAGGAGTATCCTATAATTGTTACTTTTGCCCTAAAAGCCTTAAAGGTTTCAAAGTCCCACAGATGGATTGGGCAGATGGTAATGATAGGTGCGTAGTATGTGGCCCAGAGATGGATTGGGCAGATGGTAATGATAGGTGCGTAGTATATAATTTACTTACTAAAAAATTATAACTGTCCCTCATTACCGGTAAAGTTCCAGAAATCAGCATTGCAATTGGTCTTCTATTATGTCATTCTGCTTCTTAAATATTTATTCTGTCACTCTCCCCAATAAGCATGCAAGGTAAAATGTCAACTCACTTTATTTAGGTTAGCTGTCATCATAATCATATTATATTCATATATCTTAAAAAAAAAGCCACAATACAATAATTATAACATTACAAATTATAACTCTAACAGATTGTATTATCTTGGCATATATTTTTATTGCAATTAAATATTTCCATGTTCAAGTGTAAGTCTGTGACAGATCCGGTACTCTGCTCTGGCTTTTTCTTCTGTCCTGCAAGTAAAATGAAAACCATGAAACAGTTGTTTCCATAATTCTAGATAATAGCAAACAAAACATTACCTAAAATAATAACTCCAAATTTGATTACAATACAGGCATCTTAAGATGGAGTGTTATAGTATCAATGCCCTATAAGTGACGAAGCAGACCCTTCTCCTTAGGTATTTATTAGACAAGTGCTACAAACATTGTGTAATAAATAGCATAGTCTTTGGGACACACACACACACACACACACAGTCTTCAGAATGTTTCCAGTGTCCGTTATTACTGTGACATGTTAAGTGGCTGCTTTGTCAAACTATGGCATTAAGTCCCACTGCTCACTAGATAGATGTTAATTTAAAAAAAAAAAAAAGGGACTCATAACCACCTTGGTGGCCATTTTATGTCAGGTTGACAATGGATAGTTTGGACATCATATAGAGCTATTGGAGATAATGACTTACCGTTGTGATTTGTAAGATGGGGTGTCCAGCATTTTCAGGGTCATGAGCCTCATGTAAATTTCTGAATCAGATGTGAGCCCCAACGTGTGACATGTACCATCCCAAACATGCAGCCCTTGTCATACCCATATTTTGGACTGAAAATAAGTCAAACAGTCGTATTTTATTAAGTCGCAGTATTTAAAATAGTTGCAATTTTAAAATAATTATTCTGAGCAGCGCTGGAGCGTTTTGCAGGCTTCATAAAAGTATGCTGTTGAGCACTCAGTACTTCCTGAACTTCTCCTTTATTGCTAAGTTAAGTAACTTGTATTTACCTACACTGTCGTAGGCTCTTGCAAAAGTACAGTTGGGTGAATGGTTTGGAAGAGGATGGGAGGGGCCAGGGGAACACTGCTGTGTCTTGCTCTCGGTGTGTCCCTCCCCGCAGTGGGTTTTCTCTGTTCATGTTGTGCTCTCTCTGTCGCGGTCTCTTGGGAAGCTTCAAGCTGCTGTGTAGCATACAGGATGCTACCTTCAAGAACTGTGCCACAGAGGCTGGTAAGCTAAGCAAGGGAGTAAAGTCTGCCATGAGCCGGATTACAAACGCGCTCTGTCTGAAAGAAGCACGTGACTCTGACGATGCACTGCTTGCCGCCTTGACTGAAATACTGTAGACTCCAGGGGCACTACAAGTATCTTCCCTCTCAACTCTTCTGCAGAAAGAGATGTTGCCAGCAGACATTGAGTCCGTGCTCCAATGGTTCTTGCATAGTGACTGCCTTGTGTGCACAGCTGTGTTATCAACGGTTGCTGATGTGAAGTCTAATTGCTGGTGTAAGGCAAGAGAAGTGCAACTAAAACCACAGAAATGGTGGGAGCCAATGCCAACCTACATGGACTAATGCCCTGTGCTAGTCATAAAATCCAATCTCTCATTTGTTTCCCCAGGTCTGAAACACAGGGAGAGAACATTCTGGAAAATGCCACGAACCGTTTTACATTCAGGTGCTCAGAAACGCCGTGCTGCAAAGGAAAAGCAAGAAAAACTGGATGCCGTCCTCGCAAAGACGCCTAGACTCAACCAATTTTTTGTGAGCAACTCATCTGCACCAGCTGTCACCTCATCTGTTTCTCTCCTGACAAGTGCACATGGCTGCAACTCTGAAACATCACATGAGCGCCTGACACCGGATCCGATATTGAAAAGGTTGATCAAGGTACTATGGTTGAGACTGCTGCTTCTACAGATGAAACTGGTGATGCATTGTCTTTGTCTCCAGAGTCTACCAGCAACTCAACCCAGTCAAGAAGTGATCCTGAATGTCACTTGACAGATTCTGCAGAGTGGTTCCCAGTAAGTTCTGGTACTGTAAATTTCTGGGTTGAGAAAGGACCAGACACTTGCCAGAATATGTGCGACTCTGATAGTTACTTAAAGTCAAAGAGGTACTACAACCCTACACAGAGCCAACCAAAGGGGAATTTCCGGTTCCTAAAAAATCACATGTTCTATGCCCTGCGGCCAAATGGTGAGATGCATCTTTGGAAATGGTTGCTGTATAGTCCTTTAAAGGGGTCCATCTATTGTTTCTACTGCACACTGATGGCCAGTCAAAAGGACCAGTTTTCACAAGTTGAGGGTTTAAGTGACTGGAAAAAGGCAGATGAGAGAATCCGCATCCATGAAGAAAGTGCAGCACACAGAGAATGCATTTTGAAGTAATGGCGTGCATAAAGAATACTGCCGTGTGGACTACAGCTTGAGAAGCAGTATCAGGAGAGGAAGAAATACTGGCGTGATGTACTACATCGGGTAGTTGTTGTTGTGACACTGTTGGCGGAGAGAGGACTGGCCCTCCGAGGAGATGATGAATTAATTGGCTCAAAACATAATGGCAACTTCCTCGGCTGCATGGAGTTAATAGCACGGTTCGACCCCTTTCTGGCCACACATATAGAGAAATTTGGTAACGCTGGTCGGGGAAAGCCAGCTTACTTGTCCTTCACTATTTTTGAAGAATTTGTGCAAATCATGGCGAAGCACGTCCGAGGCACAATTGTGAAAGAAATTGCAACAGCCAAGTACTTTTCAGTATCTGTTGATTCAACGCCAGATTTGACCCACGTTGACCAGCTGACTGTGATTGCCCGGTATGTGCTAAATGGCATACCAATTGAGTGGTTCTTGACTTTCCTGCAAATCGGCAGTCACATGGCTGAAGAACTTGCACATACTCTGCTACAGTACTTGCAGGCTGAATCAATTGATTTTATGGATTGCCGTGGCCAGTCTTATGACAATGCAAATAACATGGCTGGCCGGTACACTGGTATGCAAGCGCGTCTCAAAACGGTGAACCCTCTTGCCTTATTTGTGCCTTGCGCTGCACATTCTCTCAACCTAGTTGGTTCTAATGCTGTCGATTGCTGTGTTGAGGCAGTCAGCTTCTTTGGCTTTCTCCAGAAACTGTACACATTCTTCTCTGCATCTACTCACCGCTGGTCAGTTTTTATAAAACACTTGAAAGAGAAAGGTGGAGGACTGACAGTGAAGTCACTGTCTGACACACGGTGGTCTGCAGGTGCTGATGCAACGAAAGCGCTCTTTGAAAGCTACACAGACATCAAAGCTGCCCTGGAGGAAATGTCTGATGACCAACAGCAGAATGGCACTACGAGATACGAGGCAGATTGCTTGTCCCACAATATGGAGCTACTGAAACTGCATTTCTCTGTGACCTGTGGAATACAATTCTTGCAAGATTTAATGCAACAAGCAAATCTTTGCAGAGTACAAAAATTGATTTGAAAGTAGCAGTCGAACTACTGACCTCTCTGGGAAACTTTGTGAATGCATTACGTGATTGTTTCGATACATTTGAAACACGAGCGCAAGAGTTATCTGGCACATTACACTACAGAAGTGATCACTCGAGGAAGAGAAAGAGAAACACTCAGTATGATGACTTGCAGTCTGAGGGAGTTGTTTTAACTAGCAGAGAGAAATTCAGGACTGAGACTTATTTGATTATAATTGATTGCCTCATCATGGCCTTAAACAAAAGGATTTCAGCCTACCAAACTGTCTATGACCACTTTAAAGTCATAGTGAACTTCAAAACACTAACAGACGAAGAAATTAATGCTGAGGCTCAGAAACTAGCTGAAGCATACCCATCAGACTTGTCTCGGAGGTCTTCCCTGGTGAAATGGCACATCCATCAGCTTTGCAAAGGCAAGAGGCTGTGATCTGCCACTGTCTCAGGCAGCACTACTACATAATGAAGAACTGCAGGAGACCTTTCCAAATGTTTGTGTAGCTCTTTGTATCTACCTGTCGCTGATGGTGACTAACTGTACAGGTGAACGCTCCTTCAGCAAGATGGCACTCATCAAAAACAAACTTAGATCTACAATGCGAGATGATCGTTTGAGTGCACTCACACTCTTAAGTATCGAAAGTGATCTACTGCGACAAATTGACTTTAATGAGCTAATTGATAAGTTTGCTACTGCTAAGTCACGGAAATGTCAAGTGAACCTTGCATAAATTGTGCTGTTCCTTTTTCTTTGGGCTGTAGTTCTCTACAAAAAGGAGTACTCTGTAAAAATGGGGGAAAAGCTCAAGGGTTAGGAATGTCTATGGATGTCCTTAGCAAGATATATCCCGATCTATGGGATTCTCTCTCCAGTACTGAACCAGTTAGGGGTCTTCTTTTAAAACTGAGTCACAAAAGCCTGTACACTGGACCACTTCTGGCAGAAAAGTGTTTCCCCCTGGAGTCAGGGGTGTGGGAAACCATCTGGCCTTAAGTCTAAGCTGGGTAAGCATCCTGGGGATTGTGGCCTCTGGTAGGTAATGCCCTGTATCTGGGATGTGTGTGGTGCCTTTCTTTTTTTTTTTTATCTGCCTGTGAGACCTCCTGCTTCATGTCCCTTGGATACATGCACCCCACACCTTTGACATGGATGGTGCAGTGCACCTAACTCTCCTCTAGGTGTCCCAGAACTTGCCCCAGAACATCTAAACCCCAGAGCTTTGCAGTACAGTGATGCTCATGTGGTGACTAGTGGTAATGTTCACACCAGCTGCAGCTGTAGACTTAAAGCCAGATGGTTTCCCACACCCCTCTGACTCCAGGGGGAACCAATTTTCTGCCTAACTTTTGCAACTGGTCTGTTTTAGGTAATTTTCTTGGGTAAGATAACTGTAGTCTGCCTAATCAGTAGAGGAGGTACCAACACAAGTGAAGCTATCAGATTGAAAGACACAGCTGTCTTTATTTTCAGTCCACCTTTTTAAGGTTATAATGCAGGGTGAGCAGGTCAGGAAATGTAATTTGGGGAAGGTGTGGCGCCCCTTACAACATGCACCCTTCCACCACCTGTAAATGTTCCTGGGTGGAAGTACCTTATTTAAGGAGCCAATTAGACAATATATTGTAGGCCAATTCAGGCAGCACTCTATATTTGTGAGTAGCCACTGCGGCCATTTCAGAGCTATTAAGTTAGTGTAGGGACTATACCGAAAGGGTCCCACCGTGAAGTGGTGGTATAGCTTGCTCACTTTGGAATTCCAATCTGAAAACTAAGAGGACCCCCTTTTTTACATGAAGTTTAAAGTACGTAGAGCCAGTGGCCATGTAATTGTTTACATATTAAAATGTACCATTTTTTGGGGGGTGGGGTTGTGCACTGGTATTCTGTTAAGTGCTGCTTACCATAACCCAGTAGCACCCCCTAACAGAAATGTTAATTACATTTGTGGGCAATGCAGAGTTGAGCATGTTGATTTGGGGAAGGTGTGGTGGCGCCCCTTACAACACGCTCCCTTCCACCACCTGTAAATGTTCCTGGGTGGAAGTACCTTATTTAAGGAGCCAATTAGGCCATGTATTGTAGGCCAATTCAGGCAGCACTCTATATTTGTGAGTAGCCACTGCGGCCATTTCAGAGCTATTAAGCTAGTGTAGGGACTATACCGAAAGGGTCCCACCATGGAGTGGTGGTATAGCTTGCTCACTTTGGAATTCCAATCTGAAGACTAAGAGGACCCCCTTTTTTTACATGAAGTTTAAAGTAAGTAGAGCCAGTGGCCATGTAATTGTTTAAATATTAAAATGTACCATGTTTGGGGAGGGGTTGTGCACTGGTATTCTGTTGTTAACTGCAGGAAATGTAAACAAACATGTTTGCTGTTCTTACACCAGTATGGTGGGCAGTCAAGTTCTCACTCTTAAAAACAAAAGCAGGATATGAATAAAACTACCAGCTGCATCAACAGTCCTATAGAATGTTGCTAATTATTATTTTTTTTTAACACATGGAGGCCTAAGGGGTTTTGATGTCTCTTTAAGCAGCTGGTGGGGCAATTGTTTGGAAGATCTAACAAGCATTTTATCGTCAATAAAAGCCCCCAAACTCACCACAGAACATATAGACCCCCAGAGCTTCTGGGGCCCGGTGGCCCCCGGACCAGACCCCAGCCTTCATATGTCACATGACACGGTGAGTGCAATAGAGTGCTGTACCTGTGAATAATGGGGCTTGTCTCCCCATATGGTGGTTGTTAAGGTTAATGAACTAAAACTATAATGAACAATATGCTCGGAAAATGTTGCGCAAAAAAATAGGTATGAAAAATTGGGCGTTTTTACCTGGCCACCCGAGTTGTGAGTGTCCCAGGCCCCCCTAAGGCTTGATCTGGCCCTGCCCATCCTCCAAGCCCAATTTAGGATCATAGCTGTTCCACAGCCACTGCACCCCATCACCCTACCAAAGATCCCCCTCCCTTGGTCGCCCCTCCCTCTGTGCTGCCCTATCATTTCTTCCTTGATACTTAGATACAGTCCTAAAATCACCCTTATGTATTTGTTGGGTCCCCGACCCTCACCCCCTCCTCAGCCCCAACCCACAATCAAGACTTTTTTAGAAATAATAAAGCATGTGCAAACCATAGGCATCAATAGTTAATAACCATAGCCACCGTGTTCAAGTCCAAGTCTTCAAGTTCAAGTCCAAATCCACAGCACCTCCAGCGTCAGTAGTCCAAGATCAAGTTCCCAGCACCTCCAGTCTCAGTAGTCTCGACCCAGTTCATTTCACCTCAATTTCAGCTCTTTTGTGAAGGATTTCTTAGTGTCTGTGTCAATTTCCCATATCCACTGAGGTTGAAGTTCAAGTCCCCGGTAGAGAAATGCAGGACCCAGTTCCTTTGCTGTAAACCAGCTCCTCGCAGTGATTTCCGTAGCTCAGGACGCTCCTTGCTCCCACTTTTAGTCCTTTTATTGGTCTGGCTGGCTATTTTTAAAGCCTACTGCCTTGGCACCTCTCTCCCTGATTGGCCTGATCCTACACCACTGTCTGCGGTTGGCCGGTTGGCCCTGCTTCAGTCGCCGGACTGCCACCTGTTCCCCTTGCTAGTTCAGCTCCAAACAGCTCAGCTCTCCTTCCTCTGATCACCAACCTCGACCCCACTGCCAACTGCAGCCACAGCTCCACGCAGCTCTCCACTCTCCTTTCTCTGGTCGCTGACAGCGACCCACTCCCCCACTGCTGACACAGCTAACAAACACAGGAATGCACAGTCCAGTTTCTTTCTGTGCCACCTGGGCTATTGGTACAACTTATGACAGAGGTCACCCAGGGTCACAGCTAGGCAGGGATTGACAAGAGGCTTTAACATCTTTATAGGTGACATTGCAGAGGGTCTGGAAGGAAAGGTATGCCTCTTTGCAGATGACACAAAGATCTGTAACAGAGTTGATACACAAGGTGGGATAGAAAGGATGAGAAGGGACTTGGCAAGGTTGGAGGAATGGTCAGACATGTGGCAACTTAGATTCAATGCAAAGAAGTGCAAAGTAATGCACCTGGGAAACAAAAACCAAGGAGAAGAGTACACAATAGCGGGGAGGTACTAACAACAACAAAAATGGAAAGGGACCTGGGGGTAGTCATATCAGATGACCTAAAGGTTGGTAGGCAATGTGAGAAGTCAGTAAGGAGAGCCAGGGGGACACTGGGATGCATAGGAAGGGGCATCACAAGTAGAACAAGCATTTGTCAATGCCGAATGTTGCTTGCTTCTATGTGCTGTTTAGGTATTTGGAAGTCATTGAGTGCAAATATTGAAAATTTCGAACTTATGAGCGCAGTAGGAGTGTACGGAACGCATCACGAACAGTCATTTTTAGAATTTTTTCACCAATTTTCAACATAGCCATTTTAAGACCTCTGCTCATGAATAGTGTCACTGTGATTTTGTTAATGTGTCCCATACATTGAGTTTGCACACCGACTGCGCCATTGTGCGCTACATGGGCGGAAACACGTTTTGGGCAGGATGTGAAAAATGACAGCTGTACTGCTCATAAGGAGGTGTGGTAAAATGTCAATGTTGAAAATCTGGAGTGAAAATATTGAAAATTTGCGAACTTACGAGCTGCGTAGGAACTGCTCAATGCATGCTCGTAAAACAGTCATTTTTAGGAATTTTTTCACCAAATTTTCAACATAGCCATTTTAAGACATCTGCTCATGAACAGTGTCACTGTGATTTTCTTAATTTGTCCTGAACATTGATTTTGCCCACCGACTGCGCCATTCTGCGCTACATGGGCGGAAACACATTTTGTGTGAGATGTGGAAAAATGACAGCTGTACTACTCATAAGAAGATGTGGTAAAATGGCAATGTTGAAAATCTGGAGTGAAAATATTGAAATTTCGCGAATTTACGAGCCTGTGTAGGAACTGCACAACGCACGCTCGTAAAACAGTCATTTTTTGGAATTTTGGCACCAAATTTTCAACATGGGGTTTATGGGACCCCTTCTCATGAATGATGTCACTGTCATGGCGGTATTCAGGCCCAAAGGGTGATTTTGCAGTCACTGCGCGAAATCACCCTTCGGGCCCGAATAACGCCATGACAGTGACATCATTCATGAGAAGGGTCCCCCATGTTGAAAATTTGGTAAAATCCCAAAATGCCTGAGATACGCAATAAAGTTGAACCCCCATCTAGCCCATTATACAGCTTACCGGCATTTCCTCAGTTCGAGGTCGGCTTTGAAGAGTGCAGACGTGTTCCTGGTCCACTGAAGATCATCGCAGGTAAGAGGTAAATATGGTGGGGTGGGAGGCTGGAGTGCGCAGTGAGTGGGTGGGTGCGGGTTGTGGGAGGGGTCGGAGATGTGCAGCGGACCGTTGCTTTTTCAGGTAAAAAAAAAAGACGTCTGGGACCATTTGCCATGCTTGGGGTGGCCTCACGGGTACAAGGATGTTGGGGGCGCCTAGCCGACGGGGATTGGGTACCTGGCCGGGCCAGTGATTAATTGCCACGCTGGGGTGGGCTCCAGCATGGCACCTACAACTGGGGGAGAGAGCGCAACTCAGCCGGCGGGATTGGGCACCCGTGTTTCCACACAGCTCGTCTGAGACGCGTACACCTGCGTGTTGGGGGAGCTACGCTCTTATCGGTGCTCACTGAAGCGTAGCTTCCCTTTCAATCAGAGTATACTACATTTTGGAGCGCTGTCACAGACAGCTCCAAAATGCATTGGCTTACAGGGGCCGAGCCTGCCAGCTTACTGACTGAATTGGAGGAGGAGGTGACACACCTCCGAAATCTCCGATGATGGCACTATGTTTCTTGCACATGCGTGCAAGCAACATAAAAAAGGAAGTGGTTATCCTTCTGTACAGACAGTTGGTGAGACCCCATCTGGAGTGCTGTGTGCAGTTTTGGAGACCTCATCTGTGCAAGGTCATAGACAGGATGGAAGCAGTCCAGAGGAGGGCAACTAAAATGGTGCAGGGTCTGCATCAGAAACCATATGAAGAGAGACTGAGAGAGCTTAATATGTATACCCTTGATGAAAGGAGGGAGAGGGAGACATGATAGAAACTTTCAAGTACCTCAGGGAATCAACAAAGTCTAGGAGGGTAGCATCTTTCAGAAAAAGAGATGTGTAAGAACAAGGGGGCACAATTTAAAGATAGAGGGGGGATGGCTCAGGGGTAATGTGAGGAAATTTTTTTTCACGGAGAGAGTGGTGGATGCATGGAACCGCCTTTCTGGGGAGGTTGTGGGGTCTAAAACAGTGGGGAATTCAAATACGCATGGGACAGACATAAGGCAATTATAGTGGGGGTGGCTGGAAGTAGGCTGTTGGTTAACTAGAATCTGCAGCTTATCCAGTAGGTAGGGAAATGGGTAGACTGGGTAGGCCAAGTGGTCCTTATCTGCCGTCAAAGTCTATGTTTCTATGTATGCAAAACCTTGCAGGCATGCACTCCTCAGCCCCATTACATTGATAGCCTGGGGCACACTTACTCAAGTACAAGTGCAGGATGTGAAATTCTTTTGTCCTTGTGCTTCCTTTGTTATTTAAAGAGGTTGTTTAAAAGCCCACAAATAGATCCCTTAGGAGCAAGCCAGACGAAAATGTGGATTCGAGCAGGACCCAGAGTCACTGGAGTTTGTCTGATCTAGTTGCTTGACTTCTGTTTTGCTTGGGATAGCTTCCAAAAAGTTAATTTTAAACCGAAAATGCAAATACCTTGTGGTGATGCTTTGCAGAAATCCAGTCCAGGAGACTTTCACAGATGTAGTGAGCAAGAATGGTGTAGTTACTCCAAGCTGAAAATCTTGTAAATCCCCAAAAATTAAGCTACAGACACAGACAAACACAAACAGCCACCCACACAGACCCAGGAGGGTCTGCACCAACTTGTGCTGTGTATCTTGTTTTCCTGTATGCCTGACATGGAACCTTTGTAAATGAGCTTGTAGCTCAAAGGTTGTAATCCTAGATTTCAATAAATAAATAAAATAATATAAGGCTATGTTTTTTTTTCCATATGTAGGGATGTTACATTGTGAAAAAACATTTATGGATGGTATACTGTTTGACTACAGTTAATCTGGCAGCATGTGTACACTTTATAGTTGCTCTGAATTTTAGGAGGGGTTGCGCTGGAGAGATTGGGGGCTTCGAGACCCTCTGTTGAATACAGTTGGCCCTGTCTCAGCAAGTGTCTCTTTTAAAGTGCTGTGGAAAGATTATTTAAAGTTTCAGCCAATAGATGGCAGTGTTATCCCAGTCTTTTCTCTCACCAGAACATTTTCCACTGCTGTGCCAGTTCTAATCTTATCTTTGTCTTTACTCAGTGGCACAGGTATCTCCCACCCTTTTCCTCTTTCCTTCTCACCTTCTCTCTTACCACCCTGTCTAAAAGCACTGCCATGAACTTGGGTCTCAGACCCCAACAGCTGGAGTGGGGTGTCATGTCTCCCTTTGGCCTTTCTCATGCAGGACATGTCTCTCATGAGCATGTCTTAATAAATGGTCTTTTAACAGAGCCATGTCAGATGCTAAGTTTATAATCTGTAATGTTCAAGGGATCAATCATCCTATAAAATGGAAAACAAATCTTGTCATCCCCAAATCCCAAAGATGTGACATAGCTGTCTCTGGATCGCCATGGTTTAAAGATGAAGTTTAATGTTTTTATAAGTGACATTGCAGAGGGACTGGAAGGAAACGTATGCCTCTTTGCAGATGACACAAAGATCTGCAACAGGGTTGATACACAAGGAGGTGTGGAAAGGATGAGAAGGGACTTGGCAATGTTGGAGGAATGGTCAGAAGTATGTCATCTAGGATTCAATGCAAAGAAGTGCAAAATAATGCACCTGGGAAACAAGAACCCAGGGGAAGATTACACAATGGGGGGGTGGGAGGAGTAGTAACAACAACAAAAAAGGAAAGGGACCTGGGGGTAATCATATCAGATGACCTTAAGGTTAACAAGCAATGTGAGAAGGCAGTATGGAGGGCTGGGCGTATGCTGGGATGCATAGGGAGAGGCATCATCAGCAGAAAACAGGAAGTTGTTATCCCTCTGTACAGACAGTTGGTGAGACCCCATCTGGAGTACTGCGTTCAGTTCTGGAGACCCCATCTCCGCAAGGACATAGACAGGATAGAGGCAGTCCAGAGGAGGGCAACTAAAATGGTGCAGGGTCTGCAAGAGAAGCCGTACGGGGAGCGACTAAAGGAGCTTAATATGTACACCCCTGAGGAAAGAAGGGAGAGGGGGGACATGATAGAAACGTTTAAGTACCTCAGTGGAATCAACAAGGTCCAAGAGGGTAGCATCTGTCAGAAAAAGAGACGTGCAAGAACAAGGGGACACAATTTAAAGATAGAAGGGAGGCGGTTCTGGGGCAATGTGAGGAAGTATTTTTTCAAAGAGAGGGTAGTGGATGCATGGAACAGCCTTCCTGAGGAGGTTGTGGGGTCTAAGACTGTGGGAGAATTAAAGAATGCATGGGACAGACATAAGGCAATTCTTGTGGGGGTAGGAAGAAATAGGCTGTTGGTTAACTAGGATCTGCGGCCTATCCTGTAGGTAGGGAAATGGGCAGACTAGGTGGGCCAAGTGGTCCTTATCTGCCATCAAAGTCCATGAAGGGGTGGAGGTTAAAGAGGTGCTGGAGGAGATCTGGCCTGCTGGAAGACAAATTGGCTGCCCTGATCAGGGTGCTTAATGATCTTCTGATGGCAAGAGACAGGAGAGACTGTACCATCTTGGTCCTCCTGGACCTCTCTGTGGCGTTTGACACCATGGACCATGAGGTGTTACTTGACCGCCTGCAGTTCTGGTGTGGCCATCAAAGTCATCAACTGGTTCAGGTTATACCTGACAGGCAGAGTGCAAAGGGTGATGATGGGGTTAGCCTCATCTAACCCAAAGCATCTGTGCTGTGGGGTTCCGCAGGGTTCGGTTTTGACACCCTTGCTGTTCACGGTGTATATGCAGCCATTGGGGGACATTATCAGGCTGTTTGGGCTGGGTTTTCACTGCTATGCAGATAATACCCAGCGGAACTTGTCCTGTGCACCCGGCACCCAGGTGTCATTATCTGTATTTAACAGCTGCCTCGATGAGATCCAGTTGTGGATAATTCAAAACTGGCTTAAACTTAACCCAGACAAGACAGCAGTACTGGTTGTGGATCCAGGTTTGGGGGGGGGTGGGGTTACCTCCTGACTTAGTGTTAAGAGGTGGTTCCCTTGCCCTGTTTAGACAGGGGAAGGATTTGGGTATAATCCTGGATGACGGCGTGACACTTGATGCACAGGTGTCGGCCGTCATAAGGAGTGGATTTTACCATCTCCGGAATATCGCCCGAACTCGAGCCCTGATCCTGTTTGAGGACCTGACCATGCTGGTGCATGCTTTCATCACTTCCAGGCTGGACTACTGTCATGCCCTGTACCTAGGGCTATCTGGAGGCAACATCTGCAGGCTGCAGCTGGTGCAGAACGCGGCGGCAAGGTTGTTGACTGGGGTGAGATGGTGTGAGCATATCACCCTGGTCCTCCGCAGACTGCACTGGCTGCTGGTCAGGTGGAGGATTGTCTTCAAGGTAAGGCTCCTGACCTACAATACCCTGCATGAAAGGGGACCTGTCTATCTGCAAGATCTCCTTGTCCCCTACCATCCGCCCCGGGCACTCCATTCTGCTGGGGAGGCCTCCTTAGAGTTCCCAGGGTGAGGTTGCGTCACTCTGGGGACAGAGCATTCTCGGTGGTGACACCTACCCTGTGGAACTCCCTTCCTGGTTATTTAAAGGAGGCCCCCTCAGTAGAAGCGTTTAAAAAGGGGTTAAAAACATACTTGTTCTAACAAGTTTTTACTGACTGATCAATTGTTGTTTTTAAGGGATGGATAGAGAAATTTTAAATCTGCTCCAATGATGAACTGTTATGTATATATGTTTTTTATTGTACAGTGCCCAGAGTCTCTGGAGATGGGAGCTTTTATAAATAAAATATCTGTCTATCTATCTATCTATCTATCTATCTATCTATCTATCTATCTATCTATCTATCTATCTATCTATCTACCTACCTACCTACCTACCTATCTATCTATCTATCTATCTATCTATCTATCTATCTATCTATCTATCTATCTATCTATCTATCATCTATCTGTCCTACAGGAAAGTCTTCTTCTAAAATGTTAAACCAATAAACTGTTAAAAGTGACTGGTGAATGGTGAGTTCTCCAGCTGGCACCCCATGAAAAAACAAAGGGGGGGGTTCAATACTGTGTAACCTGGGTGCTGTGTACCAGTGGGCTACTGTCCCTGCCTGATGACCGTGATACAGGTTTTGGGGCCTGGGCTCTGTTCTGATGACAATTGGGGTTTTTCCCAAAGGTTTAAACAAATAGCAT
This sequence comes from Neoceratodus forsteri, assembly GCA_016271365.2. Lineage (NCBI taxonomy): Eukaryota > Metazoa > Chordata > Ceratodontiformes > Ceratodontidae > Neoceratodus > Neoceratodus forsteri. Next base: position 169,663,903 of record CM057449.1, on the reverse strand, counting down.
GGTGCCTCCACCCAGAGTGAAATCATAGTTGCCCAGATGTTTATGTAGTACAACCCCCTGGGATGCTGTACCTACCCACCTCCTCTTCCAGTCAACCCCCCCCCACACACACACACAGAATACTACTTTACACTGTAATACTGTAAAACATACAATTAATGACTGTAGCTAATGATATGGTATGGGATATGATATCCCATGAGGCGGTTCCAGGAGGCCGGGAGAAGCAGGCAGAAAGAAGGCGCAGCCCTCGAGGTCAAGGGAGCGGAGGGGCTCCGAGCCGCCAGCGGGTCGGGCGAGCCTCTGTGCAGCCGACCAAGGTTCCAGAGGCCGGAGAAGCAGGCAGAAAGAAGGCACAGCCTCGAGGTCCAGGGAGCGAGGGGCCCGAGCCGCCAGCGGGTCGGGCGGCGCCTGTGCAGCCGACCAAGGGTTCCAGGAGGCCGTGAGAAGCAGGCAGAAAGAAGGCACAGCCCTCGAGGTCCAGGGAGAGGAGGGGCTCCGAGCCGCCAGCGGGTCGGCGGCGTCTGTGCAGCCGACCAAGGGTTCCAGGAGGCAGGGAGAAGCAGGCAGAAAGAAGGCACAGCCCTCGAGGTCCAGGGAGCGGAGGGGCTCCGAGCCGCCAGCGGGTCGGCGGCGCCTATGCAGCTGACCAAGGGTTCCAGGAGGCCGGGAGAAGCAGGCAGAAAGGTACGGGCAAAGCCGCAAACCAATCGGAAAGCGACCGCAGTCTGTGCCTTGCTTCCGATTGGTGCGCCTTCCCCATAGACTTAAACTGGGGTTTGCTGCACTATTCTGGCCAGGATTTCTGCTTTTCTTTAAATTATTTTGAATTCCTCATAAAAAGTGCTGTTTTCTCTTACTTTGTGCCTGATTTATGGGCTGTTTTTCTGTATTTTAAAATAAGTGTTACAGTCTTTTGAAATGTTGTGTGGGCTAGACGCTTAGGCGCCTAACCCCCCCATACCCTCCCAGTCTATTGTTGTGCAAATCTTAAGTTTTAGCACCTTATTGCAGATTACTGCAATAAAGGTACCTTGCTGACTGCCTTCTCCTCTGTCCCCACCCTGTAGAAGGCCAGCTCTCGAGGTCCAGGGGCGGAGAGCTCCGAGCCACTGTGAATTGGCCGGCGCCGCTATGCAGCTGATCAAGGGTTCCAGGAGGCCGGAGAAGCAGGCAGAAGATGCAGGCAAGCAAGCCGCAAACCAATCGGAAAGCGACCGCTAGTCTTGCCTTGCTTCCGGTTGGTGCGCCTTCCCCATAGACTTAAACTGGGGTTTGCTGCACTATTCTGGCCAGGATTTCTGCTTTTCTTTAAATTATTTTGAATTCCTCATAAAAAGTGCTGTTTTCTCTTACTTTGTGCCTGATTTATGGGCTGTTTTTCTGTATTTTAAAATAAGTGTTACAGTCTTTTGAAATGTTGTGTGGGCTAGACGCTTAGGCGCCTAACCCCCATACCCTCCCAGTCTATTGTTGTGCAAATCTTAAGTTTTAGCACCTTATTGCAGATTACTGCAATAAAGGTACCTTGCTGACTGCCTTCTCCTCTGTCCCCCACCTTGTAGAAGGCGCAGCTCTCGAGGTCCAGGGAGCGGAGGGGCTCCGAGCCACCAGCTGGTCGGCGGCGCCTGTGCAGCCGACCAAGGGTTCCAGGAGGCCGGGAGAAGCAGGCAGAAAGGTACGGGCAAAGCCGCAAACCAATCGGAAAGCGACCTCAGTCTGTGCCTTGCTTCCGATTGGTGCGCCTTCCCCATAGACTTAAACTGGGGTTTGCTGCACTATTCTGGCCAGGATTTCTGCTTTCTTTAAATTATTTTGAATTCCTCATAAAAAGTGCTGTTTTCTCTTACTTTGTGCCTGATTTATGGGCTGTTTTTCTGTATTTTAAAATAAGTGTTACAGTCTTTTGAAATGCTGTGTGGGCTAGACGCTTAGGCGCCTAACCCCCCCATACCCTCCCAGTCTATTGTTGTGCAAATCTTAAGTTTTAGCACCTTATTGCAGATTACTGCAATAAAGGTACCTTGCTGACTGCCTTCTCCTCTGTCCCCCACCTTGTAGAAGGCGCAGCCCTCGAGGTCCAGGGAGCGGAGGGGCTCCGAGCCGCCAGCGGGTCGGCGGCGCCTGTGCAGCCGACCAAGGGTTCCAGGAGGCCGGGAGAAGCAGGCAGAAAGGTACGGGCAAAGCCACAAACCAATCGGAAAGCGACCGCAGTCTGTGCCTTGCTTCCGATTGGTGCGCCTTCCCCATAGACTTAAACTGGGGTTTGCTGCACTATTCTGGCCGGGATTTCTGCTTTTCTTTAAATTATTTTGAATTCCTCATAAAAAGTGCTGTTTTCTCTTACTTTGTACCTGATTTATGGGCTGTTTTTCTGTATTTTAAAATAAGTGTTACAGTCTTTGAAATGTTGTGTGGGCTAGGCGGCTTAGGCCTAACCCCCCATACCCTCCCAGTCTATTGTTGTGCAAATCTTAAGTTTTAGCACCTTATTGCAGATTACTGCAATAAAGGTACCTTGCTGACTGCCTTCTCCTCTGTTCCCACCTTGTAGAAGACGAGCCCTCGAGGTCCAGGGAGGCGGAGGGGCTCCGAGCCACCAGTGGTCGGCGGCACCTATGCAGCCGACCAAGGGTTCAGGAGGCGGGAGAAGCAGGCAGAAGAGTCTGAGCAAAAAGCACCCGCAAAATTTTGCCGCCCCTCCCCTCTCCTGGTTGATTCCTTTTATACACCTCTCCCGCCACTCTTAATCCACGCCCACATCCTTTCCTTCCTCCCTTAACCCATACCTAACCTCCACAATGCTACTTTGCTTCCTTTTGCTCCTGAGCCTCGCATCTCACCCAATCCCTTATGATATTAATGTTATGCCCAGTGTCAAGATAAATAACTCAGTTAATCGACCTGCCCACCTCTGCCATCCACAATGGCCAACCACGATTCCTTATTCACCCTAACCACACTTACAATGCAACCTCTGGGATATCCCACATAAGACCACCCTAACAATTCAGCACAGCCCTGGCACCTTACTTGTATCATGGCTTTTTATTAACCCACTATGCCTGTCCATTAAATTATTATGCTATGATAAAATTCGCACCTATATACCAGGACCATCACTCATCTCACAGCAGGCACCCAGGATTAGGAGGAAACGCCTGACCACTCACTATCCCTGTCCCTTGGTGCCTCCTCAAATTAATCTTCTACCTTCTGATCTGTTTGGTACCATTGAAATAAATCTGGCCCCATTGAAAGTTTATTTTCCCCTGCTGATCTATCCTCTATAAATGGCCTAAGCTTCCTACACGTCAATGCCTGCAGCCTCTAAAAAAATTCCTCCTCGTATCACAGGCCTGGGTGGCACATACCCTGCCTGGACTTTCTGGTCATCTCTGAATCTTGGCTCAGACCTTCAACCAAAGACAGTGTTGTAAACCTTACCAACCATCAGCTCTTCAGAGCAGATCGCCTTCAGGGGTGGTGGGTAGCATATACATTAAGGACACCATCTCTGCTACCTGCCTCATCAACACATCCGAACCAAAGGAATTTGAATGTTTGTCAATCAAAATATCCCTTCCTAACTTGTCTTCATTTCAATTGATTGGCTGCTATAGGCCCCCCTCAGCAGGCCTCAAATTACTATCTCACCTGGGGTCAATAACCAACCTAGGCCCTGAAGATACCATCATCCTTGGTGATTTGAATTTAAACTGGCTATCTAATGCATCTGCACCATTGGTAACCTTTTGTGACACCTATGGCTTTAGACAGCTAATTAAAGACCCAACCAGGGTTAATCTAAAAAATTCTAGCAACAGCTCACTCCTGGATATTATGTTGGTAAACAAGCCTCACTTATATACGCATGCAGGAGTACTACCGAATGATGTAAGTGACCATTGTCCCATAGCTGGCATAAGATCTTCACTCAAACCACCAACCCTGCTGAATTTGTCCTCAAAAGGTCAAAAAGTTCAACATACCAGGATACCTCCATGACCTGAGTAACACAATATATTGGCAAGATTTCTACCTTACAACCTCAGTGGAAACAGCTCTCCAGATCTTAAAGGACATTATCACTAATGCTCTCGATATTCATGCACCATTCACCAATATCAGAACTAAAGCAAGGTCCTGCCCTGGTTCACTACTGATCTTAAAACAGCCTTGCTAGCCAGAGACAAACTGTGGAAAAGGCAAGAAAAACTAAGGATTCAGAGACTGGCTAAATTTCAGAAAAGCAAGAAATTCATGTACAACACAAATAAGATCTGCCAAAGCTGCCTATTATAGAGCTGAATTGGATGCCTCCTATAATAACCCAACCAGGCTCTGGGGAACTATAAAGGGTATCTTGGGTCAAAACTCTACTCCTGCCTTAACCTGCAAACTGCTACTAAATAACACAGAAATTACGGACAAACAAGAAATCCTAAATACCTTCAATGACCACTTCACCACAGCTGGACTAGCATTTGACTCTTCACCTGCAAATCTCCTGAGATCTTCCTTGAACCTTCAATCCACCGTGGGTAAAAGGCTACATCAACCTTCTCCTTCAACCCAATATCCTTGAAAGAAGTGGAAGATCTCCTCTCCAATTTAGATACTTCAAAAGCGCAGGTACAGACTCCTGGACCCTACTTCCTCAAGATTGCATCTCAAGTCTTATCTGCCCCCTCACTCATCTCTTCAATCTTTCCCTCACCACTGGATCCATTCCCTCCACTTGGAAAACAGCTCAAGTAGTTCCTTTACTCAAATCTGGTGATCCCATGGCCCTCAATAATTACAGGCCCATTTCCATCCTATCAGTCTCATCCAAGATGCTCTAAAAGTTAGTAAACTCACAATTAAGGGACTACCTGGATAACAATAACCTCCTAAATACAGCACAATCAGGATTTAGATCAAGGCATAGCACCATTTTGGCCCTAGCCAAAGTAACCAACGACTGGCAGATTGCTATGGATAAGAAGAACAGTACCTGTGCTGTGTTCCTGGATTTGAGCAAAGCATTTGACAGAGTGGATCATGAATCATTAATCACCTCCCTTGGCTCACTAGGGTTGGATTCCCTTCACTCAATTGGTTCAAGTGCTATCTATCAGATAGGTCACAACTGGTAAAAATGAAACTACCTATCCACCTTAAAACCACTGTTAAGAGGTTTACCGCAGAGAGCTCTATTCTTGGCCCCATCCTCTTTGCCATCTATATTAATAATATGATGTTAACCTCACTCAATCCAACATCCATCTGTTTGCTGATGATACTGTATTATATGTTAGCAATCCTTCATTATCTAAAACCTGTGAACTGCTACAATCTGAATTTTCCATCCTACAACACAACCTACTGGATAAAAACTACTTCTAAATGCCAAAAACAAAGCTATGTTCTTTACCTCAAAGAGTTGCTCTTTACTACCCACCATCCACCCACTTACAACTAACCACCTTACTTGGAGAGAAGCTGGAATTGCTGATAACTTCAAGTACCTTGGAGTCTGGATTGATAACAAGCTTGACTATTCTGTCCATATTGAGGAGCTACTAAAGAAACTGAGACAAAGGCTTGCTTTATTTTTAGAATAAAGCACTACCTCAACAGAGACTCCAAAAAGATTAATCCAGGCTTCATTCCTATCCCTCATTGACTATGCTGACTTTCTGTACGGACATTGTTCACTCCTCTTAAATAAACTGGACACCCTATACTACAGGTCCATCAGATTCATTACTGACCTTCCTTCAGCACCCATCATTGCTCCCTTTATAAGGCAGTTAACTGGACATCATTACAACACAGAAGAAATAGGAATGCTGCAATTTGGATATTCAAAGCCTTATCAGGCAAGCTACCTACCTATATCTCAGACTGTTTTACTCAAATTACTTCTAGGCCATACAACCTAAGGATCAACCAAATTATCATTCTTAAGGTCCCAATGTCTGCACCCAGTTTGGGAGGGCTGCTATCAGCTACTCACTGCAATTGTTTGGAATTCACTCCAAAAACCATGAAGCTAAATAACCTCCTACCCTTAATATCCTTCAAAGATTATTCACCACCCTATTCCCAGAACTCTGCAACTGCTTCCACAAGGCCTAAACCCCGGCCCTACCTACCCCCCTTTGTGCCCATTGCCTTCTGTCTCACAGATTAAAAGTTTTAATGTGCCTTGTACATATGTATATTGTTATATATTAGCACTTATGTCATTGTATTACTGTTTATGTTACCCCTGTCATTGTATTACTGTTTATGCTACCCTTGTCAATGTAATAACACTTGCACTTCTTGACCACTCAGGTCCATCTTGTAAATGAGCTATGCTCAATGATGTTCGCCTGATTAAATAAAGATTTTGATTGATTGATTGATTGATTGATATGCTCACACACGGTTTTAGCAGTAACAAGAGTAACATGCTGTAGAAGTAGCTGTAGCACTCACCCTTGCATAAAGGAGTCCATGACAAAGCTTAGTTCAAAAGAATGTGTCTTTTATTCAGCCATTCCAGGTGATATACAGCAATGAAGGACACATCTTATGTTTGGCCCTTGCCTTAGGGGCTTCCTCAGAGAATACTTACTACCTGAGACATCCTAATTATATACTCACACTCAAAATATATGGACCAATCCATGAACACCACATGTCATGATAATAAAACAAGTGAGCTAGTAAATTGTCTCTTTTAAAGCACCAATGACATATAGATAAAAAATACTAAACCAAAGTGACTAGTTGTGTAAACATTTGTTAAATCAGAAGCTTAATAGGAAAGCTTTTGTTTATTTTATTAATTTATCAGTTTTACACAAATTAATTATGTTTACAAGAATATTTATCCATTATGTCTTCAGCTCATAGTCAGGCAGACAAGGCACCCACTTGGCACCTATGAAAGAAACAAAAAGAACACCCAAGAGTCAGATACCACAAAAATGCTGAACTGCAATAATCAATGTCACGTATTTACGTTACAATCCCAGTGTACTCTTGGGGCGGGGGGATTTTTCACCATTGTGCAGTAACACTTGAAAGCACTCTGCCACATAATTTTAGTTTCTTCAGAAAGGACTTGCTCTTGATAGTAGCACTTTTATTATAGGGAAAGGGGAATGGGAAAGCAGATAAATAAGCAATGGCAACACTGGATGAACTGGCAAAACCCATCAACAATAACAGTGCCCACCCACAACAACAATAACAGTGCCACCCACAACAACAATAACAGTACTCACCCACAACAACAATAACAGTGCCCACCCACAACAACAATAACAGCACCCACCCACAACAACAATAATAACAGTGTCCACCCACCACAACAATAACAGTGCCCACCCACAACAAAAACAGTGCCCACCCACAATAACAATAACAGTGCCTACCCACAATAATAACAATAACAGTGCCCACCCACAACAATAACAATAACAGTGCCCACCCACAATAACAATAACAGTGCCCACCCACAACAATAACAGTGCCCACCCACAATAACAATAACAGTGCCCACCCACAACAACAATAATAACAGTGTCCACCCAAAACAACAATAACAGTGCCCACCCACAACAAAAACAGTGCCCACTCACAATAACAATAACAGTGCCTACCCACAATAATAACAATAACAGTGCCCACTCACAACAATAACAATAACAGTGCCCACCCACAATAACAATAACAGTGCCCACCCACAACAATAACAGTGCCCACCCACAATAACAATAACAGTGCCCACCCACAACAATAACAGTGCCCACCCACAACAACAGTGCCCATCTAATAATAACAATAATAACAGTGCCCACCCACAATAACAATAACAGTGTCCACACCCACAACAACAATAACAGTGCCCACCCACAACAACGATAACAGTGCCCACTCACAACAATAACAATGCCCACCCACAACAACAATAACAGTGCCCACCCACAACAATAACAGTGCCCACCCACAATAACAATAACAGTGCCCACCCACAACAATAACAGTGCCCACCCACAACAATGATAACAGTGCCCACTCACAACAACAATAACAGTGCCCACTCACAACAATAACAGTGCCCGCCCACAATAACAATAACAGTGCCCACCAACAATAACAGTGCCCACCCACAACAACAACAGTGCCCACCCACAATAACAATAACAGTGCCCACCCACAACAATAACAGTGCCCACCCACAATAACAATAACAGTGCCCACCCACAACAATAACAGTGCCCACCCACAATAACAATAACAGTGCCCACCCACAACAATAACAGTGCCCACCCACAACAATGATAGTGCCCACTCACAACAACAATAACAGTGCCCACCCACAACAACAATAACAGTGCCCACCCACAACAACAGCAACTCATGTACCTTGCCCACCTCCCCACTGGTACTAGTGCCTTTAAACAGTACTAACTGGGTACCCAGATTAAGGTGCAGGCCTGACCATTGCCACGGGTTGGCCGGCAGTGGGGCCCTTGGGAACAAACTTTGGATAAACTGTAACCTGTTGTAAACTTTAAACTAACTCCCCAGGTCAGGGCAGACCCTGTTTTACTCACCGTTCTGGAGTCCCAGTTCACAAGGTCTGAAGCAGCATCTGAAGGCCGGCCAAAGGGCTGAGGCTTTTAGCAGCAAAATGGATTAGCAACAGGCTTGTTGAATAAGGTAGGATGATCTGGCAGCTTGACACCTTCTGGCTAGCTGGCTGGATCTGGCGGCTTGTCACTGTCACAAACCCACTCAGCAGGTCAGACCCTCTGCTCCCACAGTGCCAACCTCTGAGTGCAGTCTTGTGAACAGGAAACAGAAACAGGGTAACCCTCCTGTCTGTTTTGTGGGTTCGAATCAACCTTTGGTCTCAAGTCTTGGAGGGATTCAAACTGTGAACCTCTTGCTAGAGTACCCAATGTACAGGCTCAGATAATTCTGCTCTTTGGGGGGGGGCAGATATCTTTCACCTATGGGCACCTAACCAGGTGTACAAAATGAACCCTTAAAACACAAAGACCTCAGAATAAATTCTTACCTTTCCCAGTTTGGTAAAACCAGTGAGCTTTTTACAGTGTCAGCTTTAACCATGTATGCTTCCCTTGTCAAGAAAAAGAATTTCAAAGGCACACCAAGTAGTCTCTAAAGTAGAGGTTTACTTAAAGATAGATAAAAAAATGTAAAATGTAAATACAGAACCAAATATCACAAAACATACAAATCACTTAAAAGAATAAGGTTTTAAAAAGTGCAGATTCCTATCACTAATACACTTAGACTTGCCTGTTCTAAGGTATTCTTATCTCACAGTGCTGTAGATGTTTCTTTTTCAGAGTCCAAACATCTGTGTGTAAATGGAAAACAGAATACTGTTTAAAAACTGGCTTTGCCAACCTCTTTGCGTGAGGTCACCTAGCTCCTCCCTGTCAGAATATAAAAAAAAAATATCTATGCAAAACAGGATGTCTTATCAAAGTATTACATTCTGTGACCTCAGCACAACTCATTTTCTCATATGACGTTCTTTGATCTTATGAGCAGCTTCCCCTTTCCAGGACATCAAAGGACTTGTTATGTTTCTCTACCAGATCTCACGGAGGTGCAACATGCTTTGTATCACCATGTGAAGATTAACTGTGTTTCCTCTGAACATCATAAAAATTTATGACCTATCTTGGCAGTTGGCAAACTGCAATTAGTCACATAAACAGGAGATCCTAAATTTTAAGTCTCTTCTAACCTGTAATTATCTCTTGGCCTTCTAGGTAACACCTTGTAGCCAAAACCTGGGGGGGGGGTTATTCCACAGACTGTCAGCATCTCTCATGAGAGACATTCAATAACACATTTTTATATTACAAAAATCATAGATTAATCAGAACCAGCTGTCTGTCACAGTCACCTTCTGCCTTGCTTGCAGAGTCTGGCAGCTTGTCATTTTCTTCCTTGCTTGGGGTATGGGAGCACTGCACAGGGTTTCCTGGTCCACAAGGAGCCCATACCCAAGGAGTGACCCCATGGTCCGACTCTTCCCAATGGGTCAAGAGTACTCTAGCACTCAGGCATGCACCCGTGGCTCCCGGCATCCCTATCCTCCCCACCAGATAAAGGCAAGCTGGCTCCTTACCTGGCTTTAGAGTGGCCTGAGCACAAACACTTCTGCAGACAATTCAAGAGACAGCTGTAGCTGAACAGCATGCAGTCTCATGAGGTGAGCCCCAGTGCTCAACAGCAGAGGAATTCACAGTATTTTCTGACTCCCAGGCACAGGAGCATCTGCAGGCTTCTTTCCACTTCTAGCTTCAAACTCCAGGCCAAACTAGGCAAACTGCAATCTCTGGCAGACAGTTCAAACCCTTTTTACAAACTGAGGTCTCTCTCAGGATGCTGCAGGACTCAGCTGCAGACACTCTCCTTCTGAAGCTTCCAGGTGCTGGAGAAAGACAAATCTCCCAGTCTTCGCTGTATAAGCCTTGGGACGATTTCCAAACTTTTTTCTCCCAACACAGTCTGAGCCCTCCTGTCTTGCTGAAAGCCCAGGCCAGACTGCCCCAAGCTGTAACTGTCTCTCTGGGGTTTCACTCAGAAAATGGCAGCTTCTGATTGGCTGAGACTTGCTGTTGCTCAGTAGCATTATTAAACATTCAGGACCCTGTGCATGTCGGCAATGCAGCATGCGCAGGTGTGCGTAGGTAGCAGGTGTAGTTGCCTACGAGGGAATTCCATGCATGGCATGTCAGAGAGGCATGCACAAAGCACACGTGGGAGTATGCATAGGCAACCCGCGCACAGCACCATGACCGCTACATGTGGCACGCATGCGAGGGAGTGTCCATGAAGTGTTGCACACAACAACACCATGCGCGCATGTATGACACCAGGTACAACAGCCAGGTGTGCAGTGGCAGGTGTGTACACTTATGGCAGGTGGAAGGCTGCCATAGATGTCTGCACAGCATGGCTGGCAGCCAAGCTCACAGGGCAGCATGGCCATATCCTGGTCCCCATGGCAGTAACAACATGCACCAGTCCGATCCAGACACCGGGAAATGCACCGGTGCACACGGTGATAAACACACAAGGGGGACACATGGGAAAACATGTAAAGAGGGTTGTGCAAGTCGAAATGCAGTAGCAGATGCAGCTGGTCACGATGACCAGGACCGCCACAACAGTGACCCCTAGCCATGCACACCAACTCCAGTGTCTGGCCATATAAACACACCATGTGTGATGTGCAGTGGATGTGCGCTGGGCTGGACATGGCCAACCAGCAGTACAGAGCATTGCACATGTAAGAATGGAAACCCCCCCCAGGAGCACAGACAAGGCCAGCAATGGGATGCTACGTGCCATGGTACCCCCACACTCCACACAAGGCTGCGTGAAGCACACTCTGTGGAGGGATGCTGATACTGTGGCCACTGGTGGACTCCCAGACCCGGAAGGCCCCCGAGCACATAGTCATGCAGTGGGATGGCATGGCCAAGGCACTGCTGTGAGAAGCAGTGCAAGTGTCACACACAAGGGACAAAACACAATGGTCCCGATGTGCAACGCTTGGACGGTGCACAGTGACCCAGTGGCATGCATGCTGTGCACGGCACAGTGCCCCTCCCCCACAATGCACAACACCCGCCAATGGGTGACCCTGCAAGGGAACACCTGCTATGCCACACATGGCTCACATGCGGGACACCCACACCGGCCACCTTGCTGCCCCCCTGGATGCCCCCCCAACTCCCTGTGATGCCCCCCTGCCCCCGGAACCAGCAAACCAACCCAACCCGCCACCTGCAGTGCAGGAGACAATAACCACACAGGTATTCTGTCTGAAATGCTTTAATGTATGACATGTAAACAGTACAGGTGTTGGCTAGACAGGTACAACACAATAAAAACAGGCAAGAATAGCAAAACCACTGCGAACACTAAACAGCAATGCACCAGCACCCATTGCATGCCAGTCCACCCCCTGCAGGTGCAACATGGTCCCAGATGACAGTCGGCCATGGCCCAACTGGCAGCACATGACTCAGCATGCATCCTCCTCATGGCTATCCCCACTGTCGCTGGGTGTCGAAGAGTTGGTATATCCCAGTGGCAGCAGCATGAGGTGGTGGAGGGGTCCTCTGTAGTGCTGAAAGGGAAAATTAACACAGTGAGAATCTGCACAGAAGGGGGACAGAACACTGATGACCATGGCAATGGTGCACAACAGGGACATGGCACAGTAAGCCGAACCCACCTTTGATGGCACCACCTAGGACCTCTTCAGTGTCCACCCTCAGGAACAGGTATCCTGGGTTTGCAAGCTGTCATCGCCTCCATCATGGCGATGTCTGGACAATGCAGGGCCCCATCTGGCTGCTCCAACTGGAACAGGACAGTCTTGTGTGGGAGGACTAGGTGACCCTGTGAGGGATGAGAAAGGAAACAACTGTTAACATCATGGACAGCAGACACATCCTACAGAGCCCCATAGCACACCCTGCAGGTGAGGTACATACCCCTAGATGTCCATCCAGCCTTCACAAGATACCATCGCTGGGGCAGTCAGCGTAGGTGTCCTCTGACACCCTCTAAAGTCTCCTGGGGTACATCCTCACATGCTCAACATGTGGAGCAGCCATCACTCACACCTCACACTGGAGTGTGTGCACATGACACCTGCACAGGTAACATAAGCATGCATGGGCCCCCCGCCATGCCCACTAAAAGGTACATACAGGTGAGCTTGGGTAGATAATGGAACTGTGGCTGTACGTGTACAGATGGACAGGGAACCGTAGCAGTGGGGGAGGATGTGTCCCAGCCTCCTGATGAACGTGCACCTGCTCAACACTGAGCTAGAGCAGCGGAGGCATGCAGAACCATGGCCTAGGGTCTTCAGACCATGGCTGGATGTGGCCACACTAAGGGACACACACAGCATTGAAAGATTCAGGTTCCCCTGAGCCATGATCATACAGCTGTGTGACATGGTCCACGACGACACTGCACCACGGACAAGGCGGTCCAGAGTGATGACAGTGGAGACCAAGGTGTTATGCACCCTGTCATACTATGCAACAGGGTCATTCCAGCGGGTTACCGGCGATGCTGTGGTCATATGTCAGTCCTCCATGTCATGGGCAGTGGCGCAGGTGACAGATGCTCTGGTGGCACATGTGCAGGAGCACATCTGTTTCCCGACAGCAGATGCCAAATTCCATGCCACGAAACAGGAGTGCAACATTTCTTTCTGGTCATTTCGCTCCCACCATACTTGCTCCTGACATCTCGCCCCCAGCCGTTCTTGCTCCCTTACCATTTCACCTCTTATATTTTGCTCCTGAGATATATTTGCAGAGGGCCAGAGAGCTTGGACAGCTTCAGTGACAGGAGCACTGCACCCAAATATTTCAGGATTTCTCAAAGGAGCATTCCAACTGCAGGTGAGCCTATACCGAAGCAAGACAGATCATGCATCAACGCGGCCTGCAGTTCTTCCTTCATTACCCGGTGACTCTGTGGGTCATACATAATGGGGTACCTTTGCTTTTCTCAACTCCTGAATCATTAATGGACTTTCTAGGGAAATTCTTGCCTAAAGAGCTCCATACTCCCAGACAAGAGCTCCTGAGAGAGGACACGGCACCTGCAGAATAGATGGACATTGGCACCCCCTCAGCCTCTACGTCCATGGATGCTGTTCCTGAAACCAGTCAGGAGTCATGATCTCTGCTGCTGCATCCTCGTACGAGACATCAAGGCTGATTAAAGCTGAATTATGAACTAAGTGCCGAGCATCAGGGAAGCTGATTGGCCGAGAAGTCTTTGAAACCGTGATGATATTGGGCTACATAATCACGGCTTCAAAAAACCTCTGACCACCAGCTTCCTCACTCTCAATGCAGTGTTCCTTTTGTTTCACAGTTCAAGCAGACAAGTCACAACTCCAGTCCGGCAAATCACTCGGTCACCCTGCTAAAGACCACCAAACGAATAGCACTCAACCCAAACCTGATTAAAAAAAACCTGGGCTTCATACCACTTCTCTCCCGTGTCTGGTCTCAAAAACGGGAATCACAATTTCGTCTACAAACAGCTGCTGCGTGCTCACAATGTCACAGTCAGTAGGCGCGCACTCGGCCACCTATTTTACTGTAAAGCCGCACGCAGGGGCAGTTTGAAAAGTAAATTTGTAAATGTTGCCTGGATAAACACATTGGGTGCACATATTTAATACAATTTCTACTCCCAAGCTGAATTGTGGGACTAAGTGACTTACCAATCATTTCAAAGTACCGGAAGTCTTGGTCCCCGTGACTCAAATGTTTTCGCTGTTTGTCTGACTCCAGCTGCATTCCAAAATATAAATCCTTCAGTTTGTTCTGGCAACTCTTTCCATTTAGACACTTCTCATCCCCCACTCCCAAGAGGCCAGAAATTGTTAAAAAAAAGTCACTGTGCTGCACATACTCAGCCTGATTCTTTTCCTTACCACAGTATACAGACACTACAACAGCGCCAGCTGCTGGCCATAGCAAAAAGTGAAAGGACTATTTTGTTTCACTGTATAAGTACACATTGTAAAATATATTATTAAAATAGTTTTAAAAGCCTTTTTCTTATTTTTAGAAGTATGGATCTAGTTCATAATAGCAATAATGCACTCCAGGGCGTGGTATATCATGGGATATTGTCACTTCTTGGGTGCATGAGGCACGAGGCCTCAACGCACCCAAGGTGTGTCGATATCCCATGATATACCACACCCTGTTGTGCATTATTACTTAAATATGGCCCACTGGCTTCACAACATTGCTCACGTAGTCACAGCCAAGAGGAAGTGGATGTCTCTGACAGATCTTCAGGTGGCCTCCAGATCTACGGCACGCCACAGCATTTTGTCCCTCTCCGTCCTCTCCGTCCATGGTCTCCACATTCTGAAGAACAGTCTCACATGGATCCTGAACAGTGAGAGATCACTGTGTCCAGTAAACTTCCAGTGGGGACCTCAGCATCTATGGAGGGACACAGCAAATTCTGGGTGGCAGTGGTTGCTGAATTTCAAGCACAAACTTTACCACCAACTCTAAGCCCTGACCCAGTGATGTCTACTTCCCTTCCATCAGGAGCTGCACCCTCTGCAATCAGGCAACAGGCTCCTCTTCAACGCCCAGTCAGCTGACCGCTGTCCCATAGGTACTGTCAGCTTTTTACTTAGTTGACATCCCTCACTTTACTGTACTCTGAGTGATGTACCTTTGCTATACTTTTGGGGCCTGCCTCTATGACTCTCCTGGAATGACGGGACATTTTTTCTTTACTTAATACTGCAATCTACACTCACAGAGCTACCCACTTCTGCTGTACCCACAAGCTGCTGAATAGAACTTGACTGTAGATTTTCTTCCTTATGACATGGGCAGTGTTTTATCCGTTTATAGTAATACCTGCCTTCCTAGTTCTTGATGCTTGTAAAATGCACTAGCCCTGAATGTTCCTACACACTTCCATTTACTTTATATATCTCTACCTATCTGTAAAGTCAATGGCAGTGTCATATCTGTTAGAAATGTAGATGTTTTACTATTATCATAGCAAACAAGAAAACAAAAATGTTTAAAAATGTTTAAACCTGACACTGATAATTTTTGCTGTCAGGCGGAAGTGAAATGTCTGGGAGTGAATGTGCATGGGGTGAAATTGTGCTGGGGAGAAATGACGGGTGTGAAAGTGGCAGAAGCGAAAATTATGGGAGTGAAATGTCATAGACCACCATGAAACAGGCCTTCTATGCCATGCATGATATGCCAAAATGTATACGGTGCAATGGACTGCACCCATATTGGCATACTGTCATCGTCTGCGCATGAAGAGGCATACAGGAACAGAGAGGGGTTCCACAGTGTGAAATGTCAGGTGGTGTGTGACGCTGGTGGTATGTTCAGGAAGGTATGTGCAAAGTACCCTGGCTCATGCCACAAGGCATACATACTAGATGCATCACATCTCGGAGCCCTGATGTGCACTAGTCGACTGGACGGATGGCTGTTGGGTGAGTATAGGGGTGGCAACGTGTGTGGCACTGTGACTCATGTCAATCTTCTCTGTCCCCTGCACAGGTGACAGTAGTTACTCACTGCACCCATACCTGATGACACTATTCCTGGTGCTGAACAGTGCAGCAGAGGAGGCCACTGTACTGTGCTGCCATGAAGCCACAGGTGTGCGCTGTATGCGTGTGACCCATCGCCTATGTCGAGGGTCTTTTGTTGCCACTGTCCACAGGTCATGTTGATGACCTTCTTCCCCAAGGCCATTCCATCCTGGCATACCCGTTCTGTGCCAGTAGCTGTGGTGCTGCCAACCACTCTGTCCTCGCCAGTCTATGCCTGTTGTCCCTGGGGCGTGCTGGTGCACCCATCTCCCGCAACCTCCATTCACCACCTCATCTGGCTCTTGTGTCACCTCATCCAGGGCCACCAGTATACTGTTCTGGTCTGTCTCTGACTCCTGCTGTGTTTCCGTCTCCAACTTGACAGTTGTGGGGGACATGTGGTTGTTACTCTGGCTGTGGGTGTCCCTTGCTATTGCCCATTGCTGGGGTGAGTGTGCACTGGTGACCCACCTGTGCCTTCCTCCTCCTGCCTGGCATCATCACGTCCCACCTGCTGTGCCGATGTGTCCTGGCTGTGTGGTGTTGCCCTAGCTGTCATGCATCCATCAGTGCCTATGTCTGTGGGTTGAAACACACGGCTGTTAGTACATGCATGCTGTGATATCCCTAGGGTACCTGTGCCCTGCCAGTGCATGCATACCTTCCAGGGTGTTAATGCCTTCCACTTCCCCATGGACACTGATGTCTGTGAGGGTGTCCGCAACCATCCTCTCCAGCGGTGTCAGTTGTGTATTGCTGCCGGGTGGACCACCTCTGGTGCCCTGGTGTGCCCATATGCCTGCAGTGAGTTTCTTCTTCACTGCTGCACGCAGATCCTGCAACTTGTGCTCCATGGCTGACAGTGTCCATGCTTCCAGACTGGATGCATTCACACCAGCATGGATGTCCAACCACAGTCATGCCTTTACCTCCGGGGCAGTGGACAGGGACTGTGCCCCGTAAAGCTTGTATATAATGCATCCGTATGTCACTGACCATGGATGCCACCTGGCCACCAGTGAAGTTTGGTGCATTGGGACATGCTCTGCATCATATCCAGACATGGCCACGATGCTGCCCCTTCAGGCAGAGCTGATGGTAGTGTGCATCCCTCCGTGCTTCTGTCACTATTCTCTATTGTCTCCGTGTTCTGCTCTGGCATGGTATTCACTTCTGTTCCACTGCGCAGAGAAGTGCCTATCCCACCTCCTGTGTCCATGTGGCCCATGTGGCCATTCATGCGTACTGTGGGTGCATTGTATGCTGCAGAGCTGTACACCATGGTTCCGATGGTTTTTCATGCAATGTATGTACCTTCATGAATAGCCACCATTGTCCCTTCAATTATTAATTGGTGATTAGCTGAGCGCCAAGAACATTGTTCAAAACTCCTCCCAAAAGCCATTTCTTTAAGTTTTGGGTGCCTAGTGTTCTGATTCGCTCTCTAGAAGTCAAAGGTAAACAGTTTAGTACAGTCTTTATACTTTCCTCGCCAAACTTTAAAGTTCTACTGCAGCCCAATGGTACATTTTAGAAATATTTGCCCACAGTTCTGTAGCAACCTCTTCTTTCTATTGTCTGGCTGTAGAGATAACTTTTAAAACACTGTTCCCCGCCGGTCCCTAGTGCCTACTCAAGCAGTCCCCAGGCACTAGGCAAGCCTTCATTATTATTAATTGCACCTTGTTAATATTCATTGCCCCAATCCTATAGTGCTTATTGGTGCTTCTGAAAGTAATACATTTTGGGGCTCCTCTTGTTCCTCCTTCATGTCTCCAGACCCTGATTAGCAGATGCAGGGGTCCGGGAGCACCAGGAAGAGCTTTTGTTTAGCAACATTATGGCAAGAAAATGAACATATGCTACTGTGCATGTGCGGATTGCCACATGCACATTCATGCAGCGAGCTGCATGGCGGTTCCATGACTTTGCTCCTGTGGCCACATTTAACTGAAAGAACAATGCGGGGGGCCATATGGAGACCTCAGAGGCACACAGGAACCCAGGACTGGTGGCGGTGAGGCAGTGGGAGGAACAGGCAGCGTCCAGGGGGGTAGAAATAATGTGAGCCCCACCTGTGGGGGGAGGGGGCAGGGGGGTTACAACTGATAGGGAAGAAATGCCCACTACAAGTTGAAAAGCATGGTCTGATAAAAACGTGTGCTGAGTTATAGTGCAAGGCACACTGCAGTCAGTTAAAGTAACCATTCTGAATATTTTATGTGCCCAAAAAGAACAATGCTGACTTTTACTCCACCTTACCCAAGTAATGGGGGTGTTATCCTTCCCAAATCCTGTTTATTAGTGGGTGGGAACCACAGTCTAGTTTAGGACCCCTTATTAGACCAACAATCAAAGGTTTAGCAGGTCATCATCACATGAAGCACTTGAGAGAAACAGTGGGTGGGGGTGAGGGAAGTAGTGTACCGAGTTCAGCCTTTCTGAACCCTGGAGAGCGTTAACTTACAGGGCAGAGACTTTACCTTTCAATCGGCCACACATGATACCATGGGCAGAATTGACAACTTTTTGATCTGTCCCAAATTTCTCTGTAATTTGGGACATTACAGAAAAGAGGCTCTCGTGTGCCCCAAGTCACAGACTGAACCAAGCAAACTGTACAGCAGGGCTAAGGTACAGGCAGTGAACGTGGTGCTGGATAATCCCTGTATTCTCACTAACCCCTTCCAGTTTGAGATCACCTCTGAATGCCTCGATGATCTGTTGGATGGTGAGTACAGCCAGGATCCTTTGTGGAGGGAGAGAGACAGAGGAAGCGTAGGACTGTTGGGAGGTTTGCCTGCCTGGCTGGAGCATGGGGGTGCAGAACCTGGGAAGTGTAGAGTTTAAAATCCTATGACCCAGAGAGGACTTCCGGTGATGTCACCCCGAATATGGCCACATAACCCCCGTGCTCCATGCACCTCCAGCTCCTTTCCTTATTATTATAATTAAAATTAGAGCGAGAAAATTATCAGAGAGCACTAGGGGAAAGTAATTGCTACTAGGAATGGAAATAACGAACCGGTTCCCAGCCTTACCGCAGGATCCTGATGGAATGGAGGGAGAAATCTGACTCTGGGGCCTCAGCCTCTTCACAACACGCAGCCAAATTACAAACACCCTCCAGACGAGCAGCACGGATCAAAAGTAGTAACAAGCCCGGTAGAGCCAAACTGGAGGAACGGACAAATCCAGTGATGGACAGTAAGATAGACAGAATCTTATCAGAGCTCCTGGACATAAAAACAGAAGTTAAATCATTCAAGTAGATGGTAACAGAGATTCAAGCAGACATACAAGGTCTGGAAGCAAGGATTGACAGCATAGACCAGCATCAAACTTCCTCCTCCTCACAAATAACTCAGTTACAGGACCAAGTGAAACAAATAATCCAAATTTGCAAGCTTACCACTGAGAGACAAGAAGATTCGGAAAACCGACAGAGAAGGAATAATTTAAGAATGTACTTGGTTCCAGAGGGAGCGGAGGGGCGGGATATAACAGAGCTCGTGGAGACATTATTGTGTAGAGCTCTGGTTTTGGATGTGGACTTCCCCTCAGAGTTTGAGTGAATCTACAGAGCATTGAGCCCCAAACCCACATCCCCCTAAGCCTGCCCTTGTTCCACAATTATCCGGTTCTTAAAATATACTACCAAAGAATTCATATTGAAGAAGGCTTGGGCACAGAAGAAAATCTTTTATGGCACTACACGGATATTCATAGACAATGACTACGCCCCCTACACCATAAGAAAATGAAGGGAGTATGTTCCCCTGTTACAGGTGCTTTGACAAAATAAACTCAATTTCAGAACGCCCTACCCGGCATCGTTAGTGGTTCAAAATCCTGAGGGACAGCAGACATATAGATCGGCTCCAGAGACCATGCTGGACTTTAAGAGGCAAAATCTCCCGATGCCATCCAGAACTGAGTTCTCCAATAGACCTTTGGCACGATCCCAGGGAACACCATACTTCAACCAGGACTCACAGATTCAGCAGACCCTGGAACTGCTTAAAAAACTTACTCAACAGGGCCTACCAGTAGAGTGAAGCCTGCAGATTGAAGAGCCTTCTTTCAAGCTCTAGATTGGGTGAGCGTTTCCATTGCTGGGGGCAGGTGAGTCATCTGGCCGGTGGGGCATCTTCTGGCAGGGTGTCTTTGTGGCTCCCCAGAGAAGTTGGATGAAGGACAGGGAGATTGGCCTGGTGCCGGGCCCCCATAGTGCACTAGTTGTACCCGAATAATAAGCAGCGAATGATTAATAAATCAGGAGGGGTCCTGGATGGCAGCCCAGAATACAGCTGGGGGAAAGTTTTCTCCTCTTGTCCTTTGGTATTTTACCTATCCTATTTAGTGTGAGGAGGGATATGGCCTCCATATTGGAACAATGAATTAGTCAATGGAGAGATTTCTCTCTGCCCCCATTACACTTGTGCTTAGTTGAGGTTGTTCCCCGGGCGGACGCCCCTTTTGTCTGACTTGGCCAGGGCAGATAGATCTTATGCATGCACCAAGTTACCCCCAGTAAGAGGGAGATCAAACCTAGAATATACTCAAAGTGGAGGGTGGTTCTGGGGCTCTGTCTGGGGTGTAGGCCCTGGACTGACCTCGGGGCTCCTTGGCTTAATGAGTCACACATACTCAGTGGTGCGTGGGATCACTTATGAAGCTGGCTGGGGTCAGATGGTGGGGACGGTTTGTCTGGGGGCAGACTGTGATAATCAGCCATTAGTTTGAGGGGCAAAGGGAAAAGGAAAATATTTTTTTTCTTTTTCTCCTAGCTTGGGCTTGCCTGTTCAGGGTCTCCTCCTGGATCTGTCAAGAGGGCTCTGGGGTGCTCGGGGGACCTGATCAGGCCTGATCCTGATTGAAAAGGGGGAGGGGTTGCTGGGATACCCTGTGGGGGGGGGGGTGCAGGTGCTGGCGGATTGGCCTTCTGTCCTCGGCTGGGAAGATGTTTATCCAGAAAATCCTGTTGAGCAGTACTAAGATCTGTTCCTGTTCGGACTTGTTACCCCAAGGCTATATGATTTTTTTTTCGTCAGAGATAAAACTACACTAGAGACAATTTGTGACTAAGGGATCCACACCAGAAGATCCACTCCCTCTCCTTTAAACCAGAGATAGGGCTTGTCTTGACCTAGAGACGAACCTGTCTAGATAATGAATCTTGGCATAGAATGCTATTTAATTAGATTAATATCCTAGTATCTAATTTAAATTTTTTTATTTAAATTGGGAAAGCACGGGAACTGTGGGTCTAGAGGTGCTGCACCTTAGATATTCTTTCCCTTTACTCACCTACTTGAGACCTTACTGGTCAATATCCTAATTCTTTTCCCTCCCCTTTTTAATTTTCTGTTACTTTTCCATTTGTTCCTTCCCTATCTCTCCCACACCCTGTTTTGGGTTTTTAACACCATGAGGGCACCCCTTGACTGCGTCTCGATGCACAGCTCCCTCAGCAGTTCTGGCTGCCACAATTAGGTCGGCTAAGAATAGCCACCTACAGTTTGGAAGTCATCGATGTATATAGTCCGCAGTTTTACATTTCTCGCCTGACCCCCAGTTGGGATCAGGTTACATAGATACATACATAGATACATAGACAGTGTCGGCAGATAAGGGCCTATGGCCCACCTAGTCTGCCCATTTGAGCTTGTAAGTTCAGTTTGTTTTCCTAGAAGTCTATTTCCCCTTACCCCTGACCTCTAGAATTCCTTTATGTCTATCCCATGCATTCTTAAATCCCGTGATTGTTTCAGCCCCACCACTTCCTCTGGCAGGGTGTTCCACTTGTCCACCACCCGTTCTGTGAAGAAATTCTTTCTCATGTTTCCTCTGAATCATCCTCCTCCAACTTCATCCCATGCCCTCTAGTCCTGAAACATCTTTTCGCTAAAAATAGTGTTTTCCTGCACCCTGTTCCTCCCTGTAAGATACTTGTATGTCTCTATCATATCCCCTCTCCCTCCTCTCCTCCAGGGAGTACATGTTCAGTTCCTTCAACCTGTCTTCATAGCACTTGTGATGCAACCCATGCACCATCTTTGTTGCCCTCCTCTGAACCTTCTCTACCCTGTCTATGTCCTTACGTAGGTATGGTCTCCAGAACTGTACACTGTACTCCAGGTGGGGCCTCACTAGTGTCTTGTATAGGCGGAATTATGACCTCCCTTTTCCTGCTGGTGATGCCCCTGCCTATACATCCCAGCATCTATTTGCTTTACCTGATGCCTTGTCACACTGTTTCCTACCTTGAGGTCATCAGAGATGACAACCCCAAGATCCTTTCCTGCTTGGTGCATGCTATATCCTCACCCCCAACTGATATATTCTGCCAGGGTTTTGTGCCCCATATGCATTATCTTGCACTTCTTTGCATTGAATTTCAACTGTCAAACCCTTGACCATTCTTCAAGTTTCTGCAGGTCCTTCTCATTCTGTCTACACCCTCTGGTGTGTCTACTCTGTTACAGAGCTTTGTGTCATCAGCGAACAGTGAAATTCTGCCTTCTATATCCTGTGCAATGTCACTGATGAAGATGTTGAATAGGACCGGTCCCAGCACTGATCCCTGTGGTACCCCACTGGTCACTCTTCCCTCTGTGGAGTGACAGCCATTTACCACCACCCTCTGTGTCCTGCCACCCAGCCAGTTACCTACCCACCACACTACTGTCCTGCCCACACCCATATTCCCCAGTTTGTGTAATAGTCTTCTATGTGGCACAGTGTCAAGGCCTTGCTGAAGTCCAGATGAGCCATGTCCACTGCCTCCCTGATCCACCTCCCTAGTCACCCAGTCAAAAATTCAATGAGGTTGGTCTGACATGACCTCCCCTGGTGAAACCATGCTGCCTTGGGTCCTGTGGTCCATTGACAACCAGATGTTCCACCAATCTCTCCTTCAGTAGTGCTTCCATGATCTTTCCCACTACCGAGGTGAGGCTGACTGGTCTGTAGTTCCTGCTTTCTCTTTGTTTCCCACTTTTGTATAAGGGGACTACATCTGCTGTCCTCCAGTCTTTGGGTACCTCCCTGTTTCCAGTGATTGGCTGAACAGGATAGCCAGAGGTTCAGCCACCACCTCTCTTAGTTCTTTAAGGACCCTGGGTGCACCCATCTGGCCCCATTGCTTTATCAGCTCTTATTACTTCCAGTTCCTTCAGGACCCTTTCTCGTGTAAAGGGACTTGTGTCCATTTCTGCACCATTCTCACCCTTGTACTCCCTTCAGACCCATTATCCACCTCTTCCTTAGTAAAGACTGAGCAGAAATACCTGTTCAATATGTCAGCTTTACTGTTGTCATCCTCCATGGCTCCCATCCTCCCCGTCAGTCTCACTATCCCTCCCTTTGTCCTTCTTTTTCACTTATGTACCTGTAAAAGGTTTGTCCCCTTAACCACTGATTTTGCAATGTGTTCTTCTGTCTGAGCTTTGGCTTCCTTGCAGACTTCCTGCCTCCTTTGTTTCTCCTGGTACTTCTCCTATCCCCTTCTGCCTGTGTCTTTTTGTGCCTGAATGCAATCTTTTGGCTTTCACTTTCTTTGCTACCTCTTTGGAAAACCATAATGTCTCCTCTTTCTTTTCCTCTTGCTAACCTGCTTAATGCATAATTCTGTTGTTCTTATAATCCCCATTTTAAATACTGCCCACTGTTCCTCAATCCCTGATTCCTGTCCCATTCCCCTTAATGCCTCTTTAAGCATCTCCCCATTTTCCCAAAGTCTGCCCCCTAAAATCCAGGATACATGTTTTGTGTGGTTTGGTTCTGCTCTTTCTGTGATTTCAAACCACAATGACTGGTGGTCACTGTTACCAGGTGCTCCCCACTGTTACCCCCATCACACTGTCCCTGTTTGTGAGCACAAGGTCCAGTATTGCCTTCTGCCGAGTTGGTTCCATGACCAGTTGCTTGAGGAAGGCACCCTGAAGGGTCAAGGATAAATCTGCTCCTAGTTGATGCTGCTGCTGGGATGCTCCAGTCCACGTCTGGTATATTGAAGTCTCCAACCAGTACTACCTCACCCTTGTCTGCCATCCTTTGGATGGCTCATCAACTCCTATCTGTTTCTTCCTCCTGGGCTGGTGGTCTATAGACCACACCTGTGCGGATAGCTGGCCCCATTTTCCTTTCCAGCTTAACCCACAGTATCTCTCCCAATTTTGTTCCTCCTGGATCTGTGTGGCCCTTATGTCATTTTTCACATACAGTGCCACTCCTCCTCCCTTCCTGCCTGCTCTGTCTCTTCTGAATATGTTGTAGCCAGGTATGGCCATCTCCCAGTCATGGTTATCATTACACCAGGTTTCAGTGATGGCCACAATGTCCAGGTCTGACTGTACCATGACAGCCTCCAGATCTTCCATCTTGTTGCTAAGGCTCCTGGCATTTGCACACATGGCTTTCCATGATTTGACCTCCCTAGACTGCCTCACTGTTCTACTCCAGCCCTTCCTTGGTTGTCATTTATCCTGGTTCTCCTTGTTGTCTGCCCTTCTGCTGAATTTTGCCCTTTTCTGCTTATCCACCTTTTGGACACTAATCTCCATCTTTTGCACACTGCTTTGCAGAGATAGCCCTCCTCTGGTTCACTGGTTCCATTACTAGCTGTGGGGGTGAACAAGTAGGTATCATCCTTGCTGGCCTGCCACCACCTTTGCTAGTTTAAATGCTTGTCAATGTAGCATTTAAACTTATCATTAGTGCTTGATTCCCTCCAGGATGGATGCAGGCCGTCAGGCCTGAACAAACCTCCATCCTCCAGATGGGTCTCATCACCAATGAATCAAACCCTTCCTCACAGCACCAGTTCTTCAACCATGAGTTAAAGTTCTGGTGCATGCCTATGCTCTCCTTGCCTCTCACAGGTAGTACTTCTGAGAAAGTGACAGAAGTAGCTACTGCTTGAGACCCTCCCCAGTTTTCTAAACTCTTCCTGAACTTCCTTTGGCTCCCCATTTGCCAAGTCATTAGTACCCTAGGTGGATAATGACATCCAGCTCACCCTCCTGTCTTGCCTTCCCAGTGATCCCCAGTATCTTCCTTCCATCCCTCCATGCCGTGGCACCTTGTAGGCACCTCACCTCCCTGTCCTCCCTCCTGTGTTCCTAGCTGGATCCCTCTTATGATGGAGTCCCCACCAGGATTGCTTCCTCCTCTGGGGTCCACTGCTTTCCCCACTGAGGTCACCTCCTTGCCTAACCTCCACATCCTTTCCTTCCACTTCCCTGAGTACCTCTATTTGGTTGTCCTCATTTGCCAGTGTGGCATATGAGTTCTTGAGAGGAATAGGATCTGGGATGTGCCTCTGCCTGACTGGTCTAACCCTCCTGAGCCCACTGTCATCCAAGTGCTCCTCGTTCTCGGCATCCTTTGGGGCAGCTGCATTGGACTGGGTGGTTCCTGGACAGGGGTGATGGTACTCCTGACCCAGTTTACTTCCGTTCTGAGTCTGGCTACCTCATCCCGTGGTCGAGAGATGCATGCAGATGGGCAGCACCTCAGTGTCCAGAAGGTCTGCCTGGATATGGCTGCCCCACAGCCACTGCATTGCACCACTCCCCATATTACACTGCAATTCCACTACTTATCTGCTACTGGCTCTCTTTGTTCTCTTTTGTTTATTTACAGTACTAAAATCCTGTAACTGATCCTCAGATATATATTTTTTAAGGAAAAAGAAACCAATAAATAAATAAATGAGTCAAAAAACTTGTCGTGCTGAGGGTGGTCTTCTTCCCCCTTATGCCCCTCCTACTTCACACCTCTTACTATACCCTGTGTTTAGCTCCTGTCAATCAGATTTATCAGGGCATATAATTAGAGTTGGGGGAAGGGGTGGAGGGGGCGAAAATTTGCAGCAATTAAAGACAGCACAGAATTACACCACCACTATTTTTTAAATTTTCAACAGCCCAAAAACAATTATAAGTAAAGACAACACAGAAAGAAAGTATAGTGTCACTACAAGCCTACAATCTAAGTTTAAAAGAAAAATACCAGTTACCAGTTACTCTGAAGCACTGAATTGAATATGTTTCCTTCCTTCACCTTCTGGCTTCTTCTGAGAAGATGAACTTCTGTTTGCTGCTTTAACTGTGACTAAGCCCCACCTCCAGTTATCACGTAGCTGAGGTCAGAGGCCAGAACAATTAACACCCTTCACCCAGCTACAGGACAGTCAGACAAGCCAAGATAAAATTTGCAGCAATTAAAGACAGCACAGAATTACACCACCACTATTTTTTAAATTTTCAACAGCCCAAAAACAATTATAAGTAAAGACAACACAGAAAGAAAGTATAGTGTCACTACAAGCCTCAATCTAAGTTTAAAAGAAAAATACCAGTTACCAGTTACTCTGAAGCACTGAATTGAATATGTTTCCTTCCTTCACCTTCTGGCTTCTTCTGAGAAGATGAACTTCTGTTTGCTGCTTTAACTGTGACTAAGCCCCACCTCCAGTTATCACGTAGCTGAGGTCAGAGGCCAGACAATTAACACCCTTCACCCAGCTACAGGACAGTCAGACAAGCCAAGATAAAATTTGCAGCAATTAAAGACAGGACAGAATTACACCACCACTATTTTTTAAATTTTCAACAGCCCAAGGTTAAGGTAGTTCATTTGTTAATCCGGGAATGTGGACTCAATGACAAACAGATTATAGCAATAAATCTGGGAAATGATGCAGGGGACGAGGAGGTGGGGGTCGGGGTGGGGCATTATTTTCTATCTTTATTTTTCCATGAGTAAGACTTTAAAAGTGCTCTCGCATAATGTGAATGGGCTGACCGGTCCAGTGAAAAGATATAGGACCATTAAGGCGCTTAAGAATTATAACACTGAAATACTTTTACTACAGGAAACCCATCTTAATCCCAGTGAGCACCAAAAATTGCTTACATTTGGTTTTGGACAGCTTTATGAATCTGCTTACTGTAGAGGGAGACGTAGGGTGGTAGTTATATTAATCACTAAACACTCCTCTTTTGATGTCTCCACCCATTACTCTGACCCTGAAGGAAGGCTAGTCCTGATAGAGGGTACACTTGGAGGCCAACAATACACTATAGCAAATATTTATGTTCCTCCCAGCAGTGATACCTCATCTATTCAATGGCTGTTTGATAAGATTTTTGAATTTAAGAAAGGAATCTTGGTCCTGGGAGGGGATTATAATTGTCTCCTCAATCCTTCAAAAGACACATCGGCTTCTAAACTCCCCCCCCAAACATCTGGCCAAAGGCACATAAGAAAAATTATCAAGGAAATGACTCTCGTAGACACATGGCACCAGCAACACCCTGCTACAAGGAAATTCACATTTTACTCTCATGCCCACAAACATTACTCTCGATTAGATTATCTTTGCATCTCAAAGGAGCACCTAGATCAGGTACGTGGGACAGAGATTCACAATATATGTCTTTCAAACCATGCACCTATTACTTTGGAGCTGGAGACCCAAGAGGAGAGGAAGAACACTTATTGGCGACTTAATAACTCCCTCCTACACAGGACCCTGAATGCAAAGAACTAGTAAAACTAAAATAGCAGAGATATTAGCTGAAAATACTACCCCACAGACCCCACCCCAATTCATTTGGGATACTCTGAAAGTAGTACTTAGAGGCTATATAATAGCCAAAGCAGCTTCAGGACCAACTGAACTTCATGCAATCTGCTCACATGCAGGGAGACCACTCTCTAACAGACCAAATTGCATCCACCCAGCTGTCCATACAGAAAATACTTACTGCCAAAACAGAACAGGCCCTACTCTGGCTTAGACAGAGATACTATGAGGGAGGCCCTCGGGCCTCTAAGATTTTAGCGCACAGACTTAGGAAACAGATCCAGCAAACAACAGTTACTAAAATCAGATACCCTTTGACAGGTCACTCATGCAGTACAACCTCAGCCGTTCTCTTCCCTGTTAAAGCATACTACGCAAAGTTATATTCTGCTGAATTATCGGCGACAGAGATGGAGCTAGACACCTTTCTGTCTGGCCTAAATCTCCCACAGCTTACAGAAGACCAAAGACAACTCCTGACCCATCCCATAACAGCCCCAGAAATACAGAATGCCATTACAAAGCTTAAAGATAATAAGAGCCTCGGCCCTGACGGCTATGGAGCCGAGTTTTATAAGGTGGCATGGGAGTGGATTCATGATCCATGACAAAAACCCTGGCAGAGAGCCACTCAAAGGCTATATACTTGGTCACAAGCCATGATATCTGTGATTTTAAAACTTGGGAAGCCTTCAAATATCTGTGAGTCGTACCGACCTATTTCGGTGCTGAACCAAGATTATAAGATGTATGCCAGTATACTGGCTCATAGGTTGGATGATATGATGCCCTTATTGATACAGCCAGACCAAGCCGGATTTATTCCTACATGACAAACTTCGTATAATATTAAAAGAACCCTATATTTAATTGAACATGCAAATGATTCTCATGCCCCACTACTAATATTAGGATTAGAGGCCCAAAAAGTGTTCGATAGGGTTTCTTGGTTGTTTCTTAGACAATCTCTTATTAAACTGGGTTTTCCTACTGGGTTCATTGATAATATTATGGGAATTTTATCAGCCCCCCCCAGGCGGTGGTTAAGGTTAATGATTCTTGCTCTGCCAGATTTTCCCTTGCTTGGGGTACAGGACAGGGGTGCCCCCTCTGTCCCCCTACCTTTTTGCCTTATATGCAGAGCCTTTGATGCAGTTTCTTCAGCAGCTGGAGGGAGTGAGGGGTTACCAGCTGAGGGAGAGAGAGCATGGAATGGCGTTGTATGTGGATGATCTCTTATTATACATTACGGAACCAGAGGAATCCCTTCCGATTCTAGAACAGGCCCTACTATTAATAGAGGAAATTTCGGGCTATAAAATTAACACTCAAAAGACAGAGACTTTGTATACAAGTGTAACTATTCCAAGATCAGTACAAGACAAATTTCATTATAACTGGAAATGTAAGTCATTTAGATACCTAGGAATTACTATATCAGGGAAACCAGAGCAGACCTTCCCCCTTAATTATGATACATTATTTAATCAAGTTAGACACGATCTTAAAACCTGGATCCACCTCCCTATGACATTATTGAACAGGATACAAGCAGTCCAAATGAACATATTACCTCGCTTGTTATATTTAATACAGACAATTCTCCAAATGTTCCCAAAGAGAGAGGAGAAGAGATGGAATAGACTGATATCAAACTACCTTTGCCAAGGGGGCAGGCCGAGAATATCATTAAACAGATTGCAGGCTCCCAAAGAAAGGGAGGGGGGGGCTTAGCTCTACCAAATTGGTCTGGTTATGCAATAGCTACCCTGTTAGCCCATATCAAAGAATGATTTTATCCCATCGGAGGCAGCCCTCAGTGACAAGGGACTGAACAGTCTTTGTCGACTACCCAATTAAATGAGTCAACATTTTATCAAACTCCTCCCCTGAGTTCTTTGGGAATGGAGACATCAATATATGTTCTGAGTTACCTCAGGGGGTGGATTATTTATTTAACTCAATCAGATAATGAGTTTGGTGCTCACTGGATGGGAATACCTTGGCGCAACCCAGCTTTTTGTCCAGCCGACTTAGATAGAGGTTATAGAGAATGGAATCACCAGGGTCTGAGGTACACTTACCAGTTTTATCTTAATGGTCAATTTAAATCATTTTCACAATTGCAGGAGGAATTTTCGGTCCCTAACAGGGACTGGTTCCGATATTTTCAGGTCCGTCACTTCCATGAATCTACCTTGGGCTTGGAGGTGGATCAGGGGAGGGTCCCACCCTTGATAACACTCCTGATGTCCTGATGGCAGTCTCAAATGAACAGGCCCCCAGACACCTGATTTCTAGGTTTTACTTAGCAGAGAGACAGCATCCCAGACATACCTGGGAGAGGGTGCATAGTATTTGGGAAGCAGAACTGGGGGTAACCCTTACAGAAAAAGATTGGTTATGGATATGGCGGTGCCAGCACAGAACCACAGGCTCTTATAATTGCGAGAATTTGGTTGGAAAGTGGTGGCATAATTTTTTTCGCACCCCACAAATAACAGCTAAGTATTTGCCCACACATAATGCCTCCTGCTGGAGAGGATGTGGATCCCGAGAGGCCAATCATACACACATATTCTGGAGCTGCCCAGTGCTGAGACAGTACTGGCAAGGAATAGAGAGGTTTTTTTTTTATTTTAGTTGTTTAACCAGGAGTAGCACACAAAGCTGAAAGCTTTTTTACAGGTGTGACCTGGGAGCACAGGGAAGTTAAGTGACTTGCTCAGGGTCACACAGTATGCAAGTGGAAGTTGTGGGATTCAAACCCAGGTCTGGTCTGCTGGATGTCACAAGATTTGCAGCTGAGAGCCTAAAACCACTGCGCTATACTGCCTCCCTAAGGGTTTTGATAGACATATACCCAGAATTAAATCCACTGACTCCAGCAATGGCTATACTACAACATTTTCCTCCCAAGTTTAAACATAAATCTAAGGCCTATATGGCCTCAGTGCTGCAAACTGCAGCTAAGAAGGTTATTACTAGAAACTGGCTGTCTTCAGATCCTCCCACCCTGACAGCATGGACTTGGTTTATGATATTTGTATTATGGAACACATGACAACTAAAATACAAGGGAAGACTTCCCAGATTACAAGTTTCTGGACCTCATGGTGGATTGGGATTGCAGGACATAGACCTGCCTTGGTCCCGTAAAGGGCCCAGAGTTATTTAAGGAATAACATTTCTGTTTTAAGGCCTCATACTGGGATTCTAAAGGTCCCCCAACGAGGTCAGCCAGTTAATATGGTTTCTTTTCAAGTGGATTAGTGGTGAACTGGTCCTCCCCTGACCTCAACCCCCCCCAAAGTAAAGTTATATTAATATGTATATATACTGCTTTCCTGGACAGTGAAATGTATTTAAAATGTATTTATTCCTGCTATGTATAATGTATCTTGACTTAAATGTATAATCCCGTTCCTGGATCTAAAATAATAAAAAATAAAGTTTAAAAAAAATAAAATCTATGCCCCAAAACTACACAGCAAATACTGTACAAGCAAGTAAACATTAGGCATTGACAAATGCTTGTTTATAAAAAGATTTATAAGTTCATTCATAACTCACTTTGTTGTTTCTCAATGTTTTGTGGCAAAATGCCACTTCATCATGGCTAACAGGGAATTTAAATTACAGCACAGTTTCTATGTTGAAAGTTCTTTGCTTTTCTATAACAGCATGTGTAGCTTTACAAAGAAATGTTTCGGCAACCTGCTACTACTACACCTCTTCTTTTACTTTCTATTATCTCAATTAAATAATAATAATAAAACAAGGGTTATCTTTCAATGTAGAAAAGTGCAGTGTGATGTACTTTGGAAAAAACAATATCTTACACCATTATAAAATGGGGAAACAACTACTTAAGGTGATCTCAGAAGAGTGTGACCTGGGGATAAAAATATGTAATAAACTAACTTTTGCATCACATTATAACCAACTAATAAAAAAGGCTAGTAGCATACAGTTCTGCATTAATAAACATATTCAAAGTAGGGATAAGGGGGTCCTTTTGCCACTGTATACATCATTGGTACACCCCATATGGAATATTGCTCCAAATTGTGGTCCCCAGGAAAGAAGGGGGCATTGCATCATTGGAGAGAGTACAGAAAAGAGCTACTAGAAGAATTAAGGAAGTTCAGGGCCAGGATTATAACCAGAGACTGAGCTCTCTGGGGCTGTACTCTCTGGAGATTCGGAGACTGAGGAAATGTGTTTAATATATAGGGCCTTAAATGATCCAACATTATGGAAGCAATTCGATCTGGAACTTTTAAATCATAAATACAATACTAGAGCACATCCGCTCCAGATAAAAATAGAAAGATTTAGTTCAAATAAAAGAAAACAGTGGTTGACAGTAAGAGTGCCCAAGATCTGGAATAACTTACCGGTGGAGATAATAATAAGTAGAAATATAGATAGTTTTAAAAAGGAGCTGGATACTTTTCTAATTAATAGTAATATCTTGGGGCACTCATAAATCTCGGCGAGAATATGGACTACGTCTTTTAAGCTCTGGAAACCTATGAAACCTATGAAATAAATAGCACACTAATTTTCAAGTAGGAGGCAGAAAATACATATCTGCATGGTTAATGCTGCTCAGGGAGCTTGGCTTGCAGTGTGTGATAGCCATTTCAAAATACAGAGACTGAGAAACATGTTGTTTAACAAGGGGAAATGGTCTGACTCATCTACTTAAATCGTAAGTTTTTGTGGTTAATAGGAGCCAGGCCCATCAGGCTGGTTGAAGCATAATGTAACAGAGCAATTAGATGTGCCTCGGCTGCGACCCACTTGTTTTCAACACTACTTGAACAACTATTTACAAGAAGTATAAAACTATGGTGTTCCATATATAGCACATCAAACTACTCAGAAGAGTTGTACTTCAGCCCGACAGCCGCTATTAAACCACAAAAAAGGTGTTCCTTTAGCGTGCTGGACTTCCTTGTACTTTTTAGAAAAGGGCACCGTGATACGATAATTAAGTGCTGACTAGCACCCTCGTGCCGCACATCAGCAATAAATAACTACACCTTCACAGCCACTTCAGAACAACAGTGCGGCTTGTCTGACTGTGGGGACTGTTTATCTTCATTTTTTTCCACTCTTTTGCTGTGTAGTACTTTGTTAATTATGCTTAGTTGGGGGCCTCTGCCCCCCCCCCCCACATCCCTCCATTGAGGGTCACTGTTTTGGACAATAAATGCCTCGTCTTTGCTAAGTTGTTTTATGTCCGGGGGTGTGGGGGGTGGAGCGCCCCCACAGAAAGAATAATATCACTGAACATTGCTGCTTACCATATTGCTGCTTAAAGTTGCTGTTACTGGAAATTAGTTCTTATGTTTTGTAATAAGCAGTGAAATTATTCTTTCTGTGGGGGCACTCCGCTCCAACCCCCGGTGCACTGATGAAGTTGTATTTGTTTACCCAGGGGTTGTGGGGGGCGGATCACCCCCATAGAAAGAATAATATCACCGCTTATTGCAAAACATAAGAACTCAAAGTTTTGCTTGAAACTTTTGCTTAGTTTGGAAGCTCTGCTGAGTTCTGCTTATTATACATACTGTAGCTGCTTGTTGATATAGTTTGGGGGCTGGATTGCTTGCAAAGCATTTCACTATGCGACATGCACCACGTTACTATAGATAATGTAATAGCTGCTACAAGTCAGGCATGGTATAATAATGCCCCACAAAAACATACTGTCTGACTAGGGAGCATGGGGCATTTCACCTACTGGTACTTAAACAGTATGTTTTTTGTAGTGTAATAGCCACTATCAGGCTGCAGTACAACTCACCTGAGTAGTTTACCAAGTTAACCAATTCAAATGCCTGGTCTTAAAGCTGGAGATATCCCCATCCTCTGTGCTATGTGTCATAGGTTGCTATAGGCCTCCCTCCGCTGGCTCTCAAATCCTTACCCACCTAACCAACGTCATTGAGCTTGGCCCACCTGAAGCAATTATTCTCAGGGACTTAAATTTCAACTGGTTGTCCCATGCCACTGCACCTCTTAAGGAATTCTGCAATGCCCATGGCCTTTCTCAACTTATTGGAGAACCTACACACCCCAACAAAAAGTCCCCTGTTAACAGTACACTGCTGGATGTCATTCTAGTAAACAAACTGCACCTATTCTCCCATGCAGGAGTTTTCTTCACGGACATTAGTGACCATTGTGTTATTACTAGCATAAGGTCTATTCAGAACCCACCCTCCATGTCAAGGTTCACCACTAAGAGGGCCAGGCGGCACTTTGATCTGCCTGCCTACCTTGTCGAGCTAAAATTCTCAGTGCGCTGGCAGGACTTTTATCTTGCCAACTCGGTACAGTTGGCCTGCGAGATCTTCTCTGAAATTATGACTGCGGCTCTAAATAAGCATGCCCCGCTTGCAAAAACTAGGGTAATGGGGAGAACCTGTCGCTGGTTTACACCTGAACTTAAATCAGTTTTACTGACTAGAGACAAGCTTTGGAAAAAAAGCATGAACCACTAAAAATCCGCTGGACTGGTGTAACTTCAGGAAAGCTAGGAATGAGTGCACCAAGTTGACAAGAGATGCTAAGGCATCTTACTTCCACACAGAACTGGACTCTGCTTCCAGGAACGCCTCCAAATTTTGGAAATCCATTAAGGATATGTCTGGGCACACCTTGGCTAACTCCTTGCCTGCAAGGATCACTTCTGGCAGCATCTCCATCTGCGACAAAATGGAAATCCTGGATGCTTTCAACAATCACTTTGCCACTGCAGGCCTTGCTTTTGACAGCTCACCTGCAAGTTCCCTTCACTCCCATCTGGATGCCCAAAGCCCGGAACCTCCTCTAACCAACTCAGTCTTCTCCCTCCAGGATGTTTCCTTGAAGAAGGTCGAAAAACTTTTACTAAAGTTAGACATTAAGAAAAGTGCAGGTGCCGACTCTCTGGATACCTACTTCCTAAAAGTCGCCTTCCACGTCCTGTCTGCACCTATTACACATCTATTTAATCTTTCTCTGTCCTACGGTACCCTCCCTTCCTCATGGAAAACAGCTCATGTTATCCCCTTGTTGAAATCTGGGGACCCTTGTGACCTAAACAATTACAGATCCATTTCATTACTTCCTACGCTGTCCAAACTACTGGAAAAAATTGTAAACAAGCAACTGAAAACATACATAGAATCTATGAACCTTCTAGATCCTATGCAATCTGGCTTTAGGGCACAGCACAGCACCATCATGGCCCGAGCTAAAGTTACCAATGATTGGCTCTGAGACCTGGAAAACAAAAAGTTTGTCTGTGCCGTGTTCTTAGACCTGAGCAAGGCCTTTGACACTCTCCACCACGACCTGCTCCTCTCCTCTCTTGAATCCATAGGACTGGATCCACTGTCCCTTCACTGGTTTGCAGATTACCTCTCTGACCGATGGCAGCAAGTAAAGTCAGATGGTGACCTCTCCCCCTCAAACCTTTGCAAAGAGGGTTCCCCCAGGGTTCAATCCTGGGTCCACTACTGTTTGCATTGATATTAAGATAACCAAGGCCAATATTCATCTCTTTGCAGACGACACAGTCCTCTACCTTAGTCGCTCCTCTGCCAAAGTTGCCTGCAAAAACTTACAATTGAAATTCAACATTCTCCAGAGCCAACTCGTTAAGAAAAAACTGTTATTAAATGCTAAGAAAACCAAGGCTATGTTGTTTTCTCCCTTTCTACTGGATGCAAACTCTACCACTGCCGACACTGTCCCACAGATTAGCACAATCCTGGGTGAAAGCCTAGAATTTGTTAGCAAGTTCAAGTACTTAGGGGTATGGCTCGATCATAAACTCTCATTCACAGACCACATCGAAGACCTCCTAAAGAAATTAAGACAGAGGCTTGGTCTCTTTTTTAGGATTAACAACTACCTCACCAGTAATGCCAGACGACGGCTGGTTCAAACCGTATTTCTCTCCTTGGTTGATTATGCTGACTTCCTTTATAGCCACTGCCCTGCATCACACCTTGCTAAACTGGACACGTTATATCGTGGGACATTAAGATTCATTACTGGTCTACCTCATGCCACCCATCACTGTGCTCTCTATACTGCTGTGGGGTGACCTTCCCTCCATTTCAGGAGAAACAGGAATGCTTTACTCTGGACATTCAAAGCTATCACCGAGAAACTCCCCCCCGTATATCTCCGATTGTCTCCCACTCTGCGAACCTGGAGCCTATGCCCTGAGAAGCTCATCCTTTATCTACTTGAAGGTACCCAGGCTGAAAACACGTTTTGGAAGAATGGCTATGAGTTTTAAGCTACCATCCTTGTGGAATACCCTACAAAAAAACCCTGAAGCTTAGCTCTCCGATCAGTATATCCTCATTCAAGTCTTTATATGACCTCCTAGTTAAAGAAATCTGTAATTGCTTTCACCGCCCATAAAAAAACAAACAAACAAACAAAAAAAAACTTCCACTGTACCTCCTGCCCGCTTGGCCCCCCAAGTAGACAGGCTTGACCCACCGAAACACCTTTAGTGCGTCTTCCTTAAATTCATGGAAAGGCCTTTACTTCCTGTACTGTGATGGTCCCTTAGTCAAACCATCCCTTATACGTTCACCCTCTAAGGCCTTATTTATTCCTTGTACTGTACCACTGTGTTCCTTGTACCATCTGTATCGCTAATATTGCACATTGTCTGGTTTGTACTGTTACAATTTGTATACTTATGTATCAGGTCCATCTTGTAAATGAGCTTGCTCAATGGTGATCGCCTGAATAAATAAAGATTTTGATTGATTGATTGATTGCTTGAGTTTAGGTCCTCCACATAGGGTGTGCATGTCCTTGTAAGACCTATTTTAATAACATGTTTAATTACTATTGAGAGGTACAGTGTTGCCTATGTGTCACATCTAACTACTCAGGTGAGTTGCACTGCAAGCTTAACAGCTGCTATTAAACCACAAAAACATATTGTTTAACTAGGGAAAAAGGGCTGGGTTACCGACTTGGACAGTATGTTTTTTGCAGCATAGTAGCAGATGTCAGGCTGCAGTGCATCTCAGCTGAGTAGTTAGATGTGTCACATAGGAAACACCACTCTTCTCAGCACTAATTGACAACTTTCTACAATAGTTCTAACAACAACAGTGCAACCGCACCCTCCGTGGATCCCCCAGTTTTCCATATTTAAAAACATTCTGTTCATTTATTTATTTAAAATTTGGTAACCGGGAAAGGCACACTGAGTTGATGCTCTTTTCCAGGTGCGACCTGGGGGGGAGGGGAGATGGAGCATACAGCCCCAGGCAAAGCAAACTCAACGTCTGAACAGACAGACGAGCAGTATGGTTACAATCGTATGATAAATTAAGAACAAATGTAATGTATCACAACCAAAACAAAGTGCAGTATACTTTAGTAGTACATAGAATCATGAGATGCAAGTTTGGACAAAAATGTATTTATTTATTTAAACATTTCACCAGGAAGGTACTCTGAGCCGCAATAGCTCATTTCCAGGATCATCCTGGGGGGAAAGGAAAGTGGAGATACAAGAGTATCTAGAACCATGAACAAATAATAATACAACAGTGCAAGTTAACAAGTAACAGATAAGGAGTGAACAATGTAAACAATGTGAACAACTTGGGTGGCAAATACTGAACCATGTGCCGAAAATACACATGCATACAAATAATAAGTGCACAATATGCCAGGTACATTGAAAAAAGTACAATAAGGCATTAGGAGCAATTACAACTGGATACAATGCTTCTTAAGAAAATACAAAACGTGAAAAAATAAAAAACTTCATGCAAACACCATAACGTAGCTACAAGTCAAGATCCGACTGGGCCAGACATATAGTGAGTGTATGCCTGTTTGTAACAGGTCATTATACAGAACAGAGGCATGGACATTTAAATAAGTGTAGTCAGCGCAACTAGGTGAGGAGGAGAGCAGTCTGGGCCCTGGGCAAAGTAGGAGGACGGGCACCAAGCATCAATTAGTCAGACAGGAGACGGAGAGGGCCGTAAAGCTACACAAAAGAATAGATAGAGAGATGTTGCATGTCAGATATTAGAGAGGAGGCCATTCCAAAGTTTAGTGCAGTGATAGGAGAAGGCAGATTGGCCAGCAGAGGTAAGGCAGAGGTAAGGCAGAGAGGGATGGCAAGGGATCGAGAGTCGAGCCCCACCGGAGTGAAAACGAACACTGCGGTGAGGCAGAGAAGATTCTAAATACTTCATTATTGGGATTTTATAGCACACAGCTATGACATCTAGTAGGACCTGGGCAAATACATATACCTATGTAATAAACATATCCCCCTTGCATGGGTTTACATATCACTTTGTAACACACTGTACATATATTTTATAACTGTAGCTTGCAAAATGGTAATGCAGTTATTCATGTAATATGTGAAACTGAAATTATTATCACACCACATGTTCATACACTTAGGCTGTGAGCATATAGTGGGGTACTGGGAGTTCTGACCTGGCCTGGGACTGGAGATCTGTGTTGTGTAATAAAATGTTTAAGGGGGCACAATTTGAAGATGGAGGGAGATGGCTTAGGGGCAATGTGAGGAAGTATTTTGTCACAGAGAGGGTGGTGGACGCATGGAACAGCCTTCCTGAGGAGGTTGTGGGGTCAAAAACAGTGGGGGAATTCAAGAATGCATGGAACAGACATAAGGTAATTCTGGTGGGGGATAGGAGGAAGTAGGCTGTTGGTTAACTAGGATCTGCAGCTTATCCAAGTGGTCCATATCTGCTGTCAAAATCTAATTTTCTGTGTACTGTATGACTACGAACAAAAATTGATGCACTCGACTTTGCAACCCTGTATATTGTATTATCATACCTGCCATCTAGTGATGAAATGATGTACTACATGAACAAAGTAACTATGCAAAGCAATACACAAATAAGCATTTGTTAATGCTGAATGTTTGCTTGCAGGTATTTGCTGTACAGGTTTTTGGTACTGATAATGCAGAGGTGAGCTCAAGTTATAGCCCACGACAATGTTTCAGAATCACCTGTAATCTCCAATGTCCCTCCCTGACTACCACGTCTTCAGGCAGGAACATGGCAAACGGGGCAGTGGTGTTGCCCTCTATGTCCACCAGATCCTGTCCTGCGCTATTCCTCTCAGGGAGTCTGTACCTTTCTCCCATCAGTTTCTCCTTGTTTAGCTTTTCTTTCTCTCCACCTTACCCATCTTTGTGGGGCTTTTCTGTGCTTCACTTAGAATCTCCCCCTCCTCCCTCTCTCAGTTCGTCTCCCCCTCCTCCTCTAGTGAACTCCTCCTCCTCCCTGGGGACTTCAACATCTATTAGCGCACCCAGGCCTCCAGGCCAACCTCCCTCAGGATTGAGTCCCTTAATGTCTCCCAACTCATTATCAAAATGTTGAAACAGTAGCACTCAGTGGGAGAAACATTTGTCAAACAGTGAATAAAAATGGCATCTAGCCCAATGTGATTTCATTACTTCAAAAAAAAAACAAAAAACAACATCACACTAATGAGTATGCTTCAGCTTCCTTGGGATACGTTTCCCTTGCTGCAGTCAGCTAGGCCACTCTGTTCTTTCGGCTCCTTTTCAGCTGTTGTCCTCTTGCTCCATTGGCTACCTTCTGTTGACACACGCACACACACTGCATCACCATGTTTCCCGTTCCACTGGGATGGGTTCCCTCCCTCCTGTGTGTGTCTCTCTCTCCCTCTCTCTCACCACGTTTCATAGCCTGGCACCTGTAATGGGTGCACCCACTCCATTACAGTCGACCAACACAAATAAAATGTAAAATAGAGGGACTTTCCTGCCCTAGGGAGCCAAAGGTAGTAGTCCAAAGGGGTGATGTACATTGTACCTGTAAAATAAAAGATAGAAAAGGGGTTACAAAGGATCTGCAGCTCTTATGAGGGTAAACCAGGACAAAAGGGACAGGATAGAAATAAAAGTATACTTATCTGATGGGTAGGAGCCCATGTCCTGTCAGACCTGTAGAAATAAAAGGAAACTAAGTTAGTTAAAAGAGGTAAAAATAAAAAGAAAAACAAAAGCATAGTAAAGGGAGTGAGGTTTGGGGAAGTGGGGGGGGGGGCTCAGCTAAAAACCCTTTTACCCATAATGGTGACCCAGTGGATAGTAATTTTTATTTAGTAGCTCAGATGGCTAGTGGAGGGCTAGTAGCCCTTTTGTTTAATAAAAGAAGGCATTGTGGTCTTGTGGGCTAGGAAATGCCCTGGGGGGGCACGAAGTAATGTTTAGCCCTGGTGGTCTAGTGGGCTACCACCCTAATGGCAAAGGCCAGCGTTTGTTTTTTAACTATTTAAAACTGTTCCTTGGGGTCTAGTGGGGGCTTCCTGAGGGAAATATCCATTTGCAGGCTGCTTGCACAGTCACATAGGTTGTATGTCATATTGTTCCTACACAAACAAGCATTTGTCAATGCCGAATGTTTGCTTGCTGGCATTGGCATTGGTAGTGTAGAAGTTACAGAGCTGTGTAATAGGAATGGCAGTGAAGTATTGAACTGAAGCCAACCCCACCACCACCCTGCAGAGAGTGACAGGCATTGGGGTGTGCCTTTGGGTCATCAGGCATAGCAGCCGCCATTTCACCACACCCTACCAGCAGACACCGACAAGTGTCACGGTGTGCCTTGGGATCTTTGGCCCCTTGTCGCACCCCATTCCATCGAAATACGGTAGATGGGTGCGGTATAGGAGAATGGGGTGAACTTTGGGGCGAAGAGTCCAAGGCATACCTCGATGCCTCTCACTGGCTGCAGGATGTGGAATGGTATAAGCATTACAGGCAAGAATCCCAAGTCACACCCCTGATGTCTGTCATTCTCTACAGGGTGGGGTGTTATGGTTGGAAACCCTAACACCTCAGGCATTCTTTGGTATTTTCACTCCAAATTTTCAGCATGGTTTTTTTGTGATCCCCACCTCATAAACAGTGGCAATATCAGTTTGTTAGCTGAAAGCTGCTTATTCACAGCGACTTCGGCATTTAGCACCACAGGTGCAAAAACACATTCCAAACAGGATGTGAAAAATGACAGCTGTACTGTTCATGGGGAGGTGTAAAAAATGGCAATGTTGCACATCTGCAGTCAAAATATTAAAAAAACTGGTGAAGTCACGAGCGTGTCTAGAAACTGTGCAATGCACACCCGTAATGTAATTAGGTTGGGGATTTTTTACAGCATATTGTCAACACAGGCATTTTGGGACCTCCGATCACGAACAGTGTCACTGTGATTTTATTTATCTGTCCCGAACAATGATTTCCCACAGCGACCACGCATCTCTGCACTGAAAGTGTGAAAACACATTTCGGCTATGTTGTGAAAAATGACATCTGTACTGTTCATAAGGGGGTGAGGATATAGCATGCACCAAGCAGGAAAGGGATCTTGGGGTTATCATCTCTGATGACCTCAAGGTAGGGAAAGAGGGTGACAAGGCAGCAGGTAAAGCAAATAGGATGCTGGGATGTATAAGCAGGGGCATCACTAGCAGGAAAAGGGAGGTCATAATTCCGCTATACAAGACACTAGTGTGGCCCCACCTGGAGTACAGTGTACAGTTCTGGAGACCATACCTATGTAAGGACATAGACAGGGTAGAGAAGGTTCAGAGGAGGGCAACAAAGATGGTGCATGGATTGCATGACAAGTCCTATGAAGACAGGTTGAAGGAACTGAACATGTACTCCCTGGAGGAGAGGAGGGAGAGGGGATATGATAGAGACATACAAGTATCTTACAGGGAGGAACAGGGTGCAGGAAAACACTATTTTGCGAAAAAGATGTTCCAGGACTAGAGGGCATGGGATGAAGTTGGAGGAGGGCGATTCAGAGGAAACATGAGAAAGAATTTCTTCACAGAACGGTGGTGGACAAGTGGAACACCCTGCCAGAGGAAGTGGTGGGGGCTGAAACAATCACGGGATTTAAGAATGCATGGGATAGACATAAAGGAATTCTGGAGGTCAGGGGTAAGGGGCAACAGACTTCTAGGAAAACAAACTGAACTTACAAGCTCAAATGGGCAGACTGGGTGGGCCATAGGCCTTTATCTGCCGACACTGTCTATGTATCTATGTATCTATGTAAGTGTGGAAAAATGCCACTGGTGAAAATCTGGACTGAAAATATTACAAAGTCATAAACTTACGCGGGTGCGTGGAAACTTACATAGAAACATAGAAACATAGAATTTGACGGCAGATAAGGACCGCTTGGCCCACCCAGTCTGCCCATTTCCCTACCTACTGGATAAGCTGCAGATCCTAGTTAACCAGCAGCCTACTTCTTCCTACCCCCACCACCCCAGAACTGCCTTATGACTATCCCATGCATGCTTGAATTCCACCACTGATTTTGACTCCACAACCTCCTCCGGAAGGCCGTTCCATGCA
This sequence comes from Neoceratodus forsteri, assembly GCA_016271365.2. Lineage (NCBI taxonomy): Eukaryota > Metazoa > Chordata > Ceratodontiformes > Ceratodontidae > Neoceratodus > Neoceratodus forsteri. The sequence continues at coordinate 169,621,681 of CM057449.1, read as the reverse complement.
TCCACAACCCTCTCTGTAAAAAAATACTTCCTTAAATTACCTCTGGGCCGCCCCCCTCTATCTTCAAATTGTGCCCTCTTGTTCTTGCACCTTTTTTTTGAAAGATGCTACCCTCTTGGACTTTGTTGATTCCTTGAGGTACTTAAAACGTTTCTATCATGTCCCCTCTCCCTTCTTTCCTCGAGGCTATACATATTAAGCTCCTTAAGTCTCTCTCATATGTCTTCGGTGCAGACTCTGCACCATTTAGTTCCCTCCTCTGGACAGCTTCCATCCTGTCTATGTCTTTATGGAGATTGGGTCTCCAGAACTGCACACAGTACTCCAGATGGGGTCTCACCAGCTGTCTGTACAGAGGGATAATAACTTCCTGTTTTCTACTGGTGATGCCTCTCTATGCATCCCAGTATCCCCAACCCTCCTTGCTGCCCTCTCATTGCTTGCCCGTCTTTAGGTCATCTGATGACTACCCCCAGGTCCCTTTCCATTTTTGTTGTTGTTAGTATCTCACCCCATTGTGTACTCTCCCTGGGTTTTGTTTCCCAGGTGCATTACCTTGCACTTCTTAGCATTGAATCTAAGCTGCCATACATTTGACCATTCCTCTAACCTTGCCAAATCCCTTCTCATCCTTTCCACCCCACCCTGTGCATCAACTCTGCTGCAGATCTTAGTGTCATCTGCAAAGAGACATACTTTTCCTTCCAGTCCTTCTGCAATGTCGCTTATAAAGACATTGAAGAGGACCGGTCCTAATACTGAACCCTGCGGTACCTCACTAGTAACCCTCCTTTCTTCTGAGTGGACTCCATTTACTATTACTCTCTGTGTCCTATTCTCCAGCCAGTTCTTTCCAGGCTGTCATCTTGGGACCCACTCCCAGGCTGGCTAACTTGTATATTAATCTTTTGTGTGGGACTGTGTCAAATGCCTTGCTAAAAGTCTAGGTAGGCCATGTCACAGCCCCTCCCTGATCTACTACTTTGGTCACCCAGTCAAGAAATCTATCAGATTAGTCTGGCATGACCTTCCGCTGTGAATCCATGCTGCCTAGGGTCCTGTGCCTCTGGCCTCTAGATACTCGACAATTCTTTCCTTTAGAAGTGATTCCATCATTTTCCCTATCACTGAGGTTAAACTAACAGGTCTATAGTTTCCTGCTTCTGCCTTGCTCCCACTTTTGTGAAAGGGAATCACATCTGCCCTCCTCCAGTCCTCGGTACCACCCATCCTCCCATGATTTGTTAAAAGGGTAGTCAGTGGTGTCACTAGTTCTACCCTTAGTTCTTTAGAATTCTGGGATGAATCCCATCAGGCCCCATTGCTTTGTCCACCTTCAGTTTTAAGAGTTCTTTCAGAACCCTTTGTTCTGTAAATAGGCGGTATCAACTTCTGTATCCAGAGTGTTACTACTGTTTGTTTTATGTACCTCCCCTCTTCCTTTGTAAATACTGAGCAAAAATATTTGTTTAGTATCTCTGCCTTTTCACAGTCTCCTCTGCCCACCCTCCCTCCCTTTATTAAGCCTCACTATCCCTCCCTTGGTCTTCCTTCGCTCCCTGATGTACCTATAAAGGTTTTATCCCCCTTCTTAACTGGGTTGGCTATCTTTTCCTCGGTTTGGGCCTTTGCTGTTCTGACTGCCTTCCCAGCCTCCTTTTGCTTTAACTGATACAGTTCTCTGTCCTGCTCCTTCTGCGATTCCTTGTACTTCCTGAATGCTTTCTTTTCTCTTGAACCTTCCTGCCACTTCCTTTGAGAACCATAATGGTTTCTTACATCGTCTTGTTTGTTTATTTGCTTCACACAAGGCTCGTTACCTCTGTGATGGCAGTTTTTATTCCCCATTGTTCTTCCACCCTCCTTCCTGCCCATTTGCTATGCGTTCCTTAGGCACTCACCCATTTAGCAAAGTCAGCCCTCCTAAAGTCCAGTACTTTAGTCTTTGTATGACTGACTCTATTGCTGTGTTTATTGTGAACCATACTGTTCGATGGTCGCTAGTTCCCAGATGGCTACCCACTTACATCTGTAATCCTCTCACCATCTCCATTTGAGAGAATCAAGTCTAATATTGCTCCCTCTCGAGTGGGCTCCAGTACTAGTTGTCTAAGGCATGCCCCCTGTAGGGCATCTAGAATAACCGCACTCTTCGAAGTGGCAGCTGCAACTGCACTCCAGTTAACATCTGGCATATTCAGATCACCCATCAGCAATATCTCCCCTTTTTCTGCCATTCTAAGTATACTTTCTATCATTTCCTGTCCATTTCCTCCCCCTGAGAAGGGGGTCTGTATACAACCTCTGTGCGTATTGTGGTGCCATTGCCTGCCTCCAAATTTACCCACAGTGCTTCTTCTCCTCCCTGTGTACCCTTTTGTTCTGTTGCTTTTATTCCTTCCCTTATATAAAGACTACTCCTCCTCCTCTTTTACCCTCCCTGTCCCTCCTGTACACAGTGTATCCTGGTATGTTTATGTCCCAGTCATGGTTTGTGTGTACCATGTTTCTGTGATTGCCACGATATCAGATGTTCTTCCTCCATCAAGGCCACTAATTCAGGAAGCTTGTTACCCAGACTACGGGCATTAGTACTCATTGCTCTCCATTTTTGATGGCTTTACCTTCCAGTGCAGCATCCCCACTGACCGTTCTACCTCTGTCTTTTCTCATTTAGTACCCTGTTTTTGTAGGGAGGCTGGGATTTTCCTGCTGCTTGTCAGTGCCTCCCTTTGACTAGTTTAAAAGCTTGCCAATGAAGCATTTAAACCGATTGCTCAAAGACTTGTTCCTTCCTGGACAGATGCAGACCATCCTGCCAGTATAGGCTGGTGTCCTCAGGTGGAACCCCAGTCCCCAATGAAGCCAAATCCCTGTGCTCCGCACCATTTTCAACCATTCATTAAACTGCATGGTGCCAATTACCCTCGCATCCCCATGCTTTTGACAGGCAGCACCTCTGAGAAGGATACTGTGTGCTGCTACGTCTTGGGTCCCTCCCAACTCTGCAATGTCCTCCTGCACTGCTCTAATCTCATGATGAGCCAAGTCATTTGTCCCTAGGTGGACAATTCGTCCAGCTCGGAATCCTTGCAGCTGTTCTCGTGATCCTGAGGATGCGCTTCCTGTCCCTCAAGCCATGGCACCAGGCAGGCACCTTACCTCATTTTCTCATCTCCCCAGTTCTATACCCTAATAATTGGGTCCCCCACAGGAGCTGCTTCCTTTCCCTTTGGTGTCCTCTGCCTCCTTTCTGTGGGCCTCCCTTGTGACAGTTATCATCAGTCTTCTCTGGGTACACCCATAGGGAGCATATGCTCCCCAGAAGAGTTATGGTTGTGGAGTGGAACAATTGACTGGGTGTGCCTCTGTTCCACCCTCCTCACCCTCCCTGAGCCCACTGTGGTCCAACTGCTGTGCTTTCTTGCAACCTCTGAGTAGTGGTGGTGGTGGCTAGTGCTCCCTGGATGGGAGGTTCCCTTTCTACTGTCCAGTGTGGCCTGGGGAAGGTTTCCTTACTACTGTCCAGTGTGGCCTGAGGCGGGCAACTTCCTCCCTCAGGGCAGATAGTTGTCTGCAAATAGGGCAGCATCTCAGCCTCCAGAAAGACTCCCGGAAGACTGCTGCCCCACAGCCATTACATTGCACTACTCCCCACATGTTTATCTAGTTTTTTTTTTATTGTATTTGTATGTGTGCGTGCGTGTGATTTGATTATATAGAAATATATATATATATATATATATTATTACAACGTGTATGCTTATATTATCAGTGCAGTGTGCTAGAGAGGATATGACAGTGAAATGCACCTTGCACTCGAGGAAATGATGTCAGAACCTCAGGTATAAAGGAATTATTTCCAGGGGTTGGGCCTAAACTGTGTCCTCACAAAACAATCGACTAAAGCTCTAACCCACCGCTGCGATAGGTGCCTTCCTGTCAGCAAGATACCCTACACAACAATTTGACAGAGAAAGTACCCTGCTAATCAAACAGAAAAATCCAGACATCCAAGAGAGAGATTAGTTACAGATAATTCGTCCAAAATAGTATATTCCACGCAGCTTCTCAGTTGTTCCCAGCACTCCTGTACACAACCTGGAAGACGATGGACTTCTAGCTCATACAGGAGCACACCACTAGTTTATAGTAATTGAATAATGCTGACAAATGGTCTAGCTAGACAAATGGCTATGATGCTGAGCTCTGACTTGTGAAGACAATTACCCCCACCTCAGGCTATGTTTGGCATCCAGTTTCAACCTGCAGCTTTTGCTATTTTTGAATCACAGAGCCCCACCAAAAGTTGCAAAATATATTGATGCAGATTCACACAGAATTCTAGTAATCAGTCCAGTTAGCCACAAAGGAAAATCAAATATGCAGAAGATAAGCAGTTTTAAAAACCCCCTTTCTGAATTAAAAACTAAAATACCTAGCTCTGCCACTTTAAAAGTGAGGAAAACTTCTCTCAGATGTAAGCAAGAGAGAGAGAGAGTTTAGTTACAGATAATTCGTCCAAAATAGTATATTCCACGCAGCTTCTCAGTTGTTCCCAGCACTCCTGTACACAACCTGGAAGACACAATGCTCACTCGTAACACAGTCATTTTATGGACTTTTGTCACCAAATTTTCAACATAGCCATTTTAAGACCTCTGCTTATGAACAGTGTAACTGTGATTTCCTTAATCTGTCCCAAACATTGCTTTCGCACACCTTCGGCACCATTATGCGCTACATGTGGGAAACACATTTAGGCGACATGTGAAATGGCAGCTGTACCATTCATAAGGAAGTGTAACAAAATGGCAATGGAAAATCTGTAGTGAAAATATAGAAATTCTCAAACTTATACGCATGGAACTGCACAACGACGCCAGAAACAAGTCATTTTCAGGATTTTTCACCAAATTTTCAACATAGCCATTTTAAGACCCTGCTCATGAACAGTGTTGCTGTGATTTTCTTACTATGTCCCATACATTGATTTCGCTTACCGACTACACCATTTATGCGCTACATGAGCAGAAACACGTTTTGGGCAAGATGTGAAAAATGACAGCTGTACTGCTCATAAGGAGATGTGGTAAAATAACAATGTTGAAAATCTGGGTGAAAATATTGAAAATTCGCGAACTTACTGACGTGCGTAGGAACTGCACAACACCGCGCTAAATAAAACAGTCATTTTAGGAATTTTCCACAAATTTTCAACATAGGCTTTTTGAGAGCCCACCTTATAAACAGTGGCAGTGTCATTTTGTTACTCAGTCCCGAAAGGTGATTTTGCGCAGTGACTGCGAAATTACCCTTCAGGTCCGATGAACGCCATGACAGTGAGAGCATTCATGAGAAGGAGTCCCAAAAACCCCATGTTGAAAATTTGGTGCAACAATTCCAAAAAATGGCTGAGATATGCAGCAAAGTTGAAAAAACCCTATGCATTACATTATACAGCTTACCGGCATTTCCTCAGTTCGCGGTCGGCTTTGAAGAGTGCAGACGTGTTCCCGGTCCACCGAAGATCGTCGCGCCAGAGTCCGGAGGTAAGTATGGGGTGTGGGGAGGCAAGTGCGCAGTGGGTGGGTGGTGTGGGGGCAGAGACTGCGAGGACCGTTTTAAGTTTCAGTTTTTTTCTGTACATGACGATGCGGGGCGTTTGCCACGCTGGGGTGGGCTCCCAGTATGGCACAAGGGCGGCTGGTGGGGGGAGGCATGGAGCCGATGGAGGATTGGGCACACCCGCCGGCAATAGTATCTGTTGCCACGCTGGGGTGGGCTCCCAGCGTGGCACCCTGTGCTGGGGGGGACGGTGGAGCCCGACGGGGATTAGGCACCCCGTCGGCTATACAATCTTGACCACGCTGGGGTGGGCACCCTAGCGTGGCATATGTAACTCTGCTTGGGTGCAGCACAGCCGGCGGGGATTGGGCACCCCGTCGGTTACAAAGTGTGTGCTTGGGGGCGAGCACGCAGCATGTGTGCCTGTGTGTGTGTGTGTGTGTGTGTGTGTGTGTGTGTGTAGGGGAGTGCACATGAGCAGACGATATCTTATCGCTGCTCACTGAGCGTAGCTCCTTTTCAACTGTACTCCACTGCATTTTGGAGCTGTCATAGACAGCTCCAGCAGGCATTGGAGAACTGCGGCCGCGCCTGCAAACACACTGACTGAACTGGAAGAGGGCTGCCACACCTCTGAAAACTCGGATGACGGCACTATGTTTCTTGCACATGCGTGCAAGCAAACATAAAAAGGTTATTTTCTTACTTTTGCAAGTTTTTGTGTCTCCCTTGCAAAGTTATATTTCCACTGCTTTGCCCCTTGGTGAGCCAGCCCACGACATTTGCTGTAGGATAGCACATGTGCACTGATCTCAGTCTCAGCATGACATCCAATGTGGAGAGAGGGGAAAATATGTATACAGAGAAAAATACAGCAGTCATGCTGTAACAGTAAAGTCACGGTAGCTAGCGATCTCTGCTATTGATAATTTCCCATACTGTGAATTGTTGTAGTCTGTAAAAGGTTAGTTATTTTTCAAGCCACTTTTATTCAGTAATTGTTTAGATTCATGCTTACACCTCTTTTCATGAGTTGCTGTTCATTTTTAGTCTGCTCATATTAGTCACCGTTGGACCCCAGACACCGTTCATTGTATACTGTTGGCACTGACATACAAATTGTACTGCTGACTTGCTCTGAGCAATGCACCTAGAATGGACACAGCTGCAAGTGGGGGATAGCGGTTGGTGTTTGGGGGGGGTGTGTGGGTGTGGAAGTGGGTGGGTTAGATCAAAAGGAATATTACTTCCAAATCAGCAGCCTACCTAACAACAAACACAATGGTAATAGTGTGCATTAGTAGTGGTGGACAAAAGCCGTATTGTGACCCCAGTGAAATCAAGGTTCGAACACATGGAACGGTGCCTTCTGTGGATAGTAGCTGAATTTCAGTAAATATGGTGATACTAGGTTGGCTTACCCTCCATGGGTGTGTTTCAGTATGTATTTTGGGCACAGAAGGCATGATGCACAATGTCTTCCACATTTATCTGGAAGAGAAAGTCATGTGGCTACGACAAAGCACAAGTGTCTCGAATACCCCTTCCAAAAGTGCAATCCCTCTGTTGCAGATGCCTCCCTGCACAGTGAATTTTCACCGAGCTGTATATGCGTATCTTCTTTGCCCATACTGCCAAAGCATACTAGTTTGTCAACATGCGGCACTACCTAGCAACATACCCCAATAGAAAAAATGATGTTACTGACTAATTTATTTCCAGGATGCTGTCCAGGCTGTCCACTACACACAGCTTATTGAAGCCTCCACCTGGACTAACTACCGGACTGACACTAGCACCCTGATTGACTGGGTGCTCACCAATCGTCCCGAGTACACCTCTAACACCTCTGTCCTCCCAGACAATATCAGTGACCACTCCCCTGTTATGTTCAACTGGACCAATAAATTCTCCAAACCACCTCCTAGAACAGTCACAAACAAAGTCCTCAGGCCCCGTCATGCTGACCACCTAAGAGCTGATCTCCATAATGCCAACTGGTCAGCCGTGTATGGGGCACCTGACATCGATGGTGCGCTGGACCACTTCATCCTCCAATTCAGTACTATCTGTGATACCCATGCCCCCATAAAAAAGCATAAAATCAAGGGCCATTACAACCCCTGGATGAGCCCTGACATCCTTGAACTCATGAAATACCGAGATCATCTCTGGTGCACAACCAGAGCCACAGGGAAGCAGTCTGACACCTTAAAGTACAAACAAGCCAGCAATAGCTGCACCAGGGCCATCGTATAGCCAAAAACCTCTACTACAAGGAGGCCCTGTCCAAACACTGGAATGATGGCTGTAAATTCTGGTGAGGTTACTGGCAAGGTGCCCAAAACTGCCCAGACATGATCAGCGTTAATGGCTCCCCTATCCCTGACCCTAAAACCATAGCCAACACCTTCAACCTAGCCTTCACTGACCTCAGTCATGTCCTCCCGTCCGACTTCTTCCACCCGAACAACTTCATCGTTGGCCCACAGTCCTCCACACATCCCCACTTTTGGTTCAAGACCATCTCAATTGGGGATGCTAGGAAATACCTCCAGAAGGAGCTCGGTAAGGGGAGATTCAGTGGAGACACCCTTGATCTGAATCTAATCTCTCTCTCTCTCCCTGGAAGAAATCCTGTCTCCGCTCACCCACATCCTCAACTTGTCACTTCGACTAGCTGTATTCCCTCATAAATGGAAAGCTGAGATAGTCACTCCGGTACGTAAGAGTGGGGACTGGGCCCTTACAGAGAACTATAGACCCATCTCCTTGCTACCATCTCTATCGAAGGCCCTCAAATGAATAGTTGCAGACCAACTGGTTGAATATCTAGACAAGTTCGAACTCCTCTGCTCTGAGCAGCATGGTTTAGAGCTGGGCGCAGCACCACCACAGCTCTTCTAGAATTCACAGAATACATCCACAAATCACTTGATCATGGACAGCTTACCGGAGCAATCTTTATCGACCTGACTAAGGCGTTCGATACTGTTAACCATGCCCTCCTAACTGAGCAACTTGCCTCAATGGGCCTGGCTCCTGAGGCAGTTTTGTGGTTCTGCAGCTACCTGGACCCTAGATCCCAGCAAGTTGGAATCGGTTCAACCCTCTTGGATAGCAAACCTGCCTGCTCTGGTGTCCCGCAGGGGTCTATACTGGGTCACCTCCTATTCAGCTTATTCCTGAGTAGTCTTCCTCAAGCCAGCCAGTGCCACATTTTACTTTATGCTGACGCTGCAGTCATCTTCACACGTGGCTCAAATCGTGATGAACTGGAGCATCAACTTCAAAGTGACTGCACCTGTCTTGAGAAGTGGTTCATAGATCATAAGCTAATTTTGAACTATAACAAACTAAAACCATGCTGATCTCCAGCCCCCATAACAAACATCGTAACTACCCATTATCAATATGTAATGTTGCTGGGGCCTCCCTGGAACTGGTCTAATATTTTAAATACCTTGGAATCGCTATTGACAACGGACTGGGCCCTGTTTACTTGAAAGAGCTCCTGGTTCCTTACCGCCCTGACCGACCACTCCGCTCCGTCGACGAGGGGTTGCTAGAGATTCCGAGGGTGTCTTTAAAATCTTCTGGGGCCCGGGCATTTATGTTCATGGCCCCTACCCTCTGGAATTCTGTATCCCGTCGGATTAGGGAGTGCATGACCGTGGGGGGATTTAGACAGGCTTTAAAGACGTATCTTTGGAAAAAGGCATATGGTGATGAAGATGACAGATTCTGACTGTATTATATAGTTTTATTGCAATTACAGCATTGTTTTTATTTGTTTTAACTGTTTTAATTGTACTGCACCTTGATATTTGAAAGGCGCCTTAAAAATAAAGCATATTATTATTATATTATTATTGTTGTCCTACACTGTCTACATTGACAACATGGCCAAAGCAATCAACAAGCGTATTGGGCTGCTTTATCGTCACAGGCACAGCCTGACCCTCAAAGCCTTTAAAATAGCAGTTCACAGCTCTGTGGGTTCCCTTGTTGACTACGGCCTGCCTATATTTGGCTCAGCCACTGATACTGCCCTCCGGCGCTTAAAAAGTGCCTTAAACAAAGCTTGCGGCTAACCTTGAGGCACCTAGGGCTGACTCATACCTGCGATCTGTATACCAACGCGCATTGACTCCTTCTCAATGCCCAACTAAAATTCCAAACCTGCCTTCTGGCAAAAAAGATCAGCCTTGGTACCCTCCCACCTGGGGTTAATCAACTCCTGGTGCCTTGTATTAATCCATGGCACACACGTAGCTTTGAGCACCAGTCCTTCATTACATCGAAATGCCGTACTTCCCAAGGTCAAAGGTCTTTTGCACACCATGCCCCACTCTGGTTCAACTCTCTTCAGGAAGATCTTGTGCGGCAGCCTACGTTGGATGCTTTCAAAGTCCACCTTAAGCGTCATTTGTTAAATGTAGCCTGCTGTGACTGTCACCCATAGCTTTGCCTCCCCTCCTCCGCCACTGATACTTCTTTGACGTCCCTTTCCCTTTCCCCCCTCCTTCTGCGAGCCTTGTCCCCTCTTCCCACTCACTCACCCTAACCCCCTACTCCTTTCTGAGCCTTTCCCTCCACTCCCATCATCTCACCTCTTACCCCTGCCCTCTACTCCTTCCTTCAGTCTGCTCCTCCCTTCTTGCCTCCTCTCCCCTCCCCCTCACCAGCTGCCTTCACACACCCTTCCCCCCTCCCAGTTTAAATCTCACAGTATCGCCTGCTCACTTGGCACTTGGGACCCCTCCGCTCCCCACCTTTGCACTTATCATCTCTCTACTAAACCTGTCACTGCAGACAACTGATTGGTACTCACCATCAGGCATGTAATACCTGTAAGTTTGTTATTAGCCTCCACTCCCCATAGCCTGACTGTCTTGTTGCTCCATTATATAATTCTCTCTTCCAGTCCTCTGTAATGTTGTACTACTCTGTTTTGTATTGTGAACTTGACGTGAAACCTATGCAAAGAGCTCTGAGCTCAAGTGGCGTAATCCGAGATTGTAATAAATAAATAAATAAGTCGGCAATCAGCATATACGGCTTGAGAGCAATGCACCGGGAAGAGACACAGTTGCAAGTGAGCGATAGTGGTTTGTGCACAGGGGGGTTCTGAGGTTGCCACAACTTGGATGAGGCAAAAATGGATCCTAAGTCCGCCCCTAGCCCCACCCTTTTCATGACGCATCATGCATTGTTTCGCCTAAAGCCATTTGTTATATCAATAAAATACATTTAAAGTAGCAGTTCAACAAAAACGTTAAGACACTGTACTGTACCTGTTAAAGTTACTTTCCTAGATTCTTCCTAGTTATGTATTTACTTATGTATTGATGCATTTATTGACCTTGGTTTACCAGATAAACATACAGAGATAAAATAAATCTCATTTACAGATACGATCTGGTGGGAGACAAGGGAAACACTGTAAATAGCATACAACAGTACACATGGTATATAATAATACATAATAAATTACAAAATCACACATGCTCCCACAATGCAAAGCATCATGGGCTGCTTATGCAAATCACCACAGAATGTTATTCTGGTCCAACTTTAAGCAGAATTGCATGGTGCCGAAAGGCCTCTCACACAGTTTGCAAAGGGTGCTAACAGAAGACATAGACACGTGTTTCGTCCTACCAGGACTCATCAGTATGCCTCGTCTGCTTGACACCCCAGCGGAATGGACCAGCTAACCTTAAGGCAGTGTGCCTTGGATATATTGTGGTGAACCCGTTAAAATAAAAAACTATGCCCTTTGGGGTATCCCTTGCCTCAGTGTTTGCGCACAGAGGTTCTTTGTCTTCTTCATAATAAATTGTTTCCTGTCATGTGTACTTTGTATCTTTTTCTGGCTCCATTCCCTGTTCATGTCCACAGTACTATTTCAAGACTAAAGAAGTGACCATACTTTTATTCTTAAGGAAAAAAATAATTTAAAACATTTAAAAATGCCTGAATTCTGTTTGAGATGAAAATGTTTACCAGCAAATGAAAGTAGAAGACAACTGGTTCTGTTACTGTTACAAAAGGTGGGAGGTGTAAAGCATGGCCATTAGATTGAGTGCTAATAGTGTTAAGCACCATACTTTACACCTCCCAGGCTGACTGCTTTCACAAACAAAGGGTTATAGTGACAACAGAACTTGTCTATAACCTGGTCATGTAGCTGAAACAAGGAATGATATGACAGCATTTGTTTCAAAAATGTGAGCACTGAAAATGGCTCAAAAACCTGACCAGCACAGAGCAAAACCGGATTACCTGATAGGGACCCTGAAAACCTGATCACCAGGTAAAAAACCTGACAGGTGGCAACCCTAGGGGTTACACAAAAATGAATATATCTTTTTCAAATCAGCAGCATAGCTAACAACAAACACAACAGTCACAGTGTACCTTAGTAGTGGTGAGCAATAGCCTTATTGTAAGCCCAGTGAAATCAAGGTACAAACACATGGAACGGTACCTTCCAAGGATAACGGCTGAAAACATGTAAATGATGGCGGCATAACAGTCTGTCTTTGGGGCACAAATGACATGATTCACAATGTCTTCTACAGTTCTCTGGAGCAGAAAGTCATGTAATGCCCATTCCAAAACCGCAATCCTTCTGTTGCAGATGCCTCCCTCCACAGTGAAGCTGAGCCATATATGTGTGTGTAACCCCCACCCCTGCCTTTTTACAAATGGCAGGCGGTATGCTGTTTGAGTCTGACTGCAGTGCTAGGTGGGGACTCAGTTCGGGGTGGAATAGGTTACTCGGCACAAGGGCTAGGTTTGGCTACTCTGCACAGGGGAACCCAAGTAAATCCGAACACAGGAAGCAATAACTGTAATGTCCAATACCAGGTATGGGATTCTAAAGTGTGGCTTTATTTACATCCAAGCAGAACAAAACAAAGCATAGATGGACCCCCACAGGGCTACACTTCTGGTAATGCAGATTAAGAATCGGAACACTTCCTCAACACTTCAGCCCTCAGGCTCTGAAACCACCATGCACACAGCCCGGACTTGCACGCTGCTTTGGGTACACAGCCCGACTTGTACACTATTTGGGGATTTCCCTGGCTTGGCTCCCCTGCTGGCCACTCGAACACCTTCCATTTGTCATGGACACATTTTCCGGTGGCTCCCTAAACACCTTAGAGCCTTCGACTCCATAAGGGAAACTTCCTTTCAATCCCACGTCTGGGTACTTTCCTCAGCAATGGCCAAGTGCCTGAAGGAAAGTAAAAGGGCCACAGAGCAAATCCATAGAGGTGAATTTGGTTACTACTGGTGGGGGGTCTCCCACCTCTCGCTTCCGCAGTTCATATCCGGCCATTTCTCTGGACATTAAACATCTCTTTCTGAAAAGCTTGACATTGTAGATTAAAGGGTAAACGCATAGCACATTTCCTCTACATGTCTTGGCTTTCCCATTGTGCTGGACTTGAACATATTTTTACTTGACTTAGCCCATTAATCTAGGCCTCTCACTTAAGCAGTCCAATCCCCACTTTACTACAGTTCAGGTGAAACATAGGCCCCATGTCAGAGCAGACTCACCCTTAAGTTGCAGGTGCCCCACAGGCGATTCCTCAAAGGAATTTCTTCCCCACAACTTCTGGTGCTGCAGCACAACTTGAAAAATAAGGCAGCTTCTTCCCTAGCTGGAACCAGGAGGGTTGCCCCTGGAATGAGATGCAAACCTTTCCACCCCCATCCCCTCAGGGATGGGGCACAGAGACCAGTAACAGCAGTCTCCACCACTTCCTGAACAGCTTACTGTGTTCCTCTTTTGGGCAGAAACACACACCTCTCCCTTAACGTAGCTCCATATCAGAGCTTTAGGCTCCAAGAGCCTGTGCACAGACTGCTGTGCTCCTCTCTTCAAGACTGCTCACACACAACTCCCTTCAAAAACTCCCAACATTCTACCCTAACTTCCAACTGCAGATTCCAGTGTGGCTCATGCAGCTGCGAGAGTTCTATGGTGATGTCATCCCTCAGTCTCAGCTGAGACTGAGAACAGAGTGAGACAGTGTGAAATCCATTTAACTGGAGTTTCACAAGCTGCCTTCCCTGCCTACCACTAGGTCTTATTGGGATTCTAGTAACCCCGGGTAACAGGGGGGTTACATGTGTATTTCCTCTGTGCCCATCCTGCAAAAGTATATGAGTTGTCAACATGCCGCACTACCTAACTACACCCCCCCAGTTGAAAACATTGATGTAAATGACTAATATATTTCATGTGGTCAGCGATCAGCATACTGTATATGGCTTGGGAGCTATACAATAGGAAGGGGCACAGCTGCAAGTAAGGGATAGCTCTTTGTTGTGTTCAGCTTTGCCACAAAATTTTCAGCCACATTGTGCTCTGTTCTGGTATTTGTCTAACAGGGAAAAATTAGCCCATGCATAATACCAGCCTTGACTAGAGCCTCGTAAACCTACTACAAGTATAGCAGTCAGCACCTACTGCCTGTTTGCAATGGAGCACAGTGGCGTGATATATTTTCTATGTGCCCTGATTTTTTGCAATCTGTTCTGTTCCTTGTCTGTAAGTGAGACATCAGACACAAGTTATTCTAGTTGAGAAAATGGATGTTTGCCAGTAATACAGTCAGGGAAAGATTATATCAATGAATGGAATAACATGTCCGAGCACAGCACATGCCAGTGCTACTGTGTGCTCCGGTATCGAGTACTGTGAGTTGCTTCCCCCTCCGAATTCATTTGATGGTGTCAGTCCCTTTCTGTTCTTGCACCCAAAGATAATTGCACACTTACTCTGAGCAACTGGGCAAGGTGACAGTGACATGTGCCATATAGCTGTAAGCCTAGTAGTATTGAACAGGGTACCGTCAATGGTGAACTTTGAATATTAATATTCTGCCACGATAAAATGTATATTCCAACACTGTTCTGCAATAACAATTGGCTGCTTATGTTCTGCTTCCAAAAACAGTGACGATATATAGGATAGTGTATGGTTACCCATACACTACAAGGCTATTCTTCCACCGAGTGGATACAGTGCCGACTGATGACCTCGAGAGTGAAGCTCGAGAGGTCTCCAAGTCAGCATTGTATCTACGAAGTGAAAGAATAGCCTTGTAGTGTATGGGTAACCATAAACTGTTCTCTATAGTGTATGGTGCCCAAAAAAAAAGACAAAGAGACTCACTTTTCCGTATTTTCACTCGGTTCTGCCGAGGCCGTCGATTCACAACTGCCGCTGCCCAGCACACTTGCACGCCCCTCTCACACAGCAAGGGACAAATCAGGATGTCTGCTGTAGCCCCTTGTATTATGACGTCCTCACTGACGCAGAACGAAAAGTCGTTCTGCGTTAGTGAGGACGTCACTACTGCAGCAGAACAACTTTTTGCGGTGTATGGATTTCCATACACAACTGCATTCCACCATACATTATAACACAGTAACAAATATGTGGAACTATAGCAGTTATTGCAGCAACTGGCACTAGTATTTTCTGCTAAGCCATTTCTTGCAGCGGCTGCTTCACCATATGGATCAACATAATAAGGCAGCCCTTACAAGAAACCGTGCTCAAGATTTCAGCACAATGTGTATTTCTTTATGTTTATGCTTTCTGCACTGACATACAATGTGCATAACAAGGACTGGTAGTAGTCTGTTCTGGAGAGAGAGAGAATGAGGGCTCCACAGACCCTGCCTTCCCTGACCTGACATATCTGGATCCCCTAAATGTGCTACTCACTAAAGTTTTTTTTTTGGTGCACAGTAGACAATGTTTAATCTCGTTTTAACATCATACATTGCATATTATGAGTGCATAACACAATATGTGTGAGTACAACGAGATCGCACAGCACATAACAATGTGTGCCAGTGCATTCCGTGACTGTGCTATGCCTTGCTGCACCACTACGGAGCTGAATCAAAAGCTAATACAACAAATCACAAAGCTGGGAAGTTCGGCATACAGGTTTTTTTTACTTGATATCTCCAACAGAACAACTGCTGTGGCAAAAATTGTAGCGCATGAGAAAAACTGCAAAGCACAGTACACTATCTCCCTGTAATAAGGGATCTAGTGCAGCCTGTTGCTTTCCCCATATGAAACGTCACTTCTGGTTCAGCGGGGGTCAGCAGCAATTGGCAGGGGTCAGGCAGCATACAAAATGGAGGAGGGACAGCCAAATTTAGAAAATGAGAAAAATTACAGGTAAATGTTGATTTTTACACATCAGATGCTTTACGATTTTGAAAGGGCAGCTACCAGGGACCTCATACAGTTGTTTCGAGGATGTGGATGTTTCCCTTTAAAAAAATGGAAATTAGGTCCACGTCACCATGGATCACCACTCTAGTGAAATGTGTGGACCACATTTCTGTCTTCTTAATTTCCCTGTGCTGAACTTTCCTGTACCAAACTTTCCTGTGGCAAACTGTCCTGTTCCGAACTCTACTGTGCCATATTTGCCATGCTCCAGGCTGGGGGGAGGGGAGGGCAGAAGCGTAGACAGAAATGGTGTGAGATGGAGAGGAAGAAGAGGCACAGGGTGAGGAGTAAGCAGAGGGAGAGGGAAAAGAGAAATGAAAGTAGCCTGGGGTTTTAGGCAGTACTAAAGGCAGTACAAAAGGTGTTACTATAGGGGTGAGGTTGGGTAGGAGAGGAAGGCGACTTTGTGAGGGAAGGGTGTGGTAAGACAGAAATGAGGTGTTAAGTTGAGAGAGACAAGGTGATAGCTAACTAGGCAAGGCAAGGCAAAGTTTATTTTTCGAGGCAAACTATTCATAAAATACAATACCATACAATATAAAACACTAATAAATAAGCTAGATAATATAAAATAGTTAAAATAATGGTAGTCATTGAAGAGGCTATTCCAGAGATAAATACTAATAGACAATGTCTGGGAAAGCTTGACTAAACAGGAAGGCCTTGAGGCGGGCCTCGAACACTTCAACTGAAGGGGCTTCCCTTACAGATGGAGGCAGCGAATTCCACAGGACAGGGCTGGCGACACTAAATGCTCTGTTGCCGGCAGTCTTCAGCCTTGTCCTGGGAATTGCAAGGGGGCTCCTAGAGGAAGAATGGAAGGAGCGGACCAAGGCAGCAGGTGTTAGAAGGTCAAACAGGTATCCAGGACCCAGGCCATGTAGGGCCTTAAAGGTGAGCAAGCCCACCTTGACGAGGATCCTCCACCTGACTGGCAGCCAGTGCAGTTCACGCAGCACCGGGGTGATGTGGCAGTATTTAGACTGCCCCATCAGCAACCTGGCAGCTGCATTCTGCACTAGCTGCAGCCTGTGGAGGGTACCTCCTGAGACCCTGAAGTAGAGCACATTACAGTAATCAAGCCTAGATGTTACGAAGGCATGTACCAAGTTGGGAAGGTCCATAGGCGGAACTAAGGCCTTGATCCTGGCGATGTTCCTAAGATGGTAGAAGCTGGTCCAGACAACGGATGACATCTGAGCTTCAAAGGTCAATCTGCTGTTGAAGGTCACACCAAGATCATGCACCCTAGAGGAGGCCTTCAATGGCACAGACCCCAGGAATAACACAGTAGCTGGGCCAAAGGCCATCCTAGCATGCCTTCTGTTCAACTCCACCACCAGTACCTCCGTCTTATCATGGTTCAGTCACAACCAGCTGGAGGCCATCCAATCATAGATCTCAGCTAGACATCTATTCAGCACTTCCACTGCATTGGATGTTCCAGCGGCAAAGGAAAGATACAGTTGGGTATCTTCGGCATAGCAATGAAAGTCCAAACTGTAGTTCCTAATGAGCTCTCCTAGGGACAGCATGTACACGGCAAACAACATTGGTTACAGGACCGAACCCTGAGGTACTCCACATGCCAGGAGGCTAGCGGAGGAGGAGAAATTCCCCATCAATACCCGTTGCCTCCTGTTCGTGAGATAGGACTCAAACCAGCAGAGGACAGTGCGGCGAGTCCACAAAATCCCCTCAGGCGGTCGAGCAACACACAATGGTTTACCATGTCAAATGCTGAAGACAGGTTGAGGAGAATGAGAACTGTCCCCTCTCCTCAGTCTCGAGCCCTGAGGAGGTCATTGTGCATCCGAACTAATGCAGTTTCTGTGCTGTGCCTCGCAAAGGTCTGAGGTCACGAGGTGCTCCTCTAGCTGCTGCGCCACAACTTTCTCAACAACCTTCCCTAAAAACAGGAGGTTGGAAATAATGTAACAAAGCTGAAGAACATAACAGTGCATAGGTTAGGGGGAGCAAACCGAGAAGGCACTAGAAAATGGTGAGGAAATTAAAAAACATCAGCAATTAGAGATAATTAAGCTATAAAAGCTAGATGGCAAGTGGGATATACTGCGTCTTAAATGAGAACACCAGCAAAAAGCAGGATGCTAGATATAGGGGAGCTATCAGGTCAGGTTTATTGCTACTGCAGATTACAGAAACAGAAGGCAGCAGGCAATTTCAGATTGCAGACTAACGTAGTGTGTGCTGAGCTGTGAATCACCTTGTGATTGGGAAAAGGTGTACGGGAGCTGTCAGGTCCTGCTTTTGCTACTACAGGTTACAGAGACAGAAAGCAGCAGGTAATATCAGATTGCAGGCAAAGCATGCAAGCAAGCAAGCAAATTTTGATTTATATAAGGCGCCCTTCCAAAGCTCAGGGCGCCTTTACACTTATAACGTTAAAATCATCATACATCATAAAACATAAAAACATACTGAAGCAACCATATCAAGTTGAACTCAAAATATCCCTGAAAAAGCCTAGTTATACAAGTATGTCTTCAGATAAGTTTTAAAACCATCTACGGTCTGGCTACCTCGTATCTGGCGAGGTAGAGAATTCCACAGGGTAGGAGCCACAAAGGCAAAAGATCTTCCTCCCAATGTTTTAAGGGATACCCTGGGAATCTCTTGCAATCCCTTGCCAGAGGAGCGAAGTGAGCGGAAGGGACAGTAAGGATGCAGGAGCTCTTTTAGGTAGTAGGGACCCTGCTCGTGTAAGGCCTTATAGGTCAGCAAAGCGATCTTGAAGGTAATCCGCCACTGTATTGACAACCAGTGCAAATCACGCAGCACAGGTGTAATATGACTAGATGTAGAAGCTCCAGTCAGCAACCTGGCCATTGTGTTCTGCACTAGTTGCAAGCGGCGGATACCTACCCACAGTAGCCCTTGGTAGAGGGTATTGCAATAATGAAGACGACTGGTAACAAAGGCGTGGACAAAGGTTGGAAGATCATAGGGCTGAACCAGGTGCTTCATCCAGGCTATGTTCCTAAGATGGTAGTAGGAAGATTTGACTACAGCCGAAACCTACGCCCTCAGGGTCAGGCCTTCGTCAAAAACAACACCCAGGTTCCGCACCTGGCCACAGGAAATAAGCAGGATTCCACCAAGACTTAATCCTGATGGTTTTCCCGCCCATGTCCCTATCATCCTATAACCAGGGTCCACAACCAATACCTCAGATTTTTCCGAATTCAACTGAAGCCAACTAGCACTCATCCAACTCTGAATCTCCAGTAGGCAGTTATTAAACACTGCATTGGCATCTAATTCCTAATCGGGTACAAAGGACATGTACAGTTGAGAATCATCAGCATAGCAATGAAAATTCAACCTGTACTGCCTTATAATGTCCCCTAATGGAAACAGATACACTGCAAATAACATGGGGTACAGCACCGAGCCCTGTGGAACCCTGCAGGGTAGTCCATGAGGGGCCAAGGAATAAATTCCCGACACCACTCTCTGAAACCCACCCTCAAGGAAAGATTTAAACCAATTGTGGAATGTCCCCCTCAGTCCACAGAAAAAAACACAGGTGCTTGAGAAGCACTCCATGAGCCACAGTGTCAAATGCTGCCGAGAGATCGAGGAGAACCAAGATCGAACGGGTTCTCCGATCTCTCGTCGTCTGGAGATCATTAAGTACCCTCACCAGGGCCATTTCAGTGCTATGCCTTTTTCTGAAGCCACATTGGAGAGGGTCATAGATATTGTGGCTGGTCAAATGATCCTCCAGTTGCAGTGCGACCACCTTCTCAATAACTCTCCCAACAAAGGGCAAGTTTGAGATTGGCCAGTAGTTAGCTGGGCAGTCGTGTTCAAGGGAGTTTTTTTTTAAAAGGGTGCGAATTACAGCATCCTTTAAGGGATCTGGAAAAATCCCTCTCTCCAATGAAACACCCACTGTCCCAGCAAGGACTGGGCCGATGACTTCTACACACCCCACTAGTAGGCGTGTAGGGCCCGGATCCAAACTACAGTGAGTTGGCCACAGAGTCTGGATGATCCTCACTATATCTACGACTACTGGTTGGCCAAAGGTGGATCAGGTCAACTGGGTATTAGTACCACCCGGTTGGTCAATGCAAGGACCAATGGGAAGGCACTGTCTGATCTCATTTCTGATGGGGGACATCTTATCAGAAATGAACTGCACAAACTCCTCACACAGTTTTTGTGATAATGCTCAACCAGAGTGGAGACAGGCCGGATTACACAGCCTGTCCACAGTCCGGAAGAGTTGGGCTGGTCTGTTCCTTGCTGTAGCAATTTCCCTGGACAGGAATTCTGCCTTCTTATGGGAAATAGCTGATTGAAAGACTTCATAATGGTCCATCAATCTAAGTCTGTCCTCCTACAGGCGAGTGGTGTGTGCTGAGCTGAGAATCACCTTGAGATTGCGCACAGGTGCAGACCCTTGCGGGTAGTGGCAAACAGGAAGTCAGTTGAGTATATTAGAGGAAACAGACTTTGGAAGGGAGAGCAAGGGATGGGTTTAAGGGCAATTCCTTTCACGCCACAGCATCAGCCACAGCACTGCACCAAAAGTACCTAGTGTGGTGTCCCAGTGAGAGGGGGTCTCTGGTGGCCAAATGGGGGAGGGCTTGTGTCCCGCAGCATCCTGCTGTTGTGACCAATGCTGCTTAAGTGGGTTTGGTACACTGGCTGGAGGGGGTGAAAGAGCCAAATTCAGAATGCAAATGATTCACAGGTCCTGACCTATCACAATGGAGTCATTTGTGGGAGCCAAATTATATGCACTACTGAGGAGTCTGTAGTAAGTAATGAACTAGGTTACTGAGTGATCGTGCTTCAAATGACAGTGCCTGCCAATGCTGTAAACTCTCAGCCCGTAAGGAGCTTAGGCTGCGGCCTGCTCCGCACGGGTGGGAAAGAGAGAAGGCAAAAGGAGTCAACGGGAGGTGAAGGAGAAGCAAGAGGTGGAGGAGGCAGTAAAGGAAGTGTCTCCCCCACTTTCCCAAATCCGCTCTGATGGTGAAGTTTTTGCCCTGTAGGGCTTTCTATTTAAAAAGGAGGCAACCTGAGAGAAAAGGGTCTGGAGCAAGAGCAGCAAGGAAGCTGCTATTTAGTAAAGCTGTTCCGTGGCATGAGAGAGAGAGGAGAGAGAGAGAGAGAGAGAGAGACGGGTGGCAGGATCAAACCAACCAGTAAGTAAAGTCACAACACAGCTAATGCAAAGCCTGGGGGTGGGTGGGGTCAGGAGCAAGGACGCAGTACAGAAGATCGACTTAGGAGCACTTGCAGTCCCACTCCCTGTCACCTACCATAGCAGACAGTTACATGGGGAGAAGGTCTTGCTAGTGAGCTGTGATGTGTGGAGGGGAGTGTTTGAATTTGTGCCATCAGTATGCAGTTTTGTTGTGGTGTTGGGTTGCTCTATTTCACAGTGGTTAGGGAGCGCTTTCTTGATATGGGGTTTTTACAGTAGCGTGACTCCATTCAGCTGTTTCCCGGGTGGTGTCATGTAAATGAAAGCAGACAGCCATTGTCTGATAGGAGCGGCTAATTTTTTTCAAGTACACAAAGTTTCCACCCAACAAGCAGTGAATGGTGTCATCACCAGTGTGGCTGCTCATTGGTCTGCAATGCCGAGCCCCTTGGAGCTTCAGCTGCAATTGGCTTGGCAGTGACACACCAATGAAATGCCGTTTCTTGTAGCAAAACATTCCTTGTGCGAGCGAATGTAAAAAAGAATATAACAGACAAAATATCAGCAGGAACAAATGACATATGTCCTTATGTTACTCTTCCATAATATTTAACGTAATAGATGTCCTCATATTACTATTCCTAATTCTCTGTAATACAGGAATTAGGAACAGTAATATGATGACACCCCATGGTGATTTCTGTATGATGAGGCAGTATTGATAATGTTTTCTTCCTTGTTAAGCCCAACCAGTGAGCTTAACTATCACAAACACATTTTCAATATTTAACTAAAAGAATTGTGCCTCACTATGTCATACATACTGTATACAGTACAGCTACAGTTTTGCACGGTGAGGCACCGTATGACAGCCCGCTAAACTGCTGCAGAACGCACCATGATCATGCTGATTAAAAACGTTATCTCACAGGGCACACCAGTGCAGTTGACATAACACAAGCAGTATTACTTAACACTAACTATGTCATGAGAAAGCATCACCATTCTGTTGGCTTTCAGGAGGAGGTGGTGCAGCTGATTCACTACCTGCTAAAAGCCAGCAGAATGGGACTATTTGTATTGTAGTTTCCAAACTTTTCTTAGAAAACACAAGAGGTCATCACCCTCCAACAGTCTCCCAGACTGAACAAATGCCTCAATATGCAACATTGTCTTATCATTTTGATGACATTTATGTTGTGAAACATGGCCTGCTAAAAGATGCCAAAAAGCACCATTTAGTTTCAGTTTGGTATAATTTTCCCAGGGGAGCATGTCCTAGGACACCCCTAGTAAGGTTGGGATTGGTGCTGTGTGAATTCCACTTCAGCAGAACTTTCGTGAAAGTTGCTGACTTTCACAGAATTTTCCAAACTTCCACCTGTGGTGAAATCGGAAATCTTACAAATGTGTTTGGCAAATTTTCTCCCTGTTCCTCGGAATTGTCTTGCTGAACTGTGGAATGATATACATAAACTGTAGAACAAATACATTAATCCAAAATTCACGTAAATATTCCGCAGTTCAGTTTTTCCATGCTGCCCTGGTATAGAAAAAAAATGTTACCTGGTGTCCAGTGGCACCCTCCCACCCTTTGATTGCCAGCCCCCTAACAATTTAACATTTCCCTGGTGTCTAGTGGCACCCCACCCTTCTGATTGCTGGCCCCCTAACAATTTACTGTTTCTCTGGTGTCTAGTGGCACCCCCCACCTCCAACTGTGGTCTCTTAACAATTTATCTTTTCCCTGGTATCTAGTGGCAACCCCTCACCCTCTGATCACTGGCCCCCTAACAATTTACAATTTCCCCGATGTCTAGCGGCACCCCTCCTACCCTCCTGTCACTGGTCCCTTAACATTTCCCTGGTGTCTAGTGGCACCCCCCACCATTTGATCACTGGCCTCAAATTTTCTGAGTGATGTCTGTGCCTCTGCCTCCATCTTCCTCTCTGCTAACTCAGTTAAATACCTGTCACATAAGTCTGCAACTGCACGCTCACTCTTTAGTCTTTACATCGCATGGTATCTCCCAGTCTCTCAATCACATGCTCAGCTTGCTATTAGAGTCATATCCCAGGCCAGTATTAAACTGAAGTGAGTACGCTGCAGGTGAGGGGAGACCCAAATCATGGACTGATGTCAAGGTAGGGGGGCTCTTACCATGCGAGTATATTTTTGAGACTGGTGGGGTCAGACCTGGTCTAAGGAGGGAGAGTGCTTGAAAAGATGTGTCTCCGTCTGACACAGTGCCAGGAACCAGCATTTAAAAATGGTGTGTTGGAGAATGAGAAGGGGGATGGCTAGGGTGGGGTGAAGGTTGCCAAGAGATCAGCCTAGGCCATCTAGGGAGGGATTGAGACTTTTTAAAAATATATTTTTTAAATTCCCCAATATTGATATACAGTACTATAAATAGTAAACTATAAGGCTAGAAATTAATGATATTCCATCCTTTTTTGCATATTTATTATACCAGTTTACAAGGTGGAATACCACCTTCATCATGCTGGTATTCCGAATGGAATACCACCTCTCCATGATGCCACTGTAAAATTTGATCTATAGCACACCTTTTTTGGATAGGTGGAATACCAGATATTGAGACAGAATACCACATTTTGTGGGGGAGGGTTGTTAATCTGCTTACCACACAAAGTTATGTAAGACCCCCTTTAAGAGGGACTTATGCTCCAATTAGGCATCCTTTCCCCTCCTACCCTCCCCGAGCTTGGGAATATTTTAGTGCTCTGGTGGATATTGGCTGCTGGACGTCTCAAAGTGGCAGCAGAGAGTAGGTTTAGGGAGTATATAAAAGAGCAGACAGGAAGTTTGGGGGCCTTTCCAGCCTGGGCATTAGGCTAGGGCTGGAGGTGGGTGGTTGGAGGAGCAGAGTTAGGTGGGCAAGTAAGGAAACCCGGTGGTCTGGGTGGGCCAAGGGAGACCCCTCCCAAAGTGGAGACAGGATGGCCTTCTCAGCATCGTGGGGTCAAGGAGCTGGGGGAATGGAGCTCCGTGGGGAAGTTATGGTTAGCCAGGTCCTGCATCATTGGGAGCAGGGAATGTAGGTGGCTATGTGGGGCCAGGACAGGCAGGAGCCCTTAGAGACCCCATTCCATTGTGAGAATCCTGGGCTGCCCAGGGCTGTGGAGGCAGTGGCAGGGTCCCCATGGGGAAGCTGGTGGCAGTGGCTCTTCCTCATACCCGGTGTGGCAGGGTGGCCTGGGTGCAGAGGGAGCTGGGGGGCCCTTCATCCAAATATGGGGCCTGCTTGGAGGGCAGACCCTGGGGTGCCAGCACATGGAGGTCAGGTGGATCACAGGCTGTAATGGCAGGCCTTGGAGGGTGGCCCTCGGCTGGAGCTTAACGCAAGCCCAGGAGGTGCTGAAGGGGATGTGGACCTGGCAGGGATTCCCCATAGAGGAACAGCAGGAATTGCAGCAGCTTTGGGCCACCAGTGTTGAAGGTAGACTGTTCAGAGGGATCTGGGTGTTGGCAGTGCTCAGGATCTCCCTAGTGGCAGGACAGCCAGTAGCAAGGGGCTGGAGTACTTGAGCAGGGCTGGGTTTTGGGTCTGCTGCATCAGTGGAGCCATTAAGATGAGAGGCTGAGTGAAATGAGGGGGCACGTGCTGAAGTAGCAGACACACAGAGCCAAACCTGAAGTGGGTTATGGGGCCTGGGTCATAAGGAAAAAATCCTGGCACCCTCTGTGCCATGAACCAGTGCTCAGGGGTCCAGGTGGGGAAAGCAGCCCGCTTTCCTGCACCACAGTTTAGGGTGACGACCATTGCCATTGAGAGTAGGTAACCTGACAGTTAAGAAAAAGAAGGGGTTTGACTGACCATATCCAGAGAGCCAGGAGATTGCAGGGATCTGATTTTGAGAGGTCTTGGGTAAAGCATCCGAGAGAGAGGGTAGAAAAATCCTTGCTTGTTACTGCCTTAAAAGCCATTGTTTCCGCTACTCTGAAAGTTCAGCCAGTATGTTTGCAAAATGTTTGATTAGCCCCATGGAGCTGCTTTATTTATTTGAATGGAGTATGTGACCCCTGCATTGCTGGGAATCATTTGCTGTGCAGGAACTAAATAAAGAAGCTAGTTGGGAGAAGAATAGTAGTGAAGTGTTTTATTTAAACTGAAAAGGGGAAGCTAATGAAATGAAATCCTTCTTTCCTTTTCTCCTTTCTTGTGCAGCTAAATTAATTTCTCATAAGTTATATTCCAGATGAAATTTTTACCCTACACTTAGTGGGAACAAGGGGCTCCAGAGATAGTAGACGTGTAGTGTGGAGTTCCTGCTCTGGTGTGCCAGCATTCAGGGAGAATCCAGATCCTATTGGTGAAGGTGAGAGTGCACAGAGGATTGAAGAAGCCAGAAAGATAGGCTACAGCTTTTCCTGCCTTGTATGGGTGTGCATTTTGTCTCGGTGGTTTAGCGCTTGAGGTAACCCCTCCTTTGTGCCCCCTGACCATCTGCGAAAGAATATATGCCCCTTGATGGGGGGCCCGGGGGGGGTTGCAGTTGTTTTCTTGGTTTCTACACCTGAGCAATATTCGTTATTCAGTCCTGAGTAATGAACACCCTGTTATTTGTGGTCTTCGAGTATTGATATCTAGGGCTTGCACATCCCTAATAAATAATAAGAGAGCCTGCAAGGTATCGCAGAGGGTGGGACATTTGTCTGGGGGCACGTACTAGAGTGACACCTGGGTGGGCAGGTAGGCTGGGAGGTAGCCGCCCACTAGGGCAGGAGGGGTAACACAGGTAAGTGTTCCCAAAGGGAGGGTGGTTTAGGGCCAAGGTGGGAGGAGCACAGCCCATAAAAGGGGCAGCACCTGAGAAAATCCCTTTCTTACTCTTCTCCCTCAGGTCAGAACCCACCTGAACCTCACCCTCATAAAAACAGGGGGTACTGGAGGGAAGCAGGGAACTGGCTGTCCCAGTAGGGAAGATTGCATTGGGGTCGAGAAGGAAAGTGTTTTTCTGGTTCTCACCTTCTCTAGTTGGGGAAGGGGGGGTGTAGATAATATAGATTATTTATTATTTATTTATTTAAAAAGTTTAACCAAAAAATACATACTGCGCTTATAACAGCTCATTTCCAGATTTGTCCTGGGGGAGAGGGAAGAAGGAGATAGCTAAATAATATAATTACTAAATATACAAGAAGTTAAATACAGTGATATGGAATTACAAGCAGAATATAAATATTAGAGGCAATTTAGTAATGAAATGCTATAAAAAATACAACAATCTGTATATGTAAGAAGGGAAAAAGTAGTGGATCAGCATGAATGGGGCAAAACTAGAGGAGGGCAAGAATAGGACAAACAGTAACAAAGAGGAAAGGGTTATAGGCAGTTGAAGGAAGGATTTCAAAAGTCATAAAGAAGAGACTTTAGGGAGGAAGGAGAAGAGGCAGAACAAACAGAAAGGGGCAGCGAGGACCAAAGTTTAGGAAAGGTGAAAGAAAAAGCAGATTGACTAACAGGAGATTTTCTAGAAGACAGAGAGAGAGAGAGAGAGAATGGGAAGTAGTATTACAGAGAGGGTAGGGTGAAGAAGGAGGAAGGGAATAGGAAGATATGAGTTATGAGGGAAGGATGCCAAACCAGAATTTGGATAAAAAAGAGACCCGATGGAAATAGCGCCTAACATCCAGAGAGGGAAGAGAAATGGCTGAGTAAAGAGAACAGTGGCGAGTACAGAGTGAGCAATCTAAAGCAAATCGACAGAAAGAATGAAAAAGGGGGTCCAGTCTGGAAAGGGAGGATTTAGGGTCAGTACTGTAGGATAAGTCACTGTAGTTAAAGATAGGAAGGATCATTTTTAATATGATTTCTTGGCGGTCAGGGAGCAGAATACTCACTTCATTCCTGTACAAATCACCTAGCTTAGGGTGAAGCTTACGGTGAATTGCATCAATATGCACTGCGAAATCAAGATGCCGGTCAAGGCAGACCCCAAGGTACTTAAAGGAGGAAGTACTGCACCTTCAATCTTAGCACCATTAAGAGTATTAAATAGTGGGAGAGAAGTAAGTTAGGCAAGCCAATGACAGGTGCCAAAAGTAATTGAGAATGCTTTTTTTTTTTGGCATTAAGGGATAATTGGTTAGACTAGAACCAGCCCTGAATGTTGTCAAAATCCAATTGTAGCCAGGGAGGTAAGGTCACAGAAAGAGGAGTCAGATGCAAAAAGAACTATGTCATCAGCATACATTTGAATGGACACAGATGAACAGACAGTGGGTAGGTCATTAAGGAAAATGAAAAAAGGATAGGACCCAGGACAGACCCTTGAGGGACACCTGAGCTAATGGGAAACGAAGGTGAACTGGATTTGTCTATCTGGACAGCTTGAGACCTGCCTCAATGTAAGAACAAAACTAACTTACTGAAGAGTCAGAGAGGTCTGCAGCTTTAAGTTTGTCCAGAAGGAGGGGATGAGCCACAGTGTCAAAAGCTTTAGCAAGATCAACAAAAATGGCAGATGTAATCGGACTTTGAGCCTTACCTGTAAGTATGGAGTCAGTGAGTTGAGGGGAGGTGGAAATGGGTTGGGATTTCTTAAAACCAGTCTGGAAGGGAGTGAAAAAGGAGGAGTTATCAAGAAAGAAAGTGAGCTGCGATAAAACAATGTGTTCCAGTAACTTAGCCAGGGTAGGAAGGAGAGATATTGGACTGAAGTTACCAAGAGAAGTGGGATCAGCACCTTTGTGTATAGGTATGACAGTAGCTTGTTTCCAGACATCAGGAACAGTAGCAGATGAAAAGGAAAGGTTCAGAAGTAAAGTAATGGGCAGGGCAATGGCAGGTGCCAAGAGAAGGAGACGTTTAGGGTCAAGGCCATCAGGACTACCTCTCTTCAATGGATTAAGGGTAAGTAGGTCCTTTAGGGAAATGGGGAGTAATAGGAGAGAAACAAAATGAAAGGGGAGAGGAAGGCAGAGAGAGGGAAGAAAGGGGGATAGGGAGGAAGGGATAAGAGAAAGGGCACAGGTAGTAAAGTAGGAGTTAAAAAGACTTAGCAATAGCAGAAGGGTCAGAGATAAGTGAGTCACCAACCTTAAGAGTCGGAGGGGGAGACTGGGTCTGAGGGGTTAAAAGGGAGTGGTTAACTTTCCAGAAAGGGGGGGGTTATTAATATTGTTTTAGATCATGAAACCAATATACACATGTAAGCCCCCCCAAAATGGGCTTACCTGTAGAGGGGCCAGGGAAAAAGAGTGCAAATGGAGAGACTGGGGACAAAGGAGAGAGGACTGAGAGGAGGGGAGCAGAGAGCTGGGAGAAAAAGACGAACGAACTGAGACCAATAGAAAAGGCAGCTACAAAGGCTGCCTGTCGGGTTGAAGGCTCTCTGGCTACTCCTCCCCCCCCTCCTCCAAAAAGCAAGAGCAGGAGGAAGGCTGCCTGCTGAGTTGTAAGCTCTCTGGCCACCCCTCTCCTCCCTCCAGGAAGCAAGAGCAGGAGAAAGGTGGAGCTGCTGGAGAGATGGAGAGAGGAAGCTTCCCTGAGGGGACGGGGGCTGACTGACTGGACTGGAAGGGACAGTTAAAGTGAGCCTTGGGCTCTGGGGACTGCTCCATGCAGGGGCCCTTGAATTCCAGCCAGAAGAGAGCCCTGGAAGCTGGTTGACCACTAGCCCAGGTCTGGCTGAGGGGAAGCTGATCCGCCCTTTGTCTTCAGTGTGAATCCGCTGCTGCAGTAGAGACCAGAGAGATAGAAGGACTAACAGGCCTGTCTGGTGAATACTGTATACAAAGGCCCTTGGGTGAAACTGGAAAGGCCAGGCAGGTGAAGAACAGTGCCTCCTCCATCCTCCGTGCATATCCTTGAACCAGGGAGACCCTCATCCTCCTGAGGAAGCCATGAGTACTCTGAGCTGCAGCTCTGGGGATTCTTTGTTTGCATCGGCTAGGAGGGTTGGGGAAGAGCCCCACCCCCAATGACAGACTGATTTTTCCTGAACCTGTGTTGCTCTGCAAGGGCCCCAATGAGAGACTGCTGGCCTGCAACTGAGAACGGTGAGGCACCCACCATATGGGATTGTTCTGGGTGCACCCAGGGTAGGGGGGAGAGCTCATACTGGGTTGTGTGCCTGATTTCATGGAGGCTCGAGGGAGTAGCCCTCACCTCCTCTGTCTTAGATCATTTTAAATAAAGAGGGATTATTGTTTGCCATCTTACACAAGTGTTTGTGCTTTGTTATCATTATTACGGGGTGGGAGTGTTGAGCTAACTGTGCCAGAGGGGTCAGTCACTAAGGGGATATATCATTGTTCCTGGGGGGTGGTAACCTGTCTTGCCCACAGGAGGGTGTACCATTGCCCCAGGTGAAGGCACCAAGTCACTATTAGTGATCTGGGCAGGACTCAGGCCTGGCCCCTTGGGGAAGTACGTTGAGGACCCCGAGGACTCCGGGGCAGCACAGGTGAGTGAGACAATAGGGGCTGTTATACACAGACTTCGCAAGTCTGATGGCTTTGGTACAGGCAATGTGAAGGTGCCTATAGTTGGCCAAAAAAGACTGGGGACCAATGATTTTAAAAATACACCAGGCAAGGTCTTGGGAGTGGAGACAACTAAGTACCTCAGCCAAAATCCAGGAAAGATGTGAACCCCGCACTCTGGTTTTTCTCATGGGTGCATGACTATCTCACACGGCCAAAAATTTAGACTGAAAGCATTGTAGGGCAGAATTTATGTCACTGACTGTAGAGATGTGGTACCAATCTAAGAACAGCTAGGAGGGAGGCCAAGTCAATCTAAGAAATATGAATTTAGGGGGATTTAGGATGTTGTACTGTAGCTTGCACACACAGTAAACCATATGATGATTGCTGAGTGCATCAGGAAGGACACCTGCATCCTCTACACAGTGGGGATGGGAAGCAAGGACCCAGTCTAGCAGAGAGTGGTTTGAGTATCTGAAATTTAAATGAGTGGGTTCAGAAATCAATTGGATCAGCTGCAGTGACTTAACCCTTTGTGAAATGTATTTGCATTAGGGGAGAACCAATTTAAAGTCCACCAAATATAAGTAGCTCACCACTCAAGGAGTTAGAACAAATAGAGGAAAGAAGTTCAGTAACTGAAGCAGAGGATGTACCAGGGCACTAGTAAACACCAGCAACAAAGATGAGAATAGAGAAGGGAGGTGAGAGTTTAAGGAGAATCACATCGTGGGAAGAAGGGGAGGAGGAAGAAAGAACAATCATACATTGGAAACTAGTGGATGTGTAAATTGCGACACCACCACCCCAGTTAGAGAGGTCTTGCCTGACTACGGTGTAGTTTAGTATAGTTGCATTTGAATTGTGGACCTTAGAGGAGAGCTAGGTTTTAGATAAAACTAGAACATTCAGTCAAAGATTAAGCATGATAGGTGATAACGGATTAATTTTTGGGAGGAGGCTACAGATGTTTAAATGAGCCACCCTCAATCCTTTGGGAAGTTGCAAAGGTGAAGGTGTAATCTTCCTTACTGGCATGGATAAAGGGCACATCACCTCAGCCATCTCATCAACCTAGCTAAAGCTTTCGATACAGTCTCCCACTCACTCCTGTTATCTAAACTCACCCTTGCCGGCCTCTCAGGTGAGGTCACCAGCTGGTTCAACTCTTACCTGGAAGGGAGGCAACAAGCAGTAAGAATTGGATCACATATCTCTGCCCCACTTCCTGTCAAAATAGGGGTTCCACAAGGCTCGGTCCTTGACCCGCTACTCTTCTCTATCTTTCTAAATGACCTGCCCTCAGCTTGCCCTCTCTCATCCATACACATGTATGCCGACATGTGTATGGATGTATGATGACATGTATGATGACACAGCACTGTATGTCACAGGTCCCTCCCCTGCTGAAGTGTTACCCAGTCTCCAGGAGGATTTTAATGCAATCCAGCTCTGGTTCTGCTCTAACCAGCTATTTCTCAACCCAGGGAAAACTGTCTCACTCACCTTCAGGACCATGCAAAGGCTTTCCCAGGTCTGCACATCCCCTACCTTCCACACTTTAGATGGGACCCCCTTGGAGACCTGCACCACATTCAGATACCTCGAGGTCTGGCTTGACCGACATCTCGACTTCTCAGCCCACATTGACGCTATCCACAAAAAACTTCACCCGAAACTGGGAGTCTTCTATCGAAACAGAGGTTGTATTCCCCTGACAACCCACAAAGAAATTGTTCAGAAAATGATCCTCCCACTATTTGACTATGGGGATGTAGTCTATAGCACAGCCCCCAAGTCCGCCCTGGCCAGACAGGACCCTCTCTTCCATTCCTTCTGCCGTTTTGCCCTGGACTGCTCGCCCACTACTCACCATGTGACCTCTACAAATCCTTAGATCTACCCTCATTCCAGGATCGGAGAATGGCGCACTGTGCCAGGTTAACAGCAAAATACTGGACCCAGGCCTTCCCCTCGTACCTTGAAACTACCCTAGCTTCCCAAACTCCTTCAACTTATGCACTCCGTAACATCGACTTCAGGCTCTTCTCCCTTCCACACATGTCCTCCGCCAAAGGTCAGCATGCTTTCAAGTATCGAATGCCTTGTGTATGGAATTCCCTCCCTGCTGAACTTAGACACTCCACCTTCTCTCAGCAATTAAACCCGCTACTCAAACAGCATTTCACCACCACCTGCACGTGCAGCTAGCCCCATAGACAGCTGAATCACCTGTTCATCTGTAGTCTTGCTTATATGTCTGACTTACAGTTAGAAATCCTCTAATGCGGCAGCACTTAGCCTCACTATGAACTCCATCTGACTAGCAGTTTTAGACTCTTCTCCCCTGCCAAGAGGCAGGTGTATCTTGTATAAAGTGTTGTCTCTCATCCATGCACTGTACCTATCATGAAATGTTTGCTAATTACTGCTTATCCAACTTCCCTCTCCCCCAGGATGCATCTGGAATCGAGCGTTGCATTGCTCAGTATGCCCTCCTGGTTAAACTTTTAAATAAATAAATAAATAAATGGGGACAGGATTAAATTCAATGTCAGCTACTAGCAAGAGTAGTGAGCTGAAGAGATTAAAAGCACAATTATTCTGCTTGAATGAGGGGGAGGGGATGAAAATGCATTTATTTATTGATTGATTGAGCACTAGGATTACAATAACCTTTGAACCAGAGGTTCATTTAAAAAGGTTCTGCGTTGAAAAGGGGGAACAACAAATATAGGGTACAAGACAAGGTGGTTACAATCACTTGAATATGTTACAAGCATGAGACAAACCTGCAGTTTCAGTAAAGCAGTCCGAGTAAGACCTAGTCAAGAAGGTGCTGATGTGGGACAGCAAGTACAGGCAGATAGGGGTGAAGCGGGGAGAAAGAGGGGGTATGGGAAGGGAGGGTAGGGAGGAGTGTGAGAGCCATCATAAAGATGAATTGGAAACACAGGGAGGGAGGGGTGAGGCTGAGGAAGCAAGGAAGAGAGGCAAAAGGGGTGGGGGAGTGGACAAGGGAGGAGGAGAGGGGGTGTGCTGGACATACTTGACCCGGGATGAGCAGCAAGAAGGGATACGAATAGTGATGGTGGGGTAGAAGGGGTAGGAGGAGGTGGATGGAAAGGAAGGAAGGGAAATGGTAAGAAAACAAGATGCGGAAGGGGGTGAGAGAGGAGTTAGAAAGAAGGGGCGGGCGGGAGGTCAGTGCAAAGAAATCGAGACCTGGCAAAGCAATCACAGCAACTTAGTGTGAGGAGATGCTGATGAAGCTTGAGTTTGAAAGCACTTAATTTAAGTTTGGCTGTGACATCAGAGGGGAGACAGTTATGTAGGGTGGGTACTCTATAGGCAAAAGTCTGCTAAGCTTGGGGGCTCCTGTAGACACAGATGAAGTAGGATGGCTTAGAAGAACTCCACGTGTGCTGGGTTGTCTGCGCTGGCAAGATTAGGGTTGCGGTGAAAGGGGGCATGAGGCCTAGACTAATCTTTTTTGCAAGCAGGCCTGTGTGGTAGAAGACCCTAGCCTTGAGAGGAAGCCAGTTGTTTCTTTCATAGAGTTCACAGGTGTGGGTCCTCTTATCAGACCCAGAGACTAGCCTACAAGATTTGTTTAGCATGAGTGTAATTCTCTTTAGAGAACTGTCAGAGGCAGCACCATAGATAACTAGACCATAGTCAACAAGTGTAAGGATTAAGCTGGTTACCGCGAGTCTCAGAGCCTCTGTGGTCATATAGTGGTGGTAACGATAAAGGATCCCAATCTTGGAGTTGATGACCTTATATGGAGATTGAATGAGAAAGCAGTATGAGGCATTATACCAAGGTATTTAAGTGCCTGAACTTGCTCTAGGGTTTGGCTTTGGTTGTTCCAAATGGTCAGGCTAGCAGCTTTGTGTGTATTGTGAGGGTTAGAAAAGAGCATGACCTTGGTCTTTTAGTAATTCATGACCAGTTTGTGTTGCTCAAACCAGGTCTCTACCAAACTGAAGTTGGACTGTACATCAGGTGTTAGTAAGAGTGGGTCGGGGCTGCAAAAAAAGAGGACCGCGTCATCTGCATAGAGGACCATGCTGCTTTTACAGACAGCTGGAAGAAACATAGAATTTGATGGCAGATAAGGACCACTTGGCCCACCCAGTCTGCCCATTTCCCCTACCTAATGGATAAGCTGCAGACCCTAGTTAACCAGCAGCCTACTTTTTCCTACCCCCACCCCCTAGAATTGCCTTATGACTGTCCCATGCATGCTTGAATTCCACCACTGTTTTTGACTCCACAACCTCCTCTGAAAGGCCGTTCCATCCACATCCCTCTTTGTGAAATTGTTTAACCAGGAATAGCACACTAAGCTGAAAGCTTGTTTACGGTGTGACCTGGGAGGACAGGGAAGTTAAGTGACTTGTTCAGGGCCACACAGCATGGAAGTGGGGGCTGTGGGATTCAACCCAGGTCTCCATATTTGCAGCTCAGAGCCTTAAACCACTGCGCTATACTGCCTTGTTGAGGAATACACTAAAGAGTAGGGGTCTGAGAATGGAGCATTGTGGGACTCCAGACTGAATGGGGAGACTGTTTGAGAGAGTGTTGCAGATCTTAACTTGCTGGGTACGACCACCAAGGTAGCAACTGAACCAGTTAGTGACTTCTGAGGAGAGCCCAAGAGAAGGGAAAGTGCAGAGCAGGAGTGAATGATTAACTGTATCAAAGGCCTTAGGTCAATGTAGATTGATCCAACTAGGTGACTATCGTCCAAGGCCTTATGGATGTAATTGGCGTAGGCAAGTAGGGCAATGGTGGTACTGTGTGACTTTCTAAAGCCATGCTGTTGTGGGCACTGTATATTTGGCAAGATACTTTGTGAGCTGGTCGATGACAATGCGGAAACGTGGAGAAATAGGAAGAGAATAGGGGTAGAAGGTGCCAAAAAGTTTCAAGGTGAAGCCAAGGAGCAGGAAGAATTCGACACAAAGGTCACCAGGGAGCGTGGGAAAGAGAAAGGAATAGAGGAGGAGGAGGAGGAGAGAGTAGGTGAAGAGGATAGGGAAAAGGTGAGGGAACAGATAGAGGAAGAAATGACAGGTTGTGGAAGGGTGAAGAAAGGAAGAGAGGGAGCGAGATAAACAGGGAAAATATTTATTTATTTAAAATTTGGTAACCGGGAAAGGCACACTGAGCTGAGGCTCATTTCCAGGTGCGACGTGGGTAAAGGGAAACAAAACATACAAAGGGAAAAACTACATAATGACAATAATCTAGTGCAGTATACAGACAAAACAAAGTTACACATGGGCAATAAGCAGCATAGTGAAGATGAAACAGAGGCAAACAATTAGAAATCAGAGAAATGAGTAACAAGTTGTAGCTATCTGCAAGCAGTTGCCCAGAAACAGCTACGCAGCAGGATTTTGTTTGGCACTCCTCCCATTTACCTTGGCTATAAAGCACCTCTTTTCTCTCTCCCTGCAGACAGACGCTGGGTTATAGAACGGGTCGTGAGGGTTGCCTAGCCCTCCCCTGGATGCTCCTGCTCGCCGACCCCCACCCCCGAAGCACCCAGGTAATCGGAAGGACCAAAAAGAAAGCTGTGGTTCTGGCACCATTTTTGAATCCCCAGAACTGCTGCCACAGAAAAGTCTGCACAGTGTTCTCTGTGACTGTGAGCTTCTGCCCGCCCGGCTGCGTGCCCTTCACCACCCACCGCCCTTGGTGAGCTCCTCCTTTATAGGCTGAGGCACATGATTCAAAACCTATCAGCCTATTTCTCCATTTGCAGCTTATCAGCTGCCACCACCAGTGGGCTCAACTCAAATCATTACAGTTACCCATACGAATTAGGCAAGGATGCTGCTGTTATCATCCTTATTTCTTCTCTCTCTGGCCACTCTCTTTCCTCCCTGCCCCCCACCACCCTCCCAAACAGAGAACCCCCACAGCCCCTACCCCCTCGGCTTACCCCCCAGCTCTGCCACACTGCGTCCTCACACGCACCTGCCCACGCCCTGGCCCAAAACCATTACACAAGTATTAGTGACAGCATCATTCCACCATCTTTTCACCAGGGGCTTGCGGTCTTGCACACCCCAACCCGTCGCTGCCCCTAATTTTTCTCAAACATCCGGTCCTCCACATCCTACCGATACCTCTCTCGGACAAAAATAAAGCATCTTATCTCCATACTTCTACTCCTGTCAGGGGACATAGAGGTAAACCCTGGTCCAAGCCACAAAAATTCCCATTCCCCTTTCTCCTTTCCCAAAGGCCTCCGCATATTACACCTAAACACCTACAGCCTTTTATCCAAAATCTCTCTACTACAACCAATTGCATTAACACAGCGCCCTGACATCCTGGTCATTTCAGAAAACTGGTTAAAACCCCATCACTCAGACGCGGAAGTCTCCATACCAGGCTACACTATAATCAGACATGACCGGCCAGGCAAAAAGCACGGAGGTGGCATGGCAATGTATATTGCCAACAGCCACCATTTCTCTATAGTGGACATCCCCACAACCCCTGCAAACATAAACTCTATTCTAACATACTAACATACTAACATACTAATTGCCAGCAGATTAGGCCTTATGGTCTATCGAGTCTGCTCGAACCTAGATCCTTAGTTGGGTGCCGAGACCCTCCCATCCCTTGTGCTCCAGAAACCCCTATCATCCATCCCCACCCCACCGGGACAGGCCATCATCTGATACATCCACTTTCTGTGTCTGTCCCACCCTCTCTTAAAGCCCTCCACTGTGGATCTCTGAACCAGCTCACCAGGCAGAGCATTCCAAGGGTCCACCACCCTCTCAGTGAAAAACCTCCTCCTCTTTTCCCCCCTCACCCTTCCACCTTCCAACTTCAAACCATGCCCTCTGGTGATGCCTCCCTGCTTTAGTCTAAAGATCCCCTCCATGTTTGCCCTATTTATTCCCTTGAGGTACTTGAAGACCTCAATCATGTCCCCCCTGTCTCTCCTCTCCTCCAATGAAAACAGGCAGAGCTCCTCAAGTCTGTCCTCGTAAGTCAAATCCCCTAGCCCTCGTGTCATCTTTGTTGCCCTCCTCTGTACCCTCTCCAGGAGCTGTTGTCCCTCTTCAAGTGTGGTCTCCAGTACTGTACACAGTACTCAAGGTGTGGTCTAACCAGTCCATTGTACAGCGGCAGAATCACTTCCTTGCTCCTAGAGGTGATCCCCTACGATGCATCCCAACATCCTGTTTGCCTTGCTAGCTGCTCTCCTGCACTGCTCAGAGTTATTCATACATGTATCCACCATGACCCCTAGGTCTTTTTCCCCTGTTGAGGCTTCGCGCCTCCTCCCAGGGTGTACCTGTGTTTAGGGTTTCCCGACCAAGATGCAACACCTTGCACTTGGTGATATTGAAATTTAATTTCCATGTGTGAGCCCAGCTTTCCAGGGTGTCCAGGTCCCTTGCAGGCCAACCTCCCTCTTCTCCCTCAACTACTGCTCCCATCTTGGAGTCATCCGTGAAGAGACTCATTTCACACCTATACCATCCCTGATGTCTGATATGTATTCATTAAACAGGATTGGACCCAGGACGAGGCCCTGTGGTACCCCAATACCAACCTCTGTAGGGTTCGAGGCTCCCCACAGACCACTACTCTCTGAGTGCGTCCAGCTATCCAGTTTTCAATCCATCTGACCATCAAAGGGCCTACTCCTAACCCCATCAGTTTCTCCACCAGACCATTGTGGGGGACAGAGTCAAACGCCTTGCTGAAGTCCAAGAATAATACATCCACAGGCTTACCCCTGTCCAGTTCTGATGTTACCCATTCATAGAACTCAACAAGGTTGGTTTGACATGATCTACCTGGCACAAACCCATGCTGCCAACTATCCAGACCTCCCACCTCCTCCAAGTAAACCCCCAATCGTTCCTTTAGTATACTCTCCATTAATTTTCCCACCACCGAGGTTAAACTGATGGGTCTATAGTTACCTGGTACTTCCCTTGACCCCCCTTTATGGATTGGTACCACATGTGCCTCTCGCCAATCCCTAGGTACCGTCCCTGTCTCAAGTGACCTGCTGAAAAGCTCCGCCAGGAGTGCAGCCAGTATGTCCGCCAATTCCCATAGTACTCTCGGATGAATGCCATCTGGCCCAGGAATTTGTCTTTCTTTAGGGCCTTGAGGGAAACCACTGCTTTGGCGGGGATGGCATCATCGTCCCCTCCACCTTACTGGTCTTTTTATCCTTATCCAGATGTGACACCCTGGGTACTTTTCCTCCCTTTTGCTCCATTTCTGTTGCTCCTGATCCCACTCCCTGCCGCTTCTATCCTCTTTGTGCCTTGCTTTGTAGATATCCCATCGCCTCCTAGTGAACACAGAGGCAAAGTACCTTAAATACCTCTGCCTGGTCCTCGCCTCTTCCACCCACCCTCCTTCTGATCTCAATCTGCTGAGATGGCCCTTAGTTTTTCTCCGCTCCCCAATGTACCGGAAGAACCCCTTTTCCCCTCCATGTATCCCCTATGGCAGCCATTGCTCTTTACTGGACTTTGCTCCCCTCACCATACGGGTAACTTTTCTAGATGCAAGCTGGTACATTTCCTTATCCCTATCCCCTCTTGTTGTTTTATATTTTTTGTAAGCTGCCTTCTTTTCTCTGACTGCTACCTGGACCTCACTGGACCACCAGCATGGTTTATGTGACCTTGCTCCCTTACGTTTCAACTTAGCGCAGATCCTGACTGCCTCATGAAGTCCTCGTTTTATGACCTCCCATCTCCTTTCCACACTTGTCGTTGAGGTAATCCCCTTCAAGTGATCCTTGAGAATATTTCCCATGCCCATAAAGTCTGCCCCCCTGAAGTCCACTGCCAGTGTCCTAGATCTCACCCCCACTCCCCCCATGCTTATTTGAAACCAGACAGTATTGTGGTCACTCCCAGTCAGGGGGTCCTGTACAACCATGTCCCTTACCAGATCCCCATCTACCAGAACCACATCCAGGACATGCCCCTCCCTTGTGGGCTCCATCACATGCTGTGTTAAGAACACATCCTGGAAGCCATCCAGCAGCCTCTGCTCCTTGGCCACCTTAGAGGACATGGTTCCCCAGTTTGTACCTGGCATATTAAGGTCCCCCATCAACACCACTCCTTCCCCTTTTGGACCACACTGGGCAATGATGTTGTCCAGCAAACCATCCTCTAGAACATCACTCATCCCGGGGGGCCTATATGCTACACCCAGCTTGACCTTATCTCCTGCTGGGGATCGTGGAGTGAACCATAAGGCCTCCACGTTTCCCTCTGCCTCTTCTACCATAGCAATTTCTATGTCATCTCTAATGAACATAGCCACTCCACCCCTCTGCCCTCCTTTCTATCCTTCCTAAGCATAGTGTACCCCGTCATTTTAGGTCCCAGTCATGGTTTTGTTGTACGTTTCCGTGACTGCCGCCACATCCACCCCTCCCGAACAGCATGGCCTGGAACTCTGGCAACTTGTTTCCCAAGCTCCTGGCATTTACTAACACTAACCCCACCCTTATCCCTGATCCTCCTTGTCGAACCCCACCCAGATTCCTTATACTTCCATCCTCCCTGAAACCTCCACCTCCAGTCTGTTTCCCCTCCCCTTGGGCATGAGGCTACTCCCTCATCTGAGGGAGGGCTTCTGGTCAACCCTCCTTATCCCTTCCCCCTTACAAGTTTAAACCCCACCTTTCTTGTATGTAGTCAGCCATCCCCTGTTTAAGGACTTCCTTCCCTAATGGGGCAAGATGAAACCTGTCCTTGGCATATAGTCCCTTATCCTCCCAAACTCCATTCCAGTTCCCTAACACCCCCAACCCATTCTCTTCACCCCACTTCCTGAGCCAGTCATTAACCTCTGTGAGCTTCATTTTTTTCTCCACTGAGGCCTTTGGTACTGGCAATATCTCCGAAAAGGAAATGTTGCATCCATTATCCCGACAGACTCTGGCAAGTTCTTGGAACCTTGCTTGGATTTCCAAAATGCTATTACCCTCTAGATCATTAGTTCCCAAATGCACCAGGAAATCTGGTTTCCCTCCACAATCCCTAACCATTTCATACACCATGAACTTTGCTCTGTGCACTGTCAGCCCAGAGATACTCACTACCTTCACCTGGCTATGGCATCCACCCCCCTGTCCCTCCCAATGGATACCCCTAATCATTTGTGCCCAGTAACAGAACCTTAACACTGCCATCATCCTTATGGTTACCTCCACTATGCCCTCTCAGCCCCCTCCCCAATTTATTCATGATCGCAATTTCATGGAGTCTTCCTGCCTTATTTGAGACCCCCTTGTCACCCTCCCTTTCTGCTTCCCTTGCTATTTTGCCCACTTAACTCAAACCCCTCTGAATAGGTGTCCTTTAACCTCTCTTATCTGAACCATTTAGCCTGGCCCTGATGGTTTCCCTTCCCCGCACCACCATCCCCCTTGTAATATACCCTGTCTCCAGAGGCTCTCTGTGGGTCCCTTTAGCTAGGGCCCCATCCTTAGTACTGACCTCCCTGCTGAAGGGGCTCCTCTCCCACCTCCTTGTGTCCCAGTTTCTCTCCAATCGTGCTCTCCTCCCTCATGTCTGGAATATGTTGCATCTCCCCCATTTGCTTAACATATATGTTTCTCCTTCTCCCTCTGGGACTATGTCTATCCTTTCCATAGCTGGTCTGCAATGCCCTATATGTATCTGACTCCTTCCCCCCAGCCTCTGTATAAGTTTCCTCATTTCCACCAACCCCTTCCTCCCCCTCTAGAATGCTTAGTATCTCAAATTTATTGTGACACTCTATGTCAGCCTCTTTCAAGTAACCCGAGTTTCCCCTGACTGCATCTCTAAACTGACCCTCTTCTTCTTCCTCTCTTGCACTGTTCACCTTAGGAGCTCCC
This sequence comes from Neoceratodus forsteri, assembly GCA_016271365.2. Classification (NCBI taxonomy): domain Eukaryota; kingdom Metazoa; phylum Chordata; order Ceratodontiformes; family Ceratodontidae; genus Neoceratodus; species Neoceratodus forsteri. The sequence continues at coordinate 169,581,279 of CM057449.1, read as the reverse complement.
TTCCCACAGTCTGCTGTTTTAGGCTTCCACACAACAGCCCCTCCTGACTCTTCCCCCTCCAGTCTCTTTGAATTTAGAATGTTCACCCTGTACGCTTTCCCCTTAGCATCAACTTCCCTATCTAAAGGTCCTCTGTCCCTAATATCCCCCTTCTGCTTGCTGTAGCATAATGTCCTGTAGTTCCAGGCGTTGCCCCAGCCTCCCTCAGCCCCACCCTTCTGCTGCCCATATCCACCCCTTATCCTTGGACACCCCAGCTCCCACAGCTTACTCCTTAACCAATATACCTCACTCCTGATACAAGATATGTCTACAGAGTGGACAGCCTCCCTCTCTCCAGGCCCAATTTAGAATTATTGCCATCCCACAGCCTGTGCAGCCACAACCCTTCGAAGACGCCTGCCATGGTGGAATAGGCCACCCTGATTATCCTCCTCTGTTTATAATAGCACACCTTTCTCAGTCCTTTCCTGAGTACAGTTTCTATACTGACTGTAGTTATTACAAACCCAATTTCAACCCCACCAACAAAGTTCCCAAGTCTCACAAACACATACAGTCCAGTATGTGTTTGGTCCCACTAACAGTGGATGTAAGCAGACACCAGGTACCGTATGATGTCACAGGCCCACCAACTCCTGTTGCTTCAAATTTCAGTCCCAAACAGAAATACTCAGCCCTTCAATCCCAACCCCAAGTGGCTTTTCAGTATTTAAGAAAGCCTACAAAACAGGGTGGGTGGGAGGGCTCTTATAAGCTACCAGGCAAACAACACATTTAAATGTCCTTCCTAATTTTCCCTGCCAAACAACTATCCCCAGACCTACAATATCACAGCCCAAGTAACAGTTCAAATTCAAGGTAATAATTTTTAACACATAGAACTAATTTCACTTACAAACTATTCAAATATTTCAGTTAAAACAAAATATAACTCCTGATCTCTTTTCTACCAACCTGTTGCTTAAGCTCCCAAGTGAACAATGAAAGCCAAGGTAATTCCTGTTTAAAGACAAGTTAATTGCAGCTAATGTCCCTTCCCCCTAACACCAGGCAAACAACACATTTAAATGTCCTTCTAATTTTCCCTGCCAAACAACTATCCCCAAACCTACAATATCACAGCCAAGTAACAGTTCAAATTCAAGGTAATAATTTTTAACACATAGAACTAATTTCACTTACAAACTATTCAAATATTTCAGTTAAAACAAATATAACTCTGACCTCTTTTCTACCAACCTGTTGCTTAAGCTCCCAAGTGAACAATGAAAGCCAAGGTAATTCCTGTTTAAAGACAAGTTAATTGCAGCTAATGTCCCTTCCCCTAACACCAGGCACAACACATTTTAAATGTCCTTCTAATTTTCCCTGCCAAACAACTATCCCCAAACGTACAATATCACAGCCCAAGTAACAGTTCAAATTCAAGGTAATAATTTTTAACACATAGAACTAATTTCACTTACAAACTATTCAAATATTTCAGTTAAAACAAAATATAACTCCTGACCTCTTTTCTACCAACCTGTTGCTTAAGCTCCCAAGTGAACAATGAAAGCCAAGGTAATTCCTGTTTAAAGACAAGTTAATTGCAGCTAATGTCCCTTCCCCCTAACACCAGGCAAACAACACATTTAAATGTCCTTCTAATTTTCCCTGCCAAACAACTATCCCCAAACCTACAATATCACAGCCCAAGTAACAGTTCAAATTCAAGGTAATAATTTTTAACACATAGAACTAATTTCACTTACAAACTATTCAAATATTTCAGTTAAACAAAATATAACTCCTGACCTCTTTTCTACCAACCTGTTGCTTAAGCTCCCAAGTGAACAATAAAGCCAAGGTAATTCCTGTTTAAAGACAAGTTAATTGCAGCTAATGTCCTTCCCCTAACACCAGGCAAACAACACATTTAAATGTCCTTCTAATTTTCCCTGCCAAACAACTATCCCCAAACCTACAATATCACAGCCCAAGTAACAGTTCAAATTCAAGGTAATAATTTTTAACACATAGAACTAATTTCACTTACAAACTATTCAAATATTTCAGTTAAAACAAAATATAACTCCTGACCTCTTTTCTACCAACCTGTTGCTTAAGCTCCCAAGTGAACAAATATCATCAAACTATCTCTCCCCTGTTCCTCCCCCCGTCTACATGGCAGGCTCATACTGCCCCCCCTGCACACCCACTGTGGACATCCTCTCCCACCTAACCTCCCTTCAATCCCTAGCTGCCGGGGGCGAGCTGCACGCCACCGGCGATTTTAACACAAACTGGTTAGGTACAGATAAAGCCCATTTGAAGACCAAAATAAAGGCTCTGAACCTAACCCAACTCATTACTGATCCCACAAGATTAAACCACAAGACACAGAACCATTCTCTACTAGATTGGGCTCTCACCTCCCACCCCCACAGGATCCTAAGTGCAGGCCTAGTACCTGATTCTATAAGTGATCATCACATGATCTTCCTGATTAGGAAGGTGCATAGCCCCTCAGCCCCCCCTCCAAAGACACTGCGCACCAGGTCCTACAACTCACTCATCTTAGCATCTCTCTTGTCAGACTTAGGACATGAAAACTGGTCCTTCATACCCGAGTCTCCCTCCATTGATGCAGCTTTTGTGGGCTTCAAAATCTGCTTCCTAAAAATCTGGGACAGACATGCCCCCCTACAGACAAAGAGAGTTAGAGGTGCGCATCTCCCTTGGATTTCAGCTGACATAATCAGGAATTGCTACACCAGAGGCCATGCCTGGAAAAATTATAAGAGAACAGGAATACAGGCATCCCTCTCCACATATAGAAAGCTCCTCAACGCATGCACAAACTCCATCCGACAAGCAAAAAATACGAACATACGAAATTTGCCAGCAGATAAAGGCCTAGAGGTCTATCAAGTCTGCTCGAATGTGCAGCTAGCACCCCTTATTCTGCAGCTGCCCCTCCCTTCCACCCTTCCCCTTCATTAACCCTCCCCCTTGTCCTGTCCCATCCCCTTTTGAAGCAGTCCACTGTTCTACTGGATACCACTTCTGCAGGTAACGCATTCCACCCAGCCACCACCCTCTCTGTAAAAAAGTGTCTCCTCATCTCCTTCCTCCCTCCAGTCTCATATCATGGCCCCTGGTGGCCCTCCCGTCCCTTACTTTGAACAGCCCCTCTGTACCCGTCTTGTTTATTCCTTTCATGTATTTAAAGGTTTCAATCATGTCACTCCATCCCTCCTCTCCTCCAGTGAGTACATATTCAACTCCTTCAACCTTCTCTCGTATGATAAGTCCCCCAGCCCCTTGATCATCTTTGTCGCCCTGCACCGCACCCCCTCCAGTATCTTAATGTCCCTCTTCAGATACGGACGCCAGTAGTGCACGCTGTACTCCAGGTGTGGTCTAACGAATGACCCATACATTGGCAGAATCACCTCCTCCCTCCTCGAGGATATACCTTTGCAATACAACCCAGCATTTTGTTGGCCTTTGCAGCTGCCTTCCTATATTGTGCCGAGTTGTTCATTGACCCTGTAATGAGCACACCCAGATCCTTCTCCTCCTCTGTCTGGGCTAACTGCACTCCCCCCAGCTGGTAACTCCTCCTTGGGTTCTTCATCCCAAAATGCAGCACCTTGCACTTTTTGGCATTAAACCCCATTTGCCAGGTGTCTGACCAGGTTTCAAGCTTTGCCAGATCATTCTGCAACCGCTGCCATCCCCCTAGATCATCCACCACCGTGCCTACCTTGGTATCATCAGCAAACAGACTGATCTTGCTCCTGATGTCCCATGCTATGCCTGCAATGAATATCCCAAACAACACTAATCCCAACACCGAGCCCTGTGGAACACCGCTCGTCACTGCCCTTGGGTGTGAGAGCTCCCCACCCACCACCACCCTCTGTTGCCTTCCCTGAAGCCAGTTTCCTACCCATCTCACCAGCTTTGCACCCGCCCCGTGCCTACTAACTTCCTTCCCAGCCTTCCATGCGGCACAGAGTCAAATGCCTTACTGAATTCCAGATACAGGACATCAACTGCATGGCCCCTGTCCAGTTGCCTTGTTACCCAGTCATAGAACTCCACCAGGTTGGTTTGGCAGGATCTGCCACGTATGAAGCCATGCTGTCTGCTGTCCTGTAGTCCTTTGGCCTCTAGGAGGGCCACCAGCCTCTCCTTCAGGATAGTCTCCATTAGCTTACCCACGATGGATGTGAGGCTCACTGGTCTGTAGTTTCCTGGTTCATCCTTGGGGCCACTCTTGTGGAGGGGCACCACATGAGCCATCCTCCAGTCCTGAGGTACACACCCTGAATGTAGTGAGGCATTAAATAGGTCTGCCAAAGGTCCTGCAAGGATCTCTGCCAGCTCCTTCAGTACCCTGGGGTGGATGCCATCTGGGCCTGGCACCTTGTCCACCCTCAGTGCCTTCAAACCCTCTCAAACTCTGCCCTCCATGATTTCCCATCTGTCACCCCTTCCCCCCTGTTTCTGCCATTTTCTCCCACCTTGGGTGTCACTCCCCTTCTCTTTAGTAAATACTGAGCAGAAGTACTCATTTAGTGCTTCTGCCTTATCGCACCTCTCTTCCACCCAACCCCCTCCTTCCTAATCCTTACTATGTGGTCTTACAGCTCCTTTTCTCCTGATGTACTTAAACAGTCCTTCCCCTTCTTAATGCCTTGTGCCAGCCTGAGTTCCGGATGCTTTGGCTTCCTCACTGCCCTTGTCACATCCTTCATTCTGTCAAGTACTCCTCCCTGTCCTCCCCCTCCCTGTTTTTTGTACTTCCTAAAGGCAGCTCTTTTCTTCCTTACCTTTTCCTTGAGCTCCTTGCTCAACCAGCTTGGTTTCTTAGCCCTAGCCTTCTTGCTCCGGGCTCTGCAGCAGGTTTTGGTTGCCTCCACTATCCCCAGCTTTATGAGCTCCCACCTCTGGTTAGTGTCCATACTAGATTGAATTCTGGCCAGGTACCCTCTTACCACTTCTCCCATCCTCCCAAAGTTGGCCCTCCTGAAGTCCAGCACTCCTGTGCCAGAATCCACTCCTTTCTTGCCCATATCCAATGTGAGCCATACTGAGTGGTGGTCACTCCCTGACAGCGGTTCCTCCACTGTAAGTTCTCTCACAAAGTCCCCATTTGCCAGCACAAGGTCAAGGGTATTCCCTAACCTGGTTGGTTCACTGACCATTTGCAGCAGGAAGCTGTCCTAGAAGGCATCCAGCAGTACCTGCTCCCTTCTGTTCCTGGTTGTTGGGGTACTCCAGTCCACTCTGGCATGTTGAGTCCCCACAATCACCACACTACCTTCTCGCAGGTCCTGCTGATCTGTCCCCTAGTTCCCTGTCTAACTCCTCCGTCTGAGATGGTGGCTTATGCACCACTCCCATTCTAAGAATCCTATTCTTGGAATCCTGGATTTGCATCCAAAGTGACTCCGTACTACCCTCCTCCCCTTCCTCCCTTACACACTTCAGTCCTTCCTTCACATATAGTGCCACCCCCTTCCCAATCACCCTGTCCCTATGAAATAACCTGTACCCTGGTACAGACAGGTCCCAGTCATTGTATTGGGTGGCCCATGTTTCTGTGATGGCTGCAATGTCCACCTCTCCTCTGCCATGAGAACCTGTAACTCTGCAGTTTTCCTCCCAAGGCTCCTAGCATTAAGGGTAACCACCTTCCACCCTCCCCATCCTGCCCCTCTTCCTAGCATCACCAATAGTACTTGCCATTTGTCCTTTGTCCTGTTATTGGGGTAGCTCATATGATTTCCCAACCTGTGGTCTCTGCATATCTCTTCCCCAATTGCCACCCCCACTCCTGGTTTAAATTCCCAACTTCCTCTGTACAGGGACACTGGTTTACGAGTTGAGAAAAGAGCTATTCCGTTTGCATTGTAAAAATAGGTATTGTCACCGTGTCTACTAAGCCAAAATCCGCTCTTACCGGTATTTGATTTGTGTACTTAACAATTTTAACTCTGCTAACATGCATTTTAGCAATTTTGATTTCTACTATTACATCCTTCCATCCTTGTACCAATTTAAAGTTATTTTAGGTACAAGATGTGATGTGCTAACAAACTACAGCCCCCATTCCTAAGGTGTAATGGAAGCAGCACTATGGCCCCATCCCTCAGGTACTATGGCAGCACCAACAGCACTATGACCCCCATCCCTCTGGTGTGATGGCAGCAGCAAAAGCACTACAACCTCCTTCCCTCAGGTGTGACAGAAGCAGCAGCACTGTGGCCCCCATCCCTTAGGTGTGATGGCAGCAGTACTACATTCACCATTCCTCAGGTGTGATGGCAGTATCAGCACTATGGCCCCCATCCCTCAGGTGGGACGGCAGCAGCACTACATTTCCCATCCACCAGTGGTGATGGCAGAAGCACCACGGCCCCACCCCTTCGGCGTAATGGCAGTAGTAACAATGCAGTCTCACATCCCTCTGGGGCGATGGCAGTAGTGGCAGCACTATGACCCCTTCTTCAGCACCACACCCACATGCACAAGTTACAAATGACTTGGTCTCTTTGCTTGTTAGAACTCAGATGTGACTTAATCTGAACCATCACCGCTAAGATGGACTACCTTTGTTTTTCCTATCTATAATTTAACTGCCTGAATTGGTTTTTGCCTGTGAAACTGCTGACCAGGGTTAGGGAACAGACTTGGGTGTTGGAGGGCCAGCTGGTGGGTGAAGGCTTGAGTCCAGTGACCACTCACCTTCTCCTGGGAGGAGGTGAGTTCATGGCTCAGCATTTGCTGGCCCTGGTGGAGGTCAGAGGCACGACAACATGTCTGCCCTCACTGCAGTAGGGAGCGTGACGAGACGTCGGCTTGTGCCTTGACATTGTGTGGCCTGTCACGCTCCCAAGAAAATGGGAAAACACCACTGACCCACAAGGACAGCTGTTGGTCCCTCCATAAGCCAGAATCCCTAGACATGTGCCCGTTCTGACCTCTGCCATGCCCAGGATACACTGGAAGCTCTTTAGGGCAATTCTCCTCCCAGGTAGCCTCCTACAGGGGTGGGGCCCTCAATAATGGTTGCTGTGTTACCTGGTAGCACAGCAGTAGGGGGCAGTGGATGGTGGTTGGCACTCAGCAGTGATGGTGAGGGCCAGTAGCAGGCCTGAAGGAGTGAGCAGGGGTAAAACACTGCTTGAATTTGCTTCTTTGAAATAAAGTGTCTTCACCTAAAAATCCACAAGTGATTAGTGGAGGATGTTCAAATGGATTTATGCATCTACCAGACATGTGGATGCTTTTTTCCCTTGTTGTCCATGAAAAGGGTGTCTCCCAGTTTTCATGTCTTTGTTCAGATGTGAATTGAGCACTACTCTGCCCACCAGCATCATACAGCCCCTGGGGTCTTACCTTCTGTATGTCATTGACTGTGCTTTCAAAATCCACTGGCCAAACATAAGTGCACTTAAATACTTAACATTTGCTTTTTGTTGAAGTAGTCTATCAGAAAACATTTTGTTGTTACAGAGACTGAAACAGTAGGGGAGAAAAGCTACAAATGATCCATTTCACCTAAATGGGTGCTAACTATGAAGTATTTTCACAAGTAATAAGAGCAGTTTCTTCTTTGTGAGCATACTTTCATTCAGACTAGTTTTCATTCAAACAACTGAGGATTGTGGATGGCCCTACTGGTTATAAACTTGAATAAGCTAGTTGGTAACAGTGATCCTGCATTTAGCAATCTACAACCTAGATGCTTATATGCAAAGAATACAATAAACACCTGACTAAAATCTAAAACAAGGTTATAAAACACATAAAATGTATCTGAACATTTATCTTTACCTATAAAAATCATTTCAGCCCAAGTAAAACTCAAGTAATTACATGGCACTTACTACTATTCTATGATGTAGTAAACATATATTGTATTTTTTATATATTCTTTGTAAAGCAGGTAAAGCCCACTGAGCAGGACTGTCTGTTTTCAAGGAGTCCTTAGAACACTGGGGAGGTTAAGTGACTTGCTTGGGGTCACACAGTATGCAAAGTGGAGGTTGTGGGAATCAAACCCAAGTCTGCTGGATGTACCCAGTTCATTCACAGCTTGTTACTCTAACCACTAGGCATGGGTGGTTAAACTGAATGACTGATTACAACAAACAGTCGTGGTGATTTCCTTACTGACTATATATGCAGCAAAGCAGAAAGAATGCAAAGCACAGCATCGTTCATTTTATGATGCTGAAATCTGGGTCGACATGCTGGTGCTGCGGTAGCACTACTGCTGCAATGCCAGCAACCCAGGGTCAGAAGCGAACTGGGTTGCTGGGAGGTCTAGCCAGGGAGTAGGATCGAGCACCTGGGAACTGCTCTCCTCCTTCAGGAAGGTGGGCTGCAGGTCCTGCTGCTTACCACCACCTGTGTGACCATGGGTGGTGATGCAATGGTGCTGCAGAGTGATCAGGAGGAGGACCTAGCCAAGATCTGGAGCAGTGGCATGTCTCTATGTGACCTACCTCCTTGGATCTCCTCTAGTGCCAGTGCCCTCAGGGACAGAGACAGAAAACCAGGAACAGTCACCCCACATCGGCCACTGGCAGAAGGGATCCAGGTGCCCAGACTTCATAACCAGTCTCCATGAGGGACCACTGGGCTGCCCAATGCACACTAAGGGAGTGTGGAGGGTGATAGGGTCCCTCCCTTCCCACCTGGCAGTAGTACAACCCAGGCAGGATAGGGGTAGGACTACAGGAGCTCCTGAGCATTACCTGGGGGTGAAGCTAAGGGATACCCAGCCTGAAAAGTGGAGACTGATGCTGTGAGAAGGGGACATAGAAAGAGAAAATAAAAAAAAAAATTAAAAAAATGCTGAAATCTTAGAGATTCTGTGCAGTGACATGCAATTTCCGTGAGGCACCGGTACAAGAATTCAAAATCCGCAAACCAAGCAGGATTCCGTGATTGTTACCGGTGTTACCGGTAAAAATGGAAAACCAGGGTCCCTGTCTATGTACTCCTCCATCCTCTTTTTCAACACTTTCTTTCCCTCCTCACTCAAGTGTAGTCTGTCCTTGGCATAGAGACTACTGTCCCCCAGGTCCCTCCCACCCCCAACAGCCCATACCCTTTAGCACAACACCAGGTTCTTAGCCATCCGTTAAATTCCTCTATTCTCAGCTTTCTTGTTGTGCTTGCCTTTGGCACCGAGTATCTCTGAAAAAGTTACTGATCTTCCTGCCCCTCACATAATTGTGCTAGTTCCTCAAACACTCCTCTGGACTATATCTACTGTCTTGTCAGCCAGGTCATTTGTCCCAAGATGTATAATTAAATGAGGCTTGTCCCTACCCTTCTAGCATGTTCAGAACAGATTGTCCCACCCTTTCCGCTGTCATTCCTAGCATGGCCTCTACCCAAATCGACTATGCCTCTCCCCCAGCTACCTACCTGACTCCTCTTAGTATTGAGGTCCCCCAGCACTAAGATTCCACCCCTCTTACTCCCTGCTTGCTTCCATTCATCTCCCTCTCATTTCCAGCTCCTCTTCTTCCTCCTGCACATTATTTCCCCTTTCACCCTGTTGCAATTCTCTGAGCAGAATTTCCCCACTCCAGTTTGGTCCAGGCATTTATCAATTACTCCTCTAATTTCATCATTTCCCTCCTCCACCTTCTTCCTCTCTAGCAGTGCAAAACTATTTTCTGAAGACCCTTCACAAATGCCCGCTCCCTCTCTCTTCATAGTAACCTGTTCTCTCCTTTCAACTCCATGACTTTTGCCACTTCTTCGCCTCCCCTCACAAGTCCCTAGCTCCTCCTTCCATTTGTCTTTTGTCTCCTGACCTGGTTTCCCCGGCAATCATTCTTCCTGGCCTGGGCCCTTTGTCTCTGCTTCCCTTCTTCTGACCCTCTCCTCACCACTGTTGGCTTAAATCGCCCTCCCTCATCTCCTTCTTCCTCCCTCCAGTATGGGCAAATCCACCCCAATCTGCCTTGCCTGTATTAGTTCCTCCTGCAGACCCTCAATCTCCTTTCTAAGTTTTTCTATGTGGTTGCACACTAAACATCCTCCCACACCCAGGCAATTTTAGAAAGATTGGTGCACCGCAGTTGTTGCAGCCTACCACCCTACCCATTGCTGTCTGCTCACCAGTGACCCCCACCCTTCCAGATGCAGGATACCAAACACTCCCCCAAGTCTCCCCTCTCCCTCCTCTATCAGTGCAAAACATTCTTTTCTTTATTTCCCTTACCCCTTTGTTGTACACGTTTAGATATATTGAGCAACTGCTTTTTATATTCCTATCCTTCCTATCCACACTCAAAGAGAGACTTTAAGTAGCCATTGCACAACCGTCTTCAAACTCCTACTCCTCCTTTTCCCAATGCAATATCAATGCGAAGAAGTAATAATGAAAGCTCCTAGATTTGCATTTACTTCCCTTCCACTGAAATAGCAGTCACCTCTTCACTTGCTGCTGTTCCTTTCCTGGATGTCTGCTTCTGCTATGACAGGTGCATATCCTTTGCCCGTTTGAGGAAGTGATGTCAGAACCCTGGTATAAAAATCATGGACCAGGAGTGGGTGGGGTGAGGGTTTGAGGGTGGGACCAGCCAAGTCTTCCAGAAACAATCAGGTAGCTGAGGCCTCTGGTCAGACCATTAGCACCTTCCCCACTCTGCACTAAAACTTTGCAGCTAGTGAAGCCAGCAACAATGAATCACAATTCTATCAAGCCCCCAAATAGGTTTGCTACCCAAAGAAACAGGACTCCAACTCTAACAGCTTCACCAACAACACATCAAAATAGGCTTGGAATTAGAAGATATAGGTCTCCAATTCAAAGAAACAGCCCCAGTTAAATCACACCAATTATATTTTAAAACAGAAGAAATAGGCCTCCACAAATGCAGCCTGCCACACAGTGAATCATCAAAGAAATGAGCCCACTTATAGCTACCAAAACAGGTTTAAAAATTCCAACAGCCCCAAACAATACCCTGCTAGCCCCTTAGTAGTAAGAAAGGAAAGAAATAACCTTCTACCAAGTAGAATCCACAAGAAACAATGTAAAAACAACAAGAAGAAGCTACTGTACTGTAGATCTGATCCTGAAAAACATACTTTCTGTCAGTTTTTAGCAAGAACATTAACCACCCGACTGATTTCTGGAAATCACTCAAATCCCTGCTCCCCCCCCAACTCTACCCCCATCCCCTACACTATCAGACCAGGGCTCCCACATCTCTGACCCCATCTGTGTAGCTGAAGCCTTTAATGCACATTTCTCCAGTTACACTGCCAAACTCCTATCCTCCCACCGAATCCACTCCCCGGTCCCCTCACAGCTCATGCCCCCAAAGCCTGCCCCCCAAGTCCTGCTTTTCTCTTTCCGTCCAGTAACCCATGCCAAAGTACTCCACTCACTATGGGCCCTGAACCCAAACAAAGGCAAGTGCCCTACGTCCCTGGATGCCAAGATGCTCTTCCTGTCTGCCCCAGCCATAGCTGCCCCTCTCACTGCCCTTTTCAACCTCTCTTTCTCTCTGGGCAAGTTACCCACGGCCTGGAAGATGGCTATAGTCATACACCTGCCAAAAGGTGGTGACCCCTCCTCCCCAGAAAATTACAGACCCATCTTCCTGCTCCCAATTCTGGACAAATTACAGGAACAGCTAGTCATGTCCCAGCTCACCCCTTACCTGGATGCCTCCTCCTTTTTCACTCCATTCCAACTGGGATTCCGTAAATCCCACTCCACCACCACCTCCCGACTACGTGTCACTGGTGACATTCTCACTGGCATGGACAAAGGTCACGTCACCTCGGCCATCTTCATAGACTTAGCCAAGGCTTTTGATACCGTCTCTCATTCCCTACTCCTCTCAAAACTCTACAATGCAGGGCTCTCTGAGTCAGCCATTGGATGGTTCCATGACTATCTAGCAGACAGGAAACAAACAGTCAAATTGGCCTCTCACACCTCAAACCCCCTGCCAGTCACTACCGGAGTCCCACAAGGATCTGTCCTAGGCCCACTACTTTTTTTGATTTTTTTAAATGACCTCCCATCAGCATGTTCTCACTCATCCATCCAAATGTATGCGGACGATACTGTCCTGTATGCCTCCGGCCCTACCGTGCAAAGCGTAGCAACCCTACTCTAGGAGGATTTCTATGCCATCCAGTGCTGGTTGAGGACTAACCAGCTATTCCTAAACCCTAAAAAAACAGTATCACAAACATTTGGATCCCAACAAAGACTCTCCCGCCAAACCACCTGCCCCCCCCTTCAAAACCTTGGATGGGACCCCCCTGGACAATTGTACTTCCTTCAGCTATCTAGGCGTCTGGCTAGATCAGCACCTAGATTTTACCTCTCATATCGACCCACTACACAGGAGACTACTCCCCAAGCTAGGTGCTCTATTCCTCAAACAAAAAATGCCTCCCTACACAAACTAGGCACGCCATTGTCCAAAAAATGATTCTCCCTGTTTTCGACTATGGCGACATAGTCTACTCCATTGCCCCCACGTCCGCTCTGGCCAGCCTAGACACCATGTTCCACTCCTTCTGCCGGTTCATTCTAGATTGTCCGCAATCCACTCCCCATTGCAACCTATACAGCTCTGCTACCCTGCCGTCCCTCTATGATCGTAGACAAATAAGCTGTGTTAGGTTCGCTGCCGAATTCTGGTCCCACTACCTCCCCCCCATCTGGCCTCTACCCTCTGCCAACAATCCCCTCCTGCGTACTCCCTCAGGAACACGGATCCCAGACTGCTGCATGTCCCGTTTATGCATACTACCAAAGGCCAGGCCGCCTTTAGTTATCAAATCCCACAGATTTGGAATGCTCTGCCGGCCTCCATAAGACATGCACAGAACACCTACCAACTCAGCCCTCTACTTAGAGCCCATTTCTCTTTCAGCTGCTCCTGCTATAACTAACCATCTAATTATTATGCTTGTTGTACTATAAAAGTATATGTAATGTGTATGACCCTCTCACTCTGTACAATGTATATATGAACCCCTGTCTGTATTCTCTCAACAAATGTTTATAGGAAAGCCTCGGCTTCCCAAAATGTACTGCTTATTGTATATATTCCATGTATTGTTATTGGGTCTCGGCCCCCAGGTTGCATCTGGAATCGAGCTTTTAGCTCAGTATGCCTTCCTGGTAAATCTCGTGAATAAATAAATACATTTTCAGGCCATGATAGGAAAGCATGGAGATGCAACAAGTCTGATAAACAGAACAGAGAAATTCAATATGAAGCACTCTAAAACTAGTAGAAACAAAATATCATAAATAATACAAACACCCTCTCCCCAAATGAAGCAACACAACAGTAAACCATAGCAGTTAAGAGTAGGAGCAGCCAATACATGCTATTGAAAGAAACAAGTAAACTGAACTGTTTGATAAAAAAGAACACTGAAACACAATAACTTACAATACACAGCAGGAACTTAGCTAAGCTACATTGAATATTGAATGCACAAATGAGCCAACAAGTAGTACATCAAACAATTAGATAATTGCAGGGACAATACAATGCACATAACATAGTGAAGCAGACTCAAGGACGACTGTAGATGCAGAATACTAGCGACTTCCTGTGGGTGCAGATTCTCCTGCTGACTGCTGCCCCACGCTGATGCCCAAAGTATGGCACCTTGTGTTCTGGCCCTTGAACTCCGGACCGCAGCAAAGGACTGCTGAGGAACAGGCCAAATATACTAACAGCAAGTTATGCCCTCCACAGACACAAAGGGCTTTGATAGGCTGATGGAGCAAAAAGGGCAGGGTCACAGGAATGTGGAAGATTGCAGCACAGAGTCCCTTTTGGCGACCACCAAGCATACTGAAAGTTCAACAACAGGAGCCTCCTAGCTCCATGAACAGCAACCAGATTGCTCACACCAAAGTCCAGTGATGACTGAAGGTAGACTGCGGTGCTACTTCAAAAGCCACTCCTCAAGCAGATCTGCCCCCACAGACACAAAGTGCTCCAATAGGCTGACAGAGCAAAAGGGACAGGGTCACAGGACTGCAGAAGATCATAGCACACAGAATATATAGATAGGGCTTAGATTAGGACTGTTATGGTCACGTATAAGTGTAAGTGGCAGTGCAGTAGTCTTAGAAGGTCTGTACATAGGAAGTAATGGGATCATGAGTCTTGTGCAGCCAGATCACCCTGAGGCTGACAGGAGGTCTGGCCTGGATGGCTGGAGTTTCCCTCTTTAAGGGGGAGCAGTTGGATGGGTAGCCTTTTTGGACATTCACCTGTGGCATTTTGGAGTCCTCTAATGGGGAGGACACTTCCACACCCAGTCAAAAGCTACCCCTCAAGCCCCAGAGCTTGTGACCTCATGAGGTTTCTGATTGGTTAGGCAGCCCCCATTAGAGTGAGAGATGGCCACCAGTAACTTTGAAAAAGATTGATTAATCACTCTGAATGAGACTGAGTAGATGACATTTTCCAACCAAGACTACCTTGCTGCACATGTCATGCCGATTTTTGGCTGTAACTACTGAATTATGGGAATAAAATACATGGCTGTGGCCATTTTTCTCCAGAGATTGTTGTCTGTCTCATTCTGTCCAGGTGGAACTAAGGGATGTGCCCTATAAGGCAACTAACTGTACTTTTCAAAACTAAATTTGTAAGACACCAAGACAATTGTTTTCTCAGGTGTAAGGAAACCCTCAGATTTTGACTTCATCTTGGTCAACAACAATGGAAACCCAATCAAAAGAGTCACTGAATTTAAATACCTTGGTGTTTACCTTGACCCACACCTATCCTATGAATTCCACATCACTCAACTCATCAAATGTACACCAAAGGCTCAGTTCATTTTTCCGCACTAACCAATTCCTCACACCCCATACCAAGGCACTAGTAGCCAGCAGCTTCCTATTACCTCTCATTGACTATGGTTCCAACATTTATGCCCCCTCAATCTCCCCAAAAAACCTAAATAGGCTAAAGGCAATATATAATACCATTGTCAGGTCTGTTACTAGTCTCCTTAGAAGTACCCATCACTGCGACTTTTATAAGACCGCCAGCTGGTTAATACTTGAGAACAGACTCAGTAAAATCCAAACCCTTTTCTACAAAGTCCTCCATGGCCACCTCCTTAATAGCATTGTCTCTCTTTTCCAGAGGCCTTTCAACACCCGACTCACTAGACTCACCTCTGAACACACCTTCATTGTCCCATTCTGTCACACCACCAAAGGCTAGCACTCCCTCTCCTTCAGGGGAGGTAAACTATTCAATAGCCTGCTTCACCCTCTTATCCAGTGTACCTCCCTTGGTCTGTTCAAACATCAGCTGAAGCTCTACATCCTGGACAACTTGTATTGCAACTGTACTTAATGTTGCTTGTTCTTCAACCACCTACTTGCATAATACTGTACATAAACAAAATGTTTTATATTATGTTACCACCTGTATTTGTTACTGTACAACCCATTGTTTCTGTATAATCCTGTATAACCCAAGTAATGAATCCTTGTATCTCTGTTCATAAATATTGTTTGCACTGTTGTCTTGTCATTGGACGCTTGTGAAAACAGACAGTATTACTCACATGCCTTTCCAGTATAATCAATAAAAATGAAATGAAAACTTCATGAACACTGTTGCTAATTGCAGCCAAGACATTTGCATGCACCTCTACTGCAACGTGTGGATCTGTATTGGAAACTGCAGATTACCTGGCTCAAAACCAGAGCAGGCAGCTGACTCACATGATACAAAGGAAAGGCAATTACCTAACTGGGGGTGCACAGACCAGGAAAAGGGTGAACCATCCCAAACTCTCTGAATCTTAGAAAAACACCTTGAACAAACATCATCATGCCAGCCAGGAGGACCGAGGTGAATTAATTAAACCATTTAAAGTCCAACTGCATAAAAGAGAAGTAAGAATATGTATCTGTCAACTTTTTGTTCATTTGAGTAGTTAATTGCTTGAAAAATTGAGTTCTTATTAATGGGGATAGTAATTGTTGGCTTTTTAATTTTTTTAATCCGTGTTTTTGCTATTGACTCCACTCTGCATTTCCTTCCTTTATTAGGACCCTACACCTCAGCCATGTCACCCAGTCATCCCCAAGGGCTTACCTGTCCTTTCCTGCTGGGCTGCCATGGCTTACTCCTCATGGTGGGGTCATCACTGGGGTTTCCCAAGCCCTTTGGGAATCTAAATCCGCAGCCAGGGTGGTAGACTAGCACCTGATCAGACTGGTACAGGACCTGTAGGATGTGGTGTCCATTATATCACTCAGGTAGGGAACTGCCACTTTTTCTGTTTCTTTCCCCAGAGGATGCTGCCTGATGGCATCAACATGCATGCTGGTGCTTTCGTGCCAGCACATACACATCGACACAAGTGACATCCTCCTCATCTCGAGGCCTCAGCTGTACATCCCCTGTCATCACTCATTTAAATTTTTTTATTGAGTGTTTTCCATTAATAATTGACCCTGTATAGGTAGAGGTACCACAAAAATGAACTGTTGAAGATAGATCCTCTGTGGACTTGCAATTAATTGATTAGGGGGACCAAGAGGTGTATACAGGTGTGCAGCTGCATTCTGGGTTTGTTTGTGTATTTCTGGGTTGGGCAGTCCCTGCAGCCACACCCAGTCTGTGCACCATGAGCGTGTACTGCTTCCTGCTTTGTTTTGGCCCTAATGCCCCTCAGTATTGCCTCCCAAACCTGCTGCCTGTTGCCTTGACAGACTGGCTTGTCTCAGAATGTTCAGCACTGTCACTGCCACCATTAATAACCCCACTGGTACTATATGCATAGCTGCTCCCAAATACTAATTCCTGTGACATGCTGTATCAGCATTCTCAATGTCATGAACTGGCTACACCGGCTGAGCCTGGGGATAGCTATACTTATGGGAGCGGCACTATTCATTATGAATGCCAAAATGATGAGGACAACAGTACTGGATGATCTTGGCATACCTGGTCATTGTGACCCCCCCCCCAAAGAGTGCATGAAACAGCCCAGCCTGCCTGGGTAGGCAGTAGCATGCTGGGGTGGCAATACTAGAGGTATCTAACTAAGCTTTCCCCTTACAAAGTGAGGTTCTGTCAATCCAGCTTGCCAGGCCTGCACCAGCAGATAGGGACAATACAGAGGGTATCTAGTGCCCCATCTTTATCCCAAGCTGTTAGGACAGGCACTTGCAGGTGAGGAGGTGGGCAGCAATACTGCAGGAACCCAGGCCCCCATTACAGAGTATGAGTCTGTGTCAACTTGGCCCGCCTGCTTGTGGCATGTGTGAAATATGTGCATGCATTGGTGGGGGAGGGGTGAGTCCTGTGCATAGCATGCGTGTGTACTGCTGGTGGGGAGGTAGGGAGCAATACTGCAGGAACCCAGGCCCCCATTACAGAGTATGGGTATGTGACAACTTGGCCTGCCAGCTTGCAGCATGTGTGAAAAGTGTGCATGCTTTGGTGGGGGAGGGGTGTGTCCTGCGTAGGGCATAAGTGTGCACTGCCGGAGGGCTGTACATAGCATAATTCTGTGTTCTGGATTGAGGAGTCTGCCCTCAAACAATACAGGACTGCTTTGGTGTCTCTTAGTATCATTGGTTCTTCTATCTATTTTTACGTTCTTTTTTTAATTACCTTTCTACCCCCACCTCTGACTGCCCCAATTCCTGCCACAGTGGTGGCACCACTGCCATTCAGCTTCACAGGGTTTGTCCTTCTGCCTTCTGCCTCCAGCCCAGAGCTACCAGATGCATCCCACCAATTGGGAAAGCCCTCCCCCCCATAGTGGCCCCCCAGGCAACCAAGTGTGCTCAGGCTCAATTCCTCATGCATGGAAACATGCAGAGGAGAAGGCTGGGGTGGACATGCTAGGACATTTGATGTGGAGTTGTCCAAGCCATCTCAGCTCCCCACATGAGGTGGTGTTGGGCTCGCAACACGAACCCAAGTGAAATGTCAACATAGGAATGCAAGGGCCAAGCTATTTTTATGTTTATTTGCATGCATGTGCAAGAAACATAGTGCCACCATACTAGTTTTCGTAGATGTGCCTCCCCCACTTCCAATGCCCTGCTCCTTTTTGCAGGTGCAGCTGCACCACACCAATGAATGTCCAAGCTGTCTTTGACAGCCGTTCAGATGCAGTGGCGTACAGTTCTGAGAAAAACACCGCTACTATCAGCAGTGGTAACGTGTAGGCAATTTGCATACTGCCGTTGACAGTATGCAAATTGTCTACATGTTAGCACTGCATCTGAACTGTCATAGACAGTTTGTCCCCCCTTCCCGAACACCTAGGTAGCATGCTGGGAGCCCACCTCAGCATGCTCTTGTGCTCTCCTCCACCCCCACACACTGTATGACTGACAGGGGTGCCCAATCCCCCATCGGCTCCACTGCCCCATCAAGAGCAAACTTCCAGGTGCCACGCTGGGAGCGCACCCCAGCATGGCCGAAATCTGTGGCCCACGGGGGTGCCCAATCCCCCATCGGCGCCACTGCCCCCGACCCAACAAACTTGCAGGTGCCACGCTGGGAGTCCACCCCAGCATGGCAAAAGTCCCATGTCGTCTTAAAAAAATTAAAAATAAAAACAAAAACAAAAACAAAAGAAAATGGTCCCTCGTTGACTCTCTTGACCCCTCAACTCAACCTGCGCCCACCCTTTGCATACCCCACCTCCCCAAACCCCACCTCACCCCATACTTACCTCCGCAGGCCAGCACGACGATCCTCGGTGGACCAGGAACACGTCTGCACTCTTCAAAGCCAACCGCAAACTGAAGGAATGCCGGTAAGCGGTATAATGACATAAATGTTTTTTTTCAACTTTGGTGCATATATCGGCCATTTTGGGGAATTTTTTTCACCAAACTTTTAACGTGGGATTCTTGGGACCCCACCTCATGAACTCAGCCACTTTCATTTTGTTATTCGGTCCTGAAAGGAGATTTCACAGTCACTGCACGGAACCACCTTTTGGGAAGACATAATGAAAAGACAGTGTCACAGTTCATGAGGTAGGCCCCCCAAAACCCTATGTTGAAAATTTGGTGAAAAAATTCCCCAAAATGACTGTTTTATGAGCGTGCGTTGTGCAGTTCCTATGCACGCTTGTAGCTTCGAGAATTTTTACTATTTTCATTCCAGATTTACAACATTGTCATTTTACCATACCTCCTTATGAGTTATACAGCTGTCATTTTTCACATCCTGCCCAAAATGTGTTTTCACGCATGTAGCGCACAATGTCACAGTCGGTGTGCAAAATCAATATTTGGGACAGATTAAGAAGATCACAGTGACACTGTTCATGAGCAGAGGTCTTAAAATGGCTATGCTGAAAATTTGGTGACAAACGTCCATAAAATGACTGTGTTACGAGCGTGCATTGCACAGTTTCGACGCACCCATGTAAGTTCACGAATTTGTAATATTCAGTCCAGATTTTCAACACTGGCGTTTTCCACACCTCTTTATGAACAGTACAGCTGTCATTTTTCACACCCTGGACGAAATGTGTTTTCGCACTTCTGGCTCAGAAATGCGTGTTCGCTGTGGGAAATCAGTGTTCAGAACACATTAAGAAAATCACAGTAACAGTGTTCATGAGTGGAGGTCCCAAAATGCCTGTGTTGACAATCTGCTGTAAAATATCCGCAAATTAATTACATTACGGGTGTGTGTTGTGCAGTTTCTATGCATACTCGTGACTTCAGCAGTTTTTTTTATATTTTCACTCCAGATTTTCAACATTGCCAATTTTTACACCTCCCCATGAACAATACAGCTGTCATTTTTCACATCCTGTTTGAAATGTGTGTAACCCCCCTGCAAATGGGGGTTCCCAAAAGTCTTCCAGGAGCTTGCCTGAATGCTCCAAGTCTGGGCGGTGTTTGTTGTCTGAGCTGTTTAAATGTGGTTCCAAGTGAGTGCTATTTGAGCCTCTACGTACTGTCTCTTTAAGAGCTGTCTGCTTGCAGACTTAATTAGTTTGTATGGGGGGACTGTGTAATTAATGCTCGAATCCTGCCCGAGCTGCTGCCAATTCGCTCTGTTTCTGCCGTCGCTACATGTGCAGAGGGAGCCTTGTTGAAAGATATAACTGTTTGCCAGAAATCATTTAGAGTGACTGAGAAAATGTAATTTGTCTAACCTGTCTTTATTTTAGCACGAACTGTTTCAGTGTAGCTCTTTCATTTTTGTCCTGAACTGGTGTGCTGGGCCAATTGAGTTTAGGGAGTCCTAAAATGGAGCCTGTGGATGAATCAGAACTTGGACTCTTAATTTTGAGCCAGCCACAAGGGGATTGTATGGGCAGTGACTCTGGGAAATGTAGTTTTGACCTTGGCGCCTTTTTCCACCAACAGAGGGAGTCTTATTGTGAGTGACAGCCGAACCAACCAATAGAATGGTGTGGAGCTAAAGGAAATGCCCTGCTCTGTGACTGAAAAGCTGAGATCAGTTGTGACAGTGAAGAGAGAAGGATCGCTGTGCTTCTGCGGTGTATAGTTTCGCGTGGGAAGCGCTTGTGAGGCCCTGCGGTTTGGCCTGCAGCCATTGCAAGTGGCAGTTCGGACTGAATCTGATTGTGAGGAGAAAGAAGGAAGTCTGAAGAGTGGAAACCAGGCTCACCCTGTAGAAGACTGGAGAAATTGCTGAATCGCGCTCGGTCTGTCAGGAACTGAAGCTGCTGTGTGTGCTCCCGGGTATTTTGCAGTAATTGCGATCGGGATCGAGGAGCAGCCTGCCTGGTATAGTACTTTCCTTTTACATATGAATGTGCGTAGTGCTTGTGGGGAATCGCTATTTCCAATCCCCCGTGCAGTGTGCTGTGTGCTGAAGCTGGAAGCAAACACCAGCTTAGCTTGGACTAAATATGTTTGCTATCAACTGCAGTGGGGTCCAGTCACAAGGACCTTGTCTCCATGCCCTGTTGTTCTGGCAATCCAGAAGAACATCTACCATCCAGTTCTCAGCTTGGGTATTGTGAGTACAAATCAGGGTATTCCCCTGCAGTCTGTTTTCAATCACAAGTGTGCCATCTAATTCTTGTTGTTTCCCTGCTTCATGGACTGAGCCATCCGGTTCCTGATTACAACTGGGTGTTGTGCATATATTTTCTTCTACAGGGCTCCATCCATCTGCACCTGCCGGCCAACCCCGGGCAATGGACCTGGCTAGCCCTCCCCCAACCTGGGTACCCAGAGTGTGACTTTTCAGACCCTGTATGTGTGCACAGTACTGTGATTTAGTGCCACCAATTAACCTGATTTCCCCCTCCCGTGTTGCTGACCCCTAAATAAATCAGATTTGTTGTTGTTATACTATATACTGTCAGTGGTGTTGGTACTTATGGAAACAGTGTTGTGTTTTGCTGTGTATGTTGTTTAACCTTATTTTACAGGGGGTCTTCAGAGACGCGCTGCAGAATCAGTCTCGAGGTAAGTGGTATCTATATGAGTGAACAGTGTGTATACGTGGGGTATTGGGGCTGTAACTCCAGGGTATTGTGCGAGCCACTAGAGGGAATAAAAGGGGGTCTCAGTGTCCCAGAGGGCTGTGACCAAGCTAGTCTAATCACTACAAACCCTAACCTCTGGGTGGAGGCGCCCGCAATAGGACCTAGGCCCCTCAACCTGTCCGTAGTCAAACAGGCGGGGGTAGTAGCCCTTGGGATAGTGCCACCTAGGAGTTACATGTGTTTTCGCACCTATGGTGCCAAATGGCATAGTCGCTGTGCAAAATCAGCTTTCGGCTAACAAACTGATATTGCCGCTGTTCATGAGGTGGAGGTCACAAAAAACCCATGTTGAAAATTTGGAGTGAAAATACCAACAAACACCTGGGGTGTTAGGGTTTCCGGCCATAACGCCCCACCCTGTAGAGACTGACAGGCATCAGGGGTGTGACTTGGGATTGTTGCCTGTAATGCTCTTGCCATTCCACCCCCACCCACAACCTGCAGCCAGTGACAGGCATAAATGTGTGCCTTGGACTCTTCGGCCCCAAAGTTCACCCCATTCTCCTATACTGCACCCATCTCACCATATTTCCTTATGGAATGGGGTGAGCATAAGGCCCAAAGACCCCAAGGCACACCATGACACTTGTCGGTGTCTGCAGGGTAGGGTGTGGTGAAATGGTGTGGGCGTTATGCCTGATGACCCGAAGACACACCCCAATGCCTGTCAGTCTCTGCAGGGTGGTGGTGGTGGGGCTGGCTAAAGTTCAGTACTTCACTGCCATTCCTATTACGCATTTCTCTAACTCCTACACTACCAATGCCAATGCCAGCAAGCAAACATTCGGCATTGACAAATGCTTTTTACCTTATGTGATTCTTACTTTCTTTCCCTATTACTACTGCCTCTGTTCTGTAACTTTTCTCTTAGTTTATTTCACTTACTAATGTTTGTCCTGTTTCACATCTGATCCTTTACGAATGCTTATTGGATAGGCCTTTTTATTACCATTCTTAAACCTATTTTATTTACAGTACTGTTATTGTTTTTGTCATTTTTGAGTATAGTTTTGTTTTTCAGTGTAAGATATCCGTCTTGTTCAAGACCTCTATTGAGGATCCCTTTCTAGACCAGGTAAGTAATCTACTTTGACTGCTTGACAGCATTGTCTTATAATGGAGCACTTGCAACTGTTACAGGGAAAGGGGGGACTGACAACAGAGGCCTGTGGACTGAGCTGGGAGGAGGTAGATAACAGAGCCCTGACTGGGGTGGGAGAAAGAAGGGAGGGAGAGCCCTGTACCGTGGGGCAGGTTGTAACCCTTGAGTTGGGGAGGGTGAAGAGGGATAAACCCATGTAGTTGGTGTGTGTCTGTGTGCATGTGTGTCTGTGTGTGAAGCAAGATCTGCAGGAGGGGATTTGAGAACCTGCAAAAGGGAGGGGGTGAGATCCTGCGAATTGGAGCAGATAGCAATGGTGGTGGCGGCAGTGGTGGTGGTAGAGAAGGGGCATTGAATACTTGTTAGTAAGGCTGTGAAACTGGCAAAGCATATGTGGGGGGGGGCTGTCCAGAGATAATCACATTATGACACAACAGGGTGGGATTTATGCTGAGATCACTTCACATCCAGGGGCGTAGTATGCTGACAGCCCCTGGAAGTGTGGTAATCTCAGCATAAACCCCACCCTGGAGTGTCGCTGCACTTACTGTATAAAATTGTTAACTAGGCATTTTTGGTTACATCATATTATAACACTATAAACCAATAAAAAAGTAAAATGATAGTTCAAAATTAAATTAAAAATAGTTCCTTTGTAGAATACATGTGGCTTTTATTTATTTTGGAAACCTGTTCTTCAGTTATATCCTTTTATTTACAAAGTTCATCCTGCACTGAGGTGTCCAGACATTTTTGTCGCTGGTATGGGGTCCCCGCTGGTTGCGATTAGAAGTGGGAGTGGTGATAAGGGTTTGCGAGCGTGTTTTGGTGGCGGTTTTTGATCATGTCGTTGGGGGTTTGTGGCTCATTTGTCTTCCTGACACTTTTGGCATTGAGGCAGAAGAAATCCAGTTCTGTCACAGTGCTTGCTGACCACATTCTGCACTTTAGGAGCCAGGAGCGAAGTAAAACACGTGCTGTGTGGCATAAAGCGGGTCAGGGCAGGAGCCCACAAAGAGGTAACTTGGAATAATGTGCCTCAGCAAGCACATGTGTGAGTAAGTGTGTGTGTATATGTGTGTGCGTGTGTGTGTGCACGCGCGTGTGCACAGTGGTCAGCGGATGAAAATAACAAGTTTAAAACATGTGCAGGTATATTTAATGTACTTGTTTTTTTTTTACTTTGCTAATTCTCTACGGCAGCATTGAAAAAAGCATGGCTGCCATTTTGAAATAGAGATTCTGAGGTTGTCACTGATTCATTTGGTGCAGAGGCAGGTTAGCACAAGTACTGTTTTGTTCCTTAGAGATCTGTTGTGTGATTAGGGCATGAGTGCCAGCCTTCCTTAGTATCGAGGACATTACAGACCCATTTTATAAGGGCTATTTGTGCAGGGCCAGAAGTGGCCCTCAGGTACAGGGCGATGGGATGTTTGTGTTAAGCTCCGTGCCTTGTGCATAATTGTGTGGTGGTATTTGGCACCGTTAGGGAGTGCAACCCCCTCACCCCCAACAAATCCTTTCTTCTCAGCATTGCATTTTTATGTGTTAGAACTAGGAGTCACACTTTCTGCCCTGTTTAAAGGGACACTGTCAACCCCATTTGGACTCAAAGTGTCCCTAGTTTAAACAAAAAACACATTTTATGATTGTTCTCATTCTACAGAGACTGCTGATGTAGCTGGTTGTTTGATTCAGACTCATTTTTCCTTTTAAAAAGTAAAAAACTGAGTGTCACCCATACTGGTGTTACCCCACCAAAACATGTTTGTTTACATTTCTTGACCAACCTCAGCTGCATCTTTCCTGGACTCAGGAACACCCCCAACACTATCTAGCTACTCATTATGCAGTGGGAGTAGAGACTATTATATCACAAGTGGCTGCACTGTTTGAGGGTGTTTACAATGTTCAGGAAGTATGCAGTAAGCTTAAGTAAACAATTTGGAGCAAAACAAGGCTGTGTATAACTATGCATTCCCATGCATTTCAGTTCAAATGATCAAGAAGGCAGATTAAACAACCAGCAACATCAATGAATTTTTGAGAAGGTAAGCAATCTTAAAATGTGGGGTTTTACCTAGAATTAATATGATGTAAAAAAGGTTGACACTTGACAGTGTCCCTTAACCGTGCATAAATGTGGGACTGAGAACTGGGTGCAGCGCTGTTCCACATGGACTCTGAAGAAGTGGGAGGATGATCCTGAGGGAGATCCAGTGTTTAAGATGGTGGTCTTAAACCATTTAGTATTTTGTTTAGCCAAATGAGAAAACTCTATCCCAAGCCATGAATTCTGATCGACTGTCTTAGCAATTTGGCTAATTGAACAATGGTAGTTGTAACTAAATACAGAATTGGTTAGCAAAAGCTATTTGACAGTGTCATTGGCCTCAGTAGGCATCTTATGACCAGTTAAGACTGGAGGGATAACTAACTCGATTTTGATCATGGGATATTGGTTACTTTTTTTTTTTTTTAATAGTTAATGTTTTTGTCCATAATAGTGTGTGTGTGTGTGTGTGTGTGTGTGCATGCGTGTGTGCATGTGTGTGTGTGAGTTTTGGGGGGGTCTGGCATAGTGCCCACCATTGCATCTAATGCTGTGTCCTACAGTACTTAACAGCTCAGTTCTAGAAACAAAAGGCTGGGACCCAGTAGTGGTAGAGTCAGGTTATGATACAATAGTTAGGGAGAAGCTAGCTATACATATGATGTTCTTGTACAGGTGGTGTGAACCAAAGGCATCGAAAAATCTAGAGAGTGCATGGCTGGGATTTTCAGATTCATTGCATCCACCATATTGGAGTGTGTAGAAGCAGAGGCTGAGTTATCCCCCCACCCCAATACGCAGTAGTAATTCATTTCATTTTTATTTAAGCAGGTTAGCAGATTGGCAAAAATGACATTTTCACAGTGACCAGTACATAAAATACATGAAATACATTAAACATTATACGAAACAGACACAATTAGAATCCAAAAACAACTGATTATGTAAACCAGATTTAAATGAAGACAGAGATAACAACATTAGTAATTGACATAGGCAAATTATTGTAAAGAGTAATAGCTTTGTATTTAACAGATCTCTTACCAAAAGCTGAAATACAATGAGGAATAAAAAATACATATTTGTTTTGGGATCTAGTGGAAAAAGCATTAACACATTGAGGAAACCTCTCATTAATAGTAATAGGCATAAGTTCAAGGACACTTTTATGCATAAAAATCAAACCCCTAAATTCCACATATTCCTTCAATGGAAGGCATCCCATGGTGTCATAAAGCAAACAACGGTGTGTCAAGCCTCTTAGACCAGTAGCAAACCTACAAATGGAATTATAGATCGAGGGAGCACTCCCGACCAATCAGAGCACTCCTTTCCCCTGCGCGTGAGGCACTCTTATTCTGTGAAGAGCGTTGCATGCGCAGATGCCATGGAAACGGGCACATTCTGGGAAGTTTTTTTTTTAAATATATTATTGATCGCTCTCAATCAATAGTATATTAATATATCCCCTGTCACCACTTGTTGCTGAAAACGAGTTTCATTTGCCTTCAACTTGAGCCAGAACAGCTCAGCTTCACTTCGCTGTTCTCGCTCAGCTGAAGGTACTTGAAGCCACTCGTTTTCAGCAACAAGTAGCTCCAGGGGATGTATTAACACATATTATAAAGCATGTTTAACCTAGTGAAAACATTGTTAGTCAAGTGTAAATAAAAAATACTTCCATAATCAAGTTTAGACAAGAACAAACTGTTGGCCAATAAACTTTGCGATTCAGGAAGCAAATATTGGTTCATTCTGTACAATATGTATGCAGACCAGGACCAGTAAAGTCTGGTATAAAAGCACACTCTAAAATTTCAATTGAAATGTTGTGAACCCATACCATGTTAATTCTTTCTATCCTCACAAATACTAGCAGCCAAAGTCTCTTCGTGAGATCTCCAGGCTGTGTGTGGTGTGGGCGTTTGCTGCTGCTGCTGGAGTGGCTCCCTGAATAACCTGTGGTACAGGTGTCTGCTGCTGCTGCTGGAGTGGCTCCCTGAATAACCTGTGGTACAGGTGTCTGCTGCTGCTGCTGGAGTGGCTCCCTGAATAACCTGTGGTACAAGTATCTGCTGCTGCTGCTGGAGCAGCTCCCTGAATAACCTGTGGTACAGGTGTCTGCTGCTGGAGCAGCTCATTCAGCAGCTTGTGATGTGGATGCCTGCTACTGCTGGAGCGGCTCCCTGAATAACCTGTGGTACAGGTGTCTGCTGCTGCTGCTGGAGCGGCTTCCTGAATAACCTGTGGTACAGGTGTCTGCTGCTGCTGCTGCTGGAGTGGCTCCCTGAATAACCTGTGGTACAGGTGTCTGCTGCTGCTGCTGGAGTGGCTCCCTGAATAACGTGTGGTACAGGTTGTCGTGGAAAAAAATATATGTTCTTACACTTTAGTTTAAAATCATACTCAGGACCACTGCATAGTAAAAAGAACGGTTTATTACATATGCATATGGGAGTCTGCTTCCAAAAATCATGCAAGGCTCCCCGATTATTGTTCACAGAGGCTTATATACCTTTTTTAGTTTCACAGTCTAACAGTGATCTCATGCTTAACAACAGCTTCTCCTTATCTTTAGCAAAAACCTTAGATTTAGCACTTTCCGTATAAGGAGTTGTTTTTTTATACTACTATGTGTCTCCCCTTTATCTTAGTTACAACCAGCTGTATTTCACTTCATTAATTTTTCAAGGTTTTCTTATCTTTGTCAAACAACCTCCTTTGTTTTAGTTAGCACAGAACTGCACATTCATTATGGCTGTTTTACAAAGCAGATAGTTTTAAAGCATATGAAAGGCAACATGGCTATATGGCTATAATAAAACAGATAGTTTTAGAGCATAGAGAAGCAACATATCTATATGGCTATAATCACATATAACAGTTATAAGCTCTGGTACAATAAGCTTTAGAACATAAAGGTATTATACTTTAGGATATAAAAATTCCACCACTCCCCCCTTTTGATACTTTGTATCAACTAACCACCCCCCTTTTTATTTATGATTTAAAACTGGTTGCCAGCATACAGATAGTCAAGGCATTATAAAAAGCATTTTGTTTTGGAGTTGGCACAGGGGTGGTTACAGACGGAACACAAATTGTGAGTTTGTAAAACATAATACAGAATTGAGGGATGTCAACACCACAATTGAAATATGTGAAAAAATGCTAATATGTGACACCACATATAACACAATATAACATAACATAACAATTTTGTTGATGAAAAAGAGTTTATGGAATGCACTTTGAGAGTGAATAAGGTAGATGCTACCTTGTGTTGAGGTGTGGCACACCCTTGAAGCTTGATTGAAGAATGTGTTGATAATGTCTCTTGACAGATAAGTCCTTATAAAACATAACAGTCCATGAAATTAACAGTTTATAAGTTTATAAAAGTATCCACAAGTTGATGTAGTTACAGTACAGATGAAATGTCATTTGCAGAATGTTGGTAACCCCACAAGGCATATGGGGCAATGCAGACAGTAATTTAAAAACAAAACACCAGCATAGTAGAAAAGTCAGTGTTTATTTTGCTGGCTAGCTGCTGGATGGTAGGCACACTGGCCAGGGTGCATTAAGTCCTTTAATGGAGTAGTCACACACACACACTGGCATGGCATTTGTTTTGTCGTAGTTGATTACACCCCAGCATAAAGATTAACAGTCCATAAAAAGGTAACAATTGACAATAAACCATTAAGAACACAGTTTATAACAGAGCAATAGGGTTGTAGAAAGTACCAGCCATGTTTGGAACAAGCAGCAGCGAAGAAAATAGATGTATTGCTTGAAGGTCAATTGAAGCAGAATTTTTTCGCTGGAGTTGGGGAGTGCCCCTTTTTTAGACTTAACTTTATAGTAAGTAGAAACAATAAGCTTGATTGCAGAATTTGAACTGACTGGACCTTTTTTAGTTGATTTAAAGTTTTACAAATGGGTGTAATTTTGCTGAAAACATTACACTTGCAGAGTTAGTAATAACTGGATTTATGCAATAGTCCTTATAAGAAATTAGTCAGGCACAAAGATGCTGATAACATTAAAACTGTGGCAGTTGTTTTTTTTTTTTTTTTTATGGAAAAAGATGAAGGTCTTGGCAACTTAGATGAAAGTATTACTGCTGTTGAACGTGGAGATTTTATGTGTGCCACACCGTGGAAACCTGCAAACTTGCAAAGTGTGTTAGACACCGAGTTAAAAACACATAAATAACAATTTTTAAACCATTTACTTTTTGTTTTGTAAAGAGTGGTGTGACAGAGCCTAAATTCTGGCAATTTAGAAAAATAAAAAATAAAAAATGGGACATTAGCCGCACACCTGGGGGTGCAGGCCAAGGTTCAGTTATACCATTTGACCATCTGTAAATTATGACAATGTTATGGTTACCTCCTGCTTTTAAATCACAGCAGTTATGACAGTGATGAACATTATTTTTCTGTCTGTTGCAAGCAGGCCTGACGGAGACCTGAGTTATAAAATTTTGTAATGTTACAATACATAGATACATAGATACATAGACAGTGTCAGCAGATAAGGGCCTATGGCCCACCCAGTCTGCCCATTTGAGCTTGTAAGTTTAGTTTGTTTTTTCTTACCCCTGACCTATAGAATTTTTTTATGTCTATCCCATGCATTTTTAAATCCCATGATTGTTTTAGCCCCCACCACTTTTTTTGGCAGGGTGTTCCACTTGTCCACCACCTGTTTTGTGAAGAAATTTTTTTTTATGTTTTTTCTGAATTGTCCTCCCTCCAACTTTATCTCATGCCCTCTAGTCCTGGAACATCTTTTTTGCTTAAAATAGTGTTTTTTTGCACTTTGTTTTTCCCTGTAAGATACTTTTGTATGTCTCTTATCATATCCTCTTTTTTCCCTTTTGCCTGTGTCTTTTTGTATTGCCTGAATGCTATCTTTTTGGCTTTTATTTTTTTTGCTACCTCTTTGGAAAACCATAATGGTCTCCTCTTTTTTTTTTTTTTGCTAACCTGCTTAATGCAGTTACATGCTTTAAACATATTGTTTATAACATATGCCTTTTACACAATGCAATTAGTGGGACAAATACATATGTTGTTGGCCTATGCCAATTTAATAACAGTGCCTATTGCACCTGTGACACGTGAAAAGGTCTACCTTTTTACCCTGTATAGTGAAATACTTTAAAGTACTTGAGTGAGGTAAGGCTTGAAGCATAGGTTTGGAGTACAATGTAAATTGTGCATATTATAATTGTTAAAATTTAAAATGACAAAACCTGCACAGAGTACACTTATTTTTCAGGGGTACCTGTGAGCAATAAGACAAGGCGGAGCATTAATTTTACTTTTGGTTTTGCTTTGGAACATATTGTAGGGTGGGTCAGCAATGCTGGTCCCAGTATTTAAGTTTGGTTATGAGCATTAAAAACATTATACATGTGGAGCACTTTTTTGAATACACACATGATACAGTGTAGCAAGATGTATATTAAAACATTATAACATAAACATAAGCATGTTTGTAATAGAACAATTTTAGTATTGAGCATAATGCATAAAATACATTTTAAACAACACATGTAGGCTGTAAACTTAGCTTAGAGTCCAGAAATGTTAGAGTACTGTGAATTTACTGGTTGAAAAAAAATGCATTTATTAATTGCTGTAAGGCAATGACAAAAGTTGCTTTGCATTTGTTTTAACAGGATAAGAAAGCTGAAAAGACAATCAAAAGAATGAATATGTGTGGACATACATACACAACTTTACTCTCCAGCGTAACTGATTATTTGCTGAGGGCAGAAACCCTTGTACCAATAATAGGTGTGAGATTTAACTGTTTGCACTAGAAAAAACAGAAGGGCTTTAGCTGGGTTATGCTGTTAAAATACCTTGGGTCTTTTTTTAAAACCTGTAAATAAGAAACAATTATTGGCAAATACATATTTTTCTTATTTACCCCTCTAGGGGAACAGTGATGTACCTTGCAACCTTTGTGGGTATTACACTGGAAGGGATAGAGGAAGGGTAGCTTACCCCTTCCCCCCAAGCTCCTACTGGTGGAAGAGACAGCTTGAAGTGAAAGAGACAGCTTGAACACTGTAGCAATAAAAAGGTTAGCTGTGGATGGTGACATGATCCCCACCTACTACACTTTAAATTATAACAAGATAATATTACAATTAGTTTAGTAAGTTTTATACCTTACTATAAAGATGGGGAACTTCTTTTTCTCTAGAAGAAAGAGAAGAAACACAGACAAACAACAAAAACAAACACACACCAGTTTAAAAATAAAACAAGATTATTTTATAGGATAAAAGAAGCCAAGCGTCCCTGGGTTCCCTTATCCTAAGCATGACAAAATGTCAGCTGAGTTTTATAAAAAATCCAGATTGATGGTAATACCGTACGTACGTATTTTTTAGAATGCATTTTAAAAAGACAAAAAAATGATTACACCATAGTCACACATAAAAACCAAAACCATTGTTTTTTAACTGTAGATGGTAGACTCTTAAAAACAGCTGTAATAGTCCTTTTTTTTAAAAGCGTACTATACATATATATAATAAAAAATATGGGGAGACGAGGAATAATTTTCCCCTTTTAGCTGGAGTATTGCCTGTGTTGGCTGCAAGTCAGAAGCAGTGAGAGGAGAAGAAAAGTTTGTTTTTCTTTACTTAGAATACTAGTTTTGCAATAAAAAGTCAAATTACATGGTTTACTCTTGGTGTGCTTCCATGAAAACATACATTTTGTGTGAAAAGTTGTGCTTTAGGTATGGAATACACATTAAGTTTGAACTGGTAGTAACATAAAATGTTGAAACACAAGAAGGTCAAATAACATGCAAAAGGTCACAGTGTGCATGCAAGGGTCGTTTAAACCCAGGTATTTTTGTAGTGTCCTTGAACACTACTGATAGTAAATATTTTACAATAAAACTGCTGGCCAAGACAGTACACACATACACATACACAAAGGAAATACTTAACAAAAAATAAGACTGACATTGTTTTACACCAATTTGCTGAGGTAATGCCCATAGTTTTATTAGAAAACTGTACGTGTTTTAGATATATGCTGCCTCCCGCCTGTCTTGTAATACTGACAATGTTTAACTCCTTTTAACACCTTTAAAACACAACACAACGTACCATCTGTAAGTGAACACATCTTGTATAACATGGTTACACCTTTTGGCGCATAGCCAAAATATGGCACTTTGCCATTTTGCAAAAAGTTTTTGGTTTTAACTAGAAGTATGATAAAGCCATTTATAGCTGTTAACACATTACATTTTTACCTAGCAGTGGCTTGGCACGTTGCTTGCAAACTACAAATCTTTCTGCACATTGCAATTTATGACGTCATATTTTTTTACCTTTAACACTACCTGTTTTATCTAACAACTACATACAAAATTTTTTTACTGACCCTATCTAGGCAGCACAAATGTTTCATTAAAAATAAAACCAATTAAAACAGTCAGATATGAGGCAAAGAAGCTTTTTTTTTTTTTTACTGTAACATGTGCACTGAAGGCAGTCAATTCTATTTTGCAACCTTGACAACAGAACATAATTACAGAACACAGATATAAGCTAGTACCTTGTTTAGTATACGTATTACAGAAATAAAACAGACAGACATAAAACAACTTTGAATAAAAAATTTAGACTTACCCAGTGCCAAGGTATTTTTTTTTTTTTTGATACACAAGTCTGAGTAAGAAAACTGACTGCAGGACCTTTATGTTAATTTTAAAACGCTGCAGCTATTAACTTTTTTAAAGGTTTTAACCCTTTTAAATGTTTTCTTTTGGCCATTTTAGTAACCTGCCAAACCAAGTCTTTTTTCAGAGCTCTGGTTTGCAGTTGAAAAACACAACAAAAAAAATTTCTAACAGTACTAGATTGAGATCCATCTGGTAGAGGTCCCCAGTAGTTGGGTTTGTGATTAAATGTTTTAGCCTCTATAGGAGGCAAGGGAACTTGAAATTGATACAAAAAACTTGAAACTACACAGATAGGCAACATGGGAGGGAGGATTTTCAAATCATCCCGTCTGTAGTCACCTACTGTGTGTACATTTACAGTAGTTTATTTTTTTTTTTTTAAATGTTGCTTATCTAACGTTACTTAATTAGCCGCTGCTTTTCTACTAAAAACAGCCTGAACTGTGAAAGCCATCATTGACTCTAACAGTATATACTAGTAGCAAGCACAAATTACAAGGGCAAAGGGCAGTTGCCCTTGCTTGTTTGAGAGACTTTTTCTTAATACATCTCTCCACATATTTTTCCACAGTTTTATCAAAGAGAAAAGATAAAATAAAAAATAAAAAAAAACAACCACCGGGAGTTACTGTTGCCTGCCTTCTTCACCACCTTTTCTTTTTCTAGCTTTTTAAAGGTGCTCAACCCACTTAAAGGTTCTGTTGCTGGGTGCTTAACCTACTTAAAGGTTCTGTTGCTGCCCCCCCCTTTGTCTGTCTTGTGCTCACACACTGTCAAAGCAGGCTCAAACATCCCTATTAACTTATTTACCGGTTTACTTTATGGCGCCCTAGTCCTTTTGCCACTATTTCAGGCTCAGACTTCTAGTCCCTTTGCCACTATTTCAGGCTCAGACTTCTAGCTTCTTTTGTCACTATTTCAGACTCAAGCTATCCTGATATCAGTTACAACTTATACAAGCAATTTTTGACCTCAGTTACAGTGACTCATTCTTTATAACATGCAGCGTCCAAAAGAGCAAAGGATACTTACAGATCAAGCGCCCTTTCGGAGCCCAGGGAAAAATCCATCACGATCAGGGCCGTCCCATTTCAATCTCCCCTGGCTGTATCTTTGATTTTCCTTCAGCATTCCCCTCAGCATCAGAACCTCTCCTTTAAGTGGGAGACCTGGGAAGCAGTCCCGACCGAGATGACTGAGGTCCAGGTGCTGATCCTGCCGACTACGCCTAAATTGTCGTGGAAAAATATATGTTCTTACACTTTAGTTTAAAATCATACTCAGGACCACTGCATAGTAAAAGAACGGTTTATTACATATGCATATGGGAGTCTGCTTCCAAAAATCATGCAAGGCTCCCGATTATTGTTCACAGAGGCTTATATACCTTTTTTAGTTTCACAGTCTAACAGTGATCTCATGCTTAACAACAGCTTCTCCTTATCTTTAGCAAAAACCTTAGATTTAGCACTTTCCGTATAAGGAGTTGTTTTTTTATACTACTATGTGTCTCCCCTTTATCTTAGTTACAACCAGCTGTATTTCACTTCATTAATTTTTCAAGGTTTTCTTATCTTTGTCAAACAACCTCCTTTGTTTTAGTTAGCACAAAACTGCACATTCATTATGGCTGTTTTACAAAGCAGATAGTTTTAAAGCATATAAAAGGCAACATGGCTATATGGCTATAATAAAACAGATAGTTTTAGAGCATATAAGAAGCAACATATCTATATGGCTATAATCACATATAACAGTTATAAGCTCTGGTACAATAAGCTTTAGAACATAAAGGTATTATACTTTAGGATATAAAAATTCCACCACAAGGTGTCTGCTGCTGGAGCAGCTCATTCAGCAACTTGTGATGTGGATGCCTGCTGCTGCTGCTGCTGGAGCCGCTCTGTAACTGACCTGTGGTGTGGGTGTCTGCCCTTTTCCTTAACTCAAGTGAATGTCCTACTGCCTTCTTGCTCTGCCAACTGCTTACCTTATCTCATTCAGTATCTCAGTCATCGATGGAGCAAACTCTTGTTGCTGGATCAGTGCTCTTGGTGACCCCGAATAGAAGGCAGGACTGCTGGCTGATCTCCAAGCACTGAGGGAATGACAATATGAATAATGCTGTCAAATGAGTTGCAAGCTGGACCGCCTATGAGAGAGGCAAAAAGGGTTTTGGTCCAAAGGGTCGGGGGGAGGAGGATTGAGCTGGGGGAGCACTGTATTTTGTGTAACAGTATTCATTTCAGTTGAGATCTCTGTCCCGGTGTACATCAGTCCTGCACTTGTGCCTTTCCAAACCATCAATATTTTGATCTAGTTTTACTTTCTTAATGATCTTACATTCCCTTATGGTTCTTTCTATCACTTTTCTTTGACCATTTCTCAACTGGTATTATTTCTCTCCCTTAAATTAGTTTTTTTCTTTTACTTCTTTTCTTTCTGGGCTCAGTTTCACACCCTCTCAGCCTGTTGCCACTTCCAAGCCGTGTCAACTTGTCCACTTTGGCCAAAAAATTTACAATACAATTTGCATGAAACATGCCAAAAGTACACCATACCCTGGCGGGGCATAGTATTGTGTGTTGTACGGGGTGAATGGAGCCATATACAGCTCAGCAGTGTCTGTAATCAGAGCCACTTCATCCCAGAAACCACCATCTGTCAGCACATTCTGGCAGCAGAGGAGTAGGGAGAGGGTGGTAGTTAAGAGATTATTTGGGGGGGGGGGAACGCTTGGGGAAAAAAATTACAGACAGACTCAACCTGCAGTATTTGTGATAAAAAAAATAGAATCAATTGTAATATTGTTCATTAGCCTTTCTGTTAGCCATCTATGAGTTTCATTAGCTGCTGGCTACTCTGGCCGTCTATAAAACTTACCTGGGTGGGAATTACATCAGTTTGGAGGACTGAGATCTGAGTTGGTGTGTGCATATATGTGGAGATAGATAAAGATTTTGGGGGGTGACTGCATCTACGCAGAGCAGTGGATCCACTCGGGCACCAGCGTGGACATCGTAAAATAATCGGGTTCCTTATATCTGGCCCAGGCCTGCCCTTGGCCCCTGCTTACTCTTCCGCTCGTGGAGCATGGCATTTTGGGGTGGTGGTGAATTTGGCTGATTACCTGCTGTAGATGTATGATTTGCATGTACTGTAACTCAGCATTGTTAAATTGGGGTAACAGCAGGAGGCACTTCATTTCTCAGAGGGGGTGAACCTGTGGAACAGTTTACTAGTAGTATTTCCTTTTTTCCTTTTAGTCTTTGGTAACCGGGTAAGGCCCACTAGGCACAAGTGCCTGTTTTCATGGGCAACCTGGGAGCACTGGGTGGTTAAGTGACTTGCTCAGAGTCACACAGTATACAAGAGGAGGTTGTGGGAATCAAACCAAGGTCTGGTCTGCTAGATGTACCAAGCTTGTTCACAGTTCATTACTCTAACCTCTATGCTGTACTGCCAGCATATTGTATTGTTGGGCATGAAGGCAGTACAGGACTTCAGAGTACACCTGGACAAATGTCTGCTTGTTATGGGAATTAGAGCACCCTGTATAGGGTGGGTAACCTCTATAAACTAGTACAGTACATGTCTGCACAGCATACTGTACTTGTTGGTAGCTGCCTATGAAGAGAGTGGTGGGGGGGAGGAAGCAGTGGAACTGATGGACCCAGTGTCCCTTCTGTCCTTAAATGACTAAGTTATACTAAATGCGATTTACAGTAGCTTTCTTTTCACATGCAGGATTTCCAAGCCCCTAGACAGAATGTAGAATTGTTTAAGAAAGATGAATAATCCTATCTTTGATTCAATGAGCAGGAATTTATTTATTTATTTGTTTAAGAGTTTTACCAGGAAGGCATACTGAGCAGTGTACCGCTCGATTCCAGATGTGTCCTGGGAAGGGGGGAAGGATATATACAGCATCAATACACAAGGATTAAAAAGTACTTATACAGCATCATACACAAGGATTATAAAGGTAAATATACAATATATATAACTTTATTGCAGAGAAAAGCAGTGGTTACACAGAGTACAGCAGATATGGGAAAAGCAGAGAGAAGTAACTACTAACATGTCCAGTGGAACTACAATCCAGCTATGCAAATAGAGTGAATATAAAACACATGAAGGTCTCATGCCAAGAGCACTAGAAGAACACATATGGAATTAGGAATAAACTTCAGGCCAGTTTACTCCAGGAACTAGACTGAGGGCCTAGGTCTTAGCTCATAAGATGTGCCATAGTGTGGTAGAAATTAAGGGTGAGAGGTGGGATGTTTGGCATCGTGGCGGAGCTGACTGCATGTGCAGGTAGGGGAGAAAAGCGACTTGAGGAGATGGTTGAGCTGCTGAGTGTTGTCTGTGTGCCTAATGTCAACTGGCAAGGAGTTCCATGGTTTAGGCATGTGGTAATTGAAGGCAGCTTGGCCTTTGGCTGTGGACATATGTGGTACATACAGAAGCCGGGAGTCAGTGTTCTTGAGAGAGTATGCAGAAAGGGGTTGAACTGTGAGGGCAGACTCTAGGTAGGGGGGGAGGGACTGTGCCCAGAATTTCGCAGTTGTCCTAGCACAGTGCACCAGTCTCTGATCCTGGAGTGAAGGTAGGTCTAGAGACTTAGAGAGATCACCATGGTACATTGAGGGAGGGCAGTCCAGGGCAAAATGGCAGAAGGAATGGAAGAGGGGGTCAAGTCTTGCTAGGGTGGACTTAGGGGTGGTGCTGTATTAACTATAGGGTGGATCATTTTCTGTAGGATTGCCTTGCAGGTTTATAGAGGGATGCAGCCCCTGTTTCGATATGGCACCCAGCTGGGGGTGTAGTTTCTTGTGGATTGAATTGATATAAGCTGAGAAGTCGAGGTGCTGGTCGAGCCAGACCCAGAGGTACCAGAATAAGGTGCAGGCCTCCAAAGGAGTCCCATCGATGGTATGGAAAGTGGGGGTGGCGGGGAGTCAGGAGAGTCTCTGTCTAGTTCCGAAGGTTAGGGAGATAGTTTTCTTGGGATTTAGAAAGAGCTGGTTTGAGCTAAACCAGAGCTGTACAGCATTGAAGTTCACCTGAAGTCTAGAAGCCACTTCTGTGGGGGAGGGACCTGTTGCATACAATGTTGTGTCATCGGTGTACATGTGAATGAATGTGTGTAGACATACCGAGGGCAGGTCATTCAGGAAAGTGGAGAACAGTATCGAGCCAAGGACTGAGCCTTGGGGGACCCCAGTAGTTACAAGAAGGGGGACAGAAGTATGATGACCAATTCTTACAGATTGAGACCTACCTGCTAGGTAGGATTGGAACCAGTTGGTGCTAGTTCACGGGAGTCTTGCATGGGCAAGCTTGGATAGTAGAAGGGCATGGTCGAATGCCTTGGCAAGGTCGACAAAGATAGCTGACGTGATGAGGAACGAGACTGTGTACTGGCAGGCTTCTGAAGAAAGCACTGCCATCAGTAAGTAGGCATCTCGACAAAGGGGGAGGGGGCAGTGTAGTGTAGTATAGTGGTTACAGTGTACCCTGCATTCTGTCATCACATTCACTGGAAATACCACTAACAGCTTAATCTAGTTCAATGTCAGTTGGCATCCATCTATTTTCCCCTCCCCTGGGATGAGGCTGAAAATAGGCAGAATTGTCTAGTCCTCCTCTCCCGGTCAACAAAAACTAAATAAATAAATAAACAGTGCTATTGCTCTGAACTGTGAGCCATGATATCCAGGATTCAGTCCCATCCCAGCCACTGGCTTACTTCGAGCAAGTGACTTGACCTCCATTGTGCTTTTGCTCCTAGTTGTAAAATTTAAAAAATGTCAGCACACCTCTGAGAATAAGTTGTGAGACATGGAGTAGAAAAGCTGTGAATGCGTCTACAATACATGTTATAAGGCTGTAAGCAGGCTGTCACTATTATTGTGCTAAGCTGTGAGAGAGTCTGTGGCTAAACTGTAAAACCAAGTAGGTTAAAAGCTGCAAAAGGCTTCTATTATAATTGGGGTCAGCTGTGGATTGATAAGATGAAGCTACAAAATAGTTCAGCATGTTTAGCTGTAGACAGGATAAATCAGAGCTGTCAAATTAGGCTTCAAATTAAAATTTGTTTTGCCTCTATAGTAGCTTGAAAACATCTATAGCACAGCTTGGCTTAAAAATGGGAAGCTTATTTATTCATTTAGTTTTTGTTTACCAGGTACGTATGCACTGGTATAACCAGATGTAAGGTATGTAAGGTGGATTTGGATGCCTTTAAAATGTGTTGTTTACCTTGAAGCTATGATACGTACTGGGCTGAGGAAGAGGAACTACATCATTGTTTTGCATGGACTTTGAACTTTGAGCAACTTCTACAAGGTATGCTGATTTAATCATTTGCAGGTTCACAGAATGTCTGTTTGAACAGTGTTTTAGGGTTAGATTGGTGCTGGCCCACCTGCATACAAACGGACTTCTATCTACTAAGCCTTGCACAGACGTTCTCCAGATGGAGCGTGAACTCTCCTTGCCTACTTAATAAAGTACCAAGCACACAAGTGTGTGAGTCTGTAAACCTCTTCCAAGTGGCGACTTCTCCGTTTTTACTTACTCTGCTCTGAAGCTCTGCATAGCAGCATCTGGTTCCCTGTGCAGTATTTTTTTCTTTAAAATCTTCATAATGTAGACATGAGTAATTATTTTATTTTACGTGATGTACCTTTTTCTGTATCAATGGGGAATAAACTGTCATGGGGCGGTTGTGGGTCTGTGTTTCTTGTTGTATTGTAATTGTGTCCAAATCTTGGTGGTGTACAGATCAAATAAAATGTACTATTTAAAATATTATTGAGTTACACCATTATCTTGAATAGGGTAAGTATTTTAAATGAGAAATAAAAACATTTTTAACAATTTAAAATGTATTAATACTAATTTACATAAATTTGTTTGAATGCATTCAATAAAAAGGCTATGTAGAGTGATAACCATCAAAGCTTTTCCTCAAGAGTATAAGGCCATGTTCACACTAGCACTTTTACAGAATTTTAAATTGTTTTAACTCTGTTAAAAGGATTTAAAAGTCTTGCATCCACACTGTAGCATGGTAAAACGGTGCTACAAACCGTGTTTAAAAACTGTGCTGAAACCTCGATTGGAGCAGGGCTTTAGCACAGTTTTAGACCAACACAGTTGCTGTAAATCATGTTAACAGCAGTGTGGATGTGAACTGTGCTGTAACACAGTTTAAGGCAACCTCCATGTACTCCTATGGCTTTTTTAATGCTGCCAAAAAGAAAAGGGAATGATTTACTTACATCCTTGATCTCGTAGTGAGCTACTGCACAAAATGCTGTGATTTTTTTTGCTGACTTTGTTACCAAGATCTAGCTAGATCCAGCTCTCCCACTAGACACTGAGAAAGCACATAGGACCCTTGGGCAGAAACCCAGACAACCAGATCAATGGCCAAGATCAATTATCATGAAGTTTTTAAACTTTGCAGTCAAACAGCAAATCCTAACAACAGCCTGGTGAATGAAAATATTAAAATACAGTGGTAGGAGAGTATACTTTGATAATGATTATTCACCTTCAGTAACAGCAAGACACCGTGACTATGCTCCCATCCTGAGAACTTTGAAACCGCAGCAGCTTCGTTTTACAACTCCCTACCCTGCAAGGCTCATGATCGTGTTCCTGGATGGCCCTCAACAGTTTGAAACCCCAGAAGCAGCAATAAAAGTTTTGAACAGCTAGGGCATCTCAGTTTCTTTACCGAAAAGGCAAGCAATTATCGAGGAGGAGCAGGAGAAGCGTGATGCTGCCTGGGCCCCCATGACCAGTAAGCAAAATCGTAAGCAGCAAGGCCAAGCTACTTTGCAGGATGCGAAGTCGCTTTTGCAACAGTTTTGTCAAGAGGCAACAACTTGAGAGACTTATGGATGTTTTAAGGCATTATCCTTATACAGGTAATGGATCTTACTGACCCAATCAGTGGTCCCCCTGCATTGTAAGGAAAGGGGACTTTTCTAACCTTCCCTAGGTGACATTGGATGGGGGGGTGCCTCAGAGGGATTTGAGATGTGCTCCCCCTCCACCTCCCTTAGGCAGCTGGATGTTGGGGCTTATACCATATTCCAAATGGACTGCCAGACGGGACAAGGAATGGACATTGATGGGAAAGGAGGGGGGCAAGGTTTGATAAAATGGAAAGTACCGGGGAGGGGAGAGGCGGGATGGAAATGATAGGAGTTAAAGGAAATGTTAAACAGTTTTTTTTTTCCTTGCCTCAATCTAAACCTAAAAAGTTTCATTTCCTGACTCATTCTCCTTCCCATGTGACCCACTTTCAGTGGAACAGGAGTAAAAGTGGCTACATCCTGACACAAGGGGAGCCTCCCCCCACACTGACTGGCATAGGGACAAGGCCCCACGTATTACACTCATAATGAGACCACCCAGAGTAATGAAAATTTGCTCTCATTACTTGCCATAATTGGGACTTGGGGGGGATTAGGGGATAATTGTTGCCAAATTAGACACACTTAAGGTGGCTATTGTGTCTGCTGTGATGGGTCGCACTGAAAAGATGACGGGGAGGTAGAGCGATGGCCTCAGGGAATATCAACACCTATATTCTTCTCTGCATCCTAATGGCCCTCGTGCCCCCTCCCCAGCATCTTTTCCTACCACCAGTAAATTGACTGGAGGGGAAGGGGGCCCACATAATGACTGTGGCAATTCCCCCTTGGGAGTTGTAACGAATCTCAAATAGGATGTGAGAGAAATACCTCCCTACCTAGGAAGTCACACTCGACAGCTGATCATAGTCCTAGTAATCACAGAGTTACACTGGTACTGTTCTACCAGTAAAACACCCTTGGGGCACATTCAGTATACTTGCACTAAACAGTTCATGTTTTTATTATTACACTTAAGTTCAAGTTCCTGTATATAGTTTGTTGAAAGATGTTATGTTTAAGCCATGGTCATGGCTTCATATCAAGGTGCAAGACAGAATTCAGAAGTACACTAAAGAATCATTGGATGATTTTAGTCCACTTCAAAATATGTCAGAGGTACAGAGACGTGGCAAAGTTAACAAATACTCATCCAAGTAAGAGGAGAAAATTTGAAAGAGGGGCTTTGGAGGTACTGGGTTCAAAAAATGTTATTACAGAAGAGACAGTGAACTTCATTAAAGGATATAATTGTTACTATGGATAAGTCAACATTAGAGATGTCACTAATATTAATGGGAAACGTAGTCCCATTAAACGTTATAGACTTTTACAATTCATTAAAAGGGATAAGCCAGACATTGTGTTTCTCCAGGAGAAATGTTGGCAGAGGAACACAATAAATTGCAAAAGTTTGGATTTTCAACTGTGGCAGCCTCCTCCCACCCTTCCGGTAGTAGAAAGGGAACAGCCATCTTGATATCAGGGAGGATTGTCTTCAAAAAACAGACTTCAGTTGAGGATCCTGAGGGTAGGTATGCCATTCTGACAGGCTAGCTGTATTACCGCCCAGTAACCCTTGTGTCTCTGTGCTTTTCTCCAGGATCCGCCAAATCAGTGGCACAAAAGTTCCTTACAATGCTCCTGGATGTTATGCATTGCCAGCTAATACTAGGGGGAGGCCTAAACACAACCCTGAACCCTTCTCTAGACGCAACAGTATCCAGACCTCATAGGTCCAACCCCCCCCTACAAAAATATCTTCAGCAGACCCTCTCCACACTTGGAGTTGTGGATATTTGGTGATACCATTACCCCTCGTCCAAAGGATATATGCATATGTCCCAGGCCGCGGGAGGTTCCTCCCATATAGACTACTTATTTATCATAGTTAAACATTTACAGACCTTACAGGATGTCTGGAATGAGATAATATTCCTGTCGGATCATGCCCTGGTCTGGGCTAAGTTCAACTTGGGAAATAAAAAAGGCACCTCATTCTGGTATTTAAACCTATCCCATATGAGGGACCTGGAATTTAAACAAATGATTGAGGAGACTGTCCCACAAGCTCTGAATGAGAATGCCAGACCTGAGACTTCAGCCACGGTTCTCTGGGGCACCTTAAAAACTATCATCTGGGGCAGGATCATACCTATTCATTTAAAAAAAAGAAAGAAAGATGCCCGTCTCAGGGCACTGAAGAGTGAACTTCAAATCCATCCAGGAAAAATACTAGAAGAGAAGCTGAACCTCCAGAAATGCATAGAGCAAACGACAGAGCAACAGCTGTTCTATCTGAAGCACAGCCATCACGAAGGGGGACCCAAAGGCGCTCGCAATCCGGCATGTACACTCAGAATGCACAAAGCCAAGGCATGTGTAACTACCCTAACTGAGCCAGGGATGGGCAATCTATTAGTCCATCCACAAAAAATTATACAAACCATGGTTAATTATTATAAACAACTATATTCAGCCGATCCACTCCCTGAAGCCATTCAAGTGCAAACCAATCTGCAGGGCTTAAGTTTGCCAAAACTTACCCCAGATCAAGCAGAATCTTTCCTAGTCCCAATATCAGAAGGGGAGCTAGACATGGTGATTAAGAAAGCCAAAACTTTGAAGGCCCCAGGGCCTGATGGCTATCCATCAGAATTTTATAAAAAATCAAAAAACAATTGTATCCCACCATGCTGGATGTCTTTCATAAAGTTCAGAGCAGAAGGCCTCCTACCCCTTCTTGGAAATATGCGATTCTGACTGCAGTACTTAAACCCCCAAAAGACCCTAAGTCCCCGGCCTCATATGGACCAATATCTAGATGCTAAATTATGATTATAAAATCTATATGAGCATTTAGCCCTCAAATTTGAGACCCTCTTACCCCAATTAGTAGATCTGGACTTAGTGGACTTTGTCAACCAGCGTCAAGCCCATGATGCAGTCAGATGTACCTACCTGATAGTCAACTGTGCAGCACAGAGAAAGATCCCCTGGTCTTGTTAGGCCTAGATGCAGACAAGGCTTTCAACAGGGTCTCATGGTTACTTCTGTGGGAGAACCTCTCCCATTTTGGCTTCCCAGATAAAATCATAACTCAGCTTCAAAATGTCTATAAAGCCCCACATACCTACCTAAAACTAGTTGGGGCACTCCTGGATCCCTTCACCTTGGGATGCATGGCCCATTGGGGTGCCCACTTTCTCCCCTTTTATTTGCCCTGTACCTCGAGCCCCTGGGGCAGGCTATAAGAAAACAAATAGAGATAGAAGGTGTAAATATGGGCGGTAGAACCAATAAAATCTCTCTGTTTGCCACGACATCATACGAACATACGAAATTTGTCAGCAGATAAAGGCCTAGAGGTCTATCAAGTCTGCTCGAATGTGCAGATAGCACCCCTTATTCTGCAGCTGCCCCTCCCTTCCACCCTTCCCCTTCATTAACCCTCCCCCTTGTCCTGTCCCATCCTCGTTTGAAGCAGTCCACTGTTCTACTGCATACCACTTCAGCAGGTAACGCATTCCACCCAGCCACCACCCTCTCTGTAAAAAAGTATCTCCTCATCTCCCTCCTGAACCTTCCTCGTTCCAGTCTCATATGATGGCCCCTGATGTCCCTCCTCTTCCTTACTTTGAACAGCCCCTCTGTACCGGTCTTGTTTATTCCTTTCATGTATTTAAAGGTTTCAATCATGTCACCCCTGTCTCTCCTCTCCTCCAGTGAGTACATGTTCAACTCCTTCAACCTCCTCTCGAATGATAAGTCCCCCAGCCCTTAATCATCTTTGTCCTCTGCTGCACCCCCCTCCAGTAACTTCAATGTCCCTCTTCAGATATTTGACGCCAGTACTGCACGTAGTACCCAGGTGTGGTCTAACTAATGACCTATACAGTGGCAGAATCACCTCCTCCCCTCCTCGAGGATATACCCTTGCACACAACCCAGCATTTTGTTGGCCTTTGTACCTGCTTCCTACATTGTGCGAGTTGTTCATTGGCCCTGTAATGAGCACACCATATCCCTTCTCCTCCTCCTCCTCTGTCTGGGCTAGCTGCACTCCCCCTAGCTGGTAACTCCTCATTGGGTTCTTCATCCCAAAATGCAGCACCTT
This sequence comes from Neoceratodus forsteri, assembly GCA_016271365.2. Classification (NCBI taxonomy): domain Eukaryota; kingdom Metazoa; phylum Chordata; order Ceratodontiformes; family Ceratodontidae; genus Neoceratodus; species Neoceratodus forsteri. Next base: position 169,536,778 of record CM057449.1, on the reverse strand, counting down.
GCACTTTTTGGCATTAAAGCCCAGTTGCCAGGTGTCTGACCAGGTTTCAGTCTTTGCCAGATCATCCTGCAACCCCTGCCATTCCCCCTAGGTCATCCACCACTGCGCCTACCTTGGTATCATCAGCAAACAGACTGATCTTGCTCTTGATGTCCCATGATATGTCTGCAGTGAATATCCCAAGCAACACTGGTCCCAACACCGAGCCCTGTGGAACACCGCTCGTCACTGCCCTTGGGTGTGAGAGCTCCCCACCCACCACCACCCTCTGTTGCCTTCCCTGCAGCCAGTTTCCTATCCATCTCACCAGCTTTGCACCTGCCCCTGTGCCTACTAACATACTGTTGGTAACCAGTCCAGAGCAATCCATCCCAAAGATTTGGGAACAGCTGGAAATGTTTGGGTGGCTGGTGGGGTACAGGGTGAATGAACAAAAAACAGAGGTCCTATCATATCATTATACCCCCACAAACAACCTAAAGCAATGTTTCCCATCTAAGTGGCACAGACAAGTGATGCACCATCTTGGAATAAAACTAACAAAGCACCTAATTGATACGGGTATCCTTAATTATGAACCTCTGACCCAGCAGCTTCAGGAAGATATAGCAAGATGGACACAACTACCCCTAGCAGGAATAGAAACAATCCAACAGAATGTCTTCCCCCAAATCTTGTTTTTCCTTCAGACACTCCCAATATTCCCAGACAGCACTTACTTTCAAACTTGGGATAGTATGATCTCCGGATTTATATGGAGGGGTCCCCCCACCGGGATTCACATGGCTACCCTGCAGCTCCCTCTGGAGAGAGGAGGCTTAATATCCCTAACTTGCAAAGATATGCAATGGCATCCCATATACATACAATAATGAACTGGTTCAATCCATCATATGGTGCACACTGGAAACAATTTGAACTCCAATGGAGTGATGTTTTCGACCTATCTGATTATTTGTTTGGTTACCCCCAAAAGTGTCTTCCAGTTTCAAAATTCCCTATACATACCACAGTCCCATTCTGGCAATGGCTAACAATAACCAACAAATATTTAACCCCCCTCCCCGAAGTCCTATATCTCAGACCCTTGCCATCAGACACTCAATTTATACCTAATAAGATAGGACCCTTGAACAATGGAGACGATTTGGGGTACAATATGTACACCAGCTGATTGGCCCGACCGACATCTGTTCTCTTGGTTCCCTCCAGGCAACCTATAACCACTATGGTTCCCAAAAGAGGTGACAGGGACGGTTAAGGAGAAAAGGATAGCATTCAGGAAATATAAGGAAACACAGAAGGAGCAGGACAGAGAACTTTATCAGTTAAAGTAGAAGGAGTCAGGGAAGGCAGGCAGAATAGCAAAGACACAAACTGAGGAAAAGATAACCAACTCTGTTAAGGAGGGGGATAAAACCTTTTATAGGTCCATTAGGGAGAGAAGAAAGACCAAGGGAGGGATACAGAGACTCAATAAAGGGAAGGGAATGTGGGCAGAAAGTGACAGCGAAAAGCAGGGATACTGAACAAATATTTCTGTTCAGTATTCACAACGGAAGAGGAGGGGGAGGTACCTAAACAAAACAAGGGAGAAACTCTAAATAGGGGGGTCGATACCAGTCCATTCACAGAAAAAAGGGTTTTGAAAGAACTCTTGAAACTCAGGGTGGACAAAGCAATGGGGCCTGATTGGATTCACCCAAGAATTCTAAAAGAACTAAGGGTAGAACTAGTAACACCACTGACTACTCTCTTTAACAAATCATGGGAGGATGGAGTGGTACCTGAGGACTGGAGGAGGGCAACTGTGATTCCACTTCACAAAAGTGGAAGCAGGGCAGAGGCAGGAAACTATAGACCAGTTAGTTTGATTTCAGTGGTAGGGAAAATGATGGAATCACTTCTGAAGGAAAGAATTGTTGAGTACCTAGAGGCCAGTGGGGCAGAGGACTCAAGGCAGCATGGTTTCACAGTAGGAAGGGCATGTCAGATGAATCTAATAGATTTCTTTGGGTGACCAAAGTAGTAGACCAAGGAGGTGCTGTGGATATGGCCTACCTAGATTTTAGCAAGGCATTTGACACAGTCTCACACAAAAGATGAATATACATGTTAGCCAACCTTGGAGTGGGTCCCAAGGTGGTAGCCTGGATAAAAAACTGGCTGGACAACAGGACTCAAAGGGTAATAGTAAATGGAGGGTAACTAGTGAGGTACCGCTGGGTTCGGTACTGGGACTGGTCCTCTTTAATGTCTTTATAAGTGACATTGGAGAGCACCTGGAAGAAAAGGTATGTCTCTTTGCAGATGACACAAAGATCTGCAACAGGGTTGCTGGGGTGGAAAGAATGAAAAGGGACTTGGCAAGGTTGGAGGAATGGTCAAATATTTGGCAGCTCAGATTTAGTGCAAAGAAACGTAAGGTAATGCATCTGGGAAACGAAACCCAGAGGAAGAGTACACAATGGGGGGTGAGTTAGTAACAACAACAAAAATCGAAAGAGACCTAGGAGAAATTATATCAGATGACCTAAAGGTGGGCAAGCAATGTGAGAAGGCAGTAAGGAGGGCTGGGGGGATACTGGGATGCATAGGGAGAGGCATTAACAGTAGAAAACAGGAAGTTGTTATCCCTTTGTACAGACAGTTAGTGAGACCCCATCTGGAGTACTGCATGCAATTCTGGAGACCCCATCTTCGCAAAGACATAGACAGAGTGGAGGCTGTTCAGAGGAGGACAACCAAAATGGTGCAGGGTCTGCACCAGAAGACATATGAGGAGAGACTAAAGCATCTTAATATGTATACCCTTGAGGAAGGAGGGGGCATGATAGAAACTTTCAAGTATCTCAAGGGAATTAACAAAGTATAAGAGGGTAGTATCTTTCAGAAGAAGAGATGTGCAAGAACAAGGGGGCACAATTTGAAGACAGAGGGGAGATGGCTCAGAGGTAATGTTAGAAAGAATCTTTCACAGAGAGGGTTGTGGATGCATGGAACAGCCTTCCTGAGGAGATTGTGGAGTCAGGAACAGTGGGAGAATTCAAGAATGCGTGGGACAGGCATAAGGCAATTCTAGTGGGGATAGGAGGAAGTCAGCTGTTGATTAACTAGAATCTGCAGCTTATCCATCAGGTAGGGAAATGGGCAGACTAGGTGGGCCAAGCAGTCCTTATCTGCCGTCAAATTCTATGTTTCTATGTTTCTATAAAATACCCCAGAGATATTTTCACAACTATCTATAACTGCAAATTTATAAAGGAACAAAAAGGTTCTGGCACATGCAAAACTCATGAGGGACACATAAATAATTAAAAAAGTTATTTTATTACACCGTGACAAAATAAAACATCTGGCCTGACATGTTTTGGACTGACTACAATCCTTTCTCAAAGGCTGAAAAAATCTAAAAACACTCCTCTTAAATACACACATAATCACAGGTGACTCACATAACATCCTTAATGAAACAATTTGGTTTATAATCATTATAATAGAACATCAAAAGAAAAGTATCATAATCAATTAAAACTCCAGCAAATCAGAGCTTGTCATAAATAAAAAGACTTCATGTCTATAAAATTATATAACCATTTGCTAAAATATATCACAGACCTAACATAACACCACTATTAAAGAAATAACACAGCCTAAACTATCAAACCATTACTATCAATCAGTAAGGGGCTAGCACACTATATGGATACATAGACAGTGTTGGCAGATAAGGGCCTACGGCCCACCCAGTCTGCCCATTTGAGCTTGTAAGTTTACTTAATGTTTTCTTGAGAAGTCTGTTGCCCCTTTACCCTGACCTCCAGAATTCCTTTATGTCTATCCCATGCATTCGTAAATCCCACGATTGTTTCAGCCCCCACCACTTCCTCTGGCAGGGTGTTCCACTTGTCCACCACCCGTTCTGTGAAGAAATTCTTCCTCACATTTCCTCTGAATCGTCCTCCTTGCAACTTCATCCCATGCCCTCTAGTCCTGGAACATCTTTTCGCTTAAAAATAGTGTCTTCCTGCATCCTGTTCCTCCCTGTAAGATACTTGTACGTCTCTATCATATCCCCTCTCTCCCTCCTCTCCTCCAGGGAGTACATATTGGATTCCTTCAACCTGTCCCCCTAGGACTTGTGATGCAATCCATGCACCATCTTTGTTGCCCTCCTCTGAACCTTCTCTATCCTGTCTATGTCCTTATATAAGTAAGGTCTCCAGAACTGTACACCGTACTCCAGGTGGGGCCTCACTAGTGTCTTGTATAGTGGAATTATGACCTCCCTTTTTCTGCTGGTGATGCCCCTGCCTATGCATCCTAGCATCCTATTTGCTTTACCTGCTGCCTTGTCACACTGTTTCTCTACCTTGAGGTCATCAGAGATGATAACCCCAAGATCCCTTTCCTGCTTGGTGCATGCTATATCCTCACCCCCCCCAACTGATATATTGTGCTAGGGTTTTGTGCACAATGTGCATTATCTTGCACTTCTTTGCATTGAATTTCAACTGCCAAACCCCTGACCATTCTTCAAGTTTCTGCAGGTCCCTCTCATTCTGTCTACACCTCTGGTGTGTCTACTCTGTTACAGAGCTTTGTGTCTTCAGCAAACAGGAAATTCTGCCTTCTAGGTCCTGCGCAGTGTCACTGATGAAGATGTTGAATAGGACCAGTCCCAGCACTGATCCCTGTGGTACCCCACTGGTCACTCTTCCCTCTGTGGAGTGACAGCCATTTACCACCACCCTCTGTATCCTGCTGCCCAGCTAGTTACCTACCCACTGCACTACTGTCCTGCCCACACCCGCATTCCCCAGTTTGTGTAATAGTCTTCTATGTGGCACAGTGTCAAAGGCCTTGCTGAAGTCCAGATAGGCCATGTCCACTGCCCTCCCCTGATCCACCTCCCTAGTCACCCAGTCAAAAAATTCAATGAGGTTGGTCTGACATGACCTCCCCCTGGTGAAACCATGCTGCCTTGGGTCCTGTAGTCCATTGACAACCAGATGTTCCACCAATCTCTCCTTCAGTAGTGCTTCCATGATCTTCCCCACTACCAAGGTGAGGCTAACTGGTCTGTAGTTCCTGCTTCCTCTTTGTTCCCACTTTTGTATAAGGGGACTACATCTGCTGTCCTCCAGTCTTTGGGTACCTCCCTGTTTCCAGTGATCGCTAAACAGGATTGCCAGAGATTCAGCCACCACCTCTCTTAGTTCTTTAAGGACCCTAGGGTGCACCCCATCTGGCCCCATTGCTTTATCAACTCTTATTACTTCCAGTTCCTTCAGGACCCTTTCTCGTGTAAAGGGACTTGTGTCCATTTCTGCACCATTCCCACCCCTTGTACTCCCTTCAGACCCATTACCCTCCTCCTCCTCTTCCTTAGTAAAGACTGAGCAGAAATGCCTGTTCAATATGTCAGCTTTACTATTGTCATCCTTCACGCGGCCCCCATCCTCCCCCTTCAGTCTCACTATCCCTCCTTTTGCCTTTCTCTTTTCACTTATGTACCTGTAAAAGATTTTGTCCCCGTTACCCACTGATTTTGCAATGTGCTCTTCTGTCTGAGCTTTGACTTCCCTTACTGACCTACCTGCCTCCCTTTGCTTCTCCTGGTACTTCTCCCTATCCCCTACTACCTGTGTCTTTTTGTATTGCCTGAATGCAATCTTTTTGGCTTTCACTTTCTCTGCTGCCTCCTTGGAAAACAATAATGGCCTCCTCTTCCTTTTCCTCTTGCTAACCTGCTTAATGCATAATTCTGTTGTTCTTGTAATCCCCATTTTAAATACTGCCCACTGTTCCTCAACCCCTGATTCATAGATACATAGATACATAGACAGTGTCGGCAGATAAGGGCCTATGGCCCACCTAGTCTGCCCATTTGAGCTTGTAAGTTCAGTTTGTTTTCCTAGAAGTCTGTTGCCCCTTACCCCTGACCTCCAGAATTCCTTTATGTCTATCCCATGCATTCTAAATCCGTGATTGTTTCAGCCCCCACCACTTCCTCTGGCAGGTGTTCCACTTGTCCACCACCGTTCTGTGAAGAAATTCTTCCTCATGTTTCCTCTGAATCATCCTCACTCCAACTTCATCCCATGCCCTCTAGTCCTGGAACATCTTTTCGCTTAAAAATAGTGCATTCCTGCACCCTGTTCCTCCCTGTGAGATACTTGTATGTCTCTATCATATCCCCTCACCCTCCTCTCCTCCAGGAGTACATGTTCAGTTCCTTCAACCTGTCTTCATAGGACTTGTGATGCAATCCATGCACCATCTTTGTTGCCCTCCTCTGAACCTTCTCTACCCTGTCTATGTCCTTACGTAGGTATGGTCTCCAGGAACTGTACACTGTGCTCCAGGTGGGGCCTTACTAGTGTCTTGTATAGTGGAATTATGACCTCCCTTTTCCTGCTGGTGATGCCCTGCCTATACATCCCAGCATCCTATTTGCTTTACCTGCTGCCTTGTCACACTGTTTCCCTACCTTGGGGTCATCAGAGATGATAACCCCAAGATCCCTTTCCTGCTTGGTGCATGCTATATCCTCACCCCCCAACTGATATATTGTGCTAGGGTTTTTGTGCCCCATATGCATTATCTTCAACTTCCTTGCATTGAATTTCAACTGCCAAACCCCTGACCATTCTTCAAGTTTCTGCAGGTCCCTTCTCATTCTGTCTACACCTTCTGGTGTGTCTACTCTGTTACAGAGCTTTGTGTCATCAGCGGACAGTGAAATTCTGCCTTCTAGGTCCTGTGCAATGTCACTGATGAAGATGTTGAATAGGACCGGTCCCAGCACTGATTCCTGCCCCATTCCCCTTAATGCCTCTTTCAAGCATCTCCCCAGTTTCCCAAAGTCTGTCCCCTTAAAAAACAGGATACATGTTTTTGTGTGGTTTGGTTCTGCTCCTTCTGTGATTTCAAACTACAATGACTAGTGGTCACTGTTCCCCAGGTGCTCCCCCACTGTTACCCACATCACAATGTCCCTGTTTGTGAGCACAAGGTCCAGTATTGCCTTCTGCCGAGTTGGTTCCATGACCAGTTGCTAGAGGAAGGTACCCTGAAGGGAGTCCAGAAAACTTCTGCTCCTAGTTGATGCTGCTGCTGGGATGCTCCAGTCCACGTCTGGAATATTGAGGTCTCCAACCAGCACTACCTCACCCCTGTCTGCCATCCTTTGGATGGCTAGCATCAGCTCCCTATCTGTTTCTTCCTTCTGGGCTGGTAGTCTATAGACCACACCTGTGCAGATGGCTGGCCCCATTTTCCTTTCCAGCTTAACCCACAGTATTTCTCCCCCATTTTGTTCCTCCTGGATCTCTGTTGCCCTTATGTCATTTTTCACATACAGTGCCACTCCTCCTCCCTTCCTACCTGCCCTGTCTCTTCTGAATATACTGTAGCCAGGTATGGCCATCTCCCAGTCGTGGTTATCATTACACCAGGTTTCTGTGATGACCACGATGTCCAGATCTGACTGCACCCTGACAGCCTCCAGATCCTCCATCTTGTTGCTAAGGCTCCTGGCATTGGCACACATGGCTTTGCATGATTTGACCTCCCTAGACTGCTTAGCTGTTCTGCTCCAGCCCCTTACCTGGTTGTCATTTATCCCTGGTTCTCCTTGCTGTCTGCCCTTCTGTTGAATTTTGCCCCTTTTCTGCCTATCTACCTCTTGGGCACTTATCTCCATCTTTTGCACACTGCTTTGTAGAGATATCCACTCCTCCGGTTCACTGGTTCTACTGCTACCTGTGGGAGGTGGGCAATTAATTACCCTCCTTGCTGGCCTGCCACCTTCCCCCCCCGGCTAGTTTAAATGCTTGTCAATGTAGCATTTAAACTTATCATTGAGTGTTTGGATTCCCCTCCAGGATGGATGCAGGTCGCCAGGCTTGAACAAGCCTCCATCCCTCCAGGTTGGTCCCCAGTCACCAATGAATCCAAACCCTTCCTCACAGCACCAGTTCTTCAACCATGAGTTAAAGTTCCTGGTGCATGCACCCCTATGCTCTTCCATGCCTCTCGTAGGTAGTACTTCCGAGTAGGTGACAGAAGTAGCTACTTGTTTGAGACCCTTCCCCAATTTCCTAAACTCTTCCTGAACTTCCTTTGGCTCCCCATTTGCCAGGGCATTAGTACCTAGGTGGATAATGACATCCAGCTCACCCTCCCGTCTTGCCTTCCCAGTGATTCCCAAGATCTTCCTTCCATCCCTCCATGCCGTGGCACCTGGTAGGCACCTCACCTCCCTGTCCTCCCCCTGCTGTGTTCCTAGCTGGATCCCTCTTATGATGGAGTCCCCCACCAGGATTCACCTCCTCCTCCTCCCTGGGGTCCACTGCTCTCCTCACTGAGATCACCTCCTTGGCTAACCTCCACATCCTTTCCTTCCACTTCTCTGGGTATCTCTATTTGGTTGTCCCCATTTGCTAGTGTGGCATATGTGTTATTGAGTGGAATAGGATCTGGGATGTGCCTCTGCCTGACCGCCCTAACCCTCTTTGAGCCCACTGTCATCCAAGTGCTCCTCGTTCTCGGCATCCTTTGCGGCAGCAGCGTTGGACTGGGTGGTCTCTGGATAGGGGTGATGGTACTCCTGACCCAGTTTACTTCCACTCTGAGTCTGACTACCTCATCCTGCAGTCCAGAGAAATGCATGCAGATAGGGCAGCACCTCAGTGTTCAGAAGGTCTGCCTGAATATGGCTGCCCCACAGCCACTGCATTCCACCACTCCCCACATTATACTACACTTATACTGCTATTCCAGTACTTGTCTGTTACTGAAGCTCTCTTAGTTCCCTTTTTGTTAATTTACTGTCCTAAAAATCCTGCCACTGCTCCTCAGATACTTTTCTTTAAAAAAGAACAAAATAAATAAAAAATGAGTTAAAACACTTGTCGTACTGAGGGTGGACTTCTTCCCCCTTATGCCCCTCCTACTCCACAACCCCTACTATATCCTGTGCTTAGATCCTGTTAATCAGATTTGACAGGGCATATAATTAAGAGTTGGGGCCGGGGGGGGGTGAAAATTTGCAGCAATTAAAGACAGCAAAGAAACACACCACCACTACAAGCACAACAAACTAGGTTTTACATTTTCAACAGCCCAAAAACAATTCTATGTAGACAGCAAAGAAATTACAGTGTCACTAAAAGCCCACAATCTAAGTTTAAAACAAAAATAGCAATGTATAATTACTGTAAAGCACTGAAAAGAATCTGTTTTCTTCCCCTTCTGGCTTCTGGCTTCTTCCCTATACACAAGGGAAATCATATAATAACCCATTTAGTGTTTCTTGAGATAGGGGCAAATTTCTAATGGCCTATTTAGTCCCAGGCTAATAGTAGCCCTCAAAGTTACAATCCAAAAATTTCTCCCTATGTAGAGCAAAATTGTAAACCCCGGATTATGGCATATCTTATCAATTGCCATAAATTTGAAAGAATGGGAGAGATTATCATTAGCTTTTACAATGTGGGCCACTGTAGCATATGTAATATCTTTTCTCTGGATGGCCCTAATATGTTCCCCCACCCTTGTCTTAAATCTTCTGACTGTCTTGCCTACATAAAACACTTTACATTCGCATATTACAGGTAAATCACACCCTCAGTACTGCATGTAATACACTGTCTCACTTCAAAAACATTATCATTATTAATGCTCGAGAAATATTTGTCTTGAATGATAAAATCACAATATATACATTTTTACATTTAAAACTTCCCTTCGTTTTATTTAGCCACATCTCTGGTTGCTTAGTTTTGAAATGACTCCGTGTCAATAAATCATAGATACATAGATACATAAACAGTGTTGGTAGATAAGGGCCTATGGCCCACCCAGTCTGCCCATTTGAGCTTGCAAGTTCACTTTATGTTTTCCTAGAAGTCTGTTGCCCCTTACCCCTGACCTCCAGAATTCCTTTATGTCTATCCCATGCATTCTTAAATCCCGTGATTGTTTCAGCCCCCACCACTTCCTCTGGCAGGGTGTTCCACTTGTCCACCACCCGTTCTGTGAAGAAATCCTTCCTCATGTTTCCTCTGAATCGTCCTCCCTCCAACTTCATCCCATGTCCTCTAGTTCTGGAACACCTTTTTCGCTTAAAAATAGTGTATTCCTGCACCCTGTTCCTCCCTGTAAGATACTTGTATGTCTCTATCATATCCCCTCTCTCTCTCCTCTCCTCCAGGGAGTACATGTTCAGTTCCTTCAACCTGTCTTCATAGGACTTGTGATGCAATCCATGCACCATATTTGTTGCCCTCTTCTGAACCTTCTCTACCCTGTCTATGTCCTTACGTAGGTAAGGTCTCCAGAACTGTACAGTGTACTCCAGGTGGGGCCTCACTAGTGTCTTGTATAGTGGAATTATAACCTCCCTTTCCTGCTGGTGATGCCCCGCCTACATCCCAGCATCCTATTTGCTTTACCTGCTGCCTTGTCACACTGTTTCCCTACCTTGAGGTCATCAGAGATGATAACCCCAAGATCCCTTTCTGCTTGGTGCATGCTATATCCTCACCCCCAACTGATATATTGTGCTAGGGTTTTGTGCCCCATATGCATTATCTTGCACTTCTTTGCATTGTATTTCAACTGCCAAACCCCTGACCATTCTTCAAGTTTCTGCAGGTCCCTTCTCATTCTGTCTACACCCTCTGGTGTGTCTACTCTGTTACAGAGTTTTGTGTCATCAGCGAACAGTGAAATTCTGCCTTCTAGGTCCTGCACAATGTCACTGATGAAGATGTTGAATAGGACTGGTCCCAGCACTGATCCCTGTGGTACCCCACTGGTCACTCTTCCCTCTGTGGAGTGACAGCCATTTACCACCCCCCTGTGTCCTGCCACCCAGCCAGTTACCTACCCACCACACTACTGTCCTGCCCACACCCATATTCCCCAGTTTGTGTAATAGTCTTCTATGTGGCACAGTGTCAAAGGCCTTGCTGAAGTCCAGATAGGCCATGTCCACTGCCTCCCTGATCCACCTCCCTAGTCACCCAGTCAAAAAATCCAACGAGGTTGGTCTGACATGACCTCCCCCTGGTGAAACCATGCTGCCTTGGGTCCTGTAGTCCATTGACAACCAGATGTTCCACCAATCTCTCCTTCAGTAGTGCTTCCATGATCTTCCCCACTTCCGAGGTGAGGCTGACTGGTCTGTAGTTCCCTGCTTCCTCTTTGTTCCCACTTTTGTATAAGGGGACTACAATCCCTATGTGGGTGCTTTTTTAAAACCCATTGTAGCTGGTTTTGTTGTTATTTCTTTTAGTCCTGGTTCTACTCCCAGCACAAGCCAGTGTTTTCTAATAATATCTTCAATCTCTCTAGCTTGTGCTGAGTTTTCAGTGACATAATTAAAGTGGCATTCTGTATCTATTACTCCAGTTCGAGTTTGAAGTCATGTTTCTCTTTCAGTACTTCTAGCTCTTAAATGGGCTTGATGCATGCTCGTCTTATTGTATCCCCTCTGCACCAATCTCTCAGTTAAAATTTCTGGTCCCCTTTCAAAATAATCTAAATCAGTACAATTCCATTTTGTTCTGAGAAATTGGCCAATTAGAATATTGTTGGCCACATGTGCCGGGTGGCAACTATTTGCAAGCAAAACAGTATTACTATCTACTTCTTTGGGATATAAACTAGTTTTTAAAGTGCCATATTCAGTTTTCTTTATTTCTAAGTCTAAAAAAGTAATAGACTCATTAGAGCTAGTAGTTGTAAATCTAAGATGGGGGTTTGTACTGTGCAAATAGTTTACAAAGGCATTGAGGTTATTTACATCTCCCTGCACAAAATAAAAACACTGTCAATGTAACGTTTCCATAAAATCAAATTCTTGTTGAATGCATTTGTCTCATTACAGAATATAAATCCTTTTTTCCCACTTTCCAATATATAAGTTGGCTGTGGATGGTGCACATGTGCCCCCGGTTGCAGTTCTCTTAATCTGGAGGATCATTTCTTGATTAAACATAAATGTGTTACATTTTAAAACACATTCTAATAATTTATTTAGAAACTCAGTCGGTGGAGATAGTGCAGATACATCATTAGATGCTAGATTCAAAAAAAGGGGGGTCAGTACTAAGGATGGGGCCCTAGCTAAAGGGGACCCACAGAGAGCCTCTGGAGGCAGGGGTACTATTACAAGGGGGGAGGATGGCGGTGTGGAAGGAGAAACCATCAGGGCCAGGATAAATGGTTCGGATAAGAGAGGGTTAAAGGGGACACCTATTCAGAGGGAGTTTGAGTTAAGTGGGCAAAATAGCAAGGGAGGCAAAAGGGAGGGTGACAAGGGGTCTCTAGTAAGGCAGGAAGACTCCCACGAAATTGAGATCATGAATAAAGGGGGGGAAGGGGGGCTGAGAGGGCATAGTGGAGGTAACCATAAGGATGATGGCGGTGTTAAGGTTCTGTTATTGGGAGACTCGATGATTAGGGGTATCCAGTGGGAGGGACAGGGGGGTGGATGCCATAGCCAGGTGAAGGTAGTGTGTATCTCTGGGCTGACACTGCACAGAGCAAAGTTCATGGTGTATGAAATGGTTAGGGATTGTGGAGGGAAACCGGATTTCCTGGTGCATTTGGGAACTAATGATCTAGAGGGAAATAGCATTTTGGAAATCCAAGCAAGGTTCCAAGAACTTGCCAGAGTCTGTCGGGATAATGGATGCAACATTTCCTTTTCAGAGATATTGCCAGTACCAAAGGCCTCAGTGGAGAAAAAAATGAAGCTCACAGAGGTTAATGACTGGCTCAGGAAGTGGGGTGAAGAGAGTGTGTTGGGGTGTTAGGGAACTGGAATGGAGTTTGGGAGGATAAGGACTATATGCCAGGACAGGTTTCATCTTGCCCCATTAGGGAAGGAAGTCTTTAAACAGGGATGGCTGACTACATACAAGAAAGGTGGGGTTTAAACTTGTGAGGGGAGGGATAAGGGAGGGGCTGACCAGAAGCCCTCTCCTCCAGATGAGGGGAGTAGCCTTCATGCCCAAGGGGGGAAGGGAAACAGATTGGGGATGGAGGTTTCAGGAGGAGCAGAGGGAGGATGGAAGTATAAGGAATCTGGGTGGGGTTCGACAAAGAGAATCAGGGATAAGGGGTGGGGGTTGGTGTTAGTAAATGCCAGGAGCTTGGGAAACAAGTTGCCAGAGTTCCAGGCCATGCTGTTCGGGGGTGGATGTGGTGCGGTCACGGAAACGTGGGCCAACAAAAACCATGACTGGGACCTAAACGTACGGGGGTACACTATGCTCAGGAAGGATAGAAAGGAGGGCAGAGGGGGTGGAGTGGCTATGTTCATTAGAGATGACATAGAAATTGCTAGGGTAGAAGAGGCAGAGGGAAACGTGGAGGCCTTATGGGTCACTTTACGATCCTCATCAGGAAATAAGGTCAAGCTGGGTGTAGCATATAGGCCCCCCGGGATGAGTGAGGTTCTAGAGGATGGTTTGCTGGACAACATCATTGCCCAGTGTGGACCAAAAGAGGAAGGAGTGGTGTTGATGGGGGACCTTAATATGCCAGGTACTAACTGGGGAACCATGTCCTCTAAGGTGGCCAAGGAGCAGAGGCTGCTGGATGGCTTCCAGGATGTTTTCTTAACACAGCATGTGATGGAGCCCACAAGGAGGGGCATGTCCTGGATGTGGTTCTGGCAGATGGGGATCTGGTAAGGGACATGGTTGTACAAGACCCCTGACTGGGGCGACCACAATACTGTCTGGTTTCAAATAAATATGGAGGTGAGATCTAGGACACTGGGCAGTGGACTTCAGGGGCAGACTTCATGGGCATGGAAATATTCTCAAGGATCACTGATGGGGATTACCTCAATGACAAGTGTGGAAAGGAGATGGGAGGTCATAAAACGGGGACTTCATGAGGCAGTCAGGATCTGCGCTAAGTTGAAACGTAAGGGAGCAAGGTCACGTAAACCATGCTGGTGGTCCAGTGAGGTACAGGTAGCAGTCAGAGAAAAGAAGGTGGCCTACAAAAAATATAAAACAACAAGAGGGGATAGGGATAAGGAAATGTACCAGCTTGCATCTAGAAAAGTCACCCGTATGGTGAGGGGAGCAAAGTCCAGTAAAGAGCAGCGGCTGGCACAGGGGATACATGGAGGGGAAAAGGGGTTCTTCCGGTACATTGGGGAGCGGAGAAAAACTAAGGGCCATCTCAGCAGATTGAGATCAGAAGGAGGGTGGGTGGAAGAGGCGAGGGACCAGGCAGAGGTATTTAACAAGTACTTTGCCTCTGTGTTCACTAGGGAGGGGGATGGGATATCTACAAAGCAAGGCATGAAGGGGATAGAAACATCAGTAAGTGGGATCAGGGGAGCAACAAAAATGGAGCAAGGAGGAGAAGAGGTACCCCAGGGTGTCACATCTGGGTAAAGATAAAAGGCCAGTAAGGTGGAGGGACGGATGATGCTATCTCTGCCAAAAGGTGTGGTTAGCCCTCAAGGCCTAAAGAGACACATCTCCTGGGCGGATGGCATTCATCCGAGATACTATGGGATTGGCGGACATACTGGCTGCACCCTGGCGGAGCTTTTCAGCAGGTCACTTGAGACAGGAGGGTACCTAGGGATTGGCGAGAGGCACATGTGGTACCAATCCATAAAGGGGTCGAGGAAGTACCAGGTAACTATAGACCCATCAGTTTGACCTCGGTGGTGGAAAATTAATGGAGAGTATACTAAAGGAACGATTGGGGGTGTACTTGGAGGAGGTGGAGGTCTGGATAGTCGGCAACATGGGTTTGTGCCAGGTAGATCATGTCAAACCAACCTTGTTGAGTTCTATGAATGGGTAACATCAGAACTGGACAGGGGTAAGCCTGTGGATGTATTATTCTTGGACTTCAGCAAGCTTTGACTCTGTCCCCACAATGGTCTGGTGGAGAAACTGATGGGGTTAGGAGTAGGCCCTTTGATGGTCAGATGGATTGAAAACTGGCTAGCTGGGCGCACTCAGAGAGTAGTGGTCTGTGGGAGCTCTCGAACCCTAGAGAGGTTGGTAGTGGGGTACATGAGCTCGGTCCTGGGTCCGATCCTGTTTAATGCATATATATCAGACATCAGGGAGGGTATAGGTGTGAAATGAGTCTCTTCGCAGATGACTCCAAGATGGGAGCAGTAGTTGAGGGAGAAGAGGGGTTGGCCTGCAAGGACCTGGACACCCTGGAAGCTAGGCTCACACATGGAAATTAAATTTCAATATCACCAAGTGCAAGGTGTTGCATCTTGGTTGGAACTCCTAAACACAGGTACACCCTGGGAGGAGGCACTGGAGGCCTCAATAGGGGAAAAAGACCTAGGGGTCATGGTGGATGCATGTATGAATAACTCTCAGCAGTGCAGGAGAGCGGCTAGCAAGACAAACAGGATGTTGGGATGCATCGTAAGGGGGATCACCTCTAGGAGCAAGGAAGTGATTCTGCCGCTGTACAATGGACTGGTTAGACCACACCTTGAGTACTGTGTACAGTACTGGAGACCACACTTAAAGAGGGACATACAGCTGCTAGAGAGGGTACAGAGGAGGGCAACAAAGATGATACGAGGGCTAGGGGATTTGACGTATGAGGACAGACTTAAGGAGCTCTGCCTGTTTTCACTGGAGGAGAGGAGAGACAGGGGGGACATGATTGAAGTCTTCAAGTACCTCAAGGGAATACATAGGGTAAACATGGAGGGGATCTTTAGACTAAAGCAGGGAGGCATCACCAGAAGGCATGGTTTGAAGTTGGAAGGTGGAAGGGTAAGGGGGGAAGAGGAGAAGGTTTTTCACTGAGAGGGTGGTGGACCCTTGGAATGCACTGCCTGGTGAGCTAGTTCAGAGATCCACAGTGGAGGGCTTCAAGAGAGGATGGGACAAACACAGAAAGTGGACATATCAGATGATGTCCTGTCCCGGGGGGGTGAGGATGGATGATACGGGTTTCTGGAGCACAAGGGATGGGAGGGTCTCGGCACTCAACTAAGGATCTAAAGTTCGAGCAGACTCGATAGACCATAAGGCCTAATCTGCTGGCAAATAGTATGTTAGTATGTTAGCATCCAGAGCCCCTACGTGAGGGACATTGGTATATAATGATTCAATGTCTAAAGTTACCAAAAGTGTGTCATTAGGTACTGTCAAATTCTCAATAAAATTCAGAACTTCCTTTGTGTCCTTTATATATATGATGGTAAACAAAACACAAGTTGTTTCAAGAAAGAATCACAATATCTAAATAGTGGTTCTGTCAGAGAACCAATGCCACTAACAATGGGACGTCCCGGTGGATTGTCCAAAGTTTTGTGTACTTTAGGAAGTATATGTAAAGTGGCTCTGGTGGGATTTGAAACTGTTAGTCTCTTGTATGTTTGACAAAATCACCTTTCTGAAAAGCACACGTTATAAGTTCATCAATCCCATACTTAAAATCAATAGTTGGATCTTCTTTTAATTTAACATAGAACTGTGCATCATTTAGTTGTCTATAAACTTCTATGACATATGCGTCTTTATTCATTAAAACTACTACGCCTCCCTTGTCAGCCTGTTTTATAATAAGTTCTTGATCCTGTTGCAAAGTTTGAATGGCTTCTCTTTCTTTTAAATTGAGATTGCTATAGAAACCAACTTTAGCAGCAGAAAAATAAACATCAAGTTCATTCTCAACAAGTTCTCTGAATATAGTCACAGCCACACATGGGGGGGTGGGGGGCACCACACAGACAGATTTCTAAAACTTTCAAAACACGTATTGGTGTCCGAAATCTCAGAGGTTGTCTCTCTTTTTGCAAAAAAAGCCTTTATATTGAGTTTATGACAATTAAGATTTAAATCAATTAAAGTCTGTACCCGATTGAGTGTATTGGTGGGTGCAAAACCAAAACCTTTTTTAAGCAAGTCTATCTCTCCCTTCGTTAGCACATGTGAGGACAGATTTATAATTTGACTAATTTGTTTCTCAGAGAGGGATGTCCTTACCTCCTCTGCTGATTTTACTCTTTCACACCAAACAATCTCCTCCACTGGCATCTCCTCCTGTAGCGTCCTCGGTATTGTCTGCCTCCATAACGCTGTCCTGTTCCTTCTTCCTTGTCTCATTCTTCTTCTTCTCATGGATATTCCCACAGTCTCTCTTGGAATCTCGGACTTCTTTGCAGAGGAAGTGGGACATATGGTGTAAAATGGGACTGATGTTCCGTTAAAGGTTGTGGATCCAGGTTGGACTGTTCCTTCTGAAAAAAAACTTTCTCTATGTGTATCCTCTCCATCGATGTCACTATTATCACTGCTAAAATCTGTGCTGTATTCAAAAGAAACATTTTTTTTGATTATTCATTAAAATGCCTTTAGGCTGGTTGGTTTTCCATGTAAAAATTGTGCCTCTTTCAAAGTCCCCCTTGTCTCTTTGGAATTTGGTTATTTTTATCTTTTGTACTTTTATTGTATGTCCAATTTTGAAATAGATTCTTTTAGTCTTAGGTTGAGCCTTTCAAAGTCCACATGAGTGCGATATTTTAAAACTTCGATTTCTTGTTTTTTTTCCTCTTAATTTCAATTCCGTCTCTTTACTGTATTTGATAATTAACTGCATAAGTTTTGCACTTGCCTCCAACAGAATATTCTTCCATTCTCGCAAAAATTCATGATTATCAGTCCCACATGCTGAATCTTTGATTAACCTCAACCCTCTTGGCACTCGTTTCACTTCTAAGTACGCTTCTTGGTTGGTACTATTCCCAAAAAGTCTCCTGAGTTGATGTGTCATTTTCTCTAAATTTTCAAAAGCTTCAAGCAAAGATTGAGCTTCTTGTGGTAAAGCTCTTTGTCCATTTTCGGGGTTAAGAAATGGATTACTAGTTTTCACTGTTTGTAAGAGTAAATCCACATAAGCCAAAGGGTTCATTTGTGAGTTACTTTCCATTGTAGGGAAAATCAAATTAGGAGTGTTTTCATATGACGTCTTAACATTTCAATATCATGGCAATTGATAAAATATTGTTAAAAAAAGGCGTATACCCTCGAGTTTTATGGGGTAAGAATACAAGAACAGAACTACAGTTTTAGTCAAAATTGAATGAATAATTCCACATTTATCTGTAAAAATCTCCTTCACCCCAACCCATGCGTGTCACTCAAAACTATCCAATGTTCCTCAAAAGCTAATAATAATCTCTCCCATTCTTTCAAATTTATGGCAATTGATAAGATATGCCATAACCTGGAGGATTTTGACAATCTTGTTCTATGTAGGGAGAATTTTGGATTCTATCTTTGAGGCTAATACTAGCCCGGACCAAATGGGCCATTAGAAATTTACCCCATCTCAAGAAATGCTAAATGGGTTATTATATGATTTCCCTTGTATATAGAGTGCTAGCCCCTTACTGACTGATATTAATGGTTACATAGTTTAGGCTGTGTTATTTCTTTAATAGTGGTGTTATATTAGGTCTGTTATATATTTTAGCAGATGGTTATATAATTTTATAGACATGAAGTCTTTTTATTTATGACAAGCTCTGATTTGCTGGAGTTTTAATTAATAATGAAACTTTTCTTTTGATGTTCTATTACAATGATTATAAACAAGATTGTTTCATTAAGTCTGTTATGTGAGCCCCCTGAGATTATGTGTGTATTTAAGAGGAGTATTTTTAGATTTTTTCAGCCTTTGAGAAAGGATTGTAGTCAGTCTGAAACAGTCCGAAACATGTTTTATTTTGTCATGGTGTGATAAAATTAGTTTTTAAATTATTTATGCGTCCCTCTCATGTGTTTTGCATGTGCCAGAACATTTTTGTTGCTTTCTAATTCTTGTTGGTTCTTTGAGCACCGCATCTCAGTATGCACTCATTTGGGAACAACTGAAAACTTATCTCTGACCCTATGAGGAGGCACTGTCGGCTCTGTCAGAACGCCAGACACCCATAGTTTCCTTTGGATCACTTACTCAGCCAAATCAATCAATCAATCAATCAATCAATCAAACTTTATTTAACCAGGCAGTTACATCATTGAGCAAGCTCATTTTCAAGATGATTGTAAAGCCCTGACTGTCTGCCTTGAGGACTCCAATGCTAGTATAAAGGAAGCATGGATGAGAGAACTCCAAGCAGATAACCCAGAGCAGAGGTGGACAACACACTCAGTTAGGGCTCTTAAGGTCTCAGGTTCACCTTACTGGAGGGAGTTCACCTGGAAAACATGCAGTCGTTATTTCCGAATTCCAGTAGTGGTAGCCAAGTTCTCCTTGGATGTACAACCAAATTGCTGGAGTGTATGTGGATGTCCCAGAGCAGAATAGGCCCATGTGTTCTGAAGCTGCCACCTATTAAACACCTTCTGGAAAGAAATCACTTCAGAGATTACAGATATATATGGTTGCCCAAAATTCCTCACTCCCACTTTTATTCTTACAGCAGCCCCACCAATGGCTATTAAAACAGACATGGAAACCTATAGATAAATCTCTTTGTTAATATTGGCAGCTAAAAAGGCCATCACCAGGCGTTGGCTTACCACAGCAATACCCACAAGGGATGCATGGATCATGATAGTAAGAGAGATACATGCCCTAGAACACCTGACAGCACATCTGAGGGACCAGACAGAAACCTTCTATTTGCACTTGCGCAGATGGGTCATGTATCAACTTGATCATTATCCAGAATTAATCCCATGAATGACAGAAAGGTGTCTGGGGGGAGGGGGAGAAGGACATCTAATCAATGGGGGTGTGTGCATGCTTAAATAAAATAAAACACAGAGCCTGAGGAACTGGGGTAATGCACTTTTTATTGTACAATACAATAAAAACCTTACACAGAGCGTGGAATCTTCATGAATTAGAAATCTCTGATATATATTCTGTTAGTCCACATACATGTAGAATTAAGCAATAAGGCACAACAGGGTGTGGTATATCATGGGATACTGTCACGCCTTGGGTGGCTGGGCACAAGCCACAGGCTGAGTGCATCCAACCGTCCAAGAAGTGATGATATCTCATGATATACCACACCCTGGAGTGCCTTATTGCTATTATGAACTGGCTTAAAAGATTTATTAGTTAAAAATTAAAGGAATGTTTTAAAATGTTTGAAAAATGACTTTTTGGGGGGTGTTGGAGGAGTACCTCTCCATAAAATCATTCTTGGAGGGCTCTGGGCAGCAGGTAACACTGTTACAGGTGGCACTCATGGAGGAAGTGCAGCTGTGAAGTGTATCTCACCTTCCAAGCACTGCTTTAGGATGTGAACCATGTTTTTCTGTATTAGACCTGGTCTTCCTGCCTGCTCTGGGACCGGGTGAATTTGTGTGTGCCTTCCTGTTTATTTCTGGTGGCCGCCCGCATGTCGTAGTTGGCAGCAACGGTCGGTAGTAGTTGCCGAAACACTTCCATTCTGTACTGGTGGAGCAGGGCCAAAAACAGAAACGGAAGCTGCAGACCAATCTTGCCACACTGGATTGCAGCCTTGAACTGCCTCACTGGCTCAGCTGCAAAGAGTTGCTTCACAGGTACGTTCAGCGCCAAAACTGCCTCTCAGCCAAAAAAAGGATTTTGAACTTATGACACCTAATCGCCGATTGGTCTAGGCTTCTAGTGGCTTTTACTGCTGGCTGTTGTGGCGTTTAGATCTACCATGGGAAATTACAGCTGGTTCCTCGGTGTGTCACTAGCTTTACTAGCGCTCAGCTCAATTCTTCGGAACCCTCATCCCTGCCTAAAGTGGAGTGACCCTTGCGCTTCTCCCTGTCCTGCGTCCAACAGCTCCTTTCAGGCAGCCATTCTGGACTATTGGCTTCTCAGCTGTCTCTGCTGGGGAGTGGGACAGCTCCCGAGCTGCCTCTGCAGAATACTCCCCCATCCAGACTTGAGAATTCCTACTCATGGCAAATTTCTGCCAGGACACTAGTGGCTGCAACACTAGGCCGGTATAACACCAGGAGTGGGTACAGGCCTACCCATCGACACCGCCTCCCCTATCGCCCAAAAAATAGTGTTTACAAATTACAGTTCGCTGCCTTAAAAAGAATCCTGCTTCTTTTACTATTGTGCTCAGGCAATGTCAAACTCAACCCAGGACCATTAGACACCCTTGCTTCTCCATCAGACCTGGCAGGTATCAAAGGAATGTCTTTTATGCATCTTAATGCCTGTACTTTGCTTAAAAAGTTCACCCTTATCCAGGCTTGGGTGAGCCACATCCTATCTGATGTCCTAGTGATCACTGAGACCTGGCTTAGGCCAGCCACCCCAGACAATGAAAGCAATATCCCAAATTATTTACTCTTCCGAGCGGATAGGCAATCAAGAGGAGGTGGGGTGGCAATTTATGTAAGGGACAAATACTCAGCTGCATGCATAGATGCATCATCCTCCCCCAAAGAATTTGAGTGCTTGACCCTAAAGATCAAACTTTCTCCTTCCAGTGCACTCTGTGTAATAGGCTGCTACAGGCCCCCTTCTGCCGGGCCGCATCTCCTGTCTCACCTCAGTTCTGTACTGGGGCTAGTTCCTTGGAAACCATTATTCTTGGCGACCTGAACTACAATTGGCTATCAAGTGCATCAGCTCCCTTGAAATCCTTTTGTGACACTCTAGGGCTGGTGCAACTCATTGGCGAGCCTACTGCCCAAATAAAAAGAACCTAACAACAGCTCTCTAGATGTAATTTTGGTTTAAAGCCACACCTGTTCTCTCATGTCGGAACATTTTTCTCAGACATTAGCGATCATTGTATAATCACCACCATTAGATCCATGTACAACCCACAGTTTGTGGCAAAATTCTCTATCAAGAGGTGCAAATGCAACTTTGATTTGTTTGCTTATGTCCATGACTTGAAACATTTACCGCGATGGCAGAAATTCTTCCTAGCCAAAACGGTTAACAGGACATATACTATTTTTTACGATATCTTAAGTGAGGCTTTAAATAAGCATGCACCCTTGGTTAAGGTGCAGGTCAGGAGCAGCACCTGCCGTTGGTCCTCACCTGAGCTCAAAGTTTCCCTGTTAGAAAGGGATACTTTATGGAAAAAAGCCCAAAGAAGCAAGAACTACTCGGATTGGTGTCTTTTTAAGAGAGCACGTAACAAGTGCACCAAGTTGGTCAGAGCAGCCAAGGCCACCTACTATCGTTCGGAGCTAGCCTCTGCCTCAAGAAATCCTTCAAAGCTCTGGAAAACATTAAAAGACATGTCTGGACATGCACCTGGTAATTCCATTCCAGCAAAAATTAAGTCCGGTGGCAGCGTTATCTCTAACCGATCGGAGATACTGGAAGCCTTCAATAACCATTTTGCAATGGCAGGGCTAGCATTTGATACTTCTCCTGCCAATGACCTCTGCACAGCTCAGGGCCCACCAACCCACAAGTCCCCCTCAACCAGGGAGGCCTTCTCCCTCCTGCCTGTCTCTCTAAAAGAGGTGGAAGACCTACTGCTGCAACTGGACACCAGGAAGGGAGCAGGCTCTGACTTCATAGAGCCATACTATCTGAAATGTGCCTACCATGTGCTTGCGGTGACAATCACCCACTATTCAACATGTCACTCTCCCAGGGTAGCCTCCCCCCTCAATGGAAAATAGCTCATGTCATCCCTCTATTAAAAGCAGGTGATCCCTGTGATCTAAATAATTACAGACTGATCTTCCTCCTCCCCATTCTGTCTAAATTACTAGAAAAAATAGTATGGCCAGCTAGGGGTATACTTAGAATCCAGAAGCCTATTAAACCCGGTTCAGTCTGGATTCAGAGCAAAGCACAGCACCATAACAGCCCTAGCTAAGGTGACCAATGATTGGCTCTAGACCTTGACAACAAGAAGCATGTCTGTGCCATTTTCTTGGATCTTAGTAAGACATTCGACACAGTCAATCACAGCCTGCTTCTTTCCTTCCTAAGCACCTTAGGCCTGGACCATAAATCTATGTGCTGGTTTGCAGGCTACCTTGGAGAATGGAAACAGCAGGTTAAAGCTGAAGGTGATCTTTCTCCATTAAAACCTATGCTGAGGGGTATGCCCCAGGGCTCTATCCTTGGTCCCCTCCTCTTTGCAGTCTACATTAACAACATCAATGACCCCATCAAAAAAGCCAACATCCACTTATTCGTGGATGACACTGTACTGTACTTGAGTTGTTCCACACTGGGAGCAGCCTGTGAAGACCTCCAAGCTGAATTTAACCTTCTACAATACCAGCTCATAAACAAAAAGCTTTTGCTCAATGCGAAAAAGACAAAAGCCATGCTCTTCTCCCCCTCCTTGCAAGCGGCAGTTCCTGCTGGGTGGGGAGCTATCCCACAAATTACCACTATTCTTGGAGAAACACTAGAGTATGTAGCTAAATTCAAATATCTAGGAGTTTGGCTCGATCATAAACTTTTCTTCGCCGACCATCTCGAAGAACTACAGAAGAAACTAAGGCAAAGATTAGGACTATTCTACAGAATTAACCACCTGCTCACAAAGGAGGCCAAGATTCAACTGGTTCAAGCTACCTTCCTATCTTTAATAGATTACGCGGACTCTGCTTCTACAGCCACTGCACTGCCTCTGCACTGGCTAAGTTGGACACCCTCATCACAGAGCTATCAGGTTCATTACTGGCCTTCCACTTTCCACACACTACTGCCCCTGTACTCATCATTAGGCTGGACTTCCTTCACTATAGAAGGAATAGTAACGCTGCCCTATGGGCCTTCAGAGCGGTGACCAACAAGCTCCTCTCATATGTCTCAGATTGTATTCCCCGAAGTGCGTTAGGCACCTACGCTGTAAGGAGCTGTTCCCTAATTGCCCTCCAAGTTCCAAGGGTCAAAACTCATTTCGGCAAAGCTGCTCTAAGCTTCTCTTTACCCACACTGTGGAACGGTTTACAAAGGAACTTGAAGCTGAGCTGCCCAGTTAGCCTAAATATCTTCAAGGCGCTCTACGATCGCTACATGAAAGTACCTTGCAAATGTTTTCCTCACCGCTAGCCCACTAATTCTGCAACTCTCCCTTTCTATCCTGATGCTCGCCATGTTTCTACCCCTGGCTCTCACTCTTTCTCTATTAACTCTTCCTGCTGCACCCATGCTTCCCTGTCCACTCCAGCCTGGCTAAAGTCCCACCCCATCCATAGTAGTGTCCCAATTATCTACCCTCCTCCTCATTATCATAATAAACAAGTACACGACAGCCATCTCACTTTCTGTGGTTTTAGCTCAATTTTTTCCCCAGTCATGCAGTAATATATCCTCCTCTCTTTACCTCTCTAACCTGCCACCCCATACATGGCCTCTTTCCCTATATGTAGTTGGCCGCTGCCCTCACTCAAAAGATCTCTCTGCTTATAACCCCTGTATGCCTATGGTTGATTGTACATCTGCTGACTTCTTCAATTGTAAAATAATGCTGTTTTTTTTATTTATTTCAACCTTGTACTGTACTGTATACACTGGATATACTTTTTCTTCCTTGTATATTATTGCTTTTTGTATACCTGCTTCTGTACTGTACTTTAATGTATTCATGACTAGGTCCACCTTGCAAATGAGCCTTGCTCAATGGTGCCCATCTGGATAATTAAAGATTTTGATTGATTGATTGACTTGTGTTTTTTTTTGGCTGAAGCTTCTGTCCAGTTGAATACTTGTGCCCCGTACTGACTGAAAGTAAAATTCACAGTCTCGGGACACCGGAGCCAGATTTGTGAGTACCAGTTTGTTTCTAAACATGCTGAGGACAACTCGGGGCTTTTCTTGTTCTCTGGAGGAGTTGCAAGATTTTTGTTTTCCTACCGAGCAACTTAAGTGTGGCTGTATTTTTTGCCATTCTCAGTGAGGAGGCTGGTGGCCGGAGGCTTTTTGAAGCCGTGATGATGTAGCCCGATATCATCATGGCTTCAAAGACTTCTCGGCCAATCAGCTTTGTCCATTTACGGCAACCAGTTTGTAATATAAATGATCTCTGATATAGCTGTAACTTAATCAGTTGAAACGTACTATTAACTACAGTGTAACTGTCTCTGTGCCTGTTGGTTTGATGAATACTGAAAATAAAAGGCAATAAATATATATTAAAAAAAAAGTTCACATCCACTGAACTTTTATCATCAAGGTTGTTCCTGACTACTTCATAGAACTCAATCAAATTTGTGGTACATGATCTTCCCCTAATAAACTCAAGGCAACTAAAGAGTGTGAGAGGGCAGTGGCCAAGGCTAGTAGGATGTTGGGCTGCAGCAGGAGGGGATTCACTAGAAGGAGGAGGGAGGTTGTCATCCCACTATACAAGCCACTGGTTAGACCACATTTGGAATATGGGTGCAGTTCTGGAGGCCGTTCCTAAGGTGGGACGGGACAGGTTGGAGCATGTCCAGAGGAGAGCAACCAAGATGGTGACAGGGCTTGGTCACTTGCAATATGAAGAGAGATTCAGTGACCTGGGCATGTACTCCCTTGAGCAGAGTAGGGATAGGGGG
This sequence comes from Neoceratodus forsteri, assembly GCA_016271365.2. Lineage (NCBI taxonomy): Eukaryota > Metazoa > Chordata > Ceratodontiformes > Ceratodontidae > Neoceratodus > Neoceratodus forsteri. The sequence goes on along the minus strand of CM057449.1, from coordinate 169,511,264 downwards.
GATATGATCGAGACCTTTAAGTATGTTAAGGGCATCAACAGAGAGCTGGTAGTGATGCTTTTTAACTTGCAGGGGTGAAAAAGGACCAGGGGCATGCATTACAGGTGGGAGGGCAGATTCCGAGGAAACATCAGAAATAACTTTTTCACAGAAAGGGTGGTGGAGAAATGGAATAATCTCCCAGAGGTGGTGGTAGGGGAAGCCACCATAGGGGACTTTAAGAGAGCATGGGATGGCCACATGGGTCTGGTATTGGGGGGCACCGGAAAAGCGCTAGCCATCAGCTACGCACCTTGGGCAGACGTGGTGGGCCAGGCGGTCCTTTTGTGCCATCACGTTTTTATGTTGGGTTTGATCCCCCAACCGTTTGCTGTGATCTCATTTTCAAACTTTGATTAAAGTAATTTTTCCATCAGCTTACATGAAACTGATGTGAGACTTATTGGTTTATAATTCACTGATGGAGTACTACCTTTCTTATGTATTGATGTTAGTGTTGCTTTTTTCCAATCTATAGGGACCTCTCCCTATTCATATGATTTGTTAAAAAGAATCCAGAATGGAATCCATAGTGACTGTACAAGCTCCTTGATAAAGTTCAGATGAAGACTGTGTGGCTCAGTAGGTAGCACACTCGCCTCTGAGGCTGGGAGATCAGAGGGCTGTGGGTTCAGTTCCCACATCTGGCACTTGGGTTAATATCCCAGTACTGACACTGTAGTGCAGCATGAGAGGGGTACTGCACTTCTGAGGTGCCGTCTTTCGGATGAGACATTAAACCGAGGTCCCATCTGCCTGGATTGGTGGTAGTTCAGGTGGATGTTAAAGATCCCACGGCACTTATCAAAAAAAGTAGGGGAATTTTTATTAAGAAAGGAAAACACAACATCACATATGTAAACAATAAAAATATAACACAGAGATTATTAGAAGCAGTGCATCAACTGTATACAAACAAAGAAACCATAATGTAGACAGAAAAATAATACATTCAAGTAAACAAAGTGTAGTCCCAGGATGTTAATGTAAAAATGTAATATATTTCCATAACAAACGAAAATGTTCTAATGATAGCTGTTGGTGCTCCATTTCCATAATCTTGGAGAGCGCTGTTTCTATTGTCAATATAATAGTTTGAGGCGAGGTTTGAATTTGTTGTAAAACATATTGACATCTTGCTTGCCACAGGTAATATTTACACATAGAAAAAATAACTCTTAAAGTGCTTTTATGAAATTTGCCCCAACTTCCAGTAAAATCACCCAATATCAAAGTCTGATATGTAATTCTACTTAAAAAGGGCCATTGCCATTTGAATGCCAAAGTTTTCCAAAACAATCGAGTATCCTCACATTTAAAAAAGAAGTGGGACATTGTTTCCTCCATTCGAATACATGAAGGTTTAGGACAAAACCTGTCTTGGGATGACTTGTGTTTCACATTACCACGGACATTCAATCCAGGTAACATTCCACATATGTTGCGGAACTCTTTTATCAAGAAGAAGCTGCAAAGCAAACTGCACGTGTGAAGGGGTACATTCCGGAAAAAGAAGTAGTGTTTTTGTAATATCTAGAAATGTTTGATAAAGCTGTTTTCTAGTAAGATACAGGACAGATGACTTTTGCAACTTACAGAGTCTCAATTTTCGTAGGCTATCAATCGCATAGGAAGGAACATAAAGGTGTCGTGAATGTTTAGGAGGTAAAGCATCCCATTTTACCATAACAGTCTGCATAGCATTGTATACCCACATATCCCAATTATGTGTCTGATATCGTATGCAGCTAAATATATGAAAAGGAAAAAAGGAAAGAAAAAAAGCAACAGGGTTAATCATCCCAAGACCCCCTTTCTGAATAGGTAAATAAGTGACGTCTCTTTTAATAGGGTTCAGTCAACTACCCCATATAATTTGAAAGAAAACACTAAAAATTTGTGTTTCTAACTGTTGTGGGGGGGCATAAACATAACTTAAATACAAAAAAACAGAAAGCAAAAACTTCTTAACTATCAGTACCCTTTTTCTTTTCCCCAATTTCCAAGATTTCCAGAGTCGTACCTTATCTTCACTAATAATCAGACGTTTTTCCCAATTAAACCTTGCCACATCTGGAACATTAAACCATACCCCCAAAATTTTTTGTGGGTCAGTGCTCGTCTGAATACCTCCCACCTCTGAGATAGCTATAGCAGCTGTATCCAAAGGAATAGAAATACTTTTCTGCAAGTTCAGAGTCCCCCCTGAAACCGACGAAAAGTCCTGAAAAATCTGAATTGCTCTATCTCCTGAATCTTTATTTTGTACAAACAATACGACATCATCTGCGTATGCAGATATTTTCTCAGGGAACAAAGTAGAACATGGAGCTAATCCTACAATCTGGTTGTCCCATTTAATTTGTCTAATGATAGGGTCCAAAACAAATGCATATAATAACGGGCTTAATGGACAACCCTGTCTGATCCTAACATTCTGAGGGCGATGATCCCCCAAATATCCATTAATCATAGGTGTAAAATTCGCAATGGAAAATAAATGAGTAAGCCAGGTTAAAAGTATATTAGGGATACCATATAGTTTCATAACCTGAAATAAGAAAGTATGATGTACCTTGTCAAAAGCTTTCGCTTGGTCCAAGGATACAACAAAACCAGTACGCTGACGTGCCTGTTTTGCCTCAAAGATCTCTTTTAATAAGAACAGATTAGAATGAATAGTTCAGGCAGGAATGGCACGAGACTGGGAGACGTCTATTACATCTTGCGCCAGTTTGTGCAACCTACTACTAAGACTCTTGGCTAGAATCTTATAATCTGTATTAAGGAGATGGAGCGGTCTCCAATTATCCAGGGAACACTTATCTCCTTTTTTATATATAAATGTCAGAATTGACAAACCAAAATCCGAGACCCCGTCTGTTTCCTGTAGTACTCCATTATATACCCTCGCCAAGACTTCTGACAAATCTGTGGTAAATGTCTTATAAAATTCATGGGTAAGGCCATCTGAACCTGGGGCCACTCCCAATTTAAGGTGGGAAATGGCAAGAGCAACTTCTTCCTGAGTAATCAGAGCCACAGGTTCTAAAGCGCTATGCATAGATACCTGAGGGATAGGTGCTGTAAAAACATCCAATAACTATTTCTCATGACTGGAGGTAGTACTGAACTGAACCTGTAAATGGGACCTCGCAATTGAATGCATACCTAAGATGGAGGAATCTATGACACCAGCTGAATTATACAGACCAGTCATCACTGTAGCATGCAACTGCTCCTTACAGGCTAAAAAGGGGTTTGCAGATGGGGAAATTGAAGTACCAAATCTCATTGTTGATTCTAAGGTGTGGGCCCGGTCATATTGATGAGAAAACATGCAGTTCCGTAATTCTTTAATCTGAGATGTATAATCTATAGGAGAAGAAACTGAATATGACAAAAGTTTATATAACTGATCTCTATACCCTAAATATCTAATGTACTTTTCCCTAGCCCTATGTTGTCCCTGCTTCATGAAAAAGTATTTCAGTTCAATTTTTGTATCCTTCCACCATTGCCAGATGGAGTCATAGAAACAAAGAACGGAAATCCTTGCCCTAAAAAGTGTCCGAACTTGTGACATGACAGTTATGTGTGAAAATAGAGAATTATTAAGTCTCCATAAGGAGTTTCTTGATAAAAAAACAGTGGAAGCAGAACCAAAAGAAAAGGTGCCTGTTAACAAATGATGATCTGAGAATTCACTAGGTTGAATCAGAAACTGAAGCAGGATGCAATACTTAGAGGAAAAAAGATAATCAATTCTGCTATTGTAGATGGATCTATGTTAAGTATACCCAGCATCAGATCTTAGGGCATGATAAGCATCAGTTAATCCAACATCTTTAACCAAACTTTCAAAGCAATAGAGTCAAAGCATACTTTTTTACCAGCTGCCTTCCTACAAGAAATGTCTACGGTACAATTAAAATCACCACCCCACACAATATGTTTCTGGGTACAAAGAAAGGGTTTAATTAAATTGAATAAACCAATCCGAGCATTTTTGGTTTGTGGAGTGTAGATGTTTATTATATGAAAAGAAAGGCCCTGTAAACTACAAACTAATATTAAGGCCCTACCTGGGAGAATATCTATAATTCGTGTGGTTGAAAAGGCTGTAGACTTAAATAAAATAGCTACACCATCAGCCACTTCATCACCAAACGTCCAGTAGGAGGGTCCCCAGACCCAACTCCGTTTAACCTGTCTAATTTCAAAAATGGATTTCAGCCTAGTTTCTTATAATAAGATGATGTCAATATGTAACGGAGCAGCAAAGTGAAAGAAAGCAGTCTGTTTTTTGTAGTTTCTAAGACTACAAATATTGAGGGAGGAAATCTGTACAATAGCCAGGGTCTAACCTGAAATCAGCCACTCCCATCCATGGCAGCCATATTCTTATGTTTTTTACCCCCTTTTTTTCTTCCTATCTTTCTTTTTACGTACTACATCTGGAGGTCTGGCACCTGAAATCTCCATGTCAGAGGGCAAAATAGAAGCTTCAGAATCCCCGTCTGTGTCCTCCTTCCCCCTCATAAAAAATCAAAGGCATTGGAAGTTGATACCTCACTGATCTTTTGTGATTTTCTAGTTGTAGCTCTAGTCATCCTTCGAAATTGTGAAAGACCCTCTAGATCTCCCATGGGCTGGTCACGATTCTGTAAGGTTGCAGAAAGAGGAACCACCGAGGCAGTGTCTACCTCTTCCTGTCTCTGTATTTCCATAGCTAAAGTAGGGGAGGGCCGAACTTCCTCGTGGTGAACAACCGCCTGTACAGCAGGTTGCAGTGGAGGAGATGGGGGGGGGTCAGCAGAAGGAACGGAAACATCGTTCTTCTGGATCAGCTTGTCCTGAGCCTTCTGTACTAAAGAGTCCGTATTCCAGCCCTCAGTTCTGTTTCTGCTAGCCCAGGGACATTGATGATAGGCATGTCCCTTTTCATCACAGAGGTTGCATTGAAAAACATTTTCACAGTTCATACTAGGGTGACCATAACCTCCGCACAGACTGCATTTCAATAGATCACAAGTGCTACTTAAATGGGTATGAGCACCACATTTGTAGCATGCACTGGGCTGTCCACCATAAAAACATACACCCCTATCCTTGCCGAGAAAAAAGCTGTTTGGAAGATGTACCACTTCAGAGTTAACTTGAAAAAGCTTAACTCTGAACTTCCAACCTCCAGTCCACAGACCTTCAGTATCAATAATAGCTTCAGGTGCGTACAAGACAGTACACCTATTCTGCAACCAATGATAGATGTCACTAATACTAACCCCTTCATTTTGAAACATGATAGTAACATTTCTCACTGCCGGTTTTGTTAGTGGTATAACATAGAAAGGTGCCCATAATGGTGTCTGCTTCAGTGTACTGTATTTATGCCAAAATCTATCCAAGCTGATATTAGTTTTAAAACTAACATCAAAAGTTTCCTCTCCAGACATATGTATCAATGCATATATTTTTGAAGCTTGAAAATGCATAGAATCCTTTAGTAAAGTTCTTGCAACAAAATACCTATCAGGAAATTCGCTAAGACGTATACGATCAGCATTGCGTCTGGGGGCCTGTTCCAATTTATTTTTAAATAAATCAGAAAGAATAGGTCCCCTATTAGGGGCCCTAGGAACAGCTTAAGGGCCTTCTTCTGGGTCATCCAAATGAGGGGGTCAATTAACAACAGCAGGGGAAACAGACTCAGTCGACTGTGACAACGTGGCAGAGCCAAAAGTAGTCTCCTGTGAGGTTATACCAGGGGAAGCTGTTCCTAACAAAGATGAAACAGAATGAGATGAGGGAGGCACTGTTCTATTAGTATCAGATGTATCTAGAGTGACTGCGGTGGTATGTAGAGGAGTAATATATGAGGGCAAAGCAGTAGTAGAGTGACCCTCTAAACCACAATCCCCACTGTCTATCTTCAAACCCTCCAACACCCCAGTAGAAGGTATAACTCCCTCGGGTTTGGGACATTGCAAGGCAGCAGTAGATAGTTGAGATTCAACAATATCATCCCAGTTCTTCATACGTGAAACAGAATGTACATGGTCAGATGAAACAATTTCTTGGGAAGAAGGTACCTTGTTGGAGTTCTTGATGAAAGTTGCAGGCCTGTTTGGTGAATACAAGACTTCATGAGCACTTTCGTCCCAGGATAAGTCCGGTGTCCATGTTCCTGAAGCCGTTTTAGTCCAGCCAGTGCGTTCCAGTGCTTCCGAAGCTGTCCAGGTAGTTCCTGGCACTCTGCCTGAAGGAAGAAGTCCAAAGCGATCGCGAATGACCTGCGACATGGAAGCCGCATAAACTGCCGGTAAAGTCAGTCAAAAATCTCCCAAAAGCAGCTCCGAAGCCGCGCAAACAGTCCCAGACCCCATACAGGAAGTAGCAGGGGGAAGAACACGGGAAGTACCCTCGGGGGAGTCAGAGTCTTTGGTTCCACGGTAGACAATATAGGTAGCAATTTTCTGTTCTGTAGGCAATGAAAATTCTGGGTTAAGCAAAGCAGCAGACCGTTCCTCCATCGTAGAGTCCACACATGACGTCTCCAAAATCTCAGGTGTAGAAACAAGAACCGCCACTGACGGCAGAGCTAATGCAGGCTCCATAACTTCTCTCAACTGAGACACAGCACACACTGAGTCCTCCATGCAATAGACCAGAGGTCCCCCTACCGAAGAGTAAGGGAATTTCCCCGGTGTCCTGGCCAAATTTCCCTCATTCTCTAAAAATACCACCAACAGCTTAATCTGGTTCAAGGTCAGTTGGCATTCATCTGTATCGCCCTCCCCCGGGTCATGCCTGAAAATAGGCAGGATTTGTCTAGTGCACTTACCCGGTCAACAAAAATTAAACAAATAAAAATAAAATAAATAAAGAGCATCCGGCCCTGGTGAGGTGTTAGCTTTAATTTCTTCTAGGACTTTGCGGACCTCCTCACAGGTAAATCCCAGTGACTCTAACCCTGGAAACTTACCTATATTTGCACTTTGTAAAAAATGTTAAAGCTGGAAGCTACATTCATGCTTTTTGGGTAAATCGACTTGTCCCTTGACGACATTTCTAGTTGAGATAGTTGAGATGCAGTGAACTTAAAACCTGTATTGCACACAGATCCCTTATACACCTTTCCATTTTTATCAATACAGTACTGTCCTGAAGCAACATATAAACATTAAAATATTTAAAAATGTATCATCTGCAGCATCATTGTGATTTTTTTCTCTATTTCTCTGTTCGTTTCTCTCTTCCCTCATTTAGTTTTCATGTTCTGCATAAATAAACTTTAGCTTCGGCTTTTCACTTTTCTTACCTTGGCTTCTTCTTTTTAATTTATTCAGTCTATCCAGTATATCCTCTCATTCTTTTCCTACCCCAACAATTTTGTTAACTTAGTGGTCCCTTTGCTTTATTTTCCTATACTTCACTTTTCTCTCCAGGCACCAATGCTGAGCCATCAGTTTGGCAACCTCCCAGCACCTTACATAGCCACCTCTTGTGCTTAACACCACATGGACTGCAAATTGCCCTCTACTCACTCAAGCACTTCCCCTCTCATAGTGGCTTTGTGATTTTAAATTTGTCATTATCCATAGCCAATCCAGCACTGCACAATGATCATCTGCCTTTTCCTCCCTCAAAAGTATTGAAAGGTCTCCTCTTAGACATTACTCCGCTCCCTCATAAAACAAGAAATACCTACTCTGTATATCTTAGCCACAAAACTCATTCCACCAGAGCATCAAGTCACTCCATTTTTTATATTGGCACACTTTTTGGTTCAACATTGCGGGATGATCCTCTACCGCTTCCTATTACTGCTGGGCTCAAATGCTGGATTCACATCCAATATGGCTTTGTGTGGGCCCCAGAAAGAACCACTGGGATGAGGAACAAGCATTCTGGACCACTAGCTTTGATAAGAACAGGAAGCAGGTCATTAGACTGCCTTCGATCAGAAAACGGTGCCATTATAAAACACAGGGTGACTCAAGGGGGCTCTTGGGGTTGAGTGGGCAGGGTTTATGTGGCTTACATTGCTAGGGGTGAATTTTAGTTCTTATAAAGCTACAAGCAGGCAGAGTAGTGGGCAGAAAGAAGTGGGAGCAGTCTCTGTCTAACTTATTCGGGCAGTTCTGTGTGATTTCTGTGGCCAGAACCAAATTCTGCGTCCAGACCAAAATTCTGTGGCTGGCCTTGATTTTATAGCAATCACTGCATGCCGCAGAACTGCAGAAAACAGGGGGCCTTTGTCATGCCAAACAAATCTAATAGACTTTTTTAACTGGGTGACCAAGGAGGTAGATCAGGGTGGAATGGTGGACGTGGCCTACTTGAATTTCGACAAGGCTTTCAACACCATTCCACATAGAAGACTTATAAGCACGCTGGGTAGCTTGGAGGTGGGCAACAAGGTGGCAACCGTGGTAATAAATTGGATAGGCGACAGAAGACAAATGGTAGTGGTAAATGGAGTTCACTCCGAGGAAGGGAGGGTGACCCCAGTGGATTATCTAAGGGTTCAGTGCTGGGACTGGTTCTCTTTAATGTCTTTATTAGTGACATTGCAGAGGAGCTGGAAGAGAAGATCTCCCTCTTTGTAGATGACACCAAGATCTGCAGCAGGGTGGACACTGTGGGTGTGTGTGTGGAAAGGATGAGCAGAGATCTGGAAAAACTGGAGGAGTGGTCAAGGATATGGCAGCTGGGTTTTAACATAAAAAGGCACAAAATAATACACTTAGGCCATAGAAACCTGGGGGCAGAGTACAAAATGAGTGGAGTGATACTGAAAATGACTAAGCAGGAAAGAGACCTGGGGCTAATCATATTGGAAGACCTGAAGGTGGCCAGGCAGTGTGACAAGGTATTCAGGAGGGCTAGTGGGATGCTGGGGTGCATAGTAAGGGGTATTACCAGCAGAAAAAGGGAGATGATTTTGCTCTTATATAGATCACTAGTAATACACAACCTTGAATACTGTGTCCAGTTCTGGAGACTGCATCATAGAAAGGATATAGACAGAGTGGAGGCAGTCCAGAGGAGGGCTACCAAAATGGTGCAGGGTCTGCCTCATAAGCCCTATGAAGAGAGGCTAAAGGAGCTCAACATGTACACCACGGAGGAGAGGAAGGAGAGAGGGGATATGATAGAAATCTTTAAATACCTCACATGGGTTAATAATGTATAGGAGGGGAGTAATTTTCCAAAAAAGGTGCTCAAGAACAAGGGGACATACTGTGAAGCTGGGGATGGGGGGTGGGCTCAGGAGAGATGTGAGGAAACACTTCTCCGCAGAAAGAATGGTGAATTTGTGGAACAGCCTTCCAGCTGAGGTAGTGGGGATGAAAACAGTGTTGGGGTTCACGAATGCCTGGGATAGGCACAAGGGAATCATAGGGGTAAGGAAGGGGGAAGAGACAGCACCATAAATCATGTAGGTGTACAGCAAAAATGAAGTTAGAAAAAAATACAAAATAAGTAAGTTGGGCAGACTGGGTAGGCCAAGCGGCCCTTGTCTGTCATCAGATCCTATGTTTCTATCTTTCTATATCTGTAGTTGTAGTAGTAATAAACTTTGTTTACAGCCCAGTCCCAGGGGCTCTGAGCGCTTAACAAAGGATAAGCAAAACAATTAACATAATAAAACATTCATTATAAACACCCACAATTTCGACAAGATCAATACATTTCAGAGTACAACAAAATGCCATAAGCCTCCTAAAAAAGAAAGGATTTCAGGTCTCTCTTTAAAAGCATCTAATGAGGGGCCTCTCTCAAGGCCCTGTGGAGCCTGTTCCAAAGGGCAAGACAGGCAGAAAAAAAGACTCTATTACCGGACAATTTCAGCCTTAGCCTTGGAATGGCTAAAAGGCACACCTCAGAGGAGTGGAAGGGGAAGAGGTCTGGTAAGGAACCAGTAGGTCACACAGGTAGCCCGGTCCCAGACCATACAGGACTTCATAGGTCAATGAATCAACCTTGAAGGTGATGCGCCACTGCACTGGTAGCCAGTGCAGTTCCCAAAGGACCAGGTTATATGACATGACCTCAGAAGGCCTGTCAACCAGGCCGCTGCATTCTGCACTAGCTGCAGATGCCCTAGGACACCACCACTCACCCCAAGGTATAAAGCATTGCAGTAATCAAATCTGGAGGTAACGAATGCATTTACCAGTGAAGGCAAGTCTGCAAGAGGAATCAAGGTTCTAATCCGGGCGATGTTCCTCAGATAATAAAAGCCATTACCAGACCACAGCCAACACCTGAGACTCAAGTGTCAGCCTTTTGTCCAGAATGCCCCCCCGATTCTTTTTTTTTATATTCTCTTTTTCGCCCCCCCTTCTCACCTGGTACTTCCTCACCTTCGAGTCTCCTCGGCCTTATGTGTCCCGCTCGTCTGTCAGCACGGGTGCAGTCATCCCCACGCTTCTTGGTTTAACCCCTAGGCAGGTGCAGGCAGGCTCCCCTTCCTACCCGAGCATCTGTGATTTCGTTGGGATTACGTCCATGCTGGCAGGGGCCCTGGGATTGGGGCCTGAAGCTCCGTCTACAGGGAGCACAGGAGGGTATTTTTCTTCTGTTTTTGCCCATCTCCATAGGACGTCTGCACGTAAGGAGAGCCAAGGAATGACGTACATCACAACGTGCTAACGCTCCGGCTCCCGGCAGACGTCCTCCCTCCCTGCTACATGTGGTCCTCGCTGCACCTCCACCTGTGGTCACCCAGGTGGCGGTATCGCAGCGGGACCTACATCCCACCCCACCCGGAAGAGGAGAGCAGCCTCTGGGTGCTCGATCCTCCTCCACCCAGCCGGTCCTCCAGCTGCCCGAGTCCGCTCTCAACCTGTTGCTGGCGCCACAGTGGTAACCTCATCACAGACCAAGGGCCGCCCCCGATTATTAACATTAGCGGAGGCCACCAATCCAGAAGAACCCAGCCATAAACTACTTCAATATTAGTGGTCCCCACACCACCTTTCTGACCAGGCTAAATCACCAGTACCTCAGTCTTGTCAAGATTCAGTCACAGCAAAAAAGAAAGGATGTACCAGCCGCTCCGAAGAAAGTTCAATAAAGTTTTAATTTATTTTCAGTGTTTTAACGATATTTGAGATCCTCTTAACCCAACATTTCACCTGTGTAAGGCTTCTTCAAGGGGAGGATCTAACTTAAACATATTCAAATTCATTTTTAGTACTTTATAATACAGCTTTTAATATTTTTTATAAAAAAATGTATATTTGTATAATGCATACTCTTCTTGTTGTTGGTTACAGTATTCGGAACATTACATATTTGTAATAACTGGGGAGTGTTTTCTCTCATTGAGAAACCGGGTTATAATTCGCTGTTATAACCCGTGGGTTATAACGGAAAATGCGCCCGATTTCTCTCACTAGGCGCATGTGCACACTGCTTCCACTCACTGATTGTTTGTGGAAATGCCCCCTCACAGCCTTTCTTACCAGTGAGTACAGGACGAACAACAAACGGAACAATTTGCCACTCCTGCTCCTACTTTAACCACATTGATTGATCTTTGTCAGTAGCCACGCCTTCCCAACTCGCGCCCTTGAAGTTCAAGGAGCAGCATTCATCGATCCCGCAACTGCCACTACAGACTCTCTGACTCTCACACTGATCCCAGCTCAAGGCTAATCTTTCAACTACAGTGTGGGATGTCTTTTTTTTTTATCTCCTGGCAAACAGTAAATCAAAAGAACTTGTAGGACATGACACCCCATTCCCATCTACTGGCCAAACTGTCACTCACATTTAAAAATGGATGCAGCTGAGAAAACACTCCCCAGCAATTAAATTCTCGTTATACGCTGACCCCCATGCATTATTGTATACGTTACATCGTTTGTTATTCTTAATAAGCTGATATCTAATTTCATCTTACTCAGAATTATTTTACTGTAATAGTAAACTCTGCATCTGACAGGTGGCTGTGCCACTGTGTACTCCAAAGCCAGCAGCCACATATTTTGAGACATTTCCTGTGAGCAACATCCTATTATATCTCTTTACAAGCATATCAATTTCTGCTGAGTTTATTCTAGATTCTAAACATGTTCTACATATATAACTAGTAATCGTTATGCATATTAAATAGTCTATGGTAGTGGTAAACAGCCTGCCTGGGTCTGTTTCATATCCTTATCCCAGCTCTTTCAAAAGCCCATTATGAATTATAATGTTCCACCTACCTCGTGGATATGTCTTTTACTGTAATACTTTTAGTGTTCTGGATGCCTGTATAAGCGCTTCTGTGGATGTTAAAATTAAAATGGCTTTAAAGTATTGAAACTACATATATATTGCAGTAGTTCAGTTTTTGTGGGGATTTGGACTAACCTTATTCCGATTTCAGAGCGTGAATCTGTATAATTTAATGTGCACCTTTCTAACAGGTAGTTTGTTATCTGGGGGTGAAAGACATGTTTTCAAAGGTTTTGCTGATGTTTTTAACTTTCACATGCTGGTATGTATTACCAACATTTTAATCAAGTTACAGTTTGTTCTTGCTCATTCTGCTAAAGCTTGTTTTGAGTTTAATCACAGAGAAGTAAACTTCATAGGTCAATGAACCAACCTTGAAGATGATGCGCCACTGTGCCGGTAGCCAGTGCAGTTCCCAAAGGACTGGGGTTATATGACATGACCTCAGAGGGTCTGTCAACAACCAGGCCACTGTGTTCTGCACTAGCTGCAGATACCCTAAGACACCACCACTCACCCCAAGGTATAAAGCATTGCAGTAATCAAGTCTGGAGGTAATGAATGCATTTACCAGTGAAGGCAAGTCTACAGGAGGAATCAAGGTTCTAATCCAGGTGATGGTCCTCAGATAATAAAAGCCATCCCAGACTACAGCCAACACCTGAGACTCAAGTGTCAGCCTTTTGTCCAGAATGCGCCCCCCATCCTTAACATTTGCGGAGGCAACCAACGCAGAAGAACCCAGTCATCAACTGGTTCTCCTGTTAGTTGTCCCTGCACCCCCTTTCCAACCAGGCTAAGTCACCAGTACCTTTATCTTGTACAGATTCAGTCACAACCAGCTTGATGGCATCTAGTCTTGGATCTCAGCCAGGCATGAATTTATTACCTCGATGGTACTTGATGTCCTGGGTACAAAGGACAGATACAGCTGGGTATCATCCACATAGCAGTGAAAACCCATCCTGTATCATCTAATAATCCCACCCTGGGGCAGTATATAAACTGAAAATAACATGGGAGAGAAGATCGATCCCTGGAGCACTCCGCAGAGCAGGGGCATCGGAAGCAAGGAGAAACTCCCCATCACCACCCTCTGCATCCTGTGTACAAGGTAGGACTCAAACCAGCAGATGACGATTAGAGTGAGTCCACAGAACTCCCTGAGCCAATCCAACAGCAACCCATGGTGAACAGTGTCAAAAGCTGGAGTGAGATCAAGAAGACCAAGAACTGACCATTCCCCTCGATCCCTAGCCCTGGGTAGAGCATTCTGTATCCTGACCAATGCCGTTTCGGTACTATGTCTAGACCTTAACCCAGACTGGAGAAGTTCCTAGATGTCAAAGGTAGTGGGGTGGTGTTCAAGCTGCAGAACCACCACCCTCTCTTCAACCTTCTACTGTGCTCCTGATGGAATGGAAAGACAGGTAGTTCCTCGCCCCTTCTTTACCACAGTAAAGCTTAAACTACTGTACATACTAGGGATATCTTTAAACTTGACTTTGACATGAACTTAGCCCTGACCTTCACTAATTTGTAGACACTTTCAATCCTAGAGAGGCATTCAAGGTAAAGGACAAAGTAATGCTTTCCCTGAATCAGAATTCCATACATCAACCAGTGCTTCACAAGTCAGGTCTTGCTGCATGCTACTACCTTTTATGTTTGCTTCCTAAAACACACCAAGAGAGGGGTGTTTGGAGTCTTAGATGTCCCTAACCTCTTACAGCCTTAGAATCCTCCATCTCCACCAAATTCTGCCAGCTCTCCGCCTAATTTTTTATACTACCCAATCACAGTGCTGGGAAATGCAGAGAAGAAACTCCTGTGTTCATGTGCTACTTTACTGTCCCTGCTAGCGACGCTTTCTCTGCTTTATGTACCACTCCCATAATACTAAAGAGTGGCTTGGTGCCATATGCTGTGGGATAGACAGAGATGTTGCTCTTAATGTGGCTGCACAGTGTGACCAGTACCTCAAAACCTACTCTGCAGGGCCAACTGATTAAGCAATAATGCCCGACAGGGTGTGTGTCATGCTGGGATAATGTCACGCCTCAGGTGGTTGGGCATGAGGCTGCAGGCTGAGTGCATCCAATGACTGAGGTGTGACGTTATCCCAAATGACACACATCCTGGAGGGCATTATTGCTATTATACACTGGCTCGTTGTTATACAGAATAAAAAAAATAATTTTAAAGATGTTTTTGTGTGGAAAAATATTTTGGTTTTTTAAGAGAAGATGAAACAATCAATCAAAAGCTCCATAAAATGCTCATCTGCAGGTTCACAGTGAGGCTGAGACTAGACCCGTGATGTTATGCTGGGATAACAGCACGGGTCCAGCCCAAGACTGACCAATCAGAGTCCAGGATTTTTTCTTGCCATCATTTAATATGCTCTTGTCACCTGCCTGCCACTCTTCAGCTATTTGACTAACCTTGAAATCACAGTTACCATAAGGGCTGGCATGCTGAAGAGCCACTCAGCGGCACTTTTAATACCTGCACATCTGATCCCACTTTTCAGTTACTGGGAGTGCCCCACTTGTGGCATTTGTACTGGCCACTGCCCACCTGCTAACTGTCCCTGCTTGCTGTTCAGTCACCAGCACTGTTAGTGTGTTACTGAGTCACTGGATGGAACTTGTACTGCTCGCCACCTGCCCCCATACTCTTCAATCGCCAGCACTAACAGTGCATAGATGAGTCATCAGCATCACCTGTACTGCCTGCCACCATCCATGCTCTTCAGTCTTCAGTCATTGACACCACCAGTGTGTGAACAAGCCACTTGGTGGCACTTGTACTGACCATGCGCCCTGCACTTTAATTACTAGCACTGTGTTGGAATATAGAAAGATGGATTAATCCACGACAGGGCATGGGTTTACTGAGCATTAATCCACACCTTCTTATAAATATTAAAAAAACAAAAGTTATGGCCTTTAAGCCAAAGAAGGCAAATTGTAAAGAAAGGATTGATAAAATAGAGATCTATTCAAAAAAATGGGGCAAAATTGAACAAGAAAGTTTGTATAAGTATCTTGGGTTATGGATTGATGAGGATTTAAAGTTTGCAACCCACATTGATAAGATATGCATAGAGATCTCTCAAAGATTGGGTGCCTTATACAGACGTAAAGACTGCCTATCAAGGGATACAAGGAATAAAAATGTCACCGCCACAGTATTGCCCATGATGGACTATGGCAAGGCTATTTAGAGATGGGATAACAAGAATGGTCTACAAAAACTTGACGGGATGACAGTCAGCCCAGTGGTGCAGAGGTCTGAGGCACTGCAAAGCACCTTACCTCTCCCACACTGGACACCCAGATTCAGGAATGAATTACTGGGGGTTGGCCGGGTTGGGGGCAGGAGAGGACATGAATGACTGCTTGGCAGCTCTCCTGTCCAGGATTGGGGAGACTGGCCATCCCAGCTCTTGGTTGCCACAAGGAGGAGGTCCAGCAGTAGCACAGATGCTTGGGGGGGGGCTGTTTCACCAGGTGGGTGGATCGGGGCTGATGGTTCTGTCATGTACATGCATCTCTACATGCATACATAACCATGTTTGCCGTAGTCACGAGGGGGGGGGTAGGTGGAAAATGGACAGGAGATCAGGCTTCAATTAAGCCCTGCTTGAGGCATCATGACCCACCCTGCCAGAACACCTACAGGACAGGAGGTAAGAGGCCAGTCATTGGTACCCAGGGACAGGGCTGATAGCCCACCCAGTCTCAGCTGAGGAGGATAAAAGCCCTTTATTAAAAAAAAAAAATTGACAGGAGCACTGCCATTTAACCACATTTGTATTGGGAGTGTCAAGGTCATTAGTAAACTTTCTTCATCATCTTTGAGCATAAGAAGAGACAGACACCTTTATGGCTTTTTATAAAAGTGTGTACATAGCCTAGTGCCAGCATATTTGTATGAAAAGTTAACTACAAACAATACCCAACACAATCTTCAGGATGTAGTGGAGTGAGGGCTTAAAGTCCTGAGAATAAAAACACATTTTGGAAAATTAACTTTAAACTATATGGACACCTTCCTCTGGAATTTAGCCCCCCTTGAATCAGAAATGTACCCACCTACAGTAGATTTAAGGATGTAATAATGTATTGGTGCATTTTTAAATGTGATTGTTATTAATGTGGAAATGTTAGTTATTTATGTAATGTCTCTGTAAATTTTGTTATGCATGGATTGTGGGTACTGTAATTGAAATGTCTTTCAAAGCAGGAAAGCCCTGAAAACAGGCTTGCCTAGAGACCCTATCCTGGGTAGACATAAATAACATTTCAAATTTAAAATCCCTGCTCTCTCTGCCACAATATCTCTTTCCTCTTCCTAGAGGTCCAGCATCTTTCATATTGTTCCTCCCTACTGGCTTGCCACTGTTCCCTCATATCTTTCCTCTACCTTAACCATACCATCTGTCCTTCTATTCCCTCCAATTATCCACTCCTCGATCATCACTGAGAGAGTGGTGGGTCCTTGGAATAGGTTACCGAAGGGGTTGTGGGGGTAGACTCGGTCAGCAAATTCAGGAGGGCCTGGGATGACTACATGGGGCTAAATAAAGGCAAAAAATAGCATGGAGGGAAGGGGGAAGATAAAAGGACAGAGGGGGAGGAGATCTTAGGGCTCAGCTCCAGACAGCATGGGCAGAGATTACGCGCCTCAAATTTCATATTCAAGAGGAAATATATTATAAAAACCACTTCCATTTCCCCAACATCCAACAGAAGCACCTCGACCGCAGAAGGTAGTTGGTCCGGGAGGCTGGCAGGTGGTTAGAAGGGGCAAATCGGGTGCCCCATCACTCGGTGCTCTCCAACATATTACCTTCACAAACCATATAAAAACTACAAACTGGTATCTGCCTCTATCTCCAAAATCAAACAAAGGGGCAGAGGACACTGCAGCACAGGAGCTAGCACAACAAAACTCGCCCAAAACAGAAACCAAAACAAAAAACCAAAAAGGGAATCCAAAAAACTTCTGATCATAGGAGACTCCATGATTCAAGGAGTTGATACCTATCTCCAGCCAGGGGTAATGGTCAGATGTCTCCCAGGTACATCAGCGTGGAGAGGCACTGAGTGCATTGCTAAAATTGTTCAGGAAGCAGGAGAAAACATTAATGTCCTGGTACACATAGGGACTAATGATCTCGCCAGCCGGTTAGTTGTGGAGACCAAGGAACACCTGACCAGGCTGGGTGACAAACTATCATCCATTTTGTCCGGCATCTTCTTCTTCTCAGAGATTCTGCCAGTCTGGGAGAGGGGGGCAGATTGACGGAAGGTCAGAGAAGGGGAGATAGGGGAGCTAAACATGTGGCTCAAGGGCTGGTGCCAGGAAAAAGGACACAAATTTGTAGGGAACTGGCAACAGTTTTGGGAGTGAAAGTTCTTTAAATTTGATGGCCTGCATCTAACTAAGGAGGGAGTCAGTGCATTGGGGCAGAAGTTTGACGTCTTTGTAGAATATTTAAAATACCCCATACGTCAATTGGGAAGAACACCCTTCCCCCATCAGCTAGTGGTCAAACAGGAGTTCAGCATGTTTGCAGTTCATTTACATCACCAGGTAAGAAAAAAGGTCCAGCTCCCCATACGACACACAGGGGAAACACCAGACCTCACCCAACAACTAACACATTGAAATCTGGCCAATGGAAAATCATGTACACAAATGCTCGCAGTCTGGGAAACAAGATCCCAGACCTGCAGGCAATAATGACAAGAGGCTAAACTAGACATTGTAGCAATTAGCGAGACGTGGTTTACCAGTAACCACATTTGGGAGATTTCAGTACCTGGCTATGTACTGTTCAGAAGAGACCGAGGTGCAAAAAGGGGGGATGGAGTGGCCCTGTATGTTAATGAAAATATCAAAGCTACAGAAATTCAGAATACACATAAGGAGCCAGAAGAACTGTGGGTCACCCTGGAAACAGGAAATGGGACAGCCATACAAACTGGGGTTGTCTACAGGACCCCAGACAAGGTGGAGGACATAGACACATTACTGTTACAAGATATACAAAACATAACAGCTAAAGGGGGAGGTTCTGATAATGGGAGACTTCAACATACGAGATACAGATTGGTCAATACCAGCAGGAACATCTGCCAGAACTAGACACATGGTGGATTCCCTGCAGGGGGAAGGCCTCAAACAACTGGTACAACAACCCACAAGAGACAGGGCTATCCTAGATCTAGTACTGACTAACAGGGAAAGAATCACAGATCTCCAGGTAGAAGGTCACCTGGGGGGCCAGTGACCATCACATGGTATGGTTCAATTTGGCCACTACAACTAAATCATCCCATTCCAAGGCAAAAATATGGGACTTCAGAGTAGCTGACTTTGATAAGATGGCCAACAGAGTTAAGCTAGCCCTGGCAAAAAGAAATACAGTTGAGGGGGTACAGGCAAAGTGGGCAAGCATTAAGGATGCAATACTTGAAGCAACATCCCATTGTGTTAGAGAGAAAAGGAAGTGTAAAAGAAGAAAGAAACCACTTTGGTTCTCAAAAACAGTAGCAGACAAGGTCAGAGCCAAAAGGCTTCAGGAAATATAAGGTGCCGCAGTTTGAGGAACAGCGGGGAGCGGTCGGAAAGGTGAAAATCTTTGCCCACCCGCCCTTCCCCCTTTGTGTGTTAATTTATAGGCATCTTCCCGCCGAAATCTCTTCCCTGCCCTCAGCATTTTTTCTAAACCAATAGAGAGTCACACCAGCTTGCTGATCCAACCAATCAGCAACTTCACTACTCCCCCACAGCCAACTACCAATATCTCTTTCAGAATGGGGAGCTTACTTCTGATACTCCTTTCACTATCAGCCATAGGGTTCCACAAAGAAGATGTCCCTGTTATACAATTTAGAGTGGTCCATCCGCCCAGTCTCTCTGAACCATCCCCTTTGGCTGACACGCAAACCCTCATATATGCTCTACCATTGCTGCATCGACTACAGTGGTATAATCACCATAAAGAGACACATACCACCACACATGTATTTCAGCCAAGGCTCCACTGCTGGATATATAGATCCCCCCTAAGCCTAGTCATCAAACTGCTCCTTGGTATCCCGACACACTTCCTTAAAACCACAGGGAGCACCTCAAAAAAAGAGTGGCAACAGAATAAAAGAAGGAGGACCAAAGACAGCCCCCTCTCCCTATCACTGGCAGCCCTCATGAAACTACTGCTCTTTCTATTGCTCTGTATTGGTAATGTGGAAATCAACCCTGGACCTCTTGAAAGTATCACCTCTCCATCAGACCTAGCCTCAATTAAAGGCCTCAGTTTCCTGCATATTAATGTATGCAGTCTGTTGAAAAAATTACGTTGATACAAGCCTGGGTTGCCCATACCTTGCCAGACTTTCTAGTGGTAACTGAGACATGGCTCAAACCCACCACAGCGGACAGGGATGTTAACCTACCTAACTATCAGCTATTCAGAGCTGATCGCCAAACAAGGGGAGGTGGAGTAGCCATATATGCAAAAGCTGGTATAGCTGTATCCTGTACTGCTGCAACATCTATGCCCAAGGAGTTTGAATGCCTATCTCTAAAAGTCTCTCTCCCCAATACAGAAGCTTTTCAACTAATTGGATGCTACAGATCCCACTCTGCTGAACACAAGCTCTTATCCCACCTGACGAACCTCGTCAAGCCCAGCACTGAAGAAATCATTATTCTAGGTGACCTGAATTTCAACTGGCTCACCCAGGGAGCTACACCTCTGGTATCATTCTGTGACACCTATGGGCTCACACAGTTAATTAATGAACCAACAAGAATAAATGCAAGGAATAGTAGTAACAGCACACTACTTGATATCATGCTAGTAAGTAAACCACATCTATTCACACACACTGGAGTGCTCCCTATCGCGATATAAGTGATCACTGCCCCATCGCAGGGGTAAGATCCACCAGCATAACAACAAATCCTGCAAAATTCCTCATGAGGAGATCCAAGAAAAACATCAATATTGAAGGATATCTGCATGATCTAGCTTACTCTCCACACTGGCAAAAGTTTTATCTTGCACATTCTGTAGAAAAAGCTCAGCAGGTACTAAATAGCATTATAATAAATGCCCTTAACACCCATGCCCCAATCTCTAGTATCCGAATAAAAAACAAATCCTGTCGCTGGTTTTCAGTTGACCTCAAAGCTGCACTGCTGGAGAGAGACAAACTCTGGAAAGTGGCAAGAAAAACTAAGAATGCAAACGACTGGATGATTTTTAGGAAAGCCAGGAATAGATGCACCAGGAAAGTTAGGGATGCAAAGGCTGCCTTCTACCTGGCCGAGCTCGACTCCTTCTACCATAATCCTGCTAGGTTTTGGGGCACCATCAAGGGTATGATGGGACAGGACACTATCAACCGCCTTCCAACTCAACTACACAATAGTTATGGCCCTATCACTGGCAAAATGGAAATCCTGGACGCATTCAACAACCACTTCACAATGGCTGGCCTTGCCTTTGACACCTCCCCAGCTAACCTGCTGAGGGACCAATTAAGCTCCCACTACATTGGTGATCAAAGAGTTGACTCTTCCTTTAGCTTCAAACCTATACTGTTGAAACAAGTTGAGGATCTATTATGGCATCTGGATACCAAAAAAAGTGCAGGAGCAGACTTTCTGGACCCCTTCTTTCTAAAGATTGCATGCCATGTACTTGCAGCCCCCCTAACACACCTCTTTAACCTTTCCCTAAACTCTGGCTCTATTCCCACACTGTGGAAGACAGCCCAAGTAGTCTCCCTTCTAAAATCAGGGGACCCTATGGATCTTAATAACTATAGGCCCATTTCCATTCTACCTGTGCTATCCAAGATGCTGGAGAAATTAGTGAGTAATCAGCTAAGGGAATATCTTGACAATGCTAACCTATTAAATCCAGCTCAGTCTGGATTCAGGGCCAAACATAGCACTATCACTGCATTAGCCAAGGTCACAAATGACTGGCAAACTGAACTGGATAAAAAGAATACTGTCTGTGCAGTATTCCTGGACCTGAGCAAAGCATTTGATACTGTGGACCATGAGCTGCTACTCTCATCCCTGCACTCCCTTGGCCTAGATTCACCCTCCCTTAAGTGGTTCAGATGCTACCTGTCCGGTAGGTCCCAGCAGGTAAAAGCTGAAGGTGACCTGTCCCCATTAAGACCACTGTCAAGAGGAGTCCCCCAAGGCTCTATTCTGGGTCCTATCCTTTTTGCCATTTATATAAATAACATTGATTCAACCCTTACCAAGTCCTCAGTACACCTATTTGCTGATGACACTGTTCTGTATGTCAGCAACCCTTCGCCTACAGTTGCTCATGAAATCCTACAAACAGAATTCTCCTTGTTGCAACATCAGCTACTCGAGAAAAAGCTTCTACTAAATGCAAAGAAAACTAAAGCAATGATGTTCACAACTCAAAACTCCGCCAGCACATCCTCTTCAATCACTCTCCCCAGCTATGCACTATACTTGAGAAAATCTGGAGTATGTTGAAAACTTCAAATACCTAGGTGTGTGGATTGACAACAGACTTGACTTCACTCATCATCTAGAAGAACTGTTAAAAAGCTTCACCAAAGGCTTGCCTCCTCTATAGATTAAAACCCTTCCTAACAGAGACTCAAAGATGAGGTTAGTCCAGGCCATCTTTCTATCAGTTATTGACTATGCAGACTTCTTTATAGTCACTGCCCCATCTCCTACCTTCACAAGTTGGATACCTTATATCATAGAGCAATAAGGTTCATTACAGATCTGCCATATAATACCCACCATTGCTCTCTTTATGACGCAGTTGGATGGGTTTCCCTACATATCAGGAGGAGCAGAAATGCAGCTCTATGGATTTACAGAGCTTTATCACAAAAACTCCCAAACTATATCCTGGACTGCTTCAACCAGACCACTCTTAGCTCCTATGCCCTAAGAAGCAACAATATCATCCTGCTCAAATTGTCCAAAGTCAGCACCAGACTAGGGAGGGCAGCAATCAGCTATTCTCTAGCTATAGCATGGAACACCCTACAAAAATCCCTAAAACTGTCCATTATCATTCCATTTGCATCCTTTAAACAGCATTGTACAGCCTTCTTCACAGAGAAATGCAGTTGCTACCGCTAGAGCTACAATAGTCATCATGCAAATCTGGCTTCCAATCATATATGGCATATCTCTTCCAGTCAGACACCCCCAGCTTATTGCACCCAATAATACCTTCACCATCCTAGTATTCATTATGTTGTGTGTCTGTCATGGCCCCCATTGGGATATGTATGTACTGTACATACTGTAGATATTAGCTTAACCTTCCTTTAACCAAGTTTTAACATGTGAATTCACTGTACATCATTGTGTATAAACATTATTTTTCTCTGTATGTATAACTGTCTTATAAAGCGTATGATGTATTTGCTGTCTATCAGCTATTGAACCTTGACCTTATCAGGTCCATCTTGTAAATGAGCCTTGCTCAATGATGTTCGCCTGAATAAATAAAGATTTGATTGATTGATTGATTGATATAAGGGAACACAGCGGGATGAAGATAGGGAGGCATACCAAACTTCCCTAAGGGAAGCAGGGAAGGCAGTAAGGCAAGCAAAGGCCCAAACCAAGGAAACACTAGCACAGACAGTAAAAGAAGGTGATAAGACTTTTTATAGATACATTAGTGAAAGGAGAAAGTCCAGAAGGGGTATTGCTAAGATCAAAGGAGATAAGGGGGCATGTGAGGAGGAGGACCATGTAAAAGCATCTATCCTAAATAGATACTTCTGCTCAGTATTTACTGAAGAGAAGGTAGGGCAGGGCCCACAGCCTAGCATCATGGACACAAGGGGGGAGGGAGGGAGGTGAGCACTAGTCCCTTCACAAAAGAAAGGGTCCTACAAGAGCTCGATAAGCTCAGGGTGGACAAGGCAATGGGACCTGATGGCATACATCCCAGGGTACTAAAGGAGCTAAGGTTGGAACTAGCAGAGCCATTATCAGAACTGTTTAGTGAGTCTCTGAGCACAGGAGATGTCCCAGAAGACTGGAGAAGGGCTCTTGTGATCCTGCGCCACAAGAGTGGTAGCAGGGAGGAGGCAGGGAGGAGGCAGGGAACTACAGACCAATCAGTCTTACCTCAGTAGTGGGCAAGATTATGGATGCACTCCTTAAGGAAAGGATTGTGCAACACCTGGAATCCATAGGAGCACAGGATCCAAGACAGCATGGGTTTACAAAAGGAGGGTCCTGTCAAACTAATCTCATAGATTTCTTTGACTGGGTAACCAGAGTGGTGGATCAAGGGGTTGCAGTTGATGTCGCCTACCTTGACTTCAGCAAAGCTTTTGATACTGATCCACATAGAAGATTGATTAATAAGCTGGGTAGGCTCAGGTGGGTCAGAAGTTGGTCAACTGGATGGCAAACTGGTTGACGGGCAGAAAACAGAGAGTGGTGGTAAACGGTATACAGTCAGAAGAGATGCAAGTCACAAGTGGGGTACCTCAGGGATCAGTCCTGGGGCAAGTCCTCTTCAATATTTTCATCAGTGACATTGCAGATGGACTGGAGTGTAAGGTTTGTCTGTTTGCAGATGACACCAAGATCTGCAGCAGAGTAGATGATCCAGATGGGGTGGGCAGAATGAGAAGAGATCTGGATAAACTAGCAAAATGATCAGAAGAGTGGCAACTGGGGTTTAATGCAAAGAAGTGCAAGATCATGCACATAGGGAAGAGAAGCCCTGAAGCCATCTATAGGCTGGGAGGGGAGATGCTGGCAGTCACAAGGAAAGAAAGAGACTTGGGCATCATCATCGCCGATGACCTGAAATCATCCAAGCAGACCACTAAAGCAGTAGGTAAGGCTAGTGGGATATTAGGGTGTATTAGTAGGGGTATCACAAGTCGGAAGAGGGAGGTAATATTCCCTCTTTACAAGACACTGGTTAGGCCCCATCTGAAGTACTGCGTGCAGTACTGGAGGCCACACTTTCACAAGGACATCAACCAAATTGAGGCAGTCCAGAGAAGGGCAACCAAAATGGTGCAGGGACTGCTACAGAAAACATATGAGGACCGATTAACGGAGCTCAATATGTATACCCTAGAGCAAAGGAGGGAAAGAGGTGATATGATCGAAACATTCAAACACCTTAAGGGCATTAACAAGGTGAAAGAGTTTAACGTGTCAATATAAGAAAAATAGCAAGACAAGAGGACACAGCATGAGATTAGAGGGAGGCCGATTAAGGGGTAATGTGAGGAAGTTATTTTTCACAGAAAGGGTGGTGGATGCATGGAACGGCCTACCTCAGGAAGTTGTGGATATGAATACAGTGCAGGGCTTTAAACAGGCATGGGATAGGCATAAGGGAGCAATACAGATGAGTAAGAAATGGGCAGACTGGATGGGCCTTGCGGTCCTTATCTGCCATCAGCTTCTATGTTTCTATGTTTCTATGTTAGGGGGGTTTGGGCAGACTGGATGGGCCATTGAGTCCTTTTCTGCCAGCAGGTTTCTATGCTTCTGTGTTTCCATATCCCTCACTGTAAATCTGTTGCAGTCAAATTTCTGTATTCCCCTTCCAACAATGTGGAACCATTGCCCTCACCACACTAATCTCTAATCCTTCATGCCCTCTCTCAAACCTCTCTTATGTGCACATTTCTCAAAAGCATGTACAGTACCTGCAGCATGCCATTTTTCTCTTCTCTCCATAGTACAATGAACAATGCTCTATTCACCCCTCATTATTTACCCATTGTGCCTCTTACCCTATTTTATAGCGTAAAACTCAGTGCACTCCTATAATTGTAATTTGTTGCCATCATGATTCTGCTATAATTATTTAGCCATAAGTTGGCTGAACACTCCACTAACTCTTTTCCTTGCTCTCCTCACGACTGATGTACCTTGCACACTTTCCACGTTATGTTTTTGTAGAATGTATTACTTGCACCCTGTGTGTATTATTCGGGTACATGCAGCCGTTGTTGTCACCTTACTTGTTATTGCTGCATCCCTCCCTGCTATATTCCTTCCCCTGGGCTGCGCCTGCAGACAAGTTCCATCTCAGCGTGCTTATTAGGGTTGTCAAAACTCACTAAAGATCTGGGTTCTGCTTCTGGTCTAGAACTTTGCAAATAGTTCTAGGGCTGCAATCCTCTTCAGAACTGGAACACTTTTATAGCGTACGGTGGAACGCTATACTAACTTGATTTTTCACTGCATGAAATCTTTGTTCAGCCACAGTAACAATAATGAATGGAATGCTGCACCGACTGTACATGCAGAACAGCATTCCATTCATTTAGACTTTTAAGCTCAAGCCATGTTTTCAAAGGAGAAACAGAAAACCGCCATGCATCAATATTACTTTAAACATACTTGAATGACTGCACCATGGACACAGGGGGGAGGGAGGTGAGCACTAGTCCCTTCACAAAAGAAAGGGTCCTACAAGAGCTCGATAAGCTCAGGGTGGACAAGGCAATGAGAATAATAAAAAATGTTTTTAAACTGTTAAATCTTGTTCAGCATACGGCATAGCTCTACATGCATGTTAATAAAAGATTAACATAAGGCTGTTAGAATGTTTGAAGCCAATCAGAAAACTCCATTTCTCAGACCCTTTTTATAATTATACATAATTGGAAGAGCCGGATCTACTAGATTTGAGCCATAAAACAGTTTTTTACCTACATATTTCGGCCTCTGGACCATTTCTTTCCCCTCTAATTGAGACGTCTGGCCACCATGATTTTTTTTCTAAATCCCTCCTGCAGTAGAGTGGCAACCAATCGGAGTGTGCGCTGCTAACATAGGAATTCCCAGTCCCTAGCAACCACACAACACCATGTCCTAGTGCTGTGAGTCAACAATTTCTTTCTCTGGGAGTCACAGACATTTTTTTAGCCTAAAAAATGTTGTTAAAATAATTCATGGAGCACCATACACTATAAAAAATACTAGATGGGCAACCCCATGCAGAACCATGTGTTCTGCCACCTCAGGGTCTGATTCCCATGGACATCTAGAGTTTTGCTCGCGAGGTCACCGAGAATCAGACACCTCTGTGGCAGAACACACTGGTTCTACATGGTTACCCATCCAGTATTCTCTCTATATATAGGACTGGAGAAAAAGAACAGGTAAAGATAATGAGAGAAGGAAACAAAACATCACTAAAAGACCTGCCTTCTCAGCACAGCAATAATATTGTTTCACTTTACATGCAGGTAAGAGCCAAACATTGTGTCTTTTAAAATGCAAATGCCTTTGTCACAATTCCATGTGCTTCGCACATCTGCATTTAAGCAACACATTCTCACATTGTCTCTCTCTAAAACATTTTATGATGTAGAAACATAGAAACATAGAAACATAGAAGTTGACGGCAGATAAGGACCGCAAGGCCCATCCAGTCTGCCCATGTAATCCCCAGTAATTAGTTTTCCAGGCAGGGGTCTCCTGTTTTATTTATTTATTTATTTGCTTTTGTTAAAGGGAAACAGTGGAAAAGGCACAGCTTTACCCAGGCACTACAACAATGCCTGATTTGTACTTTCAGACAGTAACATTTTTTAACAAATAACTAATTGATTTTTTAGTGATTTCAACAGTGGCCTTTAACTTTCATTTTCTATGGCTGGGAGCCACCATTTCATGAGTAGCAGAGAGCATCCTAAGCTCACTGTATGCTAATAAGTCCTGCCAACCAATAGCTGAGGTCAAACAGGCGAATTAGCATACAGTGAGCTCAGGAAGCTCACTGCTGCTCATGAAATGGCTGCTGGTAGCAACAGGAAGTGGAAGTTGTGGGTAGCTGTTCTAAATCATTAAATAAAGTTGCAGGGCTCCCATATCTATAGGGATTCCTGTATTTTACAGGGATTTGGAGGCATCTACAGGAAAACTCTTCCCATAGACTTGCATTGGTTATACAGGAAAACAGGTCAATTCAGCTTCCATAGGAAATAATGTAATCTACAGGAAAACACAGAAATATCACCCTGGAGTTACAGGGAAAATGCCAAATCAATATGGGAGCACTGAAGTTGTTACTGTCTGAATGCACTAATTGAGAGTTTCTGCAGTGTCTGAGGAAAACTTTGTCTTTTCCATTGTTTCCCTTTAACCGGGTAAGCACACTAGACAGCCAAGTGCCTATTTTCAGGTGCTACCTGGGAGATTACAAGGTACATTACAAGGTACATACATGAACATCAGGCAAATACAAGTGGAGGATTACATTACATAGAATTAGCACAACAGGGACTTTACAAGCATCAGATTTCATCAGGCAAATAGTAGTGAAGAGTTAATAGAAAGTGACCAGAACACAGGGACATTGTAAGACAACAATACCAAAAACAGGTATTACAATACAGTATTAAACATTGCAGTCAGTAGGAAGAAGTATAGTGTGAATTCATCGCTCCAGGCAGCAAGTTGTAAGGCTAGCAGTTAGAATAAGGAGGAGTCACAGTTGGGATAGAGTGGACCCAGTGCGAGAGAAAGGAGTGCACAGTTATAGTGCTCATCCTGTTTTGCCGGTGGGCCTAAATGGTCCATTTTTATATATGCTGTGAGAACAGGAGGAATATGAGCACAGTTGTGCTCTGCCCAAGTTGTAATATTTAGGTAGCATCTCAGTTAGTTGGGGCATCTCAGGCTGAGAGGGTTTGTCTAGTGCAGAGACAGGTGGCAGCCATTTTGAGAAAACCCCAGAGGGAGGCTTTAAAGCTCTGGTGTGAGGGAGAGGAGCGAAGTGCTGTTGGAAGAGAGTTCCAAACCCTGGGCGCATACGCAGCGAAGGCTTGGTCACCCATTTGTGTGTGGGTTTTAGGTACCAGGAGGGCATGGGAGCCGCTGGATCACAGTTTGTAGGAGGGTGTAGCAAGAACAAGGGTCTCAGCAAGGTTTTGAGGGGTGGCAGTTCTGACAATATTGTCAGTGAAGTTGCCCACGACATAAGAGCGGTGTGTTTCCAGTGGGAGCCACTCAAGCTGGGTGTAAAGCTCACAGCGGTGAGTGAGGTGGGGGGCTGAGAGCGCAAAATGGCATATGTTGTTGTACGCTGAGTCCCACTTTACTAGACTAGTTCTTGCAACGTGGGCAAAGGTGATTAGTCCGTAGCAAAGCATGGGTAGGAGGACTCCCCTGGCTAGAGCAAGACAGACAGCTGGAGTTAGACAGCTTTTTTGCTCTGTAAGCCTGACCCAGCTTGCAGTTTGAGGCCTTGCATGTATTTCGTATATGCAGGTTCATATCCAGCTGTGGGTCAAGGGTCACTCCCAGGTACTTGACCAAGCCTGCAACAGTCAGCAGTGACCCATCAGCCCCGGAGATCTGTAGTGAATCTGGGGTGGCTTTTAACTTGGCTGCTGAGCCAAATAGCATGGCCTGCATCTTCTGTAAGTTAGTAACAAGTTTATGGTCCTGCAACCAAGTTTGGATGTGGTCGAAGTCTGAGTTTAGTTTGGTGTTAATGGTGGCAATGTCCTGGGATTTGGCCATGATGACTAGGTCGTCTGCGTACAGCACTGAGGACCCTAGAGCCAGAGCCAAGGGTAGCTCATTTATGATGAGAGAGAACAGGAGAAGCCCCAGGACAGAGCCCTGGGGGACTCTGCAGTTAACCTGGGCAGGCTCAGACAGGACCTTGTTGAATTTGGTGTACTGATGCCTGCCCGTGAGGTAATTATTGATCCATGCAAAAGCTGGGGAGGAGAAGCCAAGTGACAGGAGAGAGGAGCACAGTAATGTGTGGTCAACCCGATCAAAGGCTTTTGAGAGATCAACAAAGATGGCCCTGGTCAGTTCACCTCAGTCAGCAGCAGACCTGATCTCCGAGGTAACAACTGCTGGGGCCGTGGAGGTGCTATGCCCCTTTCTAAACCCATGTTGTGCAGGGGAGAGAAGGTTGTGGGTCTGTAGGTAGTGGGTGACCTGACAGGCGACTACCTTTTCCAGGAGCTTGCTGATTGCTGATAGGATCGCAATGGGATGGTAGTTCTTGAGGTCTTTTGTGTCCCCTTGCTTGGGTACAGGTATCAGCTTGGCCATCTTCCAGATGTCCGGGACTATGCCTGAGGTGAGCGATGGGTTGAAGACATGGGCTATGGGCCAGGCTAGTACTGATGCCCCTAGCCTCAGCAGACCAGCAAGGAGCTTCTGTTTTTAGAAATGACTGAACAAAAACAAAGGCATTTTATTCAGTATTTAGAACCCTTAATAGTGACTTAGAACCCATGGGTGTTCTAGTTCTAAATTAGAACTCGAACCCTTGAGTTCTAAAAGAGTTCTAATCTTTTTACAACTAGTTCTGACAACCTTAGTGCCTATCCTGGTCACCAGTTAAATAAATAAATAAATAAAATAAATCTTAGGCTCCCACCCAATCAAAGGACATTTGAGAGAGCCCTGTGTCTATGTAATTTCTTCCCTTTCGGTTTTCCAGCATTTGTGTGTCTGTTTCTGTTCCACAGGCTGAGGTCTCATTAGACAAGGAAGTCTCTCTTAGTTATCAGTGTCTACCACTCACTGTACTGAGTGCTAATGTGGTGGCCACAGATACAAAGGGTGGGCAGAGACTGACAGTGAAGAGATCCTTCTGGATCTCACAAGACTTCATCTTGCAGGTGTGATACAGTGTGATGCTGAATGCAAGAAAATGGTGACGGGAGAAATAACATAGCTGTAGAGGTGCAGCATCTTGCATCACCCAAACACGCTCATGTCAGAAGGGGACATTCCAGCAGAATTTGGGGAAATACTGGTGTGTGTGTGTGTGTGTGTGTGTGTGTGTGTGTGTGTGTGTATAACAAAACATCCTGCTCTTGCCAGAATCCACCAGGTGGGAGAGCAGCTATGTGGCACTGGGAGCATTAGCATGGACTGTATTGGTAGCACACAGATGTGAAGCAACAGCATCAGCATGGCACTGTTTTATTATACAATGTGTAGAAAGAATGCTGGCTCCTGATTGGCCAAGAGCAGCTTTCAGCTGGGCTGTTATCCCAACACAATGGCCCAACTAAAAGTAAAATGTTTAAAAAAGGCATAAAAATTACTAAAAATTACCCATTTCATTTCGCATAGAGCATTCAGGGGTGGAAGTGAGGGCTAACGGCCCTTCTCGGCTGGTGGAAGCCCTCGGCTATGCCTCGTGCTTCAATCCACCCCGAGGTGGGCCGTTATCCCATCATAACACACCCCCTGTCATGCCTTATTGCTTAATTATACTGTGTGAAGTAGAGACATCACCATGGGGAGGTGGGGGTTGCAGTGAGGAAACGCACTGTTGTTGTGGGAGGAGATAGGGATTTATTTCTGGAAGGAGGGCTATTGCAGAAAGGAAGTCAGTTCCTAGGAGAGAGGCTATTGCTGTGAGGTGGCTACTGGGACTGAATAAGTGAAGTGAGATGTTCTATTCTCAAGAAAATTCTCTGGTTGACAGCTAGACTATGAGACACTGGTGGTTATAGTGGGGGACATAGAGTTACCACCAGTGGAACTGCCAATCCTGTGTGTCTCTGTATTAATATATTGTGTCTGGTTTGCAAGTAAATTCAGGGCTACAAAGAACTATGGAGCTGTTACTCCCAAGACACTAAAAAATTACTACAAAAAGAAGCAACTACTCCAGTTTGGTAAGGACACTGGGTGCCTTTAAAATTGGAGTGGATTGAAGCCTGCAAAATAGGGAATGGGTGGTGCACTCGAGGCATAGATCAGGAAGCATAGGCAAAATAGGAGAAGTTGTAAAATTTGCAAGTAGCGAGTTATTACTATCAATAAAAAATGAAGTTGCACTGGCTAGCACTTCAGAAAGGCAGTACAAACAACCAAAAAACAAAGTCTTTCATCTGAGAGTCTATTTTCAATTTAAATCTCAGCCTCTCTCTCTAAATGAAAACATTGTTCTCTTTTTGTAAGATTTTTTTCTCCTGGGAATTAAATTCTACATCTTGTTCTCGTTAAGCTATATATCCTATTATCCTGTTTTCACACAATGTACCAAACTTTGCCATTCCCCTTCATGTGACCAGCCCAAAGCGTACATCTAGATTTCTTAGCAGGTGCCACTAATTCAGAGGTCTGCAACCTTTTCAGGATTGGGAGCCACATTTCCTCCTGGTATGACCAGTCTGATCACCAGAGAGCCACATGAGCATATGCATAGCAGAAGTCTTTCATAGTGCATAATTTAGCTTAAATTCATTCCACAGTGCTATCTGAATAAAGCATATGTTAATCCGTTGGAACACTGCACAAAGAAGCCACACTGGATAGCTTCCTCTCCAGATCCTCCCTGAGAGAATCAGATGAGTTTTTGCCATGATTTTGTAGCTGAAAAAGCAAATGGTTAGTAACTCAGAATTAATTCCTAATACATGCTTCAGGTAAATCGCTTGGAGCCACTGAAAGCGTCTCACTCTATTGGCCTCTCTTCTCTTATGCAACCTTCCTGTGTCTCAGCACAGATAGGGGTGAGCCTGGCCATTACTGGCATTTATAGAATGTTTGGTTGTGACATGCCTTGGAATTAGTAGTATTTTTTTGGAAACTTGTGTTGCAAATCACTTGAAACATTCATCCACCCCTGCTGATGAAACCAAAAGCACCCCAGTCTTCTAGGAAGGTTATGTTCTCATCTATGATTGTTCTTTGTTGGGTGTGCCAGTTTATCATAAAATGTATAGCTGATTCACAGCATCAGTGCCACCTTAACATTGGCAAAGTTCTGTTTAATACGCTTAAAGAAACACTGTCAACTTCCTTAAGACTCAAAGTGTCCCTTGTTTAAATTGCACATTTTATGATTGTTCACATTATACACAGACTGTTTATGCAACTAGTAGTTTGATTCACATCCCTTTTTTCTTTTAAAAAGTGAAAATACTAACTGCCCACCATGCTGCTGTTACCACACCAAAACATGTCTGTTTACATTTCTTGACTAGCTTCCACTGCTTCTCTCCTGGACTCGGAAACACCCCCAACACAATCTAGCCACTCGTTATGCAGTGGGAGTAAAGGAGACTATTGTATCATGAGTGGCTGCACTGCTTGATGGTGTGTCTTATGTTCAGGAAATGTGCACTAGGAGTAGTTCAATGATTTGAAGCAAAACAGAGCAAGGCATAGCTGTACATTACAATGCATTTCATTTCTAACAAGCAATGAGGTAGATAAAACAACCAACAACATAAATGAATTTTAGAGAAAGTAAGCAATCATAAAATGTAGATTTTTACCTAAAATAATACAAAAAGGCTGACCATGTCCCTTTAATATTTCTTGCAGCTGTATGACCTTGCATCCCCACTACCTTCTTTCCTTCCTGAGGAACGATTGCTTTTCTAATGATCTGAATGCTTCATAGCATACTGATGTAACTGTGGTTGTACCTCTCACCCCACCTAGATCCCAAATGATGTGAGGCTATCACAGTACAGTACATAAAGTGCTCAGCACCTGTTAAGAGATGGAGAAGGATGACAAAATAAATGGCTGGACCATCCTGTGTATCTAAAGATAGGAGTCCATCTATTCCTCCCACTTGGGGCACTGATATCTTAGTCAGACATGAGTGGCTGGGCATGGACATCTACCAGGCCCAGACTTCTATATGTAAAAACACATGGCATGTCTGGTGCCTCTTAATTCAGTGTCAAGTACTGCAAGCCCTGCAAACATCTGGCAACATTTCCTGAACTGCAAATCTCTGCCAACATGATGCCTCCTCTTTGGTTACCAGAGAGCATTTGTGCAGTCGTGAGGCATCCAGAGCTGATTGTCAGTGGGTTTGCCACTTGAAGTGCAATACTCTGGGCTTTGGTACCAACCTTGTTCAGCACCTTGGTAAGTAGTAACGCTAACTATGATGTCATCAGGCAGTCCTGCCATGAACTTTTGAAAGATTTCCCCCTCACATCCCACTGGCTGATGTCAGTAATGCAAATGGTAGTATCAATACTGGCCTGTGATATGGTGGACACTGCAATGCCGATAGCCTCTCATAAGTAATTATGCTTAACTTCCTCATATTGTTCCAGCATCAAGAAAATTCTGCTTCATGGAGAGGGTGGTGGATAACTGAAACAAACTCCTTGAAGAAGTGGTGGGAGCAGGGACTGTGGGGGGATCAAGGGAGCTTTGGTGAGACACAAGGGTCTCTTGGATCTGTGAGTGTGGGGGGTGATGGTAGGAAATTGCAAAGTCCCAGCAGCTTGTTAGGTAGACTGGGTGGGCCTGGCGGTCCTTTTCTGCCAACACATTTCTATGTTTCTATCAAGGATATCAGTGTGCATATGATATTGCATATTCAGTGCAGGACCTCCACAGGCAATTCCAAAATATGTTATTGTGGAGCAAAGTAGCAGAGATACTGAAAAGCATAAAATTGGACTTTTGACAATTAAGGAGCTGTAGAGCCGCATGAACACAGGCAAAGAGCCGCATGCGGCTCCTGAGCCTCATGTTGCAGACCTTGGCACTAATTAATACATTCTGTCCCAGGGCTGGTTTCCTGCTGACAGTTCTGTAAACAAGCCTGTGGAGGTCAAAATACATTTCATGGTTAACCCCATGTGTTCTAGCTTGCTATATTTTCTACTGAATGCTAATAGCTGTCTGCAATATTTCAACAATATAATGATATACATTTACAAACCAAGGGATCCCAGTTTCACAAAAGATTCACATACATTTTTTTAACCACAGAGAAGCAAGGGGAGAAAGAAAGAATTGAAACAGCAAGTGAAGGAAAGGAGATAACAGGGAGAAATTGTGGGACCATCAGACTGGCCAGTTCCTAGCTGCCACAAGGAAAATGTGATTGTGCAATCAGACAAACAAGAGACAGACAAGTGGCAGAAAAGGAGAGGACAGAATAGATCCTTGACTTTAACTCTCTCTGCATAACAAATGGGACAGGGTCTTATCCCAACCCTGTCACAGATGGGCCCTTTGAGAAGATGCCTGTGAAAGAAATGGTGCTCAGTGCCTGCAAATGGTTGGAGGGGGGACAAGATACTGTAGATTTTGGTTGTTGTTCTTCATTTATATATGCTTTGGCTCTCTCTGATGCCGAGGCAGTCCTCTTCATTGGACCAGGCTCACTCCTTACTCACTGATGCTTAATCACTAGGCCTTCCACACTCCCTTGGTCTTGTCTGTCTCTTCCTGGGAGGTGCTACCCATCCTGCCAGCAGTGGCAGTCAACAGGGATATAAACATCAGATGTGGCTATGAGAACTAACGTGGAGGTGAAAGAGAGTCATGCAGTAAGGGTAGCCATAATCCAGAGTACCCAGATGAGGTTCTCTTTTCCCTTTTCACACTTTAATTGCCAAATTCTAAACCACTTGTCCAGCCTTTCTACATCTTTTTATGTTTGCTTACCAAATATAGCAAACATATTAATATTGTACAGAGAGAGGGGCTTTTGGAGGCTTGGCTTCCTTAACCTATCACTGCCCTAAAATCATCAATCTCAGGTCTAATTCCACCTACTGTCTGCCTGCTTATATGCATTACTTAAAGTACTTAGTCAATCACAGTGCAGGGAAATGCAAAACGGATGCTCCTGTGTTCATGTGTTACTTTAATGTTCCTTCTAGGTACCTTTCTTATGCTTTTTATACTGCTCTTATGGTGCTGATGAGCTGTTTGTTTCTCTGTCTTGTGGGATTTCAGACATGATGCACTCCTGCACATTAAGTGGGGCATTGTTAAATGATTTGGTACTTGTTCTGTCCTCAGGGTTACTGCCTGTCCTGCTCCCAAATAAAACCAGTGGTTTAGTCCAGTTCCCCCTCCCCAGACAGCCCTTTACTATGTCATCACACCTACCCAACCTTCTTGTACAGTAC
This sequence comes from Neoceratodus forsteri, assembly GCA_016271365.2. NCBI lineage: Eukaryota > Metazoa > Chordata > Ceratodontiformes > Ceratodontidae > Neoceratodus > Neoceratodus forsteri. The sequence continues at coordinate 169,476,057 of CM057449.1, read as the reverse complement.
CCCTCCCCCATTACTTTCACAAATGCTGCTGTGAGCAATCCCTTCTTTGCCAGCAGAGTGGGCTTTCATGAGAAGGAGGGGCACAGAATGCTGAACATATGGAAAGGCATTGTGGTCAACTTCTGCTGGGTCCAGTTCCCCAGAACCCTGACATGAGTGGTAGGCTGCTTGCTTCTTGCCTGTCATGGAAGGGATCTAATAAGTGACTGGGGAATGTACAGTATAAACACCTCCCCCATCAGTGTGTGTCATTATCATTATAGCTCCCCAATGTGTAATTATTGGTATAACTCCCCCCCCATTTGTGTTAACAGCTGTTGGCTGTGCAAACCCGGTAAGTCTCTCCTTTTCTGCTTATTTTTACTGGATTCCACAGAGCTAGGCTCTCATTTCTCAAAACAGTCTGTGTACAACACAAGATAGGAACTACTTCAGATTCCAAGACTGGCTCATCTTACTGGGGCCAATGGTGTTGGTCCTGGGGATTGCAAACAGGTCAGCATTGTAACAGGGGACAGGCCAAGCTAGGGAGCAATGACTGGACTGATGTCAAAACTAGGAATGACAACTGGGCAAATATCAGGACTGAGAATGAGGGACTGGGTCTGATGTCAGAACTGGGAATGGTGGACTGGGTGGATTGCAGAACTATGAATAAACTAAGAATTTGGAATGGAGGAGTGAGTGAATGTTATAACTGGGAATAAAGGATTGGATAGCTGTCAAAGCTGGGAATGAACAACTGGGCTTTCAGAAATGGGGATGAAGGACTGGGTGGATGTCAGAGAACTGTGAATGAAAGAGTGATGTTGTTAGAACTGGGAGTGGCAACTAGGTTGATGTCAAATGGGAGTGGCAGCTGGGCAGAGGTAATAATAATAATCTTTATTTTATAGTGCTATTCACAAGTATCAAAGCGCTGTACAAATTTAATCAATAAAAACAAGTTAAAACAATAGAATAATAAAACACAGCTCTAAATTTCACACCAGTGTAGATTAGACAGTTCACTGCATAAGATCCCCAAAAGCAAGCTGAAATAAGTGGGTCTTTAAAGCCATTTTGAAGCTCTCCATGGTCTGGCATTCTCGAATCTGATGAGGTAGACAGTTCCACAGGGTGGGGATCATTTGCATAAAAGCTTGCGACCCCAAAGTTTTCAGCCATGCCCCGGGAACCTCTAGGAACCCCTTGTCAGCTGAGCAGAGTGGTCAGATGGAGCAGTAAGGATTCAAGAACTTGTGCAGGTAGCCCGGACCCAGTCTGTGTAGGGCTTTGTAGGTCAGTAAACTAAACTTGAAGGTGATTCACACTGTACTGGAAGCCAGTGCAGCTCGCGCAGCATAGGTGAGATGTGACTCGAACAAGGAGCCCCCATCAACAACCTGGCCACCGCGTTCTGCACTAGCTGCAAGCGACGGATGTCAACCCCCAGAAGCCCTAGGTAAAGGGAGTTACAGTAGTCCAGGCACAAGGTCACAAAGGTGTGGATCAATTTTGGAAGGTCACTAGATGGAACAAGTTGCTTAGCCCGGGTGAGGTTCCTCAGATGGTAAAAAGAGGACTTGACTACTGCTGACACCTGAAACCGCATTGTCAGCCCATCGTCAAGAATCACCCCTAAGTTTCACACCCATTCAGAGGACAGCAGCTGGTTACCCCCGAGTCAAAGCCTCGAGAGAGACCCTGCCACCAACCCCTCTATCCGGTGACCTGGATCCACCACCAACACCTCAGTCTTATTGGAATTCAACTTCAGCCAGCTGGTCTTCATTCAGTCCTGGATTTCTGTGGGGCAGCTGTTAAACACCGAGACTGCACTATCCTGGTCAGGCACAAAAAACAGGTAGAGCTGGGTATCATCTGTATAACAGTGAAACCTCAGTCCATACCATCTCACAATGTCTCTCAATGGCAGCATATACACCACGAACAACACTGGGGACACAACGGAGCCCTGTGGGACCCCACATGGCAGAGAGAATGGGTCAGAGGACTACATCCCAGACACCACCCTCTGGGATCTGCCAGTGAGGAAAGATTGAAACCATCTGAGGACCATTCCCGACAGGCCACAGATACCCTGCGGGCACTCCAGCAGTTCCCCATGGTCCACGGTGTCAAAGGCTGAAGAGAGATCAAGAAGTACCGAGATGGAGCAGCGCTTCTGATCTCTTGCTATCAGGATATCACTGAGCACCCGAACCAGAGCAGTCTTGGTACTATGCCTCGTCCGAAAAAAACGGACTGGAGAGGATCATAGATGTCATGGATGATAAGGTGGTTCTCTAGCTGCAGCGCAACTACTTTCTCAATCACCTTCCCTAAAAAGGGAAGGTTAGAGATTGGTCTGTAGTTAGCAGGACAGTTCAGGTCAAGAGAAGATTTCTTAAGGAGGGGTGTCACCACTGCCTCCTTCAGGGAGTTTGGAAACTCACCTGACTCTAAAGAGCACCAAACTATCTCTGCCAGGACAGGGGCGATGATATCCATGCACACCATTATAAGGCATGTTGGGCCCAGGTCCAAACTCTGTGTGTAGTACATTGAGAATAATGAACCCCTTCCATGAAGAACAAGCTGGCAACCTCAGACCAAGTGAGGGTGATGACATCATGGGTACGAGAGAGATTACCATCACAATGCCGAGAAGTGTAAAGTTATGCACGTTGGTAGGAAACAACCTTGAACAGACCATTGGATGGAGGGGGAGTGAGGTTTCTAGAGACTACTGAAGAAAGGGATCTGGTATCCATTATCAGTGGCGACCTTAAGTCCTTAGCCTATAGCAATAAATCATACAGGAGTGCAAGCAGCATCCTGTGGTGAATACGTAGGGTGTTTACGACCAAAGGAAGAGGTGATACTGCTCCTCTATAGGTCCATGTTGAGACAGCATCTATAGTACTGTGCTCAGTTTCAGACTACCCACATCAGAAAGGACAGGGACCACTTGGAGAAAGTTCTGAGGATGGCTACAAAAATGATACGGGGCAACAGGGAAGGACATATGAGGAGAGGCTGTGTAACCTCAACAGTTCCTCTCAAGGCCTGAAAGGAGAGGAGGGACAAGATCCGGAGACCTACACATTCCGGAAGGGTATCAACAGGTTAGACTGTAGAGATGCATACCTCTCAACCTTTTATCCACCAAATGTGGATCACTGCCTCCCAAAATGTGGAACATTCAATAAAATCTTTACATAAGAAGCTTAGGACACTTAAAATGTTCGCCTTTATGTTCAGAAAGTCTATTATTAATCGAATAATATATTTTTTGCATCATTTACTATAGATTTTTGCTTTAAAATCTTAACACTGAATGAGGGATAATTCCTCCCATTGTGGAACAGAGAGCTTTTGTGAAGTAAAATGAAGAACTATTCCTCGTAATGTGGAACGGTTGAGAGGTATGTAAGGATGTATTCATGAGGAATGAAAACACAGTAACCAGGGGACATGGGTAGATGGATTCAGTAACCAGAGGACATGGGTGGATAGACACAGTAACCAAGAGACGTGTAGATGGACACAGTAACCAGGGGGTATGGGTGGATAAACACAGTAACCTGGGGACATGGGTGGTTGGACATAGTAAGCAGAGGACATGTGTAGATGGACACAGCAACCGGGGACATGGGTGGGTAGACAGAGTAACCAGGGGGTATGGGTGGATGGACTTAGTAACCAGGGAACATGTGTAGATGGACACAGTAACCAGAGGATATGGGTGAATGGACACAGTAACCAGGGGACATGTGTGGATGGACACAGTAACCAGGGGACATGTGTATATGGACACAGTAACCAGGTGACATGGGTGGATAGACAGAGTAACCAGGGGACATGGGTGGATGGACACAGTAACCGGGGGACATGGGTGGATAGACAGAGTAACCAGGGAACATGTATGAATGGACACAATAACCAGGGGACATGAGTGGATGAACACAGTAGCCAGAGGACACGTGTGTATGGACACAGTAATCACGAGACGTGGGTGGATGAAGACAGTAACAAGAGGTCATGAGTGGATGGACACAGTAACCTGGGGACATGGGTGGATGGACACAGTAACCCGGGGACATGGGTGGAGAGACACAGTAACCAGAGAACATGGGTGGATGGACACAGTAACCAGGGGACATTGGTGGATGGACACAGTAACTAGGGGACATGGATGGATGAACACAGTAATCAGGGGACATGGGAAGATAAACACAGTAACCAGAGGACATGGGTGGATGGGCACAGTAACCAGTGGGCATGGGTGGATGGACACAGTAACCAGATGACATGGATGGATGGACACAGTAACCAGAGGACATAGTTTGATGGACACAGTAACAAAGGGGCATGTATGGATGGCACAGTAACCTTAAGACATGGGTGGATGGGCACGGTAACCAATGGACATGGGTGGATGGACTCGGTAACCAGAGGGCATAGGTGGATGGACACAGTATCCAGTGGACATGGGTGGGTGGACCCAGTAACCTGGGGGCATGTGTGGATGGTCACAGTATCCAAGGGACATGGGTGGATTGACATAGTAACCAGGGGACATGGGTGGATGGACACAGTAACAGGAGACGATAGCAGATGAACACAGCAACCAGAGGACATGGGCAGATGGACACAGTAACCAGGGGACATGAGTGGATGGACACAGTAACCAGTGGACATGGGAGGATGGACTCAGTAACCAGGGGACAAAGATGGATGGACACAGCAAGCAGAGGGCATGGGTGGATAGACTCAGTAACCAGAGGGCATGGGTGGATGGACATAGTAACCAGGGGACATAGGTGTCTGGACACAGTAACCAAAGGGCATGAGTGGATGCCCACAGTAACCAGGGGGCATGGGTGGATGGACACAGTAACCAGGGGACATGGGTGGACAGATACAGTAACCAGGGCACATGGGTGGACTGACACAGTAACCAGGAGACATGGATGGATGGACACAGTAATCAGGGGACATGGCTGGATAGACACAGTAACCAGAGGACATGGGTGGATGGACACAGTAACCAGAGGACATGGATGAATAGGCACAGTAACCAGGGGAGCATGGGTGGATGGACACAGTAACCAGAGGACATAGGTGAATGAACACAATAATCAGGGGACATATATGGATGGCCACAGTAACCTGGAGACATGGGTGGATGGACACGGTAACCAGGGGATATGGGTGGATGGACACATTAATCAAGGGACAAGGGTGGATGGACACAGCAACCAATAGGCATGAGTGGGTGGACTCAGTAACCAGAGGGCATAGGTGGATGTACACAGTAACCAGGGGGCATAGGTGGATGGACACAGTAACCAGTGGACATGGGTGGATTGACATAGTAACCAGGGGACATGGGTGGATGGTCACAGTAACCAGTGGATATGGGTGGATGGACTCAGTAACTAGAGGGCATGGGTGAATGGGCACAGTAACCAGGGGACATAGGTGGATGGACACAGTAACCAGGAGACATGGGTGGATGGACACAGTAACCAGGGGACATGGGTGAATGGACTTGGCAACCAGGGGACATGGGTTGATGGACACTGTAACCTGGGGACATTGGTGGATGGAGATACAAAATGGATGTTAGGAAGTATTTTTTTCATGAAAAAGGTTGTGGATGCCTGGAACAGTTGGTCAAAGCTAGTGGTAAAAGAGAAGCCGTATCAAGGACTGGTTTCCAACATGGATAGGGTAGACACATGGGGATATGGAAGAGCGGGAGGATGGACCGCTCTGGAGTAGTGGTGGAGCCAGGTTTGGGAGCCTGGGGGGGCAATCAGTCAATCAAGGACTCTACAATGGGCACTAAACAGTGAATAAAGATGGTGGAGTGGCACCACTACTCACACTATGGTAGCCAGGAGGGGTGACTGCCCCTCCAGCCCCCTTTCTAGCTCCACCATTGCCAGGGAGGGTGGCACTAGGGCACCGGGAGGGAGAGGCCCCATAACTCTGGTGTGACATTAAGTTGGAAATGGAGTTAGGTAGTAAATGGGTAGAGTTGATGTCTAATGAGTCTCTATATGCCATCAGAATCCATGTACAGTACCTATGAATCATGCTGTAGGCAGCTCCTTCACTGCCCCTAAGCAGGCTTTCTTGAATGCCCCTGCCAGCTGCTCATTCACTGTCTGCTGAGCAAACTTTCCTGAATGCCACTGCTGGTGGCTCCTTCACTGACCATTGAGTAGGCTTTCAAAAAGGCCTCTTTAGTGGGGAGGAGGTGAACAGAAGTGCCCAGCAGACCAGTAAGGAAGAAGCCTTTTCTGAACCCACTAGACACCAGGAATATACACTATAAAGAAATAGGCCAATAGCTCAAAGGAGGACCACACAGTCAGCCTGGTGGTGCTGAGGGCTGAGGTGCTGGATGACGTACCTCGCGGCACGCCGGTGACCTGGGTTCGGGAATGAGCCCAGGCCGTTGGAAGTCGGCAACGGGGGTGGGGGTGGGGTGGAGCTAGATGGAGCTGCTGGAAGGCAACTCTCCTCTCTGGGGAGGTGTAATGGCATCCCTCAGCTAATGGATGCCTCCTGGTGGAGGCCGAGGACAACACAGGCTTAGAGGGTGCCAGGCATTGGGCCAATGAGGTGGGCAGAAAGGGGTCATTACCGGGGCCGTAAGGCACATGGCACCTCCACGTGCATGCACTCCTACTCCTGGGTCCCCTGGGAGAAAACCGGAGGAGAAAATTATGGGTGGCAGGATGATGACCGACTCCCTGCAGGCACTGCTTCTGGGCCGGGCATAAAGTAAGCCCCTGTAATTCTGGGATGGGGCTGGGGGGGGTCGATCAGATGTGGGCTGTCTAAAAAAGGTGCAGAAAATCTTCCATGATAAAAAAAAAAGGAGGACCACACAAGCTCACTGGACCACCAGGGCTATATAGTATTTAAATGCAGGCCACCCAGGTCACTGAGGGGTAAACCTGATCCCCCCCTCCCACACTGTGCTTGCATTTTTATATCATTGTCTCTTTCTTTTCTCTCTTTCTAGTTATGTGTTTTCCCTGCCTCTCACATTTACCTTAAACTGTGCATTTTTTTCTAAAATACCTGTTATTTAATTTCTATACTCATTCTGTATCTCCCTGCAACTCTGTCTCTACTCTCGCTACTATATGTCCCCATATTAACCCATGTTTCCTTTATCTCTACAGATCTGACAAAACGCCAACTGCTGCCTATCAGATAAGTATTGTTTTATGTTTAACCTTCCCTGTCTGTCCTATTTTGTCTCTAAAGAACTATGGATCCTTTGTAATTCCGTAACTATCCTTATTTTATAAGTACAACTGGATGTCATCCCACGATCCCCAGCATAGGCTCCTCAGGACCCAGGTGAGAGGTTCCCTACTTATTACCTGTGCTAGCTGGGTAAGCCTGACCATGCCCCCTCACACCCCACCATTTACTCTAGCACATCTTCTCCACTCAGCCTCCCCTCACCCCCCCCATTTCTCCCTATACCTTATCACCCTTCTTCTCCCACCCTTCACCTTCACCGCAGTACCTACCTCTCTCTCGTACCCCTATTCTTCACCCCACTGCCAGTTACCCCCCATCCTTCTGAACTACTGAAAATGCACTTTGTGGCTGCTTATTCACCCCCATCCTCATAAAGTGTTTTTTCTTGTTATTTTAACTTGTACCTACTGGTACAACAACCCACAAGAGATAGGGCTATCCTATATCTAGTACTGACTAACAGGGAAAGGATTATAGATCTCCAGGTAGAAGGTCACCTGGGGGCCAGTGACCATCACATGGTATGGTTCAATTTGGCCACTAGAACTAAATCATCCCATTCCAAGGCAAAAATATGGGACTTCAGAGGAGCTGACTTTGATAAGATGGCAAACAGAGTTAAGCTAGCCCTGGCAAAAACAAATGCAGGTGAGGGTGTACAGGGCATACAGGCAAAGTGGGCAAGCATTAAGGATGCAATACTTGAAGCAACATCCCATTGTGTTAGAGAGAAAAGGGAGTGCAAAAGAAGAAGGAAACCACTTTGGTTCTCAAAAACAGTAGCAGAAAAGGTCAGAGCCAAAAGGCTGGCCTTCAGGAAATATAAGGAAACGCAGCGGGATGAAGATAGGGAAGCATACCAAACTTCCCTAAGGGAAGCAGGGAATGCAGTAAGGCAGGCAAAGGCCCAAACCAAGGAAACACTAGCACAGACAGTAAAATAAGGTGACAAGACTTTCTATAGATACATTAGTGAAAGGAAAAAGTCCAGATGGGGTATTGCTAAAATCAAAGGAGATAAGGGGGCATGTGAGGAGGAGGACCACGTAAAAGCATCTAACCTAAATAGATACTTCTGCTCAGTATTTACTGAAGAGAAGGTAGGGCAGGGCCCACAGCTCAGCACCATAGACACAGGGGGGAGGGAGGTGTGCACTAGTCCTTTCACAAAAGAAAGGGTCCTGCAACAGCTCGATAAGCTCAGGGTGGACAAGGCAATGGGACCTGATGGTACACATCCCAGGGTACTAAAGGAGCTATGGTTGGAATTAGCAGAGCCATTATCAGAACTGCTTAGTGAGTCTCTGAGCACAGGAGAGGTTCCAGAAGACTGGAGAAGGACTCATGTGATCCTGTTCCACAAGAGTGGTGGCAGGGAGGAGGCAGGGAACTACAGACCAGTCAGTCTTACCTCAATAGTGGGCAAGATTACGAAGGCACTCCTTAAGGAAAGAATCGTACAACACCTGGAATCTATAGGAGGACAGGATCCAAGACAGCATGGGTTTACAAAAGGACCGTCCTGTCAAACTAATCTCATAGATTTCTTTGACTAGGTAACCAGAGCGGTGGACCAAGGGAGAACAATTGATGTCGCCTACCTTGACTTCAGCAAAGCTTTTGTTACTGTTCCACACAGAATATTGATTAATAAGCTGTGTAGGCTCGGGGTGGCTCAGAATTTGGTCAACTGGGTGGTAAACTGGTTGACGGGCAGAAAACAGAGAGTGGTGGTAAATGGTATACAGTCAGAAGAGATGCAAGTCACAAGTGGGGTACCTCAGGGATCAGTCCTGAGGCCAGTCCTCTTCAATATCTTCATCAGTGACATTGCAGATGGACTGGAGGGTAAGGTTTGTCTGTTTGCAGATGACACCAAGATCTGCAACAGATTAGATGATCCAGATGGGGTGGGCAGAGTGAGAAGAGATCATGATAAACTAGCAAAATGGTCAGAAGAGTACCAACTAGGGTTAATGCAAATAAGTGCAAGATCATGCACATAGGTAAGAGAAACCCTGAAGCCACCTATAGGCTGGGAGGGGAGCTGCTGGCAGTCACAAGGTAAGAAAGAGACTTGGGCATCATCATCGCCGATGACCTGAAATCATCCAAGCAGACCACTAAAGCAGTAGGTAAGGCTAGGGGGATGTTGGGGTGTATTAGCAGAGGTATCACAAGTTGGAAGAGGGAGGTAATAATCCCTCTTTACAAGACACTGGTTAGGCCCCCATATGGAGTACTGTGTGCGGTACTGGAGGCCACACCTTCACAAGGACATTAACCAAATTGAGGCAGTCCAGAGAAGGGCAACCAAAATGGTGCACGGACTGCATCAGAAAACATATGAGGACAGATTAACAGAGCTCAATATGTATACCCTAGAGCAAAGGAGGGAGAGAGGTGATATGATCGAAACATTCAAACACCTTAAGGGCATTAACAAGGTGAAAGAGTGTAACATGTTTCAATATAAAAAAAATAGCAGGACAGGAGGACACAGCATGAGATTAGAGGGAGGCCGATTAAGGGGTAATGTGAGGAAGTTCTTTTTCACAGAAATGGTGGTGGATGCATGGAATGGCCTACCTCCGGGAAGTTGTGGATATGAATACAGTGCAGGGCATCAAACAGGCATGGGATAGGTATTTGTGGTCCATGTGTCAGGACTAAATTGAGTGGATTGCTAATTGTTTTCTGGAGAGTTCTGTAGCAGAGGCTGCTGTAGTTCAGACTCAAGTTTAGAAGCAGGATCACACTGGACATGAAATGTTGCTAGACTTATCCTGGATGAAAAAAAACCTTTGTTGTCAATTTCTCCCCTTTTAGACTCCCCCCAATACAGGCAGTGAAGGCAGTGTGTTCTAGTAGATACGGTACTGTTGAGAACCTGGAGATTGCAGAATCAAACCTCTCTGGACCTACATACTTACTGTGTGACAATAAGCAGGTCATTTAACCTTCCGGTGCTCCAGTCCATGCAGCTACGGAAATGGGTAGAAACCCCAATGGAAACAAACTCTGGCCAGATCCGAAAGGGCTGCATGTGTTGGGGGTGGGGTTGGGGGTAGAGAGGAGGGTTGGGTGGGGAGGATATCTATAATTATAAAAATCAGCAGCGTCCTGATCATGACACTGGGGGATTGGTGACAAGATAGAGTCAATATGTTGTACTTCATTGGTAGGCTGATTAGAATCCTGCTGGACAGGATCAGGAGCACTGAGTATCATGTCTGCCTGGCCCATTCTGGGATTATCAGGATCATTGTGGCTGGCTCTCTCCTGAGTGTTATGAGCACTGTCTAAATTGGTGGGAATGGTGGGATGCCATGCAAGAACCTCCCTGTCCAGTCCAGGACTAGGGCATCCTCAGGGACTGTACCATGTACTGGTAGTCTAACAATGGGTCAAGTCAATCCCTAATAGCATATACATACATTACTGTTCAAATTACTGGTTCTATGAAGAGAACTGCACATAATGTAGCCCATAAAAAGGACACCTATACAAAACACAGTTTTTTGAGTTTTAACTATGTCACAGCTTGTGCACAGAATGGGTGTGTGTGGGGGGGTTGAGCACTAATTGTCAGACATCCCTACAGCTGCTGTTCTTGTACCAGCGGACCCCAACCCTAATTAGCAACCCAGATTTCATCTACCGGACTAAGTGCTGCACAGTGCTATTGTGAGGAAATTGGCATTGTGAAAGTTGCTCTCCAATCGATTCGGAACGACACAGAAAGTGAGATTGCACCAGTGGCAAGTAAAGAAAAAAAGATTCCTTGTGTGCACCTCAGGGGCCACTAACCTCAATATCAACATGAAAAGAAATACATTCCAAAGTGCACTTGCCTAAAGTAAGCATTCAGGACCCAGGGGCTCAAATGTAGAAAATCATTTATTTATGCGCACTTACCATGCTGTATTATTTAGTGCAAAATACGTAAAGATTAAAAATTAAAAAAAAAAAAAAGTTGAAAGGGATGTATTGCCGAGCATTGCTTAAAAGAAGTGCACAATTTAGCAGGAGCTAATAGCGGCTACGGGTGATGCCAGTTGTAGCAGCTCTTACTCTTTTGACTTTTTGAGCCTCTGAATCTATTTTTGTTTTGCACAAAACCATACAGGATGGTACCAGCTGATTATGAAATTATTTTCTGAAATAGAGCCCCAGTGTGCTGTGTGTCTTTTCTGGGTATTTCCACACTGGAGTGCACCTCACCTCCGATTTGTTTAGCAGTCTATTGTGAGATACTGAATCTTATTAGGACACAGAAATAAGTTCCTGAAGATTAATTCTGAATACAAATTGGGGGGGGGGGCATTGGTGCAGTCGATCTCAGTAATTGCCAGACATCCCTACAGCTGCCGTTCTTGTACCTGTGGGCCCTAATACACATTTAACTGGATTCAGTGCTGCACGTGGCTATTGTGAAGAAATCGGTATTGTGAAAATTGATCTCCAATCAGTTCAGAATGACATACAAAGAGAGATGCACCAGTGACAGGGAAAGAAAAAAGATGGCAGCTTGAATTTTTTTTCTCTCATGAAGGAGGGCATGCAAGACAGGGAAGAAGAGGCAGTGGCAGAAGATGAAGTGGCGTGTCTGGGGATTGTGTGCCATCGTGTCCAGCTGCCTACTTCTCGCCTGCGCCTGAACACCAGTGCCATTGGGTTGCAATGCTTCCTGCTCAGCTCAGAGCTCAAGTAACATTTTCACCTGGGTACAGCTGTGGGTACTTTCTATTCAGGGCTTGTGCTCTGCTCTGCTTAGGACTAGCGCTGCTGGCTGCTGCCCTGCCCTGCTGCCATCAGCAGCCCAGCCATGATCAGAACTTCTTCCTACTTGGAGTGCTCAACTTCATGCTAGGCATACTCACTGCCTTCACTGGTGCCATTATTGATGGCAACACTGCATCCCTGGTTTAGAGGAAGTAATCACGATTCTGCTTCAGCACCCATGATGCCCTGAGCTTAAATGCCAGCTATGACACCCTGAGCTCAGATGCCAGCTGTGCCAAATTGAGGGATTACCAGAAGAACCTAGTGATGTGATTTAGTAACTGTAGCTAGATAAAGATACAGGAGCAGGGTGGGGTGGGGGTGGGGGGCTTGCCACAGGCTCCAAAGCTTACAGTATAAACAAAAGGAGATCTCTGTGCAGCTCAGTCTGCTCCAGTCAGGCACATGAATTGGGACCGGAGGGGGTGGGGGCCTACACTTGTTAAGGGACACCGGGGAGGGGCTAGACTGGTGATGGGCAGAGAAAGGGCAGGGAGGAGCTGTTTGAAAAGCAGTAGAGCACGGTCACCAGAGAGGGAGACGGGGTTGTGATGGGTGGAGAGAATCCGGGTTTTTTTTAATTAAGGAAAAAATGCAGAGTCCTGACTCTGTGATCATTAAAGGACTGCAGGCTCCTCCCACTGCAGCCCTAAAAAGTGGCCTGTGTGATGAGGTAGGAGGAGAGGCGATACTCTGGAAATTTAACCCTTTGGGCCGGGGTACTCTCTCGTGTTTACAGACAGAGGTGAGGACTGAGGAAGAGGGTGGGGTGGTGAAAGCAGTGGCATCCAATCCAGTACTAGTCGATACGTGTATACTATAATTAAATTATTTTCAAATGCTGTCCGTAAAATCATCTGTGATGCATGGCAACATAAACCATCTGTGGGATGAAAACATGGTTTCACATGATTATATTCTGCCAAATTATGGGATCTGAAATGTTGGGTAAAAGTGCAAAAGATCGCATGCTGTTGTCACTTTGTGAGACAGTTTTTTTGTTTATTGAGAAATTGGGAATTACTCTAACTTTTGTTTACTTTGGGAAGGGCTTGTGGAAAGACACTTTTGGAACTGGATGGCACCTTAGAAACAGTTGGAGTGAGCTAAGTATATTTTAAACATACCCCCACAGTTCCTCCTGAAGTCCTAAATTATCACTGAAAAGTGGTTGCACTTCTGTAGGCACTCAGCAGTGAGGCTATCAGAAGCAGCAACAGCAGTAGCACTGAAAATGTGCATTTCGGGGTCGTCGGTGTGTGGATTTTTTCTGATCCACCTACCTGTGGACCTTTTCCCCTATTGGGCCGAGGTACTCTCTCATGTTTACAGACAGAGGTGAGGACTGAGGAAGAGGGTGGTGTGGTGCAAGCAGTGGAGCTTTGGAACTGGATGGCACCACGAAAACAGTCAGAGTGAGCTAAGTATCTTTTAAACATACCCCCACAATTCCTCCTGAAGTCCTGAATTATCACTGAAAAGTGGTTGCATTTCGGTAGGCACTCAGCAGTGAGGCTATCAGAAGTAGCAGTAGCACTGAAAACGTGCACTTTGGGGTCATCAGTGTGTGACAGAAAGGGTACTAGGAACAGGTGTGCCAGTGAACAGGAACCGCACAGCTTTGGGGATTTCTTCTGATCCACCTGCCTTTGGACCTTTTCCCCTGATGATACGGCAGAGGCAGAGAGGCAAACACAGATGGCTTCTGCGGACTCCGTCGATGATCGCGCTGCCCTTCCCTGAACTTGCTGGCTTGTTTTTGTTTGTGCACTATCTAGCTGTAACTAGCAGAAGGGGTGGGGGCGTACACTTGTTAAGGGACACCGGGAAGGGGATAGACTGGTGATGGGCAGAGAAAGGGCAGGGAGGAGCTGTTTGAAAAGCAGTAGAGTATGGGCACCAGAGAGGGGGCGGAGTTATGATGTAAGCAATAATTCCGTACAGGGTGGGCATTATTGGGAAATACCGGACCACCCAGGGGCATAATGAGGCCCGACGCTGCAGGCAGTGCTCCTTATAGCCCTGGAAGGTCTGGTATTTCCCAATAATGCCCATCCTGGATGGTATTATTGCACTTAGAAAATGTTGCACATGTAAAATTTTTAATAAAATAAAATAAAGTATTAAAAAGAAGTATAATGAGTGTTTAAAAACAACCAGAATATGTGTTTCTTGTAAAGAAGTCCCTGTACTGTACTGTGCTGTGCTTGCCAGTAAAGGGCGTTGATGTTTAGGAGACTGAGGAGCCACATGGTTTATGGGACTTGCAGTTCTATGGTGAAAATGCGACGTTGGTCACGGTGGAATCGGGTCCTTTTTTTTTTTTAATGGTCACAGTGGAATCGGGTTCATTTTAATTACTGCCTCTCCAGTTTCTGGTAAGCAAGATAGTGTTTTATTGTAAGCAAGATACAGGAGCGTGGTCCCATGAAGTGGGTGCTTTATGAGCTTGAGAGGAGGCACAGGATCGGCTTGCAGGTTAGGAGTTTCAGTATCGGGGGAATGGGGAGTGGCATCGGTATAATTGTTTACTTAATCGGGCGGCTTTTGGGGGACTGGGAGCCGTGAGTTGGGGTGTTATAGTAAATTTCATGAGGTGTGGTGAAAATGAAAAAAAAATGTTCAGGTTGGAAGAAGTAGGCAGTTTTTAGTTTTTTTTCTTTCCCATTTCATGAAGCGAATTAAGTCAGAGGATGGGGTGTTTGGACAGCAGTGTTTTGGTTAGGGAAGATGAGTAGCTCTCTCTAAGCGAGAGAAAATCATAGCAGGCATTTTACATTTTCTGGCATGCTTTCAGCCAATTACAGAGCAGGCTGGGCACCACTGGAGAATGTTGTTCTGTAAAGTGGCACTTGGACTGGCTCTTATTTTTAGCTGGGCATCTATTGAAAAATAAATGCCCAGTTTGGAGCCTGTCTCAGCCAATCAGGTGTGAGAATTGGTTCTTGCCATTTTCTAAGGGGGGAGAGCATCCGTTTTTTTTTTTATGAAGGAAAAAAATGCAGAGTCCTCACTCTGTGATCATTAAAGGACTGCAGGCTCCACCTACTGCAGCCCTAAAAAGTAGCCCTGTTACCATCAGATGAGGGCTTTTTGTACTAGCACTCTACTTTGCATGAAAAATAACTACTGAAGCATGGGGCAACCTGATTTCCCCTAAATACCTGTTTCTCTTCATCAGCTGGCATTAGTGAGGGTTAATTGAACTGAACTAGGGAATATGTTCTGCTTAACGACGTGTGATCTCATTTTATACATATTGAAAACATGCTGAGCATGCCATTTATATACTACTTTCCGTTGCACTTCCATTTCAAAGGGGTGGGGGCTACCAGGTACCATATACCAGGCATTTAGAATTGCTCTTTCTACCAAAACAGAAACTATAAACATCTCAGTATTAGGTGTATAGGAACCTTTCACTACCAGATCAGTACCTACTGCATATTGTTCTACCTTGCTGATCTGGACTGCAGACTGAGGAACTCGCAGTATTCAGATAAAGCGTTGGAGGTTGTGCCTGGGACTAAAATTGCACCAATTGAAAATTGGTGTGTGTGTGTGTGTGTGTGTGTGGGGGGGTTCACCCTGCAGGGATATAAAAAACATTTGAGAGTTTCCATCAGATCTGCTTAAATGCATATTGTCCTAAAGTGGATATTTTTTTACAGGATTACGGTACTCGCTATGAAAAAAAGTGTGCCATGCTTCCCACTGCAGCCTTGTTAGCACTTGGGCAAACATTTAAGCAATTTATCCCTCCAGGGTGTGGGTATACTGGAGGATTTACCACACCAGTCGTGTTAAGTCTTCCAGAATATCCACACCCAGGAGGGATAAATTGTTATTATACAATGGCAAATGTTGTTTCTTTAATGTTTTCAACTATTTTCTAACTCACTGAGGTCCCTACACTTCGAAAGAGGATGTCATTTTCTAAAAAATTTACCGTGGTGTTTTAGCGAAACGGCGACAGGACAAATCGCGGCAGTTTCGTTTGAAGTGAAAGCGACCGGATTGGCACGATATAAGGTTGGCTGGTACTTTTTCCAGTGGGTACACTGGAGGATTTACCACGCTGGAAAAGGTACCAGCCAACCAATCAGGTTGCAGGATTTGGCTCATTCGATTTACCACATTGTATAAAAGTACTTTACTACCCTCCTTAATATAGATGTCTCAAGAGACTTGGTGCAACCCTTGCTGAAAATGGCAAGCCGTTGTTTGAAACTAACAGACTGGTACAAATAACACCACTATCTAACAACACTAACCTATGCAGCACACGTTGCCCAAAGCGGACCCCCAATTCAAATAACACACCACACTGTTTTTTGGTATAAAAAAGGGACGCAGCTCTTTTTACTTAATCAAAAATTGTTTACATTACATGGGACACTTAACATTTATAAAAGCCTAATATGTATATCACATTTTACAGATATGCACTTTACAATATATCTCTATATACATACAACACTATACAGAACATCGTTTTAACATATGTACATTAAGTATCCCATCCCATAAGACCCCTTGGGCAGCCATAATTCATTTATTGCTGAAACTCCGGCTCCTTCATCCACTTGTTTGAGGGGAACTCTGGCCCTTTAGTTCAACAGACCCATTAAGGGCCGTGCCTTTCCGCAAGACAGTTCCCCCCATCTTACCTGAATTTAGGGCCTCCTAGACCCTTGATGAGGAGCATGCCCGTCGGGGCCACACTCCCCATCTCTGAATCTTGGATCCCAGTGTTTCGGTGCACGCCCCAGCCTGGGTGCCTTCCTCTCCCAGTCTCCTGAGGCATACCCGTCCTAGGGTCATACCTCTCCCCGGTGACATCCAATCGCAGCTCTTCTTATGTCTAGAGCCTCTTACCCAGGGTCAGCCATGAATTGCCGCGGCCTCTTGTTTCCTATATCAGTTCTCAACTAGGTTTACTTACTAGAGCCGTGACAGAGCTCTTGCTACGGCCTGGAAGTTTTAGGGTGGAGGGTGGGAAACTTCTTGGTGAGGAACTGTTCCAGGAGGGTGATATCCCCTGGGACCACTCCTTAAGAACCCCTGCCATGACCTTCCCTGTAGGGACTATCTGGGCCAGCCCTCTCCGAGGAGATCCGAGGATTGGGCCACTTGCTCGAGGGGCCGCCTCTTCCTTGGATGGTGGGCAGCCCTCCTAGCCCCACCCTCTTGGGGTCCGTCGGCAACTCGCCCCCCCAGTGAGAGGCCGGTGGGGCCATTGCCCAAAGCAGACCCCCAATTCAAATAACACACCACTCTGTTTTTTGGTATAAAAAAGGGATGCAGCTTTTTTTACTTAATCAAAAATTGTTTACATTACATGGGACACTTAACATTTATAAAAGCCTAATATGTACATCACATTTTACAGATATGTACTTTACAATATTATCTCAATATACGTATGACACTATACAGAACATCATTTTAGCATATGTACATTAAGTATCCCATCCCGTAAAACCCCTTAGGCAGCCATAATTCATGTATTGCTGAAACCCCGGCTCCTTCATCCGCTTGTTTGAGGGGAACTCTGGCCCTTTAGTCCAACAGACCCGTTGAGGGCCGTGCCTTTCCATAAGACAGTTCCCCCCATCTTACCCGAATTTAGGGCCTCCTAGACCCTTGATGAGGAGCATGCCTATCGGGGCTGCACTCCCCATCTCGGAATCTTGGATCCCTGCATTTCAGTGCATGCCCCAGCCTGGGTGCCTTCCTCTCCCGATCTTCCGAGGCATACCCGTCCTAGGGTCGTGCCTCTCCCCAGTGACACCCAATCACAGCTGTTCTTATGTCTGGAGCCTCTTACCCAGGGTCAGCCGTGAATTACCGCCACTTACATACGGTGCCAACACGTATCTCCCACTAATGCCCAAGGGATCTTACTTTTTCCAAACAGCACTGTCTCGCAAAAATCGTTGAGTGTATTGTTAAAAATGTAATTTCCAATGTTTGATAAATGAACCCCATCCCAGCTATACAGGCCCTTATCCGTCTTGGTGATCAAGAAATGCCTGATTACCTCCACGCCCAGTGAGGCCGCAAAATGGGACACCTCCCTATTCACGAACCTCTGTGCTTTGTCCATGGCTCCTACCTTTCGCTCACCATGCCACTGCTGGCGTAGTATCATTCTTGTCCATGCCAGAATGGTGTGAGGCAATATTTGTTTTAAGTAGGACAAACTCCTCTTAATATCCCCAATTAATCTGGGTGCCCCTAGGGTGACCAAGTCGTACCCTCCCAGGTGAATAACCGGCGCGACTGGTGGTTGACGTTGTAGGCCCAATCTAAAAATCATTTTACATAATGCCCCCCACTTCATCCCCCCTTTTCCTGCCCACTTAATCACAGCTCGACTTCTTGGAATGCCCAGCTGTCTTGTGTAGGGCCGTATTTTCGCCCTCGTGTATGCCTCCCTCACGTGCGAATGACCCACGATCCATATCTGAGGGGATGTTGCAGCCATGCCTGTAAGACAAAACAGAAACATGTGAGTATTCTCCCAATTTGAACTTCAGTTACAACTTGTGCTGGGTTCCCCAGCGTCACTTCCTGCTGTGTTGTGCTGAGGCCTAATGTACCCCATGTATGCTTTTGATGCCCATCTGCCGACCCCTTTTATCTGCTCTTCTTTTAACCCACACCTGGCTGCCTCAGTGGCTGCTCCAATTCTGAATGAATGGGTGTTGTATGAGGTCGGGTTTACACCTGCCATCCATAAACCTTTTCGTAGGACAGCAGTGAACTGACGCCTCGTGACCGCTTTTCCGTCCCCATGCACAAACAAATGCCCCAGTCCTGTTGGATGACCCACCACATACTCCTTCATTGACAACCATGGGCAAATGTTTCCTGGGGGGGCCATAAAAAGTGTTATAATGGCGGGGGGGCTGCACTGGTTCGTTTTTGATTTTCGCAGCTGAAGACACAGTCTGTCTTGCCAGATGATGAAATCACTAAACTGGAGATTGGTGTTCTGACTCGATGAGTTAGACTGTGGTACCAACTCAGACACCTGGAAGGCCCCAAAAAATGCACATATGTATAGGGCCCTGAAAAGCTTGGTTTTGTAGCCCGAGCTGCCAGTGACTGCCAGTGCTTTCAGGAGGCTGGACAGTTCAGGTAGTCCTATGGGCTTCCTTGTGTCCGCCTTTTTTCCTGCGAGTCTAGACATGCCCTGTATCATTTTCTTCGTAATGAAACTGTTGGTTGGGTCAGGGAAACCCTCGGACTTGTGAAGAAAGGCTATGCCCGCCAGTTGGAGGCGTATAGCTGCTGGGGATTTTCCTCGTCTTTCTAAGTGGAGGACGTAGCTTTGAACTTGTCTTTGGGTATTGTGCAGTTCCATGCTTACCTCGTGACCACAAAATTGCTGGAAAGACCCATAGCTACCTACATACTTCCTCCACATCGAGGGGGCCACAGTGAGTTGTACCAGTTGCTGCAATCTTGGTTCCCAAGTCTCCAGACTGCTTCTGGTATTTGTGTGGGGAACTGGTCTGCTCACGGGGCTAGCCGCCTGAAGTGCTCGAGCTGAAATCGAGACAGGGCATCAGCTATAACATTTTCTTTTCCTGGCAAATGACATGCCTTAAAAGAGATGTTGTACCGTAGGCAGCATAACACAAAGACCTACAAGACCTTCATCACCTCTTCAGAACGAGACGTCTGTGATTTCAATATGTCTACTACCGCCCTGTTGTCTGTGTGAAACAGCACTTTCTTATTCTGAATTTTGTGCCCCCTCATCCTTACAGCTACCATGATAAGGAACAGTTCGAGAAGGGTGATGTTTTTTGTGAGTCCACTCAATACCCAATCCTGTGGCCAGTGTCCTGCAATCCATGCTCCTTGTCAGAATGCCCCAAAACCAATGCCACCTGAAGCATCAGTCACCATGTGCAGATCCAACAATTGGTCTGCCGGTGTCTGCCAGATGGTGATACCATTGAAATCTTTTAAGAATAGTTCCCAAACCTGTAGGTCTGCTTTTATGCCCTGTGGTAGTCTGATGTGGTGATATGGTTTTAGAGCCCCCCCAGTGGCTGATGCCATCCACCTGAGGAATGGCCTGCCTGGGCGAATTGCCCGGCATGCAAAATTCAAGTGGCCTATAACAGATTGCAGCTGTTGTAGGGTCACCTTCTTTGCCCTTCCCATCTCACCACACAGTTTTCTCAAAAGTGCCACTTTGTCTTGTGGTAGCCAGGAAACCATGGCCTCGGAGTCTATTTCTATGCCTAGGTATGAGAGGCAGGTAGCAGGGCCCTCCATTTTTTCCTGTGCTAGTGGGACACTAAAATACCCCATTAATGAGGTAAAACCTTGCAGCGTCTCCACACATGTGGTTCCCTCCCTGGGGCCCACAAATAGGAAATTGTCGAGATAATGAACTATATGTACATTCTGTGTGTGTTCTCTGGTGGCCCACTCCAAGAAGGTTGAGAATGCTTCGAAGGCTGAGCAGCTTAAGGAGCATCCCATGGGCATAGCCTTGTCCATATACCATTGGCCTCCAACTTTGAAACCCAGTAGATCCTGATCATTCGGATGTGCTGGTAGTAGGCGGAAAGCGGACTTGATGTCGCTTTTTGCCATCATTGCTCCACTGCCTAGCTTTTGTATGTGGCACAGTGCCACATTGAATGTTGTGTATTGCACTGTGCAATCCTCCGGGTTGATGAAGTCATTTACTGAATTGCCTTTTGGGTAGGACAGGTGATGAATGAGCCTGTATTCCCCTATTTCCTTCTTGGGGACCAGCCCCAATGGGGATACCCTGAGTTGTGCACTGGGGGGGTAATCGAATGGTCCCGCCACCCTGCCTGCCTCTACTTCCTTGGCAATTTTCCTCTCCAGGATGTTGGGAAGTAAATTTGCAGACTTGAGACTGCGAGCTGTGGTTTCTACCCTTGGCCCCTTGTATGGTATCCTAAAACCATACTTGAAACCATCATGTATATATTTTGCTATTGTTTTTTCCGGGTAGCAGTCGAGCCAGGGGTCCATTCAGTCTAACCGTACTGGTGAATTAGCTAAACTTCCCAGACCCCTTTCCTTTTTCACCGCTTGCTCCCTCGATGTTTGATTTCTTGGAGGATTGTCGTGTGCATTCTGAGAACCTGTGTTCTCCTCCGCACAACTTGCAGATGTGCCCGTATTTACACAAGGAACGAAAACATTTTTTTTTATTGTAGTCGTAACATGCCTTCCTCCCTGCCCCCTTCCTCTGTTCTTTCCTGTACTCTCCCCCTGTTTGTCTGGCAATAACATGACCACTATCAGTGTAAGTTACCACATTGGGCTGGTCACACGTCATATAGTGGACTCACAGGTCTATGTGTGTGTTTTCCCATTTGAGATTGGGATGCCGAGATAGTTTTAAATGAAAATGCTCATCGTATTTTAACCATGCATATCCATCAAAGGACAGATGTGCGAATTTTATGGTGCCCCTGTAATTTAGCAGAGCAATTAGCTTATCAGGGTGTTTCATCCCATAAACTGACATAAATATGTCAAATGCTGCTGCCCAATTCTCAAATGTGAAAGGTACCTTCGGCCGCCGTGGTCTCTCTTGTTTATTCTTTTTCTCATAGCTCACTTCTGGGCTCTCCCTATGCAATAACGAGAACATGTCTATAAGTTCCCCTTTCCAGATTTTTTCCCGGACAGCGTCGGATAAGTGGTCCCCCAATGGGTCTTCCACCCCGGCATATGCCCAACACTCCGGTGATGCCGATATTGCGCTGGTTGACTTGTCCCCCATTGCAGTATTGGGAGCGGTACCCATTTTTGAGGCTACAGTCTCCCACTCTTGTAAGCTTGGTGTCAAGCTTTCCTTGTTAGTTTGGAGGGGTTGTATTGTTGAAGGCCCCACACCTGTCCATACCTGAACTGCTACCCCTTGTGCATTACCACCTTCTACTGTAGCCCCTTGGGAGACAATGGACTGAGGAGGCTGGATCAAAAGAGCCTCGACCCCCATGATGATCTGCTGTCTGCCTCCTATGTGACTTAACAGGGCTTCATCTGCCCCTACCCTGTTAGACTCTGTAACCCTTTTTTCCATCCCCCTTGTCTGTGCAGTAGGGCTTGGTGTCCTGCCACCGCAGATTCGGTCAACTGTTGTGCCCCAAAGCCATAGTTATCCCCTGGCCCCGGGGCCTCGGCTGTGCCCAGAGATGTACCCTCACCAGGCTCATTGGCTGGAAATGCCCTAGGCCCCATGATGGGGTTTGTCATTCCACCCTGCTGAGTTGTTGGGAAACCGGGCGAAGGGGCCCCAAGGATTCATCGCTGGCCAAGAGATGGGCATATTACCTGGTCCCCCATACATAAATGGCCACATGAAGGGGTTATGTTACCATGTTTGATGCCCTGGCATCACTGGCCCGGGATTGAACCCTGGAGCCCCCTGGTGTCCTAACTGGCTGCTTACCTTTTGACCCCCTTGATTTCCTTGTGATTTTTCCCCAACCGTTTTCTGACCACGGCCCCCAATCCTGTCTCCCATGTGCCTTGTCCTCTTCCGTTCTCGTTCTCTTACCTTTGTGGCCTTAGCCATGTCTTCAAGGTTCTTTCTCCATTTTTTATATTTTGCATCTTCTGTTGCAGATTCCAATGGCAGCCGTTCCCGGCTATCACTGTATCGCTCTTCCTCGCTATCCGATTCAGACCACACTTATTCTATTGCTACATCACTGTCCTGATCTCCCTCATACTCACCGATCTGTGGCTGGGCCACCGGTACCACTGGGTTTTTTTCCTTTTCTTCATTCTCTGTCCTGGGTTGGGCCACAGATGTGTTCTCCTCTGCTCTGCTCTGTTTTTTCTCTGTCTGCTTTTTTTCTGCCTCTGCCACTGGTTGAAACTTATGCTTACTCTGCCTGCCCTGCCTCTTTTTAGCAACAGATTTTTTCTGAGCCACGGATTCCAACAATTGGGCCGATGGCTGGCTGCACCCGGGCTGCCGACCTTCATCCTCCGCCTGTTCTTGCGGCCTATGTTCTAGTATGGTGGGAGGGTCTGCCACAGTTTGCTGTTGCCTGCCTGGATGGGCAACTAGTAGTTCTGGTTCCAGCCTGGACATGGTCGTCAGCCAATCCGACCCCCCAATGTCCTTTAGGCATTGCAGGGCCTCACGGAATGCTTGGTCTTGCCCTTGTGTGGGGATAGCCTGTTCCACATATTGTGTCTGGCTTCCTAGCCCAGAAAGGTCTTGACCAGTACCCTGTGCCGGTGTGGAGATTTGGGGGGCCTGGCTGTCCAGAACTTGATTATTCTGTGCTTCAGCCATTTTAACTATTGATTGTAAGGGGCAAAGCAGTGTTCAGCAAGGCGATGCCTATGAGACAAAAACATTAGTTATAAATGAACCCTTAAACCTGCCCTCTTCTAGTTAACCTTATAACCCTACCTACTTGTAAAGTTTTTGGTAAGGAACACTTTTCCTGAAGTGGGGACCCAGCTGGAGGGAATACTTTTTGGTCTTTTCAAACGGGGAAACCAGAGACAAAAAGAAAGAGAAAAAAAAAATAATTTTATATTTTAAATATATAGCCCATTACTCCAAATAACATTCCTGGGGAAAAAGACTGGGAACAGGCGATTCCGTCACCTGGTCCTACAACCACTCCGGGTGCCTGTCCCAACAGAGACAGGAGCTGCTGCTGGCCCCCGTGGGGCCAGAGGGCACTTGCAGGCAGGCAATCGAAGCAGCAAAGACAAAGTGAGAGAACCCTGACTCCAAAATTAACAACTATTTGCGAAAGCTATAGGGGGTAGGCACCACCTTTTTTAAAAACAGAGATTAATACCAGACCTAACTATGACCTATATATGGAAGAGGGGAAAAAAAACACCTTTGTTGCTTTAAATCCAAGATGGCAGCCGGCTACACGATGTAGCGCACTGCATCTCTCCGGTAGGCTCAGCAGTTCCCAGCTTACTCTGGACGTTCCCTGATAATACACCCTACCCCTCTAGTTCCACCTACAACAAATAACTACTGATCATTCACCCCCCAAAACAATGACCAACAGAAACAGGCTTCTTTGGGAGTCTGACACTTGCATGTCTGCCAGGGAGAGGCTGAACACACAAAATGGGCGATATTTAGATTAGGGGACACATAGTGCCCCTGTTTTGGAATTCAGAGGATTACAGAATTTATCCTCCCACCGACGACAGTACTCTCCACCCCTCCACACACGTCTTGCAAACAGACTGAAAGTTCCAATTCTTCAGTCTGTACTTCACCTGCACAACTAGAAAGAATACAGCTAGAAATATGGCTAGAAAAAAGGAGCAGGGATATCGATACACTGCAAAAGAAAACTAGTTCTGAGGGGGTGCTCAGCCCACACAGCCCCGGTACCGAACCGAAATAACCTACTCTCCTATGGGGAAAATGAATTATTATAACCACAAATGCAGCAGAAAATAAACTGACAAACTATTAAGCAAAAACAAGTGACCATTGCTTGCAGAGCAGCAGTGGCCGAAATTCTCAAACGGCGCACTCGCAACCCCAGGGGAATCCCCCAAAATAAAACAAAGCCCAAAAAAAAAAAGAGAGGAGAGACGGGCATCCAGAAGGGACGGTGAAATAGTGCCGGCTGGGGGGGTTGGTTCCATGCAGAGGGAAGAGCACTAAAGGCAGGGGAAGCTCACTGGGCGAACCATGCTGAAGGAAGGCAGCCATGGGGAACAGCTGCTACCTGCTGGAGATACCATGGAAGTGGGAGGGAACAGGCAGTGCTCCCCAAAAACCTGACAAGTGCAAGGGGAAGAGGCCAGAGGGAAAAGGTTGCCCAGTGCAGAAGAACACGGGGAGGTGCAAGGCCGCACAGTCAGGCCTGGAACGCCAGTCCTGGAGAGGAGCTGGGGGGGTTCAGCCTAAAGGTCGGGTGAAAGTAAGCCAAGGAAAAGAATAAAAACTTAAAGCTTTGGGCAGGAAAAAACTAATGCCCAGCCCCGAGGACAGACAAGGAGCCAGAAACGAGGGGAGGGGGACGGCGCCTGGGTCCAGAATAAGCGACCAGGGAGGGGGCCACATGGCGAGGCTGAGCCGGTGTGGGGGTGCGACCGAGAGACCCAGGAACACTGGCCTGCAAAGGCGCGAGTTAGTGGGCAGGAGAAACAGGCCCTGAGATAGAAAAACAAAGGGGAAAGGTGCTCTTGTTGCTGGCAGCAGAAAATCTATTTTTTTTTTTAAAGGGTTGTGGGGAGGCAGACACCGGAGCAGCCAAAGAAACAAATAAAACCCACGGAGACCGGTTAGCACACTGGACCACTAGCTGCAAAAGCCGAGCAAAACAAACACATTAAAATGAGAAAGCACTTACCTCATGAGCCGGGAAAATCGAGAACATGCAGCGGGAAGCAGGGCACCGAAAAAAGGCCGGTGGGCGACAAGTGAAACTGGAAAGCAAAAGTGCCGAAAAGCCGGATCGGAGGCGAAAAAGAAAAACGAAAACTTCTTGGTGAGGAGCTGCTCCAGGAGGGCGATATCCCCTGGGACCGCTCCTTAAGAACCCCTGCCATGACCCTCCCTGTAGGGACCGTCTGGGCCAGCCCTCTTCGAGGAGAGCCTTGGATTGGGCCACTTGCTCGGGGGGCCGCCTCTTCCTTGGATGGTGGGCGGCCCTGCTAGCCCCACCCTCTTGGGGGCCATCTGCAACTCACGACCCCCCAGTGAGAGGCCGGTGGGGCCACTGCAGGGGGGAGGGCTCAGGTCTCCTAATAAGACTCCTCCCCAGGGTATTTATTCACACATGGCAGCAGCTCAGATATAAACCGGGGCTGTAGAACATATTTTGACAACAACCAAGCCAGGAAAGGGGTGTATGCGCACTGTGCTCAGCATGTAGAGCAGAAAGGGTAGGGAGGCTGCAATGACTTATAAATAACCCTTTCCTATATCGTGCTCCACCTTGATAACCGTGTTTTGTGAGAGAAAATTACAGATGGCAAATGGCTAGTTTTGCTGGTGTTCCCAAAACAATTTCTAGGGGCACCTGGTTAGCTGCAGTGTATTATTGACCCGGTAGGGTTAGCTGCACCACTACCACTGCCCGCTTTGAGGGATTTTGACTCCGAACAAGGGTTCCAGTGATGTTCCCCATGAAGAACTAGAATAAATGATGTCTTCCTCTTTTCATTCCAACTAGCTGGTTAATTGCATTTGTTTCCTACATCTCTAAACAGCCCTGTACATTAATTGCATTCTGTAACACTTCACTCCTCTGGATCCACTCTGTCAGTTCCACTGAGCTCTTTAATTGTGTTCATTCCAGCTACTCCCTGGATTTTTAAACACTTACTGGTAATTACATCTGCACATCCTATTACTGTCATAACTTAGAATGCATCTTCATTCTAATGCATTAACCTTAAAAGCACCTACAAAAGAATGTCTAGGTTTGCCGTAAAGCTAGGGGCACTGATAAAAAAATTATGTTACATGCAAACACTCGTGCGGGCGCACATCAGCCTGAGTGCTCTTCTGGTCAAGATGTTGGGCAGAATGCAGAGCAACTAGTTTTTGGATCGTGAGAAAGTCTAGTTTCAAAAATGAATCTCTATAAAGCTAGTTTATTGGTTTCACATGATTATATTCTGCCAAATTATGGGATCTGAAACGTTGGGGAAAAGTGCAAAAGATCGCATGCTGTTGTCACTTCATGAGACAGTTTTTTGTTCATTGAGGAATTGGGAATTACTCTGGCTTTTGTTTACTTCGGGAAGGGCTTGTGGAAAGACAGTTTGGAACTGGATGGCACCTCGAAAATAGCCGGAGTGAGCGAAGTGTTTTTTAAACATACTCCCGCAGTTCCTCCTGAAGTCCTGAATTATCACTGAAAAGTGGTTGCACTTCGGTAGGTATTCGGCAGTGAGGCTATCAGAAGCAGTAACAGCAGTAGCACTGAAAACGTGCACTTCAGGGTTGTTGGTGTGTGACAGAAAGGGTACTAGAAACAGGTGTGCCAGTGAACAGGAACCGCGCTGCTTTGGGGATTTCTTCTGATCCACCTGCCTTTGGACCTTTTCCCCTGATGATATGGCAGGGTCAGAGAGGCAAACACGGATGGCTTCTGCAGACCCTGTTGATGATTGCACTGCCCTTCCCTGAACTTGCTGCCTTGTTTTTGTTTGTGCACGATCTAGCTGCAACTAGCAGAAGGGTTGGGGGCATACACTTGCTAAGGGACACCGGGAAGGGGATAAACTGGTGATGGGCAGAGAAAAGGAGGGGAGAAGCTGTTTGAAAAGCAGTAGAGTACGGGCACCAGAGAGGGGCCGGGGCTGTGATGGGCGGAGAGAATCTGTTTTTTTTTTTTAATTAAGGAAAAAATGCAGAGTCCTCCCTCTGTGATCGTTAAAGGACTGCAGGCTCCGTCCACTGCAGCCCTAATGAGATACTGCATCTCATCTGGGCTATCCTGTGTAAATAAGTTGTAAAAAATACACAAAGAAAACATTACCAAAAGGTGTCTGCCTTTCTGGTCCTCCTCTTGCCTGCCACAAGTGAGGGCTGTGTGATCTAGTGGTTAGAGCACTGTTGGGAACTGGAAGACTACAAATTCAAGTCCTACTAGAGCCAAATACTTGTGTGACCCTGAACAAGTCACATGATATCCCATTGCTTGCATCTCAGCTGGGCTATCATGGATACATATACTGTAAACAAATAAACAAAGACAACATTGCCAACTGTCGAGCCTTTTACTGTCTCCCCCACCATCCTTGCTTCACCATGTGCCTGGCTGAGGACTGAAGCCAGGGGATGCACAGCTCTCATAATGGGTCACCACCTTGGAGAACAAGTATCTTGCCACCTTCACTGCCAGAGGGGGATTGCACGGGGGTACAACACCCTGCATGGCAGGGGCATTACATTGTACAGCTGCAGCCCTGGTGCTTGCCAGGATTAATTTTGGGCACTCATATGTTTTCTGACACAATGAGTGGAGGTGGGAGTTTAACCAGGTTGGCTATTATAGTGGGACAGTTAAAGATTCTTAGGGTGTCCTATCAAAACAAAGTGGCAAAAATGGCGAATACAATTTCAGCCCAGCAATATGAGTGCCAGGCAAAATGGTGACTGGAAACTTAAGCCAGGGGTTGGGGCAGTGAGACCTTCCTGTGGTGCGTGGTGCATCTTAAAGTATATATATTTAAGTAAGGGGTAGGCAACCCTCACACTTGTAAACTTTTGTGTGGCGTTACTTTGATTTTCACTGTTCCAACCCCTTGCTCGAGTTTCCATTTGCTCTTTTGCTTGGCACTCATATTGCTGGGCTGAAATTGTCTTCATTGTTTTTGCCGTGCTGTTATGACATGGAAACAGATCTCAGGGAGGGTGAGCGAATCCCAGGGGGTACCCCCTCAAGGCATGCCTCTAATAGTTTTTTGACTTGATGCAGATTCCCCTGAAGAGGAATGTTTTTTTTTGGACTATGTGGTTAACTATGGGGGCAATGTCAGTACATACACAGTCATGCCAATCAAAGGAATTTAAGTATAAAAGTTAGTAAGCACCAAAGCAGCACACTCTGGTGCAGGCAGAACAGTTTCTGTGAAAATGTGGGGAGAATCCCTGTGTCAGGTGTATGTAACAAGAATTACACAACTGTACAGGAAAACAGTCTATTTCCACATGCCTCTTTATGTTTGCTTGCGGGTATGAAAGAAACATTTTATTACTACAAACGGCATTTCAGGGGTGTGTCATTGTCATGTCCAATGTAGGAAAAGCTGCACTGGGCTCATCAGTGACAGACCAATGACCAGGCAAGCTGAGTATGATACTGGTCACTGTCTGATGGGTGGAAACTTTGTGTAGTTGAAAGACCCAAGCACTCCTATGAGACAGCATTTCAGTCCTTTCATTTGCATAAAGCCAACCGGCAATCAGCTAAGTGGCTTTACGAGTGACTGGTGGATATAGTGCAAGCACTGAAAACATTGGCAAACTGCGTTAAATGTCTGGTTGAGATATATCTTTCACTCTGGAAAAGTAAAACATTTTTATTCTGTCACTCTCACCTTGTCTCATGCATGGAGTTGACAGCAAGTCATAGGGGCATGGCTAACTACTGAGTTAGAAGCGCACCCCTCTCAGAGCTCCTCATATCTTTAATGCTTTAGAGTGGAAAATAGTATTTTAAAATCACTGAACTGTTAGGATTTACCTTGACAGGCTGCATCACAAGCAAAGGAACATTTTGATACCACTTTTGGACTGGGCTGAGATGGGAAGGAGCGACAGAGGAGGTGCAGCAGGCGATGGCACCAGTTCCAGAAAGGAGAAAGCAGGACACGGTAGTGACAAAACCACCCCTACCATCAGTGCAGACTCCCAACCAACAAATGCGGCCTCTATTAAATACAGTAGGGCTCCTCCCTACTAGTATATTATTCTCACTGATTGGTCCTTACTACATGCTCCCTCTTCCTATCTGACTGCCCTTTTTGACTAAGGAGACTGCAACTTCCTTTCAGATTCAGCTTATCCCCGCTGTACTCCAGGATGCCTAGCCATTTTTTTTACCTCCCAGCATCACCGGAAGACTCGACTCCTGCCCACTCTAAAACGTGTAATCACTCTCCTTGTGCTAATCCATGGGACTCTTAAACAAGTACTGCCTAGTTACCCCTAGATCTTCTCTAGTCCTAAATCCCTAGCTTATTTTGCTCCTGTTAGCATCCAATATGGGAGGGCTTCATAGACTTTTGCTTACTGTATCTTTGCTAGCCATCCCCTGGGTCGATTTGTGCTGTGAGTGTCCTGCACCTACAACAGATTCCTTTGTCCGTCAGGTAGTGCACTGGCAGGAAATGAGTGGTAGGAGGGGAACGAACACAGATCTTATCTGCCCTCACCACCACCTGGTTCCCCTGCAGGAATCTGAGGAGCAGAGCACCTACCATATCCCTTTAGCTGCTTTGATTAGCTTCCACCCACTAGTAGTTTCCACCAATAGAGTCTCACACTCATGGAAAAAATACAAACGTACTAACTGGACATTTCTATGTCACCTTCTCCGCACACTTGTCCTACTGCTTCTGCTGTTTTCTGGGAATGTACACCTAATCCTGGCCCTCCTCCCACAGGAAATACAAAATTAAAAGGTCAATTTAATATCATCTCCCTAAATATCAACAGTCTCCTTCCTAAATTCTCCCAGTTCCAGGCCTGGGTGGAGGTGATTAACTCAGACATAATAGCTCTCACTGAAATGTGGCTCTCTCCTAAGAATATGGATGCCACTATCTCCCTCAAAGGATACAACTCCTTCTTACAAGACAGGATCACCAAACATGGGGGAGGGTGTTTAGTCTATGTCAGATCTGGCATAAAGGTGCAGACTCTGAATTGCAGTCTTCACACAAAAGAAGCCCAAATTCTAATCCTCAGGTTATGCATAGGAATCAGAACAAAGTCCTGCTGCTTTCCACAGTTTACATACCCCCTGGTCATCAAAATGCCAGTCTCAATCATGTCATAGTTAACCAACAACAGATAGGAAATCATTGTGAGCAAGTCATTGTTGGTGACTTTAACATTAACTGGCACTTCCAGAAGGAAACAAAAGCCAGGGATCTTATTTCTGGTCTATACCTCACCCAGATGATTACTGTTAACACCAAGCAGAGCTATGAAACTGGGACTAGCCCTCTGAATGACTGGCACCTGTCCTCATATCCTGAGCATGTCTCTGATGTCTCCATCCTGCCAGACAGATTTAGTGACCATTCTCTGGTGAAGTGTACCTGGTCTAACAAATTCACTAAGTGCCCACCTAGGATGTCCAATAACCATTGCTTGAGGCCAGGGCTGCTTGACCACTTTAAGCTGTACCTGACACAGCTTGACTGGCCTCTGCTGGTAGGGGACATTGATGGCAACGTGGCCCTGAACTTCTTTGTAAAGACCTTCACCCATGCTTGTGACATTTTCGCACCCTACAAAACAAAAAAAGTTAAGGGTACTACTAATCAGTAGCTCTCCAACTCCCTCATTGAGCTCTTGAGGAACAGAGATAACCTGTGGCAGCTCTCAACCCCTATAGAGTGGCCAGAAACCTCTCTACCAAACTTATCAGGCAAAAGCTTCCTACTATAAGGATCTCCTTAACAAAACCTGGGGTTCAGGTAAAGATATCTGGAACTCACTGAAATCCCTGATGGGGAAGTCCCCCAAGGCACCTCCTGACCTGGTAGTTACAGCAGCTGGGTCACTACAGGATGCCATTGAAATAGCCAGTGAGTTTAACAAATCCTTCGTGGACCTATCAGGGGTACTCCCTAGTGACTACTTCATTGAAACTAGTGGTCTACATCACCAGACTGCCCCATCCACTCCTCCCAGGGGAGACTTACCACCATTCTACATTAGAAAAGTCACTAAATCTGAAACTATTAAGCACCTTAAACGGGCTCTGGGCAAGACCAGGATGGGGGTCGATCTTATTGACATGAAGCTTGTTAGACTCTTACTGGATGAACCTGCCGGACCACTAACAATGGTGTTTAATGACTCTCTGTGATCGGGAGTGTTTCCAAATGTCTGGAAGTCTGCTATCATCATGCCACATTTCAAAGCCAGGGACAAACCCAACTTCCAATTACAGACCAATCTCCATCCTACCCCCCCCCCATTTCTAAAGTGCTTGAAAGGATGGTCTCTGAGCAGCTTACAGAGTATCTTGAAAACTACAATATACTCTGCCCTCAGCAGCATGGTTTCCGTAAAAAACACTCTAATCTCACCACCCGTGTTAATTACTCATCCCAGCTATATGATGGCTTAGATAGTGGATTGGCAGTGGGATCTGTATTCATTGACCTCATGAAGGCCTTCGACTCAGTTAATCACAACCTTCGCTTTAGCTGCCTACTGTCAACAGGACTTTCCCCGACTCAGTATTATGGTTCAGCAGCTACCTCCCCACAGGTCACAATGTGTCAAAATTGGAGACACTCTTTCTGAGCCTAAGGATGTGCTCCTTGGGGTTCCTCAGGGTTCCATTCTCAGCCCTCTCCTCTTCAGCCTTTTTATCAACCCTGCCCCGGATGTACACTTAGCTCGCACCATCCTTTACGCCGATGATGCTGTAATATCAGTTGCTGGAAAGGACCGTTCCTCCATCACTATGGAACTTCAAGACAGCTTCCAAAAACTTGAAACCTTGTTCACCCAAAACAAACTCCTACTTAACCACAAAAAAATAAGAGTTTGCTCTTCACTACCACCCAAAATAAAAATAAATCCCCCCCCCGCTCATACAAAACTACAAGGAGGAGACACTAGGCCAAGTGGCCATGTTTAAATACCTTGGCATTATCCTTGATGACACACTCACCTTCTCAAGCCACATTGACTCTGTAGTCAAATCAACTAATATAAAGCTGGGGATCCTTTACCGACATAGGCACTCCAGGACACCCAATGCCCTCAAACTTGCCACCAGTAGCTCAGTACTGTCCTCCACTGACTATGGTCTGCCAGTCTATGGGGCTGAAACTAAAACTGCCCTTGGTCAAATTAGGACACTCCTTAATAAGGCTTTCTGTTTAACACTGGGGGTTGCACCCACCACCCACACCTGTATGCTCTACAGTGAGACCAGATGACTCCCATTCCATCTTAGAGCACATTACCAAACCTGCCTACTTATAAAAAAAGTGCTTCTTGGGCTGACCCCTCCCTCCTTGGACAGCGTTTTCTAGCCAGCAGTACCTACGAAATTAACCAGAAGTGCAGCTACTGATAGGTTGCTGATTCCCTTCAAACGCACGAAACTTGCCCAGAATTCCATTTTTTACTAAGGACCAGAACGGTACAATGAGCTGTCAGCTATCCTCACTGATAACCTCAAGATTAATGCATTCAAATCAGGGCTCAGATCCTTTCTTGAGACTACTAAGACCTGTACCTGCCTGTTCTAAGTGCTTATACCCCAACCTCCTAATAACCCTCAACCTACTCACACCCTAGACTCCACCCTTCTCACCACTAACCCTTGTCTCCTACCCCTTCCTCACTCCCCTTCTTCCCACCTTGGCCATACCTCACCATTCTCTCATACTCTCCTCATTCCCTCACCCCCCCTCCGATGACACCCACAACTGGATGACTCCACTCTTTCATCCTCTGTTTGTCCAGCTCAAAGGAATCAAAGGAATCCCACCACTATGTCTTCGGAGGGCTTATTGGGTCCCACTGGGTGGAACCTTGTTGGTCCATTGTTTCGTCTGCTTTCTTTGATGTTTATTAATCCCTTACGGTCATTGCTGTTCTCACACTTTGGAAACCCCTATGCATGCCCCTCTTTCCTCTTTTGTAACTATTTGCATTATTGCTTATAATCTGTTTGTTACCATAAATTAATGTTTGCCTGTGTAAGAAATCCTGTGTTATTGAATAATTCTCATACTGACTATTATGTTTTGTCTACCACTGACTTGGAACTTTTAAAATGAGTCCTTGACTCAAAGGTATTAATCCCAATCTGAAATAAATAAATAAATAAAGTAATGAAGGCAATACAAACTATTGATAAGTAGCTGGATAACTTTCCAGCTCAGATTAGTGTTCTGGATACAAAATGATGGTGGTACATGATGAATGGAAGGCAGCTATGGCCACTGCTGAGCATACCCTCGCAGTGCAACCTTGGCCAGCTTTATAAAAGAAAACACCCTGTGTTGCGCTTGTAACTAGAGAATGTAGAAAACACTGTTACAGCAGTAAATATAAGAGTGGCCAGGCTGCTGGGTCAAGGATCTGGATCCTAAATTTTTTGCTCAGAACTGACTAGCTGAAATCTAAAAAAATGGCAGGCACTCTGCACGTGGTAAGGGTGTGCCAGGTAACCCCCAGGAGCAAGGAACTGCTCTGGTGGCACAGGCATTGCTAGTGGCATTGAGTGGTGGAGAGAAAGTCCTACAAGCAGCAAAACAATTGGGGCAGTTGATATGGCAACAGTCTCAGGCACACATATATGCTGACCTTAGCTACTGAACCCAAATGCACCTTAAAAGCCTGATGGGTTCTTAGGCCAGTTTAAGGACTCGTAATGCATTATACACATATAATGCCAGCTTATATGAAAATTGTTTATGGAGGCAAACATTGCCTAATTATGGATCCTGTGGAAGAAGTAATTCTAATAGTGAAACTAAGAGCCGAAATCACAGCAAAACTGACGTTGTCGAGTTTGGAGCCAGACACAGATGCCTAAAGAAGGTAAATGGACCAGTAAATGTATCAAGGTGGTTGCTGGGGTGGGGGAAGAGTATTCACAGTGTGTTCGTGACTTAGGGCTGAGTTTCAAATGTTTGGGTTCATATTAAGTACTTTAATGTTTGAGAAGGCCCTAAAAACACAGGAGCTAAAGGGAAAAACATGATGGTGACTTATCCCTCCCTCTCTGTCTGTCTGTCTGTCTATCTATCTATCTGTAACCCCCTACAAATGGGGGTTCCCGAAAAGTCTTCCATGTGCTTGCCTAAATGCTCGCTGCCCGGTTGGTGTTCGGTGCCATAGCCATGTACATGCATTGCCAGTGAGTGCTTTAAAGCTGTTGCTTTAACTGCTGTTAGTTTGCAGTGATAATTAATTTGGAAGGGGGGGCAGAGTATTGGCATGCTCGAGTCCCACCTGGGCTGCTGGAAAATAGCTCCGTTTCTGTCATCGCTAATTGTGCAGAGGGAGCTCTGCTGAAGGATGTAACTACTTGCTGAAAATAATTTAGAGTAATAATGATAATGTAGTTTGTTCTAACCTGCCTTCTTTGCAGCAAAGACAGCTCTGATTATCTCCTCCATTTTGGTCCCCAACTGCTGAATTGGACCAATCAGTACTTGGGGACTCTAAAATGGAGCCTGCTGAAATGGGTCTGTGTGGATTACAAGTTTGGGATTTGTGGTTTGGACTGTTGGCGCCTTTTTGCAACAGAAGGGGGAGCTCTTACTGTGACTGACAGCTGAACCGACCAACTGAACCTTTTGGATTTAAGAGAATTCCCCCGAGTTGGCTGCTGGCAAGCCAGATCTAAGTCGGGAGCTGAGAGAGCATCAGCTTGTGATAGTTCAAGCAGCAACTGCGTAGTTTTGAGTGGGAGAACTGAGAAAAGGCCTGATTTCTGGCCTGTGCACTTATTAACTGCCCTGAGAGGGAGAGAGAGAGAGAGAGAGAGAGAGAGAGAGAGTCATGATCGGACTAAATCTGAGTTTGGTGGACCAAGTAAGCTACTGAAGGGGGATCAGGCTTTACCTGAGGAGGACCGAAGATTGTGCTGAATGCAATTGGCCTGCCAGAAATCCCTTTTCCCTTCAAGACTTCTGTGTGGTGCAGAAAACTTAGCAATCTTGACTAGGGAGTGGTGTGTCTGGTTTAGTAAGTTTCTTTTTACATATAAATGTGCTGTGTACAGGAAGGGGAACTGAATTGGCTCCCCACATTGAGAACTGTGTTCTGCTTGCTGGAAATTGTGTCCAGCTCAGATGGACTGAATCCGCTGTTAGCTTCATGTGGCTGGGCCTGGTCACGAGGGCCCCACCATCCTACCCTGCTGCACAGAGAAGAACCATCGACGAAAGACCTGCTCGGGGATCAGCCCCCTGCTCCATGCCTGAACAGGAATGATGCCGAGGCGAGTCGTGTGGGCCCTGCTTCTTCTGGCAATCCAGAAAATTCATCTACTGTCTCAATTCTGGTTCATC
Organism: Neoceratodus forsteri; assembly: GCA_016271365.2. NCBI lineage: Eukaryota > Metazoa > Chordata > Ceratodontiformes > Ceratodontidae > Neoceratodus > Neoceratodus forsteri. The sequence continues at coordinate 169,440,234 of CM057449.1, read as the reverse complement.
CTGTGCCCAGTCTTGGGTATTGTGAGTAACCATCAGGGTAGCTCCCTGCAACTATCTTTTAATCTAAGTGTGTCATCTGATTGCTGTGTTGTTTCTTTCTTTCATGAACTGAGCCATCTGTCTCCGGATTACAAAAGTGTGTTGTGCAAGTTGTTTTTCCATCATAGGGCCCTGACCAACTGCAATACCGGCCTACGCCGGGCAATGGTCCTGACTAGCCACCTTTCTTTCCAACTGGGTACCCAGAGAGTGTGACTGTGTTAGGGACTCTGACTGCATACACAGCTGTGTGATTGATAGAGTCATTAAGTTAATTAACCTGATTATCCCCTCCCTTGTTCAAACCCCTCTGAATAAATCAGATCTACTTGTTTCTGCATTTAACCGGACTGTGGTTCCAATTTGTGCTCGAAGTATTGTATTGTTGCCATTTGTTCTGTCTAACCTTGTTTTACAGGGGGTCCCTAGGTTTGAACTGGAGAAACCAACTCTGGGGGTAAGTGCAAACTGTGCAGGCACTTGCAAAGCATATCAGGGGTACTGTGAAAGTAATTATTGTGTAGTGTGTGGGCCACTAGCAGGAACAGAGGGGGGTCACAGTGTCCTGGATGGCTGTGCCCTGGTTAGTTTGACCATTACCAACCCTGACCTCTGGGTGGAGGCACCCATTACCGAACCTAGGCCCCTTAACCTGCTAGTAGCCAAGCAGGCAGGGGTAGTAGCCCTTGGGATAATGCCATCTAGGGGTTACATATCTATCTACCTAGCTAGTTTATATTTTTATTACATGTACTGGAGTGCCCACCTCGGTACAGCTTCTTTCTTTCCCTCCCATCCAGGTTGCCTTCCCCCCCAATGTTTATGTTAGACTGGTGTGCCCACCCCTCTGCCACATCTGTTGCTCCCGTATCCTCCAGGTTGCCTGTCCCCCATTGCCAATATGTACATGCCGGCACTGGGGTGCCCACTCCCCATGCTGGCAAACAGTAGCCCAATACTGTGGTGCTGAATCCCCAGTGTCAGAATGTGACTGTCCCTGTCAGATAAAGAAAAAATGGCATGCAGCATTTAAAGAAAACCATCCCTAGAGAACTTTTTTAAAATTGCAAAAAAGAAAACAGTCCCTCCCTGATCTGACCCCTTACATCCCACACCCACCCCAGGCCTACCTCCCACTCAGCAACCACTACCCCTCACACACACCCTACACACCCTCATTCACTTGAGCATGTCCTATGGTGTACATCTACTCTGATTGAAAACACATCTTGCTGCTGGAACCAGAGACTGCAATATGAGAAAATCAGGTAAGTGCGGTTTAATGTATTTCAATAGGTTTTGAAGTTTTATACATAACTTTCAATTTTTGCATATTTTAACACCAAATTTTCAACATGGCCTTTTTGGGACTCCTCCTCAAGATGAATGCTGGTGGAATTATGCAATTCTGGCCCAAAAGGTGATTTCATGGTCATTCTTTGAAATCACCTTTCAGGCAGGATTTCAATGGGCCTACTCAACTTGGTATAGTGTTATGCTTGTGCAACTTGGATAATCTTTGGCTGTTCACTTCTCTATCTGTGGGATATACCACCCTGTAGAAGTATGAAGGCAAGGAACCCTAGAGGAGGGTTCCACTCCTTGAGGTGCCACGGGAATGATTCCCTTGGCTGAAGGTATCTTAGGAAGGAGCCCATGGGGGGGGGAGAGAGAGAGAGAGGGAGAGAGAGAGAAAGATATGAGCCACTGGAGGAGATGGGGAAGATGGTGGGGCAATGAGAAAATGTTCGGTGGAGTAGCTTGGAGGAGCGTCCTTTTAAGGCCCGATCAAGGGCGTGGTTAGTTGCGATGCCCCATTGAACTACAGGCATAGCCTTCTAATTCAATGGACCTATGCAACTTGGTATAGTGTTATGTTTGTGCGACTTGGATAATCTTCGACTGTTCACCTCTCTATCCATGGGATATACAGCCCTGTAGGGTTACGAAGGCAAGGAACTCTAGAGGAGGGTTCCACCCCTAGAGGTGCCATGGGAATGATCCAAGGTACCTTAGGAAGGAGCCCAAAAAGAGTGTTGAGCAGCGCATATAAGGTGATGAACACGAATCTGCATTGTAGACCTGAATGCAGGTCAATAGATGTAGTATAGTCAGGAGCTTGTGTACAGCAGCAGGAGACAACAGATGAATAGTGACCTGCTCATAGGTCTGAATGAAAGGCACAAAGGTGTGACTTCTTAAGAAGAGAGGGAACAGCTACAGGGCCGCCATCCATCTCCATCCAACAGTGGAACCTATCTACGGAACCTTGGGAATATTACTAACCTATCTAGGCATTATGGCCATTGGCACTGAGGAGAGGAAATCCCCCCTTTGAGATGGAATCCTCTGGGGATCCAAGGCCTAACTCACCTTCTCTCCAGGCTTTGGGATATTTTGTTTAGTGAAGGCTTTGCTACTGCAATTTAGTAGGCCAATCCAGGAGTGGAATTCCAATTTAGGGGAGCACTCTCACTCTACCCCTCTTATGGGAAGGGTTGCGAGTGATCTCTGCAACATGGGGTATGCTGGATGTGGTACGAACCTCCAAGGTGGGAGGAGGAGGAAAGTAATGACCACTGAGGCACTCAGCCAGCATACCAATTGAGGAACAAACTGGGTGAACCAGAGACAGTCATAAGGTGAATAGCTTAAAGGGGTGCCTCTGAACCCACTCTGGTAGCTAAAGGGGCCCTGCTGGTGAGAGCCCCACCCCTCGCTACTGAAGTCTTAAATTCTACATCTAGAGCTGCCACCAGTACGGTTAATGACTGAAGGTCCACCTGGAGCGAGGACATTCCCACTATAGGCCAGATGAGAAGGACCACACTCTGAGTTTCACATGTTCAAGATGTGGACTTCATGGGTGCAGAGCGAGATCATCAGCTACAGCTAACCCTGAGCCATGGAAGTAATGGACATGGTGGTATGTCTCTGACTGTGGAGAGAACGTAAAGTCAAGATGGAGCATGGGACCTGCACATGGGTCATGCTCAGATATTTGAACATGAGGATTAGACCTTGATGTAGAAACATAGAAACACAGAATTTGATGGCAGATAAGGACCGCTTGGCCCACCTAGTCTGCCCAAATGTAGGTCAGACTGAGCAATGGAAACCCTCACATGGGTCTAGATTAGGCAGATAGCATTTGTAACCACAGGAATACATGCCAATCAGATCCATTAAGAAGCCAAATTAGGAGTGAATTGAACTTTTATGACTAGTAGAGACGGTAATGGCTGGGCGAAGCCCGTGGCCAGTGGTTAGGTAGGAGGAGGCTGTGAAACCGATATGCGAAGAAGTGAGATTTAAGCATGAATAGACTCAACATGCTGATTGCATTAATGCCATGAGGGTCAGTATGTGCATGACTACTGGTAGTGCCATAGGCTGCATCAAGATGTAGTAGGAAGGCTATACTGAGCAGCAGTAGAAAGCGAGGTAAGCCGCCATACAGGTGACTGATTAAAACATGAACCTGCATGAAGCTGCTCTTGCTACCCAGAGCCATGATGCCCACTGCAACACCACAGTCCCCCGCTGTGGGAAAAACAGGGAAGCCACAAATGAGGCACCATGACACCAAACAACTAGTGAATCTAGTAAAATAACATAAATTGATTAAATACCAGCAGCTGTAGCTGGATTGAATACTAGCATCTGAAGCAGGGCTGACAGGCCATGAGGGGCAGGTAAATACATAGCTAGCAATGAAGAATATTGTTATAAGCCGAGGGGTCCTGAATGTAGGATAGGAGAACAATCATGTGAGTAGTGGAGGTGTAGGCAGTAGGGCAGGAAACCACAAAAGAACAGAGAGCTAAAGAGCGGAGGCAAGCCCTGACCCAGGTGGGAGGACTGGAAACATAGCAGTATAGGGGAAAACAACAGGAGCCGGAGAAGGCATGGCCAAGGCCAGTGGATGAAGTGGGGGAGGATGAGGAGAAAACAGCAGGAAACACTGGGAAAGGTATGAGGATGGCAGAAGCAGTGGGGAGGAAAGGTCCATGAAGCAGCAGACAGGAGAAAGAGAATATGGAGTGGGAAGTGGCGAGGGGAGGGAGGGACGGAGAGAAAGTCGCAAAGCCAGCGGTGAGAGAAAAAAGTGGGGGGGAGGGAGGACAGCCACGAACAAGCAGCACAAAAACAGAAGGGGAGGAAGAAGCATGGGGAAACAAGCAGCGAAGAAAGGAAGAGGCGAGGGTGAAACAACATAAATGGTCGCAGAATGATCAGCAGGCCGAGAGATCAAAACGAGACAGGAGAAGGAACCAGCGGCCAGAGGCAGCAGCAGAGAGATATGGGAAACAACTCAAAAGGCAGGAGAAACAGGAAGGGAAGGGAGGAAGGGCAGCACCTCCGTCCGCAACAAGAAAACATTTGTGGGAGTAGCTAGGAAGAGAGACCTTTTAAGGCCCAATCAGGGGCGTGGTTATTTGCTCCACCCCATTGAACTACAGGCATAGCATTCCAATTGAAAATTTGCACAACACTTGTTCATGGGTTGGGGTCATAAGAAGGCTATGTTGAAAATTTAGGGTCAAAATATGTAAAAATGACAAAGTTATGAGCATATGTTGAAATGTGTCTATGCTCACTCATAACTATGGTAATTTTAAATATTTTCACCCCACATTTTCAACATTGCCAGTCTTTAACATCATCTCATGAACATGACAGCTGTCATTTTTCAAATCCTGGCCAAAATGTGTTTTTGCACCTCTGGCACTGAATGACGTTTTTGTGGGTATTTCAAACTTTTCACCTGCTGGGTTCATGAGGTGGGGTAATAAGAAGGCTACGTTGAAAATTTGGTATACAAATCTAGTAAAATGCCCAGGTTATGAGTGAAAATTACAATATTTCAACTTCACTGATAACTTCACTAATTTTCAATATTTTTACTCCAAAGTTTCAACATAGTTATTTTCCAGCTGGCTCGGTGGCACTGAGAGTTGAGGTGCTGGATGCCACACTTTGCTCTATGCCAGCAACCCGGGTTTGGAAATGAGCCCAGGGCTGTTGGGGGTTGGCAGGGGAGGGAATGGATTGAGCATCTGATGACTGCTCTCCTCTTCTTGTGGAGGGTTCAGGGTTTGCACCGTGCTGCAGTGGCCCTCAATGGAGAGTGGGGGTTCCACAGTTGCAGTGCCTCTAGAGGGAGGAGTACGGTGGTCATCAACACACAGTGCCCAGACATCATTGCACATCCGTACTCCTAGGGGGATGAAAAAACACGGTAGAAAAATGGCAGTCAGTTGTGGTGGCTTGATGGCCATGCCTTTACACACCCTCAGACCTGTATGGAATTGCACCTGGGTATTAGATCCGGGCCCAGCGGCTGGGATTAGGGGGTCCCCACTGTGGGCATTGTGCGTGCTAGCCCTGTGCGAGTGTGCCATCTGTGGTCGCATGGGATGCAGAGGACGGCAGCCAGACGATGGCAGACCAAGCCGCAGGGAGTAGAAATAATGCTGCAATAAAAAAAAAAATTGTTATTTTACACACCGCCTTATAAATGTGACAGGTTTCATTTTTAAAATCCTGGAGGAGAAATATTATCGCACTTCTGGTGTGAAATGACATTTTGGCCACTGTACTATAAATGCTATATGCCATGTTTATAAGGAGAGTCATAAAATGACTATCTTGAAATTTTTGGGGTCAAGATTAAATATATTTATATATTTATATAATTGTTAAGACATTTTGTGTGTGGTGCCTGTTTTGACCCCAGTGGGTATGCTTTCTGATCCCATGCTAGTGACTTGAGTTTGGAGACAAGCTCAGTGACCCAGCTGGATGAGGTGAGGGTGGAGGGATGCTGCTGTTATATGACACCTCCCAAGCCAGGGAGTGAAAGTTACAGGGTTGTCCGCATGGGTTGGGCTACCATATAGTGAAGACAACTATCCTCTTGGCATAGGGCCTGCACCTCTGCAACTGTGGGTGGCAGAGGGCCCTGTTCATTGGCTAACAGATGAACTCTGTGGCCACAGTGAAGTGCAGGGACCAGAGTATCCTGTGCTTCCAGCTGGTAAGGTCAGAGATCCATTATAGTCTATGGTAGCACAGTAGGTAGGGACTTTAGGGTAGACTAGATGGGCCAAGAGGTCCTTTTCTGCTGACAGCTTCTATGTTTCTATGTTTCTTCAGCCCACCAGACAGCCCCGTGAATTCTTGACATCTGTCGCTTAATGGAAGTGCAGGGCCTACAAGGGCCTTGCAGTTCTGAAGGCAGACAGAGTCTTCCCTTGGCACAGGGCACAAAGGGCCCTGGACATCTACAGCTGTTCACACAGATCCTGAAGGAACTTGCAAAAATAAACGAGGATACGATTCTGCTGTCTCAAAAAAAAAAAAAAAAGGAAATTCTTTGCAAAAAAACTTTGTTAATGCACCATTTGGAACAGGACTAGGCTTAATCAAATCAGAACTTAGAGTCAGTAACCGGAAACATAATATGCAACTGTTGATGAGCAAGTGGCATACCCTAAGAAGGAAAAATTGGTTCAGTTTAAGATCCATTCCAATTTGGAATAGCCTTCCAGCTTTAGTGGTGGATAGTCCAAGTATGGGCCACATTAAATTTAACTTGGATTCAGTGATGATTATTTCTACCAAATTCTGCCTAAATTTTTAGTAAATTTAAAATGGCAAGCATTATGGACTTTGTCTTCTGGCTTGTATTAACCTATGAAACTTACTGCCACAAAAGTAGGGAAATGTTGCATTAGTGTTTCCAACCCTAACTCCCCCCCCATCCTCCAAGCACCTAAAGGGAAAAACATTAGGGCTTTGGATCTCTGGAGTCTTGGTGAATTAGTGGTGGGGTCTTCCTTGGGGGTTGTTAACCCTAATGCCATTGCCCACATGTTCCCTGAGCAACAAACGTAATACACAATTTCCTTTCTTCATGCAGGGCCTGTTTCGTGAAGAAAGCTACAGCAGCTTGTTGGCAACATGTGGCGAGACATACTTCTCTACCTTTGAAGAGTATATCACTATAAGACACTGACTTGGAGCTGCACCTTGTGCTTTGGGCAGGGGGCTACCAGCTGTTTGGGAGGGGTAACCATTAAGGCTGCAACCCCAAGGAAGACCCCATTACAGATTTGCCAAGACTCCAAAGACCCAAAACCTTGTTTTTTCCTTTTGCTGCTGCTGGGTTGGGGTGGGGATTTAGGGTTGGAAACCCTAACGCCATGTTTCCCTGCTTTTATGGTGTTAAGTTGAACTGTAACTGGTGCATTAACAAAGTTTTTTTGCAAAGAATTGTACAATATATATGTCCTGCATCCTAAATATTTTGAAGGCAGTAAAGGGAAGTAAAGGTTTCTTTAGGCCTAGATGAGGCTACTGGCTCCTTTTCTGGGGACTGCTTGATCTAGAAAGGAGTATCCCTTGCTGAGCACATTGCTGAGATCATCAACAGGCAGGGTGAGCCTACTGGGGGATCGAGGTGGGGGGGATAAAGGAAGCTAATTGCATAGCGGGCCCAGTCTTCTAAAGGGGTTCATGCACTATGAGAACGGGGGCCCTCTGTGCTTCATTGTTATTTCATTGTGCAGTTGGATTTCTACTGGAGTGAGGCCCTGTTACCAGATCATACTCGGCCAAATGGAAAGGGCAGCCACTTTAGATTATTAAAACTAGCTATACTTTTTATAACTAGCAGAACACTAGGAGTTTAGAATTATGGTGGTGTTTGACACACCTTTATTCTTGGGGGGAGTGACCCTAGGTGCCTCCATGCCCGCCTCACTGGCTAGGAGCTCAAGGTAGTTTTGTGTTTCATTAGCAAGGTGGCATTCTTTATTTATTTTTATTTTTAGTTGTTTAACCAGGTATAGCACACTAAGCTGAAAGCTTTTTTACAGGAGTGACCTGGGAGCACAAGGAGGTTAAGTGACTTGCTCAGGGTCACACAGTATGCAAGTGGAAGCTGTGGGATTCAAACCCAGGTCTGGCCTGCTGGATGTCACCAAATTTGCAGCTCAGAGCCTTAGACCACTGCGCTATACTGCCTGGGTTACAGTTGACAGAAATACCTATACCAGTGGCTCTGGCAGAATGTCCTACCATCTCATGAGTGAACCAGCATTGCACTGCGAACCTGCCTTAGGCCACTGGCATCCAACTGGCATCGTAACAAGTGCTGCAGAAGCAGGGCACTCTGGCAGGTGAGGGAGACATCTACTGTAGCAGTGCCTGCTGTGGGGTGGCCTTCACCTTGTAGGTGATCACATGGCATCTTCTCCACCTCTTCTAGTCAAACATAACAGCAAGCCCTAGACCCGATTATGTCAGAAGAGATGGGAAGGACAAGACAAGAAAGAGCAAATCACTACCCAGGACTGTCAAACATGGCCAGCCCCATATTAACACTCCTGTCTTCTTCTGCACCCCCTCAGCACTTCACAATCAAAATGGACCTTGCTGCCTGCCTGGAGTAGTTGTCTAGCCTGGGCTTAGCTGGAAGAGACAATCTCTGGGGCTTTGTTGGGTCTCTGGGACAGGAATAAGTGGATCTCCGAAAGTGGAGAAATCATGCGAGGGGAACAAGAGCACCTCAAAGCAGCCACTGTGAAAAGCTTCTGAGACAGGAGAAATAAATTAGCAGTAGTTCTGGAGCTCTGGGCCCTCATAATTTCTCTCTTGCTCTTCAAAAGCAGAATATACAAAGAACTCAGGCAGCTGCCTGGCTACCACAAACCATAGGTTTCTTAATGTGGAAACAGGCTTCTGACGGTTAGTAGTGCAGCTGTCTGCCACCAAAAAAGCTGTGATTTTCTAACTCTGGATGAGTAATGTTGTCAAGCAAAAAATAACTTCCACTTTGTTCTGGTTAGGATTTTTTTTAAGTTCAATATCTAAAAGAACAATGACTTTAAAGATCAGCTGACCCAATTAAGGAAGTCAGGTCACAGCAGGGTGCTACATGTCTCAGGGTCTTGCTAAACAGTTTAAGAAATCCTAGAATAATTAATTACATAAAAGCCTTTATAATACCAGCTTGTATTCAGTAACATTTGGAGCTTCAAGATGTAGCTCTGTCCAGACAGCAGTCTTTGAGGGACAAGTTCAAGAAAAGTATACCAGAATGGGGGGTGCTGTTTATAGTAATGCCACACAACTCCACATCCCATCTTTCATTTAGTAAATGAATATGAAGGCAGCCTGCCAAGTCAAGTAATGTTACTACCAGTAGGATGGGACAAAGTCTCTTCCTAAAAACTGAACCACCCTATACTGTCTAAATTAATAGTGTGCCGACTCAATTTAATTTTTCCTACCATTATTGGGCCCGAACAGGTGGGCTTTATGAAGGGCAGATCCTCTTCGGACCATCTCTGTACCCTGTCTCATGTCCTCTCGACGTCCAGGGACGCTCCCTTCCCTGCTGCATTGGTCTCCTTGGACGCCGAGAAGGCATTTGACAGGGTCAATTGGCAGTATCTATTTCAGACTCTAAAAGCTTTTAATTTCCCTAAAACCTTCCTGACATGGATTGAATCCCTCTATCATTCCCCCAAGGTGAGGGTGTCTGGGAATGGAGTCACCTCCGAGCCATTTACTCTTCATTTGGGAACCAGACAAGGCTGCCCCCTTCCCCCTTTATTGTTTAACATATACCTGGAGCCATTAATCCGTAAACTGCAGGCTTGCCCAGGAGTGCAAGGTATTCTGATTCATCCATGTGAGGTCAAAGTCTCCGCTTACGCGGATGATTTACTCCTCCAACTAACCAACCCTGTTTCTTCAATTCCTCCAATGTTAAATATCATAAGGTCCTTTAGTTTAGTATCCAATTATAAGTTAAATGTAAATAAAACAATTGTTTTTCCCCTTAACCATAAGCTTTACAAAGCGGATATTCTTGAACTGGGACTTGCCTGGAAACAGGATTCCCTGAGATATCTGGGTATTGAACTAACAAGACACATGGGAACTACTATCAGATTGAATTTAGAATTGCTGCTTCAAGTGATAACCCAGGATCTCAATAGGTGGGCCACCCTACCAATTTCTATTTGGGGAAGGGTTAATTTGCTTAAGATGAACGTATTCCCAAGGCTCTATTATCCCCTGTCTATGCTTAATGTCTGGCTCAGGAGGGTAAACAGTCTTTTTTTAAATTTTATCTGGGCTAACAAAACCCCTAGGATTGCATTCCATAAATTAGGGGCACCAAAGCTGAGAGGCGGTTTGCGCTTACCCCATCTAGGGTTTTATTTCTGGGCTAGTCATATAAATAAGTACTTGAGATGGTCAACACCCGTAACAACAAGTTATACTCTGGTATGGCTCATAGTAGAGAAAGCGCGGATCGATGAATGTGGCGTACTCCCAGAAGCCCTCCTTTATGCTAAGGAGAATCTCCTTCTCAGCAGATTAAAGAACACTCCCATTGCACTGTCCATCAGGGTTCATTCTCAACTATGTCGTTTTCTCAAATATAATAACACAAGAGATCTAAATCAACCTCTGTTCGGTAATCCTAATCTTAAAATTGAAGACAAATGTGTTCCCACAAATTGGTTACCCCAGTTGAAGGCTATCCCATTGCATACATTAACAGGGGAAAATGATACCTGGTTGTCTGCCCAAAGTATAAAGCAAAAGTTCAAGATTACGGTTAAGCTTTTTTCAGAATCATCCAAGTGAGGCATTTGCTAGTCAAAGTATTTGGGTGTAAGTTAGATTCGTATACAGGCCCTTCCTTTTTAATGGATATGACAAACTTAGTGGGCCAGCAGAAAGCTGTTTCCAAAATCTATGGTATCTTGTTTAATTGGTTATACCCAGAATGTTATGGTCCTACCCATTATTGGTCCACCCACTTTCCTGGCTATAACATTAACTGGGTTGACCTCTGGTATAATTGTCACAAATTCATAACGCAAGATAGACTAAGGCTGATGCAGATGCACATTCTGCATAATTTATATTACTCCCCGGAAAAAATGTTTAAATTTGGCCTAACATCCTCCTCCAAGTGCGTGAGATGCTCGGGTTATCAAGGCTCCCTGTACCATATTTTCTGGTCCTGTCCCAAAATAGTCCCTCTTTGGACTGCTATTAAAAACAAGACTGACCCCATTTTGGAGCTGGAGAACCTTTTTAAACTGGAAATATGTATCCTAGGGGACTTCTCCAGCATCAGATTTCATAACAGGAAATATTATATGGCCTTGTTATCTATGTCACTTAAGAAAGTGGTATTACGACACTGGAAAGACCAATCTGAAATTGAGTATGGGGAATGGTTAACCGAGCTTCTAGTGAATCTCAGAAAGGAGAAGGCTATTGCTAGTTTAAATAATAGGTTAGGAAAGTTTAAAAAGATATGGGACCCCGTTTACACCCTATTTTCGATTTAAAGGCTCTCATTTGAAGGGCCTTGCACCTAGTATATACTGACATTATAGAGACATCTGTGCTGAAGGATCTGTAGTGTGTACGGTTAGAATAAAGCTGAACTAGAATGGGGGTGGGACGTAGCTATGGGAGGAGTGGGTGGGGGCGACAGATTTAGTCTACTGTGTATGGTCAATGTATAATGGATGTAATTGCTCTTGGCTATCTGTCTTGTATGGCGAAAATATTAATAAACTTTAAATGGAAAAAAAAAAAAAACGAACCACCCTGAACTTGGGTGGCTTGTATTCAAACAAGCTCGAACTGAGCAACCTAGGCTTGGCTCGGATTTTTACACTTTTGCGTGGGCCACTTCCCAAGCAGCGGCACTCACTCATTGCTGCCATTTACCTCTTCTCAGTCGCTCATCCGTGTGGCTGTTTCCTGCACTGCTTCCATGCGTGGCAGGTCAAGGGAGCTGCTCATGGGCAGAGATCGAGTTTTGAGAATGGGGAGCACACAGAGTTGTGTCCCCTGATTTCCCACAAGGATCATCACATTTCAGCGGACATAGTTGTTTCAAACTGCTGGGAAGAGCTTTTATGCAGGGAGCATGGCTTTCATCATGCTGCGGCCTCCCTCACACAACTACTGGGCAGTTGATTTGGAAATGTTGCTGCAGCCCATCAAAGAAAGCAGAAGAGAGGATCTAGGCATATGAAGACCCTGAAGACAACAAACGGTAGGGGGCAGTGGCAAAGGGTGCAGGGGTGGAGGTTGGTTCAGAGGAAGGGAGTTTTTTTTTTATATATTTTAGCTACTAAGCACAGTGCAGCTGAAAAACTATAATTCTGTTAGGGTGTGCTGCTTTTACCAATTTTACAGCTAGGTTGGTGTTGGCGACTAATGCACCAAGGGGGGTTAATTCAATGAATCAGTCAATTAATCTTTATTTGTATACTGGAGAAGTATGTGAGCAAAAATGCCCATTTTTCACAACCGTCCAGTGTAGAGTACAGGAATAGAAGAAAATAACTGAGATACAAGAGAACAAGGATAACAAAGTATAGCGGACGTTGAAATAGTAGACTCTTAGTGGCAACAATGTGGTATGATACAAAATGGCAATAGCTCAAATATAGATCTCTGGTCGTACAATAGTACAAAGTACAGAGGGTAAACAATTTCACTAGAGTATAAATACAAAGCAATGAGATGTGGTACAGTGGTTCAAATGGATATCATAGCAATACAATACACTGAGGGAAGTTACATCAGGTTTAATCAGTTGTGAAAAGATGTACAGAGGGTGGAGAAAGGTGGTAGATTATCAGGGGGTAGGAAGAGACCAAAATAAAGGAGGTGGGAGGAGGCAAAAGGGGGGAATACAAAGTGCGTTAGTTGGGGGAAGTGCATGTAGGCCGGTGAAAGGGGCGGTCCAGTGGTCTTGGCACTTCACTTTACTCAGATCATGCTGCAAAGAGTAAGTGACCTTTGTCAGATTTGAACTCTGCCCCTAGCTTCTATGTCAGTCCTCTACACTAGGCCAAACTGTGTGATTTTATTCCATATAGCTGTATGGCCCTTGAGTTTTCTCTTGCACCTCAACGTCTCTTCTCATGCATTGGCAACCTCCATATCCTTTCTGCCACTCACCCCACCATTGGTGCAGTGGATATCAATTTTGGCAAGGCATGAAGGGATGGTTGTCATCATTCTGATAGCCCCAGTGCCCCTACTCTTCCTCCCATTTTCTCCCTTACCTCCTCCCACCTCCCCAAGCATGGTCAGTATCTACTGTTGGCTTACGTGTGTGTGCAGTGTCCTTCAGGGAGAGCAAGTTGCCCTCCCACAGGTGTTGCTGTGATGCTGAAACCCACCATGAGCCTTCCCTGTGTGGAACATCATACCATGCTGCTACTGCCCCAGCCACAGCCAGCTTCCTGCTGTGGCTCCACATTTGCTCTCGAACCTGAGTCACTGGTTGGGCAGTGTAATGGGACACCAGTGCTGTGACCAACTGCAGGATTTTAAAGAAATCAAGAGGGGGCCTCTAACATCTCCCAGAAGGACATGGAGGCCCATCTTGTGCCAAAGCCCTCAGCCAGAGAGGGAAGTTCCCAGTTCTGACTACCAACAGTCCTTCTTAGAACTGGAAAAGTAGACTCACACCCTCTAACTGTGGGCCTGTTGTTTGTATAAAATCATGTTTCAAGTGGAACCTCTTTGGCCTTGTCTTCTATAGCTTGTATTAGGCTTATTGTTTGGGTTCAAAACTGGAACTGCATTCCCCAAAGGGCATGTAACAGCAGTTAACCCCTAGATGAATCCCTTGCAGTGGGCGAAGTGCTGTGGTAGTTAGTGAGTCTGCAGCGCCCTGTGTAAAGTGTTTGTGCAATACAGCACTGTCTTTGTTTTTTCGAACGTGTGCAGTGGTTATGTTTGTATTGTACAGTTGCAAAATGGTGGATTCAGTGATGCCACTGGCCTGTTTTGGAAGTGTGCAGCCTTACGATATGTATGTGAGAAATGGAATTACCATGCAAAATGCACTTGTTTAACTATTTTTTTACTTTTAAATATAATGGTGTGTGTGTGTGTGTGTGTGTGTGTGTGTGTGTGTCTGACAGGGGGGAGATATCTGCTGCTTTTCCTCCCACAGTCTTCATAGCAGTAGTCATCAGTTGGCTGGCCTGCAACTTCTCTCTTCTCTATAAAGTAAACTAATTTTAACCTCTCATCCTTCATTAAGGAAATGTTTGTAAGTGTACTATAATATTTTATGGTTTATTCTACCTGTAAGAAAATAAAACTATTGGTGAGGAGAGGACAGAAAATGTTTTTTTCCTTCCCATGTTGCTGGTCAGAAGGATAACTTCATTTGTAGGGAGAGGAGAGAAAACTATTTTTATTGTTACTTTAAGGTGGAGAAAAGGTAGCACTGTAAATTTTATTACAGGTTCATCTTTGTGAACACCAGTGCTTTGAGGGACATCTATAGAAAAGGTAAGAAAATGATTTTATGTAAATGTCTTAGCTCATAAACTCGGAATATAGTACTGGGGTACCAGCATGTGAGTCAATTGGAAACAGTACCCGGGGTATCAGAGTGTCTGTGGGTCTGCACTGAGGATGGGGAAGACAGTTGCTAGGTATGTAGTTGTGTGTAAGGTCAGTACTGCTGGCCGTAGCACTGGAGGTATTAAGGAGGGAGGGGAAGTATATACAAAACACGTGGGCTCGATTTTAGAAGGTGGATCCGGGGCTTGCATCAAGCCGTGCATCCACCACAAAGTCTGATGCAGCTGCGCCAAATCCCCTCGGATGCAGGTCGGTCCGATTATAGAAGGGCTGGCATAGTTGCAACACTTTATGGCACCATGCAGCACAGGTGTGGCTCAAGTGCTGTGATCCAGGATGCAAAGTTAGACCAGGGAGTACCTGGTCTAACTCCCCTGCATCCCACATTCTGGACTTACGGTGGATGTTTGCGGCACACATCTTTGAAAATCATACTTGCCGCATTGTTGGATGGAAGTTGCAACTTGTGTCCAACACTCTGCTGCAAGCCTGCTGTGCCACCACATCACCTTTTAAAATTGAGCCCAGAGTCTCAACAAACAAATCCAAATCCCTAGCAAAACCATATCCAAACTCATTCTGGATTTGGCAAATCCAATACCAAATCCAAAAATCCAAATCCACCCCTTTGCCCATCCCTAACTACCAGTGCTCCATTTAACTTTGATACTCACCAGTGTTGTACTTACCATTTTTGACATTAGATGAGTAAAACATTTTGATGAGTAAAAGTGCTTTCAACTTGCTAAAGCTGGCTCCTTGGCATCTAGCAGTTCAACACCCAATTGGCTTGCTGGCGAAGACTAGGCTTGCTGGCATAAAGCACCTAGCTTCACCTGAATGCTTTTCTTCTAAGGTTTGCTTGAAATGACAGAGCAAGGAGAAACATTAACAGAGCAAGGAGAAACATCAAGGCTTATTTTGGCTATGCAGAGTTATTGTTATGTTACTGTTTTGTTTTGTGCTTACAGGTTTTATTACTGTTTACTGCTTTATTTTTCTCTGATTTAAATTGTTTTTACAGGGTAAGTTTTCTGCTACATTGTTACAGGGTGTGCTTATAGTTTTTTACTATTTTGTGCTTACAGATTACTCCATTTTGTTTTTCTCTGATTCTATTTTTTTTTTGCAAGGTATATTTTCTGTTAAATTGTTACAGGCTGTGCTTTCAGGTTTTGTTGCTGTTTTGTGCTTACAGGTTTTACAGTTTATTGCTTTATTTTTCTCTGATTTAAGTTGTTTTTTGCAGGGTACGTTTTCTGTTAAATTGTTACAATGTGTGCTTACAGGTTTGTTACTGTTTTGTGCGTACAGGTTACTGCTTTATCTTTCTCTGATTCACATTGTTTTTTGTTACAGGTTGTGCTTACAGGTTTTGTTACTGTTTTGTGCTTACAGGTTTTACATTTAGATCTATCTCTAGGCTAAGCAAAGTTACTGTTTTGTTACTATTTTGTGCCTACAGGTTTTTGTTTTGGGCTTATAGGTATTGTAGTCTCTTTCTCACATTGAAGGAGCTAATTGCATTTCTTCCACAGCTCTTTCAGGGGATTAGTAGTGTAACTGGGGGTGGAGCTGACAAACGCTTAGTACCTTCCAAAAGAAGGAAGATTCAAATGGACAGGTGTGCTGTGGCGAAGACTAGATTTGCTAGCATAAAGCACCTAGCTTCACCTGAGCTCTTTTCTTCTAGGGTTGACTTGAAAGATAGAGCACAAGTCCTCACACATCATTAGAGGGTGCTGTACATATAAAAAAACTTATTTGGGACAGAACTTCTAATTCCATCCACACATCCTCTCTATTACTTTTTCCACAGGTGCTTATGTTTACGTCTGAACTCCTTCTCAATTCCTTTCTAGCAACCTTATTTCTAGGGGCATAAAAAATAAATAAAAAAACTCTCTATTGCTATTTCTACAGGCACTTCAATTTTCTTATGAACTCCTTCTCTACTGCCTTTCTTGTAACCTTTTTAAAAAAAAGTTTTAGTTTTTTTTCTCTTAAGCAGGATTTCTATTCCCATCCACACATCCTCCATTTCTGCTACAGCCAACTTGCACAGATGCTTTTTATTTTTGTCTGCACTTCCACTTTGCCTTCCTGAGCTCAGGCAGTTGTATCCCACAAGGGGGTTCACCTTGTGTATCATCCATCCTAGATTTATGGAAACTTTGTTTTTTTTGTCTGTTAACCACACAACAATATGGACATCATCAATTGCTGATATTGTGTGACCCTCATCACCAGAGCTTACACGAGGCAGCTGGGGCATTGTTGTACTTGCTCTACACTAAATGATCTATGCACTCAACTACACGCTGCTCGTGGTGAAATATACTTTTTTCAGACTGCATCTCTACCATGCTGGGCAGCACTCAAACTTAAGGCACCAACCACCAATACCATTCCCCCAGACAGCTAGCAGACCAGGGGGCTGGCAGTTGGTAGGAAAACAGAAAGTGCAGCAAAATAACTCTTGTGAAATAACTCCACCAATTAAACTAACAAATAGGTTCTCTCCACTTTCATGCAAGCCTATTGCCAGGGCAGGCATGACAGTGGAGAGGAACCTCACACAACACATTGACAAACAAACCACATCAAAAACCTCTAAGCAAAACAAAAATTGTGTCTTATTGATAGGTGACTCTAAGATCCACAGAGTAGAGTCGCACATCCACCAAAGTGGCCAACCAGAAATTGAGGTTAAATGCCTCCCAGGAACATTATCATGGAGGGACACAAACAGGACTGAGGGAATTGTGCATAACACTGAGTGAGACACGCACATTCTCATCCATATAGGTACAAACGACCTGGCCAGCCGGTCAGATGGAGAGACTAAGCAGCATCTAATGGCTCTAGGAGAAAAACTCACTTCCCTTTTGTCCAAAGTCGTCTTCTCAGAAATTCTGCCTGTGTGGGGCAAGGGGGGGGGGCTAGCAGGCAGAAGATCAGAGAAAGGGACATCGTTGAACTTAATACCTGGCTCAAAAACATTTGTCAGGAAAAAGGTTATGGCTATTTAGGAAACTGGCAGAACTTCTGGGAGAGGGAGTTCTTTAGATTTGACGGCCTACACTTTACAAAAAAGGGAATATATGTTCTTGGCCAAAAATTCAATGTCTTTGTCAACCATTTAAATTATAGGAAGGGGAAGGGGCATCAGCAACAGTTGTATCATATGAGCTTACGAATGCCCCTCCCCTATCTAAGGAAAATTGAACTGAACCAAAACAGGGCATCACATGTATCATGTACGTCACAACTCCACATGAGCATTCCAAACATGATAGGGACATTCAAAACATTAGGGATACAAACCACAAGTGGAAAAATCACATAGCAAGCAGGACAAACCAAGACTGGATGGCAATGTGTGTCAATGCCCATAACCTTCCAAACAAAATCACAGATCTCACAGCAATGATGACCAAGGCCAGCCTCGACTGGGTTGCTGTCACGGAGACTTAGTTCACAGAGAACCATACCTGGGACATCGCCATCCCTGGTTACACTCTTTTCAGGAGAGACCACATTGGTAAGAAAGGGGGGGTTGCTATTTATATCAGAGAAGGGATAAATGCTACTGAGACCCAGGGAACACAAGGCGAGACACAGACCCCATGGATCACTCTGGAAACAGGAACCCTATCAGGGTTGGAGTTATCTGTAGACCCCCAAACTAGGAGATCAAAACTGAGAAGGTTCTCCTGGAAGACATAATGAGCATGGACAACAAAGATGAGCTATTGCTAGTTGAGGCTTCAATCTACCAGACGTAGAATGGTCCACCTTCACAGCCTCCTCAGAGAGGAGTAGAGACTTCCTCATAGCTTTGAGGGGGCAGAACCGAATCAAATAGTGGTTTCTCCCACCAGAGAATCAGCTATCCTGGACCTGGTACTCACTAACAGTGCCAGGGTATCAGATGTACAAGTGGGAATCAATCTAGGTACCAGTGACCGCAGGTCAATCTGGTTCTCCATTAGCAAGACTGAGGACCCCTGCCACTCCAGAATCAGGGTGCTCGATTTTAGGTAAGCAGATTTCTCGAAAATGAGGGAAAAGCTGAAGCCTATGCCAGCAACAGATACCACATGGAATGTGGAGAACAAGTGACAAAGCTGAAAGATGCTATAGCGTCAGTCGCAGTGCTATGCACTAAACAAATCAGCAAGTCCAAAAGGGCAAGGAATCCCCTCTGGTTCTCCAAAGAGGTAGCTACTATAGTTAGGGAAAAGAGAAAAGCTTTTCAGAAGTACAAGGAGGCCAAGTCTGAAAAGGATATAGACACCTACAGAAAGAAACTCAAGAAAGCCAGGAAAGCTATTAGGGTGGCAAAGGCCCAGACTGAAGAAAAACTGGCTCAAGAAGTGAAAAGGGGGGACAAAACATTTTATTGATACACTTGAGAAAAAATAAAGAGCAAAGGAGGAATAATACTGCTGGCAAACAAGGAAGGACACTTGGTGGAACACGACAAAGACAAGGTAGAAGTTCTCAATGAATTTGTCTGCTCGGTCTTCACACAGGAAGACAATGGTAATGGTCCAGCGTCAGCCAGGACACTTCCCTATATCAGGGGAGCTGACATATCCCCCCTTTACAAAAGAAAAGGTCCTTGAGGAGTTGTCTAAAATAAGGGTGGACAAGGCAATGCGCCCTGACTGACTGCATTCAAAAGTTCTAAAAGAACTTAGGGATGAGTTTGCTGCCCCACTTGCTGAACTGTGTAACAATTCACTGGAACAGGGGATAGTACTACAGGACTGGAAAAGGGGCACGGTTGTGCCATTGCAAAAGAATGGTAGCAGGGAGGTAGCAGGAAGCTACCACCCAGGAATTCTGACATCAGTGGTGGGTTTCTGGGAAAACAGGGCTGCATGTACTAGCAGACACAACATGCACCTGGTGGGAGGTAAATTCAAAACAAATGTTAGGAAGTACTTTTTCATGGAGAGGGTGGTGGACCCTTGGAACAGCTTGCCACTGGAGGTAGTGGCAGCCAAGATGGTCGATGAATTCAAACAGGCATGGGATAGACAGTATAGTTACCTTAGTAAGACAAATTGATAGTGGTGGGTAGAAAACCTGGGACAGACTAGATGGACCACAAGGTCTCCTTCTGTTGGCAAATTCTTATGTTCCTAACCCTGGTTCGAGCCCCGAGCCTGGGACAACAGGAGCTTAGGCCAACAGGGAGACTGACAGAGTGTCCGTGTAGATGCCCTCCTCCCAGTGGAGGGAGGTCTAATGCACCACTTGGAGAATGACACCTGGTAGTGTGAGAAGCCTTGCTGGTGTGGGTAATCACATGTCGGCTGGCTCCACCTTCAGGGCTTCACCATGGTGCACACTGCTGGGATGCAAGGAAAGACCCAGAAAATGGCAAAAACTAGTAACTATCTTAGCCTGCCAGATCATGGCCGCCTAGACTCACCCATGCCACAGTGCTCCTGGTGTACCGTTTCTGCCCCCCGGTCCTGTGTACCTTGGAGGACCACCCAGGATTGCTACTCCCCTCCTCACCCCCTGTGAGGGGGGCCCCATGACAGGGATATGCTGAACCCTCTGAGGATGCAGGGATAGCCTGGGGAGCCATGTGGCAGGAAGCAGCAGTGAAGGGTAAAGCTGGCAGGCAGACAAGGATGCTGAGCAGCCAGAAGGACAGGGAGGTCAAGGGGAGCAGGGGTAGAGGCAAAGGGCAAAAAAAAAAAAAACAACTTGCTAAAATGACTCATTTTGAAGTATTTATGGAGCATTTCCAAGAGTTGAGATGACTATAGTTACTTATCCAAAAATACTTAAGTCTTTCTTAGAAATTGCTGAGTAAAATAGGTCACTACTCGGCTTTTCTGCAGTACTCGTTACTACAAACAGCTTCTCCCCTTCTCTGCTGCACTTTACATTGAACGCACTCTGTCACTCTCAGCTTCCCTCCCATTTCCCCACTGCTCACTCAAACACATCAGCTGTTCCCTGCAGCTCTCCCCTTCCGGTGCTTGCAGATTCTCCCTCCCCCCAGCACTTCCCTGACATTTACTTAAATATGTTATCTGCAGTTCCACCACATTCCCCCACTCTGTAAATCATTATGTGCGAAGCGCACCATTTCCTAATAATAACAATTGCACTATTATAACTCATTATTTTTTGATTTTGCCCTCAACACAATCTATGCCCAAGAACTACACAGTAAATACAAGCAAGCAAACATTTGGTAGTTGACAAATGTTTGTTTCCTATTTGTCTCCTATTAACACCTAATTGAAAGTCACCTTGTGCAAGCAGTCATTGTTCTGCGTGATTACTGGCTCTAAAATATCCATTTTGAATGTAAATACAATGGAGTCGAGTATCTGCATGCAAGCCAGTTTACAATGCCCCCCCATAACTGCAGCCATTTCACGCAATGGCAGGTAAAGTCGTTGGTTGTTCGGTAAGAGCAAGGATCCTAATTAACATGACTAGCTGCAGGAGTCAAACTGGCTTGAACCAGTCAGTATTTATGTAATTCTTTAATTCTTTGTGGAAATGTCTGGAAAGAAACTAAGAACCTTTCAGTTGAAGTGCTGGAGGTGGGTCAGCCCCAAAGGATATATTCAAGTGAGTATTAGCTACTGTATAGGCTAGCAATCAGTTTTGCTGACAGGCATAATGTCAGATACCCATCATTCCAGAAGGGGAACATGGGTTTCTTGCATCTTAAACCTGTGTGGCAAAAAGTCTATTATTTCCTATGAGCCTCACATCAGTAGTGGGCAACATTATGGAGGCACTGTTTAAGAAAAGGATTGTGAAACACTTGGAATCCAGTGGAGAACAGGATCCAAGGCAGCATAGATTCACAGCAGGAAGGTCTTGTCAAACAAACGTGATAGACTTTTTTGACTGGATGACGAAGGAGGTGAATAAAGGGGGAGTGGTGGCTGTCGTCTACCTTGATTTCAGTAAGGCTTCGACATTCTGCACAGAAGACTGGTTAACTAGTTGGGTAGTTTGGGTTGAGCTACAAGGTGGGGAACTGGGTTAGAAACTGCTTGAGGGACAGGAAGCAGAGGGTGGTGGCAAATGGGATTCCAATCCAAGGATAGGGGGGTGAACAGTGGGGTGCCTCAGGGATCAGTCCTGGGCAAGTAGTCCTTTTTAATGTCTTCATCAGTGACATTGCTGATGGGCTGGAAGGGAAGGTGTGCCTGCTCACAGACAACACCAAGATCTGCAACAGGGTAGACACTCTGTAAGGGGTCAAGAAAATGAGGAGGGGCCTAGGAAGGCTGGAAAATGGTCCCAAGTGTGGCAATTAAACTTTAATGTAAAGAAGTGCAATCCATGCACCTGGGTCACAGAAACCCTGCAGAGTATTACATGATGGGAGGAGGGCTACTGACGGTCAACAGGGAAGAAAGGGACTTAGGGATAATCATCTCAGATGACGTAAAGGTGGCCAAACAGTGTACAAAGGCTGTGGGGAGGGCCAGTGCCATGTTAGGGTGCATAGGAATGGGTATCACTAGCAGAAGATGGGAGATGGTGATGCCACTTTACAAAACACTGGTGAAACCTCATCTGGAGTATGGTGTACAGTTCTGGAGGCTGCATCTACATCAGGATATAGGGTAGAGGCAGTTCAGAGCAGGGCGACTAAAATGGTGCAGGGCTTGCATCAGAAGACACATGAGGAGAGATTAAAAGACCTCAATATGTACACACTGGAAGAGAGGTAAAAATGGGGAGATATGATAGAAAACTTCAAGTATCTTAAGGGCATAAATAAAGTCCAAGTGGGAGACATCTTACAGTATAGGAGATGTACAAGGATGAGGGGCATGATGTGAGATTGAAGGGGACAGGATAAGGGGGAAATGTGAGGAAGTTTTTCTTCACAGAAAGAATGGTGGACGCATGGAATAGCCTACACCAGGAGGTGGTGTGAGCTAGGACAGGGAGGATTTAAACATGCATGGGATAGGCATAAGGGAACCTTAGCGATGGGAAGGAGAGGCTAAAGAAGATGAACATGCAGGGTCAGTGACTGCTGATGTAGGTAGGGAAAGGGGCTGACTGGGTGGGCCTAGCGGCCTTTATCTGCTTTCAATTTCTATGTTTCTTTGAGGCTCTGTGGAGTAAGAGAAAGCAGAGTTAAGTGCCTAGAGGACTTAAGAGACTTAAAGAGCAGCTAATGCCTTCAGGATAACTAAAACATAATATTTAGACACATTGCAGTTTATATTTCACATTAGTTCTGTATTTTTCCTCCCCATTACTTATTACTGAGGCAATTTGCATGAAAACATGATCTCTGTTCCGGAAGAGTTCATCTAGTCCTGTTGCTGTCTCCCCACTGTGACAGGGCAGAATAGGACCCTGTCCCATTTGTTATGCTGAAAGTGTGTAAATGCTTGGATCCTTCCTTTTCTGTCTCTTCTCTGTCTGGTTGCGCAACCAAAGTTTTCCTGTGAGACTTCGGACTTGATCAACCCGACAGTCTCACAGTTTTTTGACTCTCACTGTCTCTCAGTTTTCTGTTGCCGTCTGTTTTTTCTTCCTTGCATATCTATATCTGCTAATATAAAAATATGTGCAAATCACTGTATGGAAAAGAAACTGATAATGGGATCACTTTTGTTTAAAATATATAGTGTTACTGCTGAAATACATATATTTATAATTTGAGATGATTATTTATTTATTAAAGTCTAGGGGCTGGATATTCAAACTGTGCCATTCTGAGGCGCAAGCCCTTGCGCTGCACAAAATAGTTACAGGGTGATTGGGCGACATTCAAAGAGTTGCACTATTGGAGCAACCTTTGAATATCACCGCCCAGCCATAGCCACTGTGCATGGCGCGAGTGAACTTGCACCATCGCAAGTTGTCAGAGTGAGCATTCAACTTGGCGGCGAGTACCATTGCGCCACAAAACTCGAAGTTCAGTAGACATGTAATGGGGCCATAATCCATGCAAGGCAGGGGCCATTTGCATCCGATTATGGTCCCATTTGCATGCCATTAGCATGGTGCTCTGATCCCCAAGGACTTGCACCTGGCACCCTGCCAGGCAGCAGCCATCGGGACCGACATTTTCTGCAGCTTATCATACGGGCCATTGTTCTGTGAATGATTCATTCACAAAACTGGACTGTTCTTTGGTGGTATGGGCTGCACGCCCATTGGCTCTTGCTCTGCACCAATGGGTGTGCAGCCCTACCAGGCAGTCAGTCGCGGGTGGTGGGGCGCAGGCGGTGGATGCTGCCGCCCGCCGCCGCCGGGGAAGCGGGTGGTGCTGGGGTGGTGGGTGGGTGGGGGACACTAGGCACCAGGGATGTGTTGGGGGTATTTACTGCACATCCCATGATCGAGTTTTCGGGTCCACTGGACCACCACAGGGCTATGTTCGGGGCACACACATCCCATGAACTGAGTTTCGCCCATGTTTCTGGAGGAGAGGGGTTGTATTTTAAAGTGATACAGCCCGCTGGTCAGGGCTTCTTGGTCCAATGGCCACCAGGGATGTATTGGGGGTTGTTTTGAAACCAATGCAGCCTGGGATCGGCTGGTGGGGGAAACATTTCTGCTGTTGCCCGCGATCGGGCCAGTGGGGGGTGGTGGTGGGGATTTTCACTCTTTCACCCACGATCGGGCTGCAGGGGGGGCGCAGGGAGTGGGTTGGGGGCCAGCCACAGGTGGCAGCTGCTGTGTTGCGCCCTGCAATGCAGCAGCTTACCTGTGGGTGGCCCTCGACTTGAGCCTTTTTTTTTTGGCTCAAAGCTGTGTAGGCGCAGGTTGGGGATTGCGCCTGTACAACTCTGCACAGCCCGGCTGAATATCGGGCTGTGCAGTTTATGCATGGTTCCTCCCCCTCCAGTTCAGCATGCATTCATTTGCATTGCACTGTTGCTCAGCATGTTTTCTGTGGTGCAACTGCCTCCTGCTGAATATCGCAGAATGGAGCAAGTTTAGACTTGCGCATGGCGCAACCCTTTTGAATATCTGGCCCTAGACTTACAAATACATTTGAGCCGAGGCTCTTTTTCAAAGGTTCCATGTCAGTGAGTACAACCATACATCATAATTTACAGTATAAAACATTCAGTAGTACTGATAGTTTAAAACATGTACTTACAGGGAATACGGGGGACATAAAGTATAGGAGGAATTGACAGAGATGGGATTGAAGGAGGGGTTGGGGAAGAGAAGATCACAGAGTGTGAGGAGGTACGGGAGAAAAGGGGAGGCAGTAGCAGGAGGGGAGGTAGGAGGGGAAGAGGAAGGAGGGGGGGGGAAGGAGAGTGCGGGGGGTGGAAGAAGGGTGGAAGTATAGCAGCCAGATGGCATTGTCAAAGACAAGAAAAAATATAGGGAATGTTGGGGGTGCCCTTTGAAGTAAACACTCTTCACTCAAGTTATTGTTCTTCACTCTTTCTTTTTATTTCTCTTCCCCCTACGTTTCGCTTGACTTGGAGCTTGTTCACAGGGTTTATTCTTTGTTACACATCTGTAAATACATTTATTTTATGTCATTGATCAGCATTTTTTGAATGTGATATTGTTACATTTTTAATTCTTTGGTGTATACACATACCATTCAATAAAGATTATTGCTTGTACACCCTTGTATATATTCTTAATTTTTCACAGGGTTAATTCATTTTTACTTGTTTAGATCCTAAGTTGCATCCTAAAAAGACATACTCAGTATGTTAGTGAACACAGCACTGCTAACAACTTGGAACAAGGTTTAACTACTGCCTGTAAGGCTTGTTCCCCATATTTCTTGGTTTGCAGCATGCCTTATATATATTATTTAAAACTTCTTGTCTTTCTTGTAAAGAATAATTTTGGGCCTGTAATGACATAAACATAATTTTTTTGTAAAGCTTTGTTGTTATTATGTTGTTTAATATTATAATGTGGCCACATTGTGGCTTCTATTTACTTATTTTGTTAACAGCATACCTTAAAGGTGGCTGTGAGCTTCTTAGAGTGGAATTAGTGTTCCTTGTAGTCTGTGAAAACATAATCATAATATTCCCCTATAGGTCTCATAGCCATCATTTTACATTTTACCATTTTAATGGTAGCTACTCTTCCTGATATCCTCTCTTATCAGGAAGTAGTCACCATTAAAATTTGTTGGGCTTCAGTGCTTACATGCAGAGGAACTTTACCAAAAAGGAGAAACCTGAGTCAGAAGGAGTGAGGGTAAGCAGTTAAAATATTAAAGAATATTTAGAAGTTGGTATTAGAACCTTTAATTATAAAAGTAAAATGATGGCTATGAGACCTATAGGGTAATATTATGATTATGTGTTCACAGACTACAAAGAATACTAATTCCACTCTAAGAAGCTCACAGCCTCCTTTAAGGTATGCTGTTAACAAAATAAGTAAATAGAAGCCACAATGTGGCCACATTATAATATTAAACAACATAATAACAGCAAAGCTTTATAAAAAAATGTGTTTATGTCATTACAGGCCCAAAATTATTCTTTACAAGAAAGACAAGATGTTTTAAGTAATATTTATAAGGAGTGCAGCAAACCAAGAAATATCGGGAACAAGCCTTATAGGCAGTAGTTAAACCTTGTTCCAAGTTGTTAGCAGCGCTGTGTTCACTAATATACTGTGTATGTCTTTATAGGATGCAACTTAGGATCTAAACAAGTAAAAATGAATTAACCCTGTGAAGAATTAAGAATATATACAAGGGTGTACCAGCAATAATCTTTATTGACTGGTATGTGTATACACCAAAGAATTAAAAATGTAACAATATCATATTAAAAAAATGCTGATCAATGACATGAAATAAATGTATTTACAGATGTGTAACAAAGAATAAACCCTGTGAACAAGCTCCAAGTCGAGCAAAACGTAGGGGGAAGAGAAATAAAAAGAAAGATTGAAGAACAATAACTTGAGTGAAGAGTGTTTACTTCAAAGGGCCCCCCAACATTCCCTATATTTTTTCTTGAATTTGAAAACCTAGATTGGGGGGCCGAAGGACCTAGAAGAGAACCATTACCCACTAAACAAAATTTACATTGTCAAAGACAGACAGGGGAAAGTGCATCAGTGGGGCATTGGTGATTGCAAAGTGCTAGGTGTGAAGGCACATCAGGCAGCAACAGCATGGGGGAACTAGGAGGGAGGACTGCTTAGTCAGGGCAGTCACAGGAGCTGGAGGCAAGGAGAGAGAGGCAGAGCCTCGACTTGAAAGCACCAAGTGTGGGTGAAGCAGTGATGTCACTGCAGAGTCTGTTTAGCCAGCTGGGTGCTCTGTAAGCAAAGGATCTTTGACCTTGGGTCGTGCGACAGCGGGGGATTTGCAGAAATTGTGGCTTGGACCTCCTGGTGTTGAGGGTGATGTTTCTGGGATGAAGGAGAGCACAGACTCCAGGAGGTGCATGGCCCATCATTATTTTCTTTGCAATGATGCAGGTTTGATATTGTATTTGACTAGCGAGTTGCAACCACCCAGTTTGAGAATAGAGGTCACATGTATGAGTGAGATGGTGGGATCCAGTGATGAGCTGACAGGCCTTGTTGAGGGAGGTAGAAAAACGTTTGAGAGAGGTAGTGGTGGCGGAGCCATAAATGATAAGTTCATAGTCAATAATGCTAACAATAGAGCTCTGGACAGCGACTGACAAGGCTTCTGGGGTTAGATGTTACCTGTGGTGGAACAGTAGGCCCAGCCAGATATTAGCAGCTTTAGCAACATTATTAATGTAGGCAGCATAGGAGAGATGAGAGTCCATGGTGATCCCAAGGTATTTGAAGGTTTGGACTTGTTCCAGAGTGGCTCCTTGCTTAGTTTTAACGGACAGGTGGTGCTGCTTATTTTTGTTATGGGAGGTGCTGAAAATCATGGCCTTTGTTTTTTTTCTGATTTAGGATCAGTTTGAGCTTTAAGAACCAGTTTTCGACTGATGAGAAACCCAGCTGGAGGTTATCTTGCAGGAGTTTTGGATCATAGTGGGAGGCTAGGATTACTGCATCGTCAGCGTAGAGTATGGGCTGGCAGAATAGCCTAGAGGTTAGAGGAACAAGGTGTGAACAAGCTTGGTACATCCAGCAGATTCTCAAAACCTCCACTTGCATACTGTGTGACTCTGAGCAAGTCACTTAACCACCCAGTGCTCTCAGGTTGCCCCTCAAAACAGGCACTTGTGCCTAGTGGGCCTTAACCGGTTACCAAAGACTAAAATAAAACAAAAACAAACAAACAAAAAAATGATTTGTTCTGGTTAGGAATCTGGTAGTGTGTTCAGGAACAAGCTAATAAGGAGGGGCCCAGGACAGAACCTGGGGAACACCTGAGCAGGCAGGTTTGGCATCAGAGAGCGTATCTGCAATTTTTACTCTCTGAGTCCGGTTGTCTAGGTAGCTTTTGAACCAGTTAATGGAGTCAGGTGAGAGCCCTGTATTCTGAAGCTGGACAAGCAGGAGGCGGTGGTGGACAGTATCAAAGGCTTTGGTTAAATCGATGAAGATGGAACCAGTTTGCTGACCATTGTCCAGTGAGCTGTAGATGGCACTGGTGAATTCCAGTAGTGCCGAGGAGGTGCTATGTCTTTTTCTGAAGCCGTGTTGCTGTCTGCACAAGATGTTGTGCTTGTCCAGGAAGTCAGTAAGCTGGTCTGCAACAATACATTCCAGGACCTTAGAGAGGGGAGGTAGAATGGAGATTGGGTGGAAATTCTCATGGGCGGTCTTGTCACCACTATTGTGGATCAGGGTAACAGTGGCCGATTTCCACTTGTCAGGGAACTGGCTAAGGCTGAGAGAGAGGTTCAAGATCCTGGTCAAGGTCCCACGTACCTCTTCTGGAGTGAGGGACAACAGTTTGAGGTCAAGTTGAATCATTGCTTGATCTGGATTTGCTAATGGCTTTGGTAACATACTTGCGAACCTGGTACATCTTGACCACTTTAAAATAGAAGGACGGGTGACTAGTGGAGGCACTGGAAATTGGGGACATGGGTGCGTCATCATCTTTGAAAAAATCCGGGGGGGAGAACAGGGCTGAGGTCAGTGAAATCAGTGTTGAAAGTGTTTGCAATGGTTTTCGGGTCAAGCGTAGTACACCCATTTATGCTGAGCATGGAAGGGGCAGATTTTGACTGCTTCCCAGTGACTTCTTTTATGTTGTTCCAGAAGTCTCTTCCGTTACCCCAGGAGTTAGTAAGGGCATTCTTGAAATAGGCTGATTTCTTTTGCCGAATAGATTTGGTACAGTCATTCCATGCACGTTTGTAGTTTATTATGTCAGCTTGCTTACCAGTGGTTCTAGCCAGTTCCCAGAGGTGGTCCCTTGATTTTAGTTGCCTTAGGAGGTCACCTGAGAGCCATGGGTTACAGAGGGCTTTAACTTTTCTCTTTTTAAAAGGAGCGTATTTGTTACAGGCCTCGTCAAAGACTTTAATGAAATGGTCCAGTGCAGAATTAACATTAATTGCATTGAAGATTGGTGACCAGTCCTGTAGGAGAAGGTGAGATTTGAGATGAATTAACTAGCCATGAGGTAAAACTCTACTGGAGATGGTTTTTGGGGGTGGGGGGTTTAGTGAATTTGTCAGACCATATGCAGCTGACAGGAAAGTGGTCACTGAGTGAGTCTGGGAGGACAGAGATGTTTGTAATCTGGGTGGGGTGGCTGGCAAGGATCCAGTCCAGGAGGGTGCTGGTGCCAGTTTTGTAGTTTTTTCTGGTGGGTGAGTCGACCATCTGGGTAAGGTTGGCCGCTGCAGTGGAGTCCTTATGTGTCCCTGCCAGCAGTGAGCCAGTTTACATTAAAGTCACATAGAAACATAGAAACATAGACTTTGACGGCAGATAAGGACCGCTAGGCCCATCTAGTCTGCCCATTTCCCTACCTACAGGATAGGCCGCAAATCCTAGTTAACCAACAGCCTATATCTTCCTACCCCCACAAGAATTGCCTTATGTCTGTCCCATGCATTCTTGAATTCTCCCACAGCTTTAGACCCCACAACCTCCTCAGGAAGGCTGTTCCAAGCATCCACTACCCTCTGTGAAATAATACTTCCTCACATTGCCCTGAACCGCCCTCCTTCTATCTTTCAATTGTGTCCCCTTGTTCTTGCAAGTCTCTTTTCTGAAAGATGCTACCCTCTTGGACTTTGTTGATTCCTTGAGGTACTTGAAAGTTTCTATCATGTCCCTCCTCTCCTTCTTTCCTCAAGGGTATACATATTAAGCTCCTTTAGTCTCTCCTCATACGGCTTCTCTGCAGACCCTGCACCATTTTAGTTGCCCTCCTGGACTGCCTCTATCCTGTCTATGTCCTTGCGGAGATGGGGTCTCCAGAACTGGACACAGTATTCCAGATGGGGTCTCACCAACTGTCTGTACAGAGGGATAACAACTTCCTGTTTTCTGCTGCTGATGCCTCCCTATACATCCCAGTATATCCTCGCCCTCCCTACTGCCTTCTCACATTGCTTGCTAACCTTAAGGTCATCTGATATGATTATCTCCAGGTCCCTTTCCTTTTTTGTTGTTGTTACTACCTCCCACCCATTGTGTATTCTTCCCCTGGGTTCTTGTTTCCCAGGTGCATTATTTTGCACTTTTTGCATTGAATCCTAGCTGCCACACTCTGACCATTCCTCCAACCTTGCCAAGTCCCTTTTCATCCTTTCCACGCCTCCTGTGTATCAACCCTGTTGCAGATCTTTATGTCATCTGCAAAAGGCATACTTTTCCTTCCAGTCCCTCTGCAATGTCACTGATGAAGACATTAAAAGGACTGGACCCAATACTGAACCTCTAGGTACCCACTAGTAACCACCCTTTCTTCAGAGTGGACTCCAT
Organism: Neoceratodus forsteri; assembly: GCA_016271365.2. Taxonomy (NCBI): domain Eukaryota; kingdom Metazoa; phylum Chordata; order Ceratodontiformes; family Ceratodontidae; genus Neoceratodus; species Neoceratodus forsteri. Next base: position 169,409,898 of record CM057449.1, on the reverse strand, counting down.
TTACAATTACCTTCTGTGTCCTGTTGCCCAGCCAATGTTTTGCCTAGGCAACCACCCTGGGACCCACTCCCAGGCTGGTTAATTTGACTATTAATCTTTGTGTGGGACTGTGTCAAATGCCTTGCTAAAGTTCAGGGTAGGCTGCGTCCACAGCCCCTCCCTGGTCTACTACTTTGGTCACCCAGTCAAAGAAATCTATTAGATTCGTCTGACATGACCTTCCCACTGTGAACCCATGCTGCCTTGGGTCCTGTGCTCCACTGACCTCTAGGTACTCAACTATTCTCTCCTTCAGAAGTGACTCCATCACTTTCCCTACCACAGAGGTCAGGATGACAGGTCTGTAGTTTCCTGCCTCTGTCTTGGTCCCACTTTTGTGAAGGGGAATCACATCCGCCTTCCTCCAGTCCTCGGGTACCACACCATCCTCCCATGATTTGTTAAAAAGAGTAGCCAGTGGTTTCACTAGTTCCTTCCTTAATTCTTTTAGAATTCTGGGGTGAATTCCATCAGGACCCATTGCTTTGTCCACCTTCAGTTTTAGGAGTTCTTGCAGAACCCTTTCTTCTGTGAAAGGACTGGATAGACCCCTATCAAGAGTGCTTTGTTAATTGGATTAGGCACTTCCCTCCTCTTTTGGAATACTGAGCAGAAATATTCATTCAGTATTCCTGCTTTTTCACTGTCCCCTCTCTGCCCACCCACCGTTCATTCTATTCAGCCTCACTATCCCTCCCTTTGTCTTTCACGCCGCTGATGTACCTATAAAGGTTTTATCCTTCTTAACCGAGTTGGCTATCTTTTCCTCAGTTTGGTCCTTTGCTACTCTGACTTCCCTCCCTACTTCTTTCTGCCTTAACTGGTACAGCTCTCTGTCCTGCTCCTTCTGTGTTTCCTTATACTTCCGGAATCTTTTTCTTCCTGACTTTCACAGCCACCTCTCTTGAGAACCATAGTGGCTTTTTCTTTTGTTTTGATTTGTTTATTTGCTTCACACAAAGGCTTGTTGCCTCTGTGATGGCAGTTTTGATAATTCCCCATTGTTGCTCCACACCTCCTTCTAGCCTGTTTGGTAGCTTTCTGAGGCACTCTCCATCTTGCCAAAGTCAGCCCTCCTAAAGTCCAGTACCCTCACTTTTGTGTGGCTTGACTCTGTAGCTGAGTTTAACGTGAACCACACTGTTTGATGGTCACTTGTCCCCAGATGGCAACCCACTTCTAGATCTGAGATCCTCTCACTGCCCCCATTTTAGAGTACGAGGTCTAAGATTGCTCCCTCACGAGTGGGTTCCGAAACTAGCTGTCTAATGCCTGCCACCTGTAGGGCATCAAGGATGGCCCTGCTTTTGGATGTGGCTGCAGCAAATGTGCTCCAGTTAACATCTGGCATATTCAGGTCTCCCATAACAGTATCTCTCCTTTCTCTGCCATTCTAAGAATGCCTTCCATCATATCCTTGTCCATTCCTTCCCCTGATATGGGGTCTGTACACAATCCTGTGTGGATTGTGGTGCCCTTTCAGTCTCCAAGGTGACCCACAGTGCCTCCTCCTCCCTGTTTACTCTTTTGTTCAGTTGCTTTTATTCCTTCCTTTACATGAGAGCTACTCCTCTCTCCCCTGCCTGTCTCTCCTGTAGGTTATGTACCCTGGTATGTTAACATCCCAGTCATGGTTCTCTGTGTACCATGTTTCTGTGACTGCTACGATATCCAGGCATCCCTCTTCCATTAAGGCCACCAGCTCAGGGAGCTTGTTGCCCAGACTACGGGCATTGGTACTCATTACCCTCCATTTCCTGATGGCCTTATCCCCTTTTGCCTCATCTCTGTCCTTCTTGCCTTTGTCACTTTCTCCATTTACCCCTGCCCTTCTCCCTATTGACACCTCTATGTTGGTGTTTGCTGCACTTACTACCGTGATTGTTTGGGGGCTAGGATTTTCCTGCTCCTTTCCAGTGCCTCCCCCCTTGGCTAGTTTAAAAGCTTGCCAATGAAGCATTTAAACCTATCACCTAGGATCCTGGTTCCCTCCCGGACAGATGCAGCCCATCATGCCAGTATAGGCTTGCATCACTCCAGGTGGACCCCAGTCCCCAATGAAGCCAAATCCTGAGCTCCACACCAGTTTTCAACCACTGATTGAATCCCATGATGCGGAACACCTAGCCTCTCCTATGCCATAGATGGGTAGCACCTCCGAGAAGGTTACCGTGTGTGCTACTTGACTAAGGCCCCTTCCCAATTCCACAAACTCTTCCTGCACTTCTCTAATCCCTTTCTTAGGCAGGTCATTTGTCCCTAGGTGGACAATGACATCCAGCTCCCTCCCCTGTGCAGCTGCTCCGGCAATCCTGAGGATTCGTTCCCTGTCCTTCCAAGCCATGGCGCCAGGCAGGCACCTTACCTCCCTCTCCCCTTGCTTCCCCAGTTCTACCTTCCCGAAGAAATCCAATACTGCGGTTAGTCAATTTCCTTGCTCTTTAGGTGGGATGTAAACAGTAACAATTGTGAGGGCTTTATTGTGAGCACCTAGTAGGATTCTGATGGAAGGAATCTGAGCAGTGGTAGTCTGGAGAGCAGTATTAATGGGGTGTCCCAGGAGAGTATCTTTAGGGTGTAAGGCACAACCACCACCTCTTTTAGACATCCGGTCGAGCCTAAAGATATTGTAGCCAGGAAGGGTGATTGCCTGGTCAGGGACTGATGGTGTGAGACAGGTTTCTACAACTGCCAGGATGTCCAGGTTATGTTGGCTAGTAAAGATTTGTAGGGCAGCAAGTTTGGGCAGAAGGCTGCAAATGTTAAGAGGCATGATTGAGAGGGCACCTGAATGTTTGTTCTGGTTGGATACCTTGGCAGAAATTGGGTTAGGGTTTGGATGAACGTTGCCTGACAGTAGGGGCCTCAGGAAACACACTGTGTTCTAGCAGCTTTTGAAATATATAAGGACATGGTGTTTGCAAAGGATGGGGTTGAAATTACTCATAAAAGAGCTAAGCTGCTACTACAAGAGAGATTATAAGAAAAAGGGACACAGAGACTGAAGGAAGATTTTATTTTATTACTCCTCTGTACATAGTTATTATGACTATTTGTAAGGATTTCAGTGTGGCTGGCTGTTTGTGTTTGTCTCTGTCAGTAGTTAGTTTTTGTGTTTTGTCATGTGTTTCTGCTTGGAAGAACTGGACCATTCTTGGACATAACACCTATGAACATTTCCTGGACTAAGAAACTTCAAAACATCACCACCAGGTATTGGCATTCTCATCATAAATTAACTTTTTTGGAAGACATCAAAAGCAAAAGTAAGGTCAGTAAATCTTTTATACAAGTTCTGGGTTGTGGAGTGCTGCACTGAATCCACATTTCCATCTGCCTTGTTCTTAAAGGATGCGTGCTTGTCTTTTAGGTCTATTCACAACTGTTTTGGAGAACAAAGGGAAGATCTGCATATGCCCTAGGCCAATGTTCATCACCTTCAAGAATTTAAAGAGAAACAGCGGAAAAGGCACAGCTTTACCCAGGCACTACAAAAATGCCTAATTAGTGCTTTCAAACAGTAACATTTTTTTAACAAATTAATTGATTTTTTAGTGATTTAAACAGAGGCCTTCAACTTTCACTTTCTACTGCTGGCAGCCTCCATTTCATGAGTAGCAGAGAGCTTCCTGAGCTCACTTTATGCTAATATGTCCTGCCAACCAATAGCTGAGGTGAAACAGGCATATTAGCAAACAGTGAGCTCAGGATGCTCACTGCTGCTCATGAAATGGCTGCTGCCAGCAACAGGAAGTGGAAGTTGTGGGCAGCTGTTCTAAATCATTAAATAAAGTTGTTACTGTCTGAAAGCACTAATTGAGAGTTTCTGCAGTGTCTGAGGAAAGCTTTGTCTTTTCCATTGTTTCCCTTTAACACATTCTGGGTCTTTGATCTGTAGTAACAACAGTTTTTTGGTCCCCAGTAGTTCACCATGAGACACTCTGGAACACTCACCCTTGCTACAGTAAACATTTGCAGCCTCCTGCCAAAACTGGCAACTCATAGATTGGAAGGACGAATCCTGCTTCTGATGCTGCTATTATGCTTACATGGGGTATCTACCTCTGTTCCAATCAACAACCACCATGGAGAGAATACCTCACAACACAATGACTTTACTTTCTCCAATCAAATTGCCGAAACACATGTGCATGCCTACACCACCCTTATCCTTCTGAAGGGTTGTACCCACAACTCGTTTCATATGCTTAGAAAATACAAAATGACGCAACTGGTTCATTTCCCATTCCACACTATTAAACTGTGGTTTCTCCTACTCCACGTCATCCTATTGTCAGGGGACGTAGAATTTAACCCTGGTCCCTCTGTCCACCACTCTCCCACTGACCTATTGGCTGTCTCAGGAAAAGGGCTTCTCATTGCCCATATGAATATTAGGAGCATTACCAGGCACTTTGCTGATCTTGAGGTATGGATGAAAGTGTACAGTCCTGACCTACTCCGCCTATCTGAAACATAGCTCAAGCCTCACTTTCCAGACTTCTTATGTTCCTTGACCAATTATTCCTTGATACGCAGAGATAGACCTTCCCCAAAACATGGTGGTGGGGGGGGGTTTCTCTCCTCTATAAAAAACATCTTGATGTTACAGTCTGCCCAGCCACCGGCTCCCTCTCAGTCTGTGAGTCCCTACACACAATCATTGCCCTTGGCGAAAAAACTCCACATTGTCTGCACCTACAACCCACCCACTGGAGGTATCACAGGTCTTCAGGATTTACTTAATCAAACCTTCACAAATGCCAAGCAAAACGAGGTCCTAATCTTAGGTGACTTTAATCTAAACTGGCTGTCACCAACTCACAGCACACTGCTGACACTAACGCAGAGCTATTACCTGCACCAGATCTTAACTAAACCCACTAGAGCCACCCCTTCTCTAACTAACTCCACCCTCATAGACTGGGTACTGGTGAATCGCCTTGACCATGTGCAAACTGCAGGCATCTTGGCAGATGCTATCACAGACCACTCCCCCACCTTCTGTGTATGAAGCCCGGAGACTGCTCCCCCCCCCCGTGCTACATCACAATTACCAACTTTGCCGAACTGGACGTGGAAGCTTTCTTCTATGATGTATCCTGTATCTGCTGGTCTGACATCTATCACTCCCATGATGTTCAAATAGCCCTTGATATCTTCATTGATAATTTCACAGCACTTCAGGATAAACATACCTCGAAGGTCACCAGAAGGGTCAGGGGTAAACAAACAAGATGGCTACACAAGGACCTGCTGGCTAACCTGAACACACGGGACAAACTCTGGAAGAAGTATAAAGTGTCCAGACTACTGGAGGATTACTTGGAGCGCCTGTGAAAAACAAATCAGAACAGCAAAAAGCATCTACTGCAAGGAACTGCTCACAAACTCTGCTGGTGACCCTAGAAAATTCTGGACACACATCAAGACCTTTCTTGGGGCTGCCCAGTCATCGACCCCAGAGGATATGATCATAAATGGTGTGCATTGAAATGACTCTAAGACTATAGCGAATGCCTTTAACAGATTATTCACGGACCTGTCTCAATACACCTCTTCCTTCGCTTCACCTCCCACAGCATCTCAGCCTTACTGCACACCCCAGAGATCTACATCTGGTGCTGACAACTGCCGACTAACAACTACCGCCCTTTCCACTTTAAAGTTATATCTAGATCTGAGGTCCAAAGGCTATTGCAAAACATATCCGACTACACTAGCCCTGGCTCAGATTCACTCGAGCCACAACTCCTGAAGCTGGCTGCACCATTGATTGCCTCACCACTGGCCAAGATTTTTACTCTGTCTCTCTCTCTCTTGGCATTGTCCCAGATCTCTGGAAGATTGCCCGAGTTATGCCTATCCTTAAAAAAGGAGACCAAAAGGATATCAACAACTACAGGCCCATAGCCATCCTCTCTGTGCTAAGCAAGCTACCGGAGAAGCTTGTTGCAACCCAATCCATTGACTATCTCACAAAGAACAACCTTCTCTCAGATACCCAGCATGGTTTCAGAAAAGGATGCAGTACCTCAACCACTCTTGTCAAATTTTCCACCAATGTACTCTGCAACATGGACAAAGGCCTACTCACTGGAGCAGTATTTATCGATCTTACCAAAGCTTTCGAATTTGTTGATCATCCTCTGCTTCTCTCAACCCTGCATAGACGTAACTTCTCATCCTCAGTAGTTGGCTGGTTTAACAACTACCTATCAAACAGATTACAACTTGTTAAATTCAACTCTGCTCTCTCGGATGTGACCAGCACTGACATTGGAGTACCCCAGGCTCCATCCTGGGGCCCCTTCTTTTCTCGCTATACATCAACAACATAGATTATGCCATACTCTCCTGCTCAGCTATCTTATATGCTGATGATCTTGTCCTCTACTCCAGCACTGACAAAGTTAACATCATTAACAAAAACCCCTCTTCGGATTTCGGGAATGTGCAAACATGGCTAAATGCTAATAAGCTCATCCTCAACACAAAAAAGACCCAAGCCATGCTATTTGGCACTGCCCCCAAACTCAGGGCCTGTAAAGAACCCCTCCTAGTCCATGACTCTGGGGGGGTCTCTCATCAACTGTTTCACATTCTTCAAATACCTGGGAGTCCTCCTTGATAAATTCCTTGATTTCAGTCTTCACGTCCAGTCAACCTGTAAAGCAACAAATGTCAAACTTGGAATCACCTATAAGACTTGTCACCTGCTAACACCATCCATCAAATTGGCAATTGCCAAGGGTATTCTGCTTCCAGCACTGACATATGGTGTCTCCACTTTTGCTAATACCCCTGCTCTCCATAAATGGGATGTCGCGTATAACAACATATTTTGGTATGCCTCCTCTTCCCATCGCCTCAAGCACCACTGCACACTGTATAGTGACCTAGGCTGGCTCTCCCCAACTGCCTACCAACTATACTCCCTAGGGACCCTCACAGACTCTGTAATCCATAACCAAACCCCCTCCTCCCTTGCAGCTATACTTGTACCACAGACACCTGCCCACGGACTATGCTTGGAAAACAAATTTCTACTTACTGTACCCAGGTGTCTTACTTCAAAAGGCTCTGGAGCATTTCACTGCACCACCCCGGCCACCTGGAACTCCCTCTCTCCTGCTCTGAGGCAGGCTAACTCCCACCCAATCTTCAAAAAAGAACTATAGCGCCACCTATCCCGGGACCCCTGCACATGCTTTGATCCCACTTAATGCTTCTCAGCTAACCACCCTATTTCACCCAAGACACTGCTGCACTTCTAAACAAGCTTTGCTATAAAATGTCTTTATAGCTGCCACTTAGCCCAGTTTCAGCTGTGATCTGCATGTACTAATGTCACTTTTGTCATCTCTGCATAGCTATGTATTATCTCGAGTACTGTCTGACTCGATCTGTATTCTAACCTACCTGTACTATATACTACGTACCTGTACTATATACTATGTATTGTATAATCTCATCTCATTTTATGTATGTATTCTCCCGGGTTGTACCTGAAAATAGTCAACTTTGGCTAATGCACCTAACCTGGTTAACAAAAGCTAAATAAATAAATAAAATGAACAAGTTTATATTTTTTTATGTTATTGCTACTGTAAATAAATGTTTTTGGTGAATTCTACAACTGCTCCGGGTTTTCCCTATGGTTCCTGACCTGTGCCTTGATGACACCCACCTGAGGTCATAATGCACTGCTTGTGACATCACAGTTACTCCCATGGCAACAGATTGTGATGTGACAACAGAGGAGTATGACATGCAGTAGGGAGTAAGCTATAGAGGCAGATGAACTCTAACTGATAAAGAGCATGTATTTGTGCAAATTTTCTCTGTAATAAAAGATGGGGAGGAGAAATCTATAGAATGTATTTGGAATGCAAGCTGAATTGTACCCAATTATTATGTTTTTCAAAGTTTTCTCTGAGGCGTCAGTAGCTCTTTAAGGGAGGGCCAAGTTGGAGATCAAGTAAGGTCTACTTTATTACAGTAGGTAGGGAAAATGGGCAGACTGGGTGGGCCAAGTGTTCCTTATCTGCCATCAAATTCTATGTTTCTAAGTGAGTGAATGTTTGTTTTTTCTATCTGTAATTCTTTCTGTCTTAAACTGTTTATTTGCTTACATTTCCTGTTATTTTATATAATTCTATTTATACCTTGTAAAGTGAGTATAAATGTTAAATGTTTTACATTAATATGAGCCTGTGACTGATGTGTTTTGATAACACAGGTAAGACATTTTTTATTTGTGATTCCATGCCGCTTCTGGAGAGGGCACTACCTATAGTAACTTAAAAAGTAATACCTGCACCTGATGCAGAGAAGAGGGGCTACCTGGAGTGATTGAGAGGGTTCATATGTCCAAGAGTCTTGTACTGTGTGAGCAAGTACCTGCCATTGTGCTGTGTTAGCAGGGAAGTGACAGGTAGTGTGTACCGTGTGGCCTAGGCTATTCAGGGACATTCAAAATGATACTATAGGTCAGACAGGTTTCAAAGTTCAAACTCCTGAACAGTTTATTGTATTGTGCTCTTGTTTTAACAGTTCAGAATTAAATGTGGGTTTTTTTTGCCAGATTTCCCAGTAAATCTCTCATTAGCAATATCCCTTCTTTATACTGCAGGAATCAATTACCACTCCCTGATCTTCCCTGGCTCCTAACTCTAGTGTCCCAGTTCAGCCTATACTGAATTGTTTTTTTCTCTTTCATCACTTTCTTTGTGTTCTACTCTGGCCATTAAAGGTGTAGTCCATCCAGAATTTGCAAAAACAATGTTGTGCAGAGTGTTTTGATTTGTATTTAAAGTCCTAGTGTGTGCTTCCCTCTGTCCGCTATTAGGAGTTTTTCCTAAATTAGCCTGCTAGCTTTATAGTAGTTTTACGACCCCTGGGAATCTCCATCTCAAATTGGTTTATTGCCTTTCTTGCTCCTACAATGCATCCTGTCTCATGTGACAGTGATGTAGCCGAGCCCATAGATTTAGCATAGCACTGCTTTAAAATCAGTTCACAACAGCAGAGCTGTGTAACTGTTCTTATCCAGTGAGCCTAAATGGCAACAGTTGCAGTTCAGCAGATACCTGAGAGCTAGCTGAGTGGGATTTCTGTAAGAAAATAGCTACTAAATAGCTCTAATTCACTATTTGTGTTTTCTATGTGTGTCAGGTCTAGCCAGCAGTAGTGTTTTCATTTTAAAATTTAATTTCATCAGACTACACACACCAATAAAAAGCACAGAAATTGCCCCAGATCATCAATGCTATAATTAGTAAAGACTATAGCTGTTTTCTACAGAAAACCCACTCAGTTAGCTCTTAAGTATTTGCTAAACTGTAAATGTAAGTACCAGCATTTTATTAGGTAGAATTGGCAGTTAGTGCTGATGTTGCTCTGTGACATGATTTTCAATTTTTTTTGTTACAAATGTGAAATATCTTTTTAATAAAGTACAACAATATGTATCTGCAAGTAGTTTAGTTAGTTTGGCAAATATTGCTTTATTTGAAAAAGTGTGATACACTAAATGGGTAGTGCAGTGAACCATTGTAAAACGGAATCAAATGTGTAGCTGAAATAATCACTGTCATCCTATTGCTTTCATGCCAAACCACATACAGAAGTGAAACTGACTTCAAAGTATTTTGCAGTTTCTAGGCTGCAGATTCATACCATACACTTCATATATTTGTTCTGTAAAAATGTATGAAATAGGCTAGCTCTGTGGCACTGAGGGTTGAGGCACTGGACGCCACACCTTGTGCTGCATGGGTGACCCAGATTCGGGAACGAACCTGGGATGTCAGGTGTCAGGTGGGCTGGATTGAGCTGTCATCCAACAGCTCTGCTCTTCTCACCATTCAGGTGTAGAGTTTCTCACTGCCCTTTCAAACTGCAGCTTTCTCTTTCTCTCAGTAGAAGTATGGCACCAGACACCTGGAACCATTGAGCACAACTTCTCACTGATTAAGTGTAGACTCTCACTGCCCCGTCATGTATTTGCAGCTTTCTTCCAGTTTGGGAGGCAGTATAGTGCAGTGGTTTAGGGCTCTGAGCTGCAAATCTGGTGACATCCAGCAGACCAGACCTGGGTTTGAATCCTACAGCTTCACTTGCATACTGTGTGACCCTAAGCAAGTCACTTAACTTTCCTGTGCTCCCAGGTTGCTCCTGTAAAAAAGCTTTCAGCTTAGTGTGCTACTCCTGGTTAAACAAGTAAATAAAAAAAAAAAAGAAAACAAAACTGCAAAACTGGATTCCTTAATCCAAATTCCTTCACAAATGGGGGAAGACAAACACAGGCCCTAGGGGACAGGCAGCTGGCAACCCACAGGTAGGCCCTTTCCCTAACCTTGCAGCCCCATTTTCTTCATAGCAGCTGGAGACCCTGCTCCTTCTGGACTGGAGGGGCTCCACTGAACTGAAACTAGAACTCACAGTCCTTGGGCTTTTGGGAGTTCCCTGGCAGCTCTCCATTTGCTGAAATCACTGTCCCATCCAAAAATGAATATGTATGAATCTCCTTTGACACCTGATTGGTTGTGTGAAAGCATGCAGAGTATTTTCCCAGCTTTTCCCCCATAAGTCCTCTGAAAGGTCCCATAGTCCTTGGCAGCAATCCTGGCCCTCTGATTGGCTGAAACTGGGGACAAAACCTGAAAACTTGGCTGCTGAATAAAAATTTCCATCTCAGTCCACTATTGTCCCCACTTTCATGCCCTGGTGCAGCCAGCAGAAACACTTTTGTTTTCATTTGCACCCAAAGTCTGCTAGCAGTCTCTGGGCTCTTCAAAGCAACTGCACAATTTAATATTTTTATTCAGTCCTCTTCCTGTTGCTGCTGCCATTTTAGCCTGTCAACAGGCAGCACATAAATAATCCCACTGCAGTTCATACATTGTCCCCCCTTCCATGTCCTGCTGCAGCCAATATAAACCTTTTTATTCCTTTGTTGCCCCTCAGTCATATAGTTGCTTTAGTGTACTATTAAAGAGCAGCTGACACCTTCAGGAGAACTTTAACAAAACATAATATTTAGACTCAGTTGGCTTGTATTCCACATTAGTTCTGTATTCCTCCTCCCCATTATTTAGTACTGATATGATCTGCATGAAAACAGGATGCTTACTCCTGAAAAGAGTATCTATTCTTATTGCTTCCTAAGCTGGGTAGGGGGTTAAGGGGGAATCTTCAGGAAAAATGAATAAACTCGGAGTCTGCTGTAGCTTCTCAAATAATTTTCATTTATTTAAAACAATACCCCTACGTTTCGCTGCTAAGAGCTTGATCACGAGGCTTCTTTTTCTATATAAAAATAAATTTATACATTATTGTACTTTATCAGCTCTCCATATGATATGTAAATTGAATATTCATAAGCTTTTAATACATATTATCTACCTTCAAAATGAACATTCTGTTCTATAGTCACTTGGCACTTAAGCTTTAAAATCGCTCTTCTCCCTGACAAAAATACAATTTTGTCATATAGTGTAATTTAAACACCCAAAATCAAAGCACGTGCCTAAATGTAACATAAGTGTTAAAACTTAATATCCCCATAACTCGCATACCTTAGGAGGCTAAAAAAGCAGAAGTTCTTGACTTGTTAATACTTTAAATCATTCTGAAAAAAATATGGAAATGACCACTTTTAAACTCAGTATCAAATCATTTCGAATAAGCGTTAAGCTGTATTGTCAAATATTTATGTTCATTTGGGAAACACTCACCCTCTTATCTTAATATTTATCCACCAAACTAGATGAAAATCCAGTATCTATTTAAAAGTTCTCCATGGCATTTAAATACAGCTCACCAGCTATGGCGTCTAACGCCAGAAAACGCTAAAACGCACGCTGCATTCCTAGGTTGCTGTTCCTCTTGAACAGCCTGATTTTCCCACGGGAGTGACGTCATCACATCCTGAAACTCTCGCCTCATGGGAAAGCGCGCGGTATCCTCAGGCTGCTCCTATTATGGCAAGGCTTATTCTTTGGGTGTTCACTCCATTATTCAGCTGCCACTCTTATGTTTCCTGAGAAATGTTGGTTCTCAATTGGTGTTAAACATATAGTTTAAATATGGAGTGAACACCCAAAGAATAAGCCTTGCCATAGTGAGCAGCCTGAGGATACCGCACGCTTTCCCATGTTTGGGGAATGTGTTGTTGTTACAATGTTTCTCGCTGAGAGGCGAGAGTTTCAGGATGTGATGATGTCACCTCTACGGAAAATCAGGCTGTTCAAGAGGAACAGCAACCTAGGAATGCAGTGTAGCGTTAGTTGCTTGGCTAGACGCCATAGTTGGTGAGCTGTATTTAAATGCCATGGAGAACTTTTAAATAGATACTGGATTTTCATCTAGTTTGGTGGATAAATATTAAGATAAGAGGGTGAGTGTTTCCCAAATGAACATAAATATTTGACAATACAGCTTAACGCTATTCGAAATGATTTGATACTGAGTTTAAAAGTGGTCATTTCATATTTTTTCAGAATGATTTAAAGTATTAACAAGTCAAGAACTTCGTTTTTTAGCCTCCTAAGGTATGCGAGTTATGGGGATATTAAGTTTTAACACTTATGTTACATTTAGGCACGGCTTTGATTTTGGGTGTTTAAATACCTCACTATATGACAAAATTGTATTTTTTGTCAGGGAGAAGAGCGATTTTGAAAGCGAAGTGCCAAGTGACTATAGACACAGAATGTTCATTTTTGAAGGTAGATAATATGTATTAAAAGCTTATGAATATTCAATTTACATATCATATGGAGAGTTGATAAAGTACAATAATGTATAAATTTATTTTTATATAGAAAAAGAAGCCCTGTGATCAAGCTCTTAGCAGCGAAACGTAGGGGTATTGTTTTAAATAAATGAAAATGATTTGAGAAGCTACAGCAGACTCCGAGTTTATTCATTTTTCCTGAAGGTTTCTACACCCCCTTTGGAGTTTGGAATCATCTTTTACAAGAAATTATCATTTCCCAGATACGAGTTGTTATTGTTGGGTAAGGGGGAATCACCAAGTTTTCTCATCTGTGAGAATGCCGACCTCCCCCACAGCGACAACACAATACCAACACAGGTATTGTGCCACCTCTGAAATGGGTGTTTTCTGTGGGGGGCTGTGTGCCCCACACCCCCCATGTGGGGGGCTCTGCCCCCGCATCCCCCAGACTTTGGAATGCCAACTCCAGGTCACAGTTGATCCGGGGAGGGGGTGGAACACTGGGGAAGGCGAAACATGGAAGAAGGACCATTACTGCGAATGTCGCCGTAATGGTCCTTTTTCCAGTCGCCATTGGGGTGTCGATGAAAAAGGGGTGCACCAGGGTAAAGGATACAGGATGTGGGAGTAGTACCAGATCTCCTAGTGGATGTGATTATGGACAACGATTTTGATGGAACAAATATTGTCTGTGTAACCACCCCCCCTTCAATTTGAGGTTTCCTGTAATGTCTTCCTGGGCTCCTTAAATGCCCATTGTCAGGCTGGTATCCCGTCCTAGTGTGATCCTGTCATCTGCGTGAGAGTGCCACAGTAAGCCTCCATGCCTGTTTCTTTAAGAGACTAGTTAATCTGTGTTAAGTAAGTGGTCTGTGCTGGGTTCAAGTGATTTAATGCTAGAGACTGGCCAGACAATACTCTGATTTGCTCCATTTAGCAGTCGCTACTTGCACAGAGGGAGCCTATGTAAGAACTGTGCTTAGCTACTGTTTATGCACTGTGATATTAGAGATAGAGAAGTTTGTCTAATTTGTTTTATTTGCAACTCGTTTATTTGGATGGGAGCCACCATGTTACGTCTGTGACTTCCAGTAATTGGACCAATAGAACCACTGGGGGGCCTAAAATGGATCCTTGCCCCAGTGTCCTGTGGGAGGGAAATTCTGTAGTATTGTAGTTTTTCAGTTGGTGCCAATATGGCCTGGAGGGGGAGTGCTTACTGTAATTGACAGCTCCATCAGCCAACTGCAAGCCTGGATTTACAAAGGAGATCCCCAGAGGAACTAGAGACAGTGGATCAGTTAGAGTAGGAGGTTGAAGTGTGAACAGCTTGAGCTTTCGAGCAGCTGCTCCCAGTAGGAGCATAGGGAATCAGCAGGAAGAGGCCCAACTTGCCTCCCTGCCATGTTCTTTCACTTGAGACTGCCTATAGCAGAAGCTGGACTTCTCTAATTCCAGCCTGGATCTGTGGCAGAAGTAAAGAAGCTTATCAGTGCTACTTGCAATTTGGACTGAAGACTTGCTTCTGAAGCGATTGGCCCAGCTTGTGTGTGAAACGTGTTCAGGTAGGTGGAGTTTGCTCAGTAAAACTGCTGAATTGCAACCAGACTATATCTGAACTGTATCCTGAGGTAGCTGTCCATTTGAATGTGCTGAATCTGTTACATGGGTCGAGACCTGCTTATCCATGAACAAACCTGTTACGCCAGCTGCAGGTTTCACCAGCAGAAGATCACAAACTTTGCCAGACTGGTCATCCTGCCTGGGCTTTGCCAATTTGGCCTAGGCTGCTACTCCCGCAACTGAGACTATTTCATAGATACATAGACAGTGTCGGCAGATAAGGGCCTACGGCCCACCCAGTCTGCCCATTTGAGCCTGTAGGTTTACTTTGTTTTCCTAGCAGTCTGTTGCCTCTTGACCCTGACCTCCAGAATTCCTTTATGTCCATCCCATGCATTCTTAAATCCTGTGATTGTTTCAGCCCTCACCACTTCCTCTTGCAGGGTGTTACACTTGTCCACCATCCATTCTGTGAACAAATTCTTCCTCACGTTTCCTCTGAATCATCCTCCCTCCAACTTCATTCCATGCCCCCTAGTCCTGGAACATCTTTTTCACTTAAAAATAGTGTATTCCTGCACCCTATTCCTCCCTGTAAGATACTTGTATGTCTCTATCATATCCCCTCTCTCCCTCCTCTCCTCCAGGGAGTACATATTCAATTCCTTCAACCTGTCCTCATAGGACTTGTGATGCAATCCATGCACCATCTTTGTTGCCTTCCTCTGAACCTTCTCTACCCTGTCTATGTCCTTACATAAGTAAGGTCTCTAGAACCGTACACTGTACTCCAGGTGGGGCCTCACTAGTGTCTTGTATAGTGGAATTATGACCTCCCTTTTCCTGCTGGTGATGCCTCTGCCTATGCATCCCAGCATCCTATTTGCTTTAATTGCTGCCTTGTCACACTGTTTCCCTGCCTTGAGGTCATCAGAGATGATAACCCCAAGATCCCTTTGCTGCTTGGTGCATACTATATCCTCACCCCCAACTGATATATTGTGCCAGGGTTTTTGTGCCCCATATGCATTATCTTGCACTTTAGTGGGGAGGGGGGGGAGTAGGAGGAAGTAGGCTAATGGTTAACTAGGACCTGCAGCTTATCCGTTAGGTAGGGAAATTGGCAGACTAGGTGGGCCAAGCTGTCCTTATCTGCCGACAAATTCTGTTTCTATGTTTTTTTGCATTGAATTTCAACTGCCAACCCCCTGACCATTCTTCAAGTTTCTGCAGGCCCCTTCTCATTCTGTCTACACCCTCCGGTGTGTCTACTCTGTTACAGAGCGTTGTGTCATCTGCAAACAGGGAAATTCTGCCTTCTAGGTCCTGCGCAATGTCAGTGATAAAAATGTTGAATAGGACTGGTCCCAGCACTGATCCCAGTGGTACCCCACTGGTCACTCTTCCTTCTGTGGAGTGACAGCCATTTACCACCACACTCTGTGTCCTGCCACCCAGTCAGTTACCTACCCACCACACTACTGTCCTGCCCACACCCATATTTCCCAGTTTGTGTAATAGTCTTTTATGTGGCACAGTGTCAAAGGCCTTGCTGAAGTCCAGATAGGCCATGTCCACTGCCCTCCCCTGATCCACCTCCCTATTCACCCAGTCAAAAAATTAAACGAGGTTGGTCTGACATGACTTCCCCCTGGTGAAACCATGCTGCCTTGGGTCCTGTAGTCTATTGACAACCATATGTTCTACCAGTCTCTCCTTCAGTAGTGCTTCCATGATCTTCCCCACTACCGAGGTGAAGCTGACTGGTCTGTAGTTCCCTGCTTCCTCTTTGTTCCCACTTTTGTATAAGGGGACTACATCTGCTGTCCTCCAGTCTTTGGGTACCTCCCCTGTTTCCAGTGATCAGCTAAACAGGATTGCCAGAGGTTCAGCCACCACCTCTTTTAGTTCTTTAAGGACTCTGGGGTGCACCCCATCTGGCCCCATTGCTTTATCACTTCTTATTACTTCCAATTCCTTCAGGACCCTTTCTCGTGTAAAGGGACTTGTGTCCATTTCTGCACCATTCCCACCCCTTGTACTCCCTTCAGACCCATTACCCTCCTCTTCCTCAGTAAAGATTGAGCAGAAATACCTGTTCGGTATGTCAGCTTTACTGTTGTCATCCTCCACGCGGCCCCCATCCTCCCCCTTCAGTCTCACTATCCTTCCCTTTGCCTTTTTTTTCATTCATGCATCTGTAAAAGGTTTTGTCCCTCTACCCACTGATTTTGCAATGTGCTCTTCTGTCTGAGCTTTGGCTTCCCTTACTGATCTCCCTGTCTCCCTTTGCTTCTCCTGGTATTTCTCCCTATCCCCTTCTGCCTGTGTCTTTTTGTATTGCCTGAATGCAATATTTTTGGCTTTCATTTTCTCTGCTGCCTCCTTGGAAAACCATAATGGCCTCCTCTTCCTTTTCCCCTTGCTAACCTGCTTAATGCATAATTTTGTTGTTCATGTAATCCCCATTTTAAATACTGCCCAGTGTTCGTTAACCCCTGATTCCTGCCCCATTCCCCTTAATGCCTCTTTCAAGCATCTTCCCATTTTCCCAAAGTCTGTCCCCCTAAAATCCAGGATATGTGTTTTTGTGTGGTTTGGTTCTGCTCCTTCTGTGATTTCAAACCACAATGACTGGCGGTCACTGTTCCCCAGGTGCTCCTCCACTGTTACCCCCATCACACTGTCCTTGTTTGTGAGCACATGGTCCAGTATTGCCTTCTGCTGAGTTGGTTCCATGACCAGTTGTTTGAGGAAGGCACCCTGAAGGGAGTCCAGGATAAATCTGCTTCTAGTTGATGCTGCTGCTGGGATGCTCCAGTCCACGTCTGGAATATTGAAGTCTCCAACCAGCACTACCTCACCCTTGTCTGCCATCCTTTGGATGGCTAGCATCAGCTTCCTATCTGTTTCTTCCTCCTGGGCTGGTGGTCTATAGACCACACCTGTGCGGATGGCTGGCCCCATTTTCCTTTCCAGCTTAACCTACAGCATCTCTCCCCCATTTTATTCCTCCTGGATCTCTGTGACCTTTATGTCATTTTTCACATACAGTGTCAATCCTCCTCCTTTCCTACCTGCCCTGTCTCTTCTGAATATGTTGTAGCCAGGCATGGCCATCTCCCAGCCATGGTTATCATTATACCAGGTTTCTGTGATGGCCACAATGTCCAGATCTGACTGCACCATGACAGCCTCCAGATCCTCCATCTTGTTTCTAAGGCCCCTGGCATTGGCACACATGGCTTTCATGATTTGACCTCCCTAGACTGCTTAGCTGTTCTATTCCAGCCCCTTCCCTGGTTGTCCTTTATCCCTGGGTCTCCTTGCTGTCTGCCCTTCTGTTGAAATGTGCTCCTTTTCTGCCTATCCACCTCTTGGGCACTTATCTCCATCTTTTGCACACTGCTTTGTAGAGATATCCACTCCTCCAGTTCACCGGTTCCACTGCTAGCTGTGGGGGGTGAGCAATTAGATACCCTCCTTGCTGGCCTGCCACCCCCCTTGGCTAGTTTAAATGCTTGTCAATGTAGCATTTAAACTTATCATTGAGTGCTTGGATTCCCCTCCAGGATGGATGTAGACCTTCAGGCTTGAACAATCCTCCATCCCTCCAGGTGGGTCCCTAGACACCAATGAATCCAAACCCTTCCTCACAGCACCAGTTCTTCAACCATGAGTTAAAGTTCCTGGTGCATGCACCCCTATGCTCTCCTATGCCTCTTGCAGGTAGTACTTCCGAGAAGGTGACAGAAGTAGCCACTTGCTTGAGACCCCTCCCCAATTTCATAAACTCTTCCTGAACTTCCTCTGGCTCCCCATTTGCCAGGTAATTAGTACCTAGGTGGATAATTACATCCAGCCCACCCTCCTGTCTTGCCTTCTCAGCGATCCCCAGGATCTTCCTTCCATCCCTCCATGCTGTGGCACCTGGTAGGCACCTCACCTCCCTGTCCTCCCCCTCCTGTGTTCCTAGCTGGATCCCTCTTATGATGGAGTCCCCCACCAGGATTCACCTCCTCCTCCTCTGGTGTCCACTGCTCTCCCCACTGAGGTCACCTCCTTGGCTAACCTCCACATCCCTTCCTTCCACTTCTCTGGGTACCTCTATTTGGTTGTCCTCATTTGCCAGTGTGTCATATGAGTTCTTGAGTGAAATAGGATCTGGGATGTGCCTTTGCCTGACTGCATTAACCCTCCCTGAGCCCACTGTCATCCAAGTGCTCCTCGTCCTCAGCATCCTTTGTGGTAGTGGCGTTGGACTGGGTGGTCTCTGGATCGGGGTGATGGTATTCCTGACCAAGTTTACTTCTGCTCTGAGTCTGGCTACCTCATCCTGCAGTCCAGAGAGATGCATGCAAATAGGGCAGCACCTCAGCATCCAGAAGGTCTGCCTGATTATGGCTGCCCCGCAGTCACTGCATTGTACAACTCCCCACATAATACTAGACTTATACTGCTATTCCAGTACTTGTCTGTTACTGAAGCTCTCCTAGTATCCTTTTTATTAATCTACTGTCCTAAAAATCCTGCCACTGCTCCTCAGATACTTTTCTTTAAAAAAGGAAAAAATAATTAAAAATGAGTCAAAACACTTGTCATGCTGAGGGTGGGCTTTTTCCCCCTTATGCCCCTCCTACTCCACAACCCCTACTATATCCTGTGCTTAGCTCCTGTCAATCAGATTTAACAGGGCATATAATTAAGAGTTGGGGACAGGGAAGGGAGGTGAAAATTTGCAGCAATTAAAGACAGCAAAGAAATACACCCCCACTACAAGCACAACAAACTAGGTTTTAAATTTTCAACAGCCCAAAAACAATTCTAAGTAAAGACAGCAAAGAAATTACAGTGCCACTAAAAGCCCACAATCTAAGTTTAAAACAAAAATAGCAATGTACAATTACTGTAAAGCACTGAAATTAATCTGTTTCCTTCCCCTTCTGGCTTCTTCTGAGAAAACAAAAATCACTTGCTACCTCTACTCTGACTAAGCCCGACCTCGAATTATCACATAGCTGAGGTCAGAGGCCAGACAATTAGCACCCCTCACCCAAACTACAGGGCAAGTCAGACAAGCCAAGACAAAATTTGCAGCAATTAAAGACAGCAAAGAAATACACCACCACTACAAGCACAACAAACTAGGTTTTAAATTTTCAACAGCCCAAAAACAGTTCTAAGTAAAGACAGCAAAGAAATTACAGTGTCACTAAAAGCCCACAATCTAAGTTTAAAACAAAAATAGCAATGTACACTTACTGTAAAGCGCTGAAATGAATCTGTTTCCTTCCCCTTCTGGCTTCTGGCTTCTTCAGTGGTTTCAGTGAGAGACCAGTTTGGGGATCCAGCCCCTGTGCAATAACAACATACAAGTTGAGGCCAGCTGGAGGAAAAGTTATGAAGAGGAAGTATGTCATGTCGGCCCTGCTTCCCTTTGCCCATTGGTCATCACCACGAGGTCTCCATATCTCCTGTCTTGTAGCAGATTCTTGGTAGCATGAGTACAATCAGGGTAGCTTCCTGCAATGTGTGTTTAAATCATCTGTGGTACCATCTAATTTGTTTCAGTTTCTCGGGTTTACAAAGGACTGAGCCAACCATCTCAGATTACACATAATCTGGTTGTTTTGCATGTTAACTGCTTTTCTTTCCACCAAGAGCCCCAACATCAGCTGCAATGCCAGCCAACCCTGGGCAACGCCTCTGGCTAACCAGACTTACCATCCTGGGTACCCAGTGTTGTGTGACTGTCACTTTGGGATTAAAATGCATGCCAAACCTGAATCAGATTGCTAATCATTTGACTAAATTCACACCCCTTCCTTGTTCACTGCTGTCAAATAAGCCTGATTGTCTTTCTTCACATTTAACCTGGCTAGTGTGCATATTATTAGTTGGGTTACAGTGTTAAGAGCACGCTATTCAGAAACTACTACAACACGGATGAACCTGCGCTACCAAAAATCTGTAGGTTTGCTCTAACCAAATCATAGAGTTTTAACTTCTAAACTCTACAAACTTTAACCTTAAACAATACAAAGTTTTTCGTGAGCAAATTACGGGTAGGTTGGTAGGCTGCTAAATGTAATTCACACACACACACAGAAGACAATGCACCGTAACCTTATTTATTTCCATGATTGTGACAAGCTGGCCTATGGTAGATGGAGAGGCAACATGCTGGGTTTAAAGGTCACTGAAGAAAATGTACTTTTATTGCTTAAAATGTAAGTTGTTGCTTCAGAAAAGCATAATCAGTCAGTTCAACTTCTCCAGCCTGGTCAGGTAACATAAATGTTAACACAAAACAGTTATTTTAGGCTGACTTGACAAAGGAATCTTTGAACCACCTATGTGGGCCAGCAGTTTGTTCAATATACAGTCTCAAACAAAACAAATGGTTTGTGGGCCAGCAGTTTTGAATGGACAGTCTCAAATAAAGCACAGACAGTTTTCTCTTTTTGCCTTGTTTGTACCCTCCCCTCCCTGCCTGACAAATGCCCATGGCTGCACTGATCTTTTTGTGTCCATTTCAATCCTCAGTTACCTCTGGCTACCCTGCCCCCAGTACTCACTTTCCCTCAATGTAATGTATTTCAGCTGCTTAAAAATGTCTGTGCACCATTTCTGCATTGTTACTCAACTCTATGTAATGTTTGAATTGTACCTCAATTGACGTGGAATCTTTGTAAAAGAGCCTTGGCTCAAAGGTACTTGTAATCCTAGACTCTAAATAAATAAAAATTGTAGGCTGTTATCAGCAGTACATTCCACTCACTGTTTTTGGCCCAGCTGGCTAGACTGATTCTTTATCTCAGGACTCTCTGCTCTAGAACTGGTCTGTTTCTCAGCAGCAGGTTTCAAGTTTTTCCCAAAGGCTCTCTCCAATACTTAATCATTCTCCTTGGCTTTCTGCTCTGGTTCCTGTCTCACATTCCACCCTCCATCTTGCAGGGTTCTCTGTATAGGAGTCTCTGCTCCCTGCAGCAGTTTCCAGCATCTAACTAACTCCTTGCTGGATCCTCTCTGCCTTTCAGCAATCCCTCTAATTAGCCACACCTGGGAAGATACCCCCCTTGGCTGTTCATGTTGCATTCCCTGCATTTCCTCATCCTCAAACAAGAGGTTAACCTCTTGTTTCCCAATGTAGTGTTTACACTGTCACATACCTCCCCCCTTTGTGCGTAGGCACAGTTGGTCGGCCCCTGACCATTCCTCTCCCAGGACAGGAAGTCTGCATTTCCATTCTGGGTCCCAGCCCAGTGGTGCACCATAAAGGAAAATGGCTAGAGGGTCAAGTACCACCTGGTGATGCAGGGGTTGTCATCCTTCATCACCTGTAGCCTCCTCAGAGGGGCATGATCTGTGCCCAGGATAAACTGTCAGCCATACAGGTAGTAGCGAAGGGTGTCCACAGCCCACTTGACTGAGAGACACTCTTTCTCTATCACTGCATAGTTTTTCTCTCATGGAAAGAGTTTTTGACTGAGGTAGAGGATAGGATGTTCCTCCCCCTCAAACTCCTGGGACAGCATGGCTCCTAGCCCAACTTCAGAGGTGTACATCTACAGGATAAAGGTCCTGTTGAAGTCATGACTGTGTAACACTGGCTCTCTGCACAGAGTTGCTTTGAGCTGTGTGAAGGCCTGGTCACACTCCTCTGACCTTGGACCTTACTGGGGGCAGATTTCCAGGTGAGGTCTGTAAGGCAGCTGGCAAGGGTAGAGAAGTGCAGTATGAACCGACGATAATACCCTGCCAATCCTAAGAAGGCCCTTACCTGGGTTTTTGTGGTGGGTACTGGGCACTCAGCTATGGCTTGGACCTTACTGACCAAGGGTCTCATCTGTCCATTGCTTATACAGTACCCTAAGTACTTTGTTTCAGCTTTGGCCAAAGCACACTTCACTGGATTGGCCGTCAGCCCTGCTTCTCGTAAGGACTGTAGTACAGCTGCCACCTTGGATACATGGGACTCCCAATCAGTGCTGTGGATCACCATGTCTTCTAGGTAAGCAGCTGCATAGTGGGCATGGTGTCACAGCAAATGATTCATGAGCCTTTGAAAGGTTGCAGGTGCCCCATGTAAGCCTAAAGGCATGGTACAGAACTGGTATAGCCCAAAGGGGGTAGCAAATGCTGTCTTTTCCCGAGACTCTGGGGTCAAAGGGATTTGCCAGTACCCTTTTATTAGATCCAAAGTTGTGATGTATTTGGCTTCCCCTAGTCTATCCAAAAGTTCATCTCTCTGGGGCATGGGGTAGGCATCAAACTTCAAGATGGCATAGACTCTGTGAAAATCAATACAGAAGCGGGTAGTCCCATCTTCTTTTGGTACTAACACTATGGGGCTACACCAACCACTGCTGAATTCCTCGATCACCCCCAACTCTAGCATGTCCTGTAACTCCTTCTTAACAGTGTCTCATACAGCTTCTGGCAAGTGATACGGTTGCTGCCACACCTTCTCCCCTGGCTCTGTTTCTTTATGATGAGCTATCATCTGGGTTGTCCCCGGGAGGAAGGAGAAAACATCCAAAAACTGGCTTTCCAACTCTCCTAGAGTCTGTTTTTGTTTGTAAGACAGCTGTTCTCCCATTGGGACTTGTATCCCTAGATTCTCATCCAGCACTTGGGGTCCCAGATCCACTATGTCTGGTTCAGGGGAAATCAACAGGCTATCCCTCTGGTTCCAGAATTTCAGCAAATTGACATGGTAGATCTGGGTCTCTTTTCACCTCTCTGGCTGGCAAACTTCATAGTCAACTGGGCCCAGCCACCAGGTAACTTTGTAAGGTCCCTTCCATTTGGCTAGAAGCTTATTCTGGCTGCTAGGCAACAAAACTAGTACCTGATCCCCTGGTTTATATTCCCTCAACCAGGCTCCCTGATTATAGTAGTACTCATGTCTTTGTTGAGCCTTCACCAGATTTTCTCAGGCAAGTTTCCCCACCCGATCTAATCTTTCCTTCAATTGCAGGACATATTGCACCACATTTTCTGTCTTGGGGTCGGGTTTCTCCCACATCTCCTTTACTACATCAAGAACACCTCATGGGTGGCACCCATAGAGGAGTTCAAAAGAAGCAAACCCTGTAGAAGCTTGAGGGACCTCCTGCATTGCGAGCATCAGTAAGGGAAGTAACTTGTCCCAGTCCCGGCCCTCAGTGGTTATGGACTTTTGAAGCATCGTTTTAAGAGTTTTGTTGAATCACTCCACAAGGCCATCCATCTGGGGATGGTAGATCGAGGTCCTTATGGAGCTGATTCCCAATAAAATACAAACCTCCTGAGTCAGGCAGGACATGAAGTTAGTTCCCTAGTCAGTTAACATTTCCTTTGGTATTTCCATATGACTAAAGACCTTTAATAGCTCCCTGGCTACAATTTTGGCCAAAATGCTTCATAACAGGATGGCCTTGGGTACTGTTGCATAGCATACAATCACCAGAATGTATTGGTACCCCCTTGCACTCTTTTCTAGGTGTCCCACTATATCAACCCCAATCCGGTCAAAAGGTGCCTCCATCACAGGTAAGGGCAGTAAAGGGGCCCTTGGATTATTCTTTATAGCTACTAAATGGCACTCAGAACAAGATGCAGAATAATCTTTAACATGTTGATAGATGCCCAGCCAAAAGAATCAGGGCAACAGTTGGACTGATGTATTCTCTACCCCACATTGCCCTGCCACAGGAATAGAGTGTGCAAGGTGGAGTAATTCCCCCTGAAAGACTCAAGGGACTAGCAACTGGTGCCAGGTATCCCCCATCTGGGCCTCCTTACTCACTTGATACAGGATACCCCCTTGTAACTCAAAATGAGGATAGTGTGCTGCTCGATTCTCATCTACCACTTCCCCTTCCCTGACAGGCAACTGAGTGTATACCTGACTGAGTATACCATCAGCCCATTGTTCTTTGGCAATGTCTGGCAGTGCTTTAACACATCTTGCTTTGATAGGGATGACCCTCCAGGACTTTGGTTAGGTGGGTCAGCATTGGGATCAGACTGTGGGACTTGACCCACTTTTGCCTTTGCTTTACCTCCCTCCTGTGCACCTGCCCCTTTGGGACCCCTTTCCTTTGCTGCTCTACATTCTCACTTAGATTTGTGGGTTCTTGTCTGGGCATTAAAAATCCATGGTTCTGAGAAAGGAAAAACTTCCCCCAACTGCAAGTGGCTGGCCCCCTCCCTTCACAATCCTGAGACTGGGTAATTACCAAAGATAAGTTTACTTTCCATAAGTCATCAAACCATTTCCAATCTCTCCCCAGTAGCACCAGATAGGGTAACCCCGGGGCAACCCCTACCTTTGTAGTCTCTGTTTGGCCCCCCCAGAATAAGTGTAACCATAGCACCAAGGTAAGCCTTACATCCCCATGCACACATCGGATAGAGACAGGGTTCTGGTCCTGCCAGTATCTGGGGTTCACAAGGGCTGCCCTGACTAGGGTCTGGCAGCTTCCTGAGTCCACCAGAGCCTCCATCTCTATCCCTCCTACCATGACAGAGATCACAAAATCTCAGGATTCAGAGCCCCCACCCCCACTGTACAGTGAATACACATCTGTAAATGGTGCAGTCTATGAAGGTACAGTCTATGTGGGGGCAGTTATTCACAAAATGACCCTTCTGTCCACATGAGAAACATGCCCCTGTGTCTTGGCTATGGGGTGAGCCTCTGGGTTTAATGCAGCGAGCCCTCAGGAAATGTCTTTGTAGTCTGCTGGGTTGTTGACTTCCCCAGAGTCTGACCCTTATTTGGCCCATAACCCCCCTCCCTAAATGACCAAGGTCCCTTAACAGTTCCAGTCAATATAAGTTCAGTCTGGCTCCTGGGATGATTCCCCATCTTTTCAGGTCACCTTGTAAGCTGGATCACGGGACAGGAGGAGAGTTCAGCATCCAACACTTGTTCTGAGATCTGCATAGCCTCTGCTAGCATGGTGATCTTCTGTTTGTGGACTCAGCTCTGAATTCCCAGGGGCAAGATGTTCAGAAATTGTTCCAAGATGATTAACTCAGCCACCTCAGGGCCACTGCATCCTTTGGGTTTTAGCCAACACAAACACAGATCCCTCAATTGTTGTCCCACTGCTCTAGGTCATGCATCTGCTACAAATTTGAAGCTCTGGAACCTCTGTTGGTAACTTTCTGCATTGATGCCTAGGCGGTCCAGGATTTCTGGTTTCACCTCTGTGTACTCCCCAGCTGTGGTACTGTCCATAGCTTGATAGGCTGCTTGGGCTTCCCCGGTAAGACAGGGGGCAAGGCAGACAGCCCACTGGGGTCTGGGCCATCCAGCATCTTCCACCACTTGCTCAAACATTACCAGGAAGGCCTCGGGGTCATCCTCAGATGTCATTTTGGTCAGCATGACATTCATTCTAGGAACCCCTGGTCCCACGATAGCCGGACCAGCCTCACCAGTAGGATCTTGTTGCGGCTGTTGCACCAGGGACTGCAGAAGCTGCTGTTGTTGTCCCAACTATATAAGAAAGTGCTGTTGTGCCTCTTGTTGCACTTGTTGTGCTTGTTGGGCCTGTTGCTGCGCCTCCTGCTGCTGCTGAGAAAGCTGGGTGAGAACCTGGTTTTACTGAACTTGTTGTACCTATTGTTGTGCATCCTGTTGGGCTTGCTGTGCTTGTTGCACCCGCTGTTGAGCCTCCTGTTGCTGCTGTGCCAGCTACCTGAAAGCCTGTTGTTGTTGTTCAGTGAGGAACTTCAGCAATTTCTCCATATCCATTTTTCCAGAATGTAACTAGTCCTGCTCACTCCAGCAGGTGTTCAAATCCCACTTCTAAAACCACATGTAACAAGCTGGCCTATGGTAGATGGAGAGGCAACACGCTGGGTTTAAAGGTCACAGAAGAAAATGTACTTTTATTGCTTAAAATGTAAGTTGTTGCTCCAGAAAAGCATAATCAGTCAGTTCAACTTCTCCAGCCTGGTCAGGTAACAGAAAGGTTAACACAAAACAGTTCTTTCAGGCTTATTTGACAAATGAATCTTTGAACCACCTATATGGGCCAGCGGTTTGTTCAATATACAGTCTCAAACAAAACAAATGATTTGTGGGCCAGCAGTTTTGAATGCACAGTCTCAAATAAAACACAGACAGTTTTTTTTCTTTTTGCCTTGTTTGTAGGCTGTTATCAGCAGTACATTCCACTCACTGTTTTTGGCCCAGCTGGCTAGACTGATCCTTTACCTCAGGACTCTGTGCTCTAGAATTGGTCTGTTTCTCAGCAGCAGGTTACAAGTTTTTCCCAAAGGCTCTCTCCAATACTTAATCATTCTCCTTGGCTTTCTACTCTGGTTCCTGTCTCACATTCCACCCTCCATCTTGCAGGATTATCTGCATAGGAGTCTCTGCTCCCTGCAGTAGCTTCCAGCTTCTAACTAACTCCTTGCTGGATTCTCTCTGCCTTTCAGCAATCCCACTAATTGGCCACACCTGAGGAGGCACCCCCTCCTTGCCTGTTCATGTTGCATTCCCTGCATTTCCACAGCCTCAAACAACAGGTTAATCTTTTGTTTCCCATTGTAGTGTTTACACTGTCACAACAATATATAAACATATCAGGTTACATAGAAGTGCTAAATAAAGTGCTTTTTACAGTATATAAAGTGCTTGTATCATTGTAAACTAGCTGTCAAACATTTTGCTAGTAAATTACTACAAGTACTGTATAATCAAAAATGCAAAAGAACCTACCCAGTCTAAAGCTTCAGCCACCACTGACCCCTGTGCTTCACCCCACTGGCTTGCTGAGGGGGTGTGGAATCAAAACTCCAATGGTCTTAAATACCCAAAGTGCATGTGCAGTGTAAAAAAATCAATTAAACAGTCAATGAAAAACAGATTTAAAGTACTCCTTATAAAAAGTACAAACATGTTTTAACCCTACTTAATGCAACATCATTTTACATTTTTATATGCTTAAGTTATCTAAAAACGGACTTAAACCTCTTACTAAATTAATATTCTTTTTCCCCATTTACATTTTAGGCTACATTTTTAACCTACAGTATAAACATTATGCCCTATCATTGCTAGACACGTTAAGATACAATTATCCAAAAAAGTATATTAAACTTTAACATGTTGCAATCACATTTTATCAAAGGCATAAGTTCATTTAATATGTTTCCTTGGTCTTCATTTGGGGTTCTTTTTCTCCTTATGATGTTTTTCTATTTCTGATCCATTTGAAGCATGAATGTAGGGAATTTGAAGCATTCAGCAACACCTCACATCATCTTGCACATGAAGGTTACTAAACTAAAAATAAAAATAAATCCAGATTACTCATCAGAAAAAACATTTTCTCTTTAATAATCCACACTCATTTTTATACATGTACATTACTACTCAGCAGATTTAAAGGACACAAATTAAAAAAATGGAGATGGATAAAACACAGAGAGAGGGGGAACAAGGGGGGAAGGTTTGAGGGTTGGTTGGGGGAAGGGGAGGAAAGAAAGAGGAGGGGGAGATGGGGCTTATTTAACATTAGTACTGCAAAAGTAACTCAAAGGGTAAATGGTGCTAGTGGGGAAAATTCTTCATTGCCATATCAACCATTTTCATTGGGTTCAACTGAGTCTTTAGCTGAGAGGAAATTAAAACTCAATAATCTTGGGACTGGTACTAATCAAGATAATCAAGACACAGTTAACATGTTAAGTGATTTATTTTTTGAAATTGAGAAGCTGCTGTTTAAGGAAATTAATACATCTTATAACATTTAGACTTTGGAAACCTACATAGAAAAATAATTATATCCAAGAGAGTTACGAGTATTGAAAACACCCTCAGGAGGTATTGAGTCATTTGAATATCAAGCTGAATGGGAAGAGGCAGTGAAGATTTGTACAATTACATTTATTAAGTTAATTATTAAGGCTGATATGAAGAAATATGATCAAATTAACATGGAAATACAGGCAGCTAAAAGTAAATTGAGTGAGTTTACAAGAGATCCAACATTTAATGAACTAGACTTAGATCTTAAGGAAAGACTTGGGACATATGAGAAGAAGTCAATCATAAGAAAACAAAATAAATTTACAAGAGATGAAGGTGATAAAATAAATAATAATTTTTCAGCTGGCCTAAAGAAGAGCCAAATTGCAGTGATAGTAGAGGAAGATCCAGAGCAAGAAAGCGAAGCAAATAGCAGCTTTAGAGAGCGAAGCGTAAGCAAACAGGACCGTGCAGTTACCTTTCAGAATGTTAATCCTGCTCAGTCAGTGGAAAGAGATTTGAACCAGACAGAAGCAAGGGATGGTCCTTTTTTAGTAAAAGAGGTTGGAAATGGAGAATAGATTCACAGGAACAGAGGAAGAGGATGGGGAGGGGTTTTGATTTCACGCCCCCTCAGGAAGCCAGTGGGGCGAAACACAGGGGTTAGTGGTGGCTGACGCTTTAGACTGGGTAGGTTGTTTTGCCTTTTTGATTATACTTGTAGTAATTTACTAGCAAAACGTATGACAGCTAGTTTACAATGCTACAAGCACTTTATATAAAAAGCACTTTATTTAGCACTTCTGTGTAACCTGATAAGTTTATATATTGTGAAATAAATAAGGTTACAGTGCATTATCTTCTGTGTGCAAGTGTGAATTACATTTAGCTGCATACTAACTTACCCGTAATTTGCTCACCAAAAACTTTGTATTGTTAAAGAGCGTGCTATTGTATTGCTAGCCATACTTTACAGGGGGTCTCTAGAGAAACTGCTGCAGATATAACCCTGGTGGTAAGTGTGAAGGGTGTGTGCATATTATTACTGTTCCATACTGTCTGTGAATTTACTACTGCATCAGGTATTAGACCACTAGGCGGGCTGGTGGGGTTATAGCTTCCTAGAGGGCTATACCAGAGCAGACAAGAATCCCCAATACCATTTCTCTAGGTTGAGGCACCTTATTTATGTATAGCCATACAGGCAGGGGTAGTAGCCCTTAGAATAGCACCACCTAGGGGTTACATCTGTATTAGTACAGCACCCACAATAAAGCAAGGAGGCAAGCTACTGAGGGAAAAGAGAGAGCAGTGCCATCAAAAGCAACTCCTACCTCAGTAGCAGAGGAAGTAGCTAGTGTGGCTGAGTGATTAGATTGGAGAAGCAGTTCTGAGCCACAGCTATGTACTGTGGAGACCCTAACTGTCAGCAAGTATCTACTAAAGGAAATGAATACATCTTATAACATTTTGACTTTGGAAACCTACATAGAAAAATAATTATATCCAAGAGAGTTAAAGGAGGGTGTGGGAAGGTTATGAACATACAAACATACAAAATTGCCATCAGATAAAGGCCCACAGGTCTATCAAGTCTGCCAAATTGTGCAGCTCTTAGTTTCAAATCACTACCGCTGCCCCACCACCACCCAAGCCTCTCTCTTCCTCCTCTTCTCCAGTCCTTCCCCCCTTTGTGCTTTTGTCTGTACTAACCCTGCCCATGACTGTATCCCATCCCTGCTTAAAGCTTTCCACTGTCCTTTGAGTAATTACTCCTCCAGCAGTGCATTCCAACCTGACACCACTCTCTTTGTGAAGTAGTGCCTCCTCATCTCCCTCCTAAACCTTCCCCTTCCAATTTCAGACTGTGCCCCCTAGTGACCCTTCTCCCCCTTTAAGTTGAACAATCCTCCCTCCCTCCCTGACTTTGTTTATGCCTTTCAAGTACTTAAAGGACTCTATCATGTCCCCTCTTACTCTTCTGTCTTCCAGTGAGTACATGTTGAGCTCTTTCAACCTTTCCTCGTATGACAACTCCCCTAGTCCCATGATCATTTTTGTAGCCGTACGCTGCACCCCCTCCATTAATCTCACATCCTTTTTGAGGTATGGGCACCAGTACTGTACACAACACTCCAAGTGTGGCCTCACCAGTGATCTGTACAATGGCAGGATGACCTCCCCTTTTCAAGAGGCGATCCCTCTGGCAATGTACCCCAGCATCCTATTTGCCCTTGCTGCAGCTCTCCTACACTGTGCAGATGCCTTCATGTCCCCTGTAACTATTGCCCCTAGGTCTCTTTCTTCCTCTGAAGCCATTACCTGCACTCCCCCCAGTCAGTAGCTGTTCTTGAGATTTCTGGCTCCAAGGTGCATGACCTTGCACTTCTTAGCATTAAACCCCAACTGCCACTCCCTAGACCAGTGTTTGAGCTTAGCTAGTTCCTCTCTGAATGCCTGCCTCTCTTCCTCATTGTCCACTTTTGCACAAATCTTAGTGTTGTCTAAGAACAGGCAGATCTTACTCTTGACCCCCTCTGCAATGTCACCAATAAAGACATTGAACAAAATGGGGCCCAACACTGAACCCTGTGGTACTCTACTCATTACTGGCTGTGGCTTGGATGTCTCCCCCCTTACAACTACCCTCTGTTGTCTGCCCTGCAGCCAGCTCTCAACCCACCCCACCAGTTTTTCCCCTGCTCCCATGTCCCTCAGCTTGCTCATTAACCTCCTGTGTGGCGCAGAGTCGAAAGCCATACTGAAGTCCAGATACAGGACATCCACTGCGTGGCCTTCGACAACCACCCTAGTGACCCAGTCAAAGAAGATTGATCAGGTTAGTTTGGCAAGATCTTCCTGTGACAAACCCATGCTGTCTGTCATCCTGCAGGCCATTGCTATCAAGAAAGGTTATCAACCTCTCCTTCAGAATGGTTTCCATAAACTTTCCCACTATGGAAGTCAAGCTCACTGGTCTGTAGTTACCCAGTTGGTCCTTGGGTCCACTCTTGTGAAGGGGCATCACGTGAGCCATCCTCCAGTCCCTGGGTACATTCCCCATCTCCAAGGAGGTGTTGAACAGGTCTGTTAGAGGGCCTGCCAACAACTCTGCCAGTTTCTTCAGGACCCTTGGGTGTACACTGTCCAGTCCTGGTGCCTTGTCCACCTGCAAGGCTTTAAAGCCCTTCAGAACTTGATCCTCTTGGATGACCTCATCTGTTATCTCTGCCCCCCTCCACCTTTGTCCTCTTCCCCTGCGGTATTGGGCCATCCCTCTCTTTTGTAAACATCAAGCAGAAATACTCATTGAGTGCCTCTGCCTGATCTTCCCCTTGTTCCGCCCATCCTCCCTCTTTCTTGATTCTAACGATGTTATCCCTACAACTCCTCCTCTCCCTTATGCATTTAAAGAACCCCTTATCCCCCTCTCTGATCCCCTGAGCCAATTTCAGTTCCTTTGCTGCCCTGGATGCCCTGACTGATCTGGTCACCTCCCTAGATGCCTTTGAGAACACTTCTCTATCCTCCTCACACCCAGATTTTTTGAACTTAATGAATAATAATAATAATAATAATAATAATTTTATTTCTATAGCACAATTCTGGTACCAAAGCACTTTACATGCAACATTTTAAACAATTCAATAAAACCACAACACATACACTACAACATTGATTAAAAAACTTACGGTTCACATTATTTCAAATATTAAAAGCCTGTTTAAATAAATATATCTTTAAACTGGTCTTAAAACTCTCCACAGTCTTGCACTCTCTGATCTGACGAGGTAGAGCTTTCCACAGAAATGATGCCATGAACATAAAAGCCCTTGCACCAGATGTCTTCAACTGTACCCTGGGAACCTCTAGCACTAGCAACCCCTCGTCAGTAGAGCAGAGAGGTCGGCCAGGACTGTAAGGAATCAGGAGCTCTTGCAGATAACCTGGTCATGAAGGCCAATCTTTTTTCCCTCACCTTCCCCTCCACCTCCTTGCTGAGCCAGCAAGGTTGTTTTGACCTGGACTGCTTACTCTGAGATTTGGCACATGTATTTGTGGCCTCATTTAGCCCCTTCCTAATGATTGCCCACTGCTGTTCAGCATGCAGCCCTGGGTTAATTTCAGCTAAATACCCCTCTAGGATGTTGTCCATTCTGGCAAAATCTGCCTTCCTGAAATCTAACACTCTTGCCCTGGTCTTAGAACACTCCCTCCCTGTGTTGAGGAGGAACCACACTGAGTAGTGGTCACTTCCTGCTAGAGGGTTCTGTACTACTGCATCCTGGACTTGGTCTCCATTTATTAGCACCAAGTCCAGTATGTTCCCCTTCCTAGTAGGATCCATTGCCCCATGCATTAGATAACTGTCTTGGATAGCCTCCAGCAGCACCTGTTCCCTGGCATGTACTGTAGTTACTGTCTGCCAGTCAACCCCAGGTATAACTGTTTTCTCTTTGCCACTGACCTTCCTGATTTGCTCTGCCAACTTCCTATCCACTTCCTCATTCTGTGAGGTTTGGCCTGTACACCACCCCCATCCTGAGTTTCTTCCCTTTAGGGCTTTGGAGCAATACCCATATGGCTTCTGGCCTCCCCTCATCCCCTTCCTGTCTGGTACACAGTATCCCCTCTCTGACATAAATTGCCACCCCTCCCGGTCCCCGTAGAACACCTTGTATACCAGTATTGTGAGATCCCAGTCATGGTATTGGATGGCCCAGGTCTCTGAGATGGCAGCAATATCTACCTTCCCCTCTGCCATCATTGTCTGGAACTCTTCCACCTTGTTTGCTAAGCTCCTTGCATTCAAAGATACTACAGTCCACTTTGAGTCCTGCCCCTTCTCTTCCCAACTCTCCCCCTTCCACTTTTGTCTTGGTAACTTCTCCTTATTATCGTCCTTTGTCACTGGGAGGTGAGACCTTCCAGTCTCCCCTGGAAGGTGCCTCCTCCCCGCTATCCGACTCAGCCCCTCCCCCCTCCTCAGTTTAAATCTATGTTGTTTTTAATGTACTTCTCCAGCCCCTGTGTGGATGCCCTTGTGCTCTCTATGTTGAGATGAGCCTATCTTTGGCATAAAGCCCTTATTGTTCCATGTCTCGTCCCATCCCCCCTACTACCCCATACCCCATTTCTGCACACCAACCCTTCAGCCACCCATTAAACTCCTGTAATCTTAACTTTCTTGCTGTGCTTGCCCTAGGTACCAGAACTACATCGGAGAACATCACTGAGCTTCCCATCCGATTGCAGATACTCCCCACTTCCTCGAATGTCTCCTGCACTTCTTCCATTGTACTGCCTTCTAGGTCATTTGTTCCAAGGTGTACAATGATATGAAGCTTCCCTCCCATCTTCTCCACGCATTTCTGAATGCACTGCCCTGCTCTCCCCACTGTCATACCTGGCATACACTCCACCCAGGTTCGGCTCTTCCTTACTCGCTTACCTTCCTATCTCACCCCCCCGAGCATAGAATCCCCTAATACAAGTACTCGCTCCCTATACCTTGCACTGCCCCCATGATTTGCCCTCCTGTGAACCCCTTTTCCTCAATGTCCTCTGCTGTCATACCCTGCCCTTTTCCCCCTTTCTCCTCCAATTGTACCTCCACATTCTCTCCTCCTTCTCCATCCTTTGTGTGCTTGCTCCCTTTCCCAACCACTCCCCCTCCACTACTTTTACATCCTCCCACTGCCCCCTGCATTGTGCCACCTCCTCCCCCCTCCCAACATGATTTTGCCTTCTTTCCCCTTTGTTTAGTGTGTTTGTGCCAATTTTACTTACTTCCCTGCCCCTCCCCATTTTTACACCATTGTCTTCCCTCTCTCCTTTAACTGCATATTCCCCCTTCCCTCCAGGTCATCTGACTCTTGTTCTATGGTGACTTCCCCCACATCCTACTCTATTTCATCAACCAGTAATGCGTACCTGTTCATTGTCTCCAACCTCCTGCCCCTGCCCTCCCCTGAAATCCCTTCCTGCCTCTGCTTACCCTGAACCTCTTTCCTACTTTATTTCCATCTACCCGTGTTCCCTACCACTTGCCAACAACCCCTTTTGGTGCTCCCGGGACCCTGTGGACTTGGCTCCCCTGGCCAAATGCCCCCTTCCAGCCCATGACAGCCTGGTCTATCTTGCAATGGAACCCTCCCTGCCCCTGTGACCCTTCTCCTCCTCAACCCCTCGTACCTGTTCCCTCCCCCAGTTCCTGTCTCAAGCTCTCTATCTCCAGCGTAAGTTGTCTGAACATCCTGCATACTGGACAGCCCCTCACCTTTCACCAGATTCCCAGAAACAGTGCTGCCCCCACACCCATTGCAGCTCACAATTCTCCCCACCTCCCTGTGCCCCCAGCCCCAGTCATCCCAACCTCTCCACTCCACCACTCCATTCCCCCACCTGCCTCCTTGCCCTGGCCTCCACATACCCCCTATCTTAGTCTCCAAATATTCCCCAGCTCTTTAAAGTTGAATCCAATGTCTATAAGGGCTGTAAGCCAGCAGCACTGCCCCAAACCTCTTATTCTATCTCCTTCTATAGGGACTTACAGCTTCTGTCTCCTCCTTTTGCATGTGTCCTTTGGACCTGGTTACTGGCTATACCCTTCGTAATTCAGCCTACATATCAGCTAGGCTAATACTTGTGCTGCCCAACTGCTCCTGCCTCTTTATGTAGGTGTGGCCTGACCTTCCACTATAAAGGCAGTGCACCTTGGGGTGGTTGGGAATGGGGGTGGGTGGTGGGCAGCTCCTCTGGTTCACGGTGTCTACAAAAATAATCAAGTAAAAAAAATACATACTTCTGTAAACTACAGGGCAAAAACACAGCTCTAGTTCACCATACCAGAAAACAGTTTCTCCTACTCCTGCTCACTCAAAATGGGGACTCCAACTGAAGGTCTGTTAGGCACACTTGAATTTCAACCTTCACTAATCCCCTGTTGAAATGTGATACCTGCAGTTAAGGTACAAAACCTCAGCCAATATTAAACATTCACCTTCCAGCAACCAGTGTCTCCTACTCACTCAAAATGGAGGGCTCAACAAGCTGACTCATCCCTATAGAAATTGAGAGAACTGCACTGATGGCAACCCTCTGGGGGAAAGTAAAAGGGAAATATACTGGGAGAATGTGCTACTGTTCAGAGAGTGGATGCCTAAGGGAGGACCAGAGGAAGGTTTGCTTTGTGAAATAGTAGATCCTCAGGAATACAGAAAACATATCCTGTTCATAGCTGTTAACATTGTCAGTTTCTATGTATCTACCTTAGGACACCTGGTAGTTAGCCACACAAAAAGGCAGCTTACAAACAATTTTTAGTGTCCCAGCATTTTCAAAGATGTGGCAGATTTCTGCTGGATGTGTCTGCAGTGCCAGAGGGTGAGACTAGTCAGGAACAAGGTTAAAGTGACTGTGACTTTGATTCTCCTACCTATAACTGAAGAACCCTTTCAGTGGGTAGCAGTGGATATTGTGGGGCCACTAAGCATTCTAAGTCACACAGGCAAGTGGTACCTATTGGTAGTCATTGACTTTGAAACCAGGTACCTATAGGCTGTGGTGATGTCCTCCATAGAGGCAGAAAAGTTGTTTAAAGAAGTTATGAAGATATTCAGTCAAGTGGTATTTCCCCAGAAGATTCTGTCAGAAAGGGCAGCTGTTTTATCTTTGCCCTAATGGCCAGTCTCCAGGAGAAGTGTGGAGGGCAGCAACTCTGAGCCTCTCAATATTAACTTAGATTAATGGTTTGGTCGATCATGTTAACACCATGTTTAAGACCATGCTAAGAGCATTTGCTGACCAATGTAGGAGGGCGTGAGACATGTATTCACCCCATCTTTTTATTTGCTTACAGGGAAGTCCCACAGGAGTCAAGAGGGTTTTCACCATTCGGCCTCCTGTTTGGTCACAGTGTGAGGGAGCCCCTAGATCTGGTAAGAAATAAATGGGAGGATAAACTTGTTTTCCAAGGTGAACTTATTCTGGAGTAAGTCCTGAATTTTAGGTCATAGCTCAAGAATCTTGTCGGGCTAACTGAGTAACACCTAGCTGCTGCACAATGGAGGCAAAAAACATGGCACCACCAAGGGGTTAGAACCCATAAGTATAAGTTCAGATAAGTTATAAGACATGATTGTGCTCATCCTAGTTTGACAAATAAAATTGTAGGCGGCCTTGGGAGGGTCCATATTCCATGGTCAGGAAGGTAAGTGAAGTGGAGCTGCTCAATAGGAGATGCAAACTGAGGGTATTCTATGTAAACATGATGAAACCCTACCATGACAGAGAGGAAATAGACATGGCAGTATGAAGCTACCCAGAGAAGGAGAATGAAATAGATCCATCTATAGATCTCCTTAGTGATTGTAAGGGAGAATTATCAGTAGATGCCATCAGTCTCTCAGAGCAGCTGATACCAGCCTAAGTAGGAGAGATGAGTGGGGTGCTGAAATCAATCAATCAATCAATCAATCATCAATCAATCTTTATTTATCCAGGAGAAACACCATTGAGTCAACTCATTTACAAAGTGGACCTGGGTCAGGTACTGGTACAAATACAAGGCAAGAATAGGAAATATGATACAAGGCACACAAGGCAAGAAATACAGTGCTGCAATTAGACTTGTGGTCAATGTAAAAAAGACAAAGACTATGCTCTTTGCCCATCGACAGAATAAGACCAAGAACGCACAGCTAACAATCCTCTCCCACTCTCTCCTTCCTCTAGAACAGGTCCATACATATAAATACTTGGGCCTTACATTTGATTCCAGCCTCTCCTTCCATTCACACATTGACAGTCTACAGTGTATCATTAGCCATAAATGTCCGTATACGCCTATTGTATCAGCACAAGGATTGCCTACCTCCAGAAGCCCTTAATCTGGCTGTCACCTCCTCAGTCTTCTCCCTAGTCAATCATGGACTCATTATCTACTCATTATCTACTCGGCTGCTGACCACACAGTCCTTAACAAAATTCACCTTGCCATAAACAAAGCATGCAGACTCCTCACCGGGGCAGACAAGCATACCCATACATATACCCTATATGTCCTGACAAATCTCTTTAGCCTGGATGAAAGGCTATTTTATCAAACATGCCTCCTCACAAAGAAAATACACCCGTGGCTTACCCCTTGGGGGTTTCTACCTTTCTCCTATCCTGCCATGCCTCGGTGAACACCCGCACTGCCAACTGACAGGTGTGGTCCATCACGAGGGTTAGAACCTCCTTAGCCCAAAGGTCATTCCCACACAGAGCCCCAGCCTGGTACAATGAACTCCCCTCTGATGTCTCCTCCATCTCCAAATTAGGACATTTCAAGTCAGCCCTCAAAGAGCACATTCTCACTTCACGGCACTGCTGATGTACCAGCTAGTGCTGGGTCATCTAGCTATCATCTTATGGGACAACCCCACCACTGAGCTCCTACCGATAGGGCTACCAAACATTACCTATTAACAATGCCTCCTTTGGCTGCACTCACAAGGTATCTGTCTAATTCTCTAGTTCGCTGTAAATATCAAACCTGTTACTCCCTCCCTCTATCAGCAAACTTATTCTTGAAAACTGTAAAATACAGCTCTCGGTAACACGTTCAATACAATGTATAGCTGATCTTGATTCTGCAATACTATATAACTAAAAGAACTGTAACCTTTAGCTGCCGTTCTATGTCTATATGTATTAAGTGTTTGTGTTTGTTTTTCTGAGGCGGAGCCTTTGTAAATGAGTCCCTGACTCAAAGGTTGTAATCCTAAAGTCTGTTAAATAAATAAATAAATAATTTATTTATTTGGTTTTTGTTTACTGGGTAAGTACACTAGACAACAATGTTGCCTGTATTCAGGCATGACTCGAGAGAGTACAGACAGGGGAGACCAGAGTCAACATTAAAGAGTATTTTATGACACAGCATGAGGTGAGAACAAACATTTGAACAGTATACAGCCAGGTACAGTCATTATCAGTGATGACAAAGAGAAACAGATAACATTACATTAATTATTTTCATCTGATGATACATCAATGACCAAATTTAAATGACAAACAGCAAACAAAACTTAAATGAAGTAGCATTATAACAATAAGATTTCTGCTGGATGTGGGAAACTTTCAGATTTTGGAGACCAGCAGGAAATCAGTAAGTGCCATAGGGAGGGGAAAATGCTAGGAGAGAGGATCATGTTACAGCACAAGAGCAGCAGTCGGATTCTAATAGGTGTGCCCGAAGACCCAGTTTAAAGGCCTTGTGGGATTTGGAGAGTTTGATGTGAGAGGGAATGGAGTTCCAGGAGCGGCGGGCAGGTATGGTGAAGGATTGTTCACCTTTTTTTGTGAGATATTTGGGAATTTCAAGTTGGGTTTGAGTAGATGCCCTGAGGAGGTATGCTTGGGAGGGCTGAGTTAATAGTTCGGCATGGTATTTAGGGGACCCCGTTCTGATCATATTATCAATTGTACAGCCCACAGAATAGTGTCCAAGTGAGTCTGGGGAGAGCCAATTTAGTTTTGAGTAGAGCAGGCAATGATGGGTAAGTCTGTGAGCGGAGAGAGCAAATCTGCATATACTGTTATAGCAGGTACTCCATTTCTGGAGCGCTCCTTTGCTAGCTTTAAGGTAAACCTGAGAGCAATATGTTAGAGCAGGGAGGAGAAATCCTTGTGCAATAGCAAGCCGGGCAGCAGACCTAATTTTAAAGGCAAGACCAAGTTTTGAGTAAACTGTCTTACATGTAGCCGCAATGTGGAGGTTAAAGTCAAGAGATGGGTCGAGAGTGACTCCTAGATGCCTGAAGGAGGTAATGAATTCAAGAGCGGAGTCATCTAGAGAATGTATCAATAAGTCTGGAGTAAGAGATCTGATTCTTGACGG
The DNA here is from genome assembly GCA_016271365.2 of Neoceratodus forsteri. Classification (NCBI taxonomy): domain Eukaryota; kingdom Metazoa; phylum Chordata; order Ceratodontiformes; family Ceratodontidae; genus Neoceratodus; species Neoceratodus forsteri. The sequence goes on along the minus strand of CM057449.1, from coordinate 169,370,907 downwards.
AGGGGTCAAAAACCATAGTTTCGGTTTTCTTAGCATTCATTAGGAGCCTGTTCTGTAGTAACCACTCCTGCAAGCAGTTGAAGTCTGCTTGAAGATGTGCTCTTACTGATAAGGGATCTTTACCACTGGAGAGAAGCACCATGTCATCAGCATAAAGGATCAACGAGGAGGAGCAGGGAAGGGAGGGCAAGTTGTTAATGAAAAGGGAGAAAAGTAGTGGGCCAAGAATAGATCCTTGGGGACTCCAACAGAGGTAGGGAAAGATTTGAGACGCGATTCAATTTGGACAAATTGCAACCTCCCTGAGAGGTAGCTATCGAACCAGGAGATGGTCGACAGGTCAAAGCCAAGTGGAACAGTTTGGAAAGTAGCAGAGAGTGATTCACAAGGTCAAATGCCTTTGTGAGATCGATAAATATGGCCCAGTGAGCAGGCTCTTATCCATCGCTGTAAGGACTGCATTTGTCAGCTGAAGTAGAGCAGTTGTGGTGCTGTGTCCTGTTCGGAATCCGTGCTGGGTAGGGGATATAAGGTTGTGAAGGTGCAGGTAAATTGTGACCTGAGTAGCGATGGCCTTCTTGAGAAGTTTATTTAGGGTAGAGAGAATGGCAATCGGTCTATAGTTTGACATATTTTTGGTATCCCCTTTTTTGTGAACAGGGACAACGCGAGCGGTTTTCCACAATGTTGGTACCATTTGGGTTATTTATTTATTTATTGAAAATGTTTCACCGGGAAAGGCACACTGAGCAAAAAGATGCTCGTCTCACGGTGCGACCTGGGGGGGGGGTTACAGAGGAGACAGACATACATACAGTAGTTGAACTTACAGTAGCACAATATGGATAATGCACATAGTTGGGAGGGATTACATTTGAATATGATACATGGCAAAGCAGTACAGCACAGCAAATACAGGTTGTACAAATCGTGGCTACCCGGCAGGGTAAGAGCAGTACAGAACATGATCGTAGGGCATAGTATACAAAGCATGGGTACACATCGAGGCAACAAAAGAAATACACAAGTGCCAGTTTATAGAACAGAGGTAGTAGTAGCAGAACTTGAGAGCCAGTGGAGGAAGATGAGCTACAGGGAGAAGCAATCAAGTAGAAAGGAAGGATTTGGAAAGCAAGAGGGGGGGTAGAGTAGGAGGGTGAGGAATTGTAGATGTATAGGGGAGAGGTTAGGTGAGGAGGGAGGGAGGCTGGGGAGCTTAGGTAGAGGGGAGAGGGAGAACTTGAGAGTGGGAAGAGTAGGTGATAGAGAGGGAATAGTGCGTAGGGTAGTATGTAAGCCAGACAATTAGGCAATGGCCGGGCCGCTGGTCAGGCACAGGGGGAGAGCAGGGGAGGAGGAGCTGATGGGAGGGTGGTCAGGGGCAGTAGCAATTAGGTGCAAGGAAGTTAGAGAGGGCATAGGAAAGGGAGAGTTTGGATGAGGAGTGACAGATCTGGGTGAGCAGGCCGTTCCAGAGTTTAGGGAAGAGGTAAGAGAATGCAGATTGGCCAGTGGTGGTCCTACAGTGAGGGATGAATAGTAATCTATGGTCAGCAGACCTGAGGGCATGTGAGGAGTTAGGTGGGGGGGGGGATAGGGTGGATGCGAGATAGGGTGGGAAGGAGCCGAGCCAGAAGTTAGAAGTGAATTTTGCGATATGAATTAGGCTGTGGTTACTCAGAGAAGGTAGGGACAGGGAATGATAAAGCAAGCAGTGATGTGATCTGGGGGGCATCGAGGGCAAAGTGGCAGAAAGCATTGAAGAGGGGGTCTAGTCTGGCTAGGGTGGTCTGTGTGGCGGAACTGTAAACTACATCACAGTAATCGAAGGAAGGTAGAATCATTTTCTGAACAATTTCATGTCTGACAGGAGGTGGGAGACTAGTGCGGTTTCTATAGAGGGCACCAAGTTTGGGGCGTAGTTTGGAAATGATGGCATCAACATGAGTGGTAAAGGAGAGGTGGAGGTCAAGCCAAACCCCGAGATACCTGAAGGAGGGAACTTCTTCGAGGACGGTGTTATTTAGGGTGTGGAATCTCAGAGGGAAGGAGAGTTTGGATAGGCGCTGTCTGGTGCCAAAAGTCATAGAGTTGGTTTTCTTAGCATTTAGGGAGAGTTGGTTGCTATTGAACCAGAGTTGGATTTTGCAGAAGTCGGTTGGAAGTTTGGAGGTGACTTCTTCGGGGGTCCGGCCAGAGGTGAAGAAGACTGTCGTCTGCATACATGTGGATGGCGGAGGAGGAGCAGGAGTTTGGCAGGTCATTTAGTAGGATGGAGAAGAGGATGGGGCCGAGCACTGAGCCTTGGGGTACACCAGTGGTGATGGGGGGGGGAAGATGTGGTCAGCTATTTTAGTTGATTGGGTTCTATTTAGCAGGTAAGCACTGAACCAGTTTATGGCGGATTCAGCTAAACCAGCTCCCGAAAGGCAGGATAGTAGGAGAGAATGGGATACGGTGTCGAATGCTTTTGCGAGGTCAATGAAGATAGCAGCAGTGATAAGCCCTTTGTCCATCCCAGTGAGGATGTGGTCTGTGAGTCTGAGCAGGGAGGAGGTAATGAAGTGGTGTTTTCTGAATCCGGACTGGAAAGGGGTGAAGAAGTTAGTTTCAGTGAGGAAATGGGAGAGTTGGGATAGCACAAGGTGTTCCTGGAGTTTTGAGAGGGTGGGGAGGAGGGAGATGGGGCGGTAGTTGGATGTGGAGGTAGTGTCCCTGCCTTTAGGGAGGGGTAGAACAGTGGCATGCTTCCATTCGGAGGGGAGTGACTCGGTACTAAAGGAAAGGTTTAGTAGGGCTGCGAGGGAGGTAGCGATGGCGGGAGCAGATAGGAAGAGGAGTTTGCTGTCAAGGCCATCAGGGGATTTGCCTTTGGAGGGGTTTAGGGCATGAAGGGCATCTAAGGTATCAGTGGGGGAAATGTGTCTGAAGGAGAAGGAGTTAAAGCCGGATGGTTGGGAGTTAGGGGGCTGAGGACATGGAGTGATAGCAGGTGGGAGGGCTTCAAGGAGGGCCTGGGCGTAGGTAGTGAAATAGGAATTAAACTCAGAGGCGACTTCCAGGGGATCAGAAAGGAGAGTCCCTTGGGCAAGGAGAAGAGGAGGAGGGCTAGCTGTTTGGGGGGAGAAAAGGGAGCTAATGACTTTCCAGAAGTTGGAAGGTCTTCCAAGGTTTGCATTAAGTGTGTTATTAAAATATTCAGACTTAGCTAGGTGGGTGGCCTTAGTGCACCTGTTGCGGAGCATGCAATAGGAGATATGGTCACCTGGGAGGAGAGAGGATTTGTAGATTCGCCAGGCCTTATCACAGGCTTGTTGGCAAGCAATCAGTTCAGGGGTGATCCAGGGTAGGTGGGAACCACGGACTCTAGTCCGGCATAGGGGGGCGTGTTTGTCCCAGGCGGAGAGGAAGGTGTTGTGAAAGTGCATAAGAGCCAAATCCATATTGGAGTGGCTTGCATTTGGGACCCAGTTAGAGTGGTGAAGATCGTCTAAGAGGGGGGAGAGGTTGAGGGATTTGTAAGAACGCTGGAATATAAATTTTGGGGGGGGATTTAATTCTGTGGATTTTGCGGACTAGGTAGATTAGGTGGTGGTCGCTAATGGAATCAGGGAGAAGTCCTGAGCTGATGACACGGTGTGGGTGGGAGGTAAGGGCCCAGTTGAGGAGTGAGTGATTACCAGACTTAAGGTTACAGCAAGTGGGTTCAGTAATGGTTTGGCTGAGGTTAAGAGCAGTTAACTTGGTTTGGGTTTTGTTAAACGTGGGTGCTAGCCAATTATGGTTAAAATCACCCATAGCGTTATTATGGAAAGATTAAAGATTCTTGCAATAGGAACAGCAAGGGCAGGGGCTGCATGCTTCAAGAAGCTTGGCAGTAGATCCATAGGTGGATACTGATTTGAGGAGATGCAGCACTTCGGTGGAGGAGACTAACGTGAGATGAAAAGGGGTTTCATGCAAAAGTTGCACCTCAGGAGGAGGTGAAAGAGGTTGGTTGAATTTCTCAGTGTATTGGAGAGATCCGAGAATTGTGCATTAAGAGCATTAGCAATAGTAGGTAACTTATTACAGTTTGCGTCATTCAGTGTCATGTCGGTAATGGCCGTCTTGGGCCTTTGCCCAATGAAATTTTTAATGTGGTTCCAAAAACCCCTGGTATCAACCACTGAAGTTTGGAGAAGCTTAAGGCAGTAGCTCCTTTTAGCCTTCCGAATATCTTTTTTGTAGGCATTTCTCAGTTGTCTATAGTTAACCCAGTCTTCTGATTGTTGGGACTTCTTTGCCAAGGTCCAGGCCTTGTCTCTTTTTTGTCACTGCTCGAAGGAGGTCTTTTTTTAGCCATTTATTAGGGGAGCCCCTGAGACGCCTTTTTTTCAGAGGGATGTGCAGATCCTGAAGGGCCAGAAGCTGAGACATCAGGTATTCAAGTGCTGTGTTTACATCATCAGTGTGATAGATGGGAGACCAGTCTATATTATTAATACCCTCAAGAAGTGCAGTTCAATTTAGTTTGGCAAAATCCCGAAATTGAATGATTCATGGGGGGGGGGGTTTAAGGCAGTGGCCATTCCAGATACAGAACATAGGCAGGTGATCACTAATAGAATCTGAAAAGGTCCCTGCAGCAATTATTTTATTTGCTCTATTTGTAGCCATCCATCCCAGGAGAGATTGGCGCTCTGAGTTGGAAGAGATGCGTGTAGGGCTAGAGATAAGTTGAGCGAGGTTAAGTTGGGCGAGAGCTTCAGTATATGTACTGGCGTGACTCCCTGATAGGTCTAGGTTGAAGTCTCCCATTAGTATGACTTCAGATCTACCTTTTAGAGTGGCCAGATAATCCAAGGTTACAGGCTACACGTTATATACATTAGAACACAAGAGAGATACATATGTACAATATATAAATAACACAAAAACATATATACAGTTCCTACAGTGGATAAGATCATATGGGAATGGGAGTTTAACTGAGGGAAGGAGTACCATAAGTGATTAATTAGTGAAAACAGTTGCAAGATTCCTTAAAGGCCCTTGCAAAAAGATTTTTAAAGAAGGGTATTTTCACTGGTAGTACAATTTTTAGGGTTTTTTGCGTATTATTCCAGAGGACGGAGAGAGAGTGACTTATGGCTGCTTTGCCAAAATGCATTTTAACCATAGGAATAATGAGAAAGGCTTCTTAGTGGGTAGGTCCCGCCAGGCAGAGAGGAAGGCAGTCAGAGATGTAGTTAGAAAGCTTATTGGAGATGGCTCTAAGTGTCCAGAGGATTACATCTTTGTGACGTCTGCAACTAAGAGAGCTCCAACCTACCATAGAATAAAGGGTGCAATGATGAGTGGAGTATGGTGCATCAGTAATGATTATCTAATACCCCGATGGTAAAGGGTGTCAAGTTTCCCTATGGCTGTACTTGGTCCATGTCTAAATAGGATATCAGCATAGTCCAAGAGTGATAAGAAGGTGGTTTGCACTAGTTGGATTTTGGCCTCCTATATAAGTAGATGCTTTATCTAAATCAAATCAAATCAAATCATCTTTATTTATAAAGCGCCTTTCAAAACCAAGGCGCTGTACAATGGTTCACATAAGTACATAAATTAAAATAATAAAATTAATAGCCATAACTAGGATAGGCTAAACCAAATAAATATGTCTTTAACTCATTTTTAAATTTCTCGAAAGTTGGACAATCTCTCAACCAATGAGGTAGAGAATTCCACAGGGTTGGTGCTGAAAAGGCAAAAGCACGAGATCCAGATGTTTTTAATCGAACCCTGGGAATCTCCAGCAATCCCTCGCTGGTGGAGCGGAGAGGATCTGGAAGAAGATACCTAGTCTCTGTCTTAATTTTTTAGTTAGGTTCTCAGTATGTTCTGAAAATTATAGCCTATCGTCAACCCAAACCACCAAGTATTTAAAGTTTGTCACAGATTCTAAGGGCTCACCTAAAAGTGCTGAATAAGAGGGATTGTGGGTGTGCCCTTGGTTTTGTTAGTGTTTGCAGAGGGAACAAATAGCATAGCCTTAGTTTTTCAGCATTTAATAACAGCTCCAAATGCAGTAGTTTTTCCTGCAAATGGTTAAATTCAAGCTGGAAGTCTTTGTAAACCAGTTCCGGTGTAGGCCTGTCTAAGTACAGCACAGTGTCATCAGCAGATAGGTGAATCCTAGTGTCTTTGATTCCATCATTTAAGTTGTTAATATAGACGACAAACAGCAGAGGTCCTACAATGGACCCTTGAGGCACTCCTCTTTGCACAGTTTTCAGCATGGAGAGAGTGTTCTCAGTTTTGACTTGTTGACAGTGATTGGCAAGGTAGTTAGAAAACCACTTAGTAGCCAAAGGGTCTACTCCAACGATATGCAGTGTGGTCAGGAGCAAATAATGGTCCACCATATTGAAGGCTTTGCTAAGATCAAGGAATAGGGAGCGTACGTACTTTTTGTCATCTAATGCCATCTGTCAGTCATTGGAGACCTTAGCAAGTGCAGAGATTGCACTGTGGAGAGGTCTAAACCCAGATTGTACCATGTTAAGTAAATTGTGATTCTCAAGGTGTTGCCTGAGTTGGGAATTCACTACTTTTTCCAATAGTTTGGACAAGATAGGAAGTAAGGAAATTGGGCGATAATCGTTTTGGTCACTGGTATCACCAGACTTAAAGAGTGGAATCACTTGTGCTGTTTTCCATATTGCAGGGAGAGAACCCTGCGTAAGGGACAAATTAAATAGATGAGTAATTGGGGCAGCTAAAGTATAATATCCTAGCTTTAGATCGTAAGGCTCTATATGATCTGCACCAGGGCTTTCCCTGGTGTCGAGGGCCAAAAGGAGATCCTCAACTTGCTTTGCAGTGACAGGGTGGAAGGTGAAAGCTGGTTTAGGATTTATTAAGCAAGGATTAAGCTATTCGGGTTTCTGAACACATAGCTGTGCTTGGAGATTATTGGCCAGTGAAAACTCGAAGGCTAATCCTGTTGTGGCGAAATGGCTGTTAAGAAGTTCTAGTATTGATTGTTTATCGGTGGTGGAATCGCCACTTACAGTGATTTTTTGAGGAAGACAGTGTGCTGGGGAGCAGCCTTCGAGGTCCTTTAGCATTTTCCAGAATTTCTTTGTGTTATTCGAAGCAGTATCATGTTCTGCTTGGAAATACCTTGCTTTCTCAGTTCTAGTGAGCTTGGTGTACCAGTTTGTAGCTGAAGGCTGTCCGGTCAGTTGTAAGTTTAGTTTTTCTTGCCTTTTTCCATAAGGAGTCCCTGTGCAGTAATGCATCTTTCAATCCACCTGTGAACCATGGGCACGTTTTCCTTTTTGTCCTGATTTTTACTAGGGGAGCATGTTTATCTAAGGCCCTCAGCACTATTTTATGGAATTGCTCATATGCAATATCCATGGTTGGTGTCAAATAAAAGTCCTACCAGTCAGCATATTGGAGGTCTGAGCAGAAAGCGAAAGGATTGAAATTCCTCCGGCATCTCATAAAGATGTACTTAAAGGATGACACTGCTTTAGGAATGGACCTCACACAAGCTATTGCACAATGATCACTGACATCATTAAAGAATGTGCTTGCATACGTAAACATGTGGGGTTTGTTAACTAGTATTATGTCAAGCAATGTGCTTTTCTCTGGGTTTTTAACATTATGCCAGGAGACTTCAGATATGATTTGTGCAAGGCCAAAATTGTCACATAAATCTTTTAGGGGTTTGGATGCTACGACAAACCAGTCCATATTGAGGTCACCCAAGAGTATCACTTCAGAGGACAGGGAGTCTAATACATCACTCAGATGCTTCAGCACTTTAAGTCCTGCAGTGGGAGGCATATAACATCCAATGATATGAAGAGGGACTGTGTGGGCGAGCTGAACTTTTAATGTAAGACATTCAAATTCCTTGGCTAAGGTAGTGGAGTTTACTACCGAGGTAGCATATTTGTCCTGAATATAAATTGCTACACCTCCACCTCTTGAAGGTCTAGCCATTCTAAAGATGTTATATGAGGGAATATTAACTTCATGATCCAGTGTCGCAGGTTTAAGCCACGTTTCAGTGACCACCAGCACATCTGGGCAAGTGTGATTGATCCACGTTTGGATAGCATCAAATTTCCTAAGCAAACTGCAGGCATTGTTATGGATAAGACTTATTCCATTCAACTGGCCAAGTTGGGATGGAGTTGAAATTGGGAGAAAGGGTCTGGAGTTAAGCTCAACATTATCTGCTCAAATAAGCAGTAGTAAAATAAATTTTTTGAGGGCTTCCAGAAGTAGTCTTACCAGGCGAATGTTGCCTCTTTTGCGGCAGCAAGGATCAGTGGATGGTAATGATGTGGCTCTGGCTGTTAGTGGGCCTGTGTGAAGGTACAGAAGAGCCCTTACAGAAAGCGAGAGTGGGTATAGGAGGGTAAAAGATACCAATAGTTGGTTATTGCATCTCTTGAATAAAGAAGGCCCAGTACTACTTGGTACATCTGATAAGCTAACCTGTATAGAGGGATGCTTTTCATAACTCACTAGGATCACAGGGCATGGTATTTGTTGCCTGACTACTTTGAAGAGTACATCATTACAGCAATCCTGATATAGATCAAGGGAGCCTGATGAGTAACGAATCAGAAACATTGTTACCTTGGTATGGACACTAGTATGGCTGTCTAGGTACAGAACAGGGCAGTAACTGGAGGAGCATACTAGGCACAGCAAAATAAGGATTTGGGGCAACATTTTTTTTAGGGCTTTGAAAGCAACCGGAATCAGAGACAAATATAAAAGACAATATCAATGCATAGCCTTACGGCTTATGGGACAAGTAAAGTGGTTTAGGGGGAAACTTTAAATATCAGGTCCCACGTCTTTTCTATTAGTAGAGGATGAAGAGTGCAGGAGGGGAGTGAAGGGAGTGGATGAGGTTGACTGCTTGGCAGGGGCCCAGCATACTGTGTGGTGGGGTCGACCTGGTGCTGGATAATACAGGTAATGTTTTGGAGGGATATGGGGAGGCCAGAGGTAGGGCTTGAGGATTCTTAAAGTGCAAGTGAAACAAATGGAAGATCACACAGTACAGTGGTAGGGATGCTGACTTCAGAGTGGAAGGTACTGGGATCTAACCTCCTGTAGGCAGGAAACAGATAGGCACTATAAGTGTGCTGTTTCCTGGTTGTGATACCTGAGATTGTTCAGGTACTAATTTGTAATTGAGGAACAAACAGTTTTGTGGTCCTAGGTCAGGACTTAGAGTGTAAGACCGAACCACAGCAACGTTTGCAAAGAGTGCTTATTTCAATGCAGAGATTTGGTCTGGGCTCTTAGTACAGAGGTAGTGCAGCTGACTGAAAGTAGAAAGTACAGGGATCAAAACCTGGGCAGGGAGGGAACTGCAAGGGGGTGCTGATTCCTGGTTATGATACCTGAGAATTGTTCAGGTACTGATTGTAATTGAGGAAAAAACTGTTTTGTGTACCTAGGTCACAACGTTAGGGCTCCCAGGTCTCCAGATTTGCAGCTCAGAACCTTAAACCACTGCGCTATACTGCCTCCTCAATCTTTTTCAGATCCTTTGCAGAAGTAGGCTGTAAGGTGCCATAGTAAGCAGAGATCTGGCAGATGTGGGCCTGCAATTTATTCAGTCTAAGACCAGATGTGGATGCTGATAAAATCATGCTGCACACTTTGTTTAAAATAAAGTAATTGTGTATCCGTCAGACAGTACCATACAACATGCATATGAGAATGGTTTAAAAGTACCTACTTGCCTATTCTTTAAGGGGAGAAAAGCAATATTGACACATCACTGTCCCATAGAAATGAACAAGACATAAAGCCATCAATCTAGATAAAACAATAAAATAACATAAATGAAAAGCATCACAGTCAGTACTATGACCATCAATATGTATTCTTTGAGGTTGGAATCTAATTTAGTTCCATTTCTATACAATTTTGAATATAGATGATTGAATGAAAGCAGACCATTTCTCATTATATTTGTCTAATATGTCACTAATAACACAGCTGAGACATTCATATATTGTTAGCCTGTCCATGGTCTCTTGCCATTCCACAAAGGAAGGGGAAGACTCCGAGCGCCGTTTTATAAGGAGACTTTTGCTTTGAGAAATGCTGCTCTCAGCCAATCATTTTGCTTCAGATTTGAACTGAGTCCTTCCCAGGGCACCACAGTTCCACTAAGCCAGTTCAACATAAAAAACTGTGACTGCACTTAGAGCGACAACATTACCCTGACAGCAGATAGAATGCTACCTGAAATTGCCAACAACCTCAACACCGATAAACACCAGGAGAACAGCAAACAACATTTACAAATGCGGGGGGCTCTGCCCCCACACTCCCCATGTGGGGGCTTCGCAACTAGAGATGCAGCAAATTTTTAATCTGCCGGCAAAGTGGAAACGAAGTGGCCACTTCATGTTAGCGGAGCACAGTGTGAAGTGGACACTGCAAGGTGCTCACTTCATGTCACTATTATTACCACTTTGTATTGCCATTGTGCCTTAACATGAAGTAAGGTGAAGTGAGAAGAGAACAGGCAGCCCCCCACACATCACATGGCTTACAGTACTGCAAGTCACATGCTTTAGCCAGGTAGGAAGGAAGTGAGTCAGAGAAGCAGTATCACTTTCTCCTTTGCATTTGTTGAGGGAGAAAGCATTGTGAGAGGAGACTAGGAGTTAAAGTGCTTGATTGCCTTGCCACTTGCGTTTCAGAAGAAAACCAACAGCTTTTTTAAAAGCTATATCTTTATTTAGTTTTTGTATTGAATTTATGGGGTTTTTTTGTTAGTGAATTTTTTTGTATAAGTTTTGTTTTGTGTGTGTGACTGACTGTGTGTGTCGGCCCGGAGACTTGTTGTGTGTGTCAAGATGGACCCAGGAGAAGGCGAGTCACTGGCCCGTGGGCGCAGTTGGAGGGGAGTGCAGACCCGTGGGGGCAGGGCGTTCATGTCATAATGGACCGCTCCCAACTCCTGGGTGTTGCATCCCCCCATGTTGAAGCAACAGGAACAGCAGCAGCAGCACCAGTGCCACTGGTGGCTGTTGTGCGTCCACGTTCTCTGCCACTACCACCACCACTACCACTGGTAGCTGCAGCTGTAGGGGCTCCAGCAGTACCCCCTCCACCACCTCCACAGCCACAGGAGGTGGCCCTGGAAAATGTAGGTGGTGGGACTCATGCGAGGACTGTGTCTGGTCCCCCTGCAGCTCCCCAGTGTGGGAGTTTTTTAACTCTGTTGGGGGAGACAGCACAGTGGTGGTGTGCCATCTGTGTGGTGTGGCAGTGCACCGTGGCCCCTGTGGGACACATTTGGGGACTGGTGGCCAGCTCACCCACATGCAGAACCACCACAGGGCAGAGTGGCAGGCTGCCATGGAAGGGGCCAGGCATCCACCTGCTGGCCCTTCCATGGCAGTGGCTGAGGGTGCTGCTGGGGTGGGAGTTGTGCCTCATCACCACCACAGCAGGAGGGGGGCTAGTACAGCAGCTGCCACACCATCACCACCACCACAGCCACCAGCACCACCCTCTCCACCACCACCCCCACTACGTGGATTCCCTGCTGCAGTGGACCCCGCCACAATCCCTGCAACACAGGCTGACATCACCCTGGTGTGGGCAGCTCTTGAAGAAAACAATGAGCGGTTTGGTGCTTTGCAGCAGCAGGTGAACAGAATAGAAGCACAGCAGCAGCAAATAGTTTCAATGCTGCACCTGCTGCTGGACCACCACGGCATCCCACGCCACAGTAGTTAAGGGATGTTTTCTGCCCCCACCCTCCCCACTACTGTGTTGTACTGTTTTGTGTGTTTTTCTTTGTTGTTGTTTAATCAACACATTTTCCTTCCAGGGGAATCTTTCTTCACTATATAGTGCAATACATTTGGCGTGAAAACTACCTGTTATTTTCATTACGCAGAAACGTGCACGGAGGAATTCCTGTTCTGAAGGCCTGCTCACATTCTGCGCTTCTCTTCAGCAATGTTAGGACATGATGGCAGGGAGAGACATGCAGCGTGCTTCTTTACAGTGAATATCAGATTGTCTGGCAGCTTTCCGAATGTTTCTTTGTGTTGTAATGGTAATTTTGTGGTGAAACGTGTGGGCATGTTTCCAATAAGAAGAGTCTTGTTAGTGGAAACATTCCCACACTTCACCACAAAGTCAACCTTATAACATAAGGAAACACTGGGATAGCTGCTGGACTTTCACTATAGTGGAGCATGCACCTGTGCTGCCCCGGCATCATGTCCTAACGTTGCTGAGAAAGGGGGGCAGAATGGGGGTGGCTTTTCTGATCGGTAATTCCTCCATCATGTAACACACTGTAATGAAATTATGGTCGGTTTTCACAGAAATATATTGCACTCTGTGGAGCAAGAAATATTCCAGTGGGAGTAATGCCCCCACTTATTAATTTATGTGCATCACAATAACTATGTAATGTGGTGAATCTCTATAAAGCAGCAGCGCAACAATCTGTTGAGAACTCTGACCTATATTTTTTAATGCTATGTTACAGCTTCCTTTACTTACATCCTGACTGACTGGAATGATACGAGAATTTGCAATAGTTGAATCTGCTGTACTACCTTCTTTCATTTATGAAATAATGAAAGGAGCATTTCTTTTAAATTGGTGCTGACCAGGTCTTTGTCATTGTTTTCCTCTGCTTTTCTCCATCACATCAATTAGTTGTTATATGTCACTTCTGTTGTTAATTAACAGTTATGCAGCAGGCAGGGTTTTATGACTCCACAGAACAATAGTTATTGAAAAGCAGCTGCAAATAAATACAAACCTGGTCCGAACAATATTGGAAGGCATGCTCATTTTTTTCATACATGAAAAAAAGTAGTCAAGTAAGTAAAGCAGACATAAATTGTGAAAAGAAGCGTATCATTCAAGTCATGACTCGGAGGTAACTAGTGGTGGCTGTGGCAATGTAAAGTAGCATAAAAAAGTACAGTTCAAAACTGTCAGGACATTCTTGCAATGCTGCTTTAATTGTAAAAATGTCAGTATGACATCATGAGCTCACAGCAACAATCACAGAACACACAAAAGTGGCACAGAGTCTCAGATTTTTTCTGCAGGCCCAAAATGCATCCTGCTTGTGTGCAGAAAATTGACAAGTGGTAACACAGTGGAATGAGAGTGTTTCAGCACATACAAAGTCACCCAGAATTAATTGCGCACTCAGTCATGCACGCAGTGGTGGCACAGAGTCCCACATTTTTTCTGCATGCCCACAATGCATCCTCCTTATGTGCAGAAAATTGACAAGTGGTAACACAGTGAAATGGGTTCATTTCAGCACATACAAAGTCCCCCAGAATTATTTGTGCACTCTGTCATGTGCGCCATGGTGGCACAGATTCCTGATTTTTTCTGTAGGCCCAAAATGCATCCTGCTTGAGTGCAGAAAATTGACAAGTGGTAACACAGTGGAATGAGAGTGTTTCAGCACATACTGTACCCCAGTATAAAATGATGACTGTGAGCTTCGTGTTGCTGGTCCAATGTGTTCTGCGAGATGATTCGAGCAAATGCAATGTGATCATCTCAACTGGATTGAAGGGTGCCCTTTGGCTGTACGTTAATAGTAGCCTTGGTGAGTAGCTATATATATAGCTATATGGTTGTGTATTTTGTAGGTGAGGAGGGAGGTTGACATGGACATGTACTTATGGTATTGTTCGGCATCACAGGTCACACAGAAACTGTTGGTGTGCACATTCCAGTGCTCAATGAGAATTTTTTGCACTGAAGTTGGAAACGTATAACTCTCAAGCACATGAAGGTAAGTATTTTTTTTTGGGGGGGTGGGGGTAATCATATTTGCAGGTTTGTCTGTAATGGTTTCATATTTTGTTACTTCTTCACAGATTTCAGCAGCATCCTTCTGGAGTCCGAATGAATGATGGTCATGGTATTCTAATGAAACAACTTCTGCGTGTTTCATGTATGCCCAAGCTTGGGAGAGGGGGGTGCCTGATGTTGAAGAACTTTTTGGGAAAAGGCCACTTTGACAGAACAACAAAGCATCTGCAAGTTTCCTAAAAAAATAAATGAATGACTTCTTACAACTTAATTGTTATTTGTCCCTCCCTGGTTCTCAAATCTCAATCTATCTAAAGTCAAATTACATTTCAAACCCACATCTTGTCAACTAACACAACCTGTGTGCAATATTTGCTGCAGTCTTTCCAAAACAATGAAATGGATGAAATAAAATCTTCATATGTACCAGAATGGATTTCACATGGATATTACATCGCTTCCTCTCTGTACGGTACAGCTACAGTACCATTCCCAATGAGTTCTAGTGACGGAGCCTTTTTTTTGTTACTTTGTAAAAGAAACAAAAGGAGTGTACTGTATGTGTTTTACCATTGCGGCTCTGAAAAGCTACAGAAAACAAAGCATACAACTAAAAGAAGTGAAGCAGCATAACAAACATGAGTACACATACTCACTTTATTGTTTAAGTATTAAGAATCTTTGTGTCTGTGGCTGATGGATGTGGTGGTCCGGACAGACTCAGGCTCAGTGGTGGCAGTGGCTAACATCAGTCCTGGTGGTTGTCCGGGGGTGGACAGACTCAGACTCAGTGGTGGCAGTGGCTAACATCAGTCCTGGTGGTGGTGGTCCGGGGGGCACACTGCCTTTTAAAAACTTCAGTTAAAACCTGCCAACATTAACAACATCATCATCCTCATAAAGAAAGCTGCCTCACAGTCTTCGATGTCTGAAGTCTGACCACTGGGAAATTCTTTCTCCATTGTGTCATCATCTATGTCAGTGGTAGGCCATTTCAGGCAGCCACTGCCAGTGCCACCAGGATGCTCCTTTTGTACATCAGCAAGACCATGACTAGGCCGGGGTACGAATACTGAGGTTGCAGTCTGTGCTGGTACATGCCTCTCATTCATTCTAATGAATGTTAGCAAACTAACATTTGCAGGAGACAGGTTTATCTGACAATCCCTGACTATTGCACCTGCTGGACCGAATACCCTCTCAACACTTACACTGGAGGGTGGGCATGTGAGATACTTCAGAGGCACTGCAGTCAGCTCTGGCCATTCACTGACCTTTCCACTCCAGTACAAAAGAGGATCTTCAGTTATTGTCAGATGCCTGTTTTCAGACAAACATGACTCAACCATTCTCTGTGCCGCACTAAGTCCAGTTGTTGATGCATCATTCTGTTCTCCTGAATCATTTATTTCACAAATACGCACTTGGGACAAATCCTTCCAAAGTGGGTTGACGCCAGCCACTTTGGATGA
Organism: Neoceratodus forsteri; assembly: GCA_016271365.2. Classification (NCBI taxonomy): domain Eukaryota; kingdom Metazoa; phylum Chordata; order Ceratodontiformes; family Ceratodontidae; genus Neoceratodus; species Neoceratodus forsteri. The sequence goes on along the minus strand of CM057449.1, from coordinate 169,355,587 downwards.
CAGACCACCTGGAACTGCAGCCCCTTCCCTTTGCAGGATATGCTTGCTGGTCCTCCAAGTACACCTTCAGCCTGATTATGCTGCTGAGGTTTGCTGACCTTTGCACGTGACTTCTGTGCCCCATGAACCAAGCGCAGCAGTTGACCACTGATATTTTTTTACCTGTTCAGGCCCTCCCTCCAGTACTGATGCGATTCCACGTTTGTAACGTGGGTCCAGCATTGTTGCTATGGCAAAGTTGTCACTACGCTGAATGCTCACAATGTGGTGATTCTGGTCGAATACTGTCAGCATGTGTTGCAGCAACATACTCCTACCACCGTCTCTGTCAACATCAAGGCTATGCTGTACATTCACCAATGTCTGCCTCAGCACCTGCAGCAGTGGAATTGATTGGTTAATGGAGGCAGACTCGCCACTCACTGCCTGTGTGACATATTCAAAAGGCCGCAAAATTGTTATTACAGAGTCCATGAGGTGCCACTGTTCAGTCGAAATAGACATGTAGGCCCTGGAACTGTCACAGCTAGTATGCATAATAAGATATTCTGAGATGGCTTTGTATTGTTCATACAACCTCTCTGCCATGTATAAAGTAGAGTTCCATCACGTGACAACTTCCAGCTTCAAGTGGTGCTTAGGCAGGCTGTTTTGTATCTGCAACTGCCGCAGCTGGTCACGGACCTTTCCAGATCTTGAAAAGTGAGAACAGGTACGTCGTGCATAAGTCAGCATTTCCTTTATATCAGGGTGCTTCAGAAACTCCTGAACTACAAGATTTAAACAGTGGGCCATAAATGGAACACAAAAAAAACACCATTCGTGATGCATTTCACCACATTTGACCCATTGTCACTTGCTATGAACCCAGCTGTCAGGGACAGAGGGTTTAGCCATCTGTGAATTTCAGTCAGTACCACGTCCAACATGTTCTCACCAGTGTGTGAACACGTCACATTGCGCATAGCAATCGTTGCATGCTGTCGAATTCCTGGAAGATTGCTACCACGACAATCCACCTTACTGCACTGATTATTCACACTACCAACATCACAAACAACCCCCAGCACCTGTGTCCAGTGTGCAGTTATACACAAATATGAACTCCCCACTGTTTTGCCACTTGTCCACATATCCATACTTAAATGGATGAATGGAGAGGAGGAATGTTGAAGGGCATGTCTTACTGAGTCGGACACAGTGTGGAACAACTCGGGGACAGCAAGGGTAGAAAAGTATGTCCTGGATGGGACTTTCCATTTTGGACAGGCATGTACAGCAAACCACCAGAACCCATAATTCTCCACAAAGGAGAAGGGCAAAAGATCAATTGCCAGCATTTCCGCTTCATTGAGTTCACGTGACACTGTATGATTTGGGGGGGTACTTCAGCTTATGCGCAAAAACACTCTGTAACATGGGCTGACTTAAACGTTTTACACAGGGTGTGTTGATCACAAACTGTTGTGCTCTGTGATGAATGGCATTGGCAGGGGGTGGAGTGTGGACATTTGATGAAGACGGTTGCACAGGTGATGATGACAAACCCAGAAATGCTGTTATTTTACCAGATTTGCCAACTTGCACTAGACGTACTGCATTCACCACCACCACCACCACCACCAAAACTGCTACTCTCACCAGCACTGGACAACATTTCAAAGTCATTATGGTCCTCCACCTCATCATGCCTGTAGTAATCCTCTGCTCTTATTACTGCACTACTGCACACATTTAATTTCCTACTGGGCTTAACAGTCATGGAAGGGGATAACATGCTGGCTATGGTTGCCAGTGATGAGGGTGAACACCCCACTGTGGTATTAGCTGCCAGCTTGCACTGGCTCCACAGTGCCAAGTGCCTATTCTTAAGATGCGTATGCTGTCTTCCTGTGCCCAGATGGCTCCCCTTTTTACTTCAACTCACACGCACATGGCAAACCTGGCAGATTGCAACTGACTCATCATTTGCATCTTGAATAAAAAAAAATCCCAAACAAGGGATTGTGATGCTTTGCTTTTAACATGTCCATGATGTGGCTTATTTAAATCCATTATTTTAAGCACTGAAGTGGAGTGGGGGGCACCTGATATTTCGGGCACTGCACACCTGGACTGCAACTGACCACCATGACTACCTATCATATTGATTGCTGGGTCATCATCATCAACCAAAACCGGTAGATCACAAGTTTTTACGGAGGGGGAATTCCTGCAAACAGACTCAGACACAGCCACTTTGAATTTCTTTTTCTCTGGTTCCCAACTGGGGTCAATTACATCATCATCATATTCATCAACGTAACACACATCCACATCTTCTGCTTGGATGCTAGAATGTGGACTGCATGTTGCAACAACAGCAACATCATCATCATCATCATCACATTCGTCATCAGCATCTACACCACCATCACCTAATATTTTTTCACCACTTTGTGAATCACTGCATGGAAAATGCGTGACGTTAAGTGCCACGGTCGATGGAAAATCACATTGTATGCTATAGCTGACATGATTATTAGAATCCTCAGGTTCAGTTACTGGGATGTTACTGGGGAGTATGACATCATCTATGCTGCCACTCACTTGCACTGCTTCACACTCAATATTTTTGGGTACAGTACTCTGGTCAGAATTAGACCTTGATACAACAATACTAATACTACCTCCACCACCACTAACACCAGTAACACTAACACCATCGGCTGGGAAAACATCATCTTCTCCAACTATGAGTAAAGCTACTGATTGGGCTGTAAAAAGCATTGCAGGAGAAATACCTTTCCTCACATCAACAATGCACTTCTACATATGCGTACTACTACCATGCCCACAGACTATCTTACTGCCAACATTGCCATGGCGAGAAACAGCTTTGCTTGCACGTCTCTTTGCAGGCATTTTGGGGGATCAACCACAATATTATAACCAAAAATTTTGATACGTTCACTCTCTGATTGGAGGGACGCTGGATGTGAAGCCAAATAAACAACTGTGGCTTCAGCAGCAGATAAGAGACTACTCTGAGACTGTCGTGCAATTAAAACAACTTCAGTAACCAGTGGTGTTGATGAGATCACAAAAACAATCCAATCTGGTAAAAAATACCTTTTGAACGTGGGCGTGGGAAGCACTGAATGCAGACAGTGCAGATGTTTATGGCACTACATGCAGCAAAACTAAGAACAGATACCATGATCGCAGTACAAAATCAAGCAGCTCCAGTGGATAGCAGATTCACACTGCTGCGCCTGCAATTACACTAGTTTGCGGCACAATAAAAGGTGTATTATTTAATGCACGCAACACTGCACACATACTCACACACAGAACAGTTTATGTACAATGCTGAACAAGGAATCAACAAATGCAAAAGTTCAGTACTGTGCCATGTTACGTATTGTAAATTTGTAATGTAAACAACCTGAACTAATGAACTGCTGCACCACATCCACACACAAACAGCAAGACATTTTCAATTATTACTGAAAATATTACTATGTGTACATTAGCACAGTCAGTTATATAACAAAAATATAACCAAAATACAAATAAATCACTGTTTGTCCAACTTAAATCTATCTACCCCACAGATACGCCCCTCCCCCAAGGCACACTTTCACTGTCTTTCACCACACACACTTAATGTTGTAAATTAACATTCAAAATCCACACAAAAACAAAAATGCTCGATGATATGAGCACAGGAGGGTTTCCCACAATTGATAAACCAAAGTTTGAGCCCCAAAAAAATGCAAAAATGCTTTTTGAACAGCTTTTACAAGATTTCAATCACAGACAACTATCAGAGCACACTGTCTTCTACTCCTTCCTACTCATACTACCCCGAACTAAGGCTGTGCAGATCAATATAGAGCCCATGTGACCTGAAATCCCATGAATCACTGCAAAATTCTCCTTGAAGCTCAAAAAACAAAGGAGTGCTTAAGTGCACTGCCCGCAATGCACTTCGCCTTAAATTTGGAGGAGTATTGGTCTGAGGAGGCGGAGTTACGCGAAATCATTGTTTCCAATGGACTTTGCATTCCTCATTATAATGTGAAGTACTCCACTTCATGTTGCGGAGCACTCTGCGAATCCACCTTTGTTCTGTGAATCGCTTCGCAGAGCGGATTGAGCCCACTTTGCCTACCACTATTCGCCACCCGCACCCCTCATAAATTAATATAACATACTCCATGTCACTCTTACCATGGAGTAAAAGACAGAACACCAGATCGATGCTTATGTGCAATTCATTGCTTAACCTGCCCTATTAGTTGATGTAAAACACATGCTGGCATGGAATACACCTTGCTCAAAATGCATTAACTGCAGTTGATTCACTGTAATTGATTTGCTGTCCCGGAATCGCTGTAGCAACGGCATACTGGGTGCCACCATTTGTTATTTGTGCCCCGCTGTCCAGTTTGAGCCCAGTGGTGTACTGGCTATTAAATCAATCTAAAGCACTGTTGTTTCTAAAGCCCTGTTGTCTCCGTTGTGTGTGTCATGAGAAGGCACAGCTATCCAGGCATCCCTGGAAATGGAGGTAAGGCCATATAAATGCATGTAATTCACCTCCCTCCCCACTGAGAGACAAGAGCTGTGGGCTGAAGCCCCATGTACCACGTCACCTAGCATACTGGTGACCTGGATTCGGGAACGGATGTGGCTCACTCAGAGGCTGATGGCGGGGGGAGGTAGGAGTGAGTTTCACTAGAATAGATCTTGTCCCTCAGTGGGGGAGTAAATGCCTCCTGCTAGGCAGCTATAACCTGAAGAAATCTAAGTGGCAGGGCAGTGGGATGCTAGGAAAGGGATCCCACCTGCTTGACATTGTAGAGGCGGAGCTCCCACAACATATCATTGCACACACTGTGGGCCCAGGAAGAAAAAGGTAGAACCCCCTCACCCGCAACCATGGCCTTGATAACAGAACAGTACCCTCTTGGCCCCACATCAGCAACTGGGTACTTCCAGGTCCTGTATCTAAGGAGAACGGAGCATGATGTAAGTCGGTATGCCCCCTGTACAGCGACACTATTATAGTGAAACATAGATGCAGACAACAACAATGTTTTCACTGTAGTAGTCTGCCCGAGACCCTGGCACTCTGACTGCCAGTCCTGCACCCCCTCCCAGATCCAACTGCGACTCAGAGTTAGAATCATATAACTCGGGGGATGCAGTGGGCTGAGCCCCCGATGAAAAAGCAGTCGGGGTCTTCAGCTGGATTTATGTCGACCACAAGTTGCGGTTGATATAAATCCATCACTGTGATGGTGTTTGACAACTTAGTTGTTGAACCGGCATCGTAGGGAAGCTGAATGATGGGGCTAGTGGACCAGTCTGGATGGGGCAGTTTGGGTGATACGGAGATAAAGTACGATTTAAAAAAAAAGAATCAGTGTACAGGAGATGGGGTGGAAGGTGGGTGATGCTGTGGTAGGGAGGAGGGCGGCCATGGAACTAATCTTTTTTTTGTAAATATATTTTTATTAAAAAGAATGCACAAGGGGGCGTGGCCTGACCAGGCAGAAAATGGCAGCATAGTTCAGAATCTCTGCAGGAACGACTGCAATCTAACCTCATCCAGCCTTCACCAGACCTTTCTTTGGTACCAACTCCTGTGACCATCCTTTAATCTTTCTGCCTGACACAGTTTGTAAGTCATTTTTGATCCATCATTTACTTATATTCAATTATTCTACACTGTACTGCAGCATACTAGGCCTCATCCGTCAGCATTATGGCAGATCTCCAAGTACAGCAAAGCTCACTTGCTAGAGTGGAAGTAATGTTTTCTAAACTGATGCCTGAGATTAATGATCTAAAAACCTCCACCCAACAGAATACGACCACTCTTGAAACTTTTAGCCAGAAAATTGCATTTAATGAGAAAGCAACGGTGTGTAACACCACTACTATTCATAACCTCCAGGCTACTGTCCGCAACCAAGATCGATCTATTAAATCCCTGCAAGCCAAAACTGACGATATTGAAAATTGTAATCGTCGCAACAATTTATGATTTTTTGGCTTCTCTGAAGGTGTAGAATTAGGAGACACTACTGCGCTTTTATTACATGTGCTGCCTGCTATGCTTAAACTGCCTCCTGACCTAACATTAATCATTGAGCGGTCTCACTGCACTCTGGGTCCCAGGCCAACATCAGACCAGTGAACAAGACCTATCAATGCTTGCTTCTTGAACTATTCCCACACAGAATTAATACTGAAATGAGCCAGAGAAATGGGGAAACTTCAGTGGCAAGAGTTTAAACTTTCCATTTACAGAGACTTTTCAAAAGATGTAACCATCAGAAGGAAGGCCTACAATCCACTTAAACAAATCCTCCACCAAAGAAGCATTAAATTTGCTCTACATTACCCTGTGACACTACGCCTTTTCTCAGGCTCTTCTTTCAAGGATTTTGAAACCCCTGACGCCTTAGCCAACTATCTGGAGGTCTCTCTCTGCAATCTTACCCTGGAAGGTTCAGCAGCAATTGGCAACCTGAACACAGCTTTGGTATCTGCACAGAGGGTGGATGACGAGGTACAGGAATGTGGGGAAAGTGTTGCAGAACTCGCAGCCCCAAGCAGCAACGCTGCAACTGATTTGACCCCAAGGCAATCGACACGGCTGCAAGAGAAGCTTCTGTCGAGGCATTATTCTTCAAGACTTTCATGCTGTTCTAGCAAGGTTTCACTCCAAACACCCCAAGCTGCAGCCTCTCACCTTCAAATCAACCCCTCTATTCCCTTGAGCAATAAGTTTGCTCTCTTGGAGGATGACATGCACTCCTCGCAGGAGGATCTTCCCAGCAAATTTCAGACAAACACCCCTCTAACTTGGGCCCTGTGCCTCAGGGATGTATTTCTGCCTATACTTCATGGGCAGAAGTTGTTGCAAGTTCCCTCCTCAAATCTTTAGAGTCACCCAAAAAGAAACGTAGGGCAAAGACCAAAAGCAAGAACACCAATAGTCATAAACCTGCTAATAAATCTAAGGCGTCATGAGATTTTATGGTCAGTAATATAGTCACAGTTGCTATATCTTGATAAGTTTTGCTTCCAGGATACTTAAAGGGAGTGCCAGTACACTTTTTCTGCCTAGTCGCCCGCTCTACAGTCTATGATACCTGGTTGCTTTCGCTCCCAGCGGGTGCAGAAAGCAAAGGCTGTACGTCTTGGCGTGATCAATTTACTTTTTGTCGCAGTGTTTAAACGAGCAGCTTAAAGGTCTTCAAGGGAACTTTGGTATATCAGCAATGCTTTTCCAACCCATTATTTTAGTGTTAGATCTTATACATTACCTCACTAAACAGGCTCTCTGTATTTAGCCTTTTACTCTCCAATTTAGCAGTGCATCAGGTGTATAGTCTTTTGGCTGTTCAGTTGCATATCTTCAATCGGTATGCATCCTGATTATTGCCTTTTCTTTTTTCATATGTGAATTATTATATATTACAAGGCAACTTAACCCTTCCCTCTCCTGATGGCAGGTTCTTAAATATTATTGGCAACTACATTTAATCTATCTCCTTCCCTACGCTCAATTATTCTTACTACCTCCTGTTTACAATATGGAACTATCATTAGCACTCAAAGAGGTGGGCTATGTTTGGTGTACTGTTGCAAAGGATTGTCAATCTACATCTTCCTTATGCTCCTTATTTTACTCAAAGCCTACAGATATTATAGAAGTCCACAGCTGTGTGGTCCCTCCTGTTTTGGGGCTCACTGGGCCTAATCTTCTGGACCTAGTCACCCCATATATCATCTATTTAAGCGATTTTCAAGTAATCGGAGCTGATCTTTACTATGACTATCTCTTCTGTCTACAGTTATCATCGAAGCCTATACCTCTCCACATAATCCCGATCTGCATTTGGCTCAGGGCGTAAGGGCTTAAATTGACCTCCCCTTTCTTCTTTCCCCCTCAATATTGTATTTACTATGTACTTCTTCTGTTGCACTGCAAAGTATACTCAGAGTCACTCTAATGTGGTAATGATCTACTTTTCCTTTTATATTTGTTCATTTGCACTACACCTGGCTCCCTGAATTCCTTGCTCTATGTCTAGGCTGTACTGGCATCTGGTATATGATTCTTTAATTTACTGTTATTTCAAGTAGGTATATCTTGTACTATTACTACTAATGTTTGTAAATAAGTTCTGGTGTTTAGCTTTATCCTTATACCTTGTCCTGTTAGCTTAGAAATAAGCTGAGGTTATTACAGTTCCCTGCCTTTATTGGTATTATTCCCTTTCAGTTTAGCTTATCAGGAATACTTACTTTATTATATTACTGGGATCGGACTTAGGTTTGCGCCGATATTTATAACAAGTCCTGCCTAGTCTTCTCCCCACATCAACGCCCCAGAGTGTGGTGAGAGAGTCTCTTAGCCAGTTGGCCGACTTATATCTCCTCACACCCATAAAACGTTTTCTTTGTTATTTAGCTTACTAGTATTGTTGTTGTTGTTAATTACTTTTCTCCTTTCCCATCTGTATTCTAACTTTAATAAAATATCTGTGCTACTCATGTATCATACATCTCTCTTATTTTGGCTTGAATGTTCCTGCCACTCTCTGCATATACGTAAGTGCTCTATATTGTATTCTAATCATCCTCTGCCTCATTTATTTGTCCCTTCACATTCCAGCGATTATTCCCTTTCTTTAACACTAACAATATGAGTGACATACTTTTATATACATGGAATGTGAAGGGACTTAATTCTCCTTGTAAGCGGAAGCAATTTCTTTCACATCTCAAAAAACATAAAACACAAATTGTTTTCCTTCAAGAAACAAAATTATTAGCAAAGGATGTTCATAGACTTAAAAAAGATTGGGTCGATCAGATCTACTAATCATCCTATACCTCAAAAAAAAGAGGAATTGCTATTCTTATTCATAAGAGTCTCTCATTACTAATGCAAGATGTTGGATTAGCTGATGTATGGCGCCTCCTTCACCCCCGTGATCGAGAATTTACTTTTTACTTCTCTCTACATAAGACATACAGTAGAACTGATTACTGGTTAGCCTCTCCTGTTATAATGGAAAAAACTATTGATTCATCCATCTCTCACATCATAATCTAGGACCATTCCCCTGTCAAATAGTAACTTTTGTGGGGCCCATTAGCACCTAAATCTTCTTACTGGCGGCTGGACCCTCTCCTTCTCAAGGATCCCAATTTCTTACCCATGATCAAAGCACAAATTCAGGACTTCCTCTTTCACAATACCCCAACCAAATCTTATATGTCCTCTGTATGGGAAGCTCTTAAAGCTTCGATTCGAGGGAAAATTATCAGTTATGCTGCACATAGGAAAAGAGTAAGGGAACAACAGCTGGCTGACTTGGAAAAATCTCTTAAGGCTAAAGAGAATTTATACTTTTCTTCTAATAAGCACTGTCCTGATTCTCAACTTCATCTTGAAATTCTTCAACTTAGAGTTAAAATTAACAAATTAATTTCGTAAAAACCGAACTGGCCTTGTTTAAACTTAAATATAAGTTTTGGGAACACCGCTATAAAATGGGAAACTCCTCTCTTACCAGCTCAAAGCACAACAAATAGAACGACACATCCTAAGCCTAAAAGATGAACAGGGTACGATTCACTCCGACAACCCTTCTATAAATTGTATCATGAAAACCTTTTATCAAAAACTATAACACAAATCCTCCATCTACTTTACAAATTCAACAGTTCCTTAAATTGTTACATCTTCCTCATCTTTCTACTCTTGAAACAAATTCTTTAGATGAACCCGTCTCACTTTAGGAAATCCAGAAAGCTTTGTCTTCCTTGAAATCTGGCAAATCCCCTTGGGGTGACGAATTCCCTGTCGATTTCTATAAAATGTTTTCCGACACCTTATGTCCCCTTCTTCTTATTGGTTAACAAGAAGCCTCCAATACTGGCAAGCTTACCCTATCTTGCACCGAAGCAATCATAATCCTAATCCCCATGAAAGAAAAAGACCCTACTCACCCGCAAGTTACAGGCCCATCTCTTTATTAAACACCGACGGGAAGATATTTGCCAAACTACTAACTTCTCGACTTGAATCCTTGATTCCCAAGCTAACTCATTGTTCGCAAGCTGGTTTTATTAAACATAGATCTGGTTCTGATCACCTACATTCCTTATTTAATTTAATTTAATTCACAAAGCCAAATCCCTCAAGACACCAGCTGCAGCCATTGCTATTGATTTTTAGAAGGCCTTTGATTCCTTAAACTGGGACTACCTTCATCAAGTTTTATCTTATTTCAGTCTTTCTCATACCTTTCACTCCTGGATCAAGCTATTATATTACTTCCCTGTTGCTAAAGTACTTTCTAATTCCACCCATTCCTCTTAATTTCATCTAGCAAGGGGAACTAGACAAGGCAGTCCCCTGTCACCTTCCCTGTTTATTTTAGCTATGGAAACCTTAACTGCTTGTTTACGTCAATCTTCTGGCATTATGGCCATACATGTGAGCAATTCAATATATGTTTCTCCCTCCTACGCGGGTGACCTCTTAATCTTACTCAAAAACCGAATGAGGCTGGGCCCCTGTTGGTTGATTTGCTTAATAATTTGCTAAAATTTTTGGCCTTGCTTTGAATTATGGCAAATCACAAACTATGCCCCTTAACGGCCACTGTAAAGCCTTTATGAACATACCTCTTGGATTCCGCTGGTCACCACAGGGTATAACATATCTAGCAATCAAAATTACTAGTAACTTAGGGAAGATATGGGACATTAACTTTAACCCCTTATTTGATAACATCAAAACAATTCTGGACAGATGGAAGCTTCTTAATCTCTCTTTCATGGGGAAAATTGCAGCCATGAAGATGTCCATTTCTCCCAAAATTCTTTACCTCTTTGCCAATATTCCTTTAGTCTTACTATCCTTCTTTTTTGCTAAAATTGATAAATTAATAGGTAACTTTATCTGGGATGGGAAACCACCGAGATTTAACTACAACAAACTTCGATTACGTTGGAAAAATTGGGGATTTGGACTCCCCTGGTTCAAAGGCTACCTCTGGGCTTTCTGAATGGCCCAAACCATTAAATGGTTTCAGAAACTCTCCCCTTACTCACCACTATGGTTTGCAATGGAATCTGCATTATGCCCGGGAGGAGTTCCCACTTCCTTCATTTTTAATTCCATTTCCTCTAAACTAAAATCTCACCCGACTATATCATCCTCTGTTCTTTATTGGAAACTAACCCACAAATTCCTGAAATCCAATCCAACACCCTGGTTTTATGCCCCCCTATGGGGCAATCCACTGCTCACTCTAGAAGATCACCCAATTTTCTGTCGTACATGGAGGAACAAAGGCATTTTCTTTCTCGGAGATATCTTGGACCAGAATTCACTCACTCTTAGATCATTCTCAGACTTGCAGGTCACATGGAAACTTCCTAAACAGGACAGGACTTCTGGAAGTTTTTACAAATTCGGGCAGCTTATAACTCTCTCTCTGTAGATTAGTGTATAGGCATACTCTTCTAAACCCATACATCTCGCACTGGACTAATTTATCAGTAAAATTAAATAGCTCCATTTACAAAGACATTATTGATAATCTACCTGATCAGTCTATACAGGCCAAAAATAAATGGAGTACTCTTCTTAACTACAATATTTCCGATGCACAATGGAGTAATTGCTGGCTTATTGCACATAGTACCTTTAAAGATGCCCATAGTTCTTTAATACAAACTAAAATCCTACGTCTTTGGTATAGAACCCCCTCTGTGCTTCAATGAATGAGCCTATTAAATAATAATTGCTGGCACTGCAATTTGGCCAACGGAGATCTACTTCATATCTTGTGGTCTTGCGCTCCCATTAATAAGCTCTGGCATAAAGTCTGTTTACTTGCCTCCAGAGTAACAGGACAAAAACTACCTTTAGACCCCAAGCTATTCCTTCTAGGCATCCTTATCCCAAATAGCTATCTCCTCTCACATGCACATTTTAGATGGCTAAACATACTTTCTCTTCTGGTCAAACGTCTGATTCTTATGAAATGGAAATCAACTCTGGTGCCTTCTCTTTCAGATGTTCTTCAAAGCCTCTCTCAGTATGCCTCTCTAAACTGATTATCTCATGTTACTCATAACTGATTCACTGTATATGACAGATGTTGGCAGGATTACTTCAAATACATGAACCTAGTTCTTCTTTCAAGTGGTGTAACAGGCTGTGATTTGAAACAACTGAGAAGCTGCATGGGATATACTATATTGGACTGTCTGCTAGTATTCTGACAGTTTACATTAATATAGTTGGAAATAAACCTACTGGTAGTAGCTGTGTACTTTGAATAGCAAAAGCTGCAGTTTGTAATTTGATGCCAGACACAGCTTCAGGTGGGGGAAATTCTTTTCACTAGTCAGGGAGACCTTGCATCATAGCCAATTGTTTTGGGTGGATGACTATTCTAGCATTAATCAATTACTATAAACTACTGGTGTGATCCTGTTTCAGACAGAAGCCCATCTCTTCAAGTGGTGTAACAGGCTGTGTTTTGAAACAACTGAGAAGCTGCATGGGATATACTGTATTGGACTAGAAATCTGCAACTGATCTCTCTTACTTACATCTGAGGGAAGTTTTCCTTACTTTATAGTCTTACATTGGTATTGCTTTGTGTTTAATTTCATTTTTAAATCAGGAAGGGGGTTTTCAAAACTACTTATCTTGTGAGCAACTTCAGAAGGGTTGAAATAACTGCATATTTGATTTTCCTTTGTGACTATCTGGACTGTCTGATAGTATTCTGACAGTTTACATTAATATAGTTGGAAATAAACTGACTGGTAGTAGCTGTGTACTTTGAATAGCAAAGGCTGCAGTTTGTAATTTGATGCCAGACACAGTCTCAGGTGGGGGAAATTGTCTTCACTAGTCAGGGGACCTTGCATCATAGCCAAGTGTTTTGGGTGGAGGACTATTCTAGCATTGATCAATTACTATAAACTACTGGTGTGATCCTGTTTCAGACAGAAGCCCTTCTCTTCAAGTGGTGTAACATGCTGTGCTTTGAAACAGCTGAGAAGCTGCATGGGATATACTATATTGGACTAGAAATCTGCAACTGATTTCTCTTACTTACATCTGAGGGAAGTTTTCCTTACTTTACAGTCTTACATTGGTATGGCTTTGTGTCTAATTTCGTTTTTAAGTCAGGAAGGGGTTTTTCAAAACTACTTATCTTGTGAGCAACTCCAGAAGGGTTGAAATAACTGCATATTTGATTTTCCTTTGTGGCTAACTGGACTGTCTACTAGTATTCTGTAACAGCTTGCATCAAATTACTTTTTAAATAGTTGACAAATCAGTTACTGAGATTAGCTGAATTACTATAAAGGCAGTACTCACCAGGGTGGTGGAGCAGTGGTGTATTTGATTGTTTCTAACAGTCACCAGTGGTTGTGGACTCACCCACCCACCCTTCCCCACACCCCACCCCCAGGCATGATGTTTCTTATAGCCAAGGTTCTGACATCACTTCCTCAACAGGTCTTGGGGCAGAACTGTCATATTCTTCATAACCCAGCACAGTGCATAAAGGGTAAGAACACACCACACAAAGGAAGAAAAAAAATATACAGTATAAATATATATTACATATTGTATATTATAAAGGAGATGGACATGTGGGGAGTGGTGCAATGCACTGGCTGAGGGACAGCAGTTTTCCGGGAGACATTCTGGAAACTGCATTGCTATCCTATTTGCAGGCAACTGTCAGCTCTGAAGGAGGAGGTAGCCCACCTCCAGGCTGAACTGGCAAGGACTAAGGAGGCCTCCTCCACCCAAAGAGCACCACTGCCACAGAGGCTGCCAAGTATGAAGAGCAGGTGGACCACAGTGGGTTCTGGGAGTGTATGGGTGGTGGAACAGAGGCGAAGCCCCCTAGTTGTACCTCTACACAAACCATATGCCAGTCTGGCAGAGCAAGGTTCCTCTATGATGGCACCCTCAGTGGAGACCAAGAAGAATGCTGAGGACACCCACAAGGGAGACCCACAGAAGGGTGGCAAGGGGCACCACAGGGGAAAGAAACAGCTTCTGATAGGGGACTCAGTTGTTAGAGGGGTAGACCTGGGGAAGGGAGAGGAGAGGGAAGCAAGGTGCCTGCCTGGTGCCATGGCTTGAGGGACAAGAAGTAATCTCAGGATTGCAGAAGCAGCATCACAGGAGAGGGAACTAGATATCATTGTCCACCTTGGGACAAATGACCTAGCTAGGCATGGAATCAGTGCAGTGCAGGATGAAATTGTGGAGTTGGAGAGGGGCCTCAGAGAGGTAGCAAGCACAGTTACCTTCTCAGAGGTGCTGCCAGTCCATGGCAGGGGTGAGGCTAGGGTACTACACACCATGTAGTTTAATGAATGGTTGCAAAACTGGTGCAGAGCACAGGGCTTTGGCTTCATTGTGGACTGGGGGTACACCTGGAGAGATGAAGGTTTATACTGGCACGATGGTCTGCATCTGTCCATGAAGGGAACCAAGATCCTAAGTGACAGGTTTAAATGCTTTCTTGGCAAGCTTTTAAACTAGCTATGGGGGAGGTGCTAATAAGAGGCAGGAAATTTCAAGCCTCCCCCCACAAAACATGATGGGTAGTAAGGTAAACACTGAGGTACAGTGCTCAACAGAGGGCAGGACAGGGGTAAATGGAAAAATAGACAAGGGCAAAAAGAGCAGGCACGGGGAAAAAGGATAAAGCCAACATTAAATGGAGGACAATGAGTACCAATGCCCATAAGGCAATTATAGTCGGGGGTTGCAGGAAGTGGGCTGTTGGTTAACTAGAATCTACAGCTTATCCAATAGGTAGGGAAATGGGCAGACTGGGTGGGCCAAGTTGTCCTTATCTGCCACAAAGTCTATGTTTCTATGTTTCTATGTTTCTAGTCTGGGAAACAAGCTTCCTGAGCTAGTAGCCTTGATGGAAGATGAACACTTGGATATTGTGGCAGTCACAGAAACATGGTACACAGGGAACCATGACTGGGATGTCAACATACTGGGGTACACAGTCTACAGAAGGGACAGGGAGGGGAAAAGAGGAGGTGGAGTAGCTCTATAGATAATGGAAGGGATCAAAGCTACAGAACTAAAAAGTAAAGGAGGAGGACAAGAGGCACCGTGGGTCACCTTGGAGACAGGGAATGGCATCACAATCTGCACAGGGGTTGTATACAGACCCCCATCTCTAGGGGAGGAAATGGACAAGAAAATGATAGAGGACATTCTCAAAATGGCTGAAAAAGGGGAGATACTGTTAATGGGGTACCTGAATATGCCAGATGTTAACTGGATAACATGTACTCAGCCACATCCAAGAGCAGGGTCATTCTCAATGCCCTGCAGGGGGCAGGCCTTAGACAGCTAGTATTGGAACCCGCTTGGGAGGAAGCAATACTGGACCTGGTACTCTCAAATGGAGAGAGTATCACAAATTTAGAAGTCAGTAAATCTGGGAACAAGCAACCACTGCACAGTGTGCTTCACAATAAGCACAACCATGAAGACAAGCCATACAAAAACAAGCATACTGGACTTTAGAAGGGCTGACTTTGGCAAAATGGGTGAATACCTGAGGAATACACTAGCAAATGGGCAAAAAGGAGGGGTGGAAGAACAATGGAGAAAAATCAAAACTGCCATCATAGAGGCAGCAAGCCTTTGTGTGAAACAGATAAAGAAAACAAAGTGGAGTAAAAAACCACTATGGTTCTCAAAAGAGGTGTCAGGGAAGGTTAATGAGAAAAAGGCTGCATTCAAAAAGTATAAGGCATCATAGAAGGAGCACGACAGAGAACTGTATCAATTAAAGCAGAAAGAAGTGCGGAAGACAGTCAGACTAGCAAAAGCCCAAACTGAGGAAAAAATAGCCATCAGTTAAGAAGGGGGATAAAACCTTTTATAGGTACATTAGGGAGCGTAAAAAGGTTAAGGGAGGAATAGTGAAGATTAATAAGGGAGGGAGGTAGGCAGAGGGAGACAGTGAAAAGGCAGAGATATTGAATGAATACTTTTTGCTCAGTATTCACAAAAGAAGATGAGGAAGAGTTACCTAAACCAGACAGTAGAAGCACTCTGGGCAGTTGACACCAGTCCATTTACGGAAGAAAGAGTCCTGAAAGAACTCCTCAAAACTGAAGATGGAAGCTAATGGGGCCTGATGGGATTCACCCGAGAATCCTAAAAGAACTAAGGGAGGACCTAGTGACACCACTGACCACACTTTTTAACAAATCATGGGAGGATGGGGTGGTACCTGAGGACTGGAGGAGGGCAGATGTGATTCCCCTTCACAAAAGTGGGAGCATGGGCAGAAGCAGGAACTACAGACCTGTAAGTTTGACCGCAGGGTAGGGAAAATGATGGAATCACTTCTGTGAGAAACAATTGTTGAGTACCTAGAGTCCAGCGGGGCACAGGACCCAAAGCAGTATGGATTTACAGCAGGAAGGTCATGTCAGATGAATCTAATAAATTTCTTTGACTGAGTGACCAAAGTAATAGACCAGGGAGGGGCTGTGGATATGGCCTACCTAGACTTTAGCAAGGCATTTGACACAGTCCCACACAAAAGATTAATAATCAAGTTTAGCCAGCTTGGGAGTGGGTCCCAGGGTGATAGTCTGGGTTGCAAACTGGCTGCACAACAGGACACAGAAGGTAATAGTGAGTGGCACACATTCCGAAGAAAGGGGGGTCACTAGTGGAGTATCTCAGGGCTCAGTACAGGGTCCAGTCCTCTAACATCTTTATAGGTGACATTGCAGAGGGTCTGGAGGGAAAGGTATGCCTCTTTGCAGATGATACAAAGATCTGTAACCAGAGTTGATACACAAGGGTGGTAGAAAGGATGAGAAGGGACTTGGCAAGGTTGGAGGAATGGTCAGACATATGGCAACTTAGATTCAATGCAAAGAAGTGCAAAGTAATGCACCTGGGAAACAAAAACCCAGAAGAAGAGTACATGATACAGTAGAGGTACTAACAACAACAAAAATGGAATGGACTTGGGGGTAGTCATATCGGATGATCTAAAGGGGGGTAAGCAATGTGAGAAGTCAGTGAGGAGAGCCAGGAGGATACTGGGATGCATAGGAAGGGGCATCACAAGTAGAAAAAGGGAAGTGGTTATCCCTCTTTACAGACAGTTGGTGAGACCCCATCTGGAATACTGTGTGCAGTTTTGGAGACCTCATCTACCAAGGACATAGACAGGATGGAAGCAGTCCAGAGGAGGGCAACTAAAATGGTGCAGGGTCTGCATCAGAAATCATATGAAGAAGAGACTGAGAGAGCTTAATATGTATACCTCTGATGAAAGGAGGGCGGGGGACATGATAGAAATGTTCAATACCTCAAGGGAATCAACAAAGTCCAGAGGGTAAACATCTTTAGAAAAAGAGATGTGTAAGAACAAGGGGACATAATTTAAAGATAGAGGGGACGGTTTTAGGGGAATGTGAGGAAATCTTTTTCACGGAGAGAGTGGTGGATGCGTGGAACTGCTTCCTGGGGAGGTTGTTGGGGCTAAAACAGTGGGGGAATTCAAACATGCATGGGACAGACACAAGGCAATTGTAGTGGGGGGTGGCAGGAAGTAGGCTGTTGGTTAACTAGAATCTGCAGCTTATCCAGTAGGTAGGGAAATGGGCAGACTGCCGTCAAAGTCTATGTTTCTATGTTTCTAGACCCTAATTCTTAAAGATATTTAGCCCTCCTTATTTTGCTCTCAGATTAGGTTTTCTCGAAACCTTTGTGCATAGATTTCTTCTCTTTTTTCCTTTCTTCACCATTTTCTCCCTATCTCCTTCCCTTCTTCCTTGCTTTTTTTACTTCTGTCTTTCCTTGCACACTTTTCTCTTATCATCACCTCTCCATTACTGAACATTGTTCATATTAAATTTATCACTTTTTGCAGTTTACTGAATGCCTTGCCATAGCCTGCCCTAGCATGTATTTCGTACATGGTTGCTATTTCTGATCCTATAATACCCTATTGATTGTAACCCTTCTGCTCTCCACTTACATCCTGTCTAGGGTTGTGTTTTATTATCAATACATGTATATAAGGCTTCTCCAATATGTTTACCCTAAATACTGTGTTTTGTTTAGTGATATTTTTTACCTTACATGGAGGATAGTCTTCTATTGTATGAGATGTGTGCTTTCTTATATACTCGAATTTCAATAAAAAGATAAAATGAAAAAAAAAAAAAGAATACACAGCCCATAACAAGCAGTCAGTACTGGTACAGAAGTGTAAGTTCAGCAGTTACATGCAACATTTTATGAACCTCCTGTAGCAGGGTGAAATCCTCCTACTGTATTTTTGGTTAATGAAAATAGAGAATCAGTCCTTAACGGGCTGCAAGAAAGCCTTACAGCCACAATAAGTCTGAATTAAGGTACAAATAAAAATGAGAGCCTGCTGAGACCTGAAATATTCAGTGCAGGAATAGTCTTACAGCATGTCAAAATAAATGTTTCTTTCCTATCCTTTTGACTGCAGCCTTTCTTCTATGCGACTATTCTATCTTGTCTTTGCTGGACTGATCACCCAATGCTGAAACTTTAATACTCTTTCTTCTTTTCTTTCTGACCCCACCCCCACACACATATGCATACACAGCTAGCATTAAGTATACAAGAGCTGTCTTAGCACAGTTAGGGTGAAAGAAATGTTGTGTACTTTGGTGCTATAGCCCCCTGTTAAATTTCCCTGTGCAAAATAGTGAACCTGTGGAAGAAAGTGTTTTTTGGCCCTATAATATATAAAGTATTATACAATGGCAAGAAAAAATCCTTGACTCTGATTGGTCAGTCTTGGGCTGGACCCATGCTGTTATCCCAGCATAACATCACGGGTCTAGTCTCAGCCTCACTGTGAACCTGCAGATGAGCATTTTATGGAACATTTGATTGATTGTTTCATCTTCTCTTAAAAAACCAAAATATTTTTCCACACAAAAACATCTTTAAAATTATTTGTTTTATTCTGTATAACAACGTGAGCCATTGTATGATAGGAATAATGCACTCCAAGGTGTGTGTTGTGCTGGGATAACGTCACTTCTGGAGTGATTAGTCGCACTCGGCCTGCGGCCTTGTGCCTAATCACCCCAGGCGTGACATTATCCCAGCACGACACACACCCTGTCATTCATTATTCCTTTACTGAAGAACCTGGCGCTGCTACCTGCTGGAGGCTGGACCTCTGCATCCAGCCCACCACCCCCTGACCAAGGAAAGCAGCCACAAGCCCAAACCAGGCTATCCACTTCAGCCGAGTGGCCCTGGTGCTGCTACCTGATGGAGGCCGGACCTCTGCATCCAGCCCACTACCCCCTGACCAAGGAAAGCAGATACGTTTGGTAAGCTGCTAGCTCGGAGCTGTAAGGCTTCAATCCCTGTATTTGGACTGGCTCCTGGCTACTGTGGCTGCTTCCCGATTGGATGCTGCAGATCCCCACTGAGAAAGAAAGCATACATGGCACCTTTTTCAAAACACAGCTTGGTCACTGCCTTGCTGTACTGCTCTCTGGACAATTATTTCTGCTGAATTTACTGCTTACGTGGAAATATATATATATATATATAAAAAAATTTTTCTCTCCTCTTAGAATTTTCTGCTGTTTAGCCTGCTGTATTAGCTAGGCCTGATTTCTATATAGCTTATGTCTTGTACTACTGAATATTTCTACTACTTAAACATTTTACCTTTAAACTATTGCACTGTATATGTAGGAATTGCCTAGCAGAGTATAGCAGAGTTGTAGCGAATTTTAACTGACTGCCTGACGTTTATATAGCTTACTGCTTGCACTACTGAATTTGTTCTGCTAATTGCCCAACATTGTAGAATAGCTAGAACTGACTACTGCCTGCTGTTTGTTCTGCCACACTGCTTTCCCATCACAGTTCCTCTCATTCATCCTCAGACTGCCTTCTTTACTTCCCTCTTTCTCTTGCTTTTTTCCCTTTTGTATTTCTTTCTCTCTATTACCCACAATGTTTCCCTGCCATCTACTGGACCCCTGATTCCCTCTCCTGACACCCCGCTAAACCAGCACATTCTATAATTATTGCCTGGCATTTTGGGCTATCTTCTCTACCCATTCCAGACTACCCTGAGTCCTCTCCATCACACGCCTCCTTCCCAGGTCTCCCTGGTCTCATTCAAGGGGCTTCCCCCCCACCAGCCTTCTGAATCAGCCTTTTGTTTTGCTAAATTCCCACCTGGCACCTTTGACCAGACCTCTCTGCAGGAACCTTTTCTCTCCTACTATTTGCACCTGCTTCTGCCCTGAGCACTAATTTGCCCAGGGCCCCCTCACCAATTTACTTGACCTTTGTCTTGGACTTTTTAACTAACGGTTCGCCTTTTTTTCTGATCTATTTTAGCCACAAGCCCAAACCAGGCTCTCCACTTCAGCCGAGTGGCCCTGGCACTGCTACCTGCTGGAGGCCGGACCTCTGCATCCAGCCCACCACCACCTGACCAAGGAAAGCAGGTATGTTTAGTCAGCTCCTAGCTTGGAGCTGTGAGGCTTCAATCTCCGTAGTTGGACTGGCTCCTGGGGACTGTGGCTGCTTCCCAATTGGTTTCTACAGATCCCCATTGAGAAAGAAAGCATTCAAGGTACCTTTTTTCAAAACACAGCTAGGCCACTGCCTTGCTGTACTGCTGTCTGGACAATTTTTTTCGGCCATCCCCCTCAGCCTCCTTCCTCCTTTATTAAGTACACTTCCTCAGTGATCCCCACCCCTGAGGCCTCACACTAGTCAATTACAGCAACTCCTTAAAAGGGCTCTCCTTTCTGTAACTTCTTAAAGGGGTGATCCTCTCTCATGCTCAAATAACTTATCGTCCTCAATGCATCTGGGATCAAGTGCATTGACACTGACTATGATCCTCCTCCTCCTTCCTACACCAGCCCCACCTTATTTAGG
This sequence comes from Neoceratodus forsteri, assembly GCA_016271365.2. Classification (NCBI taxonomy): domain Eukaryota; kingdom Metazoa; phylum Chordata; order Ceratodontiformes; family Ceratodontidae; genus Neoceratodus; species Neoceratodus forsteri. Next base: position 169,334,556 of record CM057449.1, on the reverse strand, counting down.
ACCATCACCCTCTACGCATAGTACCCCCCCTTATCTGCAACACCTCTACCAGACCCCCCAACGCTCGATCACCTCTCCCCCTCTGTACCCCACCACACTTCCACCCCTGCTACCTCTTTCTTCCCACTCATACCTTGGTCTCTTCTCCTCAATGCCTTTCCCACCCTTCATACTCTACCCACCACTTGCACCCCAGCACCCGGCCCCGTGTCCAGTCGCAAGGGGAGATGCCACAATCACTACCATGTTTTGGTGTGCCTAATAACCCTCCTGTTGCTTCTATCAGGTAACATTCATCCAAACCCTGACCCCGTGCCCAACCTTATGAACAAGCCTGCCCAGGCTCAAGGACTCCGCATAGCTTCTATGAATATTTGCAGCCTCCTTAAGAAGGCTGCTGCATTCCAATGCTGGGTTACTCAGCACCAACTGGACATTGTCGCACTCGTCGAAACCTGGTTATCCAAATTCACCCCTGACTCATTCGTCTCCCTTCCTGGTTACACCCTTTTCAGGGAAGATTGGGTGGGTAACACTGGGGGTTGGGATTGAAGGGCTGTGTATTACTGTTTGGGACTGAAATTTGAAGCAACAGGAACTGGTGGGACTGTGACATCATACGGTACCTGATTTCTGCATACACACACTGTTAGTGGGACTGGACACACACTGGACTGTATGTGCTTGTGAGACTTGGGAACTTTATTGGTGTGGTTGAAACTGGGTTTGTAAATAACTGCATTCAGTATAGAGAGAAACTATTCCAGGGGGAAGGGACTGAGAAAAGGGGTGTGTGCCATTATAAACAGAGGGGGACAAACAGGGTGGCCATATTCCACCATGGCAGGCATCTTCAGAAGGGCTGTAGGCTGCACAGGCTGTGGGATGGCAATAATTCTCAACTGGGCCTGGAGAGAGGGAGGCTGCCACTCTGTAGACAGCTATCTTGTATCAGGAGTGAAGTATATTGGTTAAGGAGTAAGCTGGGGGAGTTGGGGGAGGTGTCCAAGGATAAGGGGTGTGGATATGGGCAGCAGAAGGGTGGGGCTGAGGGGAGGCTGGGGCAACACTCTGAAATTACAGAACGTTATGTTACAGCAAGCAGGAGGGGGGATATTAGGGACAGAGGACCCTTAGATAGGGATGTTGACTCTAAGGGGAAAGCGTACGAGGTGAACATTCCAAATACAAACAGAGTGGAGGGGGAAGAGTCAGGAGGGGCTGTTGTGGGGAAGCCTAGTAGCGCAGACATTGAGAAGGGAGGGGCTGTTGTGGGGAAGCCTAAAACAGCAGACTGTGGGAAGGGAGCTCCTAAGAAGAACAGAGCAAGAGGGGAGGAAGAGGGGCAGTTTAGAGTTGCAGTCAGGGGAAACTTGGGTTACTTGATGGAGGCTGACATAGAGTGTCACAATAAATTTGAGCTACTAAGCAACCTAGAGGGGAGAAGAGGTTGGTACAAATGAGAAACTGATACAGAGGCCGGGGAGATTGCGGATACCCATAGGGCATCACAGACTGGCAATGAAAAGGATAGAAATAGTCCCAGAGGAGAAGGAAACATAAATGTTAAGCCGATGGGGGAGATGCAACATATTGCAGACATGAGGGAGGAGAGCATGACTGGAGAAACACGGGAGACAAGGAGGTGGAGGAGCCCCCTTCAGCAGGGGTCAGTACCAAGGATGGGGCCCTAGCTAAGGGGACCCACAGAGAGCCTCTGGAGGTAGGGGTACTATTACAAGGGGAGGATGGCGGTGTGGGGAAGGGAAATCATCAGGGCCAGGATAAATGGTTCGGATAAGAGGCGGTTAAAGGGACACCTATTCAGAGGGGTCTGAGTTAAGTGGGCAAAATAATGAGGGAGGCAGAATGGGAGGGTGACAAAGGGGTCTCTAATAAGGCAGGAAGACTCCCCTTGAATTGAGATCTGAATATAAAGGGGGGACGGGGGAGTTGAGGCGCATAGTGGAGGTAACCATAGGATGATGGCGGTGTTAAGGTTCTGTTATGGGAGACTCAATGATTAGGGGTATCCAGTGGGAGGGACGGGGGGTGGATGCCATAGCCAGGTGAAGGTAGTGAGTATCTCTGGGCTGACAGTTCACAGAGCAAAGTTCATGGTGTACGAACTGGTTAGGGATTGTGGAGGGAAACCGGATTTCCTGGTGCATTTGGGAACTAATGATCTTGAGGGAAATAGCATTTTGGAAATCCAAGCAAGGTTCCAAGAACTTGCCAGAGTCTGTTGGGATAATGGATGCAACATTTCCTTTTTGGAGACATTGCCAGTATCAAAGGCCTCAGTGGAGAAAAAAATGAAGATCACAGAGGTTAATGACTGGCTCAGGAAGTGGGGTGAAGAGAGTGGGTTGGGGATGTTAGGGAACTGGAAAGGAGTTTGGGAGGATAAGGGACTGTATGCCAAGGACAGGCTTCATCTTGCCCCATTAGGGAAGAAAGTCCTTACACAGGGGATGGCTGACTACATTCAAGAAAGGTGGGGTTTAGACTTGTGAGGGGGGGAAGGGATAAGGGAGGGGCTGACCAGAAGCCCTCTCCTCCAGATGAGGGGAGTAGCCTTCAAACCCAAGGGGGGAGGAGGGAAACAGACTGGGGGTGGAGGTTTCAGGAGGAGCAGAGGGAGGATGGAAGTATAAGGAACTTGGGTGGGGTTCAACAAAGGGATCAGGGATAAGGAGGGTTGGTGTTAGTAAATGCCAGGAGCTTGGGAAACAAGTTGCCAGAGTTCCAGGCCATGCTGTTCGGGGGTGGATGTGGCGCGGTCACGGAGACGTGGGCCAACAAAAACCATGACTGGGACCTAAACATGCGGGGGTACACTATGCTTAGGGAGGATAGAAAGGAGGGCAGAGGGGGTGGAGTGGCTATGTTCATTAGAGATGACATAGAAATTGCTAGGGTAGAAGAGACAGAGGGAAACGTGGAGGCCTTATGGGTCACCTTACGATCCCCAGCAGGAGATAAGGTCAAGCTGGGTGTAGCATATAGGGCCCCCAGGATGGGTGATGTTCTGGGTGATGGCTTGCTGGACAACATCATTGCCCAGTGTGGACCAAAAGGGGAAGGAGTGGTGTTGATGGGGGACCTTAATATGCCAGGTACAAACTGGGGAACCATGTCCTCTAAGGTGGCCAAGGAGCAGAGGCTGCTGGATGGCTTCCAGGATGTGTTCTTAACACAGCACGTGATGGAGCCCACAATGGAGGGGCATGTCCTGAACGTGGTTCTGGCAGATGGGGATCTGGTAAGGGACCTGGTTGTAGAGGATCACCTGACTGGGAGCGACCACAATACTGTCTGGTTTCAAATAAGCATGGGGGAGGGGTGAGATCTAGGACACTGGCAGTGGACTTCAGGGGGGCGGACTTTGTGGGCATGGGAAATATTCTCAAGGATCACTTGAAGGAGATTACATCAATGACAAATGTGGAAAGGAGATGGAAGGTCATAAAACAGGGACTTCATGAGGCAGTCAGGAGCTGCGCTAAGGTGAAACGTAAGGGAGCAAGGTCACATAAACCATGCTGGTGGTCCAGTGAGGTTCAGGTAGCGGTCAGAGAAAAGAAGGCGGCCTACAAAAAATATAAAACAACAAGAGGGGATAGGGATAAGGAAATGTACCATCTTGCATCTAGAAAAGTCACCCGGATGGTGAGGGGGGCAAAGTCCAGTAAAGAGCAGCGGCTGGCACAGGGGATACATGTAGGGAAAAGGGTTCTTCTGGTACATTGGGGAGCGGAGAAAAACTAAGGGCCATCTCAGCAGATTGAGATCAGAAGGAGGGTGGGTGGAAGGGTGAGGGACCAGGCAGAGGTATTTAGCAGTACTTTGCCTCTGTGTTCACTAGGGAGGGGATGGGATATCTACAAAGCAAGGCACGATGGGGATAGAAGCGGCAGTGAGTGGGATCAGGTAGCAACAGAAATGGAGCAAGAGGAGGAGAGGTATCCCAGGGTGTCACATCAGGATAAGGATAAAGAGGTCAGTAAGGTGGAGGGGACGGATGATGCTATCTCCACCAAAAGGGTGTGGTTAGCCCTCAAGGCCCTAAAGAAAGACAAATCTCCTGGGCCGGATGGCATTCATCCGAGAGTACTATGGGAATTGGCGAACATACTGGCTGCACCCCTGGCGGAGCTCTTCAACAGGTCACTTGAGACAGGGAGGGTACCTAGGGATTGGCGAGAGGCACATACGGTGCCAATCCATAAAGGGGGGTCGAGGGAAGTACCAGGTAACTATAGACCCATCAGTTTGACCTCAGTAGTGGGAAAATTAATGGAGAGTATACTAAAGGAACGATTGGGGGTGTACTTGGAGGAGGTGGGAGGTCTGGATAGTCGGCAACATGGGTTTGTGCCAGGTAGATCATGTCAAACCAATCTTGTGGAGTTCTACGAATGGGTAACATCAGAACTGGGCAGGGGAAAGCCTGTGGATGTATTATTCTTGGACTTCAGCAAAGTGTTTGACTCTGTCCCACACAATGGTCTGGTGGAGAAACTGATGGGGTTGGGAGTAGGCCCTTTGATGGTCAGATGGATTGAAACCTTTGTAAAAGAGCCTTGGCTCAAAGGTATTAATTCCTAGAATTTACAATAAACAATAAAAAAAACAAACAAAAAAAAACTGGCTAGCTGGACGCACCCAGAGAGTAGTGGTCTGTGGGGAGCTCTCGAACCCTAGAGAGGTTGGTAGTGGGGTATGGCAGGGCTCTGTCCTGGGTCCGATCCTGTTTAATGCATACATATCGGACATCAGGGAGGGTATAGGGTGTGAAATGAGTCTCTTCGCTGATGACTCCAAGATGGGAGCAGTAGTTGAGGGAGAAGAGGGAGGTTGGCCTGCAAGAGGACCTGGACACCCTGGAAAGCTGGGCTCACACATGGAAATTAAATTTCAATATCACCAAGTGCAGGCGTTACATCTTGGCGGAAACCTAAACACAGGTACACACCCTGGGAGGGAGGCGCTGGAGGCCTCAATAGGGGAAAAAGACCTAGGGGTCTTGGTGGATGCATGTATGAATAACTCTGAGCAGTGCAGGAGAGCGGCTAGCAAGGCAAACAGGATGTTGGGATGCATTGTAAGGGAGGTCACCTCTAGGAGCAAGGAAGTGATTCTGCCGCTGTACAATGGACTGGTTAGACCACACCTTGAGTACTGTGTATAGTACTGGAGACCACACTTGAAGAGGGACATACAGCTCCTGGAGAGGGTACAGAGGAGGGCAACTAAGATGATACGAGGGCTAGGGGATTTGACGTATGAGGACAGACTTGAGGAGCTCTGCCTGTTTTCATTGGAGGAGAGGAGAGATGGGGGGACATGATTGAGATCTTCAAGTACCTCAAGGGAATAAATAGGGTAAACATGGAGGGGATCTTTAGACTAAAGCAGGGAGGTATCACCAGAGGGCATGGTTTGAAGTTGGAAGGTGGAAGGGTGAGGGGAAGAGGAGGAGGTTTTCACTGAGAGGGTGGTGGACTCTTGGAATGCACTGCCTGGTGAGCTGGTTCAGAGATTCACAGTGGAGGGCTTCAAGAGAGGGTGGGACAGACACAGAAAGTGGATGTATCAGATGATGGCCTGTCCCAGGGGGGTGGGGATGGATGATAGGGGTTTCTGGAACACAAGGTGGGGGAGGGCTTCGGCACCCAACTAGGGATCTGAGGTTCGAGCAGACTCGATAGACCGTAAGGCCTAATCTGCTGGCAAATAGTATGTTAGTATGTAAGCGTGGAGGTGGTTGCGCTGTCTATATGCGTGACTCCCTCCTTGGACATACACGTCCACCACCCAAGCTTGATAACGCAGCAGTGCAAGCCCTCACACTAAAAATCTCCCCCAACCCTGATAAGGGCCCACTCTTTCTCACTGTTGCATATATTCCCCCCAAAAAGCAAGATCTCACCATTCAGGCACTGCTGACTACCTCTCTGGCTTACTGCCCAAAATGGCCCAGATAATTGTTGGTGACCTGAATATTAACTGGTTCTCTGCCACGGCCTCCCAAACCAGAGATATCTTTGCCACTCTTAACTTGTCCCAGCTTGTCACCACCCCAACTAGAGTCAACCCCTCTACTGGCTCCAGCACCCTCCTGGATATCACCATTACCAATCGCCCCCAAAGGGTGCTTGATATTAGTGTACTTCCTAACTCACTTAGTGACCACTCCCCAGTCATATTCTCTTGGTCCTCTGCCAACAGCAAACCTGCACCACAAAGCACCCAGCGATGTCGCCTACTCCCAGGTGGCCTGCATCACCTTAAACTGTACCTCCTCACAACTGGATTGGTCCCCAATCAGGCTTGCACTGTCCATAGACAAGGCATTGGATTTTTCCACTCACACTTTTAACATTGCCTGTGATCTCTATGCCCCCTTTGTTAGAAACTGCACCAAAAAGCAAAACATGCCCTGGGTTACCCCCTCCCTCCTTCACAAACTTAAAATGACAGACAACCTATGGCACATTGCCATGCAATCTGGCAAGCCAGCTGATAGGCAGGCGTACACGCTGAGCGCAATAAGTGTACTCGGGCCATTCGACAGGCCAAAGCCCAGTACTACCAATCCGCTTTTGTCTCCTCCTGGGGGTTGGCTAGAAACTTTTGAGATAATGTAAAGGAACTGAATGGGAAATCCCGCTCCGCACCCCCCTCTCAACTCTTCTTTAATGGAACTGTCTGCTCTGACCCCCTTGGCATTGCAGACTACCTAAACCACACTTTCTCAGACCTGAGTTCAGTCCTGCCAAGTAACTTCTTTGACCCCATCCCAGTAGCACTGCTGCCCTCTCTCCAGAGACCTCCTTTCTACCTATGTACATCTCCCCATTGGAGGCTAGACCCCTTCTGCAAAAAGTCGTTAGTAGTAACAACCCCAGCAGCGACCCACTGGACACTAGGCTACTTCGTCTGATGTTGGATACTATCCTGATCCCACTTACTGAGCTGCTCAACTGCTCTCCATGCCTGGGGCAGTTCCCCAGCACATGAAAAATCGCCATCATCACTCCCATCCTAAAGAGTGGTGATTGAGCGACCCCAGGTAACTATCGACCTATCTCCATCCTTCCCCCACTCTCTAAGGCCCTTGAAAAAGTAGTTGCCAACCAGCTTGCCGAATACCTGGCCATGCACAATATCCTGTGCCCAGAACAGCATGGCTTTCATGCAGGTCACAGCACCACAGCCACGCTACTTGAATTCTCCAACTTCCTGCACTCTGCTCTTGATGCCAGAAGTCTTGCCAGTGCCATGTTCATTGACCTCTCCAAGGCCTTTGACATAGTTTGCCATCCTCTCCTGCTTGACTCCCTCAGATGCCTTGGTTTCTCCCCGGCCCCTTGCATGGTTCACCAACTACCTCTCTGCCAGAACTCAGTGTGTAAAAATAAATAGCACCCTATCTGACACACCACCTGTCCACTCTGGGGTTCCCAGGGCTCCATTTTAGGCCCTCTCCTCTCCTCTTCAGTCTCTACCTCAACTCCCTCCCCTTGGCCTGCCCAAGTGAGATCCTCCTCTACGCAGATGACGCTGTGCTCTTTGCCACTGACTCCAACACCAACACACTGCAGGCCACCCTCCAACAAGCTTTTGACAGAGCTGAGCATTGGTTCACATCACGAAGGCTAGTCCTGAACCTAAAAAAGACCAAAGCTATGCTCTTCTCGCATTGCCAAAACAAAGCCAGTGGTGCCCCACTCGTGATACTGCCTAGCACACTAAACCTCATTGAGCAGGTTTCCTACTACAAGTATCTGGGCATTACCTTTGATTTGGCACTCTCTTTCCATTCCCATATCAATGCCGTTTCTGTTGCCACCAGTGTCAGGATTGGACTGTTATACCGCCATAGGGACTGCCTACCACAAGAGGCCCTTAGATTGGCAATCACCTCCTCTGTTCTGTCGCTAATTGACTATGGGCTGCTCATCTATGCCGCAGCCAACAACACTGCACTTGCAAGAATCCAGCCCTCTATAAACAAGGCCTGCAGGCTAATGCTGGGAGCCCCTAGGTGCACCAATACATGCCTGCTGTACTCCACCACCAACTTGCTCAACCTTGAAGAAAGACTCCACTTCCAAACCTGCCTTCTTGTAAAAAAGACTCTGCTAGGGCTCTGTCCCCCCCTGGGGTTGCCACCTCCCTGCAGCATGCCTCACCCCCAGTCTTCACCCATAGCACTGTCAAAACCTCCCTTATTGTCCCCAGGGTAAGGACCTCTATGGCCCAAAGATCCTTTTGCTACTGGGCTCCCTCCTGGTTCAATTCCCTCCCAGCCAATATAACTGACTCCACTAAGCTTGGTCCTTTCAAGGTCTCCCTCAGAAGCCATCTGACAAGCACTCACTGCTGCAACTACACATAATCCCCCACCTGCCCCTTACCTTCACCCCTAAGATGGGTCTGCCCTGTCTACTTTTGCTGTATATGCCTGGGGTATCATGGAACATCTGCTGTCAAATGTAATAAAATATCTCTGGTTGCTACCTGACGTGGTACTCGTGTACCTATATTATGACTACTGTGATCTACCTATTACCAAGCATGTACCACCAGTGAATGCCTGTAACACTGGTTGCTTAACATAGAAACATAGACTTTGATCGCAGATAAGGACCGCTTGGCCCACCTAGTCTGCCCATTTCCCTACCTAGAGGATAAGCTACAAATCCTATTTAACCAACAGCCTATTTCTTCCTACCCCCCCCCACAAAAATTGCCTTATGTCTTTCCCATGCATTCTTGAATTCTCCCACAGTTTTAGATCCCACAATCTCCTCAGGAAGGCTGGTCCATGCATCCACCATCTCTGTGAAAAAAATACTTCCTCACATTGCCCCTGAGCCATCTCCCCTCTATCTTCAAATTGTGTCCCCTTGTTCTTGCACATCTCTTTTTCTGAAAGATGCTACCCTCTTGGACTTCGTTGATTCCACTGAGTTACTTAAATGTTTCTATCATGTCCTCCCCTTCCTCAAGGGTATACATATTAAGCTCCTTTAGTCTCTCCTTGTTTGGCTTCTCTTGCAGACCCTGCACCATTTTAGTTGCCCTCCTCTGAACTGCCTCCTGCCTGTCTATGTCCTTGCGGAGATGGGGTCTCCAGAACTGGACACAGTACTCCAGATGGGGTCTCACCAACTGTCTGTACAGGGGGATAACAACTTCCTGTTTTCTGCTGGTGATGCCTCTCCCTATACATCCCAGTATCCCTCCAGGCCTCCCTACCGCCTTCTCACATTGCTTGCCAACCTTAAGGTCATCTGATATGATTACCCCCAGGTCCCTTTCCATTTTTGTTGTTGTTACTACTCCCCCTCCCATTGTGTAATCTTCCCCTGGGTTTTTGTTTCCCAGGTGCATTATTTTGCACTTCTTTGCATTGAATCCAAGCTGCCATAATTCTGACCATTCCTCCAACCTTGTCAAGTCCCTTCTTATCCTTTCCACCCCACCTTGTGTATCAACCCTATTGCAGATTTTTGTGTCATCTGCAAAGAGGCATACTTTTCCTTCCAGTCCCTCTGCAATGTCACTTATAAAGACATTAAAAGGACTGGACCCAGTACTGAACCCTCGGTACCCCACTAGTAACCCCCTTTCTTCAGGTGGACTTCATTTACAATTACTTTCTGTGTCCTGTTGTCCAGCCAATGTTTTACCAGTCTACCACCCTGGGACCCACTCCCAGGCTGGTTAATTTGATTATTAATCTTTTGTGTGGGACTGTGTCAAATGCCTTGCTAAAGTCTAGGTAGGCCATGTCCACAGTCCCTCCCTGGTCTACTACTTTGGTTGCCCAGTCAAAGAAATCAATTAGATTCATCTGACGTGCCTTCCCATTGTGAACCCATGCTGCCTTGGGTCCTGTGCCCCACTGGCCTCTAGGTACTCAACAATTCTTTCCTTCAGAAGTGATTCCATCACTTTCCCTACCACAGAGGTCAAACTGACAGGTCTGTAGTTTCCTGCCTCTGTCTTGGTCCCACTTTTGTGAAGGGGAATCACTTCTGCCTTCCTCCAGTCCTCAGGTACCACACCATCCTCCCATGATTTGTTAAAAAGGGTAGTCAGTGGTGTCACTAGTTCTCTGCTTAATTATTTTAGAATTCTGGGGTGAATTCCATCAGGCCCCATTGCTTTGTCCACCTTCAGTTTTAGGAGTTCTTTCAGACCCTTTCTTCTGTGAAAGGACTGGGATCGACCCCCTATCCAGAGTGCTTCTGTTAATTGGATTAGGCACCTCCCCACCTCCTCTTTTGTAATACTGAACAGAGCGTATTCATTCAGTATCCCTGCTTTTTCACTGTCCCTCTCTGCCCACCCACCGTCCATTCTATTCAGCCTCACTATCCCTCCCTTTGTCTTTCTGCTCCCTGATATACCTATAAAAGGTTTTATCACCCTTCTTAACTGAGTTGGCTATCTTTTCCTCAGTTTGGGCCTTTGCTATTCTGACTACCCTCCCTGCTTCCTTCTGCCTTAACTGGTACAGTTCTCTGTCTTGCTCCTTCTGTGTTTCCTTATACTTCCTAAATGCTATCTTTTTCTTCCTAACCTTCACTGCCACCTCTTTTGAGAACCATAGTGGCTTTTTCTTTTGTTTTGATTTGTTTATTTGCTTCACACAAAGGCTTGTTGCCTCTGTGATGACAGTTTTTTTCCCCCGTTGTTGCTCCACCCCTCCTTCTAGCCTGTTTGCTAGTGCTTTTCTAAGGCACTCTCCCATCTTGCCAAAGTCAGCCCTCCTGAAGTCCAGAACCCTCACTTTTTTATGGCTCGACTCTGTAGCTGAGTTTATCGTGAACCACACTGTTTGGTGGTCACTTGTTCCCAAATGGCTACCCACTTCTAAATCTGAGATCCTCTCACTCTCTCCATTTGCGAGTATGAGGTCTAAGATTGCTCCCTCATGAGTAGGTTCCAAAACTAGCTGTCTGAGGCATGCCATTTGAAGGGCATCGAGAATGGACCTGTTTTTGGATGTGGGTGCAGCAAAGGTGCTCCAGTTGACATCCGGCATATTAAGGTCCCGCATCAACAGTATCTCCCCTTTCACAGCCATCCTAAGTATGCCTTCTATTATATCCTTGTCCATTCCCTCCCCCTGACATGGGGGTCTGTATACAATGCCTGTGCAGATTGTGGTGCCATTTCCAGTCTCTAAGGTGACCCACAGTGCCTCCTCTCCTCTCTGTTTACTCTTTTGTTCAGTTGCTTTTTATCCCTTCCCTTACATAGAGAGCTACTCTGCCCCCTCTTCTCCCCTCCCTGTCTCTCCTGTAGGTTGTGTATGTTTTTTTAATCTAAGCGTTATGTACTGTACAGTTTGTTTGCTGTGATGTTTTGCTCTCTTGACGAGGTGCCTTTGTAAATGAGTCTATGACTCAAAGGTCTGTAAACCAATGATGTAATAAATAAAAACTACTATAAACCACCTTTAGTTTTATATGGAAGGTATTAGGAATCTCAAAGTTCTTGCTGTTTGAAATGTACCAAACACATGTTTTACAAACTGCTGCCAAACAATGAATTAGCAATGTCTTTTGCTTTATATTGGTTTAATTTGTATTTTCCTGATATTAGATTAAATGTTTCTTTAAGCCAAAACTGTACACATTGCTATATGTTGAGGAAAATTTACCTATTTGGGAAATGCCTGACTCCATGTGCTTTAGTTTGCAGGCATCCATTTTGTAGATTACTATGGGTTCAGGCCGGCTGAACTCTGTGGGCTTTATAGAGCTCTAGCAAGAGAGAGTCTGGAAACAAGAAGGGTGGGATTTTCTGCTAGGAAGTTCCTTTCTTTATTTTCTTATTTGCTATATTTTTTGATTGTTTAAACGCTGATATGTGTAAAAATGTTGTTTTTCATGTTTGCTTACTTTTCTGTGCGAAATAGACATACTTAAAATTGTTGCAAACATTTAATTAACATTTAAAGCTATGATTGACAGGTCACATGATCTTCAGCCATATAAAAGGAGCTGGCTGATCAGAGTCTGGCAGACAAGATCTGAGCTATGGAGGGAGCAGTCCTCTGTAGGAGTGAAACTGGCTGATGCAAGAGGGGAGTAGTTGGTGCTGGAAGCAGTCTCAGAAAGACTGACCAGTGGTGGTGCTAGTCAAGGCTGGGATGTTTTGAACCAGAGCTGAGTTGAGAAGCTAGAGGGGTGATTGGTCTTCCTAAAGTATTGGCTGAAAAACTGCAGATACAAGTAGGACCACCCTCAGGCACTTGCTTTGTCCCTGTGAGCCTACTGGCTGAGTGGGAACCAACAGCCCTATAAGCCAAGTTTTATTACAGTTGCTGAAGATCATCCTGACTAGTCAATCAGTATGAGCAACACAGAAGTTCCAGATCTGCATTGTTGAACTGTTTATGGTATTGCCAAGTGTGTGAAGTCCTTCTGCAATAATGTGCAATGCCCTGTGGGACATTTTAAAAGAACTTGTCTCGTCTTCTGTGTCTTCATTCAACCCGGCTTCCCACACCTCCCCTCTCCTTGGTTCAGAGGTGAGGAGGTCTGGGGTCCCTTATTAAATCAGGAGTCTAATAAACTGCAGCATTATTGGAAATTCACATGGTGGGGAGACTGGCCAGTTGGATCCCCAAGTAAGTCTCTCATCAACACTCCCCTTCCCCAATGATTCCTCCCCTCTTATGTGTCCAAATTCTAAGGGACAACATTCGAGTTGTGTTGCATGACATTTAATATCGGAGCAGCCCATTGCGAGGTGAAAACCTCTGAGCTGTCATTTAGGCCAAAGGTGATCCTTTCCATTGTGTAAACATAGAAACATAGAAATTGACAGCAGATACCTTTTACAGGTACATAAGTGAAAAAAGAAAGACAAAGGGAGGGATAGTGAGACTGAAGGGGGAGGATGGGGGCCACGTGGAGGATGACAACAGTAAAGCTGACATATTGAACAGGTATTTCTGCTCAGTCTTTACTGAGGAAGAGGAGGGTAATGGGTCTGAAGGGAGTACAAGGGGTGAGAATGGTGCAGAAATGGACACAAGTCCCTTTACAGAGAAAGGGTCCTGAAGGAACTGGAAGTAATAAGGTTGATAAAGCAATGGGGCCAGATGAGGTGCACCCCAGGGTCCTTAAAGAACTAAGAGAGGTGGTGGCTGAACCTCTGGCTATCCTGTTTAGCCGATCACTGGAAACAGGGGAGGTACCCAAAGACTGGAGGACAGCAGATGTAGTCCCCTTATACAAAAGTGGGAACAAAGAGGAAGCAGGGAACTACAGACCAGTCAGCCTCACCTCGGTAGTGGGGAAGATCATGGAAGCACTACTGAAGGAGAGATTGGTGGAACATCTGGTTGTCAATGGACTACAGGACCCAATGCAGCATGGTTTCACCAGGGGAGGTCATGTCAGACCAACCTCATTGAATTTTTTGACTGGGTGACTAGGGAGGTGGATCAGGGGAGGGCAGTGAACATGGCCTATCTGGACTTCAGCAAGGTCTTTGACACTGTGCCACATAGAACGCTATTACACAAACTGGGGAATATGGGCGTGGGCAGGACAGTAGTGTGGTGGGTAGGTAACTGGCTGGGTGGCAGGACACAGAGGGTGGTGGTAAATGGCTGTCACTCCACAGAGGAAAGAGTGACCAGTGGGGTACCACAGGGATCAGTGCTGGGACTAGTCCTATTCAACATCTTCATCAGTGACATGGCGCAGGACCTAGAAGGCATAATTTCACTGTTCGCTGATGACACAAAGCTCTGTAACAGAGTAGACACACCAGAGGGTGTAGACAGAATGAGAAGCGACCTGCAGAAACTTGAAGAATGGTCAGGGGTTTGGCAGTTGAAATTCAATGCAAAGAAGTGCAAGATAATGCATATGGGGCACAAAAACCCTGGCACAATATATCAGTTGGGGGGTGAGGATATAGCATGCACCAAGCAGGAAAGGGATCTTAGGGTTATCATCTCTGATGACCTCAAGGTAGGGAAACAGTGTGACAAGGCAGCAGGTAAAGCAAATAGGATGCTGGGATGTATAGGCAGGGGCATCACCAGCAGGAAAAGGGAGGTCATAATTCCGCTATGCAAGACACTAGTGAGGCCCCACCTGGAGTACAGTGTACAGTTCTGGAGACCATACCTACTTAAGGACATAGACAGGGTAGAGAAGGTTCAGAGGAGGGCAACAAAGATGGTGCATGGATTGCATCACAAGTCCTATGAAGACAGGTTGAAGGAACTGAACATGTACTCCCTGGAGGAGAGGAGGGAGAGAGGGGATATGATAGAGACATACAAGTATCTTACAGGGAGGAACAGGGTGCAGGAATACACTATTTTAAGCAAAAAGATGTTCCAGGACTAGAGGGCATGGGATGAAGTTGGAGGGAGGATGATTCAGAGGAAACATGAGAAGAATTTCTTCACAGAATGGGTGGTGGACAAGTGGAACACCTGCCAGAGGAAGTGGTGGGGGCTGAAACAATCACGGGATTTAAGAATGCATGGGATAGACATAAAGGAATTCTGGAGGTCAGGGGTAAGGGGCAACAGACTTCGAGGAAAACAAACTGAACTTACAAGCTGAAATGGGCAGACTGGGTGGGCCATAGGCCCTTATCTGCCGACACTGTCTATGTAGCTATGTATTTATGTATAAGGACCGTTTGGCCCACCTAGTCTTCCCATTTTCCCTACCTATTGCAATACAACAGATCCTACTTAATCTCTGGCTTTTACCCTCTCTTTCCTATTGCTAGGGTTCCCTTGTGCTTAACCCATGCATTCTTGAATTCTCCTACCATTTTTACACCCCCACCCTCCACTGAGAGGCTGTTCCATGCATCCACCACCCTTTCTGTGTAAAAATACTTCCTCACTTTACCCCTGAGTCTACCCTTCTCCAGCCTCATATCATGACCCCTTGTTCTTGAACATATTTTTATGTTTGCTTGCACGCATGTGCAAGAAACATAGTGCCATCATCCGAGTTTTCAGAGGTGTGGCACCCTGTCTTCCAATTCAGTCAGTGTGTTTGCAGGCGTGGCCACAGTTCGCCAATGAATGCTACAGCTGTCTATGACAGCAGTTGAAAATGCAGTGCCGTACAGTTGAAAGGGAGAGCTACGCTTCAGTGAGCAACAATAAGATATCACATGCTCATGCACTCCTCACACACACACACACACACATATTGCATGCTCATGCGTCCCCCCCACACACACACTGTATGGCCAATGGGGGTGCCCAGTCCCCCCTTGGCTCTGCTGCGCTCTCCCCCCAACAGAGTTCCAGGTGCCATGCTGGGAGCCCACCCCAGTGTGGCAACATTCTGTACCCAATCCCCCGTCAGCTCCACTGTTTACCCTCCCCCCCAAGAGACTACCGGGTGCCACGCTGGGAGCCCACCCCAGCATGGCAGTAGTCCGTATGGCTGACAGAGGTGCTCAATCCCCCATCGGCTCTGCTGCCCCTCCCAAACAGCCTTCCAGTTGCCATGCTGGGAGCCCACCCTAGTGAGGCACAAGTCCTGCGTCATCCTTCTAAAAAGAAAAGCACCTGAAAAGGAAAAACCTTGCCCTAAACATGTTTCCGCGCATGTAGCGCACAATGGCACAGTTGGTGTGCAAAATCAATGTTCGGGACAGATTAAGAAAATCACAGTGACACTGTTCATGAGCAGAGGTGTTAAAATGGCTATGTTAAAAATTTGGTGAAAAAGTCCAAAAAAATAACTGTGGTACGAGCGACCATTGCGCAGTTTCCACGCACCCTTGTAAGTTCATGGATTTCTAATATTTTCAGTCCAGATTTTCACCCTGGCATTTTTCCACACTTCCTTATGAACAGTACAGCTGTCATTTTTCACACCATGGCTGAAATGCATTTTCGCACTTCCAGCGCAGAAATGCGTGGTCGCTGTGGGAAATCACTGTTCGGGGCAGATTAAGAAAATCACAGTGACACTGTTCATGAGTGGAGGTTCCAAAATCCCTGTGTTGACAATCTGCTGTAAAAAAATCTCCAAACTAATTACATTACGGGTGTGCGTTGCGCATTTTCTACGTACGCTCGTGACTTCACCAGTTTTTTTAATATTTTCACTGCAGATTTTCAACATTGCCATTTTTATCTCCCCGAGAACAGTACAGCTGTCATTTTTGACATCCTGTTTGAAATGTGTTTTCACACCTGTGGTGCCCAGTGGCATAGTCACTGTGCAAAATCAGCTTTCGGCTAACAAACTGATATTGCCACTGTTCATAAGGTGGGGGTCACAAAAAACCCATGTTGAAAATTTGGAGTGAAAATGCCAATGCACGCCTGAGGTGTTAGAGTTTCTGACCATAACGCCCCACCATGTCCAGATAGACAGGCATCAGGGGTGTGACTTGGGATTCTTGCCTGTAATGCTCATACCATTCCACACTGTGCAACCAGTGGCAGGCATCAAGGTGTGCCTTGGACTCTTCGGCCCTGAAGTTCACCCCATTCTCCTATACAGCACCCATTTCACCGTATTTCCTGATGGAATGGGGTAAGCGTAAGGACCAAAGACCCCATGGCACACCGTGACACTTGTCGGTGTCTGCAGGGTAGGGTCTAGAGAAATGGTGTGGCCGTTATGCCTGACCACCCAAAGGCACACCCCGATGTCTGTCAGTCTCTGCAGGGTGGTGGTGGGGTTGTTTTCAGTTCAATACTTCACTGCCATTCCTACTATGCAGCTCTCTAACTCCTACACTACCAATGCCAATGCCAGCAAGCAAACATTCGGCATTGACAAATGCTTGTTTTCTGAAACATGCTACCATCTTGTACCCTATTTATGCCCTTGAGGTATTTGAAGGTCTCTGTCATACTCCCCCTTTCTCTCCTCTCTTCCATGGTATACATATTAATATACATATTCTATTTACTGTGTCTCACCAGCCATCAATCTCTGGAATTAAGTTTGTGAGACATTTTCCAGTTATAGCTTTACAGGCCACCACCAGCATGATTCCTAGAAGATATTTGACATGTCTGTCTTTGATATGGTTAGGGTAGTGACATAGGATGTAAAGTTCTGGGGACAGATGGAATCCAGTATGGAGAACTGCTGCAGTCTCCTTCTGTAGCTCTGTAAGAAAGGGGAGCCAGCAGGGAGCAGGCCCACATAGAGGAACTGGGAACCTGGTAAGACATAATATTGTTGGGGACTTGTTAGGAAGGTAAGCTACGCTTTCTACAGAAAGTTTCATTTTTTCTTATTGGCATTAAGAAGAGAATTGCAGGTGAAATACAACTGAAGTTGCTTGATTCCTGTGCTTGAGACCTAGGATTTGGAAGGATATTTGTGCAACATTTTAGAAGTGTCCTGCTGGCTGAGCAGTGAGTTCATTTTTATCCCTGGACTCAGTAGAGTGGTTTGTGTAGGAGCAGTGGTCTAGTAAATTGTGGTGTTGGTTGACTTACTATAAAGGGCAGTCCTCACCAGGGTGGTGGAGCAGTGGGGTATTTGTTTCTAACAGTCACCAGTGGTTGTGGCCTACCCACCCACCTTTCCCCTCACCCCGCCCACCCCAGGCATGGCATTTCCTTTATAGCCAAAGTTCTGACATCACTTCCTCAACCAGTCTTGGGACAGAACTGTCATATTCTTAATAACCCAGCACAGTGCATAAAGGGTACGTACACACCAAAAAAAAAAAAATATTTTATATATTACTCATTGTATATTATAAGGAAGAGGACATGTGGGGAGTGGTGCAATGCACTGGCTGTGTGGCAGCAGTTTTCTGGGAGACATTCTGGAACCCGTTGCTGCCCTATTTGCAGGCAACTGTCAGCTCTGAGGAGGAATTGCCCACCTCCAGGCTGAACTGGCAATGACTAAGGCCTCCCCACCCAAGAGCACCAGTTCCACAACCACTGCCTCAGAGGTTGCCATGTGTGAAGAGCAGATGGACCACAGTGGGTTCTGGGAGGGTGAGGTGGTGGAACAGAGGGGTAGCCCCCTAGTTGTACCTCTACACAATCACATATGTCAGTCTGGCAAATCAAGGTTCCTCTATGATGACACCCTCAGTGGAGACCAAGAATACTGGGGACATCCACAAGGGAGACCCACAAAAGAGTGGCAAGGGACACCACAGGGGAAGGAAACAGCTTCTGATAGGGGACTCAATTGTTAGGGGTGTAGACCTGGGGAAGGGAGAGGAGTGGGAAGTAAGGTGCCTGCCTGGTGCCATGGCTTGGAGGGACAGGAAGAAAATCCTCAGGATTGCAGAAGCAGCATCACAGGAGAGGGAACTAGATATCATTGTCCACCTCTGGACAAATTACCTAGCTAGGCATGAAATCAGTGCAGTGCAGGATGAATTTGTGGAGCTGGGGAGGGGCCTCAGAGAGGTAGCAAGCACGGTAACCTTCTCAGAGGTGCTGCCAGTCTATGGCGGGGTGAGGCTAGGGTACTGCACACCATTCAGTTTAATGAATGGTTGCAAAACTGGTGCAGAGCACAGGGCTCTTGGGACTTTAAACTAGAAAGGGAGGTACTGATAAAAGGCAGGAAAATCAGCCTCCCCACAAAACATGGCAGGTAGTAGGTAAACACTGAGGTACAGAGCTCAACAGAGGGCAGGACAGGGTAAATGGAAAAATAGACAAGGGCAATAAGAGCAGGATGGGAAAAAAGGATAAAGCCAACATTAAATGGAGGGCAATGAGTACCAATGCCCGTAGTCTGGAAACAAGCTTCCTGAGCTAGTAGCCCTGATGGAAGATGAACAATTGGATATTGTGGCAGTCACAGAAACATGGTACAGGAGAACCATGACTGGGATGTCAACATACCAGGTACACAATCTACAGAAGGGACAGGGAGGGAAAAGAGGAGGTGGAGTAGCTCTCTACATAAGGGAAGGGATCAAAGCTACAGAACTAAAAAGTAAAGGGGAGGACAAGAGGCACTCTGGGTCACCTTGGAGACAGGAATGGCATCACAATCCGCACAGGGGTTGTATACAGACCCCCATCTCAAGGGGAGGAAATGGACAAGAAAATGATAGAGGACATTCTCAAAATGGCTGAAAAAGGGGAGATACTGTTGATGGGGGACCTGAATATGCCAGATGTTAACTGGACAACATGGACTGCAGCCACATCCAAGAGCAGGGTCATTCTCGATGCCCTACAGGGGGCATGCCTTAGACAGCTAGTGTTGGAACCCACTCGGAGGGAGCAATACTAGACCTGGTACTCTCAAATGGAGAGAGGATCACAAATTTAGAAGTCAGTAGACATCTGGGAACAAGCGACCACTGCACAGTGTGCTTCACAATAAGCACAACCATGGAGACAAGCCATACAAAAACAAGGATACTGGACTTTAGAAGGGCTGACTTTGGCAAAATGGGTGAATACCTGAGGAATACACTAGCAAATGGCCAAAAGGAGGGGTGGAAGAACAATGGAGAAAAATCAAAACTGCCATCATGAGGCAACAAGCCTTGTAGTGAAACAGATAAAGAAAACAAAGTGGAGTAAAAACCACTATTGTTCTCAAAAGAGGTGTCAGGGAAGGTTAAGGAGAAAAAGGCTGCATTCAAAAGTATAAGGAATCACAGAAGGAGCACGACAGGAACTGTATCAATTAAAGCAGAAAGAAGTGGGAAGGCAGTCAGAATAGCAAAGGCCCAAACCGAGGAAAAGATAGCCAATTCAGTTAAGAAGAGGATAAAACCTTTTATAGGTACATTAGGGAGCATAGAAAGGTTAAGGAGGATAGTGAAGATTAATAAAGGAGAGGGAGGTGGGCAGAGGGACAATGCCATAGTGAAGAAAGAGTCCTGAAAGAATCCTAAAACTCAAGGGTGGACAAAGCAATGGGGCCTGATGGGATTCACCCCAGAATCCTAAAGGAACTAAGGGAGGACCTAGTGACACCACTGACCACACTTTTAACAAATCATGGAAGGATGGGGTGGTACCTGAGGACTGGAGGAGGGCAGATGTGATTCCCCTTCACAAAAGTGGGAGCAAGGCAGAAGCAGGAAACTATAGACCTGTTAGTTTGACCTCAGTGGTAGGGAAAATGATGGAATCACTTCTGAAAGAAAGAATTGTTGAGTACCTAGAGGCCAGCGGGGCACAGGACCCAAAGCAGCATGGATTCACAGCAGGAAGGTCATGTCAGATGAATCTAATAGATTTCTTTGACTGGGTGACCAAAGTAATAGACTAGGGAGGGGCTGTGGATATGGCCTACCTAGACTTTAGCAAGGCATTTGACACAGTCTCGCACAAAAGATTAATAATCAAGTTAGCCAGCCTGGGAGTGGGTCCCAGGGTGGTAGCCTGGGTAGCAAACTGGCTGCACAACAGGACACAGAAGGTAATAGTGAATGGAACACATTCTGAAGAAAGGGGAGTTACTAGTGGAGTGCCTCAGGGCTCAGTACTGGGTCCAGTCCTCTTTAACGTCTTTGTAGGTGACATTGCAGAGAGTCTGAAAGGAAAGGTATGCCTCTTTGTAGATGGCACAAAGCTCTGTAACAGAGTTGATACACAAGAGGTGTAGAAAGGATGAGAAGGGAATTGGCAAGGTTGGAGGAATGGTCAGACATATGGCAACTTAGATTCAATGCAAAGAAGTGCAAAGTAATGCACCTGGGAAATAAAAATCCAGGAGAAGAGTACACAATAGCAGGGGAGGTACTAACAACAACAATAATGGAAAGGGATCTGGGTGTAGTCATAGCAGATGACCTAAAGGTGAGTAAGCAATGTGAGAAGTCAGTAAGGAGAGCCAGGGGGATACTGGGATGCACAGGGAGGGGCATCACAAGTAGAAAAGGGAAGTGGTTATCCCTCTGTACAGACAGTTGGTGAGACCCCATCTGGAGTACTGTGTGCAGTTTTGGAGACCTCATCTACACAAGGACATACACAGGATGGAAGCAGTCCAGAGGTAACTAAAATGGTGCAGGGTCTACATCAGAAACCATATGAACAGAGACTGAGAGAGCTTAATATGTATACCCTTGATGAAAGGAGGGAGAGGGGGGACATGATAGAAACTTTTAAGTACCTCAAGGGAATCAGCAAAGTCCAGGAGGGTAGCATCTTTCAGAAAAAGAGATGTGTAAGAACAAGGGGGCACAATTTAAAGTTAGAAGGGGGACAGCTCACGGATAATATGAGGAAATTATTTTTCACGGAGAGAGTGGTAGACGCATGGAACCGCCTTCCTGGAGAGGTTGTGGGGTCCAAAACAGTGGGGGAATTCAAACATGCATGGGGCAGACATAAGGCAATTATAGTGGGGGGTTGCAGGAAGTAGGCTGTTGGTTAACTAGAATCTGCAGCTTATCCAATAGGTAGGGAAATGGGCAGACTGGGTGGGCCAAGTGGTCCTTATCTGCCGTCAAAGTCAAAGTCTATAATATGCATATGGGTGGCTTTCCCATCCCCGCGCCCTCTCCAATAAGCTGCACTGCTCCCCATTCCATGTCTAGCCACGATTGCAGGTGTCCTTAAATATCTGATAACCTGCTTCCACACAAATTCTCACCAGGTGTAAAATGAAGTAATCCATCTGGCCTCATAGCAGCCCCACTCCCAGGCTGCAGCTGGTGGTTCCTTTCTGATCCCCCCCCCCACACACACACACACTTAGCTGCTATGTAAATGGTGTTGTGGAGTTGTGTGCCTGTGGCTGGGAGACAGCATGTTTGTGTATAAATCCAATGTGGATACTAACAACAGAGTCTTAGTTTGAGCTCTGGCTGCAGCTGGTTGTGAGTTTGTAAAATGGCAGACTTGCAGATGTCTAAAAAAGTCCCTACATTCCAAACCAAACTGGAGTTGGAGATTTTCAAAGGACCGTACTGTTGGTCCAGAGCAGAATTGCACCAGACTGACTAAATCAAGTCTCCACCACATCTGGAATGTTGGATCCATGGCCACTAGAATGAAGCATTTTAGTTGAGCTATTGGGCAGACCCAAAACAAGGCTGGGTGCAGAGTCAGTGAGGATACTAGGTCCCACCATACTTCCCCCTCTCACTTTGTCCAAGGATTCTGAATAAGGCAGTCCCATACCTGGGGGCTTTTTTTCACCTTTTTTCCTTGATTTTTTTTGCTTTGATTAATGAACAGCTGACTGTACAGTATCAGTGTATGGGACAAGGGGGAGGGGTGGATGGATAGGAGGACCCATAATGGGGAAACAATTAGAAAAGGGCAATACAAAAGCAGCTGACAACAGGTAATATACGCTTGGCTTAGGAGTAAATTACTTTTCCAAGACTGTCTTAGCAAGATCCAGACAACTTTTGCAGGGCAACTTGTGAGCTACTGTGTTGTCTCTAATCCCCTGAATTTGTTTTCTATGAACATGGACTGCACATTTTGAAAGAAGCTAAGGAAACACAGTAAGCACCCATTTACTGTTAACTGTCTATGTGGCTATAACGTGCTCCCATCTTAGACCACATTGGAAAGAAGACATGTCAACTGTGTGCTGTAGAAATAATTTTTTTAAATATTTTTTTTCATTCTAGCTTTTTATTCTGCAGGCCTAGCACCCCTCATTGGACTTGTGCTGTGCTACCCCCTCAAGCCCAACACCTATTTATTTATTTATTTATTTTATTTATTTTTTGGAGCATTGGTTTATAACCTTTGAGCCAGGGGCTCATTTACAAAGGTACCTCATCATAGAGAGGACAAAAACAGTCAAACAACACTTTTACAATAAAATAGAGTACAAAAAATTTGTAGGAACATGAGAACATAGGACAGAATACAATTTTAGTCTTACAAGAGTTGGGAAAGCACATGTTGGTTCACAGTAGCTGGAACAATTACATCTCAGTATTACAGGATTGGTAGTTTACTCACCTGGTAAAGGTGATTGTGGGGGAATGACTCTCTGAGGCACTCCACCTACCTTACATCATGGGTTTCGTGTATACCAGATAGGTTGTCTTGATGCACATGTGACATAAATTTGAGAACGTCCCCTCTGGGTGTCCCTGGTCACTAGTCATCAGTTCAATTTGTGCATCTATGCTAGGTTGTCGCACTTTTCCAGAGCTCCAGATCATCACTACCTGCCTATGCTCCACAAAGGTAGGACCCCACTTTTAGATCCATTATGAGGTCTGTTTACACACCACAGCTTAATTATGCGTCTATTTGGTCTGCCGGTATGCTACTCTGACTTTTGTACAGCTCAGAACACACATTTGACTGCATTCGACTACTCAGGGCTCACACTCCTCTCCCTCCCACTCTTGCTGCTCCCCTTGATGCTGCTGCCAGCGCTCTGCACTCCCCTCTCTCAGTGGTGCCAGACGTCTTCCATTGCCCCACTACTGCAGCTCACACCCTAAAGGCTACAAGTTGCTTCTTTGGTCAGCGCTCTTTGCACCCCTTCTACGCGGGCACAGACGCTGCTTTAAAACTGCTGCTACCTTGCTCAGCGCTCTGTGCACCCCCTTTTAAGCGGGCACAGATGCTGCGTCACTGCACAATCTTGTCTCCACAGTGCTCTGAGCGCCCCTCCTGTAGCGGCCCCCGATGCTCACTTCCCGTGGCACAGCAGTCCAGTTAGCCAGCACAGCTCCCCTACCTGCTTGGCGCCATCCATCTAGCTGCCTCCACTGTCAGGGCCCTGTCCCTGCCCGCTCAACTCCTCCGCGCCTGCTGCCTGCTTTCTCGGCCATTCACAAAATGGAGCCTCGGCAATGTTATTTTATGGCTCCATATCTTCCTGCCGCCCTCGATCACTTCCACATCATTAGGTATCGTCACCACGCATCGCTCACATCGCGCTTCTCCATTGGCGCCTCCCACCTTGAGACTGCACCCCGTCTCGCGATACTCTGTGTTCTGCAGACCTCCGTGGCTTGCCTCACACTCCTGGCAATTCCCTCACTTGTGTGCAATATGTGTGGAGCTTCCCAATGCCTGCCGACCGGCAACACAGCACGGTTCTTCCACCCTCCCACTTCCAAGCACCCGGCTGGCTTTCCACAGCGCTCCATTCCCTCTCCTCCACCACGTTACCACAGAGCCACACCTACAAATGCCCTTTACTCCTTCCTTGGGTTCTTAAAGCCATACTGCCCTGCTATGTTGCTTGGCACCTTAAAGCCATACTGCACCTTTTCACGGTATCCCAGAGCACATCCCTGTTACAGGCATATTACGTTACCATGTTACTGCAGTACCCAGGAGCCTCATACCACGCCATGCTCCAGCACTGACTACGTACTGCATTACTGCTTATTCGTGACTCCACTCTGTCTCCAAGAGACTACTGCAGTCACTATACTCAGCCCAATGTCAGCTCATTTATACAATGCATTACTGCTTAGTTGCATACCAGCAATGGCACCCTATTAAGCAGGTGTTCTCTTTCTCATTATTAGGTGACCATGCCTAAACCAAAGAGCTGCAGACAGTGCAAAGTTCCACTTCCACAACAACACACAGGCAGACTGTGTGCATCATGCGTGGAGGACTCAGCGACGCACACTGACACACTTGACCCGGAGGATGATTGCTCCCCCATCTCACCCCCTCAAGTAGGTACAGACAATTTGTACAGTAAGCTAACAGTGGAGGAAACTATGCAGAGATAATCATTGTAGAGACGTGTGGAGAAGTGTACAGGATCATAGATAGTGATAAGCAATGGGTTAGTGCAGCCACTCAGGGAGCTTTGTCAGAGCAATTGAGCTGGAGTAAACTTAGGGGCAGCCACAGCTGCGCGTAGTAAATAAGTGTTTTCGAAGGGTGGTTTTGAAACGAGAGATCGTGGCTTTGTGTTCTGCCACGGCTATCCCTCCCCCACAAGATGGGGCAGGCAGTGATCCACTTTTGGAGTGACAGGAGATATGGATCCACTGGTGCCTGTCCTGTCATGTCAGCACCCACCATATTTTCTTTCATGGTTTATTTCTGTTGGAACCCTTGAAACCTTTCTACCACCATTGCCAACATGTATAGCCTAGTACTGACTTTCTTGCACATGCAATGCACCACCGGGAATGCTGGGGCAAGCTCTGTGGCCCCCAACTGGGGCTTAGTGTAGTGGTGAACTATTGTGCTGCCCCCCCCCAGACTGGAACTGCCTGACCACCAACCCCACAAACCTGAGTTTTCCTGGGTAATCGGTCAGACCCTAATTTATTTTTTTTATCCACATTTGGGGCCTGTTAGTTTTGGAATCTTGTTCTGCTGGGCTCAAGTCA
Organism: Neoceratodus forsteri; assembly: GCA_016271365.2. Classification (NCBI taxonomy): domain Eukaryota; kingdom Metazoa; phylum Chordata; order Ceratodontiformes; family Ceratodontidae; genus Neoceratodus; species Neoceratodus forsteri. The sequence continues at coordinate 169,309,275 of CM057449.1, read as the reverse complement.
CTTCCATGTTGAAACCCAGGTGGTTTTCAGCAGGGTGCAAATTATTTGCAAAAGTACATAACCAGAGTAACCCGCCCCCACACACACACACACACATGCACTCACACCTTGTTTTGCATCCTGGCCTTCTGGTCCCAGCAGTCCATGGTGCCCCCTTTATTGCTCCTGCTTGCCCCCATGTGCTTGCTTTTCTGTGAGGGACCAGGGGATCATGGTTTTACAGTTGAAACTGTCAGCCTGGCAGTACAGTGCTGAGAGTGCTGGGCAAGCCAGAAGAGCACAGTGCAGCTCTGTGTGCACACATTTGAGCTGGCTCCTGCTCGAACGTGCAAGCTGCAGCGATCTGCTCAGAGACCCTGTTAGTGCTACGTCACTCAGTAGTTAAAGCCGCCCTGCAGATCTGTGCCAAAGTTTTCACTGTGTATCCTGATCCCTGGTACCACAGAAATACTAGTGGGGGTCTGGAGTCACACAGGAAGGGATGGAGAAGGAGAAAAATGAATTTTAAGTGCTTAAAGGCACACTTTTTTGTTTAAGAGCAGCCAAGACTTCATTGAAAATAAATGCTCTGCCTGTTGCCTAGGGGGATAGTGCTACAGTGGCAGCGACAGGCAGTGGGAATCCCTGTCCTGCACCACTCTGCCACCAGACAATAGGGCACAGGAGCAGCTACTAAACTCTGGGGACAGTCAATGTTAAAAAAATGTAAGAGCCCTGCAATATGAATTTAAAGATGGGACTCTGTGTAAACTGCATAGACTGTTTGTGTTTGCAGCCATCTTTGTTACCTCTGACCTGCTCTGCAGCCAATGAGAATTCAAGGAGCCGACAAAACTACAAAAAGGAGACTCCTGGCAGAAGGAGAGTATTGTGTATTGGTGCTTTTTCCCCCAGCCAATCAGGCATCGAATAAACATTCCGCATACTAATCTGATGGATTGACAGCCTGATTGATTAATGAGACCCTGTCTCTAATCCCCTAAGACCTGGAGGTCTGATCAAGCTGGGTGCAGTCTGCTGGGAATCTCTAGAGAATGAGGAGGCTCTGACTGTGTGTTCTGTAAAAGTTTGGAGGCCTACCTGGGGCTTCCACGGCAAATAGCTCAGGGAGTGCCTGTTAGATTTCCATCCTCTGGAAAGCCAGTGATAGAGTGGTTCTGCTGAATAAAACCTGAGCCTTGACGATCCTAAGAGACCGGTACCTGACCTTAGCCCTGGGAGGTAATCCAGATCTGTGTAAGGAGGTGAATCAAGCCTAGTAACCTACTAAGACTAAAAGACAGTATTACTGTTGAATTTTTGTGCCACAGCTGCCAGTCTGCATTGTGGTAGAAAATACTGAAGATGCATTCCTGAGAACCAGGTGGTTCCTGCCACTGGACATTTAGAGAATCTGAGTGTGGTGTCACAGCCAGACACTGTTTATCACCTCGCACTGAGGGCTGGATGCCTGGACTGGTGGGTGAGGTGTGTGGCCCTGGTCCCTAGACTGGTCAGGGCTCATATTTAGCAGTATTCTGGTACATTTTGGGTACCAATATTCATACTGGAATGCCAAAATTTGAGTCCTGGTGCTCCGTATGAAATACCTTTTTTTACTGTGACCTAGGGTGTATTACTGGCTCCTCATTATGGTGGCGCTGTTTGCAAAGCCAAATGAATTATTTTTACGGTCGTCGACAAGAGAACATGGTTCCCGTAAGCATTGCCCTTGTGCCCGATTCTTCATCGATGAGTGGTGCCCTTGTGTGCTGCCCAGAAGCCATCCTTAGGACTTGTCGATGAGGAGCAATGCTGTTTCCATCAATGAGTGTGGTTTCCTAGTGCTTGTTGATGGCACAGTGTCATAGAGGTTTCTGTCGACAAGCAGTGGAAGTCCTAAGTGCTTGTTGATGGCTCAGAGGTATGGGGTGGTTTCTGTTGACTCAGCTAGCAGTTTAGCAGAGAAACAACACGGTTGCTGTGGAATCACTATGAGGGAGGAGTGGAGATGCAGGGCCCAAAGTAACAGCACAGCTGCTTGCAGCATAAGATCGCAGGAAACCAACAGACAACAAAAGGTAATGATTCTGAGGCAACTGTGTAGTTTCTTTGCTGTCCCCTTCCCCCACTGCAGACATGTGCCGGTGACGTTGCTATCCCATCCCCGGAAACTCCCGGTCCCCCAGGCTGCACTGAGAGAGAAAGAAAGCGAGAATGCCCTCTCCTAGTGCATGCCATTGTTTGATGTGCAGGCTGCATCTGAACTTTGAAAACATGGTTGTGCTCCGATTATAATACTCTGAGAAAATCAATCATGTGTGACTCTGCTTTGGTAGAAATCACCCTTGCCTAAAATGAATTCATTTGTAGTGGTAAGTTTTTCTCTGATGTAAAATGTAATTATTAGAGAGATCTTTTACATTGGATCAAAGCTTACCACCAAAAATGAATTCATTTTAGGCAGCAAGCATGTTTTCTACCAAGCAAGCAGGCTCACATGATTTTCCCAGAGACTCAGACTTTGGGCACGACCATGTTTTCAAAGTTCAAATGCAGGCTGTGCATCAAACAATGGCATGCACCAGGACAGGGAATTTATGCAGTTATAATTGTCCACAAAGTGCCTGCCGTCAGTGCCCTGAGTTATAAAAGCCTTGCTGCTGCTTGCCCTCGATCGTAGAGTGCTGCTGCATCATTCAAATTCATGTGTGCCTGCCCTGTGAAGACAAGTCTGATCCATCACCCCTGCCTTGTTTCCAGACATTATATTTAATTCTGTTCCAGCCTAATAAATAAGTAAGGCAGTGAGGACAGGAGGAGACATGACTCACACGTAGCTGTGTGTCAAGGGGCCCGATATTCAAATACCCTGTATGTGGGCAGAGAGGGATGATGGCAAAAGCTTTGCACTATAGTAGCCCAGCAGGTGTGCCGGCAAAACAGGTATGGTGGTGGAAATAATTATAATTTAAATTAAATATTATTTACAGTAATAATTGAATAATGATTAATAGTGCCCAGGACATTGTCCTTTAGTTTGAATATCGGGCCCCTCAGACTGTGCTGCTCTGAAAGCTTTTGTAGTGGAATTGATAGCAGCAGCTGTTACCATAAAAAAACAATTAGCTGTGATAACCCCCAAACAAAAGAGACAGCAGACATGTTTTTTTTTCATCTTTATTTTTTCTGCATTCTAGCTATAAAATCATACCAGATTTCAAGGCAGGATACCAAAAGTCTTCATCTGGTATTCTGCCAAGAATACCCCCTTTTTTTTCTTAAATTCTACCCTTGCTGGTCCATCCAGTGTTCCAGAACTGCAGAAGTTCCAGAGAGATGACAGAAACTTTCAAGTACCTCAAGGGAATCAACAAAGTCCAAGAGGGTAGCATCTTTCAAAAAAAGAGGTGTGCAAGAACAAGGGGACTCAATTTGAAGATAGAGGGGGGGTGGCTCAGAGGTAATGTAAGGAAGTATTTTTTCACAGAAAGGGTTGTGGATGCAAGGAACGGCCTCCAGAGGAGGTTGTGGAGTCCAAAACAGTGGTGGAATTCAAGCATGCATTGGACAGTCATAAGGCAATTCTAGGGGGTTGGGGTAGGAAGAAGTAGGCTGCTGGTTAACAAGGATCTGCAGCTTATCCATTAGGTAGGGAAATGGGCAGACTGGGTGGGCCAAGCGGTCCTTATCTGCCATCAAATTCTAAGAGATTCAGAGAGTTGCCAGAGCCCCCGGAGCTGCAGACAGAACGATCTTCAGCCTGGCAAGCCAAGAGACTGGTAGCTCCAGAACTGTGAATAATTCAGGACTAACGTTGCACTCAAGAGATCGTATATTTATTTACCTATTTGAAATTTTGTTGACCGGGTAAGCCCACTGGGACTGTGGGAGGCCCTTTTTCAGGGGCGACCCAGGATAAATTACGGAGACAATTCACATACATTAGTTTAGGCAGGAATGAATACAATGAAGCAATAGATTGGACAAGTAAAGTACAATGACCAAGATTAGTTACAAAGATACGTTGCTGGACAATATACATAAAATACGCAACTTATAATATACACAATTCACAGGACATAATAACAGTATTTTTCAAGTATAGCTAAGGATCAGTTCTCATTTAGCAACATGTGGCTTCTGGGAGCTTTGGTTAAGCTCCCTGTACAACTACATAGAAGGGACATTTTTGAAGCATGCTCTGCAACACTGGCAAGGAGTATGTCAACCGTAACAGTTACAGGAGCTACGTTCCAATAAATGCATCTTTAGGCCTTAGACATAGACATAGAAACATAGACTTTGACAGCAGATAAGGACCGCTTGGCCCACCTAGTCTGCCCATTTCCCTACCTGCAGGATAGGCCCGCAGATCCTAGTTAACCAACAGCCTATATCTTCCTACCCCCCACAAGAATTGCCTTATGTCTGTCCCATGCATTCTTGAATTCTCCCACAGTTTTAGACCCCACAACCTCCTCAGGAAGGCTGTTCCATGCATCCACTACCCTCTCTGTGAAAGAATACTTCCTCACATTGCCCCTGAACCCCCCCCCCATCCTTAAATGCCTTTTTTGAAGCCCTCAAATGAGGAGCTTTCTTGTATATTGTTGGGAAGTGCATTCCAAATGATTGGGATCGATGTAGTAAATAACCGTTTGCCTGATTGTGTCCTGACTTTAGAGATCTGGAGGAGCATTCAATTGTATGTTCTGAGGGGGTGCCTACATGGTTTAGTTGTTATTAGGTCTGTAAGACTTGGAGGGGGGGCTTTGTTGCTTTTCAGCATAAAGACTAGGGATAGTGCAGAGAAATATATAGTTTCTTTAAAAGTTTCTGTTTATTTAATAAGTGCACCAATGCCGGCCAACCAGCTGCAACTCATCGGGTCTGCAATGACTCATCAGCGAGCTACTCAGACAGGACATTAAGAAACACTGGTACCAGTGGGGAGGCAGACCATTCTGTGTGTTTTCTGTTGGGGGGTGCACTGTTTATCATTGTTGTTGTTTATGCTTTTACCAGTTAAATCAAATCTTGCTGGACAGCTATTTATCTTTGCACCCCAGTCCCCTACCCTAGTTAATAAATTGTTTATTGCTTTTGTTAATCTGTCTCATGAGCATACCTTGCATGAGCATATTATTAGCTACATCCAATAATTGCATGTACATTGCTATACTGAGCTGGTTGCTGGTATTCCATGTGTGGGGTGACTGCAAGTGGAGGTGGGTAGGTACTGCATCCCAGATGGTTGTACCATTCAGTCATCCGGCCCACTTTATTTAATCTCTGGGTGAAAGCACTGCACTAAGTAATTTCTATTGGGAATGAACTCCCCTTTCAGGTCAAAATTTGGCTGGCAGTATAGCCTAGAGGTTAGAGTGATTAGCTGTGAATGAGCTTGGTACATCCAGCAGACCTGGATTTGAGTCCCTCAACCTCCACTTGCATACTGTACAACTCTGAGCAAGTCACTTAACCAGCCCAAAGCTCCTAGGTTGTCCCTGAAAACAGGCAGTTGTGCCTAGTGGGCCTTACCTGGTTAACAAAGAATAAATAAAAATAAAAAATAAGAAACAGAGGCCTGGATCCTCAACTTTTCTTGAGCTCACAAGGCATAGGTAGTAACCGTAGTTTACACAGTGACCCGGCTACACCAGGTTGGGAAGATTCTATTGGGAAAGAGTAAGGTAGTCCCCTAGGTACCCTCCCAGTATTTGCAGCAGCTGTTCCATATAATGATAAGGTTGGGGCTTGTGTGGACTCACACTTGTGAGGAAGTATGCAGAAAAACAGCCAACTGCAATGCAAATATCATTAATTTTCTTTTATTTCATTGAATGTTGCACACACCCAAAACAGGGCAAGTAGAGGCTGAGGAGGACTACAGAGAGACGTATTCTGAGTCAGTGACTGGGCTACTGGGGATAGGGTGTAAGTTAAAGAGCCCCCCCGTCACTTATCAATAAAAGGACCAGTGCTGGTGTTAGCAGGGCAGTCACCTTTCCACTACTGATACAAAGCACCAGATAACAAGAATGGCTTGGTCTGATTTTGCACTGTCTTTCTGTTTTGAGGTCTTCCTTTCATATCTCTTGTGTAGACATCATTGTTCATTGAGCTGAAGATGTGCCAAGACCCTGTGGTCAACTGTGGTTTAAAACAGTTTCCTCTTTCACTTCTTCTTCTATATGTACCACCATAAAAGTCAACATCTTGCATGCAAACTAACCTTCTTAGACACATCTAGACACACACACACACACCATCTCTATTTCATTTCTACACATATGAGGGGACTTTGGTGACTGTCAGTAGAATTCCTTCTTTGGAAGTTCAGGACACCACAAAGAGGTACCACGAAGACTGGAGAAGCTCCTTTCTGGTAAGTTGCTGTAAATTAATATTTACCTCTGTTTTTTTTTTTTTTACCATTGATGGGGCATGGTAACATTCTCTGATGCTTCCCTGAGTATACAACGAATCACAGAAGAAGGAAGCCCATCTCTCATATTCTCAAACATCTGCACTGAATCCTTGTTTCTTTCCTTATCCAATACAAATTTGCCCCTTTCTGTTTTTTAAATTCATTTTCCAACTCCATCTGATCTCTCTGACTCAGTTCCACTCTACTGTATTTCACTATGTTCCCCATCTTTTATTTATTTAGTTTTTGTTAACCGGGTAAGTGCACTAGGCAGATTCTGCCTATTTTCAGGCACGGCCCAGGGAGGGGGATACAGATGTATGCCAACTGACCTTGAACCAGATTAAGCTGTTGGTGGTATTTTTAGTGAATGAGGGAAATTTGACCAGGACACTGGGGAAACTTCCCCTACTCTTTTCGAGAAGTGCCATGGGATCTTTAACATCCACCTGAACTACCACCAGAACATCTGCCTCCCTTCTTTCCCCATTCCCTGTCTCCTTTGCATCTATTGAAGGTCATTCTTTGTCATTTCTGCTTCTTATATTTGGGAAATATTCCCTCTTCATGTTAGCCAAATTGACTTTCCTCCTCTTTCTACAGTTCTTCATAAAATGTTCCTTTTCCCCCTTGCCTCTCCTTTTTACTGAGTCACTCTATTTTGACTGGCCATAACAATCAAGTTATACACAGCTTAACTATGTATTGTATAGTAGGAACTATTTAACACTGCTGTATGTTGTATTTATAGTCAGTATGGTCCTCTTCCTGTTATTTTGAATCCTTGTAGTTAATCACTGGTTACATTTCCCACTGGGAAACTGAGACCTCAAGGCCTTGTCTTGCCATCACTCTGATGTCAGGATGCTGTTGTACTATTGTTCTGGCATCAGATCAGTGGTGGAACTGCACCTGGAAGTCAGATCTCAGTTGTAACACAAATGAAAAAAGGTCAGTTTAAAAGAAAATATAATGCTTTTTAAACTTTGTTACCAGCCATACATTATCAATAACAAAAACAAACAAACACAATGGTCAAATGATGTGCAAGAAGGCTGAGTTCCTATCGTGGGAAACCTCTTGATGTCATAGAGCACTCAAGCGTTGCTCTTGTGGTTTGCAATACCACAGTGCTTTCTCCATGGAAAGACAGTCATGTGCATGATTTATCATTCTGTTTATTGTTCGTCATTTATCAAGATATTTTTGACTTGTGTTTTGTCCACTGATTGTTCTGTAAACTGGTTTGAGATATCTGGTATGAAAGACACTGTATAGAATTGTATTGTATTGTGTATGTATTCATTTCTCGAATGCTGCCACAGTGGCAACAAGTGGCCACCTGCATGGCTGTGTGAAGTGACCACAGAAGTCTTCAGGGGTTTTATAATTAGGGCTGAATGTGTAGTCTACCATCAATCTGCCAGGATATCCGAAGGGATGAGTTTCATACATGAGAAAGACAGAAACATCGAATTTGTCAGCGGAAAAGGACTACTTGATCTATTCAGTCTGCCCAGATGTTTCCTCCTTATTCTGTCTCTGCAGACCCTAACGGGATTTCGGTGACCCTACCTCCTCCCTGCCCGTTTATTAATGTACCACTATGTCTATCCCATACGTGCTTAAAGCCCCCCCACCCACTGTTTTTGCCTCCATCACTTCGACTGGCAGTCTGTTTCAGGCATCTACCACCCTTTCAGTGAAGTAAGATTTCCTCTCGTCCATCTTAAACTTCCCTTCCCATTCAGCTTCATTGTATGCCCCCCATCCTGGTGCTGCAGTTTGAAAGAGACTCCCCTCCTACACCCTGTTCACCCCATAAGGTATTTGTAGGTCTCTATCATGTCATCTCTTGCTCTCCTCTCTCTTCCAATGCATACATGTTGAGATCCCTTACTTTCTTCTTGTAGGGCTTCTCATGCAACCCCTACATCATTTTAGTTGCCCTTCTCTGGATTTTCTCCACCCTGTCTATGTCCTTTCTGAGGTGCAGCCTCCAAAACTGGACACAGTACTCCAGATGGGGTCTCACCAGAGAGTGATACAGTAACAACACCACCTCTCCCTCCTGCTGGAGATACCCCTCCCTATGCAACCAGGCATCCCACTAGCCCTACCCACTGCTTTGTCACACTGCCCTGACACTATGAGGCTGTCAGTCATGATAATCCCAAGGATCTTTTCCTGCTTAGTGACTGACAGTACCTCCCAACCATCCTATACTCAGCTGCTGGGTTCCTGTGCCCAAGGTGCATGATTTTATCATTTTTGGCATTGAGCCGCAATTGCTATGCTCTTGACCGCTCTTTGAGTTTCCCATAATCCCTGCACATTCTCTCCACTCCCTTCTGAGTGTGTACCCTATTGCAGATTTTATTATCATCTGCAAAAAGGCATACCTTCCCTTCCAGTTGTTCTGCAATGTCAGTTATAAAGAAATTGAAGAGGACCAGTCCCAGTACTGAACCCTGTGGCACCTCCTGGTCACTCTACCTTCATTTGAGTGAGTGCAGCTAACCAACACCCTCTGTCGTCTATCTTGTAACCTGGTTCTAACCCAGTTCTCCACTTTATATCCCATCCCTAGGCTACTCAATCTACTTTTCTGTCTTGTGTAGAGTACAGTGTAAAATGCTTGCTAAAGTCCAGATAGGTCACATCTACTGCCCTCCCCTGATCTATTTCACTGGTCAACCAGTCAAAGAAATCAATCATATTCATTTGACAAGATCCCCCTTGTGAATCCATACCACATGTGTTCTTGCAGTGCATTGGATTCAAGATACTCTACTAGTCTGTCCTTTAGCAGAGTTGCCAATAATTTCCAACTTACCAGCTTAAGTTGCTAGCGTCCTCCCTGTTTCTGGTCTTATTTAGAGGGACCAGGTGAGCTCCTTCTCCAGAACCTTGTCTGTTTTTAGTGACCTGTTGAATAAGGCTGTTAGTGGGATAGCTAGCACCTCCCTGGGTTCCTTTACTACCCTGGGGTATATCTCATCTGGTCCCATATCCTTGTCCACCTTCAGAGCTGCAAGTCTCTTCAGGACATGTTTCTCTGAAAATGGACTTGTGTCTACCCACAACTCCTGCTATTCCTTGATGGTCTGCCCCCCCCAACTGTGAAGACTCAGCAGAAGTACCTGTTCTGGATGGCAGTGTTTTCTTGGTCCTCTTCTGCACTGTCTCCCCTTTCTGCAATTCTAATCCTTACTATCCCTCCCCTTGCTTTCCACATCTAACTTGTGTATAAAGAAAGTCATATCCCTCTAACTACCCTTTGGCTATCCTTTTCTATGTCTACATCTTTGCTTCCTGCTTCCTCTGTATACCTCCATTTCTTCCTCCCTCTGAGTTTCCTTATACCGCCTGAATGCCACCCTTTTTTCATTCACCACCTTGGCCACTTCCTTAGAGAACCATAAGAGTCTCCTTTTCCCTTTGCTTTTACTCACTTTCTTCATGCAGAGGCTGGTTGTCTTAATTATGCCCTTCCTTATTTTCCCTTCTGTGCCTCTATGCCTCCCTTGCAGTCCCCCATTATGAGGCAGCTTCTGAGGCAGTTTCCCATTTCTTTAAAATCTGCCCTCCTAAAGTCCCAGACCCCATTCTTGTGTAGTTTGTCTCTGCTCCTGTCTTTATGTTAAACCACACTGTATGGTGATCACTGGTACCTGGGGGATTGCACACTGTGAGTTCTGAAATTCTGTCCCTGTTTGTAAGCATCAGGTTTGGCACTGCCACGTCCCTTGAGGATTCTTTGACTAGCTGCCTTCCCCCTTATTTACCATTCTGATGGTGGCTTCCCCAAGTGCCTTATCTAATTCCTCTTCATGTACTGGAGGTCTGAACAATACTTCTGTACAGATAGCATCCCCAGAGCCTGTCTGATGGTGCCCCACAGCATCTTCAGCCCATTCTTTTTCTCCGGGTGCACCTGTACCTCCATGGCCTTGATTCCTTCCCTCACATATAGGACAACCCCTCCTCCCTGCCCTGTCTCTCCCAAACAGAGTAACCAAGTATGACATGTCCCGGCTGTGGTGCCCAGTGCACCTTGACTTGGTTATGGCCACCAAATTCAGGCTAGCCTCCACCATGAATGATTTGTCACTCAGTGTGCCTTCCCGGTGAAACAGTTCAATAAATCAATCAATCAATCAATCAATAAATAAATGGTATCTTGAAGGTCAAAGATTTTATTTTCAAGACCCCATGCATTGGCACACATGAGTCTCCATACTTACTCCCTTCCTGCCTTCTTCCATGCTCCCCCTGCTGCCTGTGCTGTTCCTTGAAACTCCCCTTGACCCACCTCTTCTGTTTTTACCTTCTCCATCACCTGTCTGCTTTAATCCCTAACTCTTGCCTACCTGATTTATACCCCCCTTTTCCTCTGTCTTGTCCCCACCTCTGTCTTCTTGTGCCCCAGCCTTCCTGTTGGCTGTCCTGTCCTGCTAGTATGGCAAAGGAATTCTTCAGTGGTAGAAGCTGAGGAGTGCACAACTTTCCCATCCCCACCCTCCTGGAGCCCACCAAGGTTCACCCACTCTGCCTTTGCCTAGGCATCAATATCCAAAGGTATTCAATCTACCAGGATATCAGTAGGGATGAGTAGCACAGTATCTGAATGTATATCCGCTTAGCAAAAAACACAAAGCTGTACTCAGGAATTCCAAATGAAGAAAGCAGGAAACATGCTTAATAGCAAAGTAAATGAAGTTTGTTATATCACAAAGCAGGGGGACTACTGTGCCCTTGTACTTCAACCTAAACAGGTCTTCATCTGAGTGTGTGCCCCCTCCTGTTCAACCCTTGTTATTTATCCCTCACTCTTAAAGGCACAGTGCAGATACTGTATAAACAGCAATTATTTTTTATCAAAGATAAACATTCAGAATAAGAACATGATTGCAAAGAAGATATATCAAAAAGTGGAATAGGATGGGAGTGTAGAGATCAGAAGGAGGGAGAAAGACATATGAAACAGAGGCACAGAGACAAATCTAAGTTAGTATGCTTTAGAATTAAACAGCAATCTTCACAGAATAATATTTAATTAAATATTAAATCCAGACCCTATATAGGTTCATATAGTGTAAGCTCACAAGTCAAGTAAATGGGTCAAGATTATATTCATTGTAGATCAAGTGATCCAGGCTGCATCTGTAAAACAACGAGACAAACACACATCTAATGATCAACAAATGGGTGTTATGAGAACTATATCGGTTAGTTCCATAATACTGAGCAATTTAACAGAAACACCCTATGTTATCCGTTCACAGAAGATTTTTAATCCTTAAGGAATGGGACAAAACTAACTTCCTCATTTAGAGCAGTTGTGATGGTATTTAAAGAAACCATCCATCTAGTTTCTTTTTGTAGAGTCTGGTAACTCTGTCACCCCCTCTTTTGAACAGAGGGACATGTTCTGTGGCTGTGAATGACAATGGCCAGGATTCAAGTTGTGTGCAGTCAGGAAATGTACACCCAGGACCCTTCTGTCACTGCCACTGACAATGGCCCTGACATATTTTTTTTTTTTTTTCAGTTGTTTAACCAGGTGAGACACATTAAGCTGAAAGCTTGTTTACAGGTGCAACCTGGGAGCACAGGGAAGTTGAGTGACTTGCTCTGGGTCACACAGTATACAAGTGGGGGCTGTGGGATTCAAACCCAGGTCTCCAGATTTGTAGCTCAGAGCCTTAAAACACTGCGCTATACTACCTCCCATTAATGTTAATAAATGAGTACCTTTACTGCACAAATGGTTCGACCCACATAATGTTTGTGACAGGGGCACTAGGCAATATAAATGACAAAGGTCATGACATATGACATGAATTTCCTGATGTGTATTTTCCTTTGGTTGTCATGATGTACATAAATTTTACCCTCTTGTCCATACTTGCACACATTACAGTTTCCACATTTGTAGAATCCCACAGGTTTGTTGGAGGCAATTTCAAGAGTTCATTGCTTTGTGGAAACAAATTGGCTGAAGGGTAATATATCCCCGAGACCGACTGCTTTTTTGAAAGTACCTCAGGGTTTGTTACCCACCGTGTTTTTCAGAACCTGACCACTGTGAAGTATGGGACAATATTTACATATAACATTGCCCACCCTCTCTGATAGAGTGTTAAATTCTGTTGAAAATATGATTTTGTAATCAGAAACAGAGGTTTGTTTCTAGGTGTCAGAAGGGTCTGTCTATGTCATGGGCCTTGTAAAGTGTCTCTTTAAGGACATTATCATCGTACCCCCATCAATGAATCTCTGTGCCATTTCTGAGGCTTGTTGTTCAAAATCCTTTGTATTTGAGCCATTCCTCCTAAGCCTAATGTACTGACTATAGGGTGGGCATTTTCTGTTTGCAAAACAGTGTTGACTGCTGTAGATGTTCTAAAGCCAATAGATTCCACCATTTGTTCTGGCAAAGCACTGAGGACAACATCCAGAACGTTTGTTTTGAATTTGTTATATTCATTAGTAAACTTGAAACTTCTATAGGTTGAAGTAAAGTACTTCAGACAAAGTCATGAATTTCAGTCTCAGTGTCCTACCGGATACAAACGATGTCATCCATATAGCGGTACCAGGAAACCACTTTACTGTGGTATTTGTTGTTATTAGCACCGAACATATAAGTTTCCTCCCATAGCCCCAAACAAAAATTAGCACACGAGGGAACCATGGAGGCCCCATCACATTGCCACATGTGTGCCTATAATAACTACCATTAAAGAAAAAGCAAGTCTGTTTCAGCACAAAATCAAGGGCTAGTTGGAGGAACCTGGTGGGCATGCTATGTCTGTTTGAAGGCTTGTTCAGATTTTTTTTTCCATTTAGCTTGGAAGATGGCTCCAGACAGTGCACTCTGCTCTTGGCTGGTGGATAGTTTACACTGTATATGTGCTCTAAACCTGAATGTATAAGTACAGTAATATTCATAACTGTTCTTTACACATTTAAAAGAAAATGGCAATGAGATATGTTTCAAAAGGACTCACTGGTGTGCAGGCTTTTCAGTAGCTGGATGGTGTATCCTGGTGGGTGGGCTTCTTTGCAGCAGGGGTGTTTGCTGGCAGACCAGGGGTGGGCAGGTTTTTCAGCCATGGAAATTACACAAGGGGTGGGAGTTATTTGTTTGGGGCATGGGTTGAGCCAGGTGAGGCTTGCACAGTGGGTTGCAGTTGATTTGGATTGGGAGATGAGTGGGAAGCCATGGGATACAAAGGAAGTTATCAATGCTGCAGACAAATGGCAAATGGCACACTCCTTCTTCCCCAGGCAGTCCATGTGGAGCACCTACATAAAATCACTGCTCGCAGGAGAATTACCTCAATCTGCAAGCTTCTGATAGATGCACTGAAAGACAAACAATTGCACTGGTTCTGCTGATGTTCAGTTTCCATGTTTCAGATAAGCCTGCATCAAAAAGTTCCTCAAGGTTCCTCTCCTTTTTGGGAAAAATTCACAGAGTAATTATAATGTATGGGATGAGATGCCACAACTCTAAAAATACAATCTAAGGAATACAGTAATATATGGGTGAGCATACACAATGAGCCTGTGTTTCCATTGAGGGGTTGAGATGTCAGCATATGGACCTCGAGAGCAAAGCTCTAGAGGTCCATGTTGGTATCTCAACCCCGAGATGAAAACACATGGCGAGCTGTGTATACTCACCCATGTTTTATTTTTTATAGTATATGGTTACCCCAAGATGCAAAAAAAAGAGTTACATTTATCAGTGTTCCTGTTTTACAAGGTTTCATACCTTGTGCCTGCTCCAGGTTGCTGTTAGCAGCTCAGTCTGCTGTAGAGTCTGTTGGTGCCATTCTGTTCCTCTCCTGAACCTCCAGCTGTTTGCCTGTAGCAGTTTATGAAGAAAAAAAAGTCAGATCTGTGTGGTTTTGAAACACAGAGCCAACTATGCCAGTCCATGTCTAAAATTATCTCGGTGAGCTGCTTGCTAAGCGCTGCTGCTATGTTTGTTTTGATTTTTGTTAGAACAAGGTTGGTTGGACCAATCAGATGTCCGATAGTGCATAGAGTTAAGAATATTAATTAGGGGATCATGAATAGTAATCACAGAATGTGCACAATAACTTTTAGAATGTGAACAACAACTTTTGGAATGTGCACAACAGCATTTAGAATGTGCACAGCAGCATTTGAGCAGCCACTGAATGCCATACATAATAAGCCCAAACCATGTATTATATAGAGAATAATGTTTTGGCAGCCATACAGAACAAGCCTGTGTCTGCATCAAGAGGTTTCTATGGCAACCAGGAACCTTGAAGCAAAGCTTGAGAGGTTCCCTGGCAGAAATCGCTAGATGAATACACAGGCTTGTCTGTATATGGATGTGCATACCTTATCTTTTATAGCATATGCCCATTTCAGACACTCTATTTCTTTTTAATAAACTGGTGGTTGGGGGAGGCTAGGCAATTGAGGGTTGATGTCAGGTTCAGATTACTGATTCAACATGTAGCTACTAGTGACTACAGCTGTTTCTATAGGTTCAAAGTAAACAAGCTTTGGCCAGAGCCAAAAGGGCTGCATGTGTTGGGGGTGAGAGTGGAGGGTTAGAGAGGAAGGGTTGGGTGGGGAGGATATCTAATCTAATTTAAAAATAAAATAGCAGCATCCTGATCATGCAGAGCTGGGTGGAAAGAAGCTACTGCAGCTCTTAAAACATAGTTGATAAGGGACACAGGGGAAGGGATGGACTGGTGATGAGCAGAGCAGGGACGGGGAGGAGCTGTTTGGATAGCAGTAGAGCATGAGCACCAGAGAGGGGACGAGGTAGTGATGGGCAGAAAGAATCCAGATTTGTTTTTAATTAAGGAAAATATGCAGAGTCCTCACTCTGTGTTCGTAAAAGGACTGCAGGCTCCACCCATGCAGCCCTAATAAAAAATAACTGGTGCTCTCTGAAACACTTTGTGGCATAAAACAGAACTCAACCGCCGTCTAGTCTCAGAGGAACCTAATGCTCGGCATTAAAACAAGCACGCCTGCTGACCCACTCTACCACATACCCCTGCTTCCTACCGCAAGGTTTGCCAATGGGTTTGGGGTTTGCAACAGAACTTCTTTCTATCTATTGATCAGAAATCTGCAAGTATGCCACTTACGACTGCATGTATAATAAGTAACCCTCTCCTCAAATTATGCCTTCAATGCAAAGACCAGATCCTCTTCAAGACCAAACTGAAACTCATAGCAACCAAAAAGATGAGAGCTTTGCACACCAGAAGGCAACACTGTCAGGCTGTACACAAACAACACACACACGATCATTGAGATTCATTCTTAAAACAAAATTAAACAGTCACTAAAAAATACTGATAAAGGTGTGCATACATTTGAAGCTGTGCTGCAGTACTCTTCTAGCCCACCCACACATTTATACATACATGACCTGAATGGAACTTCTGAAAAATTATGTTTGTTTTCTCTTTTTAATGCCTTCACTTACCCAGGCTGTTCCCAAATCCATCCATTTTGTGAGATTGATCCCAAGGGTACCCGTCTCCCTTCCGTTGCCGAATCGTCAGTCTTTTCCAGTTCCCAAGTGGTTCAAGACTCTTGTCACAGGCTAATGCAAGTAGTTACTTCTCTGCAACTTTCTGAAACTGATAACACAAACTAAGAACCCCATGCGGTAGGCAAGCACAAATCACTTCGGATCCAGGAAGCTGAGGGGAGACCGGGCGAGCATCAGATCTGTGACTGCTTCTACTTGTTTGCATTTAGTTTTTATTGAAATCCTGGGTGTCTCACAAGATGTTTCTCTCATGAGATCCTAGTTTGTCTGCAATTGCTTTTCTAGGGGAAGGATGCTGAAAACTTAATGCCTGCATACATAAACAGGCAGAATGTTGACAGGCTGAAAAAAACCTGAACTCAAAACTTTCAACTTTCAGGAAGCGTCTGGGCATGTAATTTCCCTTGCTGCACACATGTAGTACACACAGATTAGCTTTACAGTATAGGCTCAGCAAAGGAAGAAATATCGGAGGGATAAGGTGGTACAACTCACAGTGGGTGGTAGCAGGAGGATTTATTTTGTAGTATGGGGATGGGAAAAGAGGGATGGGGTGGTGCAATGCACAGTGGGCGGTAGCAGGAAGGTTTCTTTGTAGAGCGGGGTGGAGAAGCTCCGCCACGCTCTTCTCCACCCCGCTCTACAAAGAAAGGACTACAGGCTCCACTCATGCAGCCCTAAAAATGAAAAAAAAGAAAAAGAAACTGTAGCAACAGACTCCTTTGTTTAGGGAATTTATATCTAAGTTTGAAGTCCACATTGGTGCTGGTCTGTGCTTCAGGCAGGAGCTGTGGGGATGTTGCAATTGTAAAATATACCTATTTAGACCAGGATTCGAAATCGACAATCTTCAGTGCTTTACAGCCCATTAAATATTTCATGTTTCTCCTGAACTGTTATTACAGTATTTATAAAAATTGTTGCTTTCCAAATGTATCTTTCCTGTACTGATTTGTAATTATTTAAATACCATTTGTAA
Source organism: Neoceratodus forsteri (assembly GCA_016271365.2). NCBI lineage: Eukaryota > Metazoa > Chordata > Ceratodontiformes > Ceratodontidae > Neoceratodus > Neoceratodus forsteri. The sequence goes on along the minus strand of CM057449.1, from coordinate 169,292,316 downwards.
ATATATATTTTACTCCCATACCATTGTATTTCTTGTGTTACCTATACCGAGCTTCACCCTTCCTCTCCCTACTGTATCTCTTGCCCTGGTACACAGTTGCAAATGAGCCTTAGCTCAGCGTGTCTCTCCTGATCACCAATTTTCAAAGACCTAAAAACATGTGCTTGCTCATCTTTCTGTTGTAAAAGCTGAGTCTGACTTTTGAAGGGTCACTTCCCCTTTGCATGCCCTCTGTAACTTTCAAATTTAGTAAAAAGAACCTACTCATTCGGTATAAGTAAGGGGACTTCATAACATCATGTTTTCTTATGAATAATCAGAGTTTACTGACAAGGCATGATATTTGCCCAGACATATCTACAGTAGATGTAAAAACAAATGAGAGCTCTATAAGCTGGATGGGGCTGGGAGTGCAGTGACAAGATTTTGGTTGTGTTGAGACCCCATATGACAGAAAATCTAGGTGTGGGCCATGGATTGTACAGGATGGGAACACATTATTCAGGTAGTAGTCTGGGGGAGTGAGGGGCAGAACAGATGGATTTGTGGTGACACCCTAGTATATCTGATACATTGCATTTTGTTACTATACACAGGAGAGCCCAACTGGGATAAAGAACACTGTATCTTGTTTACAATGGGGTCCTACTCCTATCCAGTTTTACAACTTGGTTAGACTAAAAGGGGGATCAAATGACTCACAAAGTCAGATTAATCCATTGACAAGTAATGGGATTTGAACCTGGGATCCTCTGGCTCACATTTCTGTTCTCTAACCTCTGTGCACAGCTTCCCTGTTGAAATCTTCATTTTAAATAGTTGGATTTTCCTAGTGCTGCAGTTTGTGTTTTAAAGTGAAGCTTGCTTAAACAAAAAAAATGTTAAATGGTCCTGTGATAGGAGTAATGTTTCTGCAGATGTATGTATGTGCATCTGACAAGAAATGTAGCGCCACTCCAATTGACGTGCTAATTAAAGAAGTAAAACAAGGTAATTCATTATTTGATTACTGACTTGCTGTTTTAAACTGTGTGCACTTTAGGATACTCCTAATGAGATAAAACATTTACTTTCCATAGAAGTCCCTGGGAAGCAAGCAGGTTAATTCTGTCAGACGCACTAATACCTCCGTATAAGTACAAAACAGATAACACACAACAGAGGAGTGTGCAGTCGTAAAGGAACAGACAGACACACACCTTAGGTGGTTGGTTGCACCTTGTCTGCTTAACCACTAAAGAAGTGCAGATATCCCTTATCACCACACAACCCTGAAGTATGGGCTCCCATTCTGAAAATGGGCGCTGTAATCATTTTAAATGAATGAAGATATTATTTGGCTTAGGTACACATCCATAAGACAATGCTGCTCGTGTATGTAATGTGGCTTTACCAGTGAGGTTACAGGATCTTTAACGTCCATTTTATAAGTATAAATAATTATGGTCAAATAAAGCACACGCACTTACGCCCAAAATTACATTTAATCAGTCTTCAAAATGTTCATTACGATACCACGCTGTGTATAGAATTGTGGAGTGCAGTGATTTTCAGAGCTCTTAAAAGAAAAAAAACTCTCTGCTTAAGATGCACTTACTGCTTGCTATTTGGTGCCAGTGCAGTCAAGTCTCCAGTTTCGGAATGCCTGATCAGTTACGGGAATTGCATTCGCTGCACATTGAGGAAACGCATCACTGATCAGGTCTCCACATTGTTGGAACCCATGAACCTGCAATGGTGGGCTATGTTCCAACATCTCAGACAGGTATTTCTTTTTAAAAGAAACCCTTAGTAAAGAGGAAAATAGGTGAGATAGCTTCTGAATATCTACCTCCTTCTTACCGAAATGAGCTGTCATAGGAAGTGAGAATGCTAGCCAGCCTGCATTTAGTTCAAGGATTACATTGACTTTTATTTAACCTTAGGCACATGTTTGTTGGAGGCAGAATGGTCTAGTGGCTGGTACACAGGCTAGCGAACTAGGAGACCCAGGTTCAAATCCTACCAGAGCCACCTAATGACTGTGTAATCTTCATCATGTTACTTAACTTTCAAGCTTATACTTTTTTTCAACTGCTTTCCTTGGATTACCCAGCTGAGATGCATCATCTTAATTTCAGTAAGGTCCTGATTTGAGTCACTATTTACAGATGAAGGACTGAAGCACTTGAAAGTTAAGTAAGCAACATGATGGAAAATACTACACACATGAAGACAATTCTTTAGACAGCCTTCTAGGGCATGCACCAGCCTGTCTAAAGAATTGTCTTCATGTGTGTAGTATTTTCCATCATGTTGCTTACTTTTGAGTGAAGCATGCTTGCTAGTGTTTCCTGTGGCCAAATATTATTGGTTGGAGTGTTGGGGCAGGATTTTCAGAGGCCCGCCAGACGCACATGATGACTTGATCACAGTTTAGCACAACTGCATTACTTGTGTCAAAATGTTAGACCACATAAAGCGTGGCCAAACGTTTTATCGCACGTTGCTGCAGACTGCAATCAGAAAAGGACACTTGCATCAAAGTAATGATGCCTGTTTTTTTGTTTTTTAGCTGTAAAGCAGGCGATTTTTTTTTTTTGTTGCTGTAAAGCAGTCAATAACCGTGCCTGTGTTGGGAAGTTTAAACATCCAGTCAATGTCGTTTTCATATCTGGAGCTGGTTTTATGGAATTCAGCACCACAGCGTGTATGGGGCACTGATAACAGGCAACATTTTAGGGAATGACTCTCTACTATAATAAAAAGCTTAAACACACTAGATTTACATCAGCTATAAGGAGATGGGAACAGAGGGGTGGGGGTGGTGCAGTGCACAGTGGGCGGTAGCAGGAGGGTTTCTTTGTAGAGCAGGGTGGAGAACAGCGTGGCGGAGCTTGGTGGGGAGGAGCTACTGCAGCACTAAAAACATAGTTGGGGAGGAGATAGACTGGTGACAGGCAGAGAAAGGGCGGGGAGGAGATGTTTGGATAGCATTACAGAATGGGCACCAAAGAGGGGGCAGGTTTGTGATGGGTGGGGAGAATCCGTTTTTTTTTTAAATTAAGCTAAATATGCAGAGTCCTCACTCTGTGTTCATGAAAGGACTGCAGGCTCCGCCCATGCAGCCCTGAAAAAAACAGCTTCTAGCTCAATTGGCTAGAGGAAAGAAGCTGTGCAGCAGTTCTCTTGTGCTGCAGTATTGATATCACTACTACAGCACAACATATTGACATCACTACTACAGCACAACATATTGATGTCACTATTACAGCACAACAACCCTATTCTAGGCACGTATTTCTATACAGAACAACATTCCAGCATACACTGTAAAACAATATTGATCCAATCATCAAAACAGTAGCAGAGTCAGATCAATAAAGCAGTAAACATACTGTAAGAAACAGACAAAACAATAAGTCAATCACGATGTGAGCAGAGAGAAAGCTGTCATTTCATTTCATTTTCACTTTTTATTTTTAACCTAGTCATTAACTGGGCAGCCCTTTTTTAGTCATACCTGACAAGCACATAAACAATACAAACTACAGAACAGAATCACAACAATACATGTAAATGGTAAACACTACGATTTAAGGAACACTGTAACAAGTACATTTGACCACTGCAAAATACATTTTCTTTAAAAGACATTTAAAATGGGTTCGGATCGAGGCAGAATTAACTCATGTGCCACGCCTGCCATGGCAAAAATTAAATATCTTGGTACAGTGTTGTGGTGTTTACAATCAGAAACATGTGGTAGCACCATCCTAATACATCCTCAGTATGAATCTAGCATGTGCATTCAGCCTCAGTGAACATATTTTTTTAAATTGTGAGTGGCAGCCATCTTCAATCATGTAAGTCATTATTACAACATTAACTATAAAAAAGCTGATTTAACAATACCTGAGAAAAGTGAAAACACGCTGAGCATGAATCATAGGATGACACAAATACACTTTTGCTAAAAAACTATATGATGAATTGTTTTGCTGACTAACAAATACTGTTGCTTTAATATTAGTCTGTATCTGTTCATAAATGTTTCTGTCTGGCAAAAAAAATTCATATGGATGGTACAGTTAATAATTACGCAGTAATGCACAACAGGGTGTGTGTTGTTGTGGGATTTACCCATGTCTTATGTGGTGTATCATGAGATGCAGCTTAACCATAGACCTGATTGAAAGGGTTTGGCAAAGAGCGACCAAGATGGTGCTAGGGATGAAGGCAAGCCATATGAGTAGAGATGCTGCGAGCTGGGGCTATACACCCTGGAGACTAGAAGGGAGAGAGGAGACATGCTAGAGACCTTCAAAAAAGTCAAGGGGGTTAAGCAAAGGGGGCCTGGGGGCTTATTCAAAATGTGAAGGACACACGCTACTAGAGGCATGGCCTGAGACTGCAAGGGGACACTACAGGGGGCGTGAGGGGCAGTTCTTTATGGAGAGGGTGGTGGATGCCTGGAACAGGCTTCTGGAGGAGGTTGTGGGGGTGGAGACAGTACCGGGATTCAACATGGCTTGGGACAGGCATAAAGGGCTACGGGGGGAAGGTTGGGTTCTCAAGGAGGGGGGCAGTAGTCTGGAGGTGGGGTAAGGGCAGACTGAATGGGCCATAGGGTCTTTTTCTGCCATTAAGTTTGATGATTCTATGATTCTATGAACCACACACTATGATGTGTACTATTGTGAATACAAAATTATTCTGTTTAAAAAAAGAGTTGGGTCACAGAAAGTAAACATTCAATCATCGGAATCTTTACCAGTTGTCTGTTGCAGGATTTACTCACAGTCATGTGACATGTTTTGACCAATGAGGTTGTAGGATTTTTGTGACCTATTTTATAATAAGACAGAGGTTCAGTGAGGACTCCTGGTGACCCAGCTTCAGTGCCTTGCACTGTCATGCGAATGACCTGGGTTGAGGAGCAGAGTTGAGGGCTCACCCACTGACAATCAAGGCTATTGAAAGTGCTGCAACTACCAGGACATCCCAGCTGTTGTAGGTTGGTACCACAGCTCACCACAAACCCACCCCAGTGACTCCCCCCCCACCATGGAGTCACCTCATGACGGGAAGTACTGTGTACTTGCAAGGACTTTATAAGCCTAGTGTGGAACCACTGGGTGGTGGAAGGGACAGAAGGAACCTCACCAGCAGGTGCACGTTGACCCTTCATGAACCAGACTATAAGGAGAAAAAGCCTCTCTCTATGCATTTGAATGAAGGAGTGCTCTGACAGTCTTGGGCCCCACTCAGCAAGCCTCCTTCTCCAAATTGGGATATTCTGGGAAGGGCAGAGGCACTCCAATTCAAAGATCCCACCACAGAGGCAAACCATGGAGGATGTGGAGGAGGCCAGCTGTGTCAGGAAGGGAGGTGACCGATGGCAGTTGAAGTGCCTAATGAAAGGGATGACTAAACAGAATATGAAAAAAGGTAGAGATAATGTCCATGTAGTTTGTGATGGGAAAATCACAAAAGGTTTTGAAGTTCTTTTTTTTTCAAATATACTTTATTGAGGTTTTGCACAAATATTTATTTATTTATTATTTATTTAGCTTTTGTTAACCGGGTAGGTACACTAGACAAGTTGTATGCCTATTTTCAGGAATAACCCGGGAGAGTACAACAGGTATTACTGATACATCAGTACAATGTAGCAGGTAGACAAGTACCTATGGTAACTTAATACATTGAGACAGCAAAAACAACCAGGCAGTATAGGGATCATATGTATGACCGAAAATAGTAGAGTACATAATGAGCAAACATTAAGCAGCATTGAACATACATAGCATAGACAAGTGCATAAGGAAGAGCTGGGCCAAGAACATCAACCGATTCAATTTAGTTTGAGTTCCTAGTAAAAGAATACCATGGTGTTACGGTACCTCGGACATAGTGCTAGGGAGGCTTTGGGCACTCACAGCCTGATGCCAGCTTCAGATGCCCCCACAGGGATTTACGGAGACACTGATGGGAAGGGCAGTGCGAACCTGCTCAGGAAAGGTGTTCCAGAGCTTATAAGCACATGCAGCAAAGTCCCTATCCCCCATAAGGGTGCGGGTCGTGGGTCCTTTTAGTATCCCTGGGCCTTGGAACTTGAGGGGATAGGAGGAACGGTCAGCTGGGGAGAGGAGCTGAGTCAGCCCCGGGGGGGGGAACCCATACTGATCACTTTACTCATAAGGCACCCTAGACCAAAGTTTAGGTGATTCATCGGAGAGAGCCACCCTAGCTTGTCATACAGTTCACAATGATGGGTGAGGCGAGGGGCGGCCAGAATGAAACGGCAGATATTGTTGTACATCATGTGCCAATAAGTGAGATGGGTTTTGGAGGTATGTGCAAATAGGTGGAGACCATGGCTAAGGGAAGGGAGTAGTACTCCCCTAGCAAGAGCCAGACGAGTAGCAGGGGTTAGGTTATATTTGGCCCTATAGGCCAGACCAGCTTGCAGTTCACAGCTCTGCAGACATTGAGGATATGGCTCCCTAGGTAAAACTGAGTGTCAAGTGTCACCCCAAGGTATTTGAGAGAGGTCACAGTGTGAAGGAAAGTTCCATCTGCACAATTGATTCGCAGGGGGACTGGAGAGGCATGTATCTTGGCTGATGAACCAAATAGCATAGCCTGTGTTTTTTTTCACGTTGAGAACCAACTTCTGTTGGGTTAGCCAAGCCTGAATGTTCTTAAAGTCCTCAGACAGGTGGAGATTGAGGGTAGCTGTGTCCCGGGAGTGGGCCAGGAGAACCAGGTCATCCGCATACAGGGTGACCCTGCATTTGGTTACTACAGCAGGAAGATGGTTAATAAAGAGAGAGAAGAGAAGGGGTCCCAAGACCGAGCCCTGGGGAATGCCAGAGGTCACAGGTAGGGGATCCGAGAGGACTTTATTGAATTTGGTCAGCTGTACTCTGCCATGCAGGTAGTCGGTTAACCATTTCAGAGTTGAGGGGGACAAGCCAAGGGACCTCATCTGAGTACAGATCAGGTCATGGTCAACAAGGTCAAAGGCCTTGGACAAGTAAATAAACACTGCTCCAGAGAGTTTCCCCTGATCCATGGCTGCTCTGATACTGGATGAGACAGAGATCAGGGCCGTGGTTGTACTGTGCCCTTTACAAAAACCATGCTGGACGGGGGACAGCAACTCATGGGCTTGAATATACTCAGAGAGTTGTTCAGCTACTACTTTTTCAAGTAGCTTGCTGATGGCCGGAAGAATGGCAATCGGCCAATAGTTGTCCGGGACTTTAGGGTTGCCCTGCTTTAGCACGGGGACAACCCTGGCCACCTTCCAGATATCAGGAATCTCCCCCTTGGCAAGGAACAGGTTGAGAATGTGGGCCACCGGGGAGGCAATGTGAGGGGATCCAAGTTTCAGGAGCTTAGGCTCAAGGTTGTTTAGGCCAGCACTGCTGTACCAGGAGAGGCCAGAGAGAAGGGTCAGCATCTCTTTGTTCGACACTGCCCTTAGGAAGAAGGGAGGTCTGGAGGGGTCGGGCTCCTGCCAGTCCTGGGGCAGGGGGCAGTTGGCGCTCATGTCAGCTGAGACATGTAAGGAGAGGGCAGATAGGTCAGTGAAGTGGGAGCTGAGAGCGTTTGCAATCGTATGTGGGTTGTTGCAGGAAACTCCTCCAATTATCATGTCAGTTACTCCAGAGTTAGAGGAACCACTGACCAGTGTTTTTATGTTTCTTCAGAACCATCTTGGGTCCTTTACAGAGTTGAGTAGGGCAGACTTACAGAAGTCACTTTTAGCGACCCCGGATGGCTTTTTTACACACATTTCTGAGTTTTCTATATTGTTGTAGCAGGGTCTAATACCTCCAAGACAGTCATTATGGTTGATACAAATGAGTGCCCTTGATCAAAGGAACAGTATTTGTGATTATCAACAATACAAACAATAAGATAACACAAATTAAACAATGCAATCACAGACAATTCACATAACACTTAGAAACTTGTCCTGTCTGACCCACAATGGAATAGTACTAAAAATGCTCACCTCCACTCCATCCAGAGGGTGGAAAAGAAAAGGAGAGAAGGAGGGAGGAATGGCAACAACAGCTAATGAGATCCAACTCCAACTCCTCAGTTTACAAGCTAGACCTCATTGTTTCGCTGTGGAAGATTATCACAATATTGTGTAAAGGGGGCCCATACTGTGTCAAAAATATACATCCTGTCCCCAGTATTATCAACAGTCTTTTCCAAAAAACATATTCTCAGACATTATTCGTCTCCAGAAATGAATGGCGGGAGATTGTGTTTGCTTCCAATTAGTAAGGATGCCAAAGTTGAAATGGCTAGAGATACCACTTTCTGGTGCTTGGCTGGTATGTCATCTAACTCTAGCAGGTTTCCCAATAACACCATTCTAGGTGTAAGACTAATTTGTTTGGCAGCATTTCAGAAAAGGGCAGACTCTATCTCCTGCCAACTGTTTGTTAAATATGGGCAACTATACATCATATGCACTTTGTCAGCCTCGGCCTGGGTACATTTAGGGCATAAGCCATCATATTGAGGAGCAAATATGGCTAGTTTAGCTGGGGTGTAATAAGTTCTATTAATAGTCATATCTAGTGCACTTACCCGGTCAGCAAAAACTAAATAAATAAATAAATTGTATAACTTCATATTTTGCCTGCATGGGAAACCACTACCACTTTTACACAGCAAGATAGAAACACAGAAGTTGTTGGCAGATAGGACCTCTTGGCCCACCTAGTCTACTATATTTTCTCTACCTGCTGTGCCACTGCAGACCCTACATGATTTCCGGTCTTTTCCACCCTTTCCTTACTTCTAAGGTCCCCTTGTGTCTATCCCATGCATGCTTGAATCATATGCCATTTTATCACTCACCACCTCTGCTGGGAGGCTGTTCCAGGCATTCACCACCCTCTCCGTGAAGCCTCCCCCCAGCCTCATATCGTGACCCCTTGTCCTGGAGCATCTTTTTCTATGGAAAATGCTACCTGCCTGTACCTTATTAATACCTGTGAGGTATCTGAACGTTTTTATCACATTCCCCATTTCCCTCTTTTCTTCTAGGGAGTACATATTAAGTTCATTGAGTCTTTCCTTGTAAGGTTATTGATGCAGGCCCTGCACCATTCTGGTAGCCCTTCTTTGTACCTTCCACCCTATCCATGTCCTTCCAGAGGTAGGGCCTCCAGAACTGGACACAGTACTCAAGGTGGGGTCTTATCAGTAATCTATACAGGAGTAATACTACCTCCTGCTTTCTGGTGGTGATGCCCCTTACTATGCACCTGAGCATCCTGCTAGCCTTCCCCACTGCCTTATCACACTGCTTGGCTACCTTCAGGTCATCAGAAATGATTACCCCTAGGTCACTTTCCGGTTTTGTGGTTGCTAATACCTCCCCACTCAACTGGTACATTTCCCCTGGGTTTCTGTGCCCCAAGTGCATGATTTTGAAATCGAGCTGCCATTCTCTTGACCATTCTTCCAGCTTTTTCAGATTATCCCTCATTCTTTTCACCTCACTGATGTGTCCACTCTGTTGCAGATTTTTGTATCATCCACGAACAGGCATACTGTCCTTTCCAGCCCTTCTGGAATGTCCCTAATAAAGACATTGAAGAGGACCGGGCCTAATACTGACCCCTGTGACATCCTGCTGGTTCATCTTGCCTTCTCCAGAGGGGGCCCCATTTACCACCACCCCCTAACTCCTATTGCTTAGCCAGTTTCATATCCATATTACTACTTTTGGACCCACTCCCAGATTGCCCAGCTTGCTCACCAATCTTCTATGTGGAACAGTGTCGAAGGCCTTACTGAAATCCAGGTAGACCACATCCATCGCTCCTCCCTGATCCACTTCCCTAGTCACCCAGTCAAAAAAACTTGATCAAGTTTGTCTGGCAAGACCACCCACCTGTGAAACCATGTTGCCTTAGATCTTGTAATCCACTGGTTACAAGGTATTCTCCAGCCCTTTACTTCAGTAGTGATTCCATTACTTTACCCACTGCTGAAGTCAGGCTGACAGGTCTGTAATTTCTTGCCTCCTCCCTATTTTCACTCTTGTGTAGTGGGACCATATCTACCCATCTCCAATCCCCCAGAACCTCCTCTATTTCTAGTGATAGGTTGAACAGATCTGTCAGAGGTGCAGCCAGCACCTCCATGAGCTCCCTCAGTAACCCAGGTTGCACCCCGTCAAGTCCCATTGCCTTGTCTACTTTTAACTGCACTAATTCCTTCAGGAGTCTCTCCTCTGTAAAAGGACTACTGTCCACCTCCCTTCCTTTAATGACCTTGTCCCTTACCTCTGGCCCAATACCCAACCCTTCCTCCATAAATATTAAACAAAAGTAATTGTTTAATATGTCTGCTTTTTTTGGTCCTCTTCATCACAAACTCCTCCTTCAACTTTTAGCCTTACTATCCTTCCTTTGGTCTTTCTCTTCTTGTTTATATAGCTAAAGAACATTTTATCCCCTTTTTTGCTGACTGGGCAGTATTCTCCTCCGTTTGCACCTTTGTGCTCCTAATTGCTCTCCCAGCCTCTCTTTGTTTCTCCTAGCAGCTCTGCCTATGCTCCTCCTTCTGTGTCCTCTTGTACCTTCTAAATGCTAGTTTTTTTGCCCTTACTTTCTCTGCTACTTCTCTAGAGAATCATAGTAGTCTTTTGTTTCTCTTGCCATTGTTAACCTGCCTAACAAAGAGATTTGTTACCTTTTCAATGCCCCCTTTATTTTTGTCTATTGTTCCTTGACTCTCCCCAGTTTCCCTATCTTTGATAGTGTGCCCCTGAGGCATTCTTCCATTTTCTTAAAATTGGTACTCCGGAAGTCCAGGACCCTCCTCTTAGTGCACCTCAATTCTGGCCCAGTTCTTATACTGAGCCACATTGTACGGTGATCTCTTGTCCCAGGTGGCCACCCACTGTGACATCAGCAACACTGTCCCCATTTTCTAAGAATCCAGGCCAATCTTCTGGTTAAATTTCTATTTCCAGCTCTGTTTGCCATTTAAAGAATTTCCTGTTTCCCCATAGTGAATTCATCAGACTCCAATAGTTCTGAGACACTAATCTCTGAGTGTTTTGATCTGCATCTAGGATGCTTACTATACCTGAGGGTTCCTGAAGGCTGTAGTTTGGCCCCAGTACAGTCCTCCCAAAAATGTCTCAACTGTAAATATTAAAAAAAAATGCATATTAAGTATATGATAGGTTTGGGAGATATCCTCAAATGACCTCAATATGCCCCCAGAGTACAAATGACCCAACACTTGGATGCTGTACTCCATCCATATATGAAAGTCCAGATCCTTAAGGAATGGTGGATTTAGGGGGTTATTCCCATGATGGTGTGAGCACTGTATACTCTGAATTTTATTACGTAAACTTATGAGCTGTATGCCAGGCCCTGAGTAGATGCACTATAATATAATTGTTTTTAACTTCATGCAGATTAGTAATAGCAGTGCTTTACAAGAGGTCTGTTAATCTGTTCACCTCCATCCATTCCTTTTCCTGAGGAGGATGCCAGTATGTTATTTGTACTCTGACCATCATACCATGGCCTCAAGCTCTTCAGTTGAGCCACCCAACACTAGTTTTTAAAGTGGGAAGTACCAATACCTCCTCTGGCCAGCAGCTGTGCCAAGTGATCTAACTCTATCCTAGGGGATTTGATGTGCCAGAGCCAGGTTGTTGCACAGGCTCTATGTTATTTAAAGAAGTGTTCTGGGATAGGAATGGGCAGTACTTGAGAGAGGTATAGAAATTTGGGCAGTATGGTAATTTTTAAAACATCTGAGTCACTCAGTACGGAGAGTGGGAAGTCCTGCCATTTCTTACACAGCTAGTCAATTCTATCTAGTAATGGAGGGTAGTTGGCCCAGTATACGTCTTTAACCTTGTGTCTGGCCTGAAGCCCAAAGTACTTGAAACCATCTCTGGACCAATGTGCAGGGAACTGCGCTTGCAAAGTTTCATGAGAACAATAGCACAATGGCATCATCATAGTTTTATGTAAATTAATATTGTACCCCCAACCTGCTCCAAATGCCTGGAGCTGTTGGATGAGTGCCAGTAAAGAACTGGCAGGTGTTGTTATGCATATCAGCAGGTCATCTACATAGAGAGACCCTTACCTCAGCAGAACCCAGTGCCACCTCCTTTATAGTTATACAGTCCCTTAATACTTGCACTAATGGTTCTGAAGCAAAGTCAAAAAGAAGAGGGGATAGAGGACACGCCTGTTGGGTTCCCCTACTCAGGAAGAAAGGGCTGGATAACCAGGAGTTTGTATAGTTGCTGTAGACTGCACAAAGATTGCCCGTACCCATGATAAGAACTTAGGGGTGAAACCCAAAGTCCTCACTGTGTACCAGAGGTGGTCTCACTCAACCCTATCAAAGACTTTTTCTGCATCAAATGAGACCACCACTGGGCAGTCACTTCAGTCATTCTCTCCCTGTGCTAGTACCTACAATGAAGTTCTAAGATTAGCTGGTGCCCCCATCTGCAACAAAACCAGCTTGAGCTTCATGTACTAGTTTTATGTAAAACTTTCTCAGGTCTACATGCTATAATCTAGGCTTCTGATAAGACATTAAAATGTTCTAATAATTATCTGAAGCTTATCAGACAGAACATTCAGAACTTTTTAATAAAAAAAAAACAGTTCATTATCATTTTTAACCCTTAAGCTGTTGTTAGTGAAAGGAACTGAATCTTAAAACAACTTGGAGTGGTACTACACTACCTCCAGACTCCTTTTGGGTCCTTCTACCATCACCACCTGCTTCTTACTAGATGAAGTCGTGGTCGGAGATTATACTAAGCTCCAAAATCAATGTTGAAAACTTATCTGAACCTGAAAAAAAGGTTCTGATAAGGTTCTTTTACAGACAGTGGCATAGGTCCTAGGTGGTTCTTCTGAATTTATCCTTACGGCAAAGAGGCATTAAGTCACAGTAGAAAGTGGGACTGGTAAGGAGGTGGAGATATGCATGTAGGGTATAATGACAGCATGCTGAGTGCACAGCAGAAGGACAGTTGTTCTAGAGATTGGGGAGTCTGTAGAGCAACTGAGCCTGCCCTGTGGCCTTAGAGCATTCATGGGTTCAAAATGACCTGTGATGTAGGGATCACAGCTGTAGATAAGTGGATACAGCAAAGGAGCTCATTAGTCCAGCATTAAAATAAAACTAGCACCCTGCGAGCACCACCATCCCTCCAGCAATAGCCAATTAAGGGAGACATGTGTAACCCCCTTGCAAATGGGGGTTCCTAAAAATGCTAGCCTGGGCTTACCTTAGCTCTACACCTTCTGTTCTCCTCCCACTGTCTCCCGGGCTTCTCCCAATTTGTCCACCAATTTTTTCCTGGTCCCCCAGGTCTACTTTGCTCCTCTAGTGCCCCAGATTTCAGCCCGATTGAAATCCAGCCCCTCGGGGCTTAATAAAATGCCACTTGTGACTGGCACTGTAAAAGTGCTGCCTCCAGGGCAGCAGAAATAGCATTGCGAGTGCCCCATGTTAAAAATGCTGCCTCCAGGGCAGCAATACTTGCGATGGTGCGATTTTTGCCCTCAACTGAACCGCTTGGTTTGTGATCACCTCGGGGACTGTGCTGTGGATCCTGGGATCCCTTCTACCTAACTGGGACCTGGTGACCACAGACAGCCTGCTGGAGAACTGCTCCTGTGCAAATCCAGCAAGTTTGACCAGGGCTCATGGCAAACATGCCTGAGCAGGGCCCCAGTCATCTGTATAATTAATAACAGAGTGTCTGGCTGCCTCCCTAGCCATCAATGGTTTCAGCTGAAAAGAAAATAAATAAATGTTTTAAAAATATGTAAACTGTTGCTGCTTGTTGGGAATATGCTGTACATGTGGGGGAAAGTGTTTTACATTAAAATAAGTGCCTTTTCCTGCCTTCATCAGTGTGTTGGGACTCTTGTGTGTCAGCCTGTCAGCTGCTGTAGGGGGAGCTTTATTAAGTGCAGTAGCGACAGGAAAACTAAAGGAGCCACACCCTTCATCTGTGCAATGACTACATGCACAACCTCTGAACTGCAAAATGGTAGGGCATTGGGGCAAATAATTATTTATTTCTGGCTGCCGCAGGACAGTATTCAGGACTGTATCTAATCTGCTATGGGGGACAGTGAGATAAGCAGCCACTGCAAGCAGCCACCACCAAGTGGGAGCCAGTAGTATAAAGCCAGGACTTGTGGGACATTTACTACCCCTCATGGGTAGCCAACCAAATGCTCATGGGGACTTACAGGGACATCATTTTAGGCATCAATTCACTCATCCAATTGTGCCTTGAGTGTTCTGATTGACAGGTCCCTCAGCCATTTAGAGACCTGTCACCCCATCTCTGCTGCCAATCAGGAGTCGAACTAGGAGCCCTATAAGAGACAGTGTTGCCAGTTTTTCATCAGCTTCTGCCACAGTGAGAAGAAGGAGAGCAGGCTCCAGCCTGCTGGAAACCCCCCACAAGGGTGGGGCTCAGGCCCCTGCCATGCCACCAGGCCTGGGCCACTTAACTACGCCCCTCCAGTCATCAGGGGGTGTTTGTTATTTTCTGAATCCAGTTTAAAAGTTAAAGTAAATTTAGTTTCTGCCACTGCTAGTCTGGAGATTGCCAGGAATGTCCTCCAGAGGCTATCCCCCCCACCCCCACATCGGGGAAAGATGTGGAACAAGAAGCAATCTACCATGCCTCAGTGGTGAGAGAGCTGAAGAAAATTCAGGATGTCTTCAACTGCGGATGCGAACCTATAAAAAAATCCAGAGGAGGGCTAATCATAGCATATTGGAAGCAAAGGGGCATGACTATCATACAAGATTAAACATCCTGAGCCTCTACTCGCTGGAATTTAGGCGGCTAAGGGGTGACATGTGCATGATATTTAAATCACTCACTGAGGACACAGAGGGTGGTGGTAAATGGCTGTCACTCCACAGAGGGAAGAGTGACCAGTGGGGTACCACAGGGATCAGTGCTGGGACCGGTCCTATTCAACATCTTCATCAGTGACATTGCACAGGATCTAGAAGGCAGAATTTCACTGTTTGCTGATGACACAAAGCTCTGTAACAGAGTAGACACACCAGAGGGTGTAGACAGAATGAGAAGGGACCTGCAGAAACTTGAAGAATGGTCAAGGGTTTGGCAGTTGAAATTCAATGCAAAGAAGTGCAAGATAATGCATATGAGGCACAAAAACCCTGGCACAATATATCAGTTGGGGGTGAGGATATAGCATGCACCAAGCAGGAAGGGATCTTGGGGTTGTCATCTCTGATGACCTCAAGGTAGGGAAACAGTGTGACAAGGCATCAGGTAAAGCAAATAGGATGCTGGGATGTATAGGCAGGGGCATCACCAGCAGGAAAAGGGAGGTCATAATTCCGCTATACAAGACACTAGTGAGGCCCCACCTGGAGTACAGTGTACAGTTCTGGAGACCATACCTACGTAAGGACATAGACAGGGTAGAGAAGGTTCAGAGGAGGGCAACAAAGATTGTGCATGGGTTGCATCACAAGTCCTATGAAGACAGGTTGAAGGAACTGATCATGTACTCCCTGGAGAGAGGAGGGAGAGGGGGATATGATAGAGACATACAAGTATCTTACAGGGAGGAACAGGGTGCAGGAATACACTATTTTTAAGCGAAAAGATGTTTCAGGACTAGAGGGCATGGGATGAAGTTGGAGGGAGGATGATTCAGAGGAAACATGAAAAGAATTTCTTCACAGAGCAGGTGGTGGACAAGTGGAACACCCTGCCAGAGGAAGTGGTGGGAGCTGAAACAATCACGGGATTTAAGAATGCATGGGATAGACATAAAGGAATTCTAGAGGTCAGGGGTAAGGGGAAATAGACTTCTAAGAAAACAAACTGAACTTACAAGCTCAAATGGGCAGATTAGGTGGGCCATAGGCCCTTATCTGCTGACACTGTCTATGTATCTATGTATCTATGTATCCTGGCTTATGGGAACTCTTGGGGTTGAATTTTAGGGAATTATCCTATACAACTAGGGCCCGTCCCCTGTAACTAGTGGCAGCTTGTCCAAGAACAGACAGAAAGAAATCCTGGCTCACTCTGAGAATAACCAATAGTTGGAATACGCTCCCCCTAGAGGTAGTGGCCAGTGATAGCATGAGCACTTTTAAGAGTAGATTAGATAGTTACCTCATTAAGCATAACATTTCAGGTTATTCATGACATGGTGAGCAAAATGACTTTTGTCTACATAGCTCTGTTTTTACTTTTGAGACCTACGAGACCTATGAGACCCACGGAGGACCTGAGTGAGTACCCTCATACCCCCGGTGTGAGGGAGAAGATTTAAGAGTAATCTTGGGGGCCTTAAGCCTTGCTGCTTGATATTTCTGCTGCGTGAAAAGATCTCTGAATTATCAGTGTGGGCTACTAACCCCATCAGAAAATGCCTAGTTCAAGTTAATGTAGATGCATCTTGTCTGTGGCCCAAATGGCTAATTCGCAGGTGCAGCAAGATGCCCTGGTGGTAAATCATATAAATGTGTTGTAAGTTGCTGTTGCACTAAGGGTTAGAGTGCTGCCCTTGTGGAGCTGACTGACAAGCCGCATTTGCCACTTCACAGGACAGGAGGCCCTAGAGCATATAATCTGATTGATTCTGAAGGGAATCTATGGTGGTCTTATCCGGATGTTGTCTGAGAGCGCTTGCCATAAGTGTGAAAAGGTTTAGACATGCCGGATAAGACTTGGTCTATGAATGTTGTCTTTTGTATAGTAAATGTACTGGATGTGACTTTCAAGTAATTGAAATTAGGATGCTTGCTAAAAGTGTCGCTGTCTGCTTAGGCTGGATGGAAGCCTATTTCGGCATAATAAATGTACTGAATGTGACTTCATATCAAATAAATTTGTGTGCTGGGCAAAAGTATCAGTTTCTATTTATATTGGATGGGACTTTCAAATATTGTGCCACATATTCAGGATATTAAATCCAAGTAGCTGGTTCTGAATTGTTTGGTTTTCTGCAAGCACAGGGCAATCCCTGTCTTCTTTGGTGTGCAGGGCAGTCCCTGGCTCCTTGTGTCTGGCAAGGTCAATTGCTGCTCATCTGCTAATTGCAGAGCAATCCCTGCCTTCCGTGTAAATTGCACCTGCAGTCTTTGCAGGAATCTGTTTCCAGGTTGCTCCCTCCTTCAAATCAATAGCCGGCCACCTTGACCTGTTGCAACATCCACCACACCTGCAACATCTTGCACTGTGGTATCTGGGATTCCAGTATGGTATTAGACTGCAGAGTTTCTACTGTATCTGGGTCCTGGTACCAGTGTGGGTAATAATGACAATTATTATGTGCTATCTGATTTATCTGCAGCTAGATAGCCAGGGCTCTGGGTATCATAAGTTGAATGGTAAAATGTGATTACTTTCTGTCTGTTAGTATGTAGCCACCCAGCTGGAGGATTCACCAGCAAAAGCCAATTAATTGGTGTACATATGTAAATAGTAATCAACTAACCTCTACTCCTCATCCCCGTTCCTAATTTCTATACCCCCCGAATAAATATCTTGTTGTTGTTGTTGAAACATGTAGCATGAGCATATTATTAGAGAGAGAGTCATTAAATGCAAAATGCTAAAGTGTGGGGAAATGTTTACTGGAGCATCTTTGGGGAAGGTAAATTGTCATTGTGGGTGGTGTAGCAGCTCAGGGGGCTACACACATTACCAGCTTACCCACGTAAAGCACCCTGAGTGGAGGCACTGCGCAAAGGTTTTAAAATACAGTTATCAGTTAGTGAACCCAAACTCCTTAGCCTATGTCCAGGGTAGTAGGCAGGGGTGTAACATGGGACAGTGCCACCCAAGGGTTACACATGTAAGGAGCAATGTTAGAAACAAACATTGCTGTACTTGTTAACCATACAGTGATTTAATTTTTCACCCTAACAGCTATATCACTCCAAAACACTTCCCCATATCTGCAAAAGCTGTGAGTCAGCTGCAGCCAGTTCATGTCTGATCTGTGCAACAGTAGGTTCTATTAAAGCAACAATGTAACATTTCCAAAAACAAATACAGCTGCAAGGTAAAATGAATTTAAAAAATTTGTTGCCCTATAGTAATAATAATAATCTTTATTTATAGAGCGCCATTCACAATGTATCAAAGTGCTCTACAATCCATACTAAAACAATTAAAAACAAGAAGTTCTAAAGCAAGCATCCAGTCAGTATACTTAAAATACAAATACAGTAATCCAATATAGATCAAGAAATATTTCCGAAGGCAAGCCCAAATAAATATGTTTTTAAAGCAGTTTTAAAGCTCTCCACTGTCAGGCACTCTCGTATCTGATGAGGCAGAGAATTCCACAGGGTTGGGTCTGCGAATGAAAATGCCCATGATCCAGAAGTTTTTAACTGTACCCTGGGAATCTCCAGCAATCCCTCGTCGGCTGAGCGGACTGGTTGAGTGAGGGCAGTAAGGGTGCAGGAGATCTTGCAGGAAGCTTGATCCCAGTCCGTGTAGGGCCTTATAGGTCAGCAAGCCGATCTTGATGGTGATCCGCCACTGAACTGGCAGCCAGTGCAGTTCGTGCAACACAGGTGTGATATGACTGGATCGAGATAACCCAGACAATAACCTGGCAGCAGCGTTCTGCACCAGCTGCAAGCAGGGCCGGATTAAGGCATAGGAAACATAGGCCCAGACCTTGGACCCCTGCCTGCCAGGGGGCCCACAACAATTTATTTTTATTTATTTATTTACTAGAAAAGTCGTATTTACAACCTTTGAGTCATGGACTCATTTACAAAGCACCTTGTCGGGGGGGTAGATAGAATTACTTAGTGTGGCTACAACAGTGAGAACAGTACAGGTGCAGAATATTAAACATAGAGTACACATATGTTACATAATAGTGTTACTTATAATAGGTTACAGTCATATACAAGATACCCAAGGGTTACATTTTGGGTACAGCGTAGGACATACCAAGATAATACCTGGAGAGGGTGGAGGTAGGGATGGGGAGTGGGGGTGGGTGGGAGGAGGAGAGGATAGGCTGTCCAGAGGATGTTGTCAAGTCAGTGAGGCCTGACAGGAGGATACCACAGTGGGATCAATTAGTGCATCTACAGCAATGAGAGTCAAAGAGATGGTTCCAGAGGGAGATTTTGAAGGGACCAATTTTGGCAATGTCTGTGATGCAGGGTGGGGGGAACTGAACCAAGCAGGAGCTCGGTAATGGAAGGACCTCTGAGCTAGTCAGGTCTTGGTTCTGGGCACCAGAAAGGTGGCCTTGACAGAGCTATGGGTGGCAATAGACAAGGACACATGCTGTAAGGATGCAGAGATCCCCGGGGGGGGGGAGAGCCCTAGAAGAGATCTTTTGGCAAGTAGGCAGGTCTCATAGTGCAGATGCTCCTCAAAGGTGAGCAGGTTGGCAGTGGAGTAGAGCAGGCAAGTGTGAGTGCAGCTAGGGGCTCTGGTCAGGAGCCTGAAGGTCTTATTGATTGAGAGCTGGATTTTAGTCAAGACGGTGTTGTCCGCCGCAGCGTAAATGGGCAAGCCATAGTCCACTAGCGACAGGATGGAAGAGGTGTGGTCCAGCTGGAGGGCAACCTGGGGGAGGCATTCTCTATGATGGTATAGTAGGCCTATCTGAGAATTTATGGCGGAGGATAGGGCATTAATGTGGGAGTGGAAGGTGAGAGCTGAGTCAAAAGTGATGCCTAGATATTTGCAAGAGGTCACTTGCTCCAGTGGGTGCAGAGTGCTGGGGAGAATGAAGAGGGGGGCATTCTTGGCTTTGTTTTGGTGATGGGAGAAGAGCATTGACTCAGTCTTCTTTAGGTCAATGACAAGTCAGTGGTCAAGGAACCACTTTACAGCTTGGTTGTAGGTGTGCTGGAGGGATACCTGGAAAGAAGTGGAATTGAGGTAGGAGGCAAAGAGAACCACATCATCGGCATAGAGGAGCATTCCTCCTGTGCAGGAGCTGGGGAGATTGTTGAGGTAGAGGCTGAAAAGTACTGGGCCCAGAATGGAGCCCTGGGGTATCCCAGAACGAACGGGCCAGGTATTGGACAGGGAGCCATTTATCTTCACAGGCTGGTATCTAGCAGAGATGTAGTTAGAGAACCAGACAAGGGGACCAGCAGAAAAGCTGAGTTGGTGGAGGGAGTCGAGCAGGAGGGGGTGACAAACAGTGTCAAAAGCCTTGGAGAGGTCTATGAACACTGCGCTGTCAAGGGCAGAGTGCAGGTATTGAGAGAACTCTAGGAGAGCAGTAGTGGTACTGTGTCCTGGGCAGAAACCATGTTGTTCTGGGCACATTATGTCATATTTGGCCAGGTATTTAGAGAGTTGAATAGACACTATTTTTTCTAGGGCTTTAGAGAGCGGGGGGAGGATAGAGATTGGCCGGTAGTTGTTAGGTATGGACCGATTTCCACCCTTATGTACAGGAGTGATTTCAGCTGATTTCCAAGCACTGGGAAACTGACTGAGGCATAGAGACCAGTTTAGTAGGTCTGTAAGGGGGACTAGAATGACATCCAAGATCAGGTGGAGAATCCTGGAGTCTATGGGGTCACAGCTGGTGTTGTTGCTACCAAGAGCTTTTAGTAGGTATGGCCTGGCTATGTAGGGGCATATAGTGTGCAGGTAGAAAGGATGCAATCCAAGACAGGGAGACAGAGGCAGGGATTGGGTAAAAAAAGTTGTTTGTGAGGACAAAGCTTAGGTCAGAGCAGGTAGTATTGAGGCAATCAGCTATGTGAGTTGGGTCTGTAGTGACAGTGCCATCGATGGAGAGCTGGGACAGTAGGGGGAGTGGGTCTTCCCATTAAGCTCTTTCATGCTGTACCAGAAAGTCCAGAAGGAACCCCAGGTGGATGCAAGGGTGGTCTGATAGTGCTCTGCCTTGGCCTGTCTAATGGCCCAGGTGTACTGACTATGAGCCACGTTGTAGGCTTGTCTGTCAGCGAACTTTGCCTGATTCAATAGCGATGTGCCAGAGATTAGCCCTATGCTTAAGTCTTTGATAAGGGATGGGGAGATCCATGCGGCATTTTGTTTTTTTCAGTACGGATTCTGGTGTGAGGGGCGAAAAGGTCACAGGCCTTGTTGAAGGCATTGGTGAAGAGGTCTAGGGCAGAGTCAATATCAGGGACATGATGGATGGGGGACCAGTCCAGTTGTGCTAGGTGCAATTTTAGCTTTCTGAGACCTCCAGGGTGTAGGCACCAGCACAAGGTGGCCTGGGACACAGGTTTTGGTATGGAGGATGGCCAGAGAAAGAGGACGGGTGAGTGATCACAAGTGAGTCAGAGAGGACGTTGATATCCCACGTTTTATGAGGGCAGTTCGATAGTATTACATCTAGGAGGATGCTGGAGCCACTTGTCTGGTTGAATCTAGTTGGCTGGTGACTAACTGGGACATGTCCAGGGCAGTGAATGAGTCCCTGGTATGGGAGGCAGTGGTACCAAGCCAATTGACGTTAAGGTCACCTAGGATGAGTTGCTCAGCTTTGTGTGGTAGGGAGGTGAGGTAGTCAGTGAGAGACTGAACCGCTGGGTTCTGGTTCCTCAGGAGTATGTAGGAGACTGTGAGGAAGAGTTGGCCCCTGTCTGGGTCAGGGGTAATTTTTAGAGTGAGGGCTTGGGTGCCATAGTCAAGCTTGGGGGCAGGGAGCGCATGGCTTAAAAGGGTGTCCTGCATGTAGTTTGCACACACACACTGCTGCATTTACCAACTCGATCTTCCCAGAACAGGGTGTATTCAGGGAAGGAAATAACAGAATCAGGGGTTGATTTGGAGAGCCAGGTCTCTACTAATGCAATAGTATCAGGTTGGTGTTGTGCAGCCCAGCACATGAGTGTGGGAGTGCGGTGGATTTCTTTAGAAGGCTGCATGTGTTCAGTGATGCAACACAGAGACCAGCTCCAGAGTGGGATATCGGAGGGCTAGTTGACATAGGCCCAGGGTTTTGGTGTATATTCCCGGAGAGCAGTAAGAGCAGAGTGATTAATAGGGGATGGTGGCGACAAGGACCCTTCGTGTGATGCCAATGGGAGGTCCTGATAGTAGGGGTACAGGGGATGGGTAAGGCATGGAGGGTAGGTATGGCAAGGAAGAGGTGGGTCCATGATGGGCCTGGAAGGGCAGAGGGAGTGGGGGTGTTGGTAGGTGGTGGATGCAGAGGAGATGGGGGGTGTCCAAGGTGGGCTCTTTGGGGGTAGCTTAGGGGTGAAAAACTCTGGGTGGAGGGTGGGGGTACAGGAACGAGGGGGTGGTCTGAGCCAGAAGAGTAAACATGAGCAGGCCTAGTAGAAGAGCGATGGTGCCCACTGTTGTGTAGTAGGTAGCTGGAGGTAAAACTGAGCCAGCAATGGTGTGCCAGCTGTGAAATTATCCGAAGCACAGGGCAATTTGGGTAAAATACCTGGAAAGAGTCACTGTAATATTGCTTTATTGCGTGGGGGTGGCAATGACACTAGTTCTAAATTAGTGATATAGTTGAAAATTCAGCTAAGGCAAAGGTGCCAGCTACTGGGATGGTTTGGCTGTGACTGGGTATGTCACTATAGGCAGTGGAAGTGTAAGAATTGAAAGGGTATATAGTCGAATTAGGGTGAGGTCCCTAACAATAGAAACATAGAAGCTGACGGCAGATAAGGACCGCAAGGCCCATCCAGTCTGCCCATTTCTTTTTCTACCTTATAAATGTGCCATCGGCCTTTGCTCTGTCAGTGGCCTATCTATTCATAGTCATTTGTATTGCTCCCTTATGCCTATCCCATGCCTGTTTGAAACTCTGCACTGTATTCATAGCCACCACTTCTTGTGGTAAGCCATTCCATGCATCCACCACCTTTTCTGTGAAAAAGAATTTCCTCACATTCCCCCTTAATCGGCCCCTCTCTAATCTCATGCTGTGTCCTCTTGTCATGCTATTTTTCTTATATTTAAACATCTTAGACTCTTTCACCTTGTTAATGCCCTTAAGGTGTTTGAATGCCTCGATCATATCACTGTCTCCCTCCTTTGCTCAAGGGTATACATATTGAGCTCTGTCAATCTGTCCTCATATGTCTTCTGATGCAGTCCCTGCACCATTTTGGTTGCCCTTCTCTGGACTGCCTCAATTTGGTTAATGTCCTTGTGAAGGTGTGGCCTCCAATACTGCACACAGTACTCCAGATGGGGCCTAACCAGTGTCTTGTAAAGAGGGATTATTACCTCCCTCTTACGACTTGTGATACCCTACTAATACACCCTAACACCCCCTAGCCTTACCTACTGCTTTAGAGGCCTGCTTGGATGATTTCAGGTCATCAGTGATGATGATGCCCAAGTCTCTTTCCTCCTTTGTGACTGCTAGCAACTCCCCTCCCAGCCTATAGGTGGCTTCAGGGTTTTTCTTCCCTGGGGGCAGGTTAGAGCAGTAATTGAGAGGAGTTAACTGGAGTGGCTGGAGAAAAACTTGAGAGCAAATGTGCAATCCCCAATCCCCAAAATATATTTACTACATACCCTTTTCTTTCTGTCTGAGCTACATTTTCTTGGTAAAGGACTCAGCCGCTGAATAATCTGAGCAAGACAGGGGCTGAACTGTGAGATGACTCTTGCCTTCCTGATTAGCTGTTAAGTGCAGCTGTTAGCTACAGGGGCCAGACCCAGGCTGACCTTTAAGGTGTGAACAGGCCCATTTCCTTTTCTCTGTCTCCCAACCCCACTTAGAATCTCCTTTTAGAATCAAGTGTTACTCTTAAACACACTCATTGGACCAAACAACTGCCATAAGCTTCCAAGGAAGGATTTGGTTGGTCTAAAAATAAGCACTGTCTTCTTTTGTCACATCTACATTGGTCCAACAAAAGGTATCAAACCGTTTGTTTCTGGATCTATTCTTACAAGGACCAGTGCAGCAGCTAAGTAAATCTGTGTGTCTTAATTACTTAAATATAAAAGATTAGCAGTTCAAGTCAGTGTATAAGCTTTATATTTAATCTCACTCCTAAAAACAAGAGAGCTACACAATGCATTTCAATGGTACAGCTAAAACTCTGTAAATCTTGCCATTTGATGATCCTGGCTTACTTATCAGTAACAGAATTGTTTAATCTGAGGAATGATTTTTTCCAACAATCACTCACTTTGCAATTTAGAGCATGATTCTCAAAGCAGTTGCGCATGGCACACCTCGGCTGCCCCAGTGCAAATGAGATGCACCATGCCCGAACTGTACTGTTTACAGAAGATGCTCCAGGGATGCTCCTGGTGCATCCCCTCTATGAATACCACAGTTGTGCCCAGCCCAGGATACACTGGCGCAACCCCCTGGTCTAGTTGAGAAACCAATGGGGCAGTGCATTTCCAGATGCAGTGTGCCCAAAACTACCATTCAGTCACACACATGCAAATGGGGCCATTAGGCATGCAAGGCACAGTGGGGCCATTTGCATGTCATTATGGCCCCATTTGCATGAGTACTGCAGGGATGCACCTGGCAGAATGTACCAGGTGCCCTGCAAGTGAGGCAGTACAGCCACAAACCCAACACCCCCTGGTAGTCTAATGCTGCCCCCCCACCCTGCCTGTAACCCCAGTTGTGCATGACAGTCCCTGTACATAGCCCTAGTGGGAAAATGGTATTCACCACCCTTCCCAGAACCCCAATTATGTATTAAATGTCCCAAAAATAGCCCTGGTGGGATAATGGTACCCCCCTCCCTGCCCGTAGCCCCAAATATGAACTATACACACCATAGATAGCCCTGGTGGCTTAGTGGTACCCCCCTCCCTGCCCTGATCCAATCGCAATGTAACATGAACTGCTGAAATATCCCTGGTGGTTTAGTGGCCCCCTCACCCACTCAGGCACCCTCACGCCAACCTGCTCTCTCCAGCACAGCATTGGCAGAAGGACAGAGGGGAAGCTCAACCAACCCACACACCCACCATGGCTGCACACTGACTGTGCTGTCCATGAATGACAACATACTGGCTTGCAGCGTGTACTGCACACTGTCATTCACAACCTTGTTAATGACCTGTGTCATTCGCAAAGTTGTGAATGACAGTGTACAGTACAAACTGCAAGCCCATTGGTCGACAAAGTCTACCAATTTACTTCCAGTAGTAGGAGTCAGAAAAAACTTGCCTGCTTCTGTTTGAGGCTGAGAAACTTGCTATACTGCAGAGAACAAACTAGAATGCATTTGAGGAACTGGGAACCTAGTAAGACATAATATTGTTGGGGACTTGTTAGGAAGGTAAGCTACGCTTTCTACAGAAAGTTTATTTTTTTCTTACTGGTATTAAGAAGAGAATTGCAGGATTCCATTAAAGTGTAGTCATTTTATAACCAGAGGCGGTGAATTACAACTGAAGTTGCTTGTTTCCTGTTTTTGAGATCTAGGATTTGGAAGGATATTTGTTTTGTGCAACATTTTAGAGGTGTCCTGCTTGCTGAGGAGTGAGTTCATTTTTATCCTTGGACTTAGTAGAGTGGTTTGTGTAGGAGCAGTGGTCTAGTAAATTGTGGTGTTGGTTGAATTACTATAAAGGTCAGTACTCACCAGGGTGGTGGAGCAGTGGTGTATTTGAGTGTTTCTAACAGTCACCAGTGGTTGTGGCATTTCCTTTATAGCGAAGGTTCCGACATCACTTCCTCAACAGGTCATGGGACAGAACTGTCATATTCTTAATAACCCAGCACTGTGCATAAAGCGTAAGTACACACCAAAAAAAAAAAAAGATATTTTATATATTACTCATTGTATATTATAAGGGAGAGGGACATGTGGGGAGTGATGCAGTGCACTGGTTGTGGGGCAGCAGTTTTCCAGGAGACATTCTGGAACCTGTGTTGCTGCCCTATTTGCAGGCAACTGTCAACTCTGAGGGAGGAAGTTGCCCACCTCCAGGCTGAACTGGCAAGGACTAAGGAGGCCTCCCCCCACCCAAAGAGCACCAGTTCCACAACCACTGCCTCAGAGGTTGCCAAGTGTGAAGAGCAGTTGGACCACAGTGGGTTCTGGGAGGGTGAGGATGGTGGAACAGAGGCATGGCCCTCTAGTTGTACCTCTACACAAATCATATGTCAGTCTGGCAAATCAAAGTTCCTTTATGATGACACCCTCAGTGGAGACCAAGAAGAATGCTGGGGACATCCACAAGGGAGACCCACAAAAGGGTGGCCAGGGACACCACAGGGGAAGGAAACAGCTTCTGATAGGGGATTCAGTTCTTAGGGGTGTAGACCTGGGGAAGGGAGAGGAGAGGGAAGTAAGGTGCCTTTCTGATGCCATGGCTTGGAGGGACAGGAAGCAAATCCTCAGGATTGCAGAAGCAGCATCACAGGAGAGGGAACTAGATATCATTGTCCACCTCGGGACAAATGACCTAGCTAGGCATGAGATCAGTGCAGTGCAGGATGAATTTGTGGTGTTGGAGAGGGGCCTCAGAGAGGTAGCAAGCACGGTAACCTTCTCAGAGGTGCTGCCAGTCTATGGCAGGGGTGAGGCTAGGGTACTGCACACCATGCAGTTTAATGAATGGTTGTAAAACTGGTGCAGAGCACAGGGCTTTGGCTTCATTGGGGACCGGGGGTCCACCTGGAGAGATGAAGGTCTATACTGGCATGATGGTCTGCATCTGTCCAGGAAGGGAAACAAGCTACTAGGTGACAGGTTTAAATGTTTCCTTGGCAAGCTTTTAAACTAGCCAAGGAGGGAGGTGCTGATAGGAAGCAGGAAAGTTCAAGCCTTCCCCCACAAAACATGGCAGGTAGTAGGGTAAACACTGAGGTACAGAGTTTGACAGAGGGCAGGATAGGGGTAAATGGAAAAATAGACAAGGGCAATAAAAGCAGGGATGAGGTAAAAAAGGATAAAGCCAACATTAAATGGAGGGCAATGAGTACCAATGCCCGTAGTCTGGGAAACAAACTTCCAGAGCTAGTAGCCCTGATGGAAGAGGAACACTTGGATATTTTTGCAGTCACAGAAACATGGTACACGGAGAACCATGACTGGGATGTCAATATATCAGGGTACACAATCTACAGAAGGGACAGGGAGGGTAAAAGAGGAGGTGGAATAGCTCTCTACACAAGGGAAGAGATCAAAGCTACAGAACTAAAAAGTAAAGGGGGAGGACAAGAGGCACTCTGGGTCACCTTGGAGACAGGGACTGGCATCACAATCTGCACAGGGGTTGTATACAGACCCCCTTCTCAAGGGGAGGAAATGGACAAGAAAATGATAGAGGGCATTCTCGAAATGGCTGAAAAAGGGGTGATACTGTTGATGGGGTACCTGAATATGCAAGATGTTAACTGGATGACATGGACTGCAGCCACATCCAAGAGCAGGGTCATTCTCGATGCCCTACAGGGGGCATGCCTTAGACAGCTAGTGGTGGAACCCACTCAGGAGGGAGCAATATTAGACCTGGTACTCTCAAATGGAGAAAGGATCACAAATTTAGAAGTCAGTAGATATCTGGGAACAAGCGACCACTGCACAGTGTGCTTCACAATAAACACAACCATGGAGACAAACCATACAAAGACAAGGATACTGAACTTTAGAAGGGCTGACTTTGGCATAATGGGTGAATACCTGAGGAATGCATTAGCAAATGGCCAGAAAGGAGGGGTGGAAGAACAATGGAGAAAAATCAAAACTGCCATCATGGAGGCAACAAGCCTTTGTGTGAAACAAATAAAGAAAACAAAGCGGAATAAAAAACACTATGGTTCTCAAAAGAGGAGTGAGGGAAGGTTAAGGAGAAAAAGGCTGCATTCAAAAAGTATAAGGAATCACAGAAGGAGCATGACAGGGAACTGTATCAATTAAAGCAGAAAGAAGTGGGGAAGGCAGTCAGAAAAGCAAAGGCCCAAACCAAGGAAAAGATAGCCAACTCAGTTAGGAAGGGGGATAAAACCTTTTATAGGTACATTAGGGATCATAGAAAGGTTAAGGGAGGGATAGTGAAGATTAATAAAGGAGAGGGGAAGTGGGCAGAGGGAGACAGTGGAAAGGCAGAGATACTGAATGAATACTTTTGCTCAGTATTCACAAAAGAA
The DNA here is from genome assembly GCA_016271365.2 of Neoceratodus forsteri. Taxonomy (NCBI): domain Eukaryota; kingdom Metazoa; phylum Chordata; order Ceratodontiformes; family Ceratodontidae; genus Neoceratodus; species Neoceratodus forsteri. The sequence continues at coordinate 169,264,195 of CM057449.1, read as the reverse complement.
GAAGAGGAGGAGTTACCTAAACCAAACAATAGAAGCACTCTGGGTAGTGGGGTTGACGCCAGTCCATTTACAGAAGAACTAGTACTGAAGTACTGAAAGAACTCCTAAAACTCAAGGTGGACAAAGCAATGGGGCCTGATGGAATTCACTCTAGAATCCTAAAAGAACTAAGGGAGGACCTAGTGACAGCACTGACCACACTTTTTAACAAATCATGGGAGGATGGGGTGGTACCTGAGGACTGGAGGAGGGCAGATATGATTCCCCTTCACAAAAGTGGGAGCAAGGCAGAAGCAGAAAACTACAGACCTGTTAGTTTGACCTCAGTGGTGGGGAAAATGATGGAATCACTTCTGAAAGAAAGAATGGTTGAGTACCTAGAGGCCAGCAGGCCACAGGACCCAAAGCAGCATGGATTGACAGCAGGAAGGTCATGTTAGACAAATCTAATCGATTTCTTTGACTGGGTGACCAAAGTAATAGACCAGGGAGGGGTTGTGGATATGGCCTACCTAGACTTTAGTAAAGCATTTGACACAGTTCTGCACAAAAGATTAATAATCAAGATAGCCAGCCTGGGAGTGGGTCCCAGGGTTATAGCCTAGGTAGCAAACTGGCCGCACAACAGGACACAGAAGGTAATAGTGAATGGAACACATTCCGAAGAAAGGAGGGTTACTAGTGGAGTACCTCAGGGTTCAGTACTGGGTCCAGTCCTCTTTAACGTCTTTATAGGTGACATTGCAGAGGGTCTGGAAGGAAAGGTATGCCTCTTTGCAGATGACACAAAGATCTGTAACAGAGCTGATACACAGGGGGGAAGATAGAAAGGATAAGAAGGGACTTGGCAAGGTTGGAGGAATGGTTAGACATATGGCAACTTAGATTCAATGAAAATAAATGCAAAGTAATGCACCTGGGAAATAAAAATCTAAGAGAAGAGTACACAATAGCAGGGGAGGTACTAACAACAACAATAATGGAAAGGGACCTGGGGGTAGTCATATCAGATGAGCTAAAGGTGGGCAAGCAACGTGAGAAGTCGGTAAGGAGAGCCAGGGGGATACTGGGATGCATAGGGAGGGGCATCACAAGTAGAAAAAGGGAAGGGGTTATCCCTCTGTACAGTCAGTTGGTGAGACCCCATCTGGAGTACTGCGTGCAGTTTTGGAAACCTCATCTACGCAAAGACATAGACAGGATGGAAGCAGTCCAAAGGAGGGCTAAAATGGTGCAGTATCTACATCAGAAACCATTTGAAGAAAGACTGAGAGAGCTTAATATGTATACCCTTGATGAAAGGAGGGACAGGGGAGACATGATAGAAACTTTTAAGTACCTCAAGGGAATCAACAAAGTCCAGGAGAGTAGCATCTTTCAGAAAAACAGATGTGTAAGAACAAGGGGGCACAATTTAAAGATAAAGAGGGGACGGCTCAGGAGTAATGTGAGAAATTTTTTTTCACAGAGAGAGTGGTGGATGCATGGAACCGCCTTCCTGGAGAGGTTGAGGGGTCTAAAACCGTGGGGGAATTCAAACATGCATGGGACAGACATAAGGCAATTATAGTGGGGTGTTGCAGGAAGTAGGCTGTTGGTTAACTAGAATCTGCAGCTTATCCAATAGGTAGGGAAATGGGGCAGACTGGGTGGGCCAAGTGGTCCTTATCTACCATCAAAGTCTATGTTTCTATGTAGTACAGTATGCTGTCATTCACAGACAGCACAGTCAGCAGGCAGCCGTGGCAATGTGCAGGTGGGTTAAGCTGCCCCTGACCTTCTGCATATGCTGGGCCGAGGGTGCAGGATGGGGGTGGGCCACTGGACCACCAGGGATATTTTGGCGGTTCATGTCAGATTGGGATTGGGTCGGGGGGTACCACTATCCCACCAGGGCTATTTATGGGGCATTTAATACATGATCAAGGTTCTGGGAAGGGAGAGGGGGTACCACTATACCACCAGAGCTATTGACGGAGAATTCAATACACAATCGGGGTTATGGGCAGGGAAGGGGTACCACTATCCTACCAGGACCATTTACATTGCATGTAATACACAATCAGGGTTCTTGGCAGGCAGGGGGGGTACCACTATACCACCAGGGCATTTAATTGGTGATTTGCCTCAGACTCGAGGATGCAGGCGGAGGGGCACTGGACTGCCAGGTTGGGCTGGCTGCCATGCTGCTGTTTGCAGTATGGCAGCCTGCCTGTGAGTAGACACCCACTTAAGTCTACTTGTTGTAGACTTATCTTTTGGAGGTGCATCTCTGGACTTGCTCCAGGGATGTGCCTCCAAGTTGGGTTGTGAATGGGGCTGTGCACCATATGCATGGCCACACCCCCTGCACAACCCCTCCAGATGTGCCTCATAACATTATGGTCGGTGTACATCATATCAGTCCCCTTACAGAATCATGCCAGCGCACAAGTCAGGGATGCGCTAGCACATATCGGATGCACTGGGCGAGTCCCTTTTGTGCATCTTGCCCATAATCTCTACAGCTCATGATTACTCTAGAAAACTACCAGCTTAACTCCTACACCACCCAGGACCTAACCTCTTTTAAAGATGGGTCCCTATCCTACCCAGTAAAGCTCCCACATTCTGGTTCATACTACCTGACAGGAAGAAATGATAACACCTAGACTATAAGTGCATGCATGTATGTTTTGGGTGGGGAGGGGTGACTTTGGAGAAGTGCAAATCATGACATTTTACACCCAAAAGATTTTTTTTACCAGGCCAGTTAGTAATTACTTTCTTTCTTTCTCTAAATGATCAAAACTTGAACTAATATTATTTCTCCACTCTGGTATTAGTTTCATTCATTTTGAGGCATTTTACTTAGGTTATTTAGGTTTTATGTCTCTTTTTAGGGACAGAAAGAAAATATTTTTTTAAGTTTCAGTAAGTGATCTGCAGCTGAAAAAGGGCATGTTTGTGGTGAAGAGCTGTGTCTGCAGTGAGGTGGGCCACAGATTTCTCTTGGGCCTAGGGCCCCAGGTTGCCTTAATCTGGCCTTCGCTGCAAGCAGTGAATATCAACTCCTGGGAGCCCTAGGTAAAGGGAGTTATAGTAGTCTGAGCGTGAGGTCACAAAGGCATCGATCAAAGTTGGAAGGTCACCAGATGTAACTAGTAGGTGCTTAATCTGGGTGATATTCCTCAGATGGTAAAAAAGGGCCGTGGCCGACACCTGTTACCAAAGTGTTAGCCCATCGTCAAGTACTACCCCCAGGTTTTGCACCCATTCAGAGGTCAGCAACTAGGCACCCCCAAGCCGAAGCCCTGAAGGACATCCTGCTGCTGACCTCTCTATGCGGCAACCAGGATCCACTACCAGCGACTTAGTCTTGTCAGAATTCTGTTTCAATCAGCTGGTATTAATCCAACCTGGATTTCTGCAAGGCAGTTGTTAAAACACAGAGCGCACACTATCCTGGTCTGGCACAAAGGACAAGTAGAGCTGTGTATCATCTGTCAAGCAGTGAAAACCCAGCCCATACCACCTCACAATGTCTCCTAACGGCAACATATACACCACGAACAACATGCGGGACAGTACGGAACCCTGCAACACCCATGTAGAAAGAATGACTTGGAGGAGTAAATCCCCAAGACCACTCTCTGTGATCTACCAGTGAGGAAAGAATGAAACCATCTGGGGACCATACCAAACAGTCTACAGATGACTCGCAGACATTTCAGCAGCACCCCATGGCCCACGGTGCCAAAAGCTGATGAAAGATTTAAGAATAAAAAGACGGAACAGCATTTCTGATCTCTCGCAGTCATGAGATCACTGAGTACCCAAACCAGAGCGATCTCCATGCTATGCCTTTTGCAAAAACTGGATTGGAGAAGGTCGTAGATGTCATGTATGGTAAGATGGTTCTCCAGCTGCAGTGCCACAACTTTCTCAATAACCTTTCCTGCAAAGGGAAAGTTAGACACTGGTCTGTAATTGGCGGGACAGTCTGGGTCAAGTGAAGATTGCTTGAGAAGGGGAGTTACCACTGCTTCCTTCAGGGAGCATGGAAACTCACTGACTCCAATGAACATCAGACTATCTCCACAAGGACTGGGTTGATGACATCAATACAGCCTAATAAAAGGGGAGTAGGGCTCAGGTCCAAACTACAGGAAGCCGGGCTCATACTTTGGAGAATCTGCATGACATCTACGATCTCCATCCGATCAAACTCCATCCAACAGAACTGAGGAATAGCAACACCACACTGACCACCATCCCCCCTCCCCAGCGGAGAATGCTAAATGGATCTCAGACCTGATGTCAACAATCAGGTCTATGTGATAATGGCGAATGCCTAAAGGTGATCACTGTTATCGCTCAATCAGAGTGCCAAAAACATTTTCGGCACTCTGACAACCCCAGCGCATCAGGACAATGGCACCAGAACAGTTTTACTGCTTTCTGTGGGGAGGCTGTGCTAAACCCCCTCGCTGGGGCTTCACCCCCGCACACCCCTACTTAAGGATTCTCAACTCCAGGGGGGTGCATGTCGGGGGGATGGTGGAAGCAGTAAAAAATAAAGGTTTGGGCTGGGCACAATAAAATTGTACCAGCGCCCAGACCCGAACCTGGTACCTCACCCACGCTAACCACTAGCCAACCCCTGATGCCATGATGCAGCTCGGCCAGCTACCTCAGCGCCACCCCCTACAGCCTCTCCACCCCCTCCCAGCCCACACTTGCCGTGCTTGCTCCCCTCCCCCCCCCGCGAGCGTACGCATAGTGACATCCTGTCACACAGTTCGCTCACAGCATCATCTGGTCACCCTACCCTCCCATCGCTGTGAGGGACTGCATCGGGAAGGAATCGCCGTTACGGATGATGCCCTTCCTCATGTGCCCACCTCACTGTTTACCTCAATAATTTAATCCACAAAGAAGCAAGCAAACTCCTCACATTTATGCTGAGAAAATGCTCTTCAAATCTGCAGGCAGGCTGGACTGCACAGTCTTTCCACATTTTGAAAGAGCTGAACTGGTTGATTCTGAGCTGCAGCAACCTCCCAGGACAGGAATTCTGCCTTCTTATTGGAGATTGCCGACTGATAGTCTTTATAATGTTCCATCAGTCCAAGTCGGTCGGCATCCTGGCTGGATCTCCACCAGCAACAATCTAACCTTTGGCCCTCTCACCTCAGCTCCTTCAAGGCCCCATCAAACCAGGGGGACCAAGGGCAAAAGGTGAGGGGGTGAACATGGACCAGAGCTAGGGTGTCCAGAGCCCCCGCCACAGCCTGATTTTAGGCCTGTAGCAGGTTCTAGGTTCTAACCCCTATTAGGTTTATTTATTTATAATATCTATTAAAACAGTGATATAACATTTTCAAAAACAAATATAGCTACAAGGTAAAGTTAATTAAAAGAAAATAGGCTAGTCCATTAGTTTTATTTATTCATACTATGTGGTTAGGGATTTCCTCACAGGGGACCTGCAAGCTTACCATCCCATAGATGAAACAACTTGTGAAATGGGTAGGGAAACTTGTCTGATTCACAGCTGTGAAACCACTACCAAAAGGAAAAAAAAAAATACAAAAAGAAAAAAAAGTGCAACCCCTTAGAAACATAGACGTTGGAGGCAGATAAGGACCGCAAGGCCCATACAGTCTGCCCATTTCTTTTTCTACCTTACGAATGTGCCATTGGCCTTTGCTCTGTCAATGGCCTATCTATTCATACTCAGCTGTATTGCTCCCTTAAGCCTATCCCATGCCTGTTTGAAGCCCTGCACTGTATTCATATCCACCACTTCCTGAGGTATGCCATTCCATGCATCCACCACCCTTTCTGTGAAAAAGAACTTCCTCACGTTACACCTTAATTGGCCTCCCTCTAATCTCCTGCTACTTTTCTTACATTGAAACATGTTAGACTCTTTCACCTTGTTAATGCCCTTAAAGTGTTTGAATGTTTCAATCATATCACCTCTCTCCCTCCTTTGCTCTAGGGTATGCATATTGAGCTCTTTTAATCTGACCTCATGTTTTCTGATGCAGTCCCTGCACCATTTTGGTTGCCCTTCTCTGGACTGCCTCAATTTGGTTGATGTCCTTGTGAAGGTGTGGCTTCCAGTACTGCACGCAATACTCCAGATGGGGCCTAACCAGTGTCTTGTAAAGAGGGATTATTACCTCCCTCTTCTGACTTGTGATACCCCTACTAATACACCCCAACATCCCTCTAGCCTTACCTACTGCTTTAGTGGTCTGCTTGGATGATTTCAGGTCATCGGTGATGATGATGCAAGTCTCTTTCTTCCTTGTGACTGCCAGCAACTCCCTCCCAGCCTATAGGTGGCTTCAGGGTTTCTCTCCCGATGTGCATGATCTTGCACTTCTTTGCATTAAACCCCAGTTGCCACTTTTCTGACCATTTTGCTAGTTTATCCAGAACTCTTCTCATTCTGCCCACCCCATCTGGATCATCTACTCTGTTGCAGATTTTGGTGTCATCTGCAAACAGACAAACTTTACCCTCCAGTCCTTCTGCAATGTCACTGATGAAGATATTGAAGAGGACTGGCCCCAGGACTGATCCCTGACGTACCCTACTTGTGACTTGCATCTCTTCTGGTTGGATACTGTTTAACACCACTCTCTGTTTTCTGCCTGTCAACCAGTTTTCCACCCAATTGACCAACGTCTGACCCACCCTGAGCCTACCCAGCTTATTAATCAATCTTCTATGTGGAACAGTATCAAAAGATTTGCTGAAGTCAAGGTAGGCAACATCAACTGCTCCCCCTTGGTCCACCACTCTGGTTACCCAATTAAAGAAATCTATGAGATTAATTTGACAGGACCTTTCTTTTGTAAACCCATGCTGTCTTGGATCCTGTGCTCCTATGGATTCCAGGTGTTACACTATCCTTTCCTTAAGGAGTGTCTTGATAATCTTGCTCACTACTGAGGTAAGACTGACTGGTCTGTAGTTCCCTGCCTCCTCCTTGCTATCACCCTTGTGGAGTGGGATCATATGAGCCCTTCTCTAGTCTTCTGGGACCTCTCCTGTGCTCAGAGACTCACTAAACAGTTCTGATAACAGTTCCACCCTTAGCTCCTTTAGTACCATGGGATGTATGCCATCAGGTCCCATTGCCTTGTCCACCCTGAGCTTATCGAGTTCTTGTATGGCCCTTTCTTTTGTGAAGGGACTGGGCACACCTCCTCCCTCCCTCCCCCTGTGTCCATGGTGCACAGCTGTGGGCCCTGCCCTACCTTCTCTTCAGTAAATACTGGGCAGAGGTATCTATTTAGGATATGCTTTTACATGGTCCTCCTCCTCACATGCCCCCTTATCCTCTTTGATCTTAGCAATACCCCCTCTGGACTTTCTTCTTTCACTAATGTATCTATAGAAAGTCTTGTCACCTTCTTTCACTGTTTGTGCTAGTGTTTCCTCGGTTTGGGCCTTTGCCTGTCTTACTGCCTTTCCTGCTTCCCTTAGGGAAGTTTGGTATGCCTCCCTATCTTCATCCTGCTGCATTCCCTTATATTTCCTGAAGGCCAACCTTTTGGCTCTGACCTTTTCTGCTACTGTGTTTGAGAAACAAAGTGGTTTCCTTCTTCTTTTGGACTTTCTTTTCTCACTAACACAATGGGATGTTGCTTCAAGTATTGCATCTTTAATGCTTGCCCACTTTGCCTGTACTCCCTCACCTGTTTTTCTTTTTGCTAGGGCTAGCTTAACTCTGTTGGCCATCTTATCGAAGTCTGCTCCTCTGAAGTCCCATATTTGTGCCTTGGAATGGGATGATTTTGTTCTAGTGGCCAAATTGAACCATACCATGTGATGGTCATTGGCACCCAGGTGACCTTCTACCTGGAAATCTGTGATCCTTTCCCTGTTAGTCAGTACTAGATCTAGAATAGCCCTGTTTCTTGTGGGTTGTTGTACCAGTTGTTTGAGGCCCTCCCCCTGCAGGGAATCCACCATGTGTCTAGTTCTGGCAGATGGCCCTGCTGGTATGGACCAATCTGTATCTGGCATGTTGAAGTCTCCCATTATCAGAACCTCACCTTAGGCACAGTGCAGGTGAGGTAAATGTGCTTACAGCCATTTAGAATGTTCAGGTTTTAAATAGCAGTCATTTCTTTTCTGGCAAACAGCTAAAACAACCAACACACTAACAGTAAACCTGCCAGCTCTCCTTAGAGGGGTCCCAGTGGCAAAAAAAAAACAACATATTTATATTATTTTATATTAAATCTAAACACATTTTTTAATTGTTCTAAACAGTATTATTGTATTTACCTAGCTGCTCACTTTATATGTTCAGTAAGACACTCCTGCATGCTGGTAGTTGTGAATCAACCAAACTTCCGTGGGCAGAAAGCACTCAGCCTTTGGCCTCATGCCTTACTGTGTACCTGGGGATCAGTGTCTGAATCTTGCTTAGACTTATGTAAATTCTAACTCCTTAGCTCTTATAATATTTATGCAATATTGCCACTGTAACAGGGCAAATTTGTAAACAAGGCTTCTAGCCCTAACAGTTACATCCTGTATATCAATAAAGGGCTTTACTACTACTACAACCACTACTGCTAGTACTATTTCTACTACTACTATGACCACTACTACTTCTACTACTACTATTACTACTTCTACTACTACTTTTATTACTACTACTTCTACTATGACCATTACTACTACTTCTACAACTACTATTATTACTACTACTACTACTATTATTACTACTACTTCTACTATTACTATTACTACTACTACTTTTACTATTACTACTACTACTCCTACTACTATTACTAGTACTACTTCTACTACTGCTACTTCTACTACTACTACTTCTTCTATTACTACTACTTCTACTACTACTACTACTTCTACTACTATTGATGCTGCTACTACTACATCATCTCAGCATTCTGTGTACCTTTCCTATTTTCTTATTGCATTGTGCTGATGATTTGAGGTTATTGGAGATTACTGGTTGTACGACCGCTCCTGAAAAAACCCTCCCTTCACCCGGACTGTCTCGTTAACTACAGACCTGCCTCTAACCTTCCCTTTGTTGGGAAGGTTATTGAGAAGGTGATTTTGCTGCAGCTGGGTGATCATTTATCCACCCATGATGTCTATTACACTCTCCAGTCCGAATTTAGGAAGAGGCATAGCACAGAGACGGCCCTTGTTCGGGTGCTTAATGATCTCCTAACAGCGAGAGATCAAAGGACCCATTCCATCTTGGTCCTCCTTGATCTCTCAGCGGCATTTGGTACAGTGGACCATGGTGTGCTATTGGAGCACCTGTGGTTCATCTGTGGACTGTCTGGTACTGTCCTTAGATGGTTTCTATCATTCCTCGAGGGTAGGACACAGAGAGTGGTCTCGGGAATTTATTCCTCTGAACCTCTCCCCTTATCCTGCAGGGTACTACACAGCTCCTTTTTGGCACCCATGCTGTTCACTGTGTTCATGCTGCCATTGGGAGACATTATTAGGCAGTATGGTTTGAGGTTTCACTGCTATGCAGATAATACCCAACTGTACATATCCTTTGTGCCTGAACAGGGGGAATTTTTCTTGGTGTTTAACAACTGCCTATCTGAGATTCAGGATTTAATGAGTGCTAGCTGGCTGAGGTTGAATCCGGACAAAACCGAGGTGTTGGTGGTGGACCCGGATCATCGGGGGTGGGGTGTGTTGGATGGACAACCCTTGGGTCTTTGGCTCAGAGCTGTCCAGCTTGCCACCTCAGATCAGGTGTGGAACCTGGGTATTATTTTTGACAGTGGTTTGACCCTGAAAGCACAGGTGTCAGCCATTGTCAAGAGCTGTTTTTTTCCATCTGAGGAATATCAACCCAGCGAAACACCTGGTCCCTCCCGAGGATCTTCCAAGTCTGGTCCATGCCTTCATGACCACTTGCCTTGACTACTGCAATATCCTGTACCTAGGGCTACTGGGAGTTGATATTCGCTGCCTTCAGCTGGTGTAGAATGCAGCTGCCAGGCTTTTGACTGGTATTTCTAGGACCAGTCATAGTATGCCTGTGCTCCACAGACTGCACTGGCTGCCAGTGCGGTAGCATATCACCTTCCAAGATCAGTTTGCTGACCTATAAAGCCCTACACAACCAGGGACCCCACTATTTGCAAGATCTCCTGTCTCCCTACCACCCCTCACGGCCTCTCTGATTCACTGACGAGGGATTGCTAGAGATTCCCTGGGTACGTTTACAGACATTTGGTGCCCATTTATTTGCATCCATGGCCTCTACCCTGTGGAATTCTCTACCTTGTCTGATAAGAGAATGCCTGACAATCCAAAATTTTAAAATCAAACTTAAGACATACCTCTTTGGCCTAGCCTTCAGTGATGAAATTTAAGGATGCCATAATTTTAGCTGTCTACTGATTGCATTGCTGATAGTTTATGGTTTTATGTATGTTATAATTTTATGAATTGTATAATTTTATATGATTATGTTTTTATGTACATGTGCCTTGAACTACGGAAAGGTGCCTTTTTACAAATAAATTTTGATTTGATTTGACCAAACCAGATCCCTTTCCTTCTCTGTCACGGTAACTATCATCCCCCAAACTGATATTCTGCCCTTGTGTTTTTGTTTCCCATGTGTATGATCTTGTACCTTTTGGCACTTAAGCACCAGTTGCCAGATTTGTGACCACCTCTTGAGCCTCCCTAGGTCTGCCCTTAGCTCATGGACACTCTCTTCAGTATCATCTTTGCACAGAGCTTGGCATCATCTACTAATAGACAGATTCTCCCACTGATGCCTTTACCTATGTCAGTAATGAAGATAGCAATGAGTACTAGTCCTGTCACCGATTCCTTTATTTATTTATTTATTTTTTATTTTTAGTTGTTTAACCAGGAGTAGAACACTAAGCTGAAAGCTTTTTTTATGGATGCAACCTGGGAGCGCAGGGAAGTTAAGTGACTTGCTCAGGATCACACAGTATGCAAGTGGAAGCTGTGGGATTCAAACCCTGGCACCAATTCCTGTGGTATCCCAATGGTAGCTTCGTTCATTCCTGAGAATGCCCCATCATTTGCCACTCTCTGTATCCTCCCCACAGCCAATTTTCCACCCATCTTGTTAGTTTGTCCCTCACCACCAGATCCCCTGTCTTATGACTACTCTGTTTGGGACAGCTAAAAGTCTTAATAAAATCAACATACAGTAGGTTGACTGGATATCCTTTATCTACTGCCCTCATTGCTGAAAAAAACTTCCTGCCACAAAGTCTGCCATCTTGTAGACCATTTTCTCCCTGGAACTCCTTCATCTGTCCATAATGGTTTCCAGTAGTTTACCAACTATTGACCTCAAACTAACTAGCCATACTACCACTTTTGTACAGTGGTTCCATGTCTGTTGGCATTCAGGCCATCAGCAGCTCTCCAGTCTCCAAGAGGCAATTAAAGAAGTTTGTTATGGGCCTAGCAATACCAATGCTATATCCTTCAACTCCCTGAAGTACAGACCATCTGGTCTTGAAGATATACTTACCATTAATGCCCTGAGCATTTAGTGCCTTGTCTTTGGCAATTGGTCCCATAGCTATTTTTGTTCCCCCCAGTGATCTTGTACTAATTTTTCCCTGAGGTGGAAGCCCTTTCTTTTCTTTTATAAATACTGAACAGAAGTAATAATCATTTAATATTTCTTCCTCGTCTTTGCTGTCTTCCACCTGCCACTCCCCCTGTCTCAGTGGGACAATGTCTTCCTTCGTTTTTATGGTTGCTTGCGCGTGTACAGCAAACATATTGTTACAGCAGCAGGTTTCAGAGGTGTTTATCATCAAGTGGTTGCGGTGGGCATGAAGTGCTGGCACCCTCTGTTTAGTGTCAAATGTTCCCATGGGGGGGTGATAGGGTTACCACCGGTCCTGATTTTCGCAGGACTGTGCTGATTTTGGCAGCTGTGTCCTGCAAGAAAACATGAAAAATACTAAATTTCCTGACATTATAGTAGAAAAAATATTTTCTGATTTTCTTCTAAATGCTGCAAAAAAGTATAATACCTTACCTAAAAGACCTTAAAATGCTAAGAAACACTAGAAATAACTAAAAAACTACAACATATAGTCTTAATTTTGATTATTTAGAGAAAACAAGTCTGATGCATTGGTCGAGGTTACATATTGTCCTGCGAAAAATCATGTTTCAGTAAGAAATGTCCCACTTTGGGCTTCCTAAAAGGAGATAACTCAAGGGGGGATTGATGGACTAGTATCTGCATTACTAACTGTTTTGTGGGGCAGGATGTAACGTTAAAGAAAAAAGTAGCAAAGTCTGTTCCAAGCACAAACATAATTCATGCAAACCTGTAATAGATGTGACAGCACTAATGCTGACTACAGGAGATGTTGGGTACTTATGGAGGTGAACACAATTGAAGCAGCAATTGTGACTTAAATATGTGTTATTACCTGCAAAATGAAAGTGGAATTCACAGTTTGCAGGATATTCAAAGTTTATTTAACAAGGCCACTGCTTTCAAAAAAAAACACTTTTCTTTATAACTCCTTCCTGTCTTCTGCACCTGCCTCCCTCCCTTAGGAGCTTCCAAGGCACACCCACCCCTTTTACTTCTACCTGCAATTGCCTTCCTACATGGAACCATGGCCTGCCCCAGGTGTGATGTGTCACTGATGCTGTCTGCCTGACTGTCACTGCAGTTTCTGGATGGAAGCAAGCAGAGAAATCAATTCTTTTGGGTCATTTGTTACCTAGCAGACCTAGGTGCAGTACAGGGAAGCATAGATTTCTTATCAGTGCTGGTCCACAGGATCCAGGTTGATTCTGTTTTTAAATGGACAGGTCTGTTCAACCACACTCACACACACACGCACGCATGCACACACACACACACTTCCCCAGTTCTGTTATGGCATTTTTACTGGGCCACATGAGGAGCAGCAGCTGCATTGGGCTAGGGCACAGTTTTGTAGCTTTGTTCATGTAGGGCCAGTAGTGGACTCACTGAGCATAGCTCCAGCCCTGTAACTTGCTTTGCACAGGGCCTTGTGGGTCCCACATGAATCAGCAGACCCACTGGGCATGGGGCTACACCTGTCACTTGCTTCACACAGTGCCCTGCTATTATGACACACTCACTACAGTATTAAACTCTGTACACAGACGGGGCCATTCCTCACAGAGATAGGTGACATCAAGGATTCTTTGTTCCTTCTACTGTTGCAACCCTTTCCCAGTTGGGTACTATCTGAGTACAGTACCTTACCTCCCCAACTGAAGTAGCTAAGAGCTGCCAAGTGTAGAGAATGCTGCACCGGACTCACCTGGAGACCTGCAGGAATGTAAGATGCTGGTACTGTCAGCAAGGACACCAACACTTGGATTGTTGTGGGAAAAAAGTAAAATTTTACTGAAAATTTGAAGGAAATCTCTGAAATAACAACCACGAATGGAACAGTTCAGTAGCAGAATAAATGACAATTCAAAACACCTAAAATCTCTGTGCGTTCTATTACTTTCTCCTAGTTCCAGCAGGGCAACACCACCCTACTAACCTCCTTGTATTTCTCCCCTGGAGACTGCAGTCACTCGCCATCCACCAGCCCTCCATATAGCAGAGGGAAGCAGGGAAGGCAGTCAGAAAAACAAAGGCCCAAACTGAGGAAAAGATAGCCAACTCGGTTAAGAAGGGGGATAAAACCTTTTATAGGTACATTAGGGAGAAAAGAAAGACAAAGGCAGGGATACTGAGGCTGAATAAAGAGGAAGGTGGTTGGGCAGAGAGCGACAGTGAAAAAGCAGAGATACTGAACGAATATTTCTGCTCAGTATTCACAATGGAAAAGCAGGGGGAGATACTTAATCCAGTCAATAGAAGCACTCTGGATAGGGGGGGTTGATATTAGTCCTTTCACAGAAGAGAGGGTTCTTAGAGAACTCTTAAAACTGAAGGTGGATAAAGCAATGGGGCCTGATGGGATTCACCCCAGAATTCTAAAAGAACTAAGGGAAGAACTAGTAACACCACTGACTACCCTTTTTGAAAAATCTTGGGAGGATGGTGTTGTACCTGAGGACTGGAGAAGGGCGGATGTGATTCCCCTTCATAAAAGTAGGAGCAAGACAGATGCAGGAAACTACAGACCTGTCAGTTTGACCTCAGTGGTAGGTAAAATGATGGAATCACTTCTGAAGGAAAGAATTGTTTAGTACCTAGAGGCCAGTGGGGCACAGGACCCAAGGCAGCATGGATTCACAGCAGGAAGGTCATGTCAAACAAATCTAATTGATTTATTTGACTGGGTGACCAAAGTAGTAGACTAGGGAGGGGTTGTGGACATGGCCTACCTAGACTTTAGCAAGGCATTTGACACAGTCCCACACAAAAGATTAATAAACAAATTAGCCAGCCTGAGAGTGGGTCCCAGGGTGGTAGCCTGGGTAAAACATTGGCTGGACAACAGGACACAGCAGGTACTAGTAAATGGAGCCCACAGTGAAGAAAGGAGGGTTACTAGTGGGGTACCGCAGGGTTCAGTACTGGGGCCGGTCCTTTTTAATGTCTTTATAAGTGACATTGCAGAGGGACTGGAAGGGAAAGTATGTCTCTTTGCAGATGACACAAAGATCTGCAGCAGGGTTGATATGCAAGGTGGGGTGGAAAGGATGACAAGGGACTTGGCAAGGTTGGAGGAATGGTCAAATGTATGGCAGCTTAGATTCAACGCAAAGAAGTGCAAAGTAATGCACCTGGGAAACAAAAACCCAGGGGAAGAGTACACAATGGGGGGTGAGATACTGACAACAACAAAAATGGAAAGGGACTTGGGGGTAATCATATCAGATGACCTAAAGGTGGGCCAGCAATGTGAGAAGGCAGTAGGGAGGGCTGGGGGATACTAGGATGCATAGGGAGAGGCATCGCCAGTAGAAAACAGGAAGTTGTTGAACCTCTGTACAGACAGTTGGTAAGACAACATCTGGAGTACTGTGTACAGTTCTGGAGAGCCCATCTCCACAAAGACATAAACAGGGTGGAGGCTGTCCAGAGGAAGGCAACCAAAATGGTGCAGGGTCTGCACCAGAAGACATATGAAGAAAGACTAAAGGAACTTAAGATGTATAGCCTCGAGGAAAGGAGGGGAAGGGGAACATGATAGAAACTTTCAAGTACCTCAAGGGAATCAACAAAGTCCAAGAGGGTAACATCTTTCAGAAAAAGAGATGTGCAAGAACAAGGAGGCACAATTTGAAGATAGAGTGGGGACGGCTCAGAGGTAATGTGAGGAAGTATTTCTTCACAGAGAGGGTTGTAGATGCATGGAACAGCCTTCCTGAGGAGATCATAGAGTCAAAAACAGTGGGGGAATTCAAGAATGCATGGGACAGGCATAAGCCAATTCTAGTGGGAGGGGGTAGAAGGAAGTAGGCTATTGGTTAACTAGGATCTGCAGCTTATCCGATAGGTAGGGAAATGGGCAGACTAGGTGGGCCAAGCAGTCCTTATCTGCCATCAAATTCTAGGTTTCTATGTTTCACACAGATCTCAGGATAAGCACCCTCTCTGGCCTTGATCCCTGAGCTTGTTCACTTTAAATTATAAGGAATGCAATGACTACTGGGCCATACCTCCGAGTATCCAGTCCACTGACCCCTTCTGCCAGATGCCAACTCAGGTGATCAATTACAAAGTTACCATTATAAAATGGTATCACGTAATAATAGTGACCAAAAATGAGTGACTACAAAAATAGCGACTCATTTTGGGCACTATTATTGTGGGCTACCCTGTGCAATAGTGAGGGTATGGGATAGCGACCATGGGGAAGGGTGAACAGAAGGGGGGAATAGCAAGGGGAAGGAGAGGGACAGGGACAGGGTTTTCTGGCACAGATGTACCTGCTGCTGCCGATCTAGCCATGTGGCATGGTGGTGTGGGTGGCTAGCTCTGGCATAGCAGGAGTGTGTACATTTTACCACAGCTGCAAGCTGCGACACTTATATTTTGCCTGAAATCCAGATTTTGCCCCCTTCCCGAAATGCACCCCTGTGGAGTTGAGAATCCTATTTCAGGGAGGTGCAAGGACAAAGTCCCCCCATGAGGGGGGACACGGGGGCATGTAGCCCCCACAAAAACACTTTTTTCAATCTGGATATCGGGTCGCTTTTAAGTGTATATTGCCGATTTGCTTTTCAGCGATATACACTCGCCATAATTGTGATCGCTGTTTTGCAATTGCTATTATGACATGGAACCCTGTAAAACATTTGAAACTCAGTTGACATTTTTTACAACACATTAGTTACTAAAAACATTCAGGAATGGCAGTGGTCTCAAACATATTGCATACTGGTACATTAAAAGTTGTGACATTATGCCCCCTCTGTCCTTTCAGGTTCAGTCCTTCACTCGATAAGAGTCTTTTTAAATTGAGAAGGACTGAGGTAATTTCTCTGCAAAACAGTGTCACTGTGACTTTTAAAATAGTCCACAAACTGTATCAATACGGTTTGTACAGTACCACACTTCTTTGAATTACTAAAGAAATTCTGTTGTTAAAGTTGTTGTAGCTTTGATGTTTTTGGAGGGCTCTCTTGAGTTGTCAGGTTCTTGGTGTCATCAGGAGAAGTGAAGTTTTCTTCAGATGTGCAGCTTTTCTTCTTTTGTGAGGAAAACTTGTTACACAGGATCATCGGACACTTGAAGCAACAAGCTCTGTATTCTTACCCTGTTCTCATTTACTGCCCTATCCGACCGTACACTGGGATTCAGGTGCTCCCCTAATCCTATACTGTATTTGAATTAAACTGTGTCTCTGTCAGGCTCTATCCCAGCATCAGGCCTCTTTAGACAGGACACCCACTAGCTTGGGCACCTTCCTTCTCAGTCGCTCTCACTACCCAGATTGACTACACACTGGCTGTGCAGCTCCTTTTATAGACAAAACTCATTAACATATTTAAATGTGTGGACACAGTGACCAGTCCAGAAGCTCAGCACCAATCAAAATCCTTTCTGCAGCAGCATAAGTCACTATAGAATACTCAGATTTGAAGCTCAACTGCCCCTCTTAACTTTCTAAAGCCCCTCCCGTTTTTTATAACTTTGAGACCATTTTAAAATACATTTATTTGACACACAAAATAAGCACTTTCCTAAAGTTTAAGCATGTTTTCACTTATATGTCTGGAAAGCTGCCTCTTAAGCTTTTTGTTTAATTTGTTATCTGTACACAATAGCCTCCAGTAAAGTATAATCACTTAGACTAACATTCTTTTATTAAATTGACAAAATAATCTTTTTCAAGCACTTTTCTCTTTGTTTTCTGTTCACAACATTCTTTTTCCCTTTAACTACACTGACCACAACACTTCTTTACTCAGGAATTAAATAGTCATTTTCCCATGCTAAGCTCCACCTCCAGTGTAACTACAGTACATGGATTTACTTCACCAAGGACTGACACTCCCTGTTAAGGTTAGCGACTCCTTCATTTCTCACTTTTTCCACACAAAAATTTTTTTTTTCCGTTGTGTAGGACATTAGAATCTATCGATCTGCCAAATTTAGTGCAATTTTGTGGAAAAACAGCTTGGCAGCACAATCCTGAAGTGTAGCAATTGTGTTGAGACTGAAACAACTTTTCCCCAACACAACCTTTCTTTAAAATGGTCCGTTTTCACTTGTGTGCATTTGCAAAGCTTTGGTGTATTTGTATTGGGTGCTCAGGACTCCTCTAGACCCCCACATGGCTTTACTTACCTTACTTACTGTAGTTGCATGTGTTTTTTCTGTGTGTGAAGCCGTGAGTTCCTGTGCCTGAAATTGCACCCCAGTGGCACAAAATGGCTCCTCTGTGAGCTTTACCGATAACGTGTGCCGCTTTCAGTAAGTGCAGGACTTCCAGAGACCCTTCCAGACTGTACCCCTTAATTTATATTTTATTTCTGTGAGCCAGTCCCTACAACCAGTTTCACTGGTGCTTATCACCTGCACAACTAAAGGAAAAGGGAAATTGTATCTGGTTGATACTGTCTCGAGAGGCGTGCATGCTGTTTCACCCTCTCGGTGCTTTTCAGAGCAGGAGTAACATTTAGGCCAGGAAGCCTGGCTTCTGACCAACACTCTGGTGAGGAATGGCTGCCTGCAAGCAGACCAAAGATTCCATTATCGAGTGCCTGTGCGCTCTTGCTGTGGGATCGATGCTCAGTCTCTCACACTCCCTCCTCACACAGTTTGGCATGCTGAGTGTCCGCAGCTGCCACTCTTCATTATTTTATCTCTTTTAACAGAGCAGCTACTTCCTATATTTACAGGAGCAATTTATCTACAATAAAATAATTACTTATCTGATTTTTTTTATCTGATACCCTGCCTGTTGTATGTTTTATGTAAGGCGCCCAGAGCCTCCGAGATTGGGTGCCAAAGAAATAAACTTTGCCTTGCCTTGCCTTAAAAAGCTCAGGCAACTCAGGAAGACCAAATCATGTACTTGGACTACCAGTGCTTGTGTCAATAGCCAGGGGGATCAGTTACTAGCCCACTGGCCACGTATACTACCTTTACTATTTTTAAATAAATACTATATTTTTTACATAAAAAATGTTGCCAGTTGCAATAACTATATGCAGGTGTGTGAGGAAAGCCAGGGCCGGAAGTTCTTTCCAACTACACTCCGTGCTGCATCCCACTATTTCAACTAATAATATGCTCACACTGGTTCTTACAGCTAATCTGTTTAAAAACTGCTGCTTACTTGTTTAGAACAATTATGGATTCTAAATCTAGATTTTTTTTTTATCTCTGCAGGGGCCACCCTACCTCTAGCTGGCAGCTCCTACCTTCTCTGGGTCTCGAACTTGTGTCCCGGATGAGTTATTTTCTAAATACACCAAAACTAACTATTTATCCCTATTCTCTTGGTGGAACTATCTCTCTAGGCTGTTACACCATGGGGATCACACAAAACAGCAGACCCATTGGCCATAGTGACAGACCTATAAGTTGCTTCACATGGGATGTTCTCGGCCATACACATAGCAGAAGACCTATAGGGAATAGCACCGGGTCTGTTGCATGCTTCCCACAGGGCCCTGCAGGCCCTATACAAAGTGAAGCCTCATTGAGCAATTGTGAAATTTGCCAGTTGCGTGGTTATGGTGGTAAGAGGAAGCCTACTCTATATAGCTGGGTTTGTATGCTGTGTCCTCAGCCAGCTAAAAAAAGGATTAGGTACCGTATATTTAAAGAAGCTTTATGCCTCCACAGATATCACAAGATATCCTAGTATTTCCCTTCATCTGCTTACTGATTGCCTATTTAGTAATTCAACTTTGGCTTCTACCATTTGTTAGCTTTTGCTGCTAGTCACTCATCTAGTGCAGCCGGTTTTAATTTTGCTGCACTGCTGTTAATTGCCTGCATTTGTGTAGTGTACTGTTAACTGCTGTGTTCTGTTTGACTGTGAATATTGTTTGGCCATTTTTGCCTTGCCTCTGCTCCTGCCACAGTGTTACGTGCTATTCTCTTCCTGTTCCATTTCCCTTTACTCCTCCTTCCCCCTTCTCCTCCACCCCCTATCCAACTCTCCTTCCCTCTCTTCCACCCTCCTCTCCATCACCCCCCCGTCCCTACCCTTCTCACCTTCTCCTTCCCTATCCTCCCTGGCTTCTGCCTTCCCTTCTCTCAACCTAGAGTTTCTCCACCGTGCACTCCTTTCGCCACTCTGTTCCACCTCACCCCACTTTCCAACCCACTCAGAAGGTAAGAAGCCCCATTTCATCCTCCTTCTCCTACTTCTACTCCTTCTCCTTCTCCTGTCTGGTGATGCAGACCCCAATCCTGGTCCCCCTCCTTCCCTCCTCTGCCAAAAGTCTTAGCATCTTCCACCAAAATGCCAGGAGCCTTCTACCTAAGCTAGGTCTACTTTCTGTTTGGCTTCACTCATACTCTCCTGATGTACTCAGTCTCACTGAGTCCTTCTTCACCTACAAAACTACAGACACTAGCCTGTTCCTCCCTATCATCTTTTCAGGCAGGACCAGGGGTTACCATTTACGTCCACCAAAGCCTTTCATGTTCTGTGCCCGGTAGGAAGGCCTCACTCTCCTCCTGTGAATTTCTATTAGTCAAACTCTCTTCCCCCTTCTCAGTACCTATCTTCATTGGAGTTTTCTGTGCCTCTCCTAAGCTCTCACAGTCATCCCTGGTCAATGCTATTTCCTCCTTTGTCTCTCTTTCCTCTCCAGGCCAGCTCATCCTCCTCGAGAGTTCAGTGTAAACTGGCTTTCCTCATCCTTCAAATCTACTGTCCAGAGGACTGAGTCCCTTAATTTGTCTCAGGTTATTTCATAACCAATCCGGCTCAATCCACACTCCACAAATCATACCCTCTTGGACTGGGTTCTAACCTCTCACCCCCATCACATCATTGCAGCAGGTATCTTGTCTGACTCTTTTAGTGATCACTGCATGATGTTCTGCATCAGAAAAATCTGTCATCCTCCTTCATCTCCAAAATACATTAGAACTAGGTCCCTTCAGTCACTAAATATTAATGCTTTACTAAGCGACCTCACTGCAACAGACTGGTCAGTCACCCTCACTGCCTCAGATATTGACATGGCCCTTGCACTGTTCCACACTAAATTTTCCTTTGTCTGGGACAAGCATGCCCCCTCCCCTCAGGAAATCCAGAGCAAAAATGTCCCATCACCCCTGGATTACCACCGATATCCTGGACTTGTGTGCAAATCCTGGAACCTTGCCTGGGCCTGTTACAAGTGGTCCTATTCCACTTATGACCTCATCTCTCACAGGGCACTGACAAATAAATGTAAAAAGGCTGTCCAGGCTGCAAAATCACATTATTTCTATGCCAACCTTTGCACTATCCTTAATTCACCAGATAAATTCTGGAAGGTTATCCATTCCTTCGACTCTTCTGCCCAGTCTGCTCCCCTAATTCTTGTGGTAGATGGTTCCACTGTGTCTGACACCTCCCGTGTTGCTACTCTCTTCAATAAGTTCTTCACAACCTGTGCCTTCTCTCCTCCACCCCTCCTTGCTCATCTCTTTCTTCTCCTCCTTCACCCCCCATCTCTCTCTGGGTTACCACTCCCCCCCCCAAGTCACCATCTGGGAAACCTTGCTTGCCCTTTCCTCTCTCACTCTATCTAAATCAAGCCCAGATGGACTGAACCCTGGGCTCCTACACTCTCCACTCCTGACATTGCACCACCCCTTATTCACCTGCTTAACTTCTCCTTCACGCTCTGTTCCATTCCTCAGTCCTGAAAGTTGGCTAAAGTTATTCCACTTCACAAAGGTGGTGACCCCTGCTCCCCTGGCAACTTCCACCCCAACTCCCTCCTCCTGCCCCCCTCTCTAAGTTACTAGAGAAACTGGTCCACTCTAGACTCCATGGCTTCCTTTCATTCTCCAATTTCCTCTTACCTTTCCAGTCTGTTTTCTGGCAGCACCACTGTCTCTTCCCTGTTGCATGTCACTGATACCATCTTCTCTGGGGTGGATCAGGAACTCATTGTGGCTGCTTTATTCATCAGGTTGGCCAAGGCCTTCTACTCAGTGTTCTAGCCTTTCCTTCTGGACAAACTGAGTTCTGCTGGCATCTCTGCCGCTGCTGTTGCTTAATTCCATTTGTACCTAACAGGACAACAACAATTAGCTCAGGCTGGAGGTGCCCTGTCTCTTCCCCCTCCTATGCAGGCTGGGATCCCTCAGGGCTCCATCCTAGACCCCATCATTTTTTTCATTTCCATGGCAGAATATCGACAACAATGTGGTCGACATCCTGCAGATAGAACAATGCTGCCAGTCTGCATTGTTCCGTCCGAACAAAATGTTTTTATATGGGAGGTTGCCACCCATCCCCATCCTCCTAAATCACCAACTCGAGTCACAGTTGGCTCCGCATGGGGAGAAACACTGGGAGTTGTGGTGTTGGCATACGGTGGACCACTACAACGATCAATCTCGATCTGGTGAGTTTTGTCACTGTGGTGATGTTTGCTGTAGATAATGTCATTGTGGTGGTGTGCTACCCTTTTTTTCCCACATCTTCCTCAATGACCTCTGCACAGTCTGCGTCAACTCACATATCCACATATATGCAGATGACACAGTCATCTTCACCTCTGGTCCCTCTACTGAAGCTGTGGTAGACTTACTACATGAGGATTTCTCAATGTTCTGCATTGGTTTCAGTCTAACCAGCTCTTAGTCAACACTAAGAAATACAGTGTCCATGACCTTTGGTTTTAGTCAGAAACTGGCCAGACTCACTCCCCCCCCCGAGCTTCACTACTCTAAAGGGCTCCCCCAAAAAGAGGTTCAGTCTGTCAATCATCCAGGACTAAGCTTAACTTCTCAGCCCACACTGATACCACCCACGCAAAGTTCCATTCCAAACCTTGTGCCCTA
Organism: Neoceratodus forsteri; assembly: GCA_016271365.2. Lineage (NCBI taxonomy): Eukaryota > Metazoa > Chordata > Ceratodontiformes > Ceratodontidae > Neoceratodus > Neoceratodus forsteri. Next base: position 169,241,742 of record CM057449.1, on the reverse strand, counting down.
TATTTTAACACAGACTGCTTATCTTGACAGGTCTGCATGGAGCTCGTTATCAAAATGGTGCTCCCTGTCTTTGACTATATGGATGTGGTCTATGGTACTGCTTCTTCAACTTCCCTTGCCAGACTGGACACCCTCTTCAACTCCTTCTGCCGTTTTGCTACTAACTTCCCCCCACGTGCTCACCTCTGCTCACTGTATTTATCGCTAGCATCATTCACCTGCTTTCTTGCCTCCAGTTTCACTGTGCCTCTTTCATTTCCAAATACTGGTTTGGTTCTCTTCCTTCTTACCGCTCCTCTCTCCTATCCCAACTTCCCCCTACTTCATGCTCCCTCCATTCCAGGGACCATAGCACTTTTATCACTCCTCCCCCCTACTCCTCTGCTGGGCAGTTTGCCTTCTGCCAACGCCTTCCTTCACTTTGGAAGAACTCCCTTCTTCTCTCCATCACTCCTCATGACCTGGCTCTTTCAGGTGCCAGCTGAAACTTCAAACCCTCCCCACTTGCTCCTGTTCCTTTCCTGCTGACATTGCGATGGCTGAACCGTTTTCCATTCCAGGTTATTCCTATTCTATTATTGTTCCCAGTGTATGCGCTGCTGGACCTTCTCTGCACTTTCCTTCTGTACACGGAATTTGTTCATTATTTATTCTAATTTCTGTATAATATTGTTGCTCTGATGCTTTGTTGCTTGTATTTCTGCTGCTTATTCCACCTTCCCCTCCCCCCGGATCGCACCTAGAAATGAACCTTGCCTCATTGTGACTTTCCCGGTTACCAGTTTTCAAATACATAAATAAATCTGTCAGCCATAAAACCTCTCCAGGAAACTGTAACTTACCAAAAATCATCTGGAAAACTGCGTCTCCTTTTAAACTGGCCATCGCTGTTCATCATATTTCTTTCATTTTCGTAGTTTATCGGGACAGTAAGACTACATAAAGGAACATTTAGGTATGGTACATTATCAGCCCTTTCAGTGCAGCTAGAATTGCTCAGAACTTGGGTAAATAGTCACTTTAGAAGTGCCTTTATCTAGGCAGGTACTGAAATGGTAGTTATTGCAGGCTGAAAATAGGCAGAATTGAGTAACCCTTCTTTCCCGGTCAACAAAAAAAAAAAAAACTAAACTAAATTAAACTGACCTATTACGGGCCATATTCTTGATTAAAAAGCTTATTTTTAATTTTTTTTTCATTTTTCATTATCTATATATAATTGCAGTGTTTACCCATGCCAGTTCACCAGTTGTTATGGTTTGTCCATAATCCATTGAACTGCGAGTTGAGCCTTACATTTAGTTAATATAGAGAGGCATGGGGTCATGTTGTCGCTAACAAAAACAGAGCGGCACTATACCACACTGTCAAAACAGTGACTAGAAATAAAAACAGTAAAATACTTGTTTTATGTGGGGGATAGAGCCCCCTGCATCCCCCATTATGGGGACCTGCACCCCCCAACCCACCCTATTAAAATAACCTCCTTGGGGGGGGTGCAACTTGGGGACAGTGTGAAACTCAGGTGGGGGAAAAATAGACAAACCTAATCTGGGACTGGGAATAGAACTCAAGTCCAAAGCCAGTCCATTGTCCTTCAGTGCCAATGGTTCTGCTCCCTGAGCCATGGCAGCTGCTCAGTGGACCCATTCCAGCACAACTCTTACCCTCTACAGCAGAGCATTCTAGGAAACAGCTACAGGGTTACCACTATCGCTCCACACCATTTGTGTCATGTGACATTGTGTACCCTGTAGCTGTTTTTCCATGCACTGTTACTGTTGTGCAGTTTTGCCCTGCGGCATTATATATACAACATATTGGCCCAGTATGACACAGAGGTATACAATTTCTGTGGCAATTCCATAATGAATCCGTTATGTGAAACATCGCATGTACCAAAATGGAAAAACTATCTTGCTGCCTAGAAAAACAGGGTTGGAGCATGCACTCCTGTCCTTCCATAGTATGCCATTATTGAAATGATTGCATTATTGTTTTATTTATTTAAGATTATTCTCCAGGAGAAGAACTCTGAGCCAGAACTCATTTCCAGGTGCAGTCTGTGGGATGGGTTCACAAAGGGGAGAAGTAAATAAAATAGGAAAATAAAATGCATAGGCCAGGGGCATCATTTAGGGGTAGTCAGGGTTTGGTGTTCAGACAACTCTGTGAGCTCTTGGCAACCCCTATGATGTCCAGGGCAACACCAAGGAACATGTAAAACAAGGTTCCTCTGGCATTTATTTATGTATAATTTGGAGGATGGTGAAATTTTGCAACCTCTGTGATCCTGCTGACATGGACTTTTTCAGCCCTATAACTTGGCTAAAACAAGACTTTACAAACCCTATGATTTTGCAGAAATGGGATTTTGCAACCCTTGTGATACAGGAGAAATGACATTGCTGACATAAGCAGTACTGTAACAAGTTTCCAGATCTGTCAATGAGCCTCCCACACATTCATTAACAGTTTTTCAGAGCTGTGCACATGAGATTTCAGGCAATTATGTTCCTTAATAATTTTATTTTTCTTCTCTGTGGCTGACTGTAGTAACTAAGTCCTCCTATTTACTTTAAATCTGTTTGGGGTGGGTGCGTTCTCTCCGGCTGTTTCTGTCAGAGTAGGTTAGACCCTGCCGTTTCAGTTTAAAGGCACTACCATAATTCCCTTTTCATGAAGCACTCATCAGATGAGGTTTGTCCTCAGGCACTTAGGCAGTATTACAATCTAATTCAGCAAACGTTTTGTTCATCTGGATCATTAAGTGCTCTATTGATTTCAGTCATGTGACTAATCAAGTGCATTTTAAAGTTCTCCTTTTTCTTGTTCTTGATGTAAAGCTGTTAACGGGCCTAACATCATTGAAATAAACATTTCTTCCAGACTTTGGCAGCACCTCCCCAAAAATCAGACAAACCTCTTCTGTCCAGTTTGGGTGAGTATGCCCTATAATACAACATCCACAGCTGAGGCTTCTGGTGCAGAGGGGACAACATTACAATTATTGTTGTGTGAGGGTGGAATATGATGCTGAGGAGATGAAGCTGAAGGAAGTGCTCGCCGTCAGTTCCCGTAGGCACCATACTGAAGTCACTAACTTTCTGCTCTTCACTGGAATGGCATACTGTAAAGAACTAGCCTGGGGAGGAGATCAATATCCCAGTAGGGGCCACACCAGGTCAGTGCCAGTCTGAAAATCATCATCTCTGACAGCAGCAGCAAGACCCAGGCCAGCAACAATTGCCAGATGAGGAAAATCATTGCTTCTCCCATGGCATTTTCTAGGAGGAAAGATCTTGGCTTGTTTAAGTCAGATAATCTGTGATGGTGCTTATTAGTATGTCATGAGCGAGAATTAATTAACAAGTGCAAATCTTCAGGTGAGGCTTGATAGTCCTCATTTGTCTTAAGTAATGTTGAACCTGTTGATTAGTCAGAAAAAGTGTAGCAGGCTAATAATTCTGACGTTTAAAAGCACTGAAATAGTTTTTAGGTGGGAAGAGAAATCACCGTACAGAGGCTTTGATGTTTACTGATGCTATTGGCTGGATTTATCTATTTAAAAGTTTCACCAGGAAAGGCATACTGAGCAGAACTGCTCATTTCCAGATGTGTCCTGGGGGGAGGGGGAGCAGTCAATAATGCTGTATACAAGTTCAAGTTTCACTAGACTCGGATACATACAGGTAGTAGGGTGTTACATACAGGTCAGGCAGAATACAAGATTAGATGAAAACAGGTAATGACATGTTGCATGTAGGGCAAACTGATTGCATATTTAGCGAATTACAGGTAGGAGCTGTTGTATAGCGGTCAACATTTAGGGTACATCTTGAACAGGAGGGTGAGACATATGGCAAGCAGTCAGTTGTGCAAATGCATATCAATAGGCTGGCAGCCAGCTGTGCAAGCATAACAAACAGAGGATGGGAGACAGGGATGAAGATGCGAGGAATAGTTTCAAAAGGGGGAGATGAAATCATGGAGTAGGGAAGAAAGGGAACGAGGGGTAGAGGCATTGCAGAAAGTTGGGGTATAGGTGTTCCAGAGATTAGGGCATCAATAAGAGCAGGCAAACTGGCCAGCAGTTGTGGTCCTAGGAAGGACAGCAAATGTCCAGGGACTGGAATTGTGAAGGGAGTAGGAGGATGGTGGGGGGAGTAAGAGAGTAGTGTTGAGGTAGGAGGGAAGAGACCCAAACCAGTATTTACTACAATGCTAGTGCAGTGGGTGAGGCATCTGTCTGCAAGACAGGAAAAGAAGGATTTGTAGAGGTCGCAGTGGTGAGTTTGGGGTGGGCAATCTAGGATGAAGTGACAGAAAGAGTGAAAGAGGTTATCCAGTCTGGCTAGGGATGAATTAGGAGTGGCACTGTAGACTCTGTCTCCATAGCTGAAGGTAAGGAGGATTATTTTCCAGACAATTGCATGATGGGCTGGCAAGGGGATTAACCTATAATTCCTATATAGTGTGCCAAGCCTGGGGTGCAGTTTCTTGTGAATGGCACCCATATGCCCAGAAAAGTTGAGGTGCTGGTCAAGCCAGTCCCTGAGGTACCTAAAGAAAGTAGCAACCTCACGTGTAGTCCCATCCAGGGTGAGGAAGGCGAGGGGGAGCCTGGAAAGTCTCTGCCTTATGCCGAAGGTAATGGAGACACTCTTTTTGGCATTTAGGGACAGCTGGTTGGAGTGGAACCAAAGCTGAACTTTGTCAAAGTCCAGCTGGAGTCTGGTCACCTCATTGGATTGGAAAGGGCCAGAAGTGCACAGGACAGGGTTATCGTCATCTTAGGAGAAGCAATTGTCATCCAGCATGGACAAATTTGTGGGTTCAATGGCATTATTCCTTCCAACACCCAAAGTCATCAGCCAAGGCCCCAGATGGCACACCCCCTTTCACCTTGTAAACCATAGCATATATGTCCCTTCCCCCTTATTAGAGTATTGACTTGCAGCCTAATACTGTTTTATAAACAAAAAAAGCTTTCTTTAGAGGATGGTGAAACTTTGCCTTTCCTGGTTACAAGAAAGAAAGAAAGAAAGAAAGAAAGAAAGAAAGAAAGAAAGAAAGAGTGGAACTTGTTTAATCAGGAAAGGCACACTAAGCCAGAGCTTGTTTGCAGGTATGACCTGGGAGCACAAGGAAGTCAAGTGACTTGCTCAGGGTCACACAGTATGCAAGTGGGGACTGATGGGATTCAAACCTTGGTCTCCAGGTTTGCAGCTCAGTGCTCTTAACCACTACATTATATTGAAGGAGGGAAGGAAGGAAGGAAAGAAAGAAGTTGTTTAATCAGGAATGGCACATTAAGCTGGAGCTTAATAGAAACATAGAATTTGACGGCAGATAAGGACCGCTTGGCCCACCCAGTCTGCCCATTTCCCTACCTACTGGATAAGCTGCAGATCCTAGTTAACCAGCAGCCTACTTCTTCTTACCCCCACCCACCAGAATTGCCTTATGACTGTCTCATCGTACTTGAATTCCACCATTGATTTGACTCCACAACCTCCTCCAGAGGCCGTTCCATGCATCCACAACCCTCTCTGTGAACAAATACTTCCTTAAATTACCTCTGAGCCGCCCCCATCTTCAAATTGTGCCCTCTTGTTCTTGCACACCTCTTTTTTTGAAAGATGCTACCCTCTTGGACTTTGTTGATTCCCTTGAGGTGCTTGAAAGTTTCTATCATGTCCCCCCTCTCCCTCCTTTCCTCGAGGCTATACATATTAAGCTCCTCAAGTCTCTCTTCATATGTCTTCCGGTGCAGACCCTGCACCATTTTAGTGCCCTCCTCTGGACAGCTTCCATCCTGTCTATGTCTTTCAGGAGACTGGGTCTCCAGAACTGCACACAGTACTCCAGATGGGGTCTCACCAGCTGTCTGTACAGAGGGATAATAACTTACTGTTTTCTACTGGTGATGCCTCTCCCTATGCATTCCAGTAACCCCCCAGCCCTCCTTGCTGCCCTCTCACATTGCTTGCCCACCTTTAGGTCATCTGATATGACTACCCCCAGGTCCCGTTCCATTTTTGTTGTTGTTAGTATCTCAACCCCCATTAGCTTGTTTGCAGGTGTGACCTGGGAGCACAGGGAAGTTAAGTGACTTGCTCAGGGCCACGCAGTATGCAAATGGGGGCTAATGGGATTCAGACTCAGTGCTCCAGGTTTGCAGCTCAGAGCCCTTAACCACTACATTACACTGAGAAAGAAAGAAAGAAAGGAAGAAAGAAAGAAAGAAAGAAAGAAAGAAAAAAAGAAAGAAAGATTAATTAATTCTGAGTGGGCTCTTAATACATGTTGGGTTGGATTCAAATGCAGTTTAGAAAACTAATAAAAACCTGCAGATGTATCCACAATGAAGGAAGACAAATGAAAACTAAGACTGTCTATGCCTCATGTAAGAGGATTGTTTTTTAAGGTATAAGTAAGTAAAGTAAGTAAAAATTTTATTCAATTGACAAGCAAAAGAATAGGAAACTCAACTGAGGCAAGCTCATTTCCAATGAAGTCCTTAAGGCCTTGTTATGATAAAAATCCTTAAACCAGTTAAAACGATTTTTTTATTTTCAGATACTGGCTTTCTGGCATAGCTTGGTTTGTTTTTAAAGAGTTTTTTTTTTTAATTCAACTTCTTTATTATTTTTATGATAACAAAGTCAGTACTGATATAAAATACAGGTATACAATTTCAGATAAACAAAACATCTACTACAACCCCCCCAAAACTATCTCCTCCCCCCAATCTTTCCCTTCTCCCACCCTCCTGCTAAACCCTCCCCCCTAGAGTGTGCCTCTACCTGTAATACTATGTATCTTAGAGAGTTATGTAAAACTTATTGGGGAATCAGTGTAGGAACAAATACCTAGTGCAGATATAAATAATATAACTTACCCATCTCTTATCAAAGAGGTAGAATTTGTTACTTGAACTAGCAATCAGATGTTCAGTCCTAAGATAAACTGTGATTTCATTATATGATATAAGCAACTGGTCTAGCCAGTGTTTAAGTACAAGTTTCTTAACTGTCATGGAGACCAAAGCCATGTGGAATCTGTGCTCTTTGACCCATATATCCCCATAAATATCCAGCAAGCAGACCTCTCCTGAGAAGAGACATTCAAGACCCAGCAAAGGGTCCAATCTAGTTTGGAGAGCCTGTCATAAGGGAGACACATTTTTACAATGCCAGAAAATGTGTACTAGATTCCCTTCCAATTTGCCACACCTGGAACAGATAGGATTAGGGAGCGGCCCTATTTTGTATCATTTAATTGGGGTGTAGTACATGTTATTTAATATTTGGTACTGGGTAAGTCGAAGTTTATCTTGAGTAATGTAAATGTATAGGTCATTCCAAACTTGTGGCCAATTAATAGTTAAATCTGGTATAAGAGAAGTCCATACTTTGGAACCTGGAAGAGGGTCTGGGTATTTAAAAGCCAAGAGACTAGTATATATCAGGGAGACACAATGAGGTTGGGAACAGAGGGTCCGGATCTGGGTTAATATTGTGTCCAGTTTGGATGACTGAGGGGTGGGACCAAACAACTGACCTACTAAATGTCTTAATAGGAAAATCTTGAATGTGTGCTTACGAGGTATATTATATTTCATGAGGATATCTGTGGAAGAGAGTCCCTGGAGTATAAGTCAGCTACTTTGGCATCCCTAATCTGAGGTATCCAGCCTAAAGTGATACAAGCACCCCCCAGTTTAATGTTAGGATTGGAAATGAGTGGCTGAGCTACATCATGGTGTGGAATTATATTAAAGAATGAGCAACATTGGGAAAGGATCCTTATAGAGGTACCAATCACCGAGTAGCGTAACTGAGGTGGAAGGGATTTCACTGTGGAAAAAAAGATAGTTGAAGCATCCAAATTATATGAGCATAGAATATGATTTTCAGTTTGAAGCCAGATGGGGATGTATTCATCATTCGTTGTGGATAGCCATCTGCCTATTCTTGATAAGTGGCTGGCCCAGTAATATAAAACAAAATTGGGTAAACGTAAACCTTTGCGTTCTTTAGGGAGACTTAGCTTATGAAAGGAGCACCTAGGTTGTTTATTTAACCAGATAAAGCTGGAAATGATTGAGTGTATACAATGAAAAAAGGATTGAGGAAGCCAGATATGCAACATATTCAAAGGATAAAAAATCCTGGGAAGGATGTTCATTTTGACAATATTTATGCGGCCCCATAAGGACAGCGGAAGCAATTCTCATCTATGAAGATCTTGTTGAATGTTAGTCACCAGGTCTTCCAGATTCAATTTTTTAACCCTTGTAGAGTCTGTGGCAAGGAAAATACCCAGATATTTGATAGAGTGTGGGGACCATTTCATACCAAACCCTTCAAAACTGGATCTATGTGTAAAATGATTGAGGGAAAATATTTTGGTTTTAGATTGATTAAGTTTGTAATCGGAAAACTGGCCAAATTGTGCTATTGCTAGTAAAGTTCCTTCTAAAGAAGAAGCTGGAGACTCTAAATGAAGAAGAATGTCATCCACATAAACTGACAGGGATAACTCCTGATTACTCATAGAGGTGCCCTGTATCTGAGGTGATAATTTAATACTATGGAGGAGGGGTTCCAAATAGAGATTAAACAGAAGAGAGAGAGAGAGAGAGAGAGTGGACAACCTTGTCTGGTACCCTTGAAAAGAGGAATACGAGAGGAGAAAACTCCATTACAGTAGATTTTAGATGAAGGCGGAGAATATGCAGATTGCAGCCATTGGATAAAAAGAGAAGGGAAGCCCATTTTCTTTAATGTCATCCAAAGGAATTCTAAGTCCACCCTGTTGATGCTTTTTCAGCATCTAATGAGACCAGAACCATGGGAGATTGGGAGGATTGGGCAGCCTGAAAGATGTGACTCAGTTTCCTGAGGTGGTCTGCTGAGGAGCGTCCAGGCACGAAACCTACCGGTTCAAGACTTAACAGCCTAGTCCATACTGTTTTAATGCACCATGAAAGAATTTTAGTTAGTATTTCAATATCGTAGTTCATGAGAGAAATCGGACGATAACTACATGGTTGGGATTGTGGTTTATCCGGTTTAAGGAGAAGAACTATTGTAGCTTCTAGCAAAGACAGATCTAAGGAGTCAGCTGATAATATATATATATATATATATATATATATATATATATATATATATGTATATAGTCTGAGCAAGAGAAGGGCTAAATCAGCAGAGAATACTTTGTAAAAGTTAGAGGGGAAGCCATCCGGACTCTAGGCTTTATCCAAAACTGAATCCTTGATTGCTGCTTCCACTTCAGAAAGAGCCAAGGGGATGATAAGGAAGAACTCAGATGTTCTGGGAGAGAAGGTAGACCCAAAGAGTCTAGGTATACCTCAGTTTCTGAAAAGGTTGGTGTGTTGGACCATTTAGCATATAAGGAGCAGTAGAAGTTTTCAAAAACTTCAGTTATTTCCCGAAGGGTAGTTTTAGTGGTTCCGTCTTGAGCTGTTATGGAGGGAATTAGCCTAGAGGATTCTAACTTGCGTAGCCTTAAGGCTAAGAGCCTACCTGCTTTCTCACCTTGATCGGTGTGGGTAGATTTAGTTTTAAAAAGAGTGTACTCTGCTTTTTCCCACATTAAGTCAGCATATTTGTTCCTGAGAGAAAGTTAGACAGCAGGAGAATCAGGAGAGGTGGATGAGGAAAAGGAAAGCTCCGCTGTCCTTATTTGGGCCAGGAGGGAAGTAGCCTCCTTCTACCTACTTCTCTTCCGGTATGAGGCAATCTTAATGAATTCACCCCTAAGGTAGCATTTTAGGGCGCCCCATAACATATCCTCTTTCTGAACTGAACCGCTATTATCCACCAGGAAGGACTGAATGAGGAAGTGTATTCTAGCAACAATGGAGTTGTCTTTTAGCAATTGAATATTTAGTTTCCAGACTGTGTCTCTCTGGCTGAGGGAGTCTAAACTTAAATGCACCCATGCTATTGAGTGATCAGATAGGACTATAGGTTCGAGGCCTGTGAGACATAAACCTTTTAGGAGTGGAAGACTAAGTAAAATATAGTCTAGTCTAGACCAGATTTGATGTATTGTGGAGTAATAGGAAAAGAGTTTATGAGTGGGGTTGAGAATCCGCTATTTATCACAGAGACCCAATAGATCTATAAAATTATTTAAAGCCCTTTGAGACGATGACGGAGATTTTAGGTTCGAGTGTGATCTGTCCAGGTCTTGGGTTGGAGGGATATTCCATTCTCCAGCAAGAATCAGGGGGGTTGGTAGCAATGGAGCAAGTGTATTAGATAGGGTCATAAGAAACGCAGGGTCGCCCCCTACTGGACCGTACACGTATCCCAGAATAATCTCTTTACCCAGTAGAGTACCTTTAACCAGTATAAATCTACAATTAGGATACACAATGGAAAAAACTATTTGAAAGGGGATATTGTGTTTAATCAATATTGCCATCCCCCTACTAGCAGTAGAGTTTCCGGCAGCAAAAACTTGTGAGATCCCTTGTCTACGCAGCTATATGGCTTCAGTCACCAACAGGTGTGTTTCTTGTAAAAAGATAATTCTTGCATTAAGCAAGGCACAGTAATTTAATATTTGCAATCTTTTCACAGGGTCTCTGACTCCCCTGATGTTCCACGTTATGATTTTAATTGCTACATTCACCATCCTTAGTACCTAGGATACAAATATCTTAAAATTGGACCAGAAGATTCATGAGTTAGCAGTCATTATCCTAGTATAGATCCTCCCCAGCCTTAACCCATTAGAATACTCCACTTTAGTATTCCCTCCTTTAGTAAGGCCCTTAAATTGCTGATTAAATTTGGGTTTATCACCCCACCCCATCCCATCCCACAACTATATACAAAGGACCTTGTAGCCAGCCCTGATACAGAAAGGCATATGGGTTCTACCCCTTCAGATCCTGACTGCTTCCCAAGTATCCCAAAATCAATAATAATAGGACAGATATGTAAGTCCCCAGTGCCTGATTTAGATTTAACACTGAGAACTGAAACGCATACCAGAACCCCGAGCGTGTAAAACTGGGAATGCATTGAGGAGCTGGCCCCCGCTTTAACTGGAACGCTATGCAGCATCTAGGAGCCTGCATGGACTCGAGCTCCCTCCCCACTCCGCCACCCCAACTCTATTATCTGGAAGCAATCAGGTGGCAAAAGTACATGGTGGAAATAAGGCCTCAAAATCACCCTGGACCGAATGAACGAGACATCTGAGGACTTATTATAATAACTCCATATATTGGCATCCGAGTCTAGGGACTAAGGTTAATATCATGGAATGTGCATACAATCCTTAAGCGTGTTGGATTGGCTAGGTAAATAAGGCCCTTCCACTTATCCTTGATCAAGTAAGCATAGCTTCACCCCCCCCCCCACCGTGGAGTGTAAACCACTAGGCCAATTGGAAAAGGGTATCAACCTTGCATCTGTATACAAAACAACTGCACACAGTATCAGCTTGGTAACAAAAAACAAAAGATAAAGAACAAGTTATTTACAATTCCAAAAGGTCATCAGTCCAAAGGTGGTCTGGTAGTGTTGTTAGGCCATGGAGACATCTGGGGGATGAGTAGAAGTCTGGGACAAGGAGATGGTTTGATGAGGAAACCAGTCCCAAGGAACTCGGACCTGTCGAAAAGGTTCCCTTCTCTCGGGAATCGTTGTAGTGCACAACTCCCCCAGCGAGCATGATCCAACACTACCGTTCCAAAGAAAATGAATGGCCTACCCAAACCAAAACCAAAGGACTTCTTGCAGGTAACTTTTATTACAAATCTAAGAAGAAAATCTTGAATTTAGTAAACCTTAAACAGAGGGAGGGATAACCTCCAATATTAAAGACCACGACCACTGGGAAGGTAAAGTCAGCTGTTTTTAAACAGTTCTCGTAGCTTGATTGCAAGATCGGCTGTCACTTGCATAGGCGGGTCAAAGGAGATCCAATTGCCAGAAATAGTCACCTGTAACTTAGCTGGGTAGATCATTTTAAATGGGATGCAAGCAGCTATAAGTTTACTAACTGTCAGGTGAAAGGCTATGCGTTTTTGCCTGACTTCAAATGGCAAGTCCTGAGTTATTCTCAGCTTGGCGCCCTCCCAGGTAATGGACTGTATTTCTTTAACCTTTGTGATAACATGCTGTTTTTCTATGTAACTCAGGAACTTGAGGTATTTTTGGGCGAGCGGGTGCCCCCAGTTGTGGTCAAGGCCTAAGAGACCTGTGGGCCCTCTCGATGTGGTAGTTGGCACTGAGTGGGGAGGGACCCACAATCTTCAGTAGGAGCTTTTGAGTAAATGCTATCATGTTGGATCCTTCTTCTGTTTCCGGTATACCTAGGATCAGAATGTTGTTCCCACAGCTTCTCCCCTCTAAATCCTCAGTTTTAAGCTGTAGTTTTTGTACTTGCTGTCTAAGATGCACTAATTTGGGGTCAACTCTCTCTTTCCACTTCTCCATGGAGGATGTTCAGGCCTCTGCATCACCCATCTGTTTAGTAAGATCTGTTATATCTCCTCGGATAGATTTTATTTCTAATGAAATCTCCAGGAGAGTGTCACGAAAGGGGATTAGCTCCTGCAGAAAATGATCCTCCGTTAGGGGGATCGATTGAGTAGTTGCCGAGGTGCTCTTGCTCGTTTGCCCACATTGGGCCTTTGGCTTCTTGGGCAGTTTCTCCGGTGAGGGAGGAGGAGGTGCATGTTTCAGCTGGACCTGCCTCATTTCAGTATCCATCACGGAGGGGAAAACTCCAATAGCGATGCGATTTTCATTGAAATCGAGTGCTGTTGACAGGCTCTTTCTTAGGAAGCTGAAAGGTGTATTTTAAGTATTTAATAATCGGTGATGGCAGGAATGGAGCGGGAGCCCTGAGCCAGTGCTGCTGGCAGGTTATCTGCATCACTGACTCCCCTTTTAAAGAGTTTTAAAGAAATTCCAAAATCTGCTAGGGTTTGGACAAGCTTGAATACCATTTAAACCATTTGGTGGCTCATAACTAAAAAAATTAAACATTATGCTTGAAACTATAAAAGCTAGCGAACACATGTTATGCTTAAAGCTCGTCTGACCTTTCACTTGGCCAAATCATTTTCTTTTCATACCACATTTGAACAGAATTTAGGGAGACCATGACTGAAAAAAACTCCCACAAAAAACTCCTTGAACCTTTTGATTCAAATTGTTTATTGTTTATTGAAAATCTAGGATTACAAGTACCTTTGAGCCAAGGCTCTTTTACAAAGGTTCCACGTCACGAGAATACAAAAATCTTAGGCTAAGCTACATTCGTCTATACATAGGCAAACAAAACAATTTTTTAAAACAGAGATTAAATAACAACACTCATTGGTTCAGAAGTTGCATCATAGAAATAAAGTAATGAAACACTTAGGTTCGGATAAGTTCAGAGATCTATAAGTAGTAGGGAGACAGGGGTTGGGGAGGGGGGCAGCAGCTGAAGAGAAGCTAGAGCAGATTCACAGCATTGTCAAAGAGCAGAGGAGAGGGGAGGTGGGCCACAGGGGAAGAAGGAAGATTAGGTTAGGCAGTCACAGCAACTGGAGGTAGTGAGATGAAGATGTAGTCTTGATTTGAAAATGCCCAGTGAAGAGGAGGAAGTGATATGAGTGCTGAGGGCATTCATCCAGATAGGGGCACTGTGTGCAAAGGATCTTTGACCCAGTGATGTGCAACATCGAGGAACTTGGAGAAGTCGTTGTTCTGACCCTCTGGTGTTACGTAGATTAGTGATTGGACTCAGGAGGACTTGGACACTAGGTGGGGAAATACCCAAGATAGTTTTTTTCGCCATCAGACAGGTTAGGTACTTTATATGATTTGCGAGTTGAAGCCATCCTGATTGGGCGTAGAGTTCACATGTATGTGTGAGTTGGTGGGCTCCAGTGAGCAGTCGGCAGGACTTGTTTAGGGAGGTCGTTATGCGCCTCAGGGCGGTGGTGGTGGCAGAGCCATAGACTATGAGGCCATAATCTACAACGGAGACAACAGAGCTCTGGATGGCCATCTTTAATGCTGCTTGGGTGAGGTGTTGTTTGTTGCGGTAGAGAATTCCAATGTGTGCATTTACAACTCTGGCGACGTTATCGATGTGGGTCCCATATGACAGACCATGGTCAAGAGTGATTCCTAGGTATTTAAAATATGACACTTGTTCAAGGGAATGATCAGCACTTGTTTTGATATCAAGGGGTATCGCCTGTGTTTGTTTTGTGAGCTGCAGAAGAGCATTGATTTAGTCTTTTTGTGGTTTAGAACCAGCTTATGAGAAGAGAACCAGCTTTCAACAGATGAGAATGCGAGCTGAAGGTTGTGAGTTACTGAATCTGGGTCTTTATGTGGGGAGAAAAGCACAGCATCATCGGCATAGAGGATAATTTGTTCTGGGCAGGATTGTGGGAGAGAGTTTAGGAAAAGACTGAAAAGTAGGGGGCCCAGTCATATACTATTCATTTTATAGACAAAGAACCTCAGCACACAAGCACTGAGGAAGGGTTACCTGGGAAGGGAATTGCCACTAAAGCTAGGTGTCAATAAACTACAAAATCCCACACACTCCAATAAATCAAGGAATCATAGGGAGTATATGTAAATCACCATGAACAAATTTAGACCAGTTCTGCTTTAAGCAGAATTATAAATCTAATTAATTATTCATGAGCCTTACGAGGCTCCTGATTGGCTACTGGATCGGTCATTAATGTCTTTTAAAAATGACCGATCTAGCTGCCAAATGACGCTGTGTGATACCCACTGCTCACACCACTCTGCTGTAAAATTGAATCGCGGGAAAAATAAATGGGAAAAAAGAAAGTTGTTATTGCAATTATACTTAAACTTGCAATGACAGCCTCAAAGATGATCATTTCCTTGGATTAATGACCGGTTGGAGGGAGGTGCACCCATCCCACCAACCGGTTGTTAATCCTTCGGAAATTATCAGTTTCTCGGTCGTTATTGCTTAAGCGCAAGGGGCAGTGATTTCTCTACCTGTCAAAACCTGGTGGAATTCTTTCCTGGTGATCTGAGAATACTTCCAGTGATGCTTTGCATGATTGGGGTATGTGTGATTTTGTAATTTTTTTAGAAAATCTGTAGGGAGAATTCTTGGTTTTGATTGGCTAATGTCACCAACTATCCAGTCTGGTATCAGGCAACAGAGACTGGAAAATAATGAGTCCCAGTCTTTGTCTGCCTGATTAAGTTTGAATATCACTGTGCAAATAGAATTTTCAATTTGAAACAGCAGCCATTTTTATTTTCTCTCACTGAGTGAGAGATACATTCCCCATGCTCATTTTTGAATTCACAGGAGATGTAAAAAAAAAAAACTGTATCCCTAGTGCCATTACTATCCCACAAACTACGTTTTTCCCTCATTAACAGAAATATTATATGCTCACTGGCACTTTTGTAAAGTGCCTTCTGTTCCACTGAAGACTGATCCCTGTCATGCCACTCTGTTTAGTCATGATATCATGCCCCACGATTCTCCTACAGTTACCAGCTTAAAGTATAAACAGGAAGCCTAAAAAGTAAGTTAAAAAATGAAAGCAAAGTTTGTGTGTGGCCAACTGTTGGTGAATCTCTCCTTCTGGTTGTAAACACTGGTAGCACATTACATGCTACTTCGCAACTCACATTGGCTGAACCCCACCCCCCTCCCTCTGGAGCCAAGGAGAAGGAACTTCGGATGTTTTTTTTATACAAAAAAAAAAAATAACATTATGCGACGCACAGCCACTCCATTTCCATGCAAGTTCTCACTGCATATCCTCTTAGCCACCATCCTACTGCAGACCAAATCCATTCCAGAACATGGTGCAGTCTCCCAATTAAAAGAACATGCACAAATTAATAGTAAAATAAATGAATAAATAAAAATGGTCCACTGGCAAGCATTGGGGTGGTTCAAGAAGTGGGGCAAATTAAAAACAGAGCAGTCAAGTTAAAAGTAACTCAGAAGTAAAAGAACTGTGAATGAAATACTGCAGTGCCCTCTACTGATAAGTATACCAGTAGAGGGATTTCTTTACCAACAAGACCACATTACAGTGCTTTGCAGCATTTGTTTTTTAATTTTTTAAATATTACATAAAATTGTTAAATATAACCCATTTTATAAGCACAATAATATCCTCCAGGGTGGGAGGTATTGGGCTATTTTCAACCTTCCAAGGGCTATAAGGCCCTCTGCCTGTGGCGTTGGGCCTCATTACGCCACTGGGGTGGTCTGGTATAGCCCAACACTGCCCACATTGTTGGGTATTATTGCTTACTTAAAGCCTGGCTTTATTGCCAAGCCCCTTCTGAGCAACCCATGCCACAGTGCTTTTATGCTGATGTAACCCCCCCTACAAATGGGCGTTCCTAAAATGTCTTCATGGGCTTACCTAATGCTTACTGCTAGGTTGGTGTTCTGTGTCTAAACAGTTTGAATGTGCTTGCATGAGAGTGCCCAGTTAGCCTCCATGCCTGTCTCTTTAAGAAGTATCTGTTTTGTGGATCATAATTAATCTGGGTGGTGGCCGGGTGGTTTCAGGCTCGAGTCCCGCCCGGGCTGCATTATAGCCCCTTCATTTTGCCATCACTAAGTGCGCAGAGGAAGCCCTAATAGGATCTGTGATTGTTTACTGATTATCTGCTTTAATAATAATAATACAGAAGTTTGTCTTACTTCCTTTCCTTTACAGTATGGACTGTTTTGCTTATAGTCACTATTTTGGTTCTGGACTGCCAGTTTGGACCAATCGGTACTTTTGAGGACCTTAAAACCGAGACTGTCCCCAGAGGTCTTGCAGGAGTGAATTTCTGTAGCAATTGTAGTTTTTACTATTTGGCACCTAAATGGACCTGGAGGGGGAGTCCTTGCTGTGACAGACAGATGTTTCAACCAAGCGAACCTTTTGGATCACTGGGAAAGCCCAGAGCTGCCTGCAGCAGCGGGTCAGTGTGGAGTTGGAGTGAGAGAGTGAACAGCTTGAGTAGTTCGAGCAGCTGCTCCTGCATGGTAGCCTGGGGAATTGTCAGGAAGGCTGTGTCTGGCCTGCCTGCTACCATCTTTTCGAGTGAAGAAGTCTGCAATCTAATCTCAGAATATATCTGAAATTACTGCTACTGTGACTGAATTCTGAAGTGTGAAAGAGCGATTTTCACCTGGTGTGGACTGAAGACTAGCTCCTGGAGTGATCAGCCTGTCAGGACTTTGAGAGAACCGCAGAGCATACGGTTTGCACAGAGACACTGCCTAATTGCAACTGGACTGTCATCTGAACTGTGGTATCTGGTATTTCTTGCTAGAATTGTGCTGAATGTATAGTGTGGGTCACGATCTGGTTCCCCACACTCCTGAATGTGTCGTGCTAGCTGGAAGCTGCATCCAGCACCTAAACGGATGGACATCCGAATTGCTCACCTGGTCTGGGCCTCACCATCTCGGATTAGCTTGCTGCTCACACCGCAGAGATTCATCCGATGAAAGACCCGCTCGAGGATTCGGCTCCCTGCTCAACACCATCAAACAGGATTTGACCACCACGGTGTGTCTTGTGGGCCCTGCTTCCCCAGGCAAACCAGCAAACCATCCTGAGGTCTTCATCTTGTCAATCCTGCCTCCTGTTCTGGGTAGTGTGAGTAAACATGAGGGTAGCTCCCTGCAACAAACCTCAAATCAATATGTGTCATCTGATTTAATGTTTTTGTTGATCATAACGAACTGAGCCATCTGGCTCTGGAATACAAACTGTGGGTTAAAGTGCATGTTTCTTATTTCTTTCCTAAGGGCCCCAACAACAGCTGTAATGCCGGCCTATCCCGGGCAATGCTTCAGGCTAGCCTGCATAACAACTGGGTACCCAGAGTGTGTGTGACTGTGCTAGAGGGACTCTTAGTGCATGCACGTTTAACCTGACTAAATCAGATCTGAAATCAAATATTAGATTACTGCCCCACCCTTGTTCACATCCCCTGATAAATCAGATTCTATTCTTTCTGCATTTAACCTGGCTATTGTGTACCTTTGTGGAAGGGGTACTGTATTGCCATTGCATTGTTTTATTGCAGGCCTTGTTTTACAGGGGGTCTTCAGGGCCAGTGCAGCTGATCCAGCCCTGGTGGTACATGTGTCAAGTGTGGGTCCAATATTACATTCTGATGTTAACTGTGAATTTTATTTGCTGACCAGTGTAGGCCACTAGAGGGGTTGGGGGGTATCAGTGTCCTGGAGAGCTGTACCTAGAGCAGCTACACTACCCTTAAACCAACCCTCTTTGTGAAGGCCCTCGTTCACAGAACTCAGGCCCCTCAACCTGCGCCTAGACACGCAGGCAGGGGTAGTATCCCTTGGGATAGCGCCACCTAGGGGTTATACTGAGATTTGCTGTTTGTTAGATTGCTGTTGTATTTTGGGCTTGCCATGACCCAGAAGCCATAAGACCTTCAAAAGACTGGTTCCCCTACCTCTACAGTAGGTTGAGATACAGATGAAACACACTGATGAGTCCAGAGAAGGATGAGACACATGCCTTCTGTTCTCGGCCTTTCCCAAACTGTGTGAAGCCATTTGGCTCCCTAGACTCCTGTTTAAAACATTACCAGTCTAAATTATTTTATGGTGATTGGCATATATTTATGAACATATGAACATACGAAAATGGCAGCAGAGGCAGGCCTTATGGTCCATCGAGTCTGCTTGATTGTGCAGCTAGCCCCTCAACTTGCAGCTGCCCCACCTTCCTCACCCCTCTTCATCATAACCCACCCTCACCCTATCCCAAACCCTCTTAAAGCTACCCACCATTCTACAGGACACCACCCCCTCGGGCAGAGCATTCCACCTGTCCACTACCCTTTCTGTGAAAAATGCCTCCTGATTTCCCTCTTGAATCTACCCCCTTCCAGCCTCAACTGATGCCCTCTCATATCCCTCCCTCTACTAAGCTTGAAAATCTCTTCCATATTAATCTTATTTATCCCCTTGAGGTATTTAAATGTCTCAATCATATCTCCCTTATCCCTCCTCTCCTCCAGGAAATACATATTCAGCTCTGCTAATCTTTCCTTATAGGACTTCCCCTCAAATCTCTGGATCATCTTTGTCACCCTACACTGCACCTCCTCCAACAACTTGATGTCCTTCTTCAGCAACGGGTGCCAGTACTGCACACAGTACTCCCAGGTGAGGCCTGACCAGAGACCTGTACAGAAGAAAGATCACCTCCCTACTCCTGGAGGAGATTCCTCTCGCTATATGCCCAAGCATCCTATTGGCATTTGGCACCGTCTTCCTGCACTGAGCTCAGTTGTTCATACTGCCTGTTATAATCATCCCCAGATCCTTTTCTTCCTCATTACTTTACAGCTGTACCTCTCCCAGCTGATGGCTCCTCCCCGGTTCCGAGCTCCGAAGTGCAGTACCTTGCACTTCTTGGCATTGAACCCCAGCTGCCATGTTACCAACCACTCCTGTAGTTTGTTCAGGTCCTCCTGCAGCCCCTTCCAGCCTTTGATGTCATCTACCATAGCTTCCATCTTCATATCGCCAACAAACAGACTGATCCTACTCTGGACCCCGTGTGAGATATCAGCTATGAATATCCCAAACAACACTAGTCCCAGCACTGATCCCTGTGGCACCCCACTCATCACTTCCCTTGGTGGTGAGAGCGCCCCCCCACCATCACCCTCTCCTCCCTTCCATTCAGCCACTTGACAATCAAGTTTACCATCTTTGTTCCCACTCCCTGTATTCTAGCTTCCTTCCAGCCTCCCATGCGGCACGCAGTTCAAAGGCCTTGCTGAAGTCCAGATACAGGACATCCACCGCGTGGCACCTATCCAGTTCGCTAGTCACCCAGTCATAATACACAGTTAGATTTACCTGGCAGGATCTGCTGGAGACAAACCCATGTTGATGACCAACCTGGAGATCACTGTCTTCCAAGAAGGTCACCAGCCACTCCTTTAGGAGTGTCTCCATGAGCCCCACAATCGATGTGAGGTTCACTGGCTTGTAATTGCCCAGCTCATCCCTGGGGCCACTTTTGTGAATGGGCACCACATGGACAATCTTGCAGTCCTCTGGTACGCATTCTGTGTCCAGGGAGGTATTGAACAGGTCAGTCAGTGGCCCCACCCAGGATCTCCGCCAGCTCCCTGAGTACCCTAAGGTTGATGCCGTCCAGTCCTGGTGCCTTGTCAACCCTTAATACCCTCAGTCCCTCCAGAACCCTGCACTCTGTAATCCCTATGTCAGTCACCCCTTCCCTTCCCTTCCCTTCCACTACCTCCCTACCCCCCCTTGGGGTATCTTCCCCCCTTTCTCCTTTGTGAACACAGAACAGAAGTATTCATTTAATGCCTCTGCCTGTTCCCCCCTTCTCCACCCACCCTCCGTCCTTCCTATTCCTCACAATCTGGATTTTGTTCTTCCATCTTTCTTTAATGTATTTGAAGAAGACCTTTTCTCCTTCCCTAATACCCTGTGCCAGTCTCAGTTCCCTTGAGGCCTTGTCCACTTTGACTAGCCTGGTAACTTCCCTGGACTTCTTTGTATACTAATTCTTCACCCCCCTCCCCGATTTCATGAGTTTCTGAAATACCTTCCTCTTGGCCCTTACCCCCTCCATAACCTCCCGAGTCAACCAACTGGGCTTATTTGCCCTTCCCTTCCCTTCTTGCTCCACACCTTTGTACATGCCCCAGTGGCCTCTGTCAGGCCTCTTTTAATAACCTCCCACTTTTGACTAGCATCCATGTCCTGACGAATGCCTAACAGATACTTACCCCAAATCTCCTCCATCCTACTAAAGTCTACCCCTTTAAAATCAATCACCCTGGTTTCTGTACCCCAGTTTCCCTACTCATATTAAGCGTGAGCCACACTGAGTGGTGGTCACTCCCAGCCAGAGGGCTCTCCATCTCCAAATCCCTTACAGCCTCCACATTTGAAAGTACCAGGTCCAGAGTCCTATCCAATCTAGTAGGCTCATGTACCAACTGCTCCAGGAAGCTGTCCTAGAATGCCTCCAGTATGACCTACTCCCTCACACTCGTGGTGGCAGGAGCGCTCCACTCCACCCCAGATTCTTTGCATTGTTGGGTTATGTGTGATTTTGTATTTCTTATTCATTTAATAGTTGTGTGCTCCTTAAAAATTAAATACTTTGTTTGAGGAGTGCTAAAAATAATATTTATTGCAAAATAAGAACATTTTGCCTAAAGGATTAGAATTTTTTTTATTGTGGAGAAATTGAGGAGACAAGTGAACATTTGGAAACCAAATAACAACAATGACACTAGAGGAGGCTTTAATTTTAAGCACAACTGAATAAAAAAAACAATGATTTATAAGTTTACCAGTAGCACTTACAAATTTTTGTAGGCTCTGAAGAAACCAGATGCAGTGATGGCCCAAATTAAGCTTGAAACACAGAAACATGAACTTAGAATTTGATAGCAGATAAGGATCGCTTAGCCCACCTAGTCTACCCATTTCCCTACTTAATGTATAAGCTGCAGATCCTAGTTAACCAACAGCCTACTTCCTCCTACCCACCACTAGAATTGCCTTATGTCTGTCCCATGCATTCTTGAATTCCCCCACTGATTTTGACTCCACAACCTCCTCAGAAAGTCTGTTCCATGCATCCACAACCCTCTCTGTGAAAAAATACTTCCTCACATTACTTCTGAGCCGTCCCCCCTCTACCTTCAAATTGTGTCCCCTAGTTCTTGCACATCTCTTTTTCTGAAAGATGCTTCCCTCTTGGACTTTGATGATTCCCTTGAGGTACTTGAAAGTTTCTAACATACCCCCCCCTTCCTTGTGGATATACATATTAAGCCCCTTTAGTCTCTCTTCGTATGTGTTCTGGTGAAGACCCTGCACCATTTTGGTTGCCCTCTTCTGGACAACCTCCACCCTGTCTATGTCTTTGCAGAGATGGGGTCTCCAGAACTGCATGTAGTATGCCAGATGGGGTCTCACCAACTGTCTGTACAGAGGGATAATAACTTCCTGTTTTCTACTGGTGTTGCCTCTCCCTATGCATCCCAGTATCCCCCCAGCCCTCCTTACTGCCTTCTCACATTGATTTTCCACCTTTAGGTCATCTGATATAACTATTCCCAGGTCCCTTTCAATTTTTTTTGTTGTCAGTATCTCACCCCCCATTGTGTACTCTTCCCCTGGGTTTTTGTATCCCAGGTGCATTACTTTGCACTTCTTTGCATTGAATCTAAGCTGCCATACATTTGACCATTCCTCCAACCTTGCCAAGTCCCTTCTCATCCTTTCCACCCCACCTTGTGTATCAACCCTGTTGCAGATCTTTGTGTTGTCTGCAAAGAAACATACTTTTCCTTCCAGTCCCTCTGTAATGTCACTTATAAAGACATTAAAAATTACTGACTCCAGTATTGAACCCTGCAGTACCCCACTAGTAACCTGCCTTTCTTTGGAGTGGACTCTGTTTACTATTACCCTGTGTGTCCTGTTGTCCAGCCAATGTTTTACCCAGGCTACTACCCTAGGATGCACTCCCAGGCTGGCTAATTTGTTTATTAATCGTTTGTGTGGGACTGTGTCAAATGCCTTGCTAAAGTCTAGGTAGGCCATGTCCACAGCCCCTTCCTGGTCTATTACTTTGGTCACCCAGTCAAAGAAATCAATTAGATTCATCTGACATGACCTTCCCACTGTGAATCCATGCTACCTTGGGTCTTGTGCCTCACTGTCCTCTAGGTACTCAACAGTTCTTTCCTTCAGAAGTGATTCCATCATTTCCCCTACCACTGAGGTCAAACTGACAGGTCTGTAGCTTCCTGCCTCTGCCTTGCTCCCACTTTTGTGAAGGAGAATCACATCCACCCTCCTCCAGTCTTCAGGTACCACACCATCCTCCCATGATTTTTTAAAAAGGGTAGTCAGTGGTGTTACTGGTTCTCCCTTTAGTTTGACACTGGTAAGCCTCACAGAGTGGCACTGAAGGCAGGAGACTGGAGACAAAGGTAGAGAGGAGAGAAGAGAATTCAGGCTCCAGAAAATGCAGCACATGTGGGTTACAGGTTTATTTTGTCATGCAAAAGGTAAAAGGCACAAATGAACAACACAGGATACTTTACATAGGCCAGAACCCCCACCCCACCAGTTCTGCATGAAATGTAAAAAATAATCAGTATTTTTTTTTGCGCCTTATTATCTGTACTTCTTATTTGCTGAGCTAAGGAACCCCATGCAACCCCCCCTTTGGTCTGCACTGCCGCTGTCACATCTGCCCTGATGGGGGTGGGCACGGCCCAAGGCGCCTACCATGTCCTGGGGCAATAGGCAGCATGGTTCACTGGGAGCCTTGACAGGGCTGAATAAAACCCTGTCCTGTTTGTTATGTAGAAAGAGTTTAAACTAAGGATCTGTTCTATCTCTCCTTTTCTGCCTCTTGTCTGTCTGATTGCACAATAACATTTTCTTGTGAGACGTAGGAACTGATCACTTCAATAGTCTCATGAGTCTCCCCTCCCATTATCTCCCTGTCTTCTTTTGCTGTTTCTAACTTTTCATCCCCCTTCTTTATCTGTGGTTATAAAAAATATATGTAGATCTTTATGTGAAACTTGGGGCTCTGGTTTGAAAATGTATTTAGTTAAATTGTTGAAATGATTGCAGAAAGCTGTTTGGAACTCAGGGGGGTTAATTTTGTGATGCAGTTTGACCTCCACAAACTCTTTTGAAGAGTTGTCAACAAGAAATCAATTCTGGGACACAATGTTCTGTTTTGTTGCACCTGCAAGGAAAGAAACTGACAAGAATGCTGATACATTTTGTGAAAAACAGGAGGTATCTTAATGAGCACAGGATACAGAAGTTAATTGCCAGGAAAAGACATTGGGTGGGATATTCAAAAGGGTAGCGCCATGCGCAACAGGGTTGCGCATGCACAAGTCTGAAATTGCGCTATTCCGCCATATTCAGCAGGAGGCAGTTGCGCCACTGAAAACAGGCTGAGCAACAGCGCAATGCAAATGAAGGCATGCGCAACTGAAGGGGGTGGACCCATGCATAAAGAGCGCAATGCGATATTCAAAGACTTGGGCAATGCGCAAGAGCTGAACAGCCGGAAGGTGCGCCATAGCGGAAATGAGCCAAAATAAAAAGGATCGAGGAAGAGGCGCAAGAATGCTACAGGGATGCCAAGCGGGACAGAGAGAGAGAGAGACAGACAGACAGCGACAGGCCAGAACAGGGCAGGCAAGGGAAGTAGTGTGGGCCATAGGCTGCAGAGGCCAGCGGGGGGTACCTGGTGCAGTGGAGGCAGCGGTCAGGACAGCGGGGGTAACAGAGCAACATCAGCCAGGGGGGTCAGAAGCCAGGGAGATGGACAGTGGCAGCTTCCACATGGAAGCTGTAATGAGGGGGGTGAGAATGCAAGCTGCAGGGGGATGTGGCCGTGGAAGGGCCCGTCGGCAGTACGCACCCAACAGGCAGTACTGTGCCCGCATCAGCTTTGAGCTGTACACAGATGTAGAGATCGTGGGCTGGTACCACCTGAACAGGGCAATACTGAGGCGGCTCTGTGAGCTGTGCAGTGATGTGATGCAGGCACCCTCACGACGGAGTCACGCTCTGTCAGTGGAGACCAAGGTGACAGCCTGCATGTGCCTGCTACCACGGGCACCTTCCAGAGGCCGACAGAGGACACCACAGGCATCACACAGTTGGCCACGTCATGCATCCTCACCCAATTCCTCAGCGCACTGCTGCCACATGCTGCAGAGCACATCCATTCCCCAGCACCATGGCAGAGTGTACAGAAACATGCGGGGTTCCACAGGGAAGCACATGCCTGGCGGCAAGGGGCCATAGACTGCACCCATGTGGCCATTCACACACCACCTGGCCCTGATGGGGCCACATATAGGAACAGGAAGGGCTTTTCCAGTGTCAACTGCCAGGTGGTGTGTGATGCCACCGGGCGCATAATCAATGTCTGTGCCACACACCCTGGTGGAGCACATGATGCCTTCATATGGTATCAGTCCACACTGTGCCATCGATTCGAGATTGGGGACATCCCCACAGGCCATCTAGTGGGTGAGTACGCATGTAGGAATTGCAAACTTGGGGCAAGGGTGGGAATGCCACAGGTGCCATGGTAGTGGCACACAGGGATATGGGCAATATGGACCTGAACATGATACTTATCTCCACTATCTCCACACAGGTGACAGCGGATACCCACTCCATTCCTGGCTGCTCACCATACCGTACCCCATGACCCCCATGCGCTAGCGCTATAATGAGGCACATGCTGCCACACACAACATCATCGGTGGTGTTTGGGATGCTCCAAGGCATGCTTCCGATGCCTAGATACCTCCGGTGGTGCCCTACATTACAGCCCCTCAAAGGCCTGTGGGATATTCCTGGCCTGTTGTATCCTGCACAACATGGCCAAAGACTGTGGGATAGCCATACAGGTTGAGGAGGGGACAGCGATGGGGACGCCAGTGGCACTGGTGATGATGGTGATGAACAGCCCCCCTAGGACGGCGGGACCCCTGACTGATCTGACAGGCCCAGCTGCACTGGGACACCATCACAGAGGAGCATTATGCACGACACAGGTAAGTCAAGGGGCCATGTGCAACCAACACTGTCCAGGCGCAACCCACAGGCACACAGGGTAACACACCAGGGGTGCATGACAGCAAGGGGAGTGGAAGGGTCCAGGCACACAAACACACCATCAGGCAGGGGTGAACAGTCATATGGACACACACACACACCAGGCACAAAGCGTACATGGGCAGGTGCACAGCAGAGCAGAACAGACATGGCAAACACACAGATCCACAGACCACCCCCACCACCTATACTGTCCAAGTACGTGTGTCAGATGCTGGGCACCCTTGCACCTTGGTGTACAGTACAATGCAGGCATCATCATGCACACGCACCTGTGGACAGCAGTCGGGAGGGTGTGCAGGTAGTCCGTGTGTCGGTGTGTTGGGCAGGGCACCCATCAGTGCACTGCCCACCAATACACACATTGCACATAGGGCAGCACCAGACAGGGCCCGCACTGGGAGACAGGTCAGTCATGTTGCACTGTTCCACGTCCACTGCGGATGCGTGGGTGGCCCCACTGTGACCTAACTGCACTGGCAGGCTGAGTAGGGGCCACATGGGGTGGCACCGATGGACCACCAGGGGTTCCACTGTGCGATCGCGACCTTGTCCGCACAGGGGTCTGCAGCATGCTAAACATACCTGCACTGGGGTGCTCGGGATGCCCACAGCAGAACCCGGCGTCGACAGGCTTGGTGTCGCACAATGCCAGGAATGGGGAGTGGAGAGAATACTGTGTGGGTTGCGCGGTACAGGGGCATCTGCTTGTGTGCCCAATACAGCCAAGACAGCGACCGATGCCTGGGTCTGCCTGTCAATGGCGGTGGTCACATCCATCTGCATTTGGACCATCTCTGCAAGGATCAGAGCACAGTCCCTGCTGTGCCACTCCACAGCCATGCACAGTGCCTCCACGGACGTTGCAACCCACCTTTGCTGCTGTACTGATTCCCGCAGCAGGCGGGTGTGCTCTTCAAATGGGTACTCTGCCACAATGGCATCCTGTCCCCCAGGGTATGGAAGGTCCTGATGCACAACACCCCTTGAGTGTGGGCGCTGTTCACCAGGACCAGGAATGGGCATATCAAAGGGAAGTGTGCATATGCCACCACTGGACACTGTAGCCCCAGACCTGGTGGGTGACTGCTGCTGCTGCCCCTTCAACCACTGTGCCCCAGGGACCACTTGTTCCACTGCTGTGGCTGCAACAGTGCCAGACACCTGCACAGCCACTGGTGCTGCCCCACGGTGCTGACAGGCACAGCCTGGGACTGTGCTGACATGCGGCACACGTTGGAACCAGCTAGGCCCAGGGGCACGTGCTGGCCTGCTGTGTGTCCATCATAGGACACACACGTGTCACTGCCTACTGCAGTCCTTGCATCATCAATGGTGCAGTGCGTGCTACAGCCACAGTCACAGCGTGTAGGCATGCTTGCATGCCAGACTGCTGAAGCACAGGCTGTGCACCCCACCCTGACTCACTGACAACAGAGGTGCCAGCCAGGCGTGCATGCTGGTGCAGTGCATGCCGGCTGGCGAAAGGGTGGAAGGACCCTCCTCAACTCCAGCAGGTCTTCCTCACTGCCTGGTCCCACCACCACCATCCCCTGAAGATGAACAGGATCTGTAACAGAAAGTGAGGACATGTTAGTGCATGTGATCAACCTTCTCACCCCCCAACACCACCACCATGTCATACCGTGCAGTGATGGGCTTCCACCTGTCTGGAATCCACCTCCTGGTACACCCTCAATAGCACTCCGCTGCATTGATGCAGCCAGTCGGTTCTCAGCCGGGGTCAGCTCCGCCACTGCTGGCTGGCACCCGCCTGTGCCAGCACGTGCCACCCTGAGGGCTGCCACCTTCTCCTTCACCCTCCTGCAGTCTGTCCCCATCTTCTTTTTGCATTCCTGCACGGAGCGCTGATGGCTTCTGTGCAGATTCACTGCCCAAGCTACCCCCTCCCATGCAGCCGCACGGGCCTGAGGGGTGTTCCGCCATCCACTCAGTAGTGGCTTCTCTTCCAGGTAGGCCTGGAAGAGGGCCTCTGTCTCTGCCTTGGTGAAGTTGGGCCTCCTCCTTGGCCCACCATCCTCACCCTCACCTTAGCTCTGCTCGGTCATGTCGGTCTGTATGGGTGGAAGTGGACACCTGTCACTGTGCAGTCTACGGCGTTTTCCCATGACCATTGTCCAGAACATCACACAGCATGCAACTCACCTCTCACCTGCAGTAACCGAATCTGGCCAACACAGCCCAATGTCGCCTAATTATAGCTCAATGCATGCAAATTAGGTGTGGTGGAACTTTAATGACATGCTAATCGTGCCACTACGCCTTTGAATGGCTGATCAGATGATTTGCATGTGTCGGCTGAATATCACGCCGTTGCACTTTGCGCAATACGGTTGAGCCGGCTGAGCCAATGGCGCATTTCTGTGACTGTGTAGTACACTGCACTGTGCATGCCCAGGTAGCTTACGCAGGCGTCTGCTGTGCTGATGGCATGCTGTGCGTGATCAGCAATACAGGACACAGCCACCATTGTGCCAGTGGCGCTACAGCGCTGGGCACCATATGGCGCTGTGGCACAACTGCGCAATAGTCCACGTAGGTGACTCTTCACGCAGGATGCGTTGACATCTGATGGCGATGTGCGTGGCCTTGCGTCACAGACCCCTGACCTTGTGTCCGACCTTTGCCCCCTGGCACTGTTCGGCTGCCATGTGCGGCTCTGTTGCGCTGTTTGGTGACAGCTATGTGGTTCGAACGGTGCTATCGAATAGCGCGATTGGAACCTATGGTGGTCTATTGCGCAACATTTCCACGTGGGGTTGCCACACTGCGGGGCACCATTTTGCCTGCTCTACTACCGCAGTAATGGCATGCAGGAGAGCTCCACAATGGAGTCAGTTGGAGGTGGCCAACCTGGTGGCTGTGGTTGAGCCTCACTGTGGGGCACTGTTTGGGGATCAGCCCCTCACCATGTCCCGCACCCATGTGTGGCAGCAGGTGGCCACTGAACTGGAGGGGGTCACAGGGTGGTGCCGGTCTGCTGAACAGTGCAGGCACAGGTATAGTGACCTCCGCAGGAGGGATCCGGACGTGCTGCAACGCCTCAGGTCACGTGCCAGGAGGGGCGTTGTGCCTAGGCCAGGTGGGTGTACCATCTATGCACCTGTATTCTCCATAGGGGTGTGACTGTGTATTGGGGTGGTGCATGGGGGATGGCTCTGCCATGGTTGGCTGTGTCAGTGTGTGCAGGTGTGAGATGCATGGGTCTGGCTGTGTGGGTAGGCACGCTCACTGGGCAGGGGGCAGTCTGCTTTGGGGTCACACTGATGTTTTCTCAACCATTGTCACCCACAGGCCTGGCAGAGAGGATGCAGGCCCAGGCTGAGGAGGGCCGTGGCAGGGCTCAGGTGGCAGCGGAGGGCGTGATGGGTGGGCCACAGTGGCAGCAGCAGGAGCAGCAGCAGCCACAGCTGCTTGATGAGTGTGAGTGTCAT
Organism: Neoceratodus forsteri; assembly: GCA_016271365.2. Classification (NCBI taxonomy): domain Eukaryota; kingdom Metazoa; phylum Chordata; order Ceratodontiformes; family Ceratodontidae; genus Neoceratodus; species Neoceratodus forsteri. The sequence continues at coordinate 169,212,553 of CM057449.1, read as the reverse complement.
TACATCATGGATGCTATTGCATGCTGGAGGGGGTGGGCATGACCACCAGCCATGGACAACACAACCATGCACGACACAGGCGACAGTCATCACTGTCCAGTGTCACTGCACGTCTGTGTCGTCACTGGTGGTCCACGCATGCACTGGGCACATGGCTGTGGAACTGGCATCCCACTACATTGCCATGTCACTTGACAGCCTTGTTTGTGCTGTGATGGACATGGGCAGTGTGTGTGCAGTGGTGCACATAGCTGGTGCTGCCTGGTTGGGCATGTCATGTGCATGGTCACTGTGGGTGGGTGCATACCATCACAGGTGCGGGGCACTAGGCTATATGCCTTGCAGGATGGGTGGTGTTCAGGGTTGTGGGCAGTCACAGCCATTGACTGTGTTCCCTTTTCCTAGGTCTCAGCATCCTACGGCGGATGGACCATGCCCTCCAGTGGCTGACGCAGGTGTAAGTCGCTACACATGACCTCCTGACAGACATGCAGCACCATGGGGTCAGGCGATGCCGGAGGAACCGGGAGGATCAACAGGCAGCAGGGGACCAGCCTGCCAGGTGCTGAATGCGCTTCCCCTTCCCACTTCACCCAGCCTCCCACCCTGCCTTCCCTCTCCCAGTTGTTCACCCCACCCTTACCCACCCTACCTTGTACCCCTACCCCCTTGTCTTATACATATGTATATAGATGTTGTTGGTGTTGTACATATCTTTTTCGAATGTATATATATTTTGTTATGAATTCTATGGTGGGCTCTGATTTGCAGCTGGCTATGGTTGCTCAGTTGCAGTGGTGTGCATGGCATCTGGGGTGGTGTGGTCCTGGGTATGTGTGTGTGTGCATGGAGAGGTGTCTCCAGTGTGGGAGTGCCTTTCAGTCGGTCTTGCCATCTGCTGCCTCCCACTGCTGGGTGCCCAGGGTGAGTGTGGCTTGTATGGTTCTGTGCTACACGAGGTTGCAGTGTGCCAGGGATGCATGGTGTTTACTGCAGTGACAGTCACTGCACATGGGTGGTGTCTTGGGGTCACAGTGCAGGGTGTACTGTACAGAAGGGGGGGCTGATGTGTACTGTGGTTGTCGGCCCCCTGTGTGTGGCAGTCTCAGCCTGCCAGTGGGTGTGCTGGGGCAACATGGCCCTGCTGTGCTTTGTTGGCTTGTCCCCATGGGCTGGTGGATTATCTATCCCTTCCCCAATGATGCTGTGCTTGGGGTGTGCGGGTGTATTGTTAGTTCTGCAGTGTGTTCCTGTGCCCATATGTGGCATGGCTGGTGGTGGGTCCCAGCCTGCCTCCCTGGTTGTGCAGTTCCATTGCTCTGCTGGGGGGGCTCTGCTTGTGCTATGGCACCTCTGGACTGCTCAGCTGGGCTAGTCTTGTTGAGCTATGGCGTATAATTTCTGCTCAGCTTCCCCTTCCTGGTTGAGCTATGGCACAGTTTGTGCGATATTCAGACGTTGGCTGCTTGCACAATTTGTCTTGCTCCATGTTTGAATATCGCGTCTATTGAGCATGTGCGCAATTGACTTGTGCTTGCTCCTGCTGTTGCGCACTTTTTGGGCGCAGTTTGAATATCCGGCCCATTATTTATTTATTTTTTTTTTTATTTAATGTATTTTATTGATTAACCAAGCATTACAGTTAATAGGAAGTTAACACTAAAGAAATATCCAATTATTATAGAACATGTATAGAGTTCTGTGAAATAGAAGGAAAATAAGGAACCCCACATAACTCATCGTCAAAAGGTTTTAAAGTTAAGTAATTTCCCTTCCCCCCTTTAAGTCCCCCCTCTCCCCGTTGTGGTGCATTATAATCCCAACACATAAGGCCATGCTAATTAACTAGATAACAAAAGAGAATGTTTTGGGTCATCATCATAAAAAGCAAGATCCCACTAGAGAACAAAAGATTGACCCAAGATTACCGTGGTGTTCTCTCCTTGCCAAACATAATGTAGTAAGGAGTAATAAAATAAGAAATGGAGAGGACAAAACCATGGAAACAATTAAACATAAATATCACAAGACGTAGAAGTACTACAAAACATAGAGGAGCCATGGCCCATCACAGATCTAAAATATCATTTGAGCAGAGGGTATACAGTTTGCCCCATTTCCTGGTGAAGGAAGGCAGGCGTTGATTAATCTGAGCCATCAAATTCTCCACACGAAGTGCGAAAAAAAGTTCGTGTAGCCATTCTGTATAAGTTAGAACAGTTTGATCTTTCCAATGTCTAAGTACTAGCTTTTTAACCGCCATGGATATTAAAGCTAGGTGAAATCTCCTTTCTTTCACTTGAATTCCGGAGTAGTCTCCTAGAATACAAGCTTGGGGAGAGAATAATCCTTGCAATCCTAACATTGGATCAAGAGTAGTTTCTATTTGTTTCCATAGCGGGGCCACCGATTCACATGACCAAAGGATATGTAGTAAGGAACCCTCCTCTTTGCCGCATCTGGAACATGTTGACGAAGAAATACATTTCATTTGTACAAGTTTAACCGGGGTATAATAAAGGTTGTTCAATATGCAGTATTGTCCAGCCCATTATATATAAAGAGAGCAATCTTTTGTTGGAAATGGAAAGAGATTGAAAATTAGAATTAGAGATACTCTCAGATGAAGGACTTTGTTTTATTTGAACTGCCTATGTTAAAAAAAAATTCTGTATAGTTCTTTATAATTTCATTGTTATTAGAAATAATAAAATGCTACTTGTGAATTTTTTTTAAATCTCTTTTTACCCTCCTACTCGACTCCCCAAGCTCTACTTCTTTGGGACTCCCAATGGAGTCTGCTCCTGCTCCATCCATGTACCTGAGCCATCCAGATACCCCCACGGGCCCTCGGCTATACCCCCCAGGTGGGGAGGAGGTGGGGCTCCTATACCCTAAACATTTGCATTTTGTCAGGCTCCGGGATGGGCCAGGCAGGCAGGAGCCATGAGGGGTCTGCTCCGGGAGTCTGTCTTCTCAGAGCCTGGAGAGTTTTTTCCTTGGTGTTCTACTGGGCATCGTGAGTACCCCAATGTCAAGGTGCATAGCGCTGATGTCCACAATGTCCGTCCCTCGCTGCCAGCCTCTGCGCATGTTGTGCCTGCCCTGGGTCAGATGTGCACTGAGATGCTGTCCCTACTCCCTCCCTGGAGAAGATGAGCTGTTCTTGGGATGCTCAAGCCTTCTCCCCCAGCCAGCCCTCCAGCTCCTTGGGCTTGCTCCCCAACCCGGGTTGCTGGTGGCGCAAGCAGAAATCCAACCGCTGAGCTGATGGGCTGGCTGTACTTGTGAATTTTTGTAGCTTCTCCTGGTTTTCTTATGATTTCTGACCTGTGCCTCCATCACAGATGGTGTCAGACTAAGTGGGATTTATACCGTGCAAATTCTAAGCCAGGAGTTTTGTGTGTGGGCACTAGACCTGGTACCAGGGAAGCATAGAAAAAAATATATGGTCCTGCAACAGGAAGCACAGGATTGATTAGCAGAAGAATGGCAGCCAAACTAGCAGAAACAAAAGTCCAAACTGAGACTGTACAGCCTGAACCAGTGATAGAAGAAGAAGAAGAAGAAGAAGAACAGGCAGGGACAGAATCTAAAAGCCTGTCTGCCCTTTTCAGATGGTGGGCTCCAAATTTGCACCCAAAAACTTTATTTGCTATAACTGTAATGCGACAGGCCATATTGCAAGAAGCTGTCACAACAAAGAGGATAGAGAAGCAGAGAACAGAATAGATGCAGTGACAGGAGCAGTAAAGAACAGAAGGGATGCAGAAGGGATGCAGCAACAGGAACAGCAGAGAAAAGAAGAGAAGCAGCAACAAGAGCAGCAATGGCTGGATGCATTGGAAGCTGTCAAAGCTGGAGGATCTGGCACAGTTCCAGCAGAGCAACAAAACACAAACAGCTTAAAAGACATTAAACTTACAAAGCTGTGCCCCTCAGTTGATATTAAAGCAACCTGACAACTTTTGAAAGGGTTGCCACAGCCTGCCAGTGACCAAAGCAGCAATGAGCAATCAGGCTGGTACCTTACCTGACAATTAAAGCCCAGCTTGCCCACAGCAATATAGACACTGCACAGTCAGAAAACTGACCTTGTGAAAAGAGAAATTCTGAAAAGATATGATATCTCAGGAGAGACCTACAGGGAAAGATTCTGGTCCATGAAGTACCACTCAGTCGACAATCCTCGAGAAGCCTTCACCTGACTCAAAGAACTCCACATTTAATGGCTCCAACCAGAGGGCAAAACAGTTCCATAGATCATAAACATATATGCAATGGAGCAATTCATTAACATCCTGTCCATAGACATGCAGCTTTTGGTAAAAGAACACAGGCCAGAAAGTGGGGAAAGGATTTTTATCTGGTTGAGGGCTATCAGATGGGCAGACAGAACCACAGCAGCAAAGTAACAGCCAAGGAACAGTACACCCCTGTATTTGCCAATTTAACTTCAGATCAGACAAGTACTCTGATAGGGGTAACAAATTTGCACCCAAAGACTTTATTTGCTATAACTGTAATGAGCCAGGCCATATTGCAAGAAACTGTCACAAAAATAAGGAGGGTAAAACTAGAGCAAATGTGGCCTTTGCAAATTGGGGCAAGTATTTTAACAAATGGGGAATGCCCTCCTGTGACATATGCAAATTACTAGTACCTAAACCTAAAGGGGAATTGGCCCTCCAAATTTAACTTACTATGCCACAGTGATACTGATTTAACATATACTCCACTGGTTGAGATCTCCCTCGAATACCACACAGTGAGTACAGGTCAAAAGAGACTTAGCCACAATGTCCCTAGATTGAACTACAGTCTTTCAACCCACCCAAATTGAATCACGTCCTGAACTTTCGATTTTTATGGCAAATATTCTCAGAAACTGGAAATTCTTTCTAGCACATCCAAAGATCCCGGGGGCTAAGTGGATAAGTATCCTCCTCATGGCACCTATCATCCTATCATTTTCCGTGCCACTACACTGCCCCACTAGGAAAATACCCACTGTCACCTGGGAACACAAACACCTTAAACTTGCCTTAATCCGCCACATCCTTCTCATCCTACTTCTATTATCTGGGAATGTTCACCCTAATCCGGGGCCATTTCCTCAACCTTCGTCCATTGCTAGTAAAAGGAAAGGTCTCACTGTTGCCTCCCTGAATATCTGTAGCCTACTGAAAAAATGTGACTCTCTTCAAGAATGGATGATGCAGCACAGGCCAGATATCCTGGCCTTGACTGAAACCTGGCTTTCCAAAACAACCTTGGACTCTCATGTGGCCCTCAACGGCTACTCCTTCTTTCATTTGGACCGCCAAGGCAAATGGGGGGCAGGAGGCTGTGCACTCTATCTTTGAAACACCCTTCAAGCATTGTTTGTCCCTTCCCCCTGTTCACAGATGGGGCCCAAGCACTTACTGTAAAGATTACTCTGGGCAACCCAGGGAAAACCCTCTATCTTTTGGTGGTTTATATCCCTCCGTGAAATCAGAAGACAGCTTTCGCAGCAGTTGCTAACTACATCTCATCTCTCCCTAACTCCAGTGAGATATTGTTATGGGTGATTTTAACACAAAGTGGCTAGCCCCAGCAGGTGACTACTATAAAGTTGCTGCCTTGGCCATGGGCCTGACTCAAGTTGTCTAATCCCCCACAAGACATAACCAAAGGAAAGGGGTCACTGCCTTGCTGGACCTGATTTTCACTAACCACCCAAACAGAATCAGAAAGGTCCTAGTGCACCCGGATGCCATTAGTGATCACTCACCCGTACTGTGTTGGTGGTTCTGTAACGCCCTAATCCCACCCCCAAAACCATATACTGTAGATATTTAAAACAAGGATCTCTAACTAGGTTGAAAAAACACCTCTTAAACAGCGACTGGTCTCCCATAGATACTGTAAGTAGCATAGATGAGGCCCTTAGATACTTCATAACTTCCTTCAACGTTTTTTTTTGCCCCAGTTACAAAACAGGTAGTAAAAAACTGTGATACCCCCTGGCTAACTCAAACACTACTTGACCTCATGTATTATTGGGATAATCTCTGGCATAGAGCTATAGGTTCAAGACTGCCTCAGGACTTACAACGGTACAGGGAAGCTAGGAAAAAATGTACCTGTGCCCTGTGGCAGGCCAAAGCCATTTACTATTGGAATGTCCTCACCTCCTTAAAAGGCTCTGGGCATAAATTCTGGGATACTATACAAGAACTAAATGGCAAAACCCAATCCCCTCCATCCATCCAACTCTCAGTCAATGGGACCATATCCCAAGATCAAACACAAATTGCTAATACCTTAAACTCTTCCTTCTCTGACCTTAGCAGTGTACTCCCCCCCAACTTTTTTGTCCCCCCCAACGTTTCAGCTTTTCCTTCTTCACGTGTTCCCTCCACACCCTCCCCACCTTTCAGGTTTCATGTAATAACTATAAAAGAGGCTAGGTCTTACATCTCTATTGTCCTGGGAAAGAGCCGCCATAGTGGTGACTCCCTGGACTTAAAAATCCTCAGGCTATCTCTTGAATCCATTCTAGTTCCCCTCACTAAAATCCTAAACCACTCCCTCTGTCAGGGAGAGTTCCCCACCCCCTGGAAAAAGGCTGTCATCACCCTGCTCTTGAAAGGTGGTGAGTGCACCGCCCCACAAATTACTGGCTGCTCTCTATTCTACCCCCCTCTCGAAGGCCCTTGAAAAAATAGTAGCTGATCAGCTCTCAGAACACCTATCAAAATATAACCTTCTGTGCCCCGAGCAGCGTGGTTTCCGTAGGGGTCATAGCACCACCACACCCCTATTTGAATATACCTCCTACATCCACAAAGCCATGGATCTGGGACACTTAGTTGGGTCGGTTTATATTGACCTAATGAAAGCTTTTGATACGGTCAATCACGCCCTTCTCCTTAGATCCCTGACTGATGTGGGACTGTCACCTGATATTACAACCTGGTTTGAAAATTACCAATCTAACCAGTCACAGCAGATCAAGATTGGCACCACCCTCTCCTCCTTTTTTTTTTTGAATCAAAGAAGTTTTATTGGTTTAACAAACCACCCTCTCCTCCTGCCTCCCAGTTGGCTCTGGGGTCCCTCAAGGCTCCATTTTAGGCCCCCTTCTTTTCAGCCTCTTCTTAAACTCACTACACAGTGCCTGTTCTGGTTGGATGCTTCTTTATGCCGACGATGCAGTCATCTTCTGGAGCAATCCACAGCCTCTACCTTTACAGGATGCCATTCAGAAGTCTTTCACAGAAGCTGAGACCTGGTTCAATGAGTACAGGCTAGTACTTAACTATAAAAAAAATAAGACCATGATCTTCGCACACCGCCAAAACCCCCACCATGACTTCTCACTACTTGTCAACACCTCGCATGGCCCCCCTTGAGCAGGTATGTGCTTACAAATACTTGGCTATCACTCTTGACTCCCTCCTTACCTATCATGCACATATCCACACCCTCTGTAACACCATCAACTCCAGAACTGGCTTCCTTCATTGGATCAAGCACTGTCTGCCTTACGATGGGTTGCGCCTTGCTGTTTCATCCTCGGTCCTCTCTGTGCTTGACTATGGAGTTGTGTTCTATGGCACAGCCGATAACACTGCACTCTGCTGCATTAAGACAGCGCTAAACAAGACCTGTTGTATGGTGACAGGCTGTGATGAAACTACCCACACATGTGACCTCTACAGTTGCACTAATTGGCTAAACTTTGAAGGTTGCCTTAAATACCACACTTGCCTCTTGGCAAAGAAAATCCAGTGGAAACTCACCCGAGCCAGTCTACAGGGCCTCATCCAACCCTCCCTCCCTCAAAGAAGCACCAGAAGCACCTCCAAGGTCCCCTTCTTGGTTCCCTGGCGAAGGACCTCCATGGGTCAGAGAGCCTTCTATCACAGAGCGCCAAGCTGGCTAAATGACCTACCTGTTGCTCTGACCACTGGGACAAAATTGGGCCCTTTTAAATCCTCACACAAGGAGTTTCTCGCTAACATTTCTACTTGCGACTGTCCTTAGTGGTACTTTTCTATTTCAGCCCTGCTGCCTCCCATACACCGATTTATTACTATTCTTTTTGCTTTGGTATCAGCTATTGTGATTGATTACCTTCCATACATTCTGCATCTTCTCTGTAAAATGTTGTATTTTTACTGCTGTCCTTCCTGCACATGACGCCGGGCTATCTTTGCCTGCTGCTATAATATGTGACCCAGTTCCTTTTACCCACTAATGTAATATTCTGGTCTGTCTGATGTGTTGTTGTCCTACGCCTATACTTGTAATTTTGTATTGTGATTGTTGACGAGGAGCCTTTGCAAAAGAGTCCGTGGACTCAAAGGATGTAATTCCGAATTCTCAATAAATAAATAAATATATAAATAAATAACGTATCCCTGCACTAGAAACACAATTTATCTCAGCACAGTGGGATCATAAATTCCGCTCATGAATGCGTTTGGGATTATTTAATGTTTGCCAGTTTTATTCAGATAGGAATTTTAAATCTTACAAGCAACTTCAATCTGAGTTCCATCTAACTAAGCAGGATTTTTATAGATTCCTACAACTTAGATATTACTTAGACCAATCCATAAGACTAAACATAGATTTGCAATCAATAGCCCCTATATTTCTATTCTTACTAAATGTTCAAAGTGAAATAATACAAGATCATTTTATCTCTTGGTGTTACCAGGTGCTTATAAATGTCCCACAGCTACCATGGATATTTTACAATCTACTTGGAAGGCCGAATTAATAATTTCACTAACCCCCAAACAGTGGACAAAAATCTGGATTTGATAACATCAGGTCACTTGCTCCTGTGTTTGGCAGGAATTTGGCTGGTCCTCAGATAAGTGCTAAGTACTATCCCTGTCAGGATTCCACCTGCTAATGGCAGTATGGGTGTGAAGAGGCCATACATACTCAATTTTTTTTTCCTGCCCAGCCATTGTTCCATTTTGGAATGATGTGGACAGAACTCTAAGGCAACTGATACCTGCATTGGGCCCTTTGACCCAAGAAAAAGTATTTTTATTACACTACCCTCAACAGTTTAAACAAAAACACCTCATTTTTATGTTGCTTGCACGCACGTGCACGAAACATAGTGCCATCATCGGAGATTTCGGAGGTGTGTCACCTCCTCCTCCAATTCAGTCAGTGAGCTGGCAGGCGCGGCACCTGTAAGCCAATGCATTTTGGAGCTGTCTATGACACGCTCCAAAATGCAGTGGCATATGGTTGAAAGGGGGAGCTACGCCAGTGAGCAGAGATGAAGCGTAGCTCTCCCCCACATGCAGGCATCGCACCCCGCACCTACTGGCCAGCTGGGGTGCCCAATCCCGTCGGCTGAGCTGGGTCTCTCCCCAGTTGTAGGTGCGGCAATCGGTCCTTTGGCTGATGGGGTGCCCAATCCCCGTTGGCTGAACGCCCCCAACATCCTTGTGCCATGCTGAGAGCCCACCCCAGTGTGGCAAATGAATCCTGACGTCTTTTAATTTTTACCTAAAAAGCGAAAATGGTCCGGGGGCGTCTTCTGACCCCCTCCCACAACCCACATCCACCCACTGCGCACCCAGCCTCCCTACGCCCCCCCTCACCCCATACTTACCTCCGGACTCTGGCTCGACGATCTTCGGTGGACCAGGAACACATCTGCACTCTTCAAAGCCGACCGCGAACTGAGGAAATGCCGGTAAGCTGTATAATGGGCTAGATGGGGGGGTTCAACTTTGTTGCATATCTCAGGCATTTTTGGGAATTTTTGCACCAAATTTTCAACATGGGGTTTTTGGGACCCCTTCTCATGAATGATGTCACTGTCATGGCGTTACTTGGGCCCGAAGGGTGATTTGGCGCAGTGACTGCAAAATCACCCGCCGGCCTGAATACCACCATGACAGTGACATCATCCATGAGAGGGTCCCAAAACCTCATGGTCAAATGAAAAATTGTGCCAAAATTCCAAAACTGACTGTTTTACGTGTCGGTGTTAGCAGTTCCTACACAGGCTCGTAAGTTGCGAATTTCAATATTTTCACTCAAGATTTTCAACATTGCCATTTTACCATACCTTCTTATGAACAGTACAGCTGTCATTTTTCACATCTCACCCAAAATGTGTTTCCGCCCATGTAGCGCAGAATGGCACAGTCGGTGTGCGAAATCAATGTATGGGACAAATTAAGAAAATCACAGTGACACTGTTCATGAGCAGAGGTCTTAAAATGGCTATGTTGAAAATTTGGTGAAAAATTCCTAAAAATGACTGTTTTACGATCGTGCATTGCGCAGTTCCTACGCAGGCTCGTAAGTTCGCGAATTTTCAATATTTTCACTCCAGATTTTCAACATTGCCATTTTACCACACCTCCTTATGAGCAGTACAGCTGTCATTTTTCACATCCTGCCCAAAGCGTGTTTCCGCCGGGTAGCACAATGGCGCAGTCGGTATGCAAACTCAATGTACGGGACACATTAACAAAATCACAGTGACACTGTTCATGAGCAGAGGTCTTAAAATGGCTATGTTGAAAATTTGGTGAAAAAATTCCTAAAAATGAATGTTTTACGAGCGTGCGTTGCGCAGCTCCTGCGCATGCTTGTAAGTTCGCAAATTTTCAATATTTGCACTCCAATGACTTCCAAATACCTAAACAGCACATAGAAACAAGCAACATTCGGCATTGACAAATGATTGTTTTAGCAGGAATACTCTTAGCAGCAACTAAGAAGATCACAGCTAGATTATGGGTACAACAGGCCCCTCCACAGGTCTGTCACTGGAAGGATATAGTTTACCACATATATAATAGATGGACTGCGTGGCTATTGTATGTCACAAATTGTATATCAGATATAATCCCATAGGAACTCTGACTGGATGATGAGAGGGGTGGGCCTCCTTTGCTCTTTGAAGACTGGGCTGGACAGTCTTTTAACATACCAACTAACTAATTTTATGCTACCTCTGATATAGACTCTCTGGTACCATACTCCGATCCCTCCCCTTTATATCCTCTTTCATATGAAGCTATTCGGCTAAAATGTATGTACACTGAACCATGATTCATTTAGAAAAATACATGATGTGACAGATGTGCAGTGTTGTTGTACCACTGAAAAGTCTAATAAAAATAACAAGTTTTTAAAAAAAGAACAACTGTCATACCAATGAAGTATAGAACTGACTTGTTACAGATAGCACATGATAGTCCTAGAGCTGGTCACATGGGGAGGGACTGCATCCTCGCCAGACAGTTGTAAAGATTTTACTGACCTGGAATTCATGAAGATGTTGCTACCTATTGTAGTTCTTGTGCTGAATGTCAGAAAGTAGGCCCAGTGACTAAAAAATACACAGTGCCCCTTTGCCCCTACTCTTGATAGATATGCCTTTTGAGAGAATTGCAGTGGATGTGGTTGGACCCTTAGATAAAAGTATAAAAGGTAATTGATTCATTTTGGTAGTATGTGACTATGCTACTCAATACCCGCAGGCAGTTCCAATGCATACTGTCATAGCCCCAAAACTGGCATCACAGCCTGCCGAAATTTTCAGCAGGGTAGGAATACCTAAAGAGATTATTACTGATCTAGGTAGTAATTGTGGTACTGCATTACTGAAGGAGCTCTATCAGCTACTATGTATCACTGCCATAAGGACCTCCCCTTATCACCCTCAGACAGTCATGTTGAGTGTTTTAATCAAATCCTAAAATGCATGCTACAAAAAACCTTTTGCTTACAGAGAAGTGCCACAAGCATCAACAGGTTTTTCACCCTTTGATATGTTGAATGGTAGACAACCTAGAGGGCCACTAGATGCAATAAAAGAAACATGGGAAGATAACCCCACTCGGAAAAAATCTGTTATATCTTATATGTGTGTCCTGAGAAAGGAACTGTCAACATATGTTAAAATTGCCCATAGTAATCAGGAGGAAGCGCAACAACAGCAGAAGGTGTATTATGACCATGGGGTAAAAGGAAAAGGTTTTGAGACAGGTGAAAAGGTCTTGCAACAGTTACCCACTACAGAAAATAAACCGTTAATGAGGGGCAAGGGCCTTATAAAATATTTAGACGTACTGGCACAGTTAACTATGAGATTGAGACCCCTGATAGGAAAAATCCCATCAAGATATACCACGCTAACCTCCTGAAGGAATGGGTTGAAAAAAACACCAAAAGCTGCTTTGTTAGTATTACCAGAAACTGATAAAGAAGATATTAATATAGCTTATGACAGAGTGGTACAAACCGTAACTTCTGATGCTATAAAGGTGCATGTTTACTTAACCTCCGAACAAACTGCAGAAACTTGTAATTTGGTAAAGACATTTAACAGTACTTTTTCCATGGTGCCAGGCCAAGCAAAAAGGAGCTGAGCATGTAATAGTGACAGGGAATGCTTGCCCTATTAGACAAAAGACATACAGATTATGAGAGTGGTTAAGAGCAGACGTGGTTAAGGAAATACAAAAAAATTAAAGAATTGGGTATTATAGAAGATTCAAGAAGTGCTTGGTCATCACCAATTGTGATTGTAAATAAAACCGAAGGGTGTATGAATCTGCCTTGGTTTTAGGAAACAATCAAGTGTCAGAATTTGACAGTTATCCTATGCCCAGGATAGATGATTTGGTGGACAGATTGGGAAGTGCCAAATACATCAGCACCCTTGATCTCACCAAGGGTTACTGGCAAATTTCCCTAGCTAAAGAATTCAGAGGCAAAACTTAATTTGTGACTCCTACTGGATTCTATCAGTTCACCACCATGCCATTTGGGTTACATGAGGCACCCACTACATTCCAGTGGTACATGGATGTAATGTTAGCTATTCACACTGATTATTGTGCTATTTACCTGGATGATGTGGTGGTGTACAGTCCAGACACGAAAAGCCACCTGGAACACCTACAAGCAGTTACAGGGTCAATGAACAACTCAATACAATGTAGGAAGGCAGCTGCAAAGGCCAACAAAATGCTGGGTTGTATTGCAAGGGGTATATCCTCGAGGAGGGAGGAGGTGATTCTGCCACTATATAGGTCATTAGTTAGACCACACCTGGAATACTGCGTGCAGTACTGGCATCCGTATCTGAAGAGGGACATTAAGTTACTGGAGGGGGTGCAGCGCAGGGCAACAAAGATGATCACAGGGCTGGGGGACTTATCATACGAGAGGAGGTTGAAGGAGTTGAACATGTACTCACTGGAGGAGAGAAGAGACAGGGGTGACATGATTGAAACCTTTAAATACATGAAAGGAATAAACAAGACAGGTACAGAGGGGCTGTTCAAAGTAAGGGAGGGGAGGGCCACCAGGGGCCGTGATATGAGACTGAAGCGAGGAAGGTTCAGGAGGGAGATGAGGAGACACTTTTTTACAGAGAGGGTGGTGGCTGGGTGGAATGCGTTACCTGCTGAAGTGGTATGCAGTAGATCAGTGGACTGCTTCAAACGAAGATGGGACAGGACAAGGGGGAGGGTTAATGAAGGGGAAGGGTGGAAGGGAGGGGCAGCTGCAGAATAAGGGGTGCTAGCTGCACATTCGGGCAGACTTGATAGACCTCTAGGCCTTTATCTGCTGGCAAATTTCGTATGTTTGTATGTTCGTATCTAATCTGCCAAGAAGGCAGATCTGATCATTAATCCTACCAAATGTGCATTGGGCATAAAAGAAACCAGATATTTGGGATATGTTTTGGGATTAGTGTCAGTGGCTTGGCAGGTTGCACACTCGCCTCTGAGTCTGGAAGATCAGAAGGCTGAGGGTTTATCTCCACATCAGGCACTTGGGTTAAATCCTAATACTGACACTGTAGTGCAGCATGAGGAGGGTACTGCACTCCTGAGGTGCTGTCATTTGGATGAGACGTTAAACTGAGATCCCATCTGCTTGTTTTGGTGGTAGTTCAGGTGGATGTTAAAGTTCCCACGGCACTTCTTGAAAAGAGTAGGGGACATTTGTATTCAAATTCAGAAACAAAATCCTTACTAGAAACAAAACCATACATCCTACTCAGAAGGAAAGAACAAAAGAAAAAAAAGTACAATAACTAACATAATCTACAAGAAAAAATACAACTTGTTCAAACTGTATTAACATCATACGGTAAAGAATAAAGAAAGGCTTCTAACAAAATACCCAGATATTGCAGAAACTAATCCCATATACAAATTCCCAGCACAAGCAAAAAGAACCCCCCATCCAAGAAAACAGGAATATAAACATGCATGATAGAGATCCCTTACCCTGCCCAGTCAATACCCTCCCATAAATATTGACACCACTCCTCTCCCAGGTTCTCTTTTTCTTTTATACAAACATTGTTCAGTTCTGCCTGCAATTTAAACAATAAATCATTCGCTGTAATTTCCTCACTTTGTAAAATCTTTTGGCAGCGGCTGCGCCAAATCACCCATTCAAGTAACACATATACTGTACTGTTCTGCCAAATGAGCCAGTGACCAGACAGCTGACAATATACTAAAATATCATGTCATTCTTGCAAAACAGTCCGTGTTCCAGAAAGCATCCAAAGCATTCCAAACAGACCGTGTAAAATTACATTCAAAAAATAGATGTTGCATAGTCTCAATTCTTTCATGACATTGTGGCTCCAAGAAATATCGGTCCACCATAGACTTATGTTTATGATTCCCTCTAACGTTCAATTTGTCATATCCACACATCCACATAGTATCCTTCATCTTAGGGGGTATCCTGGCTTCCAACATACACTCCATCAGGAAAGAAACGTTTATAGAAGTGTTAACTCGAAAAACTCGTTCCTTAAAATTATATTTACTTAAAACAGTATTATAAAACAGTTTCCTGTTAACCTCTATAAACCAACCAAGCTCAATCGTCCATGTCCTAATGTATCGAAGACACATCTGAACATGTGGAAGGAGTGACTTATTGAAGAGAGACCACTTCCCTTTCCCCTTGGCAGTAAAAAAGTCCTCCTCCCATATCTGCATCACTCTCACACTCACCCCATCCCCAGAAACTAAAGGTTTAATATCAGTGTAAACAAAAATTGCCAGAAAGGAAAATCAAAGGATGAACCATATTTAATCCTCCCTCCTTAATAGGCCTATAGGTATGACACCTCTTAAACGGGTTTAAACGGCTGCCCCATAGTAGCTGGAAAAACAAACCCAGGAGCTTAGTGTGCATTCCAAAAGGATCCAGAAAACCATGAGAAATATATAAAAAAAGGGGGTAGTATGAAAGACCATAACAAAAAGACATGTTTTTTCCTGCTCATTTTCTAAGTCTTACACTGTTGCACCTTAACATTTGCTTCCTCAAAAGAGGTATCCCAATTCAACTGTACTGAATTCAGTGTCCCAAAGTAAACCCCTAAAATCTTAACTTCCTGTTTCACAATAGGAATAGGGAAATGTAAAACTACTAGTGCCCCCGTGCCAAGCCAATGCTTTTCCCCAAATTTACCTTAATCCCTGGAGTAGTTTGCAGGTCTGAAAAACCTGGAGGGCCCACAGCCCAGAATCCAAATCTGCACCAGCCACCACACAATCATCCACATAAGCAGTAATTTTATTACACGGCCTCCCTTCTGCATGTTGAATTGGAGTAATTCAATTATCAGTTTCTAGGTTCCTTAATAAGGGATCTAGACCTAGCACATATAGCAAGGGGCCCAAAGGACACCCTTGCCGCACATCATTATGGATGTACATTGGTACCCCCAAATGGCCGTTCACCATAGGTGTGACTTGGGCTTCTTTATATAAAATCTGAACTAACTGAATGAAAGCTTCTGAAATCCCATGACATTTCAGCACCCCCCAGGGATACTCATGCTTTACAGCATCAAAAGCCGTTTCCTGGTCCACTGAAAACAAATACCATCTAGGTCAATTTCCAGACTCTGTTCCACTACTTCTCTGATAAAAGTCAAATTGTGTGTGATCATTCTTCCAGGGACCGCACAAGTCTGTGCATCTAGAACAAGTGACTTTGCCACTCTTGCCAAACTTCCAGTCACTACTTTTGCTAAGACTTTAGAATCTGAGGTCAAGAGGCTGAGAGGCCTCCAGTTTTTAATTTCAGTTTTATCCCCAGATTTGTACAAAAAACCTTAATCCCTTCCTTCATACTTGTTCTTAAGCTCCACACTTGTACAATAGACAAAAAACCTCAGTGAGAACTGGTGCCATCTGCTCCAAAAAAATCCTATAAAAATTATTTGGGATACCATCACAACGAGGCACCATCTTAGTTGTCAATTTCATATCAATCAAAATCCTTATTTAACCAGGCGATCACCATTGAGCAGTGCTCATTTTCGAGATGGACCTGTTTTTTTTCCTAATGAAAACAAAGTACAACAATTTTAATCATGCATGATAAGAAAATGGTAACAGGCAATGACAATAAAGATATATTTATACATGCTCATACCTAGACATGAATACACATACATATACATACCCATACATATATGTTATATACATGTATCCACATGTATACAGACATAAAAACATCAATATATATTCATAACATGCATAAGCATATCAATATATATTCGCATAACACACATACATTCACACACATATATAAGTCAGAGGATACAATGAATATATACAGTGCAAGGAAACATCCAGGATATAAAATGATCCAAGATAGAGAAAGTATTACAAGGGGGCATTGGAGACAACTTTTAAGGAGGTGGATACATAATGTTTAAGGGCACACACATACCTGCAGAAGACAGATGAGGGAGGGAGAAAAGGATGATGGGAGATGAAGGAGTGAAAGATGATGGTGGGGGGGTGGCCACATGTTCTCAGTGAAACAAAAAATGTACAGTAACGGTAAAGAAATGGCACATTTAACTTCATCTATTGTAATAGGTGCCAGCAGACTGTCATTCTCTAAATCTGATAATTGGGGTAATGCCATGCCATCCAGGAAAGGTTCTTGTTTGTCCTATCACCCTAACTGGAATTTATCCTTCGCATAAGGTTGGACTATGTGCTGCAAAGAAAAACGGTCTGTCACAAGGGCACCAGTGGAATCCTTTAGGCAGGACATTACCCTTTGTCCCACCCAGTCTAGTGGAGTATCATAAGCGTTTATTTGTTCCTTTGTCCCATGAGTATAACATTTCTGGTTAACAGCCAAAGTATGTTCAGCCACATATTGGTAATCAAACATTTTTTCCTTAGTGGCAGCCAACTCATCAGTCATTTCCAATCCTGCGTCCCTAATACTAGATAAAAGTTTTAAATACCTGGCCTGAAAACTGAGATATTTAAGTATGCTTCACTTCCCTGCTAGAGAGGTGCTGTAATAATAACTCTAGATCTAGTTTGGCATCCTTCCACCATTCTACCGGATTTTCATACAAGAACCTAGCCTCATGCCTTGCCTCCAAGAGAGTCTGTACTTCCTGTTTTGTATGATCTTCCTCCAGCAAGGATGTATTCATCCTCCATATCCCATGACCCATGCAAGTATGCTCTCCGTCCCCTATCAAAACCTTCACCGCCAGGTGATCTGAGGTTTCCGGGGGTATGACTGAGACATCCGTTACAGTTGTCCTATCAGAGAGAGACCAGAAATTTATCCTGGAGGACAGGGTACCCTTATGAAATGTATGTGTGGGCATGACATCAAGGATATCATACACATCATGAAGCCCTGTTCTAGTCAATATATTTTGTAATAAAGTAGTGTCACAGTTAATCTTCTCCATCTTCCTACTCCAATCTTATTTAGCTAAGCCACAATTAAAGTCACCCCCCGATAGCATTTTTGATGTATACAGAAAGGGTTCCATTTTCCTTAATAAATGAGTCCTATCTGCTTTAGACTGTGGAGTATAATTATTAATCAATCAAAAAACCATACCCATCATTACCGTATCAATAATTCAAACCCTCCCCAGCCAGACATCAATAACTTTTAAAACATCAACGTCATAACCAGAAAACATAATACCCACTCCAGAGCATACATCCTCCCCGATGAACCATATAGATGGGCCCCACCTCCAATCTTTTTGAGCCTGCTTTATATCAGAGACAGTACTCAAGTGTGTATCCTGTAAAAAATAAATCTGCCCCTTTCCTCATGCAAACTAACAAAAGTAACCTTTCTCTTTTGCAGAGACTTCATACTGTTCACATTAGATGGTAAAATAGAAAAAGCAGACATCATAAAAGAGAAAATAAATATTAGAAGCAGTTACATAAGTATCCATAGTCATTTCTTCTTTTTCCTCTTCTTACGTTTAGGTTTGCCCACAGGTGGTGGCTCTCCTACCACCGCCATTCATGATGATGCAATGGAAGAGACATCCGATTCTCCTCCTGTCCCATCCTCAGCCATGTCCAGGAAGATTTCCTAAGAATTCTGGGTCGGGACTAAAGCCAGCTCCATTGTAGGTAACAACACTACTGGGCCTTTTAAGGAAGCTTTTGATCTTGTCACCCTTTGAAAGGGGGCTCAACAGAAGGCACAGGGGGTGACATTTCCAAACCGGTATCAGGTAGATCAAGCACTGCAGTACTGGGGTAAGGATGAACAGCAAGAGGAGGGTTAGGGAGAGGAGGAACCTCAGTCATGTCCTCTTGCTCCATTTGTGCTCTCTGAGACTTCTCAGAGTCTGGTTTGCCTGAAGAAAGCCTAGGGGTGTCATGTTGCACTGTGATAGTGGAGGCAGGACTCATCAAATGCCCATGAGGCACTGCTACTACCAGAGATGTAGTCTCCACCTGAGGAGGCCTCGCTGCCTGAGCAGGTACATGGGTGGAGTCAGTTTGCACATCCAATTATTCAAAGCATAAGCGTTCCTTCTGTGCCAGAGTGACATAGACATCCTGCTCCACTCGGACAGCCTGATCCAGGCTATTGTGTGAGGCACTAGAGCAACTACAAAAGGTGTGGCCCAGTTCCTCGCATAAGTTGCAATGCATAGGTTGAGAACATTGAGCTGTGGTATGCCCCACCATACCACATAGGCCACACTTCAACTTATCACAGGCATTACTCAGATGCTCCACATTTCCACAGTGGTAACAAGCACAAGGCTGGCCTGGATAGAAGATCACACCCCTGTCCTGCCCCAAGAAAAAGCAATTCAGGAGGTGTTGCTCCACCCCATTGTCTTGTATTTTCTGATTTCTGTTGCATGATTTATTCATTTCTCTGGCAGAATGCATCCTGTCATTGGCTAAATATGATGTGATATCATCGAGGACATCATATGCTGAGCATAGAGGAGGGGCTTCAGGATGAATGAGGTGGAAAAAAAGCCTGACACTATGGAAAAACAGTATATTTATATGAAAATTCATCAAAAACAATGAATTCTGCGGCACTACATATATTCTGCAGCATGATGCAAATTCTGCAACCGCAGAACCGCAGAATTCCAGGGGTCTTGCAAATATGTAATGTCAGCTACATTGACTCCCTCATTTCTAAACAAAACAGTTATTCTCTTAAATGAGGATCTAGTGAGTGGAATGGCTACAAATGGTTTCCATAGCGGAGTGTTTTTAGAAGCTGATATTGCTTCCAAAATTGTTCCAAATCAGCTGGGTGCTTAAAGCTCACATCAAAGAGCATGTTTCCAGGCATGTGAATCAAAGGATATATTTCATATGCATAGAATTTCATCCTGGTCTTCAAAAGGGCTCATCCCACAACAAGTCTGTCGGGTATATCACTAGGATCCCCCTTATATTTTAATCGCACAGCATTTCTTCTGGCAGCCAGTTCAGAAGAGAGTCACACAGCTTCAGGAAATAGGCATTTCCTGACATTTGTGTGCCATACATTGGTGCTGCTTAATTCTACAGCTGCACCCTCAGTAGGGTGTCGGGTATTCATGTGGCTGTCAGCATGAGATGTGCCTGCCTCAGAGACCTGCTCTGGGGTAGCAGCATATATATCAGGTTGGTCAGGGTCGATGACTTGCATTACAGTTTCCACACCTTTGTCCCCCTCAATTTCTCTGATGTCAGCCACCGTGTTTTTTTTCTTTTCACTTTCTACTTTTGCTCCTAACTCTCCCTCAACTGGTCCACTCTCTCAGATCTCCAAGCACCCACACTCTGTTGCTAGGGCCAAGTCATCTGCTCCTAGCGTACACCACTACATTCAATTCTAGAGATCTATTTACCCCTCCCCGGGTGGGACGAAAGAAGATTCCCTCTCTCACCTCCTCTGATCCTCAGAAGAGTGTGTGTACAGTGGAGTCTGCCCTTGGTTCTTTTTCGCAGAAGTGTGGTGTGGTGCTCATCACCTGGACCAGCTGCGGGGTGTCTTTCCTTTGTTCTGTGCTGTTCCCTGCTGACATCAGCACTCAAGGAGAGCCAATGAGGCAGGGACATGCTGAGACGCATCTCCACTCATGGCCCTTGGCTGACATCATCCCCTCCTTTTCATTCTCTGCTTCCCCAACCACATTGCTAGTACCCAGGTTCACCTAGGAGATGGAAGTAATGCACCGAGGCTAGCTTGCAACCCTCCCCAGAGAGGGAGAGCCACCATTGGGTGCTGGATCCCTCTCCCTCCAGGCCAACCCCCAGTGACCTGAGTCCATCACTGAATCTGGGTTGCCACCATGGCACGAGGTGTGGTGTCCAGTGCCTCAACCCTCAGTGCCACTGGGCCAGCCAGCCATCATGTTTGAAGTATCCTGAGCAACATTCATGCTGTCATCCTCCACACAGGGAGCAGGTTGCTGTCCTGGAGGGATTTGTGAGGGAGAAATACCACTCATGGTAGCAGCCATCTCCTGCACAATCAAAACACCTAGGGGTTTAGCAGCCCCCACAAAAGGTACAGTATATAGCAAGTTTGCATCCCACCCAGCTCTATCCAAAGTTTTAACCCAGCCTGCATTTTCTAAAGCATTAGTCACACATCCTGGCATATCCACCGAGAGGCCAGCTTTAGGGTTTGAAACATCATCCTGCAAAAGGGGTGTTACCTTAGGCAAAACTCCTTTGGCCAGCAGTCTTTCTTTTTTTTTCCTTTCAGAGCTGCCAATTTAAGGGAATTCATCCTGCCAGAACTCCCCAAAGTCATACCAATGTTAAAAATAATCTTGGGCATGTTTACACCACTGTGTAAGGCAGAGACACCACAACAGAGATACTTGCCACTCCACCCTATTCACTTCGGTCACCGCCAAAAAGCAGTTCCCCCTCATCAGTATCACCTTCGTTCACAAACTCTTGTCTCCCTTCGCCTAAATTTGTCTGCACTGTACCTTCTGTTATGGGCAGCACAGATTGGGCCTCTGAAGCTCCTTTCTCATCTGGAACATCCACACCACAGGGTAAATCCACACTGCTTTCGTCCCCCGGTGCCACCGGTCCAGGCATCCTAAACTGCATTGCACAACACCATCCGTCTCCAAAAGTCAGCCTCTTTGCAAAAATTCTCATAGAAGACATTCCTCCCATTGTGCAAACCTCCATTCTTCCTCCTGCAGCAAACATGGAAGTTATGGCGTCACAAGGGCACTAGCTGCTCCATCTCCTGAATCATCCATCCATTCCTGGGTCAAGGTAGGAGACGCATCCAAATTTCCTTCCCATTTAACTTGTGCCACAAAAGTATTCACTTCCATGGGTTCCTCTGTGGTGGTCTCTAGCAGATTTGAGACTGGGGAGGAGACCCACTCTCCAGCCTCACCCACAGCCTTGCAGGTCACTGTTCGATCTGGACTGGTCATAGCAGCACCAGTCTCAGCGCCCCCTACCAGTCAGTAGGGGAATTTTGTACTATAATAAAGTATAACAATATATATCACGATAGCTCAATTACAAAAGAAATAAAGCAGCAGCAAAATATACTCCAAATGAAATAGAAAACCATCTCTAAAAAAAAACAGAGCTGTGTATCTATAATTCATAGTATTCTAGGTAGAAAAAAAATCAAAATACCATCCGAAATAACATAAGAAAGAAACTGACATTTTCAAGTTACAGGTATATCATTATCTGTCACCCATGGTAGATCTTTCCATAATTCCAAAAGTGTGACCCTTGAAAGTCTTTCTGTTATAGTTTAAATAGATCTGACATAATTTTATTATATAATTCAGCATGACTACTTTCTTTTTGTTGTAGAGCAAAACCACATTGTGTAGTCCAAATGTTCCATTTTAAGATTACCATTATTAGTTGCAATGTACTCTTATGCCATTTTCCCATCCTATAGTAAATACTCTATACATCAAGTTCTCATATGTTATTGTTTTAAAAACAAACACTTCCCATCCTTGTGTTAGGAAGTCCCAGAAACCAGAAAGAAAAGAACATGAAAATAACAAATGATGCATTGTTTCTTCTTTTTGTAAGCATAGATGTCTACTACAAAGCCTTTCTTCTTTTTTTTTAATATTTTTGCTTTGCTTTAATGTTTATTTTCTCATGGGATGCAAGCCAGCGAAAGTCTCACATGTGTTCAGGCACTTGTATATTATTGAGGAAGTGTTTCAATGATCCTGTATACTCCTCTGGGCATTTCCCAAAGATTACCGACTCATAACATATGTTTGATAACAACAAGTAATAGAATTGTTTCCTAGATAAGGTGTTAACCTGATGTACAGTTGTTTACCACTGTTTTTGTCTCAGAAACGTACATCTGAGATATTCTGGTACTGTGATAGATTTTTTAAGTACTTTCAAAGCTTGCATATGCCAGAGATTTATCCAATGAGAACATTTCTTTTTAAGTAAAGTATCCTAGCCCGTATTCTGCTGTTCAAGCAGAGGTTTTATATTTGTGAACATAAACAAAAACTATTAAAAAATAAAATAGGGTTTAACATATTTAGACCTCCTTGTTTTAGTGACAGGTAAAGACTATTCCTTTTTATTGGGTTCAGCCGACTCCTCCAACATGCTTGAAAGAAAATACTGAGCAATTCTGTCTCTCTGTTTTTTTTGGGGGGGGGGGTTGAAATATGTAACTTACAAATAAAAAGCAAAACAAAATGGTTATATTAAATGCACGCTGAAAATAGAAAATGGAGCTAAAAATCTATGTTTTGACCTTGGGTCTTCAGGAAATATCTAAAAGAGAAAGAAAACAAAGTAAGTTCGTTCACTAACTTTGTTTTCTTTCCCTTTTTGATATTTCCTGAAGAAGACCTAAGGTTGAAACGTAGATTTTTAACTCCATTTTCTGTTTTCAGCATGCATTTAATATAGCCATTTTGTTCTGCTTTCAGACCACATGCTGACGCAGCAACTTGTCTTTGTTTTTACATTTTACAAATAAAAAGACTGGAACTAGAAAAGTTTTGATTAGAAAAATCCTCTGTTTTCTTATTTAGTTTCTCTCTATTCCAGACTCGCACTTTTTGTTTCCCTATCTCTAATTTTTTACTCCAATTTAATTAATCAAGTTCCCCAGACCCAAACCAAATACCTAATATATTAAGAGGCTTTGGCTGTATCAAAATCCCTGTAATACTACCTCTATGCTGCATGGTATAGTTTAATCTTTGTCCAAATCATTTATCAACATTTAACGATGCTCCTGACATTTTCCCAAAAGAAGTGCATAGTTTTAATACTGTAGTTAGAGATTGTGGATTTCTAAGAAAAAAAGTCATATCATCAGCATATGCCATGATTTTAAAGGAAATATCCTCAGTCTCAAGTTGTATTGGCAATACCAACTTATTATTATTTATTTTCCTTAATAACACGTCTATAAAAAAAATTATGAAATGGGACTAAGCAGGCAGTCTTGTGGATCGAGCAACTGATGGGCTGCTCTCCTTTCTTGGGGTGGGTGGGTGGATGGGAAGCCTCGCTCTAGTAGTGGCCCCTGGTGGAGACTGGAGGTACTGCATGTAGCAGCACAAGAGGGACAACCAGAAAGCCAGAAAACAGCTTCGGCGCCTCCGGATTACGGCCTCCATGCCCTATGTTCCCCGGAACCTCTAGGAGCATCTTTCACCATAGCAGCACCTCTGGACTGTAGAAAAAAATATAGTGCCGGGATTCCCCTGCCACCTGCTGCCTTCCCTCTCGGAGGAGGTGGACCCGCCCGATGATGGGATATGTTGGGGACAAATCAGGGGTCGGCTGCAATGTGTGTGTGTGGAGGAGCTCCAGAAGAGGACAAGCCGAGGCATGGAAGCATTAGGTGGCCCAAAGGAGAGGTGGACGCCAGAGTGTGAGGGGAGGTAAAAAGATTACACACAAAAAAATAAAATGTAGTTGAAAACCTGTGTTAACTCAGACACTAATTCCCTACCTATTAATTTAAGAAGCTCATTAGGCAGACAATCTGGTCCAGGAGCCTTTCCCCCCACTAGTGTAGACTGTGCATCTTGCACTTCTGCTATTTTAATGGGCTGGGATATTTCTACTAAGAGTTCTGGGTTTACAGCAGGAATGACTAAATCCACCAGACAATTTGTGAAGAACCCCATAGCTAAAGGGCCATATATTTGAGAAGTATACCTACTCACAATATCTAATATCTGTTTCTTAGTATTATACACTTTACCATCATCTCCTGCTAATGAGGTCATTTCTTTTACCTGTACTTTTGTATTGTAGCTGTCAGAGGGGCATATTTCATCTACTTTCCCCTTAACACCAAACTGTTGCTGATGATGTACAATTCTAGCTTTTCGGGTATGACAATCCCTCATCTGCTGTTTTACCTTATTTATTTGGTTGTTAAGATTCTATCCAGTATCATTTGATAAAGACAGCAACTGTTATAAAAGCTTTCTATGCTGTAAATAGCTAAAACATTGCCTTTTATTGTTATCTTTACTAATATGTTTACAAAGTTTCTGTAAGTCTTGTGTTGTGTCTTCCCACCATTGACTGGGGTTTTCAAAGACAAGAAAAACAGATTTCCTTGCCACTATAAAGTGATAAAAGTGTTTGTAAGATATAATCATCTGATAACAGAGAAGTATTCATATTCCAGAAACCTGGATCTCTCTTTATTCCCATCTGAACACCTATTTTAATTCCCACTATTTTGTGAGCTAAGAATTCTACTGGGTGTATGATTGCTGAAAATATTTGTTTGTAACTAGATATAAAAAATTTAATCAATCCTGGAAGTTAAATGTCCTTTCTGAAACATAGTAGTAACTAATTTGATATGGAAGTGATAGGAAACCCTCAACTTTGCTTTTAAGATAACCTGAGCCAAAAGATTAGAATCACAATATTTTTTAAAGAGTTAGCTACTAAAGGGCAATTAAAATCACCAGATAATACTATATGGTGTGCTGTAAACAAAAAAGGCTGTAGTAAATTCAAGATTTCACAATATTCCACCTTAGTCTGAGGTGCATAAACATTTACTAACCTAAAGAGTGTGCCCTATATTAGAACGTCCAGGATCATAGCTCTGCCAGGAACCAAATCATAAACTTTTAAAATATTAAGCTTAGGCAACTTAAACAAAATCCCTAAGCCAGAACAGGAGTCCTTCCTGCCCTATAGACCAAAAGGAAGGTCCTGCATACCACCTCTCTGAGGCCACTATCGTTTCTTTTAGGGAATGTAAATGCATATCCTAGAGGAACAAAATACAAAAGGGGAGATATGACAGAAAAGAAAAGACTGTTTTCCTTTTACTGTCCCTCTTTATACTATTCACATTGATAGTGTAACAAGAAAAAGGAACATTCATGAACACCTACGTTATTTATATTTCCCCCTTCTTACATTTTGCTTTTTCAGCTTTGCTTTTCTGTTTTGAGGCCCTTTGACTTTCTCTTGTTTTTCTGTGTCTGTACTAACCTCAGGCACAGAAGATGCCACCGATGAGACATCGGAGTCATCCTCTGTATTCCCAGGCTTCAGAATGTCAAACTTATTTGTCAAGGGTACTGAGGCTGGTTTCAGCTGTGTTTGAGACGTGGAAGCTCTAGTTTTACGGCTGGTTGTAATTACTGTCTCTTCTGATTCAGCAGCGGGGGGATTAGGTCTTCAGTATTTTCCATACCAGAAGTGGAGAGACGCTCCACAGAAGTGTTTGGCATTACACTAGGACCTGGCACAAAGTTCTGAGTCTGTGTCTCAGGTCTTGTCCCCTGATTCCTTTGCTGTAAGGGATCACCTTCCTGCAGCCCTTCCCTATGGTGATCCAATGTGGAGCCGGGGAGTGCTTTCTGCACTGTCACTCCCATTCTGTCCTTGATGTTTATGAATACCCAATTTATTTTTCTGCATTAAAGTAATTAGCAAACATTGTTCCTCTCCAGCTGCCTGATCAGGTATATTATGTGTAGCCCACTGGCAATTTTGGAATGTGTGTCCCATCTCATCATAGAGATTACACTTGCGTTTGTTAGTACATTGTGACCCTATATGTCCCAACTCCCCACAGATATTACATCTTGTCTGGTCACAAATGCTACTGAGATGAGCCAAAGAGACACATTTGTAGCACATTTTTGGCTGACCGGCATAAAATAATATGCCCCAGTCTCTCCCTTAAAAAAGAGTTAGGTAGATGAATAACACCAGTTTCAGTTGTTTTCAACAGCACATTGACCTTCCACCCCCCCCAATCTATATATTTTCAGAATCCAAGATGGCATTCATTTCTTCAAGTATGGTACATCTTTATTTTAGCCAGTAAGTCAAATCATTCACACTGACCCCCTCATTACAAAAAAGTACAGTAATAGTTTTTTGAGCAGGCTCTATCAGTTGTATCGCAACAAAAGGCGCCCGTAAAGCAGTTTTCTTTAAGGTGTTATATTTTATCCAGAATCTCTCCAGACCATAGAGAGATTTAAAGCTAACATCAAATGTTGTCTCGCCAGAAATATGGATGAGCACATAAATTTCATTCGAGAAGAACTTCATTGATTCTTTCAAGAGGGTTTTAGCCACAACAGTCTAGCTGGAGGTTCAGGCATACCTCCTGTATAAGACAACCTAACCACATTATGCTGTTTTGCAGGGAAGACAGGAAATTTAAATGGAGAAGGGAAGGAGCAAGGAGCATCCTTAGTAACAATATTCCAAGGCAGTTGTGGCAGTACATCAGACATATTGGGGCATCCCCCAGGTTGATTACTATGTACTGCAGTACAAACAGCTGAATTTTGCTGAGGAAGTTGCAAGATAGGGTTCTGCATGAGGGCTAGCTCTGGAGGTACCTCCAAGTCTTGAACTTATAAATTTTCAGGCTGCTGTACAGTTTGTTTAGTCATTTCTGGCATTTTTATAGGTGAATTCCTGGAAACCCACTGACCTGAATTTTCATCTCTTTCCCACCCTGAGCCTACAGGGCTTTGTCAACTGACCAGGCTTGCTCCGATATGGAATTTGTCTGTCTAGTACATCTTAGGCCAGGTTCTGTGCCACCTGAAGTTGCCATTCCTGACACAATAGTTGTAGATGTGCCTTGCTGTGTTTCCTGGCATTCCACCTGTTCTACGGCTGCTGCCAAATTCCCTGGTGATTCCTTTGATGTAGCTAGGTCATCGTAGCTCAGCTGCACAGATTTGGCAGGTTCCTTTCCCCTGTCGGCTCGGATCTCTCTCAGTTTCTTCTGGAGCTACATACATAGATACATAGATACATAGACAGTGTCGGCAGATAAGGGCCTATGGCCCACCCAGTCTGCCCATTTGAGCTTGTAAGTTCAGTTTATGTTTTCCTAGAAGTCTGTTGCCCCTTACCCCTGACCTCCAAAATTCCTTTATGTCTATCCCATGCATTCTTAAATCCTGTAATTGTTTCAGCCCCCCGCCACTTCCTCTGGCAGGCTGTTCCACTTGACCATCACCCGTTCTGTGAAGAAATTCTTCCTCACGTTTCCTCTGAATCGTCCTCCCTCCAACTTCATCCCATGCCCTCTAGTCCTGGAACATCTTTTTCACTTAAAAATAGTGTATTCCTGCACCCTGTTCCTCCCTGTGAGATATTTGTATGTCTCTATCATATCCCCTCTCTCCCTCCTCTCCTCCAGGGAGTACATGTTCAGTTCCTTCAACCTGTCTTCATAGGACTTGTGAAGTAATCCATGCACCATCTTTGTTGCCCTCCTCTGAACCTTCTCTACCCTGTCTATGTCCTTATGTAGGTAAGATCTCCAGAACTGTGCACTGTACTCCAGGTGGGGCCTCACTAGTGTCTTGTATAGTGGAATTATGACCTCCCTTTTCCTGCTGGTGATGCCCCTGTCTATGCATCCCAGCATCCTATTTGCCTTACCTGCTGCCTTGTCACACTGTTTCCCTACCTTGAGGTCATCAGAGATGATAACCCCAAGATCCCTTTCCTGCTTGGTGCATGCTATATCCTCATCCCCCAACTGATATATTGTGCCAGGATTTTTGTGCCCCATAAAAACATGCAACTCGAAAACATGAGCTAAACCTGGTTACAAAAGTGAAAGATAACCATAAATCATTTTACACATATATCAATAACAAAAAGGGATGTCAAACTTCAGTGGGGGTCCATTAAGGATCAGGATGGTATATTAGTTGAGGATTGACAAACTATGGCAGGGCTTTTCAATACTTATTTCTCATCAGTATTTAATAATAAGTCTAAAAATATTAGAGATCATCTGACTAAAATAGATTATAAAATTATTTTAAACAAAAACGATATTGAGGATAGACTAAAGCACCTGGACCAGAATAAATCTCAAGGACCAGATGGAATCCATCCTAGGGTCCTAAGGGAATTGGCAACATAATTGGCAGGACCTATAACATCACTGTTTCAGAAATCTTTGGATAACGGGGAGGTGATTGAGGTTTGGCGAAAGGCAAATGTGATTCCTATTTATAAAAAGGGATCTAGACAGGAGGTGGGCAACTATAGGCCTGTCAGCTTGACTACTGTACTGTGGAAAATGTTGGAATCTATTGTAAAGGATCAAATGGTGGATTTTCAGGATTCAGTAGGGGATTGTGACGATGCTCAGCATGGATTTAAAAAGGGTTATCATGCCAAACTAATCTCTTGGAGTTTTATGAGCATGTGAGCAGAGCATTAAGGAGGGGTGTCTCTGTGGATGTGGTGTTCTTGGATTTCTCAAGGCGCTTGACAAGGTCCCACAAGGTGAATTGATTGATGCTCTGATTGAACATAAAATACCGGGGTTTATTACAACTTGGGTTAAGGCATGGCTGAGTGAGAGAAAGCAGAGGGTCTGTTTAAAGGCAGTTTACTCTGATTGGTTGGGAGTGGAGAGTGGCATTCCCCAGGGATCTGTTCTGGGGCCCTGCTTGTTTAATATCTATATACGCTCATTATCTGGAGGAGAGGATGTCTGGGAAACCAAATTTGCAGATGACACTAGAATTGGCATTACTATCAGAAATGGTGAGGATGTGACAAAGTTGCAAAAATCCTTACTCAAAATGGAAAGCTGGGCAAGGGATAAGAAGTTATCCTTTAACACCGCAAATGTGTGGTGATGCACTTTGGAAATAAAAATAATCAAGTTGACTACTTCTTAAATGGACAGAAATTGGGTAAAGTAGTGGAGGAAAGAGATTTGGGGGTTAAAGTGACAAGTGATTTCAAGTTCCACCAGCATTGCAGTCAGGTTATAAAATCTACTAGTAGTACTCTTATAAATATCAAGAAACATATAAAGAGTAGGAAGAGGGAAGTGATTGTGCCTCTCTTTGGTGCACTGGTGAGGCCGCAGCTGGAGTATTGTGCACAGTTCTGGTCACCTGGTTACAGGTTGGACATAGGAAGATTGGAGAGGGTTCAGAGGAGGGCTACCAGGTTAGTAGCGGATGTTAGGCCAGGACTATGGGATCGATTGGAGGACTTGGGGATGTTCACGTTGGAGTATAGGCCTGAGAGGGATATGTGTATGGTGTATAATGCACTTAAAGATACAAAGCTAAGGGTCAAATTGGGACTTATCCTGAGGGAACAATGATATGGCACTAGGTCACATTCATGGCAACTTAAGGGGCATCATTTTAAGACCACGAAAAGAAGGCACTGCTTTAGTGTTAGTGTTATTCCAGTATGGAATAAGCTACCTGAGGAGGTAGTCACAAGTAAGACGACAGTTGAGTTCAAGAAGAAACTGGATAAGTATTGCAAATCAAATAAAATAGGGGGTTTCAAAATTAGAATTAACAACCGAGCACAATGGACGTAAGTCTTCTTTGCTCTGAAATCACCTATGATACCTATGATGATATGCATTATCTTGCACTTCTTTGCATTGAATTTCAACTGCCAAACCCCTGACCATTCTTCAAGTTTCTGCAGGTCCCTTCTCATTCTGTCTACACCCTCTGGTGTGTCTACTCTGTTACAGAGCTTTGTGTCATCAGCGAATAGTGAAATTCTGCCTTCTAGGTCCTCCGCAATGTCACTGATGAAGATGTTGCATAGGACCCGTCCCAGCACTGATCCCTGTGGTACCCCACTGGTCACTCTTCCCTCTGTGGAGTGACATCCATTTACCACCACCCTCTGTGTCCTGCCACCCAGCCAGTTACCTACCCACCACACTACTGTCCTGCCCACGCCCATATTCCCCAGGTTGTGTAATAGTCTTCTATGTGGCACAGTGTCAAAGGCCTTGCTGAAGTCCAGATAGGCCATGTCCACTGCCCTCCTCTGATCCACCTCCATAGTCACCCAGTCAAAAAATTCAACGAGGTTGGTCTGACATGACATCCCCCTTGTGAAATCATGCTGCCTTGGGTCCTGTAGTCCATTGACAACTAGATGTTCCACCAATCTCTCCTTCAGTAGTGCTTCCATGATCTTCCCACTACCGAGGTCAGGCTGACTGGTCTGTAGTTCCCGCTTCCTCTTTGTTCCCACTTTTTTATAAGGGGACTACATCTGCTGACCTCCAGTCTTTGGGTACCTCCCCTGTTTCCAGTAATCGGCTAAACAGGATAGCCAGAGGTTCAGCCACCACCTCTCTTAGTTCTTTAAGGACCCTGGGGTGCACCCCATCTGGCTCTATTGCTTTATCAACTCTTATTACTTCCAGTTCCTTCAGGACCCTTTCTTGTGTAAAGGACTTGTGTCCATTTCTGCACCATTCTCACCCTTTGTACTCCTTCAGACCCATTACCTCCTCTTCCTCAGTAAAGACTGAGCAGAAATACCTGTTCAATATGTCAGCTTTTACTGTTGTCATCCTCCATGCGGCCCACATTCTCCCCCTTCAGTCTCACTATCCCCTCCCTTTGCCTTTTCTTTTTTTCACTTATGTACCTGTAAAGGTTTTGTCCCCCACCACTGATTTTGCAATGTGTTCTTCTGTCTGAGCTTTGGCTTCCTCACTGACCTCCCTGCCTCCTTTGCTTCTCCTGGTACTTCTCCTATCCCCCTTCTGCCTGTGTCTTTGTATTGCCTGAATGCAGTCCTTTGATTTCACTTCTTTGCTACCTCTTTGGAAAACCATAATGGTCTCTCTTCCTTTTCCTCTTGCTAACCTGCTTAATGCATAATTCTGTTGTTCTTGTAATCCCCATTTTAAATACTGCCCACTGTTCCTTAACCCCTGATTCCTGCCCCATTTCCCTTAATGCCTCTTTCAAGTATCTCCCCATTTTCCCAAAGTCTGCCCCCCTAAAATCCAGGATACGTGTTTTTGTGTGGTTTGGTTCTGCTCTTTCTGTGATTTCAAACCACAATGACTGGTGGTCACTGTTCCCTAGGTGCTCCCCCACTGTTACCCCCATTGCACTGTCCCTGTTTGTGAGCACAAGGTCCAGTATTGCCTTCTGCCGAGTTGGTTCCATGACCAGTTGCTTGAGGAAGGCACCTGAAGGGAGTCCAGGATAAATCTGTTCTAGTTGATGCTGCTGCTGGGATGCTCCAGTCCACGTCTGGAATATTGAAGTCTCCAACCAGTACTACTCACCTTGTCTGCCATCCTTTGGATGGCTAGCATCAGCTCCCTATCTGTTTCTTCCTCCTGGGCTGGTGGTCTATAGACCACACCTGTGCGGATGGCTAGCCCCATTTTCCTTTCCAGCTTAACCCACAGTATCTCTCCCCCATTTTGTTCCTCCTGGATCTCTGTGGCCCTTATGTCATTTTTCACATACAGTGCCACTCCTCCTCCCTTTCTGCCTGCCCTGTCTCTTCTGAATATGTTGTAGCCAGTATGGCCATCTCCCAGTCATGGTTATCACTACACCAGGTTTCAGTGATGGCCACAATGCCCAGGTCTGACTGCACCATGACAGCCTCCAGATCTTCCATCTTGTTGCTAAGGCTCCTGGCATTTTCACACATGGCTTTTCATGATTTTACCTCCCTAGACTGATTCACTGTTCTACTCCAGCCCTTTCCTTGGCTGCATTTTTTTAAACAGAAAACTTTTTTCCTCAGCATCTAGTTGTTGCAATACTGCTGCTGCTTCGGAGTTTATTTCTCCAGACTCATCCGGAGTTTCCATCATCGGTTCACTAACATCACTTAGGCCCAAAAACTATCCTCAGGCAATTCAGGTAAGTGAGTCATCCTGAAGGGGTTAAGTGTAACAGATTTTGGCTTCTCCACTTCAGTATCTGGAGCAACATTTTGAGTTTCACCCATAGTTTGAGGCACAACTTCATACAGTAAATTACCCGTCTCTGTAGTCTCCATCTCCAGCTCCATCTCCTCCTCCTCCTCCTCCTCCTCTCCAGCAGCCTGCTGAGCAGCCATCTTTGGAAGACAACCTGAGGAACAAAGCCTCCCCCTACTGAACAGTAGGGAATTTCCCCGGTGTCCTGGCCAAATTTCCCCCATTCACTAAAAATACCACCAACAGCTTAAAATCTGGCCCAGTTTCAGTTGGCATCCACCTGTATTCCCCTCCCCCCTGGGACAAGGCTGAATATAGGCAAAACATTGTCTAGTCCTCCTTTCCCGGTCAACAAAAACTAACTAAATAAATGGCGAAGTAAAGCCAGAGATTTCTAAGACAGAAGTTGTAGATTACAGTCCTGTTCCTAAAACAAAGAAACATGTCGGGCCATTTTTAGGCCTGGCTGGTTACTATCAGAGATTCGTTCCCAACTTTGCCCAATTAGCTACCTCCCTGACTGAACTCATGAAGAAACAGTACCCAAATAATGTAAAATGGACCCTGATGTATGATGAAGCTTTTCAGGCCATCAAGGCTGCATTATAGCCAGACCCTATTTTAAGAAGCCCAGACTTTGAGAAACAAATTTTGTTACAGACAGATGCATCAGAGATAGGCCTAGGTGGAGTCTTGAGTCAGAATATAGAATGGAAGGAACAGCCCATTCTATCTGTCAGTAGGAAATTGCACAACAGAGAGAAAAGGTACTCCACCATTGAAAAGGAATGCCTTGTGGTGAAGTGGGCTATGGAGTCCCTCAAGTTTTATTTGGTAGTAGGAGCTGACTTTATTCTTATAACTGATCATAATCCTCTTTGTTGGCTTAATCAAATGAAGCATAAATTAAAAGAAAGTTTTGGAAATCTGGTCCTAGATTCACAGAAAAACACAAAGGCAACACAGAATTTTGCGTTGCGCTTTGCTATTGCCCAGGTGTTAAAAAATGCTATTCACAGATGGATAGCGTACCATGCTATCTGACTGTGAATAGGGCTAGGTTGAGTCAGTGGTGACCCCATTACTTGTATCTTTAACCCCACTTGCAATGCAAGGGAATGGTCCTGCAATGAATAGCACAGGTGCACTATTTGGAATTCTCAAAAGCAGCCATGCAAATGAGCCCTTTGCGCATGCAAGGTGCTAAGTGGCCATTTGCATGCCCATTTTGGGCCCATTTACATGGGCCACAATGGAGTTTAGCATTCCCTCCTCCACCGATCGCCAGCCCAAGTAAAACAAAAGAATAGTCCCTGGAACCAGTTGTCCCACCCCCCATGATTTGCATTTGCTGGCTTGATGAAAGACAATAGTCCCTGGTGGTCTAGTGGTCCCCCCCTTGCTGATTTCTGGCATAATTGATAAATAATACTTCCCTGGTGGTAGTGATCCCCCCGCAATCACTGATCACCACCTGATATTACAAATATAAGTTTTCCCTGGTGTCCAGTGGTCCCTCCCCAAACCCGATCAACCACCTGAAATATAAAACAATTTCCCTGGTGTCCAGTGGTCCTTCCCCCACCCGATCACCTGCCTGACACTGCTGTCCTATACCCTGATGTCCAGTGTAACCCCTCATCCTGATCCCCTGTATAGTAAACACAAACAGTGCCCTGGTGTCTAGTGAATCCCTCTCCCTATCCCTGATCCCCTGTTTAGTGAATTATAATCCATTCCCTGGTGGCCTAGTAGACCCCCTACCACAGCAGGCAGTGTTTCACTACCCAATCATCCTATCCCCAAGCCAGCAACCAGCACAACCCTCCTCTCTCCACCAAGGCTGGCCACTGGCTGAGTTTTCAATGAGTACATACTGTATGCAGTATGTGCTTATTGGCATTGATTGACAGCTCAGACTGAGCTGTCATTCAATGAGCACGTACTGTATGCCATATGTGCTCATTGAGAGCTCAGTCGGTGGCCATCCATGGTGGAGAGAGGAGGACTGTGCTTGTCACCAGCTCAGGATGGGACAGGGAGAGCAGCATGGTGGGGCACTGCCTGTCAGGGTGGTGGGGTGGGGGGTCCACTAGACCACCAGGGAATGGTTTCCAATTCACTATACAGGGGATCGGGGATGGGGGTCCACTAGAAATCAGGGTAATGTTTATATTTACTTTACAGGGGATGGGAATGGGGGGGTTACACCAGACACCAGGGTATAGGATGTCAACATTGGGCAGGTGATCAGGTGAGGGGAACTACTGGACACCAGGGAAATGGTTATTATATTTTGGTTGGGTGATCAGGTGGGGGGGTGGGACCACTGGACACCAGGGAAAACTTATATTTGTAATATTAGGCAGTTATCAGTGATCATGGGGGAAGGGGAACCACTACCACCAGGGAAATACATTTTTTTATATTGGGCAGCGATTAGTGATTGGGGAGGGCACTACCACCAGGGAAGTGTTATTTGTCAATTGGGTCAGTGATCGGTGAGGGGGAGGACCACTGATCCACAAGGAAATGTCTGCATTTTATATTGGGTGGGCGATTGGCTAGGGTGGGATCACTAGACCACCAGGGACTATTCTTATTCATCGGGCCATTGGTCAGTGGTCACAGGGGGTGGGACCACTACCACCAGGGATATTCATTTTTTTATATCAGGTAGCAATCAGCAATGGGGGGGCACTGCAATACCTCCACAACTGCTAGGGTTGCACAGAATTAAAGCAAGGGCCTGCTTGGAGGTCATTTCTACATGCAAGGGAACCCCACAAAAGGCCCTTATGAGGTGAAAATGCTTTGTGAATGGGACTGTGATGATATACAGGTCCACTTACTCTCATTTGCAATGTGGCCTGCTCCTCACTTTGCCCTGGCCAAACTGGGTTTGCACCTGCAAACAGGGCTTTTGTGAATACCACTTGGGTGCAAAACCTGGTTTGTGCAGCGCAGACTGGGTTTTGGCTGGGAAAAAGTTTTGTGAATCTGGCCTCTGTTTTTTTAAAACAGGTTTTCTCTTAAAGAGGGGGGTATGTGACATGGTTGAATAAGACCTTGTTCTATTTGTTATGCAGAAAAAGTTTAAAGCAACGATCTGTTCTATCCTTTACTTTTCTGTCTCTTTTTGTCTGATTGTACAATCAGATTTTCTTGTGAGACCTCGGAACTGATCACTCTGACAGTCTCACAATTCTCCCCCTCCTGCTATCTCCTTGCCTTCACTTGTGTTTCTATATTTTGCTCCCCCCTTGCTTATCTGTTGTTATAAAAATATACATACATCTTTATGTGAAACTGGGTGCTCTGGTTTGAAAATATATATAGTTATATTGTTGAAATGATTGCAAAAAGCTGTTTGGAATTTGGCAAGATAACTTTGAGAAGGAGTTTGACCTCCACAAACTCTTCTGCAGAGCTGCCAATGGGAAATCAGTTCTGGGAAACAATTTCCTTTTTTGTTGCACCTGCAAGGAAAGAAAATGACAAGAACACTGATACATTTTGTGAGAAACAGGAGGTATCTTAACTAGCTCAGGATGCAGAAGTTAATTGCCAGGAAAATACATTATACAGTATATATAGAGAGAGCAATATTTTGTTGGAGATGGAAAGACAATTACATTTAGAATTAGAGATGCCCTGATTACCCTCAGAAAAAGGGTTTCAATTTATTTGAACTGCCTATGTTAAAAAGTCATTCTGTACAATTTATTTTTTATTTATTGTTATTGGAAATAATAAAACGCTAAACTCATGCAGCTAAGTGACGTTATGCCACGCTTCAGCCCTGCCCCATGGATGCCTCACGCTGATGTCATGTCCTTTCCGAACAGGATTTTTTGCCATTACTTGTCTTATGTTTACCAATATTTTGTAACTCCTACTTATTGTTATCCTTGTATTATAGCTTTTACTGTATTCCTCTACTTGTTATTACTGTAACCATGTGTACTGTCGTTCCACTGTTCTTTGTTGTACTCTTCCGGGTTGTGCCTGAAAATAGTCATTTCATGGCTAGTGCACCTACCCGGCAAACAAAAACTAAATAAAATTTGCAAATTTTGTAACTGCCCCTGGTTTTCCTATGCTTCTTGACCTGTGCCTGGATGACAGAGCACCCTTGCAAATGCTTTAGCCTACACAGTCCCTTCTCTCCTCACAAAAAACCCAGAAACAGACAGGATGTCTAATCAAATCACCACACAGCACACCAGAATGACAGATCATATGCTGTCCATGGGGCAAACCCTTTCACTTAAGGGA
Source organism: Neoceratodus forsteri (assembly GCA_016271365.2). Classification (NCBI taxonomy): domain Eukaryota; kingdom Metazoa; phylum Chordata; order Ceratodontiformes; family Ceratodontidae; genus Neoceratodus; species Neoceratodus forsteri. Next base: position 169,175,713 of record CM057449.1, on the reverse strand, counting down.
GTAGGGTTCAAGGGTAGTTTATATCTTTGCTTATAGTTCACTTACATTTGGTTAGGGAACAAGTGCCCTGCTATAACTCATCATACTGTGGCTTATTTCACATGTGAGTGCTCCTTATTAGGATAAGGGATTATCCCAGGACTTTACGTGGACTCAGACGTCCATTTGTTAACAGTTGGGTGCCCAAAACACCGCCCCTCCAATATGGGAGCTACTGTTACCACCTACTCGGATAGTCAAGAGGATACTGTGCTCATCTGTAACATCAGCACCCCATACGTACAACCTTTGTCTCTTAATTTATTGCTTCCCTAATAGCTACAACACATGCTGGTTACTTTACGTGGGCTGACACATCTAGCAATTATTCCTCTATGACTCCAGGGGGAATATTTATTTATTTATTTATTTGTTTATTTATTTATTTAAAATTGGCAACTGGGAAAGGCACACTGAGCTGAAGATCGTTTCCAGGTGCGACCCGGGTACAATATAAAAACAAACACAAATCAAACTGAAGTTAAATATGGTTACAGTAAATGTAATATACAAAGAATACATTGTTATGAGAGGATAATATGCTGCAGGCATGATATATAGTGACATAGTATGATGAGGTACATAGATGTGATGAAAGATTGTTTGTTTAAGGACACTTGGTAGGGGAAAATAGCAACAAGTGGGGAGGGGCTTGAAAAACTTGAGTGAAACTGAAAAGATAGGGGGTAGAGAATGCTCAACAATCTTCAAGGGATGATGGAGGGAGGAGCTCACAAGGGATCTGAAGCAAGATGGAGGTGTGGTTAGGGGCAGCTGGGGCACTGGGCGGAGGGGAGGAGTCTAAGGAGTTTTTTGAGGGAAGAGAGTGGAGAAGCAAAATGAAGGTCGGAGGGTAGATTGTTCCAGAGAAGAGGGAGATGGTACAAGAAGGTGGATTGGCCTGCAGCTGAGTGAGGGTGAGGGATGGAAAAGGTGTTCAGGTCTCTGTTATGAAGAGAGTAGGTAGTGGAGTTGGCGGGTGCAAGTCTGAGTGAGAGATAGGGGGAAGGGAGTCAAACCAATACTTAGCTATGAGGGAGAAGCAGTGGACAGCTCACCTATAAGATAATGGAGAGAGGGGCATAGAGGAGGCAGTGATGAGTGGGGGGAGGTGGTGGCAAAATGCCAAAAGGAGTTGAGAAAAGTGTCCAATTTGGAGAGGGAGGTGGCAGGGATGGTGTCGTATACTATGCCAGCATAGTCCAGCACTGGCAGGATTGTCTTTAATTCAGGTAGGGAGAGGGAGGCAGGCTTTGTGGTGGTAAAGGACAGTGAGTTTGAACCGAAGCTTGGTGCAGATGGCCTCGATGTGGGTAGAGAAATCGAGTTGCCTATCCAGCCAGATCCCTAGGGTATTTGAATTTGGGGACCAACTCAAGTGGTGAACCATCCAGTGTAATAATCACTGGGGGGTGGGGCTGGTAAGGAGGCCAGCTTCTGTCAGGAACCAAAAAGCATGGTGACTATCTTTTTGGCATTGGGTCTCAATTGGTTTATTTGGAACCAGGTTAGGACCCTGTTGAAGTCATCTTGGACAAGAGGGAGAACGCAGTTGAAGGATGGACTGCAGGCATAGATGACGGTATCGTCTGCATACATGTGAATGTTTGACGAGAGGCAAACTGAGGGAAGTTCATTTATGAAAAGCGAGAAGAGGATGGGGCCCAGGATGGAACCTTGGGGGACCCTGGAGAGGATAGGGAGAGGAGTAGAAAGTGCATCACCTATTTGAACTGATTGTTGTCTATAATGCCCTCTCTCCTCCAACACCAACTGCATTTCTCCCCTTATGACTTGCTGGGCATCTTCAGGGAAACACTCCAGTAATAAAAGCCATCAATGCACATCCCTTGAAGGGGTGCCCTGAGAGGAGACCTGCTGTGGCTTTTCTTTGCAGCTCATGCAGCTTCCCTGGCTGCCTGTACCACCTGCCATGAAGTATGTATCCAAATCTGAGACCAGCTGCTCCTAAAGACCCCCTGGACAGACCCAAGAGGGTGATCCTGACACTTGAGGAAATCACAGTTTAGTCCTCTGATGCCCAGTGAAGGTTCACCTGTGTCAGGTAACCCCTGCCCATTATCACCCTCCAAATGGCTTCAAACTGAGCCAGTCCAGCTACATGAATGTCCACTGAATCCTTTTCAGACCCACCAGCAAGTCCTCCAAATGTAGAGAAGTTCCATGCCACCCCGAATCTGGCACCCTGCCACTGTGTCAGATTCAGCAGACCTCCCGTGACTCCCAATGTCACCCCAGGAGCTCTGGACAGTGGCTATGCCACCCAAACCTAGCACTCTGCCACTATGTCAGACTTGATGGGCCCTCTCTAACCATTCCAAGGCCCACATGTGTATGTTGGCACTGTTTATGGGTGCTTATGGCCCATGAAGTCCTTCTCAGCAACACTGTATCTGATGAACCACGAGGAACTTCCTTCCTCCCACCAAACCTCATATTTTGTACCTCTGTCCCAAGTCTCCTCCCCCATAAAATACAGGACATTGTAATTGGTGCAGTGGCACCCTGTGCTGTAATGGATGGAACAGTAACAACCCTGCCCCTTCCCTGGGGAAAAGGTCGTTACACCTGCAATCTCATTTGGCACAGCATCTAACAATGAACTGTCTGCTTCCATTCCTTGTTTAGGAGCACTACTACCTCTTCCTCCTCTGTCCACCTCCAGCTTGGATCACAGTTCCCTGAAGACTGGAGTGGAAGGAGCTGCCAGCAAGACACATAAATCAGGAAGGCCTGACTCCCAACTCTGGTCAGCAGCGAGTGTTTTGCTTAGCAGTAGGAAGTATGGGCAATCTTGGTAAGCACCACTTCTTGGATTATCATGAGTGCACCAGTGGTAATTCCAACTCCATGGAAATGGAGTAACCAACAAAGAGGAGCTCAGTCCTGGTAAGCTGGAGGAGTTCAGATTGGTAGAGAAATCGCCATACAGCAGCTTTCATTCTTACTGGTGCTTCCTGTGTCAGCCCGGGGGGTGGAAAGTAGGGCAGGTAGAGAAATCGCAGCACAGTGTCTTTCATGCTTACCAGCACTGCTGGTGACAGCTCAGGGTGGGCTGGGTAGGTAGAGAGATCTCTATACAGCAAAGAAGCTTTGCTTTCATGCTTACTACTACCGCTGTGTCAGTTAGGTTTAGGTGAGTTGAAAAATCATTGCAGAACAGCTTTCATGTTTAGCGGTGCTGCCAGTGTCAGCTGATAGGGGCATGTAGGACAGTGACAAACAGAGAACCTCATTGGCTCACAGAAAGTGTATCAGTAGAAATGGCAAGTTCTGCAATGAGACAGGCATGCTGAATCCCTCTGAAAAGTGTGCATGAAAATGTAAACCTGTACCATCTACCAGGTCTCGTACCACTGACTGGGATTAAGGAGCGCCTCATCGGCACACTGCCTGACACACCCCTGAAGCCCCATTTTATGGCACTAACACACTAACAATATGTTTCCTTTGGGGGGTTAATTTCTCCAGCTTTGCCAATAAAATGTATTTGTACTAGCAAAGGGAATCTGTTCTTTGCATTTTCTGGCATCAGATGCTGAGTGCAGTACTATTTTATGAACTTGCAATATGTTTCTATGCAAGCAAACATAAATAAGTGAAATAAAATTTATAATTTTTTATTATAGTTAAAAAGTCCTGGACTTACAAATAAAAAGCAGCAGCAGGAGGTATTGGTCAGGCACCTCAGGAATGGGATGCAGAACTGAGGCCAGCAGCGGTATTGCCCTTCTTTCTGGATATGTTGTTACCTTGATACACAAGCAGTGAGTCACTTCTGTGTCAGCAGCAAAGATATCTGACTACAAACCAAAGCAATAAATGAATTATTTGACATAAGCAAATCTGACTGGACTGGGAGGCAGGTAGTGACTGTGGCAGGGCCAGGCAACAGCAACACCAGAGGAGGCAGGCAATAGCATGGTTGCAGTTGTCAACACATAATCTCTTCTCCTCATAATCGGCTGAGTGTGACTGGCCTGGAGCAGGTACCAACAGGAGTATGAACAAATACAGGTGGAGGTGGATAGTAGACTGGACTGGGCAGAGGGAATAGGCATCATTGACTAGGCGGGCAAATGCTGTTGGGACACTGAGGTAGCATGCTGGAGCAGGTAACTAGAGTTGGCACTGGGGGCTTTGGGCAGGGAAAACAACAATGGTGAGTTGCAGACTGGACTGGGTGGGCATAGTGGGCACCAGAGACTGGGCAAACACTGGCCATATCAGTAGCAGTACAACGGTGAAGTGACCAAGAGGAGCAGTGAATCAACTCAGCTGGACAGGAATTGAACAGTCGGTTGAGCACAAACAGCCAGGTACCAGTGATGGCGGTGAGAGTGCCCAAATAAAAGTTGTTTTGTTGTGCCCTAATCAGCTGACAAGCAGACATTAAAGAGCTGCAGCAGTGGCCTATTGTTGTCTGAACCTCTCTGAGGGGACAGGGAAGTGCCACCGAGTGCAGCAACCATTGATGCCTGTCCTCTCCAGAGGGGTATGAGGTGAGAGCCGCAGTGTGTCAGAGGCCATTAGCTGTCTGTCTTCTTCTCAGGAGGGGAGGGACAAGAGAGTGGCCACAAGCTGCAGCAGACATTGATATCTGTCTCCTTCTCCAGAGGGTGAGATGAGTACTGCTAAGTGTCAGTGACCACTGCCATCTGTATCCCTCTCCAGAGGGGAATGAAAAAAGAGTCATTGAGCAGTGGTGGCCATTGATGTCCGTCCCCCTTCTCTGAAGGGGTATAAGAGAAGAGTTATTGAGCAGTGGTGGGCATGGATGTATGTCCCCATCTCTGTAGGGGTTTTAGAAAAGAACTGGTAATTCTTGGCATGAAAGAAAACCTGCTTGGTGGGTAATCTAAAAGAACTGGCTGTGGTACTGTATGTAAAAAAAATATTGCTAAGTGGGCAGTAACAAGTCCTATGACTGTGGCATGAAAGAAAGCCTTCTTGCCAGGTAGGGGGCAGGAGAAATATCTATCATAAGTATATTTTAAATATAAAACTAACAGGTTTATACAATGCCGCCAAAGTTCATAAGAAGCTGGAGGTAAAAAAAAAACAACAGAGATGAATAACAGAAGTCTAGAAATCAACCAGGTATAAGGACTCCCCTTCTCCTGGTGGTATTTTATACTTTAGTGATGATACATGTAAGTCATCCCTCCAAGCTGCCTATCCAGGGGCATAACTTTTTTTGCTGATGGTCCAGGGGCAAATAAAGGAGGGGTACCCACAAGCGCTTAACATTCAGACCAAAGCATGTCACACAAGGCAGGCAAAGTGTGTTGTACCTTTCTGACATCTTCATTACCTGTGCATTCTCACCTTCACCCACAGAATCTCCCCCCCCCCCGAAGACTGGCACACCAGATCAGGAACTCTGTGCTGCACATCTACTATCTCTGGAGCCCCCCCCCCCCATGAGCCCCTCTGCCCTGCCATGGGTTGGATGAAACTGCATCTGTAATATCTGTAATTCAACTCATGAAAAGATAATTTAACTGAAAATAAAGGGGAAAATAAGTAGGATTTCATTTCATTAGCTTCCCCCTCTCGGTTTAAATAAAGCACACCACTGCAATTTCCTCACAAATAGCTTCTCTATTTAGCTTCGGCACAGCCAGTGATTTCCAGCAGAGCAGGGGTCACACACTTTATTTAAATAAATGAAGCAGCTCCATGAGGCTAATTGGACTTTTTACACATTCTGGCTGGACATTTTAAGGCAGCAGAAATGATGAATCTTAAGGCAGTCACAAGCAAGAATGTTTCCTACTCTATCTCTTGGATGCTTTACCCAAGACCTCCTGAACTCAGATCCCTGCAATCTTCTGGCTTCTCTGGAACTGGTCAGTCAAACCTTTTTCTTTCTTACCCGGGTTACCTATTCTCTCACTAGCACTGGTCATCCCCCAAACTCTGGCATGGGAAAGCAGGATGCTTCCCCCACCTGGACCCTTGGGTGCTGGTCCAAGCCACAGGGGTGCCAGGATTTTTCCTTATGACCCAGGCCCCATAACCCACTTTAAGGCTGGCATTGTACCTGTGCTACTTCAGCACCTGCCACCTTCACTCAGCTCAGCCTCTCCTCTTATCATCTTCACTGGTGCAGCAGCCCCAAAACCCAGCCCTGCTCCAGTACCCCCGCCCCATGCTACTAGCTGTCCTTTCTTCTCACAAATGGCCCAAACTGCTCCGCTTTATGCTGTTCATCTTTCTTGGGGGATCCGAACCAGGTCCAAGTCTCCTTCAACACCTCTTGGGCTTGAGTTAAGCTCCAGCAGGAGGGCTACCCTCCAAGGCCTGCCATTACGGCCTGTGACCTGCCCGGCCCTCAATGTACTGGCACCCCAGGACCTGCCCTTCCATAGCAGGCCCCCATATCTTGGGTGAAGGTCCCCCCCCCCAGCTCCCTCTGCCCCCAGGCTGCCCTGCCACACTGGGTACAAGCGGAGCCACTGCAACCAGCTTCCCTCCTCTGTGGGCCCTGCCACATACCCACAGCCCAGGCAACCCAGGATACACCTTACAGGGGTCTTTAAGGCTCCTAACTTTCCTGGCCTACAAAGTCACCTACTTTCCCTGCCCCCAAATGATGCAGGACCTGGCTACCCACACTTTCCCCATGGAGAGCCATTCCCCCAGCTCCTCATTGACCACGATGCTGAGAAAGCCATCCTGTCTCTACTTTGGGGGGGGGGTCCACCACTGGCCTTCCAAGACTGCCGAGCTCCCTTACTTGCCCTCCTAACACTGCTCTTCCAGCCACCCCCCCCTCCAGCCCCAGGCCTAATGCCCAGGCTGGAAAGGCCCCGATACTTCCTGTCTGCTCCCTTATATACTCCCTAAAACATACTCTGTGCTATCATCTTGAGGTGTCCAGCAGCCAATATCCCCAGAGGACTAACACATTCCCTAGCTCTTGGGGGGGGAGGGGTACAAGGGGGAAAAGGATGCCTAAATGGGAGCATAAGCCTCTCTTTAAAGTAGGGATTACATACACAATAAGATTTACTTTCTCTTAAGAATTGGAGGGCTAAAGCCCGTAGTTCTAGGGACAGTGCAACTGACCATACCCCCATTTGGTCCATTTAAAGGCTGCTCCTCCTCATGCCACTCACAAGCATTTTTCCTTGTGGCCAGAGGTGCCACCTGTCCTCACTCCCTTCTCCATTTCTCCTCTATTTGGGCTTTTTCCTGTGTTTCTGCAGCTGCCTCCAGCCACCAGCTTCGTCTCCTGCTGCCCGATCCTGTCCCCCACTTCTGTTTGCTTCCCCCCTCCTGTCTCCCTCTGCTGCCTTTTCCCCATACCTTTTGTTCTCCATCCTGGCTGTCGCTCCACTGCCCGCCTGACTCGGGCTGACCTCCTGCTCCTTGCTTCCCTGTTTCTCCGGGGCTTACATAGAAACATAGACTTTGACGGCAGATAAGGACCACTTGGCCCACCCAGTCTGCCCATTTCCCTACCTATTGGATAAGCTGTAGATTCTAGTTAACCAACAGCCTACTTCCTGCAACCCCCCCACTATAATTGCCTTATGTCTGTCCCATGCATGTTTGAATTCCCCTACTATTTTAGACCCCACAACCTCTCCAGAAAGGCGGTTCCATGCAACCACCACTCTCTCCGTGAAAAAGAATTTCCTCACATTACCCTGAGCCATCCCCCTCTATCTTTAAATTGTGCCCCCTTGATCTCATACATCTCTTTTTCTGAAAGATGCTACCCTCCTGGACTTTGTTGATTCCCTTGAGGTACTTAAAAGTTTCTATCATGTCCCCCTCTCCCTCCTTTCATCAAGGGTATACATATTAAGCTCTCTCAGTCTCTCTTCATATGGTTTCTGTTGCAGACCCTGCACCATTTTAGTTGCCCTCCTCTGGACTGCTTCTGCCCTGCTGCCTCCTGGCAACCATTCCTTGCCCCCTAATGCTTCTGGGGTGTGATGTCTCCCATGGCACTCAGGCTTCTCCTCTGGGCATGGGGCCACCTCCTCATCCCTCCGTTGTGCTTTTGGGGTTTTCCTGCCCTACCAGCCATTCTTCCTCATCCATGTTGCTACTCCTGCCTACAGGACTCAAGGGCACTCAATGTCCTCCACATTCAGAATTCATCATTCCTGGTAATTGCCTAACTTTTTAATGTGCTAGTTGCATGGTCATCCATGTAACTTATTTAATTAGTGACCATTATTTAACCGTTTGCTTAGCTGCTTGCTGCGGTGGTGTCATGTTTGTGGCTCCTTTGCTTTTCCTATAGCAGGGGACTGAGTGGTCATAACGGGCATCGTGGCCTCAGGCAGTGGGATCAGCCTTATAATTGTCATATATACTACCCACCACTGGCTCACCTGACCTCCTACACATATCCCTGGCTTGCCCAGCCTTCTACTGCTGCTCTGCATATCCCTGGTCTTCTTGGCCATCCTAGCCTTCCTGTTTCTTGCACTACCAGTACCACTCATATACCAGCTATTATGGCACTAACACAATCAGCCTTCAAGTCCATTTGTTCATGGAACTCTCACCTACCTGTACTGGCATCCCCTTCCAAGTCTGGCAGCATACCATGTTAAACTCACTTTGAACTGCACCTCCTACTGTACTGGCTTGCAGCAGCCTCCTCCTACTTAATCAGCTTCACAGTCTCCTCCTCTCCAACCATCAACCTGGGCTTCGCCCGACCTCACCGTTCTCATACTTATAACATACAATTCAATTCGCGCCCAATTTGGCTTCCTAATGGACTTGGTCGGCATGCATTCATGTGGTTGATAAATGCTATATGCCTTAGCTAGACCCACAAGAGGGGCCCTCTTACTTAGCCTGACCAATGTGCAGGTCTCCACATCAGCTCTAATCCAGTCAGGACCCACGAGAGGGTCCCCAGTCCCCAGTCTGACCTATGTACAGGTCTCCCCATGTCTGCTATCATCCAGCATGACCCACATGTGGATCCCATGCTCATTACAACTCGCTTATCCACATTTCAGAAACATGCCAACCATATCCATTACTTCCAGGACTCAGGGCTAGTCCTGTGGTTGATGGTCTCTCTCTGCACCCCAAAATCCACATCTTGAGCATGCAAAGCTTGGTGTGGAGTCCTTCTCACCTGGCCCATAGTTGGGAAGGTTCTCTCACTGGGTGGATTGTCAGTCGTCAACCATATCGACGGCACCTCTCGATGTAGCATTTAAGACTTCAGTGGCAAAGGGGTGGGCTGTCATGGGAAGGGCCCCTTTAGCTGCCAGAGTGGGTTCGGAGGCACCCTTTAAAGCTATTCTCCCTACAATTGCCTCTGGTTCACATAGCTTGTTTTTAGATCGGTAGGTCAGCTGAGCACCTCAGCGGTTGTTACTTCCTTCCTCCCACCTTGGAAGTTGGCACCGAGATGCCCCAGTGTTGCAGAGTTCACTTGCAACCCTCCATGGCATTTCTGTTAGAGGGATAGAGTGAAAGTGTTCCCCAAAATTGCAATTCTCCTGGATTGGTCTACTAAATTGTAGAACCAGAGCCGTCACTAAACAAAACTGTCCAAAAGCTTGGAGGGAAAGTGACCTAGGCCTTGGATCCCCAGAGGTTTCCTCCTCAAAGGGTTTTTTTCCCCTCCTCCTTGCCAATGAACATAATACTAGTTAGGTGTAGTTGTAGTACTAGGTCACTTAGTTAGGTTTCCACTGCTAGATGGAGTCAGGTGGCTGCCCCATAATTGTCCCTTCTCCCTATTGGCTTTTCTGTCTCTCCTTAGGAAGACAAGCCTTCACTCCTTACAGTCAGACCTCTGAGTGTGTCACTGTTTACCTGTTGTTTCTTGCCTACTCTACCCAAACAATATGACCAACTGATCCATGCTACCAACTGAACCTATGTTACCAGCCGACCTATGTACAGGCCGTCAATCCTGATAAGTGTTGATCACCTTGTATGCTTTTCTCGACACTCTTTTTGGGCTTCTTCTCATGCTATGTTTGGCCAAGGGAATCACTCCTATGTCACCTCCAGGAGTGGAACCCTTTCCTAGGGTTCCTTGTCTTTGTAACCCTACTGGGTGGTATATCCCAGCGATAGAGAGGTGAACAGCTGAAGATTATCTTTGTTACACAAGCATGAAACCAGTTGTGCAGGCACATTGAATTGGAGGGCTAAAGCCCATAGTTCAAGGGGGTGGCGTAACTAGCCATGCCCCCATTTGGTCCATTTAAGGGCTGCTCCTCCTCATGCCACTCACTAGTGTTCTTTCTTGCCCTCCATCCACCCCTTCTCCTCCTCCTCCAGTGGCATGCCTCTTTCCCGTGGGCTTCTTCCTAAGGTACCTTTAACCAAGGGAATCACTCCCATGGCACCTGTAGGGGTGGAACCCTCTCCTAGGGTTCCTTGCCTTCGTACCCCTACAGGGTGATAGAGAGGTGAACAGTAAAAGATTATCTATGTTACACAAGCATGAAACCAGTTGCACAGGCACATTGAAATAATATTTTATGGTAGGCAACGGATTTACTGCAGCATCTCAATATCCAGTTATTTAATGCCCATTCCATAGTATAATTTTATTTATTTAGCTTTTGTTGACCGGGTAAGTACACTAGACAAATCCTGCCTATTTTCAGGCACGACCCGGGGGAAGGGGATACAGATGAATGCCAACTGACCTTGAACCAGATTAAGCTGTTGGTGGTATTTTAGTGAATGAGGGAAATTTGGCCAGGACACCGGGGAAATTACCCTACTCTTTTCGATAAGTGCCATGGGATCTTTAACATCCACCTGAACTACCACCAATCCAGGCAGATGGGACCTCGGTTTAACGTTTCATCCGAAAGACGGCACCTCAGAAATGCAGCACCCCTCTCATGCTGCATTACAGTGTCAGTACTGGGATATTAACCCAAGTGCCAGATGTGGGAACTGAACCCACAGCCCTCTGATCTCCCGGCTTCAGAGGCAAGTGTGCTACCTACTGAGCCACTGACACTGCTGTATTAATTACATTTACCAAAGAAAAACATATCCAAATACTTAGACATCCTAAGAAAACATAGAACAACAGTCATATTTAGCTTACTGCACATCTCTTCCTATCTACCACTGTGGGGGGGGTTATTCCTGGATCTTCTACAGGCGGTCTTTCGATTTGTGTTATGTTAAGGCCCTCTAATTCAGGCACATCCACTGCTTTTCCTGCATCATGGCATCAGAATCAGTGTCCAAAGAGGATTCAGCAGACTCAGTAATTGCAGCTGCTTTCTCGGATTGCTGCTGTCTGATGAACAGCTTCACCTGTTCCTCATCAAAGAAAATGTTAGTTTGTTCTTTAATAACAACTTTCACTTTGCACATGTACATTATCATGAGCTTGCCTCATAAATCTTGTATATCATCATGGTACGCTAAAAATCTCTGTCTTCTTTGCTCTGTTACTGGAGCAATGTCAGGATAAATAAATAGTGTATGGTGGAACGTTATACTAACTAGTTTTTCCACCTTACCCAAACCTTGTTCAGCCACGCTGACAATAATAAAAGGAATGCTGCTCTGACTGTACATGCAGAATAGCATTCCATTCATTCAGATTGGAAAGCTCAAGGGGTGCTTTAAAGGCAGCAGGGTTGTGGATACATGGAACAGCCTTCCTGAGGAGGTCGTAGAGTTAAAAACAGTGGGGGAATTCAAGAATGCATGGGACAGATATAAGGCAATTCTAGTGAGGGGTAGGAGGAAGTAGTCTGTTGGTTAACTAGGATCTGCAGCTTATCCGTTAGGTAGGGAAATGGGCAGACTTGGTGGGCCAAGCAGTACTTATCTGCCATCAAATTCTATGTTTCTATGTTTAAACTGTGGCGGGTCCATAACTTTCAAAACACAGAGACAGGACCATCACACAGTTGAGTAAATCCGCTGGCAGATGTAGGATCAACAAGATATATCACAGATAACTTACTGAAAACACATTCCGGGCATCCATCTCTGCTTAAGTAAGGCATACATCTGCCATGTTTTTTTTAAAAGAGCTCCCAAACCCGCCTGACAACCAATGACAGTGTGCACTGGAGACGTTGCGATGGACGGTCCGTAGCAACTTGCAACGCGTCCTAGCAACCAGCCAAAATGCTGCAAATAGGGCTGGGATGAAAATAAGTAGTTTCTTTTCTATATTTAAAAAAATGTAGTTTACAATTACTGAGGAGGGCACCATACACTATAAAAGATACTGGATAGGCAACCCTATGCAGAACCAGTGTGTTCTGCCACTTTGGGGTCTGATTCCCTGGGACCTCTCGAGTTTCGCTCTCGAGGTCAGAGGGAATCAGACCCCTCTGCAGCAGAACACACTGGTTCTGCATGGTTGCCCATTCAGTATTCTCCATATACTTTTGATCTTTTGAAAGAATATTCATTTATTTAAAATTTGATAATCGGAAAAGGCAACATGAGCAAAGGCTCATTTCCAGATGCAGCCCTAAGGCAGGGGTGCAAAACAGAGGATAACAAAAAGTAAGTACATGGTAAAAACAATTTGCAAAAAGAAGTTTGTACAAAAGACAAAGACATGTAATAAACAGTGAGTATTTAAATTATATACAGTAGATTACAGAGCACAATAGTGGGTTGTATAAATAAACAGCAGGTATACAGTAGTAGATCAGCTATACAGGGATAAAACAATTAGGGAGCCTGCTGACACAGAGACAGGGTGGAGAGAATATGACCCTTTATTACGGGCAGATGTGATTATTAGTTCCCTATCTAGGAGAGACACGGTAGTCTGTGATGTGGGCACCTGAATCAAGGCGCCATCCAAAACGGTGATGCGTTGTGGGTAGGGTTGCCACCTTTGGATGAGATGAAAACTGAATACTAAACCACACACCCCCAAACTCCTCCCCTAACCCCGCCCCTTTTATGACTAATGAGGGCATCGCTTGGACTCTGATTCACTTGATTTATTCAGAATTGCTGCTGCTATAAGGTGTACAACTTCTTTAAATTACATCACGATTATTATTTTTGGTTTATTTGATTTAGATTTAAATATTTTAAATTTCAGTGTGTGTTAACATTTGGTGGGGTTGTTGGGGGGGTTCAAGGGACTTTCCATCCTGTGTACACAGCATAGCTGACAAATCGAGTGACTATTAGGACACCTCTGACAACTGGCTAGTTTGGATCAGGTGGCTTTTCTGGTAAAACTCTTTCAATAAATAAATAAACTACACCAGTAATGGTGGACAAGCTGTAATTACAAATATCATCTGCCATTTTAAGATGTGCTACTGTCCTTCCCATTAGTCCTACTCTAAAGCTATTTGTAATGTCACAGAAGTTTTTAAAAGTGGTAGGAACTATTCTATGCTGTTAAATACTCTATTTTGTTTTCCATGTCAATCATACTTAGCAGATAGCATGATATGTGTTATGCAGCATGGAGGCAGTATAGCGCAGCGGTTTAAAGCTCTGGGGTGCAATTCTGGAGACCAGGGTTTGAATCCTAGAAACATAGAATTTGATGGCAGATAAGGACCGCTTGGCCCACCCAGTCTGCCCATTTCCCTACCTACTGGATAAGCTGCAGATCCTAGTTAACCAGCAGCCTACTTCTTCCTACCCCCACCCCCCAGAATTGCCTTATGACCATCCCATGCATGCTTGAATTCCGCCACTGATTTTGACTCCACAACCTCCTCCGGAAGGCCATTCCATGCATCCACAACCCTCTCTGTGAAAAAATACTTCCTTAAATTACCTCTGAGCTGCCCCCCTCTATCTTCAAATTGTGCCCTCTTGTTCTTACACACCTCTTTTTTTGAAAGATGCTACCCTCTTGGACTTTGTTGATTCCCTTGAGGTACTTGAAAGTTTCTATCATGTCCCCCCTCTCCCTCCTTTCCTCGAGGCTATACATATTAAGCTCCTTAAGTCTCTCTTCATATGTCTTCCGGTGCAGACCCTGCACCATTTTATTGCCCTCTCTGGACAGCTTCCATCCTGTCTATGTCTTTATGGAGATTGGGTCTCCAGAACTGCACACAGTACTCCAGATGGGGTCTCACCAGCTGTCTGTACAGAGGGATAACAACTTCCTGTTTTCTACTGGTGATGCCTCCTATGCATCCAGTATCCCCAGCCCTCCTTGCTGCCCTCTCACATTGCTTGCCCATCTTTAGGTCATCTGATATGACTACCCCAGTGTCCTTTCCATTTTTGTCAGTAGTATCTCACCCCCTATTGTGTACTCTTCCCTGGTTTTTGTTTCCCAGGTGCATTACCTTGCACTCTTAGCATTGAATCTAAGCTGCCAACATTTGACCATTCTTCTAACCTTGCCAAGTCCTTCTCATCCTTTCCACCCCACCCTGTGTATCAACTCTGTTGCAGATCTTAGTGTCATCTGCAAAGAGACATACTTTTCCTTCCAGTCCTTCTGCAATGTCGCTTATAAAGACATTGAAGAGGACCGGTCCTAATACTGAACCCTGTGGTACACCACTAGTAACCCTCCTTTCTTCTGAATGGACTCCATTTACTATTACTCTCTGTGTCCTATTCTCCAGCCAATTCTTTACCCAGGCTGTCATCTTGGGACCCACTCCCAGGCTGGCTAACTTGTATATTAATCTTTTGTGTGGGACTGTGTCAAATGCCTTGCTAAAGTCTAGGTAGGCCATGTCCACAGCCCCTCCCTGATCTACTACTTTGGTCACCCAGTCAAAGAAATCTATCAGATCTGTCTGGCATGACCTTCCTACTGTGAATCCATGCTGCCTAGGGTCCTGTGCCCTCTGGCCTCTAGATACTGACAATTCTTTCCTTTGAAGTGATTCCATCATTTTCCCTATCACTGAGGTTAAACTAACAGGTCTGTAGTTTCCTGCTTCTGTCTTGCTCCCGCTTTTGTGAAGGGGAATCACATCTGCCCTCCTCCAATCCTTGGGTACCACCCCTTCCTCCCATGATTTGTTAAAAAGGGTAGTCAGTGGTGTCACTAGTTCTACCCTTAGTTCTTTCAGAATTCTGGGATGAATCCCATCAGGCCTCATTGCTTTGTCCACCTTCAGTTTTAAGAGTTCTTTCAGAACCCTTTCTTCTGTAAATGGGCTGGTATCAACTTCTGTATCCAGAGTGTTACTACTGGTTTGTTTTATGTACCTCCCCCTCTTCATTTGTAAATACTGAGCAAAAATATTTGTTTAGTATCTCTGCCTTTTCACAGTCTCCCTTTGCCCACCCTCCTCCCCTTTATTAAGCCTCACTATCCCTCCCTTGGTCTTCCTTTGCTCCCTGATGTACCTATAAAGGTTTATCCCCCTTCTTAACTGAGTTGGCTATCTTTTCCTCGGTTTGGGCCTTTGCTGTTCTGACTGCCTTCCCAGCCTCCTTTTGCTTTAACTGATACAGTTCTCTGTCCTGCTCCTTCTGCGATTCCTTGTACTTCCTGAATGCTTTCTTTTTCTCTTGAACCTTCACTGCCACTTCCTTTGAGAACCATAGTGGTTTCTTACATCGTCTTGTTTTGTTTATTTGCTTCACAAAGGCTCGTTACCTCTGTGATGGCAGTTTTTATTATTCCCCATTGTTCTTCCACCCCTCCTTCCTGCCCATTTGCTAGTGCATTCCTTAGGCACTCACCCATTTTGGCAAAGTCAGCCTCCAAAGTCCAGTACTTTTGTCTTTGTATGGCTTGACTCTATTGCTGTGTTTATTGTGAACCATACTGTTTGATGGTCGCTAGTTCCCAGATGGCTACCCACTTCTACATCTGTGATCCTCTCTCCATCTCCATTTGAGAGTATCAAGTCTACTATTGCTCCTCTCGAGTGGGCTCCAGTACTAGTTGTCAAGGCATGCCCCTGTAGGGCATCTAGAATAACTGCACTCTTCAAGTGGCAGCTGCAACTGCACTCCAGTTAACATCTGGCATATTCAGATCACCCATCAGCAATATCTCCTCTTTCTGCCATTCTAAGTATACTTTCTATCATTTCCTTGTCCATTTCCTCCCCTGAGAAGGGGTCGTATAACCCCTGTGCGATTGTGGTGCCATTGCCTGTCTCCAAATTTAATCACAGTGCTTCTTCTCCCCTGTTTACCCTTTTGTTCTGTTGCTTTTATTCCTTCCCTTATGTAAAGAACTACCTCTCCCTTACCCTCCCTGTTCCTCCTGTAGATAGTGTATCCTGGTATGTTGATGTCCCAGTCATGGTTTTGTGTGTACCATGTTTCTGTGACTGCCACGATATCCAGATGTTCCTCCTCCATCAAGGCCACTAATTCAGGAAGCTTGTTACCTAGACTACGGGCATTGGTACTCATTGCTCTCCATTTTTTGATGGCTTTACCTTCTGTTGCAGCATCCCCCACTGACCATTCTACCTCGGTCTTTTTCTCATTTAGTACCCTGTTATGTAGGGAGAGGCTGGGATTTTCTGCTGCTTGTCAGTGCCTCCCCCTTTGACTAGTTTAAAAGCTTGCCAATGAAGCATTTAAACCGATTGCTCAAAAGACTTGTTCCCTTCCTGGACAGATGCAGACCATCCTGCCAGTATAGGCTGGTGTCCCTCCAGGTGGAACCCCAGTCCCCAATGAAGCCAAACCCCTGTGCTCCGCACCATTTTTTCAACCATTCATTAAACTGCATGGTGCCACTACCTCGCCTCCCCATGCCTTTGACAGGCAGCACCTCTGAGAAGGCTACTGTGTGTGCTACTTGTCTTAGGCCCCTCCCCAACTCTGCAATGTCCTCCTGCACTGCTCTAACCTCATGATGAGCCAAGTCATTTGTCCCTAGGTGGACAATTATGTCAAGCTCAGAATACCTTGCAGCTGTTCTCGTGATCCTGAGGATGCGCTTCTTGTCCCTCCAAGCCATGGCACCAGGCAGACACCTTACTTCAGTTTTCCCAGCTCCTCCCAGTTCTACAGCCCAAACTTGCATACTTTGTGACCGTACACAAATCATTTAATTCTCTTGTGCTCTCAGGTTGCACTTATAAACAAGCTTTAGCTTAATGTGTCTCTTCTGGTAAAAAAAAATAATAATGTTTGATAAATTGCCTAAATTTGCAGTGCCATCAAATCTAGATTGTGTTCCTGTCATCTCATCAGCTATTGCTCTCTCTCTTCCTTTTCTCATTTCTGTAGCTTAACATGACATTAGCCACATTATTCTGTGCTGTTCTTCTGAAAGGCCTGGATTGGTCTTCTTGAAATATCCAAGTAGTATGAAAATTGACAACAATAACTACTGAGGAGAGAGAAGCATAGTATTGCTAGAAATGAAATAAAATATTAGATTATTAATTTAACAACAAAAGGGGTAACAACTATTAAAATATAGGACAGACCCTAAAAAGAAATAATGGTGAACATTTAAAGGTATAAAAGTATTCCTTATCACAGCAGTCAAAGACCATACTCACAATGCAGCCTGGAAAGGATTAGTTTGATTTGCTGCTAATGGTCTTAATAGCCCTACTTCACACCTCTCAGACTGACTGGTATACAAACAAAGGTCTGCATGACATCAGAATTTGTTTGTAATCTGACCATGCAAGTAAAATGGAGAAGGATTTAACAGAATCTGTTTTACAAGCATGTGAGCATTCAAAATAGATGAAAAAGTACTACCTCTGAATAAAACTGGATTAGCAGGTAAAGTTTCTGAAACACATTGTACAGTCCTTACTGGGACAGGAAGCTACCCTAATGTGGTACCTGTCTAGTTTCAGGAAAATGAAGGTGTTAATTAAGGTGGTATTGTTTACCCTTCCCCTGAATAATTTTCCAATTTGCTGGTGTGAAGTTAGAGGTTGCAACTGAGCAGACAGGGACACATTTGGCTCTTTAAATGCCCTGCTCTTGAAGGCACTTCCTGATTAGCATGCACTGCAAGCAAGCAATCACACTAAAATGTCAGACACTTGCTTACAGTCAGATGAGAAGAAAATGAAACAGTTAGTGGGGAATCTAACAGGTGCTGCTTGACCTACCATAAAAACCGAATTTGCAATGGTGAAAACAGGAGGACCGAATCTGGACCTAGAAAACCGAATCATTCGGTCAAAAACCGAGTAGGTGGTAACCTTAGAGGTGGGTGAAAGCCTGAAAGGGGAGGGGGCAGGGAGGGTGACGGATGTGGTGGGGTGGGAGACCGTGGCGACAGGATGTCACTGTATGTACATGCACGTGGGGGGAGCAAGCACGGCGAGTGTGGCCTGGGAGGGGGTGGAGAGGATGTAGGGGGTGGCGCTGCGGTCAGCTACCGAGCTGCGCTGTGGCATCGAGGCTTGGCCTCCACTTGCGGTGCATGGGATTCCGGGTTCAGGTCTGGGTCTGGGTGCTACTGCGTTTTTGTTGCACCCGGCCCAAAACTTGTGTTTTTTTTGCTTCCCCCCCAACATGCACCCCCCTGGAGTTGAGAATCCTTAAGTAGGGGGGTGCGGGGTCACAGTCCCCCCACAGAAAGCAAATGTATTGAGTCTCCAGCACCATTCCTCTGTGGGCCGAGGTTGTCAGGGTGGCGAAATTGTTTTCACTGACCTGACTTCGCGATAATGCGGGTCACCGTTTTGCGCTCGCCATTGTCACATAGAACCGAGAGACACAAACTGCACAGTGACTTTTGGAATTTTGCTTGTGGATTGAGGTTGAAAAAGAGACTGTTTTAAAGGGTTCACAAATGTTCTAATAATGTTCGGGGACTGAGTGTCTGTATAGCTAAGGTGAACCTCCATAAACAATTTTATAAGGTCCCAAGTATTGAATGTTGGGGTTTCTAACATAGGCAGTCCAACGAATCTGAAATTTAGTATCCACTGACTGTTGTCTATTACTTCTAGTTTTCTGACAGCTGCAGAACTAGGAGCATTAGCCGTGTTCAATTTAATCTTAATTTCAAGATTTTCCTTTTTGAGGTCTAGTATTTTGTCAGTATTAGCTTTGCTTTTTTTGTTAAAGTCTCAGTGACACCTTCAAGAGTAAAGAATTTTTTGTTTAGTATATCATCTATTTTTTTGTAGTATTGTGTTCAGAATCTGAGAAGATTTATTGATCTCATCAAAGCTTTCAGTTTTCTTTAAACTAACTAGTGGTTTGGGTTTCGGGGTACTTACCAGTGGAATTCTCCACCCCCCCCCCACCAATTCAAGCTACCACCTGTAGCTCCATCTCCCACACACTTGAGGAAATCTGTCTCTGAGCACCTGCTCCTGTATCGGCAGTGTCAGATGGGTGAGATTGCTTGATTTTCAGTTCAACGACAGGGCTGGTCTCAGACCCTGGTAACTTTGATTGACTTGCCATCGCTGCAGTATCCAGCACCGCTGTTGCGGGCCGTTTCATTTCAGAATTCATCCCCGGGACACTAGTCATGGCAGTCAACACCACCTCTGTGGTTTTCACTGAATGGATGACTTTCAGTGAGGTATCATCTATTGGTCCCACACGTTCCTTCTTTTAAGGATTATCCTGCTTGTGATGGTCCAGAGAAGAATTCAGGTCTTTTCTTTTTTTATACTTCTTTTGGTTTTCCCAATGTCTTTTACACTCCTTTTTTTGGAGAGACCTGCAGAAAGCAGGTCATAATCCATTCCAGCAGGTAACAAAAGTTATTTAAATTGAAACAAATAGAGCTTTGAAGCAAAGGAACAAAGTTGTAAGAGTGAGCTTGTGCTTGGCATGCACTGTCCTGGCTATCTTAGACCTCTCTACTCACATTTCACCAACACTAACTACATCACAGATGGGGGAAGCCTGCACTGTACCTGCCTAAACTGCACCTGATCCAGTGGCAAAATAGATAACTTCATTCTTCACTGCTCTCAGTTCCTCACCTTTCACCAATACTAACTACATCACAGCAGGGGGAAGCATGCACTGTACCTGCCCTCACTGTGCCTTCATACATTGTACCTGCTCCACGCTGCACCTGCCCTGAATGGTCGCTGTGGAGCTGATTTGTACATTTGTCAGTTACAGTTTAAAATATTTGTTGCATTTTGCACCTCTAAGGTTGTGCCGCTATTTTGCTGTTTTGCTGCCCCACACCATACCTGCCCCATGCTGTACCTGCACATGCGGTACCTTGCACACATTCTACCTGCCCAAAGTTGTACCTGCCTCGCACTGTACCTGCCTTATACAATACCTGGCAAATACTGTACTTGCCCCAGAATGTACATGCCTATACATTACCTTGCACCCACTCTACCTGCCCAATGCTGTACCAGCCCCACACTGTACCTAGCCCACACTGTACTAGCATCAAACTGCATCTGGAACACAATATACCTGCCCCACACTATACCTGGCACATACTGTGCCTGCCCCGGAATGTACCTGATCCGCACTGTACATACCCAACACTTTACCTGACCAACACTGTACCTGCCCCATGACATACCTGCCCAATGCTGTGCCTGCCCCACTCTGAACCTTCCTGGCACTACCTGCCCCATGCTATACCAGTCTCGACTACTTGTCTCATGGTGTATCTGCTCCATGCTATATGACTGTCCTTTGCATTAACTACCCATGACTGTACTTGCCCCATTGCTATACATATCCCAGGAAGTACCTTTCCCACAGTGTACCTGCCCCGTATCAATTACCCCCTTGTCACTGATACTGAACTCAGACACTACCCAAAAAACAAGTACTGTTAGCCTGTGTATGCCGGCACTGCACTTTCGCAGGCATGTTGGCATTCTTTCACATATGCATGTCTTCCAAAAGAATTACAAAAACAATCTTAAACCGTGACATTGTTATGCTTAGCAAGTATCGTAAGGGAAATAATTAAAATTAGAACTTACCTGCTGCGCTAGAGTGTGGGAATCCTGAGGGTATGGGGAAACTGTTATTAAGGAACAGCAAAGTACATATTGAAGTAGCACAACATAAGATAACTGCACAGTGGAGCTTGAAACTAAATCCAGGATTCTAGCAAGGACAATGGATAACGCCCATCCCTCCCTCATATTCCCTCAGCCGATGTGACGATAGCAATTAAATCACAGACAGACACTTGAAAAGGGAGTTTTAAATTTTTTAGGCCTACAGTACTACAGTTGCATAGCTGTGTTGGCTGTCAGTATCAGCACTAGTAGCCCCCCCCCCATGTTTTCTATAAACAACTGTAGCCCATTGTCTTGGAGCTCTGTTGTGTAGTCCCCGAGACCCAAACACATAAAAACTTGTTTTTCAAAGTCAAATGGCTGTCTCGGTTTCCAGGTTGCCTGGATATGAATTTACAAAATAAAAAATTATGGGGTTTACATATGACCCAGAGAAGCATTCCATATTAAAGAGCAGCTGACGCGTTCAGGACAACTTTACCAAAACACAGGCCCCATATTCAAAAGTCCCCTGCAAACTTGCACAAGTGTCTGCTGTGCGCGTCTGAGATGTGCCAGCCCAAATAAGATATTCAGAAGATGTGCTGTGAGATGCACTCACACATGTCCCGCTGAATATCCCAAAGATGCACGATCACGCAGTGGGAGATGTGTGGCGCAGCAAGTGACCTGAGCCTCATGCGGATCATGGAGAAAGGAACAATTCAAAGCCACTTGCGCAGTGCACAAAGTTGCAGTATTTAGCCTGGATATGCAAATGACCTCATTGCACATTCCAAGCCCATCTCCCACAGTGCAGCTCATTACTGGAATGTATTCAGGCCATTTGCATACCCAGGACATGCTCAGTTCCTGCTGTGTAGGGCTGCCCCACCACTCCACAAAGGTGAACATGGGGTACTGCAGCCTATCAGGCAGGTGTGATGGACTGTTTGTGTGTGGGTGGGTGGATTGCATTGATCTGGGACAGTGCTATTATCCATAGCCATGTACAGGGTCAGACTGGGGTACAGGAGGCCCACCTGGACAGTGGCCACAGGGGCCTACATGGACATGCAACAGAGGAGGGCACAGGGTGACAGTCTGATCAGTATGCCACATGCATATGATACACCAGCTCCATATGCAGTATACAGTCACCTGCTGTGCCCCACCCCCATATGAGTCGAATATGGTGACGACTGCAAGGAATGGCAGTGTCCGGAGGATGACAAGGTACACTAGTGGGTTGGTCCCACTTGTATGCATCTATGGTGTACCACTGTGGGTGTGTGCCACAGGTCAGTCCCTGGCCTGTGCAGGCTGCCACCCATCCACCAGGCTACCTGAGCACCATTGCCCCAGATGGCACCCAGGGTGCATGCCACCTGCAGGTGGCACCCTGCAGGCCACATGGGTGCAGGCCATGGTGCACAGTATATTTGCTGCATTGTGGTTGTTCACCCCTCTGGTGTGTCCAGGGTCACCAGACAGCACTGGCATGCAGCTGCTGGGTGTCTACATCCAGGATATGGTGTGGAGGATTTCTCCCTGGATGGTGCCAGTGGAGACACAGCACCTGTGGCTCAGGGTTCATCCATCCTAGCATGACTGCTGTGTGTGGGTTCCCAGAGCATGTCCTGGCGCACCTCCAAGGGCTGTCTTCGGATGGCTTGCCTGCAGTTCTGTGGCCTGCCTGTGGGTGGCTAGCCATTTAGGTATGCTTTTTCCATGCCTAAATTTGGACGGCTTATCTCTGAGATACACATCAGATGCACTGCACATTTTGGCTGAATATAGGGATGCACGGCACATTCATGAGAACTCCCCCTCTACATGTGCCACATACTGTACATTATAGATGCACGATGGTGCATCCAGAGATGTGCAACTCATCTCTCCCTTTTGAATATCATGGTTCCACTCATTTTCTGAGATGCACTGTGCATCTCCATTTTGTGCCATGCATCTCCTTTGAAAATATAGGCCATAATATTTAGACACAGCCCAACTTGTATTTCACAGTAGTTCTGTATTCCACCTCCCCGTTATTTATTACTGGGATCATTTGCACGAAAGCAGGATCTTTGCTCCTGAAGAGTTCATCTATTCCTGTTGCTGTCTCCCTACCTGAGGTGATAATGCACTGCTTGTGACATCACAGTTACTCCCATGGCAATAGACTGTGATGTCACAACAGAGGATTATGACTTGAAATAGAGAGTCAGCTACAGAGACAGATAAACCCTGAGGGATAAATATAATATATTCATGTAAATGTTCTTAGTAATAAATATTGGGGAGGACGAATCTTTAGAATACATATGGAATGGAAGCTGAATTGTACCTAATTACTGTGTTTTTCAAAGTTTTTTAAGGCATCAGCAGCTCTTTAAATTGCTTAAATTTCATTAATAATTTCTTGCACCTGAAGATAAAATGTACTACCAACATGCAAAAAGATATTTGTACAGCTTTTTTCTTCCAAAAATATTTTTTTTAAAGCAATGCACCTACATAATGTGTAGTCGTATGAGACCTATTGAGTGGAGAGCATACTTCTCAACTGTCTCTCATCATGAGGGACATTCCTCATTTGACACTCCACAAATGCCCTATCCCACGTCTGTCCCACGTTGGAAAGGCACTGCACACACCGAGTGCATATGGGGATGATTTTGGTTATAATTCATGATTTGAAAAAATGGATATAGAACTCAGAAAAGCATGATTAGAATCACTTTATAATGTTAGAACTCCAGTAGAAATAGACATGTATGTAGAACAGATGAAAAATAGATGGATAGATATTCAAATACAGGAAGATCTTGCAAAAGTTAATTCTTCCTCCCTGTTTGTGTTTTATCAAACAATAAGGGGAAATTGGGGTCCCCAAAATTATCTGATTTGGTATCAGAACTCTTTACATAGAAAGATATTTGATAGATTAAGGTTTAATATTCATATGAATTGTCAAGCTCAAATGTTATCATGGGATAAAATAAGTAAACAGCAAATGTGTGAGTGTAGCGAACAGATTTTAACAACTGATCACCTGCTATTAGACTATGATTTGTTGAACGCTCCCAGGGAAAACTGGCTTAATCCCCTGTTACAGAATTTGTATGGTAAAAGGAGAGAGGATATAATTTTAAAGTTTTTGGTTGGAAATGCAACGAGATATTCATATCCTGTAATACGTTTTTATCTTGATGTGTGCAATATTGTGAAATTTTAGTAAGTAGAAATGGAATTATTTTTTTGTAAGCTGAAATATTTAGTGGAATGTTACTATATTATGTTTTGAAGAAGATTCAGTGTTTGCCTTCTGGAATATACACTGGCTGATTTTAATAATAAAATTAATTCATTCATTCACCGAGTGCAGTTAACTCAGACTTTAAAGCAGAAATTCTTAACATTCTATTATGCAATACTAAAGCGACATTACACTTTGAACAAATAAAAATACTGGCATTCTCAGTGTTGTCAGCTTGCATTTACATAGTTAAAAATGTGTCCCTCATTTTGCGGGCCAGTATTGTTCCTCATTTTGAGTGTCTGTGTCCCTCATTTTAGTGACAAAAGGTTGAGAGGTATGGTGCAGAGAGACATGGCTGTATTATAATTTAGAGAGAGGGAAAGCTGAGGACTTCAGCAGAGGTGTGTTTGTTAACTGGGTATTAGAAAAGGTAGTTTGGAAAGGCTTTCTGCCTGCTCAGCAGAGCACAAGCAGTGCAATGGCAAATGTTTCTCCAAAAAGCTAATTTCACCTACAATTAAAGGGACACCATCAACCCCCTTAGGCCTCAAAATGTCCCTAGATTAAAAAAAAGTCATGATTGCTCATGTTCTGTAGAGACTGCTGATGTAGCTGGTAGTTTGATTCAGATTCCTTTTTTGTTTTAAAACTTAAAAAAACAGGCTGTCTACCATACTGGTGTTACTAAACAAAACAAGCATTTATCAATGCCGAATTTTTGCTTGCTGGTATTGGCATTGGTACTGCAAGAGTTAGAGAGCTGCATAATAGGAATGGCACTGAAGTACTGAACTAATGCCAACCCCCACCTCCGCCTTGCAGAGACTGACAGGCATTGGGGTGTGACTTTGGGTCACTGGGCATAAAGCTCACACCATTCCATCTCACCCCACCCCACACTGCAGACACAGACAGGTGTCATGGTCTGCATTGGGGTCTTCAGCCCTGACGCTTACCCCATTCCATATGGAAATAAGCTGAGATGGGTGCAGTATAGAGAAAGGAGTGAACATTAGGGCCAAAGACCCCAAGGCACACCTCGATGCCTGTCCTGTCACTGGCTGCAGGGTAGGAATGGGGGTGCAATGGCATGAGCATTACAGCCGACAACCCTAAGTCACACCCCCGATGCCTGTCAGTCTCTACAGGGTGGGGTGTTACAATTAAAAAGCCTAACACCCAAGGTGTTTGTTGGTAATTTCATTACAAATTTTCAACATAGGCTTTTTGGGACCACACCTCATGAGTAGTGGCAGTATCATTCCGTTACTCAATTCCCAAAGGTGATTTCACACAGCGACTATGCCATTCAGCACAAAAGGTATGAAAACACATTTTGGGTAGAATGTGAAAAAAGACAGCTGTACTGTTCATGAGGAGGTGTGAAAAACTGGCAATGCTGAAAACAAAACCTGGAGTGAAAATATGAAAAATGGGTGAAGTTGCAAGATTCGGTGAGGAATATTAACACACTGTAAGGCGTCATTTTTGGAATTTTACCAAATTTTCAACATGGCCTTTTTGGGGTGTCCCCTCATGAACAGTGGCACTGTGATTTTGTTAATCTGTCCCAAAAGTTGATTTCCCACAGTGACTGCACCATTCTGCGCCACAGGTGCGAAAACATATTTTGGGTAGGATGCAAAAAATGACAGTTGACCTGTTCAAAAGGAGGCGTAAAAAATGGCGCTGTTGAAAATTTGGAATGAAAATATTGAAAATTAACAGTTATGAGCGTATGTAGAAACTGCGCAATGCATGCTCGTAATGCAGTAATTCTTTTGTGTTTTTTCACCAAATTTGCAACATGGCCTTTCTGGGACCCCATCTCATGAACAGTGGCACTGTTGTTGTGTTAATTGGTCCTGAAAGGTGATTCCACACTGAAAAACAAAATGACAATTCAAACATCCACAAGGTGGGGTTCCAAGAACCCCATGTTGAAAATTTGGAGCCCAAACTCCAAAAAATGACTGAGATATCAACCTAAGTTGAAACCCTCCCATTGATGCCATTATAAAGCTTACTGCAATATTCTTCATTTTGCGGTCGGCCTTTGAAGAGTTCAGATGTGTTCCTGTTCCACAGATGATCACAGTACCAGACCTCCGGAGGTAAGTATTGGGTGAGGTGGGGTACGGGGGTACAGAGGGAGGGTGGGGATGGAGAGGGGGGCCCTGGAAGACAATGAGGGGCCATTCTTTTTTTCAGGTATATATAAAAAAAAAGGGATGGTTTTCTTCATTTACAGGATAAAAAAAAAGTTTGGCACACTGGGGTGGGCTCCCAGTGTGCCACAATAGTGGTGGGTGGAGGGGATGCCAACTTGTGGATTGGGTACCCTGATGTTGGCAAGGGGTGTTGATGGGCTGGGTGGGTGCATCTGACATTGGGACTGAGCATCCCAGTGTCAGAAAAGAAAGCGGAAATTGTTTAACCAGGAAAGACACACTAAGGGGAGGATGCCGACATGGGGATTGGGCACCCTATGTTAGCTTATGGGGGCTGTGTGGTGGGTGGCAGGAGCCACCATATTTTGGCACACTGGGGTGGGCTCCCAGTGTGCCATTTAATGATGGGGGGATATGCCGACACGGGATTGGGCAATCCGATGTTGGCATTCCCGGGAGTGTGTGGTTGGCAACAGGAGCCACCAATTTAAATAATGAAATATTTTGCCAGGAAAGGCACACTAGGACTGGAAACACAGGGTGGCAGCTGACAATAAGGAAACTGCACCCATGCGCATTACTGTGCATTGTAATGTGCATGGGCAGAGAGTCTTGTTGGCTGCCTCTGTGTTCCTGGTTGTGAGGGAGCTGCCGCTACAATCAGGGATGATGAAACTGTCCCTGATTGGAGTGGCACATTTCTTATAAGTCCGATGCTGTCTCTGAAACTGCCATCACCAGCAGTTTTTTGATTGATAAGTAGCCGAGGGACAGGCCCCTGAAAGCGTGGACTCCATTGCCCATACACTGCCACACCTCTGCAATACTCTGCTTACCTCAATATGTTTCTTGTGCATTACACGCGCAAGCAAACATAAAAATGCATTTGTTTACATTCTATGATCTCCTTTCGCTGCACATTTCTTGGACCTGGGAACACCCTTTACACAATCTAACCACTCATGGTGCTGTCGGAAGTGAAGGAACTATTGGAGCAAGTCGGCAGCTTCAATTGGGTAGACACAAATGGGAGGGAGCTTTCCTATTGCAAAGCTCGCTCCCGCTTGCATCTTCCCATCTTCCCTTCTGATGACATCAACTCACTCGCTGTCCTCTTTTTGGTGGCTTTACCTACAAAAATCCCACTAACCTGAAGTGCAAAAGGGAATTACATACTTTTTAAGGACAAAATGCCTTATTTTAAACATCTGATAGCACCTCCATCACCAGAATTAGGACTGCTCGGTCATGCCATGCTAAAAGTGCGAAACTGAAAGTGCTTAGCAGTAAACCATAAAGGTGAAAACCACAGGATCAACCAGATATGGTTTGAAACCACTTTCTCATTACAAACCAAGGCAGGACCAACCAGATAAATATCACATATAACATAACACCTACACAATTGACACAGCATCAACCAGATCACCAACAGTAAATTACAGTTTTATTTATTTATTTGCTTTTGGTAACCAGGTAGGCACACTAGGCATAGAGATGCCTATTTTCATGCATGACACGGGAGGATACAAGTTGAAAACATGACGACAAACAATGTGACACAGTACATCAAGTGGGTGAAACAGTGGGTAGGAGGTCAAATATACAATCACGCTTAGTGGTTAGGAGCATATAGTTTAGGACAAAGTCAATCAAAACATAAACAAGTGCAAAAATCATACGTTAAATAAAGTATAAGACTGGTGGAGTAGCATGTACAGTATACATTAAGGTGCCATTAAGAGGCCATTAAAGAGAGTGAAAACACTGTAAGTCAACTTGTGAGCAAGCTGGGACTGGGGTTAAGAGAGAGATGAAGTAATTAAAGAGGTATGGGCAACTTGAGTGGATTGGTCAGGGAGGGAGCAAAGGGATTAAGAGGGAGGAGGAGGAGGAGGAAGGGGAATAGCATTTAGTTACTTATGCAGACAGGGACAACTTTTTCTCCCCCCCCAATATTTGCGCCCATTTTATAAGATAGATAACCCACTTCAGGGTGTGCAGTTGCATTATGATATAAGCATGCCTTGGGTGGTTGAACGCATACTAAGGCATGCGTATGTCAGAACACGACTGCATGCCCTGGAATGGGTTATCTAATATATATATATATATATATATATATATATATTTATTTATACCATGTGGGTGAGATCAATTCCAGTGAGATAAATTTAATTATTTTTACTGCAGTGAAATAAATGTTCCTGATGTCAGCAGAGTTAAAATAAATACCATTTATACCTACTCTGCTGACGTCAGACACTGACAAATAAAAACAATGAGCAAGACCTCTGAAACAATCCTACTTCTAAATCCCTATACTAACCTTAACAAAATTAACCTACATAACAACATTCAGCTGGAAGACCGCTATTAAATGCACCGACCTGCAATCACTCGTGCTGCATGTCAATCGCCAACTAGCCTGCATTATGAAATAGCAACCTAAAAATGAACAAAAAAGAAATTAGGATCAAATAAATATGTATCTACAAAATACTGAATGAATTAACAAACTGAGATTGAAGAAACAAATGAAACAACTTGAAATAAACAAAGTCAAAGACCTCTGCACACAGTTCAAAGCAGACATGGAACCATTACTAGAACTGCAATATGCTGTACAGACTACAAGTACATCTCAGATACCAGATTTTAAAACAACAAAGAAAGTACTGCCAGATTCCAAATATATAGAAAACTGTACATTAAGCTCTAAAAATCAAAACACAAAGAAAAAAACCCAGACGCTGATGTAAAACACTCACTGTACAAGCCTTTCTACTAAAATCAATCAATCAATCAATCAATCAAATCTTTATTTATTCAGGCGATCATCATTGAGCAAGGCTCATTTACAAGATGGACCTGATAAGGTCAAGGTTCGAGTTGGTGCACAGCAATTACATCACATACTTATGAGACAGTTATACATACAGAAACAAGAAAATGTTATTTATAACACAATAATATACAGATAATTCACATGTTAAAGCTTGGCAAGAGAAAGTTAAACTAACATCTACAATATGTACAATACATATATATCACAATGAGGGCCATGACAGTTACTCACATAATGAGTACAAGGATGGTGAAGGGAATATTGGGTGCCATATACTGGTGTCTGGCTGGAAGGAATATGCCATATGTGATTGGAATAAGGTTTTTGGGATGACTATTCTATCTCTAGTGGTAGCAACTGCATTTCTCTGTGAAGAAGGCTGTACAGTGCTGCTTGAAGGATGTAAATGGAATGATAATGGACAGTTTTAGGGATTTTGTAGGTGTTCCATGCTATGGCTAGAGAGTAGCTGATTGCTGCCCTCCCTATTTTGGTGTTGACTTTGGGCAATTTGAGCAGGATGATATTGTTGCTTCTTAGGGCATGGGAGCTGGGAGTGGTCAGGTTGAAGCAGTCCAGGATATAGCTTGGGAGTTTTTTTGATAGAGCTCTGTAGATCCATAGAGCTGCATTTCTGCTCCTCCTGACATGAAGGGAAACCCATCCAACTGAATCATAAAGAGAACAATGGTGAGTATTATATGGCAGGTCTGTAATGAACCTTATTGCTCTATGGTATAAGGTATCCAACTTTTGAAGGTAGGGAGTGGAGCAGTGACTATAGAGGAAGTCTGCGTAGTCAATGACTGATAGAAAGATGGCCTGGACTAATCTCATCTGTGAATCTCTATTAAGGAAAGGTTTTAATCTGTACAGGAGGCCAAGCCTTAGGCGATGCTTTTTCAGCAGTTGTTCTAGATGCTGAGTAAAGTCAAGTCTGTTGTCAATCCACACACCTAGGTATTTGAAATTTTCAACATACTCCAGATTTTCTCCAAGTATAGTGCATATCTGGGGGAGACTGATTGAAGAGGATGTGTTGGTGGAGTTTTGGGTTGTGAACATCATTGCTTTGGTTTTCTTTGCATTTAGCAGAAGCTTTTTCTGATAAGCTGATGTTGTAACAGGAGAATTCTGCTTGTAGGACTTCATGAGCAACTTTAGGTGAAGGGTTGCTGACATACAGCAAGTTCATCAGCAAAGAGATGTACTGAGGACTTGGTAAGGGTTGAATCAATTTTATTTATATAAATGGCAAAAGGATAGGACCCAGAATAGAGCCTTGGGGACTCCTCTTGACAGTGGTCTTAATGGGGAGAGGTCACCTTCAGCTTTTACCTGCTGTGATCTACCAGAGAGGTAGCATCTGAACCACTTAAGGAGGATGGATCTAGGCCAATGGAGTGTAGGGATGAGAGTAGCAGTTCATGGTCCACAGTGTCGAATGCTTTGCTCAGGTCCAGGAATACTGCACAGACATTGTTCTTTTTATCCAGTTCGGTTTGCCAATCATTGGTGACCTTGGCTAATGTAGTGATAGTGCTATGTTTGGCCCTGAATCCAGATTGAGCTGGATTTAATAGATTAGCATTGTCCAGATATTCCCTTAACTGAATACTCATTAATTTCTCCAGCATCTTGGATAACACAGGTAGGATGGAAATGGGCCTGTAGTTATTAAGATCCATAGGGTCCCCTGATTTTAGAAGGGGGACCACTTGGGCTGTCTTCCACAGCGTGGGAATAGAGCCAGAGTTTAGGAAAGGTTAAAGAGGTGAGTTAGGGGACTGCAAGCACATGACACGCAATCTTTAGAAAGAATGGGTCCAGAAGATCTGCTCCTGCACTTTTTTTGGTATCTAGATGCCATAATAGATCCTCAACTTGTTTCAACAGTATAGGTTTGAAGCTAAAGGAGGAGTCAACTCTTTGTTCACCAGTATAGTGGGAGCTTAAATGATCCCTTAATAGGTTAGCTGGGGAGGAGTCAAAGGCAAGGCCAGCTGTTGTGAAGTGGTTGTTGAATGCATCCAGGATTTCCAATGTGCCAGTAATGGGGCCATAGTTACTGTGTAAATGGGTTGGAAGAGGGTTGTTAATCCTGGCCCATCATACCCTTGATGGTGCCCCAAAATCTAGCAGTATTATGGTAGGAGGGTCGAGCTGGGCCAGGTAGTAGGCAGCCTTTGCATCCCTAACTTTCCTAGTGCATTTATTCCTGGCTTTCCTAAAGATCATCCAGTCCATGATATTCTTAGTTTTTCTTGCTACTTTCCAAAGTTTATCTCTCTCAGCAGTGCAGCTTTGAGGTCAGCTGAAACCAGCGACAGGATTTGTTTTTATTCGGATACTAGAGATTGGGGCATGGTGTTAAGGGCATTTAATATAATGCTATTTAGCACCTGCTGAGCTTTTCTACAGAATGTGCAAGATAGAACTTTTGCCAGTGTGGAGAGTAGGCTAGATCATGCAGATATCCTTCAATATTGATGTTTTCTTGGATCTCCTCATGAGGAATTTTGCAGGATCTGTTTTAATGTTGTTGATCTTACCCCTGCGATGGGGCAGTGGTCACTTATGTCGCATAGAGCACTCCAGCCGCAGTGTGAATAGATGTGGTTTACTCACTAGTATGATGTCAAGTAGAGTACTGATACTACTATTCCTTGCATTTAGTCTTGTTGGTTCATTAATTAACTGTGTGAGCCCATAGATGTCACAGAATGATACCAGAGGTGTAGCTGCCTGGGTGAGCCAGTTGAAATTCAGGTCCCCTATGATAATGACTTCTTCAGTACAGGACTTGACCAGGTTTCCCAGGTGGGATAAGAGCTTGTGTTCAGCAGAAGGGGGTCTGTAGCATCCAATTAAATGGAAAGCTGCTGTATTGGGGAGAGAGACTTTTAGAGATAGACACTCAAATTCCTTGGGCATAGATGTTGCAGCAGTACAGGATACAACTAAACCAGCTTTTACATATATGGCTACTCCGCCTTCCCTTGTTTGGCGATCAGCTCTGAATAGCTGATGGGTAGGTTAACTTCCTGTCCATTGTGGTGGTCTTGAGCCATGTCTCAGTTATCACAAGAAAGTCTGGCAAGGTATGGGCAACCCAGGATTGTAGCAATGTAAATTTTTCAACAGACTGCATACATTAATATGCAGGAAACTGAGGCCTTTAATTGAGGATAGGTCTGAGGAGAGGTGATGCTTTCAAGAGGTCCAGGGTTGATTTCACTACCAATACAGAGCAATAGGAAGATCAGTAATTTCATAAGGGCTGCCAGTGATAGGGAGAGGGGGCTGTCTTTGGTCCTCCTTTTTATTCCATTGCCACTTTGTTTTGGGTGCTCCTGTGGATTTAAGGTGGTGTCGGATACCAATTAGCAGTTTGATGACTAGGCTTAGTGGGGATCTATATACCCAATAGTGGGGCCTTGTCTGAGACATATATGTGGTGATGTGTTAACTTTATGGTGATTGTACCACTGTAGTCGATGCAGCAATGGCAAGACATATATGAGGGTATGGAATGTCAGCCACGGGGATGTTCCAGAGAAACTAGGCGGTTGACCACTTTAGATTGTATAATAGGTCATCTTCATTGTCGAACCCTATGGCTATTAGTGACAGGAGTATCAGTAGCAAGCACCCCATTCTGAGGGGGATATTGATAGCTGGCAATAGGAGTAGCGGTTGCTGATTGGTTGGTCAGCAAGCTGGTGTGACTGTCTATTGGTTTAGAGAAAAGTGCTGTGGGCGGAAGAGATTTCGCGGAAGATGCCTATAAATTAACACACAGGAAGGGGAAGGTCGGTTGGCAAAATTTTGTGCCTTTCCGACTGCTCCTCGCTGTTCCTCCCAGCCTTGTGGTTCCCAAGTTCGCTAGGTGCTGCCGACCGCCCGCTGGCGGAGCGAAGCCCTGGCACTCAGCTGGTTGCTGTGGGCTGAAGGAAGCAGGCTGGAGAGAGACAGAGGAGGGTGCAGCAATTAATAAAGGCAGTAGCAAACCTTTTTCTGAGCGCACTGACCAAATCTGCACCACAAAGGACTGTGGGGGTCCTGTGGCGCCCAGCCGCCTGGGCCACCTTACATATTCAGACAAGGAGCTGCAATTACTTTAAAGTGCAGTAAAACAGTAGTTTCCTACAATACAATAGTGGATAACAGCACTTTTGTGATGATTTACACATATAAAACTAGAAGGAGAGTGGCGCCTCAGCTGCTCTGGCCCACTGCTGCTAACAGAGTCCAGCAGAATTCAACAGAATCAACAGCAGTTGCCCCTATAGATGTCTCACCAGAGTGGAAGCAGCTCTTCTGGGAAACTTGCAGTAGAACACCAGGGGAAGAGTAAAAGACAAAAAGAAAAACAAATTTTCAAGTCCCACACAGATTTCAGCAATGCAAACTGAGCCAGTGTAAGTCAATGAGGCAGGAGAGCCAATCAGCTGCTGTGCCTGGTGGAGCGCTCGCTTACCGATTGGCTGCACCTTTCCCAACTGCTCCCTCGCTGTTCCTCCCGGCCTTGTGGTTACCAAGTTCGGCTAGGTGCCGCCGACCACCCGCTGGCGGAGCGAAGCCCCGGCGCTCAGCTGGTTGCTGTGGGCTGAAGGAAGCAGGCGATTGGCTGCGCCTTTCCCGACTGCTCCCTCGCTGTTCCTCCCGGCCTTGTGGTTCCCAAGTTCAGCTGTAAAGATGTAAAGATTCCCAGCAGATTCCTGGGGCAATCCCCTTAATTCTGCTAGTAGAGGAAAAGCTGACGGTTTAGTCCAGGATTTATTTTGGAAGATGGAAGATGGAAGATGGAAGGACCAAAAGAGTTGGAAATCTCAAAAGCAATAATAGACATCAAGCCAAATGAACTAGATGAACTATTATGCCACTATTTCATTACAGTGTAACCCCCTCGTTACCCGAGGTTACTAGAATCCCAGTAAGACCTAGTGGTAGGCAGGGAAGGCAGCTTGTGAAACTCCAGTTAAATGGGTTTCACACTGTCTCACTCTGTTCTCAGTCTCAGCTGAGACTGAGGGATGACATCACCAATAGAACTTTGCAGCTGCATAAGCCACATTGGAATCTGCAGCAAAGGGAGTTAGATAGAGCGTCGGGAGTTTTCAAAGTGAGAGTCTGCAGTTTGGCTTGAGGGAGTGAAGTTTGTACTCAAGGTGGAGACCGCTGTTTCAATCTCAGTGCCCTCCCTCTGGGGGGGGGTGTAAAGATTCCCAGCAGATTCCTGGGGCAATCCCCTTAATTCTGCTAGTAGAGGAAAAGCTGCCTGTTTAGTCCAGGATTTATTTTGGAAGATGGAAGATTTGTGAGTCGCCTGTGGGGCACCTGCAACTTAAGGGTGAGTGTCTGCTCTGGCTAAAAGGGCATATGTTGTCTTCACCCTGGGACTTGTGTGAAAATCTAGGGATTAAACTACATATTAGGAAGCCTAGAGAAATGGGCCAAGCAAGTAAAAGTAGTGTCAAATCCCTGAGTCTTGTGAGATGCAAATAATATGTAGAGGAGATATAGCAGATGTCTACCCTTAATCTACATTTAGGAGTTCAGCAAAGGAATTGTTTCAGTTTTCCAGAGAACTGGCCGAGTATGGGCTATGGGAGCTGGAGGTGGGTGGCCCCCCATCTTTAGTGACCAGGTCCACCTCTACGGATTTCTTCTGTGTTTTCTACTTTGCCTCAGGTACTTGGCCAGTGATGGGGGAAGTACCCAGACGTGGGATTGAAAGGAAAATTCTCTCTAAGAGTCGCGGACTCTAGTGTAGTTTGGGGAGCCACAACAGGATAATTGGTTCATTCCTCAAATGGACCATGGATCAAGTGGCTGGTGGGGGAGCCGGGCCCATGGGAAAACCCAAGTGTGTACAAGTCGGGCTGTGTACCCAAAGCTGCATGCAAGTCCGGGCTGTGTGTCTGGTGGATTCAGAGCCTGAGGGCTGAAAATGGTAATAAAGTGTTCTGTAGTCTCTAATCTGCATTACCAGGAAATGTAGCCCCATGGGGGTCCGTCTATGCTTTGTTTGTTCAGCTAGTATGTGAATAAAAGCCACACTGAAGAATCCCATTCCTGGTTCTAGACTTTACAGTTATTGCTTCCTGTGTTCAGATTTACTTGGGTGCCCCTGTGCAGAGTAGCCAAACCTAGGTCCCCCTGTGCCGAGTAACCTCATCCTCCCCGAACCCAGGTCCCCACCAGGTACTGCTGTCAGCTTCAACAGCATGCCGCCTGTCGTTTTGCTAAAAAGACAGGGGTGAGGGGTTACAAAAATGGAGGCATCGCTTTGGATTTTGTTCTGGGAGGAAGGTGCTTGGGCAAGGGGGGCTAGAGTTTTGGCTATCTGGCAGTGGGTAGCCCATAAAGCTGAAGCAATTTCCCTAGTGTGTTGCTGTGTGCTGTGGATCTTGTGCTGCTGTTTAAAATTGCCAACTGTTTATCAAGGAGCAGTAAAGCCAAAGAGTGTGCCCTTGTCCTGCATCAAAAAAAATGTTTACAGCATTTTTGCCTGCTTTAAAAATAAACTGTTGTGAAGAAAAGTGTGGAAGACTAGGGGTAGCAACAGGAAAATTGTGCCCTGGATGTTGGAAATGCTTTCTGAATGAATTGAGAGACTGTAGGTTTAACGGCTATGGTAAATGGCTGAAATGGGCTCCCACCATGGAGTCAGTTGAAAAAAAAAAAGTTGCATTCTGCAATTTAAATTTGCCTGCTTGATGATTGCCGTGAGGAGAAGAGCCCTCGCGAGGGAAAAGAGGCTCATTTGCATGGCGTCGTGTGGTTGGTCAGGCTGCAATCGGTCCCGGCCCTCAGCCAGCTCTACAGAGACTGCCCCAGCATTCGAGAGGGAGTGTAGTGGAGTGCGTGCACTGGCTAGTGGAGGAGTGTTAAAATAGCTGTAAACCTTATAAAAATTGACTTTCTTGTTTAAAATCGGGCTCAACCCACTAATCGATCGTCTGACTTGCAAGTTTGGTGGTCGAGAAGACGATCGGTAGGACTGCCTGCCCGTTTCTGTTCTGAGGCCTCCAAGAACTGTCTGCAGGCCGTTTTTCCCCATCGCAGCAAACTGCTACTGATAACAGTAAGTACCACCTTAAAACTGCTCAAACAGTGATTTTCTGCCCTATGCCATATAAATGTGTGTGCAGCAGTGTAGTCGCTTTGCAAGTAACGACTGTATAAAGTCCTGCCAGCAAGTGCAAGTCTGTTAAGCCGTTGACTGTGTGCATAGTAATGAATTTAGCCTCAGTTTAAAGTTTGCAGCCAGAGAGAGACTGTGGGTTGTAGCCAATGTGCAGCACTAGAAATACAGGCAATCCTGTGCTAAAAACCTGAAGCTTTAAGGGACTGTAATAAAAAAAATGATACCAGCATGTGAAAAGTCCATGGAAAATCCTGTAAATGTGTTTAAAGCCAGAACAGAGCAAGTTGTGCAGTTTGAGCAAAAGTTATCAGTAGTTTGTGTAAATCAAGTGCGCTGTGGCTTGATCCAGATTCTAAATGTTGATGCACAGGAGTGCTGCCGCTGCCCATTACAGGGTGGGGTAGTAAAGTAAACACAGCAGCAGAAGAGCCATTTTACAAGTAAAGAGTGTGTTCAATAAAGTTGGGACTTTCAGTTACAGTGAACTTTTGTTTATTTTTCTGCAGTTATGGCCTCAGGACCAGCTCGTTACCTGGATCATGCCCGGGTTGAGTAACAGCAGCAGTAAATAGACTGAGAGATATTGAAAAGTGATGCTATGGAGGGCAACTGCCTCCTCATGTGGCGATTCCTAATATTCCAGTGCATGTATGCCAAATATGCTTGAGAGCTGGAAGGGACGTCTTCATGATTCCTCACTGTGCTGGATGCCTAGAAAAATATGGCTTGTATAAAGCGCCTCAAATTCGTTTGGCTTCCACATGGACAAAAATTCAGGAATCTGCAGTTGGCAGCACACAGCACCAGGCGGAGCCTGTGGAGGAAGGCCCCTCGGGGGAGTGTGGCACAAAACTAGAGGGTGCACAGTTAGAGACAGAACCTGAAGTTGAAGTTTCGGATGCTGGATCCCAGAAGGAAAGTTTGGATAAAGCATCAATAGAGCCCTGGATGGGGGGCCTAGCCCAAGTGTCTTAGATGAAGATGAGATGCGGGAGGCCTTTGAGTGGGAAGTGTCAAACTCCGTGCCTAGTGATGAGTGGATAGTCTCAGGAGTGAGGATGACTGCTCACTCCTGGGCTCAGATCCTCAGTGAAGAGGAAGATGAGGGGGAACCTATGTGGCCTTGTGAAAAAGGAACAGGTACACAGCCTCAAGATCTTGCCTTGGAGGAATGTATGGAAGAAAGTGGTAATGCCACTACCCTGGCTTTACAGGAGGAAGAAGTCAGGGATCCGTTTCTACTTTCTTTAAGGATGCGAAGCTGGCAGAACCAGGACTGGCCACCCCCAAGCCAGGCCAGTGGTCTCAGATTGACCAAAGCAAGTAAAGAGGAGAGACTGTTGCAGGAAGGCAAATGAGATCTATGGTATGACCTTTCCTACCTTTCCTCGGAAAGTCTGGGAGGAGATTGAGAACTGCAGGAAATCCTGGATCTGGGATGAAGCCATGAAAAGTGTGCATCCTGGGGCCAACAAATATGTAAAGAATAGACTGTTCCACGAAAAGTATACCCAGTGGAAGAGAGGCAGGACACTGTTTATAGACAGAGTGAGAATAGTGGATGGAGAGGGACGTGAAATCTCCCACTGTGTGAATTATGAGCACCCAGATGGGGTAATAATTCAAGCTCCTGACCCCCGGTACCATTGGCCTCAGTGCTAGGACCTCTCAGCAAATAAGCCCGTGCCTACAAAATGGAGAGCTGAGCAGTGGTAGTCAATACTGCCACACCAGACTGTGAAGTGCCCTTGTTGATCCGCCAATATGAATATCCAGGACTCAGGTGCCCCACATTCATCAGTCTACAGTGTACTGTCCTTCCCAGATTCCATTGACTGGCCCACCAGATGACTTCAGATCCAGAGAAGACACCAGCCCAGCTGTATCCTGTTCATCGCCTGGTAATCGGATGACATTGGACCAGCTGTTTTCTTTTTGTTCCTGTTCTAAGGTTCCTTCTCCAGAGATGACATCAGCCCAGCTGTTCCCAGATGTGCCCTCCTGAGGTTCCCAGAAGATGTCCGCCCAGCTGTATCGGAAGAAATGCTGCCAGGGAGAGTCTTCGTCAGAGGTGCAGGTTGGTGCCGAATCTCGTACTACAAGTGGCTTGTAAATCCAAACTTTTCTATCTTTATGACATTGCAGTACACACCCTACACTAACAGACTTCAAAATGTGTGAACTGTCCTCAAAGACTCTCCCCTTTGGGACTTTGGCCTGTTAGAACTGTGCTTCACCGGGCTCCAGCCCAGGAGAGACTCTTTATTGGACTAGCCTTCAGGCCTTGCGGTCACTAGTTGGGACTTTTAGGGCACTCCATCCCCCCACAATGTGTATTGTAAATAATGCCATTGTTTTCTAATGTAAATACTGTTTTTTCTACCTTTTTCCAAAAAATATTTTTGGGATTCTGCAGTGTTTTGATGATAGGGGTTTTAGGTAGACTGTGTATGCAGATTAGGAGTGTGTGTTGTCTTTATTTTTCTTACAGGTGTTCCTGGGAAGACAGAAGAGAAGACAAGAAGAGGAGGAGGGGCTCATCGGAGTTCCTCACCAGTGCTTTGGTGTATAGTAATTTAAAGTACTGTGGTGTTATTGTTATGGTTACTGTATTAACCCTTTCCTTCCACAGGTGTGGTTGTGGGGGTAGGGAGGAGGCAGTAGAGTGATATTTTAATGGTGTGTGGTTGCAGGTTGCCCAAGGTGGGAGGTCCCTGGTTGTTTTGTTTGGGGTATTAGGTTAAAGGCAGATAGGTTTTCCTTAGAGGGTTAGGGGATAGACAGGCTGTGGCCTGACCTGCAGCAGGGATCGAGTGCTGATCTATCAGGGCTATGCTCTGGATAGTTCTACCAGAGCCACTAGGTGTCCATTGTAAGTGGATAGTGTAGAGGCTGACATGTCAGCTACAGGAATCTAGGCCCTTAGTGTTGCCTGCCTGTGCTGGCACATGGTAGGAGGGGACCTGATCACCCCCTCCGCAGGTAGCACATAGGATGGGATGGCCTAAGGCTGGGTAAATAATGACTGTGGACAGTCATTTTCCTGGTCAAGGGCGAGTGTAACCCCCTTGTTACCCGGGGTTTAAAAGAATCCCAGTAAGACCTAGTGGTAGGCAGGGAAGGCAGCTTGTGAAACTCCAGTTAAATGGGTTTCACACTGTCTCACTCTGTTCTCAGTCTCAGCTGAGACTGAGGAATGACATCACCAATAGAACTTTTGCAGCTACATAAGCCACATTGGAATCTGCAGCAAAGGGAGTTAGATAGAACGTTGGGAGTTTTCAAAGTGAAAGTCTGCAGTTTGGTTTGAGGGAGTGAAGTTTGTACTCAAGTGGTGGAGACTGCTGTTTTCGGGTCTCAGTGCCCCCTCCCTTCGGTGGGGGGGAAGATTCCCAGCAGATTCCTGGGGCAATCCCCTTAATTCTGCTAGTGGAGGAAAAGCTGCCTGTTTAGTCCAGGATTTATTTTGGAAGATGTAAGATTTGTGAGTCGCCTGTGGGGCACCTGCAACTTAAGGGTGAGTGTCTGCTCTGGCTAAATGGGCATATGTTTTCTTCACCC
Source organism: Neoceratodus forsteri (assembly GCA_016271365.2). NCBI lineage: Eukaryota > Metazoa > Chordata > Ceratodontiformes > Ceratodontidae > Neoceratodus > Neoceratodus forsteri. Next base: position 169,135,824 of record CM057449.1, on the reverse strand, counting down.
TGGGACTTGTGTGAAAATCTAGGAATTAAACTACATATTAGGAAGCCTAGAGAAATGGGCCAAGCAAGTAAAAGTAGTGTCAAATCCCTGAGTCTTGTGAGATGCAAATAATATGTAGAGGAGATGTGGCAGACGTCTATCCTTAATCTACATTTAGGAGTTCAGCAAAGGAATTGTTTCAGTTTTCCAGAGAAATGGCTGGGTATGGGCCGTGGGAGCTAGAGGTGGGTGGCCCCTCATCTTTAGTGACCAGGTCCACCTCTACGGATTTCTTCTGTGTTTTCTACTTTGCCTCAGGCACTTGGCCAGTGATGGGGGAAGTACCCAGATGTGGGATTGTAAGGAAAATTCTCTCTAAGAGACATGGACTCTAGTGTGGTTTGGGGAGCCACAACAGGATAATTGGTCATTCCTCAAATGGACTGTGGATCAAGTGGCTGGCTGGGTAGCCGGGCCCATGGGAAAACCCAAGTGTGTACAAGTCAGGCTGTGTACCCAAAGCTGCATGCAAGTCCGGGCTGTGTGCCTGGTGGGTTCAGAGCCTGAGGGCTGGAAATGATAATTGGTTCATTCCTCAAATGGACCGTGGATCAAGTGGCTGGTGGGGGAGCCGGGCCAGTGGGAAAACCCAAGTGTGTACAAGTTGGGCTGTGTACCCAAAGCTGCATGCAAGTCTGGGCTGTGTGCCTGGTGGGTTCAGAGCCTGAGGGCTGAAAATGGTGATAAAGTGTTCTGTAGTCTCTAATCTGCATTACCAGGAAATGTAGCCCCATGGGTGTCCGTCTACGCTTTGTTTGTTTAGCTAGTATGTGAATAAAAGCCACACTGAAGAATCCCATTCCTGGTTCTGGACATTACAGTTATTGCTTCCTGTGTTCGGATTTACTTGGGTGCCCCTGTGCAGAGTAGCCAAACCTAGGTCCCCCTGTGCCGAGTAACCTCATCCTCCCTGAACCCAGGTCCCCACCAGGTACTGCTGTCAGCTTCAACAGCATGCCACCTGTTGTTTTGCTAAAAATGCAGGGGTGAGGGGTTACAACAGCACAAAAAAAGAATGGCTCCAAATATGAACCACTTACTATACATTCATGATTTCAAAGCATTGAACGTCATCTCAGGGAAAACCAATACATAGAATCCCTGTCAACCTCCCCTAAATTTGAAAGGACAAGACAGGTAATTCTATCTAAACAAAAAAAAATTAAAACAGATGGGACTAGGCAATAAGCCGCATGCTGCAGATGAAATCATAGACACAATACTGAAAAAACTGTACAACATGAACTTATTAGGACCACAAACTCCAAATTCTCTAATCAGTTCTATGTGGGTGACACTTAACATGTATTTTGGTGTCTGGGGTAATACCGAGACCCATAACATCAGATGGGGAGACATTACTTTAAAAAAAGACTGAGAAAACACATTCTATTTAGAACTCTCTACAGAAAGACAAATTAAAACCCGGACAGGATCAAACCCAAGAGACACCAGAGTAATTAAACCCAGAGCATGTGAAGTGGAAGATATAAAATGCTGTCCTGTTAAAAATTATACAAAATATAAAGAAAAAAGGCCTATTAAAACAAATATTCCAGATGCAACTTTTCTACTAGCAATAAACTATCCAACTAAACTTGAAGCACCCTCTTGGTTCAAAAACCAACCATTGGGAATAAACACAATTGCAAACATAGTGAAGAACATGATTGAACAAGCTGGAATGCAAAGTGACCGAAAGCTAACCAATCATTCAATGAGGAAACACCTCATGCAAAAATTGAGCGATGCAAATATAGTCCCTACAGATGTTATGCAAATCTTGGGCCACAAAAAGGTACAATCAATCAATACATACAATAAATTGAATGACAACAAGCAAAAACAAATCTGCAAAATTCTTAGCAATGAACCGGATAATGAACCCAGCACTTCCAAACAAGCAACAGAAATGAAACCGCAAATACCAGCTACCCAATTAAACGGAATGCCTGCATGTTTCTACAATCCAACTATCAAAGCCTCAAACATAACATTTAACATCATTCAAGGTACATCTGCACTCCCCAAAATATCTCGAAACACCATTTCAAAACACAAGCAGAAATAAAGTTTTTTTCCTTTCTTTTACAGGACATCAATATCAGAGCTGTCCTCGCAAGAGACAACGTGTCATATCTTTAGATTCTGACTCAGACTGAGAAAGACAACGGCTTCACAGATGAACATTTATCTACAGTTTCCCAAGTTACAACATTGTATTTCTCATCACTTTAAGTTATATTCAGAATATGTGTCACTTTATAATTAGTTATAAATAAAGCTGTATCAAAATACCGAAGCACTCCTGTGAAAATAAATAGTAATCATGTCACGAAATACCAAGGTGCTCCTGTGAAATAAACAGTGAGCATACTGTGCACCAAACATATCCCCCAAAATTTATTAATAAAAATAATTTAAATAACAACATATAAAGAAATTAAAGCAGCACGCCTACCACCACACATCATCACTACACAGAACACAACCTCCCCCTCACACAACCAAGACAAAAACCACCAAATTAACTCACACACACATATCAACCAATCAGAACTCACTACAATCACCCATTCATAAAACACACACCACCAACATCATTTAAAGCAACAGGAACCTCAGAAAAACAAACGTACTTTTCTCACTGTCATTGATCTCACCCCCATGGTATAAAAAGGACACATGATGTGCATATTGTGGAATATGGAAAATATTTTTCCTCCTGAAGAGTGAGCCTGGATATTTCACGGTGCAAAGGCACAGTGAAATATACCAGTATTCACGATGCAGGAATCAATATTTCCATATTCCCTCCTACCATCATGTATCATATATATATATATATATATATATATATATATATATATATATATTTTAATATTTCAGTATACTATAATTATGCAGATTCTACAGATTATTGCAACAGAACTTCAGGGAACAGTAATTTTACAGAAATGAAAAGAAACTTGTTTTCATACAGAAGGTTTCACACAGAAAAAAACCCATCTCAATCTCTATACAAGGTAGATTTTATTTATTTATTTTATTTTTATTTAGTTTTTGTTTACTGGGTAAGTGCACTAGCCAGTTGATGACTATTTTCAGGCACGACCCGGGAGAGTACAAGACAATACATACAGAGGGTGTCTACAATAGACAATACAGCTTGTAAGGCAATAAAGTGTTTAGACAGTAAAGCAAAGTACTTGGCATGAAGCATAAGTAGCTAAAATAGCTGTGATGGCACGGATAACAGTAAAACAGCATTAGTCAGCACAGTAAAACAGCATTGGTCAGCACAGTACACAGCAATCGCAGTAAGAGTATAGCAGTGTAACTTCAGCTTCTGATGCAGGATTATCCCATGTGGAAGTTCGGTTTCTACAGGTAGAATAAAGTACAACAAGCAGGAGAGAAAAGACATAAGCAAGTAAGTGAGTTTAGGGAGATGTGAGAGAAAGGGGAGAGGAGAGGGGGTGTAGTAGCAGGAGATTTGGATTGTAGAGTGGAGATAGGTGTGGGGCACGGATTCATTGGCACGGTAAAGTAGGGTCGAAACAGGTACACTTTTCAGCAGTAGCTAGGTAACGTTGTAGCCCACGTTTAAAGTGGTAGTGGGATGTAGATTGCCTTAGGTCCAGTGGCAGCATATTCCACATCTGAGGGGCAGCATGCCCGAAGGCCCCAGTGCCTTTGGTGGTGTGATACCTGGGTACCCTTATTAGTGATTTGTCTATTGACCTCAGTCCATGGTTTGAGATGATGAGACGTAATAACTCAGCCAGTGATGCTGGGGTTTCCAGCCTAATTATGGAGTCAGATAGATGGTATTGTCTGGGTGCATAGGGGGAGAGCCAGCCTAGGTCGCTATACAGCTGACATCGATGTTTGAGCCGAGGGGACCTAGAGGCATAACGACAGACATTATTATAGGTGATGTCCCATTTCTGTAGTGCTGATTTATGGGCAGCAGCCAGGATAGGAGCACAGTAAGTTAGGGTTGGGAGAAGGATCCTCCTGGCAATGGCTAGCTTAGCAGAAGGCGTTCACATATAGCTTGTTCTGTAGGTGGCCCCCAGTTTACAGTTAACTGTTTTGCAGGTTGATTGAATGTGGAAGTTTAGGTCTAGAGACTGGTCAAGCAGAACCACTAGATACCGAAATGAGGTGACAGCCTCTAGTGTGTTCCCATCCAGGTTGAGTACTCTTAAGGGGGAAGGGCAGGATTTAAGTTTGGGGGCGGAGCCCAGGAGCATGGCTTTAGTTTTGTGTGTATTTAGGACTAGTTGATGGTTGCTCAGACAGTTTTGAATACTGTTGTAGGCTGTGGTCAGAGACGAGTTTAGGTAGTCGATGTTATTAGAGCTGGCATAGATGACCAGGTCATCAGCATAGAGAAGAGAGGAGCAAGTTGAGACGTTGTCCAGTATGTTGTTTATGAAGAGGGAAAGAAGAAGAGGTCCCAGAATTGATCCTTGGGGGACTCCAACGTTGATTGTGGTGCTGTCTGATGTTGCAGAATTGAATTTCACTGCTTGGGTCCTGTCTGTTAGATAGCTCCTGTACCAGTTTACAACAGAAGTGGAGAAGCCTATGGTTTGTAGAGTGGAAAGGAGTATGGAGTGATCCACAAGATCAAAGGCCTTGGTAAGATCAATGAAGACAGCACCTGTTAGCCATCCATCATCCCTATTGGAGAGAGTATCTGATGTGAGTTTAGCCAGGGCTGTTGAAGTGCTATGGTTCTTCCTAAAGCCATGTTGCGCGTCACTTACCACAAGATGCATTCTGACTAGGGGCAGACATGAACTTTTAGATGGCAGTTTGTTCATAGTTCCAGGGCTGACTGACTTTGTGGGTCCCTGTCGAACCTAAAACTCTCTAGTTGCCCACCCCATGACGCATCATCCAATATGTCATTCTGACATCACAGATTCAAATTCTTTTTTTTTTTATTTAATATACTTTATTAGTTTTTAGTAAGCAGGCAGTAACAACCAAGACATCAAGTCGAAAAATGTAAAAGACATTTACAACAAAGAGAAACACTGCATCAAAGATTCAAATTCTTTTGTGTTGGGCAGCTGTTAGGAGAACCAGCTTGTACAAGTGTGTGAAAAAATTACTATGAGCCACTTTTACAGGAAGGTTTGTATTAGCTAGCAACCTTTGGACATCAAAATCACTTCTAATGCTCTGTCATATTTCTAGGTCCAAATTGGACAGCCTTGATGCCACAGATTTACAACCAGGCCCCAGCTAGTCTGCTTTCATTTCAGAGACCCTGATAAAAAAAAAAAAAAAAACTGCCTCTTTGCAGCAGGCAAAATTACATACGTAACAAAACAAACCAGTAATAAAAAAAAGGAAAACTGAAAAAACACACAGGTCTCTAGCAAATTGTTATATTACCTTGCCTCTATTTTGTTACGGGGATAAGAAGACTATGTAAAACATTTGGGGTAAAAATATTAAAAAAACATAACGTTTTGAGCATTTGTTGTAATTTTTCGACATGTTCATAACTTATTTTCAATATTTTGACCACAGATTTGCAACATAGGCATTTTTTATAACACTTCATGAATGCAACAGTTATCTTTCTTCAAATCCTGGCCAAAATGAGTTTTCGTATTTGTGGTGCGAAATCAACTTTTGGGAAGGATTTGAAAATTTTCTCTGCCCTTGTTTATGAGGTGGGGTCATCATAACAAGGCTACAGTATGTTGATAATTTGGGGTAAAAATATTTATAAACAACAGATTATTAAGAAACATTGAATTGTTCCAACATTTACTCATAACTTTATTTTTTGCAGATGTTTGCTCCGGTGCCCCCAGATTCAAAGCAGATGCGGGGCGCAAATTGCAGATATGCTACGCACAAGAGGAAATGCATGACAGTGTGATATTAAGCAGACTGGATTGCACTGTGCAAATAGGGATGCGCCATCATGCACCAATAATGAATAAGGATGTAGAACAACTGAAGGGAGTCCTAGAGGAGGTAACACTCCAATGCATCAGGTTGAATAGATAAGGGCAAGAGAAGGAGGAAATCACTGTGGTTCTTGAGAGAGGTGGCAGACAAGGCAAGATCCAAAAGGACAGGTTTCAGAAAATATAAGGAGACTCAAAGGGAGGAGGACAGGGAGGTGTACCTAAGGAATCTAAGGGAAGTAGGGAAGGCTGTAAGGAGAGCAAAGGTGCATACTGAAGAAGGATTAGTGAAAACAGTGAAGAAAGGGAACAAGGCATTCTATAGGTACAGTAGTGAAAGGAGAAAGATGGGGGATGGGATTGTAAGGTTTAAAGGGGATATAGGAAAGTGTAAGGATGGAGACATGGAAGGCATAAATACTGAATAAATACTTCTGTTCAGTAGTCACTAAAGAGGGGAAGGATCAGGGACCACAGCTGGGTAACAGACATGAAAGGGGGGGAGGTAAACACAAGTCCATTCACGGTGAAGAGAGTCCTGGAGAAGCTCACAAAACTGAAGGTGGACAAAACAATGGGACCAGATGGCATATTTCTGAGGATATTAAGATAGCACTGAAGAGACTTTGTGGTGCCTCTGGCAGCATTGTTCACCAAGTCACTCAACACATGAGTGATTCCAGAGGACTGGAAGAGGGCACATGTAGCCCCTCTACATAAAAGTAGTAGTACAGAGGAGGCAGAGGACTATAGGCCAGTCAGCCTCACCTCAGTAATGGGTAAGATCATAGAGGCACTGCTTAAAGAAAGAGAAGTGGCACACTTGGAATCCAGTAGTGCCCAGGATCCAAGGCAACATGGATTCACAGCAGGAAGGTCGTGTCAGATGAATCTGATAGATTTTTTTTGACTGGGTGAAAAGGGAGGTAAATGTCACCTACCTTGATTTCAGTGCCTTTGACACTGTCCCACATAAAAGGCTGCTCAACAAAATGAGCAGTCTGGCCATGGGCCACAAGGTGATAAACTGGATTAGGAACTGGCTAACGGACAGAAGGCAGAGGATGGTGGTAAATGGGATCCAATCAGGGGAGGGAGGGTAACCAGCATGGTACCACAGGGATCAGTCCTTGGGCCAGTTCTTTTTAATGTCTTCAATAGTGACATAGTGGTAGAGTTGGAGGGAAAGGTCTGCCTGTTTGCAGATGACACCAAGATCTGCAACAGGGTGGATACTCCGGATGGGATGGAGAGAATCAGGAGGGATCCGGGGAAGCATGAAAAATGTTCTGAGGTGTAGCAACTGAGGTTCAGTTCCAAGAAGTACAAAATAATGCACCTGGGAAGAAGGAACCCTGGTGAGACCTACAGGATGGGGGGGAAGGATTTCTGATGATCACCAAGGAAGAATGGGATTGGGAGGTTATCATTTCTGATGACCTTAAGGTGTCTAAGCAGAGTACAAAGGCTGCAGAGAGGGCCAGTGGCATGCTGGGGTGCATAGGCAGAGGTATCACTAGCAGAAGGCGGGAGGTGGTGATGCCATTGTACGAAATGCTGGTGAGGCCTCACCTAGAGTACTCTGTGCAATTCTGGAGGCCGCAACTTTGTAAGGACATTGACAGGGTGGAGGCAGTCCAGAGAAGGGTGACTAAGATGGTAGAGGGCTTGCACCAGAAAACTTATGAGGAGAGACTAAAGGACCTCAATATGTACTCGATGGAGGAGAGGAGGGATCGGGGTACATGATAGAAACATTCAAGTACCTAAAGGGCATAACCAAAGTGCAGGGGAGAGACACCTTCCAATATAAGAGATGTACAAGAACAAGGGGGCATGATATGAAATGGGAAGGTGGCAGGCTGAGGGGAAATGTGAGGAAGTGTTTCTTCATGGAGAGGGTGATGAACACATGGAATAGACTGTCACAGGAGGTGTTGAGGCGAGCACAGTGGAGGGTTTGAAACATGCATGGGACAGACATAAGGGTACCTTAGATGTGGGAAGGTGGGGTGAAAAGCCATTGACCAGTTAGGGTTAGAGGCCACAAACTAGTGTAGGGCTTTCAGTTAGACTGGATGGGCCTGGCAGTCCTTATCTGCCAACAATTTCTATGTTTTTATGCAAATGATAGGGTCATGTACATGAATATGCCGCGCAACCACATATTGAATCAGACTTTGCCTATGCCGCATCGTGTAACGTGTGTATGATTGCACAAAGTTAGGTTTACAAAAGGAGCCCTAAATCAACAAGCCACCCAGCGTCAGGTGCAAGAACTGCACTGGAAGAGGGGGAGACAGTGTGTAAGAGAGAGAGAGAGAGAGAGAGAGAGAAAGCGAGAGGAACACGTTACACACACACACACACACACACACACACACACACACACACACACATGCACACTGCAGGCCACAGAATCATGGCATGCCTGGTGTGTGGAATGGCTGCAGTCAAGGCTGATGTGAGAAGATTAAAGGAACAACAGGCATGCTGATGGAGGGCCTGCAGGTGGTCTGCCCAGCAGAGATGGTACAATTCCTGCATCACATACGAACAACTGACAGACACAGAGATTGTGGGTCAGTACTGACTCAACAGGGCACTTCTGAGGCAGCTCTGGGAGCTGCACCATGACGAGCTGCAGGCAACCACACACAGACGCCATGCCATGGCAGTGGAGACCAAGGCCACTGCAGCCATATGCCTGCTCACCATGGGTACCATTCAGACACCGGTGGCGGACACCACAGGTATCACTCAGTCAGCTCCTCATGCAGTTCCTAAACACCTTGTTGCCTCATGCTAACGAGTACATGGGATTCCCTAGCATGGCAGCAGAGCTGGCAGAGGCAAAGCAGGACTTTTGTAGGGTGGCACAGCTACCCAGTGTTCCTGGTGCCATAGATTGCACCCATGTGGCCCTCAGAGCACCACCTGGCAGTGACAGTGAGGTGTACTGCAACAGGAAGGGCTTCCACTTGATAAACTGCCAGGTGGTGTGCAATGCCACAGGGAGAATTACCTATGTGTATGCCAACCATGCTGGGAGTGCACAAGTTGCCTACAGTTGGCACCAGTCTGACCTGTGCCACCAGTTCAGGCCCAGGGACCTGACCGGGACCAACTTGTGGGTGAGTGCAGCACAACAGCAGCACAGGTGTACACTGGGTACAACAGGTGCAGACCCGGGGATGTACTGGGGGCTCAACAGGCTGATGGGTAGCAGGGCATGCAGACATGCAAGTGTGTGTGGGTGGGTGAGCAACATGGACAGTGCGACAACAGACCAAAGGCCAGGGACACAACAACAGCATAGAATGTGGCAGCTGGCCAAGGGATACCAGAGACAGGTAAACGTACAGGTATGGTGTGCAGCACACACAAGTGAGGGTTCATCCCTAGTGAAGTTAGGTCACATCTGCCTACCAGATGACATCACTGGTGCTGTGGGAACACTATAACAGGCAAATGCCCTGTCAGCAAAATTTTGAGCAGTATATGGCAGCCACAAATAATACAGAGTGACGCACAAACAATGGGAGAAGGGCCTACCTTTCAGGATGCAGTTCCTGGTGTACACCACATCGTCCTGGTGGTGCATCCCTGCTCTTCTGCTACTCTGCATGCAAATCAGGTGAATACATTCTGGTAATGAGATGCAAATTTCCAGGATGAGCACAGATTGTGTAATGAGCCTATTTGCATATGTTTGCTGAATATTGCAGTGATCAGCCCTGTGCAAACCACAACCCATTGTGCATTCGGTCTTGCCCTATTACTCTGCATGTTTCTTTGCTTGTTCACTCATCCATGGTATTTTCAGCTCTGTTTATGTGATCGCATGTCCATGCACCACTGCTGAATATTGCATTGTTTTTCAGCTGTGCAATTACTTGCACCATGTATCTCATTGTGCGGTGCACATGTCTGGTTTTGAATATGTACCCTCTAAGTAAGCATTAATCACTGATGAAGGTGGCATCTAATGGGGAGTTAATGCATGGTTGGGACTGTTGTTGCACGAGGCCGGAGGCTGAGGGCGCATAACGTAGTCCAACCATGCATTAACTCCCATAGATGCCACCTTCAGAGGGATTAATGCGCTTGTAACATGGCCATACCCGTTGTTGGTGTGGAATATACATCCTGCTGCTCATATAACAGAAAACACAATGCGCGATACATGATCTACTGTGATTTTTATTCTTACTTTCAGATTTCTAAACAGTAGTCTCTTACATACAGATGTGGTTCCGAATCTTTTTTAATACAGGGTACTCTTTTTACTTTCTTAGCGATTGATGCACATTGTAATGATTTCTGTGCGGCTGTTTGAGTAGGAGAGTGCCTGGGATGACTCTAATCTCTCGCTTTGAATCTGCACAGCCTGTCCTATCTCATTTGCATAATGCTGCATCTATTATGTGCCTCGCTTTTGTGTTTCTGTCCTGCTCACTCTCCCTTCAACACTACTGCTTCTTCTACCTTTCTGCTGTTACCCCCTGTCTCCTCTGTGGTCTCCGTGTGTCATTGTTGGCGCGTACTTACAGTTGACAGTGCCCTGGACGGTAACTGTGTGGCAGCTACATTCATTTCCAGATGTGCCTCCTCCACCTTCTGCTTCCGCCACACTACTTCCTGTCTCGCCGACTACTTGTGTTCCCGGTTCTGTGCTTCTGTCTCTCTCTGCTGTTATCTGCCTCTCCCTGTCACTTCCACTTCATCTACAAAGTACCTATCTGTCCATTCCTCGATTTCAATGGCTCCAGATAGATTGAACACTTCTGCGATTTCGTGTACCACTACACTACCTCGATATGTCTATCTCTGTCTCTGTATGTCCCTCACCTCTACTTCTCCCCCTCGCTATGTGTGGTACTATTTCACTATTGCCTACCTGTGTGCCCCTTTCTTTTAGCACTGGCAGCTGCAAACCCCGCTACTTCTGTTCTGCTGGCTACTTTCTGTACTACAGGAGCAACACGGCATTATCGTCTCATAATGCGGTGTTATTCCTGTATCACATGACGCATTGCCACCTATCACCTTTGCCGCTGATCGCTGTTACATTTCTGCCGTGTTACAATGTTTAATAACTCCCTTGTGTTACCCTACCTCCTGAACATGTGAGGCTTACACACTTGTGGCATGAAATGACATTTTGGTCACTATTTTATAAATGACACTTGTTAAGTTCTGAAGGAGTGGTCACAAAAAGACTAAGTTAAAAATGCGGGGTAAAAATGTGAAAAAACAACTAAGTTACGAAGAAATGTTGAATTGTTCCAACATTTACTCATAACTTTATTTTGCCAGATTTTGGCCCATAATATTCAATAAATTACTTGTGTTACCCCACCTTCCGAACATGACAGGTATCATTTTTCAAATCCCCTCCGAAACTTGTTTTTGCAGTTACACTGTGAAAATACCTTTCGGATGGAAATTTCATAAAATTCCACCTGTCTTGCTCATGACATCAGGTCATAAAAAGGCCATTGGAAATTTGGGGTCAAAATGTGGGAGCCCACTGAAAATTAGATATTACCTCTCAGATGGCCTGTCCTGGGTAAATACAATCTAAAAATGTGTGAAAGCAGCACACCATTGAAAATGAGACATTGCATCTTCTCTGGTCTATCTGGTAAATATATAGTAAAAATACGTACAAGCAAGACCCAGTACAACAGCAATGCAAGCCACAAGTATTTGGCAGTGACAAATGCTTGTTTGACTCTTTGTAGCAAGTCTCTGTCAGCAGCTTGAAACCCTCATCTGGAACTGGCTGTCCTTTGAAGCTTCCAAACTACCTCTGACTACGCTCAGCTAAAATCTAAACGTCCTAATTAAATGAGCTGATTTAGGGTGGCACTATTTGTACTCCCTTCCCTTGTGGTTTATTTAAAGGGCTGCAGAATGTGGATGGGAAGCTCTAAAATAGGCCGTTATTGAGGTCTGATATAAACCCAAGCCTCATCTATGCCGTTGTCCATCATGCATCAGCTTATCTCTTATTTTGCTTCAGCAAATGTTGGAACATATAAAAACTCATCCTCTCTTTCTAACAAAGATGTTGTAATATGTTGTTACTTGCCCCCCACCCGTAAACTCCCCCCCAATGTACTTGAAAATGAGCATTGTCACATGTGTTATTTCCTGACCAAACCTTGTAAATAAATCATTAAATACTAGAAAGGTTGTCAGTTGGAGGGGGGGTGGATTCAAAAACTGTTAAAATTTGTGGGTATTGTATTGCAACCAAGCCATTGTTTTTTTGTATCCTCAGAGCATGCTTGAAAACACCATGGTAAATGGCAATGCCTAACTATGTAACTAACTAACTAACTAACTAGTCATACAGCCAGCTGTTGTAGCTAGTTATCTAGCTAACTAAATAGCTGACTACAAAGGTTTAAAGAAACCTGGCAAAAGGAACGCTATGGTCAGTGGATTCAACACTGAAATTAATGAACCAGACTTTGTGACTCTCAAAAATCCTCCCCCTGGCTTGTTGGAATTTGTAGCTCTCCGGGTTTCACATTAATGCTAATGCTTGTTCTCTTCTGCCTCCAGATTCTTCATAAGTGAAAGATAAAAGCTTTTTCTACTGGAGTTCTGGAAGATGGCCGTCACTCATCCACTCTGCAGTATCCTCCTCGGCTTCATTCTTATGATCCTTGGGCTCTCCTTCTGTGAAGGCTATGGCTTAGAGAACTGTGAGATTACATATGCAGATCCAACCAAGATCTGGTGCCCACATCAGGAGGTTGTGAATGTCTCCAAAGTGGTCAGGGAGATCCCAAGAAACACAACAATCTTAAATCTATCCAACAACAAAATAAAAGAACTCTGCCCTGGAGGGTTTGCCTGCCTATCTGAGCTAACTATCCTGCACTTGGATATGAATTCTATCCACAACATATGTAGTGGTCAATTCTCGGGACTCAGAAAGGTTGCTTTACTAAATCTTTCAAGTAATTCTATAAAGGAGATTTGTGATGACTCATTTCATGGTATGGAGAGCCTTCAGACCCTTCTACTGTCTGGAAACAAAATTCGAGCAATTCCGAAGGACTGTTTTGTTTCACTTAACAAGCTGGAATATTTAAACCTTTCCAACAATGAAATACAATCTTTGGACAATGTCATGTTCAGAAACCTCACAAACCTGAAAGTTCTTGACCTCTTCAAAAACAATGTGTCCTACTTTGACCTGCAGGAAAGTGATGCTTTCCCTCCCTCTTTGACTCACCTGAATCTTTCTCGAAACACGTTCCTCCAGATTATGCCTTTTGCCTTCCAGCGAATACCACACCTTGAGCACTTAGACATTTTTGATGTTCATCCAGACTTTGAAAAAATGAATGCCACGGATTTACCTTCGCTTATTGAGCTACATTTGTCTTTCTTCAGTAACCAGAACTTTAGCTCTCATTATAGGTTTCTGAAGGCTTTACCCAGACTGACAAACCTGAAAATATTTTCAGAAGGAATAAGCTTGTCCAACATTATGGGCCTCAGCCTCTGTGCTAAGATTACATATTTGGAGTTGAGTAATGCAAGCTTAGGATCAATTGCCAGTCAAGAATTCCTGAAAATTGGGAATCTTACAAATCTTGACTTAGTGTCCTGTGGAATTAAAGCACTGTCCAGTGATACTTGGACAGGGCTCCAGAATCTGAGGAGCTTAACAATAACAATGAACTTTGATGTGACTATTATGCCCTTTGCTTTTTGCACCCTCAGACTCCTCAGGTACCTGAGTTTGGGAAACAACAATATAAGGGTTTTAGACATCACATGGTTCCATGGATTGACAAGTCTAAGAACACTTAATCTTCGTAAGAACAAGTTAGTTGATCTTCAATCAGTCTCCGGTGGTTTTATGCAATTGCCAAATCTAATGGGACTTGATCTAGGTCAAAATGTTCTGCAGTCTATTGATGAGAAAGCACTTTTGAACCTTAAAAACCTAAGAACACTTTCTTTGGTATCCAATAGCATATTTCACATAGACAGGGGTACTTTCATAAACCTGAAGAGACTGACAAATCTTCAGCTAGGAGGCAACAAGATCAGAGTACTGTCTCCCCAAATATTAGAGGGGCTGATTTCCCTCAAGACACTGACACTTAATGATAACAGGCTCTATTTTCCTTCCAGTAAGAAAAGTCCACCAAGCCCCTTTCTAACTCTGAAATCCCTAGAGTTGCTTGATCTTCTGTATCAAGGTGCCAGCTTCAAAGGTTTGGGGCAATTAACAAAAGATTTCTTTCAGGGGTTGACACAGCTGAAACATCTCTCCATTGGCTACACTGGAGAGACGTACTCTGACCCTGCGGTTTTTGCTCCCTTGGTGAACATCCATGACATCTACCTGGCGAACATCAAGCTCAGTGCAGTTAACCTAAGCCTGTTGTTCAGAAATCTGACTACAATGAAAAAGCTATCCCTTGTTAGAACTGATCTAGAGAGCCTGCCTGAGGACATGTTTACACCTTTAAACAGCTTGGAATTTCTCAGGGTTCAAGGCAACCATCTTAAGACCATTGGCGACAAGTTCTTTGCAAACCTAAATTCCCTGCAGTATATAGACATGCGCTTCAACTTACTGTCTTGCTCTTGTAGTAGCTCTTGGCTCAGAAACTGGTCTGTAAACAACCCCAGGATACAAGTAGCCTATCTCTACCAGTACCGCTGTGAAGATCACAAAGGTTTGTTTGCTGAGTTTGATGACTCCCTCTGCAACATTGATGTGGCACTGTACTATTTTATTGCCACCTCTGTAGTGGATGTTTTAGTTATCATAATTTCTCTACTGTATGCCAAGTTGGGTCCTTATGTAAGATACCTGCAGTATATGATCAAAGCATGGATCTATGGTAAATATGGGAAGAAAAGCCATAAGCTGTACAAATATGATGCCTTTGTGTCCTACAGCTCCAGGGATGAGGACTGGGTGATGAATCAGCTGTACCCTAACCTGGAACAAAGTGCTGAGCCTTTCAGGCTCTGTTTACATCACAGGGACTTTGAATTAGGAGCGGACATCTTTGCCAACATAGAAAATGCCATCTACAGCAGCAAAAAGACCCTGTGTGTCATCAGCAACAGCTATCTGCAGAGTGAGTGGTGCTCACTAGAGATTCAGTTGGCCAGCATCCGTCTGCTTTACGACCACAGTGATGTTCTCATCCTGATATTCCTAGAGCATATTCCAGACTACAGGCTCTCAGCCTACCACAGGCTCCGCAAGCTTGTGAGGAGCAAAACCTACATTGAGTGGTCAGAAAATGAGAAGCAGCAGCCACTCTTCTGGATGAGACTACGTGAGGCACTCAAGCCATCAAACCTGACTTCTAACCATAAATTGTTTTCTGTGGTGGATTAATCTGTGTGTGTGTGTGTGTGTGTGTGTGAGCGCGTGTGCACGCGCATGCTTGTTTGTATGTGTTTGTGTGTTTATGTGTGTCTGTGTTTGTGCATTTTATGTGCTAGTGTGTGTGCTTGTGTGTGTGTGTGTGTATATGTGTGCTGCTGTGCGTGTGTG
This sequence comes from Neoceratodus forsteri, assembly GCA_016271365.2. Classification (NCBI taxonomy): domain Eukaryota; kingdom Metazoa; phylum Chordata; order Ceratodontiformes; family Ceratodontidae; genus Neoceratodus; species Neoceratodus forsteri. Next base: position 169,120,290 of record CM057449.1, on the reverse strand, counting down.
TGTGTGTTTGTGTTGGTGTGTGTGTGTTTGTAGTGTGCTGCTGTGTGTGTGTATGTGTTTGTGTTGGTGTGTGTGTGCTGCTGTGTGTGTGTGTGTGTTGTGTGTGTGTGTGTGTGTGTGTGTGTGTGTATGTGTGTGTGTGTGTGTGTTTGTGTTTGTGTGGTGTGTGTGTGTATATGTGTGTGTGTATGTGTGTGCTGTGTGTGTGTTTGTGTTGGTGTGTGTGTGTGTGTGTGTGCTGTGTGTGTGTGTGTTTGTGTTGGGGTGTGTGTGTGTGTGTTGTGTGTGCTGCTGTATGTTGTGTGTGTGTGTATGTGTGTGCTGCTGTGTGTGTGTGTGTTTGTGTTGTGTGTGTGTGTGTGTGTATGTGCATGCACCTCATCCTCACCAGTGATGGACAGGGCTGTGGCAGCAGCTGTATTCCTTTCACTTTTGCATTCCCCTGCCCCTACTTGTTCCCCCTGTCCCCCACCAGATGATCAGAGACCACCATGGCTGGGTCACACCCAGAAGGCAGGCAAGGGGCTGCTGTCACAGTTGAGACAGATGCCCCTCCCTTGCCATCTGACACTGGGTGTGAGAAAGCCAGGCAGTCCTCACCCTTTAGTCTACAGAGCTAATCACCTCAACTCTGATAACAGTAACTACCAATTGACTGCGGCATCAGATCCCGGTCTGTGAGGTGGCAGAGCAGCTTGGTGCCCCCACTCCACTGGGCCAACCCACTACTTCATTTTTTAACTTCCTTTTACAGCACCAGTATCTGTGCATTATGACAAGAATGCCAGCATTTGTGATTCTTGGATTACGAAATAAGAAATGCTAAAGAAAAAGGATAAGGATCTATAATGGATATCTCTGCAAATCAGAGGCCAAGTGACCTGTCTATTCATCACAGTCATACCGATTCTTTGTTTCCTACTTTTTATTTATACATTACAAAAAAAATTGTATGCATATATCCATTTTAATATAATCAAGGTAACGACCCATCTCTGGGCATACAAAGTGACAGCGTAAAAAATAAGAACACCCATGATTTAACTCAAGTACAGCTGTCATAATCTCACACTAGTAATAATCAGAGAGAATATTTAGGAGTACCAAGAGATCCTCTTGGAGGGGCTAAAACATATGTGGAGGACAGCAGGCTAGTTAGTAAAATTAGCATGACAATAGATAGTAACAAAATTAATTTACTGTAACTTCAGATGGGATTCTAGGCCCATCATGTTCAGCCCCCGTGCACCGTCTTCATAAACAGGGATGAAGAAATTTGAATAATCTGGGCCACTGTCATCCTGGGGTGTATTGTTCCACTACTTGCAACCTGCCTGGCTTGCTGTTTTCTAATTATTCACCTACCATGATAGTTGTGATATCCACCAGTATCATGCAGGTAATCCATCCTTTATTACAATATTTCATGTTGATTGGTTTGAAGCCCTATCCCAAATCCCCAAGGCATGCATAGAAACATAGAAACACAGACTTTGACGGCAGATAAGGACCGCTTGGCCCACCTAGTTTGCCTATGTCCCTACCTACAGGATAAGCTGCAGATCCTAGTTAACCAACAGCCTATTTCTTCTTACCCCCCACAAGAATTGCCTTATGTCTGTCCTATATAATCTTGAATTCTCCCACAGTTTTAGACTCACAACCTCCTCAGGAAGGCTGTTCCATGCGTCCACCACCCTCTCTGTGAAAAAATACTTGCTCACATTGCCCCTGAACTGCTCCTCCCCCCCATCTTTAAATTGTGTCCCCTTGTTCTTGCACATCTCGTGTTTCTGAAAGATGCTACCATCTTGGACTTTGTTGATTCCACTGAGGTACTTAAAAGTATCTACCATGTCCCCCCTCTCCCTCCTTTCCTCAAGGGTATACATGCTTTGAGATGGATGAAAAAGAAGATTATATTCCAACAAAAGTCTTAAAGGGAACATTAAACTTAGTTTGCTTTTTTAATAAAAGTATTTTGTATCATATCGCCATTTCTCACAGATCTTAAGCATGAAACCCAGCAATGGTGAAAGCTAAACCTCACATTAATGGGGAAGATAGTTACCATCTGCATGTTTGCTCTACTAAAATGTCCCTATGTCTTTTGAAATCTACCCCATTCTGTTGAAGATAATTATTTCATACAAAAAAAACCCATCTTTGGACTGGTTAAACTGCCCAGAATGAGTAAGCCAAATCTAAGAACCTACTGGTGTAGGAGAGGACTGGACATGCCCTGGTTTAAAGCCCATGCTTTAGCATAGAAAATGACCTCAGAAATAAAATGGCAAGCACCCTCTGGAATGGATAACCCTCCAATGGATGACCTTAGAAACAGTGGCAGAACAGGTTTCATGTTTTAATCAGTAGAAAGGTCAGTCGCACACAGGAGAATATGGGAGGGGTACTGGTGTAGGGGCTGCCAACCCGCTTCACAAACTAAGAAAAATACCACACTCCAAAGCAATTCATGACTAACAGGCATTGCAGTTTAAAAATGACTTTTATGTACCAGCTCCAGAGTAGCTGACTAGAATTCCATGCCCTCGAGCTTCAACCCTATCCAGGTCTTCATCAGGGGTGGATCCACCCCCTGACGAAGACCAAGATAGGGTTGAAGCACCGGGACATGGGATTCTAGTTGGCTACTCTGGAGCTGCTACATAATGTAATTTTTAAACTGCAATGCCTGTGAGTTGTGAATTGCTTGGTGTGCGTTATTTGTACCAGGTTCCGTGTCTTAGCCTTCTCACAGCCCAAGGGCTGATGGTAGGACAACATCTCACACGATCCAGCAAGGAGAACCAAGGGTAAAGGACAACCAAGGAAGGGGCTGGAGTTAGAACAGTGAAACAGTCTAGGGAGGTCAAATCATGGAAAGCCATGTGTGCAAAATGCCAGGAGCCTTAGCAACAAGATGGAAGATCTGGAGGCTGTCATGGTGCAATCAGACCTGGACATTGTGGTCATCACTGAAACCTGGTGTAATGATAACCACGACTGGGAGCTGGCCATACCCGGCTACAACATATTCAAAAGAGACAGAGCAGGCAGAAAGGGAGGAGGAGTGGCACTGTATGTGAAAAATGACATAAGGGCCACAGAGATCCAGGAGGAACAAAATGGGGGACAGATACTGTGGGTTAAGCTGGAAAGGAAAATGGGAACAGCCATCCGCACAGGTGTGGTCTATAGACCACCAGCCCAGGAGGAAGAAACAGATAGGGAGTTGATGCTAGCCATCCAAAGGATGGCAGACAAGGTGAGTAGTACTGGTTGGAGACTTCAATATTCCAGACGTGGACTGGAGCATCCCGCAGCAGCATCAACTAGGAGCAGATTTATCCTGGACTCCTTCAGGGTGCCTTCTCAAGCAATTGGTCATGGAACCAACTCGGCAGAAGGCAATACTGGACCCTGTGCTCACAAACAGGACAGTGTGATGGGGGTAACAGTGGGGAGCACCTGGGGAACAGTGACCACCAGTCATTGTGGTTTGAAATCACAGAAAGAGCAGAACCAAACCACACAAAAACACATATCCTGGATTTTAGGGGGGCAGACTTTGGGAAAATGGGGAGATACTTGAAAGAGGCATTAAGGGGAATGACCCAGGAATCAGGGGTTGAGGAACAGTGGGCAGTATTTAAAATGGGGATTACAAGAACAACAGAATTATGCATTAAGCAGGTCAGCAAAAGGAAAAGGAAGAGGAGACCATTATGGTTTTCCAAAGAGGTAGCAAAGAAAGTGAAAGCCAAAAAGATTGCATTCAGGCAATACAAAAGACACAGGCAGAAGGGGATAGGGAGAAGTACCAGGAGAAGCAAAGGGAGGCAGGGAGGTCAGTAAGGAAGCCAAAGCTCAGACAGAAGAACACATTGCAAAATCAGTGGGTAGAGGGACAAAACCTTTACAGGTACATAAGTGAAAAAAGAAAGACAAAGGGAGGTTAGTGAGACTGAAGGGGATGAGGTAAGGTGGAGGATGACAGCAGTAAAGCTGACATATTGAACAGGTATTTCTGCTCAGTCTTTACTGAGGAAGAGGAGGGTAATGGGTCTGAAGGGAGTACAAGGGTGAGAATGGTGCAGAAATGGACACAAGTCCCTTTACATGAGAAAGGGTCCTGAAGGAACTGGAAGTAATAAGAGTTGATAAAGCAATGGGGCCAGGTGGGGTGCACCCAGGGTCCTAAAGAACTAAGAGAGGTGGTGGCTGAACCTCTGGCTATCCTGTTTAGCCGATCACTGGAAACAGGGGAGGTACCCAAAGACTGGAGGACAGCAGATGTAGTCCCTTATACAAAAGCGGGAACAAAGAGGAAGCAGGGAACTACAGACCAGTCAGCCTCACCTCGGTAGTGGGGAAGATCATGGAAGCACTACTGAAGGAGAGATTGGTGGAACATCTGGTTGTCAATGGACTACAGGACCCAAGGCAGCATGGTTTCACCAGGGGAGGCCATGTCAGACCAACCTCATTGAATTTTGACTGGGTGACTAGGGAGGTGGATCAGGGAGGGCAGTGGACATGGCCTATCTGGACTTCAGCAAGGCCTTTGACACTATGCCACACAGAAGACTATTACACAAACTGGGGAATATGGTGTGGGCAGGACAGTAGTGGTGGTAGGTAACTGGTTGGGTGGCAGGACACAGAGGGTGGTGGTAAATGGCTGTCACCCACAGAGGGAAGAGTGACCAGTGGGTACACAGGATCAGTGCTGGAACCGGGTCCTATTCAACATCTTCATCAGTGACATTGCACAGGACCTAGAAGGCAGAATTTCACTGTTCGCTGATGACACAAAGCTCTGTAACAGAGTAGACACACCGGAGGGTGTAGACAGAATGAGAAGGGACCTGCAGAAACTTGAAGAATGGTCAGGGGTTTGGCAGTTGAAATTCAATGCAAAGCAGTGCAAGATAATGCATATGGGGCACAAAAACCCTGGCACAATATATCAGTTGGGGGGTGAGGATATAGCATGTACTAAGCAGGAAAGGGATCTTGGGGTTATCATCTCTGATGGCCTCAAGGTAGGAAACAGTGTGACAAGGCAGCAGGTAAAGCAAATAGGATGCTGGGATGTATAGGCAGGGCATCACCAGCAGGAAAAGGAGGTCATAATTCCGCTATACAAGACACTAGTGAGGCCCCACCTGGAGTACAGTGTACAGTTCTGGAGACCATACCTACGTAAGGACATAGACAGGGTAGAGAAGGTTCAGAGGAGGGCAACAAAGATGGTGCATGGATTGCATCACAAGTCCTATGAAGACAGGTTGAAGGAACTGAACATGTACTCCTGGAGGAAAGGAGGGAGAGGGGATATGATAGAGACATACAAGTATCTCACAGGGAGGAACAGGGTGCAGGAATACACTATTTTTAAGTGAAAAAGATGTTCCAGGACTAGAGGGCATGGGATGAAGTTGGAGGGAGGACGATTCAGAGGTAACATGAGCAAGAATTTCTTCACAGAACGGGTGGTGGACAAGTGGAACACCCTGCCAGAGGAAGTGGTGGGGGCTGAAACAATCACGGGATTTAAGAATGCATGGGATAGACATAAAGGAATTCTGGAGATCAGGGGTAAGGGGCAACAGACTTCTAGGAAAACATAAACTGAACTTACAAGCTCAAATGGGCAGACTGGGTGGGCCATAGGCCCTTATCTGCCGACACTGTCTATGTATCTATGTATCTATGATCCTTAGAGCCACTGTGGAGTCCTGGGACCAAGGCATGGATCTGATCCCAGTACCCACAGTGGTTAGAGCTCCTCATAGGCCCTTCATACCTCTGTTGTAAGCCATGGATCACAGTGGGTAACAAATCCACCTAGTGCAGGGACTGGAAACAGATGGGCATGCATTCTGTACTAGACCAACTGCTCCCAGGCTCCAAAGTCCTCTTCTTGGTTCAGCAACTCAGGGCAAAATAAGGCATCCTCCACGATAACTTCTGGAAGTACTTCCATTTGACAGCAGCAAAACAATCCAACGACAAGGTTCCCAAATCACCTCAAATCTGACTGTGATTGCAAGAAGTGAAACTCTCCCCTACCTCTAAATGTCTGGTGGTTAAGATATACTGCACCAATAGGGATGCTCTGTTGCCAGTTCTGGACAAGTGTAAAGGAGGATGGGAATGGAAGCTGAAGTGGCCCATACCCTAACTGGCAAGACTGCATTTCCATGGCCCATCATATTTACAGGGACACTAAGGACAGGCTCATACAGTCCAAGATCCTTCATAGGTGGTCCAGAACTCCCAAGACCCTTCATATCATGGGTACCCTTCCCAACTCAAAGTGCTGGAGGTGCTCTCAATCTGATGTTGGACTTCTCCACATACTTTGGGAATATCCCCAGTTCGACAGCTACTGGAAGGTGGTTTTGGATGACTGCTCCTAAATTCTAGGTCATGATATTCCACACTCACCAGAGCTGGTATTACCGGACATCGCCTCTCTGATCAGGACAATAGCCAAGCTGTTTCAGAGCTGGCTTCTTTGAAACATAGAAACATAGATTTCGTTGGCAGAAAAGGACCTTTTGGCTCATCCAGTCTGCCCCTTATCCCTGCCTGTTCCATCGCCACTAACTCTAGTTGGTTTTAGGTGTCACTCCCTCCCTCCTTTCTTATTCCTAATATGCCCCTGTGCCTATCCCACACATGAATTCAACACTCCACATTCTTTGCCCCTGCTACCTCCTCTGGCAGGCTGTTCCAGTCATTGGCCATTCTTTCTGTGAAGAAGTATTTCTGTACATCACTTCTAAACTTCCCCCCTTAGCTTCATTGCATGTCCACTTGTTTTAGTGCCTTCCTTTCTTTGAAGTAGATCATCTACTTGCACCTTGTTCACTTCTGTGAGGTACTTGTAGGTTTCAGTCAGGTCCCCTCTAGTTCTCTTCTCTTCCAGGGAGTACATGTTGAGCTCTTGCAGCCTTTCATCCTTGTATGGCTTCTCATGCAACCCCCTCACCATTTTGGTTGCCCTCCCCTATACCCTTCTACCTTTTCAATGTCTTTGTGGAGGTGCAGCCGCCAGAACTGGGCACTGTTCTCTAAGTGGGGCCACACCAGTGAGCAATACAACGACAGCACCACCTCCCTTCTCCTTCTAGAAATCCCTCTTCCAATGCACCTCAGCATCCTGCTAGTCTATTCCACTGCTTTGTCATGCTGTCCGGCTACCCTGAGGTCATCAGATATGATGATTCCCTAGGTCTCTTTCTGGCTCGGTGACTGTATGCTCCACTCCCCCGTCTTATACACAGCTTCTGGTTTCACAACCCTAAGAGTATAATCTTGCACTTTTTGGCATTGAAACCAAGCTGCCACCCCTAGACCATTCCTCTAGTTTCCTCAGATCCCTTTGCATTCTCTCCACTCCTTCCTGAGTATCAACCTTGTTTCATATTTTTGTATTGTCTGCAGAGAGACATATCTTCCCTTAAGCTCCTCCACAATGTCACTTTTGAAGACATTGAAGAGGACTGGTCCCACCACTGAACCCTGTGTCACCCCACGAAACACTGTCCTATTGCCTGAGTGACTACCATTTACCACCAGCTTTGTCTCCTGTCTCTTAACTAGTTTGATACCCAGATTATCATTTTCTTCCCCACCCCCCAGGCTGCCTAGTTTCTTAACTAGCCTCTTGTGTAGCACAGTTCAGAAGACTTATTGAAGTCCAGACAGGCCACGTCCGCTGCTCTTGCTGCTGTCATGGAGGGCAAGCATCTTATGCTGATGTGGTGGTGACAATGTGCTGCTCCTTCACTGCTTAGTTGGCACAAATGGTTGTTGAACCTTGATTTGTTTGAAGGGCTCCCCTTCTCAACCCTTGGCAGGTTGGGGATGTCCAGCAAGCAGTGAGGTTCATACCTCCCATCTCCTCTCTGTTCAGTACCCCTACCTCAGACAAGTAATCTTCCAATTCTCCTGGGGCTTCTTCCACCCACCTCTAGCATCTACAGAACTCCATCCCTGTTAGGATAAGGGGCAACTTGGAATTCTAGGGACTGTGCTCTATAGATCAAGTGTCCAAGGTCTACGCTATTAGACACCTTCACATTATACTATTCAACCTCAAGGCTTGATTGTGGCTCTTCTGTAAGGGTTTAATATGGGTTGCTTCATAATGACAGTCTACTCCTTTATCTTAGTGTTTTATCAGCTGAGTAATAGTCATGTTGATGTTACCAGTATTTCACTTCCAAGCTGCAGATCCTAGTTAACCAACAGCCTACTTCCTCCCACACCTCACTAGAATTGCCTTATGTCAGTCCCACGCATTCTTGAATTCCCCCATTGTTTTTGACTCCATGACCTCCCCAGGAAGGCTATTCCATGCATCTACAACCCTCAGGTAGAAACCAGAGATATTTTATTACATTAGTCAGCAGATATTGCCTGAGACCACAGGCATATACAGCAAATGTAGACAGGGCAAACCCAGCCTAGGGGTGGGGGTAAGGGGCAGGTTGGGGATTATGTGCAGTTGCAGCACCGAGTGCTTGTCTGATGGCTTCTGAGGGAGAGCTTGAAAGGACCAAGCTTAGTGGAGTCAGCTATGTTGGTTGGAAGGGAATTGAACCAGGAGGGAGCCCGATAGCAAAAGGATCTCTGGGCCATAGAGGTCCTTACCCTGGGGACAATAAGGGAGGTTTTGACAGTGCTGTGGGTGGAGACTGAGGGAGAGGCACACTGCAGGGAGGTGGCGACCCCGGGTGGGGCCTAACAGGGTCTTTTTTACAAGAAGTGGTGTCTTTCTTCAAGGTTGAGTAAGTTGGTGGTGGAGTACATTATTGTTACCTTATGGTATGTCACTGCTGCTTAACCAGAGACTGGATTTCGGTCTGTTTTATTATTGTTTTTACTGACTGTATATGCATTTTTTTCTACCAATTATTGTACCTGTATGCTATGTCATCACTTTTATTGTACACTGTTGTTTAATGTTTTCTTTACAGGACCTCCTTGAAAATGAATGTGCTCATTGGAATTTTCCTGCCAATAAACTTAATTTAACTTAACTTACTTATTTTTTATTCAGTTCATCCTTCTTTTGAATTTCTGTTTCTGTCCGGTAGTCTGCAAGGTTGAGTTTCCAAGAAGATATACCAATTAAGGCCCTGTTGCCACAGATAATGCTAATGAGGTTGCTGACGTCAGGTGCAGTTGGTGTTTCTATGGAGATACAGAAAAAAAAATTGTTACTGGGAAAGCTAGGGATTGTGTGTAAAGTACCATTTTGTGTAAGTTTTGCTTTTCTGTTGTATGGGATGCTGCAGAGACAGGGAAAAAACACAAGTACTGATTTTTTTGTAGGCGATGGGCATTTTCTGATGTCAGAATGAAGTGCTCTTTGTGGCACCTGCAAAGGACTCTCTGAGGAGATGTCTGTGTCCATCACATGTTCGTGAAGTGCTCAGGTGCAGCGCGAGATAGTGGAAAGAGAAGGTGCCATGTGTTTGCTGTTATAACCCCTGGGTTATAACAGGAAATTAAAACCTACTCTTTCCCATTGAAAATAACAGAGAGTTATTACAAGGATTTTATGCACACCCAAGGTGTGTGATGCCACATAAACCCCAAGAACAGTGCTCAAGGGTTTTATCAAGGCATCTCACACTGAGGGTGTGCAAAAAATCTGAGCTGACTCACACTTCCCCATGTTTTATTTTTCACAATAACTGGTTCCTTTTATTTATTTATTTTAGAAATTTTGCAATAAATATTAAACAGAGTTATTAATTTTTCCTGCTTTTTGATTGTAAACGATACCCAGCTGTACCTGCCCTGTGCAACCGTTGCCCAGGTGTCAGCCTCTGTATTCAACAGCTGCCTCAAGGAGATCCAGTCATGGATGACTCACAAGGGCTTAAACTCAACTCAGACAAGACTGAGGTACTGGTGGTGGATCCAGGCCATCAGGTTGGAGAGGTGAAGAGTTATACTCTGGCCTAGTGCTAGGGGGGGATTCTTCTTGTCCCTTCTAGACTGGTGGAGGATTTGGGTGTGCTCCTCGATGCCGGCTTGACTCTGGATGCTCAGGTGTCAGCTGTGGTTAAGAGTGGCTTTTTTCATCTTTGGAACATTGCCCGAATCTGAGCCTTGATCCCACCTGAGGAACTGACCATGCTGGTACACACTTTCATCACTATCAGGTTGGATTACAGTAATGCCCTGTACTTAGGGTTATCCGGAGGCAACTTCCGCAGGCTGCAGCTGGTGCAGAATGTGGTGGCAAGATTGTTAATGGGGGTGAGAAGATGTGAACATATCACCCCAGTCCTCCATAAATTGCACTGGCTGCCGGTCAGGTGGAGGATTGTCTTCAAGGTAGGGCTCCTTACCTGCAAGACCCTATGCGAATGGGGACCTGTCTATGTGCAAGATCTTCTTGTCCCCATCACATGCCCTGGGCTATCAGTTTTGCCAGGGGATGCCTCCTGGTAGTTTCTAGGGCTAGGTTGCAGCATTCCGGGGGCAGGGCATTCACAGTGGCCATACCTACCCAGTAGAACTCCTTGCCTGTTTTTTTTAAGGGAAGCTCTCTCAGTAGAAGCCTTTAAGAAGGGTCTAAAAACATACCTGTTCCAGCAAGCATTTATGAATTAATTGCAGTAATGTCTCTGATTTTATTGTGATAGACAGTGATTTTTAAATGTGCTTTCAGTGGATCAGTATATGTATGATTTGCATTATTGTGTGTTATATGATTATAATCTATCTATCTATCTATCTATCTATCTATCTATGAAAGCTAGAGGAGTGATCAAGTATGTGGCAGCTAAGTTTCAATGTGAGGAAGTGCAAATCATGCACCTGGGGTACAGGAACCTGGGGTGGAATACAAAATTGTGGATGTAGTATTAACAAACACTAAACAGGAAATAGACTGGGGGATAATCATATCTGATGACCTAAAGGTGGTCAGACAATTTGACAAAGCAGTTGGGAGAGCTAGTCTGATGCTAGGGTGCATAGGGAGGAGTAACACCAGCAGAAAGAGAGAGGTAGTGTTACCGGTGTATAGATCACTGGTAAGACCTCTAACCTAGACTACTGTGTCCAGTTTTGGAGACCACATCTGCGGAATGACATAGACAGAGTAGAGGAGGCCCAGAGGAGGGCCACTAAAATGGTGCAGAAGCTGCACCAAAAGCCCTATGAGGAGAGACTAAAGGATCTCAATATGTACACACTGGAGGAAATGGGGGATATGATAAGAGACTTTCACATACCTAATGGGTATAAATAAGGTTCAAGAGGGAAGCGTTTTTCAGAAAAAAAGATGCTCAAGAACAAGGGGACATGCTTTGAAGCTGGAAGAGGTAGACTCAGGGGAGAAGTGAGGAAGTACTTCTTCACAGAAAAAGTGGTGGGGTCCAATAATAGCCTCCCAGCAGAGGTAGTGGGGGCCAAAATGGTAACGAGATTCAAGAATGCATTGAATGGGAAAGGCATAAGGGAACCTTAGTGGTAAGGAAAGGGTGGGTAAAGCTGCAGATCAAGTAGGGTTTGCTTCGTAAGAGTAGGTAGGGAAAATGGGCAGACTAGGTGGGCCAAATGGTCTTTATATACTGTCAAATTCTATGTTTCTATGTTAAATTCCACAAGTGGAATTCTAGTTGCATTACCTATCATGTGCCCATGAATTATTGAGCAAATTGTCCCAATTAGTAATTTCTAATATATACACAATAAAGTTTAACCTACTAAACCACATTTATCCAGCTTAATAAGATTCCAGGACCTATTTGCTTTGGTACGCATGCTAAACCTTGAGTTCATACCTGCAACAGCAGTGGAGCATTAATCATCCAGCTATTTTGACAATTTTGACACAATTGACCAACTAATTAAATTGTGAACATTTTAACTCATGTAACTTACAATTGAACACAACCAATTGCCTTTCTATTTAGCAGTTGGAGTGACTCTTCAAAGAAAGTATGCATATAAATGTCCAATTATCTAGCTCCAAAGGTGGCTAAGTTGTAATCATAGAAATATTTTCAAAAATTGTCACATGAATAAAAAATTGCTAGGCGTTGAGCTGCTATAACTTCCCCATCCCTCACTTAAATGTCATGAAACATGACATCCGCTTAGGGCATCATTCAAACAATATGCATGCCAAATGTTAGATATTTAACTTTAACACAGACTGACATATCCAAGTAAATAATTTCAGAAAATTCTGTAAAATTTCATGAAATTTCATGTAAATTCCTTGCAATTGAAATCTGATAATTTTGCCCAGCTATACTGGTGATGGAAAATCAACAGATGGGATTCTGGAGGATTCAAGGCCTATGGAGGTCTTCGGAGAGGATATGGGAGCTCCTTGCTTGAATATGGAAGACAGGATAGAAGCAAGGGAAACCAAGAGAGCAGCAGCTGAAATTGTTTTTGTAGTGTATATTTTCTGTTAAATTGTTGTGCAAGTTGTCTTGCTGAAAGGAAGAAAAACACTCACTGGGGTGGTGGGTCAGAGCTGCAGCTGATTGATTCTGGAGTGCACAGGCTTGTATATAGACCTTCATCTCGGGGGGAGAAATGGACAAGAAAATGATAAAAGGCATTCTTAGAATGGCAGAAAAAGGGGAGATAGTATTGATGGGGGACATTAATATACCAGATGTTAACTGGAGCACCTTTGCTCAGTCACATGTAAGAGCAGGGTCATTATTGATGTCCTACAGGGGGCATGTCTCAGACAGCTAGTGTTGGAACCCACTAGGGAGGGAGCAGTCTTAGACCTGGTAGTCTGAAACGGGGATGGAGAGAGGATCTCAGATTTAGAAGTGGGTAGCCATCTGGGAACAAGAGACTACCAAACAGTGCGGTTCACAATAAACACAGCCGTGAAGTCAAGCCATACAAAAGTGAGGGTACTGGACCTTAGGAGGGCTGCCTTTGGCAAAATGGGAGAGTACCTCAGGAAAGCACTACCAAATGGGCAAGAAGGAGGGGTGGAGAAACAATGGGGAAAAATTAAAACTGCCACCACAAAGGCAACAACCTTTGGTGAAGCAAATAAACAAAACTAAACAAAGGAGAAAACACTATGGCTCGAAAAAGAGGTGGCAGGGAAGGTTAGGGGAAAAATAACATTCAGGAAGTGTAAGGAAACACAGAAGGAGCAGGACAGGGAACTGTACCAGTTAAAGCAGAAGGAAGCAGGGAAGGCAGCCAGAATAGCAAAGGCCCAAACTGAGAAAAAGATAGCCAACTCAGTTAAGAAGGGGGATAAAACCTTTTATAGGTGCATTAGGGAATGAAGAAAGACCAAGGGAGAGATAGTGAGGCTTAATAAAGGGAAGGATGTGGACAGAGGGTGACAGTGAAAATGCAGAGATGCTGAATGAATACTTCTGCTCAGAATTCACAAAAGAAGAGGAGGGAGAGGTACCTAATCCAAACAATAGAAGCACTCTGTTTATGGGAGTTTATACCAGTCCATTCACAGAAGAAAGGGTCCTGAAAGAACTCCTCAAACTGAAGGTGAACAAAGCAATGGGGGCCTAATGGGATTCACCCACATAATTCTAAAAGAACTAAGGGGAGAACTAGTGACACCATTGACTACCCTTTTTACCAAATCATGGGAGGAGGGTGTGGTACCTGAGGACTTGAGGAGGGTGGATGTGATTTCCCTTCACAAAAGTGGGAGTAAGGCAGAGGCAGGAAACTACAGACCTGTCAGTCTGACCTCAGTGCTAGGGAAAATGATGGAATCACTTCTGAAAGAAAAAATGGTTGAATCCCTAAAGGCCAGTGGGGCACAGGACACAAGGCAGCATGGATTCACAGCAGGAGGTCATGTCAGATGATTCTAATAGATTTCTTGGATTGGGTGACCAAAGTAGTAGACCAGAGAGGGGCTGTGGACATGGCCTACCTAGACTTTAGCGAGACATTTGACACAGTCCCACACAAAAGATTAATAAACAAGTCAGCCAGCCTGGGAGTGGGTCCCAGGGTGGTAACCAGGGTAAAAAATTGGCTGTACAACATGGCGCAGAGGGTAATAGTAAACGGAGTCCACTCCAAAGAAAGGGGGGCTACTAGCGGGGTACCACAGGGTTCAGTATTGGGACCGGTCCTCTTTAATGTCTTTATAGGAGACATTGCAGAGGGACTGGAAGGAAATGTATGCCTCTTTGCAGATGACACAAAGATCTGCAACAGGGTTGATACACAAGGGGGGGGGCTGGAAAGGATGAGATGGGACTTGGCAAGGTTGGAGGAGTGGTCAAGCATATGGCAGCTTAGATTCAATGCAAAGAAATGCACCTGGGAAATAAAAACCCAGGGGAAGAAACATAGAAACATATAGAAACATAGAATTTGACGGCAGATAAGGACCGCTTGGCCCACCCAGTCTGCCCATTTCCCTACCTACTGGATAAGCTGCAGATCCTAGTTAACCAGCAGCCTACTTCTTCCTACCCCCATCCCCCAGAACTGCCTTGTGACTATCCCATGCATGCTTGAATTCCACCACTGATTTTGACTCCACAACCTCCTTCGAAGGCTGCTCCATGCATCCACAACCCTCTCTATAAAAATACTTCTTAAATTACCCTCTGAGCTGCCCTCTATTTTCAAATTGTGCCTCTTGTTCTGTACACCTCTTTGAAAGATGCTACCTCTTGACTTTGTTGATCCCCTTGAGGTACTTGAACGCTTCTATCATGTCCCCCTCTCCCTTCTTTCCCGAGGCTATACATATTAAGCTCCTTAAGTCTCTCTCTTCATGTCTTCCGTGCAGACCCTGCACCATTTTAGTTGCCCTCCTCTGGACAGCTTCCATCCTGTCTATGTCTTTATGGAGATTGGGTCTCCAGAACTGCACACAATACTCCAGATGGGGTCTCACCAGCTGTCTGCACAGAGGGATAATAATCTCCTGTTTTCTACTGGTGATGCCTCTCCTATGCATCCCAGTATCCCCAGCCTCCTTGCTGCCCTCTCACATTGCTTGCCTGTCTTAGGTCATCTGATATGACTACCCCAGGTCCCTTTCCATTTTTGTTGTTGTTAGTATCTCACCACCCATTGTGTACTCTTCCTGGGTTTTTGTTTCCCAGGTGCATTACCTTGACTTCTTAGCATTGAATCTAAGCTGCCATACATTTGACCATTCCTCTAACCTTGCCAAGTCCTTTCTCATCCTTTCCACCCCACCCGTGCATCAACTCTGTTGCAGATCTTAGTGTCATCTGCAAAGAGACATACTTTTCCTTCCAGTCCTTCTGCAATGTCGCTTATAAAGACATTGAAGAGGACCGGTCTAATACTGAACCCTACGGTACCCCACTAGTAACCCCCTTTCTTCTGAGTGGACTCCATTTACTATTACTCTCTGTGTCCTATTCTCCAGCCAATTCCTTTACCAGGCTGTCATCTTGGGACCCACTCCCAGGCTGGCTAACTTGCATATTAATCTTTTGTGTGGGACTGTGTCAATGCCTTGCTAAAGTCTAGGTAGGCCATGTCCACAGCCCTCCCTGATCTACTACTTTGGTCACCCAGTCAAAGAAATCTATCAGATTCGTCTGGCATGACCTTCCGCTGTGAATCCATGCTGCCTAGGGTCCGTGCCCTCTGGCCTCTAGATACTCGACAATTCTTTCCTTTAGAAGTGATTCCATCATTTTCCTATCACTGAGGTTAAACTAACAGGTCTATAGTTTCCTGCTTCTGCCTTGCTCCCACTTTTGTGAAGGGAATCATATCTGCCCTCCTCCAGTCCCTCGGTACCACCCCATCCTCCCATGATTTGTTAAAAGGGTAGTCAGTGGTGTCACTAGTTCTACCCTTAGTTCTTTAGAATTCTGGGATGAATCCCATCAGGCCCCATTGCTTTGTCCACCTTCAGTTTTAAGAGTTCTTTCAGAACCCTTTGTTCTGTAAATGGGCCGGTATCAACTTCTGTATCCAGAGTGTTACTACTGTTTGTTTTATGTACCTCCTCTTCCTTTGTAAATACTGAGCAAAATATTTGTTTAGTATCTCTGCCTTTTCACAGTCTCCTCTGCCCACCCTCCTCCCTTTATTAAGCCTCACTATCCTCCCTTGGTCTTCCTTCGCTCCTGATGTACCTATAAAAGGTTTTATCCCTCTTAACTGAGTTGGCTATCTTTTCCTCGGTTTGGGCCTTTGCTGTTCTGACTGCCTTCCCAGCCTCCTTTGCTTTAACTGATACAGTTCTCTGTCCTGCTCCTTCTGCGATTCCTTGTACTTCCTGAATGCTTTCTTTTCTCTTGAACCTTCACTGCCACTTCTTTGAGAACCATAGTGGTTTCTTACATCGCCTTGTTTTGTTTATTTGCTTCACACAAAGGCTCGTACCTCTGTGATGGCAGTTTTATTATTCCCCATTGTTCTTCCACCCTCCTTCCTGCCCATTTGCTAGTGCATTCCTTAGGCACTCACCCATTTTGGCAAAGTCAGCCCTCCTAAAGTCCAGTACTTTTGTCTTTGTATGGCTTGACTCTATTGCTGTGTTTATTGTGAACCATACTGTTCGATGGTGCTAGTTCCCAGATGGCTACCCACTTCTACATCTGTAATCCTCTCACCATCTCCATTTGAGAGAATCAAGTCTAATATTGCTCCCTCTCGAGTGGGCTCCAGTACTAGTTGTCTAAGGCATGCCCTGTAGGGCATCTAGAATAACTGCACTCTTGAGTGGCAGCTGCACTGCACTCCAGTTAACATCTGGCATATTCAGATCACCCATCAGCAATATCTCCCTTTTTCTGCCATTCTAAGTATACTTTCTATCATTTCCCTGTCCATTTCCTCCCCTGAGAAGGGGTCTGTAGACAACCCCTGCTGTATTGTGGTGCCATTGCCTGTCTCCAAATTTACCCACAGTGCTTTTCTCCTCCCTGTGTACCTTTTGTTCTGTTGCTTTTATTCCTTCCCTTATGTAAAGAACTACCTCCTCCTCTTTACCCTCCCTGTCCCTCCTGTACACAGTGTATCCTGGTATGTTTATGTCCCAGTCATGGTTTTGTGTGTACCATGTTTCTGTGACTGCCACGATATCCAGATGTTCTTCCTCCATCAAGGCCACTAATTCAGGAAGCTTGTTACCCAGACTACGGGCATTAGTACTCATTGCTCTCCATTTTTTGATGGCTTTACCTTCCAGTGCAGCATCCCCCACTGACCGTTCTACCTCTGTCTTTTTCTCATTTAGTACCCTGTTTTGTAGGGAGAGGCTGGGATTTTCCTGCTGCTTGTCAGTGCCTCCCCCTTTGACTAGTTTAAAATCTTGTCAATGAAGCATTTAAACCGATTGCTCAAAAGACTTGTTCCCTTCCTGGACAGATGCAGACCATCCTGCCAGTATAGGCTGGTGTCCCTCCAGGTGGAACCCCAGTCCCCAATGAAGCCAAACCCCTGTGCTCCACACCATTTTTTCAACCATTCATTAAACTGCTTGGTGCCAATTACCCTCGCCTCCCCCATGCTTTTGACAGGCAGCACCTCTGAGAAGGAAACTGTGTGTGCTACTCGTCTTAGGTCCCTCCCCAGCTCTGCAATGTCCTCCTGCACTGCTCTAATCTCATGATGAGCCAAGTCATTTGTCCCTAGGTGGACAATTACGTCCAGCTCGGAATCCCTTGCAGCTGTTCTCGTGATCCTGAGGATGCGCTTCCTGTCCCTCCAAGCCATGGCACCAGGCAGGCACCTTACTTCATTTTTCTCATCTCCCCCCAGTTCTATACCCCTAATAATTGAGTCCCCCACCAGGAGCTGCTTCCTTTCTCTTGGTGTCCTCTGCCTCCTTTCTGTGGGCCTCCTTGTGACAGTTATCATCAGTCTCATGGTACACCCATAGGGAGCTATGCTCCCCAGAATGGTGTATGGATTGTGGAGGAACAATTGACTGGGTGTGCCTCTGTTCCACCCTCCTCACCCTCCCTGAGCCCACTGTGGTCCAACTGCTGTGCTTCTTCGCAACCTCTGAGGTAGTGGTGGTGGCGCTAGTGCTCCCTGGATGGGGGAGGTTCCCTTTCTACTGTCCAGTGTGGCCTGGGGGAAGGTTTCCTTACTACTGTCCAGTGTGGCCTGAAGACGGGCAACTTCCTCCCTCAGGGCAGATAGTTGTCTGCAAATAGGGCAGCATCTCAGCCTCCAGAAAGACTCCCGGAAGACTGCTGCCCCACAGCCATTACATTGCACTATTCCCCACATGTTTATCTAGTTTTTTTTATTGTATTTGTATGTGTGTGTGCTGATTTGATTATATAGAAATATATATATATATTATACAACGTGTATGCTTATATTATCAGTGCAGTGTGCTAGAGAGGATATGACAGTGAAATGCACCTTGCACTCGAGGAAATGATGTCAGAACCTCAGGTATAAAGGAACTATTTCCAGGGATGGGTGGGTGAGGGTGGAAGGGTTGGGCCTAAACTGTGTCCTCACAAAACAATCGACTAAAAGCTCTCACCCACCGCTGCGATGAGTGCCTTCCTGTCAGCAAGATACCCTACACAACAATTTGACAGAGAAAGTACCCTCCAGAAGAAGAGTACAGAATGGGAGTGAGGGAGGTACTAACAACAACAAAAATAGAAAGGGACGGGGGGTAATTATATCAGATGACCTAAAAGTAGGCAAGCAATGTGAGAAGGCAGTAATGAGGGTTAGGGGGCAACTGGGATGCATAGGGAGAGGCATCAGCAGTAGAAAACAGGAAGTTGTTATCCCTCTGTACAAACAGTTGGTGAGACCCCATCTGGAGTACTGCATGCAGTTCTGGAGACCCAGATAAAATGGTGCAAGATCTGCACCAGAAGCCATATGAAGAGAGGCTAAAGGAGCTTAATATGTATACCCTCGAGGAAAGGAGGGAGAGGGGGACATGATAGAAACTTTCAAGTACTTCAAGGGAATCAACAAAGTCCAAGAGGGTAACATCTTTCAGAAAAAGAGTTGTGCCAGAACAAGTGGGTATAATTTGAAGATAGAGGTGGACAGCTCAGGGGCAATGGGGGAAATATATTTCCATGGAGAGGGTGCTGAATGCATGGAACGACCTTTCTGAGGGGGTTATGGGGTCAAAAACAGTGGGTGAATTCAAGAATGCATGGGACAGACGTAAGGCAATTCTAGAGGGGTGTAGGAGGAAGTAGGCTGTTGGTTAACTAGGATCTGCAGCTTATCCATTAGGTGGGAAAATGGGCAGACTAGGTGGGACAAGTGATCCTTATCCGCCATCAAAGTCTATGTTTCTGTGTTTCTATGCTGCTGAATCACTAATGAAAGTAGAGGTGCAGGCCCAGAGCACTCAATATCCCAGACTACAGGAAATGTACTATGTCCAGCAGCAGATGCCACACAACCAATACGTTATCACTTTTATTAAACTTACATAGTATGCTACAGCCAGACAAAACAGTAGAGGGTAAGCAGAACTTTTAGGAAGTCCTCCTTAACCTCTATATTTTTTTCTGGCTGTAGCGTCCTATGTAAGTTTAATTAACGGATAACATTGGTGCCAATATTTTGTTCTCACCTGGCTTCTCTTTTGACCGAGGCATGGACCGGAAGTGGAACCTAGTTTGTTTTCCTGTTGTAGTAAATGTACAATCTATAGAGCAAAAGTGACTGGATGATGAATTAGTGAGGGGAAAAAGTTTACCTGCTGGCCCTTATGGCAGAAGAGGAGGACTGCATGAGGCTAGGAAAGCTCACTCTACAGCCCGTCACTCTGATGCTGCTGACTTGTCACTCTGATACAGCTGACCTGTCACTCTGACACAGATGATCTGTCACTCTGACACAGCTGACTGTCAGGCCCAGAAAGACAACAGAAAGAACAAAGAAGTAGGTACCTTTTTCCTGCTACCTGCAGACACTTTACTCCTCTGAGGAATGCTGAAAGCCTAAAAGTGGTCAAAAAAAGGTCTTGTCCCAGTCCCTATGTACGTTTTGGACATTTTCTGGAAATTTGTGCAATGGACTGTAGCAATACAAAACTTCCTTTCCAGAACATGGAAATCACTGTATATCACCATTCTCCATTGGGTCTTTTCGTGTCCCCAGTTCATGAACCTGCATGACAAGTCTCTGCGCAATTAATGACAAAGCAACTGATGGAAAAAAGAATTTCTGCAAAAATGTTGGACACTGTCTGGACAAGCACTCATGGTCATTTGAATGTGAATGGCAATTTTTTTTCAGTTAATCCTTTTATTGAAAATTTCATGAATAACATCCTACATATGAGCTGTCTGAGTTCAAACAACAGAAGTAAAACAAACCAGGACAAGTAAAGATGATACAGTTATGCAATACAGTGAACATACCATGAATACATGCGAAGCAGATAAAAGCATGACATTAGCAAGCATGAGACAGGCAACTACATGAAACATTAGGTGACTTCGCATTCTGAATATACAGGTATGAGAATTATGTGAGAATGGGGCAAGTAGAATTGGACACCCTTCATACTATAGAGGGGTAATGTCGCGACAGATTAAGGCTGGATTTGGGTGTGTTGTTGCAGTAGATTGAGGCCAGATTATGCTGCCAGACAGCTTGATTGTTATGTATAGTCCCTGCATTCTAATGGGGGAGACGCTCCAAAACTGCTAGCAGTCACAAACTGTCTGCCATTCTACAACTGTGGGTATAATAGTTGCTCTCCACCTGCGTAGTGGAAGCCTCTTGGCTACTACTCCAAATGCTACCAGCCAGTGGTCAGAAGGGGAGTGTTTCTGAACAGTATCAGTGGAGAGACATAAAAGCATCATGGAGGCATCAATGGGATGTCTTGTCCCACAGTTGTTTTATAGACATTAAGAATATCTGTCCAGTAGGCCTGGATTTCTGGGCAGTCCCATAATATGTGCAATAAGTTGGCTCCTACTTGCTGAGAACACCAACAGCTATCCTCTGGAAGGAGGCTCATTCTCTTCAGGACAGCTGAGTTGCAATACCAGCATAGAGGAGCTTTATTCTGAGTTAACTGACTCCTGCCATCCTTATATGCTTTGTGGGCTCTGGAGAGACAAGTTGCCTATGCTGATTCTGAGATCTGTATGCCCAAGTCCTTTTCCCATGCCCTTTTAGCTGGTTGTGATGGGTCAAGTAGAGAGACTCTGAGCTACGTGTACAGAAAAGTCAGTTTCACTTTGGGGATCTTGTGCCAAGTGCCTATAATGGAGATGGCCTTCGTAGCAGCTGCTAGCTGTAATCCTGGGAGATGTGGGGTCATGGCACTTTGGAAGTGTAGATACTTCCAGGAGTCTTGCTTTGTCTGAGCATACCTGTTTTGAATGGCAGAGAAGGTTCAACATGTTGACCATCCTGACTGAGAAAGTCCCTGACATGGAGGACCTCTCTGCACCCAGCTCAGTCAGTGTAATGGGGTTTTCAATGGTGAGGTGATTATTCCCACATAGGGATGCCAAATAGGGTTGTGTTCAGTCAGTGGCAATGCACTAATGTAGATGGTACCAGATATCTGTGGTTGCAAAGACAGTGGGGTGGTCTTTCAGGTGTGCGAGGACTTTGTTGTACAAAATAATGATAGATAGGAGAGTGGATACAACTTCCCGTTCAATATGCAGCCATTTCAGAGCATCGTGTCTTGTGGGAAAATAACATTGTGCAGCCTGGGTTGCTAAATATGCCAAGTGATAACCTTTTAGCCATGGCAGGACCCATCCAACCTTGCTTCAATGACTATAGCGGAAGGCAGTTTAACCAATTCTTACCGGTAGAGCCATATTGCATTGGAACCATCCATTGCTTAACCCGTCCCAAAATGGCTGCACATGATAGAATGAGTTAAAACATAAAAGCCACACTGACAGAGTATGTCCATGACCTGATTACTTGGGACAGGAAGAGTCAATAGTCCACTCTCTCGTCTCCTGCATCTATATTTGGGATTTCTGGGGCATGTTGGGAAACAGATGGAGTGAACCCTACTTTAGAAACATAGCCTATGAGGTCCTGGTTCTGGGTCAGCTCCCAACCTTGGGTATTTGTTGGCATGAAAGCACTCATTAACTCATTTTGGCCAGTCTAAAATGGTCAATCTGGCAAACCTGCTGTCTATGTGACCTACAACAGAAAACATTACCTTTACAAATTTTGCATGATAAGGTTACTGCTGAAGTAGAAATAGTATGGGAAAGGAAATATACTGTAGAACTTTTCCAAGAAGCCAGTTCAATGCATTTTGGTTAGATGTAGCCTGGTTGCCATAAATTGAGTTTTATTTTTTGGTTTTAGGAAACAAGTCTGAGGCTGGAATTTTGAGTATGGATAGCTTTTCTTTGTTCAATGAGATCTTCATGTATGTAACCCTGATTTTTATTTATATATTGACATTATTTTTTATTTCTCAGTTTCTTTGTTTTCTGCTAAGTTGGTGAAGTTTTTATTTCTGTACTTGTGTTGATTTACTTTAACAAAGAATTCCCCTACTCTTCATTGAGAAGTGCCATGGGATTTTTTACTTCCACCTGGACAGTGACCAGAGATGGGCAGAAGGGAATTCAGCTTAATGTCTAATCCACAGAATAGCACCTCAGTTGTGCAGCAGCCCCTCATACTGCACTACAGTGTCAGTTATGGGTATTACTCTTAGTACCTGGTGTGGGTCTAGAACCCACAACCATCTGATCTTACAGCTCCAGAAGCAAGCATTCTACCTATTGAACCATTGAACCATTGACACTGCTAATAGTGTGTGTGAGTGTGAGTGTGTGTGTGTGTGTGTGTGTGTATGTGTGCATGTAAGACATATCATATAAGCAGGCCCAGTGGCGCTCAGGGTTGAGGTGCTGGACTCCACACCTCGCGCCATGCCGATGACCCGGGTTCGGGAACGAGCTCGAGGTTGTTGAGGGTCTGGGGGGGGGGAGAGAAGGTTGAGCATCTGTAGGACTGCTCTCCTCTCTCAGGGAGGGATCCAGGGGTAGCACCTACGTCCGGGCTGGGCAGCATTGCATGTCCCCCATCGGTGGGGGTGGGTAACCAAGAAAACAGGAAAAACCCGTCTCCAGGATCAGGCAATGACACTGATCCTCCATACCCTATGCCGGGGTTTCCCTAGCTTGCCTTTAACTTCCCCAGGCCCACTCCCCGTACAATGCCAGAGTCTGCTTGAAGAGTGCACCAAGTAGGAGAGGGGTGACCCACCCCAGATAGGGTTAGCTGGGGGTGCTGGCGCCGGTGAGGAGGGAGAGAGGAGGCATAGCGTGGGATCCTCAGGCGGGCAGGACAAGCATGGGATGCCTGAGAGAGGACCTTGGAGCCGTGACGGGAGCGAAACAAAGTTGACAAAAACAAAAAGATATATAATCACGAAAAGTGTTGGACAGTTAGCAGCGGAGGCAATGTGAAAGCCAAGTCTATGTGCAGAACATCTTTTTCATATATAGTTTATGGTGCATTTTATCCCTGTTTTTCTCCCCCTCAGGACCCCAGCAATCACAGCCGTATGTGTGCGTGGAGGCACACGCTCATGCCAGGCACTGGCATAGTCCCTTCAGCCCTACCCCGGCCTATCGCTAAGCTCTCCTGTAGCCTGACTGCCATCCGTCCTCCACCAGGTGGCAGTCAAGGACCAGGCAAGCTCCATCCCTCCTTGGCAGAGGAGAACCACCTCACAGCAACGCAATCCTGCTCCTCGCCCTCCCCCCCACCAACCCTCAACAACCTGGGCTTGTTCCCAAACCCGGGTCACTGGCATGGCACAAGGTGTGGCGTCCAGTGCCTCCACCCTCATGCCACTGCGCTGGCCTATGTGCAGAACGTTGAGCAGATAATAGCATATCATTTATCATAAACCTTATGTAACATTCAACATTGAAATCCACATTCTGATTAATTTACTAACAGTCATTACCCACTGGCAATGGATTGCTAATATAAATAAAACAGGGGGACTTTTCCATGCACACAGCTCTAAGACAGTTTTTGAATTAAAATAAGACTTTTTAGATTCCTGTTAATTTAAAACTTTGACAGGAGGTTTATGATACCAGTACGGTCCTCTGTATTGGTCATTATTAAACAGATGATGCATGGGGTGTGTCAGCACCCTCCACTATGCCTTGTGTGCTTCATTACTTGTCCAGAGCATTCTCTGAACTATAAGAACCTCTGTGTCAGGCTTTAATTGTTCAGTAATACAAGAGATGGCTAGAGCCAACAGAAGCTGCTTGTGCATTAGGGTGTTGTGTAAGGTTGTATTGTATTAGTTATATTACTGTGATGTAAGTGTACTGTATGTTAAGTTGTAGGAAACTGTGAGGTAGTATGAGTGTGAGTGTTATATCCTGCACTGGTAATACCTCTTAATAATTACATTACCCCACAGTTACAAAACAATAACACAACAAATAAAGCAGAGCCTTATACACACAGCACATTCTGAATATACATACATTCTGAAGCACTGTATTTCAGAGAAGAGACAGGAGACAGAGACTCATTCATTTAATTTTCATTTTTTTTTATACTGGAGAGAGAGATGAGCTACATAGCCCTTTTTCACAAGCGACCACTCATAAATAGCGGTACAGGGTACAGTGCAAACTTAATTCAAAAATAAATACAGACCATAAAAACAGACAAAGAAATAATGGGTAAGACAATACTGAGATGATTAGAAACAATTGCAGTGCAAATTGTCTGTCACGACCTGGAGCTGAAAGTAGGACTATTACCGTATATGTTCGCGTATAAGCCGAGAATTTTGTACCTAAAAGCGGTTTCTTAATTAGGGGTCTCTGCTTATATGTGGATCACATTTCAAACACCAATTGTAGTGTGAGTCAGAATGAGCCTGCCATGAGCAGTCATGTCCCCAGTCATGTCCTCAGCTGTTTGCTTATAACACCAGAATACATCATAATGCTGCCAGGATGAGTGATGGGACTGCTGGTAGGCGAAAGCGCAGTGCTTATGATACAGCCTTCAAGCTGTGAGAGGTGGATTACGCCCAAACTACAAACAACTCTGCTGCAGCCAGGCACTTCTCTATTAATGAGAAGCAAGTGCAGGACTGGCAAAAACAGTAGGACATTCTACAAGAGATGCCCAAAACAAAGAAAGCCTGTAGAGGGGACTGACCAGCTTTCACTGTGTTAGAGTCTGACCTTAATGACTGAGTGCTGGAGTGCCACCAGAGTGGCTACATTGTCACCTGCTTGGCCATCCATCTGCAGGCATTAAAGATGTCCAAGGAGCCCAAATATCGCTCCACAGGTTCGGACAGATTTTTGGCTTCCACTGGGTGGTGCTCGTGGTTTATCAGGTGCCATGGGCTAACATTGAGGCAGTGCACTAAAATCGCACAGAAACTGCCACCAGATCTGGAGCTAAAGGTTGACAGTTTCCATCAATTTATTATTAAAATGCAAAATCAACATGGTTATGATCTTGCACATATAGGGAACATGGATGAGAAGTAGATGACTTTTGATTTGCCAGGCAACAGGACAGTAAATCCAATGGGGAGCAAGACTAACCATATTCGTACCACTGGGCATGAGAAAACCCACTTTACTGTGGTCTTATTATTCCTAGCAGATGGCGCTAAGTTGAAGCCCCCTCATTGTCTTTAAAAGAAAAACATTGCCAAAAACAATGACATTCCCCCCAGGAGACCTGGTTAGAGACACAGCAAAGTAAAATTCTGCCTGCGAAAGTGGTTACTTTGCGTTAGGGTTCTGCTACGTGGAGTGCCCATTTTAATCCCTCACTTCACCACTTCCCATTGTAATTATGACTTTGCATTGTGCACTGTGCCTTATTCTGCTTTAAGGTGGAGTGACAATTCACAGGCAGCCCACACACACCACATGGCTTACACAATGTAGGTCACATGCTTCATGCAGGCAGGCAGGATTTTACAGGCAAAAACACTCTCCCATGTGGACTGACTTACACATTTTGCATGGGGTGTGACAAATGTCTCAACTCTGCGAATGGCCGGGGGTGGGGTGTGGACGTGTGATGAAGAGGAGTGCACAGTTGACAAGTCCACAAATGAAGATATTTTCCCCATTTTACGTGCAGGGGTTGATGTACCACTTGCACTAGACATACTGTATTGACCACCACCACCACCACCACTGCTACTCTGACCATCACTTGACAAGATTTCTAAATCATAATCCTCCCCCTCATCATGCCTGTAGACCTTCTTGAAAGCATGGGGGCACTGGGTCTGACACAAAAAGTAATGACAGCAACACACTCAGCCGGCCACACATTGGACCTGTTTTTTTCCTCTGAATTAGATATTTTAGACCTTAGTTTAGATCCAGTGATTTGGTTGGATCATAACACCGTGGGGTTCATGTTTAGGGTCCCACCCCCCAGATGGTCCAGCCCCTATGGAGATGGTCCAGTACCGGTCATTAATGGGAGTATCCTCAGAGGACCTTTTGGCGGTGCTGGACCAATCGGGTGTTGGAGCAGCTTGTACAACTGGGCTGGAGGAAGCAATAGTGCCCTATAATAGGGCGGTTGGTGCGACCTTTGACTCAGTCACACCCTTGCGTGTCTGACCCCTGTCTACTCATCAGAGATTCCAAGGTTTAAAGACTAGAGGTCAGAGGTTAGAGAGGCGCTGGAGGAGATCTGGTCAGGTGGAGGATAAATTGGCCCTGAGGTCTCAGACTATCAGGGGACAATCTCCCATAAAAAGGTGGCGTTCCTGTCTAGGGAGATTGCTACAATGAGAAAAACACCATCTCAGCTCTTTCGCACAGTGGATAGACTTTTACATCTAGATTGTCTATGTGCTGGAGGGGCAGGTTCGAGCACAAAATGCGAGGAGTTAGTTCTGTTTTTCGCTGACAAGGTGTGCTCCATCAGAACTGAGGTCTCATAGAACGCCTCTCAAAAGGGCTGCATGGTCTGGCCTGAGGTGAGTCAGAGCACTCCTCTTATCTGGGATGAGTTTGAGCTGATTGGGGCCAGGGAGGTGTTAGAGATAATCTCTAAGCTGAGGCCGACACACTGTGTTTTAGATCCAGGTCCAACTCGCCTTTTGGTTGAATGTTTGGAACTAATTGGCCCGGTGGTTGCTGAGGTAGTCTGGAGTTCATTAAGGAGTGGGATCTTTCCTTTAGCCTTCAAAAAGGCTTTGGTTAAACTGCTCCTGAAAAAAACATCTTTGGACCCGAACTACCTCAACAACTACAGACCTGTGTCAAACCTATTTTTAGGGAAGGTTATTGAAAAGGTGGTGGCCGTTTAGCTGGAGAGACATCTTGTTGTCTCCTCTGCCTATGAGCCATTCCAGTCTGGATTCCATGTGGGGCATAGTACAGAGACAGCCCTGGTGAGGGTGTTTAATGACCTCCTGATGGCGAGGGATAGAAGGGACCATACCATCTTGGTTCTCCTAGATGTCTCTGCGGCATTTGACACCATGGATCATGAGGTGTTACTTGACTGCCTGCAGTTCTCACGTAGCTTGTCCAGAAATGTCATCAATTGGTTCAGGTCATACCTCACACATAGAGTGCAGAGGGTGACCATGGGAATTTTCTCATCAAACCCAAAGTCTCTGTGCTGTGGTGTTCTGCAGGGGTCGGTCATGTCACTTCTGTTATTCACGGTGTATATGCTGCCACTGGGGGACATTATCAGGAGGTACGGGTTGGGTTTTCACTGCTATGCAGATGATACCCAGCTGTACCTGTTCTGTGCACCCAATAGCCTGGTGTCAGACTCTGTATTTAATAGCTGCCTTGAGGAGATCCAGATATGGATGACTCAGAATTGGCTTAAACTTAACCCAGACAAGACTGAGGTACTGGTGGTGGAGCATGGTCATCTAGGCAGGGGAGGGTGGGGGGCATTACCCCCAGGCCTTGTGCTGGGGTGTGTGCCTCTAGCCCCCATCTAGGCAGGTGAAGAGTTTGGAAATAATCCTAGATGGTGGTCTGACACTTGATGCTCAGGTGCCAGCCGTTGAGAGAAGTGGATTTTATCATCTCAGGAATATTTCCTGAATTCGAGCCCTGATCCTTCCCGAGGACCTGCCCACACTGGTACATGCCTTTGTCATGTCCAGGTTGGACTATTGCAGTGCCCTGTACCTAGGGTTATCAGGAGGCATCCTCTGCTGGCTGCAGCTGGTGCAGAACACAGCAGCAAGATTATTGACCGGGGTGAAAAGATGCGAGCATATCACCCCAGCGCTCCGCAAACTGCACTAGCTGCCAGTTAGGTGGAGAGTTGTCTTCAAGTTTGGTCTATTGACCTATAAGACCCTACATGGAAGGGGTCCAGCCAATCTGCAAGAGCTCCTTGTGTTTTACTGTCCGGCCCAGGCCCTCCATTCTGCTGGGGATGGCCTTCTGGTGGTTTCCAGGGTTAGGGTGCAGCACTCAGGTGATAGGGCATTTGCGGTGGCCGTGCCTACCTGTGGAACTCCTTGCCTGGCAATCTGAGAGAGGCCCCTTTGGTTGAAGCCTTGAAGAAGAGCCTCAAATCATATTTATTTCTACAAGCTTTTTGTGTGTTACAGCAATTAGCAGATTAAGCAGAGAGGACACGTTTATGCTAAAAAAGTTTTAGCTGCATTTTATAGCTGTTTTAAATTTGTGTTTTTGTATTTTAATGTTTTGTATTATTCTTTCGTGCAGCACCCAGAGTCCAAATTGAAGATGGGTGCTGTATAAATAAAATATTGATTGATTGATTGATTGATCAATTGATTGATTGAATCCTCTGGTGTTATTTCATTGCTACTGCAGACATTCCTACTTGGTCTTACACTCATGGAAGGGGATAACATGCTCTGTAAGGTTGATGATGAGCGTGAACACCCCACTATGGCATTAGTTGTCATCTGGTGCTGGGTACACAGTGCCATGTGCCCATTCTTAAGATGTATATGCTGTCCCCCCATGCCCAGGTGACTCCCCTTTTTACCTCAACTCACACACGCATGGCAATGCCAGCAGAATGCAACTGACTCATCATTTGCATCTTGGACAAACAAATCCCAAACAAGGGATTGTGATCCCCTACTTTTAACATGTCCTTGATGCTGCTTATCGGACTCCGTCTTTTTAACCCCTGAAATGGGGGTGTGCTACATGATTTTTCAGGCTGGACACACTTAAACTCCAACTGGCCACCACGACTACCAATGATTATTACTGGGCCATCATCATTATCATCAACAGGAACCGTTAAATCAGAGCCTTTTTGAGGAGAGGGGATTTAACGCCAACAGACCCAGACACAGCCACCTTGACTTTCTTTTTCTCCGGTTCCCAACAGGGGTCACTGACATCATAATCATATTCATCAAGACCATCCGCATCCACATTTTCAGCTTGGATACTGTCATGTAGAGAACATGTTCCAACCACAGCAGCATCATCATCATCATTGTCACCCGATATTTGTGCGCCACACTTTGAATCATTGGATGGCAAAGGCATGACCTCAACAGCTGTGGAAGAAATGTGCCATTGTGAGTTATCATTGCCAGGATCAGAATCATGTTCAACTATCATGGGGATGTTAATGTGGAGTATGACATCATCTACACTGTCAGCCACAGCTTTAGACTCAACTATATTTTTTGAAATGGTTAACTGGTCAGAAGTGGAACTTGAGGCAGCAATACTCATGACAGCAGAAACTGCACTAACACCGCCAGCTGGGACAACATTAACTTTCTCCAACTATGAGAGTAGCTTCAGACTGTGCTGCAAAAAACAGCGATGGAGAAATCCCTTTACTGACATCAGACATCTGTGTATTACCATACCCATGGACAATCTTGCCACTGGCAGCAGTGCCATGGCCAGAAACAGCTTTGCTTGCATGTCTCTTTGTAGACATTTTGGGGGATCACTAAGAAACTTCTAAACAAATTTAGATTTCCAGATTTCTGAACTTTTAGTCTGGGCCAGTGGATGTGAAGCCAAAAAAACCAACTGTGACTTGCAGATGGAGATTGGGCACTAAACAGATGCAAACGCACAGACAGACTAAGATTGCACTGTGCAATCAAGAAGAGATGCAGACATAAAGTCACAACACTACCTTAACCAGTGCTCACCGTCACAATTCAATCTGGAAAAAAATACCTTTTGCCAGTTTGGGGGGTGCAGTGCACTGCAGTAACAGTCCAAAACCAAGATACTACAAAGCAGTACAATATCAAGCAGGTACAGTGGATAGCAAGTTCACGCTGCTGCAATTATTCTGTGGCACAATAAAATGTGTCTGATTTGATGGCACGCGTTGCACACACACTCACACACTTGCAACAAGTAATGCGTAGCAAATTGAAAACTTCAGTAATATAATCAAATCTTTTAAACAAACTTAAATTGTGCACTGCTGCACCACGACAATCAGCAAAAGAATTTTCAAAAATTACTGAAAATATTACTGTGTACAGTAATAGTTACTGTACACAAGAAAAATATAACCAAAACAGAAAGACTGCCTTTTTCTCCCAGTTTTAACCTACCTCCACCACAGATACACCCCTCCCCCAAAGCACACTTCAAGTGTCTGTCACTACACAGACTGAATGTTCTAAATTAACATTCAAAATCCACACACAAACAATAAACACTCGATGATAAGAGCACAGGAAGGTTTCCTACAATCGATGTACTAAATTTTGAGCAAAAATAAAATGGCTCAAAAAGGCTTTTTGAACTGTTTTTAGAGGATTTGAATCACAGAGCTCTGAAAGGAAACTGTCTCCATCTACCACTACATACACACTACACAGAACCAAGGCTGTGCGGAACAATCTACAACCCATGTGACCTGAAATCCCATGAATCATTGCAAAATTCACTTTGGAGCTCAATAACAAGGCAAAGTGATGTGAAGTACATTGATTTCGATGTACTTTGCATTAAAATTGGTGCAGAAGCAGTTGGGGAAGGCAGAGTAATGCAAAGTAATTGTTATCAATGGACTTTGCATTCCTCATTATGATGCAAAGTACTCCGTTTTGTGTTGCGGATTGCTTCATGGATCCTACATTACTCCACAAATTGCTTTGTGGAGTGAGTTTTGGCCACTTCACCCACCTCTAGTCCTGGTGTACCCTCACCCCAAAGGTTGGATGGATGAGGGGGCTTGTTCAAATTTGGCTCCAAAGAGTTTGGGGCACTCGGCCAGGAGCACTGCACTCTAAGAGGTCTTTATTAGTGTGGGACATGTTCCGTGCACACTTGACAGAAGCTGTGAAAAAACAGCAAAGAAGTCTAAGATCAATGTCTGTGTGATTCCTGGAGGACTCACATCCATTCTGCAACCACTTGATGTGTGCCTGAATAAACCTTTTATGGATTGTGTCAGGCACCAGTGGAGCTAATGGATGTGTTCGGGGGTAGAAGCAATAGCAAAAGCAGACAACTTAAAATGACCTGACCTTGATGTTGTTTGTTAGTGGATCCTTGATGCATGGAAGTCTATCCCTCTTGACATGGTCATATGTTCTTTTCTTAAGTGCGGCATTCTTAACCGCATGGATGGCACCGAAGATGATGTCCTCTTCTTGGTTTACTTGGTCATTATAGACAAAAGAAGGCATCGGCCATGGTGAGAAGTGGATTTTATCATCGAGATTGTCCCCCACCACACTGGTGGGAAATATATCTTTCCTCTTTTTTTCTTACTCAATGAGCTTCATGGATTGTAACCACTGATTGAGACCTTTTTTAAATAAATCAAAGGAATTGATGTCCACCAGGTCCTGTGGCAAACTATTCCATAATCTGGGGGCTCTGACAGTAAAGTAATTTAGTATTTTGCTATTTTGAGACCTAGCCACATCTACAGTATTTGTTTATTATGTAGTTGTGGGACAATTATTCTCTGAGAAAATTGTAAACCACACTGTTGCATTAAATCTTTGGATTTATGAATTTTAAACATAAAAACATATCGCCTCTGGTTCACCTGGTTTGAAGGTAATAGAGCCCTGTTTCTTGTAATCTTACATGATAGTCACTGTTTGCTAATTGGGGGACCAGTTAAGTTGCTCTCTTCTGAATCCTCTCAATCCTGTCTATGTCCTGCTTAAGATAAGGGTTCCAGAATGGAGACCCATAGTCAGAATAGGGTCTTACTTGCGTCCTGAAGAGGATGATGGTGCCAGGAAAAAGGACACAGATTTGTAGGGAACTGGCAACAGTTCTGTGAGCGAAAGTTCTTTAAATTTGATGGACTGCATCTGACTAAAGAGGGAGTCAGTGCATTGGGGCAGAAGTTTGACATCTTTGCAGAATATTTAAACTAGCAAATGGGAGAGGTGCAGCTCATCGTGGATGGGAAGAACACCCTCCCCTCAATAGTGGTCAAACAGGAATTCAAGCGTGTTTGCCGTTCATTTGCATCACCAGGTAAGAAAAAGGTTTGTCTCCCATACGATGCACAGGGTAATGCCAAACTTCACCCAACAACTAACACACAAAATCTGGCCAATGGAAAATCATGTACACAAATGCTCACAGCCTGGGAAATAAGATCCCAGACCTGCAGGCAATAATGTCAGAGGCTAAACTGGACATAGTAGCAATTAGTGAGACGTGGTTTACCAGTAACCACACTTGGAGACTTCAGTACCTGGCTATGTATTGTTCAGAAGAGACCGAGGTGCAAAAGGGGGAGGAGTGGCCCTGTATGTTAATGAAAATATCAAAGCTACAGAAATTCAGAATACACATAAGGAGCCAGAAGAACTGTGGGTCACCCTAGAAACAGGAAATGGGACAGCCATAAGAACTGGGGTTGTCTACAGGCCCCAGACCAGAGGAGGACATAGACACATTACTGTTAGAAGATATACAAAACATGACAGCTAAAGGGAGGTTCTGATAATGGGAGACTTCAACATGCCGGATACAGATTGGTCCATACCAGCAGGAACATATGCCAGAACTAGACTCATAGTGGATTCCCTGCAGGGGGAGGGCCTCAAACAATTGGTACAGCAACCCACAAGAGACAGGGCTATCCTAGATCTAGTACTGACTAACAAAGAAGGGATCACAGATCTCCAGGTAGAAGGTCACCTGGGGGCCAGTGACCATCACATGGTATGGTTCAATTTGGCTACTACATCTAAATCATCCCATTCCAAGGCAAAAATATCGGACTTCAGAGGAGCTGACTTTGATAAGATGGCCAACAGAGTTAAGCTAGCCCTGGCAAAAAGAAACACAGGTGAGGGAGTACAGGCAAAGTGGGCAAGCATTAAGGATGCAATACTTGAAGCAACATCCCATTGTGTTAGACAGAAAAGGAAGTGCAAAAGAAGAAGGAAACCACTTTGGTTCTCAAATACAGTAGCAGAAAAGGTCAGAGCCAAAGGCTGGCCTTCAGAAAATATAAGGAACACAGCGGGATGAAGATAGGGAGGCATACCAAACTGCCCTAAGGGAAGCAGAGTAAGGCAGTAAGGCAGGCAAAGTCCCAAACTGAGGAAACACTAGCACAAACAGTAAAAGAAGGTGACAAGACTTTCTATAGATACATTAGTGAAAGGAGAAAGTCCAGAGGGGTATTGCTAAGCTTAATGGAGAAAGGGAGCATGTGAGGAGGAGGACCCGTAAAGGCATCTATCCTAAATAGATACTTTTGCTCAGTATTTACTGAAGAAAGGTAGGGCAGGGCCACAGCTCAGCATCATGGACACAGGGGGAGGAGGTGAGCACTACTCCCTTCACAAAAGAAAGGGTCCTACAAGAGCTTGCTAAGCTCAGGGTGGATAAGGCAATGGGACCTGATGGCATACATCCCAGGGTACTTAAGGAGCTAAAGGAGGAACTAGCAGAGCCATTAGCAGAATTGTTTAGTGAGTCTCTGAGCACAGGAGAGTCCCAGAAGACTGGAGAAGGCTCATGTGATCCTGCTCCACAAGAGTGGTAGCAGGGAGGAGGAGGAAACTACAGACCGGTCAGTCTTACCTCAGTAGTGGGCAAGATTATGGAGGCACTCCTTAAGGAAAGGATAGTGCAACACCTGGAATCCATAGGGACACAGGATCCAAGACAGCATGGGTTTACAAAGGACGGTCCTGTCAAACTAACTCATAGAGTTCTTTGACTGGGTAACCAGAGTGGTGGACCAAGGGAGCAGTTGATGTCGCCTACCTTGACTTCAGCAAAGCTTTTGACACTGTTCCACATAGAAGATTGATAAATAAGCTGGGTAGGCTCAGGGTGGGTCAGAAGTTGGTCAACTGGGTGGCAAACTGGTTGACTGGCAGAAAACAGAGAGTGGTGGTAAATGGTATACAGTCAGAAGAGATGCAAGTCACAAGTGGGGTACCTCAGGGATCAGTCCTGGGGCCAGTCCTATTCAACATCTTCATTAGTGACCTTGCAGATGGACTAGGAGGGTAGGCTTGTCTGTTTGCAGATGACACCAAGATCTGCAACAGAGTAGATGAGCCAGATGGGGTGGGCAAAATGAGAAGAGATCTGGATAAACTAGCAGAATGGTCAGAAGAGTGGCAACTGGGATTTAATGCAAAGAAGTGCAAAATCATTCATAGGGAAGAGAAACCCTGAAGCCACTTATAGGCTGGGAGGGAGTTGCTAGCAGTCACAAAGGAAGAAAGAGACTTGGGCATCATCATCACTGATGACCTAAAATCATCAAGCAGACCTCTAAAGCAGTAGGTAAGGCTAGGGGTGTTAGGGTGTATTAGTAGGGGTATCACAAGTCGTAAGAGGGAGGTAATAATCCCTCTGTACAAGACATTGGTTAGGCCCCATCTGGAGTACTCGTGCAGTATTGGAGCCACACCTTCACAAGGACATTAACCAAATTGAGGCAGTCAGAAGGGCAACCAAAATGGTACAGGGACTGCATCAGAAGACATATGAGGACAGATTAACGGACTTAATATGTATACCCTTGAGCAAAGGAGGGAGAGGTGATATGATCGAGGCATTCAAACACCTTAAGGGCATAAACAAGGTGAAAGAGTCTAACATGTTTAAATATAAGAAAAATAGCAGGACAAGAGGACACAGCATGAGATTAGAGGAGGCCAATTAAGGGGAATGTGAGGAAATTCTTTTTCACGGAAAGGGTGGTGGATGCATGGAATGGCTTACCACAAGAAGTGGTGGCTATGAATACAGTGCAGGGCTTCAAACAGGCATGGGATAGGCATAAGAGAGCAATACAAATGACTATGAATAGATAGGTCACTGACAGAGCAAAGGCCGATGGCACATTTATAAGGTAGAAAAAGAAATGGGCAGACTGGATGGGCCTTGCGGTCCTTATCTGCCGTCAACTTCTATGTTTCTATGTTTCTATGATACATTCCTCGGTTCTTGAAACAAATGTGCGTTTAATATGAGTGAGCAATGCGTTAGATGTTTTAACAATCCTAATGCATTGGTCGGATGAAGACTATTTATTATTGACAATAATCCCAAGGTCCCGATCATTCACTGAGATTTTCAGGGGTATATTATTTAGAACATAAGTTTGATGAGGGTTATTTTTACCAAAGTGCAATACTGAGCATTTGTCCAGATTAAGCATAATACCGTTAGTGGTAGCCCATTGCTCGATACTTCTCAGGTTATTGCTAAGTATAGACCTATTAGTAGTTGTATTTACTGCTTCCCCTAACTTGGTGTCATCAGCAAACTTCGAAAGTAAATTACCTTCACTAACCTCCACGTCACTAATAAATGTATTAAACAAGGTTAGTCCAAAGACTGAACCCTGAGGAACTCCACTGGTAACATTCCCCACATCAGACAGAGTACCTTTTATTCTAACCTGTTGTCATCTATTTGACAACCAACAGGTAACCCATTTGACCAGTGCCTGGGAAAATTCCATTCTAGCTATTTTATCTATAAGTTTGTCGTGAGGTACTTTATCAAAGGCCCTGCTATAATCAAGCAGAATTACATCCATGGGTTTTCCAGCATCAAGTCCCTTACTTATATAGTCATAAAAGGAAACCAGATTGGTTGCACAAGAATATCCCTGCCTAAATCCATGCTGTGTGTGCTCAATAACATCTTCAGAAATCATTTCTGTTTCCATAATATCTTTAATAATTTTTTCCATTAGCTTACATACTATCAATGTCAAACTTATGGGACGATAGTTTTCGAGTTTTGAATGATTGCCTTTTTTAAAGACTGGAACAACTGTAGCATTGGACCGATCATCCGGAATAATACTTTGATGAAGTGATTTATTAAAGATGAGAGTTAAGGGTTTTGCTAAAACCTCAGCTGTTTCCATCAAAAATCTAGGATTGATATTGTCTGGTTCGGGACTTGATGTCTTTTTTAATGAATGCAAGGTCTTAAGTGTATCAGCTTCTGTTATGGAATAAGTTATAGAAGTACTATCTTTGTGCAGGTCTAGTATAGGGCACACTTTTTAAGAGAAAACTGAACAAAATTGTTCATTGAAGGCATCAGCAATTTCCTTGTCGGATGATATAATGGAGTTTCCAATAGTTAATGGTCCCATATGTCTGTTATTCCTCTTTTTATTATTTAGATAAGAAAACAAGGATTTATAGCTGTCTTTAGAATGGACAAGTCAGAACTCCAGGTTCTTTTTGGAAAGTAGGATGGAAAGTTTCAATTCTTGGACAGCTGTTTTATATTTGATTAGAATTTGTTCCTTCATGTTACCGTCACTTTTTTTAGAATGGAAAAAAACTTCTGTTTGCTTTTAATTTTTTTTTTCTAGTTTTATTTGGCCAGAGTGGAATCTTCCCTTTTCTATTATATTTTTTTAGTGGGAACAAATGATTCTTCTAAGTGGAGAATCATAAATCTGAAGTACATTCCAGGCTTCCTCCGAGAGCAGTGGAGTTAATGTTTCCTCCCAAGGTATTTTATTTAGATGCTCATTAATAATTTTAAAGTTAGCATTGTCGTATTTTTTAATTTCTGAGTTACTTAAATTCTGCCAGAAATTAATAATTAATGCAAATGTAATTGAGCAATGGTCACTAGAACCTAAAGGGTCCTTAATACAGACTCTAGATACAGTGCTAGCAATGTTTGATATCACAAGATCTAATATGTTCCCCCCACTGTGTAGGTTCAGCAATGACCTGTTCAAGTCCTAGATCCACTAGGAGCAATATAAACTATTTTTCTCCATGGGTACTTCCGGATAGAGCAGTCCAGTTTATGGTTGGCATATTAAAATCCCCTAAAATTAGAATGTTACCCTAAGTGGCCATGGATGCTATTTCTTTATGTAATTGGGTGGTATTGTCTGTGTTAGCTGATGGGGGCCTATAACAGGTACCGACCAAAAGCTGGGGATGTCCCTTAATTTGGATGTTTACCCATAGAGTTACTAATTTGTTAGACTGAGGTAGCTGAAATGAAGTTATATCCTCCCTAACAAAAAGGCAAACCCCTCCTCCAGTTTTGCCTTGTCGATCCTTACAATATAACCTATAATCGGGTATATTAGCTATCCATGTGGAGTCAGAGTTTCACCAAGTTTCAATTATGGATATCAATCCATACTTGGCCAGGTTGCATTTAACCTCTAATTCTGCCATTTTAACCAGATTTAGTGATCTGGCATTTAGGGATAAAACTTTACAAGCTGTGGATTTGCTGAATGAGGAACTATCCTTTAGAGAACAAGATGAGTACCCATTATCCCCTCCTGCTTCTAGTTTAAAAGAGTACTAACAGCTGATGAGATACTTCTCCCCAACAAAATGCTTCCCCATCTGCTGAGGTGCAAGCCATCCCAGCAAAAAAGTTGTTTTTTTATAGAAATTCTCCTAATGAGTAAGGCATAAAATACTCTGATGGAGGTGCCATCTCCTAAGCCAGTCGTTAAAGGCTTTAATTTTGTTAATAATTGAATCAGTTGCCCCAGGAACTGGTAGTATCTTGGAAAAACAGACGAGGCAGTCCTTGTTGGCCAGGACATTGTTAAGTGCAATGATGGCATGTTTGAGGTGATCCCAAGCTGGTTCTGTTGATGTAATTTGTTCCTGCATGTATAACAAACAGTGGATTTTCACCTCTTCAATACCTCATTTACAACAGTGGTGATATCTGAAACTCTTGCCCTTCTTAAACTAGAGCATGTTCGATTAGCTTTATCTGCATTACAAACTGCACGATCAATGTGCTTAATGATGGAATCTCCAATTATGAAGATTTGCCTGGTTTTGGAAGGGGGGGTCTATTAATGCTTCAGAAGTGACTAACCTTGGTTCATTAGTTCCACTACTAGTGTCACCTGTATCCAATATGGGGGACCATAGTGCTGACTGCGATTCTTGTTTTATTGTTAAGCTGGCTAGTTACCACACTATTCTGTGAATAATTATTTACATTCTTAACCTGCGGGAATTCTGTATTCTCATGAGAAAGAACTTCACAATTGTTGGATAAGGGAATTATATGTTCACTATTAAATATTTGCCCTCCCCTGCATTTGGTTTTCTTATTAGTCACTACTGACCCGGTGTATGCTTCATTAGTGAGGGGGGGAGGAGGAGCCCTTAGGCTAGGGGGAACTATGTCAACTGAGGGGGTAGAAAGTGCTTGTGTAGAAACATTTGTAGAGTTTATCTGGCCCTGCTTCAGATCAATATAATCTTCCAGTACCTCAATCTCAGAGCTTACTGCTCTAGCAGTTTGTAAATGAATAATTTCTTGTTGTAGTGTATGTAGCAATATACATCTATCACAAATGAAGTCAGTGATCTGTGGTTCATGACCAAACATTTGACAAGTTGCACAGTAGTTGTTAGGTTCCTCCATTGTTTAAACACCAGGTACAATATAACATACTTACAAGTGTAGATAGCTCAGACTGTTGTCCCCTTTACCCCTGTTGCCCCAGCAGACACAGCAGACATGCGCAGATGCACATGTCTCTGCCCGCGGTGATGCATGTGCTTGCCCTGCTTACTGCAGGCCAGTATTATGAACTAGTCATGTGACCTGGAAGTAACCCTGGGGTCTCAGAGCAAGGCGAGAGGCAGAAATGGTCCAAAATGGAATAAAAAGTATGTTAAGCCTTTAAAAAGGCATTCCTAGGCATAGGCAAGTTCCCAGTACTTAATAACACTAAAAACAGTGTTTCTGTGGCAACCTGTAGTTTTAGGGATGTCCCTGAAAAACTACTCGCCCTCTACCTGCTCGGCTGAACAGGGCTCACAACATATAGTAGTGCACGATATATCTAAAAGCACACACAATGGTTCATTTGAAAAAAGAAAACACAGGGCTGCTCTCAGGATCTGGCGCAAGCCCTTGCAACTGCAGTAAATATTTGTTTTCCCTTTGAAGAGGACAAGGGGGACACTGAGCCAGAGCAACAGGAAGAGGAAGTGGATGACTACACCAACTAACTGCTTACTGAGCAGCTGCTGTCTGACAATCTGCAATCACTCGGGATCTCAGACGCTGCACTGGGCGAGGATGAGGAAATAGATGACTGACTGACTGGTAAAATGGATGAGTTTAAGGACAGGAGCAGTAACAAAAGCAGGCAATGGATGACTGTCTGGCTGGTAAAATGAATTATACATTTCTTTGCAACACATTTCAGACATTTTCAGACATTTGCACTACGACCTTGCAAGCTCTTATGTTTATGCTGCACTTGTTGCTTATATTTATGTTTATTGCTTTGTTATGCAGCGTTGGTCTTTGAATTTTCAATGAATTGATGCAGAATACTGTGCTGAATATGTAAGTCTAATAAAAAAAATGTTCTCGGCTTATACACGAGTCACTGCTTTTTACAGAAAAAAAAAAGCCACGAGTTAAGGGGTTGCCTTATACCTCCTCAGGTAAACAAGGGAAAGCTGGCACCAACTAAATTAGAAAATGTGCTATTGGACTGAGCGCTCAGTGGAACAAAAACACAGTACCTGCTCGATGCTTTCACGTGTTCTTTATTCAAATGGTGCTTCTTGCATGTGCAACACAGTTCAGGGTACTAGTTCCAAAGCTGTAAAACCAAAATAGCAATATGTAGCAATGGCGCAGTGGATCCCCCTCCACCACAATGACACCTTACATGTTTCACACAGATTGCGCTTTTCCAAAGGCTGGCCACACGTGGTAAGTGCCCTTCCTTTAAGCACCAGATCTTAAAGGAACAATACCAAGAATATCAAAACAATGTAGATAAAAACAGTGTAAAAGTGCAGTGCAGAAATATATATTTCAACAATCAGAAGAATATAAAAACCTTGTTATATGCATGTAAACTAGTATAGATGTTGTATAATATATCACTGCAAATATTAATTTCATATAATGGAGATCACCATTAAATGCCTGTCCAAATGACCTCAGAAAGGCAAACAATCAGGTCTGGTATCCCAGCCAATTCCTGAACTACAGTACATATTGAATTAGGCCAAAGAACTCCAAAGTGTTCCTAAAATCATCTGGGGCAATGGGCAACACACATTCAGAATCAAAAAATAAATAAAAATATACATCAAGAATTAGTGCAAACAAAAACAGATCTTTGTGGCTTATGAAATGCTAGAAAGTGTTTCTTGACTACATGACTGGCTGAATAAGAAATGTATCACTTGTAGGCGGGAGCTGGGAATGGGAAGGGGAAGTATTTTCAAACCAAAGAGAACAATAAGGGCTTATTACATTACTTACAAGAATGTCCTGTCACATATACTGTATGTGGACATGGAGGGTGGGGGGTTGCAGGTTTAAATATTAAATCTTTAAATTATCCTTACAAAAATAATGCAACTTCAAATTTTTTTATTAAGAAGAGGGGCGTCAATTGCCCTAGCTTAAGTGCAAATATCCAGTATTGCTCCCTTTTGAGGAGTAGGTTGTCATAAACACCTTCCCTCCTGGTTTTGACTGGTTTCTCTACACTAGTAAAATAAAACTTATGTTCTCTGTTTCTGGCCTTCTTAAGATGCATGTAGAAAGCGTTTCTCCCATCCCCATGATCCATGGCCCTAGCACGCTCACCTCTTCTGATTTTGAATTGTCTTTTTGGTTTTCCAACGTAAAAGCAACCATAGATATCTACTGCTAAGTAGATCACCCTCACTGTGGCACAGGTTACAAATCCCCTAATATTAATATTTCTTCCTGTCCTAACATTCTGGAACATTTTAATGATGGTAACATGGTGGCTTTACAATTGCCACATTTCAAGCACCCACTTGTTCACTGTGGCAGTCACGTCCTGGTTCTGTCATCCAGGGGCTGAATTGAATGGACAAAATAAATCCAGTTTTTTTTTTCCCTCTTGTATGGACCAGGCATGGTGGAGTATCCTTAATATCTCTCAGTCCTGGATCAGCATCTACAATGCAGGTAGAAGGCTTGGATTGCTGGCCAAGGCACCTAGCTTCACCTGAGCTCTTTCCTTCTAAGACTGCTTGAAAGGCAGAGTAGAGAAACTTACCAGAGCAAGGGAGAAGGATTAAGACTTAGTTTGGCTAAGCAGATTTACTGTGTGGTGGTGTTTTTATTTTTTACTCACAGGGATTGTTTGTTGCTAACAGTTCATTTTTTCTCTGATTCAAATTGTTGTTGCTGGTATACCTTCTTCTGCATTATTACAAGGGTGTGCCTACAGGTGTGTGCTAACAGATTACTGCTGTAATCTTCTGATTCAAATTGTCTTTTGCAAGGTATATCTTCTGTTACTGCTTTATTTTTCTCTGGTGCAAAGTGTTTCTTACAGGGTATATCTTCTCTGAAATTATTACAGGTGGTGCTTTACAGGTTTTACAGTTTTATCTAACATTAGGATAAGCTTTCAGGGTTACTGCATTTGTTGTTGACTGATTGTTTCTGCTCTTACCTCCTTGTTCTTTCATCCGTGGTTCTTCTTTTTAGGCAGGGGAAGGGCCCAGCCACCCACCCCCATCCCCAACCACCCCACGCTACACTCCTTTTATAGGGTACCACAGTTGTGACATTTCCTGTGCAGAGCAGGAAGGCGGATCAGTGGGGCCCACAAGGTGATCTCATTTACAGGGGCACTAGTAATTTAACTTGTTATAACAAGTTAAACAAAGCACAATTAAACCATTACTTGCATTTTTTTCCTTTTTTTTTTTTTCCTTCTAATTACTCTGACTAGGTTACAAACCCAGCAACTTATTTGGAATGGATTTCATTAACTGCAGGTACTGTGGAACAATTTTCAGAAGGACAGTCTTACAGGATTTAGGACACTGTCCTACATGCTGGGCCTTTGGCGATCTTAGGGCTCATCTCCGGGCAGCATGGGCAGAGATTTCACGCCTCAAATTTCATATTGAAGAGGAAATACATTATAAGAACCACCCACCATTTCCCAGCATCCAACAGAAAAACCTCGACCGCAGAGGGTAGTTGGTCCAGGAGGTTGGCAGGTGGTTAGGAGGAGCAAATCAGGAGCCCCATCACTCTCTGCTCTCCAACACATTGCCTCCAAAAACCATATAAACACTACAAACAGGTATCTGCCGCTATCTCTGAAATCAAATAAAGAGGCAGAAGACACTGCAGAGCAGGACACTGCAGCACAGGAGCTAGCACAACAAAACTCACCCAAATCAGGAAACCAAACTAAACAAGCACAAAGGAAATCCAAAAAACTTCTGATCATAGGAGACTCCATGATTCGGGGAGTTGATACCCATCTCCAGCCAGGGGTGATGGTCAGATGTCTCCCAGGTACATCAGCATGGAGAGACACTGACCGCATTGCTAAAATTGTTCACAAAGCAGGAGAAAACAGTGATGTCCTAGTACACATAGGGACTAATGACCTCGCCAGCCGGTCAGTTGTGGAGACCAAGGAACACCTGACTAGGCTGGGTGACAAACTATCATCTATTTCATCCGGCATCTCCTTCTCTGAGATCCTGCCAGTCTGGAAGAGGGGAGCAGATGGACGGAAGGTCAGAGAAGGGGAAATAGGGGAGCTAAACACGTGGCTCAAGGACTGGTGCCAGGAAAAAGGACACAGATTTGTAGGGAACTGGCAACAGTTCTGGGAGTGAAAGTTCTTTAAATTTGATGGACTGCATCTGACTAAAGAGGGAGTCAGTGCATTGGGGCAGAAGTTTGACGTCTTTGCAGAATATTTAAACTAGCAAATGGGGAGAGGGTGCAGCAACCCATACGTCGAATGGGAGAACACCCTCCCCTCAGCTAGTGGTCAAACAGGAATTCAAGCGTGTTTGCTGCTCATTTGCATCACCAGGTAAGAAAAAGGTTTGTCTCCCCACACGATGCACAGGGTAATGCCAAACTTCACCCAACAACTAACACACCAAAATCTGGCCAATGGAAAATCATGTACACAAATGCTCACAGCCTGGAAATAAGATCCCAGACCTGCAGGCAATAATGTCAGAGGCTAAACTGGACATAGTAGCAATTAGTGAGACGTGGTTTACCAGTAACCACACTTGGGAGACTTCAGTACCTGGCTATGTATTGTTCAGAAGAGACCGAGGTGCAAAAAGGGGGGGAGGAGTGACCCTGTATGTTAATGAAAATATCAAAGCTACAGAAATTCAGAATACACATAAGGAGCCAGAAGAACTGTGGGTCACCCTGGAAACAGGAAATGGGACAGCCATAAGAACTGGGGTTGTCTACAGGCCCCAGACCAGAGGAGGACATAGACACATTACTGTTAGAAGATATACAAAACATGACAGCTAAAGGGAGGTTCTGATAATGGGAGACTTCAACATGCCGGATACAGATTGGTCAATACCAGCAGGAACATCTGCCAGAACTAGACTCATAGTGGATTCCCTGCAGGGGGAGGGCCTCAAACAACTGGTACAGCAACCCACAAGAGACAGGGCTATCCTAGATCTAGTACTGACTAACAATGAAGGGATCACAGATCTCCAGGTAGAAGGTCACCTGGGGCCAGTGACCATCACATGGTATGGTTCAATTTGCTACTACATCTAAATCATCCCATTCCAAGGCAAAAATATGGGACTTCAGAGGAGCTGACTTTGATAAGATGGCCAACAGAGTTAAGCTAGCCCTGGCAAAAGAAACACAGGTGAGGGGTACAGGCAAAGTGGGCAAGCATTAAGGATGCAATACTTGAAGCAACATCCCATTGTGTTAGACAGAAAAGGAAGTGCAAAGAAGAAGGAAACCACTTTGGTTCTCAAATGCAGTAGCAGAAAAGGTCAGAGCCAAAAGGCTGGCCTTCAGGAAATATAAGGAACACAGCGGGATGAAGATAGAGAGGCATACCAAACTGCCCTAAGGGAAGCAGGTAAGGCAGTAAGGCAGGCAAAGTCCCAAACTGAGGAAACACTAGCACGAACAGTAAAAAGAAGGTGACAAGACTTTCTATAGATACATTAGTGAAAGGAGAAAGTCAGGAGGGGTGTGTAAGCAATGGAGAAAAGGGAGCATGTGAGAGGAGGACCCTGTAAAGGCATCTATCCTAAATAGATACTTTTGCTCAGTATTTACTGAAGAGAAGGTAGGGCAGGGCCCACAGCTCAGCATCATGGACACAGGGGGGAGGGAGGTGAGCACTACTCCCTTCACAAAAGAA
Source organism: Neoceratodus forsteri (assembly GCA_016271365.2). NCBI lineage: Eukaryota > Metazoa > Chordata > Ceratodontiformes > Ceratodontidae > Neoceratodus > Neoceratodus forsteri. The sequence continues at coordinate 169,075,677 of CM057449.1, read as the reverse complement.
AGGGTCCTACAAGAGCTTGCTAAGCTCAGGGTGGATAAGGCAATGGGACCTGATGGCATACATCCCAGGGTACTTAAGGAGCTAAAGGAGGAACTAGCAGAGCCATTAGCAGAATTGTTTAGTAAGTCTCTGAGCACAGGAGAGGTCCCAGAAGACTGGAGAAGGGCTCATGTGATCCTGTTCCACAAGAGTGGTAGCAGGGAGGAGGCGGGGAACTACAGACCAGTCAGTCTTACCTCAGTAGTGGGCAAGATTATGGAGGCACTCCTTAAGAAAGGATAGTGCAACACCTGGAATCCATAGGGCACAGGATCCAAGACAGCATGGGTTTACAAAAGGAAGGTCCTGTCAAACTAATCTCATAGATTTCTTTGACTGGGTAACCAGAGTGGTGGACCAAGGGGGAGCAGTTGATGTCACCTACCTTGACTTCAGCAAAGCTTTTGACACTGTTCCACATAGAAGATTGATAAATAAGCTGGGTAGGCTCGGGGTGGGTCAGAAGTTGGTCAACTGGGTGGCAAACTGGTTGACTGGCAGAAAACAGAGAGTGGTGGTAAATGGTATACAGTCAGAAGAGATGCAAGTCACAAGTGGGGTACCTCAGGGATCAGTCCTGGGGCCAGTCCTATTCAACATCTTTATTAGTGACCTTGCAGATGGACTAGAGGGTAAGGCTTGTCTGTTTGCAGATGACACCAAGATCTGCAACAGGGTAGATGATCCAGATGGGGTGGGCAGAATGAGAAGAGATCTGGATAAACTAGCAGAATGGTCAGAAGAGTGGCAACTGGGATTTAATGCAAAGAAGTGCAAAATCATGCACATAGGGAAGAGAAACCCTGAAGCCACTTATAGGCTGGGAGAGGAGTTGCTAGCTGTCACAAAGGAAGAAAGAGACTTGGGCATCATCATCACTGATGACCTAAAATCATCAAACAGACCTCTAAAGCAGTAGGTAAGGCTGAGGGGTGTTAGGGTGTGATGGCAGGGGTATCACAAGTCATAGGAGGAGTAATAATCCCTCTGTACAAGACATTGGTTAGGCCCCATCTGGAGTACTGTGTGCAGTATTGAGGCCACACCTTCACAAGGACATTAACCAAATTGAGGCAGTCCAGAGAAGGGCAACCAAAATGGTGCAGGGACTGCATCAGAAGACATATGAGGACAGATTAACGGAGCTCAATATGTATACCCTTGAGCAAAGGAGGAGAGAGGTGATATGATCGAGGCATTCAAACACCTTAAGGACATAAACAAGGTGAAAGAATCTAACATGTTTAAATATAAGAAAATAGCAGGACAAGAGGACACAGCATGAGATTAGAGGGAGGCCGATTAAGGGGAATGTGAGGAAATTCTTTTCACAGAAAGGGTGGTAGATGCATGGAATGGCTTACCACAAGAAGTGGTGGCTATGAATACAGTGCAGGGCTTCAAACAGGCATGGGATAGGCATAAGGGAGCAATACAAATGACTATGAATAGATAGGTCACTGACAGAGCAAAGGCCGATGGCACATTTATAAGGTAGAAAAAGAAATGGGCAGACTGGATGGGCCTTGCGGTCCTTATCTGCCGTCAACTTCTATGTTTCTATGTTTCAAACAACTAATAATACATTTACGTAAATTACAGTAGATGAGGTTTACCTGACTGTTTATTCCCTTAAAAAATGAAAAGCAATAGGATCCAATGGGATTCTGGCAGAAGTGTTTCTGTCTGCTGTCCATATATGGTCTATATTTTTCAACAAATGTATAATGAACAGTAGCTATCCACAGACCTGGGCTAATGCTAATATTGTGCCAATTCATAAGAAAGGAAGCCTGTCTGACCCTGCGATATATAGACTCATCAGTCTACTTGATGTAAATTTAAAAATATTCTCCAAATAGTACTGGAGAGACTGAAATATGAGGCAGAAAGAAATGGTGGGATTTCTGTTTTTCAGGCAGGGTTAGATCCAATTTCTTTACAATTGACAATATTTTTGTTTTAAAACACCTTATTGAAAAATACATAAAGCTCATTTATACTCTAATACATGGGCCAAAATTAGACTAGGTGATAAAGGCCAACACTCTAGCCCATTTAAATGCAATAAGAGCGTAAAACAGGACTGCATACTGGCTCCCCTCTTATTTCCCTCTATCTAGAGGGTATGCTGAGAGGATGTGAAGCAAGTGCCCAGGACTCCCCAAAAATGAACTCGACCCCTTGCCCACTCTTAGCTTACACATATGACATTATCATTCTGTCGTTAACAAACAAAGGTCTGCAGAATAAGCTAAATTACCTAGTAGAGAAATCAAATGAGTTGAAACTGAATATCAACATGGATAAAACTAAGGGCATTATATTTGGGGGGGGGGGAGTGAAGGCAAATGATTTGTGGGAAACAATGCTTTAGAGGTTGTTAATAATTATTCCTATCTCGGTATTGTGTTTCAAGATAACTGTTTATGGACCATCCTCATGGAAATGTTACTTGAAAGACTGAAAAAAAACAATGGCAGGGTTAACAAGGTTTAATTTTAAATATGGCAGATTGACCATTAAACCCCCTACACCAAGTCATTAAAGCAAAATTTGAAGCACAGCTACTGTATATAGCTGATACATGGGAAATCAAAAACACCAACAAATTAATGGTACCCATAAATAAAGCCTTACGCAGCATATTAAGGATGGGGCACTCTTGCCCATCAGTTTATTTAAGGTCCGAACTAGAATTTATTAAAATCAATTCTGCAATAGAAAGCAGAAAATTGAGTTACTGGATGAAATGCACAAGGCTGGATGACTCCGTACTAGCTAAACAATGTCTAAAAGAGTGGTTCAATATTGATTATAAGAGTGGGTACTTGTATACTACCATATGCTCGATTTTGGATAAACATAAGTTAAATAATTTAAAATGGTCTGTTGACTCAGGCGTAGCCTTGAGTCTGAAACATAAAAAATACATTACAAAAAAAGTGCCCAGGTACTGGAATAATTTAGACTTGAAATGCATTACTGAAATGCATTACTCAGAGTGGTTTGCTGAAAATAATTACTTTCATGGCTTCAAACCATATTTGGATATCATTATGGAACCAAGGCTAAGACTTACATTTTTGAGTTATAAATTCGAGCAATTTCACAGTAATGTGCTAGAATTCCGATATAAAAAAATCTGGTATATTGTCAGGAAATTATGATTGTGGACTTGAAGAGAAGGAAGATTTGCTTTGTGTACTATGGAACTGTACATGGCATCTTAAGCAAAGGTCATACTGGTTAGGGCCGTTTATTAATAACATATACCAAGTAGACAAAATAATGTTTACAAATATACTAATGCACACAGAGGATCCATGGTCACTTGACAGATTAGTTAAGTATTTCTGTGCTATTAAGTAACATAGGAAAAAATAAGTGTTGCTTAAAACATCTAAAAATGATTCTTTTTTTCTTCTTAAAGTGCAATATACGAATCGTACACTAGTTGACTTATGAATGAAATCTTCTGTTTTAACAAAATGAATTGTGTAATTTTAATGAGTGTATTTATATGCTTTTTATTCTATTTATTGTTCTATCTCTGTATGGTGTGATATTTGTAATGGCTATTTAGCCACACAATAAAAATGTATTGATTGATTGACAGTTTTTTAATATCACCCACTTCTTTTAAATGAGGGGTGAAAGTGGAAACAAAATGAATGTGGCTATGCTCATGTTCTAAAGTATCTTTTCCTGTAACAGCCTTTCTCTAGCCATACAAACAGACGAGGCATACTGATGAGTCCTGGTAGGACGAAACATGTGTCTATGTCTTCTGTTAGCACCCTTTGCAAACTGTATGAGAGGCCTTTTGGCACCATGCAATTCTGCTTAAAGTTGGACCAGCATAACATTCTGTGGTGATTTGCATATGTAGCCCATGATGCTTTGCATTGTGGGGGCATGTGTGATTTTGTATTTTCTTGAAACTTGGCTTCCCAGCCAAATGCCCTTTGGGGTAACCCTTGCCTCAGTGTTTGCACACAGAGGTTCTTTGTCCTTATATACAAGACACTAGTGAGGCCCCACCTGGAGTACAGTGTACAATTCTGGAGACCATACCTACGTAAGGACATAGACAGGGTAGAGAAGGTTCAGAGGAGGGCAACAAAGATGGTGCATGGATTGCATGACAAGTCCTATGAAGACAGGTTGAAGGAACTGAACATGTACTCCCTGGAGGAGAGGAGGGAGAGAGGGGATATGATAGAGACATACAAGTATCTTACAGGGAGGAACAGGGTGCAGGAAAACACTATTTTTAAGTGAAAAAATGTTCCAGGACTAGAGGGCATGGGATGAAGTTGGAGGAGGGACGATTCAGAGGAAACATGAGAAAGAATTTCTTCACAGAACGGTGGTGGACAAGTGGAACACCCTGCCAGAGGAAGTGGTGGGGAAGAAACAATCATGGGATTTAAGAATGCATGGGATAGACATAAAGGAATTCTAGAGGTCAGGGGTTAGAGGAAACAGACTTCTAGGAAAACAAACTGAACTTACAAGCTCAAATGGGCAGACTGGGTGGGCCATAGGCCCTTATCTGCCGACACTGTCTATGTATCTATGTATATTGTCTACTTCCATCCTTGCTTTATTAACTGTGTCTTACACCCTCTAAAGTGTATGGTAGAATGCTGTTAACCTTAGGAAATCATCATTTCCTAAGGTTGTTATACCATCGTTGTGATGTAGAAATGTTGTTAACCTATCGATGCTATGTCACATCGATAGGTTAACAACGGGGATCAGTCTGCACATGTGTGCGCCTTTTTTCACTTAGGAACTGACAGATGCATGCAGTGGTAAGGGAATGACTGAATGGCCATGGCGGTGACTAAATTTTGAAAAGTAAGGAGCCATTTTCATTTTTTCCTGGGACCATTCACTATAAAAAATAATGTATGGTCCTTCTATTGGCAACCAGTTACTGTTAACCATCTCGAGGTACCCATGGTGATGTAAACCTCTCAAGCTTCACTCCCGAGGTTTAATCAGTTGCCCTGGCGACCTCTTGATGGTTAACAGACTGGTTACCGATAGAGGACCATACATTATCCCCTATGTTATAAAACCTCAGTTCCAATTAATCACATTTTACAAAACATCAGTACCACAGTTATGTTTTGTCCTGATGAACTGGCCCTTGGGAATACCCTCAGTTATGCGTATTGGGTGGCAACTACTTGCAAGGAGGAGAGTGTTTCTACAACTCTTTTTTTTAAAGGTCAGCAGTGATCCCTCCCTTGTCATCCTTGTTGATGATGTGATCTAAAAAATTGATCTGGGTTTGACTGATAGAAACACTAAACCTGGGGCTGCTGTTGCTCTCCTCCAAAATTACTAACACATTGAAGCAGCTCAGATTTGGTTTAGCCATGCGAAATTGACAACACTGTTGCCAAAGTTTGGCATAGTGAGATCCCCAATGTCGACAGATGAAATTTAGCCTGTCTGACATTAGTGTGTTTCTCTCAGGAGGCTGTGCCTTCTATAGATTATCAACTCAGAGTTGGAGTTTGATTTGAAGCAGGGGGGCAAAACATGGTGAAAGGGTGAAATTTCACCCTCAGGTCCCTCACAGCGACAGTCTCGAAACCTGTTGAGACTGTCGCTGTGAGGGAATTTGCCATGAATGTTTCAATGTGTGGTTGGCACACTCTCAGATTATGCCCCCTTATGCAATCAAAATATCAGACGTGAAATGTCTTCACAAGTCAATGTTGTGGAGAAAAGGTTAATCATTTAATTGCGTACCATATCGTGTTCCCATCTGCTAAGATATAAATTGGCATAATTAGTGGCTAAACTGGCTCCAATCATGGTGCCATTTTTCTGTTCATAGAATTTATTTGTATAGAAGGTATTGCACTCTAATGCAAAAGTACAAACAATGCCAGTTGAACCAGTACTGTGTGCCCCTACCAATTCTTTTGACCAGGAGTTCAGCCATGGCTATCTGTTCCTTATCATGAGGTATGTTGGAGTACAAAGACTCCAAATCCAATGTTACAGATCAGCTTGTGTCTTTGATAGCCAGGTCTCCAGACATTCTAAGAACATCCCCTGTATTTGTAATAAAGGATGGGAGATCTTTGACAAAATCTTTTATGTGAAAATCCAGAAATTTTGCCTGGGGTTCAATGAGGTTATTGTTGCTGAAACAATAGGATGGCCTGGCAGATTAACAAGATCCTTATGGATCTTGGACAAGCAGTGGAAATATGCCCTGACTGGGGAGTGGACTGTTAAGTAGTCAATAATTTCATGTGGCAGCTAAGCATTAATTCTGGCAACCTCTAGAAAATGATCAATTTGTTTCTTAAAGGAGAACTGTCAGCACTAAGAGACCCATGCCCAACTATGGGGCTGGTCTTTATTTGCACTCTCTGCACAAAAACATTTTGTTTACTTACTGTTTACTCCAGTATCATAGATTGTATTGTATTAATTCTGTTGACCTGCATGCTGACATTTTCTGTAACTACAAATCCCAGAATCCCCAACCGCTGACATCAGAGGAGGGCTGCACAGTTACAGATTCAATAGCCGACAGTGTATTTTAGAGCTTTTATAAGCTCTGATCATATGCTTACTAGTTCAGCTGTTCTCCCACACCTTAGCACAGTCATTTGTGATTGTACTTGGCCCATGGAGGACAGCACGAACAGTAAACAAAAGATCAGTGCTTATAACACGCTAACATGTATTGCAGGCTATTGAATCTCCCACTGCTACAGCTGTCTTCTGATGTCAGCGGCAGGGGCTTCTGGATTGTTTGTTACAGAAAATGTCAGCTTGCAAGTCAACAGAATTAGTGTGATACAAACTACTCTACTGCAGTAAACATAAACAGTAATATCTTTTTATGCACAAACTGTAAGTTAGGACCAGCCCCACACTTGAGTGAGGGGTGATGAGTGCTGACAGTTCTCATTTGTAGCTCATTGTGGGATCATTAATGGCTGGAGCATAACATTTACCATTAATTAATTGATGTAAAACATCTAAACCATATTTTTTGCTATCCAGATCTACCATAGACCCCCCCCCGTCAGCTGGCTTATCAGTTATTATTTGTATTTTACCATAGACATTTCAAGGTTTGCTTCTTAGCATTATACATGTTACAATAAACATTTGCTTTAACACTGGTGTTTAATATTGTAAGGTTTTCATTACAACACTGAAAAAAAAGCAAAAAGTGCCGGGGTTAAGGGAGCACAAAAAGTGGACTTTGATCCAAACTACCCTCAGTGTTCAATGTCAGTGTTAACAGGATTATCATTAGTCTCAGTACCTGCTTCTGATGTGGCCATATTTTTTCTCCAAAAGAATGATGTGAAGCTTAGATCCGTAACAAATTTATTAAGGTCCACCATTGTTTTAAATAAATCAAATTTGTTGTTCAGTGTAAAAGATAAGCCTCTGTTGAGAATCCCAGTCTCAATGTCATTCAGCATGTACTTCGAGAGTTTAATAAGCTTGATCTCTTTTACAGCTGCAGACAAAGACATGGTCAGATGTTTCCTGAGATTTCTGTGATATCTGTAGAGAAATGCCCTGCCTGCCTGCAAAGCCACCAAAGGGCCATCAAAGAGAATCTCTTTAGAAATATCAGAAAATAGTTGGCAATATCTGCCCAAGTCTTTGGCTGCAACAGTAATCCTGTCCCCTCGTTTATCTCTTCGGGCCCCATCCTCTCTGGCCCCTTGATTTGTTGTGCCTGCTTCCTCTTTCTGCCCCCCTTACTTGTCCTCCTCTTGTATGTCCTTGGAACTTGGTCTCTCTCCTGCTCCTGAATGGGACAAATGGGAGTGGTGTTGGCTTTATTTCTTGGGGGCCCTCTTCTTCTAAAAAGGAATCCAAGCATTCAGCAGTGGAATTCTCCAGCTCGCTGTTGTCAGCCTCATAATCCAATGGGTTATTCTTTTTCAAAATGGGCTTTGGTCTAGCACCACTACTAACACCCAATTTCTGTTCACTTCAGTTGAATATTCTCCCATGCATGTACTAACCAGGCCCAACCCTACTTAGCTTCCAAACTTAGATGAGATCAGACACATTTAGGGTGGTATGGCCGTTGGCACTCCAGTTGAATATTCTATTTAATCTGTAATCCCCAGCATCCCTTTCAAATTTGATTTTCTTATATCAGATCTCATTAGGTTACAAACTGTCACTGAGTTCATTGTATTGAGGTAGTGTCATGGAGTATCTAAGAGCATCCTCTTTCTTTTTCAGTTCCTCGCCTAACTCTTTCTGTATAGCTTTGTTTTCTTGCAGGATAAGATGCTTCTAGTGTTTGGAAGCGTTAAGACTGATCTCTGTCCATTTCTGCATAAATGAAATTCTGTGCTGTCCTGAAGTGGGATGATTTTTCAACACACAGAGTCCTCTAGGAACTCTGCCTACTTCCAAATAGGCACTTAGAGAGATTTTGTCCCAGTACAGCCTTCTTGATGTTTATGTTATGCTTTTGGATTGAGTGAAGTCCTGCTGAATATTGACTAACCCTGCTGTTTCCTCTGTGCTGTCCACATTCAACAGCTCTGAAAAATTGGGGCCATCTCGTGGACTGCTTTGCAATATGAGATCAAATAATGAAGGGGGACATGCCGTGTTTTGCATGTTCTGTTGTTTTGTTTCTGGCTGCCCATATGAGGTTATAACAAATGCTAAGCAGAGAATAGGACCTCTTAAAACACAGTAAAATCAGTCCTCTTTTTTCCCTTTTTTCTGAGGCTATAAACCCATGAAAGACAAGAAGTTACACCATTTCACAAGGATAATTCAGAATTTAATATTTAAACCTGCTCCCCCCTCCAGCCCTAAATATCTACTTAGACATTTTTGTAAATAATGTAGTAAGATATCATTGTTCCCTCTGGGTTGAAATTACCACCACCCCTCTTTTTTCCTGCTTCCTTCCACACTTGATGCATTTCTTATTTACCCAATTATGAAGTTAAGAAAGGCTTTCTGGTAGTTCATAAGTCTCAGAGATCTATTTTTATTTATCAGTACAATGTCCCAATTTTCACTATCCTACCCCCTCTCTCTCTTCCCTTGACAAGGCCCCTGGGCTGCTCTACTATCACCCTCCCCTCACCACTTAGGCACCCCCTTCCTAACCCTAACGCTCAATAAAATTTCGATTCTATCCTTGACAAGGCTCTTGGGCTGCTCTGTTTTTATTTTTGCATTAAAGTATGTTACTCTCTTATTAGTAGCCTCCTTATTCTAGCTGATTTACCATATCACAGGCAAATATTGCACAATACATGTCAGCTTTTATCATGTTAATTCTTTGATCTTGAACTGATGTTTATTCTGTTAATTTCTGTACTTTGTCTACTGTATATAATCAAAATGTGGAACCTATGTAAATGAGCTCCCAGCTCATAGGCATTAATATGAGAATTAAATAGATAAATAAATGTATTCTAGAGTGCATTATTAACACTGTTAATAAAGCCTGCAGCATATATGCTCCCTTTAACATGAGGAAAATCAAAGGATCCTGTAAGACATGGATTACACCACAGCTCCTTGAATTTATGAGGACTAGGGATAATCTGTGCCACATAGCTAAGACCTCAGGGTCTCACGTTGACCTCCAGAATTACAAAACAGCTCAGAATAAGTGCACCAGTGCAATTTGCCTATCAAAGAGATCCCACTTCAAAAGTGAATTAAATAACTCCTGGGATGACAGCCGCAGTTTCTCAGAGAACATCAAATCCCTAATGGGCAGAGCTAGTAAAACCCCTTCCATGCTACTCAATATCGATGGAGTAATCACCTAAGATCCTAAAAATATCACTAATGCCTTCAATAAGGCTTTCACAGACCTTAGTGGAGTGCTTTCCCTGGACTTTCTTCTACCCATGCCTAGCACCAACCTAAGCAGCAGCACCATTCCAGCAGCAAGTACAACATCTCCCTTCTACCTTAAGATTCTCACTACAGCTGAGGCCAAAAAATGCCTAAAAAAGTCCCTGGGAAAATAAGATTCAGTGGTGACTCTCTTGACCTCAAGATCTTAGCTTTCACCCTGGATGTTCTACTAACCCCCCAACCAAGATCCTAAATCTCTCACTTACTACAGGCAAGTTCCCCCTGTACTGGAAAGCTGTGGTGGTCACCCCAATCTTAAAAGGCAGTGATAGAAGTAACCTCACCAACTACTGGCCAATCTCAATTCTTCCTCCAATCTCTAATGCTCTAGAGAGAATAGTATATGACCAGTTAGTTGAATTCCTAGATAAGAACAACCTTCAATGTCCACAGCAGCATGGATTTAGGAAGGCACATAGTACTAACAAGGCCTTGGTTGAATTTACTGGCTATATTCCTGAAGCACTTGATCGGAGGCTCTTGGTGGGGGCTACTTTTATTGACCTCACCAAAGCCTTCAACACAGTTAATCATAATTTGCTTCTCAACCAATTGTCAAACACTGGGATACCCACTATTCTCTGGGCTGTTTCCAGAGTTACCTCTCCAACAGAACACAGCAGGTCAAGATCCATGATGTCTTCTCTGACCATTGAAATGTCACCACAGGGTGCCACAAGGCTCTGTATTAGACCCCTGCTATTCAGCCTGTTTCTAAACGAGCTTCCAAAAATATGCCAGTACAAGATCCTTCTACTGTATATGCAGATGATGCTGTGCTTTACACTTGTCACTCAGCACCAGAAGCTCTAGAAGAAATGATGCAAGCCAACTTTAGTGCTGTGGAAGAATGGTTCCTTAATTTCAAGCTCTTGCTTAATTACAAAAAAACAAAAACAATGTTGTTCACCTCTCAACAAAGCTGATATAAGTCCTGTACGCTGAAAATATATAATAACAAGCACAAGATACTTGACATGGTCAATAACTTTAAATATCTCAGGGTCATCCTAGACTGTTTTCTCTCATATGGTTTACACATTGATCATGTCAACAAGGCAGCCAGTGCCGGAACAGGCCAACTTTATCGGCACAGACACTGCCTTATGGAGAGTGCCATTAAACTTTCAGTTAACAGCTCAGTGCTGTTAATCATAGATTATGGCCAGGTTGTCTATGGAGCAAGCAATGACACTGCCTTTAAGAGAATTAAGACTGCCCTGAACAAAGCCTGCAGACTCATTCTGGGCGACAGCGCTTAACTCACACATGTAAGCTTTACTCCAGCACTGGTTGGCTAAACCTGAACAATAGGATCCAATACCAGGTTTGTTTGCTAGCTAAAAAAAATACTCTTGGCCTTGCAGCCCCATGAGTACAGAAACTCCTCAGGTATTCCACCAACTCAAGACTAACCAGAGGATCCAGAAAATCTGTCTTTCATATTCGGTTTCACCGTACTTCACAAGGGCAGTGATCTTTCAAATCTAGGGCCCCCTGTTTGGCTAAATTCTCTCAGCATTGAACGGGTTATGGAACCAAAACTAGACCCCTTTAAATCCAAACTACAAGTGCATCTGGATGCTCACAGTACGTGTGACAGTGATACAAAAATCTAATGCCATTTGGTATATGCCCCATAGAACACTTTCTTTCCCCCATCCTCCCCTGAATTCCCCTCTATCAAATTTAATTAGACCTTCTCACTGTTACATCTTCTTTCCTGCTTAGACCATCCCTACCTCTAAAATCATACCTATGAAACCTGCTTGTGGCCCTTCTTCATACTTCTCTTGCCCCAACCCCTCACAACCCTTATACCCAAACCCCAACTTCACTCCAATCCTATTCTAACAAAACCCTATGGGTGGATCCCCTCCTATTCAAACCCCTCTACCCACGAAACCTACAGTTTTCTCCCTCTCTCTATCTTCTATCCCCCCAGCTCTCTTAATCCACCTTCCCCTTCTGCAAGGTCCTTTCTCTACCTGATCTGCTCAATCCTGCTCAGGTAGCTTTTTAAGCATAGCACCATTGTCACCTTCAATTGTTAGGCTTTTTTGTTGCAGGTGTATCTTATGGACAGTTGTCATACTTTTGTTACTTGTACCTAAAACTTTATTCACTTGTTCTTTTTGCCAAATTTCTTCTTGTTTGAATACTTAATGTACCATACTTGTATTTGTAATATTTGTAGCTGTAGAATGTCTTTACCATTTCAATGTGGAACCATTGTAAATGAGTTGTCTAGCTCAAAGGTATTAATCCTAGAATTTAATAAATATACTAATTATTGATGTATGTTCTAAAAGTATTTTTTAGATTCCAAATGTGTGTTGCCCCAGATGTATTTTTGGGAGCACTTTGGAGTCCTTTGGCCTAACTGAATATACAGTCAGACCTCTTTAATCTGTTATTGGTTTAACTGGAAACTTCCCTTACAAAAAGTTCTTCAGAATATCACTGTAATACCACTCATTTGCCATTGCAATACCACTGTGATTACCACTGTACTACCATTAATGTTTTCATGGTATCACAGTGTTTTTTTTCAATTCCATTGTGATACCATTGTACCACTGTCCTACCATATCAACAAAAATAATCAAAAAATAAACTACCATAGTACAACCATGGTACCACTGAGTAGTACCATTGCACATTTTGTAGCTAACCATTGTGTTGCTATTGTGGTTCCATGGTGTTGCCATTGTGTCACATTTGGTAAGGGTTGGGTTTCCAAATGACTTCAGCTGCAAAAGGAAAGTAACTATTTTTGCCTGCTTAATCTTAACCCTTAGGCTGCTGACAGAATTAGAATGTATAGGAAATCTGGACTGGTATATCAGTCCACAGCCCTACGAGGGTTAATGTCTCTGCTTCCAAATCCATTGTGGTTCATGCTGTCACAGTGAGTATTCTGTTAACACATAATGTACTCATGAATTCATAGTTAATGAGGCTTGAATGGCTGTGGCTGTGGCAAGCATTCAGCATTCTGCATTCTGCTGTGGCATAAGTAGTACAGTTAGCAAGCCACAAATGAGATGATAATTGGCAATCAGCTGCATTGTAAAGCAGCTGGTTTAAAGTGCAGCCTCTTGGTCTCAGTGATTACTGTTGTGGCTGTTCAACATTAGTGCTACTAAATGTAGTTGGTCTGAAATCTCAGCCTTACAAAAGGGAGAACTGCGTATGTGGAAGCATGAAAACCCAGATTCCCTACACTGTGATATGGCAGCATATGCCTTGAATTAATTTGATCTCAAGAGTGGCTCCTTCACCTGCTCAGATATCTGGAGATCCTGAGGAAACATTTGGCAGCATCATTTGATTCAACAGCACTGACGTGTGTCTGACTTGGCAAACATAAGGTAGTTGAGTTGCCACTGAGTCTGTGGATGTCTGAGATGAATTCAAAGGGTGCCTGTGTATCGGAGATCGAGAAAGCTAAATTTGTTTTGGGTGACCAGATGGGTGTTGAAGATTTCTCCTATTCCAATGGTGAGATACAGGGGTTCAAGAAAATAGGCATGGGGTCAGCAGTAAAACTTACTGCGGTGAGTCTGCCAACATAGATCAGAATGCAATAGTGCCAGGGAGGTTATCGCTGGAGGAGGTCTTAAGTGGGTACCACCCCAGAGACATTTATAATCTAGAAAAGACTGGCCTATTTCACAGATTGGGTCCAACAGCCACATTATTATCAGCCCTAGTGTCTGGCACCAAGAAATGAAAAGATCTACTAACTGTTGCGCTATGCACAAATGCTGATGGTTCCCATAAAGTTAACTCTTTTGTGATCAGGGAGGCAAATAAACTGAGGTGTTTCAGCAGTGATTTAAACCCAGTGCTGTATGCCAGATATCGAACCAACAGCAAGGCATGGATGCTGGGGTAAATTCAAGGAGTGGATAGCTGACTTCAACCAAGCCATAGGACTGCAGCGTACACGTTATATTGTTGGTAGATAATGCGACCAGTCATACTGTCTCCCCCAAACTTCTCTCATGTCAAACTGCATTTTCTCCCTTCAAACTCCACATCCCACATACAGCCAATGGATGCTGGAATGTATTATAAAAAAATGTAAATGTTTCTACAAGAAAGAGATGTGCAGGCATTTCATTGCATGTGCTGAATGTCTGGTCAAGACCTGAATGTCTCCATACATTAGGCTTTGCTCTTTGTACACAGCTCCTGGAGGGCAGTGATGAAGATCACTATAAAAAACTGCTGGCAGCATGCTCATATTCTGTCACACCCAGAATATGAAGTGACAGACAGTACAGCTGAAAACCATGCAAATAATGATACCACACTGAACCCACTGAACTCACTGCCGATCTCATGGAACTTCAGGTTTTCATACAGTGCCTGCTCGAATCTTTCTTTCAGAAACTGACAGCATGGCATGTGGTGACTGTTGAGGACACACTAGACACTTGCCCACCTCTATCAGATGAAGACATCACGGGCACTGTACACCAGAAAGACACTCACACAGACATTGACAAGGATAGTCAGGACTTGCAGTCTGCCCCCCTGCAGTCTTTGCTTTGGAAGCATGTGTGAGCCTGACCAATGTTCTGCTGTACATGGAACAGCACAGTACAGCAGAGACAGCAAAATACATAGACAGCATTCTGGACATAGAAAGTTTATTCTTGCACAAGCATCTGCCTCTAAAAGGCAAACAGATATCCTGAAATATTCTAAGAAATGAATGTCAAGCCAGCCCACTGATGCAGCAGTTGGATTTCTGCCTGAGATGCTGACAACATGGGTTTGGGAATGGACCCAGGTGTCGGAGGGCCGGTCGTGAGAGAGATAGCTTGAGTGTCCCATGACTGCTCACCATCTCCCAAGAGGGAGGGAGTCTGCATTTCAGTGTTAGTCGACTTCTGGTGGAGGCTGGGGATAGGGCAGCACATTGGGGTGCTGTGTAGAGAGCATTACGGATGTCGACTTATGCCTAGATATGCTGGATGTCATGCACCCAAGAGGAGAAACCAGGAAATATAAATCCCTGGCTGACTGGATGACAGTGTCTGGTCTCCCACTGGCTCGCAGCCTCAGGACAGCCCAGACCATCCCCATCAGCACCCAGGCCAAGTTGTATTGCACTGGCTTGTCCCACCAGTGCCTTCTTCCCCGGGGGACCCGTCTGATAAAGGGATATGCCGGGTCACCCAGGGGGCTGCAATGAGGGGGTTGGTTGCTGCAGCAGGAAGGAGAGCTGATGGGATGCCCTAGGGGACCTGAAGGAGTGGCCAGCCAGGGATATGGGTGAAGCAAAAAAAAAAAAAGAATGTCTATGTATGTGTGGTGGGTGGCTTCTCATTAATGGGGGAGAACACTGTCTGCTGCTTTCTTTTTGTTAAGTAAAGAGAAAAGGCAAGTCAGTAAAGAGAAAAAAATACAACAGAACTACATGACATAACATAGTTGGAGTGATGAGTGATCCTGTTCTGAAAATGTATTGTAAAATGCTGTAGCTAAAGCAATTGTCTAAGCATTACCTCTGGCGCTTGTGCAACTCTAGTTAATTCAGTGGCAGTGCTGGGGAGAAGCTGAATCTATTCTGGCTTTTTTGTCAGGCATATAATGAACATAATCAATTTCATCACTAAAACTATCACTAAAACAGTGTAACGATGACTGGTGAGTGTTTTGTGTGTGTGTGTATATGTGTGTGTGTGTGTGTGTGTGTGTGTGTGTGTGTGTGTGTGGTGGGTGGCTTCTCGTTAACAGGGGAGAACACTGTCTGTTGATCCTTTTTTGACAGTTCAGTCAACTCAGTAAACAAAAAAGTTAAGTCAGTGAACAGAAACTAAAGAAAACAAACTCTGGTCAGAGCTGATAGGGCTGCAGTTGAGGTCGTGGAAGAGGGGCCAGAGAAACAGAGATGCAGAACCACTTTCAGCTGCACCGAGAATGTACAAGCTGAGATGCAATATTTCATTTTCTATCCATTTTTACAGTGTATTTACTCAAGATAGGGCACCTGACAGACAAAATGACATGAAATAATAACACTGTGTATCCCCCTAATGAATTCTTTGGCTGGAGTTTATTCCTCCATGCCTTTTCCCACAAGTAGCAGTATGCTTCCTGTTTTGCAGAATGCAGAGGAAGGACATGGAGCTGGCAATGGAACAGGCTGACAGATGGGGAAGAAAGAGACCAGGAGGAAAAAGAAAGCCAGAAGGCTTGATTTTAAGATGGGGCTTAGATGTGCGCAAGCTGTGGCACCCTACAGCTTGCATTGAAGCCTGGTGTGCCAGGGACTCTGCACCCAATTCTGGTACAGGAGGGGTCCTAGTGCCTAAGTTCCCATGCTTACGGCAACCTCTTACATGCGACCATCACACGGTGCAGGGGAGAGTTTGCTGCAGGCTCCTGCATCAGAGTCATGTGGTCTCCTCATCCCCGATCCCCGGGTCATATAAAGTAAAACACCCACATCCAGGTGGTCTAGTGCCCCCCTCCCAATCCTCAATGTTGCCTGTTTTGATAGTAATTAATTATTCCCCCTTCCCGATGTCTGCCGGTTTCATAGTAATTAAGTATTCCCCCTTCCTCGATCCCCGACATCTGCTGTTTTCATAGTAATTAAGTATTCCCCTTTCCCAATCCCTGATGTATGCTGTTTTCATAGTAATTAAGTATTCCCCTTCCTCAAATGTCTGCTTCTGTGATAGTATTGAATTATGTCCCCTCCCTGATCCCCGATGTCTGCCCCTTTGTTAAGAATTAATAATGCCCCCTTCCTTGTTGGTTGAGTGGCCCCCCGTCACCACCCCAGCAGATAGTCCCCAGTACCCTGCTCCCCATCCTGAAACAGAGCTAGTGACTGGCACAGCCCTCCTCTCACCTCCATGGCCAGCTGCTGATTGAACCGTCACTGAGCATACTGTACACTTTAACAGTCCGCTCAATGACAGTTCAGTCAGTGGCTGGTTGCAGAAGTGAAAGTAGAGCTTTTTTTTGTTTGTTGGTGGTGTGCTATATACTGGAACAACAAGAAGACCAGTGCAAGCAGCTCCACTGTTGGATACAAATAAATTACTTCACAGTGTATCCTCTGAGTGCTGAAGGAGGATGGATGGAGCTAGTGTGTGGGTGGTTGGGTGTGAGGTCCTTAACTGAATTGGGGTGGATTAGGCTTCTGTCTTGAAACATAGACTTTGACGGCAGATAAGAACCGCTAGGCCCATCTAGTCTGCCCATGAAGTCTTGAGTGTGCCAGGGGGCTGCTTGATAGGGATCTCAGAGAAGACGGAAAAGATATGTCTTGCATTGAGATTACTAAACTGTAATCTAGAGTAAGACCAGCACTACCAGCACAGATCTTAGTTTTCAGGTGGATATTTTATTGAAAAATATATTTGTGTGTATAAGCAGCTTGTCCCCTACTTAAACAAAAGATCTGTGGTCTGTGCAGTTTATTCTTGAACATTGCTCTTTTTTAATGTAAAGTGTAGTCATCTACTCTATAGCTATTGTCTGAATTTTTTTTCTGGTTCAGAACATCCTATTTATAAGTCCCTCATGCAGTTTTTATTTAATACTACAGTCTGAACAGTGTTTCTATTGTATTTGAAATGTAAATATTTCTTTGGCTGTGGAACAAACTTTTGCTGATTATGGACGTGATTTTCAAACTGCGGTCCATTTTGGATAGAGGCTTAAACTTTTTTTAAATAGCAACATGTGGGTAACACTAACTGTTCAACATAACACTTTCAGCATAACTGTTGCTTTTGATATCTGAGCAGAGCTTCAGAGAAGCAAGTTAGGCTGAAAGTGCTATGTTGAAAAGCTAGTGTTACCCACATATTGCTATTTAAAGTTTAAGCCTCCACTGAAAATGGATTGCAATTTAAAAATCACATATCCATAATCAGAGAAAGTTTGTTTCATAGCCAGAGAAATATTTACATTTGCAATACAATAGAAACACTGTTCAAAATGTAGTATTAAATAAAAACTGTATGACGGAATTATAAATAGGATGCTCCCTATCCAAAGAAAAATTAATTCAATAGCCAGAGAGTATGGGCAAGATTCACGAACATTGGGGAAGGTCCTGCAGTTGCGGGAAAACCACAGTACTAGCAGGTTGCCACTTGCGAATCCACAGGTCACCCGCAGCTGTGGGTATTCACTAAGGTGGAGCCGGAATATGACCGGCTCCACAGATTATGGCAGCTTGTGGGTGCTGTTGCCAGGGACAGCACCGCAGCTGTGGGAGGCTGCTACTGCCAGTGGGACCCACCATAACACCTTCCACAACTGCTGCGGCTGTGGATCGGCTGCTCCACAGCTGCATCAATTTCAAAGCGCAACTGGGGTTGCAGAGTGGGACTTAGTCCCAAAACACTTTGTGAATCCTGCCCAGTATGACTAAGCTTTACAGTATACAAGAGCAATGTTCAGGAATACAATATGGAAACAATGGGACTCTACAATGTCAGGTGAGAAATGTTTACAGTCTCTAAAGGTATTTCTCACAGCCAGAGAGGTACTTAATTTTAGTTTATGGTTTCAGAAAGAAAACATAGTTGCAAAGTAAAGTCTTCAACTTTTGAAAAATCTGAATTATCTAAACTTTGCACTTGAATTAGCACTGGTCAGAAATGTAATACAGAAGAAAGGGAACTGAAATGTTAAATAAACATTGTTACTGTCTCCAAAAGTGTTATTTATTTATTTATTAAAGTTTCAGAATTACAACCTTTGAGTCAGAGTACTCCTTTGCAAAGGCTCCACGTCAAAACAAACATACAGATTTTCGAATGAACGAACATGCTTCATAACAAAAGATTACGCATTGTTGCTTACATAATTACATCAAACATTTACAGAATTTGATTAGTCTCTTAAGGGTTGATTATAACCCTGGGTCAGGTTGAACATACCTCATAAGGATAATTAATAGTACTTGGTTAGTCTTTAGAGGGTTGATTAACAACCCTGAGTTGATGTGGTGTAGAGTGATCCGTTGCAGCTACATGTCTCGGAGTCTATGAGGTGTCTCTTGATTCTGGTTTTAAACTGGCCTAGTCTTGGGGCCAGGGAGACAGGAGGAGGGAGTTCATTGAGCCAGATGGGAGCCCAATAGCTAAAGGACCTTTGTCCTAGTGTGGTCCTTTGGTGGGGGACAAGGATGGTCATACTTGCTTGGTGCCTTGGGGTGCTCCTGTGGGGGTTAAGTTGGATGAGGGAGTGAAGGCCAGTGGGTGCAAGCTTCAAGAGTATTTTTTTGGCTTGGAGACAAGTGTGGTATTTTAGCCTTCCTTTGAAGGTCAGCCAGTCCTCTTTTTTGTAGAGGTCGCAGGTGTGGGTAAGTCGGTCACTTTCTGTAACCAGTTGGGAGGCTTTATTGAGGGCAAGATTGATTCGTTTTAGGGCTGTGAGGTCAGCCGCCCCATATATTATAATTCCATAGTCTACCAGTGATATGACAGAGCTGGTGACTGCTAATCATAGGGCCTGTGGTGGGAGGCATTGTCTGTGCCTATAGAGGATCCCTAATCTGGTGTTTACTGAGGAGGCGAGATGATTGATGTGCGTGTGATAGGTAAGGGAAGCATTAAGTGTAATGCCAAGGTATTTGAAGTGTGTGACCTGGTCAATTTGGATGCCCTGGTAGTTAGAGATGTTAAGGTGGGAGCTACTGTAGGGGTTTTGGCAGTGCGCAAAGATCGTGGATTTCGTTTTGGTATAGTTTAGTGACATTGTTTTATGCTGAGTCCTTTCCTGAATTTTGATACTTGGAACTTCCTTGAAAATTATCTATGCTCAAGTGAATGTATCCAATTATTCATATTTGAATAAAAAATGATTTACTACATTTACTACTACTTACTACTAGTATTAATTGGTGCTCTGTGAGCCAGTCTTCTAGTTCATGAAAGTAACTATGAAGCTTATGTTGGAGGGAGTTGGGGTGCTTTCTTTCCAGTATACTACCGCATCATCTGCATAGAGCAGAAACTTACCATTGCACGCTTTTAGGATGGAGCTCAGGAAAAGGGTGAATAATAGAGGGCCTAGGATTGACCCTTGTGGTACGCCCGCCTGAACTGGATTCTTGGAGGATAGGGAGGTGTTGATTTTGACTTCTTGTGTCCGGTCTGTGAGATAGTTCTTAAACCAGTGTATTGTGTCCAGGGTGAGATTGAAGAAAGGGAGTAGGTGGATAAGTAGGTTATGACTGACGATGTCGAACGCTTTGGTTAGGTTAACGAAGATTGCGCCTGCTATTTCCCCCCTCATCAAGAGCCTCGTGTATATAAAATGTAAGTTCGAGGAGTGCAGTGGTGGTGTTGTGTCCTGTTCTAAAGCCATGTTGCTCTTGGCAGAGCAGAGAATGGCTAGTCAGGTACTCAGTGAGTTGGCCTGACACTATTCTTTTGAGAGCTTTGGGATGGGGTATCGTGATTGGCCTATAGTTGCCGGGGGTTGGCTGGGTCACCCTTTTTTAGGATTGGCATGATAATTCCCCTTTTTCAGAAAGTGGGGAATTGTCCTAGGTGTAGAGAGTGGTTGAATATTTTGGTGAGGTGTGGGAGGGTCACGTCAAGCGTTAGCCAGAGGATTTTGAGATCTGTAGTGTCACTGCTGTACCTCTTGTTACGTAAGGCTTTTGACAGGTAGTGTTTGGCCTTACTGCAGGAGATCATTTTGAGTCAGAAAGGTGGGAGGGTGGGCCTAAGGTAGGAGGTAGCAGGGTCCCTGGGGGGGGGAGGGTCAAAGAAGTTTGGTGGGAGTATGTGGCTGAGGTCCATGAAGGAATTGTTCAGAACAGTGGCTATTGTGGTGAGGTCTTGGGAGAGGGTACCATTATTGAGTATCTGGGATGGTGTTTGGTTAATGGTTTTCCCTCAGAGCTCTTTGACATTGCTCCAGAACTTGTTCCCTGAGCCCCAGGTTGAGGTGAGGGCTTGTTTGTAGTGGTTGGCCTTAGCTAGCCGAATAGCTCTGGTGCACTTGTTTCTCGCCTCTCTATAGAGTTGTCTGTCATGGGGAAGCTGGGAGTTCAGTGCCCTATACTAGAGATTATATCTGTGATGCATCTGATCTAGCAGGGTCTATGAGATCCACGGGGTGTCCTTTGTTTTTAAAATCCTTTTTGAGAATGGGGCGTAGTTGTCATAGGCTGTGTTAAAGATATTGATGAAGGAGGTAAGGGCCTTGTCAGCATATTGGGTGATGTGGACAGGTGTCCAGTCACTGGTGGAAAGAGAGTGTATTATCTTGGTTATGGTGCCTTTTTGGAGGTGCCTTTGATGGGATATTTTGGTTTGGTTTGGTGAGGTCTTGTTTGACCAATGGCAGGAGAGGAGAAAGTGGTCACTGAGGACGTCTGGGAGAACTTTTATATTAGAGAGGTGTTTAGGGAAGTTTGTCAGGATGAGGTCAAGAAGTGTATGAGTTTTCTACTGCCCGGTCTTAGAATGTTTTGTTTGCATGTTAGCTTCTTTTATCTGAAATACAAGCAGATTGAACTAACAGTATACTTGCAGTTTATGGTTTCAAAGACGCCATCACAACTTATGGTCCCTGGTTGCCTGATACCAAAATATATGCAGCTGGTATCGAAGTCCATGTGAGAGCAATGCAGAACATTAATTTAGTAATAATAAAAGCAGTACTGCAGTATTAAGTTTAAGTATATTTTTTAAATCATTTTGCTTGTCACAATTCAGATAAAGGAAGCTAACATGCAAATTGAATGTAGTAAGACCCAGCTGTGGGGAACACCTTTGCAGACTGTAACAGTTTTTATCTAATATTTCAGAGTTCCCTTTCTTTTGTATTACGTTTCTGAACTGTGCTAATTCAAGGGCAAAGTAAATGATAATTTAATGCCAGTTTTGGAAAGACAAAGACATTACATCCTGATGGCTTTTTTTTAACTCCAAGAGATCCCTTGATGTAAGGGATTCCCACAGTGAGAGAGAGAAAGAGACAGACAGACAGATAGAGAGACAGATGAACAGAGACAGAGACAGAGAAAGCAATCCCATTTAAACCTAGCTGGTAATATTAATTGGCTTATCATATCTCAGGAATACTGGATTGATGCAAATAAGAGTAATGTATAATGGTTGTAACCCTGTGATGAAATAATTCATCAATTTCTTTTCAGTAATTTAACACGTTTCATGTTTCCCCCTCAAAGCTCTATGTATTTCTATTTAGCCTAATACAGAAAACATTTTCCCATACTGTATTTCTAGTTTATTCAATCAAGCAGCTGTCTTCTAGTCTTTGAACACTTAACTCTATCACTTAGTGTCAGCTGCTGACATACAGGGTAGTTATACTTGAATGGTCTCCAAAATTAATGAAGATCAAAGATGTGCAGAGTCATAAACCACGGTGATTAGGTTATGCAGAAGTAGTTAAGTGTGGTCATGTAATACCTGTACTTCAGATTTTAACATTTTGCTTAAGTCAAACATTCTGGCATTGGTTTGTTCATATGATGGTCAAGAAATCAGGCATGTAATACCAGAGAAATACCTGATTCTACTATTAAAGAACTGGAATACTAACTGCAGAAGGATTAAAGTTACAATTCAAAATTGAGACAAATTAGTCTGTGCTGACAATGTTCAGCAGAGTGCAGGATACGTGATTCATTTTGGTCTGTTGAGAGGGTAATAATAACATGATGTTGTGATCTTAAAGCTTTAAAAACACAAAGGCTTGAGACTTGGGCAGACAGTTACCATATCAGGGACTGAGCGTCAATTAATATTAATTGATCCATCATTAAACATTGGCACTCTGGCACTCCACTGAACTACTACATGGATAAATAATGGAGCATGCCTACACACAGATGGGAAACAATCTAAAGCAGTTTTGTAAGGCAGAACATCACCAACTCCACACACTGCGGGTAACTGATCCATCATTAAAGATCATATGCAAAGTCTGTAATGGTGATTTTTAGCTATCTGAAGTAATAAAGTTATCTTTTAAAAGACATGCAGTATGGTTTTTTGTGTCAATATGTGCCAGTTTGCTTAATTTATTTTGTTTATATGCTGCCCCTATATTGCTCCATTTGGACTCCCCGAGCGTCTCTCGCTAGCCTGTATGGACAAGGATGAGCTGACAGCAGAACGCAGTTAGCTGCTCGAGACAATGATTAGTGGCTTGCTGTCAGTCTTGTCATAGGAGAGTTTCAGCTTGAAATGAATGTAAACGTTTGTAAAGTAATAAATAAATAAGTAAAATCAATAATTAGATTTATAAATAAATTACTATGCTGTCTAATTAAATAAAACTGTCATGGAGTTTCCAGAAGTAATGATTGCAGGTTAAAAAAGTAAATCCGATTCATATTCATTCAATCACTCTAGCAAACATTTTCTACATTTCACAATACAGTAATATTCATAGTATGGTTGGACTATAGTGAGTATAACGAGTTTAATGTAATGTGTGCTGAGTCTGCACAGCCTTCAGTTACAGACAATGCTATTTTCAAAGTAACTGCCCACTGCATTTGCTATATTTGTGTGCGAGAAATGACCAGACAATTTCATAAATATTTTGTGATATCACTTTATTTTTAGAAGAATATAAATGCTTTGAGACCATTGATTCTTTAACACAAAGTGATTACATTAGGGTTGCAATGTGATTTCCTTCCTTAATGAGCCCCCCTGCAAACCCCAGCTGTATTTTTTTTAACATCAGATATTTGTATAATCTTAAGTTACGTTTTTGATTACTGAGATGCATTTAAGTTGTTTGACTAGCTGAATCATTGCATGCACTACACAAATGATCAATTTATTGTATATTTTATTGTATTTTATAATCAAGATTTATTGAATGATATGCAATTCTAATTTTTGTATTGCATACTATTTGAGGATAAACACAACACCATTAAATCATGTGTGTGACGCGTGAACACTATTTACCTTTTATATTTGGTGAGTGTAAATTGGGATCCGAGAGCTCCTTAAAACAAACTCTGGCCAGAGCCGATAGAGCTGCAGGAGAGAAATGTGGGTCATCCTTAGGATACGAGGAGGCTCATAAAGTTACAACTGCCAATAAAGGTAATGAAAAGTATAACATCAGACTAGGTATTAACTACCCACAAGGCATATTTTCAACAGTTGGTTAGTAGATGAAAGTAGTAAAAAAAACTTGTACATATAAACTACAATAACAGTAAATATAAATTTATATCCAAGTCCATTTTGCACTTGTTGGAGTGAAGCACTGAGAATATAAAATGTTTTGGTGTTCATCCATATATATTCCTTCTCTTGAGAGACATTTTCTCTTGCACTGTGGATCCAATGAACTGTACGATACAAAATACAAATGTCAGGCATATATTCTAAAAAAAACAATAAAAAGCAGGACATTATTATATCAGATGCTCATTTAGTCATAATCATACAGTGGCAGCCATAGAAAAGTGTCTCAGTACTGAGGTATACCTAGAAGTTTCTCAGCACTGAGGTATACCTAGGTATACTGAGGAAGAATGAGGCAAAATCACATTACAGTCAATGCAAATTGCAACTTGAGTGTCTCAGTGGTACCCTGAGGTAGGCAACTTTTAAATAACTACCACCATCATATAATCAAAAAACTACACTTCTGTTGCAAAGTATGAATGCCATCTTTATATACAGGAAATAAAGATTGTCTATAGAAATCATTCACACCTAGGCTATAGTCAGCAACCCAAGGTATGGATCCAATATGGCTGAACATCTGATATCATAATGCCCTACTTTTTATCTAATGTTTTAGAATAGATTCTTGATATTTGGAATCATTGTATTGAAGAGTTCATTGGTTCCACAGTTCTAAAGAAAATATCTCTCAATAGAAGTGACATATAAATTAATACCTGCCAATTTTATTTCCTCATTGCTTCACTCCAGCATCCACAAAATGGGTTTCTATACGGTTTATATTTCCTGATATTGTAGTTTATATGTAAAGCTTTTTTCTATAACTACATGCACTAACCAACTGTGAAAATATACCTTTTGGGTAGTTTAAACCAGGTTTGATATACTTTTCATTACCTTAATTGTCGGTTGTAATTTTATAAGTGCCTTCTCATATCCTGAGGATGCATCATAGTCATTGTTTCAAATTTTTTATTTGTACACATCACTGGTGGTAGATAATGTAATAACGGTTACAAAAGTGCTACAAATATAGCATAAGGAAAAAACAGGGATGTCCAAATGGCATATCATAGACAGAGACAGGGATTAAGCAGAGCTGTGCAGTAAGCGCTACCCAGGTTGCTGTCCATAATTCTAGGAAGAACACAAGGGCTTGGAAATTGAAAATGGTGGATGAGCTGCTCCCATGGCAGAGAGGACTGAGACATGGAGCTGCTTGGCCACAATGGTGGTGGAGATCAGGGATCTAATCCTGGCATTCAAATTTTTTTAATTTTCTCCCATAATCCAACTCCAACTCAGAGTTGATTATTTTAGTTAAGAGGGGGTTGGGGCAGAGTCCTCACTAAAATAAGTGTTTGGACTTGTAGCAGTTGTCAGTGTGCTTTGTGACTGCTACCAGTGGCATTTCCTTTACTTGCCACATTTATTTATTTAGCTTTTGTTTAGTGGGTGGGTGCACTAGCCATGGTCATGACTATTTTCAGACACAGCCCGGGACGATACAGTACAAAATAACAATGAGGAATAACAATGTTTACACGAACATCTTTGGGGAGAACAATATCAACAGAAAACAGAGTAGGTCAAGAGAGATGGGTAAATACATCAAACATTTCAGCAGTATACCTTAAAAATAGTTAATGCAGTGAAGAGTATAGAGAGATTCAGAGAGAGAGAAAAGGAATTAGAAAAGAGAGATGAGTGTAAGTGTAGGACAGTGCTGGTACTGAGGGAGGGGGCTAAGGGCGTTTGAAGCAGGAGCAAACATTTGTTAAAGCTAAATACTTGCGAAGCTTACACTTAAAGGTCTTGTGAGAGGCAGCAAGGTGCACGGCCAGAGGGATGGAGTGTTCCTGCCACTGTTCTGCATAGTGCTGTATGGAAGGTGCTGTTATTGGCAGCACTGTTCGTACATGTGCTATTCATGTACTAGTGACAGATAATATAAGGGCATTTCTGCATTAAGTTACTAACCCTGATAAAACTCTGTTTCTGTAGTGAAAAATTAGTTGTTTTTGCCCCAATATGGCATAGCATCGCTTCCTGTTATTCACTGCACTTTTATTGTTTTTAGCATTCATCCTATGAATTCCCATATGCTTTTCTATTAAGCGGGTTAACGTTTTACTGCTGACTATGGAATAACATTGCTTTTTATTTGATGTACAAGTGGTGAATACACAAATGTACAATAGTACAATAAATAACAGGGAGCAATGCTACAATAGATTAATGCAGAAAACAACTAACGTTTCTTTCTAAAATATCACTATAGATGGGCTCCCATTGTCTGCTTACTTTTTTTCATTGACTGTTGGACCGGAGAGTTGGGCACCTAGTGTTAGAATGGATGGTTGGCAGTACTGGGGTTTGGCTGTCATTGTTTGCTTACTTTTTTTCATTTACTGTCTGACTCTGGGTTTAGGGACTTGGTGTCAGATTTGGGGAAGTCTGGTGGCAACAGGGTTTTGCAGCAAGTGGCTACTTGCTTTCATTTTAGTTGTTGGGGGTAGTGAGTAGCACTGTGGCTTGGCTCCTGGTGACTGCCTAGCTGCCTGAATCAGGAGTCACCCAGCCTACCATGCCCACCAAACCAGAACTATATTGCCATTGCTTGCAAGCTGTAGCACAGAAGCCCCCCCAACCCAGCAGTATAGCTAACCTTAAAAGAGCTGTACTATGCTGTGCTTTTTTTTATAAAATACTAAAGCATAGTCTGGTTGGTAATGAGAGAGTGCAGCACCAGCTATCCACCCTGCCCAGCCAGTAGCTGCTGCACAGAGTCAGACCCTCATGTAAAAGTCCTGCCAGAAGCAAAAACAGCCAAGAAAGAAACTGCCTGCTGAATCAGAGTGACAGGGTTCTGACTGCTTATGCCTTTTTATTAAGGTAAGTGGATGGGTTTATTTGAAAGTGTCTCAGTACTGTGGAGAGAGGAGGGGAGAGACTCAAAGGAGAGAATTCATAGCCCTAGATCTCCTGGCCTGCCACTGTGAGTGACCAATCCATTGAGGACCATTTTGGTACATGGATACCTCCTGCAAAGGGTTGTGATGGCCATTTCTGCTTGTTTGGGTGATGGGGAAGGCTTTATTCTCCTGTCCCGGGGAAAATAGCTTTGCTTTTCCTGATGGGAGGGGGGCTGTGATTCTCCCAGCTTAGGGGGGAGTGAGGATGGCCCTGCTGCTTTTGGCTTGGGGAAGGGTATCTCCCTGTTTCTCCTGGCTTGGGGGTGGCCCTATCTTCTGGGTCATGTGGCTAAGCTTCTCCTACTAGAGAAAGCAGGGGGCAGGGCCATTCCTCCTCTCCCTGAGCCAGGAGAAGCACAGCCATCCATCCCAAGCCAAGAGAAGCTGGCCCATCCATACCCCACCCCCAAGATAGGAGAAGCAGGGCCATCCCCTGTAAAAAAAATCAAATGGAATTTGCATTTTTAATTTTAGAAACATAATATTCATCATTAGTTAAAATACTCCAAGAAGCAAGCATGAATATGCACATATGCTTTCCATTCCAGTTTCAATAGGTGCCCTGGCTTCCAACAGTAGTGCATGGTCAGTGCCCTGGTAACCAACAGAAGCTGGAGCTGCCACTGTTGCTAGATTTACATGCCACAAAACTTGATCAAATCGAAATAAAAAAATGCAAATTTGGATGTGGACATTAGTCAGAAAAATTAAATGAAAGAGGCGAGGAATTTCAAAAAAACTCTGCAAAAACACAATGTCTTTATGGTACTGAAGAAGAAAATAAAATATCAATGTTTATGTATATAAAACAACACAAGAAGGTTGACGATTAGTGACCAGCATAATCAAAGGTTAAGACTCAAATGTATTGCAAGGAGGTCTGAGAACAGGGAGAGTGGAAACCATTAAAATACCAGAAAAGGCACACAACTGCATTAACTATCTAATTTTTTTTTTATTTGTGAAATATTCAGAAAGACCTTTGAGTCAGGGACTCGTTTACAAAGGTTCCATGTCATACATAAAAAGGTACAGGGACTCATTTACATGCATTAATTAGTATAAACAGCTTAGTTTTAAAGACACATTTTGCAGGAAATCAACACATATACTACATAATCAAGTAAATATGCTAGAGTGCAGGAAAAGAAGTGTCACTGAAAATAAATAATCTTTTCATTTTTTATGGAAGTTAGCTATTCCATAGCTATTTGTCTTACATACTCTTGAAATGATGAATATGTTTCAATAGAAATTACAGCAATTACTGCTTTAAGCTCCCTTAAGAGGCACAATTATTTAAGGGACTCTAGAAACAGTGCTATGTATACCGCAGGCAGAGTAGAAGGGTACAGCTGTTTATCAAATTGGATTCAAATAGAAATGTGGTTCTTGTACTCACTGAAGCACTACAAGATTGGGGAGGAGAGGTGATTCTCTAGAGCATTTGTTTCCTAATCCCTGGGCCGCTGAAAGTACTAGAATTAATCTGTTTGATTGTGCTCTGCATAGATGTTCGGTCTGCAGCACTGTAAGGGTTAAATTGAAGGCTGCAAAGAGGTGGAAGGATCATTTGAAAGCTCCAAAGGAAGTGTTCTATGGTCTGAATTCTGTAGCTCATTTTTAGAGCTGATGCAATAGGTCTGCAGGCTCCACCTACCTGCAGCCCTAAAACTATTGCTATAAATGTTAAAAAGGCAGGCTGCCAAAAGGATTGGACTGCTGGGGTCGTGAAGCAACTGGGACAGAGGAAACCAACAAAGTAAAAGGAGGAGAATGAAACAGAGAGACAGGCATAAAGGGCCTGCAGTGGGTCACGTGGGTTAAGTGAAAGGCAGGTCAAACACATGATGACCGCTGGATGTGGACAAGGCCACAACAGCAAAGGTCAAATCAGGACATCTAACCAGAGAGTCCAGATCAGCTGTATTTACATTAGCTGCCTTCAGACTTTCTGGTTTGGGTAGACTAATCAGTTGTGATTTCACTGGTCTGGTCTGGTTTGGTGGGGTAATTCAACTAAATGGCTGGGTGTGGTGCTGCTGTTTTTACACAGCTGTGGGGTGTACCAGTGATGAACCAATATTCTACACTGGCAATTCAAAAAGAAAGTTTTATATTGGAATGTTTCCCTTTCTCAGATGCTTGCAACACATTGCTATAAAGCAGTGATAGAGCTAGGAAAAAATTACAACAGTAAGCAGTTTAGTTAAGTAATATTATATAATGAAACAATTACCAAATTAAAACACATAAAAGAATATATTAAAAAAATGCCATGTCCCAAACCAAATTCAACTAAAAAACTCCTCTTCCCACAAGCAACTTTATACAGTTTTGTTGCATCCACACACTAATATATATAGAATAAAGTATGGGGTGCTATGTGTAATGAGAAGTTTACACACACCTGAGGGATTAGATGCTGCATAAACCACGAGAGTGAAGCTCGAGGGGTTTGTGCAAGCATCTAAACCTGAGGGGGGGTGTAAACATTGAGTTTACACACAGCACCCCATATTTTATTTTATATAATTGCTGGATTTCCCTTTTTTAGCCTCAGCAATTATATAAAATAAAACATAGTTGCTGTGTGACAGCAGTCTGCTTAGGTTACAGCATGCGGCTGTGGTCACCTCTCTTTCTTTATTTTAATTTTTTTTGTTTGTTTCTTTTGGGCTGTTGGGTTAATTTAGGAAGAGGCACACACATTTTAAGTACTTACTGCCAACTCCCAGTGGCAGTTCCACATCCATTTAGGCAGTTCAGCGAGACAGCAAAAGTGGAGCAGTCGGGAGGTGAGGAACTCCGTTGGGTGAATGTGCACAGTGAGGGAAACTGTGCGTGTGTTTGTCGTAATAAACACTTCTTCATTATGGCAAATTACACTATGATTTCCCTACAGGAAAAAAGGGAAACCAGTTATTAAGTACTGCTTTATACATTCAATATATAATTTTTTTTGGCAGAAAATGGCATTAATGCACTAGTTAGGGTTCAACTTAATGCCACCCTCAAGCAGCAAAAGGACAAGATCACACAAGCAACCACAGACAGACATCATCAGGTAAGACAAACAACGTACAACTGTTTCCAGATGACACAAATGCAGTAGCACTGATGTGCTACCTATGTGGATTTGTACCTGCAGCATTCACACTGCAAGACATACACACTCAGTTGTCACTGCAGCTAGAAATCCATAACACTTAAATCACAACATGTCTTCAGTTGACAGAAGCACAGGACCAAATCACAACACTGCTTCTGTGTACAGAAACACAGGTCCCTGCAGCCTGATACAAATGAATGGGACTCAATTCTCAAAAAGTTAGAATGTTGCATGCCCCAGGTGTGCCAAACACAGGGCACATTGAGTTTGCAGCATTCCCCAGACATTAATTGGGTTTCTCGATCCCGTGCCCCACATGTTGTAAGTTAAACCTTCTTTTGCTGGTGTAACTTCATGGACCTTTCTATGGGGTTTGCACCAACTATTTGGCACAAGCCACCATAAAAGGGGTAACATGCTTCAAATGTGCACGACCTTTGTGAATTTGGCACATGGTGTGGTGATGTATTCAGAAGAGTGCAGCATTTGACATAGGGCTTGTGAAAGCCCTGCATCAGATTTTGAGAACTGAGCCCATGAAATCCAAATAACAAGAGTTCATTTGTCTGCAGCAAAGTAGGCCTGTATGGAGTCAGTGCTTCTGGAGCATCAGGTACTCATGAGCACTTAAGACATACACACACTTGACAGGCCTGCACTTCTGCAGCTGCAAGACACACACACTGACCTCTGGCTGCAGAACTGCATGTGCCACAAAGTCCATGATGCCAAAATGTTAACAGTTCTTACATGTGAAGAAGCACAGGCACCTGAGAAACCAGCGCTCCTTCAGCTACAGGTGTAAGACATTCACACCAACTTCTTGCACCAGAGAGGCAGGTACCTGTCAGTCCTGCAGTTATGTAGCTGTAAGTGCTGTTGCAACGTGGGTATTATAGTTTCAGAAGTGGCCCTAGACATTTTTCAAGTGGGTATCAATTTGTCAGGTACACAGCTGCATATAGAAAACAGTGCACTACTGGATCATGCTATCTAGTGAGGTATTTCATACAGAGTGCATGAGCACATCTATCTGCAGATTCGTAGACACACAGGGCCTGCACTTCTTCAGCCACATGTACTCATGCACACTGTATGACATATACATGCAGGGCAGCTGCCTGTGTGTATTGACTCTTATGAGGCCTGTGCTTATGCTGCCACAGATACAAATCCAGAAAGGTAGCATATCAATGCTACTGCATATGTGTCATCTGGAAAGAGTTGTATGCTTGTCTTACCTGATGATGGTTGTCTGTGGTTGCTTGTGTGGTCTTGTCCATGTGCTGCTTGGGGGTGGGTATGGGGAGTTAAGGTTGGAAACACTAACATCACATTTCCCATCTTTTGTGGCATTAAGTTGAAGCCTAACTGTTTCATTAGTGTAGTTTTTTTGCAAAGAATTTCCTTACTTTTTGAGATGGTATAATTGTATCCTCATTTACCTGTGGGAGCGCAAGGCCCTCCAGGCACTGTGCTCCCAATCCTCCATAGATGCATACAGATAGATAGACAGATGGATGGATAGATAGATAGATACATAGCCAGATAGATAGATAGATACATAGATAGAGTCTGTAATTATGGTGTGCCCACAACACATGATATCATACATGATACAATGTGTGGCATATATAACAGTGTGATACAGTCAGAGCATCCCACAACAGGTGGACCATTATGGATATGCCTGCAGAAGACGCCTCCAGAGTTGGAGTGGATCTGACTTGCTGCAGCCTCAGACTTCTACATCTGAGCAGCAGTTCGGCAGGTAATACACTTTATTGTTTTTGTGAAATAGAGGTCTTGGCATTTAAATCTCTACTTCTAGATCAGAATCCCAGCCAAGACCATTTTGCTGTCCAGAAACCCACAGCTGAGACAGAAGTAAATCCTATAGAACAGAACAGCATGTTCCTGATTTTGTTTGGTAATTTTCACATGCTGTTAACGTCTCCTGAAACTGTGTGCAAACATCCTATATAGGTGGAGTACAATGGTGAAATCTGGATAATCATAAATTTGATAAATTGGATAAATTATACTTTTTGGCACATTGACATCAGCTAAAAAGATCGAATATGGTAGAATTCTAAAAAATCCACAGTAAACATGAGATTATGTAACACTAGAGAACTGTGAAGAACCCTAAATCACTGGTTCCTTGTAGAAACAGTTTTTTAATGCTTTTTTGAATTATGGTACTGTTTCACCTTTTTTTGCCCATACTGTGTTTCTGATTTCCATTCCAGTGTAGAGTATCCTAGAATTTCATGATGCACCTCATATCCATTTCAACTGCAGTTCTGTAGTACTGGAGGACTAGGGACAATAATGCACTGTAGGAGCTTGCCATGACATTAGCTGTTATAAAATTATCCTTCCAATGATCCATCTGTGTGTCAATTGGGAATACATAACAGGCTGCAATGGAAAACATCCACTAGCCAGTGCTGAGATGTAGAACTAAGGACCAGGGAAGCCATGAGTTAGTTATGCTTGCTTGCTTGTTTTTGTTGTCATCCGGGTAAGTGCACTGGAACTAAAATTCTTTTTTTTTTCTGGAATGAACTAGTATACCTAGTACATTAAGTACACAAACAATGATGTGGTACATAATCCAGTTAGTAATAAACATACATGTAGAAATGTAAGTTAAATATGTGCAAACATCTGAGTCAAGAAATGCTTTTTAAAGGCTGTATAGAAAGCACCATGATTGGTAGCATTCTGCTGGTTACTGGTAATGCGTTCTATATTAAGGCTGAATGATAACAGAACCAAACGTATTCGATGTAATATGTTTGAGTTGGGAAGGCAGGTTTTGTCCATTATAAGTGGAGTGCACTACATGTGTAAAAAGCCATGCAGTAATGCACAGTTTACAAAATATACAAAGTGGAAGTATTTGTCAGAGTAAAAAAATCAGTGCACAAGTAGCACATGAATCCAATACTGGTACATGTTCCCATGCTTACCTTACAGGCAAATGTTCAGTATTCCAGGAACAGTTGTGGCTTGTGAAGTATAAGGAGCTCTGCATTTAACAGAATCCTTTAACGCAAACATGGCTAAACTGAGATCTAAGTTAAGCAACCCCACACTTCTGCTGAGGGTCCTTATTTATTGAGCATGCTGAATATTGTTTAGAAACAAAGTCCCACCAGAGACTTGGGGGCCAGGAAGCCCAAGTTCAAATCCCATCAGAGGTAATTATTCATTGTGATCATGAACAAGGTGTTTGTCAACCCAACTGTAAAAACAGGTAACGGCAGGACTGCACTAAAAATGAGATGCTGCATCCATGTGAAAAATTATGCATCCCCAATTTGCTCCAAAATTGCCAACTTCAAGTTTAACTCCTTTACCGATCTTCTGGATATTTAAAGCAAAATTATTGCATTGACTGGGAACTCTTCTGTTCCTCTCTTTCAGGCTGATCGGAGCCCACTGGGCTGGTACCACAGAAGCAGTCCCCTCCACAAGCAACCCGCCTGCCCAGGACAGGGCTAGAAGATGCCTGCTGTCCGCTCTCCTCCTTGGCTCACAAGGCTGATCGGAGCCCACTGGGCTGGCTCACAAGGCTGATCGGAGCCCACTGGGCTGGTACTGTGGATGCAGTCCCCTCCACAAGCAACCCACCCACCCAGAACAGGGTGGGAAGGTGCCTGCTGCCTGCTCTCTTCCTTGGCCCACAAGGCTGATTGCAGCTCACCAGGCTGGTACTGCAGACGTGGTCTCCTCCACAGGCAACCTGCCACCTGGGACAGAGTGAGAAGGTGCCTGCTGCCAGCTCTTCTTCTCGGCTTGCAATGTAACGGCTGGTCCCTGACCCAGGACAAGGGAAAGGGGATTTTGGAGCTTTCCTCCCTTTTCTAATTGAATACCTGGCACCCATTGCTGTGGGACCCAAATGGTTCCAGACGGCCCTGGAGCACTGAGACTGGTTTTCTGTCCAACACTGCAGCCAGTGGACCAGAGCATAAGACTGCAGAGAAACACTGACCTTACTTTTCTTCTTTTAGCAGCTGCATAGTGAAGCCCTGATTTTTTTTGCTTCACAGTTCATTCAGTTGCACAGGGCTGTGAGCTGTACAGTACAGATCTGCTACTTGCATGTTTTTCTTGTCAGCTGCTCAGTCCTCTGGGCTGCACAGCCTGACTTGAATCTCAGCCTGACTTGTATCTTTTGCTGAACTGATCAATCCTTCACTGCACTGTTTTCAGCATTTGCCTAACCTGAACTGGTTTCTTAGTGATTTTTTGGCCCACCCCCTCTCCCCCACCTCCTTTCTTTATTATATACACTACCAGAGCTGAGAGACCTGCCCAACTTCCACTTGGTTACACTTCATTTTCCCTCTTAAAGGGGAAGCACCTAAGAGCTACAGCAAGCACTTAAAGGGGTAATACCTAGATCCACAATACCAAGATTCCTTTACCTCTCCATTAGAATAAACTTCACTATTAGCCCCTCCCTTCAGACACAATTACTACAGTTATTGTTACAGTGCTGTTTATGTTGTGTTACATTCTTGAATTAATCCCTGTAAATTGTTGAGACTGAATCATAGTGCTGCACAAACTGCACTCTGCTCACAGCTCCATCTTTATCTTTTTTGGTCACTTGCTTTTCTGTTTCTGTCCAGTTCCCCTTACGTTCTCCAAACTAACTGCATACAATGTTTCTAATGATGATGCACTCACTCTGCTCATTAACTCAGCAACTTCTTCTCCTATCAGTACTTCTAAGTCTTGGGTTCATTTGTACCACACGACTGCCACATACTCAGCAATGTAAAATTGTTTAGGACCTACATTATGACCGTGGATTCATCTCTGGGAATTTCTTCCATATGACAAAAGGTACATGGTCACCACTCTGGCTTCCACTGCGATGATTTGAGTGGGCTGGCACTGCAGGTCACTCCAACCATGCCAACTCTGTTACCCCAACTGGATACTCTCTCCAGTTTATTGATGAAAGGGTGAGACGGGCAAAAAAGTGCTCTTTAAAACTGCTTAATAAACTCAAGCAAAGACACGTACTCTGGCTCATCCTATTTCTACTACTTAATTCCGGCAATGTCCACCCTAATCCTGACCCCTCCAGAAATGAACACATTGTCAACCTGAGAAAGCAGGAGACTAGGACAGCCTGCTGGCCTGGATAACTCAGCATTAACCTGATGTACTGTGTGTCATAGAGACCTGGCTATCCCTGTCAGTTCCTGACTTGGCCATAACCCTGCTGGGCTACAACATCTTCAGGCTGGGCAGGCAATCTAAGCATGGTGGTGGGTGTGTTATCTACCTGAAGGACGTGCTTTTGGGGCATGCTCTTCAAGTGCCAAACCTCGATTGCCTATCTTAGGTGCTTGCTGTTAAAATACTTCTCAGGGCCCATAACAAAGCGCTGACAGTGTATCAGTGTATACTGTATATTCGTGCCATCAAAAAATCCTGATGCTGGCCTACACAGCCTCCTGGAGTACATCCATAGTAACCCACTCACCTCTGAGACCATATTTCTGGGTGATTTTAATCTAAACTGACTTTCGCCCATCAACGGCTCAGTCAAAGACTCTGTTTACTCTACACCCATCACAACTTGTTAACTCTCATACTAGGTGCAACTATAGAACAGGGACATGCACCCTTCTCTATTGGATCTTCACCAACCAGCCTGATCACATCTCTAATGTTGTTGTACACCCTGACTCTCTAAGTGACCATTCCCCGGTCTCTTGCTCCTGGACAAATAAATTCACTAAACCGCCCAATCAAACAGTTTACAGCCAAGTTCTCAAATGCCGGCACCTTGAACCTCTAAAACTACACCTGAGCAACACTGATTTGTCTGAACTTAACTCCATCACTGATGTTAACACAGCACTTGAGCTTTTCATCTCCCGCTTCAATGCCGCATGTAACATCCACGCTCCATCGAGGGTAAGGAAAGTCTATGGTACAGTTAACTCCTGGATCACATCCAAACTATTAACCAAGATGAAACTAGGGACAACTTCTGGCACTGGGAAAAAAACACTTGGAAACCTGTCGATATCCAATCCTACAAAGCTGCTAGGAATTTACTGTATGCACTCAGATCATTTGGCAGGAGAAAAGCAACTACCACAGAGAAATGCTTGCCAACTCCTGGGCCAATAGTAGAAATTTATGATCAAACATTAAGGATGTCACAAGCAAGGTCCCAAAGGTGGCACCATCAATGCTTAACATTGATGTAGTGTCAACTATGGACCCTCTCAAAATTGCAAATATCTTCAACAATGCTTTTTCTGATCTGAGTAGTGTCCTCCTGTGGACTTCTTTGATGAATCACACTCTTCTACATCCACAATGCAGTAAGAAGACTCACTTCATGTGCCTCCTGGTAGTTGCAACACCTACCCTCCCTTCTACTTTAAGAAAGTATCAGTTTCCTTGGTTAAAAGGCACTTATGCAAGGTCCTGGGTAAGTCACAGCTCAGTGGTGACTCCCTTGACCTAAAGCTAATTGCACTTACCCTTGATGACGTATTAGCTCCTATCACTAAGATTTTCAACGTATCACTAAGCCAATCTCAAATCCCTCTTAAATGGAAAACTGCTCTGATAACTCTGTAACACAAATCTGGGGACCATACCCTACACACCAGTTACAGAGCGATCTCAACCCTCCCACCCTCTGTCAACAGTCCTTGAGCATGGGGACCATGTGATGCCGACCATGTGAAAGCACTGACTTTCTGGAGCTCCCAATAGCTCCCACCTTAACTACTGAAAATACCCCAACTAAAATCTTTTCCTTCAAGAATCCCTATCAGGATCAACACTCAAATCATCTGATTTTGGTAAAAAATTGGTTATGGAGGCAACTGACCGGCCGAAATTGACCTCCTCTTCTGACGGGGAGGCAGAACCAAATCTTGCCAAGGAAGCCAAGCATCCCTGGAGGAGCACATCACCACTCTACACCGCTCAGTCCTCAGCCCCGAATGACACATCACTGCAAATGCAAGCAGTCCTTATACTAATTAAGCAGGCTGTCTTTACCTTAGTAGATGGTATGAAGGAGCTTAAACCTGCCTTGAAAGAACTATCCATAATAGTATCAGATGTTGAAGTCAGAATATCCTCCTTAGAGGATCACTGGGCTAGAACTGATCTGGAAATGAACCTTCTTAAAAAATCTCTTTCGGCTCTCGAAAATAAGGTAGACGACTTAGAAGGTAGAAATCGTCGCAACAATTCAGTGACCTTGGGCCTGTCAGAAGGAGAAGAGGGCCCAATATGCTGCATTTTATTCAGGAATTTTTAGTGAAAACCGTAGGTCCCTCTCCAAATGGGCCCAGCTATGTCATAGAATGAGCCCACCGAGCTCTTCAAGCAAAACCTCCCCCGGAGGAACCTCTGTGACCTATTATATTAAAAATGCAGCACTTTTTAGATAGAAATTATGTGCTGAAAAAAGCAGAAGAGTTGGAAGCTATCTTATGGGCAGGGAAACATGTGAGAATTGTCCAGGACCTCACAGTGAAAGTGCACTGAGCCAGATCTGTGTACCAGCCAGTGCTGAGCAAACTCTGGGCAGCACAAATCAAGCATTGGCTGCTATTTTCAGCGCGTTTGGAAGTCACCACTGGAACAGGCAAAAAAAAATTATGATTTGGCACCTCAGGCTGTTGCAGAGCTAACTAAACTTTTTCCAGAGTTATTTTGCCAGAAGACTTCATTTAATTTCCTGACCCCATGAGAGCTTTGCTACATTGGTCAGCTTGTCCGGAGTACATTGATTTTTCTGAAGAATGTTACCTTTGATCGATGATTCTGAGAGGTTTTGAGGTATTTCGAGAGGGGAGCCCTGTGTAGAATTTTGTCTTGCATCTGGTTCTTAAGGTGATGCCTATAAATGAATTTGCATCAAGAGGGCATTTATGGACTGTAACATGACTTTGGAGTGCCATCTGCTGTTCAAATAGAACAATTTCAGTTCTGGCTGTAAATTTCTGAATTTGGGGCATCATTAAAGGACTGTCCAGCCTTAGTAACAACCCTTAAGTTTTAGGGTTCAAACTTTTGTTTATCTCCCCCCATTATACTTTACTTATATTTACATTTTACCTGTTCTTTTCTAAGACAAAGAACTAGTTAAATATTACTTATAGTTTTCCTTTGAGGTTATCAAAAGGGGCATCCGTTTGAGAAGAGTAGTGGAAGTACTCTCTTTTTCCTTTTTTTTTTTCTTTCTTTCATTTTATATGGAACAGAGGCTGATAGAAAGCCTTGAGTGGGGAGCCCTAATCTAAAATTAAATGCTGTTAATTTATTATCGTTATCATCAGTAAGGGACACTGTATAAAACTGTATTAGCAATGACACGGACAGTATGTAGGGTTTACATAAAGCTTTGTTATTGATATGTGGGGCAACTGGGGGGGTAGTTTTGCCTAGCCTTGGATCAGAGAGTTACAGGAGTGGGCTTTAGGCCTGGGTAGATGACTTTTCTTGTACAGTTTTTTTTTCTTGTTTAAGGGTTAATGTATGTTTTACTTGGGGGGAGGGACCCTGTGCATCACCTCATCTCTGGACTATTTAGAAGTAGCATGCAGCTAATTATACACAGGAATGGCTAATTTATTTTCCTTTGTTACATGGAACATTAAGGGGAGTACGAGCTGATGGCTAGAAGGGCCACTAGAGTGGTGAGGGCGGCTAAGGCAAGGAAAGAGCAGAACCTGGCCAGGGAAATTAGGAGAGGGAACAAGGGGTTCTTTAGATACATTGGGGAAAAACGAAGGGTGAAGGGGCAGATTAGCAGGATTAAATCAGGGGACTGATGGGCACAAGACCCGGGGGAGCAGGCTGAGGTACTAAATGAGTACTTCACCTCAGTTTTCACCAGGGAAAATGGGGGTGCTGCATCATAGATGGGAGGAGACAGCGATACTGAGGAGGGGGGACCCTTACCGATCGGCAGGTCTGGGGAGAGGGAGAAATCACTGGCAGGTGGGGGAGGGCTAAGCAGGGGAGAAGGGTACGGAAGTGAAATCACAGCTGAGAGAGGAGGGAAGCCTCCGGCCCCTTAAGATGGAGAAAGCAGCGGGCCCGATAATTACATCCCAGAGTGCTGAAGGAACTTGCAGATGTCCTGGCAAAACCCCTGGCAGAGCTTTCACCATCTCTCTGAGGACAGAGTGGGTGCCCCAAGACTGGAAGGTGGCATATAGTGCCTATCCACAAGGGGATCAAAGGGAGGTGGCAGGGAACTACAGGCCTGTCAGCCTGACCCGTGGTGGGCAAGGTGATGGAGGGCATTGTCAAGGAGAGGCTAGGGTGGACCTGGATAAGTCAGGGTGCCTGGACGATAGACAGCATGGATGCATCCCGGAAATCGTGTCAGACAAACCTGGTGGAGTTCTATGACTGGGTGACAAGTGCCTTGGACCTGGGTAGACCAGTGGATGTCCTCTTTCTGGACTTCAGCAAGGCATTTGACTCTGTTCCTCACGTGGGCCTGTTGGATAAGCTGGGAGAAATGGGGGTGGGGAACCAGATGATCAGATGGATAGGCAATTGGCTCCAGGACCGGACCCAGAGGGTCGTAGTTGGTGGGATAGTCTCATCCCTAAGGAGGGTCATTAGTGGGGTCCCACAGGGATCAGTCCTTGGGCCCCTTCTGTTCAACGCCTACGTATCTGACATAAGGACAGGAATCAGGAGTGAGATGAGTCTCTTTGCAGATGACTCGAAACTGGGGGCGGT
This sequence comes from Neoceratodus forsteri, assembly GCA_016271365.2. Classification (NCBI taxonomy): domain Eukaryota; kingdom Metazoa; phylum Chordata; order Ceratodontiformes; family Ceratodontidae; genus Neoceratodus; species Neoceratodus forsteri. The sequence goes on along the minus strand of CM057449.1, from coordinate 169,035,679 downwards.
GGTGGATGGGAGGAGGGGAGGTGGCCACAGGGGACCTGAGGCTCTGGAAAGATGGTCTAGAAAGTGGAAGCTGAGGTTCAATGCAGGAAAATGCAAGGTACTCCACCTGGGGCCAGAAACCCAGGTCAAGTGTACACCCTGGGGGGGGAAATGCTACAAGTCTCGATGGCTGAGAGGGACCTGGGGGTGGTGGTGGATGTCAAGATGAACAATTCTGAGACTTCTAGGAGGGCAGCAGCCAAGGCCAACAGGATGCTGGGATGCATCGCTAGGGGGATCACCTCCAGAAGGAGGGAAGTGATACTCCCTCTGTATAACTGCTTGGTGAGGCCGCACCTTGAGTACTGCGTGCAGTTTTGGAGGCCACACTTAAAAGGGGACATTAACCTCCTGGAGAGGTCCAGAGGAGGGCAACCAAAATGATTTGGGGGCTTGGGGACAGGACCCATGAGGAGAGGCTGAAGAGCTAAATATGTACACATTGGAAGAGAGAAGGGATCGGGAGACATGATAGAGGTCTTAGGTACATGCAGAGGGTAAATAGGGGAGGAACAGTCGGGGTGCTTCAAGGAAGGAGGAAGGGACCACTAGAGGCATGGCTGGAAGCTGGAGGGGAAGATTCAGGGAGAAAGGAAAGGTGCTACTCACTGAGAGGGTGGTGGAGCCATGGAATGCACTGCCTAGGGGCTGGTGGAGGCAGAGACAGTGGAGGGGTTCAAGAGGGGTGGCACAGGTACAGGGAAGGGTTCTGAAGCAAAATCCAATGCAGCAAGAATATCCAGAACTGGGAAGGGAGAAGCCAGAGAAGGCGAGGGGGACAGCAAGGTCAGCACCCAGGTTGGGGACTGACCAAACGAGCAGACACGAAAGACCATTAGGCCTATTCTGCTGGCATTTTAGTATGTTAGTATGTTAGTATTAAAGGGGGGGACAATAAGAAAAAATGTACTCTGCTCAGACATCTTCGCCAATTCGCTCCCCAAATAGTGTTCTTGCAGGAGACCCATATACCTGATGCACAAACCTCTAATTTAGCTAAATTATGGGTGGGTAACGGATATGGTGCGGGACTTAATTCTCACAAAAGGGGGTCGCAATTCTTATAGCAAAGGCAGTTCCCTTTACCCTTTTGACTGAAATTAAAGACCCAGAAGGCAGATTCATATTCATACATGTTTTTTTGGGGCAATTGTGAGCTAGTACTGGGTTCAGTTTATGGCCCTAATATATACTCTCCCAGCTTCTTCCCCATACTGGACACCATGCTAGCCCCTTTCCACTATCTCCTCCTTGTTTTGGGTGGAGATTGGAATCTGGTTCAGGCCAATGATTCTGATCACACCTATTGTACTAAAGTGGGTCCTTCTCCAGGTCAGCGGGTGCTGTTAGAGTTTATAGATTTTCTAGCTCTGCTTGATCCCTGGAGGCACTTGCATCTCACTAGTAGGAAGTACACTTTTTATCCCCTCCTCACAATGTCCAATCTAGATTAGATTATTTTTTTAATTAGCAAACAATTAACCCATTGCATAGTGGGCTCTACTATCCAACTTGGGTTATATCAGACCACTGTTCAGTACTCCTAACCATGGACGCCCCTTTCTTCCCCATCCGCCCATATACGTGGTCCTTAAACAACCAACTGTTGCAGGACGACAAGCTGTTAAGCCGACTAAAGCAGTTTATACAAGAAACCATTAAATTTAATTGGGAGGGCTCTTTACCTTTGGATGTAATTTGGGGAAGCCTTAAAGCCATTTGGTGGGGAGAGCTGATTAGGATGGCAACATCTAGGAAGAGGAAAAGTCAAGCTCAAGCAAATAGCTGGCTTGCTCATATCTGTTCCATAGTTCAAAATCTGTCTAAATCCAGCCTGGATAATGCTATGGAGCAGCTGGCTGAGCTCAGAGCACAGTATTCGGATTATCTATTAGGGAGGGTGGACAGAGCGGCTGCTAAAATTAGGGCCATGTACATAGGTCAAGGAAATGAAGTCAGCAGGCTTTTGGCCCTGCAGCTTAAACAGCAAGCTTGCTCCAAATGGATAGCCTCCTTAGCTCACCCAGAATCTGGCCTTCATATGATGGACCCTAAAAGAATAGTCAGAATCTTTTTGAAGTTTTATCAAACTCTTTATTCCACCCCCTCTCCCCCAGAACTATGCCTTCCCAGTTTAATTAAGTCATTCCTTTCTTCTTTTGCTCTCCTAGCCCTATCTGAAGTACAGGCTCAATCTACATTAGGAGACATTACAGAAGAAGAAGTGCAATCAGCCATAGATGCACTCCTTCTTAACAAATCTCCAGGCTCAGATGGCTATATAGCCCTATTTTACAAAAAGTTTAAGGAACAATTAGCTCCTCTGCTCTTCCAACTGTATAACTATTGGAACAGGTTTCCTCCCTCGGAAAAATGACTATTTGAAGTATGTTTGGTTCTTTTGCCTAAACCTGGCAAGGACCATTCCAAACCTGAACATTATCACCCTATATCTCTTATCAACAATAATGTGAAGTTGTATACTAAAATTTTAGCATCTCACCTATCGAAGGTGTGGGAGCCCTTGCTTAGCCATGAACAGGTGGGGTTTGTGTCAGGCAGATATTCGAGAGACCACCTGAGAAAAATTTTGTATTTTCTTTCTGCGCCCAGGGACACCTTTCCAGACTCTGTGTTGGTCTCCCTGGACACAGAAAAAGCTTTCAACAGGGTTCTTGGGGGTACCTTTTCGTGACATTACAACAGTTTGGTTTGTCTTCAGAATTCATAAACAGGATTCGTGTTCTCTATACCTGTCCTTCAGTTCGTATTCTATGTAATATTGAACTCTCTGACCCATTTTTGCTCTGCCAAGGTACCTGTCAGGGTTGTCCCCTTTCCCCTTATCTTTTTAACTTGTACCTGGAACCTTTGACTCAAGCTATAAACCAGTCTCCCCACATAATGGGATTAACCACTGGCGAGAGATCCTATAAGCTGTCCTCTTTTGCAGATGATATTTTACTGCACCTCTCCAGCTGGACTACCTCGCTCCCAGAAGCCCTTAACATTATTACTCAATTTGGTTTATTTTCAGGTTACAAATTAAATACTTCAAAGACTATAGTATACCCAGTATCAGCAGTTAACTCTAAACTGATGTGTATGGAGCTGGGACTATCATATGAAACTTCATCATTGACTTATTTGGGCATTAAGTTAACCAAAGATCATACTAAGCTAAAAACTTTTAATTTAGACCCAATATTGCAACAAATTGAAAAAGATTTAGCCTGCTGGCACCATTTACCACTCACTAGATGGGGATGAGGAAATATTATTAAAATGTGTGTGTTACCCAAAATCTTATATCCCCTGGGTATGCTCAACCTCTATTTACCGAAAAGCTGGTTTGTTAAGTTGCATTCCATCTGTTCTTCCTTCTTGTGACTGGATAAACCCTCTCGCAGGGCATATGGGAAGCTGTGTAGATCCCAACACATAGGAGGCCTGTAATTGCCAAACTTTTTCAGATACTATTTAGCTATACAAGCCTCTAAATATTTCCACTGGGGCAAGGTGGATACTGGGACATAAACTAACTTGGGATGGCTTGATATAGAGAGGACACTAGAAAAAAAGTATAATCTTTTACTAAAAGCTTTACTATATGTCTCTTATGCTAAACTCCCCAAAGAGCTTCAACCCATCCCCTTGGGGTAGAGTATTAAAGCCCACCAACAGCTGTGCAAACCTGTACACATTATACACACTAAATTAAAGGCTCAACTGATATTTAACAACCTAAACCTGAAAACTGGAAACAAACCTATCCCTTTCACTTTTGTTGAGATAAACCCAACTTAACAGTAGGGGATCTGGTACCTACAAATAGAATTAGGCAATTTGTCAAGGTTGTGGAAATGTGTAATATCCCACATAAATTCCGTTTTCAATATCTCCAATTGGCAGATTTCCTCAAGCACTTTTTAAGCCTTAGAACAGAACCGGACGATGATAAGTTACAGTCACCCATTCAGGAGTTTATCAAAGCTGTGAGGAAACGGTGCCCAATATCTTGACTTTATAAAGCTTTTGCCAAATGTCAGGACTCTTCTACGGTGCCAATTGCATACCACTGGCAGAATTTTCTGGGCCTTTCTTGGACACCCCAGAAATGGCAATCTGTCTGGACCTCCCTCTGTCAGTTTATTAAGCACGATAGACTCAGGCTCTTACAATTTAATATATTGCACAACCTTTATCTTACACCATATAGGTTGTATTGCATGAAAAGAGCTACCTTCCCTTTGTGCCCTATTTGCGAAGCCACTACAGGGACCCTGTTTCATAAACTGTGGGAATGTCCTCCAGCTAAACAGCTATGGACCCTGGTGCAGTCTAAAGTCAACCCATTGATAAGTAATGAAGTTATTTTACCCATGAGATGTGTATAGTAAGGGATTATTCAGTAATACCCAAATTGGAACACAGATATTTATTTGCCCTCATACCCTTGGTTACCAAGCTAATTATACTTCGTCATTGGAAGGGCACTTGGATACCTTCTTATGTGGAATGGGTGCAGGAATGCTTAATGGCAATAGTGTCAGAGTCATTAATAGGTAGCTAGACAGCTTCTTCCAGTAAGGTAGACTCATACTAGCATCCCTTCTCTACATTTCTCATTAATGCTAGCCAAGCCTTTTAAACTTTACTCTTTTTTCTTTACTCGTATATTTAAGTTGGTGGATGCACAGGGAATGGGAGGACTAGAGGGTGGGAGGGAGGATAGTATTTTGGGGGATTTATTTCATTTTGTTGTCTTTTTTACTCCTGCCAGTCGTACATCAAGTGTAATTGCTAAGTGTTTAAAGGCTGAGGAGTTGTCAATGTCTTGTATTTTACCTTAATAAAATATTCTAAGTTGCAAAACAAAAATGTCCTGGAGCGTATAGTTGCAGACCAATTAATTGACCACCTTGAAAAATACTCCATCCAGTGCCCGCAGCAGCATGGCTTCAGTAAAGGGCACAGCACAGCAACTGCCCTCCTGGAATTCACTGAGTTCATTCATCAAATGCTCGACCAAGGGAGTCTTGCTGGTACAGCCTTCATAGATTTAACAAAAGCATTTGTTAAGGTGAACCATGCATTGCTGCTTAAGCAATTAACCTCAGCAGGGCTGTCAATTGACTCTATGCACTGATTTAAAAGCTATCTGGAAGATTCATAGATTCATAGATTTGTACAAGTTCAGTAGGTATTTCTACCTTTTATGAACATGCCACCCCATTATGGGTGGAAACTATATTCTAAATCACCGATTTTGGGTCATTTATAATGCTGCCCATTTTGCAGTCATCAGCAAATTTGACCAACCAGCAAGAATTGTTTAAAGGACACATAGATGAAATAAGGATATTAAAAAGGGTCGGGCCCAACACTGAGCCCTAAGGAACACCACTAGTCACTGGGCCCCAGTCTGATAGATAGCCCTTAACTGATACCTGCTGAGATCTGTTTGCTAACCAAGCATGTATCCATCTAATTATTTTTGGATCAATCTTTAATTTTTCTAGTTCAGATATTAGTATTTGATGTGACACTAAGTCAAATGCCTTGGAAAAATCTAAAACAATTACATCTACCGATAATCCTTTATCCAAAGCATTGCCAACTGGTTCTAGGAAATGCAGAAGATTGGTTTGACACAATCTGTTCTTGACAAAACCATGCTGATAGATATCAGTGATATTATTTTCATCTAAATAATTAGTAATTCTATTCTTAGTATTCTTTCAAGCAGTTTACATATAACATCCATTAAACTAATTGGCCTGTAGTTTTGCTCTAGACTTTTGTTACCACCTTTATGGATAGGTATAACTATAGCTTTGTTCCATGTTGAAGCTGTAAGTCCTGTATTCATTGATAAGTTAAATATTAATGTTAATGGTCCAACCAATTGTTTCTTTAAATTAATAATAAATTGAGGTGGAATACCATCTGGTCCAGGAGAGCCACTCTTTTTTAAATTATCAATAGCATCTAATACTTCTCTCTCAATTATGGGAGAGACATTTTTTTCACTATCAAATGGTAATCTCCAATGTCACCTCTGACCGGTGAAATGTATGCTCAGGCGTACCTCAAGGATCCATCCTTGGCCCTTTTCTCTTCAGTATTTTTGTAAATAACCTGCCACACTGTTGCCATCAATGAATAATTTTGTATGCAGATAATGCTGTCATATTCTCAAGTCAACCTAACCCTGATCTTCTTGAATATCACCATCAACTCAGTTATCAGGAAGTTGAAAAATGGTTCTGTGGCCAGAAACTGGTATTAAACTACAAAAAAACAAAGGTTATGATGTTCAGTAAGCATATGCCCTCAATATTAAAAAACAACTTGGTGTTCCACTTGATTTGGTGGAGCATTTCAAATATCTGGAGGTTACCTTGGATAGCCACCTCACCTTTGTCCAGCACATTGAGAATGTAGGTAAGGCCATAAATATAAAAATTATGCTCCTTTATTGGCATAAGCGTAATCTAACTCCTGAAGCCCTCAAAGTGGCTATCCATAGCTCCATTCTCTCTGTCATAGACTATGACCTCATTATTTATGACTCTGCCCCCCCACTTCGAAGGATAACTGTCTCATTTAATAAGGCATGCAGGCTTCTTACAAGCTCTAACCACCTGATGCATACCTGTGAACTTTACACACAGACTGGCTGGCTACAGCTTAAACCTGCTTACTTGCCAAAAAAGCGCTTCTTGGCCTACTTCCTCTTGGGTCTGCAGCACTACTGACACCTTCATGCAGTTCCAAGCACACTCATTCATCTGTCAACCAACTACTCCATGTTCTCAGATGCCAGACTACCCAAGGTCAGTGATCCTTCTCTTGCAGAGCTCCCCTTTAGTTCAATTCCTTGCATTCTGATAGATCTTCTTCAACAAAACTTGGCCAATTCAAGTGCCTGCTTAAACAGTACCTAGTATCTAACAGTTTCTGTGACTGCTTCCTCCAGTGACTCCCCTTATCATGTATATGTCACTGCCTCTGTTATCAAAATCTTACCCTTTGTCAAATGCCTCCCCTAGACTCACACCTTCCTCCCCTCATCTCTGTTTTCTGTCCTGCCTCAGCCTCTCTTCCTCTGGTTCCTCTTCCTCTACCTCCACTCTCACCCCCTGTCCCTTCCCAACTTTTTCCTGTGCCCCATTTCAGCTCCCCCTTTGGTCTACCTTTTCCACACTCCCCCTTTTGCTTAGCTTGACAAGGCCAGGGCTGCTACTCCTATCCCCCCCCCCATAACAGTGTGGTGCCTCACCTCTCTTTAATTGCTGGTATAATTACTATGTTTGCCTATTATTTTCCTTGATTTTAGTTGTTATTGTAAGTAAGTAAGTAAACATTTATTTATATGAGGCACCCTTCCAAAGCTCACGGTGCCTTTACAAAGTTTCACATACTATATTAAAATCCACAGCAATTTAAAATACAATTTAACATTCCTGAAAATGCTTGTTTAAATAAAAAGGTCTTAAGAACTTTTTTAAACCCTTCTACAGTCAGGCTATTGCGTATCTGGCAAGGTAGAGAATTCCACAGGGTAGGTGCCATAAAGGCAAAAGTTCCTTCACCAGATGTTTTCAGGGTTACCCTGGGAATATCTAGCAATCCCTAACCAGAGGATCGGAGGGAATGGGAGGGGCAGTAAGAAATCAGGAGCTCTTGCAGGTAGAGGGGTCCCAAACCATGTAGGGCCTTATCGGTTATCAATGCGACCTCGAAAGTGATCCGCCACTGCACAGGCAACCTGTGCAATTTGTGCAGCACAGGTGTTATATGGTTGGATCTCGGGCTTCCAGTCAACAACCTAGCTGCCGCATTTTGCACCAGCTGCAAGCAGCAGATATCCACTCCTGATAGTGTCATTTAGACTACCACTGTTGGTTCTCCTGGATTTTATCTGTTCATTTGTTATTTTAGACTACCTCTGTTTAGTATTCCTTTGTCTGCTTGTTACCCTCACCTACTGATGTGGAAACTTTGTAAAAGAGTGCCTTGCACTCAAAGGTATTATAATCTTAGATGGAAATAAAAATTGTAATTAAAATAAAAAAAAAATAGTTTGGTAGAAAAGAATACCCCTCCATCCAACTAAAAGGCCTTTTTATTATCTCAAGTCAGTAGTTAGTGTGCAGGGGATCTTGTCAAAAATATGGATCATTCAATCTAAAGACAAGGGTTAACACTGGAATAGAAAGCAGTATTATGCTTTGGGAGAGCCGTTGGCTTCTTATTCTTGCACTAACACCATGCCATCTACAAATCTGTAATGTTTCTGCAAAGCTGTTGTAGGGGGAGATCAATTTCTTGTCACATCCCTTCAGCAGATTAAACACTATTACTGGTAATCAGTGAAAGGACATCTTGCTTTTAAACTTTGGGAGGTGGGTTGTTGATCAAGAATGTTACCAACGATATTTCAGACTGTGTTGCAATAGTACATGAAGCAATATGTATTTTTAAGAAAATTGTCCCATCAGACATTTGCAATTTACTGCCTCTGTGTGTTGTTTTTTAGGAGGGGGGTTAATAAATTGTTGGCCATGCCTTGGATTCTATATATTTTGTTTGTTAATAAACAATCACCTTTAATGATTGACAATGAAATGGAATTCACTTGGTACAATGAATAAGCACTTCAAGAGACACATACAGTGCAGTAGTAACACCATGGGGGTGCGATGGTGTAGGAGGTGCCACCCACTGTAGCTGTGCACACACACACTCATGCAAGACTGTACACAATAAACGGCACAGTTATACTGTAGGTATTATAAGCATGTATTATCTGCTGATATCTGAAAAATGATAGACTGTGAGACAGGGATGATTGTATTACAATGATTCATCACCTGCTCAAGCACGACAAGACCATAATATAACAAGCTGCATGTGAACCAGAAACACAAAAATCACAGAACCAGTATGCATCAGCTGTGAAATATACCAGCACACTGAAAACTTCCCAAAGCGTGAACTCAATCTCTTTTTGAGAAAAAAAAAAAAGTTTATAGTTCATTGGAGAACCCTTTATTTATTGGCCTAAAGCACATGTGACAGAAAATTGCCTTGGACTTCAAATGCCTATTTCATCCCATTTAAAATGCAATTTTCTTTTGATCTTCAATTGCCGTTTCAGGATCTCATCTAAACATTATCACTCATAAATGAACATACTGTCACAATAAAACTAAAGGGGTACAGCAGAAATTTTCTAATTGTGAGGATGTGAATGAGTAGCTATCCACTGGCTTGGGAACCAGGATGCCCAAGTTCAAATCCCATCACAAGTATTTATTCATTCTGACCTTGAACAAGGTGTTTGCCAACCCAACTGTAAAAACAGGTAAAAGCAGGACTGCACTAAAAATGAGATCCTGCATCCATATGAAAATGATGCACCCCCAAACCCAGACAAAGAAAAGTGGTTGCTATTTTAACTTGTGTTTATTTGTTTCATTAGTGTATTCATGTTTGCACCATTATTTATTGTTGGCACAATGCACGTTATCATCTTGTCTCTTTAAGAACATGTTTCTATTTATACCACATCATACCTCATTGCAGCTTTGCCTGATTGTGCTATAACATGTAAAAGGTTGGAGTTTGTTTTGCTGTGATCCTGCCGGCATCAAATTACTGTATAGTAAGAAGAAAAATAAGGACCAGTAAATATTACAGAACTGCTGTCAGTTGTTAATTCCTTGCACTGGCAAAAATATTTTCAGAAATCCTTCCATAAAGGAGATATTTTATTCTTCATGGTATGAATTTAATTTCATTTGTACACTGAGTAAGGTGTGGCACATATTGTAATTTACTGAAAGTTATGACAGTTTTCATAGTGCTGTAACTCTGACCATCCAGAAGTAGTACAATATTTTTGGCAAATGCCTTTATTAAAACCTACCACATCAGTGATATGGACTTCAAGATGGTTTGGCCCATTGAAATGCACCAACCGGAAGCCTTGATACAACTGACAAATGATACATTTTATAGATGCTTGAATGAAAATCCATCACCTGCTTGTAATTCAGATCTAGAAAGTTTTTTTGAATGGATGGATAAATAAACATGGATATGGATACCTAAAAACATCTACACTGACAATTCCCACATTTATCTGTTACCAAAAATAAATAAAAATCGTGAAGTTCCTCACGGACGCTCTATTGCATCTGGGATACATTTAGTAACTGATAAACTGTTGGGCTTCTAGGATTTGTTTTTCTCTTAAAGGTCTACTAGTTGCATTTCCTTCTGTTCTGTAAGACTTGATGGACAGTACATTTTAACTAGACCAGAGTCTGCAGTTTGGCAGGATGGTTTCTTATGGATCTCTGTTGATATAGAAACATTGTACACCTCAACTGGAAATTAATTTGGATTTACAGCAATTAGTAATATTTTGCTTGACATTGTTCTAGACTAGAGCAAGTCACTAGCAGAGTTTCTGTTAATGGTTCTGGAGCTTTTACTGAAAAGTGACCTAGTAATGCACCCCTAATTATTTATGGTAGCCAAGTGTTCATTTTGCCCCATCAGTGAAGTTTACAGAAATGTTTTAAGAAAATATTTTTGAAATATTTTTGAATTGTACAATGTACTGTCAGGGGGCTAGTATATATGGATGTCATGGCAAAAAGGGAATGTATCTGGCTGAATTGAGGTAATTGCAAAAATATTATGGTTGATGTTTTATTTTGGCATAGACAAAGTACGTAGTGTGATAGAGGGTCATTAGAATTGTGACAGGGTAATTTCATTAAGTGAGAAGTTCTTTGTAATTATATCAGCATATCAGTTCCCCCAACCTCTGTGACCTCTCGCTGTGAGGAGATTGTAATGGTGTAGACTTTGCCGCTGTAATGTACGCACAGTACTGGATGCTGTAGTGGTATGTATGAGAATGCATGATATTTGTAAAAAGTAATTATAATTACTGTCCAACCTTAGTTGTCCGTATCAATTTCTACTTGCTTTTTATTGCTGAGCCAGCTAAATTACTGTTTGGCAAAAAGTAATATTATTGATTTGTAAATAAATTGGCCTCTGAATTAGTTATTTTGACTGATGATATGATGCTAAGACAAAACAACAAACAAAAATTGGAAAGAAGTTGGAATGTGTACATTTATTATATGATAAAAATCTCATGCTCTTTGGAACTACTGCAGGAAAGTGAATGAGAGGGGATTAAGAGTTGTTTTTGTAATTACATGAGCATATCAGTCCCCCTCTGACCTCTGTGACCTCCCAGTGTGATGAGACTGTAACACCGTGAGTCTTGGAATTCTAATTTACACACAGTTGGATGCCATAGTGGTATGCATGGAAATGTGTGATATATGTGAAATGGAACTATATTTACTGTCCAACATAATTTGTTCACAGCAATTGATACATGCTTTATATTGCTGATGCGAGTAAAGTACTCTCCAGCAAAAGGCAATGTTATTGATAAGAGAGGAAATCACCTCTGAATAATATATAGACTGATGGTACATCAAGAAGGGAAAAATGTATACAGACATTGAAAAGAATGTATATTCACCATGTGATAAGAGAAACTCATGCCCTTTTGAAATCACTATGATCAATGCAATTGGCAAATAATTTTAAAACAGGTTATTAATCACATATTATGTGCCTTAGTATTTGTAGATGTGCTACTGGGGTACAATAACCACTGAGCTATGCTGACTGGGTCTCAAGTTAAAATGGTAATGGGATATCAAATTAGGATTTCTTTTCATTTGACTGGCTTTAATGTCTGTGATCTCCTTGGTTTATGCTGAAACAAATTTACTGATAGCATTCTACAATATATATTAAAGCCCTCTGCTTGGTTATTTTTATTCACCGGATGTCAATTCTTTTTTTTAGATCTCTACACTTATTTGATACTATTTATATCCCTGGCATGAGAAATTGAATCCTAGTTAAGGGAATTGTGCAGTCTTGCTGGATGACTATCCCTTTTAATGCACAACTGAGGGAGTTGTCACTAAAAAAGTACACCGTTACATTTATGCGATTTACAAGCCAATGCCAACACTTTCCGATTCAGCAACTTCCCCAATGCATTAATGCCAATATTACTGATAGTAAAGAGGCAATATTTCTTTCCCTTATTAGAAGGTTGGTTGAATGATCAGGTGCAGAACTTTTTTTTCTGGCAAGGGCACTGCTCTGAAACTGATAGTGCTGGCATGGGGAAAATGAGACACTGAATGAGATGGCAATGGGGGGGCACTAGACACTATATAAAAGGCAGATCACTGCTCTCATTGCAGTCCAGCATAGGTTCCTACTGTGGCTGCAGAAGTCAGGAAGAAACTCAGCAATCTTTTATTACATGGAGATGGTGATCGAAGAATGGGGGAGGGGGAGGGGGAGGGACCACTGGACTACCAGGGAATATAATTTTCACATGGGGATGTTGATCAGAGAATGGGAGAGGTGGGAGGGACCACTGGACTGCCAGGGAATATAATTTTTACTATTGGAACAGTGATTCGAAAATGAGGGTGCAGGGAGGGACCACTAGACTACCAGGGACACATTATTTTATCTTCAGGGAACAGGAATCGGCAGGTAGGGACTGCCACTAGACACCAGGGAGCTACAACAGATGGAACTGTCATGGACCTTCACTGTTCATATTCTTTTCAGTTTGAATAGTAAAGTTCGAAGTATAAAGAACTGCAAATAATTATTTTCAGATTGATTGATCCTTAACTAAGTGAGTGACCAGTGACATGATTCTTGCCCTAAAAAGACATACTTGCCATCAAATTTTTTAAATAATAATACAATAATGGAACTAATCATGTGACTGAGACCTAATTACGGGTCTTGGTCATTCCTTAGCAAGTAGCATGTTTTTAGAAATCAATTTGAAAAACAGGCAAAAAAACAAGATGGTGGAAGCACAAACAGTATTTCTCTGAGCATGAAGAGTAAATCCTTATCAGTTAACAGTTTAAACCATTTTCATTCACCTGTCTGTCTAGCTACTATCACAAAAACTTTTATAATTCAAACATATTGAGATATCTTCTCACGGCACTATCCAAAGGCACACCCTTGGCACAGACCCCATCATCCCTGAAATTTTCAAGAAAAAATTTCCTTCTGTCTGGGCTGTAGATCAGGGCAAAAATCCCATGTTAACCAATGGGAAAACATGTTTTTTTTTTTTTTTTTTGGCACTCCATGTCTCATAAACCATACAAGATACCATCATGAAACTTTCCACATCTTAAGACACTGGCAGAATGATCACACATGCCAAATGCTGGGCTATTTTGTCAAAAAATGCCAATGTTATTAAGGTACAACATTTTGAATTTAACATAGAAGTGCTGGTACAACCCTAACTATAGGGACCCCACCACACCCCTACAATATATAGTTGAATGTGATAAAATTTTCCTAAGTAAGTGCCTTTCTTGTTAATTTCTCTCACTTATTTCCTACCAGTCTCCTAGTACACAGCTGCTTTTTCTTGAAGTTAGAAAAATCAGCCTTGTTCCACTTGACCCCACACTCAGCAAAGACTACATCTTTTTTTAACTTTCAATCCCAATCAACTACATTTTCAATAAAGATAATTTCTCTCCCATTTTCTCATCTGATTAAGCACACATGGTTGTTTGTCCCTCAAAAAAGGAAAAAGACTAAGAGAATGCAGGAGCTATAGCCTCTGTCCTAGTGAGAAGGACAAAGGAAGAAGATTCCTCTTTTCTTATACTGCTGTCCTTAGCTCTCAAGTGTTTAAACCCCTCCTCCTTTTCTGACATCCACATCTACTGCTCTGTTACATGTTCATGGGTTGCAGGTTCTATATCCTGCCCTCCCTTTGATTTATTCACCCACTGACCACCCAGGATAGCAGAAACAGGACTGACAAGGCAGTTGCCAGTTGTAGTGGAGGTAGTTGCGTTTGGCTTCCTGTCATGGTGTATCAACTGGAGCTACTCAGTTTATCCAGTTATCCAGGCTCCAGGTCTTTTACTTTGGGTTTGAATAGAAGAGCCCAACACTGATACTGAGTGCAGCAGATGTTCTCTGCATCTGTGATATGGCTGGATCCGCATAGCTAGTATGACAGTGAGCTAGAGGACACTGGATTTCTTTGAAAACAGTGCCAAGCAGGGCTTAAGAGTTTTATTTCTCAGTGGTATTATAAATAGTTCTGTGAGCAGAATCAGGAATTCTTGGCAATTCTTCAGGGGGTAAATAGTTTTATATTCACTATACAGCACTACTTTATTACTCTGCCTTTTTGTTTCTTTCTTTGTTTTGCACAAACACAAGCAATATTGTTAACTAGCAACAGCCTTTTAAAGATGAATCATCTTAAATCTTATTTTATTTCTGTTTATCCGTACTATGCAATACTATTACTGGAGCATGGCCTACCCAAACTCTGCCTCACAGCAAAAGCTCAGTAGGTACCGCTTCTTGTGAAAGCCTGCCACTCATGGCTGTTCTCTGCATGGTCTTGGGTGGGAGTTGCTGGTGGGTCTGAGCTGAGCACTGTTCATCAATGAATTTAAAAAAAAAAGAAGTTACACATGTTGGGGGCTGTGACAGGGTTGAATAAGACCCTGCCCCAATTGTTATGCAGAAAGAGTTTAAACTGCAAGGGTCTGTTCTGTTCTCTCATTTTATGTCTCTTCTTTGTCTGGTTGCGCAACCACATTTTCTTGTGAGAGCTAGGAACTGATCACTCTGACGATTTCACAGTTCTTTGCCTCTCACTATCTCTCTGCCTTCACTTGCTGTTTTGTATTTTCTTCCCCCTTGCATATTTGTGGGTATAAAAATATATGTGAATCTCTGTGTAAAACTGTATGTGAAACTGGGATCCCTTTGTTTAAACCTGCATATAGTTCTATTGTTGAAATGATTGCAAAAACCTATTTGGAACTCAAGGGGTTAACCTGAGATGCAGTTTTTAAGCCCTTTGCAGAGGTGTAAACAAGAGGTCAATTCTGGGTCACTATGTTCTTTTTGCTGCACCTGCAAGAAATGAAACTGACAAAAATATTCTGTAAACTTACAAGAACATTCTGTGAGAAGCAGGTTCTCTTAACAAGCTCCCAGACAAAGACATATAAAAAGAGCAGCAATGCTTTTGCTAGAAAGACATGGAGAGTGAGAGACTAAGAGACTGAAACTTGGAATTAAGAGATACCCTCAGAAGAAGGACTTAGTTTTCTCTGTTTGTACTGCCTTTGTAAATAGTTATACTGAATATTTTGTTTTTATTTTGCTGTTATTGAAAAAAATAAAATGCTATCTGTGAATTTTATACCTGCTCCTGGTCTTCCTATGCTTTCTGACCTATGCTTCGATGACAGATGGTTTTGTGCGTGGCTACTAGACCGGTACAGGAAAGCATAGCAGAAAGATATGGATTCTGAGGCAGCAAACCCAGGAGTTATTACCAGAAGAATGGCAGCCAAACTAGAAGCAGAAACAAAAGACCAAACTGAGGCTGTTCAGCCAGAACCAGAGATGGGAAAAAAAGATCAATCAGTGAGAATCTGAAAGCCTGATTGCCTTTTTCCAATGGTAGGCTATACAACAACAAGAGATGGCGAAACAGAGAAAAGAAGAGATGCAGCGACAGGAGCAGCAGAGAAAAGAGAGGTCCTTAAAAGATATGACATCTCAGGAGAGACCTACAGGCAGAGATTTTGGTCTCTGAAGTACAACTCAGTCAACAATCCTCGAGAAGCCTTCACCCAACTCAGAGAACTCCTTATGAAATGACTCCAACCAGAGGGCAAAACACTCCCACAGATCATCAAAAGTTTTGTAATGGAGCAGTTCATTAACATCATACCCACAGATGTTCAGCTGTGGATAAAAAAACACTGACCAGAAAATGGAGAAAAGGCATTTCGTTGGATGAAGACTACCAAATGGCCAGACAGACACCACAGTAGTGAGGTAACAGCTAAGTACTGGTAAGACACTCTTTTTCCCATTTCACCTCCAAATCTAGTAAGAACTCTGGTGGGGGTAACAAATCTGCACCCAAAGACTTTATCTGTTATAACTGTAATAAACCAGGACATATTAGCCAAAAATTACCGTAGTAAGAAGAGCAAAATTGGAGCAGATTTGTCCTTAGCAAATTGGGGCAAGTACTTAACAGATGTGAAGGTGGGAGATAAGACTGTGAAAGGACTAATAGATTTGGGAAGCAGACAGAACCTAGTGCATATTGAAGCAGTGGGAAAACAATGTGCAAAACAACAGGTACTGGTGTCATCTGCATCCATGGGGACACTCGATACTATCCCACCAGCCAAGTGGCTGACTATTTAATAGGATGTCACACCAAATGAAAGTGGGGATAGTACCTAAGTTACCTGTACCTATGATTATTGGAAATGACATTCCAGGATTTACTGAGTTAATCACAGAGGGAGTAAATCCTGATGTTTCAGCAACTGTGGTGACAAGAGCTCAGGCAAAGAAAATCTTGGATAGTGGGGACACATTTCCTTTTGGTGATTTTGATTTGAACTTGTTTGAGCAGAGCTCCAAGATCTTGAAGTACAGGAAAGAAAGACAACGCCTGAAGAAACAGTGGCAACAAAAGACTGATGGGCATAAGGAGTTTACGTATGAAAATGCTGAAACTAAACTGATCACAGATTGTGATTTTCTTTAAGAACACACCAACAATGTTTATCTCCGGGGTTATTTTAAGCAGCTTGGGGGTTGGGGACCAAAACATGGTGAACCTATGTTTAAAAAATTTAATGGGCTACTATACTGAGTTTGGGTTAAATCTCAGACACAGGAACAGATAGAACAATTGGTTATATCAAAAAAGTATAGATCTGAGTTGTTACAGATAGCACATAATAGTCTTATGGATGGTCATGGTCACACTGGGAGGGATTGCACCCTTGCCAGTTGCTGTACAGATTTTACTGGCCTGGTATTCATGAATATGTTGCTACCTATTACAGTTCTTGTGCTGTGTGTCAGAAATTAACCCCAGTGACTAAAAAAGACAAGGTGCCCCTGGTGCCCCAACCCTCAAAGCGGTCAAGTATGATGGTCCATGGATAAACGGGATGCTGAGTGGTGAGGAAGGATGGAAGTCAATCAGAGTAAAGGGGTCCCAATTCTGGAGGGAAATGGTAATCAGGTCAGATATGGAAATTGCAACAGGAGGGACCAACAGTGCGGACACGGGTTCCTAACTGAGGAAGGTGAGGTGAGATGACAGACAGGATGCTCCAGATGATGGTTGAGGGTGAAGGCACATTAGGCACATGTTCAAGTCCAGGAGGGAGCAACAAGTTACAGTCCAGTGGAGAGCAGGTAAGATCGAAACAATTAATTGCAGAAACAAGCTTCCAGGCTTGATAACGAGGAGAGAGAACTAGTCTTCTATACCACTCTAGAAAGGTAGGAGGATGGAGGCAAACAAGTTATGGAAGTCCTTTCCAGACAGGAGTGGCAATCAGGCAAGAGACAGAGGATACAATAACCCAGTTCCCCGATGGTGATGAGAGGATGCACAGTTTATGTCTACAGGGTAGAAGGCAGTCAGAGTGAGGTGGTCCCATTTCCAAAGGGAAGCAGTGACCTGCATGGGTAGAGGGTGTAGAAAGTGGAAACAGTGATGCAGGCTCAAGCTGTCAACCATGTAAGATAGTGTGGTGAAACATGAGGGAAGGCTGCAGGCAAGGAAGAATGGAGACTACGAGCAGGAGGAGGACCCGTTCCAGAAAGGTTGCGGCATCTGATAGCATGTCAAGAATGGATGCAGATGAAGTAGTGGAGTGGAAACTCAGGCATCCACTGGTTAAGGGGTATCCAGTGATGATAGTGATAGTGATAATAAATGAGCAACTGTAAAAACAGCACTGCATTTATAGTGCTGTCATAGTCAGCTACCTTGAAAAGGTAGCTATGGCATGGCCAGGAAAGCGACCCAAAGGGGAGGGATATGGAGGTGGAAGTCAGGGATAGGAGGGAGGCTTTAGATAGGGAGGAGAGCCTGCTGTAGCTGAGCCAGCCCTGTGGTGTGGTAGGGGGGGTGCCTGGCTATAGTGCAGTAGGTACTGGGCTCAGGACGGACCTGGGGTGAATATTTTGCCGCTGCTTGCGGCAGACTTTTTTTCCCTGCTGAGTTTTGGCCCCTCCTCAACCTGCACCTCCCTGGAGTTAACAATCCAAAAGCAGGGGGGTGTAGGGGGGGTTCAGCCCCCCCATCAAAAACACTAAGTAATGCTGGAAGTGGGGTAACTGAGAAATTGTTTATTGCCAAAATGCTTTTAGGTGATCTACATATGCCATAATAGCAATTGCTGTTTTGCGATCTCTATTATAACATGGAACCGGTGATGGTTGAGGCAAGATGATCCAGGCTGGATACAGCCAGGAGAGATAGGACGATGAGAGTACATATTTGAAGAAGTTCCAGATCCAAAGGGAAGCAGCAACCTGAATCAGGAAGAATATGCAGACAGTGGAAACAGTAGAATATGAAGTCAGGCTCCGTATCATGGAAGTTAGCGAGATAGGACCATGGATTGAGGCAGCAGACTAGGTATTATGGAGAAAGCCAGACAGGCAAAGTCCAGTTCCTGAAGGGAAGAAGCAGCATCTGGGTATCAGGCTGAGAATGCATAAGTGCAGCAGTAGAATGTAGAGTCAGACAACTGTTGGGGACAGCTGAGGCGGGATGATGGTGACACGAGGCAGCCAGGCATAGGTAAAATGACGAGGGCACACGGGGCAAAGAAGTTCTGTTCCAGAAGGAAAGCGGCAACTGGCATGAAGTAGAGAAGGCATGGTGCAACTCAGTAGATTGTAGACATGGCTCCCATCCCTGGCAGTCAGGGCTAGCTGACCTCCACTCGATGCCGTCCAGCAGAGTTAGGGATGGAGGATGTCAAGTTGGTAAGCAGTATGACATGGGTAATGTAACTGAATACCATCCCCGGTAGACTGGGGAAGCCTACCTTCACTCAGCACCTCAGAAGATGTGAGTTAGGGACGGAGTCCAGAGTACTGCTGGTATAGGCTGGCAGAACATGAAGAAACCGGTTGAAAAGGGGGAGTAAATGAGGAATACCAGGCAGACAGGATGATGAATGAAACACAGACATGGTAAGACAGGCGTAGGAATAATGGGATGGAAGATGCACTACAGGAATAAATAGTAGAAGTAAGGGACTGGCAATGGAAGTAATAGCATTGGGGTGCAGGGGAGGACTCATCTGTAAATGGATGCACAAACCCAGGAGGGGTACAGATAGAGTGTAGGTCAGGAGTAGTGAAGTGAAGTGAGAGCAACCCCAGGGGTGAAAGAATGGAAACCCCCGTAGCATCCTGGAGATCAGAAGTTGGCATATGAGGGACAACATAGTGCAATAAACAGCCCAACAGAGGAATAAGCTGTGGTAATTGACTAGAGGAGCCAGAGCAATCGGATGGGTGGAGGTCCAGGGAAAATAACAAGGGGAGGAAAGCAGCAACGTGTAGCTGCCCAACTAATACAAGTATAAGAGCAAATCAATGATGAAATGTACAACTCCGTATGTAGTAGGGACAGAGATAGAGGAAATACTGATGGCCAAATATAGCTGTTGGGTACCCCAGGTTTGGAATGCAATGGTATAGTAGGAACACTTATGAGCATGGCTGACGAGCAGCCCTCCTGCTGGGCTAAAGTGAAGCTGCATAATAACCCCCCCCATTTCTTAAAGCTGTAGAACTCCATGGTGGACTCGTGTAGTCCTTGCTTCCCAGTCTGCCCCGGAGCTGTCCTTAACAGATGGATTCAGGAGGTTCCTCCATTGGTAAATATAGCGGATTTTCAGATCGGGGAGACAAGTGCTATTTTTTGTATCTGAGGTACTGCATGGTATTTGTGGTCAAAGAGAGGTTGAAAACATATGTGATTTGTTCAAGTATTTATTCCGTTGGTCATTTCTGTAATTAGGGTACAGTCCAGCTGGATCTGGATGGTTAGTTTCATTTAATTGATCAGGCATGTATGACTAACTGATTCATGTGCCCGAGACACAGTCATAGTTGAGGATACCCCCCCCCATGTGGGGAAGAGTGAGATGCTCAATAGCCAAAGTTCTACTGGAACAACAACCAAACTGAGCCTTACCTGAGAAAAGGAGCTGGTGCAGAGAAAGCCATGACCTGGTACAGCCATGAGCAGACAGTGGAGTGTCGAGCTGGAATGATGGGTGTAGCAGTCCAGGAAGAAGAGACAGCACAAGGGGGACCAAAAGTGCCATGAAGCATGCAGTGCACTGGAGTTCTGAAGGGGAGAGAGGAACAGTGAAGGATAGAGCAAGGGGCTGAGGGGAACAGAAAGGAAGCAGGCGTGCTTCTGGAGGGATATGGGATTAAGTGTTGGCATGGTGAGCAGGGAGCAGTGGCAAGGATGCCGGGAAAGGGTCAAATGCAGGTTCCCTAAACGTGCATGATTCTAAGGCTGCTAAACATGGTTGGAGGCATCCAAGACACAGCAAGACAGGTAGGTGAGCAGAACAATGTACAAGAGGATGAGGAGACGGAGGGCAGGTGGAGAAGCCCAAGAGATACAACAAAAAATAAAGCATCCAGACGCAAACAGGGAATGGAACAAGCAGGGAAGGGCATAAAAACAAAGAGGAAAAAAGAGGGGACACACAGGGGAGAAACGGACTAGACAAAGCAAGGAGAGGGAGAAGGAGAGATTGCACAGCCACACAGCCATGCAGGAAGCTCAGGAAGCAAAAAACACTTCCTAAACAAGCGAGGTGCGTTAGTGGAGGGCTTAAGTAGAAGTTGTGGGAGGAGCTATTCTCCACATTGAATCTCAGGCCAAGCCCTTCCATTCACGGGCACAGCAAAGTAAAATGAGTGCACCAATTATTACTTCAGATCTGAAGAAAAGGAGTACAGCATACTTTAATTGTGGAAAGAAAAGTATCGTTCCATCATATACACAATTTATTAGATAAGGGGCAATGCAACTTACAATAAAAAAAATGTAGGTCAAAATGGTAACTGTTTTCTTGCTCTGCTGCTTTTTTTCATGTTGTATTACTTTTTCGTTCCTGTTTTTTTTTTTTTTACAACTCTTTTTCTGCTCCCACTTAACTCTGGGGAACTCTCTCGGGCATCCTCAGTACTCCAAGTCTCTACCTCTCATCTAAGACTGCTTAGCCCCCCTCCCCTCATACAGCCTGACACGACCCCCAGATGTACAACCCCCAGAGGAAGGGCTGTCCTCTCCACCAAGGGCACCCTATCTACAGTATAGAGTGCAGTGGCTTACATGAGGTTGGCTGTGGAGGGGTGGCTAGGGTCTGATGCTGTAGTGTGAATACTGGAGCCGGAGGTCTTGTCGACTATACCCAGGAGTGGGGGAATTTTCTACTTATGTTGCTGTCCCCTCGGAGTACAACTTGCAAGGCAACATATGCTGAAACTCTGCCCCCTGCCTACGCATACATCACTGCTGTTGCATCCCCCAACTACTGCCAGAGGTCGCTCTTGAGTGATGGAGATCCTGAAATCCTCCTCGGGGAAAAAAGAGCAGTCCTACGGACGCTTGATCTCTTCCTGCTCCCGCTGACCCCCGGCATCCTGGGCTCACTCCCGAACCTGGGTCACTGGTGTGGCATGAGGTGTGGCATCCAGTGCCTCAACCCTCAGTGCCAATGGGCCGGTGTTTAGTTGCTGTTTACTGTGTTAAATTTTTGTAGTACACCTACCCACAACAATAATCAAAATACCATTAAAACACCTACCAGGACCCCCCTTCAATGTCCTATATTGTGTTTGTCCCACTGTTTTAATGTCATGAAAAGTCCAGATGAAGAATAAGGCCACAAATGTGTCACAATGTCCCAAGTGAGAGCACTTCCTGCTGTCACCTGCTGCTGCTGCTGTAGACCACTGTTTTAATTTCATGAAAAGTCCCGATGAAGAATAACGACATGAAAAAATGTCCAGAAAAGTTACAAGTACTTCTTGACGCAACACTGAAAGGCTGCGTATAGATCCAGAAATGTGTCACTCAGTGTCCCAAGTGAGAGCATTGCTTGCACTGATGCCTGCTGCATCACTGAAGCATACTGCCCTATGTGAGTGCCTTCATACCACAATGGTGAGTTGTTCATCCTACTGCCATGTTTTTTCGTAGATACAGCCATTTAATTTGTATTGAATCTTGTGTAGTGTAAGCAGTCTGTCATATTGTTCCCTCTCAGGGAATCATCATCATCATCATACGTATGGAATGTTTCCATTTCACTGTGGTGCCATGATGATCACATTTACATGCCATACATATGTTCTGACATCTAATGTGGTACTGTAACATTTAAATTGTATTCAGAGTGTGGAGGGGTTACTGCTGTGGTTGACTGAACTATAAATATTTCTTGTTACTGTTTTTCTATTTTTCCATTCTCAGGTCGTAGTACACATGTGTTCTGCTTGTTTCTGATTGGTGATGACTTCAGCTGTACAGAAAATGTCAAGCCATGATAGGTAAGTATTTTTTGGGGTAGAGACATCTTTGGAAAACAACTTTCATTATGTTTTTGTCTTCTTTCCAGGTCTTCAGCATATCCAAACTGTTGTCTGTCTTCAGATTGGAACATACCGCTGACACCAGTCTGCAGCACCTCGATGTTACCTGAAAACAGATGAAGAAGTTATTTGGAGTTCATTGCAGTACCACATTCAGTTTCCCGTGTGGCTGTTCCTGTCTTCTGTTATACCCAGCTTTAAATACACAGCTATTAGTAAACCCCTGTAAAATAAATTAACAAGTTTAGTGAGTGACACACACTGGCCCACTGTTTTACATTCCATCACAGTTTTCATGACCAGGATAACACGTTGTACAATCCTTGCATACTGAATTCCTGTCCCACCTGTGTAGAAAAAAAGATATTATTTGTCCTGTATGTCACCGCCGTTTAATGCTTCACACTGCTGGAAAACAAGAAAAAAAGGAAAGAGGAAATAAGACTGATACCTGTAGATGAAATAATTTCAGTGGCTGCACTGCAATGTTATTGTTGATGTAATTACAGTAGTTGTTATCCTTTTGGTGCTAGAAGGATTGCATGACTGCTAGTTTACACTGTAACCTGTGACACCAAAATGAAAATCACTTGCCTGTATGTGGCATGTACAGTATAAAAAGATAAAGAAAGGATTAACACTACAGTTCAAGTCAAAACCATAGTACATGACATAGTACATAATTACTACGATTAGAAGCAGGGTGGCTGTGGCTTGCTTAGGGTTCCTAGACTGGGTAGAGGTACAATGTCTCTCTCTCTCTCTCTTTCTCAAGAAGCAGGATGATTGGCTGGGGTGCGTTACTGCATTTCAGTGTCAGGAGGAAATCTGTCATTCAATCAGCAGGATGTTAATGGTTACAAGTTGACATTTGTGTTTAGAAGACTGTGGGTAACAATGACTGCACACTTTCTGTGAACTATACTGGCAAAATCAAGAAAGGGGAAGGTGAACTATAATGATATGTCATATGATAGTTATAAGTAGCAGCAAGAAGTACTTGAATGCAGATTTTTCTTTATGCCCTCCCACCAACATCCCCCTCATCATCATCAAGGAGGCAGCAGCCCTCACAATCCTCAATGCCAGAGTTGTACCCACTTGGAAATTATTTTTCCATGAGTGCGTCATCAACCTCAATGGTACTCCATTTGGCGCTGCCATAAGGATGGTCTGCTTCACCCGCATCATCAGCGCCACCATCATCGTGAATGGGTACAAACACAGATATGTTTATCCTACTTGGTATGTGACCTTCATTCATTTTGATAAATGTCAGCATGCTGATAGGTGATAGGTTAGTATGGCGGTAATGCACTATGTCCCCCAGAGAACTAAACACCCTCTCCACACTTACACTAGAGGGTGGGCAGATACTTCAGTGCTACTGAAGTCAGCGCTGGCTATTCATTCACCTTGCCACTTCGGTACACTACAGGATTGTCCAACATTGTCAGATGCCTGTTTTCTGTCAAATAGGCCTCAACCATGCTCTCTGATGCACGCATTTCTGATGAGTCATCCACCTGTTCAAAAGTTTCATCTAGATTACAAATTCCTATTTGGGACAAAGCACCCCAAAGTGGATTAATGGAAAACTGTGCAGCTGACACCATCCCTTGATGGTCAGCCACCTTACTGGATGCACTGGGTCCATAGTGACCTTCAGCCTTGTTATGCTGTGTTTGCAGAACTGTGTATGTGACTTCTGTTCCCCATGAACCAATCTGACCAGCTGTCCAGTCAGATTTGTTTACCTGATCATGCCCTCCCTCCAGTATGGATGCAATGCCACATTTGAAGCATGGGTCCAACATTGAGGCTGTTCCAAATTCTGGAGATTGCTGAATAGTGGCGATGTGTCTGTTGCTAAGACTGTAATCATGTGTTTCAGTAATGCACGGCTTGACATACCTTTTTCTTCGGACACATCTAGGCTAGGCTACAGATTCAACAAGGTCTGCTTCAGCACCTGTAGCACTCTCCAGCCACATCTAGGCTAGGCTAAAGATTCAACAAGGTCTGCCTCAGCACCTGTAGCACTCTCCAGCCACATCTAGGCTAGGCTAAAGATTCAACAAGGTCTGCCTCAGCACCCGTAGTACTCTCCGGCCACATCTAGGCTAGGCTGCAGATTCAACAAGGTCTGCCTCAGCACCCGTAGCACTCTCCGGCTACATCAAGGCTAGGCTACAGATTCAACAAGGTCTGCCTCAGCACCCGTAGCACTCTCCGGCTACATCAAGGCTAGGCTACAGATTCAACAAGGTCTGCCTCAGCACCCGTAGCACTCTCCGGCCACATCTAGGCTAGGCTACAGATTCAACAAGGTCTGCCTCAGCACCCGTAGCACTCTCCGGCCACATCTAGGCTAGGCTGCAGATTTAACAAGGTCTGCCTCAGCACCCGTAGCACTCTCTGGCTACATCAAGGCTAGGCTGCAGATTCAACAAGGTCTGCCTCAGCACCCGTAGCAGTGGAGTGGCTTGACTAATGGATGCAGTGCCACTGTTCACTGCCTGTGTGGCATGTTCAAATGGCCTCAAAATTAATATTACTGAGTTGATGAGTCACCATTGTTCAGTTGTCATAGACATTGATGCCCCTGAACTGTCACAGCTAGTGTGCATAAGTAGGTACTCGGAGATTGCTTTGTACTGCTCCTACAACTGCTCTGCCATGTAAAGTGTGGAGTTCCATCTCATGACAACTTCAAGCTTGAGGCAGTGCTGAGGGAGGCTGTTTTGGATCTGCAGCTGCCTAAACTGATCACGAGCCTTTCTAGAGCGTGCAAAGTGGGCACAGATAGAGTGTGATTTCCAGATACTGCAGAAACTCCTGTACCACAAGATTTAAACAGTGGACCATGCAGGGAACCCTCACAAAGACACTATTGCTGATACATTTACTAACTTTTGTTCCATTATCACTAGCTATGAAGCCAACATTTAGGGACAGGGGGTGCAGCCACTCGTCAATTTCTGTCAGTATCAAGTCTAGCATGTTTTCACCTGTATACGACCCTGCTACACTATGCTTTGCAAGCGTGACATGCTGTCTAATGCCATGAAAGTTGCTCCTACCACAGTCTGACTTATTACAGTGCTTTCCCATTCCACCATCACAGACAACTCCAGGTCGCTGCACCCAATGTGCAGTAATACACAGATAGGAACTACCTGCCGTTTTCATACACATATCCATACTTTGGTAAATGTAAGGTAATGCAGATGCTGAAGGACATGTCTTATAGACTCTGTCACAGTTAGAGATGTGTGAAATTATGGAATTTCTTTACACAAAATATTTTGTGAAATTTGCGCGTTTTGTGAAATATTTAGTGGGTGCAAAATTCGAATGTTTCACCCACAGAACAGTGAAAGTCAGGTTAAATTTTGCTGTTTCAGCCAAAATTGTGCATTTTACCATGAAATTCCACGTTCTCTGGGTGAACTTTCACAACTTTGCACCTGGCAAAAAATTTTACAGAACGGCAGAATTTCGTGAAATGTTTCACGTGGTGAAATTGCTGGTTTTGCAGCAATTTCACTGGCAAAATTTACTTTCACAACATCTCTAGTCACAGTGAGATATAACTCAGGGATAGCAGGGGTGGAAAAGTATGTCCTGGATGGAATCTTCCATTTAGGACATGCGCATGCCACAAAGCGTCAGAATCCTGCATTCTCCACAAAGGAGAATGGCAAAAGGTCAATTGCCAGCATTTCTGCTACAACAGCATTGAGTTCACATGCAATGGCATGATTTGGTGGGTATTTGCTGTTCTGCACAAAAAGGCTGTGCAACGTGGGCTGCATCATTCGGTATTTTGCACATGGAGTGCCAAATAGCTCACCTCTACGAACTGCCATGGATAGGGTGCCCTTGATGTGTGACGGTGGGTGCACGGATGACAAGCCAATAAATGCTGTTATTTTACTTGTTTTAGCACAGGGTTGATGTAGTAGAATTACTGCTTGGACCACTACTGCTACTCTGACCACTACTTGAACATTAAAAGTCATCTTCCTTCTCATGCCTGTAGTAATACTCCCGTGTTATTTCACAACTTTTACTGACATGGTTACTTACACTCAGTTGGGAAGGGGATACCATGCTCACTGAGGTGGATGAGGGTGAATTCCCCACTATGGCATTAGTCCCCCTCTGGTGCTGAGTCCACATAGCCATGTGCCTGCTCTTGAGACGAGTATGCTGGTCCCCAGTGCCAAGATGACTACCCTTTTAACCACACCTCACACATGCTTGGCAAAGCTGGCAGATTGCCACTGTTTTGTCACTTCCATCTTGTATGAAAAAATACCAAACTACAGATTCTGATGCCCTACTTTTCACATGTTTCTGCTGCTGCTGCATATGACACTGCAGTTTTTGTGATGAAATGGGGGGTGTACTGCAAGATTTCGGGTGTTGTGAAAACTTGGACTTTAACTGAACATCACAATCTATGACTATGACTTCAGGGTCATCAACAGACATGGCTACATCAGAACTTTGAAGAGGGGGTGATTTACTAACAGACTGTTTACCTACAGCCACCTTTACTTTCTTTTTGTCCAGTTCCCAAATGGGGTCGCTAGCATCATCATAATCATCAACATCATCCACAAATTCACTTTAGATGCTGTCCTGTGGAGATATTTATTTATTTAGATTTTGGTAACCGGGTAAGCCCACTGAGACCAGAGGTCCCTTTTCAGGAGCGACCCGGAATTAGTTACAGAAAGAGACATTTAGAAACTCAGTAATATTAATTTTTTTTTTTTTACAGTAGTTACATATGTTACAAAAATAGATATTAGTGACAGTATACAGGGGTAAAGTAAGGTTCACAATACAGGCTCAAGCATTATTTACAGTAGTTACATTACATACACACGTGTAGAATAGAAACAGTATACAGGAGAGATAATCAGGGTTCCAGTCAGGCTGTTTTGACATCGAGTTTCATCCCCAATTAGTAGGGAAAGTAGTCAACAACAGTAAATTGACATCAAAGTTTAGGAGATACATCCAGGATGAAGGGAAGTTCAAGGCAGTTCAGAGGAAAAGAGACCTGGACTAGGAAGCTAACGGTTACAGCCACAGAGACTGAGATTGAGAAAATATAGTTTGAGTCCAGACTTGAATTGGTTAAGGGTGGTTGAGTCAGTTAGGCTAGGTGGAAGGGAGTTCCATAGGTAGGAAGCAGCAAATTTGAAGGAGTGTTTGCCTTGGTTGGAGCGTATCCTAGGGATGTCGAGTGGATGATTTGCAGATGATCGCAGGGTTCGGATTTGTTCTTTGGGGGAGAGCAGTCCACTAAGATGGGGAGGTGGGACCTAGGGTAGTGAACTTGAAGGTAAGGCAAGCAACAGGGTGAGCTAGTTTGTGCTGAAGAGTGGGCCAGTTTAGTTCCTTAAGTGCCTCACAATGATGCCTCCTAGGATAGGAGTTTGTGGCGAAACGAGCCACACGGTTATAGAGTATGGAAAGTTTATTGAATTCCATCTCATGGAGGAACCGCAGTAGGGGAGCTCCGTATAGGATGGAGGGGGGCCTCCCCCCTCCACAGTGTACGGCTGATGGGGATGCCCAATCCCCCATCGGCTGCACAACCCCCCAAAGCATCCAGTTGCCATGCTGGGAGCCCACCCCAGCGTGGCAAATGATGTAATGGCTGACGGGGGTGCCCAATCCCCCGTTGGCTTTACTGTCTCCCCCCACCCCCCGAGTACAGGGTCCCACGCTGGGAGCTCACCCCAGCATGGCAACAGATGTCATGGCCAATGGGGTGCCCAATCCCCAGTTAGCTCCATGCCCCCAGCCATCCTTCAGCCATGCTGGGAGCCCACCCCAGCGTGGCAAATGTCCAGCGTTGTCTTTTTAAAAAAAACTGTAAAGAAAAACTGTCCCTCACAGTCTCCTGCCCCCCACAACCCCAAGACTCCACCCACTGCACACCTGCCTCCCCACCCCCCACACCCCATGCCACTCTCCTCCGGAGTCTGGCGCGATAACTGTGACTGGAACACAAGCTCTGCACTCTTCAGCCGACCGCGAACTGAGGAAATGCCGTAAGCTGTATAATGGGATAGATAGGGTTTTCAACTTTATTGCATATCTCAGGAATTTTTGGATTTTTGCACCAAATTTTCAACATGGGGTTTTGGGACCCTCCTCATGAAATCTTGCACTGTCATTCTTACTTCGGGCCTGAAGGGTGATTTCTGCAGCCACTGTGA
Organism: Neoceratodus forsteri; assembly: GCA_016271365.2. Lineage (NCBI taxonomy): Eukaryota > Metazoa > Chordata > Ceratodontiformes > Ceratodontidae > Neoceratodus > Neoceratodus forsteri. The sequence goes on along the minus strand of CM057449.1, from coordinate 169,006,775 downwards.
GAAATCACCTTCCGGAATGATTAATGAAACGACACTGACAGTGTCACAAGGTGGACTCTTAAAAGCCTATTTTGAAAATTTGGTGGAAAATTCCTAAAAATGACTGTTTTACGAGCGTGCGTTGATCAGTTCCTATGCATGCTCGTAAGTTCATAAATTTTCAATATTTTCACTCCAGATTTTCAACATTGCCATTTTACCACACCTTCTTATGAGCAGTACAGCTGTCATTTTTCACATCTCACCCAAAATGTGTTTCCGCCCATGTAGCGCACAATGGCGCAGTCGGTGTGAAATCAATATACAGGACACATTAAGAAAATTACAGTGACACTGTTCATGAGCAGAGGTCTTAAAATGGCTATGTTGAAAATTTGGTGAAAAAATTCCTAAAAATGACTGTTTTACGAGCGTGCGTTGCGCAGTTCCTACACACGCTCGTAAGTTTGTGAAATTTCAATATTTTCACTCCAGAGTGTCAACATTGCCATTTTACCACACCTCCTTATGAGCAGTACAGCTGTCATTTTTCACATCTCACCCAAAATGTGTTTCCGCCCATGTAGTGCACAATGGCTCAGTCGGTGTGCGAAATCAATGTACGGGACACATTAAGAAAATCACAGTGATACTGTTCATGAGCAGAGGTCTTAAAATGGCTATTTTGAACATTTGGTGAAAAAATTCCTAAAAGTGACTGTTTTACAAGCGTGCATTGCAAAGTTCCTATGCATGCTCGTAAGTTCGCAAATTTTCAATATTTTCACTCCAGAGTGTCAACATTGCCATTTTACCACACCTCCTTATGAGCATTGCAGCTGTCATTTTTCACATCTCACCCAAAATGTGTTTCTGCCCATGCAGAGCACAATGGCACAGTCGGTGTGCGAAATCAATGTACGGGACACATTAAGAAAATCACAGTGATACTGTTCATGAGCAGAGGTCTTAAAATGGTTATGTTGAAAATTTGGTAAAAAAATTCCTCAAAATGACTGTTTCAGGAGTGCACGTTGAGCAGTTCCTACGCACGCTGGCAAGTTTGTGAATTTGTAATATTTGCACACCAGATTTTCAACAGTGCCATTTTACAACACTTCCTTATGAGCAGTGCAGCCAACATTTTTCACATCTCACCCAAAATGTGTTTCAGTGCATGTAGCGCACGATGGTACAGTCGGTTTGCGAAAACAATGTTTGAGACAGATTAAGAAAATCACAGTGACACTGGTCATGAGCAGAGGTCTTAAAATGGCTATGTTGAAAATTTGGTGACAAAACTCCATAAAATGACTGTGTTATGAGTGAGCATTGTGCAGTTTCCACGCACCCTCATAGGTTCATGAATTTGTAATATTTTCATTCCAGATTTTCACCAGTGGCATTTTTCCACACCTTCTTATGAACAGTACAGCTGTCATTTTCCACAACATGGCCAAAATGTGTTTTCACACTTTCAGTGCAGAGATGCGTGGTCGCTGTGGGAAATCATTGTTCGGGACAGATTAAGAAAATCATACTGACACTGTTCATGATCGGAGTTCCCAAAATGCCTGTGTTAACAATCTACTGTACAAAAATCCCCAAACTAGTTACATTACGGTGTGCGTTGCACAGTTTCTACACACGCTCGTGACTTCACCAGTTTTTTTAAGATTTTCACAGCAGATTTTCAACATTGCCATTTTTTACACCTCTCCATGAACAGTACCGCTGTCATTTTTCACATCCTGTTCGGAATGTGTTTTTGCACCTGTGGTGCCAAATGCCATAGTCGCTGTGCAAAAGCAGTTTTCAGCTAACAAACTGATATTGCCACTGTTCATGAGGTGGGGGTCACAAAAAAACCATGTTGAAAATTTGGAGTGAAAATACCAATGAATGCCTGAGGAGTTAGGGTTTCCGACCATAACGCCCCACCCTGTAGAGTATGACAGGCATCAGATGTGTGACTTGGGATTCTTGCCTGTCATGCTCATACCATTTCACCGCCATCCACACCCTGCAGCCAGTGAGAGGCATCAAGGTGTGCCTCGAACTCTTTAGGCCCAAACTTCATCCCATTCTCCTATACCACACCCATCTCACCGTATTTCCTGATGGAATGGGGTGCGAATAAGGGCCAAAGACCCCAAGGCACACTGTGACACAAGTCAGTGTCTGCAGGGTGAGGTGTGGTGAAATGGTGTGGCCGTTATGCCTGATGACCCAAAGGCACACCCCAATGCCTGTAACTCTCTGCAGGGTGGTGATGGGGTTGGCTTCAGTTCAGTACTTCGCTGCCATTCCTATTATGCAGCTCTGTAACTCCTACACTACCAAAGCCAGTGCCAGTAAGCAGACATTCAGCATTGACAAATGCTTGTTAATTTAGTGAGACGCTAGTATTTCTTTTCATTTAATAGATTTTTAAAATCTTTTTCTACTAGGGCCTATTAACTTCCAGTTCGAGCAGCTTTCTTTGAGATTTGTTTTTAAGTTTCACAGCATATGAAATAGCACACACTATCATAAAGGCCTTAAGTAGGTCAGCCTGGTGGAACTGAGGGTTGAGGTGCTGGACGCCACACTTCTCACCACGCTAGTGGCCTGAGTTCGGGAATGGACTCGGGCAGTCGGGGGTCGTCAGGGGCCGGAAAGGATTGAGCTTCCAGAGGACTGCTCTCCTTTCCTGGGGGAGGTTTGGTTCACTTGCCGCAGTTTGAGCAGCCCCAGGTGGTGGCTGGGGGGGTGTCGCAATGTGTGGCACACTTACAGGGATAGAACAGTGGTGGACACCTTATGCACGGGCACGAGAATGTACCCATCATGTGCAGGGCATCATTGCACGTCTGTACTACAGGGGAACTTTGGAACAAGGAAGATGCCCTGGAGCCTTGGAAGGCAAAGGTGGGTTGAGGGGCAGACTGCCATTTCTAATGCCACATCCTCCAGCCTGCCTTTGGATGCTCCCTGTGCAAGAGTCCTGGCCACCCACTAGATTCCAGAAAGGTTGATGGTAAGGAGTTAGCAGTTCCACCCTGGCGGGCTTAGATTTAGGGGTCGGTGGACCGAAATGAGCAGGGAGGGAGCTGCCTGCTATCCGGTAGACAGGCTGGGGATTTCAGGTGGGAAGGATCAGGTCTGTCGGGTGCCCCACTGGAGAGAGACTGGGGCTCCAGTGAGAGAAGAGCATAAACAGAGTCTACAAAAATAAAGGCCTTAAGTGTGTCCTAGACTATACCCATGTCCTCCACAGAGCCTTTATTATTCCCCCCAAATTCTTTAATCTCTGATTTAAACCATTCAATGAATTCCTGTTTATTCAGTAAGTTTAGGTTGGGGGAAACTCTCTATATTCTATTCGGTACCATGTAATAACAAGGAGTGAAAAATGACGCTATCACAATACGGTGAGCACAAAATACAGATGAGCACTACAGCGACCAGCAGTATGGCTACTGCAACAATGGCGAAGTCCTTTACTGTATTTTTGTGGGGGACTCTGCCCCCACACCCCTCTAACTAAAATAACCATCTCTGAGGGGGGGGCCAACTTGAGGAGTAGGAGAATCTAGGGAGGGGAGATGCTCATCAGGGGACGTAACTAAAATCACCAACAAATTAAAAAAAAAATGCCAGCTGGGAACCAAACCCAGCTCTGCCCGCATGACCCAGTTACTGAAAAGTGATGACTCTAACCACCACACTAAGCTGGCAGCTTGGTTTGCAGCCCACAGCTGCTGCTCTAAATATCACATGTCCTTGCTTTAGTCGCTCTTTCTCTATCCCCGTCTTTTTCACTCTTTTTACTCCTCTCTAAACTTTCTACCTAGCCATTCTTACAGGCGGTCAAACTGAGTCACTCAAACTGAGTCACTCGATTTGAGTGGGCCATGTCACAGGTTACCATTCTGTTCCTGGTGTTAGGTTCTCCCCCAGCCCTCCAAACCATTTTCAGTGGGGCATGGTTGAACAGAACTATAGACAGGTACTCACAGCTGACTACATCCTCCACCATCACCAGTGTCACATATATGTTCAGTATATATAATCTATGTGACTGTATGTCTGGTAGACTAGGGAATAGATGGAGAAATCCTTCTTTGTAGGATGTACAGTAGCAGTCCCCATTCTTCTTTTAGTCCTAAGTCTGTAGTCTGTTGCTGTAGTAAACTAGTTGCTTTATTTAACTGGTAGGGTCTACTGGAGGATCTGTGCATAGTGGCATATAAAATCACATTGAATCCCCCCCTTTAAAGTGTGCTTCATTGTACCCAGTGTTAAAATCAGGTCCTGAACAAAGCTGATGTCCTCATGATTCGGACCATAAATATTAAGCAATATTACTGTTTCCTGAAATAGAGTGTACTAAACCATGACACATCTGCAAGTAGGGGTCCTCATCCACTTTCGTGGCTGAGAACGGGAGATTTTTGTACATAAGTATAGTTACTTGTCTGGCACGTGAGGTACGATATAGGAGGAGTAGAATGTTTGTCCCATCTACCCTCAGATGTTCACTCTCGTTAAGATGGATTTTCTGATGATATGCTATGTTTACATTCTCTTTCTTCAAATTGTTTCTTTTTAAATGTTTTATTCTTTGGTAACTGGATAAGGCCCACAAGTGCCCATTTTCAGGGGCGACCCTGGAGCACAGGGGAGGTTAATTGACTTGCTAAGAGTCACACAGTGTGCAAGTGGAGGTTATGGGGCTCAAGCCCAGGTGTGCTGGATGTACCAAGCTCATTCAAAGCTCCTTACTCCAACCTTAAAGCTATACTGCCAGTCCAAAACCCTCTTTTGCATTTTATTGGGTGATTCATACCCTTCACGTTGCATGACAAAAGGTTCAGCCATTGGAACTTTAGAAAGTAGAATGCAGGCTATCAGTACTATTTAAGTTTCCCTCTGCACATCACTCTAGCAGGGTTGAACCCCCCCCCACCCATAGAGAGACTAACAATCAACGCATTGGATAGCTTGATAATCTATGTGCAATGAAAAAACAACCTATAAAATAACCTCTTAACAAACAGGCTAGCACCAACATGTTCCAGAGAACTTAACAGAAACATAGACTTTGATGGCAGATAAGGACCGCTTGGCCCATCTAGTCTGCCCATTTCCCTACCTACAGAGTAGGCCGCAGATCCTAGTTAACCAACAGCCTATTTCTTCCTACCCCCCACAATAATTGCCTTATGTCTGTCCCATGTATTCTTGAATTCTTCCACAGTTTTAGACCCCACAACCTCCTCAGAAAGGCTGTTCCATGCATCCACTACCCTCTCTGTGAAATAATACTTCCACACATTGCCCCAAACCACCCCCCTTTATCTTTAAATTGTGTCCACTTGTTCTTGCATGTCTCTTTTCCTGAAAGATGCTACCCTCTTGGACTTTGTTGATTCCACTGAGGCACTTAAAAGTTTCTATCATGTCCCCCTCTCCCTTCTTTCCTCAAGGGTATACATATTAAGCTCGTTTAGTCTCTCCTCATACGGCTTCTTTGCAGACCCTGCACAATTTTAGTTGCCCTCCTCTGGACTGCCTCTATCCTGTCTATGTCCTTGCGGAGATGGTGTCTCCAGAACTGGATGCAGTACTCCAGATGGGGTCTCACCAACTGTCTGTACAGAGAGATAACAACTTCCTGTTTTCTGCTGCTGATGCCTGTCCCTATGCATCCCAGTATACCCCCAGCCCTCCCTACTGCCTTCTCACATTGCTTGCTAACCTTAAGGTCTTCTTATATGATTACCCCCAGGTCTCTTTCCTTTTTTGTTGTTGTTACTACCTTCCCCCCCATTGTGTATTCTTCCCCTGGGTTCTTGTTTCCCAGGTGCATTATTTTGCAATTCTTTGCATTGAATCCTAGCTGCCATACTTCTGACCATTCCTCCAACCTTGACAAGTCCCTTCTCATTCTTTCCACGCCTCCTTGTGTATTAACCCTGTTGCAGATCTTTGTGTCATCTGCAAAGAGGCATACTTTTCCTTCCAGTCCCTCTGCAATGTCACTTATGAAGACATGAAAAAGGACTGGACCCAATACTGATCCCTGCAGTACCCCACTAGTAACCACTCTTTCTTCAGAGTGGACTCCATTTACAATTACCTTCTGTGTCCTGTTGTCCAGCCAATGTTTTACCCAGGCTACCACCCTGGGACCCACTCCCAGGCTGGTTAATTTGACTATTAATCTTTTGTGTAGGACTGTGTCAAATGCCTTTCTAATGTCTAGGTAGGCCATGTCCACAGCCCCTCCCTAGTCTACTACTTTGGTCACCCAGTCAAAGAAATCTATTAGATTCATCTGACATGACCTTCCCCGCCAGAACCCATGCTACCTTGGGTCCCATGCCCCACTGACCCTCTAGGTACTCAACTATTCTTTCCTTCAGAAGTGACTCCATCACTTTCCCTACCACAGAGGTCAAACTGACAGGTCTGTAGTTTCCTGCCTCTGTCTTAGTCCCACTTTTGTGAAGGGAATCACATCCACCTTCCTCCAGTCCTCGGTACCACACCATCCTCCCATGATTTATTAAAAAGAGTAGCCAGTGATTTCACTAGTTCCCCCCATAATTCTTTTAGAATTCTGGGGTGAATTCCATCAGGACTCATTGCTTTGTCCACCTTCAGTTTTGGGAGTCCTTGCAGAACCCTTTCTTCTGTGACAGGACTGGGATCGACCCCCCCTATCAAGAGTGCTTCTGTTAATTGGATTAGGCACTTCCCCCTCCTCTTTTGTGAATACTGAGCAGAAATATTCGCTCAGTATCCCTGTTTTTTCACTGTCCCCCTCTGCCCACCCACTGTTCATTCTAGTCAGCCTCACTATCCCTCCCTTTGTCTTTCTATGCTCGCTGATGTACCTATAAAAGGTTTTATCCCCCTTCTTAACCAAGTTGGCTATCTTTTCCTCAGTTTGGGCCTTTGCTATTCTGACTTCCCTCCCTCCCTGCTTCCTTCTGCCTTAACTGGTACAGCTCTCTCTCCTGCTCCTTCTGTGTTTCCTTATACTTCCGGAATGCTATCTTTTTCTTCCTGACTTTCACAGCCACCTCTTTTGAGAACCATAGTAGCTTTTTCTTTCATTTTGATTTGTTTATTTGCTTCACACAAAGGCTTGTTGCCTCTGTGATGGCAGTTTTGATGATCCCCATTGTTGCTCCTCTAGCCTCCTTCTGGCCTGTTTGCTAGTGCTTTTCTGAGGCACTCTCCCATCTTGCCAAAGTCAGCCCTCCTGAAGTCCAGTACCCCTCTCTTTTGTATGGCTTGACTCTGTAGCTGAGTTTAACGTGAACCACACTGTTTGATGGTCACTTGTTCCCAGATGGCAACCCACTTCTAGATCTGAGATCCTCTCACTGCTCCCGTTTGAGAGTATGAGGTCTAAGATTGCTCCCTCATGGGTGGGTTCTGAAACTAGCTGTCTGAGGCCTGCCACCTGTAGGGCATCAAGAATGGCCCTGCTCTTGGATGTGGCTGCAGCAAATGTGCTCCAGTTAACATCTGGCATAGTCAGGTCTCCCATCAACAGTATCTCCCCTTTCTCTGCCATTCTAAGAATGCCTTCTATCATATCCTTGTCCATTCCCTCCCCCTGACATGGGGGTCTGTACACAACCCCTGTGCGGATTGTGGTGCCCTTTCCAGTCTCTAAGGTGACCTACAGTGCCTCCTCTCTCCCTGTTTACTCTTTTGTTCAGTTGCTTTTATCCCTTCCTTTACATAGAGAGCTACTCCTCCCCTCTCTCCCTACCTGTCTCTCTCCTAGGTTATGTACCCTGGTATGTTAACATCCCAGTCATGGTTTTCTGTGTACCATATTTCTGTGACTGCTACGATATCCAGGCATCTCTCTTCCATCAAGGCCACCAGCTCAGGGAGCTTGTTGCTCAGACTACGGGCATTGGTACTCCTTACCCTCCATTTCCTGATGGCCTTACTCCTTTTTGCCCCATCCCTGTCCTTCTTGCCTTTGTCACTTTCTCCATTTACCCCTGCCCTTCTCCCTATTGACACCTCTATGTTGGTGTTTACAGCACTTACTACCGTGATTTTGGGGCTAGGATTTCCTGCTCTTTCCAGTGCCTCCCTTGGCTAGTTTAAATGCTTGCCAATGAAGCATTTAAACCTGTCACCTAGGATCCTGGTTCCCTCCTGGACAGATGCAGCCCATCATGCCAGTATAGGTTTGCATCACTCCAGGTGGACCCCCAGTCCCGAATGAAGCCAAATCCCTAAGCTCCACACCAGTTTTTCAACCACTGATTGAATCCCATGGTGTGGAACACCCTAACCTCTCCTACACCATAGATGGGCAGTACCTCCGAGAAGGTTACCATGCATGCTACTTGTCTAAGGCCCTTCCTCAATTCCACAAACTCTTCCTGCACTTCTTTAATCCCTTTCTTAGCCAGGTCATTTGTCCCTAGGTGGACAATTACATCCAGCTCCCTCCTCTGTGCAGCTGCTCCAGCAATCCTGAGGATTTGCTCCCTGTCCCTACAAGCCATGGCGCCAGGAAGGCACCTTACCTCCCTCTCCCCTTCCTCCCCCAGTTCTACCTTCCTAACAATGGAGTCCCCCACCAGGAGTTGTTTCCTTCCCCTGTGGGGTCCCCTGCCACCCTCCTGTGGGTCTCCTTTGTGGAGGTTCCCAGCATCCTCCTTGGTCTCCACTGTGGGTGCCTCCATAGAGGAACCACACTTGCCAGAATGGCATAGGAATTGTGAGAGGTACAGCTGAGGATGTGCCTCTGTTCCACCACCTCACCATCCCTGAGCCCACTGTGGTCCAAATCCACTCCTCTTTCTTGGCAACTCCTGAGGCAACGGCAGTGGCACTGGTGGTCCCTGGATGGAAGAGGAGGTCCCATAAATCCTGGCCAACTCAGCCTGGAGATGAGCAACCTCCTCCCTCAGCTCAGAGAGGTGCCTGCAGATGGGACAACACAGCATCCTCCAGAATGTCTCCTGGAAGACTGCTGCTCCACAGCCACTGCACTACACCACTCCCATCATGTCTTTTTTCTGGCCCCTTAACTGTTTGCAATCCTTACTCTTTCCTCTGTTTTTTCTCTCTCTCTCTCTCTCTCTTGGGTCTTTGGTGGCTTTGTGATCACTCACTTCCTGCTCCCAAACAGGAAGTTCCTCTTGTCAGTCAAATCCTGTGCCTATAAAAGTAGAACGAACTTTGGGTGGGAGGGTGAACGGGAGGGAAGGAGGGCAATATAGTCCCAATAGAGAAGTCCAGTCACACAGCAGTCCTTTCTCCTGGTGTCTTCTGTCAAGCTACTAGCAGAATCTTTCTAAGGCAGTCTTTAAATGTAGCTTCTTTCTAGCTAAGCCACTCCCCCTACTTACTAGATCTGTCTACAAGTAATTTAAACCTCACAGCTATCAAGTCCTTTCAATCACCTGAGATTTACACCTAGATAACTGTTCAGATAACCATTAAGTTCAGTTAACTCAGACAAACACACACTTGTTTTTGTTTTGTTTGTTAGTATTTTTTTACCCTAAATTAAAGGTCCAAGTACAAGAGTTTTGCTTCTTTAGTCCTAGCAGAGAAGTCCAGTCACACAGCAGTCCTTTTTCCTGGTGTTAAAAGCAATAAGAACTGCTATCTCATAATAGAAATGCCAACTCGAGTCACCATTGTCTTTTTAGACTTTTGGAAGCTAACTACAAAGTAATAGAAGGGTTTCAAGAACAAGCACTTAAAAGGATAATCGCACTTCACAGGCAGGCTAGTGGTTGATTAAAAGTGTTGACTACTGTTTAAGGCTTGCTGTGTGACTGTTACAAGCCTCAGATGTCTAGTGGGTAAAGTAACTCAGATGCTGGCAAGCCATACCTGTGGTTAGATTAATGAGCTGTGAACAAGCTTACTACATTCAGCATACCTTGGTCTGAGTCCCATAACCTCTACTTACAGGTTGTGTCAGCTGAAGAAGTCCTTTAACCTCTCCAGTGATCCTGTGTCACCCCATTAAGCAGGCCTTGTCTTCCAGTGGCCTTACCTGGTTACTAAAGAATAAAGGAAAAGCTACCTGCATGGCTGCCCCTCCTTATCACCACCCAATAACCGTTGTAATAAAAAGTAGACTTTGTTTTTTAAATGGTTAAATGGGCCTATGACACACATCGTGATGTTGGCTTACAGAATGACAATGCAGAAAAAAGTGGTTGCTTCAACCTGAGTTTATCAAAATATCACCATAGCAAATGGGGGTCTACTTTTCAGGTTCTCAGATGGGCTAGGTACGAGAAGACTGGTATCCCCCCTTCCCTGGCTGTGGGTTTTGGCAAACATGCACCCATGTTTTCCTGTGAGTCATTAGGACCCTAATCATTGCCCACTCAGACTTCTTCAAAATCAGGCAATTTGGAACACAGTGTGGAGCAAAGGCTTGAGAATTAAATAGTAAGGTGCATACTAAGGGGTAAGGAGCTCAGAAGGTGGTTAGCCCATGTGTGCTCCTACCACTTTACCCATAGAATGACAAGTAGTAGCAGTAGTAACGTTTTATTTATACAGAGATTTCACCATTAGGGTTATAAATACCATTTTTACAAGGTGTACCTATTAAATAAATATATCTAAAGTTACAATGGAAAACAAATATAGAGTACATCAGGATAAGGAAAACTTTAACTCACGACAATACAATACATTAGTTCATAAAGCAGTTCCATACATATTAGCTTCCTTAATCTCACCTATTACATTCACAGTGAAAAGCTAATTCTAGCTTCATAGCTGTCTTAAAAGCAGTTATTGAAACTGTCAAGTTGTGAAGGTGAAGGGGAAGTTTATTCCAGCAATTTGCAGCTTAGAATGAAATGTAATTTTCTAAAACTATTAGTCACTCTTGGCACTATCAAATCCCTAGCACCCCTTTTTCTTAAATTTATAGCATGAGTTGGTTTTGCAGCTTTTCAATTAATCTGAACAGTATATTATTTTTAATATCCCTTGTACATGATTTGACCATATACCCTCTCTTCTTATGTCAAGGGGACTCCACCCTAAAAGGGTGTACATTAAACAATGATGGGTACTGTAACTGCATCTTAAGATATATCTCGTTGCCAACCTATTATATGTTACATCCAGTTTCTGTCAATGAATTTTATTGCCATGACAGTAAATATGACACCTGTAATCGATAACTGACAAGATTAACTGGTTTAATAACATTGGCTCCTATGCACTAGTGGGTGAGTAATACATGCCAAAGGCGCGTTACCTGTGGACAGTTGTGCACCGGTGGAATTCATGACTGCTGACCACCTGTCCAAAGCCCTGTCCCCTGGTGCACAGGACATTGCAGGGCAGCCAGGGGCTGAGTTGTGGACCCAGCTGGGCATCCAATTGAATGCCCAGACTGGGTCACATAGTGGAACCCTTGCACGGTGGGGCGCACTTTAGCAATGTGCCCAGTGGATATCTGAGGGCTGGTGGCTGTGGAAGTGAGTGGAGGGTAATGCTGCTTGCATCACCACAGTGCGGCAATAGAGTGGAACACTGGTACAACATGGGCATGGGGTCCTGAGGCAGTAGTGATAGAAGGGGGAATGTACCCCACCATATGCCTGGAGGGGCTGGTACCTGGGGGGGCACATCCCTGCCTTGGTGCCCCAGTGCGGAGTGTGTGTTGGTTGTGGGCTGTCCACTGGTGTGTATGGGGGTGGATGGTGCCAGGTGGCCATGGGGGGTACAGCCGCAGTGGTCCTGGTGAGTGGGCTATCTGCCTTGTCTGTGTGGGTCCCTGCTGTGTGTATGGAGCACACAGGGGACTTGCAGCAGGGTTCTCTCTGGTGTACACTATGCCCTCTTCTGCACCCCCATGGCCAGCACTACACACCTTAGTGCATGGCGCGTAGAGCTGGCATGCCCCCCCACCTTCCCCCAGTACATTGCAGTCCATGCAGCTGGGGGATCAGGTGCAGTGTGGCTGCGCACCCCCCTTGGTGTATCCCGTGTGGGGGGCACAATGGGTGTGGAGTGGCTTCATGCCCCAGATGTGCAGCACGTAGTCACTCTGCCCCTTCATCCATAGGGGATATTAAGCATGTTTTTTTTTTTTCAGTTGTACAGTTTGAAAACTATCTCAATGCACCAATTCTAACATTAGCTTTTTTCATCAGCTCTTTTATGAGGCATTCAAAAGTTAAGTGCTGTCAAAGTAAACACCCAAATATTTATACACTGAAGTTTGAATTAAAATATCACCATCTTGGGTCCTTACTTCAAGCTTGGGACTTGATTTATTTTTTCCATACTGATCTAGACCAAAAGTATGGTTTGTGTTTTTTTGTTAGTAATTATCAGTGCTAAAGAGGTGAACAACCCCTGTATCGTTAGAATGTCTATTTGCAATCTAAGTTCCACCTCCTTAGGGATGTTTCCTGCAGCAACAAGTACTGTATCATCTGCATACAGTCTCATCTGAGAATGTACCATATAATTAGGTAAAATAATGTATATAAATAATGAATAGTAGGAGACACTGGATTGATTCCTGGGGAACCCCTCATTTCACTAATAGAAATTTGGATTGATAACCATTTACAGTGACTACCTGGGTCCTGTTTGTTAGATGGAAACAGAACCATTTGCAAGGTTCATCAGTCAAACTAATTTTCTTTAAAGTGTTTAGTAAAAGTCCATGATCCACAAAGTCAAATGCTTTTGACAGGTCCTCATACACTGCGCCCATGGACTTTGCAGCCCCAAAAGCGGTAGCGAGCAAGTCTAAAACATCCATGAGCGCAGTGGCCGCAGACCTGCTACTCCTGAAACCAGATTGAAATTGAGTTAATTTATCATATTTTTCAAGATAATCCATTAACTGTCGATGTACAATTCTTTCCCAAATTTTGGAAACAGCTGAAAACAGGGCAATAAGGCGGTAATGGGAAGGATCAGATGGATTGCCCCCTTTAGCAACTGGAATTACTTTAGTCGTTTTCCAGCTTTGAGGGAAAATCTGTTCTCTTAAGCTCCAGTTCAAGATGTCTCTCAGTACTGGTGAGATCTCCAAGACTGATTCTTTTAACAACTTATTTTCTGTGTCGTCCCAAAAACTAGCTTTATTAATGGTTAATTTGTTTAAGATTTTAATTACTTCTTTTCTAGTGATTTTTTTTAATCTAAATTTTGGTTTGGACATTTCTGGTATAACATCTTGGTTAAGGAGCTGTGACCTATTTTTATCACCTGTCAATTTGTTAATATCAAAAAGTGTTAAATCAGGAAGATTTATGAAATATTCATTTAATAAATCCGAAGAAAATTCAGTATGTTGAATTATCCCATTCTCCTTGATCTTAACCTCTGGAGTGTTTTTAACAGGAGTTGTAGGAGATTTTGTTATGGACCAATTTTTTTATTTTTATCTATTGTTTCTTTTATTTTGTGTTCGTAGTAGAAAGCTTTTGATTTCCTAATTTCTTGTATAATGTTATTCCTCATTTTTCTAAAGCTGTCCCATATTTTAGGGTCTAGGGATTTGTTTGCTTTCCTCCATAACTGATTTTTTTGTTGTCCTAATTAGCTTCCTAATATTTGGGTTTATCCAAGGCAAATAATTAGATTTTTGTACAATTCTCTTGGGGGGGAGGACGACTTATTATATCTGTCAATGAACATGTCGGTAAACTCAGCCACTGTCATGTTTAAATCAGGAATAAGAAAAATCCTGTGGCACCTTTAGTAGGTAACCTCTAAATAATGACTCATTAAAGTGGTTTTCATTGAAAACATATTTGTTTAGTCTTCTTTTAAATTACTGTTTATCGTCACTGATTATGACATCCAGTGGCAGTCTGTTCTGAGGGTTCACCATTCTATGTGTGTGTAGAAGCCCTTACTTTTATTTGTATTGAATTTTTTTGGGGGGGCCTTAGTTGTAGTGGGTGGCCCCTCATGCCCATATCATCATTTTTGAAATTCAGTTCTAATTAATTAAAAGGGTAGTCGTCCTGCATTATGTCATAGCAACCTAGTAGGTCTGCTCTGACTCTTCTTGTGTTAAGTGACATTAGGTTTGATTTCTGGAGTTGGTCTTCATAAGATAGGGTGGCTGCCACTGCTGTTGCCCTCCCTGTTACAATGTTAATAAGCAGATCCCTTCAGGAAGGGTCTCTCCCTCACAAATGGAAGGTGGCTTTGGTGGTCCCTATCCACAAGGGAGGCTCCCTGAATAATGTGGAAAATTTCCACTCCATATCAATTCTCTGCCCACTAGCGAAGGTGCAGAAAAGGTTGATAATCAATCTGCTCCAGGACTACCTAGAGCAGCATCATCTACTAGCAGATATACAACATGGCTTCAGAAAATGCCACTGCACTGATACTGCACTTATCAAATTCACAAGCGATATCTTGGGGGCAGTGGATAAAGGGTCACTGATGGGGGCCATTTTCATTGACCTAACCAAGGCATTTGACTTGGTTAATCACAGACTGCTCCTTGGTAAACTAGAACAAATGGGTCTAGACAAACATTCACTGTCCTGGTTTTCTGACAATCTGGCTAATAGATCTCAAAAGGTTAAATGGAAAGGGGTCCATTCCAGTTGCCATGCAGTCACAGATGGGGTCCCCCAGGGATCGATATTAGGTTTCCTATTATTTTCCCTATTTATTAATGACATGGGCCAACACTGTACTAGTGGGAACCTACTACTATATACTATGTTGTACTGGAGCAATCCCAAACTCAGCACAGTTGCTACATGCCTGTCCACCAGCTTAAATGCTCTTGAAAGGTGGTTTGTTGCCAACATGCTACTGTTAAATGAGAAGAAAACAAAGGCTGTGCTATTTAGCTGCAAGCGACTAGGTGAAAACAGATAAAATCTACTTCAGCTATCCACTGGGGCAGGTCTTCAGATAGATGTAATGGATAAGATGAAATACCTAGGTGTTTACTTTGGCCAAGAACTAACCTTCATATCACATGTGGATCACATATCCAGGTCCATTCACCAGAAGCTAAGCCTTCTGTACAGACTTGGCAGCTCCCTGGCTCCAGGCACTAAGTTTCTTATTGCAAGGAGTATCCTACTGCTCATGTTGATCTATGGTGCTCCGGTGCTACACATCCTTGGGGAAAGTGAAACACACAAGCTAAATGTCTTGTTTAACAAAATTAGCCAGTTTGCAACCAGATCACCAGCCAGGAGGCACCACTGTGAGGTTCTTTCAGAGCTACACTGGCCCTCACTTGAGTCCAGACTCACCTGCTCTCTTCTTTGCCTTACCTTTAAGTTTACTAAAATCTGTACCCCCCAACCTAGCAGGTCTACTGACCTGAAGCTACTAAGGCATACCCTCTTTTCAGCAAATGCCAATCTTCTTGAGATACCATGGGTACGAACCAACCTTGGAAAAATATCCTTTGCAAACTCTGCTCCATACTACTGGCATGCTCTCCCTGAATGCCTAATCAATGCCACCTCACTGGGTGGGTTCAAAGCTGGACTCAGAGTCCACATGTTGGAACGCTGCTACCGCAGCTGTTACCATTGAACCCACTAACTCGGTGCCATGCAACCCATCCTAACTGAAGTGTCATACATCTACGTTCTATTATAGATTGTGTTTGCTTTCCCTATTTATTGTTACATGTTATTAAAGTGTTACACCCATGACTATGTTTACTTGTGTAACTTGCTGTCAGCAACTGATTTTTCTAAATGCTCCTGTATAGCTGTGCATAATTTTGTTATCTGCATTTGTTCTGCCTTATTTATGACTTGTGTACCTGCACCTGTATCTATTGTATGTAACTAACTCAGGTTGCCACTGAAAAAGGGACCTCTGGTTCCAGTGGGCCCACCTGGTTACCAAAATGCCATAAATAAATAAACTAACTAAATAAATAAGATAGCCCTTTTAGATTGTAAATCATTTTTGTTTTCTGCCTTTGTATTTTTTCTGTTCTTTCAGAGCTTCCCTTTGTCATTGTGCCATATTCGAGGAAGGGTCTGACATATGATCTATATAGAGGCATTATCACCCGTTCATCTCTACCTCTGACTTCAATTCAAATAAAACCAACCAGAGCCACTAATCCTGCCTAAGGTAAGTCAGTTAGCCCCTTAGTTTATTTATTCCCCCAACATCAACTACATTGGTATAAGCTGGACCCCAACCTCCAATTAAAATGACAGTTTTTCAGATGAGATATACTGCATAAATAACATGTAAAAAAAACTCCATCCTTCCCTTTCAGCTGTTCCAACTGCCCAAGCTGTCCATTTCCCACTGCACCCTCACCACCATTTAGTGTCTTCATGGTCTTCATTTGCCTTTGATGGACTACTTCAGTAGGCATTGTAAATCTCTGGGCGGTCCGAGCTGTGTATCTGTGTAGCTACATCCTCCAATACCTCTGCCCTAATCTTCCATAGTTATAGTGCGGAAGCAGTATAATGAGGGTCTTGCTGCTACCCTTAAAAGCTCCCCCACCTAATTTAAAAAATATGTTCAGGTCTTTGGGGAGCACTGTTGTGTCTGCCCCAGCCTCCAACTGCTGTCCTTCAGTGTCCAGCTGTACACAAGTTGGTGGAGAAGCATGATTAGGGTCACACCCTTCAAATCCCTCCATTTGGGAGGGAGCTATATGTGCTCCTATCCTCTGAACCCTCACTCCCCCCAAGTCCATAAGTGTTCCCCCCTGCCCCTGATGCCCTCTGTGGAAGGAGCAGTGCAGGAAAATGGCCTCAAGGATGGCTGAGAGCAAAGCACAGACAGGCATGTATTAGAACATTAAATTCAGTGATGCTCCCTAGGGTAGGGTTTGTGTAAGAGTGCCCTTTGTAACTGGATGATCTTGCACAAACTCCACAACTTTGGCAGCATCACTGATTCCAGTTTCCTAACTCATGACAGCTTGTACCTCCCACCCCCAAGCCAAACATGTGGTCATTGTCTTGCTGCTTCCACCACACAAAGGGGCATTGGGAGAGCATTTACTAAAAGGTTCCGACACTGAAGAGCTAAGCCAAACCTAAGTTTTTCAGCTCAGGCTTATTTTAAATATTAGCACCCCCCTCACAAGCTTGTGGCTGCTTAGTTTTTTCAGGGAGAAGTTTTGTCTCATCCCTAGGTCTACGGTTGTTGCTTATTCCACTATTGTCTGTTCTGCATTACGTATCAATAGGACAGGTAATGCTGCTCACACCTTGTGTCTAGCAAACTTCACCCCACCCCAGGTCTGGCGTTGCTTCCCCTCCTCCACAATATGCTTCAGCCTTTTCTACAGCAGAGGTGTTGCTTTTGCTTCTCTCTCCCCAGGAATGGTGATGCAGTCCCCTTCCCATGCTTGCTATGTAGTACTATAGCTTCCAATTGCACAATTCTTCCATAACGACCTCTTAATTTGTGGATATGCTTCATTTTGTGAAGTCTACCTGGTGATGTAGGCCCTAGTCTTTAGCCTAGCATGAAATGATCATCTAACAACTCTTTTTGTGTAATCTGCTTGTAATAAAGTAATACTAGACTACTACATGGCTACGTTTTTCTTTTCATCGGTGCTGCTACCAGTTTCTTTTTAATTTGAAATTAATTTTATTGAATGTCAACAACCAAACAAACAGACAATAAACAGGAAACATACCAAAGACAAACAGAACCATGCAACCAGTTTCTAAGTGTTTCTGCTCATAACAGCTCAGATTGTGGCTAAAAATGGATCATTTTGATCCAGTCCACTTTCCTGGTAAAATGTAAATAAATAAAATAAATAAATATGTAAATAAATAAATTTGTCTGCTACTATGCCCACCTGTGACACCACCAGCATCCAAGTACTTCTGCTCATGAAATAAGCCAGCAATACTATACCTGTCAGTGGTACCATCTGTCTCCAGGTATTTCTCTCCTGAAATAAGCAGACATTGAAGCCAGACAGGATGCAACACAGTAACTTGCAGTAAATGACATGTCGCTAAATACAGCATTACAAAGGGGCTTAATTGCCATTGAAGTACACAGTTCCCTGCAGCATACTGCAGCATTTTGCAGTAATACTGCAAGGTACTGTGCTGCATCCTGGCTGGTGCTGCTGTAGGCCTATGATGAGGATGATAATTTATTTATTTATGTAAAAGCGTTTCACCTGGAAAAACATACTGAGCTCAGATAGCTTGTTTCCCAATGTGTCCTTGGGGGAAGGGGAAGCTGAATACAATATAAATAGAGATTTCACACAATGTAACACACAGAGAGTACATTTGGAAATGAACATACAGTAACACTGAATAGAGACAGGTAAAAAGAGTTGCAGCAAAAAGTAACCATAGTAAAGAACAAAGGATTGATGGTAAGTGCAAAAATACTGTCAGCAGTTAAGTACAATACAAATACGTGCAGGATACTAAGCAGTTACAGAACATTTGCAATATGCAGCAGTGACAAGCAAGGAAGGCTCATTAGTGACAATTAAAAGAGGGGAGGTGTGCAGGCAGAGAAGGGAAGTAAGGGAGGATTTACAGGGAGCAGAGCAGATGTTTAAAGGGAGAGAATTCCAGAGTTTTGGAAAGTGGAAAGAGAAAGCAGACTGGCCAGTGAGAGTTTTACATGCAGGGAGGTTGAGAGAGCAAAACCCAGTTTTATGAAGAGAATAGGAAGAAGGGATGACAAGAGAGAGAGAAGGGAGTCAAGACAGGAGGGGTTAAGAGGAGAACCATAATTTAGAAGTGAATGAGGCAACATGGGATAGACGGTGGTCCTCAAGGGAAGGGAGGGAAAGGAAAAGAGTAGAGGGTACAGTGATGAGTGGGGGAAGGGCTTTTGAGGCAAAGCGACAGATTTGAGCAGGTATGGGCCATTTGTTGTGGCCCCTGGTGTCTTCTCACTTTTTGGGGTTTGCAATGTCCACCTTTGAGCCAGTGATTATAGGCCCAAGATGGTGAATCACTTTCTTTAAAATCAAGCCACGTAGCAGTTTCTGAGGCCTGCATTTTTAATTGCTTCATATACATTTATGAGATATCCTCCCATTCTTCTATATTCCAGCTTACAGAGGTTAAGTTCTTTCAGTCCTTGGTCATAGATCAAGTTATTCATTCACAATGGATTTGGTGAACCTTCGCTGCACTGCTTCCATCCTGGTTATTTCAGCAAGAAGTTGTGTGCCCACACCCTCACATAGAAAAATATGTTTGCATCGCCCCCCCCCGCACAGAAAGTAAGTGGTGTTGCTGTTCTTTTTACTGCCACTGTAGTGCCTATCGCTTATTTTTGTTTTTGATGATGAGCACTCATGATTTTGGTCCATGCCATTTTGTAGGCACTGTTATCACATAGGACTAATTTATTATGATGTCCAAACCAGATCTGGATGATGTTGACCTTCAAGTAAGACAATGTGTTCTACCAGCACAGATAAATATTCAAGGGGATTTTTCTGGGAATGGGTTGGTCCACCACAGATACAGAAGGAATTATTTCGTCTTTGATTGTCTGCCAGTCTCCAACCATTCTCTACTCCTGTCTCTGTGGTTTTATGTAGTGATACTATAACCTGTGTGACCAGTCATGTTTCTGCATAGCTACAGTCTGGATTGGGTCAAGTGGATGATATGTGGAGACAATCTAATATTATATGAATGGCACTTTAAAATATATGAGGATTAATATATATGATGATAGGAGGAGGCACTAACATGGATAAACCAGATTCCGATGCTGATGGCAATCTTTGAATAACACAATGTGTTCTACTGGCAAAAGTCAAAGTGTTCAAGGGGAGTTTTCTTATTTGGGGTGGGTATGGGAGCATTATCATTTTTTTTACTTTCTCCAGATTTTAGATGTGTTTACAGGAGAGGCTATTAATCAGTGCAGCATGGATATTTCTGTTGATGGCGGTATTGTCTGCATTAAAGAGTACTTCATCCCTACCATCATCAGGATGCTATTGGGAGGGATAAGAATACACTTCATGTTGACATTATTCAAAATGTACTTGTCTAAACTGTAACGCAAGTTCACCTTCATTTTCAAAAGTCCCTTTTGAAGAAAAAGGGGTGGAGAAATATACAAGACTTACTATTTGTGGCATAATGGAACTGCTGGTGGGGAGGGAAGGAGGGAAGGAAGGAAGGAAGGAAGGTCAGTCTCATGTTACACCATCCATAACACAGAATGAATAGGATTGAATGTCCTCCAATTCTGACAGATTATGCAGCATTGTGAAACAAACTGTTGCTTACAAGCCCCAGCAGTGGGTCAGCAGCTTCCCAATAGTTCAGTAAACACTCTTTAATAGTTTTTAAACTTTTCACATACAGTTTGCATAGTTTATTAATTAAAAAATGTGTTTGTTAAAAAGGCATACCATTCCCCTGTTCATTTAGTACACAGCAGGCACAGCAATTCAAGCATGTTTCAAGGCAAGTACATCTCATGTCTCAAAGGCAGATTCCAGAATCAGCACTTTGCATAAAAAGCCATCATGACTATTTTATCAAAGCTATGTTGCTCCAGCTGCAAGAAAACACTTGCTTATGGACAACCTTGCCAACCTAGCCCACTTGTCCAAGATACGTAGCCATGCCCTTAACGTTTCAATGTCATACTGACATCTTCATTGGAAGTGGTGAGCTGTCCTACTAGTCCAACTTATAAAGGACAACATCAAAGACACAGACCACAAAAACATGTAAAGTACCTGTAGCCCAACGTGACATGCAGAAAAACCAAAGTGCCATATAGCAAAAGTGCTAAGTACAAAGTGTTTAAATATAACGTGCTTAAACAAGACCCACATGTCATGAAGGCAGACAACACATCTGAACTGCTATATTGTAGTTCAGATGTGTTGTGCTAGCTGCACACTTGAGCAGACTTGCTAGACCAGGTGGCCTATTTCTGCTGGCAAATTCGTTATGTTTGTATGTTTGTATTGGTAAAACCACAGTGCAACCTAAGGGAAAAAGACAACTGAAAAAGTGTTGTTAAATAGTATTATAGATATAGATCTAAAACAGATAATAAATAATCATGTAAAGACAACTCATCATCAAGTCCATACAGTTGTACAGTCCCCAGAATGGATATACAATATGATTCTCTCTACAAAGGTTTATTTTAATCCCCCCCTGAGAGCCAAGTTCTACTTTTTCAATCCCTATGAATTTAAATGCTGCTGCTAATCCATGGCAAGCTTCCAGAAAATGTTTAGCCATGGCATACTGTATATTATTTGTTCTTTTTGCAGCCTTACGCTCTCCCCACTCATAGTTTCAGTTCCCGTTTGCTCTGCCCTATGTATAGTAATCCACAAGAACATATCAAAATGTAGATGACTCCTGTTGAGCTGCAGTTAACAAACTGATTTATTTTAAAGTGTCTTCTTGACCTAGAATATGCAAAGGAACTAGTATTATAAGTATTTGAGCAAATACTGCAATTAATGCATCTGTGATTTCCAGTGCAGGTGGGACAGCCGCTTTTCAGCAGGTAGCTTTGGTAATACTGCATGCACTGCCATATCATATATATTTTGTCCTCTCCTATAAGTAGCTCTGGGTCTTTGTTCTGTCAAACTGTTCAGTCTAGGATCCACATTAAGCAGCAGCCAGATTTCTTTTATTACATTGCCTGTTTTGGTAGCCTGGGGATTAAACTGTGTGACAAACGTAGGTATCCATCCAGTATTTGCATTTGCTTCTTGATTTCCCATTAGAGGTAGCTCCCTTGGTACCCATTTTGCATGATTACAGACAGTATGTATATTGTCTCCATTCAAACCTTCTTGCCATACAGTATCAGCACTTCTCTGCTCGAAATCACTATCATCAGAACATGTCCTTTTTACGCTTAAAAAAAAATGTGTCCCTTAGCTATATTGCTGATTAAGTGTTTTGGGTAGCAGCATTCTACTCTTTATTTATTTATTTAGTTTTTGTTGACCAGGTTAGTGCACTAGACAAATTCTGCCTATTTTCAGGCACAACCCGGGGGAGGGGGATACAGATGAATGCCAACTGACCTTGAACCAGATTAAGCTGTTGGTGCTATTTTTGTGAATAATATATTATGTGAGGTGGGTTTTCTGTAAATTTTCAATTAAACCACCTCCAGAAAGCAAACCTCGGCAACCCTAGGACTTTCTGGTACCACATCAATGAACTGATTAAGGGGAATAAAAAGGCGGTCACGGGCCCTATCACAGCTAATTGACAGGTACTACATGACGCCGCACTAATCGCTGAGACCCTCAATTCCTACTTCATAAACCCTGATAAACATCAGGCAGGGTTATCGGTACCCAACCACCAGTCTGCTCGTGCTCCAATCTGCTATTCGTAAATGAACTGCGCAAACACTGCGGAAGTAGCAAGTTGGATCCCTCTACCCTCAACGGCCCACCCTTTCATTTAAGGCTGGTTAAGGTCAAAGAGGTCCTGGCCAATCTAAATACCCTTAAAACAAGAAGATCAGGAGGCCCAGACAGACTCAAAGCCAGGTTGCTAAAAGATGGGGCCACGGCTCTCGCGCGACCACTCACCTGGCTGATCAATAGGTCATTACTTGAAGGATCTGTCCCGGAGTTGTGGAAGCAGGTGCCTGTGGTTCCGATTCATAAAGGTGGGCCTGTAGAACCCATTGAGAACTACAAGCCTATCTTCCTGCTGTGTGCCCTTGGCTAAAATTCAGGAAAAGCTCATCTATGCCCAACTTAAGGAATACCTGGAGGCACACTTGCTGTTGTCCCCATCCCAACATGGCTTTAGAGCCAAACATGGGACAGACACTACCCTAACCAAATTCTCTACAGACGTACTCAGAAACCTAGACTCAGGATCCTTTACAGGGACAGTTTTTATAGACCTCTCTAAGGCCTTTGACTGGGTGGATCATGGATTATTACTCCAAAAACTCCACGACATAGGCCTCGATGCCCATGCCCTCAAATGGGTTGAAAGCTACCTCTCTGGTCACTCACAAAGGGTTAGGTGGCAGGAGATACTCTCCAAACCACTGTCCCTAAATGACGGTGTACCCCAGGGATCTATACTTGGGCCACTAATGTTCTCGCTGTTCGTAAATGAACTGCGCAAACACTGCGGAAGTAGCAATGCAATCCAATATGCTGATGATGCTGCCATCTACAAAACCTCGGTCAACCTGGATGACGTTAGTACTTCTCTTCAAAAGGATATTTACATCATGGAGAAGTGGCTTATCAAGAATAAAATGGTTCTTAACACCAACAAAACCAAAGCCATGCTGTTCGGACCAAGAGCCCTTGGACTAGATAGATCACATCTACTCCAACTCTTGTCCCTTGAGGGTAACAAGCTCGAAGTGGTCTCTTCGATAAAGTACCTTGGCCTTACCATTGACCAAGGTCTCATGTTCAAACAACATGTGGACCAAGTCACGAGAGTAATCCATACAAAACTCGGATTACTGTATCGGCTCAAGGAACTGCTGACCCCAGAAGCTAGGACTGATATTGCAACTAGTGTCCTACTTCCAACTCTAACATATGCTGCCCTGATCATTCAGGGTATCGCAAAGCTGGAGTTTGGTAAACTACAGACCCTATACAATAAGGTGGCCCACTTTGCCACCTTATCCCACTCCAGGAGCCACCACTGCGGGGTGTTGGCAAAGCTTAACTGGCCATCTTTCGAATCTCACCTCAGTTACCCTGTACTCTGCCTGGCGAAGAAGATAATTAGCCCTTTGCCTCCCCTGAGTCTTGGGGGGCTCCTCACAGCAAAAATAAACCAATGCAGCCTTAGATCCTCGGGCCACATGCTACTAGATGTCCCCAAGGTCAGGACTAAGGCAGGACAAAAATCTTTCCCTCATACTGCCCCTTCCTTGTGGAATAACCTCCCTTTGGACATACGAGACACCCCATTATTGCTGTGTTTCCGTACAAGACTCAAGACCCATTTTCTATCAACAAGCATATGCCAGTGCCTCCGCCCTTGACACCACTACAGTGGCCTCAACAGCCTGCTCACCTAACTGTAATCTTTAGCCCCTAACAATGTTGCACTAACTCTCTCCTCCCCCAATCTGAACCTACTAATGCTCTTGAACTATGTTACCTAATGAATCTACAGTACTGTCTCAATAATGTCTCTGTCAATGGATTATGTAATGAACAACACTGACCAATCAGATATATCAAACCTATATAACAACTGCTATGTGTAAACAACCAAATACTGTATACCCTTAAACTATGTCACCTTATGAATCTACAGTACTGTCTTACTAATGTCTCTGTCAATGAATGATGTAATGAACAACACTGACCAATCAGATATACCAAACCTATGTAATGACTGCTATGTGTAAACAGCCGAATACTATATACCCATGATAACCTGTACTTCCATATGTTTTCTACTGTCTATAATCTCTTGTACTGTTATTCCTGGGTCGCCCCTGAAAAAGGGACCTTCGGGGCCCAGTGGGCTTACCCGGTCATCAAAATTCAATAAATAAATAAATAAGTTTATGCTCATCTTTAAAAATTGTCAGATCATGGAAGTTGACTTCACAGATATCTTTTTCTGCCACGAATTTTAAACGAGGACTTATTTCAGCTATGTATTTTACGAAACTCTCCCAATCAGTTTAATTCCTTCTGCACATTACAAAAATATTATCTGGGTACCATTTCCATACTTTTATTTTGTCTAAAAAATGATTACGTTCTCCATTATAAATAAATTCCATCTCCCAGTCTGCCACGTACAGGGTTACCAAACTAGGGGCAAATGTTGTGCCCATTGATGTTTCCTTAATTTGAGCCTAGAACCTTTGATTGAATATGAAATCATTTGATTCCAGCACAAATCTAGCCATTTCCAGAATTAAGTCATCTGGAGGCAGCAGTGATGGATCCCTTGATCTGAATGTTACCCCCCCCCATGGGGAATGGTAGTATAAAGACTTTCGATAGCAATGCATAATAATATATCATTTTCTTGCACCTCAGCTGTATCAAGAATGTGGATCATATGGTTGGTATCTTTCACATGGGAGAGGATCAAAAGTACATTTCTTTTAACAAATTCATCCAAATATTAGAAAAGGTTTCTGTTACTGCCCCTGTAGAGGAAACTATTGGCTGTTCTGGGACTAGATTTTTGTTTTTATGAAGTTTGGGGAGAAGATACAGTGCAGTGTTTTTTTTTTTTTTGGGGGTGCTCCACAACCAGATATTTAGCATCTTTGTCACTTATCCAATTATTAAGCACTGCTGCTCTTATAGGACTTTTAGCTCTTCTATTCATTTCTTCTATAGGGTCTCTCTTGAGACATACAATGAAGGTCATGTCACTGAGTTGTCTTTCAGATTCCCTAATATAATCCCCTCTACCCCAGACAACAGCAGCCCCCCCATCCGTGGGGTATATTACAATTTTGTGCATCTTAGATAGCCTCCAATGCAGTTCTTTAATTTTTAGTAATATTTTGGCTATGGTTACCCTTAAAAGTTTTGAAAATTTGGACATCTCTCTCCACCAACTTGCAATAAGTTTGTAGTGTAGGATTATTAATCGTGGGGCAGATCTGGGATTTGACACATAAGTTGTTTGTTTCCCTCACTCTCACATCATCCTGTTTTTGGACCCGATTATTACTGCTAACATGCTGTTCCATGCCAGAACCAAAAAATGATTTTAATTGAAGTTGACACAAAATCAAAACAAGTCTACTTTAATGTTAAATGGGTTAGGGTGATTTGACATTCCCCTTGGTAAAGTGCACTTCCTGTTTTTTGCTGAGCCCCTGGTTTGTGTTCTTCCTTGAGATTATGCAGCATATTAGATATGAATGAATGAATAGGTTTTATTGTTTGACTTTCCAGTCATTACAATTAAGAATATAACAAACGACACATATATTAAAACATTTAAAACTTACGTAGATACTTAATTCTATAAATATAGAGGGCTGGATATTCAAACTGCGCCATTCTGAGGCGAAGCCTGCACACAGCACAAAATAGTTGCGAGGGGTACTTAAGCGATATTCAAGGAGTTGCGTATTGAGCAACTCCTTTGAATATCACCCCCCAGCCACAGCCACTGTGCATGGCGCAGTGAAACTTGCACCACCGCAAGTTGTCAGAGTGGAGCATTCAACTTGCGGTGGCCAAGTACCATTGCACCATGCGCAAAATCATGATATTCAAAAGGTGACATGCAAATGGGGCCATAATTCATGCAAGGCGCAGGGGGGGCCATTTGCATCTGATTATGGCCCCATTTGCATGCCATTAGCATGTAGGTGCGCTGATCCCTGAGGACTTGCGCCTGGCCGCCCCTGCCAGGCAGCAGCCGTCGGGGACCGCGCACTCTGCAGCCAGATAGCGGGCGGCAATGGCTCCCCACCTCTCCCGAACATCCCCTGGTGGTCCAGTGGACTTGTATGCCCGATCGCGGGCAGATTGATGAAATGAACCCCCACGAACACGTTCCCTGGTGCCGATCGCGGAGCAGAATGTGAAATAGACCCGAACACGTTTCTAGTACCCGATCGCAGGCAGAATGTGAAATGAACCCCCGAACACGTTCCTAGTGCCCGATCGTGGGCAGAATGAAATGAACCCCCGAACATCTCCCTGGTGGTCAGTGGACCGCCTTAATACCGATCGTGGAGCAGGATAAAATGTGCTACCCCGCCAAACATCTCCCTGGTGGCTAGATGTCCCCCCACCACCCACTAAGCCCCATCACCCGCTCCCCGGCGGCGGCGGCATCCACCCGCCTGCGCCCGCGCTCGCCGACGACTGACTGCCGGTCGATCGGGCACTAGGAACATGTTCGGGGTTCACTTTACTTACTGCCCGCGATCGGGCATTTCGGTCCACTGGACCACCAGGGATGTGAACGGGAGGGAGGGAGCCACATTGATGCCCGCGATCGGCCTGGTGGGGAGTACACTGCCCGGGATCGGGCTGGGGGCACAGGATTTGTTAAATAGCCGCAGTGGCAGCTGCTGTGTTGCACCCTGCAATACAGCAGCTCACCTGTGGGTGGCCCTCTACTTAAGCCTTTTTTTTGGCTCAAGGTCCTGCAGGCTCAGGTTGGGGGTTGCGCCTGCACAACTCTGCACAGCCCGGCTGAATATCGGGCTGTGCAGTTTATGCATTGTTCCTCCCCCTCCTGTTGAGCATGCATTCATTTGCATTGCGCTGTTGCTCAGCCTGTTTTCAGTGGCGCAACTGCCTCCTGCTGAATATTGCAGAATGGCGCAATGTAGGACTTGAGCATGCGCAACCCTGTTGAGCATGGAGCAACCCTTTTGAATATCTGGCCCGCAGAGTAATAACAAAGAAAACTTTTGCTAATAATATTCATTCCTTTGAGCACTTAACCCTATATATCTACATAGAATATATTAGATAGATTACATGATAGCATCATTCTTAATGCAGCATGCTGCAGTGGTGCAGTGCAGTAATGTGTTAAGGTCTACGGTGCTCAAGGTGCACCCTGTGTGGATCAAGGGTGACCCAAGTAGCTAGCATTGCATTGTTGACATCTACGTGTTTGTCATTGATGGGTATATAGACTACACCAGGTTCAAAAGGGGGGATGGTATTATTAAAGTGAGTTTAAAATAAGTATTCTGAGAAGATCCTTTAGTGGCTGAATATTGAATATTGCATACCAGTTACTGTACCTGGGTCTCGGATATTCAGGAAGAGGTAGCCACACAACCCAGGGGGAAGCAGCAAAGGGAAGACAACAATAATAATACAAGTATTACAGCGGTGCTGCATGATTGTTGGTGTAATAGGAGAAACCATTCACAAAAACATACAGCAGCAGTATGGGAAGCATAAGGCAGATTACATGAGTGAGACAAAAGGCTATTCACATACAGACTCTGGTACAATACCCCTGATGCACTGTCATTTCATTTAATTTTATTTTTTACTCTTGTAAGTTTGATGAGCATGACTGCCCATTTTCACTGACGACAAGCATTACATAAATATAAAAATACAGTGACAAAGTACAAAACAAACATTACAAAATAAATACAGTTTTGAGTCAGCAAGTACATTACTGTGACAGTTGTAAGTGCTTTTTCAGTTTGGATTTAAAAGACAATAGTGAATTACAATTCAACACATCTTGGGGGAAGAGAATTGAAAAAATGTGGACCCCTACATAATAGGGAACATTGGCCTAAAGCTTTCTCAAAAAGTGAAAAACCAAATGTAAATTTGGATTGCGTTCTGGTGCATTTAGAATTTAGCAGCCACGTTGTGAAGGGGGAGCAAGAGGGGCATGCCTGGGGAGCATAACGTCCTGCTGGCTGCTGACCCCTACGCTGATGGCCTACCCTGTGACTGTCAGAAGGATTTGGGGTAGGTCACGGACAATTGTTTCCCATCTTGTTTTACTGAAAGGGGTAATGGTAACCAGGGGATTGATTTTCAAAATGACTTATGATGACTGCACCAAACAGGTCTGATGCAAGTGGCACCATGTGTCATAGTTTGCATATGTCCTGATTTTCAAATGCCAGCTGTGGTGAAATCAGGATGCCATGCAGAAAAGCCCCCTTGTGCCACCCATGTGGCTAAAGGGTCCATGCGCCAGGTCACAAGGGTGGTTGAGCCATGGCAGGGCTGCACCATCCCCTTGTTTTCCATTGTGGAAGTACAACCATGGTCACAACAGGAGGTTGACTTTAGACCAGCAGGGTGGCGATTGGGGGGACCTGGAAGGTGGGAACCATGGGCCAATGGATCTCTGGTGGTTCCATAAGGGGTGAGGGGGGCATGAGGACAATGGGAGGGATAGGTGGAGGCACAAAAG
Source organism: Neoceratodus forsteri (assembly GCA_016271365.2). Taxonomy (NCBI): domain Eukaryota; kingdom Metazoa; phylum Chordata; order Ceratodontiformes; family Ceratodontidae; genus Neoceratodus; species Neoceratodus forsteri. The sequence continues at coordinate 168,977,943 of CM057449.1, read as the reverse complement.
GAGAGATTCAATATGCTATGCCTCACAGCTGATCAAGCCAAGTAGGGGGGTACAGCCAGACCAGCATTTTGTGGACACCCATGGACAGCAGCCCTGGCATCTGCCCCACAGGACCTACAGGCCCTGGCATTGTCATCGAGCATCCTCCAGCTGCCACAAGGGGGGGGCTCTGTATGTGAGTAATGTTGTGGTAGCTGGGGCACATCCCTGGCCACCACATGCATCATGCAACCTGCACCCACTGCCACTTGTTGCCTTTAAGGGTCTGTGGGTCCTGTGGGGCAGGTGCTAGAGCTACTGTCCACAGGGGTCTGTAACATGCTGGTCTGGTCATGTCCCCTCCACCTTGCCCAATCGGTTATGTGGCATGGCACATGGCATCTCTCCCTGGTGCCTCCACACATCCTTTCTACTGCTACCATGCCCTCCACACCCCCATGGTACCACCAGGGCTCCATCAGCCCCTGGTCTCCACCTTCTGGGCATTACGACTCCCCCAACCTCTGCCAGCTGGCTAGGGTTGTGCCAGGGGAGGGGGTGACAGAACATTCCATCAAACCCTGCAGTTGGGTCACATATGTGGCACAACCCTGCATCTGCAGCATCTCCTAGGTTTTCAGTGCAGGGACCCCTATTTTTACAAAATTAGGCACACAGTCCCTGACACATCCAGACTTTGCCACAGCTCTAAATCACCACAAATTGTGGCAATCGCAGGGCACTTTGAAAATCAAGCCCCAGGACACCGGCGATATTTCTTCCTCTAGGGAATAGAACCCTGTTATCTTTATCTTCTAGCTGGATAACCAGCAAAGATGGGAAGAAATGATCACAGTTAGTTTCATTCTGCCCCTGGTCTCCACCTTTTGGGCATTACAACTCCCCCAACCTCTGGCAGTTGGATTTTTGCATCAGAGGTTGGAGGTGTGGACTGGTCCTCGCTGGGACCCCCTCCTTCCCCACCTAGGACACAGACTGCTGTACTCTCTTGCGGGGCTCCTTCTATAAGGAGTTGGACCACAGAGAGCGTGAGAGACAGAGAGAAAGAAAAAAAAAGGGCGTCAATTTTAAACTGCTGGTGCAGATTAAATAGCAGGGCTTCAGCCCTGGTCGCAGCAGTTGGATTTTCACATCGGGGGTTGGAGGTGTGGATTGGTCCTCACTGGGACTCCCTCCTTCCCACTTGGGACACAGACTGCTGTACTCTCTCTCGCAGGGCTCCTTCTATGTGGAGTTGAACCACGGAGAGAGTGAGAGACAGAGAGAAAGAGAGAAAAAAAAAAAGGGCAAATTTTAAACTGCTTGTGCAGTTTAAATAGCAGGGCTTCAACCCTGGTCACGGCAGTTGGATTTTCGCATCGGGGTTGGAGGTGTGGACTGGTCCTTGCTGGGACCCCTCCTTCCCCACTTGGGACACGGACTGCTGTACTCTCTCGCGGGACTCCTTCTACAAGGAGTCAGACTGCGGAGAGAGAGTGAGAGTCAGAGAGAAAGAAAAAAAAAGGGTGTCAATTTTAAACTGCTGGTGCAGTTTAAATCGCAGGTTTTCAGCCCTGGTAGTGACAGTTGGATTTTAGCATGGGGGTTAAAAGGTGTGGGCTGGTCCTCACTGGGACCCCCTCCTTCCCCACTTGGGACACAACTGCTGTACTCTCTCGTGAGTCTCCTTCTGTGTGGAGTCAGACCGTGGAGAGAGTGAGAGACAGAAAGAAAGAAAAATTCTTCCCCTCCACCCACCTCTTTCCCTCCTCCCGTTAAATGCTTGTAAGTCCCTCCCTTAAATGTTCAGAGACCCTATTAGCAGATTGGGTGTGGCTAAAAAATAAAACAGTTTTTTGTCATTTGTCTTTTTTCACTAGCTTATGATATTTCAGATTGTATGTGTCATCGTTCCTTCATACTGCTTACATTTTCCTGTACCATTTGATTACTGAATACTCCTGCCTACTCTTTAAAATTACCCTGGACTGTTACTTTGGGTGTTTGCAGGGCTATTAATGGCAAAAGTTAGTGTTCTCCAGGTTTCAGGCTAGCATATACCCCTACTGTCTGTATCTCCCTAGGATGTTGCTTTGGGTGTTTGCTGGACTATCTATGTAAAAAAGTTAGGGTACTCAGGTTTCATGCTAGCCTTCACCTAACTGTCAATATCTCTGGGGTGAGTGTTTTTGCAATTACATCCAGGTCACTGTTCGACTGTCTACGCTGTATGCCTTTACACTCTCAGGCAGACCCTGTCTGCACTAGCTGTACTAGAGCATTATTAACTCTGGTCTCACACCTCTCAAGTTGACCTACCAGTCATGGTTGTCTCTTTGAGTTGGGTGTCACTGGTCACTGCTGAGGAAAAAGTGGAAATTGAGGCTCCAAGGCCTACTAGGGATGCTGTCCTGCCCTCCTTGCCTTGTGCTGTCCTCTCCATTGGTCTCCTTGCTGGTCTTTTTCTCTCCCTAATGATCATAGACTATTCTTGGTTGTATGGTGACCACTGGGGAACGACTGTCCCTCATGAGGTGTTTGATTTAACCTTCTAGCTCATGACAGACTGCCTCCCTGGCCTACCTGCTGTTTTGACCTCAGATGCCTTCTGGGCACTGCCTTGGTGAGAAGACAACCAGTCTGAAGGTCAGTGGTACCCTCCTCCAATAAGGTTTCTCCCCTGGCTCTTCCTAGTGATACTGACCCTTGCTGGTGACATTGAGCTGAACCCTGGTCCCACCTATAAGGCCTCCTCAATCCCTGAATGTTGCAAATTGGGAAAGGGATTAAAAATTGCTCACCTTAACATTCGCAGTCTACTACCCAACCTTGACAAACTATCTGCCTGGGTCATCCACTGTAAGCCTGACATACTAGGCATTACAGGGTCCTGGCTGAAACCCTCAATACCAGACTCGACCTGTGTACTTCCTGGCTATGAGTTTATTAGACAAGATCGGCCAGGGAAAAAGCGAGGGGGTGGTATCCTAATTTACTAAGAATCTTCTTAGAGTATCTGTGGTAATCCATCAGCAGTCCTTCCTGTCTTCCTGCGAGCTGCTGCACACTGTGTTGTTGCTTGGAAATACAAAGAAGCTGCATGTTGTATGCACATACAATCCCCCCAAGGGTGGTCTGCCTGGACTTACCCACCCCCTGGATACCACTGGCCCTTCTGTTGGGGATAATGAACTTTTGATCCTAGGAGATGTGAACTTAAACTGGACAGTAGGTAACTCCAAGCAGTTTGAACCTCTGTTGGCAAGTCTTGTCCTGACTCAGCTTATCCAGGAGCCCACTTGATGGTCTGCTAAAGGTGTTACTAGCTCTCTGCTGGACTGGGTCCTATCAAACAATCCAGATAGGATCAGCTCCGCTGGAACCCTACCTGACTCCATCTCAGATCACAGCCCGGTCTTTTGTGTGTGGAAGGTCCCCTCCCAAAAAATTCCCCACAAAATTATTCATGTTAGGGATTTCTCTAGGTTTGATCTGGGGTCTTTTCATGAAGATCTGAGGATCACTGACTGGTCAGGAGTGCTTAGTGCCCATGACCCCCCTACAGCTGTCTCCCAGTTTTTCACTGTTTTTGGTGCCCTGCAGGACAAACATGCCCCCCTTATTAGGCGGAGAGTAAGGGGGTCAGCCTCAAAATGGCTGCACGAGAGCCTCCTAGCCCTCATGCATGCAAGGGACAAGTGTTGGACTCACTTCAAAAGCATGTTGGATCAGTCCATCTTCCAACAGTATAGGAAGCTCAGAAATGAGTGCAAAAATGCCATCAGAGCAGCAAAAAGTGAATACTGTAAATCTGCCCTTCTTAGCTCTGCTAAGGACCCATGAAGGTTCTGGAGGAACATAAAAAACTTAGTCAGCAGCTCCTCCAACTCTGTGGTTTCTGATATGATCATTGGTGGGTTAAGTTGTAATAATCCACTTACGATTGCTAATGCTTTAAATTCCCACTTTTCTGACTTGTCTGCGCTTACCTCCTTTTTCCCTGCTGTAGGGAATATCAGTGGCCCCTCGGCCGCTGTCTCTCAGGAGGTTCACTCCTCTCGCCCATTATTTTATCTCAGGGCTGTGTGTCATTGAGACACAGAGACTTCTCTCTGGTCTCTCCCCACACTCCAGAGCTGGCCATGATAACATGGAGCCCAAGCTTCTGAACTTGGGAGCTCCCCACATTGCCATCCCAGTGGCACATATCTTCAATCTGTCCCTTGCCACTGGTGTTATCCCTGGCATTTGGAAAGTAGCGAGGATTGTCCCTGTTCCAAAGCAAGGTAACCCCAATGTCCTGGACAACTATCGTCCAATTGCCATCCTATCGGCCATTAGTAAACTCTTAGAGAAAGCTGTGGCCGAACAGCTCACAGAGTACATTCAGGCTCATAAGTTGTTGGCCCCTGCACAGCATGGCTAACATAAAGGGTATGGCGTGACCACGGCCCTTGTCTCTGTCTCTACTAACATCTGGGCAGCCATGGACCTAGACAAACTCTCTGGGGCTATGTTCATAGACTTATCCAAGGCCTTTGACCTTGTGGACCATGCATTACTCTGCTCATAGATGCAGTCCCTAGGCCTGTCCCCTCCTGCCTTGAGTTGACTGAGAAACTACCTCCAGGGCAGAATACAGCAGACTAAATTCAACAAGGTCCTCTCTGACCCCACTCCAGTGACCTCTGGTATCCCACAGGGATCAGTTTTGGGGTCCCTTCTCTTTTCTGCATTTGTTAACAACCTCTCTGCTGCTGCTTCCAACTGTAGTGCCACCCTTTATGCAGATGAGTCTCGTCCTTGCATTCCAGGACATTGGGGTTCTTAACCTTCAGCTGAGTGAGGCCTTTAAGAATATTCAGTCCTGGGTAACGTCTCACAAGCTGGTTCTTAATCTAAAAAAAAACTCAGGCCATGCTCTTTGGGTCAGCAGCCAAGATCAAGGCCTCCCCTGCCCCTCTATGTGTTAGTGGTGTGGATGGCTCTCCCCCCCAACCACGGTTTCAATAAAATACTTTGGGGTAACACTTGTCCCCCAACTCGACCTGGGGTGTCACATCCTAATGGTTTGCAGAGTCATAAACTGTAAACTGGGTCTTGCCTATAGGGCAAAGAAAAATTTGATGTCTGCAGCTCACTTGGAGCTGGCCAGAGGTGTGCTGCTCCCTTCACTTAGCTATGGCCTTCTCCTGTTCTCTGGCACCTCCAAGGTCCACCTTGCCAGGTGTAACACAACCTGCTCTGAGGCTATGGAACTCCCTTCCTGACCACGTACATTCCTCCCTTCCCAACTGTGTCTCCGGAATTCCCTGTGGGAGCACTTGAAGCTGTTCTCGGTGTTTGGATGTCCCAAGCCACCCTAACCAGGTCTCCAAATTGGTCCCATCTGACCCACTGCCTACTGTCCTTCAACTCTGGGAAGCATGTGATTGATTGCCATCTGCTTATGAATTATGTGGCCCAGGTAGAAAGGGTCACTCATACAATGTAATTACCATTGAATGTCTTATTCTATTTATTCTGTATGTATATGTATATTCTACCTATTACTGCTCACTGTAGACTATCTATGTTCATCTCGTTCTCTTGATACTCTGTACATTGCCCCTCTTGTTGTTATATACCTTGTTTGAACCTGTATTTTTCACTGTACTCTCCTGGGTTGTACCTGAAAATAGGTATACACTTAGTCTAGTGTACCTACCTGGTCAACAAAAGCTAAAAAATAAATAAATAAAAGATGGCACTCCCAACAGTACAACATCCTTCAAATACTGCACTGCTGTGTGAACATGGGACATTATCCCCAAGTCCTGAGCTGGGACACTATCCATAGTTCTGCATTGCTGTGTTAACTCTGGACATGAGTCCAAGGCTTGGTATATTCCTCCTCCATAATAATACAATTTAGTGTCAGCACTGTGTTTGAGCCATGGTGCTGGCCTGGAAGTGGAACACAGTCAGTACTGAACTGCAATGTCATCATTGGGTATGATCCCAAGTGCTGATCTGGTATACTTCACAGTACTATGTTGGATTTTAACATAAGTCCTGATCTGGGACACCCCTAGTATTGTACCACAGTGCCAGCATTGGGTATGAGCACAAGTTCTGGTCTGGGATACCCTAGTACTGCACTGCTGTGTTAGTTTTAGTTATAAGCCTGGGTCTGTCTCAGACATTATTGATATTGCACTGCAGTATCAGCATGGGAAACGAGTTCCAAGTCTTGGTCTAGGTCTGGAGATGTGAGTACTGTATCACCACTAAGCCAATAACATTGTTCTTATCCTGTCCATCTTTGATGCAATAAGTCATGTTTTATCTCACAGACAGTTAACTGAGCACTTTGTTTCAGAGTGTGTTTGTCCAGAAATGTCCACATGGGAGGCTCACATTAAGAAACTGTTCAAAAGGGACAAGAACAGAAAGTCAAGCAAAAGTTTAGAAAACCAAAAATAGAGTATGACGCATGGGAAATAGCAATTATATTTTCAGGATACTGGAGCTTATAAAGAATATCACATTGCAGAGGTTAATTGTTAATTATAATTTTATTTTATATTGTCTCTTACACACTCTAACAGGATCTCAAAATGCTTCAAACAAGTATAAATGTTGTACTAGAGCAGGAAAAGACAAGTGTGCAATAGCAAATGCAGGCAGAAGGTCTGCTCTTTCTAGCTCAAAATGTACTAAGTTCTATTTTTGTTTTTATTTTCTTTTGCCGTACTGTTTTGATAACTTTTCAAGAATAAAATCTACTATAAAGTTTTTCTTTAGGGTATCAGTATATCTGTTTGGATCTGCCAGTGTGTACTATTACTATTATTATAACTATTCCTATTTACAAATGTATCAGCATGCTGTAGATTGCAAATACAAAATAGTCAATGAAAAAAGGAGAATAAAAACCAAACAAATCAATAACACCAAACAAATAAGTTTTAAGAGCACTGTGAAAGCACGAAACACTGAGAGACTGGCAAACATAGAGGGGTGGAGAATTCCAAAGGATTGGTGCAATCAAAGAAAAAGCATGCTACTGAAGCCAACATAAATTTTATTTTTGGACCAGTAATAAATTTGCATCAAAAGAATGTAGCAGCAGGAGGGTACGTACAAAACAGGATGTAGTGCACACCACACTAGGGCTATAGGAGGACTCCTGACAAAGATCTACAGTGAAGCCTACCAGAATGAAGTGCAGCACTGCAGAATTATGCAGTACAGTAACTGCAGTAAACAATGCAATTTCAATGGGAGTTAATCCTCTTTGGCTTCACTGTACATGACCAAAGAGACAGGGTACCAAACTGGTTCATGTTTGTAAGACTGTCTATGCATCTTGCACTTATTTTGCTATAATATAATTTGCATATTTAAGCATGACTACTATGCCTGTGGTGAATTTGATGCTTTAACTTATAGCCCTAGTGTGGTGTGCACTGTATCATGCTTTGAACATATCCTGTCTGGGGGCTGCTAGCCCCTGTAGTTGCACCTATATCTGGCACCATTTGAGTGCAGCCTCTTCTTCCCTGGTTTGGGAGGGTACATACCACTGACAAAAGGAAGCAAGGTAACTGGCTGCCCAGTAAGAAGAGCCAACAAAATGAAAACAATAGTTTTAAATTGAACCCTGAGATGAAGTGGAATCCAGTGAAAAGATTTAAATGTGGAGTAATACGGGCATGATGAAAGGTGTCAATTATCAGGTGGGTGGCTGCATTGTGAATGTGCTGCAGAATGGACAATTTAGAAGCAGGTAAACCAATTAAGAGACTGTTGCAATGACCATGCCTGAAAAAAAAAAGGCTAAGTACAATTTATTAATTTGTTTATTGATTTTTGCTAACTGGTAAGCCCACAAGAACAAAAAGTTGCCTTGTCAGGGCTGAATTCGTTAAGTCTCATCCAAGTAACAGCTGTGCCTCAGTGATAGTCCCAGGGGGTACTACTACAAGGGGTGGCTAACCCCTGGCTCAGCAACAGTTGTTATCATTATAGATCAAGGGAGCACTCCCAACCAATGGGAGCACTCCTTTCCCCTGCGCGTTAGACACTCTTATTCTGTGAAGAGCGTCTCACATGCAGATGCCCTGGAAACTGACATTTTCTGGGACAGTTTGAAAAAAACATGTTATTGATCATACTCAGTTTACAAAATATAGTAATACCACTAAGGAAACCACTCTTACACTTGTAAGAGTGGTCTCACTTACATTCTTAGGATATCAGAACCGCTAACCGTCAGTTTGCAGTTCTCATACCCTAAAAATGTGTGTGAGACCGCTCTTATAAGCGTAAGAGTGGTCTCCACAGTGGTATTAACATACCAACAGCTGCAGCACTCCTGGAGTGATCAACAAACAGCAGTCTGCACACAGAACATTTGCTGCTAAGTCAATTTTATTCAGAGCTGAGAACAGCAAGATACATGCAGCAACATAGAAACAGAAACATAGAATTTGTCAGCAGATAAGGACTGCTTGGCCCACCCTGTCTGCCCATTTTTCCCTACCTATAGAATCACAGTAGACCCTACTTGATCTCTAGCTCTTCCCCCCTCCCCATTCTTTTCCACTAACATTCTCTTATGCATAACACATGCATTCATGAACCCAGCACTGTTTTTGCCCCCACTACCTTGGCTGGTAGGCTGTTCCAGGAATCCACCATTCTTTCTGTGAAGAAGTACTTCCTTACATCTCTCCTGATTCTACACCACCCCCACCACCAACTTTACAGCATGTCCCCTTGTTCTTGTACAACTTTTTTCTGAAAAATACTTTCCTCCTGTACCTTATTTACCCCCACAAGGTATTTAAAGGTCTGTATAATACCCCCTTCCAGGGTGAAACATAGAAACATAGACTTTGACGGCAGAAAAGGACCACTTGGCCCACCCAATCTGCCCATTTCCCTACCTACTGGATAAGCTGCAGATTCTAGTTAACCAACAGCCTGCTTCCTGCAACCCCACACTATAATTGCTTTGTGTCTGTCCCAAGCATGTTTGAATTCCCCCACTGCTTTAGACCCAACGACCTCCTCAGGAAGGCTGTTCCATGTATCCACCACTCTCTCCATGAAAAAGAATTTCCTCACATTACCCCTGAGCCGTCCCCCCTCTATCTTTAAACTGTGCCCTTGTTCTTACACATCTCTTTTCTGAAAGATGCTACCTCCTGGACTTTGTTGATTCCCTTGAGGTACTTGAACGTTTCTATCATGTCCCCCCGTCCCTCCTTTCATCAAGGGTATACATATTAAGCTCTCTCAGTCTCTCTTCATATGGTTTCTGATGTAGACCCTGCACCATTTTAGTTGCCCTACTCTGGACTGCTTCCATCCTGTCTATATCCTTGCGTAGATGAGGTCTCCAAAACTTCGAATACTGTATACAGTTCTGGTGTACGTATTGAGTTCCTTTAGTCTGTCCTCGTAGGACTTTTGGTGCAGACCCCACACCATTTTAGTTGCCCTCTCTGGACTGCCTCCACTTTATCTAAGTCCTTCTGAACAGGCGGTCTCCAGAACTGTATACAGTATTCGAAGTGAGGTCTTACTAGTGATCTATACAGGGGCAACATCACCTCTCTCCTTCTGCTGGAATATACACCACAGCATTCAACTAGCCATCCCAACTGTCTTGTCACACTGCATGGCCACATTTAGGTTATCAGAGATTATTACCCCAGGTCTCTCTCCTTCTTGGTGGTCATATGCAGCAACAGCATATGTATGCAATATACAAGGAATCAAATGGTAAATGGATCAGTCAAAACTAGGCAAATCAAGGAACACCAGACATGACAAATACTTAACTGGAGCAGGGAAAAAAAAGACACCCTTCTAATGAACTCAGTCTACAGAGAGAAACCCCAGGCAGATTACCAGACAGGTGGGGTCAAATTGAGCACTACAGCAGAGGAAAGGAACCTGGGAGTCATTGTTAGTGACTCCCTCAAAAAATCAAGCCTGTGTAACAAGGCCTATATGAATATACGAAAATGGCAGCAGAAACAGGCCTCACGGTCTATCAAGACTGCTCGAGTGTGCAGCTAGCACCTTATAATGGTGCTGCCCCTCCAGTCCCCCCATCCTATTACCCCTTCCCCTTCCCCTAGCCCAGCTCCTCTTGAAGCTGTCTACCATATTGCAGGCCACTACCTCACCCGGCAAGGAGTTCCACTTGTCCACCACTCTTTCCGTGATAAAATATCTCCTCATCTCTCTCCTGAATCTACCACCTCCAATCTCAGTCGGTGTCCTCTCGTGTCCTCCTCTTTCTCCTCTGGAAAATCCTCTCTGTATTGGTCTTGTTTATCCCCTTCAGATACTTAAAGGTCTCGATCATATCTCCCCCATTCCTCCTCTCTTCCAGAGAGTACATTTTCAACTCCCCCAGCCTTTCCTTGTATGGCTTGCAATCCAATCCCTGGATCATCTTTGTAGCTCTATGCTGTACCCCCTCCAACAGTCTGATGTCCTTCTTCAGGAACGGGTGCCAGTATTACACCCAGTACTCCAGTTGGGGCCTGACCAGTGACGTTTACAGGGGCAGGATTACATCCCTACTTCTGGAGGAGATTCCTCCAGCTATACACCCCAGCATTTTGTTGGCTTTTGCCACCGCCCTTCTGCACTGAACAGAGTTGTTCATGCTCCCTTTTATGATCACCCCTAGGTCCTTCTCTTCTGTGGAGCAACCTAACTGAACCCCATTTAAGTGATAATCCCTCCCCTGGTTCCGGGCTCTGAAGTGCAGAACCTTGCACTTCTTGGCATTGAACCCCAGCTGCCATTTATCTGCCCACTCCTGCAGCTTATTTAGGTCCTCCTGCAACCCCTTCCCCCACTCCGTGTCATCTATCACAGCTCCCATCTTGGTATCATCTGCGAAGAGATTGATTTTGCTCCAGATCCCATTCAAGATATCCGCAATGAAAATCCCAAAGACAGCTGGTCCCAGCATGGATCCCTGTGGTACCCCACTTGTCACCACTCTTGGTGATGAGAATTCTCCCCCTACTACCACCCTTTGCTGTCTCCCCCTCAGCTAGTTCCTGATCCAGGTCACCATTGTTGGTCATGCCCCTGCATACTCCAGCTTCCCCCCCAATCTCCCATGCGGCACTGAATCAAAGGCCTTACTGAAGTCCAAGTACAGGACATCCACAGCATGTCCCTTGTCCAGTTCCCATGTCACCCAGTCATAGCAATGCTAATACGATGCTGGGGTGTATTGGAAGGTGTACTGATGGCAGGAAAAAGGAGGCACTATTACTTCTATATAGGTCACTGGTGAGGCCACACCTGGAGCACTGTGCTCAGTTCTGGAGTCCTCACCTAAGGAAGGACTGTGACAGGCTGGAGATGGTGCAACACAGGGTGATCAAGATGATTCAGAGCCAACAGAGAAGATCTTACAATGATTGTCTCAGGGTACTGATCATGTACTCACTGGAGACCAAGTGAGAGAAGGGGGATATGATGGAGACCTTCAAGTTCCTGAGGGGAATAAACAAACTGAACTGCAGAGAACTATTAAAAAGGAGTACAGAGTCTGGACCCGAGGTCATGAGTGGAAATTGGTTGAGGGGAGGTTAAGAGGGATGTGTTGAAGTTCTATTTTACAGAAAGGGTGGTGGAGCCATGGAACAGACTGCTTGCAGAGGTGGTGGGCCCAAGATCATAAATGGTTTCAAGCATGACTTAGACAGAGTGAAGGGTTTGGTGGTTACTCAGCTTGGCAGCAGTAAGAAGGGGATTGTAGGGGGCAGGAGGGATAAAACATGGTATGCACAATAGGTCCTTAGACAGATAGGGAACTCCTGGCAGATTAGGTGAACCTGTGGTCTTTTTCTGCCAGCATTGTCGACGTTTCTATGTTTCTATGAAACAATTGCTGGTTATACAACATCAGGACCAGTATGCCATTTAATATTACAGTAAGTATTAAGCAGCAGTTACAGGTGATCAGAATGTGGACAACAAGAATCAAGAATATCGAGACAATTACTCTAATTTCTGACAATCATTTTGGTAGTCATTGTGACAGGAATGTAATCATGTTACTTTAATCTCTTTTTATTAGTGTAATTATTTAGTTTTTTGTTTGTTTCTACTTATTCTCATAAATGTTCTTTCTGATTGGAATGATAAAGGGCTTACAAAATGTAATCCAGGTCAGATGTTCCAGCAGCAGACCCTGGGAAACCTTAACAGAAAAACAAGTGGCAGATGTGAGGGTGCGATTATTCCTACAAAGACATCCGAACAGTCAGGATGTAAACAGGGTCTTAAAGCTGTGAGTGAAGATGTCGTGAGGTGACAAAAAGGCAATTTGGCCTGGTGGATGTGATCACACACACACACACACACACACACACACCAGCACACACACACACATGCGTGTGGACACACATTCACGTGGGTGGGGAATACTGGAGAGCGCTGTCACTCCAGTCAGAGGTCTCATCCCACTGCCCTGAGCACATAAATTGGAGAGTTGAATCTCATCTCTCTCTCTCTCTCTCTCTCTGACTTCCAGCATCCTTTAAAGAAGACCTGGGTCTGACTCGTGGTGAGTGCCCCAGAAAAAGGGAGAGCCCTGCTCTCTAGCTTGCTTATCTGTGTGAAGGAAGGGCAGTCTAGATGAATGTTCTTTCATGTTAGCTGGCAAGTAAATATAGATCCTAGTGTGAGACTAGACTGTGAGCTTATTCATTAAAGCCCACTATTTGTTCAAAGGTTTGTTTTTTTCTGTTCGTGTAAATGTGTATATCTTTTTGGTTTGGTGTACATATCCTGTGTAGTATTTAGTAGTAAAAAATCAATTTTTATAGAACCAGTGGCTGTGCATCCTTATTGAAAAGGTAAAGGTAATATTTCTGCTGGCAAGGTGAGAATTCTCCATTTATAATCTGCCATCCAAAGTGCACTACACCATATAACACTGTGTTTGACTTTCCAGGGTGCTGAGCAGGACAGAAGTATTTTCCTGATATAATCAGGTGGTGGCAGCAGAAGAAATGAATCAGACCCAAAGTACCCTGAATGCTGGTATGGCTCAAAGGGTAGTTTGTTACAAACTGGTGGTAGCGGTGGGATCAGTGCACAAATTTAAAGCCAGAATTTGTGTGCAGTGTGCTTTCCTGCTGGAACTAAGAACTCACAGAAAAGTAAAAGCCTTACCTGGCACACAAAGAGGGATCCTCAGTGGATAAGCTCCCCCTTTCACCCTCTTGGAGTAGCTGACACCAGCCCAGCCAGAGGGGGATGGGAGGTGATATAAGCATTTGTGGAAATGTTCACAGGGAAACATGGGCACACCACAATGACTGAACATCATGTGGACACTGGGACCTAAGTGCCACTGAGGCCATCCCCCTATACTGTACCAGAGGGGGTTAAGCAGACAATTCAGGAGAAGCTCAGAGAGATGCTGGGTCCTGAAGTAATCCAGGAGTATAGTAGCTTCTGGGCATCACCTGTGGTCCTGATTCCAAAGAAGGATAGTACAACAAGGTTCTGCACTGACTACCAGAGTCTCAACAGCTGCACAGAGTCAGACACCTACTTCAAGCCCAGAACAGATGAGACCTTAGAAAGGTTGGGGGAGCCTGGTACCTGACCATGATAGACTTGACAAAGGGCTACTGGTAGGTACCTCTAACCCCTGATAGTTAAGGTGGAAAAATGACAGATAGGCATGAGAGAGGTGTCCTACCTTGGGCACCAAGTGGGTAGCGTATGCATCCATCCAGAGCTCTTGAAGGTTGATGCCATCCAGGCCTGGCTCACCTCTACCATGAAGAGACAGGTAAGGGCATTTCTGGGGACAGCAGGGTACTACAGGAGGATTGTTTCTCACTGTAATGACATGGCCAGGCCATTGATGGACCTGAAGAAAAGGAAAACCGCCAGAGAAAGTTCTGGGGACAGGGGACTGTGAATCCACTTTCTGTAAGTTGAAGGAGGCATTATGTGGGTTGCCCATGCCTGCTAGTCCCAATTCTGACCTCAGGTTCATTGTGCACATGGATTCCTCAGACCATGGACTGGGTGTTGTCCTGAGCCAGGTTACATTGAAGGGGGGGGAAGCACTCCACAGTGTGTCTGAACTGGAAGCTTCTGACGAGGGAGCAGGCATATGCCACAATTGAGAGGGAGCATCTCAGGATAGTGAGGACACTTCAGAAGCTGCAGCCATATTTGTATGGGTGGGAGCTCGCTGTGGTCACAGATCATAATCCCCTGATATGGCTCCATAGGTCTAGTCAGAAAAATACAAAATTATTGTGCTGGAGTTTGGTATTGCAGTCATGTAATATGACCATCCAGCACCACAGTGCTTAGCAAAATGCCAGTGTGGATGGGTTGTCTAGATATGGCTAAGTGCATGGCATACTACTTTAGGCACTTCCCAGTCCCTACATGAATGGCAGTGTCTCTTGGGGGCTGCCCAAAAGAAACAGAACTTCATTTTCTGGGGAGAGAGAGAGATGTGACATGCATGTAACCAGGTCAATTTAAACTCTTTTTGTTACATAGAAAAATAGAATTTGTTGGCAGATAAGGACCGCTTGGCCTACCTAGTCTGCCCATTTTCCTATCTAACAGATAAGCTGCAGATCCTAGTTAACCAACAGCCTACTTCCTCCTACCCCCTACTAGGACTGCCTTATGTCTGTCCCATGCATTTTTGAGTTCCCCCACTGTTCTTGACTCCACGCCGTCCTCAGGAAGGCTGTTCCATGCACCCACAACCCTCTCTGTGAAAAACTACTTCCTCACATTACCTCTGAGCCTCTGAGTTAGGGTAATTATTTCATAATAACTGGTGCTCATTTTTTCCCTAATTGAAACCTGGTTATAATTTTCTCATTATAACCTGTGGGTTATAATGGCAAACATACACTGGGTTTCCCTTCTAATGCACATGCCCCAGTCATTGGTCTTCCCTTCCTCTGCGCTGCCTGCCAGTCCTCAGTGCTGCACTGATTACCACCACTCCAAGTTGGCGGTAAGTTCCTTTAAAAAAAGTAATGATAATAGGGCTGAAAAACACTTAGTTTTGAAATGGTACTGCTTTAAAAAAGTAAACATTTCACTTTCTTCATGAGCCACTACTGAACACGCTGATACCTGACTGGTTCACAGCTCTGTGGCGATGTCCATTTATTTTATATAATTGCTCTGGCAAAAAAATGATCACCAGCAATTATATAAAATAATGGCTGGGTAGGTGTGCAAAATTTGAATTTACACACGCCCTCGTTAATAAGGATTCTTTTATAAACCCCTTGAGCTTTGCTCTCGAGGTTTATGTGGCATCACACACCTCGAGGGTGTGTAAAATTCTCACTATTATCCCCTACTCAGCCATTATTCTATATGTTGTTTCAACTTATTCTCATATAAATTATTTCTGATTGGAATGACATAGAGCATACAAAATGGATTCCTGGTGACATCTTCCAGCAGCAGACCCTGGGAAACCTTAAGAGAAAAACAAGTGCCAGTCATCAGGGTGCAATTTTTCCCACAAAGACATTCAAAAATCCAAGATGTAAACAGGGTCTTAAAGAGCTAGTGGAGCCAAAACAGGCAGACAGGAAAATATTACAAATTTTAAGAAGTAGTCAGTTGTAACTTTTCATTTCTGAAGTATTTTTCTTTTTCTTTTTTCCCATTACAAAGTCTTCTATGTGATCATTTTGTGATGAATGTGAACAGCACTTAGCTTGGCAGCTGGCATATCTATCTGTGCCCCCCCCACTACATCATCAGCACTGTGATCTCACTGATAGTGGCATCAAATGTGACTGACCTGGCAGCCACTGAGTGGCTGTTCCTAAGCAGCAGTGATGTCACAGTCAGTGAGGTCACAATGCTGATGATGTAGTAGGGGAAGGGGCTAGAGATAGATATGTCAGCCGCCAGGCAGAGTACTGTCCCAGAAATCACATCTACTAACAGCAGGTAAACAATCTTCTAATTAACCAAAAGGAAAAGTACCTCAGATATACAATGTAATGGCTAACTGCTTTTAAAAACTAATAGTAGTTTTAGGCAGTACACTAGCTTTTTAAAGCTGTGAGTGATGATGTTGTGAGGTGAGAAAAATGCAATTTGGCACAATAGATGTGATCACACAGCACACACACACACTCACATGCACCACACACCCACATGGGTGGGGAATACTGGAGAGGGCTGTGACTCCAGACAGAGGTCTCATTCCACTGCCCTGAGTCCATAAATTGGAGAGTTGAATCCCATCTCTCTCTTTCTCTCTCTCTTTATGACTTCCAGCAGTCTTTGAAGAAGACTTGGGTCTGACTCTTGGTGAGTGTCCCAGAAAAAAAGGAGAGCCCTGCTTGATAGCTTGCTTATCTGTGTGAGGGAAGGGCAGTCTAGGTGAATGTTCTTTTAAGTTAGCTGACAGGTAGATATAGATCCTAGTATGAGGCTAGACTGTGAGCTTATCCTTTGAGTCTACTATTTGTTCAAAATGCTTATTTTTTCCTTTCCTCTAAATATGTATTTTGTTTTAATTTGCTGTACATACATTGTGTAGTATTTAGTAGTAAAGAATCTATTTGTATAAAACCAGTAGCTATACATCCTGATTAAAAAGGTAAAGGTAATACTTCTGCTGGCAAGTTGAGAATTCTCTGTTTGATGTCCGCCATCCAAAGTGCACTCTATCATATATTACTGTGTTTGACCTTCCAAGTGCCTGAGCAGGACAGAGGTATTTTCCTGATATAATCAGGTAGTGACAGCAGATGAAGGGAATCAGACCCAAATAACCTGAAAGCTGGAGGGGAGCGGGGAGGGGGGTCAGGGGGAGGCAGGAGGGATAAAACATTGTATGGACACTAGATCCTCGGACAGATAGGGAAATCCATGCAGACAAGATCAACCTGTGATCTTTGTCTGCCAGTATTGTCTATGTTTTTATAAAACAGTTGCTGGTTATACAACATCAGGACCTGTATGGCATCCACTATTACAGTAAGTATTAGGCAGCAGTTATAGGTGATCAGAATGTGGACAACAAGAATACCTAGACAATTAACGTAATTTAATTTCTAACAGTCATTTTAGCAGTCAATATGACAGGAATATGACCATGTTACTTTAATCTCTCTTTGTTAGTGTAATTATTTTATTTTTTTGTTCATTTCTACCAAGTTACCCTGAGAGCTGGTACGGCCCAAAGGGTAGTTTATTACAGTCAATATTTTCTAATGTGCATGATCTTAATTAATGAAATCAGCAGGATTTAGAAATGGCTAGAATATGTGAACTCTAAGCAAAATTAGGATCCATGTAGACACCCAGGTTCCTAACCATGTTCAAAGGGAGCTCCTTAGAGGAAACTTCTTTTTGCTTGGTCTGCACTCATGGCTAAGTAGGAGTCTCACATGACTGACAAAGGAGAAATAAGAAGGACTTCAGTTTTATTTGGGTTAATTTTGAGGAAACATTGGGAACAAATTAAAAGATCTGATCAAATTTCTTAAGGAGCAGTATAGAAGCACAAAAGACAGATCCCAAGAACAGACCCCTGAGGGCCACCAGAGAAAAACAGGTGAGACACAGATAGCAATGCTCCCAAAAGATACTTAAAAAAATCTAACAAACAGGATTTAAACCAGGATAAAGCCATATCAGACATCTCAACCTCAAAAGTCAGCTGATCACATAAAATCTGATGGTTAAGAGTTTTGAACACTGCAAAATCAGCAAAATCAAAATACTGAAAAGGCCTTGACTTCTAACAAGAAGAAGAGTATTGTTAATTTTCAGGAGTGCTGTTTCAGTGGAATAGGTCTTCTTGAAACCAGACTGCAGGGGAGCAAGCAATGACTGATATTACAAATATCCAAGAAATTGGTCAGGACAGCTCACTCCAAGGTCTTGGACACGAATCATAACACTGTAATCAGACAGAAGCTTGAATACGCTGTGCAGTCCAGGGAAGGCATTTTCAAAAGGGGGCACCACATACATTTTTAAATTGTCCGGAAAAATACTAGTGTTATGGGATTTATTAATAATCTGTGTATCAATGACTGTTTAGTAAAATTGTTTTCAGACGTTTTGAAGCTAAGGTGTCAAGTAGAGACAGAAAGTCAAATTAACAGAATTTATCAGGTTTGCTGCAAAATCTTGATCAACCAGGGAACAAGATGAACACAAAACACCTGATGGGGGAGCAGTACACAAATTACAACCTGACTTGAGAACAAGAGGGAAAAACAAAATATTTCTGAATATCTGAAATTTTATTAATAAAAAATGAGGAAAAAAACTTCAGGGATAAGAAGAGAATCAAGGAGAGAAGATACATCAGTTCTACAGTTGAAAAAAGAATCTAAAGCTTCTTCTGGTCATGGGTGCCTGACAAAACTAAGGCCAAGAAGTAAGATACCTTGGAATCATGTAGCAGGGAGTTATAGAACCTTAACTTTCCAGAGTAGTGGTGAAATGTCTTTGAATGACTGCTAAGCACATCTTATTTGCATGTAGTTGGGAGACGGAAACAACAAAACAGACACCAGACAGTGCAACACAAGAAAAGCAAAATAATAGTCAATCTTACCGTGGCTTACAACAGTAGGGATGCGACAGAAAGTGGCCACTGTTCACAGAATGGTGGGTGCTGCCCAACAGAACAAGAGAGAGAGAGAGAACTGGAGTATGGTGGGGAATGAAGAGGTTAAGGATCATAGGGAAGACAGGAAGATGGTAGATTTCAAGATAGATTTAAGGATGCAGAGTGGGCCACCATGGATAAATGATGATGACACAATGAACAAAGTAGCTAGCAAAGAGATTAAACACAAATATCAAGCAATCCTCATTATTCAAGAAACATTATTTCTAAGACCCAGCATGATATTACAATTTAAACCAGCAGTTCAAGAGTCCAGAACTTTAATTTGTTATCGTGCAACCCAAGTTTAGCCATTCCATTTGTTGGCTGTATTTTCCCATTGGACTTTCAAGTACTCTCAAATGAGTAATTTATTATTTTTAGCATTGTGTGCTGATGTCTAGCTGAACAAGACTCTTAATACCCTTTTTTCATTAATATCTCATGTGTGTTGATGTTTAGCTGAACGACACTCTTCTTAATATCCTTTTCTCATTAATATCGCACGCAGCCTTGATCTCAGCATTTTTATAATAATGTATAGAAGCTAACGTTATGCCTATCGAACAGCAACATTTCGAAAGTGAAGTACACCACAGTGCCAATTTGATGTTGCCACTGTAATGTACACGCAGGACCCCAGCACTGCTTTTCTGAGTCTTGCACCCCCTCCCCAAATCAACTCCGACTTGGAGTTGATTATATTGAAATACAGGGGGCGCGGGGGGCAGAGCCGAAACAAACACATTTACCTGACGGTTTTATGCCAACCGCAATTTGTGGTCAACAAAAAGCCGTTGCTGTAATGCCGGTCAACAAAATTTTTGTTGAATCGGCGTTGTAGATCCAATTCTAACAGTAGGATGAAAGACTTTCAGCTAAGGTGGGTGCAGCAAATGGAATTTGCCCTGTAGTGATTTGACTGATGCCAATGATGTGATTCTCATAAGTACTGGATACAATCCTTTGCAAACTACTGTAGAAGATTGTTGTGAGTAGTCCAAAAGGATGTGATGGCAGTGGTGGCTTTATTGGGGATCTACAGAATGGTGAGCCTCACATCCATCATGGGTAAGCTGATAGAGAAAACCCCGAAGGAGAGGCTGGTGTCCCTTCTGGAGGCCAACGGGCTGCAGGGCAGTAGGCAGCATGGGTTTGTCGCTGTCAGATCCTGTCAGACCAACCTGGTTGAGTACTGTGACTGGATAACTAGGCAATTGGACAGGGGCCATGCAGTGGATGTTATGTACCTGGACTTCAGTAAGGCATTCAACTCAATGCCACATGGGGCTAGGTAGTAAGCTAGAGGGCACGGGGCGGGGGAAAAGATGGTGGGGTGAGTAGTTAACTGACTACAAGGAAGGCTGCAGAAGGTGGTGGTGGGAGGGGAGCTCTCATCCTCAAGGGTGGTGATAAGTGGTGCTAGGATCAGTGTTGTTTGGGATAATCATTCCAGACATCTCGTTGGGCATCAAGAGCAAGATCAGTCTGTTTGCAGATGACACCAAGATGGGAGCAGTAGTGGATGACAGAGGGGGATGGCAGGGGTTGCAGGATGATCTGTCAAAGTTGTAGACTTGGTCAGATACCTGGCAGCTGGGGTTCAATGCCAAAACATACAGGGTGCTACATTTAGGTACAAAAAACCTGAGGTGGAGCTACCAGCTGGGGGTAGGTGCAGCTAGACAAGACAGTGGAGGAGAAAGATCTGGGGGTGCTCATTACAGGATCAATGAACAACTCAGCACAATGTAGGAAGGCAGCTGCAAAGGCCAACAAAATGCTGGGTTGTATTGCCTGGGGTATATCCTCAAGGAGTGGGGAAGTGATTCTGCCATTGAAAAGATCGCTGGTTAGGCCACACCTGGAGTACTACATGCAGTACTGACACCCATACCTGAAGAGGGACATTAAGTTACTGGAGGGGGTGCAGCGCAGGGCAACAAAGATGATCCATGGGCTGCGGGACTTACCCTTTGAGAGCAGGCTGAGGGAACTGAACATGTATTTCCTGGAAGAGAGAAGGGACAGGGGAGATATGATTGAAACCTTCAAGTACATGAAAGATATAAACAAGACAGGCACAGAGGGGCTTTTCAAATTAAGGAAGGGGATGGACACTTGTGGCCATGATCTGAGATTGGAGGGGGGGAAGGTTCAGGAGGGAGATAAGAAGACACTTTTTTACAGAGAGGGTGGTGGCCGGGTGGAATGCATTGCCAGTGGAAGTGGTATCCCATAAAACAGTGATCTGCTTCAAAAGGGGTTGGGACAGGGCAAGAGGGAGGGTCACGGAAGGGGGGAGGGGAGGGAGAGGTAGCTGCAGAATAAGGGCTGCTAGCTGCACAATCGAGCAGACTCAAAAGACTGTAAGGCCTTTATCTGCTGGCAATTTCTCATAGAAACATAGAATTTGACGGCAGATAAGGACCGCTTGGCCCACCCGGTCTGCCCATTTCCCTACCTAATGGATAAGCTGCAGATCCTAGTTAACCAGCAGCCTACTTCTTCCTACCCCAACCCCCTAAAATTGCCTTATGGCTGTCCCATGCATGCTTGAATTCCACCACTGTTTTTGACTCCATGACCTCCTCCGGAAAGCCGTCCCATGCATCCACAACCGTCTCTGTGAATAAATACTTCCTTAAATTACCTCTGAGCCACCCCCCCATCTTCAAATTGTGCCCCCTTGTTCTTGCACACCTCTTTTTTTGAAAGATGCTACCCTCTTGGACTTTGTTGATTCCTTTGAGGTACTTGAAAGTTTCTATCATGTCCCCCTCTCCTCCTTTTCTCGAGGCTATACATATTAAGCTCCTTTAGTCTCTCTTCATGTCTTCGGTGCAGACCCTGCACCATTTTAGTTGCCCTCCTCTGGTCAGCTTCCATCCTGTCTATGTCTTTGGAGATTGGGTCTCCGGAACTGCAGCATGTACTCCAGATGGGGTCTCACTAGCTGTCTGTACAGAGGGATAATAACTTCCTGTTTTCTACTGGTGATGCCTCTCCCTGTGCACCCCAGTATCCCCCCAGCCCTCCTTGCTGCCCTGTCACATTGCTTGCCCACCTTTAGGTCATCTGATATGACTACCCCCAGGTCCCTTTTCATTTTTGTTGTTGTTAGTATCTCACCCCCCATTGTGTACTCTTCCCCTGGGTTTTTGTTTCCCAGGTGCATTACCTTGCACTTCTTAGCATTGAATCTAAGCTTCCATACATTTGACCATTCCTCTAACCTTGCCAAGTCCCTTTTCATCCTTTCCACCCCACCTTGTGCATCAACTCTGTTGCAGATCTTTGTGTCATCTGCAAAGAGACATACTTTTCCTTCAGTCCCTCTGCAATGTCACTTATAAAGACATTGAAGGGACCAATCTAATACTGAACCCTCTGCGGTACCCCACTAGTAAACCCCTTTCTTCAGAATGGACTCCATTTACTATTACTCTCTGTGTCCTATTCTCCAGCCAATTCTTTACCCAGGCTGTCATCTTGGGACCCACTCCCAGGCTGGCTAACTTGTATATTAATCTTTGTGTGGGACTGTGTCAAATGCCTTGCTAAAGTCTAGGTAGGCCATGTCCACAGCCCCTCCCTGATCTACTACTTTGGTCACCCAGTCAAAGAAATCTATCAGATTCATCTGGCATGACCTTCCCTCTGTGAATCCATGCTGCCTTGGGTCCTGTGCCCCTCTGGCCTCTAGATACTTGACAATTCTTTCCTTCAGAAGTGATTCCACCATTTTCCCTATCACTGAGGTTAAACTAACAGGTCTGTATTTTCCTGCTTCTGCCTTGCTCCCACTTTTGTGAAGGGGAATCACATCTGCCCTCCTCCGGTCCTCGGGTACCACCCCATCCTCTCATGATTTGTTAAAGAGGGTAGTCAGTGGTGTCACTAGTTCTACCCTTAGTTCTTTTAGAATTCTGGGATGAATCCCATCAGGTCCCATTGCTTTGTCCACCTTCAGTTTTAAGAGTTCTTTCAGAACCCTTTCTTCTGTAAATGGGCTGGTATCAACTTCTGTATCCAGAGTGTTTCTATTGTTTGTTTTAGGTACCTCCCCCTCTTCATTTGTAAATACTGAGCAAAAATATTTGTTTAGTATCTCTGCCTTCTCACAGTCACCCTCTGCCCACCCCTCCCCTTTATTAAGCCTCACTATCCCTCCTTGATCTTCCTTCGCTCCCTGATGTACCTATAAATGGTTTATCCCCCTTCTTAACTGAGTTGGCTATCTTTTCCTTGGTTTGGGCCTTTGCTGTTCTGACTGCCTTCCCAGCTTCCTTTTGCTTTAACTGATACAGTTCTCTGCCCTGCTCCTTCTGTGATTCCTTGTACTTCCTGAATGCTTTCTTTTTCTCTTGAACCTTCACTGCCACTTCCTTTGAGAACCATAGTGGTTTCTTACATCATTTTGTTTTGTTTATTTGCTTCACTTTGTATGTTTATAACAGCAAGACTGAAGACTAGATTAAGACCGATACTACAGTGGTTTTGAGAAAATGGCAATGCTGAGACCCTGGTAGGCTTTATCGAGTTGCCAGGGAAAATGCTTTAGACCTCATATTGATGTTAGAACTGCTGACATTTAAATTAGGCATGTTTACTATAGGCATGGCAGAAGTGGTCATGTTAGTATCTTAATGTACACCATAGATGTAATAAGACTAGAATGGCAGAAGAAGACATCAAGGATTGTTCCAAACACATCATTCTTCTGTCTTCTACAGGAGGGTTTCTACTATTTCTGGTGCCATCAAATGGGTTGCACAGTGGAAATCATCATGCCATCTTTGCATCAGAATGATGGTTACACCGATTTACATACAACATAGCCATTCTAGCCTTTACTTCTGGGTCGCCCCTGAAAAAGGAACTTTTTTGTCTCAGTGGGCCTACCCAGTTATCAAAATTCAAATAAATAATAAATAAATAAACTTCTATGATATACATGACAAAGACATTGGTGTTAATACCTTGCAATAACTCATGAGGGTTTAAGCAGAATGAATTTGTTGCAGGCCTCTTTTAGGTTACTGAGGTCTGGAAGGAAGTGGAAGTCTTCAGGTCAGGTGACGTAGAGGAGGTATAA
The DNA here is from genome assembly GCA_016271365.2 of Neoceratodus forsteri. Taxonomy (NCBI): domain Eukaryota; kingdom Metazoa; phylum Chordata; order Ceratodontiformes; family Ceratodontidae; genus Neoceratodus; species Neoceratodus forsteri. The sequence continues at coordinate 168,954,184 of CM057449.1, read as the reverse complement.
AAAGAGGACAGGCTGCAAACATAATGACTTGTGTGTAGTGAGACATGCTACAAAGTTAAGTGCCATAGGGACTTAACTGAAGAGGAACTGAATTGTGAATTGTTATCTGTGTATCTGTTATCTGTGTAGTTATCTAGGTGCTTGTCACAGGTGGCTGAAGGGAATTGTTATCTGTGAAATTAAGTGTAGAAAGATTTGCAAAGTAGGGGGAGTTATCTAGGTGCTTGTCACAGGTGGCTAAAGGGAATTGTTATCTGTGAAATCAACTAAGTGTAGAAAGATTTGCAAAGTAGGGGGAGTGGCTTAGCTAGAAGGAGCCAGGTTAAAACCAGATTTAAACACTGCCCTAGATAGCTTCTGGCAGGGCACCAGGAGGAAGGAGCTGCTGGTATAACTAAACTTCTCTACTGGGACTATATTGCCCTCCTTCCTTCCCCTCCACCCTCCCACCCAAAGGCAGTTCAACTTTTATAGGCACAGGATTTGACTGACAACAGGAACTTCCTGTTTGGGAGCAGGAAGTGAGTGATCACACAGCCACCAAAGACTCACCATCCTAGAAGGGCAAGAGAAGCTCTACATCCCCCCCCATCTACTGGAGGTCTGACTCTGAGCAAATAAGGTGACTACTGAGGAATATAGGAACTTCTTGTCTCAGAACAGGAAGATCAGGAGCTAAAAGGGCACAGAGGCAGCAAGTAAGTAGGGAGAGAAAAAAAAAGAAATAAACAAACAGAGGAAAGAGTAAGTATTCCAAACAACAGTTAGGGGGCCAGAAATAAGACATGATGGGAGTGGTGCAGTGCAGTGGCTGTGGAGCAGCAGTCTTCCGGGAGACATTCTGGAGGATGTGGTGTTGTCCCATCTGCAGGCACCTCTCTGGGCTTAGGGAGGAGGTTGCTCATCTCCAGGCTGAGTTGGCCAGGATATGTGGGACCTCCTCTCCCACCCAGGGACCACCAGGGTCACTGCCATTGCCTCAGAGGTTGCCAAGAAAGAGGAGCAGTTGGACCACAGTGGGCTCAGGGAGGGTGAGGGTGGTGGAACAGAGGTGCATCCCTCCAGTTGTACCGGTCCACAATTTCAATGCCATTCTGGAAAAGTGTGGTTCTTCTATGGAGGCACCCACAGTGGAGACCAAGGAGGATGCTGGGAACCTCCATAAAGGAGACCCACAGGAGGGTGGCATGGGACTCCACAGGGGAAGGAAACAACTCCTGGTGGGGGACTCCATTATTAGGAAGGTAGAACTGGGGGAGGAAGGGAAGAGGGAGGTAAGGTGCCTGCCTGGTGCCATGGCTTGGAGGGACAGGGAGCAAATCCTCAGGATTGCAGAAGCAGCTGCACAGGGAAGGGAGCTGAATGTCATTGTCCACCTAGGGACAAATGACCTGGCTAAGAAAGGGATCAGAGTAGTGCAAGAAGTGTTTGTGGAGATGGGGAGGGGCCTTAGACAAATAGCACGCATGGTAACCTTCTCTGAGGTGCTGTCTGTCTATGGCATGGATGAGGCTAGGGTGCTCCACACCATGGGATTCAATCAGTGGTTGAAAAATTGGTGCAGATCTCAGGGATTTGGCTTCATTGGGGACTGGGGGTCCACCTGGAGGGATGCAGGCCTATACTGGTGTGATGGTCTGCATCTGTCCAGGAGGGGAACCAGGATCCTAGCTGATAGGTTTAAATGCTTCATTGGCAAGCATTTAAACTAGCAAAGGGGGGGCACTGGAGAGGAGTAGGGAAATCCTAGCCCCCCCAAAAAAATCAGGGCACTAAGTGAGGTAGACACCAACACAGAGTTGCCGATAGGGAGAAGCGAAGGGGTAAATGGAGAAAGTGACGAATGCAGTGAGGACAGGGATGGGGCAAAAAGGGGTAAGGCCATCAAGAAATGGAGGGTAATGAGTACCAATACCTGTAGTCTGGGCAACAAGCTCCCTGAACTGGTGGCCTTGATGGAAGAGGGATACCTGGATATCGTAGTAGTCACAGAAACATGGTACACAGAGAACCATGACTGGGGTGTTAACATACCAGGGTACACGACCTACAGGAGAGGCAGAGAGGGGAGTAGAGGGGGCGGAGTTGCTCTCTATGTAAGGGAAGGAATAAAAGCAACTGAACAAAAGAGTAAACAGGGAGGAGAGGAGGCACTGTGGGTCACCTTAGAGACTGGAAATTGCACCACAGTCCGCACAGGGGTTGTATACAGACCCCCATGTCAGGAGAAGGGAATGGACAAGGATATGATAGAAGGCATGCTTAGGATAGCAGAGAAAGGGGAGATACTGTTGATGGGGACCTTAATATGCCAGATGTTAACTGGAGCACCTTTTCTGCAGCCACATTCAAAAGCAGGGCCATTCTCTATGCCCTTCAGGTGGCATGCCTCAGGCAGCTAGTTTTGGAACCTACTCGTGAGGGAGCAATCTTAGACCTTGTACTCTCAAATGGGGACAGTGAGAGGATCTCAGATCTAGAAGTGGGTAGCCATTTGGGAACAAGTGACCACCAAACAGTGTGGTTCACAATAAACTCAGCTACAGAGTCAAGCCATACAAAAGTGAGGGTTCTGGACTTCAGGAGGTCTGACTTTGACAAGATGGGAGAGTGCCTTAGAAAAGCACTAGCAAACAGGCTAGAAGGAGGGGTGGAGCAACAATGGGGAAATATCAAAACTGCCATCACAGAGGCAACAAGCCTTTGTGTGAAGCAAATAAACAAATCAAAATGAAAGAAAAAGCCACTATGGTTCTCAAAAGAGGTGGCGGTGAAGGTTAGGGAGAAAAAGATAGCATTTAAGAAGTATAAGGAAACACAGAAGGAGCACGACAGAGAACTGTATCAGTTAAGGCAGAAGGAAACAGGGAGGGTAGTCAGAATTGCAAAGGTCCAAACTGAGGAAAAGATAGCCAACTCAGTTAAGAATGAGGATAAAACCTTTTATAGGTATATCAGGGAGCGTAGAAAGACAAAGGGAGGGATAGTGAGGCTGAATAGATTGGATGGTGGGTGGGCAGAGAGGGACAGTGAAAAAGCAGGGATACTGAATGAATACTTCTGTTCAGTATTCACAAAAGAGGAGGTGGGGGAGGTGCCTAATCCAATTAACAGAAGCACTCTGGATAGGGGGGTTGATCCCAATCCTTTCACAGAAGAAAGGGTTCTGAAAGAACTCCTAAAACTGAAGGTAGACAAAGCAATGGGACCAGATGGAATTCACCCCAGAATTCTAAAAGAATTAAGCAGAGAACTAGTGACACCACTGACTACATTTTTTAACAAATCATGGGAGGATGGTGTGGTACCTGAGGACTGGAGAAAGGCAGATGTGATTCCCCTTCACAAAAGTGAGACCAAGACAGAGGCAGGAAATTACAGACCTGTCAGTTTGACCTCTGTGGTAGAGAAAGTGATGGAATCACTTCTGAAGGAAAGAACTGTTGAGCACCTAGAGGCCAGTGGGGCACAGGACCCAAGGCAACATGGGTTCACAGCGGGAAGGTCATGTCAGATGAATCTAATTGATTTATTTGACTGGGTGACCAAAGTAGTAGAACAGGGAGGGGCTGTGGACATGGCCTACCTAGACTTTAGCAAGGCATTTGACACAGTCCTACACAATAGATTAATAGTCAAATTATCCAGCCTGGGAGTGGGTCCCAGGGTGGTAGCCTGGGTAAAACATTGGCTGGACAACAGGACACAGAAGATAATTGTAAATGGAGTGCACTCTGAAAAAAGAGGGGTTACTAGTGGGGTACTGCAGGGTTCATTACTGGGTCCATTCCTTTTTAATTTTTAAGTACCTCAGTGGAATCAACAAAGTCCAAGAGGGTAGCATCTTTCAGAAAAAGAGATGTGCAAGAACAAGGGGACACAATTTGAAGATAGAGGGGGGACGGCTCAGGGGCAATGTGAGGAAGTATTTTTTCACAGAGAGGGTGGTGGATGCATGGAACAGCCTTCCTGAGGAGGTTGTGGGGTCTAAAACTGTGGGAGAATTCAAGAATGCATGGGACAGACATAAGGCAATTTTTGTGGGGGATAGGAAGAAATAGGCTGTTGGTTAAATAGGATCTGCAGCTTATCCTCTAGGTAGGGAAATGGGCAGACTAGGTGGGCCAAGCGGTCCTTATCTGCCATCAAAGTCTATGTTTCTATGTTTTTTTTAAACTGAGAAGAAGAATGGTGGCAGGCACTTTATTCTCCTAACATAAAGGTCCAGAACAACATTAGGTGAGTGAAGTACGATCAGCCTGCCCCCCCCAGGACAAAGAGGAAAAGCAGGCAACGTGCAAGAACAGGGAGGGATTAGAAGGGGAGGACAGGGAAGAGGGGGATACATGGTGGAGGGGATTAGTAGCAAATGCCAGGAGCTTGGGGAATAAACTAGTGGAACTGGAGGCCACAATGGTGGAAGAGGGTCTCGACATAGTAGCAGTAAGTGAGACTCGGTGGACTGAGCATCATGCCTGGGAGACAGTCATACCTGGTTACCGACTGTTTAGGAAAGACAGGTTGGGGAAGAGGGAAGGGGGGTAGCATTACATGTCAAAGAAGAAACTGGGGCCACAGAGGGTCTGGAAGAGGAAGGAGAGACTGAGATAATGTGGGTCACCTTAGACAAAAGGAATAGGAAATCATTGAAGGTTGGGGTGGTTTACAGACCTCCTACGAAGGGGGAAGAGGGGGATAAACAACTTATATAGTCAGTGACAAAAATGGCACAAAAATGGAAGATTCTGCTAGTAGGAGAACTAAACCTCCCTGACATCAACTGGGAGATCCCAGCATCGGCATCAGCTAGGAGCAGGAGGATCTTAGAGGCACTGCAAGGTGTATTCCTGCAACAACTGGTGAGCGAGCCCACTAGGGGAGAAAACCTATTGGACTTGATCCTCACAAATGGGGACAGTGTGGAGGAGGTGGAGGAGGGGGAAGGATTAGGCACAAGTGACCACAGGGCTGTAAGATTCAGGGTAAAAACAGGAAGGGAAGTAAACAGGACAAGAACTAGGGTAATGGACTTAAAGAAAGCAGACTTTAACAGAATGAAGGGGATATTTGGGGAAGAAATGTCAGGGATGGGGAATATAAGGGATGTGGAGGTATTATGGACAGCTATTAAGGGAGGGGTGCTGAAAGCCACTGAAATTTGCATCAAGAAGGAGGAGACCTCTATGGTTTACAAGGGAGGTTGCAGGGGTGGTCTGGGAGAGGAAAATGGCATTCAGGAGGTATAAGACGACACAAAGGGAGGAGGATAGGGAGACATACAGAGAGAAGAGGAGGGGGGCAGGGCAGAAGATAAGGAGGGCTAAAGAGGTCACTGAGGAGAAAATAGCAAAGCATGCCAAGAGGGGAGATAAAACCTTTTTTAGGTATGTGGGAGAAAGAAGGAAGGCACGGCAGGGAATAGTGAGATTGAGGGGGAGGGTGGGAGGAATAAAACTGGAGGGGGACTTTGAAAAAGCAGAGGTATTAAATAGCTACTTCTGTTCGATCTTTACAAAAGAGGGTGAGGGTGGAGGATCAGAGCTGGAGGGGAAGTGAGGGGAATGCAGGGAATGGATTCTAGAATGTTCACAATCGATAGTGTAAGGGAGGAATTGGGCAGGTTAAAGGTGGATGAGGCAATGGGGTCAGACAGCTTGCACCCAAGTGTACTCTGCAAGCTGAGGGAGGAGCTGGCAGCACCTTTGACAAGACTGTTTAACTTGACCATGGAAACAGGGTGGATACCTGGAAGCTGGAAGAGGGCAGAGGTGGTTGCACTACATAAGGAGGAAATCAAGCAGGCAGCCAAAAACTACCACCCTGTCAGTCTCACCTCAGTGGTGGGAAAGGTAATGGAGACGCTAATTAAAAAAAGGGTGGTAGACTACCTGGTGGTCAGTGCTATGCAGGACGAAAGACAGCATGGCTTGATGAATGGGAAGTCATATCAGACCAACCTGATAGAGGTTTTCGATTGGGTGATGCAGGTAGTGGACCAGGGAGGGGAGGTGGAAGTGGCCTATCTGGACTTCAGTAAGGCCTTCGACACTGTCCCACACAGAAGGCTAGTAAATAAGCTGGAGAGCTAAGAGAGCTAAGGGGTGGGCCAGAAGGTAACTAGGTGTGTGGAAAACTGGTTGACGGGAAGGAGCTAGACAGTAGTGGTAAATGGGGTAAATTCTAGGGTAAAGGGGGTAATGAGTGGGATGCCTCAGGGGTCCATACTGGGACCCCTACTTTTTAACATTTATATCAGTGATATAGCAGAAGGACTAGAGGATAGGGTGTGCCTATTTGCGGATGATATGAAGGTCTGCAATAGGGTGGACACCCAAGGTGGAGTGGAGGCCATGATGCAAGACCTGGAGAAGCTGGAGAGGCAGTGAGAAACCTGGCAACTAAAATTCAATGCAAAAAAGTGTGCAGTGATGCACCTAGGGTGGAAAAACATTCGAGCAGCTTATTCCCTTGGGGAGGAGGAAATCAAGGAAACAGAGCAGGAGAGGGATCTGGAGATTATTATATCGAGCAATTTTAAGGTGGTGAACCAGTGCAGCAAGGTGGTGGGAAAGGCAAATGGTATGTTAGCGAGTATTGGAAGAGGCATAACTAGCAGAAGGAGGGAGGTGCTTATGCTGCTGTACAAAACAATGGTGAGGACGCACCTAGAGTATGGGGTACAGTTCTGGAGACCACACCTATGTAGGGACATTGAGGGGTTGGAGATGGTTCAGAGAAGAGCAACCAAGATGGTGCATGGAATGCAGGGGAAAACATATGAACAGAGGTGGAGGGAGCTGAATCTATGCCCTCTAGAGACTAGAAGGGAGAGAGGGGGCATGATTGAAACTTTTAAGTATTTGAAGGGGATCAATAAGGTGAAGGAGGGGAGCTTGTTCAAAAGGAAGGAAGGAGGGAGCTAGAACAAGGGGGCATAGCCTCTGATTGGAAGGAGGAAGGGAAATACAGAGGCAAAGTGAGGGGGAAGTTCTTCACAGAGAGGGTGGTGGAGGCCTGGAACAGGCTAAAAGAGGAGGTGGTGGGATCAAAAATGTTGGGGGGATTCAAGAGGGCATGGGACAGACATATGGGTTGGGAGGAGGGTGGAAGTTCTGAGCCGGTAAAAGGAGGAGGGAGGAAGGGGTGGACATAAGGGCACACTAGATGGGCTGGTGTGGTCCTTTTCTGCCATCAAATTTCTGTGAATCTGTAAATCTGCGAAGAATGTTGAGAGAAGTGCATCACTCATGTCATGCATACACAAACAACAGCACATACCAGCATCCCTTAGGTTAGATATAGGTGGGAGTGGCGATTATTGCAGAGATATTGCTGCTATATGCTTCTGTGATTTTTTGTGTATGTTTTAAATCCTCCAAAAAGGGCCTGGAGATAAAGTTTTTTTTTTTTTTTTTTTTTAAACTAAGAGAGACACACTAAGCTGAAGCTTGTTTACAGGTGCAAGCTTGGAGCACAAGGAAGTTAAGTGACTTGCTCAGGGTCGCAGAGTATGCAAGTGGGGGCTGTGGGATTCAAACCCAGGTCTCCAGGTTTGCAGCTCAAAGCCTTAAACCACAGCGCTATACTGCCTCACAAAGATGACAGAAAGATGCCCCTGTGTGTTTTTTTAAGAGGGAAACATAGTTACTGAAAAGGTCACAGGAAAGAGAGAATGTCTTGCAAAATATTTGGCATTCCTCTGTGATCTGAGAATAGGCTGATTAGCCAGGAAACCAAGAGTCCATGTGGGTGAATCTACCCCGTCATAAAATTAAAATCAAAGAGAAAATGGAATTTAGGCAGGAGATGGTAGGAGATGTCAGAAAGTTTCCAAATTTGTTTTATAAGGGCAGGGAGCTGGGCTGTGGGGGACACCTGGAATATTACTAATGATGATTCCCTTCAAAATCTGAAAAGAGTAGGTTTGTGTTTTATTATCAATACGTGTATATAAGGCTTCTCCAATATGTTTACCCTAAATACTGTGTTTAAGTAATATTTTATACCTTATATGGAGGATATTCTTCTATTGTATAAGACGTGTTCTTTCTTATATAGTCAAATTTCAATAAAAAGATACAGTGAAAAAAAAATCTGGAAAGAGCAAGAGAGACCCCTGCTGGCCTTAAGGAGAAGGCCACCATTTAAACCAGAGAGGGTTTTCATAGCTTGCCAGAGGGGCTATATAAACTCCTCCACACAGAAGCTCAGTGCATTTTGGCATTGCACTGCATTTGGACACTTGCTCCTGACACACACAAGAAGCCAGACTGAAGACCAGTGGCTACAAAAAGGAAAAGGAATTTGCAGACTTCAAGTAATTCTGGACTCTGATTTACTACAGATAAGGTAGAAATAGGCAGTTAAAAGTTTACAATGTGTTTTTGATGTATATTTTCCAACTGTTGTTTTATCTTGTAACCAAATTTCTGAATCTTTTGTATGATAATTACTTAAAATTAATAAAGCACTTTGCTTTTAAAAATTGTTTGTGAGTGATTTGTATGTGTAAAAGGTAAACGGTTTATTAAATTCTGAGACCACCCTGTTTAATTGTTAAAGTGCTTCCATTCACTGCAAAGACTAGGATCCTGAAAAGGGAATCTGGGTGCTGAAATTAGGGAGATACACAGGTCTCAGGAAGAGTCTGTAAGGGAGAACTAGGTCACTGTACGTCCCACGGGAGAAGATACCAATTAGGGTTATGAAAGGTCATCCCCAAAGAGGTCATAATGTGAGGGTCCGCCCCCAGCATAGTAACCAAGGAGGGTCCTCACCTGACTACAGACTTGAGATTGTATTTGGCCCTTACCCAGATTTTGAAGAGGAAGCCCTGTGACCTCATGGCGAGTGTTCAGTTGTGAAAGCAGCGAATGTAGGAGGACACAAGGAGGGTATTCCTGTTTCCCCTGTCAAGGATTACACTTAGTGGTGGGCACTGTGAGCTCAGTGGACCCGGACCCCAGGAGTGGGTTAATGACAGTGGGTAAGATCTCTCAGCAAGCTGCATAGGCAGAAATAAAGTTGCAGTCATGCAGAGCAAAGTTGTGGTGTAGCTGGTGAAGTGGCTGGCTTAGGATGTCCCATATCTGTAGGGCAACTTGCTAGGACATGATGTAATTGGGATCTAAGCAAAAAGAAACAAGCTTGGTAGCATACCAAGAGTTGGAGTAAAGATTGTATAAGGTCAATATATTGCCAGATTGGGATAAAAGAGAAATAAAATGTCTCCAGTGGAGGATTGGGAGGGAAACTGCTGGTCTACAGAGGCTTTGGCACAGCTATGTTCCAGGAAATGCTGCCCAGTCTACAGATGGTTCAGTTCGGAGGCTACAGATATAGCTACTTCAAGGGCAGAAATAAAACTCTTGAAGGGAATTACTGTGCTTACAGAGGAGGTACCTGTTGAAACACTCCTACAGTGGGCAACTAAGAGCCACAATTGCAAAGGACAATGGGGTGTGGGTAGGTAGACATGTACTGGGATGGGGACCCCCCAGTAACTGATTTGAGCTACTTAACTGTGGAGGTACAGGTGGAACTACCACGTGCTAGAATTTTATTGAATTTTTCATTAAGTACAACATCACATAAGGAATGTTCAACTATATAATCACTTATTTCATATAAACAATATGCATAATACAGTTTTACAATAAACCTATTGTTTAGATTTAATATATCTTTCCTAACTACATACACAACTCCAGGTAGCATTAAAAGTTTCATTTTGATCGAGAGCATAATAACTTATTCTCTCATTGTTTGCCCAACTAGCCAGAGAATCCAGCCATTGCTTAAATGTAGGGATTTTGTGATCTTTCCAGTTTCTTAACAACAGTCTTTTAAATGCAAGGGCCACAGAAAGTAACTATAGTTTATTTTGTTTCTGAATATCATGAATATCAGAAAGATCTCCCAGGATAAAGAATAGAGGAGAGAAAGGTATGGGATAATCAAAAAAATGTTGACAAATTGCATGTATTTGTTTCTATACATTCAAGACTCCATTGCATTGCCAGAATAAATGACCCAGGCCTGCATTTGCAGCTCCACATCTCCAACAAAAGGTAATTTTGACTGATACCTAACTTATGTAACTGCTTAGGGGAGTACTAAAAATAGTGTCATATTTTAAATTAAATAAGTCTCCCTTGAGTTTCCCTACAGCATTTGATTGCATTATTCCAAGTCCTATCCCATATTGTATCAGAGATTTGTATCTGTAAATCAATCTCCCATTTTGTTTTCACTGAATTTGTTAGAGAAGGATCAGTTTCATTTAAAATGTTATAAATAAGGCTGAAAGCTTTAAGCAGGAAGGCTATTTTAAAGAAATGTTCCCATGCTGAACACATTCTAATAGTATAATCCTCTTCTAGGAACCTCACCTTCATAAAGTGCCTTAACTGTAGGTAGAAACCAAAGTCATATTTACTGAAGTTACATTTTTGTTTTAAATTTTCAAAAGAGAGCAGTTGATTATGGCAGTCTAACATATCACCTACATTTTTTATACCTTTAGCCAGTCATCCATTCAGGGAAATTGCTTTACCTTCCGAGGTTAGAGATTTGTTTTGTCATAGAGGCATGAACGTGAGAGGAGCATACTCCACCATTTTGAGTTGATTATATTTTCTACGTGCCATTATTGCTATTTGAAGAGTCGTGTGGTTCCTTAATTTTGCAGGGGTTTGTTTAAAAAATAGTTCTAATAGGGCTAAGGGAGAAACTAGGTTTTCCTCTATTTTGAGCCATAGTGGCACTGAGTTATTTTTATTGGAACTAAACCATAGAGCAGTTTGTTTGAGTTTGAAAGCCCAGAAATAATCCTGCCACCAAGGAAGGGCAAAACCTCCCTTCAGCACTGGAGCCCTTAGTTTATTTTTAGCTAACCATGGCGGCTTTCCTTCAAATAAAAAATTGGAAATAGGGCTTTCAATTCTATTGAACTAATCAGAGGAAATCTTAGCAGGAAAATTGTTCATAAAATAAAAGAATTTCAGTGCAATAATTATTTTTATTGCATTAATCTTCCCCCAGAGGGATAAGTATAGCTTTGACCATTTGTCCAAATCTGACTTCATATCACTAATTAGTTTGGGTAGGTTGTGATGGAGAACACTTTCTATTGAATTAAAAACATTTATGCCTAAGTAAGATAGCCCATCAGAAGGTCAGGATATATGTATATTCTTTTTTAAATCTTCTAATTCCAGAGAGGGCTTGCTTAATCATAAACATTCAGACTTGCTCCAATTTTCAAAAAGACCAGAAATATTCCCAAAAGTATTTAGGATCTCTTTAACATTTTTAAGAGAGGATGTGGGGTGTGAAATAGTTAACAGAATGTCATCAGCGAATGCAAATACCTTGTTGTAATAACTTTCTACTCTAACCCCAGAAATGTTTGATTTCATGATTCCCTTAATTAGAGGTTCAATAGCAAGAATAAATAATAAGGGGGACAATGGGCAACCTTGCCTAGGTCCTCTAAATAAGGATATGGGGGTGATTTTAGGCCATTTGAAATTACACATGTTCTTGGTTTGCTATATAGGGTTTCAATGCACCTGAGAATGCCAGCTCCAAAACCACAACATTTTAAAACTTTGTACAAGTAGTACCACTCTAATGAATCAAAGGCCTTACCAATGTCTAAGGATAATGCTAGAGAGGACAATCCACTATCCTCTGACATCGTGGATGACCACAGTACAGAGAACAATCTCCTAAAGTTATCTGAGGCCTGTCTACCTTTCATGAACCCTACCTGCTCTTTACCTATTAGATTAGCAAGAACTGGATATTCTATTAGCTAATATCTTAGCAATAATTTTATAATCAAGATTTAACAACGCGGTAGGCCTATAGTTACCACATTCCATATCATCTTTACCTTTTTTATGTAAAAAACAAATGTAGGCCTCTTCATAGAGTCAGGAAGAGTGCCATCAGTAAAGAACTGCCATGAGCTTCTGAAGAAGGACTGGTTGGTCCGAAAGCTAGAGCACTTTGTTCTTGTTGTTACATCTATGTTGGTCCATTAAAAGGTATCAAATCATTTGCTTCTGGATCTATTCTTGCAAAGACCAATACAGCAACTACTAAATCTAGATATCAGTAAAGGAGTCATGAATTGCCTCTAATAAATATGGGGAAACGGAAAGGCCCAAATGTTTATAAAATTCACCAGGTAACCCATCAGGCCCTGGAGATTTCCCCTTTGGTGCCCCCTCAATGACTTCAGAGATCTCTTGTACTGAGATTGGCTTATCCAAATGGATTTTGGTAGCTTGTTCTAGAATAGGTAAACTAGCATTCTTTAGAAAGTCCTCAGTATCAGCTTTATTCCCTGTCACCCATGTTTTATATAAATCACTGTAAAAGTCCCAGAAACACTTGTTAATTTATTTTACATTGTAAGTTATCACCCCACTTTTATTTCTGATCCCTTTCATAATATTTTGATTTTGTCTCTATTTGATCCTGTGCGCTAATAAGTTCCCAGCTTTCTCTCCTGCTTCCCAAATTTTTGTTTGGTTCTGAAAATTGAGTATTCAATCTTGGCGGATTGCAATTTATTAATTTCATATTTCAAACCCAGGATTTTATAAAGTTCCTCTTTTGACCTCAAGGGATTCTGTTTCAAATCAGATAGGGCCCTGCTTGGTAAATCCTCTTTTTCTTGGAACTTCTTGTGTCTCTCTTTCTTCTTTTTTGAAGCAAAACTAATAATATCACCACTTATGAATGCTTTATATGCCTCCCAAACAATTTTCGGTGATGATTCTCCCTGGTTATTTACTTTAAAGTAGAAGGAGGTCTCTTCTTGAATCCATTTTTGAAAGTTAGGGTCTAGTAATAGTGAAGTATTAAACTTTCAGCTACTAGATTTCTTACTAGTATTTTCTAATAATAAGGAGCTCTTAAGTAAACTATGATCAGAAATCAGAAGATTTTCATATCCAATGTGACTAGTACTATTACAAAGGGATAAGGGCATGAAAAGATAGTCTAACCTACTAAACACCCCATATCTTGTTGACAGAAAGGAAAAATCTCATCCACTAGGGTGCACTATTCTCCATACATCTAATAAGCCCAAAACATTTAGCATTCTGTGTAAACTTTTTTGTGAGGTTGACAGAGAACCAATATTTCTTGAAGTGGATCTATCCAAAGTGGGATCCATTACTTCATTAAAATCCCTACCCATAATCAATTCATAGTTCCCCACATTGGCTAGTACAAAGGATAGATTTTGGAAGAACTCTTTCTGTTTTGTATTTGGAGCACAGACATTACAGATCACTGCATTTCTTCCATAAAGGTTCCCTAGTAAAATCTGATACCTCCCTTCTGTGTCCATCAAGTGACCATGCTTAACAAAATGTATCCCCTTCCAGATCAAATTGCTACCACTCTCTTTTTTGAAGAAAAACAACAATGTTCCACTGAGGAAATCCAGCTCCTTGCTAACTTGTCAGCTTCAATAGGTAAAAGATGGGTTTCCTGTAACAGAGCTATGTCCACTCTGTGCTTATTTAAATGGTTTAAAATCCTGTACCTTTTAACTGGAGAGCCCATGCCTTGAACATTCCAAGTAATTACATTAACTGTGACCATAATTACCTGAAAACAAGTATCTCTAAAGTAATTTTCCTAATAAAAACAGAAAAGAGATAATATATAGTAGATGTGTTATAAAAAAAATCACAAACTGTAACTAAGTTGACTATATTAATTTGCAAAAAATATTATAGAATAACATATAGTACTTCAAATATATATAAGGTTTTATGAACCCACCTTAAGACAAACTCAATAAGAATGATGTGAGCAATCCACTGAGAACAAGTCCCAAACTGGAACCCACAACATAAAGACAGCTCAGTCGTGAGACCCACACTAGTCTAGTTAACACTATTTTTTTCCCTAATTAAAAAAATCAGAGTATAATTAAATATGCATATGCACCTTAAAACTACAGACAATCAATCCTTATCTATCCTATAACCAGCTTAGTTAACTGTTTCTAGATCATAACATGAAAGATGCAACAAGGTTATCCTTCGTGGCGTAACGTCTAGGCACTATTTAATTAGTCAGAAGTGAGTAAGGAGCTAAACATTTCAATACCCGAAAGCAAGCATCTCTAAAGTATGACCCCAAGGGGGGCCTGGAGGTGACTACATGAGTGGAGCTTGTAAAGAAAGGGGTGGTAAGGAGCTAGGGAAAAGGACAGAAGTGACGAATGGGGATTCTACTATCAGGTGAAGGTGGTGAGTGCTTCCTCCCCTTAGGAGAGAGAGCTGTGCATTGCTAACTTGGTTTGACAGTGGGCAGGATCTTTTCTAGGGTTAGGACACTTATTAGGGACAGGGTTTAGAAGCCAGATGTGAGAGTCCACTTAGGGACAAATGATCTGGCTTCAAGAGATATAGGATGAATGAGAAAAAATTTTTTTTTGTTCTTTTGGTAACTGGGTAAGGCACATTAGGCAGAAGTGCCTGTTTTCATGAGTGACCCAAGAGCACTGGGGTGGTTAAGTGACTTGCTTAGAGTCACACAGTATGCAAGTGGAGGTTGTGGGAATCAAACCTAGGGCTGTTGGATGTACCAAGCTCATTCATAGCTCATTACTCTAACCTTTAGGCTATACTGCTAGCCCTAATTATTTTAGAGACCAGCTTGTCTGACCAGACCTGGGGCTGAATTTTAGGATATTAGGTATGAGACTTTGGGAAGGGACAGCTATGGTAACCTATTCAGAAGTCAGCCTGACCTCAGTGGTGGGGAAAGTAATAGAAGCACTACTAAAGGAAAGAATTGTGGAACATCTTGAATCCAGTGAAGCACAGGATCTAAGGCAGCATGGATTCACTGCAGGAAGATCATGTTAAACTAATCTGATAGATTTCTTTTGGTGGGTGACCAGGGACGTGGATCGGGGGGAGCTGTGGATGTAGCCTACCTAGATTTCAGCAATGCCTTCAACACGGTTCCACATAAAAGGTTAGTAAACAAGTTAGGCAGCCTGAGAATGGGTCAAAAGGTGGTAAACTGGATTAGAAACTGGTTAAAGGACAGAATGCAAAGGGTGGTGGTAAATGGAGCTCATACAGAGTGAAGGAGAGTTACCAGTGAGGTGCCACAGGGGTTGGTTCTGGGACCAGTCCTATTCAGTGTCTTTAAAATGACATCGCAGAGGGTCTGGAAGGAAAGGTAAGCCTCTTTGCAGATGATACTAAGAACTGCAATATGGTAGACACTCCAGGAGGTGCAGAAAAGATGAAAAGGAACCTAAGTAAACTAGAAGAATGGTCAAGAGTGTTGCAGCTAAGATTCAATGTGAAAAGTGCAAAATCATGCACTTGGGGCACAGGAACCCAGGGGAGGCTTACAGGATGGGGGTGAGATACTGTCGGCCACCAATCAGGAAAGGGATCTGGTGGTAATTATATGAGATGATCTAAAAGTGGCCAAATGATGTGATGATGCTGTGGGGAGAACCAGTGGGGTACTGGGGTGCATAGGGTGAGGTGGTATACAAATCATTAGTGGGACCTCATCTGTAGTACTGTGTCCAGTTCTGGAGGCCACATCTCTACAAGAACATAGACAGGGTGGAGGCAGTTCAGAGAAGGGCAACAAAAATGGTGGGGGGCCTGCACCAAAAGTCTCATGAGAAGAGATTGGAGGGCCTCAATTTGTATACCCTGGAGGAGAGGAGAGGAGAGGAAAGGAGAGGAGAGGAGAGGAGAGGAGAGAAATGGGGATATAATAGAGACCTTCAAATATCTCAATGGCATAAATAAGGTACAGGAGGCTAGCACCTTTCAGAGAAGGAGATGTTCCACAACAAGGGGTCATGACATGAGGCTGGGGGCGTAGACTAAGAAGTAATGTGAGGAAGTATTTCTTCACAGAAAGAGTAGTGGATGCATGGAACAGCCTCCCAGGGGAAGTGGTGGGAGCTAACACAGTAGGGGAATTCAAAAATGCATGGGATAGGCATAGGGGAATCATAGCAATACACAGGAGCACAAAGTTGGAGATCAAGTAGGGTCTATGTTTTTTGCAGTATGTAGGGAAAAGTGCAGACTGGGTGGGCCTAGTGGTCCTTATCTGTGGTCAAATTCTGTGTTTCTGTGTCCCAGCAGTGTCCCATGAAGTGGAGAGTAAGCAGTTTATAAATCATCTATTAGGCATATGGCTAATGGGGTGAGTGAGGGTACAGGGTTTCTATTTCCAGTGTGTGAGACATAGGAGATTATTTAGGAGGTAAGACCTCCATCCCAATGAAGAGGAAGACAGAGTTTTGGGACACACAACAGAGGAATTTATTAGTAATTTAAACTAGACAAGGAGGAAGGCAGTAGCACCAGTAGAGTGGTTAGGGACTCAGCTATACAAATGGAAGGATCTAGCTGTCCTCACTTACAATAACAAAGAAAGGCACAGGGGGCAGGATACATCGCTTTAAGGAGAATGCAAATGAAGGAGAACAGTCTATGGAAATGTGGACAACTGCTGTGGAGAACAGTGGGGGAAACAAAGGTTTCAGGCAGTAGGGGGAACTGGGAAAAGGTGAAAAAATAAGGAGCTGGAGACACTGGGGGATGGTAACAGAAGGGGGAGTGGAAAGTATTTTACGTTGCTTCTACATAAGAAGTATAGGGAACAAGATAAACAAACTGCAGCCTATAGCAGACTTAAAGAGTTTTGACATTCTGGCCCTTACTGACAACTGGCCACACCAAACTATGGCTGGGACACCTCTATGCCAGGATATGCACCAAAGTACTTAGGAAGAACAAGCATGGGGGGGCTGGAGGAGTGGTTACTGTATACATTATTTATTTATTATACAGTGGGAAGAAAATTTCTAGCAACCTGATTGGTTGCTGACCCCTAGACACAGTGAGGATATTACACAATAACATCACTGTATCTAGGGCAGGCACAAAAAAGACTGCACAACGATCTCACGAATCACTCCCTTCTTGTCTTCCTACCACACACTGAATCTGTCACTGCTTAATCCCCAGCCTCCTCCCCCCACTGCTGCCGCCAAATACAAATTCCAATTGTTGCTCCAACATTCACCCAAAAGACCTTAGTTCATTATAAAAAACATTAGTTCATGACAGACTGTTTCTCTGAAACCTAATGGCTTGAGTGAACCACGCCGACAGTAACTACCAGTTGCGTGGTTCATTTCATGGAGAAAATAGCAGAAACATCATTACTTTTCATCCCCAGTTTGAGTGTTCCACGGAGTCTCAAAACCTCATCCTGTTTCATTTATACTCACTGCCAAAAAGTAACCGAAGTGGTAACATCTTGGATCCAACAACTCCACTCCGAAATCAGGACATCGAGCGTGTGTCTCTAAACCATCGATCGGCTCCGTAACCAGAAAAACAAACAGTAATTAAACCATTTAAAAAAACTGCAGATACATCCCGTTTTTACGGACTAATTAATGCCGTTGGTGGTAGCGGTATTGGGGGGGTGTAAAGACATCAAAATAACAACATAGGCACACACGGTTAAATAAGGAACAGCATCAGACTGAACACAGCACAATTCTTAAGCTAACAGCTCTATCTAGTGGCAAAAACATGTACTGGACTTTTTTTAAAAACATACTCCTCCACCCATAAAAAAATAAATAAAAATGCATAAAAGAAATTCTTTTTTTCTCTAAAATTAACAAATTCGCCATTTTATAATAGCAGTAAGGCACTCCAGGGTGTGTGTTATTGTCTATTATACAATGGCTTTTAAATTCTCACTCTCTGATTGGCTGACTAGCACATCCCAGCCATGGTAAATTTTGACATTAGCCACGGGAAGAGGTGCCAGCAAGTCGCATTTTAAAAATCACTCCAGCCACCAAAACCAGACCGAGAAACTGCCATATTGGCTCACCAGTAAAGCAGTAAATTTCACATTTTTTAACATGGATAACAGAGTCCCCAGTAATCTCCAACGGCACAACACAAATCTCATTGCTCCACAAGTGACAAACCCTGCCTATTACATTAGTTAGTCCATTTAAATGCATACCTGTGAGTTAGAACTGTGCCGAAAACTCTGCCAAGTAAAAATGTACAACGGCTCAAACTGACCATGCCAGCCACCACCAGAAAACACGCACACATTGCACCAACCCCCTGCAGCTAAACAAATATTTAAATAGTTTAAACAATGCTCAAGTGGGAGAAGTGTTTTTGAATTAAAATTGAGCACTGGACGTTATGGACTTCACGTCCGAAAACCATAGCCGTGCTACTGGGCATATGTCTTGCTTATACTTGGGCGCATGCCTAATATCACGGCTTGGTTTTTCGGCTGTGATTTTCTTAAATTCTAACTCTCATTTTTCTCATTTTTAATTCAAAAATACTTCTCACAGTTCAGCATTCTTTAAACTATTCACATACTTGTTTAGCTGAACTGGGATGTCAGGTGCTCTTATACTTGTTACCTCTAGCCTCTGCGACCATCACCAGTCACGCTCATTCCTGCTCCACAGCTTAAATCTCCGGCTCACTTCTTCTTTCCGATATCGGCTTTGCCATCACTTCCACCTCATCGGAAAACCCCAAAGCACTCTCATTTAATACCCGTTGCTCCCGCACCACACAGCATTTCACAAGCTGTCTCCGTCTCTATGGAACAATGTTTCAAGCATGGCAGTAGGCAGCAACCAAGAACTATTTATTATTGAGCAAGAATAAACTAAAATAAAATTCAAAATACAATAAAAAGAACATTTTTTGTTTGTTTTTTTTTAAACCTAAAAAAAGGACAACATTGTATAATAGCAATAACCCACTCCAGGGTGTTGGTGATGCTGGTTTACCACGCCTGGCAGGTTTACTCACGGCCTCGTGCTCGTGACCGAACCATGCCAGGCATGGGTAAACCAGCATCACAACACCCTGTCGTATAGTTTATTGCAAATAACACTCCTTGGTGGTGGAAGCACTCCGCTTCACCTCATGCTTCAACCCACCCCAGGAGTGACGTTTTTAGACAATGACACACACCCTGTCATGCCTTATTGCTTAATTATAATGTCCCTTCCCCTTTACCTGTAAAAATATTGTTAGAGATTTATTGTGGGTGTAGCTGTTTGTGTGTCTCTTCAGCTCTAGAAATAGAAAATGCTTGTCCTGTGTCTTTCATGATTTGGCTACTGCATTTACTAATTTGGGCAAGGTCTCTGTTGAATGCTTACAGCTCTTTCCAGACTACTACCCCTGTACCTGTAAAAATATTGTTAGAGAGCTTATTGTGGGTGAAGCTGTCTGTTTATCTCTTCTGCACTAGGTATAGAAATCTCTTGGTTCTCCCCTGACTTCCTCTTGCTCAACTTTATCCCTTGCCAGCCCTCCCCCCAACTATCTCACTCAGTCTCTCATTCTAACTTTTTTCTCTCACTGCTGCTGCTACTATTTTCTCTCCTTCACAACTCTGTCACCCTGCTCCCTCCCCAGCCTGCCCCATAGGTACTCCCGCTGATTATCACCTCCTTGCCTTCCCTACCTGCCACCTACTGTTTCTCTGTCTCCCCACCCTGTCTGTGCTGCATATTTAATTCCACACTCTCTTTTTTCTGTCCTTCAGGAGCCCAAGCAGGTGTCAAAGCAGAAAGTGGCTTCCACCACCTTGGTGCACAGCTCTTCTTTGCTGCCATCCCCTCCTTCAAGCAGCCACCAAAAACCCAGGTAATTACAGTGTTCTCAACTTGGAGCCCCTTCTAAGCTTAGGGGTATGGCTTCTTCCACCATTGGCTGGCTACTGGAGACCTTGGCTGTGCCATTGGTTGTTTCCCGGTCCAGGCTTCCGGTGATTGGCTGTTTTCAGAAGTCCTCTTCTTCTGGCAAGCTCTAAGGAGGAAATTTTGAATTTGGAACTGTGCATTTTTTTGCTGCTGATGTGTCCTACTGCTATTTTGTCCTGCCCATGCACCCCGACCACGGACTCTATTAAATACTTAATAGCCACATCCTTATCTCCTCCCTACCCTCCTGATTGGGTCCTGTTCCACTGACCCTCAATTGCAGCTCTATCTGTCTCTCACCACCTTCCTCTACATCTAAAACATTCAAAAGCCTGCCTGCGTTTTATTCCCGGTTTGCGTTTTCTCTTACCAAGTTCTCATTGCTATCAATTGATGCTAGGCTTCCCCCTTCGTCTTCATTTGTCACCCCCCTTAGCCTTCCTCATCTACTTCTCTCCTTTTGTGAACTCTCCATAACTGGCTGTAACTACCCTGCCCAAGGTTTACTACCACCTCTGGTTTGCCCAGCACAATGCTCCTTTTAAAAACTGCTTGCCTCCTATTAATGTGCCAAATACTGGCACCAACCATCACAGAGCATCCAGATACTACCTTAAATCTCATGTCTCCAATAATAAGCTGCACTTCTTAGTACTAACACCACTCTAAATCAACCTCCACATATGCGCAATATGCACCCTATAGTGCCTCACCCCACCTCGTAGCAAGTGTGGGCACGGAGCGTATAGCGCATCCCCTACCATCACCTATAACAAAAATGCTAGTCACCTGCACCATAGTCAATTGCTACACTGCCAATAAACGTTACCGGGAAAAATTGTATTTTATTTTTTTTAACCAGGAGAGACACACACTGAGCTGAAAGCTTGTTTACAGGTGTGACCTGGGAGCACAAGAAAGTTAAGTGGCTTGCTCGGGGTCACACAGTATGCAAGTGGGGGGTATGGGATTCAAACTCCGGTCTCTAGGTTTGCAGCTCAGATCCTTAAACCACTGCGCTATACTGCCTCCTCTTACTTGCACACCTAAAGAGGTAAGCTATACATATGGCCTGGCTACTTTTGCTTCTCTCATTGAATAGCCACCCAACCTGGGCCCCGTGGCAAATTCCTCAGCTCAACCAATTTCAACAGATCAGTCTAGTAGGCATAGTGGTCTCACCCTCGCCTCCTTCAATATCTGTAGCCTTTTGGCAAAATTAGATGCCCTCCAAGTGTGGACTACCCAACACCAGCTGGATATTGTATCTGTAGTTGAAACCTGGCTCAACCCTAGGATTGCTGACATGGCCATCCAATTGCCAGGATACACCTCTTACAGGATCAACAGAATAGGCAAGCTTGGGGGTGGCTGCATCCTTTACCTAAAGCCACACTTACAGGTGCAATTGCTACCACCTTTAGCCACCAACTGTAGCACCCGACTTCTAGCGTTAAAAGTATTGCTTAGCACTAACAGCAAATCTATGACAGTGGCGTCAGTCTAAATCTCCCCCAAGGATCAACCCAGCAGCTTCAAAATCGCCTTGGACTACCTTACCGACTGCCATCGGGACTCAGAAATAATCATGATGGGGGATTTTAATATTAACTGGGCTGCCCCTGATGTAGCACCTTATAAAGATGCACTTCTAGCCATTAACATGACTCAAATTGTGAACTCCCCCACTCGCCAAAACTACCGCTTGGTTTCCCTCATCAGTTGGATTATTGCTAACTGACCTGAAAGAATGACTCACACCACAGTTCTCCTTGATAGTCTTAGCAAGCATTCTCCAGTCCTATTTAATTGCTCAAATAAGTCCCCCAGAGTACCAACTAGAACAGTCTTGCACAGATTATTGAAAAAAGGTAAACTGGCTGCCCTGAAAGCTCACCTATGCTGTCAAGGATTGGAGCTTAATAGACAGAGTGGCAGATGTTGATGCCACTTTAGATGGGTTCATACGCATGTTCGAGTCCTGTAATATATATGCACCACACACTAAATGGAAGCTCCAGGACTACTGCAATCCCTGGATCTCCCCCAACTTCTAGACATGATGAGACTCAGGGATGACCTATGGGTGAAGCTGATAGCTCAAGATCACCAGCTGATGTCCAGCGATACAGAACTGCTCAGAATGAGTGTACCTGGGCAATCCAGAAAGCAAAATGTCAACACTACAGAACTCAGCTAACCAGCTCATGGGGAGATAGCCGGAGGTTCTGGGAAAACATTCAGAACCTATGAGGTAAACCCCAATAAATCACCTCCCAGTTTACTAAACGTGAATAACACCCTAACCCAAGACCCTTAGGTCATCGCCAATATGTTTCATAAGGCATTCACCAACCTCAGCAATGTGCTGCTCTCTGATTTGCTCCAACACCTGAGCAATACTAACATTGAGAAAGAGTCCTTAACCAACGCTAATCCACCTACACCACCTTTCTACTTAAAAATCATTACTACAGCCACAGCTAAAAATACCTCATTAAAGCGATTGGCAAGTCCAGCGCTAGTAGCGACATGCTTGACCTTAAGCTGGTTAAGCTCACACTTGATACCATTCTTATTCCTCTGGCTAAAATCCTCAATCTATCCCTTATCTCTGGAAAAGTCCCCCATCTATGGAAAGCAGCTGTGGTTACTCCGGTCCACAAAAACGGTGACCACACCCTCCATTCTAACTGTAGGCCCATTTCCATACTTCCTCCCCTCTCAAAAGCACTAGAGTGCATAGTCTCTGACCAACTCTCTGACTATCTGGACAAATATCAGTTACAATATCAGCAGCAACATGGCTTTCAAAAGAAACACAGCACTGCAACTGCCCTGCTTGAGTTTATGGCTTATATTCTCAATGCGCTTGACCGAGGGCTCTTGGTGGGGGCAACATATATAGACCTCACCAAAGCCTTTGACGTTGTTAACCACGAACTGCTCCTGAACAAGCTTATGTGGTTAGGTCTATCAACTGACTCAGTATCCTGGTTCAGAAGCTACCTATCAGAAAGAGTACAAAGAGTGAAAATTTAGTCAGTCCTCTCGGATAGCTTGCCCATTACTACAGGAATCCCACAGTGCTCAGTTCTTGTCCCTCTTCTTTTCAGTCTGTTTTTAAACAACCTCCCTGAGGTAGTGAAAGACAATATTTTATTATACGCAGATGATGCTATCCTCTATTCCAGCCACCACAACCCCGTGGCACTTGAATGTCAAATGTAGTCTAATATCACTGGAGTGGAAAGCTGGTTCCTCAAATCCAAATTACTACTTAATTACAAGAAACTTAAAACCATGTTGTTCACTTCTGTCCACAATAAACACAAATCCTATCAACTTCAAATTTGCATTAACCTGTATTCCCCCTTAGAAATGGTACTAAGTTTCAAATATCTAGGTGTAACACTTGATTGCGCTCTCATACGCACGACACATTGATAATGTTGCCAACATTGCAAATACAAAACTGGGCTTACTGTACCGTTACAAGCACTGTCTTACCAATGAAGTGCTAAAAATTGCCGTCCCTAGCTCAGTGCTGTCAATCATTGAATATGGCCTAGCAGTATATGGTGCTGCTACCCCCACTGCACTCAGGACCACACTTAACAAGGCCTGTAGGCTTGTTCTGAGGACTGTCAGGCTTACTCATACATGTACCCTATACACGCAATCTGTCTGGCTCAATCTGGAGAGTAGACTAAAATACCAGATTTGCCTACTGGTTAAAAAGTCCACCCTAGGTATAATGCCTCCTGGAGTGCAAAATCTCCTCACTTCCACCAACTCAGCCAAAAGAACCAGGAGCATTAAAAACCACACCTTCAAGATCCCCTTCCGCCACACCTCCCAGGGCCAACTCTCATTTGAATACAGAGCAACGCTCTGTCTTAACTCCTTACCAGATGACTTTCATAATGAAACTAAGCTTGGAACTCTTTAGACAAATCCATGTGCATTTCTAGTAACCACCAGTAACTGTGAGTGTGGAACCTAACTCCCTTACTCCACTATCCTCTCCACCACACATGTAATCCCTACCACGGCCACCTTGTTGAGCCCTGTCTATATAGGATCAACCACTGTCTCTTCCCTTCAGTCTAGTTTCTATCCCTCCCCCTCCACTCTTCCTCTCCTTATCACTCTCTTCACCCTACCCTCCTTCATACTCTTTGTTCTATCGCTCTACTTCCTAGTTATCCATGCCTATTTAGTACCTCGACAAAAGAACTGTTGATAAAACATGTCTTGCTAAGTTCTCTGTACTCCTGTAAGGTTCCCTCCGCACAATCTTGTGCCATTATGTTGTTTTCTGTTCTACTCAATGTGATTTGCTGGCACCCTGTAAATACCCAATGTAACCTATTAGGATTATAGTTATTTGTTATCCCTTGTTCTATGTGTGAACATATTTTTTTGTAATGACTTGGAGCCTCTGTAAAAGAGTCTCTGGCTCAAAGGCAATTCTGAAATGCAAATAAATAAATAGATAAAAATTATATGCAACATACTGAGAGAGGAGCTGCTGGGTTAAGTTATCACAATACAGTGACATTTAATATTTCTCTGGGAGAGCAGTAGACGGATTCTTTGGTGCTGGTTCCCAAGTTCAGGATAGCTGATTTGAATATGTTGAGAAGGAAACACCCCAAAATAAAAGTGATAGAGAAAGTGTACGGAGTGAAAAGCATATGGGAGGTTATAAAAAGTGAGACCTTAAAGGGCTGCAAGGGAAAGACCAGGTACCGTATATTAACAAGCATTTGTCAATGCCGAATGTTGCTTGCTTGTATGTGCTGTTTAGGTATTTGGAAGTGACAGTTTCATGCCTTCCTCCCAAGACATCCACTGTGTCTTTCCGTTCAGTATTCACAGAAGAGTGGGAGGGGCAAGGGCCACAGCAGTACAGCAGTTGCCAAGGGGGTGAAGAGGTGGACAATAGTCCATTCAAAGGCAAAAGAGTCCTGCAGGAGCTCACTAAATTGAAGGTAAACAAAGCGATGGAACCAGATGGCATACGCCCAAGGATATTAACAGAACTGCGAAGGGAGATAGCAGTACCTCAGACAGCCATGTTCACTGAGTCATTCAACATGAGTGAATTGGAGGAGGGCACATGTGGTCCCTCTACACAAGTCTGGCAGCAGGGAGGAGACAGGGAACAATAGGCCATTCAGCCTCACCTCAGTAGTGGGGAAGATCATGGAGACATTGCTTAAAGAAAGGATAATGGGGTATCTAGATGCCATCGGAACCCAGGACCATAGACAACATGGATTCACAGTGGGGACATCATGTCAGATAAATCTGGTTGATTTATTTGACTGGGTGACAAAGGAAGTGAATCAGGGTGGGCAGTGGACAACGCTTACCTTGATTTCAGCAAAGCCTTTGACACCATCCCATATAGGAGGCTGATAAACTAGCTGAGTAGACTGGACATGGGGGAAATGGTGGTAAACTGGGTTAGAAACTGGCTAACAGACAGGAGGCAGAGAGTGGTGGCAAATGGCATGCAGTCTAGGGAGAGGGGGCGACCAGTGGGGTGCTGCAGGGATCGGTCCTGGGGCCAGTTCTGTTCGATGTCTTCATTAGCAATATTGCAGAACATCTGAAGGGAATTTTTTTGCCAAATTTTCAACATAGCCATTTTAAGACCTCTGCTCATGAACAGTGTCACTGTGATTTTCTTAATTTGTCCCGTACATTGATTTGGCACACCGACTGCGCCATTGTGCGCTACATGGGTGGAAACATGTTTTGGGTGAGATGTGAAAAATGACAGCTGTACTGCTCATAAGAAGATGTGGTAAAATGGCAATGTTGAAAATCTGGAGTGAAAATATTGAAAATTCACGAACTTACCAGCGTGCGTATGAACTGTACAACGCACACTCGTAAAACAGTCATTTTTTGGAATTTTTTCACCAAATTTTCAACATAGCCATTTTAACACCTGAGCTCATGAACAGTGTCACTGTGATTTTCTTAATTTGTCTTGTACATTGATTTCGCACACCGACTGCGCCATTGTGTGCTACATGGGTGGAAACACATTTAGGGTGAGATGTGAAAAATGACAGCTGTACTGCTCATAAGAAGGTGTGGTAAAATGGCAATGTTGAAAATCTGGATTGAAAATATTGAAATTTCGCAAACTTACGAGCCTCTGTCGAACTGTACAACATGGCTAAATAAAACAATCATTTTGGAATTTTAGCACAGAATTTTCAACATGGGTTTTGGGACCCCATCTCATGAAAGATGTCACTGTCATGGCATTATTCAGGCCCGAAGGGTGATTTTGCACAGTGACTGCACAGTGACTGCGCGGTGATACGAAATCACCCTTGAGGCCCAAAATAACGCCATAACAGTGACATCATTCATGAAGAAGTCCCAAAACCCCATGTTGAAAATTTGTGCAAAATTCCCAAAAATGCCTGAGATATGCAACAAAATTGAAACCCCCTATCTAGCCCATTATACAGCTTACCGGCATTTCCTCAGTTCGTGGTCAGCTTTGAAGAGTGCAGACGTGTTCCCTGTCCCGAAGATCGTCGCGCCGGAGTCCGGAGGTAAGTATGGATTGAGGGGTGTGGGGAAAGCTGGAGTGCGCAGTGGGTGGGTGCGGGTTGTGAGAGGGGTTGGGAGGCGCTGCAGGACCGTTTTTGTTTCAGGTTTAAAAAAATGACCACGTGGGGCGTTTTCTATGCTGGGGTGGGCTCCCAGCGTGGCACAAGGGCGTTGGGGGCATTCAGCTGATGGGATTGGGCACCCCGTTGGCCATGTATTTTTTTCCATGCTGGGTGGGCTCCCAGCGTGGCACAGAGAGAAGGCGTTCAGCCGGCGGGGATTGGGCACCCCGTCGGCCGAGGATCGCTGCCATGCTGGGGTGGGCTCTCAGCGTGGCACTTACTACTGGGGCGCAGCTCAGCCGAGCGGGGATTGGGCACCCGTCGGCTATACAATGCATGCAGGGAGGCGGGGGCGCGCACGCCTGGTGTCTGTGTGGGGAGGAGCTGGCGTGAGACAGCCGATATCTTATCGGTGCTCACTGAAGCGTAGCTCCCTTCAACTGTATGCCACTGCATTTTGGAGCGTGTCATAGACAGCTCCAAAATGCACATTACAGGTCACGCTCTGCCAACACATTGACTGAATTGGAGGAGGAGGTGACACACCTGTGAAATCTCTGATGATGGCACTATGTTTCTTGCACATGCGTGCAAGCAACATAAAAAGGGTAAAAAACATGAGGCCAGTCTGGTTCAGTGGTCAGGTCAGAAAAGGCTGTCTGGGTAAGGACTGCAGTATTCAGAAAATGGAAATGGGAGCAGACAGGATCCAGGAGGAACACTATGAGAATCAGCTTAAAATAACTAAAGAACTTGTCAGGAAGGCCAAAGTAGACATTGAGCTGACATAGTGGAGGGGGTCAAAGAGAATGACAAAACCTTCTTTCATTACATAACTGAAAAGGGAAAGTCCAAAAGGGGAATAGAGAAGCTGAATAGAGGAAAGGTGTCACAGAGGAGGTGACACAGAGAAAGCATACATTCTAAATTCATTTTCAGCTTGGTCTTCACGGTGTAAGAAATGGGAACATAAATGGGGAGTGCGATCCAGTTCATGAGAAGCTAGGGCAGAAGCAGTGAGTGTCAGCGTTTACTGATGTGAAGAGGCCTAAAAGGTTTATAGGGTCTAAATGTTAATAAATTCCCAGGGCCAGATAGTTTATAACTCAGGGTTCTGAAAGAGGTGGCACAAGTGCTAGCAAGGCAACTGATACCCCTCTTTAATAGCTCCCTGTGGGGGGTGGGGAGGTGATACTAGGGACTGAAAGTGGTGCATGCAGTGCTACTGCATGAGTGGGGCTAAAGATAACCCTTGGAATTACAATATAGGCCAATGAGTCTGACCTCCATAATGGGCAAACTGCTGGAGACAATAGTCACAGAATGAGCAGTGAAATTTCTTCAGGCGCATGTTTTGCAGAACAAAAGGCAGCATGGATTTATTGGGTGATGGCTGTGTAATACGGACTTAACAAATTTCATTAATTTGGTGACACAGCCAGAGTACAGAGGACAGGAAATGGATGTATTGGATCTGTATTTCAGTTATGCCTTTGACTCCATGCCGCACTGGAGCATGGTTAAAGTGGTGAGGGACCTACTGTTCACATAGGAAGAAAATGAATAGGGTTGATAAAGAGCTAGCTTGATAGAAGGACACAGAGAGTAGTCCTAAATGACAAATGTTTAGCAGTCAGGGTGGTCACTAGCAGGGTCCCTTAGGGTTCTGTACTGAGATCAATGATATTAGCAAGTACATTTCAGACATAGAGAAAGGCATGGACCGAAAGGTGCATCTGTTTGTGGATGACACTTAACTCTGTGGGAAGGTGAATAGTGCAGAGGGAGTTAGAGATGTGGTCCAGGATTTGGAGAGACTAGTAAGATGTCAATATCAATGTTATTTATATGGTGTCCCGTCCCGAGGGCTCTGAGTGCCTTACAATGCAACTAAATAAAACAATAAATAATTAAAACTGACCACAGTTAGCAATCAAGAATCTAGGCCCTAACATAAATTAAAAAGTGAGTTTTCAAAGCTTTTTTAAAAACAGCCAGAGAAGGGGCGCCTCTCACCCATCAGTGAAGGGCATTCCGAAGGATTGCAGAAGCCAGACCGAATGCCATATCGCCTGAAGGTTTTAAGCATGACCTAGGAACAGCAAGAAGGTCTGCCCCACTGACTGGAGGATATGACCAAGAGCATATGGCCTCAAGAGGTCTAGCAGGTAGCCCAGACCCAGATCATGTATGGCCCTGTATTCAACAAGTAAACCTTGAAACTGATGCATCATCTGATGGGAAGCCAGTAGGAAAAAATGAGAACTGGCATGGCTGATGGTCAAACATATGGCAAATGTGGTTTAATGTTCAAAAATGTAGGGTCATGCACATATGGAAGAAGTCTCAAAACAGAATGCCCAAAAGATGGGATAAGGATGACTCAGAAAGCAGAAAAGAGAGACTTATTGGCAATCAGCAATGGTCTTAAACCAAACGCTCAGTGCAGTAATGCATATGGGAGGGCCAGTGGAATGCTGGGCTGCATAGGAAGGGGCAGCACGAGATGAAGAAGGGGATCCTGCCTCTGTCTAGATCTTTGGTCAGACCACACCTGGAGCACTGTTACAAGTTTTGGTCCTCTCATCTTAAAAAGACTGGGATAGGTTGGAATCAGTCCAGAGGAGTGCAACAAGGATGATCTTCAGGACAAAGCATATGAGGATAGGTTAAAGATCACAAACATGTATTTACTGGAAACCAGGAAGGAGATGGGGGAATATGATAGTAACATACATGTTTCTATGTGAAGTAAACAGGGTAGACACAACAGAACTATTTACAGTAAAATGGACCACAGCCACAAAAGGGTACAACTGTATGTTGGTAAGAGGTAAATTCAGATAGGACGTAGGGAGTTTCATCACTAGAGAGTGCAGTAGATGGGTGGAACAGCTTACCTATTGAGATGGTAAATGTTGGCAGAATGGTGGGGCTCAAGTCAGGGTGGGATAAATTCAAGGGGGTACTGGGGGTACAAGGAGATCTGGTTCAGAGTAGTTGGAAGGAGTTATGGGTCATTAAGCAGGGCAGGGCAGACTGGAAGGGCCTTAGGTCTCTTTCTGTCCTCAGCATTCTATGGCGCAATGATTTTGAAGTAGACCTGATTTGGATGTTGTTTCCAGCAATAGAAAAGACCTGATGGAGAAACATAGAAACATAGAATTTGATGGCAGATAAGGACTACTTGGCCCCTCCGGTCTACCCATTTCTCCCTACCTACACTATTACTGCAGACTGTGCTTGATCAGCTCTTCCTGTCTCCCACTTCCTTTCCACTATGATTCCCTTGTGCTTATCCCATGCATTCCTGAATTCCAGAAGTTTTTGCTCCCACCACCTCTGCTGGAAGGCTGTTCCAGGAATCCTCCACTCTTTCTGTGAAGAAGTACTTCCTCACATTTTTCCTGAATCTATCTTCCTCCAGCATCACAGCATGTCCCCTTGTTCTTGAGCACCTTTTCTTCTGAAAAATATTTCCTCCTGTTACCTTATTTGCCCCCATAAGGCATTTAAAGCTTTTTATTATATCACCCATCTCCCTCCTCCATACCAGGGTGTACATATTGAGGTCCTTTAGTCTCTCCTCATAGGGCTTTTGATGCAGACCCTGCACCATTTTAGTTGGCCTCCTCTGGATCACTTCCACTCTATGCCCTTCCAGAGATGTGGTCTCCAGAACTGGATACAGTAATCTAAGTGGGGTCTTATCAGCGACAGCAACAACATCTTCCTCTTCGTGCTGGTGACACCCCTCCCTTTGCATACCAGCATCCCATTAGCCCTCTCTACTACCTTGTTGCACTGCCTGGCTACCTTTAGGTCATCCAATATGATTCTCCCCAGGTCTCTGTCCTGCTTGGCGGTCCTCAATACCACTCCACCCGTTTTGTACTCCACCCCTGGGTTTCTGAGCCCTAAGTGCATTATTTTGCACTTTTTAGCATTAAAATCCAGCTGATATATCCTTGTCGACTCCTCCAGTTTTCTTAAGTCTCTTCTCATCATTTCCACACACCCTTGGCATGTCCACCTTATTGCAGATTTTGGTGTCATCCACAAAGAGACTGACATTCCCTTGCAGCTCCTCTGCAATATCACTTATAAAGACATTAAAGAAGAATGGTCCTGCCGGCCCAGTGGAACTGAGGGTTGAGGCAACTGGATGCCACACCTCCAGTCATGCTGGCGACCCAGGTTTGCAGGCAAGCTCGGACCACTGGGGGTCAGTGGGGGTGGGGGAAGCAATCGCTGGGCTGCTCTCATCTCCTGGATCGGGGAGACTAGTCTCCTCACTCTTGGTTGACACCTGGTGGAAACTGTGTGTCAGAACAAGGGAGGTCTGGGGGACCGATGTATGTCGGGGGGGTGGAAGAAGCATACAGTTTCTGGGAGCACATGCACACCCCTACATAGGTGTGCTCGTCTGTGTACACCACAGTTCTAGGTGGGAAGGGAGAAAACCACAGAAATACCTATGCCCCTCTGTGACCGATTGTGATGGCCCCTATGCTCTGGAATCCCACTCCTTGTCAATCCCCAAGAGGGGAAGAGAATGATGGAGTTGGGGAAGGAGGGAAACCCAATGACAGGCATAGGTGGCTCCAGGTAGCAAATGCCATATAACAAAAAAAAAAAGGAAAAGAGGACCTGTCCCAGCACTTATCCCTGAGGCACCCCTATAGTCACCCTCTCTTCCATGGAGTGAACTCCATTTACCTCCACCCTCTGTCGCCTATCCCCTGACTAGTTTCTTATCCAGTTTATGATCTTTGGACCCAATTCTTAGTTACCCAGCTTGCTTACTAGTCTCCTATGTGGAACGGTGTCAAAAGCCGTACTGAAATCTAGGTAGGCCATGTCCACCACTCCACCCTGCTCTAAATCCTTTGTCACTCAATCAAAGAAATCTATCAGATTCATTTAACATGACCTCCCCCTGTGAAACCATGCTGCCTCAGGTCTTGTAATCCACTGGATTCAAGATATTCCATAATCCTTTCCTTCAGCAGTGACTCCATTAACTTTACCATCACCAATGTCAGGCTGACTGGCCTATACTTGCCAGCCTCCTCCCTGCTGGCACTTTTGTGTAGCGGGACTACTGTACATCCACCCTCCTCCAGTCCTCTGGAGTCCCTTGTGTTTCCAGTAAGCTGTTAAATAGGACTGTCAGAGGTACAGTCAATATTTCCCTGAGCTCTCTCTATACCCTTGGATGCAACCCATCTAGCTCCGGTACTTTGTCCACCTTCAGATTAGAAAGTCCCTTTAGGATTCTTTCCTCCAAAAAAGAACTAGTGTCCACCCACTCCCTCCAAAGCTTTTGTTACTTTTTTGTGGCCCCTTCCCTTCTCCTTCCTCTGCGAACACTGAACAAAAGTATTTGTTCAGGATGTCTGCCTTTTCCTGGTCTGCCTCTGCACAGTTCCCTTCCCTTCCTTTCCCTTCCCTTCCCTTCCCTATCCCTATCCCTGAAGATAGAAGTACTGGTGCTAGAGTAGATCTAATGTTCTGTGCTTGTTTAGGGATTACAATTGATTGCCAGAAATTAGTTTATGTGAGTAATTGTCATTTCCAATGGTGTCCAGGGAAACATTGCACAAAGCAGACAGGAAATTCACAACCGACTATGGACACTTACTAACCAGTATATGTTGGTGCTGATACTGCACAAGTCAAGATGGAGAGGGGACTGCTAATACTGTAGTAATCTTGATAGAGCTAATTGTTCTGATACTGTTGTAGACATTATGTGGATTCTATGGCTGATACCATAGTAGACTTGATGGAAATGGCAATACTGATGCTGTAGTATACCCGATTAAGACGTTGCAGCTTATACTATAGACCTGATAATAATTGCAGTGAAGATACTGTAGCAGACTTAATGGAGATGTTGGGGCTGATAATGCAAAAGGTAGTGCTGTCAGTGTAGTAGACCTGAAGGATATTCCAGTGCTGATATTGGAGCAATACAAAGAGCCTGTTTGATTCGAAGGGCTGGAGTAATCGCAGCTAGTTCTCTCCCTTTTGATGTATCGGTACAGTTTTACTGCATCTAATTCCAGTATTGTGATTTTTTTTTCTTACTTGCACTGCAGGCATTCTGCTCCTTGTGTGTGTTTTTCCATCGGACTGGTTTCAGCGGTGGCAGTTAGCCGTTCTACTATGCAGCATCCTCCCTGTGTTTTACTGATTCTGGAGCAGCCTTAATGGAGAGGTTGGGGTGTATATGGCAGAAAACCCAATGGAAAACGTAGTGCTACTAATGTAGTACACTTGATGGAAATTCCAGGGCTGGTAATATTGTAGAACTGATAGAGATGATGGTACTGATACTGTAGAAAACCTGATAGATATGTTGCTGCTGATACAGTACTTTGATAAAATCATGATACTTTTTGGTTAATTGTACTGACTATGATATGCTTGACATACTTTATACTTTTAGCCTTTTAAATGTGTTATGTGATATTTTTTAGAAACATGGAAACACAGAATTTGTCATCAGATAAGAACCACTTGGCCCACCCAGTCTGCCAATTTGCAGTGAGCCTTTGGTGTGGAGCACTGAACTTTTTGCTGTTCCAAGTACATCTGGCAGTTTGTACAGCTACAGCTATGTTTATTCGGGTAGCGCACAGCCTAAGTGGGTATGTGCCTATTTTCTCCCTGCCTATAATGTCACCGCAAACCCTACCTGATCTCCAGCTACTCCCCCGCTTGCTTTCCTAGCAAGATTCCTTTGTGCCTCTCCCTTGCATGCTTGAAGCCCACCATTGGTTTCATCCCCACCACCTCTGCTGGAAGACTGTTCCAGGCATCCACCACTCTATCAGTGAAGAAGTACTTTCTCACATCCTTCCTAAATTCTCCCCTTTTAGCTTCACTGCATGCCCCCTTGTTCTCATGCACATTCTCTTCTGGAAAATCCCCCCCTCCTATACCTTACTCATCCCCATGAGGTACTTACAGGGCTCTGTCATGCCCTCCTCTCACTCCTCTCTTCTAACGGTGTATATATTGAGATCCCTCAGTCTCTGCTCATACGGTGTGTGATACAGCACCTGCAGTTTTGCCTATCTGAGTGCCTCAAAAGGGATCTTGAGATTCCAAGTGTATTTATTTGCTTAGCAAAATTAAATTAAGCAAAACTTTAGACCTGATATGGATAAACCAGTACCATAAAGTGGTGAAAGTTGTGATTAACAAGGAAGGGAAGGGCAGGGACAATCTTCTGGTCTTTAAAACTGAATTAAAGCAATCCTTACTAAGTCTGAACACATGTGTGAGCCTGAACTGAGTTTTCTTTTACCAACTGAATACACCTCAAACTCATTCCCTGAATGGCCATGCACAGACTAATTCTCCCCCTTGGATCCTCACCCATTAACTCTGTCTACCCTCAAGTATTCTCCTCCAAGTATGTTCTCTCTGTCTCTTTTCTCCCTCTGCCTGTCAGCATCTAGCCCCTCCTGAGATTGTGTAACCTCTACCCTCCCTCCCATCTTCATTTTACCAATCCCAACCTACCCTCCCCCGTTGGGACTAGCTCATTCTCCTTCTGCCACTCAGCCCACCTATTCACCACTCCATACTCTGACCTCAGCCTCTCCCCTCTGCTCTATTATTCTTTCTTCTGCCACTGACAAACCCTACTACTCAGTTCATCCAATTTTCTTTTCCCCACCTCTCTGACAAGACCCCTGAGGCTGCTTAATTGTTTGCTCCTTGTACTCATAACTAATTCCTGTTGTCTTTAAAGTACATTGCTTAACTTAATGGAAAGTTACCCTGATTTATATAATGCCTGTTAACTTATTTATTTGTACTGTAAGTGTATGTCTGTCTTGTTATTCTGTATCCATGATGTGGAACCTTTGTAAAAGAGTTCATACTCAAAGGTTGTTTCCGAATGCACAAATAAATAAAATAAATAAAAAATAAACATTCAAAGGCAGTACTACCATCTAGTGGTGTTCATTGAGATAACAAGTGAAATGCAGAGGGGCACTCTAACCTCCCAGTAAGTGGTGAATTAAGCAGTAATGCATGCCAGAGTGTATGTTGTTGTGGGATTTACCCATGCTTTGTGTGGTGTGCGACGAGGCATAACCAAGTAACTTAATTCACACAAGAAGTGGATAAATCCCACTGCTACACACACCCTGAAGTGAATTGCTGAGATTATAAAATGAATCTGTATAAATAATTTAAAAAAGTGAATTGGGTTCAAAGAAAGTAAACAGTCTTCCAGTGGAGGTGGAGCGGATGCCAGAAGAGACAAAGGTCGGACACAGGGAAGTGTTTTTTTTTTTTTTGTGGGGTACAAACCTGTGATTCTGCATATAGAAAAAGCCTACACAGAACAAATGTGGATGTTTTCAAAGTACTGCTGTGGACTGTGGGGACAGATTGTGTGGGATTGGGTGGTGGGAGGAGACGAGTTGAGGAGGCTGGGGAGGGCCTGCAAGGGAAGTGGGGGGGGGTCACGTGACTGCAACAGCCAGTAGGGAGGCCACAGTCAGAGGATTAAGCATCACCATTTTAGTAGTCTAAGGTCAGTCGGGAGCTGACACCGGAAGGACACAGGTAGGACTGAGAGAAGTGTTTCTTTGTGGGTTTTTTTTTTTTTTTGTGGGGGACAAAGCTATCATTCTGCATATAAAAAAACCCTGTATAGAACAAATGTGGGTGTTTTAAAAGGCACTGCTGTGGATTGTTGGGATAGATTGTGTGGGATGGGGTGGAGGGAATAGACAAGTGAGTGAGGCTGAGGGAGGGCCTGCAAGGGAAGTGGGGGATCACATGACTGCAACAGCCAGTAGGGATACTGCAGTCAGTATATATTTCTTAGGGGGCCAAGGACCCCTCACGTGAGCCACCCCAAAGTGTGAGTGCCACAAAGAAGGCATGTAGGGTCTGACTAGGTGGCATCTGTGGGGCGTCCATAGGGAAGACCGAAGGCCATGCTGGAACAGAGCAGTAAGGGGGGGGGAGAGAATAAAAGGAGGGAAGAGTGTTGTATCTAGGGCAGAATAGATAAGGGGAAGGATGATGCACCCAAAAAGCTGGAGGGGGCAGAGAAACAGCATGGATGAAGGTTGGTGGGGCAGGGATAGAGGATGGGGTATACAGGGGGGGAAATGGGAGGATGGTTAGATGTAATGGTTGTGATACAGCTATCTTCCTGTGAATAATGTGGAGAGCAGGGGGATGTCTCATATGTAGGTAGCTTGGACAGCGTAGGGAGAAAATAGGGAGGCTGAAATGGGAACTGGGAAGGAGAAGAGGGCAGCTAGGGGGATGGGCAGGAGAGGTGGGACAAGGGGGGGCTCAGATGGGCAGCACAGGGAGTGGGCCAAGGCTGGATTCTAGGAGGACACTTCAGAGCCAAGGAACACCAGAATCACAGGAACCAGGAGGGAATGAAGGGGGGAAATGGAGGTGGTGAGGGGTGAATGTGGGGAAGGGAAGGGATCGGGCCAGAGAGGTAAGATGGGGGGAAAGGGGGAAGTAGCAGAGGGCATTACGGACAAGGGGAAAAGAACCTTAAATAGGAAACATAGAAACATAGAATTTGATGGCAGATAAGGACCACTTGGCCCACCCAGTCTGCCCATTTCCCTACCTACTGGATAAGCTGCAGATCCTAGTTAACCAGCAGCCTACTTCTTCCTACCCCAACCCCCTAGAATGGCCTTATGACTGTCCCATGCATGCTTGAATTCCACCACTGTTTTTGACTCCACAACCTCCTCCGGAAGGCCATTCCATGCATCCACAACCCTCTCTGTGAAAAAATACTTCCTTAAATTACCTCTGAGCCACCCCCATCTTCAAATTGTGCCCTCTTGTTCTTGCACATCTCTTTTTTTGAAAAATGCTACCCTCATGGACTTTGTTGATTCCCTTGAGGTACCTGAACGTTTCTATCATGTCCCCCCTCTCCCTCCTTTCCTCGAGGCTATACATATTAAGCTCCTTTCGTCTCTCTTCATATGTCTTCCGGTGCAGACCCTGCACCATTTTAGTTGCCCTCCTCTGGACAGCTTCCATCCTGTCTATGTCTTTCTGATTGGGTCTCCAGAACTGCAAGCAGTACTCCAGATGGGGTCTCACCAGCTGTCTGTACAGAGGGATAATAACTTCCTGTTTTCTACTGGTGATGCCTCTCCCTATGCATCCCAGTATCCCCCAGCCCTCCTTGCTGCCCTGTCACATTGCTTGCCCACCTTTAGGTCATCTGATATGACTACCCCCAGGTCCCTTTCCATTTTTGTTGTTGTTAGTATCTCACCCCCCATTGTGTACTCTTCCCCTGGGTTTTTGTTTCCCAGGTGCATTACCTTGCACTTCTTAGGACTGAATCTAAGCTGCCTACATTTGACCATTCCTCTAACCCTGCCAAGTCCCTTCTCATCCTTTCCACCCACCCTATGCATCAACTCTGTTGCAGATCTTTGTGTCATCTGCAAAGAGACATACTTTCCTTCAGTCCCTCTGCAATGTAAGCTATAAAGACATTGAAGAGGACGAGTCTAATACTGAACCCTGTGGTACCCCACTAGTAACCTCCCTTTCTTCAGAGTGGACTCCATTTACTATTACTCTCTGTGTCCTATTCTCCAGCCAATTCTTTACCCAGGCTGTCATCTTGGGACCCACTCCCAGGATGGCTAACTTACATATTAATCTTTGTGTGGGACTGTGTCAAATGCCTTGCTAAAGTCTAGGTGACCATGTCACAGCCCCTCCTGATCTACTACTTTGGTCACCCAGTCAAAGAAATCTATCATATTCGTCTGGCATGACCTTCCGCTGAGAATCCATGCTGCCTGGGTCCTGTGCCCCTCTGGCATCTAGATACTCAACAATTCTTTCCTTCAGAAGTGATTCATCATTTTCCCTATCACTGAGGTTAAACTAACAGGTCTGTAGTTTCCTGCTTCTGCCTTGCTCCCACTTTTGTGAAGGAATCACATCTGCCCTCCTCCAGTCCTCAGGTACCACCCATCCTCCCATGATTTGTTAAAAGGGTAGTCAGTGGTGTCACTAGTTCTACCCTTAGTTCTTTTAGAATTCTGGGATGAATCCCATCGGGCCCCATTGCTTTGTCCACCTTCAGTTTTAAGAGTTCTTTCAGAACCCTTTCTTCTGTAAATGGGCTGGTATCACCTTCTGTATCCAGTAGGAGGAAGGAGGAGAGTTCAGGAAGAAGGGGGCAGCAGAAGATGAACTGAGTAAACCTGGACAGGGGAGAAGGGATGGGACAAAGGACAAAACAGGAAGTGGGGATACGGAGGCAGGTGGTACAGGTGGAGGGGAGGAAGAGACAAAAGTGGGCAGTGGGGATATGGAGGGGAGAGACATGGACAAGGAAAAAGCATCTTCAGGAGAGACATCCATGGGGGTGGAAAATGCCGGACCAATGGGGAAGGCAAAGCAGGGGTAAGCATGGGGAAGGGGAATCCTGGGATAAAGGAAGGAAATGGTGCACTGGGGATAGCAATAATGGAGGGAAATATGTGAAGGAGGGGTGACATGTTAGGCACTTTGGAAGTGAGAGGCAGGAAGGAGGGGAGACAGTTGTGATAGTAGGAGGCTTTATTCTGAAGGGAGTATGATGAGGAAACAAGCGCACAAGGAAGAGCAACAGGAGGGGGAAGTGCATGCCAGGTATGATGGCAGAGAGGTTGGGGGCAATTTTTCCAAAATGTGTGGGGCAGAAAAAGGGGAAGCCTCTCATTATTGTTCATTTGGGCACCAATGATTTGGCAGGATTTGAGGTGAAGGTGGTGCAGGAAAGGTTTTCAGAGCTGGGAATGATCTGCAGAGAGTTGGGAAGATTAGTAGCGCTCTCATAAGTGCTGCCAGATCCAAGGGCCAGTACTGCCAGAAAGCTAAGGACTGAGGAAATCAACTCATGGCTGGGGGGATGGCGTGCAGCAAACGGGTACAGGTTGGAGGGAGAATGGGGTAGGACATAGAAATATAAAGACCTATATGCACCAGATAGGCTGCATCTAAGTAGGGAGAGCACAAGGGTCTTGAAATGAAACCTGGAGAGATATTTAGAGAAGAAGCTGAATTTAAACTGGGGTTGGGGGGTGGACAGCATTGGGCAAGGCACTCAGCACCAGGTGAGGGGGGCCAGCCAGGCCACCCCCCTAGTAGGGCAGCAAAATGTAGGAGAAGAGCAACGGAAGGGGATAGTAGGGATGGAGGGACAGGAGTCACACAAGGATCAGGAGCAATGAGGGACAGGGGCCACGCTGGAAGGAGATGTCCTTGAATGCAAGGAGCCTGGCAAACAAGGTAGCTGACCTACAGGTGCTGATGGCAGAGGGGGACGTGTACTTAGCAGCCATCATGGAGACGTGGGCAACCAAGTACCTTGACTGGGACCTCGAGATCCCAGGGTACCAACTGCAAAGGAAGGACAGAGCAATAGGAAGCGGGAGGTGGAGTGGTGATGTACGTAAGGGAAGGGATAATGTACACCAGGAAGGAGGGGCAGGAGGGCACAGCTGAAGCCCTGTGGATAGTGCTACAGAATACAACTGGGAGAAGGATTCAGATGGGAATGGTGTACAGAGCACCTTCACAGGGTTTACAGGGAATAGAGTTGGATTGGGAGCTGCGGGGAGCAGATCAGGAGGAAGGGGGGAGAGCGAGCACGGTAATGCTAGGGGACTTCAATCTACCTGGAGGTGGACTGGGTGCCCCAGCTACTACCTGTAGAAAACAGGTCCTCCTGGATGCTATGCAGGAGTGTTTCCTGATACAGGGAGTATCGGAGCCAACAAGGGAGTGGGCCATACTAGATCTAGTACTATCAGATGGGGAGCTGGGACATGAAATTGAAGTGAGGGAACTCCTTGCAGGTAGTGACCATGGTATGGTGTGGTTTTCCATCAGCATGGGGAAGGAAGCAGCCATGTCAAAAATGAAAGTGGTGGACTTTAGGAAGGAGGACTTTGTTATCACCCTGCTTCCAAATGGATTGGATTTGTGACTGTAAATGGACTTAAAAAGTAAAAAAATTGACCTGTGTATATCCAGGTTTTCCATAGACCTTTTTAGCTCCCTTCTGTCTATAAGTTTTGATTTGATTTCTATGGGCAGCCAATGAGAATGGTGCATTCCAGGTGCTAAATCTTCAACTGTCCAAGAGTTTTTAGTCTGAGCTATCTTCTGGCAGGTTGATGTATGCTGCTCGAGGAGGCTGGACATTTCAGAGGTCAGTGTGGATGTTTTCCTAGCAAGCTGCCCTGCATCACCCTGCTTCCAACTGGATTGGATTTGTGACTGCAAATGGACTTAAAAAGTAAGACCATTAACCTGTGTATTTCAAGGTTTTCCAGAGACCATTTCAGCTCTCTTCTGTCTGTAAGTTTTTGGCTCTCCCCCACCCTCTCCTCCACCATTTATTAAATGCTCTGTGGGTAGGATTGGCAAGCACACTGCTCAGGGCTGGTCTTTGTCATTGGTCTACTGGGAGGAGGAGGAGCTTAGGGTTGAGTGATAGGGTTGTGTTCTACTGTATGCTGAAGCCTGTCTGTTGTATGCTTCTTCTGGGAGGGGATCACTGCCATGTAGACATAAGCAATTGAATTGTAAATGGGGAAGTTTTGTTAAAGGGACACTGTCAAGTTCCCAGCCTCAGATTTTACCTACTGTGGAAAACACACTTCTTGGTTGCACACATTGTGCAGAAGAGGCTGGTGCAGCCAGTAGTTTGACTTGGTTATGATTTTTGTCATATATAGCATAAATTCGAAATCTGTGCGGTCCGCTTCAAAGTCACGCGCCAGTCGGGAAGCGTGTTCACATTTCTAAATGGCACCGAAACACCCGGAGGCTTGTACATGCCTCCCGATACCCAAGTTCAGCTTAAAGCAGTTTTTGACAGAGAAATTAAAGCTGAACTCGGGAAAGCTGCTCCTATGTGTAAACGAGGGCTGTAACTGGCAAAAATCACAGTCGGAAAGTCAAGCCGTGATACTGGACATGCGCTCATACTCTTCTACCTCTAGGCCAAACTATATTCCTCTGCTCAGTATGTGTGCCCAGTATCACGGCTCAACTTTCTGACTGTGACTTTTACCAAATGCACTGGCCAATCACTGTAGGATGACAGGGAAAATTGGCCATACCTTTACATTTTGTGCCATTGAGAAGGTTATGATTGGACCAAGAGGCGGTAACCTAAAAGAAAAACTTAAATATAGGGAGTCATTTTGGATATTTACTTTAGGGGCACTGAATATACCTGGTCTTAATGACAAAACTGAACTGTTAACATGCATTAGGAAATAGGATACCATATACAGTATGTTGAAATGATTAAATTTGGTTGAACATTTTCTTACAGATATATTTTTCTGGTTTTCCCTAGGTCATTAATTATCTGTGCTAAGCCTTCATGTTCCTGAAAGTATGTTGAAACTAAAGAAAATATAATATTGTCTTACATTAGGACCATATCAGTGTCAACCTATACTTGACCAGATTGACTTATACTCTTTTTGACTGTGTCTTTCAATTCATTTTATTGTTCACTCTTTTCACTAATGTAAATATATGAGCATATATATATATATATATATATATTTATATAGCATAACATAATATACTCCGTGACTATCCGGAGATAAGGTCCTCTATGCATTTTTGTTTGTATTTAGCATTACTAATAATTATTATAGCAATTACTTTATAAGCACCCCAGTGTAGTATTTTGTAGGTGGTAGTACTATACATATATGTATATATGTATGTGTATGTTCTCACGCATTTTTTTGTGTGCAATTTATGTATTTTTATGTGTATACTATCTCTTTAAGAGACCAGTATTTAGTTACATTGTGTCAATGGACTATCTTCCTGATGATGCATTAGTTGCGAAACCGGTCGGGGCTTTGATTGCTGCTGATCCATAGATGGTATGTTGCAGGCATTGTGCCTTTTACAAAGTCTCGTAAATCAAAGCCTTTTATAGCTCAAAGTCTGGAGTGGTGCTGGTTTTGTTGATCAACTGAACTTGACAGTGTCCCTTTAAATGTTTTCTGATCTGGGAAAAGGTGTAAACTGGCTATAAGGATCATTTGTAAACAAGGGACACTAAGGAACTTTGCTAAAGGTTTTGTTAGGCAGGATTGCACAAGTCTAAAGGGGTGGGCACTACTGGTTCTGGGGCAGGGGGCAGTTGTCCTAAAGGGTAGGTTCTACGTTAGCAGGATGCATCTGTCTTGAAGGGGGGGGGTTGATATGTGTCCGCTGTCATTGATATTAAGGGGTATTTTCCTGGCATAAGGGTAATTTACTGCTGGGCTAAATACAACTGTCTAGAGTGGTGGGTTTGATTTCTACCTAGTGGGAAGTGTTCATGACTTCATACATCAGGGCATTAAGGCAGGGCCCTAGACATTGACTGGGGGTGCAGTTGCACTGTGTACAGCAAGGAGCTCGAGGGCTGAGCACGAGACAGGGTCACAGGGGTGGTGGGAGTCAGGGAGTTGTGAGTGGCAGGACAGAGGTGGATGCTATGAGACGGTGGGTTGGGGTTGGTTCCAGAGAAATGGGGGCAGAAGAGAAATCAGAGGGGACAGACTAGTGAACTGCAGCGGCTGTGGGATGGCAGTATGGATGGGCACATTATGGAGGCTACAGGAGTGTCTCATATGCTGCAGGCTAGGGGACCTGCAGGCAGAGATCCAGAGGCTGGAGGGGGAGTTAAGGAGGATGAGGGGCAGGTGGGGGAGAGTTGGGGTAGGCTGGGCACCCCCTCGGGTGTTCAGGGCAGATGGGTTAGCAGGACCTTTAGAGGGGACGAGGAAGCCGAGTAGCAGTATGGGGCGGTATCGAAACAACAACAGGGGCAAGAATTGGTGGTGGGAGGCAGGTTCAAACAAAAGGTATGCGGTACTGGCATCAGACGTGGACAAGGATGGTGTGACTCTCTGGAACAGGCAGATGGGCATGAGGGAAGGAGGTGTGCAGGGGCCAGTGCTCCAGAGGGGGATGAGTACAGGACATTGGTGGGAAAAAGTATATGGGTATGGGGGGTGGGGGACAGAGCATGGACAATGGATGGAGGTTGCAGCCCGGGGGGGCATAGTGCGTAATGGGGTGAGGGTGTCACAGGTGGTGGATTAACTAATAAGGAGGGCGTCCAGCTTTGAAAGGAATCTGAGTAAATGGCAAATGGGGAGAAGGGGCCAGATCAAGAGTCGGTGGACAGGGAAGGGCCGATGATCATGGGAAGGATGGGGATGGGAGGAAGGTACAGCGGAAAGGTGAGGGTGGAGGAGAAGGAGTTGTAGTGACAGGGGATTTTTTCCTGAAAGGGATCAGTTGGGGGGGAGGGTGAATGCCACAGTTGGATATGGGTGGAACCTGTACCAGGCTTGACAGCGGACAGGGAAGGGCAGGCTCTGCCTAGGTGTGTTAGGAGGAGAAGGGAGAAACCTCACGTGGTGGTACATGTAGGCACTAATGACCTGGGGGTCTGCATAGTGAGGTTGGTCAGGGAGAGATTTGAAGATCTGAGAAAGATGTGTTCAGAAATTGGGAGCTCAGGGGCCTTCTCAGAGGTGCTACTGGTTCCAAGAGCAAGCAGAGTGAGAAAGGAAAGGATAGTAGAGTTTAACTCCTGTCTGGGAGGGTGGTGTAGCACTCATGGGTATGGGCAGGTAGGAGGATAGGGGGATACATGGAACAACAGTGGACTGTACATAAAGGACACATTACACTTAAGTAGGGTGGGGCTGGGGGTGTTGAAATGTAAGCTGGAGGAAAATATAGTTACAAGTGGGTTTTTAAACTA
Source organism: Neoceratodus forsteri (assembly GCA_016271365.2). NCBI lineage: Eukaryota > Metazoa > Chordata > Ceratodontiformes > Ceratodontidae > Neoceratodus > Neoceratodus forsteri. Next base: position 168,910,902 of record CM057449.1, on the reverse strand, counting down.
GATAGGGGGGCAGGCGAGTGTGCAACTAGTATGCAGGGTCACCAGAAAGGGGACCCTAATGAGCTGACCCCCCCATGACAACAGAGATGGCAATGAGGGTGGGCCGTAGAAGGGAGGGGAGCAGGTCAAGGGGCCACAGAGTGGCGGGATGGATGGGAATGGGTGAAGGGTGGTCTCCCTGAATGGGAGGAGCTTGGGTAACAAAACAGCTGAGCTCTAGGCTCTCTTAGCTGAAGGGATGGTGGATGTCTCAGCCATCACTGAGACTTGGGCCACCCAACACCAGGACTGGGATCTGGCAATCCCGGGGTACAAAATTAATAGAAAGGACGGAGGGGTGGGGAGAGGGGGAGGGTTAGCAGTCTATGTAAGGGATGGAATTAGATGCACAAGAGATGAGGGGGAGGATGGGAAGTCAGAGGCACTATGGATGCGGCTGCTAGACTAAAGGGTTGAAAGCTGAGGTTGGAGGTGGTGTATAGACCACCAGCCCAGACTGAGGAGCTGGATAAGGAGTTAGCAGAACAGATTAGGTAGGTATGTAGGAAGGGGAGTGTGGTGATGGTGAGGGACTTCAATCTGCCTGGGGTAGATTGGAGTACCCCAGCCACCTCCAGTGCCAGGGAGCAGGTATTCCTAGATGCATTCCAGGACAGTCTTCTGACACAGCAGGTCAATGTGCCAGCTCAGCTAGGTAATACACTGGACCTGATACTATTGAATGGGGAGGCCATGAGGGAACTGAGGGTGGAAGACCCACTAGCTGGGGGTGACCATCAATCAGTGTGGTTCTTGCTCAGGTGGAGTAAGGAGTCTGAAGGCTCAGAAACAAGGGTGGTGGATTTCAGGCGGGCAGACTTCAGGAGGATATGGGAAATACTGCAAGGGCAACTAGATGGGATTAGGCCAGAGATGGATGCACAACAAAAGTGGGATATCATTAAACTTGGTCTAACAGAGGCTACAGAGGCTTGCACCAGGACTCTGAACAAGAAGAGCAGACCCAGGAAGCCATGTTGGCTAAACAGTAAAGTGCTGGAGGGAGTAAGGGCAAAGAGAGCTGCGTGTCGGAGATTCAAGAGGATAGGGAGGTGTATGCGAGTTGGTCCAAGGAGGTAACCAAGCTGGTTAGGGAAGCCACCAGGGAGCTAAGGCTGGCTCAGTGCATTAAGGGAGGGGAGAAGGACTTTTTTTAGATATGTGAGGGAAAAAAGGAACTGCAGGGACCAAATAGTGTGGACCAAGAGGAGTGGGGGTGGGAGGAAAAGGGAGCAGAACAAGCAGAAGCACTGAATGAATACTTCTGCTCTGTGTTCACACAGGAAAAGGGCAGTCCACTACCTCCGTGGACCAGAAAGGTGGGGTCAGGAGGGGGGAGGAGGAATGACTGATGGAAGACTGAGGAGAGTAGAGTACTAGAGAGGCTGAAGACACTAAGGGCGGACAAGACACCAGGTCCTGATGGCATTCATCCCAGGATGCTGAGGGATATAGCAGAGGTGTTGGCCAGACCACTGGTGGACCTGTTTAGCACCTCTCTGGACACAGAATGCATGCCACAGGACTGGAGGATGACCCATGTGGTGGTTATACACAAGAGCAGCCCACAGGATAAGCCAGGCAATTACAGACCTATCAGTATCACTTCCATAGTGGGTAAACTCATGGAAGTGATACTGAAGGAGAGACTGGTGTCATTTATTGAGGTGAACGGCCTCCAGGATTGGCAGCAGCATGGGTTTGTCTTGGGGGAATCTTGTCAAACCAATCTAATAGAGTATTATGATTAGGTAACAAGAGAGCTAGATAAGGGCCATGCAATGGATGTCCTATATTTGGACTTTAGTAAGGCCTTCGATTCAGTGCTTCATAGGTGGCTGGGGGCGGGGACGAAGCTGGTTAACTGGATTGTGAACTGGCTGAAGGGGAGGCAGCAATGGGTGGTGGCAGTGGGGGCTCTCAACACCTAGGCCGGTGATGAGTGGTGTGCCGCAAGGCTCTGTGCTGCATCTGGTGTAGTTTGGGCTATTCATATCGGATATCTCACATGGAGTTGAGAGCATGATCAATCTGTTGGCAGATGATACTAAAATGGGGGTGGTAGTGGATGAAGTTGACTGGTGGAAACAACCACAGGGGGACCTAATTAAACTGGAGGAGTGGTTGGTGAAGTGGCAGCTGGGCTTCAATCCGAAGAAGTGCAAGATTATGCACTTCGGGACCAAGAACCTGAGAAGGGAATATTGGTTGGGGAGTGTGAGGCTGGGGGTCACCGAGGAAGAGAAGGACTTAGAGGTGAAAGTAAAAGACAGCATGAACAACTCTACTCAATGCAGGAAAGTTGCAGCTAAAGCTAATAGGATGCTGGGGTGTATTGCAAGGGGATTCTTGTCCAGGCATAGGGAAGTGATCCTGCCCCTCTACAGGTCCTTGGTCAGACCACACTTGGAGTAGTGCTTGCAGTACTGGCGTTCGTATCTGAAGAAGGATATTAGACTGCTGGGGGGGGGTGCAGCGAAGGGCAACAAAAATGATACGGGGGATGGAAGGTAAAACATATGGGGACAGGCTGAGGGATCTGAGTTTGTACACCCTGGAGGAGAGGGAAGAGATAGGGGGGGGTATGACTGAAACGTTCAGGTACTTGAAAGAGATCAACAGATATAGTGCTGATGTGTTATTTAAGCTGAGGAAGGGAAGGGACATGAGAGGGCATGGGTAAAGTTTGGAGGGGGGCAGATTTAGGAGAGAGATGAGGAGACATTACTTCATGGAAAGGGTGGTGTTGAAATGGAACACCCTACCAGAGGGGGTGATTTCATGTAAGACGGTGGGTAGTTTTAAAAGGGCATGGGAGAGGGCATGGGGGAGAGTCTGGATAAGTAGTGCTGAGAACTTCCTGGAGGTGAGAGGGGGTGGGGCAACTGCAATCTAGGGGTTCTAGCTGCACATTCGAGCAGACTTGATAGACCGTGAGGCCTATTTCTGCTGGCAGATTCATATGTTCTTAGGATGGGGAACATACTGGGGGAGCACCTGGCAAAGATCTGACCAGGGATGGATGTGGACCAGAAATGGTCCATCATTAGGAAGGGGTAAATCAAGGCCAGGGACACCTGTGCAAAAGCTTGTAAAAAGAATTACAGGACCAAGAGACCTAGCTGGTATAGCAAGAATGTGGCTGAGAGGATGAAAGAAAAGCGAGCAGCCTTCTTGATGTGCAAGAATACCTCAAGGAAAGAGGACAGAGAGGTACACACTGCAAAATCTTGAGAAACAGGAAGAGAGATTTGGGCAGCCAAGGCTGAGAAGGAACTAAAACTCACATTGGTGATTAAGGAGGGCTTCTTCTGGCACATCAAGGTGGGAAGAAGCAGGAGAGAAGGAATAATTACGATAAAGAGGGAAGGAGGATGGGCAGGAAAGGGGAAGAAAAAGCGGAGGCACTAAATGAGTACTTTTGCTCATTCTTTACTTGGGATGTGGACAGGCCTATGCCACAAGAGAAGATAGGGGGAATCATGAGTAGGGGAAGGAATATGAGGGGGAAATTGGGGAAGACAGGGTCTTAAGGGGACTATGGGAACTGAGGGTGGACAAGGCACCTGGTCCACATGGCATACACCCGAGGGTACTGAGGGAGCTGGAAGAGGTACTAGCAGCCCTGCTGTTGGACCTAACACCTTGCTGGAGGAAGGGCATGTGCCACAGGACTGGAGGACAGCTCATGTAGTGCCTTTACATAAGAGTAGTCCCACTGTTGAACCAGGAAATTACAGGCTTGTTAGCCTAACACCAATAGTGGGAAAGTTAATGGAGACCATTCTAAAGGAAAGCCTGGTGTCGTTCCTTGAGGTGAATGAGCTCCAAGATGACAGGCAGCATGGGTTTGTCAGGGGGAGATTTTGCCAAACCAACATGATAGACTTCTTCAACTGGATTACAAGGTCATTGGACAGGGGGCAGGCAGTGGACATCCTATATCTGGACATCAGTAAGGCATTCGATTCAGTACCACTTGGGAAGTTGATTAGCAAGCTGGGGGGACATGGAAGTAGGGGATAAAATGCTGGGGTGGATCAAGAGCTGGCTATGGGACAGGTACTAGAAGGTGATGATAGGGGAGGAATTGTACAAACCTAGGCCTGTAACTGGTGGGATCCCACTGGGCTCAGTACTCTGACCTGTGCTGTGCCACATCTTTATTGGTGACATAGCAGAGGGGGTTAAAAGTAAGATCTGCCTTTTTGCAGATGATACTAAGCTCTGTGGGACAGTGGACACAGTGGAGGGGAAATAGAACTTTTAAGGGAGGATCTAGCTAGGCTGGAGAAAAGGTTGGGCATCTGAAAATTGGGTTTCAATGCTAAGAAATGCAAGGTCATGCATCTGGGAGCAAGGAATCCAAGGGCCAGATACTAGTTGGGGGGGAGGGGGAGGGGTAGTACAGGTGACAGTCTCAGAGGAGGAGAAGGACCTGGGGTGATGGTCAAGGGTGATATGAAACACTTGGCACAATGCCAGAAGGCAGCAGCCAAAGCAAATAAAATGCTGGGCAGGAAGTTATTATACCAGTGTACAGGTCACTGGTGAGACCACACCTGGAATACTGTGTGCAGTTCTTGTGCCCTTACCTAAAGAAGGACATCAAACTACTGGAGAGGGTGCAGTGGAGGTCAACCAAAATGATCTGGGGCATAGGGGACAGAACATATGAGCAGAGGTTGAGTGAGCTTAACATGTACTTCCTGGAGGACAAAAGAGAGAGGGGGGATATGAGAGAAACCCTCAAGTACCTTAAGGTATAAACAGGGTTGGTACACAGGGCATCTTTAACTTAAGAAAGGAAGGAGCAACAAGGGAGTATAGCCTGAAAATAGTGGAGGGTAGATTCAAGAAGGAGTTGAGGAGGCACTTTTTCACTGAAAGGGTGGTAAGGGGGTAGAATGAGTTGCTGGAGGAGGTAGTGGAAGCAAAGATGGTGGCCAGTTTCAATGGAGGGGGGGTGGAACAGGGTGAAGAAGAAAATTAGGACAGCAGGAGGCACAACTGGGAAGTGGAAAGGGAAGGGAAATGGGAGATAGATGGAGGACTCCAGGAGGAGTTGGGAGGGGGGAGCTCTGGAGAACTAAATGAGCTGCACACTTGAGCAGACTAGCTAGACTATTATGGCCTGTTTCTGCTGGCAAATTTGTATGTTCGTGTAACCCCCTTACACATGGGGGTTCCTGAAAGCCTTCCTGGAGCTTGTCTAAATGCTCCCTGCCTAACTGGTGTTTGGCGCCTAAATGTTGGTGTTGTGAGTGCTTCCAAAGCCTCCAGTACTGTCTCTTCAAGAGCTGCCTGCTCACAGGCTCCAGCGGGTTGGTATGGGGGGGACTGGTGTTTCTCTGTTCGAATCCCACCTGAGCAGCAGTGAAATTGCTCCCTTTGGCAGTCGCTATATGTGCAGAGGGAGCCCTTTTGAATGATGTAACTGTTTGGCCATAATTAGCTAGCATGTTGGTGGAATTACAGTTTGTCTAACCTGCTTCTTTCACAGCTGAGACTGTGTGCGCTTGGCCCCTCCATTTTCGACCTGGACTATTGCACTGGGCCAATGGTAAGGGGGGAACGTTAAAATGGAGATCTTTCTGACCAACCAGGATCAGGACTCATGTGGGAGCCAGCTGACCAATGAGACACAGCCAGTAATTCTGGGAAGTAAAGTCTGAAGAATGACGCCTTGTTTGCACCAATAGGGGCAGCAATAAGTGACTGGCATCTGCAGCCCACCTATGGGATCGGGTGGCGCCAAGTTGTGAGTCTTGCCCTAACTGCTGAGGGGCAGAGGCGTTGTGGCTGTGAGTGAGGAAGGGCTCTGAGGCTCAAGCGCGTTGAAGTTTTCATGCGGGGAGCGTGTGTGAGGCAGATTCGGCAGCTCGGTTGCCCGGCAATAAATCCGCTGGGTAGCGGTCAGAGGAGGCTGTGCAGGAGTGCAGCTACCTACCAGGCTCACCCTGTAGAGGACTGGAGAATCTGCTGAATCGAGCTCAGTCTGTCAGGAAAAAGTGAAGCTGCGTTGACTCCCCAATTAGCTGTGAGTTCGGTTGGGCCCTAGGAGCAGCTGCCTGGTATGGTACCCCTCTGTTGCTTTCCATATAAATGTGTGGAGAAGTGTCTGAAGTTCAGGCTCAGCCCTGCGAGTGGTGTGAGAGCGGTTTTCTTCTGGAGTTGTGAGTACTAAATCAGGGTAGCTCCCTGTTAAATGTTTCTAGCAAGGGCAAGATCTTCAGGTTACTTTGCTGACTACACTAACTGAGCCTGCTGGCTCCATCTAATCTTCATAGGAATTAAATGCTCATTTGTGTCAGGGACCCAACCAGCTGCATCGAGGAACTAGCCTTTAGGGCTTGGGTACCAATAGACAGTGACTTATAGGTTAGGCCTGTGCACAGAGCCCTAGGTAGATACTTATATAATGTAGAGGTAAGCCAATCACCCTGATTCCCCCCGGTCCTTGTTATCTTCCCTTAAATAAATCAGATTTCTTGTTTTGCAAAAGTACACTGGCTAGTTTGTGTATTAATGGCGAAATACTGCACAGTGAATATTGTGTAACTGTACCTTACTTTTCAGGGGGTCCCCAGAGTGAGCTGAGTGGTTTGAGCCAGTGGGTAAGTGTATATGGTAAGGACACTGTAACTGACTTGTGTGGGCCACTAGTGGGAAGAAAGGGGGGTTGCAGCAACCCAGAGGGCTGTGACCGAGTCAACCTCGACTGTTCTAACCCCGAACTCTGGATGGAGACACCCGCCAAAGGATCTGGGCCCCTCACCCTGTTACAGTTAAGGCAGGCAGGGGTAGTAGCCCTTAGGATAGCACCCCCTGAGGGTTACAAAGTGGAGGCACCGCTGGGATCAGCGTCCCCTAGTGGCTGAGTGGATGAAGTACCTAACTATGGATAAATTGAAGGAAAAGCTGGAATGGGATATCATGGCTAAAATCAAATTGGACCCCATTAAGACAATGGTACATAAACTGATTGGTTGGGGTGAGGCTGAAGAGTTGGACTCTCAGAGAATTGTGTTACTGCTAGATGTACCTCTAGGGACAATGAACGCTGACCTTATTTCTGTAGTGGAGCGGGTTAAGTGTTTGGGTAAGGTAGAGGTGAGAGGGTGTATGGCTGACCTATTCGATCAGACTTTACAGGTGTTACTGTTATGTAGTGTAGCCATTGACCCCGAGAGGGTACCTCCAGTGATTTACCCGGAAGGTGCCCAACAGGGGTGGAGGGTCATTCACATCTGGAGTGGGTCAGTCACCCTTGGGGGGTCTCTCCAGACTAATAGCTTCAAAGATAAACTGCTTAAATTGTTAGCCATGGAGGGGAGGACTACTCAAGAGTTACTGCAGGCTTTGGATCTTTCCAGTGATCCCACCCCCCAGGCTTACCCCAGTACCTCTCCTGGGCCCCCCAAGAGTTCTATTTTGGCCCCACCATCCCTAGTGGTTCCTTCTATACAGCTAGATTCATACCGTAGGCTAAAACCTTTTTCTGGCACAGTGCCCGTGCCTTCAGCGGAGGATGATTTGGAGGCGTGGATGGACTATGCCACTCCCTTAGTCCAGGAGTGGCAGTGCTCTGAGGGGGAGAAATGAAAGAGACTAATGGAGAGCCTGCGGAGTCCAGCATTAGAAGTCATTAGGTTTTTGCGGGCCACTAGCCCGGAAGCTACCGCAGCAGAGTATCTTTCTGCTCTAGAGGGAGTGTTTGGGAGCACAGAAACTGGGGAAGACTTATGGAAATTTAAGTCTGCTAAGCAGTGGAGGAATGAAAAGCTTTCTGCTTTTGTCACTAGGGTGGAAAGGGCTTTACTGAAGGCCTACCGAAAAGGGGGGATCACCGCCCCAGCCTTGAACTAGGTCAGGTTGGAACATGTTCTAAAGTCTGCTAGATTTTCCACTGTGATACTGTTAAAACTTAAGTTACATGATCGTCGAGCTGCCCTGCCTGAATACTGTCAATTGATGAGGGAGATTAGAGAAGTAAAGACTGATGAGATGGGGTGGGAACCCTATGTGGGGGCTGTGAATCTGAGCCAAACTCCTGAGTCTAGCGAACCCAATGAGACCCACCCTTCAAGGGGGCCTGATGTATCCCCAGAGTTACAAGGGGGTTGGGGGTGCGTGCCATTTCCTCTGATCCCCAAGTAGAAAGTGAGTTGAGGACCGAGGTCAGAAATTTATGAGAACTGGTGAGGGACTTGAAGTGAACCACTACCCACTCTGTTAGGTTTGGGGAACCAGAGTTATCTAGAAACAAATGCCCTGGCCCAGGGAGTCCCCTCACCCCCCAGAGGGCCCCCAGCAGGTGAAGTATTCCCCTCCCAATAGAGACCCTCGGGACCCCAAGTTCTGTTACCATTGTGGGGAGGATGGACACTTTCAGACTGAGTGCCAGTTGCCAGAGAATTTAAGGAAGGTCAACAGCTGACTGATCACTTGGCATCTCAGGGCCCATGTCCAACCTGCCAGGAAGGGCTTTGTGACCCAGGCCAATGCCCAAGCAACTGTCAATGCTGTGCCCCCTGAATGGTCTGATGTGGTCAGACCCTCTATGGAGGCCCCAGTGTGAGTAAATGGGATTCCCATCCGAGCTGTATTGGATAGTGGCTCTCAGGTGACCATTATGTTTCAGGACTGGTATCAGACACATCTACCTGAGGTGCCACTACAACCCTTGGATGGTCTACATGTATGGGGGCTGAGTGACAAGGCTTATCCATATTTGGGGTGTATCCGGATCTGGTTGTCATTTCCTACTTCTGTGGCTGGAGTGGACGAACAGGTGGAAACCTTGGCTTTAGTCTGCCCCCCCACTGGACTGTATGATGGGGTACCCTTGTTGATTGGGACCAACGCTCTCATGTTTGGCTGACTAGCACAGTTGTGTTCTGAAAAGCAGGTGTCCAGGACTGGGCGAGCTGTTAGGATACCTGCTTTGATCCAGAAGGCCTACGAGACTCAGAGAAAAGCCGGTCAGGAGGAGCCTGAAGGCCCAGTGGGCGTTGCCTGGAGGAAGGATCCAGAGCCATTGCTATTAGCCCCAAATGCCCAGTGTGTTTTGCAAGGGGAGGTCCAGCTTAAAAAGGATGTCAAGAATAAACTAATGATGCTGGATGTGCCTGGGGAAGGAAAGTTGCCTGGAGGACTGCTGGTTAAACCCAGTATCTTGCCTGCTAGGGCCCATGCTTATGCCAGGAGAGTGATGGTTCAAGTTCATAATGTGTCTGACAAAGAGATTCGAGTAAATAGAGGCTGCACCCTGGCTAGTGTGCATTGTGCGGACATTGCAGTGCTCCCCAATAGCAAGGGTTTGGGGAAGGATGACAGAGTCATGCCAGACTTGTTTGATTTCGGTGACTCCCCGTTGCCTGCTGAGTGGAAAGTAAGGGTCAGTGAGAAGCTTGCCCAAAGAGACCAGGTATTTTCCCTAAAAGAATGGGATGTGGGATGTATGCAGGAGGCCGAACACCACGTTCGACTGCACGATGAAAGGCCTTTTCGAGAGAGGTCTCGGCGCCTGGCCCTGCTGACATAGACGATGTGAGATGGCATCTGCAAGAGATGCTTGCTGCTGGTGTGATACAAGAATCCAGGAGCCCTTATGCTTCCCCCATTGTCGTAGTGAGAAAAAAGAATGGGGCTGTTTGGATGTGTGTGGATTACCGTACCCTGAACCAGCGGACCATCCCTGGCCAGTATACCATGCCACACATACAGGATGCCTTGGACTGTCTAAATGGCAGTAAGTGGTTCTCTGTGTTAGATCTCCGCAGTGGATACTATCAGATCCCAATGGCTCCAGAGGACTGAGAGAAGACTGCGTTCATTTGTCCCCTAGGTTTCTATGAGTTTATCCAGATGCCGCAAGGGATTTCAGGTGCCCCAGCTACCTTTCAGCGCATGATGGAACGTGCTGTGGGGGACATGAATTTGCTCAAGTGTTAGGTTTATTTAGATGATGTCATAGTGTTTGGCAGCTCGTTGGAAGAACACGAACGTCAATTGTTCAAGGTTCTGGATCGGCTGGAGGATTTTGGTCTTTAGTTATCTATAGACAAGTGCCAATTCTTTCAAACTTCTGTGAAGTATGTGGGCCACATAGTATCCACTGAAGGCATAGAGACTGACCCCAGCAAAGTGGAGGCTTTAACCACTTGGCTCCAACCCAGAAATTTGAAGGAGCTACAGCGGTTCCTGGGGTTCTGTGGGTACTACCAACAATTTATCAAAGACTACTCTCGGGTGATCCAGCCCCTGCTAAATCTCACTCAAGGGTACCCCCCGACCCATAAGAAATATAAGAAGACTGCACAATCTGGGACTGAAAAGACTTATTTCCGCCCCAATGATGTGTTTGGTACTCGCTGGACTGCTGACTGCGAGGAAGCTTTCTATGACATTATATATCAACTTACTCATGCCCCAGTGCTGGCCTATGCTGACCCAGCTAAACCCTATGTTTTTCATACTGATGCCAGCCTGCAAGGATTGGGAGCCATATTGTACCAAGAGCACTCGAATGGTCTGAGACCTGTAGCTTTTGCCAGCCACAGTTTGACTCCTTCTGAAAAGAATTATCCAGTGCATAAACTAGAGTTCCTGGCTCTAAAGTGGGCCATTGTTGATCAATTCCATGATTATTTGTATGGGGCTAAGATACTGGTGAAAACTAATAATAATCCTTTGACATATGTTCAGACCACCGCCAGGCTGGATGCCACTGGTCACAGGTGTCTCTCTTCGTTATCCACCTACAACTACGCTATTGAAAACAGAGCAGGCCTCAACCATATAGATGCTGATACTCTCTCCTGGAGGCCTGTGCCCCGAGCCGATTGGGTCAGGTTGTCTGAACCTGACATTAGAGCACTCTGCCAGAAATTCGACAAAGAGGAACAGGTGACTCCTAATACTGTGGACTGCCTGGTGGATTGCTTGGGTCTGTCTGAGAACTGTGTGCCTGCTGCATACTGCCACTTCTCTGTTTTAGACACTAGTATGCTACCTCAGTTCAATAATGATAGCATCCAGCTGGCTCACTCTCGAGATCCTACGATATAACCTGTCTTAGAGGCACTGCAAGCCGGGAGAGATGTGTCCCAACTGCGGTCCGCTGAATTAAGAACTGCCCTGTTATACAAAGAAGGCCCAAAATTGAAGCTGAACAATAGACTGTTATATAGGGAGACCATAGACAAAGAGGGGCAAATAGACAAACAACAACTGGTGTTGCCCACCGCTTTTAGAGAACTGGTGTTGAGGTCCCTGCATGACCACATGGGGCATCTTGGCATAGACCGAACTCTTGTCCTGGTGCAGACCAGATTCTACTGGCCAAAAATGAGTGCAGACATAGAGCAGTATTTCAAGACCTGTGGCCACTGTTTGCAAAGAAAAGCCCTACCTCAGAGAGCTGCCCCCATGGTCAATATCACTACCAGTGCCCCTATGGAGTTGGTCTGCATTGATTTCCTGAGCTTAGAACCTGATTTGAAAAATATCAGCAACATATTGGTGGTCACTGATCATTTCACTTGATATGCCCAGGCTTTCCCCACCAATGATCAGAAGGCAACCACGGTGGCTAAAGTCCTTGTTGAAAATGTCTTTGTTCATTATGGGGGCCCCCAGCGAATTCACTCTGATCAAGGGAGAGATTTTGAGAGCTGACTGATTAGAGAGATGCTATCCTTGTGGGGGGTGTGAAAGTCCAGAACCACCCCTTACCACCCCAAGGGGGACCCCCAGCCTGAATGTTTCAACCACACCTTGCTAGACATGCTAGGCACCCTCCACCCAAAAGACAAGCCTAGATGGAGCCAACAAATTAGCACCCTGGTACATGCCTACAACTGCACTAAAAGTGATGCCACTGGGTTCTCCCCCTACTGCCTGATGTTTGGGAGAGAAGCTTGATTGCCAGTGGATGTGTGTTTTGGGGTCTCTCCTGATGGGGTTTGAGCTGATGCTTATTTACAGTATGTGCAAAAACTAAAGGCTCAGTTAAATCATGCGTACCAAGTGGCTCAAACCATGGCTGCCAAAAGGAACCTGGCCAACAAAGAGAGGTATGATAAAAAGGTGAAGGCACAGGAACTCCAGGAGCGGGATCGGGTATTGCTAAGAAATCTGGGACTGCATGGCAAACACAAGATTGCTGACCGATGGCACCATCTCCCTCACATTGTAGTGGGCAAACTAGATGATCTGCCTGTGTACAAAGTAAGGCCCGAAAACAATTCGAAGGATGTCAAAACTTTACACTGAAATCACCTGCTGCCAATTGGACAGATTTTAATAGAGACTGCACCTCTTAATGCCCCTCCCTCTGGGCCTATAACTAGAGCTGCTGCCAAAAAGAGATTCAGGGGGGTTGACTCCTCAGAACTTAAACCCAGGGAGCCTTCCCCTATTCCCCCTGCTGAAATTGATCTCCTGTCTATGTCTGAAGACAGTGAACATGATGTGGAGTATTACCCCTCTTATGAACTGAGTCAACTTTTTAAAGGCAACCCCCTAGCTTGCTCTGGGGATGAAGTTGGGTTTTATGGACTGTCTGAGCCCCCAGCTTTGTCTTTGGAGGCCATACCCCCCCAAGGCTGAAGTGAGTGGCCTCAAAGCCAATGAAGTTGGTTCTATGAGTCTGGCTGAACTGTCTGACTTTTCAGAAGAAGAAAGTGATGTGGGGGAATCTGTTCGGGATCTGCCTGAGCAAGAAGGATACTTTGAGTGCCCTGATAGCATCCCAGTAGTGTCAGAGGTGCCCTTGACTGAACTAAGTAGTGTGGGTCCTGATATAGAGGGTCGTGTCCCCGAAAGTACTATGGGCACAGGGTCACCTTCTCATGGGGAGGTTCCCTCCACTAATCTAGCTGAGGTGGAAATGGAGCCAGGGCCCATAGCAGATTTTACTGAGACCCCTAGATGCACTGGCTGAGAAGTACGGCCTGTAATAAGGTTAAGTTATGAGTCTTTGGGTCAGCCTATGGACCTGGCATTAAATGTAGTCCAAAAGGGGGTCTATGTATCTCCAAGTTCATTGCCCAAGTTAGTTCTGGGGGATGATGCCCAACTGTTCGTATTGCCCTCTGAGTATGGCGCCCCTGCCCCAGTTAGCCCACAAGTAGCTGATAGGGAAGGGCCCCCTCTTTCCAGGTGTCATGGGCAGGAAGTAATGACCTGATTTAAAAATGAAAAGGTTGTCTATGTGCAATATTGCATAAACAATAGTAAGCTGTGAATACAGTGCCAATGTATGTAACAAAAGGTCTAATGTGCTGTCAATCTAAACTGTTTTACCTTAAAGTGATTTAAGGGTAACTACTTGGCATGGACGCCAAGTTCTTTCCTGGCCAGGAAGGGTGTAACCCCCTTACACAAGGGGGTTCCTGAAAGCCTTCCCGGAGCTTGTCTAAATGCTTCCTGCCTAACTGGTGTTCGGTGCAATGCCACCTAAATGTGGGTGTTGTGAGTGCTTCCAAAGCCTCCAGTACTGTCTGTTCAAGAGCTGCCTGCTCGCAGGCTCCAGCGGGTTGGTATGGGGGGGGAAACTGGTGTTTCTCTGTTTGAATCCTGCCTGAGCTGCGGTGAAATCGCTCCCCTTTGGCAGTCGCTATATGAGCAGACGGAGCCCTTTTGAACGATGTAACTGTTTACCATAATTAGCTAGCATGTTGGTGGAATTACAGTTTGTCTAACCTACTTCTTTCGCAGTTGAGACTGTGCGCTTGGCCCCTCCATTTTCGACCTGGACTATTGCACTGGGCCAATGATAAAGGGGGAACGTTAAAATAGAGATCTTTCTGACCAACCAGGATCAGGACTCATGTGGGAGCCGGCTGACCAATGAGACACAGCCAGTAATTCTGGGAAGTAAAGTCTGAAGAATGGCACCTTGTTTGCACCAATAGGGGCACAATAAGTGACTGGCATCTGCAGCCCACCTGTGGGATCGGGTGGCACCCAAGAGGTGAGTCTTGCCCTATCTGCCGAGGGGCAGAGACGTTGTGGCTGTGAGTGAGGAAGGAGCTCTGAGGCTCCTGCGGCCATTGAGTTTTTGCGCGGGAAGCGCGTGTGTGGAGGGCCAGATTCGGGCTGCTCAGTTGCTGCAAGTATCGGACTAAATCCGCTGGGTAGCGGTCAAAGGAGGCTGTGCAGGAGTGCAGCTACCTACCAGGCTCACCCTGTAGAGGACTGGAGAATCTGCTGAATCGAGCTCAGTCTGTCAGGAAAAAGTGAAGCTGCGTTGACTCCCCGATTAGCTGTGAGTTCGGTCGGGCCCTGGGAGCAGCTGCCTGGTATGGTACCCCTCTGTTGCCTTCAATATAAATGTGTGGAGAAGTGTCTGAAGTTCAGGCTCAGCCCTGCAAGTGGTGTGAGAGCAGTTTTCTTCTGGAGTTGTGAGTACTAAATCAGGGTAGCTCCCTGTTAAATGTTTCTAGCAAGGGCAAGATCTTCAGGTTACTTTGCTGACTACACTAACTGAGCCTACTGGCTCCATCTAATCTTCGTAGGAATTAAATGCTCATTTGTGTCAGGGCCCCAACCAGCTGCATCAAGGAACTAGCCTTTAGGGCTTGGGTACCCATAGACAGTAATGTATAGGTTAGGCCTGTGCACAGAGCCCTAGGTAGATACTTATATATTGTAGTGGTAAGCCAATCACCCTGATTCCCCCCAGTCCTTGTTATCTCCCCTTAAATAAATCAGATTTCTTGTTTTGCAAAAGTACACTGGCTAGTTTGTGTATTAATGGTGAAAAACTGCACAGTGAATATTGTGTAACTGTACCTTACTTTTCAGGGGGTCCCCAGAGTGAGCTGAGTGGTTTGAGCCAGGGGGTAAGTGTATATGGTAAGGACACTGTAACTGACTTGTGTGGGCCACTAGTGGGAAGAAAGGGGGGTTGCAGCAACCCAGAGGGCTGTGACCGAGTCAACCTCGACTGTTCTAACCCCGACCTCTGGGTGGAGACACCCGCCAACGGATCTGGGCCCCTCACCCTGTTACAGTTAGGGCAAGCAGGGGTAGTAGCCCTTAGGATAGCGCCCCCTGGGGGTTACATTCATATAATAAAGAAAAAAGTGGATGTCCACCTTCATGGAACTACCCCAGGCGAGCTGCATGCTCAAACACTAAATAATGAGCAACAGGCTTTAGTCATGTTTTTGATAATAACACCTTTTACTGTGGATAGTGGTGACTCCTAAATACAGTGAATGAAACATGTAAAAAAACCTGGTGTCCATATTGGTTCTTGGCACTTAATTAGTTGTTCTTTTCTCATTGCTGGTGTTTGAACCTCCGTCTTTCTGGCTCAATTGCCTAAGTTCAACTATGGGCTCACTCTGCTCATAGTGGCCAAAAATTGCATTCAAAGTTGGCTGTCAAAGTAAGTAACAGGCCAGGTACTGACAGGGGGTTAAGTTACTGACCTGGATGCATACTTAAAGACATTTTTGTTACTCTTTACTGCAAGCTTTCATCTTCTTCACCACATCCTAGTTCCGGGTCTGGCAATGACGTGGTCAATTACCATGGCGATCAGCGGACGTTTCTGACATAAAACGGCTTCACCAATGCTGGTTTCTAGCATAATGCCCTGGTCATTTATGCGTTTGTAGTTGCCATGGTTACCAAATATGGCTCCCTTTCTTTTCAAGTGATAAACTTATACCATTGTGAAAATCAGTGAATGTTTGTGATTTAACAGTTAACAGCCACATATCTGACATGTCTTTCGGGGTTTTGTTAGTACAATTTCCCACAACATTAATAAAGAATATTAAGGTATGATCCTTTAAATATGGGCGATGCTTACTTTTAAAAAATCACTCCCATTGAAATATACGTGCTTCTGTTGTTCAGTGTTAAATGTTTCAAATTTTGGGGGGTGTACTGTGCTTCATACTTGCTCGCTTCCCACCTTACTGTGTACTCAAGCTTATCTTACTTCGCCATTGCAGCCTATGACACCCAAATGAGAAATCATGACCAAATAAATTTTTTAAACCTTTTTAGTGGGCAATCCCATGCTCTCAAATTCTATCCCAGTTTTACAGATAGCACTCATTTTAATGCATAGTCCACTCTACCATGGACATCTAAATTTAGAGCTGACATATATACATACATATATATATATATGTGTGTGTGTGTAGAGGGAAAATCCAATTCTTCCACCCAAAGGATCATTTTACATTATTTTCATACATGCTGCTGGTGTGGAATCACGTGCTGCATTTTGTGAGACTTTTTTGCACTTTCTTTATTTAAATTTTAAACACTATCACCAAGGCAAGTACTGCCCCAGCCATTTCTTTGCATTTTCTAAATATCAAGAAACACACTTATTCTGTCTCATCCTAGTTCACAGCTCAAAATAAAATTAGTCCACAAATCTATGATAAACATGGTCATCATTTAGACCAATAAATGCGAAACGTCACAGCATTTAGACCTTTTGGAGACAGGGCATCCAGTTCATGTATCCAATAGCTTTCTCTCTGTTCAAATAACTTCTTCAAGTCATCTGCTCTTGCTGGCAGTTTTACTACTGTACTTCAATCCCTGTAAATTTCACACTTGCTGGGGAATCAAGTCCCCTTTCCTTATAATGTCTGGCCATGGCATACACATTATTCTTCACCCTTATGGCAGTTTTGTGCTTGCCAATCCTCTATTTTAATTCTCTCTTTGTCCCACATAGATAGTTCACAGGGACATGCGAGCTTATATATAACCCCTGTTGTTCTGCAGTTTATGAATCCATTAATTTTATATGTTTTGCATGTCCTTGGATGTTTGAAAATGTTACTATTATTCATATTGTTGCAGTGTGTACAGTTCCCACATCAATAATTGCCCCTGGGGGCTTCAGGCATCCATTCAAGTCCGATGTTTGTGTTTTCTTGGAAAAAGCTTTCCAGCAGAAGATCTCTTAAACTCATTCCTTTCCTTCTTGTTATTCTTTGACCTTTTTCTGCTATTTCCTGTAAACACGATTCTGCCTTTAGAATATCCCAGTTCTTCCTGATTATACTTGTTATTTTATTATTATCTGGGTAGTATGTTGTGCTGTAGGTAATCATATTCTTGTCTTCTGTATTCTTTGACTGCTTTTTTAACAGGTCTTCTCGTTTTTTATTTTCTGTCTTTTTTACTGCTTCTATCAAAATTTCAGGTTTATATCCTCAACTTAATAATCTTTCACATAAAGTTGCCATCGCACTTTTAATTTCCTCTGGTTCTGAACAATTTCGCTTTACTCCCAAATGCTGTCCATAAGGGATATTCTTTTTCAAATAATATGGGTGACAATTAGCCCAGTGTAATGTCATGTTTCTATCAGTCGGTTTTCTAAGCATGGATGTTTCTAGTTTATTGTCTTTTTTTGAACTACATAAATCCAAATAACAGAGTTTCTCAGTACCGTATGTTTCTGTGAATGTTAAATTTCTGTTTGAATTGTTTATGTAATGGTAGAATTCTTTGTATTCATTAATGCTGCCTTGCCACAGGCAGACTACATCATCAATAAAATGTACCCAGAACAGAATTTTGTCACTTCATAAGTTTTATTCTTTGTCCCAAATGTACCTGTTCTCCCAGTCTCCTACATATAAGTTGGCCAGGGAAGGGGCAAATGTAGTCCCCATACCTATCCCATGATGACGTTTAGAGAACTCTCCATTGAAAATAGTCAGATTCCAATGTTAGCTTAGCCAAGCTTTCAATTAAATTTGATGGTGGAAACAGCTGTGAATCTCTGATGTTTAAAGCTTTATGGATAACTGTGAGCCCCTCATCTTGTGAGATATTATTATACAAATTCACAATGTCCAATATGATTAATAGACTAACCTTACCAGCATCAAATTCCTTTAGTTTGTTTAATACAGATCTGGTATCCTCTATGTATGATTTTTCTAAAGAGACCAAAGGCCAGCAGTAAAAATCAACACATTTTGACATGTGTTCCATCACTGATCCTATACTGCTAACTATACTGTAGGTCTTCCAGGAGGACACATGGCGTTCTTATGAACCTTTGGAATAAGGTAAATAATCAGTTTTACAGGATGCGGTACAGTCAAAAAATCTTTCTCCATCTTAGTAATCCATTTCTGTTCTTCAGCCTCAAGTAGTAATGAATCTAGTTCTTTTTTCAATTTTTTCACTAGGATCTGAATTTTGTTTTTTGTAGTAATGTTCATCTTTAAGCTGTCTGTACATTTCTGTCATGTACATATTTTTTAGCCAAATCACTACAGCCCTTCCCTTATCTGCCTTTTTTTTTATTAAAATGTCCTTATTGTTCTTCATTTCACAGATAGCTTCTCTTTCTTTCCTTGTGATATTTTCTCTGCTTTTACCCTTTTCACCTTCCGGTGCTTTTTCGGTTTCTTGTGTTACTATTTTGCTGAAGGTGGTGATGACCTGGCTCAGATTTTCTGGCGGTATAAACACTGATTTTTTCTTGAAGGGAGTTATTTCTTTTTTATATGCTAATTCAATTTCCCTTTCAATCCCTTAATCTATTACTATTTCCTTTTTTGAGATGTATCTGGTCATTTGTTTGGGGGAGGTAGAAGAAAACTTTTAAATGTAGTTGCCTGAACAATTTATAATTGTCAATTTTTATCCTGAATGCATTTATTTTCGTGGTTGGAATAAATGTCCTTCCTTTCTCTAACACCTGCTCCTGAACTGGTGTTAGTTCTTTTTCTGATAAGTTAATAACTCTCATTTCATTAACCTTACTGACCTCCATGGCTGTTGGTTTTGCCTCCAGTACCTGCCATAATTCCTGTGTCCTCTTATACCTTTCCTTCTTTCTTCTTTCCATCTTACCCCCCCAGGTCCTCTTCTTCTGCTCAAATTGCCACTGATTCCCTCTCCTGCATCCTCCTGAAAATCCCATAGGTCATTCCTACTAGTAGTATCATAGGTGTCACTCCCACTTTCATCTGAAGTCCATAGATTTTCTACATGGACCCTCTCCCTTTCTTTCATTGTTCCTTCTCTCTTTTCCCATGCCAGTTATAAATTGTTCCATTTTTATAATTTCTTGCATCCCTCTCTAATCTTTCTTGATTTCA
This sequence comes from Neoceratodus forsteri, assembly GCA_016271365.2. Classification (NCBI taxonomy): domain Eukaryota; kingdom Metazoa; phylum Chordata; order Ceratodontiformes; family Ceratodontidae; genus Neoceratodus; species Neoceratodus forsteri. The sequence goes on along the minus strand of CM057449.1, from coordinate 168,891,751 downwards.
TAGGATTTTAGGTCTTCAGAAAACTTTTTCATTTTTTCCTCAAGTTTTTTAAGACTCTCATCTATTTTAGTTTTTGGTGCATCTTTTAACAGTTCCTCTTCTTTTTGTTTAATAATTGGAATAAGGTTATCAAATTCTTTTCTTGCTTTTTTGATAACTGTGAGCATCAAGTCACTTGAACCTTTATTTAATACTCTTTCCTAGTCCTTCATGAATTCTGGGTCATCTAATCCCAGGGTAGGTGGTTTCTGAATTCTAAGGCCCCTAGGGATTTGTTTCTCCCTCCAATATTTGCTAAGAGAAATGGCGTGCATGTGCATACTGGTTTATATTTTCCTAAGTGTTTCTAGTGAATTTGTGTTCATTTCTTCATTGATATCCATTACTATTGCCCTGAAAAACATCTCAAGAGAAAGTCTACGGGTGAAACCTGGTTGAGAGCTCAGTTTTGCACTGGTTTTTGATGCTCTTTATATGTTGTATGCTTTATTCACATTAAACGGCATTTTTGCACAAGCTATTGTCTAATGCTGGTTTTCTTGTTTGACAAGGATATAAACTTTGTTTACAAGAAATTTTTAGTTATTAAAATGGTGCCTTAATGAGGTTTATGACATGGAACATAAATGGAATAAATAGTCCAATAAAAAGATTCAAAATCCTCATAACAGTAAGAGATTTAAACAATGCTATTACAGCCCTCCAAGAAACCCACTTGAATAAAAAAGAATCTCAAAAATTTAAAATGCAGAATTTGAGAAGTATATTTTTCTTCCACCTTAAAAGATAATAGTAAAGGGATGGTACTATTAATTAGCAAAAGCTTTAAAGTTAAGAGTATTGGTTCTTTTACAGACAAAGAGGGAAAAGTAATATTCTTAAAATCAGAAATAGAATGTTTCACTTTGGTAAAAGGCTCTATTTATGCTCCATTCAATAATTGTCAGTCTTTTTTTTTATCAATAAGGTTCTATGTGCATGGGGATGTGTACATGCCATTACTGGTGGAGGTACAAACAGTTTTCTTGCTATAGAAATAGACAAATCAACCCTTCCAAAAAGACGGGGCAGGTTTAAATCTCACATTATCAATCATTTTTCAAATTGTTACTCTTTGGTTGATGTTTGGAGGGGACTTAACAGAGGAGCACAACAACACATCTACTTCCTTTTAAGACATAACATAAATTCCAGATTGGAATATGTTTTTTTTTTATCTTGAGCTTTTTTGGTGGAGACTTCATGTCATTTTCTGAATACAAAATGTTCTACAATTTAAGACAACAGTCCTGTAACATTTGCATGTATATTAGACTTTGTGTCAAAGGGTAAATCTTTATAGTGATTTAATAACAATGTTCTGTATAATTTGGCCTTTAGAAAATGCAGACTATGACTTTAGACTTTCCTAAAGACAATAAAGTATATATAAATAACATTAGTTTAGTATGGGATGTTTTTAAAGTGACTGTATGGAGTAGTAATCTCCAAAGCGTCCAGGTGGAACCAATAGAAGGGAAGCTAAAGATGCACAATTAGAGTGTAAACTAAAGGATTTGGAAATAAAAATTAAAAATGGGGATATCTTAAAAAGGAATAAGTATGAAATCTTGAAAAAAAAACAAATAAACAGTACTGATCTTTGGTTCTAAAAGTAATTGGTTAAAACATATAAAAGATATTTCTTATGTCAAGTGAAATTTCAGGAAAATATCTGCCACCTAAATTAAAATATACCAACCAAAGAATGGAGATAACGTCAGACTATGAATCAAAAGGGTCACTATATACAGATAAAAAAGGAATGTTGAGTTGCTTCCTAGCTTATTACCATGATCTAGATGGGTCTCAGGGACACCCACCAAATGAAAACTTAGAATAGTAATGTTCTCTCTTGCAATATTTTAAGTTAAATGAACAGGAAACTATACATTTACAAATGCCGTTACTCTTGAAGAAATAGATGCCACTATTAAAACTATGTCAAAAGGAAAAACTCCCTGAGATGATGGTTTTGCCATTGAATTTGACTGTGAAATTTTGGAGGTATTAAATAAACTTCTATTATTGTTATTTCAAGTATTCAAAAATACAGCAGTATTCCATGGTCTTTCAAATAAGCCTTTATTACATTTTTACTGAAACATGGCAAAGTCCTTAAAATAGTACAGAACTTCAGACCAAGAGCAATATTAAACAATGATTAAAATTTTTTGCAAAAATCATGAACAACAGGCTACTCCCTTTTTTCAAAAAATTATACATCCAAATCAAAACAGATTTATTCCAAGCAGACAAAATGCATGGTAATAGTCATAAAGTTCAATAAATAATAGAAATAATACAAAAAATGGATAAAAAAGCAATCGTTCTAAGTCTGGATGTTACAAAGGCCTTCAACATGGTTGATTGGCAACATATCTTGTTTTGCATTAGAACAATGCAGAATTCCTAAGAAATTATTAAATTGCATTAAAATTCTCTATGGCTCACTCTGCTCTAGGCTAAAAATTAATAACAGTTTCACGGAAAATGTTGAACTTTTAAAGGAAGTCACACTGGGCTGTCCTCTTCCACCAACTTTTTTCATTTTGGCTTTAGAAACTTTATTAATAAATATTAGACAAAATGAAAACATCAAAGGCATATCTTATGGTAATTATGTTATTAAACTTCAAGCATACACAGGTGATGTTCTCTTCTCATTAGAAAGTCCCAAGGAAAGCTTGCTTGAATTGAAATCCACAGTTGCCTATTTCTCATTTCTGGTTATTCAGTAAACAAATCTATAACACACCACTTCATGTTGTACAATATAAAATCTATAGTGGGTCTCCAAGCTGTTTGTGATGCCACAATAAAAAAAATCATGGACTATCTAGGCGTAAAGCTTGCAAAACCTATAGATTTATATGTTTACATACCTTTGCTAGAAAAACTTAAAAATAAAATATTAGGATGGGCAAAGCTTCCACTTTCTCTGTTTTTCTGCTTGGCAAAATACAAGTCCTAAAAATGGTGGCCATTCCATTTGTTTCTATATTTCTCAAGTTTTATTGATACAAATTCCATATAAATGGCATCAAAAATAATAAAACTATTTAGAGATCATTTGGAACTTAAACAAAAAAACAAAGAATCAATTGACAAAGGCTCTTCAAAATCTGGGTGGTCTAGCATGTACAGACCCTAACAATTACCATTTAACTGACATTGTAAAGTATGCGCATAAGGCAACAGAAAAGCATCCAGCTAATCTTATTTTGGAAAATGCTCTAGTTAATTTACACTCAAATATGGATCTCTTGTTACCTTTCTCAAGAAAAGTTATAATAACATAATTAACAAAGAAGAAGAAGAAGAATCAGCATTTATATAGCACTTTTCATACATAGTATCCCAAAGCACTTTACAAGACTGGTAGTGAAGTGACTGAATGTGTGGTGGTGGCCATATTGCACATCATCACCCACACACAGCCTGGATAATTGCTTGAACTGGTTTATGGGAAGGGGAATGTTGGCCAGGACACTGGGAATGTTCCCTGCTCTTTTACGAAGAGTACCCTGGGTTCTTTAACTTCCACCTGGACACCCACTAGGACAACAACAGGATGGGCAGAAAGGACCTCAGTTTAACGTCTCATCCGAAGGACAGCACACCCCAGCAGTACAGCACCCCCCAATACTGCACTCAGATGCCAGCAATTTTTAGGTGCAAGTCCATCCCGGTGTGGGATGAGAACCCACGACCTTCTGGTCCAGAGGCAGATGTGCTACCAACTGAGCTATGCTGACACCTAACAAAATCTGGTCAGAGCTGATATGGCTGTGGAGAGCTTTTGGGATGCTTTTACCCATTATTTCTAATGAATTTGCACAATGCATATCTGCTGAGAGGCAGTTTCAATGTGGTCTTCCTTTTACACATTTTATAACGTATTTTCCTAGAACATCCCTGCTGATTGCTATATGTTTAGCCTGGAAAGTTCACAGAAGACATGGGATCTTGTTTTCAGTGGAGCTCTGCATCTGCACAATATTATGCTGCATTACATAAAATCAGAACACACTGAAAACAATATTTTACATTTGGACTAGGCTACCCTGAATAAATACATTACAAAAATGGTAAAATCATGACCCCACTGAAAACAAGACATTGCATCTAATCTGAGACATCCCAAGTAAACACAGTGCAAAAATGTGTAAAATGAAGATCACAATGACAATGAGATGTAGCATCTCCCCAATGCTATCCAGGATACAAAATATAGGATAAGAAATATTTAAAGAGCTAGTGGAGCCAAAACAAGCAGACAGGAAAATAATACAAATTTTAAGTAGTAATTAGCTGTAATTTTTTATTTTTTAAGTATTTTCCTTTTTCCTTTTGCTCATCAGAAAGTCTGATGTGATAATATTGTGCTGGATGTGTGGAACAGCTCTTAGCCTGACAGCTGACATAGCTTTTTCTACTGCCCCACACTACATCATCCGCATTGTGATCTCACTGACTGTGACATCACATGTGAACGACCTGGCAGTCACTCACTTGTTGTTCTTAAGTAGCAGTGATGTCACAGTCATTGAGGTCACAATTTTGATGATATAGTGTGAGGCAGTAGAGTAAGATATGTCATCTGCCAGGATAAGAGCTGTTCCACACCTCACTCCTACTAACATCAGGTAAACAATCTTCTAATTAAACAAAGGGAAAAGAAAAAGTACCTCATATATAACAGGTAGTGGTTGGCTACTTTTAAAATCTAATATTAGTTTTAGGCAGTGCACTAGCTCTTTAAAGGAACTTCACTGTGTTCATTGACATAAACAAACAGTGTCTTTATTGTTTTACAATATATTAGATTGCAGATTGAATGACACAATACTTGCCCAGCTGAAGCCTGTAGCAAGAACATGTTTAAATGCTAAGTATTTAAATGTGCAAGCTGTTGCATTTCAAAGGGGGTAAACAATTTTCCAGTTTAATAGGCAACCACTGTTTAACAAGCTGCTTCAGTTTCCTAATGGCCATCTGATAAATAGCTTTAGTGCTGTCTCCAACATTCTAAACAGAAAGAAGGAAGTATTTTATTTCATTTGGCATAGTGATTTATAGATGTGGAAGGATATATTGAAATGTCCAAAAAAGGTGTTCCACATTTCTCCATTTTTCCAGCTACAGACAGCAAGATGGCTGTAGGCTCCACCCATAGCCATAAAAATATCAGCACACTGGTAAAAAGGCACCAATCCAAAATTAAAATTAGTACAAAAAAGTGGAAATTCAATAAATTATGGAATAATCTAAACGTAAGAATAAATGCTAAAACCAGCAACTTTCATTTGTTGAAGTCCAAAGATATTTACAAATGATCTAATCTGATGCATTATAACCAGTTTATAGAATAGTAACAATGTAAACCAAAATACGATAAATATTTGCAGCTATGCAATATCTGTCTGAAAGAATATACAAGAGGGGGAAAAGCTTCTAATTGTTGGTTAAATGAAAGGATGGAGGAAGGGCTGAGATAGTATATAAACAAAAGATGGAAACACATTTTTAAACACCTGTTGACGAAACTTTATTCTCCACATTCTGGCCCTTTAAAAAATTTTAAAGACAAATGGGTTGAGGATTTAAATGGCAATGACATTCAGTAGAAACAGATTCTAGCCACAGTAAACACATACAAAGCTTCCAGAGATGGATCAATAGATTTAAAATAATCAACCAAGCTTCTTTTACTCCACGTAAATTGATGCAAACAAACTTAAAAGTCAATTATCAGTGTTGGCATTGTCAGGCAGAAAATGCTGATTTGGCCCATATTATGTGGTTGTGCAGGTTGACCTCCAGATAGTGGATAGACTCCTCTGCTTTTTTACACAATAAAACCAAAATATGTATTCAATAGGATGCTATTTCAATTATCTTAGAAATGTTTAGCAAACATACACTATCAAATCATTATATTAAAATTATAAGAGCTAACATAATTGCTGTAAAAAGACTAATTCTTAAATATTGGAAGAAGGATAACTTAGACCCCTCATTCTCACATGGTAAATGGAAGCAACCTTTTATCACTATAAAAAGCAGAATTTTTTGATACTGATGAAAAAGTTTGGATGAAGAAACCCTATCTTGGTTTAGTTCGTATCTCTTGCAAAGAAGACAATGTGTGCTGGTGGGTAGTTCTTTATCAGCTCTGAGGGAGGTGAGGTGAGGGGTGCCTCAGGGTTCAATACTGGGGCCCCTTCTCTTCAATATTTACATCAATCACCACCCCGAAGTGATCATGTACGGAGTAGTGCACTTGTACGCGGATGACACTGTTTTAGTGGCATCCGTGTGCAAACGCACCATCCTGGAAGTAAAAATGCAGGAAGATGTGCTTGCAATGGAAAAGTGGTTTCAAGGAGCTAGATTAGTGATGAATCCTAAGAAAACACAAAGTATGACTTTTATAATAGACAATAGAAAGATAGCAGGGAAAGAATTGAACTTGTTCTTTAAAAATAAACAGAAATACCAATAATCCACACATATAAATACTATAAAGCCTCCCAGGCTGCCCTGGGGTCCAACAGCTCCTTAGCCCTTGTCACAGTACCCAACATACTCGCAGCTTGGCAACTCAGGTCTTTACTGTTCCCAGATACTGCACCACCTTAGGTCAGAGGTCTTTTGCTTATAGAGCCCTCCTCTGGCTCAGCTCCCTGGGTAGGGGCATCTCTGCTGAGTCAAAACTTGGCCCTTTCAAACACAAACTCCGACAACATCTTTTAGCAAACAGTATATGTGACTGCCGCCCTTAGCAGCCTTCTGCTTATTTTACCATTGTACTTGTACCTTTCGGCACTTTCAACTCTTGGCACTTCATTTCGATCCTACCTTCGAGCCTTTTCCCCTCCTCCCCTCACATCTGCTTCTTTCCCATACCCAAGGGCTCCATAGAAATCGGACAGGTGCCGAGGTCTTCCCTGACAACTCATCCTGCCTCGGCGGTGTTATGCAATGCCAGATCAATTAAGAACAAGACAGCTATTATTGCTGAGCTTGTTAGTTCATCTGATCTGACTTGCATCACCGAGACCTGGCTTGATGAAAATCCAGGCCCTATATTAGCCTCGGTAACTCCAGCTGGGTTCTCGGTGATACACTGTCCAAGGCTGGATCATAGGGGCAGGGGTTTGGCTATTATGTTTAAATCTGAGCTGGGCCTTGTGGATGTGCCATTGGGAAGCACCAGCTCCTTTGAATATGTCTTGGGTGAGGGTGCAGGCTGTGGGATTCTCCTCGTCTACCGTCCACCAGGTGACGGTGGAGAATTCCTGCAGGAGATTGCAGACTTCATCATCGACCTGGTGCTGAGGTTTCCCAGACTGATACTTCTGGGTGACTTCAATGCCTGGGTCGACGATGAACTCTCTCAGTTTGGTCAAAATCTCCTCCAGCTGATGAATATGCTGGGCCTGACACAGGTTGTTACCACCTCTACCCATATAGGGGGTCATTCATTGGATCTGGTCTTTCTCTTGGGTATGGAGATCACTGATTTGGGTGTGGAACCAGTCAGCTGGTCTGACCATTACACCATAAGGTTCAGCTTCAGGGCCCCTTCCAATAGGTCTGCCCCTACGGAGATGGTTCAGTACCGCCCTTTAAGGGGTGTTAACCCCAATGACCTGATGGCAGTGCTGGATCTATCGAGTTTGTCGGGTGAATGCATGAGTCCAGATGATCTTGTATTAGCCTATAATGAGGCTGTTGGAGATGCTCTGGACAAAATTGATCCTGTTCGCATTCGGCCTCTCACTCTCCGTCCAAGGAGTCCGTGGTTTGATGGCTCCTTGAAGGAGTTAAAGCGGGTAGGCCGAAGGCTGGAGAGAGCCTGGTGGAAGTCAGGCCTTGATGCCGACAGGCTTAGATTGATGGCCCATTATGATAGCTATCAATCAGAAATCAATCGTAAGAAGGCAGAATTCCTGTCCAGAGAGATTTCTGCTGCACAAAATCGACCGGCTCAGCTTTTCTGGACTGTGGACAGATTGTGCAATCCAGTCTGTCTTCAGTCTAGAGAAGTCTTTTTCTCAGCTAAGATGCGAGGAGTTTGCTCGTTTTTTTGCGGATAAGGTTGCCGGCATCAGGTCCAGCATCGGTCTGACCCTTCCTATGGGGGACTGCGGTGGTCGATTGGAAGTGGCTTGCCCTCAGTCTGTCTGGTTAGATTTTCACTGGCTGGAATTCGGGGACATTGTGAAGATCATCCAAACAATGCGACCAACTAGTTGTAGTTTGGATCCAGGTCCTACACCACTTTTAGTAAGTTGTGTAGAAGTTATCTACCCAATCCTACCCAATCATTATCTACCCAAGTTATCTACCCAATCATTGTCTGGATGTCTTTGGAGAGGGTTTTTTTTCCTGACCCCTTTAAGGAGGCGGTAGTTCGACCATTCCTTAAAAAATCCTCCTTGGACCCAGATTGTCTTGCTAACTACCGGCCTATCTCTAACCTGCCATTTGTTGGTAAGGTTATTGAAAAAGCAGTTGCGTTGCAATTGGATGATCACTTTATATCTCACAATGTCTATGATACTCTCAGTCTGGTTTCAGGAAAAGGCATAGTACAGAAACTGCCCTTGTCCGGGTATTGAGCGACCTCCTAATGGCCAGAGATCGAAAGGCATGTACCATTCTGGTTCTTCTTGATCTGTCTGCTGCATTTGACACTGTAGACCATGGAGTGCTATTGGAGCACCTGCGGGTCTTTTGTGGGCTGTCTGGTACAGTCCTCAAATAGTTTCATTCTTACCTCCTGGACAGGTTTCAGAGAGTTGTCACCGGAATTTATTCCTTTGGCACTCACTCCCTGCCTTGTGGGGTACCACAGGGCTCCATTTTAGCTCCCATGTTGTTTGCAGTGTATATGCTGCCATTGGGAGAAATCATCAGTTGATACAGTCTGGGTTTTCACTGCTATGCAGATGATACTCAGATGTATTTGTCCTTTCTCCCCGGTCAGGGTGATGCACTCTCTGTACTTAATAGCTGCCTTGATGAGATCAGACTGTGGATGCGCTCGAGCTGGTTGAGACTCAGTCCGGATAAGACTGAGGTGCTGGTTGTGGATCCAGGTCATCCAGGGATGGGTGTGGGAGTTGGACAACCATCAGGTTTATTACTTGGTGGTGTACCACTCTCTACCTCTAAACAGGTGCCAAACCTGGGCGTTATTTTTGATGATGGTTTGACCACAGAATCTCAGGTGTCTATCATCAAGTCCTCTTTTTACCATCTGAGGAATATCACCCTGGTGAAACATCTGATTGCCCCGGAGGACCTTCCAACACTGGTCCACGCCTTTGTCACTACCCGTCTTGACTACTGCAACTCCCTCTACCTAGGGCTACCAGGGGTTGATATCCGCCACCTCCAGCTGGTGCAGAATGAGGCAGCCAGGCTATTGACTGGGACTTCCAGAACCAGTCATATTACGCCTGTGCTCTGCGAACTGCACTGGCTGCCGGTTTAGTGGTGGATCACCTTTAAGGTTGGTTTACTAACCTTTAAAGCCCTACATGATCAGGGACCCGGTTACCTGAAAGATCTTCTGATTCCCTTTTGCCCCCTCCATCCTCTCCATTCCGCCAATGAGGAATTACTGGAGATTCCCAGGGTTCGATTAAAGTAATCAGGATCTCGTGCCTTTGCTTTTTCAGCACCGACTCTGTGGAATTCTCTACCTCGTTGGTTGAGAGAATGTCCAACCATCGAAAACTTTAAAGTTGCTTTAAAAACAAATATTTTTGGATTAGCGTATCTCTGTTAGTTGTGGCTGACTTTTAAATGTTGTGATTTTATTATTTTAAATTTGTACAGCGCCTTGGCCTTGAAAGGCATTTTATAAATAAAATTGAATTGAATTGAAATTCTCTGCTCACGCATCTTCAAGTTCTTCCCTTGCTCCTCCTCATCCTCCCTCTTCCACCCTCCACCCAGTCTCTTATCTGATGCCACCTCTTTTGCAACTTCTTCCCCTCCTTCTCCACATGTTTCTCTATCTTACCTCCCACCCATATTACTCTCTCTCTCTCTCTCTCTCGGGTTTTCAACAAGGCCTGCTAGGCTGCCCCCTCTCCTGACTAAACACCACCTCTTCTCCTTATACTATTAATTTGTCATCTTCCCCCTCACTTCAACAGCACTCCCCCTTCTCTCTGTACCCACCCCATTTCTCTCCTTCCACCTCCCCATCCTGTCTTCTCTCTATCCCCATTACCTCCTTTGCAACTCCGCTACTTCCCTCGCCACCTCCTGTGCAACTCATCTTCTCCCTCTTGTTTCTCCCATCCCCCACCTTACACCCCATTACTTTCTCTCCTAGATTTTGACAAGGCCTCCCAGGCTGACCTCTTTTCTAGCCCACTCTACTGTTATATTGAGCAACATTCAGTGCTATTTTGATTGCTTTTGATGTATTCATTTTTTTAAGTATATTATTGATATCTGCTATTTACTTATCTATTGTTTACCTTGTTTTGTTTTTGTACTACTGACGTGGAACCTTTGTAAATGAGCTGTATTGCTCAAAGGTGTTGTAATCCAAGACTCAATAAATAAATAAATAAAACTTGGGAGTAATGACTGATAGAAGATCAACATATGAAGAACACATAAAAGTTACAGTTAAAAAGTGTAACCAGTAATTGAAATTGAATTGAATTATTAATTTTTGGGCATGTGTACGTAAGTAGTTTTGATTCTCTGTTTTTGGGGTTGACTTTTCTTAGTGTAACTTTTATTTGCCAGGGAGGAACTCTAGCTGGGAGATATTTGCAGTCATTTGTGACCAGACCTGTTACTTAACCTCTGTGAAATAGGTGTCTGAAAGGAAGGAAGACACTCCCCGGGGTGGAGGGTCAGAGTTGGAACATAGAAGCATAGAAGTTGATGGCAGATAAGGACTGCAAGGCCCATCCAGTTGACCCATTTCTTTTTCTACCTTATAAATGTGCCATCGGCCTTTGCTCTGTTAATGGCCTATCTATTCATACTCATCTGTATTGCTCCTTTATGCCTATCCCATGTCTGTTTGAAGCCCTGCACTGTATTCATATCCACCACTTACTGAAGTAGGCCATTCCATGCATACACCACCCTTTCTGTGAAAAAGAACTTCCTCACATTACCCCTAATCTGCCTCCCTCTAATCTCATGCTATGTCCTCTTGTCCTGCTATTTTTCTTATATTGAAACATGTTAGACTCTTTCACCTTGTTAATGCCCTTAAGGTGTTTGAATGTTTCGATCATGTCACCTCTCTCCCTCCTTTGCTCTAGGGTATACATATTGAGCTCTGTTAATCTGTCCTCATATGTTTTCTGATGCAGTCCCTGCATCATTCTGGTTGTCCTTCTCTGGACTGCCTCAATTTTGTTACTGTCCTTGTGAAGGTGTGGCCTCCAGTACTGCACGCAGTACTCCAGATGGGGCCTAACCAGTGTCTTGTAAAGAGGGATTATTACCTCCCTCTTCTGACTTGTGATACCCCTACTAATACACCCTAACATCCCCCTAGCCTTACCTACTGCTTTAGTGTTCTGCTTGGATGATTTCAGGTCATCAGTGATGATGCCCAAGTCTCTTTCTTCCCTTGTGACTGCCAGCAGCTCCCCTCCCAGCCTATAGGTGGCTTTAGGGTTTCTCTTCCCTATGTGCATGATCTTGCACTTTGCATTAAACCCCAGTTGCCACTCTTCTGACCATTTTGCTAGATTATCCAGAGCTCTTCTCATTCTGCCCACCCCATCTGGATCATCTACTCTGTTGCAGATTTTGGTGTCATCTGCAAACAGACAAACCTTACCCTCCAGTCCATCTGCTATGTCACTGATGAAGATATTGAAGAGGACTGGCCACAGGACTGATCCCTGAGGTACTCCACTTGTGACTTGCATCTCTTCTGACTGTATACCGTTTGCCACCACTCTCTGTTTTCTGCCTGTCAACCAGTTTGCCACCCAGTTGACCAACTACATTACATCCTGAGCCTACCCAGCTTATTAATCAATCTTCTATATGGAACAGTATCGAAAGCTTTGCTGAAGTCAAGGTAGGCAACATCAGCTGCCCCCCCTTGGTCCACCACTCTGGTTACCCAGTCAAAGAAATCTATGAGATTAGTTTGACAGGACCTTCCTTTTGCAAACCCATGCTGTCTTGGATCCTATGCTCCTATGGATTCCAGGTGTTGCACTATCCTTTCCTTAAGGAGTGCCTCCATAATCTTGCCTACTACTGAGGTAAGACTGACTAGTATGTAGTTCCCTGCCACCACTCTTGTGGAATGGGATCAAATGAGCCCTTCTCCAGTCTTCTGGGACCTCTTCTGTGCTCAGAGACTCACTAAACAGTTCTGATAATGGCTCTGCTAGTTCCACCCTTAGCTCCATTAGTACCCTGAGATGTATGCCATCAGATTCCATTGCCTTGTCAACCCTGAGCTTATTGAGCTCTTGTAGGACCCTTTCTTTTGTGAAGGGACTAGTGCTCACCTCCCTCATCCCTGTGTCCATGGTGCTGAGCTGTGGGCCCTGCCCTACCTTCTCGTCAGTAAATACTGAGCAGAAGTATATATTTAGGATAGATGCTTTTACATGGTCCTCCTCCTCACATGCCCCCTTATCTCATTTGATCTTAGTAATACCCCCTCTGGACTTTCTCCTTTCACTAATGTATCTATAGAAGGCAGGGAGGCAGTATAGCACAGTGGTTTAAGGCTCTGAGCTGCAAATCTGGAGACCTGTGTTTGAATCCCACAGCCCCCACTTGCATACTGTGTGACCCTGAGCAAGTCACTTAACTTCCCTGTACTCCCAGGTTGCACCTGTAAACAAGCTTTCAGCTTAGTGTGTCTCACCTGGTTAAAAAATTGAACAAAAAAAAAAAGAAAGTCCTGTCACCTTCTTTTACTTTTTGTGCTAGTGTTTCCTCAGTTAGGGCCTTCGCCTGCCTTACTTTGTAGTTGATTGTTTCTGGAGGGCACAGGTTTACTCCCACCCACCCTGCCCCTCACCCCACCTGCCCTAGTGCATAACTTCCTTTATATCAGGGGTTCTGACATCACTTTCCCAAAATTGCTAACAACATACACCTGTGCATATCCTTAAAGGCACAGCACACTGAATAGGGGTAGAGTCACTCACAAGCTTGCACACACTAAAACAAGAACAAAAAAGAAAGAAAAACATCTGAAACAGTAAGGGAGGCAGACATGTGGGGAGTGGTGCAATGCACTGGCTGTGGAGCAGCAGTCTTCCAGGAGACATTCCAGAGACTGTTGCTGCCCTATTTGCAGGCACCTCTCTGGTCTGAGGGAGGAGGTTGCTCATCTCCATGCTGACCTGGCAAGGATTCATTAAACCTGCTCCCCCACCCAGGGGCCACCCAAGCCACTGCCACTACCTCAGAGGTCACCAAGAAAGAGAAGTGGTTGGACCACAGTGGGCTCAGGAATGGTGAGGGTGGTGGAACAGAGGCACATCCCTCTAGTTGTGCCTCTCCACAATTCATTCACCACTCTGGCAGAGCATGGTTCCTTTATGGAGGCACCTGCAGTGGAGACCAAGGAGGATGCTAGGAACTTCCACAATGGAGACCCACAGTAGAGTGGCACAGGACCCCACAGGGGAAGGAAACAACTCCTGATGGGGGACTCAATTGTTAGGGGGTAGAACTGGAGGAAGGAGAGGAGAGGAGAGGAAAGGGAGGTAAGGTGCCTGCCTGGTGTCATGGCTTGGAGGAACAGGAAATGAATCCTTAGGAATGTGGGAGCAGCTGCAAGGAGGGAGTGAGCTGGATGTCATTATCCACCTAGGGACAAATGACCTGGCTGAGAATTGGATCACAGCAGTGCAACAGGAGTTTGTGGAGTTGGGGAGGGGCCTTAGACAAGTAGCACACAAGGTAACTTTCTCAGAAGTGCTACCTGTCTATGGCATGGATGAGGCTAGGGTACTCCACACCTTGGGATTCAATGGCTGGTTGAAAAACTGGTGTAGAGCTCAGGGATTTGGCTTCATTGGGGACTGGGACTCCAGCTGGAGGGATGCAGGCCTATACTGGTGCGATGGTCTGCATCTGTCCAGGAGGAGAACCAGGATCCTAGGTGACAGGTTTAAATGCTTCATTGGCAAGCATTTAAACTAGCAAAGGGGGCAGGCACTGAAAAGAAGAAGGGAAATCCTAGTCACCCCCCAAAGATCAGGGTAGTTAGTGAGGTAAACACCAAGATAGAGCAGTTAATAGGGAGAAGGGCAATGTTAAATGGAGAAAAAGACAAAGGCAGTAAGAGCAGGGATGAGGCAAAAAGAAATAAGGCCATAAAAAATGGAGGGTAATGAGTACCAATGCCCATAGTCTAGGTAAAAAGCTCCCTGAAATGGTTGCCTTGATGGAAGAGGGATGCCTGGATATTGTGGCAGTCACAGAAATATGGTACACAGAGAACCATAACTGGGATGTCAACATATCAGGGTACACAATCTACAGGAGGGACAGAGAAGGTAGAAGAGGAGGAGAAGTAGCTCTCTAAGTAAGGGAAGGGTTCAAAGCAATGGAACTAAAGGGTAAACAGGGAGGAGAGAAGGCACTGTGAGTCACCCTGGAGACTGGAAACGGCACCACAATCCGCACAGGGGTTGTATACAGACCCCCATCTCAGGAGGAGGAAATGGACAAGGAAATGATAGAAGGCATCCTTAGGATGGCAGAGAAAGGGGAGATATTGCTGACGGGGGGGCCTGAATATGCCAGATGTTAACTGGAGCACCTTTGCTGCAGCCACATCCAACAGCAGGACCATTCTCGATGCCCTACAGGGGGCATACCTCAGACAGCTAATTTTGGAACCCACTCGGGAGAGAGCAGTCTTAGACCTGATACTCTCAAATGGGGACAGAGAGAGGATCTCAGATCTAGAAGTGGGTAGCCATCTGGGAACAAGTGACCACCAAACAGTGTGGTTCATGATAAAATTAGCTGTAGAGTCAAGCCATACAAAAGTGAAGGTACTGGACTTCAGGAGGGCTGATTTTGTCAAAATGGGAGAGTGCCTCAGAAAAGCACTAGCAAACAGGCATGAAGGTGGGGTGGAGCAACAATGGGGAAACATCAAAACCGCCATCACAGAGGCAACAAGCCTTTGTGTAAAGCAAATAAATAAATCAAAATGAAAGAGAAAACCAGTATGGTTCTCAAAAGAAGAGACGGGGAAGGTTAGGGAGAAAAAGATAGCATTCAGGAAGTATAAGGAAACACAGAAGGAGCAGGACAGAGAACTGTACCAGTTAAAGCAAACGGAAGCGGGGAAGGCAGTCAGAATAACAAAGGCCCAACCTGAGGAATGGATAGCCAGCTCAGTTAAGAAGGGGGATAAAACCTTTTACAGGTACATTAGGGAGCAAAAAAAGACTAAGGCAGGGATACTGACGCTGAATAAAGAGGAGAGTGGTTGGGCAGAGAGCGACAGTGAAAAAACAGGGATACTGAATGAATACTTCTGCTCAGTATTCACAATGGAAGAGCAGGGGGAGATACCTAATCTAGTCAATAGAAGCACTCTGGATAGGGGGGTTGATATTAGTCCTTTCACAGAAGAAAGGGTTCTGAAAGAACTCCTAAAACTGGAGGTGGATAAAGCAATGGGGCCTAATGGGACTCACCCCAGAATTCTAAAAGAATTAAGGGAAGAACTAGTAACACCACTGACCACCCTTTTTAATAAATCATGGGAGGATGGTGTGGTACCCGAGGACTGGAGGAGGGCAGATGTGATTCCCCTTCACAAAAGTGGGAGCAAGACAGAGGCAGGAAACTACAGACCTGTCAGTTTGACCTCAGTGGTAGGGAAAATGATGGAATCACTTTTAAAGGAAAGAATTGTTGAGTACCTAGGGGCTAGTGGGGCACAGGACCCAAGGCAGCATGGATTCACAGGGGGAAGGTCATGTCAGACAAATTTAATTGATTTCTTTGACTGGGTGACCAAAGTAGTAGACCAGGAAGGGGCTGTAGACATGGCCTACCTAGACTTTAGCAAGGCATTTGACACAGTCCCGCACAAAAGATTAATAAACAAATTAGCCAGCCTGGGAATGGGTCCCATGATGGTAGTCTGGGTACAACACTGGCTGGGCATGGGTACAACACTGACTGGACAACAGAACACAGAGGGTAATAGTAAATGGAGTCCACAGTGAAGAAAGAGGGTTACTAGTGGGGTACTGCAGGGTTCAGTACTGGGGCCAGTCCTTTTTAATGTCTATATAAATGACATTGCAGAGGGACTGGAAGGGAAAGTATGTCTCTTTGCAGACGACACAAAGATCTGCAACAGGGTTGATATGCAAGGTGAAGAGGAAAGGATGAAAAAGGACTTGGCTAGGTTGGAGGAATAGTCAAATGTATGGCAGCTTAGAGTCAGTGCAAAGAAATGCAAAGTAATGCACCTGGGAAACAAAAACCCAGGGGAAGAGTACGCAATGGTGGGTGAGATACTGACAACAACAAAAATGGAAAGGGACCTGGGGGTATGTCATATCAGATGACCTAAAGGTGGGCAAGCAATGTGAGAAGGCAGTAAGGAGGGCTGGGGGGATACTGGGTTGCATAGGGAGAGGTATCACCAGTAGAAAACAGGAAGTTGTCTCTCTGTACATGCAGTTGGTAAGACCACATCTGGAGTACTGTGTACAGTTCTGGAGACCCCATCTCTGTAAAGACATAGACAGGGTGGAGGCTGTCTAGAGCAGGGCAACCAAAATGGTGCAGGGTCTGCACCAGAAGACATATGAAGAAAGACTAAATGAGCTTAAGATGTATAGACTCAAGGAAAGGAGGGACATGATAGAAACTTTCAAATACCTCAAGGGAATCAACAAAGTCCAAGAGGGTAGCATCTTTCAGAAAAAGAGATGTGCAAGAACAAGGGGGCACAATTTGAAGATAGAGGGGGGACAGCTCTGAGGTAATGTGAGGAAGTATTTCTTCACAGAGAGGGTTGTAGATGCATGGAACAGCCTTCCTGAGGAAGTTATAGAGTCAAAAACAGTGGGGAAATTCAAGAATGCATGGACAGACATGAGGCAATTCTAGTAGGGAATGTGAGGAAGTAAGCTGTTTGTTAACTAGGATCTGCAGCTTATCCATTAAGTAGGGAAATGGACAGACTAGGTGGGCCAAGCGGTCCTTATCTGCCATCAGAGTCTATGTTTCTATGTTTTCACTGAGGAGAATATCCACCATTCTTGCTATACCCACCGGAACTAAGTTCGCGACCCAGCTTATGTTTCCAGTCCTAAATTATGGGGCTATGTTGTACAGAAATGCCCCAAAAACTTATTTGAAATGCATTGACCAACTATACTACAGAACTGCAAGATTCGCTAGTGGTAGCAAGTCTGGTGAAGATCACTGTAAAGTCTTGGATAAGCTTAAATGGGTGGGACCGGAACTAAAAAGAGAAATACAATGGTCAACTTGGTGTTGGAAATTAATGAATGCAGATCATACTCATCCCTTGAAGGATTTAACAACAGCAAATCATAGACAGAACAAACATGGCTTGCGCAAAACTTCTATTGACATCACCTGGCCAAGGGTATATAACAGATTTGGGGATTTAACCTTGATTAGAAATTTAGCAAGGACATGGAATAGGAGTCCTAGTTCTATTAAATAAATAACAAATAATATAGCTTTCCAACAGGAGATGATTAATTACTGTCATAAGGGATGTACATGTTGATCTATAGCACTAAACCACAAACTCCTTTTGAATGCACTTTATGCACTTTGCCTATGTGAACTGTGTTATTTGAACGATTGTATGGGTTTTATGAATGATTTTTTAAATGTTTTTGTACAGGACATGATTTGTAAACAAGGCTAGTAACTTTGTTTTTTTCTCTTTTAGATATTTCATGAAGAAGACCTAAGGTTGAAACATAGATTTTTAACTCTATTTTCTATTTTCAGCGTGCATTTAATATAACCATTTTGTTTTGCTTTTAGTCCCTAAATTATGCTTTTCCTGGATAAAAATAAAGGTTTTATCTCTCTAATACTCCAATAATTAATTGATCTTCTCAGCTCTTCTTTCCAGGCCCATTTTCTAACCCTTCATGGTGAATGACCAGCTGCTGAGTGTGATTAATTGGGCCCAGTATTCATATTTCAGTACCCAAAGTTATTTAATATCAAGTTTTACAATATTTATGGATGTGAAGTTACAACTTATTTCTTATGCAAAACATATGTTTGTACAACTCACATGAATTGTATCTGATGTACTAATGTCTTGAATCTCTCAATAAAAATGATAATTTGCAGAAAAAAGAGACCTGCCAGAGGCACAACTAGGACCTGCCCCATCTCTTCCAACACTCATAGATGCAGCCCATACGGATACACTGATTTTTCCACCTTAAGTGCACTCAGTCCTTTGAATACTCTTCACTCTATAATTTGATCCTTATTCATACCTTCATACCCCCCCTGGCCTTCGCCTCATGGATACATTTTGGTGGATTCTGTAGAAAACCTGATGGAGATGATGTTGCTGATACTGTAGCTGACCTGATGGAAAGGGTGGTGCTGATACATATCAAGACCTGATTGAAATGTTGGTGCAGATACCATTGAAGACATGGTGGAGCTGGAGATGCTAGAGATTTAGGCAGTAGAGGTGCTGTAGGAGGTACCTGAACAGTATCAGACCTGATTCAAATGAAAGTGCTGGTATTGTTATATTCCAAATGGAGATGCTGGCACTGTTACTGTAAAAGACCTCATGGTGATAGTAGTGCTGATACAGTGGAAGACTTAATAAATATGGATATGGAGATGTGGATACTGTAGATAGCCCAATTGGGATGGAGATAACTGATGAAAATTATGATGCTGATACTGTAGTACAGTATCAGCATCATACTGTAGTACAGATCCTTGAGATAGTGGTGCAGATGTTGTAGTTGACCTGATGAAGATGGTCATGCTGACAGTTTAGAGCACCTGTTAGACATGCTGATTGTAGTAGTCTATGCTATTTAAATAGCTTATAGTTCAGTGGATATGATAGTACCACTGATGGACATGATGGTGTGAATAGATCTGGAGCAACTGACATGTTACATATTTCGGTAGGCTTGATTGGAATTGGCGCTGCTGATAGATTTAGACTGATTAAGATGGTATCACTGATACTGGATTGACCTGAGATAGTGGCACTAATGCTTCAGCTGTAGGCATGATTGCAACTGTATAGATGATGCTGTAATAGAGTTGACTGAAACTATGATACAGTACTGATAGACTTACCATGACTGGTATTGTTATTGTCATGCTGTAGTAGGATTGATTGAAATGGCAGTGCCACTAAGTTTGAACTAACCAAGATGATGTTACTGATGCTGCAGTAGACACATGAAGTGATGCTGGTTGTATATCAGTAGACATGACTGAAATACCAGTGTTGATGGATGGATCTAACCTGATTAAGATGACATAGCTCATAGTTTAGAAAACCTGATATATCTGTAGATGATTTAATTTCTTTGTGAAGTTTATCATTTCTCAGCTGTCTGTTTCTGGGTCAACTGTATCATACGAAGTTTGTGTCCTGGTACATTGGATAACAGACTTGTCAACTGTACAGAAAAAAACAAAAACAAAGCAAAAATGTTATAACATCCACTGGCCCTACATAACCTGTTAGTAATATTTTATGAAGGGAGTAACTTAGCCTAGGTCAGACCGGTACTACTTGGGCAAGCAGAGCATCTCTTTTACTTTACCTGACAGAGTTGGGCTGGCAGTATAGCCTAAAGGTTAGAGTAGCAAGCTGTGAATGAACTTGTTACATCTGGTAGACCCGAGTTTGATTCCCACAACCACCACTTGCATACTGTGTGACCCTGAGCTAGTCAGTTAACCTTGCCACTGCTCCCAGGCTGCCCCTGTAAATGGATCTTTTACCCAGTGGACCTTACCCATTTACCAAACAATTTGAAAAAAGGGCTCTTCCTTTTAAAATCAGAACACAGTGAGTTCAAGCCTTGACGTATGACCACATAAAACACACATGGTTTGCTTGAAAGTTGGGCACTCACCACCTCAAATAAAGAAAACACCAAAGTTGCTGCTTTGTCTATTTTATTAAAGACAATCAACAGGACAAGCACCCATCCTGTGCCTGCTTGATGCATTTCGGACTTCAGTCCTTTATCAAAGGCATATCTCGTCTGATACTCCGTTCTTGGTATGCTAAGAAGTCCTTGTTCTAAATAGTGGAGATATATCATGGCTTTGGCATGATGTTACAGAGAGTTGTAATGGCTGAATGAGTGAATCTATTCATCTACCAAGCACAATTGGGCTATTGCTTATTACGGTACCAGGAAATCACAAGTTCAAGTCCCATTGTGTACCTTCCTGTAATTCGCAGGCTACATACTGTACATATGTACAAAATAAACTTAAATCTGCTGTCTAAAACAGGAGCTGGGGCTGCCATGACCTCGCCCTAAGTCAATGCTCCTACACCATTGCCTTCACTGACTCATGAAGGGAATGTCTGTCACTGGAGTTGATGCTGGCTTCATCATAATCATGGTGATAGTCTGTCGCCTAGCTTTAAATTTATAGGGGTTTAAAATTCAGCAGTTTACCTAACTGCAAAATGTAATTTTAACATTGTTGAATGTTTGGAGGCTTATAACTCAGTCCTCTTTAAAGATAGAGATCTGACAATCGGCACACATATGTATGGGCATAGGTAAAGTCACCATGCCAAACCTGCTGCAATTTGGACAAACACTTTTAGTTTACACAGTTGTTAACTGTAATTTCAAAATTTCCAAATGTCTGGAGTTTTATAACTCTGTCGTTTTTAAAGACAGAGACTGACACTTGAAACATTTCTGTATGGGCATTGGCATAGTCACCATACCAAATCTGGCGCAATTTGGACAAATACGTTCTAAATTAGATGGAAATAACTGACATCACACTTTTGGCAAAATTTTGCAAAACTTTTCACAAAAATTATACAAAAGTTTGTGGAAACAAAATCAGCATTTCACCAGAATTCTGCTTCCAGAAGGTAAATTTCATCCTGCCCTAGTAAGCATGTTGATTGCCAATGTTTCATCATTACCTGCAATGACCCCTGCTGGTAGAGGTTGGGACTGCATTAACTGTGCGCTCTCACACAGCTGGTATGCCTGTACCATTGCACACAGGGATGCCTGCTGGGAGATGCTGGGGCTAGAGTAGCTATGATCTTTCCCAAATTCAGTGCTACCTTTTTCACAGTGACTTACACCATGAGAACCTGTGATTGAGTATCTCCTAAAGGTCATTTGACCTAGTGGTTACAGTACAGATCTATGAATCTGGATACCTGGGTTTGTGTCACTGAGTTAAAAAAGTCTGTCAGGTTCATCTGACATGAAATGCCCCCTGTAAGCTTATGATGATTTTTGTCCATTAGCCCCTTGTTAGAGATGTACAAAGTTGGGACAGTTCTGCTTCCAGTGAACTTCAAGTTTTCCTCCTTCACAAAGCACTTTGTGAAGTCTCATCTTGCGACATTACAAAACTGCACAAATTGTTTTTTTCAGTACAGCTGTATTGTGACAAATCCCACCCCATCCACTTCTTTTTCTTGTAACCACCAGATCCTTATAATTACATTCCCCCACCCTGCCACTTTCTGCAGTGAAAAATCCCTCTCTAGGAGAAAATGTCCCCACACAGTATGCACAGTATCTGCCATTATTACAGTGTTCATATATACCCTTACCTTTACTCACATGCCAAAAACAATAACCCCTGGTTGACCCAACCTGAACCTTATCTTCAATTGAAATCTCCCCATCAAAGCCCCCATGGCCCCCAACTCCCTCTTCACACAATCTCTCCAAATCACTTGCTTGTACCTGTAAAAAAAAGAAAACTGTCCTGCGTTGCAGAAACATTCTCTGTGTTCTGTGATAAGTATCAGAATGAATGAAGGAAAAATGTCTTTGCCTATAGCAAAGCCTGATTAGCTGAAGTCTCAGAAAATCAGGTTTTGCTATAATCAAAAATGTCATTCATTCATGCATTTGGATACTTACCACAGAATAAAAGGGATGGGACAGCTTTCTTTTGACAGCCACAAAAAGTAGATTTTTTAATAGAAACTTCACCATGCGAAGTTGGTGAAAAGCCAGGACCTTTTCGAAGCAACATGAAGCTTTACATTTCCTGACTAGGCACTAATTTTGCTGAGAAAGTACAACTTCACAGCATCTCTTCCTCATGTCCTCTTGGAGTTCATCAACCTGTTCCTTAATTATTACCTCCTGGAACATACCCACAACTAACCCAAGTCTCATCAGCCCGTCATTCCCAGGCTCCTCTTTGTGCCCACTCTTGTGCAGGTGTACTGTGTTTGCTACCTTTCAGTCATTGTAAGGGACTCTGAAAAGGTCCATTAAGAGTATTGCAAGTGCATCATCTGTCTTTTTGAGCAACCTGTTGTGCATCCCGTCTGGCTGCAGAGATTTGGGAACCTTTAAATTCTGCAGCTAACTGAGTACCATGTCCTAAGGTATCCTGCTTGTCTCCAGTTTCTGACCCTTTGGTCACTCAAATGAAATCCTTCTATTGGGTATTGAGCCTGAAGCCTCCACTGTGAGTACCACACAAAAGTACTCATTTAGAACATATTCTTCCTCACATCATTCTCTACCCTCACCATATCCTCTGTCATACTTTCTATATTGTCAGTTGTCTGTTTCTTTTTGTTTCTTATACTTGAAGGTTTTATCATTTTCCTTAACCCCCTCTGCTAACCTTAGTTCAGCATTTGCTTTCCCTCCTAATGAGTTGTTTGCTTATCTCTAGATTTTACTTACACATCTCCCTGTTGGCTTCTAATTTTTTTCTCTTGTAGGTGCCCAAAGCATTCTTTTTTCCTTGTTTGTTCCTTTCATCTGACCACCAAACCACACTGGCTATCTGTATTTATTTTATTAATATACCTAATGCATTCCTGGGGTGTTTCTAAAAGGGAAGACTTTCCATTCCCGGGAAGTCTCTCACTTCTTGAAAGAGGTCCCCTTACAAATTCGAGCAGTCATCTATTTAGGTAATAAAAAGTTCTTGTCCACTGCCACTTTGGACTTAATGTTTACTAATCTTCCTGATAGATTTGGTTCGACTGGGTTGTTGGTATACAGCTTTTTCAATCAACATGGTTGTTCTGTACAAACAGAAAGCATAAGATTACAGGTAAACCTAAGTATGTAAATTTTCATTCTTTTGCATTTTTTATTATACAGAACTAGATTTATATTTCATTTGGTACCAGTTACCTGAGTTTGGAATTGTAGCTGACCTTCATGCCCCAGTTCATTGAAATATGGTGAAAATGAAAAAAATGCAAAATGGTATGCTATGAGTCAATTAAAATGACAAAAAAAAATTGAGGTTGAGCTAACACTAAAATGCCTAACTTGCCAGATAATCACACCCATTATAATTCTCTGACAGAAATATTTAAAGTAAATTCATGTTGCCAAATCTAAGTTTCTGATAATAGTCATAATCCAAGAATATTCTGGGTGTTAACTCTTTGAATGGGGCTCTAATTGGACTATCACAAATTCTTTCGAACACAATGGTAACATGACTTCTAATCCATTGGAAATTATAAGGATTGAGTAAATCTTACTCTATGAAATCTTTTAAGAGTTCCAGTTATCTTATTAATCTACAGTTAGACTCAAATTTCTCCTCTGATATGGTAATGTCTCCCTTCATGAGGATTTAATTATGTTGAAGAAGAGATCAGGTAATTAAGTTGAGACTGAATTGTTACAACATGATCCTAAGAAGCCTGGAGGACTGGATGGCAAGGGTTGTAAATGGCTACATTAGGCAGTGCCTGTAATATATTACTCATAGATAGATAAATTTCATTTGCCTTTGTACACCAGGCAGTTTCCTTCTGATAGTGGAAGCAAGTCAAGGTTTTAACAGTGTTCATATCTGGAGTTTGTGATTTGATTTATAGTGCTCACCCAATGTCGCTGTTGACTATAATCTATTATACAATGGCAAGAAAGAATCCTGGGCTCTGATTGGTCAGTGTGTAGCTGGCACAGTGATGTTATCCCAGTATAACATCACAGGTCTAGTCTCAGCACTGTGAACCTCTTGACTGATTGCACTGCATTATCACATTCTCTAATAGAAACAAAAATATTTTTCCACACTAACAAAAACATCTTTAAAATTATTTTTTTTATTCAGTATAACAACAAGCCATTGTATAATAGCAATAATGCCCTCCAATGTGTTTGTGTGTCTGTGTGTGTGTGTGTGTGTGTGTGGTGTTGGGTTAACATCACTTCTCAGTTGTTGGATGCACTCGGCCTGCGGTCTCATGCCCAACCACCTGAGGCGTGATGTTATCCCAGCATGACACACAACTTGTTGTGCATTATTATTTAATTAAATGCTGAACAGTCTGGTTGTAGACCAATGCATAGTATGAATACAGCACTGCTTAAAATAACTAATGACATTAAGCAGGAAATAAATAAGAATTTGCTCTTTGGAGTTATCCTTATAGATCTTTCAAGACCGTAAAACACTACAGACCACAAACATTTGGTGGACAAATTAGGGTTTCTTGGTTTTGATGAAACAGTAATGAAATGAATGGGAAATTATTTAACTGATAGATCTTTGACAGTTTGCATTCAGAACACCTTTTCATAACATCAAGTTGTCAGATGTACACTCTCTATGGGCTGTTTTGGGCCCACTCCTTGTTCTCCCAATTCATGAATGATCTTGTCTCCATCTTGCCTGATTTTGGTTTACACATGTACATGGATGAAAGAGTCATGGGGAAGGGACTTGACTATTTCACAGAAATCTGTTTAGAATTTTTCATAAAAAACAATTGCTTTAAATGCAGTCAAAACTCAAAAACTATATTGTTTGGCTCAGCCTATAAACTAAAATATGTTTCCTCTCCATTAGTTGTCAGTATTTTAGATATAAAAAAAATCTGTGCAAATAAAGCCCTTTTACAAAGGTTTCCTGGTCAGTTAGACAATAATCATAAGTCATAAGTCCTGAATTGAGAGCAGGTTACAGGCTGTGTATTGGACCCAGACAGTGCCTAGGGCTGGAAACTGTTTTTTCTTTTGTTTATCTCTGTGTGCCTTAAAAGGCCAGGCCAGACTGTGTCAGGAAGTGCTTACATCACAGCTACTATACAGCCAATAGCTCTGGAAGATTCTTACAGACCTTGATAACAGTACTAATTTTAGCAGGCTCATCAGATAACCTCATAGTCTTCAGGTGAAGCTACCTCTGGCTGGAAGCTGCAACACTGGACTTAAGATTTGTAAGAAAGCGAGTTGTGCTCACAACAGAGGATGGTGAACCTTACAATTTACAATTGTCTTTGGTTTGAAGCAGATTCCTTAGGAAAGTTAATATTCTTCAGGTGGAGGATACTTCTAACTGAAGGGTGAAATAAGGAACTTAGAATTATCAGAAAAGGCAGTATTTCAATCAACAGAGGGAGGTGGACTTGCTTTACTTTTGTTACAATTGTTAAGATTTTCAGTGCAGGAAGAGTTTAAACCCACAGGGGCTGAATACTGTTTTCTGTGTCTTCCCTTCTGCACAGCTGACGTGTTTTGGGGCTGACTGCTTTCAGAGTACAACTCACCAGGCTGTTTTGGGGCTGGGGAGGTTTACCTGGGTCTGACTTGGATGTTTGAATTTTTCTCTGTTTGATTAGCAGGGTATTTTCTCTGTCAAATTGTCGTGTAGGGCATCTTGCTGACAGGAAGGCACTCATCGCAGTGGTGGGTCAGAGCTTTTAGCTGATTGTTCATGAGGCACAGTTGTAGCCCAAACCTTCCCACACCTTACCCACCCACCCTGGAAATAGTTCCTTTATACCTGGGGTTCTGACATCATTTCTCAAGAGGGCAAGGTGCATATCACTGTCACATCCTCTCTAGCACACTGCACTGACAATATAAGCATACACATTATATAAATACATATATTTCTACATAACAAACCAATCACACACACACACACACACACAAAAAACTAAACAAGGTAGACAGTTATGTGGGGAGTAGTGCAATGTAATGGCTGTGGGGCAGCAGTCTTCCGGGAGTCTTTCTGGAGGCTGAGATGCTGTCCTGTTTGCAGACAACTATCTGCCCTGAGGGAGGAAGTTGCCCATCTTCAGGCCACACTGGACAGTAGCAAGGGAACCTCCCCCATCCAGGGAGCACCAGAGCCACCACCACTACCTCAGAGGTTGCGAAGAAAGCACAGCAGTTGGACCACAGTGGGCTCAGGGAGGGTAAGGGTGGTGGAACAGAGGCACACCCAGTCGGTTGTTCCACTCACAATTCATACACCACTCTGGGGGAGCATAGTTCCCCTATGGATGCACCAGCAGAGGAGACTAAGGAGGGTGCAGACAACTGTTACAAGGGAGGCCCTCAGGAAGGAGGCAGAGGGCACCACAGGGAAAGGAAGCAGCTCCTCATGTGGGACTCAGTTATTAGGGGGATAGAACTGGGGGGATCAGGGAAAACTGAAGTAAGGTGCCTGCCTGGTGCCATGGCTTGGAGGGACAGGAAGCGCATCCTTAGGATCACGAGAACAGTTGCACGGGAGTCTGAGCTGGATGTCATTGTCCACCATAGCTCATCATGAGATTAGAGCAGTGCAGAAGGACTTTGTAGAGTTGGAGAGGGGCTTAAGACAAGTAGCACACACAGTATCCTTCTCAGAGGTGCTGCCTGTCAGTGGCATGGGTGAGGCAAGGGTACTTTGCACCACGCAGTTTAACGAATGGTTGAAAAAATGGTGTGGAGCACAGGGGTTTGGCTTCATTGGGGACTGGGGTTCCACCTGGAGGGACACCAGCCTATACTGGCAGGATGGTCTGCATCTGTCCGGGAAGGGAACATGTCTTTTGGGTAATCAGTTTAAATGCTTCATTGGCAAGCTTTTAAACTAGTCAAGGGGGAGGCACTGATAAGCAGCAGGAAAATCCCAGCCTCTCCCTACAAAACAGGGCACTAAATGAGAAAAAGACCAAGGTAGAAAGGTCAGTGGGGGATGCTGCTACAGAAGGTAAAGCCATCCCAAAATGGAGAGCAATGAGTACCAATGCCCATAGTCTGGGTAGCAAGCTTCCTGAATTAGTGGCCTTGATGGAGGAGGAACATCTGGATATTGTGGCAGTCACAGAAACATGGTACACACAGAACCATGACTGGGACATAAACATACCAGGATACACTATCTGCAGGAGGGACAGGGAGGGTAAAAGAGGAGGAGGAGGAGGAGTAGCTCTCTACATAAGAGAAGGAATCAAAGCAACAGAACAAAATGGTAAATAGGGAGAAGAAGAAGCACTGTGGGTCAATTTGGAGGCAGGCAATGGCACCACAATCCGCACAGGGGTTGTATACAGACACCCCCCCTCTCAGGGGGAGGAAATGGACAAGGAAATGATAGAAAGTATACTTAGAATGGCAGATAAAGGGGAGATATTGCTGATGGGTGATCTGAATATGCCAGATGTTAACTAGAGTGCAGTTGCAGCAGCCACTTCGAAGAGTGGGGTTATTCTAGATGCGCTACAGGGGGCATGCCTTAGACAACTAGTATTGGAACCCACTCGAGAGGGAGCAATCTTAGACCTGGTCCTCTCAAATGGAGATGGAGAGAGGTTCACAGATGTAGAAGTGGGTAGCCATCTGGGAACTAGTGACCATCAAACAGTATGGTTCACAATAAACACAGCAATAGAGTCAAGCCATACAAAGGCAAAAGTACTGGACTTCAGGAGGGCTGACTTTGCCCAAATGGGTGAGTGCCTAAGGAATGCACTAGCAAATGGGCAGGAAGGAGGGGTGGAAGAACAATGGGGAATAATAAGAACTGCCATCACAGAGGTAACAAGCCTTTGTGTGAAGCAAATAAACAAAACAAAACGATATAAGAAACAACTATGGTTCTCAAAGGAGGTGGCAGTGAAGGTTCAATAGAAAAATAAAGCATTCAGAAAGTACAAGGAATCACAGAAGGAACAGGACAGAGAATTGTATCAGTTAAAGCAAAAGGAAGCTGGAAAGGCAGTCAGAACAGCAAAGGCTCGAACTGAGGAAAAGATAGCCAACTCAGTTAAGAAGGCGGATAAAACTTTTTAGGTAATCAGGAGTGAAGAAAGACTAAGGAGGGATAGTGAGGCTTAATAAAGGGAAGGGGGGGGTGGGCAGAGTGTGACTGTGAAAAGGCAGAGATACTAAACAAATATTTTTGCTCAGTATTTACAAACGAAGAGGGGGAGGTACCTAAAACAAACAATAAAAACACTCTGGATTCAGAAGTTGATACCAGCCCATTTACAGAAGAAAGGATTCTGAAAGAACTCTTAAAACTGAAAGTGGACAAAGCAATGGGGCCATTATGGGATTCATCCCAGAATTCTAAAAGAACTAAGGGTAGAACTAGTGACACCACTGACTATCCTCTTTAACAAATCATGGGAGGATGGGGTGGTACCTGAGGACTGGAGGAGGGCAGATGTGATTCCCCTTCACAAAAGTGGGAGCAGGGCAGAAGCAGGAAACTACAGACCTGTTAGTTTAACCTCAGTGATAGGGAAAATAATGGAATCACTTCTGAAGGAAAGAATTGTCGAATACCTAGAGGCCAGAGGGGCACAGGACCCAAGGCAGCATGGATTCACAGTGGGAAGGTCATGCCAGACGAATCTAATAGATTTGTTTGACTGGGTGACCAAAGTAGTAGATCAGGAAGGGGCTGTGGACATGGCCTACCTAGACTTTAGCAAGGCATTTGACTCAGTCCTACTCAAAAGATTAATATGCAAGTTAGCCAACCTGGGAGTGGGTCCCAAGATGATAGCCTGGGTAAAGAATTGGCTGGAGAATAGGACACAGAGGGTAATAGTAAATAGAGTCCACTCTGAAGAAAGGGGAGTTACTAGTGGGGTGCTGCAGGGTTCAGTATTAGGACCGGTCCTCTTCAATACATAGATACATAGACAGTGTCGGCAGATAAGGGCCTATGGCCCACCCAGTCTGCCCATTTGAGCTTGTAAGTTCAGTTTGTTTTCCTAGAAGTCTGTTGCCCCTTACCCCGACCTCCAGAATTCCTTTATGTCTATCCCATGCATTCTTAAATCCCGTGATTGTTTCAGCCCCCACCACTTCCTCTGGCAGGGTGTTCCACTTATCCACCACCCGCTGAAACATCTTTTTCGCTTAAAAATAGTGTTTTCCTGCACCGTGTTCCTCCCTGTAAGATACTTGTATGTCTCTATCATATCCCCTCTCTCCCTCCTCTCCTCCAGGGAGTACATGTTCAGTTCCTTCAACCTGTCTTCATAGGACTTGTGATGTAATCCATGCACCATCTTTTGTTGTCCTCCTTTTGAACCTTCTACCCTGTCTATGTCCTTACGTAGGTATGGTCTCCAGAACCGTACACTGTACTCTAGGTGGGGTCTCACTAGTGTCTTGTATAGCGGAATTATGACCTCCCTTTTCCTGCTGGTGATGCCCCTGCCTATACATCCCAGCATCCTATTTGCTTTACCTGCTGCCTTGTCACACTGTTTCCCTGCCTTGAGGTCATCAGAGATGATAACCCCAAGATCCCTTTCCTGCTTGGTGCATGCTGTATCCTCACCCACCAACTGATATATTGTGCCTGGGTTTTTGTGCCCCATATGCATTATCTTGCACTTCTTTGCATTGAATTTCAACTGCCAAACCGCTGACCATTCTTCAAGTTTCTGCAGGTCAATGTCTTTGTGAGCGACATTGCAGAGGGACTGGAAGGAAAAGTATGTCTCTTTGCAGATGACACAAAGATCTGCAACAGAGTTGATGCTCAAGGTGGGGTGGAAAGGATGAGAAGGGACTTGGAAAGGTTAGAGGAATGGTCAAATGTATGGCGGCTTAGATTTAATGCTAAGAAGTGCAAGGTAATGCACCTGGGAAACAAAAACCCAGGGGAAGAGTACACAATGGGGATTGAGATACTGACAACAACAAAAATGGAAGGGGACCTTGGGGTAGTCATATCAGATTACTTAAAGGTGGGCAAGCAATGTGAGAGGGCAGTAAGGAGGGCTGGGGGATACTGGGATGCATAGGAGAGGCATCACCAGTAGAAAACAGGAAGTTGTTATCCTCTGTACAGACAGCTGGTGAGACCCCATCTGGAGTACTGTGTGCAGTTCTGGAGACCGAATCTGCAAGGACATAGACAAGATGGAAGCTGTCCAGAGGCGGAGAACAAAATGGTGCAGGGTCTGCACCGGAAGACATATGAAGAGAGTCTAAAGGAGCTTAATATGTATAGCCTCGAGGAGAAGAGGGAGAGGGGGGACATGATAGAAACTTTCAAGTACCTCAAGGGAATCAACAAAGTCCAAGAGGGTAGCATCTTTCAAAAAAAGAGGTGTGCAAGAACAAGAGGGCACAATTTGAAGTTTGGGGGGTGGCTCAGAGATAAAGTAAAGAAGTATTTTTTCACAGAGAAGGTTGTGGATGCATGGAATGGCCTTCCGGAGGAGGCTGTGGAGTCAAAAACAGTGGGGGAATTCAAGCATGCATGGGACAGCCATAAGGCAATTCTAGGGGTTGGGGGTAGAAAGAAGTAGGCTGCTGGTTAACTAGGATCTGCAGCTTATCCATTAGATAGGGAAATGGGCAGACTGGGTGGGCCAAGCGGTCCTTATCTGCCGTCAAATTCTATGTTTCTATGTTTCTAACTACGCAAAAATGCACAAAATGGCAGATAAATAAGTAAGTAAAGTATATGTTTAGTGTTGCCCTTCCCCGAAGGCCCAGTGCACCTTACAGTAAAAAAGGCAGGAATAGAGACCATCAGTATATCAATAAATGCATAAATAAACATGTACACATAAATATAGTTAATAAAATGACAAAAGTATGTACACAAAATAAGATAAGGCATGGTGTTTAACTGTGTCATGTGGCTTGATCCCCCAATTAAAATGGGACTTTCACATTAGTTCTCTTTTAAAAGAAAATTGGCCCAAAATAGGATTCTTATATTGTCGTAAAGCCATTTTTAAAGAGGCTATGATGAGCGTTATCAACACTATGATTATATTATATAATTATATGTATAAAGTTTGAAACAATTTATCTAGGAATGATAGATTAAAAATTGCTGAGACAATGATTGTTCCGATTATTGACTACAAATATATCATCTATGGTGGAGAATCAAGACCTGAACTTGCTAAAGCAGTACTGTACCATACATTTGCATGTTTCATTCTTGAGGTCCCTTCCCCCATAAAATACATAATTGTTTCCTGTACAAGGATTTAAACTACAAAATCATAATAAATGTCATATAATACATTGGGCTGGATATTCAAAAGGGTTGCGCCATGCGCAATAGGGTTACACCTGTGCAAGTCCGAAATTGCGCCATTCTGCCGTATTCAGCAGGAGGCAGTTGCACCCCCCAAGTCATGCTGAGCAACAGCACAATGCTAATGAAGGCATGCTCAACTGGAGGGGGAGGAACCATGCATAAACTGCACAGCCCGATATTCAGCCAGGCTGTGCAGAGTTGTGCAGGCGCAATCCCCAAACTGCGCCTGCACAACTTTGAGAAAAAAAAGGAGTAAGTCGAGGGCCACCCACAGGTGAGCTGCCGCATTGCAGGGCACAACACAGCAGCTGCCACCTGTGGGTGACCCTCCACTTCTTCCCTGTGCCCCTGCAACCCGATCGCTGGGCATGAGTAAATCCCCCCCTCGCACGCCGATCCCCGCAACACAGTAGTAATCCCTCCCTGACAGGGCCTGATTACTGGGCAACACAGTGATAATCCCCCCTCCCCCGACTATGGCCCGATCGTGGGCAAACCCGTAGTAATCCCCCTCCCCCACTAGCCCGATTGCGGAGCAGAACAGAGATTAACCCCCAAGAACAATATCCCTGGTAGTCCAGTGGACCCACGAAGCCAGTCGCGGGCTGAGTCCACCCCAAGGTCCAAAGTACCCTGGTGATCTAATGGCCCCTCCCCACCCACCCACAGAGCCCCACCACCCGCTCCCTCCCGTCAGCCAGCGGGCGGCAGCACCCCGCCTGCCCCCCGCTGCCCAGCGACTGACTGCTCAGTAGGATGCCGCCCATTGGTTTCCAGAGCAAGAGCCATGGGTGTGCAGCCCATATCAGAGCAGTTCAGATATGAATGAATTCATTCATTCATTCACATATCTGACCGGCTTTCATATGGTATAATGGGTATGCCCATTGGCTGTTGCTCTGGAACCAATGGGCGTGTAGCCCTACTGAGCAGTTGGTCGGCGGGTGGCGTGTGTGGCAGGCGTGGTGGTGCTGCCACCCGGCCAGCTGACGGGGGAGCAGGGTGGTGGGGCTCCATGGATGGGTGGGTGGAGGGGGGCCATTAGATCACCAGGGTACTTGGACCTTGGGGGTGGACTCTAATGCCCCTGATGGCTTTGCGTCCACTGGACCACCAGGGATATTGTTCTTGGGGGATTGAACTCTCGTTCTGCCCGCGACCGGGCTAGTGGAGGGAGGGGATTATTACGGTTTTGCCCACGATCGGGCCAGTCGGGGAGGGGATTACTACGGGTTTTGCCCGCGATCGGGCCAGCTGGGGGAGGGGGATTACTACAGGTTTGCCCGCGATCGGGCCAGTCGGGGGAGGGGGATTACTACTGTGTTGCCCGATCAGGCCAGTCGGGGATTATTACTGTGTTGCCCGGGATCGGGCCAGTCGGGGGAGGATTACTACTGTGTTGCCTGGGATTGGGCCAGTTGGGGGGCAGGGGATATACTTCATGCCTGTGATCAGGCTGCAGGGGGCGTCGGTCCCCGACGGCTGCTGCCTGGCAGGGCGCCAAGTGCAAGTCGTCGGGGATCGGCGCACTTGCGTGCATAATGGTATGCAAATGGGGCTAAGGAAGTAGATGCAAATGGCCCCTGTGCCTTTGCATGAATTATGGCCCCATTTGCATGTCACCTTTTGAATATCGGAAATTTGCGCATGGCGCAATGGAACTTGCACCACCGCATCTTGAATGCTCCACTCTGACCACTTGCAGTGGTGCAAGTTCCACTGTGCCATGCACAGTGGCTGTGGCCGGGGGGTGATATTCAAAGGAGTTGCTCAATAGCGCAACTCCGTTGAATATTGCCTCGGCCACACCCCAGCACAACTTATTTGCGCAGCGCAAGGGCTTGCGCCACAGAATGGCGCAGTTTGAATATCCAGCCCAGTATGTCTAAGGGTTATACAGGGTCTCGCTCAGATTATATTCTAAAAATGTTGACAATAAAATCAACCAGAGCAGAGCTGAGATCATCAAACAGCCTGGAATTTTTGATCCCCTCTATGACAAATGTTGGCAGGGCTTCTCTTCTGTTCCAAGGCCCTATAATTGGAATTCTGTACCAATACAGTTAAGTCCATTCAATTAGGTAATTTCTGAAGTTGGCTTGTACAACAGGCCAATCAGCCATTAATTTGCTGTTTCAGTCTCAACTACGGCCGAAAACCTTTGTGTTGAGGCATAACATTTCATTCAAAATTCATTGCACTTACTTGTCTATAAAACTGGTATTGTATAAGGTAACTCCTCTTTTTATAGAAAATATGTATATGTTTTAAAGATGAATTTTGCTTGTTTGAAAGGATTTCTGTTATATAAAATGGTATACTGTATTATATACAGTATGTTTGATATTTGCTTCCCTATTTATGAAACCAGCTTTCTGTATGCTAATGCTACTCAGCGAAAATGAGTCATATGACTCAATGGGGATTTTCCATGTTCATGCTTGAATGAATAAAACTATTTACTATTACTACTACTACTATTACAAGATTACCCCGATTCAGAATTATGATGATTCTGTACATGGATTTACTTCAGGAGTGTTACTAGATAAGGATAATCTCCATCATAGTTTGTTAGACTAATCTTGAATGTTCCTAGAGACATGCACCACAGTGCTTTACTAAATGGCTTGCAGTGGTAGCCAGGGCCATCCGTAGCAATATCCAGCAATATCTAGCCATGGCTTTTACTCTCTGCCACTGAACTGAATAGCATATGTCTAGCCATGGCTCACCATAACCAATGATATCACTGCTGATATCAGTGGCTACCACTGTAGGTGGGCTGTCTGTGATAGATAGGAAGAAATTTAATTTACTTAAATTTACATATAAGGTGAAGCCAGCCATGATGCAACCCAGTAACTTGCAATAAATGACATATCACATAGCGAATAATGGATAAGTAAGTGTGAGTTTTGGACTTTTTTTATACTCCCGAGGTGTGTGATGACCCATAAACCTCAAGAGCGAAACTCGAGAGGTTTATGAGGTCATCACACACTGAGGGGGTGTAAAAAAAATCCATAAAGACAAACTTGCCTGTACTTTATTTTTTGTAATTACTGGTGCAGGGAGGTTTTTTTTTCCTTCTGTCAACACTCTTAGCAGTTTTGTGAAGAAGGGGACGCGCACGCACGAGCGCACACACACTCTCTCTCTCTCCATGTTTTTCTAGAGACTTTTTTGTGTGTTCTTTTCTATTTTAATTTTATTTCTTTGGGATGTACTGTGGAGCCAGCACAGAAGTGCAATTGGTAGACAGCAGTCAGAGGTCCATTCTTGAGGAGACTCACTGTCCACCAAAGTGCCGCACACCCAAAGTGCAGTATCAACCAGATTTTTTTTTCCTAATTGTTTAACCAGGTGAGAAACACTAATCTGAAAGCTTGTTTACAGGTGCAACCTGGGAGCACAGGGAAGTTAATTGACTTGCTCAGGGTCACACAGTTTGCAAGTTGGTGCTGTGGGATTCAAACCCAGGTCTCCAGATTTGCAGCTCAGAGCCTTAAACCACTGCGCTATACTACCTCCCAAGATTTTTTTTTTCTTTTTTTTTTTTAGTTGTAAAGGGAGGAACAAGCAGATGATGTCAAAAAGAATGTTTACCTCAAAGGAGAATGAGAGTCCTCAGAAGTAAGAAAATGGAATCGCCATGTTTTATGAAGTGTTTGGCCCACCCACGCACAGCCAAAGAGCCAGTGAGGTGGTGCGCCCTTAGGAACTGACAGCAGATGATACGCTAGTGAAAGGAAAAAGTTTGAAAATGCCATAATAACCCGATTTCGGGTTATTACGGCATTTGAAGGCACTCATAAGTTGGTTGATAAACAGGGTCATCAGTAATTATAAAATACTAAATGACAAAAGGGCTTAAATGCCATTGAATTACAGTGTTCCCTGTAGCATACTGCAGTACTGTGCAGTTATATAGCAGTAATACTGCACTGTCCTGCGTTGCATCCCGGCTGGTGCTGCTGTAAGTGTGTTACTCAAAATGTCCCTATGCATATCACAGCTCTTTTACAGATTTAAAATTTTCACTCTGGTTTAAGAGCTTCATGTAGAGTTGAATCTGAGCTCCCCAGAGCAAAGTCTTCAGTTTTAGATCAGGATTTCTTCTTTACAAGGCCATCAGTTTGGAATTCTGTTTCGTTTTAATGGTGACCTACACATGGTAATTTACTAAGTATGTCTATTTTAAAAAAAAATTGGTTTATGTATTGGGTTTGTAACATGAATGTTCTGTTTAAACTGTATTAGAGGCTTTTTATTATTGTACTATGTGGTTATGTAGTATGGGGAAGGGGAAATTGTTTAACTAGGAAAAGCACACTAAGCCGAAACTTGTTCCCAGCTGTGACCTGGGAGCACAAGGAAGTTATTGACTTGCTCAGGGTCACACAGTATGCAAGTGGGGGTGTGGAATTCAAGCACAGGTCTCCAGGTTTGCAGCTCAGTGCCCTAAACCACAGCAGCATACTGCCTCCTATCATGGAATGTTTTATATTGAATTTTATATACAGTAAGCATATTCTCAAGGAACGATTAAAAATGAACTTCACTTCAATAGTTGTATCATCTCACTTGCTAATAATAATCATAATAATAGTAATTACTGACACTTTTATGACTGCCCGTTTGTTGTCCATTTTACTTGTAGGATCTATGTCCTTTAGTCTGTCAGTAATTAACTCTCTGATTCTAGTGAAGTCTGTAGGTGACACACTCTGCTGACAGGGGTCAGGCAGTTGATATCCAAATAAGCCTTTGACTCTGTGGCACATGGGAGACTGCTAATGAAAGTAGGTGGCCTGGGTTTCGGTGATGAACTTACAAGATGAATAGGGAACTGATTTTCAGGAAGGACTCAGAGGCTGGTCCTCAGTGACAAATTCCAAGAGGTAAAGGATGTAACCAGTGGGTTACTCCAGGGGTCTTATTGTGGGGTAAATTCTTTTAAATATGTACATTAGTGACACTGTGGGCAGGCTTCAGGGGAAGTAAGCTGATCTGCAGACAATACCAAGCTCTGCCAAAGAGTGTACAATGAGATAGGGATCAACAATATGAAGTGGGACATGGCGAGACTGGAAAAGTGATTTGGTATTTGGCAACTAAAGTTCAATGTCAAGAAATGCAAAATGATGCACACTGGGTGCAGAAATCTACCAACGGAATGTTGGATCAGGTGGGTAAAGGTTAAACACTCCAGAGAGGAAAGAGTTCTGTGAGTATTTTATTGTCACCATCCAGGTAAGGCCAACTAGACCCAAGGCCTGTTGTCATTGGCAACCTGAGAGCACTGAGGAGGTAAGGAGACTTGCTCAGGGTCATACAGTATGTAAGCAGAGATGTGGGAATCAAACCCAGGTCTTTTGGATGTACCAAGCTAGTTCATAGCTCATTACTCTAACCTGTAGGCTATACTGCCAAACCTATTTATTATTGGTATGTTTAAAATCCTCCTTTCAATGCAGCAAAGTGTATGGGAAGACAAAACTGATGTGGTGCTGCATCAGGCAGGGCATTACCTCTCATAGGAGGGCGATGGATATAACTGTACAGGTCACAGGTTAGACCGCACCTGGAAAATGCATACAGTTCTGGAGACTACATTTGAGGAAGGACAAGGGCAAACTATCCAGGGAAAAGGGAACAAAAATGATCCAAGGTCAGCAAGGGAAGGCCTTTCAGCAGAGACTGCAAGACCTCAACATGTACTCGCTGGAGGCCAGGAGGGAGAAGGTGGAGATGACAGAGTTATACAAATGCATTTGGGAGTGCAATAGCATGTGCTATACAGAACTGTTCAAAATGAAAAACAGTTCAGTCATTAAGGGTCACAATCTCTGACTGACAGAGGGGAAGCTCAAGAAGGACATTAGGAAATATCTTTTGGAGAGGGTGGTGGACAAATGGAACAGCCCACCCAGCAATCTGGTTAATGCAGATACCATAAATGGTTTCAGATTACAGCTGGGCAAACCCATTCAGCTCATGGTGGCCATTTTGGATACAGTTAAACATAGACCCATTCGACTCACATATGTGCTCCCGGGCCAAGTGGGATCATCTGCAAGGAGAGGATAAATGCATAATGAAAATGAGGGTAGTGATCACAAATAGTTTACAGCAAGGCTTTGGGGAGACTCAATGCACTTAAAGTCTTCTTATGTCTTTACTTAGTATGTTTCAATGTTTCTATGAGTTTGAATTCCATAAATGCCACTTACTCAGTGTGTGACCCACAGCAAGTCGCTTAAAGACATTCCCTGGTGTTTCAAATTCCCATTTTTCTGATGCACCCAACAAAGTTTTCAAGGCTGTTTACTGGCACAGGTACTTTCTTAAATATATGGAAGCATTGTTGAAGTAATGATCTATTCTATTATGCATGCCATGTCCAGCTAAGAATATATACAGGATGGCAGTGAGGAAATTAGCTCCCACAGATGCAGTCATTGGTATCATTCAAGTTGCTTTGCACACATGCCTGTCTGTCCTTAGTTACTGTGTTTCTTTTATATGAAAGGAAAACTACACCCTCATTTCTTGCCAGTTTTACTTCTTTCCATGTCAACAGATAGCATTTTGACCTGTAGCTGGTAGAGATATACATGTTTGATTTAGTTTGTTTTCACTGTTCATGCTAGTACCCTGTAACTGTCCTGGGGGTCTCCATTTTATGGTTGTTGAAATCTCATTGGCTATGAGAGCTGCATTAGCATCTGAGAACATGATGTCACCGCACCTACTTATACCATACATCTCTGTGTTGAAAGTGCAAAATATCCTGAAAAAACTCTCTGGAACTCATAAACTGGATGCACTTTTAAATAAAAAAAAACAAAAAAAAACAAACCTGCATTACAACTCAGACCATTTGCAAAGCTAACCGAAGGTAAATGTGGCAGTTCGCACATTGCTGCAACTTGTTTTGTTGAAGTCTAATTAAGCAGACAGGCATACCGTGGGGTCTAAAGGGTGCTGACACATCATGTTCTCACATGCTAATGCAGCTCTCAGGGACAATGAAATTTCAGCAACCAGAAAATGGATACCTCAGGATGGTAACAGGGACAAGCATTAAAAGTAAAAATAAACTAAAGCAACCTCGTGTATTTAACAACTACATGAAAAGAGTTTCCTGTTGACATGGAAACAAATAAAATGTGCAATATATGAGGGTGTAGTTTTCCTTTGAAGTCTTTGTCATTCTGTATGTACTTTTAAATTGTTTGAATAGTTTTTGAGGAAAGTTTTATTTTTTATTGAGATTTTTTTTTCAGTTACTTTTGTCCTAGCCCGGCCACCTCTGAAACTACAACTTTAAAATCAGGTCTAACCAAAAGAAGCATGGCAACCCTTATATTGCTTTCTTTTGCTATATTCACAACCATATTCTACATCTATCAAAAACGTTTAATAAAAATAATTTGAGATTGAAATGGTTTTAAGCATAAAAGCATACAAATATCTCCCCCATTTTTGGGGATCAAGAGGGTATCATAGTATTGGCAATTTTTTCTTTATTTTTGCATTTGTTGAAATCATGAAGCAATCTTCATGGCAAATGATGTGCTCTTATTTCACTTTTTGTTTAACACTCATGTTGACACCTAAAACAATTGAACTACATAAAACAATCTGGACCCTTACAGATTTTTTTCCATGAGGAGGGATTAAGCCTTACCATGCAACTTAAAATCAAGCACTGCAATACATGTGTTTTGTTGTGGATTTTAAATGTTCAGAGGATCATCAGGTACTGGGCAAACAATTATGAATTTGATATGGGGTTGCTGAAACACCAGGGAACGTCCTTAGCCTCTCTGTAATTTTTCTTTGTGCTTAAATCTCTCTGTGTGATGAGATTAGCAGCACCTGTTTGGGATCCAGTTTGTAAGAAATGGTGCTATGTAAAGCCACACTCGTTACCTTTTCTTTTGTAACTCCTACTGAAGGAGTCTGGGATTGGAGTAGCTGTCTGCTGTCCCTCAGCCAGCACTCCAGCACTGTTGTCTTCATGGACTCGGACTGGCTGAGGCTGTGACTGGAATAGCTGTGAGCTCCCTTCCTAAAAAAAACCAATAACCTATCCCGTTGTCCTAAGTGACTCCTGCCTGGAGAGCCTGGGAATGGCATATCCAGGGATTCATACAGTCAGTGTTTTACTATAACTCTTTCTGGGGGAGAATGGGACTGGAATAATTGCAAGGTACTCCACAGTCAGTATTCTTATGCCATCACCTTCAGTGACTCCTGCTGGGAGAGACTGGGAGCAAAGTAGTTGCGAGCTCTCCAACAAGGATTACTTCTACACTGTTGCCTCACAGTGGCTCTGGCCGAGAGATATGGGAACTGGAGCAGAGGCATTACTAGGGAAATAAAAGTTCCTGGGCCCAAGTCCTCAAAGGCTGGGGTACACCATATAATCATTTTTATAAAAGGAATGAGTTTAGCAGTTCTATTGAGGAGAGGTTCAGGCCCATACAAAAACATTCAGGGTTCAAGCCCCTCAGACCCAGGTCTAGCAATGGCCCTGGACTGGAATTAATATGAGGTATTTCATCGGGTAGTAGTAGTCTTGCTTTCAGTGACTGCTGCTGGGAAAAGCTGAGACTGGAATAGCTGTGAGCTGTCCCACAGCAGTACCTGCACACTAGTGCCAACAGTGGCTCCTGCTGTCAGAGGTTGGTAGTGCAGTTACTGTGAAATCTCCTTCAGTCAGCACTTCTCCACCATTGAGTACAGTGACTCCGGCTGGGATTGGCAGTGTCTGGAGATGCTGTGAGTTCCCCAATAACTCTCAAGGGGACAGTGTGATATAGTGGTTAGAGCATCCACTTGGAAACCAGGAGATCACAGGTTCAACCTCCACTGGAGATAAATATTCGCTGTAACACTGAATAAGTCACATAAAGTGATTTTGTCACTTTTAGTAGAAGTTTGAAAAATATGTATTATATTTTAGTGACTGCATGTATTCCCACTGCATTTTTCTTCATCACTTGGTTAATTTACATTGAAATGGGATCCTTGTCCCCTACAGTTAATCTATTTCTGCTGTTAACCCTCCCCCCCCCCAAAAAAAAAACAAGGACAAAAGCTGAATCAATACTCCCTGGAGTTTCGCAGACCTTTTAGGAACCACACTTTTTGCCAATCGGCAGATGTTTCTGGACTGGACAAAACTGTGGAAAATCTGGACTGGAAAAATGAGGAAATGGATACATTTTCAGAACAAAATCACACTATCAGGCAAATGTATCCATCTACTGCATCTGATGGTATAGTATAAATGAAAAAACTACAGTACATTATATATAGAATAATATATGGGGTGGTGTGTGTAACAAGAATGTTACACACACACGTGGTGTTGGATACCACATAAACACCAAGAGCGAAGCTTGAGGGGTTTATCTAGGCATTCAACACCAATGGTGTGTGTAAAATTTGAGTTTCTACACCACCCCATATTTTATTTAGTATAATTGCTGGGTTTTGCTTTTTCGCCACAGCAATTAAATAAAAACAAAATACTTTCCCGGAGTCACATGATGTTCTTGTGCTGAACAGACGCTCCTTGCTCAGCTCCTTGCTCCAGACCTTAATATTGCTTAAATAATTGAATTTAAAAGCTGAAATTTGCTTACCTGTGTTGCCTATTACAGCTCAGTTATGGCAGACACTCTGGAGAGTGTCATCCAAAATGGATATGGCAGTACTCCTGGAAAAAAATGGGATACCTGAATCTGCACCACCACCCCAGGCCCGACCTAAACCACTGAGGAAATGACCCACCCCTGACTCTCCTGAACATGATAATGAGCTGGACCAGCTTGATTTGTCGCCTACCGATATGGCTGGAATCAAGTTGACCCTTTCTAAGGTGGTAGACGACCTTTCGACTGCTTAATCCAATTCTGGAATTGTTGCATCAGAGATTAGGGGATGTTGAGACTCAAATCAGCTCTCTTGAGGATGTGCAAGCTAAAGGAGCCCAAGAGGTGACTGAACTGTGCAAAAGGGTGCTTAAACTGGAGTTGAAAATGGATCATTTAGAGGCGTGTAGTCACCAAAACAATTTGGCGATAGTGGGGGTTCTGGAGCATTCGGAAGGTCCAGATATGCTTCAATATATTCAGGGATTCTTGCAAGAGGTTGCTGGCCCTCTGTTGTCTAGCAGGAGTGACATAATTGAAAGGGCACACTGCTTCTTGGGTACCACATCGCAACAGTGATGGGAATACAGCAAAGACCATCACAGCAACATTTTCTGGTAGTATAGCCTAGAGGTTGGAGTAACAAGCTGTGAATGAGCTTGGTACATCCAGGAGACCAGACCTGGGTTTGATTCACACAATCTCCACTTTCATACTGTGCAACTCTGAGCAAATCACTTAACTGCCCAGTGCTCCCAGGTCACACCTGAAAACAGGCACTTGTGCCTAGTAGGCCTTACCCAGTTACCAAAGACTAAAAAAAAAAAAAATTTTCAGCAGTTCACTTTGATGGTCTGCTGGGTTCCTGACATTGTTGCCTCCATGGTGTTCACCTCCTCCCTGAATCAACTCCAACTCAGAGTTGGTTAATTTAAGTGCAAGGGGTGCGTGGGGCTGAGCCCCCTGCATAGGGAGTGTGGGGGGGCAAAGCTCCCCTCAGAAAACACAAGTTCCCTCAGCAACAGCACAACACCAGTTGGTGGTGTTGTGCCATCGCTGTGCTGATAATCGACAAATTCTGTGTCACCACAGCATGGTGGAACCCACTCCTTGTGCCCCCAGCCACCCCTGAATGAGAGACCTAGAGCTACTATCTTAAAATGTTTAAATATCCAGAAAAAGAATACATTTTAAAGCAGGCTGACTGCAAATGCCCACTGCAATGGAAGGGATGGCCAGTTTTCATTTTTGGGATGTAACCCCTTTTGTCTGGGAGAGGAAACAAGCATATCGCGATATAATGCAGACTCTTTATAAGGCTGGTATCAGGTTTAATTTGCGTTACCCAGCCAGGCTCTTTTTCACTAAAAATGTGGGAGTGGTGGAGTTTTCCTCAGCTGAACAGGCTAAGGCACATCTCACTAAATACTGTCCCCAGTTTTTTTTTTAACATCTAAAAGCGCACATACTTGAGCAACTGCTGTGGCAGTTTAATTACACTCAGCACATTTGTGTTGACTTTGGCATATGGGAGCTCACTTAGTTTGTTGAATGGCTATGGGGACTCACGGTATTTCCTTTTTGCATTGCACAAATTTTTCTCTCTACCTATTCCTACCAAAAGGTTACTTTTGCAACTGGACTGATTGCACCTAGAAAATGAGGGATAGTATGCTTCTTTTATCTCTCTTTTGCCTATATCTTTTTCCTGAAGATTGAGATGAAATCCTTCTGCTGGGCATTACCTTTGTGGACACTCTTGCACCAGCTTACCCAGGATTACAAATTACAGGGCTGCTGTTTCTACTTGCTCTTTATTGAAATTGATGTGTGATGGATACTGTTTTCTCCACTCATATAAGAGCTGTCATTACTACTGGTTTCTCCTCCAACATTGATAACATACTCCTTTTCATTTCTTGAAGTCATCCCACCATGGGATCACAGAAGCAACCCTTCTCAATGAGTGCAGGGTGGTATTTTTCCTCCATTTTTTTTGCTATTTGTCTCTTTATTAAGTGGTGGCAATTTACTAACTGTAGGGGGTCTTATACTAGCTGCCTTATGCACTGACTGAACCTTGCTATTGTCTACTTACTTAGAGGTCTCCCATATTAATACGTTGGTAGAATCGCAACATTATGGGACAATATTTTACTGTTTTTGACAAATTATCATTCATTTTTTTTTCTGAGGGCAAGGATGGACCCTTCCTGTCAGTGTACTGTATATTTCTTTTATGGGCTTTTTAGTTATGTTTTACTAAGACCTACAAATTGTAGTGCTGCACCCCCACCCACCCTTTTTTTTCCCTCTATGGACTTTGTGAACTGATGGACCTTTCACATGCTGGTGTTAAAGAGGACATGACTACTGGACCTATTTTTGAGAACGAGGGCAATATTTCTTTTAGCCCTAGTTGTAGCTCAATGGATGAATTATGGATGCAACCTTTTTGAATGGGTGCAGGGCAGCAACTTTAATTTTTTTACCTGTTTTCCCCTTCCCCCTTTTTCTCTCTTCTTTTCCATTGTGAGGATTTTCTTTTCAGATGTGGCATTTACTGGCTTTGTATTCTTTTTTTGGGGGGGGGTCGTGGAGCACAGGCTGGGGTTCCTAGCAGGTTCCCTGAGCCATCTTGGCCTACAATTGTCTGGGCGGAATCTCCGCCACTTGTTGGGTGTTTCTGCCCACCTCCCTACGCCGGGTTGGGAGGTACAGGGAATAGTTTTCATATGTATAGCTACTGTGTTTGTTTTTATGCTTGATGGTTTACACCTATTACATTGGTTCTGGTTGTTTGTTACTTTTTTTACTTTTACTCAGTACAGAGTTTTCTTGTATATAGGGTGTGACGACTGTTACTGGCTACACATATATATACATACAGTATATTACTTTTTTCAGATAGACAGACTTTGGCAAAAAAGGATCTCATCCTCGAAACCCCAGTTCCTCTTCTGTTTTTTTTTTGTCAAAAGGTGGGGTTATTTGCATTCTTTTCTCAATGGCCATCTCCCAACTGAACTGTGTTTCTTGGAACAT
Source organism: Neoceratodus forsteri (assembly GCA_016271365.2). NCBI lineage: Eukaryota > Metazoa > Chordata > Ceratodontiformes > Ceratodontidae > Neoceratodus > Neoceratodus forsteri. The sequence continues at coordinate 168,847,469 of CM057449.1, read as the reverse complement.
TAAAGGGGGCAATTCCCCAACAAAATGCACCCGAGTGCTCAAACATTTGGCCATCTTTTAGCTGGATTTTGCTTTTCTCTAAGAAACACACTTGCTGGCTTTCCACGCCCACATTTTTTGCTAGCTGTGGGTAGGTGCAGTTTTTGGGGTGGGCATCACCTCCTGTAGGGCTGAGATAATCATTTTAGCCTGTAAACATCTCCCTATTCAAGTTCTTAAAGAACACCAGGACCCAGAGGGCTGTTATGTTTTTCTTCATGTCACTGTGGGATCTATTTAGGTATTATTGGGTAACATCTATGGCCTGAATGCAGATGACCCCTCCTTCTTTGTAATTCTTATGCATCTTATTTCTTCCTACAATTTGCTTCCTAAAATTTTAATGGGAGACTGGAACCTCATGGTGGGTGACACTCTGGATAGGTCAGGGTCTATTAGAAGGGGTCTTACTTCAACTCAAAGGGCTTTACAGGAGTTATTGGAGAACTAAGGGTTGGTAGACATGTGGCATGTTCTATACCCTTTAGACAAGGAATATACTTTCTCCTCTCCAGTTCATAACACCAACTCCCATACTGACTATACCCTAGTAAGCCCTGTCTTTGTCCAGACTGTCAGACATGGTGAGATTCACAGCTAATTGATCTCTGATCATGCTCCTGTTACTTGTTGGTGGGTTTAACTGTACTTACAGAGAGGGATAGATGGTGGAGAATCAATAACTACATTCTAAAGGATGAGTGGTGTCATTCTAGACTTAAACAGGTGACCACTGACTTTTTTACCCTCAATGCTTCCTCGGTAGATTCCCTAGCTACTTGCTAGAGCACATATAAATGTATGATCTGACAAGAACTCATAAGGCTGGCCTCCACCTTGATTAAAAAAAGGGAAAAAAGGCACAATAATTACTACATACTATCCATGTGTTGGAGAAAAACATCTCCTCCGCTTCTCCTGAGGAGGAATGGGCCCATCTGCATCAAACTCGTACTACTTATGTGGAATTAAACAGGGAACAGGCGGAGCATGCTCTTTTTCACTCTTATTTAAGATATGAGACATTTGGGGAGAGGAGTAGCAAGTTACTGGCTATGAGACTTAAGCAAATTGAAATGTATCGTTTGATTAAGGACATTCGCTCTGGGTCTGACAGTAGTGTGTTAACTGCTCCAAAAGATACTGTGCAAGCCTTGAAACAATGCTATGCTAATTTATATAGAGCAGAGGCACAGTACCTACATCAGATTTGTTAGTGTAAATACAGACTTACTTAAATGCAGCTAATTTCCCCCACTTGCCACTGGATTCGATTCCCCTCCTGATGGGTCCCATTACAAGGGCAGAGGTGGATAGGGCTATCTGCTCCCTCACACTGGATAAGGCTCCGGGCTCTGATGGGTTCCCCCCAATTTTTATGTAGCCCTTAAAGCAGAACTAACCCCCCATTTAATGGATTTTTACAATTTCTGTTAGCAACATGATGCTTTCCCTGCAGACTTTTTGGAAGATTTTATTACATTGCTCCCAAGGCCTGACAAAGATCCTGAAGAGGTAGATAATTATCTCGCAATTTTCTTGTTAAATGTAGACATTAATATCTTTTCGCACATGTTGGCTGACAGATTGACCAGGGTCTGGCAAACACTAATTGGCAAAGAGCAAACAGACTTTATGCAGGGGCGTCTGATCTCAGAGCATATGAGGAAGATTTTTCATTTACTTTTAGCCTCCAGGGAGACCAGTGCCCCCACGGTGCTAGTCTCCTTGGACACTTAAAAAGCATTTGACAGGGTTTCTTGACCCTTTTTATTTAAAACCCTATCTGCCTTCAGTTTCCCTGATAGTTTTATAAAATGGGTTCACTTACAATATAAAGCCTGTACTGCCCGTATCTTCTGTAATGGGGTCCTTTCTGACCTGTTTGGTCTTCAGAGAAGCATGAGGCAGAGCTGCCCCCTGTCGCCCTTTTTGTTCTTATTTGGAACCCCTTATGAGACATTTTATACAGCACCACTTGATATCTGGAATCCCTATTGGCCCTTACACCTATAAAATAACAACGTATACCAACAATATTTTCTCCCCCTTAAAACCCTTCAGCTTTGTTACCCACTGCAACACACAAGCTCTCTAAATTTGGCCGTCTGTCAGGTTACAAATTAAATTTGTCCTAGACAGTAATCTTTCCCCTTAACCCAGTAACTTATAAAAAAGATATACCCATACATATGCAGCCTTGTTGGTCTGATGTGAGTTTGAAATACTTGGGTATTCAAATAGCTCAGGGTGTTAAGAAATTTACCACCCTTAACCTGCACCCCTTAATGACCACAATTAAGGCAGACCTTCATTGCTAGTGACTTCTTCCCCTTTCTTTAAGGGGGAAAATTTCTGTTATCCAAATGAATGTTTTGCCAAGGATTCTTTATCCCCTCAGCATGTTAGGTGTACCATTACCCCAGACTTGGTTCTTACAACTCCATCGGATCATTTTGGACTTAGTTTGGAACAGTAAAAAACCCTGTATAGCTTATTGCAAATTGTTCATGGCAAAATGCCATGGTGGGCTCCAGCTTCCAAACTTCTACTGGTATTATTTGATCTCACAGGCTAGCAAATTCTTGGTTTGGAATTTTATGGGTATGGGAGAAGGTACAGACCAATTTAAAACTCTGTGGAAGGAGATTGAGATGTACTGTTGTACCCATCATGGCATTTCCTTCCAGGCTCTTCCTTTTTTGTCATGGTATAGGCTTCCCTTGGATGCTTTGAGATACTCTAGTTGGCTGGTCGGAGCATATCAACACTCAGTTTTGCAATGTTCTAGGATGTGTTCCACAAAGAGATCCTTACTAGCCAATTTAATAAAATCCCAACTTGATGATCACAGGTAAACCCTTATCTTTATCTTTTTGCGGCATCTTACTCTTCATGCTATATCTGATCTACTCCACAAGGATAACATACTGTAGTTATACCCAAAGTGTTTGGTGATAAATATTCTATACCCCACCTCTCAGGTCTTGCATTTGCTTTCTTTCAACTCAAGCACTCTATTCAGGACTTTTTATTCCCTCCCATGGTCCCTTTCAGATCAATTGATCATAAATTAGTAGAATTGGCCTCCCAATCACATGCAGTTTCCACTTTGTATAAATCCCTTAGGGATTTGATAGGAGCTAGGAAGAAGGTGAAATGTACCCTGTAATTATTGGGAATGGGAGTTTCCTGAAGCTGCGCTGGATTTGGGATCCTCCCATCCCTGGGATTTTGTACATAGATACATTAAGGTGGACAAATTGCATTTAATTCAATACAAAATTCTGCACAATGCCTACTACACACCTCAACATTTGTGTAGTTTGGGGAAGCTGACTGACCCAGCATGTGGAAAATATAAAACCCAAGAGGGCACCCTAAAGCACCTTTTATGGGACTGCCCTTCTATTTCAAAATTTTGGAATCAAATCAAAGCCCATTTAGACCCACTCTTAGGCTTACACCATAGCTTTACACCAGAGCTGTGTCTTTTGGGGGATTGGAATCCGACAATTAAAAGGCACTCAGAGATATCATATGACTTTAATCTCAGCAGTAGCCAAACTAGTGATTTTGAGATATTGGCTAGATATATAGATTCCTAGCTACAAAGAATGGCATGCTGGGATGTTGACCTTTTTCTGAATAGAAACGTTAGTGGCAGCCTGCAGCACAATCTTGCTTCCTATAAGATGAGGTCAGAAAAACTAGATGTTCTTTTAAACTGCCTTAACCCGCGAATTTTACCCTTCACCATATTTATTGATGTGGTATCTTAGAGAGGACCATTTTGAAAGGGTTGGAGCTCTCTGGTTGGTCTATTTGTTTGGACCTTCATTTGGTATACAGTATACTTCATGTTTATGTTTTGCTGGGATGATTTTAACTTATTATTTTTTGACTACTGTTACTGTTAAGGTCATGTTCTAGTCAGACTGTGTATCATTTCAGGTTATCATATTATTTTATCATTCTGAGGGAATACCGTTTCAGCGTTTACAATTGAGGAGGCATCTATTTATTTTATTATACCCTGTGCTGTTTCTTCAAAACTCTCAATAAAATTTATTAAGTTAATGAGAAAAAAAGACTTTCCTGTGCAGCCATGGTCCAGTTGGGTTTTACCTCTGTCCACAGTCAACTGCCAAAAGTTCATTTCTTTTTTTTTTTTTTTTTTCTTGGTAGCTGGTTTCTTTAGCTGTTTTACTGCAGTGATTTATAAAAAAAAATTACTTACCACTGAGTCTGAGTGGCAGTTCAGGCTCCAACTCGGGCAACAATATAAGGCTGCCAGCTGTGAGAATGGAAGATCTGCGGCTGGCGCGTATACGAAGCAAGAGAAACACAGCTCATGTTTGACATTATAATCACTCTTTTATAATGGCAAATTATGCCATGGGTTTCCCTAAGGGAAAAAGTGAACCCAATTATTATACTGCTGCATAGCACGGCCCTCAAACACGCTGTTTCCTCAAGCAACAAAACTGGCATCCTTCTCCCAGGAAGGCAAGAAGGGAAAGGTTTGTATGGAACAGCATCCCATTGGATGCTTTTTTGAAAATGTAGATACCATCCCCTTCCTCAAATCAGTTGCTATATTAATAATCAGGAGTAGATTATGTCTATATAGGTTGCTGAGTGCTGGTACTGCATGCTACACTACTGCTTCTGCATTGGTTTGTCAGGAAAGCTGCCCTTACAATGGCTGCTGGTGTAAATCAGGAGTCAAGGAAAGGACTCTTGAGGCTGTATTGAACTGTAGGCCATTAGGAACTGGCTGTGCTTGTAGACTGTGCAGTTAGGTAACCTACCTAACTAATAGCATTTACCTGCCTATGAGGGGTTCTCTGAGCCTGTGATTGGTGGGTGGTGACTAAATAGCATCAGTGATCTTTCATGTCAATTACCTGTAACAGTGTTCTTTCCTGTCCCCTGCGTTGATAAAATACATGGAAAAGTATGAATATTAATAAATGCAAATGTTTGCAGTGTTCTACATCATGTGTAGAGAGACACAGTACATGTGAGAGGGAGGAGATAAAGGGAGATGGTTTGTTTGTGCAGCTGCAAGAACAGTTTGTTCCTCTGTAGTTAGTGCTAGTAATGCTGGAATAAAATGTTGTTAAAACATCTAAAAAACCTTTTGTTTTGATTACTGCAAAACAAGACATTCCCCTACCCTCACTTTGTCTCAGTGCACCTTCTCAGTTACCAATTTTCAAATAAATAAATGAATGATTTTAAGGACTTTTTGGGGTGGTAGAGAATGGAGAAGCCATTTTGTTGTGCTTGAGAGAGTAAGAGGGGATGGGGGTTACCCTGTAGTAGTTTTTTCATCAAAAGAAGACTACTGAATTAGATGAATATCTTTGCATTTTTGTGGATTCACTCTGGAAAAAGTTATCTATGTCAGCCTCCAAGGTGTTAATGTATAATCCAGGTTATCTGGTCCTGGATAAAACTGCTTTTTGGTGGTATCCTGAGATCCTTATGGTTTGACAAGGCATCTTTAGTAATCTATGCAGAAAACATCTTACAATACTAACTTTCATATTATATATCATGCAAGCTATAGTTGTGGCCAGTTTAACACTTTGCAAGCCTCTAAAATTAACAACAAAAGTCTTGAACTTCACTCCTGAAAGACCTCCCAGTCTCTAGGTCTCAGCTAAGTCACTAACTATGCAATAGTCCTAAAGTTGATCATTCTACTCCTAATTGTTTATTCATTAAAAGTTTAAAGAGCCGGATAAGTTAATTTACATTACAGTCTTCTTTTCAAGAGCATCCTGAGATGGTATACTAATAATCAGATAACACTGTAAAAAGCATAAATGCAATAAAAAAAGTCTCATCCATTGAAAGAACGCAGATTAAAGAGTTGCTGGTGCCTCAAAGAAAACTTTAAAAAAATATAATATTTAGTTAAAATTTAGCTTGCTTTCCATATGTATTCAATAGACTTCTCCTGCCCATTACTTATTACTGAGAAATTTGCATGGAAACATGCTCTGTATCCCTAACAGTTCATCTGCCTCTTTTGCTTATTCCCTACTTCTTGTCATAGTCCTCTGTTGTGACATCACAATCTGTTGCCATGGGAGTAATTGTGATGTCACAAGTAGAGCATTATGGCCTCAGGTAGGGAGAAAGCAATAGGAATAGATGAACTCTTTAGCAGCAAAGATCCCATTTTCATGCAAATGGCCTCAGTAATAATTAATGGGAATGAGAAATACAGAACTAATGTGAAATACAAGCTGAACTGCATCTAAATAATGTTTTGTTAAAGTTGTCCTAATGGCGTCAGCTGCTCTTTAACAGATTGGAGTTCTAACATGGACATAAAAAGGAGTTACATACAATTTCTGAGCTTGGGTTGTAGCGAAATTCTCAAAACAAGGGCAATGGTTTTATCAGAGCTAGCCCAGTTCCAGCTTACAATGTTATTAAATGCTAGGAATAAGGTGATAGCTTTAAGCTGGACATTTCAGAAAGAAATACAAAATTACAGCTACCCCAATAATGCAAAGCATCACAAGAAGTATTGTATATGCAAATCACCATGAAATAATTTACACTGGTTGTGCTTTCAGCAAGTGTGCATGGCGTTAAATGGCATATTGCACACTCTGCAAAGGCTAGGCATGGAAGACACAGGCACGTGTTTTGCCCTTCTCAGGACTCATCAGTGTTCCTCATCTGTAGCTCAGCCCAAGTGAAGTGGTAACCAGCTCTGTAATGGTCTTACTAGTCTGAGTCACAGTGAGCCCAAAATAGGAAAGCAATCAATTTCAGAAAGGGTCACCAATCTTGCTGCACAAGAAACTTTGAAAGTGATAGGTGTCCTCCTGATAATTCATTTATTTAAAATATTTGACAAGGAGGGAACACTGAGCTGTCACTAGCTCATTTCCAAATGTGCTGTGTGTGTGTAGAGGTGGTATTCAATAGAAAATAGCAATAAATTACCAGTGTAACCCTCACTGAATGTAAGGTATGTAGCTGTAGCACAGCATACCCTGACTGAGTACTGGGGTTAGCCAGTTCCCTTGTGACATGATGGTGTTTGCAGTTTAAGAAGGTTCCAACCAGTATCCAGCTAGAGATAATTAAGGATAAGGAGCTAGAAGGTGTGGAGAGCAGAGAGCGGGGCCCCCTTTTGGGGACCAGTCAAAGGGTCTTTGGGCTTGGTTGGTCTGGCATGTAGAACATATTAAGGCCTAAATATGGAATCTTGGCAGGCACCTACTATAAAGAAGAGTAGGATAGTTCCCTGATGGAATAAAGGCTCTGCACAGTCATACAACTGGGGTGGGTGAATGAAACAGGTTGCCCTGGGACAGCAACAGCCATCCAGGGTCACCTATAATGTGTTGGGTTGCAGGTATGCCTGTGCCTTCAGGTCCCTGGAATTCAAAGAAAGCCCTACCTTTCATAAGGTTTGGGGACTAGGTAGTGTATATCTATTCCCCCAGTTATGGGCCCACTTCTTGATAAGGGTCTGTGGGAAACAGTTGAAGGAGGAGTGTTGCGTTTGGTTCCAGGCAGAGGAGAGAGGTAAAGGGTACAATCAATTCACAGTATATGAGCTCCCAGTCCAGGAGTCCAACAGGTTAGCCTTCATTTAATGTACCTGTAGATAAGAGCGCTGTTTGGTTTAGTAGCTCTTCGTGCAGTGCATTTACTTGTCAAGCGTTAGGGTGAGTAAGTAAGGACAGTGTATGGAGGGCCTTCTACTATGTGAAATAATATGTGATCAACAATGCCAATTCAGTCACGTTTCCATCACTGGGATTTTGTTGCAATCATGGACCTCTCTCTCTCCCTATGATGTCATCCGAGCCCCTCGATAGAAGTACACCCTTATAATGTATTTAGAACATAAATATAGGCTATAATTACTAGAATTCCAAACCTGTATTTTTGCCCAGAACATGTCATCAAGCTGTTCAACATGCCTTGGAACATCCTTGTGTTATTCTGCTTTCTTTCTCATGTCACTGTCTCACTGAGGCACACACATCTGGGTGGCAAAACAAAACAATGTCTTGTGTTTCTGCCCTCAGCTGGCAGAAGGATAGGCAGCACTGCCTGCCAGACCTTAATTAAAATAAAAAAGCCTTACAGTATATATATATCAACCACTACCCAATCATAAGGAACAGGTAGCAGTAACCTTCCTTACTGTTTACTATGACATCATAAATTTGCACAAAATTCTCTCTCTTGCAAATTATGGACATCAACCAAAGAGCTCAGAAGATTACCACCCGTTCGTAATGATTGGGTAGTGGTTCTCATCTATGTTGTGTATGGTTGCCCATACTGTATTCTAAAGGCTGCAGTTCTGCTGGGTAAAGAAATAGTAAAAGAAAATGAAATAACTGAGAATGATTTGTAGAATAGAACTTACGTTGATCGGCTACTTACTGTTTGCATTAGCACTGCCTTTACAGCTTTGAGGGGAGGGCCACTCAGTGGTGCATCAGTTGTCACGACCAGTCTCAATTTTAATCCCAAAGTGCCTGATAAGGAACAATTAACATTTTATTTCGTGAAAATAAATATCTATTTTATTTTATATACATGTCCTCTATGGGTCCAATAATTATTGTGTTTGTTAGTCTCTCTAGAAATATTTTGTTGAAAAGTTTGTCCAAGAAAAATGCACTGAGCTGTTTCCAGGTGTATCCTTGTATGTGTTGTATTTGTTTGCTCATTCTTTCTTTATCAGAATGAAGTAACACATTTGAATGTTATATTTCATGTGTGTCGTGTCTTGCCAGTGCTGGCTTGGTTTAGTTTATCACATTTCCAAAAGGTGCCCCTTTAAGGCTTGGAGCATCTATACAATAAATTAACAAAGAAATATCCCAAACCATGTTAAAACAAACACCAAAACAACCATTCATAAAATTATCATTCATGAATACTGTAAAACAAATGAATTAGACAACACAAATCTGAAAGACAAGGAACTAGCCAAACATTATTTAGAGTAGGTGGCTTTATCATTTATTGTTATGTTCACTTGCACGCATGCGCAAGAAACGTTATGTGGCAGCTTAGGAGAGAAGTGGGTTGTGGAGGTGCAGCACTGTGGCAGCCAAGGGAGGCACTGCATTTGGGGTCTTGACACTGGTGCACCAATGGAGGCACAGTGTGCTGATGACACTGGTCTCCAAAAGTGCCACCAAGTTGAAACGTTTTTGCTGCAGCAATCAGGGGCTGCCTCATCATTGCAGCATCAGCCATTCTGCTGCAATGAGGGAGCGACCCGTCATTGCTGGGCAGAACGTTGCCTATTGTAATATTGTTTGTGAACGTGGTGGCAAGCCACCACCATGTTCACAAATAATATTACCCCCCATGCCAAGGGGGTACCCAATCCCCTTCGGCATCATGTGCCCCCCAAAACAGTTTTTTTTTTTGCCGACAGGGGTCTCAATCCCCATCGGCTTCATTCCCTCCAGTGTAATTTGCCAATGGGAGCCCACTCCCTGTCAGCATAAGTCCCCAAAACGTTGGGTTTGTGCCCAGGGCGTGTCCAATCCGCCTCGGCTCTTGCCCCAAGTGCCGACAGGATGTCCAATCCCCTGTCGGCTACAGCTTCCCTCAAAAAAACACTCACTTGGCATGCTGGGAGCCCACCCAGTGTGCCAAATGCCCCTGTAAAAAAAAAAAGTCTTGCTATTTTTTTTTCCTGTAAAGCAGAAAATGGTCCCTCGTGGTCTGTCCTGTTCCCTCCCTGAACCCACACCCACCCTCTGTGCACTCTGCCTCCCCACACCCCCACACCCCATACTTACCTCCGGAGCCTGGCACGATGATCTTCAGTGGACCGGGAACATGTCTGCACTCTTCAAAGCCGACCACAAACTAAAGAAGTGCCGGTAAGTGGTATAATGGCATAAATAGGGTTTTTTCAACTTTGGTGCATGTCTCAGGTATTTTGGGCAATTTTGGCACTAAATTTTCAACATGGAGTTATTGGGCCCCCTCCTCATGAGTTCAGCCACTGTCATGGCATTATTCAGTCCTGAAAGGTGATTTCGCCGTCACTGAGCAGAATCACCTTTCGGGACAGAGTAACAAAACAACAGTCCAGTGTCCATGAGGTGGGCTCTCAAAAAGTCTGTTGCAAATTTGGTGGGAAAAATCAAAAAAATGACTTTATTTATTTATTTATTTATTTATTGAATTTTGTTGACCGGGTAGGCCCACTGGGCCCCGGAGGTCCCTTTTTCAGGGGCGACCCGGGGGTAAACACTACAGTACAGGTACATAGAAACAGTAAAAGCAGGTAAGAGCTGTAAAATTAGCATACAGGTTAACAGACAGTACAAGTAGGTAAGCAGGGCTGCAAGCTTGCATAAATTACAAATGGTTTAAACAGTGATAACACACATAAGGCAAATTCCATACTGTATAACTGTGAAAGACTAAATAGCCTTTACCATACAGAAGGTGGAGAGGGAGGAGGGGCCGAGACGTAAGGTCAGTTCCTAGTGCATTGGCAAGTGCTCCTTGTGAACAGGTGAGCCTTGAGCTTAGACCGGAAGCAGGTGATAGACCCTGCCTCCTGCCTCCAGTGGAGTTTGTTCCAGTGGCAGGGTGTAAAAGAAAAGGACCTAGACCCAGCTTTTGTCTTTGTTTTGGGGACCACTAAGAGTTTTGTCCTGAGGAACGGAGGCTCCTCAGGTTGGTTTTGACACTAACTAGTCCTTTGAGACTCGGGGAAGGTAAGGGCCCCAGAAGCTTAAAAGCGAGACATAGAGTGGGGTAGATGAGGCGGGCTTCCAATGACGGCCAGCTGAGCTTGGCTTGAGCCTCGCAGTGGTGTGTCCTGGGGTGAGATAATGTTGCAAATCGGACAATCTTATTGTATAGGGTCTGGAGCCTGCCAAGTTCCGTGGCGGCCACGCCTTGGAGAACAGGTGCCGCAAAAGTGAGCTTGGGGAGAAGTAGCTTAGTCTGTGATGGCAACCCTGGCTTCTGGAATAATCTGGTCCTTTATTCTGTAGAGGATACGAGTTTACCATGTATGGCTTTGGTGAGTTGGTCAACATGATTTTTTAGGGTGAAGCCTTGGTCCAAGGTTAGCCCTAGGTATTTAGTGGAGGTAACCACCTCAAGACTGTCGCCCCCTCTGGACTGGAGCTGAAGGAGCAGCGACCTATCTGTACCCAAGGATCTGGGCCCGAATAACATCGCTTTAGTTTTGCTGGTATTTAATACCATTTTATTCCGAGTGAGCCAGTCCTCCAGCAGAAGAATGTCCTCTTGGAGGGCTTTCCCCAGTTCTCCTAAGTTAGGAGAGGCTCGGAAAATGACAGCATCATCCGCGTATTGGATGACGCTGCTGCTCCCACAATGTGAGTGCAGATCATTTATAAACAAAGTGAAGAGAAGGGGACCAAGTATTGACCCCTGAGGAACTCCTACTTTGAGCGGTGCAGACTGGGAGACATAGTCCTTCCACATGACCCTCTGGGTCCGGCCCGTGAGGTAATTAGCCAACCATCCAAGGGCATGGGCGTCCATGCCTAGAGCGCACATTTTTGTAAAGGAGGTTATGGTTTACCAGGTCGAGCGCTTTAGACAGGTCCATGAAGACCGCGACCTGTGCTGACCCTGAGTCTATATTGCCTAGGATATCAGCCGAAAGATTTGGTTAGTGCAGTGTCCGTCCCATGCTTGGATCTGAAGCCGTGCTGCGATGAAGAGATTATCTGGTGTGTTTCCAGATATTCGGCGTAGTTGATAGCATACAAGCTTCTCCTGTAATTTCGCTATTGCGGACAACAGGGAGATAGGTCTGTAGTTCCCGATAGGCTCGGTGGCCCCACCCTTGTGAATGGGGATCACAAGGGCTTGCTTCCATGGCTCAGGGACAGACCCTTCCATAAGGGACCGATTTATCAGCCAGGTTAAAGGCTTGGCTAAAGATGGGGCGCCCTCCTTGAGGATTCGAGTCTGGATCCCATCAGGGCCCCCAGTGCCACTCACCCGCAGGGATTTAAGGATGAGCAGTACCTCCCTTTCCCTAACCAGCCGCAGATGAAACAGAGGGCGGTCTAGTTCAAGGGTCAGGGGCCTAATGGGTTCGCTCTTGTTATCGAAGGGACCCACCTTGTACGCATCCAGGTTTGTGAAGAAACCGTTTAGGGCCTCTGCGATGAGGGAGCCTCTTCGAGTGCTTGCCGTTCGCCAGGATAGGACCAGTTGTTGATTTCATACCTCCTTTGGAGTTCGTTAATGTGTGACCAGAAGTATCTAGGGTTTCCCAGGTTAGCTTTTTGGAGACTGGTGATATATTCCTTCTTGGCTTTCTTATGGCCAGTTTGCATTGGTTTCTGAGGGCCTATAGCTAACAAAGTCCACTGGAAGCTTAGATTTCCTGAACTTTTTCCACGCTTTGTCCCGAGTAGACATCAGGGCTTTTAGGGGGGGTGAGATCCACTTATAACAGCTGCCTTTGACCCTATAGGTTTTCATAGGGGCAAAGAGGTCAGTGACTTTAATGAGGGTGGTTTGGAAAAATTTGACAGCATCCTCCAGGTTAGGTAGGAGTCTAATGGGGTTCCAGTCAGTGCTATTTAGGTAGCCAATGAACTGGTCAGGGTGGAAGTTGGAGTAGTCTCTGGTAGTAATAGACCTAGGAGGGACTTTAATAGCATTATTCTTCCAAATGACAAATATAGGCGAGTGGTCGCTCAGGGCATCTCCCAGGATCGGCCAGCTTTACATTACTAGGGGACGAAGTCAGGACCCAGTCTATTATAGAGTGCCTACCTGATTTGTGGTTCATTCTGGTCGGTAGGGTAATTATTTGGCGAGGTGGGAGTCGTGTAGAGTTTGTTGATGGCAGATTTCCTTCTGACCCCAGTTTAAATTGAGTAGCCTAGAAGGATAGTCTCGGAAGCAGTGTCAACCGCTGAGCTCTTCAGGAGCTCATCCAGAGAGCCGAGTGCATTGGATGGTGGGCTATATACGCAGCCAATAGTGAGGTGCTTAACCCCACCAATTTTGAGCCGAACGAATATAGCTTCAGCATTCAGGGACAGGTCAAGGGGCTGCCTGACGAGGGAGGAAGAGATATCGTCCTTGACATAAATTAGCACCCGGCCCCCTCTTTTGGAGGGTCTATCTTTTCTGAAAAGGACATATCCGGAGATTGCTACTTCATGATCTGGAATGTGGGGTTTTAGCCAAGTCTCCGAGACCGCTAATAGATCCGGATTATAGACTGCCAGCCATGCCTGCACCTCTGAGATCTTAGGTCTCAGGCTGCAGATATTCATATGCACCATCCTCAGACCCTTGGCTCCGTCCCAAGCCTTATCAAGGGGGGAGTAGATAGAGACATTGGCTGTCTCTGGGCCAGGGTTTGGTTGGATATCACCTGCCACTAGTAGAAGGGCAGCTAATGAGCTCAGGAGTGTGAGGGTTGGAAGGGGTATGGACACGATGACCTGACTGGGTAGGGCTCCTACTGAAGAGAAGGACCCTGTAGAGGACCCCTTTCTTAGAGAATACATGTGCTGCCAGGAGAAGGGAATTGCACCTTGGGGAGGGACATGCAAAGTGTCCGAGCCTCCCTTCTCTCGACCCCTCACGGGTGTCGTGGGGGCAGAAGGCAGTTTTAGCGAGGACATCAGTCCCGAGTTGCCCCAGTATGTAAATCAATGCCAGGATGATGCCCCTGTTCCAGTATGGAGGAGGCATGATGTGGCTTATCTGTGCTTCTCGCCTGGATAGCAAGAGTAGGGCCTGGAGGCCGAGGGTTAGTAACGGGCAATAGTGACTGTGACAACTTCCCAAGGACCACCCTTACACTATTCGTGCCCCGAAGCAGGTTCGGCAGTCTGATTCATAGAGCAGCTAAAGTAAGAGCAGTTCGCGCCCTAATTAACAGGAACCTAGTAAGAAAGTACTAGCCATAGGTCATAAGGTGAAGAAACAACTAAGTCAGGCCTCCACCAGGGGTACAACAAGCAATTCCTGCCTCGGAGGGGAAGAGCAAAACAGGCAGGAGACACTAGGTGGTTGGGTTGCTTGCAAACCTACGGCAGCACTATGCCTTGTCACAGGAGAAAGCAGGATGAAAACTTACATCGCAGTACCACCTAGAATGAGTAGTGTCAGCAATACCAATGACTTACATTTAGGCAGCTAATACAGAGCTAGAGTATTGTGAAATATTTACAGGCTACGATATGAGAAGCCCGAGGGCAGGCTACAGGGTCAGTGGTAGACAATAGGCAGACAATATGAATAGATTCGTAAGTTTAAAGCTAACCTAGGTTAAACAGTATTAAGGATCCGTCGGCACCAGAACCATGGGAGACAGAAAGAAACAGGTTAAGTATGCTGCAATGCAAACAGTCAGGCAAATTTGTCCAGCAGGCACCAGAACAGTGGGAGACAGAAGGAGTCAGTTTAAGCTCGCTACATATGGAGTTTGATGCAAAAGTCAGGCAAATAGACTAGCAGGAGAACATTTCATAGAGGTAGACTAGCATAGTTTGAGAGAGCACAGTCCCAAGGGGAAACAGGAGCACTCCGATGTTCCTGGCATGAGGAAGTTAGCTCGGGAAAGTCTAGCGCTTTTTGTGAGGCTGAATATCGGGGGAAAGCAGGGCACACACCAGAAATCCGTGGCCGCGGCAGGAGTAGAGAGAGCCAGTGAGAACACGGCAGTAGGTCGTTGCAGACTAAGGTGGCTTGAGCAGAGATCAGCTGGTGACGTGAGAAGGTAGCTCCTCCTAGTGGAGAGTGTACGGGAATTGGATAGGGGAGAGATAGAGCCTGGGCAGGGCTACGACCAAAAGCAGCCTGTACAGATCAGCACAAACACCGGGTGGGTGGGCAATTCAAAAACAGCGAGAAGCCAGCTCTTCCCTCCGCTTGCAGGCTTGAGTCCAGTGGAGCTGCCGGCGCCTAAAACCAAGGAAGCGAAGAGCGGGGGGACCCGATGCAGCCAGTCACCCACCCGCCCCAGTCCGTTGCAGGGAGTCCCAACACAAGCAAGGGCAGCCTTTGAATCCCCGCGCGTCGTCACGTCGATCCTTTCAGCCAATTGCGAATGGGTTTCAAGACGCGAGGAGCCAGCTCTTCCCTCCGGCTTGCAGGCGCCTAAAATCGGGAAGCCAAGAGCGGGGGACCCGATGCAGCCAGTCACCCACTTCCAGTCCGGGTTGCAGGAGTACAAGCGCAGTGTTGCACAGTTGCTACGCATGTTCGTAACTTCATGAATTTGCAATATTTTCACTCCAGATTTTCAACATTGCCATTTTCCCACACCTCCTTATGAACAGTACAGCTGTCATATTTCACATGCTGGCCAAAATGTGTTTTCACACTTCCGGCGCAGAATAGCGCAGTCGCTGTGGGAAATCAGTGTTTGGGACACATTAAGAAAATAACAGTGACACTGTTCATGAGCAGAGGTCCTAAAATGCCTATGTTGAATACTGGATGATGAAAGTCTATAAAATGACTATGTTACATGCATGTATTGTGCAGTTTCCACATATGCTCGGAAGTGCAAGCATTTTTACCATTCCCACTACAGATTTTCAACATTGCCATCTCTTCACACCTCCATATGGATGGTACAGCTGTCCTGCCCAATCTGTGTTTTCGTACATGTGGTGCAGATTGGCACGGTCGCTGTTGGAACTCAAAGTTCGGGACACATTGACAAAATCACACTGCCGCTCTTCATGAGAAGAGGTCCCAAATGCTTTCATGAGGTGGGGTCACAAAAAGACCATATTGAAAATTTGTAGTGCAAATGCTAACAAACGCCCGGGGCATTAGGGTTTCTAGCCATAACGTCCCACCCTGTACACACCGACAGGCATTGGGGTGTGCCTTTGGACTGCCGATTTTACTGCTCATGCCATCCCACCTCCACCCCTCCCCCAGTGGCCAGGCATTGACGTGTACCTTGGACTCTTCGGCCCTAGAATTCACCCCATTCTCTTATGCTGCACCCATTTCAGCATATGTCTTTATGGAATGGGGTGACTGTAAAGCCAAACACCCCAAGACACACCTCAACACGTGTCGGTGTCTTCAGAATAAGGTGAGGTGACATAGCATGAATGTCATGGGCGACGACCCAAACACTTTACCCCAAGTGCCTGTCCATCTCTACAGGATGGAGGTGGGGTTGGTGTGAAGTTCAATGCTCCACTGCCATTTCTATTCTGCATCTGTCTAACTCCAACATTTCCAATGCTAATACCAGCAAGCAAACATTCGGCATTGACAAATGCTTGTTTAAAGATGTCACAGAATTTGCAGTGAGAATCCTCACAGGTGAAGCATTCCAGAGGGTGGGGGCGCACACTGAAAATGCCCTGTCACCATCAGACTTCAGTCTCAATGGTGGCATCAGCAACAGTCCCTGCTCCATGTGCCAAAAATCCCTGGAAGCCATGTACGGTGTCAAGTTCTCAATGAAGTATTTGAAGCACAGCCCATTCAAGACTTTGTATGTTAGTCAAAGTACCTGGAAGTCAATGGACCACCAAACAGACAGCCAGCCCGGAATTCTTAGCGATGTGGTGATGCATTCTGACCTCCAAACAGAAATCAAAAGCCTTGCTGCAGCATTCTGTACCAGCTGCAGGTGACACAACTGACCTCCAGGTAAATTTTTTAGTGTTGCTCAGGTAATGCTTTTGTGGATCCTACCACTATCTGTCAGATAGTGCTGGCATCCTACCTAGGATCCTACCAGAAATTAAGGGTCATATAGCGATGGATCCTAGGGCAGGTCCAGGGATCCTAGATCAGATAGTTAGGATCCGGGGTCAGATAGCAATGAATCCTAGTTAGGATCCAGGGATCCTGAGTCAGATCCAGGGATCCTAGGCAGATAGTTATGACCTGAGGTCAGATAGTGATGTGTACTAGGTCAGATACAGGGATCCTAGGTCACAAAATTAGGATCTGAGCTGGATCTGTTGCTAGGGTCCACAGGATCCACTACATTTGTTGCTAGGTCCCACAGGATCCACAACATTTAAAAGATCCATGCACTGGATCCTAGAGGGTAAGATCCGTGGTCAGATAGCAGTGCTATCCTACCACAGCAACTATCTGGCCAAATGGGAGGTACCCCACTCTACCTGTCCTGCGACTTGTGGCACGGCTTCACTTGTAGTTGCTGCCTGCCACCTGCTGCCAGCTCAGGACACTGCTGCCTTCTGAACTAAGCTTCTTTCCCTGACCGGGCACTCCACCTGTCCTGTGGCTTGTGGCATGGCTTCACACTTGTAGCTGCTGCCTGCCACAAGCCAAGACACTGCTGCCTCCTGAACTAAGGTACGTTGCTTCCTGGGAAGGCCCGATTCCTCAGAACTGCTGGCGATGCTTGTGGCTTCTCCTACCTTTCTACCAATTGGCTTCTCGTCTTGGCCACTCTGGGCAATTGGCTGATTCCCTGCCTGATTTAAAACTCTGCTGCTAGCGCTCAATTTTGAAATTATATTAAGTGTGGGTTTTGCTGTTACAGTTTAATGCATTAGTTACAGTGGCAGTGCCTTTCTAGATGACTGCTAGTTTATATTTAGAGCTGCACACAGTAGTTGGATAATTGTGCCTCTCCCTGTCCTATCCCTCATTCCTTCTTCTATCTCTCTCCCCCTATCTGCTCCCTACTTTCAACTGATTTTCAGCTGTTCTTTTGCTCCCCTCATCTACCGTCACATCCAGGATAATCCCCCTGGTGTTAAGTCTGTGGACTAGACTCTGAGACTGTAACTTCTCCCCTGGAGGGTTTCTGCTACTCTGACTCCCCCCCTCCGCACTCTCGGACAGCTTTCTCTGGGCTGATTCTACCCACTGATTGAGTGCCCTTTTGTTTCTTTTGTCTTCCCCTCTCCATTCTGCCCATCCCTGATTTGACCCTCCCACTGTGTTATTTCCACTATTTTTAATCTAACTACTTCTCTCTCCTTCCTTTTTAGCTTTGGCCCCTGACTGGGCACGCCACTTGTCCGGTGGCTTGTGGCACGGCTTCACTTGTAGCTGCTGCCTGGTACCAGCTCCAGACACTGCTGCCTCCTGAACTAAGGTATGTTGCTTTCTGGGAAGGCCTGATTCCTCAGAACTGCTGGTGCTGCTTGCACCTTCTCCTACATTGCTTCTCGTCTTGGCCAATGATTTAAAACTGCTGCTAGCGCTCAATTTTGAAATGATATGAAGTGTGGGTTTTGCTGTTCCCTGTCGGTGCTTTGTGCCAGCTCCCCCCACCCCTCAATCTGGGCAATTTCTTATATAACTGTGGTGATCACATGACTATAATGAAGTGTCTATGTTTCCATTGGCTCCTTATATCAAATCACCACTAGAGCATTTTTGTTACTTCACTCACTCATTTTGAACCTGTCAGTGCTAAAATAGTAAACTACTTACACTGTATCTTTTAATATCTTAGGCTCTGCCCTGCTATCATACACCTCTTGCCACTTCAGGCCCCCACCCATCTGTGTCCCCCCCCTACTTATTTTCTCCTCACCATTACTACTTTTTCCAACCATCATTGTTCTAGCTTCTCCTTGTTTTCTCCTCTCAATCCATTCTGCCCTCTGTCTCCCCCTTTTTTCTGACACCCTGTCCCCCTTTCCTGTATTGCCTACCCCCTTCCACCGCAACAGTCTCCCTTTCTCCAATTTCAGCCTCGCTGTTACCCCTCTCCCCACCTCATCACCTGGAAGCACTACCCTTTCTATTACACAGGCTTCTCTCTTATCCACTCCTGAAAACCCAAGTATTTGGTCACTGAATGCCAAATATTGGTGAAAAGGTATTCGCACAACCCTACCTAGTGGTAGCAAATACACTGCAAATAACGCAGGCAAAAGAGCAGATCCTCAAAGACCTCTACAGTTTAGAGCAAGCAGCCATGACTGGCAAGAACTGATGAACTACCAGCTATTCTCTTCCACTGAGGAACAACTGGAACCATCACAAAATCTTTCCTGACAATCCTCCAAGTTTTCTAAGTCTGTCCAACAAATCAAATACATAGATATTGATGGCAGATAAGGGCCCATGGCTCACCCAGTCTGCCCATTTGTGCATGTAACTTTGCTTCTTCAAGCTTCTCTAGATCTAGGTTGTCCCCTTCCCCTGACTACCTGGATCCCCTGATGCCTATCTCATACATTCTTAAATCCTGTAATCATTTCAGCCCCTACCACCTCCTCCAGCAGGGCATTCCAACTGTTCACCACCCTCTTCATGAAGAAATACTTCCTCACATTCCCTCTGAACCTCCTTCCCTCCAGTTTCATCCAATGTCCCCTAGTCCTGGAGCATCTTTTTCTATGAAAAATTGAATTTTCCTGCACCTTGTTCCTCCCTGTGAGGTACTTATATGTTTCAAGCATATCCCCCCTCTCCTCCTGGGAGTACATATTTAAATATTTCAGCCTGGGGGCGTGGCTTGAGTGCTGGCGTGATGGCTGCCTAATTAATTTGCTCTGCCCTTGCCTGGACACAATCTGTGGTCTACAGATGTGATCCGGGATTAATCTGCCTCGATATTCTTGGGGAAATACCCAACAAACCCTTGCCGCTTGCCAGGTGCCAATCTTTTAACAGTGGTTGGCCACAAAAGCAGAGTATGCCAGCAACCACAAGACAGTACGTAGATTGACACAGGCCACACGGGCCTCAGCCAGCAAGTCCAGCATCACTATAGTAGCTGAACAGACCTACCTGCTGACAAAGTGCTTCTAGTGCGGGACCAATAAGAAACCCTACCGAACTGTGATAATTACCTGGCATCTTGGGGAGTTGCTCAGTGTGTTTGTGCAGTCCTAGCTTGGTAATGGTGGCATCCACTTCTCCCCCATCTGCCAGTACTACTGGGGGCAACCAAGAGACTCCTGTGCAGCAAACACCACTGGTAGACTCACTATCCTATATTACAAAAATGCTGGAGGCCCTTCTCGTTTGAGTGGATGGGATAAGTGCGGCTCTAGCAGACAATATCGCTGATGTCTGCTGGCTTGAAGATAAGCTCAATGTGGCTGAGCAATGGACAGACAAATTGGAACAGCATCAGGGCCTCATCTGGCAGTAGCTGCATGACCATGAAGCAAAGCTGGCCAGGCTCTGGGAACAGGCAGAAGATCAGGAAAATCGGGGACGCCACAATAATATTAGGATCCTGGGCATCCCCAAGGGTGCAGAGGGTCAGAACAGGGAGCATTTACTTAATGATCTCATTCCAAAGCTACTTGGTGACTGCTGGAGAGGTCCTGTAGAGGTGGAATGAGCACATAGAGTGTTTGGCAAAGGGATCCCCCAAACTTCCCTGTCAGGCCCATTATTGCTTACTTCCTGCGATATTCAGTGAAGGAGCAAGTACTACGAGCAGATAGAGACCTTGGGGATATTACCTGGAAGGGGGCTTACATCTTGTTTTACAGGGATTACTGCCATGAGGTTGTGACCTGATGCAAATCCTTTGTACCACTGAAAACAATTCTATAAGCTAATGGCTTTAAATACTGATTTAAAGGTTTAACATCTTTGTATCCAAAGAAGGCAAGGACTTACTAGCTCAGCATCCACAAGAAGTAAAAGCCTGGATCAACACATACTGGTCTGCCATTCTTAAAAATACTACTTCTTCCAGGAAGCAGTATAGCACAATGGGTTAAGGCTCTAAGCTGCAGATATGGAAACCTGGGTTTGAATCCCACAGCTGCCTAGGTGCATAATGTGTGATCCTGAGCAAGTCACTTAACTTCCTTGTGCTCCCAGGTCACATCTGGAAACAAGCTTCAGCTTAGTGTGCTGCTCTTGGTTAAACAATGTTCCCTTTCCCGTTCCAGATGCCTCTGGGTCCCAGGAGATCATGAGCAGCACAAACAGAATGGTGGAAAGAGAAAGCTGTTTCACAGGGACCATCCTCGTGGATGGACCAGTCCCACCACAGAGGAGCGCCCCAAGATCAGCCCAAGTGGAAGAAAGGATATCCTGACCCGGGACCCTGCTGAGCCTGGTACTCCTGGGTCAGGGCAGAAACCTTCAGTGCCAGCTAGCGAGTCAAACATGCCTCCACATCCAAGCCACACAAGGCTGTGGTCCGGAAGCTGCCAGCACCAAAAACACCACCAATCCTCTGCCTCTCTCCCTGCAAAGCTCCCCAGGGAGGATTCATTTAGTGAAGTGGAGTTGATCGGTCCTCAGATCAGATGACTGACCTTATGGACACTACTGCTCCTTTGGACTGGGCTGCTGAAGTACCAGATCCAGCATAAGATGCTGATGAAACTCTTCTGCTAGTCAAGCCGGGCCTAAAATCCTTTGCTGAAGTAGTGGCAGATGGCCCGCAACCAGGCAGAGGTACAGGAAGCCGCCCATTGGTTCTGCGGCCCCAGGGATGGAGGGGTGAAGCAAGAAAGGCTATCTGCTACAGGAAAACTTTTATCTCTTCCAAGGCTAAGCTATGGTCTTTTATTTTTCTCTGTCCTTTGCTGAACTCTAATAATGTTAGCCTTGCCTCATAGCATCATTAGCTAATGAACTCACCCCTCACTATTGGGGCTATAGAAGAAACTTACTCAGTGGACTCTCTATTTGCCCAATCTATGCTCCCCTCCCAGCCCCTCCCTTCCCCTAGTTTTCTCTCCAGGGGTTCTTGGGGAAATGTCATCTGTTGGCGGTATTGTGCCGCAGCACCCCCCTTTTTACTCTTCTTCACGCCTAGAGTTTTTGTGGGTTTGGGAGTCGGGGTGATAGTCTTCTGGAAGAGAGCACTGTCCTCGGTCCCTCACGCCTTGATTACAGAGTGGGTCCCGCTGGGGGTGTGAGGGGCATCCCTCCCTCCGCCTCATGATCTAAACCTCTCCCTTCCCCCATCTTGCTCTCCAGGGTAGGTATGCTAATACTCTTCTTCCATGGTCTGAATGAACCTCATCCTAGCCCTTGTATCGGGGAGGGTTCCGTATGAGAATTTGGCTGGCAACTATTTACCCTGTAACTCATTTAGAAGCTGGCTGTGTTCACTGTTCACTGTTTTGAATGTGGTTAGGCTATTGTCTTTATCTTTGTTAAGCTGATATCTGTTTTGTTACTGTTATATTGCTGTTGCCTGGAACTGTCTCTCTGGAACGTAACATAGTTATTGGCCCTGGCAAGCTGCTAGGAGTTGGGTCCCCCCTCCCTCCTACTCTCCTAGTCCCTTTCCCCAGATCTCGATATTAGGGCTCTCCCCTTCCCTTTCCCTGGATCACCTATTAGTGATGTTTCATCCAGGATAGGATGGGCTGCCGCTGACGGTTAACCTATCCCATATCTCAACTGGGTGTGTGAGCCAACACAGCTATCAATCAATCAATCAATCAATCGCTTTATTTAACCAGGCATAAACACCATTGAGCAAGCTCATTTTCAAGGTGGTCCTGGGCATAAATACAATACAATACACTTCATAAGATTACAATTACGGTGGATGGCAGTGCAAAAAAAAAAAAAAAAACATTGTGAAGGTGCTGGTCAATATGGGCCTATACATACCGGTCAACATAATTAACATGCAAAGGTACATAATGATAAGCTTTACTGAAATGAGAAGAGACAACAATCCCATATAGTCTCCGCTGAGTAAGAGCTCATACCTAAATGATAAAAAATAAGGAGGTATTAAGGAATAGGGTAGAAATTGGGGTGAAAGAGTAGGCAGCCAAAAGGGAGGCCAGAATAGGTAAAAGGTAGAGAATAGGTAGGGTCATCTTGGATTAAGGGAACTAGGCTTGTAGGTCCTAGGTTTCTGTTGTTAGGAATGTGGGGTGGATGAGATACTTAGGCGTAGGATTTGAGAGTGGCACCCGAGGCTTAGGGGTCATCGGCATCTGAAACAGTTGCATGATTCCTTCAGATAATCCGTTAATAGAGCTTTGAATGTGAAAATGCTTGGAAGTGAGGATAATTTTAATGAGTCTTGCATAGTGTTCCAAAGTGATGGAAGTGAAGTTGATTGCTGCTGAGCCAAGGGTAGTTTTCCTCTAGGAATCTGGAAGCAGATTAAGGAGAAGCGTCTCAGGCCATAGGAATCTTTAGCCCATTTGAAGATGTTCGAGATGTATGCAGGGAGGTTATCAGATAATGCTCTAAAAAAACAGAGGTGAGCATTCCTTTTTCTTCTAGTTGAGAGTGAGGTCCATCCTGAAACCTGGTATAGATGACAATGATGTGTACTACGGGGTAGATTTAAGATAAATCTTAAAGCCCGGTGGTAAAGGGTGTCCAGTTTGTTTAGCATCGTTGATGGGCAATGACTGTAAAGGAAGTCAGCGTAGTCCAGTATAGGTAGGAATGTAGTTTGTACTAGTCTCATTCTGGCTTCTAACGTGAGTAGGTGTTTAATGCGATAGAATAAACCTAATCGCTATCTTAGTTTCTTCAAGGTTTCATTTAAGTGGCACATAAAGTTGAGCTTGTTATCCAGCCAGAACCCTAGGTATTTAAAGGTATCAACTACTTCAAGGGGTTCATCTAAGAGTGTTTGGATCTGTGTGATATGTGGACATCCGGAAGTAGACTTTGGTGACAGAATCATTGCTTTAGTCTTTTTGGCGTCGAGGAGGAGCTTATGAGTGAGAAGGTTGTATTGGAGGGTGACAAAGTCTTTCTGTAAGTACTCATGGGCCAGATCCAAGGATGAATTTGTGGTATAGAGTACAGTATCATCTGCGAATAAGTGCACATTTGCTGTGCCCAGCTGCGAGTCCAGATTATTGATGTATATTGCAAAGAGGATAGGGCCCAGGATGGAGCCTTGTGGTACTCCTCGTAACAAGGATTTTTGTGGGGACAGATCTCCTATGGCTTTGACTTGTTGTAACCTATTGGTTAGGTAGCTGGTGAACCATTTAATGGCAGAACTATCAAGTCCGATGTTACTCAGTGCAGTAAGCATGATGGTATGATCCACAGTATCGAAGGCCTTACTTAGATCAAGGAAGAGGGCAAATGCTTGCTTCTTAGAGTCCAAGGCCATTTGCCAGTCTGTAGTTACTTTGGCAAGAGCCAGTATTGTACTGTGTTTGGCTCTGAAGCCGGACTGAGCAGGGTTTAGCAACTTTTGTGAATCCAAATGTTCTCTAAGTCTAAGCTAAGGGGTTTAATGCTTTGCGGGGACCCCCCTTATGTGCTTAACTTTGCACCCTTAGTGTTTTCACTTTTGATAGTTTTTGACAGTTTTTTGCTGGTATAGTATTGTTTATAAAATCTGTATTATTGGTATTTCCCTTTCTCTCAGGACTACTCTGTGGCTGTACCAGGCACTCACCATATCTTAGGATATTACTGTCTAAATTTTCTTAGGATATCTGTAGCTGCTGAAGAATGTATGCCTCTGCAATCTGTCAAGGGTCAGGTAACTACTGGTCCCACCTAGTTTGACAGCTTGGAAGAGAGTGGAATCTGGTCACTGTTTTAGGGAAGCCATGTCAGGTAATGCTAGACAGAGGTGGAGGTGTGTTTCCTGTAATGTCAAATGGCTTAATCATCCAGTGAAATGCACCAAGGTGTTACAGCATCTCCATTCTTCAGGGGCAGACATTATCGTTATCCAGGAAACACACCTCACCCCCAGGACGGTACAATGGCTTAAACAATTGTGGGTGGGCAAGGTTCTGGCCAACTTCACTTCCACCAAGTCAAAAGGGGTAGCTATCCTAATCCATAAAGCTTGCCTCTGGGTTGAGGAAGCTGTTAAGATAGATGCCCAGGGTCACTGGGTGGCCGTCTAGTTCTCATATCCGGGTGGGAGAGCTATAGTTGTGAATGTATATGGCCCCATCTCAGACTCTGCTGACTTTCTCGCTGAGATCAGCCAGGCACTTGCTTCTCTTTCTGAGGGGCATTGAGGCATATCGACTATTCTTGGAGGTGATTTTAATCTGGTACTGGATATCTTTTTGGATAAGTCCCATCCCATCCCACAGATGCAACCCAAGGCCAAAGTGTCCTTGCGGGAACTAACAGAGGAATGGGGTTGACAGACCCCTGGAGGAGGGACAATCCCACAGGACAAGATTATACATTTTACTCCCCCATACACAACACTCATAGTCGCATCGATTACTGGTTAGCCAAGCAGGAGGCAGCACAGGACATAAGTAATACTAGAATAAGTAATATTCTTATCTCTGACCATGCACCAATTGCCTGCAGCTACCTCCCATCCAGACAAGGCTCATCCTCCACTAGGTGGAGGTGTAATCCTTTACTCCTCCAGGACAAGAGTTCCACTTGGCCATGGTGGAAGAGATGAAGGCTTACTTCCTCAACAATGCTGGGGGGAGGTAGGAGCCGGTATTGTTCGGGAAGCCTTCACGGCAGTGCTGCGAGGCCGTATCATCTCCTACACGGCCACTAAAAACAAGGCTAACAAGGAGGAGATCACTCAGCTGCAGGCAGAACTAACTGTCCTGGAGTTGAAGTTCAAGTCCTCTTCTTATCCAAATACAGATAATTCCCTTTTGACCTCTATACTCGGACTCAAGTACCGTATTAATACCCTATTGCAGCATAAGACAGAGTGGCAGCTTCTTAGGTCCAAGCATAAATACTGAGAGGAGTGAGACAAGGGAGGCAAATTGCTTGCCTATCAACTTAGGAAGCAGCAGGCCGCATCTCACATACATGCTTTGAGGGACCCCACTGGGAAGGTGGTCTCGGATCCCCAAGGCATTAAAGAGATTATGCGACTCTTCTATCAGTCCCTATATAAGTCTAAAACTCTCTTGGATGACTCGAGCATCTCAAAGGAATTAGAAGACTTTTGTGGTTCTGTCAACATCCATTGACTCTCTCCAGAGTTAAGCCAAAGGCTGGATAGCTCCATCACAGTGGAGGAACTCCACACTGCCCTGTCCCAGTTGGCCAAAGGGAAATCGCCCAGGCTGGATGGTATGACGGTTGAGCTCTACCAACTTTTGCGGGAAGAAATCTCAATTCCGTTTCTTCAAGCCCTCCAGGAGGCCCATGACAAGGGCTCCCTTCCCTCCACTATGAGAGAGGCATTAGTCACCTTGCATCCTAAGAAATCTTCAGAAACCCTAGACTGTGCCAATTTTCACCCTATCTCACTCTTGCCTGTAGACACCAAAATAGTGGCAAAGGTGCTTTCTAATAGAATGGTGGACATATTGCCTACTCTAATTCACCCATCCCAGGCAGGATTTACCAAGGAAAAATCCAGGTCAGACAATTTGAGGTTGGTACTCAGTCTTAAATGGCTGGTGCTGCAGTCTTCGGTACCTATGACGGCCCTGGCCATTGATTTTTCTCAAGTGTTTGATTCTGTGGAGTGGAATTACCTCCATATTGTCTTAAGCCTTTATGGCCTTGGCCCCTACTTTTGGGGATGGACATCTGTCCTGTACAGTTCACCATCTTCTAGGATTCTAACTCACAAAGACATCTCGCCCCCCCTCTTCCATCTGCAGAGGAGCACTCGCCAAGGTTGTCCCCCTCTCCCCCTACTTTTTCTCATTGCCCTAGACCCTTGGCGAGGAAGCTTATAGCTGCCATGGACATCTCTGGGGTCCAGGTGGGATAACAATCTTACTTGGTCAATTCCAGTGTGGATGACCTCCTCCTCCTCCTTACCATGTCCGACCCAGAGTGGTCTCTGCCTAAGGCCCTCACCATACTTCAGGACTTTGCAAGATTCTCTGGTCTCCAAGTAAACTAGAAAAGATGATTCTCTCTCCCCTAAATTTGCCCTGTTCCAAAGATTGTATGCGCAGAACAGTTATATCCTGGGCCCCTCAGGGTTTCTCTTACTTAGGGGTGACCATTACCACCAGATGGAAGGAGCTGGAAAGTGCCAATTTTACTCCACTACTTGTCTCTCTCACAGCGGAGATTGACCTCTGCCGCAAACTTAACCTCTCCCTGAAGGGCAGGATTGAGGCAGTGCAGATGTTTCTCCTTCCCAGAGTCACCTACCTTTTCCATAATCTTCCCATCTGCCTATCCCCCAACTTATTTCAATGCCTGGATAAATTAGTCTCCCTCCTGCTTTGGGAAGGCAAAGCTGTTTGCTGGGGTCGATCTAAACTTCGTACCCATTGGTCTGGGGGGGGCCTCAGTCTCCTCTGGTTCCAGGGGTACCAGCTAGCATACCTGGTAGCACAGGCAATTAAATGGTTTGCTCCCTCCTCTCTCCATCCCCCTCTATGGGTTGGACTGGAAACTTCTCTAGCGTGGGAGGACACCTTGTGTTCTCTTCTCTCTTCAACTCATTCCCCACTTTCTCAGGCTACTCTTATTATGCGGGAGATGGGGAGAGCTTGATGAGCTGCCATGGCTGCCTCCCATATGCTGCAGTCTGTGTAGCACCCATCTCTTGAATTCACTCACCTTTGGAATAATCAAAGTACCTCTGTAGATAAAAAGCTACTCCACTGGCCAGCCTGGGCAAGTAGAGGTATCAGGTTGCTTAGAGACCTCTGTATACCCAATACCAAGGTGCTGATGTCCTTTGAACTGTTAAAGGCTCAATTTGACCTCCCAGCCCAGAACTTCTGGAGGTATTTCCAAATTTGGAGTGCCGGTCATACCCTCCAGACCCAGCAAGTCCCAGATACCAAATGAGACTGGTTGAGTTCGCTCCATAAGCCAGATACACAGCAGGGTCTAGCGGGGAAAATCTATTGAACCTTATGAGACTCTCAGCCAGACTTTACTGAGAGATGTAGACAGCACTGGGAGTCTAATACTCAGGTGGCTGTCTCTCATGAAACATGGGGTCGTTGTATTAGGGCTGCTCACACTGTGTATAAAGATGCCAGAAGTCAGGTTAAGATCTTACTGACATGGTGTAGAACTCAAGCTGTACTTCATTCCATGGGGCTACTCAGCCTCTCGCAATGCTGGAGATGCCAACAGAGTCCCGCCCACCTATTGCATGTAATTTGGCACTGTCCACTGCTGGCACCATTCTGGTCTTTGGTATTGATGGACTGCTCCAGAGTGGTTAGCAGAATGATTGGCCAGCTACACCCTTTGTTGTTACTGGGTGATTCGTCCCCTGTTGATCCCCTCCCATCTTCTCACAAGATTCGGGTTCTGGCCACCTTGCTGGAAGCCAAGTGTGCAATTCTGATGAAGTGGAGATAGCCTCAACCAGCATCATGTGTGACTTGGCACTCTGCACTGGCGAAACTGGCTATATTTGAAACACTCTCCTTCTCTAGCCAAAACCAACTTCACAAGTTCCACAATAAATGGGATGCCTACTTACATTCACATTTATACTCCGTGCCACCTACGCCGCCTGGCAACACCATTTGAGGGCTTTCTCGACCTATTCCTCCATATCCAAGATCTGCTGGCTTTCACGTGGCCTTTTGTCCACAGCTCGGTGTGGATCTCTGACAGACAGTTACGTTCCCCCCCTTATCTCCCCTTTTGGGAAGGTATGGGGGGGGCTTCTCTCTCTCTCCTCCCCCCCTTTTGGGGTCGGGGCAGGGAGGCTGTCATAGATCGACATTAGGTACATTGAGGTGTTTGCAAATCTTAAAGTATTCTCTTGATATTATGTATTTCACTGTATTTATCCCGTGAATATGTCGGATTTGGAGCATTGTAATGTTATATCAGTATCTGTTTAGGTGTACGCTTTCTCCGTTTTGGAGGGTAGAAGGCTTGTAACTGGTTCTATAGTCCTGTGATGTCTGTTAAAATAGGAAAAGAATATTTTTTCATGATAAAAAAAAAATCTTTCGGCCTGTCCTCATAGGTTTTGTGATGTAATGTGACATGATGTAATCATCACACCATCTTGGTTATCCTTCTCTGAACAGCCATCACCCTGTCTATTTCCTTACATATGCAAGGCCACCAGAACTGGACACTGTACTCAAGGTGTGACCTCACTAATGTCTTGTACAGTGGAATTATGACCTCCCTTTTCCTGCTGGTGATACCCCTGCATATGTATCTCAGCATCTTATTTGCTTTTCCTGCCACCTTGTCACACTGACTCCCTCTCTCCCTTGAGGTCATCAGAGATGATAACCCCTAGGTCCCTTTCATGCTTGGAGCATTCTAGATCTTTCCCCCCCCTCCCAGCTGATATGTTGTTCCTAGGTTTTTGTGCCCCATGTGTATTATTTTGCATTGCAGAAGATAGATCCAGCAGGATCACAAGAGATCTCTCTATGATCCCTCACTAAGAAATGATCATTACATACCCTGATCAAGGCTGTTCTCATGCTATGTCTGCTTCAAAAAACAGACTAAAATGGCTTGAAGAGGTTACTTCTCTCTTGGTGAGCCACAAGCTGGGTCGCAACCACATTCTCAACAACCTTTGCCAAAAAGGAAGGTTGCAGAAGGGATGGTAATTCCTGTGACCGTCCAGATCTAACAGTGCCTTCCTTAAGCAGGGCCCTTACCCCTTCCTTAAGCAGGGCCCTTACCCCTACAATTTCCCAAAGTACTGGCTACAATCCCTCCCACAGAGAATCATTGACAAAATCTGTCAAAACTGGTATCAGTGATCCTCAGCCAGCCTTGAGCAGCTGTGTCATTGCTGGATCTAGAATACACATGCTGTATCCTAAGCTTGTAATTACCTTAAACATCAGAGCTGATGTGTGTGCCACGAGTCACAGTTCCAATTTTCAAAGCAATAGTTTTAAGTGTT
Organism: Neoceratodus forsteri; assembly: GCA_016271365.2. NCBI lineage: Eukaryota > Metazoa > Chordata > Ceratodontiformes > Ceratodontidae > Neoceratodus > Neoceratodus forsteri. The sequence goes on along the minus strand of CM057449.1, from coordinate 168,817,726 downwards.
CCTATGCTCGTTTTTCAATATAAAACATATTGCCATCATGTTCAGTATAAAACCTACTTTTAGGCCATATGTCTACCTCAGAGTCCTTAAAATACGCATAAGGCATGCATGCATGAGTTCATATCAGGTTGGGGCTACCTTGCTCAGACGCATATTCTCTTGTCCTTAGGAGCATGTAGTGGCATCAGGTGGCAAACATCAGACAAGCTACTAGGTAAGAAGCTCAGAAGGAGTAAAATCACTCTTTGAAAAATAACAATAAACTGAGCCGGCCCAGTGGTGCTGAGGGTTGAGGTGCTGAACACCACACCTCGCATCACGCCGGTCTCCCGGGTTCAGGAACAGGCCTGGGCTGTCAGGGGTTGGCTGGGGGGATAGGGCTGAGCATCCCAACGGATGCTCTCCTGCTCCAGTGGGGGGAGGGACAGCCCTTAGCCCTTCCACTGGTGGAAGAATGGGCAGCAGGGTGAACACAACTCACAAGGTGGGTTGGGGAGGGAAGGGCTCTGTCGGGCACTTGACTACGACGTGCATCAGCATGTCATCAGTCTGGATGTATGTCCTTCACACCGGTGCCCTCACGGGGTTGGGACAGTACTAGAAAAATGGGGAGAAAAATGAATAAACTCCCTGGGGTTGCGCAACATGACTCTGGGATCCCAGTATGCCAGGACCCAGCTGAAGAACACCGGGGTAAGCTGAAGGTACCCCCGAGTGGCCGAGGCCTATGGACAAGTAAAAAAAAAACTAGCAATAAACTAATGACTAAGGCGAATTGGGCAACCTAGATACAGTCAGAAAGCATGTAGTCTTTGACAAGCACACTGGTCCCACAGGACCAAAAATCATAGAATCATAGAAGGCTGTCAGCAGATAAGGACTTCTAGGTCCATCTTGTCTGCTCGTAACCTCTCCCCCAGGAAGATTTCCTCCATCCCTTTGTGGTCTGCACTCTGCCTGCCAGTCCCATGTGTATGTGCATGTCCCAGGCCCTTTTGAAGTTCTCCACTGTTTCCACTTCTACCACCCACTCCAGCAGCCTATTCCATGGCTGTACCACCCTCTCAGTGAAGAACCTGCCCTTGGATGTCCCCTTTGAACCTGCCCCCCTCCAGCTTGTGGGTATATCCCCTCGTGGAATTGGTCTTACACAATTTGAATATGCTGTCGACCCTCACCATGTTTATGCCCTTCAAGTATTTGAATGTCTCCACCATATTCCCCCTCTCCCTCCTGTCCTCCAGTGAGTTCAGGACCAGCTTCTCCAGCCTCTCCTCATATGGCCTCCCCTGCATCCCCAGCACCATTTTGGTAGCTCTTCTCTGGACCCTTTCCAGCCGGTCCATGTCCCCTTTCCAGTATGGCCTCCAGAACTGAGCCTCATATTCCATGTGTAGTCTGACCATGGTTTTGTACAGTGGCAGGATCACTTCCCTTCTCCTGCTTGTGAAACCCCTCCCTGTGCATGCCAGCATACTCAGTGCCTTTCCTGCTGCCCTGTCACACTGACCCCAGGCTTTTAGGTTGTCTGAGATGAAGAGTATGGGTCCCAACACAGACCCCTGTGGAACCCCACTTGTCAGTGTTTCCTCCTTTGAGTACACCCCAGCTAGTGAGCTTGCTTCCCACCCCCAAGCCTTTCACCTTGCCTATGAGTCTCCCATGGGGGATGGTGTTGAATGCCTTTCTGAAGTCCAGATAGGCCACGTCCACCACCCATCCCTGGTCCCATATCTCTGAATTCATCGACAGGGTGACAATCAGGTTGGTCTGGCATGACCTGCCACCTGTGACTCCATGCTGATTGTCATTCAGTAGGTCCTCCCCCTCAAGATGCTTAACCAGTCCATCCTTAATCAGTGCCTCCATCAGCTTGCTGACCACCGAGGTCAGGCTTATCGGGTGGTAGTTACCTGGCTCTTCCCTTCTGCCCCCCTCCCATGCAGTGGTACCAACCTAGCCTTTTTCCAGTCCTCTGGAACCCTTCCCTCTTGCAGTGACAGGTTGAATAGCCTTGTGATTGGTGCAGCCAATTCCTGTTTCAATTCTTTAATTACCCTCGGGTGAATCCTGTATGGCCCCATTGCCTTGTTGGTCTGCAGCTTGCTCAATTCCTCCAGCACTCTAGCTTCAGAGAAGGGGCTGAAGTCATCTCCCTACCCAACCTCCCCCTATTTTCTAATTTAGGTCCTCCTCCCTCCTCCACTGTAAAGACTGATGTTAAGTATCTGTTTAAGACATTGGCTTTTTCTAAGTCTCCCTCCACCAGTGCCCCCTTCCCCTTTGAGCCTCACTATCCCTCTCTTCCCCTTTTTTCTGTCACTTACATATCTAAAGAACCTCTTGTCCCCCCCTTTAACCCCACTTGCTTTACATTCTTCTGTTTCAGCCTTGGTCCTCTGATCCCCTTTCCTGCTTCCCTCAGTTTATCCATATACACCCCATCTACCTCCCGCTGTGTCACCTTATATATCCCGGATACCCTCCTCTTCTCCCTGACTGTTTTCCTCACTTTAGTAGTGAACCAAAGTGGTTTCCAACCCCTCTTTCTCTTGCTCACCATCCTAACGCAAAGCTCTGTCACATTCTGTAGTCCTCTTTTAATTTCCCCCATAGCTCCTCCAAGTTTTCCAGGACTTCCACCCCATCCAGCTCCTCCTCTACCATTGCTCTCATCCTCCCAAAGTCCGCTGTGCTAAAGTCAAGCACCCTAGTGTTCGAGTTGTCCTTGGCTTCACCCTTGTTGATCCTAAATTTCACCACCCTGTGGTTACTGTCACCCAAAATTTTCCCAACCTCCACCCCCCCTACACTGTCCCTATTTGTCTGAATTAGGTCCAGTATGGCTGTCCCTCTAGTAGGTTCTGTCACCAGTTGGCTGATGAATGCTTCCTGCATGGCTTCCAGCACCCCCTGCTCCTAACTGTGGCTGCTGCCAGGGTGACCCAGTCTATGTCAGGTAGATTTAGGTCTCCCAGTACCATGATTTCCTCTCTGTTGGCCATGTCCTGTATCTCATTAACCATCTGCTTGTCAACCTCCTCCTCTTGATTAGGTAGTCTGTAAACCACTCCTACCTTCACTGCCTTCTCCCCTGCTCTGCTTAAGGAAACCCATAGGGTCTCTGGAGATCCATCCCCCCCCCCCGCACAACAATGCCTTTATATCCTTTTACATAAAGGGTTACCCCCCTTTTTCCTATCCTGTCTCACTTGTACAGTATGTACCCTGGCATTCCCACTCTCCAGCTGTGGTTCTCAGTCGACCAGGTCTCTGTGACTGCAACCAGGTCCAGGTCCCCCTCCGCCACTGTCTCCTGTAGTTCTCCCATTTTATTTCCCAGACTCCTGGTTTTGGTCAACAAACCCCTCCACCAGCCCCTCCCTTACACCTCTCCCCCTTGTTGGTTTCTCTTGCCCAGAACTCTTGTGTAGAAAAATAAATACTAAATACTAAAAGCTGACTGTGCTCCAGTGAAAACAAAAAATACAGACCCCATCCCCCAAAAAATGGATGGTTCTTTTTCTGCTTTAGCAATTTGGTTTAAAAACACAGTAATAAACATCAATAACATTAAATAGAGAGTAATGGTTAGGTAAGTGTGTGTTATGGATTTTCTTCACACACCCAAGGTATGTGATAACCCATAAACCTCGAGAGCAAAGTTCGAGAGGTTTATGTGGTCATCACACACCAAAAGTGTGCGAAAAAAATCCATAACATCAAACTTACCTATCCTTTATTTTTTTAAATTGCTGGTGCAGAGGTTTAGACTGTATTTCTAGCAGCTTGAAAGAAAAATATGTTTTTTAGCTAGAGTGCTAAGATCGTTTGGAGAATCTTTGTGTTGGCAGAGCAGACAACCACTGTGAGTATCCAAGCAGATAACCACCGTGAGTACCCACTTTCACATGCGGCGAGGTTCAGATGCATTGTTTTTTTACGTGGACTGTCATATCAACCGGATTGTGGGTTATTATGAAGTGTCATATCAACCGGATTTCAGGTTATTATTGCCGTTGGAGCATAATATTCCAAAATCCTGTTGATATGCATTTTTAGCAAAACAATAATCTGGCTGATATCTATGGTCACCAGTAATTACATGCACATTTCAATGTCAATTTATTGGGGAAATTAAAATAAGGGACAAAGTTGAAAGTACCTGTATGCAACAAGTCCCATTGTCATAGCACACATCCAGAATGCATTCGTAACTGCATGCCCAAAAACTACACAGCAAATACTAGCAAGGGAACATGGTTGACACTGGCCAGTGCTTGTTTAAGATAAGCCCCTGATTATGGTAATTTGTCCCATATTTTTTTAGCCTTGTCCAAGATTGAAGGGGCAAGGGGTTGAGAAGAACGATGGGCAGGGGACGCAGCTGCTGCTAACAGTTCCTTCTGTTGGGGGGATTTTTGCAGCATAAACATATGATTGATGGACTGAGGATACTGCTAGGAAAACTTTGCAAACTATACATCGCTCTTGTTGTGTATTCTATGGGTGGGATATTCAAAGGGGTTGCGCATGGCGCAACAATGATGTGCCAGGCGCAACCAACTGATCGCCCGAGCACGATATTCAAAAGGGATGTTGTGCCATGCAGATCCCAATTCACTGGGCGCACTAATGGTATGCGCAGCGCAGTGTGGGGGCGTGAACGATGCATATTCCGCATATCCCGGTTATTCAGCCTGGGATGTGAGGGCGACATGCTGGTGCAACCCTACTTGCGCCGCACACTGGTGCTCAAAGTTGAGCCAAAATGAAATAGGAGCAAGTGCTGGCCACCCACAGGTGAGCTACTGTATTGCAGGGCACAACACAGCAGCCGCCAGCTATGGGTGGCCACCTGAGATCTGGAGCCAGGGTCTGTCTGCGTCGCACCCCCCCACCCGTTCGCGGGCATTGTAATATAACCGATAATTCTGGTGGTCCAGTGGACCGCTTCCAGCCCGATCGTGGGCTTAGGTAGAAAAATATAATTTTAAATTATCCCTGGTGGTCCAGCGGTACCCCCCTCCCCACCCACCCACAGAGCCCGCCACCCCGCTACCCTCCCGGTCAGTGGCGGCAGCAGCTCCCACCCACAAGCCTCCCAGCCGCCTGCCGACTGACTGTGTACAGTGCGGCTGTACACCCATTGGTCCACAGCATGGGCCAATGGGCATGCAGACTGTACCGTACTACACAGTTCGGATATGTGAATGGATTCTAGTCTTCTATTCAGCTGGCAACAGGGAGTCACCAAAGTCAAACAATTCAGGTGTCACTCTGTCAGTCTCCCCTGAGTACTTGTTACTGGGTAGCACTACAGTGTCTGCGCAGTGTACGGTAGCCAAGGTGCAGCCTCTATTCACCCGAATTTTTCGGTCTGACACATTGTGAACCAGAATCATTACCCATCGAGCATAGGCATGAGCCTGAGCGGGTAAGATACTGGGCTTAACCAGCAATCCTTCTGGCAATTTTCCATAGCCTGGAGTATCCAGCATAAGTATCTTGTTCTTGACATCCTCTCGTAAGCAGACCTCCCCTTGTAAGGTACACTGAGCATTGGGGGCCAGGATCATGGACTCAGGATCCTTCTTCCATACAACCCCAACCGGTTCATCTGCATCCACCTCTTTGGCATTCTTCCGTGATTCATAAGCCTTCTTGATCAAGGCAGGAATCCTCAAAGTTCTACCAGTCCGCTGCCCCTGTCTCTTGTAGCATAGTTGCGCCAATCTCCCGAACATATGAGCATTCGTCCCGATTAGTAAAGGGACCCTATCGTACAATCCAGTGGGGGGACACACTAGGGCCAATGTCTCCACTTGCTCTGCCACCCCAGCCACTGAGGTGGGGAAAGACAACCAAATTCGGATGCATCCAGAGTAAGGGTATGCCCTCTCACTTAACCCCCACACATGCAGTCCTTCCAAAGGCTGTAAGGGCACATCAGGCAAGTGCTTCTTGTTCTAGTCCTGAAACATTATAGTTACTTGGGAACCACTGTCAAGCACAGCCCTAGTGGACACTCCATTCACTTTAACTGCCATCTCCATGGAGGGTTCCACCACCTCGGACCATTCTAGAGGGACAGCAGCAGAGGCCCGGACAGATGATTTAGCCACAAAGAAATTTGAGTTAGAGTTCCTCGGACCCTCACTTGGTCATTTCATGCACCCCTTGACCACTGATTTGTTTTCGGAAGCTCTCCTTGAAGCCGGCTCACCACTCTCTCTAAGTCTTTCTGGGACCGGCATTCCCTCTTCACACAGCCATCTTTTCCACAGTTGTGACACATGACAGACTCCTGGGTCATCCTTGGAGAGAACATTGCCTGAGGAACTGAAGTATTAGCAATAGGTTGAGGCCCATTATTTGTTGGCAATGGTGAGAGGGGTGCAACGTGTCTCAACAGTTCCTTCAAGGTGGCAGTCAATTCTTTGATCTCACTCTGAGAGCTATCCTTGTTATAGGATGCCTGAGGGTGCACCCCAACCCCCATGGCAGTCACGGCCCAAGTAGAGTCAGAATCTGGTCACACGGGGGGAAGTCCTTGCAGGGGAGCCTACCTTCAACTCTCGGACCTCCTTCAGTAGTTCGTCCTTCCAAAACTGGGCCCAGTGCGGGAAGACCTTTTCCTTCTCAGAGTACTCACTAGCTGCCAGTTTTTGCCCCTGAACCTCACTTGGCGGATCACCCTCGGTCATTCATGCCATAGCAGCAGCTATTGGTGCAATTTCCCCAAGGGGTCACCTTTGCTCAACCCCCCGAATTTCTCTCATCAGCTCATCATAGGAGGTTGGCGATTCTAGTCAGTTGGCCAAGCACAACTGAAGCAACAACAAGCAACAAGCAACACAAGCTCCTCCTCCTCCTGGGGCTGTGTGGGTGGCTGTTTGTGCTTGTCTGTGTCTGTAGGTTAGTTTTTGTTCATTTACATGTTTTTCTGCTGGGAATACCTGTGCCATTCTTGCACACAACATTGGTGAAAGTCTCCTGGACTGAATTTCTGCAAATCGCCATCATCAGGTATCAGCTTTTTAATTTTAAATCAACTTTCTTGAAGCCTCCCAAAGGAAGCATATGCCTTACAACTAGTCTTACAAACATGGTGATGCTGGGTCCTGCAACTGAATCAACATTTTCAACATTCTCATCTGACCACTCTTAAAGCAACTGCACTTGTGGACTTAAAGAATAAAGGAATTTTAACACATTTTGTGACTGAATCAACATTTTGTCTGACCTTTTCCAAAGGTATTGTACTTGTCTCTGAGGACTTTGAAGATCAAAGGAAACATACAGGCAAAAGGATTTCACACATTGCATATGCTACTGTCTGACCTACTCCCAAGGTATTGTACTTATCTCTGAGGACTTTGAAGAACAAAGGAAACATATAGACAAAAGTTTTACACATTGCATATGCCCAGGCCACAGTTTATCACCTTTCAGGAACTTTAACATATTATGTGATCCTGGATCTCAACAGTACTATAGTACTTCTCTTAAACCCTCTGGCACCAAACCCTCCCAGTCTTTTTTTTTCATTTTCTCTGTACTTCGCCATAGTGCTTAGCTATCCACCTTAGCCCACTAAACTCCATCCCCACCACCTCCTGTTGCTGCACCCCCAACTGCCTAGCCCACACTGCTTCTCGGCTCTCTCCTGCCTCGCTAAAAAATGCTTTGGCTTAGTCCCACCACCTGTTCCTGCTCACCCTCACCCTCCTTTTCCCTTTATGCCAACTCCCCTCCGCCTACCCTACCCCTCCACCTACTCTCACCTTTCTATACTACTACCGAAACATTGTACCATGGCTTTACTCTGAAGTCTTAAACAAACATCACCCAATTAATACCTGGGTGCAAAGAGCCATATTTCCTAATTGGAAACTGCCACATCATTATAACTCACTAACGATCACCCTCTACTGGGACTCCAGAAGACAATCCAAGCATCTTAAAAGTACAAGCAGAAACTCACTCCAACCTATTAAGAACTACGAATGGCATCGCTGAAACTCCTGCTCCTCCTACTTTTTAATATCTGGTGGGATACACCAAACCCTGGTCCTGTTGCACTGAAGCCGACAAAAACAGGGAAAGTTGGTAGGGTCTCTCCATTATCACTCTAAATATCTGCAGCCTCCTTCCCAAATTGGCATCTCTTCAAACTCTGCTGGACAAAAAACCTGATATACTAGCCATTGTGGAAACCTGGCTATCTCCCAGCACCGGATCATGCGGTCTCGCTTGAAGGCTACAATCTTTTCAGACTCGACCGGGCAAGCAAGAAAGGTGGGGGCTGTGCTATCTACATAAAGGACAACCTCTCCTGTCAACGCGGCAGCTTCACCCCCACAAATACGCAGATGCAACTCCTCCTTATCAAACTGCTTCTGGTGCACAACACAAAGTTCTCACAGTGGCCGCAGTCTATATCCTCCAAAAGACCACCGTGCCAGTATTAAGTCTGTACTTGATTTTGTTAGTCTGCAGCCCTCGAAAATGAGCTCCTCCTCGTGGGGATTTCAACATAAACTGGCTCGCCTCTGACACTGGCTCTTACAAGATGACATCCTAGCAGCAAACCTGACTCAGATGGTAACCTCCCCACCGGAAAAATTACAAAACTGTACAAGCACCCTTATTGACTGGGTCCTCACAAATCACCCTGACCGGATAAAAACACTAAAGTCCTCCCTGACTCCTCAGTGACCACTCCCCAGTGTCCTGTACCTGGTCTAATAAATTTCTCAAGCCACCCCCAAAGTTATAACAAGCAGAGTATTGCCTTATGGGAATCTTATCAAGTTGAAAACCCATCTCCTACAACAGGACTGGATGCCAATCCTTGAATCAACTGATATTAATACCGCACTAGAATACTTCATTAAATCTTTCAACTCTGCATGCCACGACTTATAAGCCCCAGTAAAAAGCGTAAAATCAAAGGCTATCAAATCCATGGATTACTGCCAAACTACTTGCCGAGCTCAAGGTTCGGGACCACCTCTGGGCAGTTGCCAGAGACACAGGCTCACCTCATGATACCCTAAAATACAAGCAGGCACGAAATAGATGTACCTCACAAATTAGGCAAATGAAAGCACCTATTTCAAAATGCCCTTGAATCCACCTGGGTGATGGAAGAGCTTTTGGGATAACATCCAAACATAATGGGTAAACAATCAAAATCGTCACCTACCATTATGAAGTTGATGGATCCACCACTCTTGACCCAAAGTCTATTGCAGATGCGCAATAAGACATTCACAGACCTTAGTGGGGTCCTCCCTAGATTTCTTCTCGGACTTACCTGTCCTAGCCTAGTATCCACAAAACACCCCTCATGACAAACCACAATTTTACTTCAAGAAAATCAAAGTGCACGAAGCACACAAGTACATGAAAGGCCTGCTCCAAATCCGAACAAGTAGTGACGCTAGATCTAAAAATCCTGTCTCTCACCTGGATGAAGTAATTCACCCCTTGCAAAATTCTTAATCTGTCACTTTGCCAAAGTCAATTTCCAACAAATGGAAATCTGCCATAGTTACGCCAGTGCACAAAGGGGGACAAAACCTCAACAGGAAACTATCGACCAATATCAATACTCCCTCCCCTCTCCAAAGCACTTGAATGAATAGTGGCAGACCAACTCTCTGATTACCTGGACAAATACAATCTACTCTGTAATCAACAGCACGGCTTTAGGAAAGGACATAGTACAACAACAGCCTTACTTGATTTCTCTGGAGAAGTCCACTCAGCCCTGGACAAAGGGTGCCAAACAGGTGCAGTCTTTATCAATCTTACAAAAGCTTTTGACACAGTCCATCATGGCCTACTTACCTCCCTACTTTCTAGCCTAGGCCTGGCCGAAGGTCCTTGTGCTTGGGTAAAAAGTTACCTGTCCAATCGGTCACAGGCTGTAAAAATCTCTAATGAACTCTCCGACTTCAAACCAGTTCTCTCGGGTGTGCCACAGGGATCAATTCTTGGACCGCTCCTCTTTAGCCTGTTCCTTAACTCCCTCCCAGATATCTGCCAGGAGAAAATAATCTTATACGCTGATGATGCTGTAATTCTCTCTTCCCACAAGGATCCAAACTCCCTACGAAAAGCCTGCAACTTGCTTTCTCTAGTGTTGAAAGGTGGTTCCTGGATAGTAAACTTGTGCTAAACCACAATAAAACAAAAGCCATGCTCTTCTCCAATCACCAAAACAAAAATAGGCATACTCCACTCACCATACAAACCTCTGCAGGAATTACACTGGACCAAGTAAACACTTTCAAATACCTTGGCATCACTTTTGACCAAGGGCTCACCTTGCAACCCACATTGACAACACTGCGAAAACAGTGAACCAGCATCTGGAATACTATTCCGTTACAGTCAATTTCTAAATCAAGCGGCATTGAGAATAGCTATACAGAGTTCCATAATCCAATCATTGACTATGGCCTTATTATTTATGGCTCAGCTACCTCCACTGCTCTAAGGCGTATCTCAATCACTCTAAATAAGGCCTGCCGGCTCCTCACGGGCTCAAAGACTGACTCACTACGTGTGATCTGTACTATGAATCAGGCTGGTTGAACCTATCAAATCGTCTTATTTATCTCCACTTGCACAATGGCAAAAAATCTATCTTGGGACTGACTCCATTATGTATTCAAAACCTACTCCGACTGAATCCTGGCTCACGACCCTCCACCAGATCCGAACGCCAACCTTTCCTGGTTCCGAGATGCCGGACTGCACAGGGACAAAGATCTTTCACATACAGGGCCCCAACATGGTTCTATGCGCTTAGTCCACCTACTCTATCCTCAACCTCGTTTGAAGCTTTCAAATCCATGCTCTATGCCCACCTCACCACCACTAGCAACTGTGATTGCGCTAGATAAAGACTACTACTCCTCATGTCCATCCTCACATCTGAGGCCTCTTCCTCCCTGACTAATGAACCCTCTGGTACCTCTACTACTTCCTGTCTCCCACCCAAACTCACTCCCCCCCTTTTTTCCTGTCCCCTCTCACTTACTCTCCCGCTCACCACCTTTCCCTCCTCTCTAGCCTCCTTTTGGCGCCTAATGATCACCCTCTCCCTGGAAGTTTCCTTAACCTCGAAATTGTCTACTCGCTTGAACCTGTTATAGCTTGTTTTTCTATGAAACTTAAAAATGTTACTGCCTTAAACTGTTAATAGCAAATTTATGATGTAACTTTCCTGTCTGGTTTTACCTGTAATGTGTATCGTGCTTTGTTAAATGTTCTTTGTGACGTGGAACCTTTGTAAAAGAGCCCTGGCTCAAAGGTATTAATTCCTAGACTAATAAACTAAACTAAACAAAAATTCTGAAAACGGGGCAGATTTAAGAATCCGGTCCAGCCTGGTTCGGTCTAATTCAGTCGCTGGCAAACTACCCTTTCTGAAGCATTCTTGCAGCAACATTTCAAGCCGAGATACATACACAGACAACAACTCTCCAGGATACTGCTGGGCATTTCTCACCCTCCACCACAGGTACTCATCTGAATCTGGGCTCCCATACACATTCTCCAATGCCTCAAGATAGTTCTGTGCAGTTGCTTCAGGGTTACTGGCTCGTTTGGCACGGATGTTAGCCAGGGCAGGAACTCGGAGGCTCTCACTTAACCTCTTATGCTTCTCTGCTTCCGAGCATTGCCATTCCAGTACTAGAGGGGCAACATAGTCTATCCAGGTCTCCCAATCATTCTCCTCCTGGGGGGTGGGGAGGGTGCCCAAGAAGATTCTCAACCTTCAGTAAGAGTTGTGACTAATGGCAGATACAGACATAGGGGCCAGCATTGGCATGGCACAGAAGGGGCAATAATTGGTGCTGGAGTGGGAGGGGTGTTGGGGAGGAACACCCCAGGTGGCAGGAATAGTTTATTTAAGTCCTCCACAGTTTTCCCTTCCTCCAGCAACAACTTGGCAAATTTGTCCTCAAAAGTCTCAGATAGTGGGGGGGGGGGCACATCCTCCCCAGGGTCTTCACTATCTCTAGTTATCACTCTCCAGGCAGTGAGGGCTCCTTCTGGGGTAATAGTCCGTGGCACTTTGGAACTGTCTACTGGGTCCTTACACTCTGCTAAGGCCATGAAAGTTTGGGCGAGCAGATTAGCCTGTCGACCCACCACCACAGGGTTTTGTAAACATTCAACCTTAGAAAGTACTCCCTCTACAGTCTCCTTATTAGTACCCAGGGGAATATCCATGATAAGCATAGCATTTTGGGGTTCGATCTTCTGCCCAGTACACCACCCCACCAACTGGTGTACAGACACTTCTGTTGGGGTAGCCATTTATTTTTAACAGCAATTCATAAGTTTGGCCACTAGGGGATGCTAATTCCAGCAGTGCCTCCAAGATGTAACCCCTAGATGGAGCTACCCCAAGGGCTACTACCCCTGCCTGCTTGGCTAGCAGCAGGTTAAGGGGCATAGGTTCGATAATGGGTGCCTCCACCTAAAGGTCTAGGTTGGTTGTGGTAGCCTAACCAGGTCACAGCCCTCTTGGACACTGTGACCCCCCTTGACTCCAACTAGTGGTCCTCACAATACACAAGGGTAACCTTCCCAATAATGCAGATATGCAAAACATATACACATAAATCTGGCACTTACCCCCAGAACTGGATCCTTCAGCGTGGCTCTAGGGACCTCCTGTAAAATAAGGTTATGCAAAGCACACAGCTACAATGCAATACTTTCAACATATAATGACACCACAGTTAATGTAGATTTCAAAGAAAAGAAGATCTGATTTATTCAGGGGACTGTAACAAGGATGGGGGGCAATCAGGTTAATTGGCTTAAACACACTAAGAATCACACTACTATGCATGCAATCAGAGTCCCATTCAGTCACACTCTCTGGGTACCCAGGATGGGGAGAAAGGCTAGCCAGGACCGTAACCCAAGGTAGGCCAGTGGTGCAGCTTGGTGGGGCCCTGTGAAGGAAAAATAACATGCACACACACAATTTGTAATCCGGGGCCGGAGGGCTCAGTTCGTAGAAATGGAACAACACAAGAATCAGATGACATGCTTTTTATTAAGAAATGTTGCAGGGAGCTACCCTGATAATTACTCACGGTACACAGGCTGAACACAGGAGGGCTGATGGATGGATGGTCTGGATTGCCAGAGGAAGCAGGGCCCACGCGAGTTGCTCCGGTATTGTTCTTGTTCAGGCAAGGAACAGGGGACTGATCCCCTGGCTGGTCCCTCGTCGATGGATCCTCTCTGTGCAGCAGGGTAGGGAGACAAGGCCCTCGTGGCAGGGCCTATCTGCATTAGGCAACAATGGATTCAGTCCAATTTTTAGCTGGGGAAGTCTCCAGTAACTAGCACACAGTTCACAGCAAAGGGGATTAGATTGCGATCCCCATTCAGCGCATAGCACATTCATATGTACAAGCCAGCAGGATACAACCAAATGAAATCACAATTCTCCTTCAGTACACAGTACATTCATATACCAGAATTCTACCTGTACCAGGCCAACTGCTCCCCAGTCATGATCTCAAGTCTCTGCACACACTGGGAGCTCAGAAGTGACTGAAATTCCTGACAGGCCGATCACATTCAGCAAAATCCTCAGTCTTCCACAGGTTAAGCCTGGTCCCAAATTGGCAGCATGCTTCGCTCTCACAAAATTGGGATTTAGTCCAACAACAGTTCTCTTCTCCCTCTCAGGGCAGAAAGCAGGCCAGAAGTCAGGCCTTCCACGGTTTTCCCGTGTGAACTACGCCGCAACGGCTGCTTGAACACTCTGAGCTGTTGCTCTCTCAGCTTCCAACTTGAATCTGGCTTGCCAGCAGACAGTTCAGGGGATGTCCCTTAGATTCACAAGGTTCGATTGGTCGGTTCTGCCATCAGTCACAACACACTCCCCCTGTTGGTGCAAAAAGGCACCAATGGTCTAAAACTACAATTCCCAGAGTCTGGCACCACTAGGTCCATTTTAACAGGCTCCATTTTAGAGTCCTCACAACCTGATTGGTCCAATTTGGCAGTTCAGGACCAAGATGGTGGAGCTAGACAGAAACAGTCCGTACTGCAAGAAGGCACAGGTTAGAACAACTTATCACTACTATTTTAAATGATCATCAGCAATTAGTTACATCTTTCAATAGGGCTTAGTCTGCACAAGTAGCGATGGCAGAAATGGAGCGAGTAGTCAGCAGCCTGGGCGGGACTCAGGCATAGAAACACACAGACCCTCCATTTAAACTAATTCTGCTTGCAGGCAGGCAGCCCTTAAACAGACAGTACATGGAGGCTTTAAACGTGCTCACAGGCAACACCATTAAATGGCTTTAATGCTGAACACCAACCAGGCTGTGAGCAACTAGGCAAGCTCTTGGAAGGCTTTTTGGGAACCCCCATTTGTAGGGGGTTACACTGATAATGCCATTTAAGTCTTTAGATTCAAGGAGTCAATATGCCTGTTTTTAGTAGGAAGAAAAGTGTTCTAGGACTTAAATGACACTGTGGTGTTTCCCACAGAATGTTGTGTGCCTTTGAGATCCCAGGGCAGACAGTGGCATACTGTATTTCAACATTATTTTCCTTTTTTTATATACTTTTATTTTTGAAAAGTTTCACATAATATGCATACATAACAATATACATATGGGGGCCTGATATTCAAAAGTGCGCCCAGAGGAAGTGCAATGGAATGCGCAGTGCAATGCAGGTGTGTCATGGAAACCACAGGCCATATTCAGAACATGTGCCATAGACATGCGTAGGTGCAAGCAACACTGAATATAGCACAGGTGCACCACTGTGCAAACAGACATGCACCGGAGCAACCAGGACTGCAGAGGAGCATGACAACAGGCAAAGGGGCACACAGACAGGGCAGCACAATAGCAGATCGCCAGGCCAGCCCTGCAGTCCCAAGCCACATGGGGAGCAGGACCACAGTGCACAGCACAAGCACACAGCCAAAGGGCCAAATGGCCACAGAGACCATAATCTGCACAACAGAAGCACACAGGCCACAAACACACTCAGCTGCCCACCCAGAGGACAGAGCAGGCAGCAGCCCATGTCACAGCACCACCACAACCCTGACAGGCCACACAGCATGGGACAATGCAACAGGCATGCTGTGTGTGAACATGACCTGTACAGTGTGCAGGGGCACAAGAGCCGTATAGGCACAGGGAAACAGGGCACACAAGCCATGCCACCAAGCAGCCACACATGGCCCAGCACCGCACCGCACACCTGCACAGGCAAGGGCAATGGTGCAAGTGGAGGGCAGGCCAGCACTTCCAAACAGGAACATGCCGCAGTGGACCGCAGATAGGCCAGAGGCACACCCACAGTCCAAGGGCCCGAGACACAGTGGCAACCAGAACACAACAGTCACTGCACATGGGAGAACACCAAAAAGGGCACAGCTGTGGAACACAACGGGCACACCCAATAGCAGCACAGAACAATAGAGGCACAATGCAGCACTGAGCTGGCAAAGGAAATGCAGACACAGAGGTGTATGTACAAACCACCTTACTGAAACGGAATCAACCGAGGTGAGCCAACAGAGCAAAACAACAATATAAGAGGATGTGAAGGGGAAGGGTGGGAATGAATAGCAAGAAGGGGAATGGGAATGGGAACAAGGTGACAGGAACAGGTAGAGGACAGCAAAGCAGAAGGGAGAAAACAGTCCAGGGCACAGTGTTGTGAGGGGACAGCCTCAGTGGCGCGCCCTCCCCTGCACCTCTCGCAGCTGGTGCACCTCCCTGATCAGCACCCAGGTGGCACTCAGATGCCTGCAGCTGTTGCAGAAGAGATGATCAATCCTGATGAAAAGCAGCCACGTAACACCACTTGGCACATGGATCCCCACGCCTGTGGTCCACCGATGCCAACGTCTTTGCAGCCTGGCCTGACCTACAGGAGGGGAAACAAGACAGGCAATGAGTGATGGAGAACAAGTAGCCCTGGCCCACCCACAGGTGTGCATGGGAAAGCTACCGCACCCATGGGTGGACAGAACCAGATCCGGCACATGCACAGTAGGCAGCAGCAGCCAACACCACTGCGCCCCATGGGCTGACTGCATGGATGCCTGTGACAGACCCACCCCAACACCTGAGCGGTGGACCACACAGACCTGGTGCAAGGGCCATCCAGTCAGTACAGTACGCCCTGTGCAGCAAATGCATACCATGGGACGTGCGCACACACCCACCCTACCAGGAATGGCAATGGCCCACCACCACACACAGGTCATGTGCAAGGCCCGCCCCATGAGCAGCATGGTGCACACGGTGGGTCCAGGTTCTGCCCATCACAGTGGGCATACAAAGCCACACTGCTCTGTGCAACAACACACAGCTACCCCACAACCAACAATGCTCCCACACACCATGCCACACCAACTCACCTGCCTACACAGGCACTGGTGCAGCTGCCCTACCACCATCACCGCGGTGCCTGTCCTGCTCTGTGGCCATCCTGGCCTTCCTGTGGTCCTCTGGACCTGTGCATGGAACAGAAAGAGGGACAATGGACATGAGTGCCATGCCAAGCATAAAGCCACCCACCACCGACACAGTGCACAGCGCTGGCACGGCACCGGCATGTGCACAGGCAAGTGTGCAGGGCATGAGGCATGGCCCACCATTGATGTGCACTGCACAGGCATACAGTGCAGCACCAGAGGATACACACTGGCCACCAGTGTAGGCCCTCCCCCCGCAGTCGCACAAGCAGCGCACAGCACAACGCAGGATGTGGACAGCCCTGCGAGCCCACTCCGGTAGCTGCCGGAGCCATCCAGGATCCTACTTGCGGAGGCCACAATACTGGTGCCTGCACTGCTTGACAGTGTGTGGAACCCCTGTCTGCAGATCCAGCCCAGTTGCCACTCCCTGCCTCACCACCGTGCGTGGCTCAGCCACACTGAAGAGGTGGTCCTCTACAGGCAGGAGAAGGGCCACGAGGTTGGCCAACTCAACATTTGACCAGTTGACCGCCCATCGCACACGCTGCCCCAACACTGCCATAGCTGCTTCCCGCTGCACTGTGTCAGACTGGATGTGCCTGCTCTGTCAGCACGTGTAGCCGTGCAGTGCCAGATGCATAATAAGGTTTCCCATAGCATGGCTGCACAGCATGGATCTGCACAATTGAGCTACGCAACCACTACCAATCACGCAGCAATGCACATACGCAGTGCAGCCCCATCTGGTGGGAGTCAGGGGTCAGGGCTGTGACCCCACTGATGCACAGCATGACCCCGCAGGGCAGCATGCCCACACATGCATGCATGCAATGGCAGCCATTGCATGGTTGGGGGTATGACGCATGCTGCACCGGTGCACAATACGACATGACAGTGCTGGGAAGCAGAGTGTATGGTGTGCACACATGGCCACTTGTGCAATGGGGGCATAGCACGCAACACACACTGGTGCACCATAAGCCACATGTGGTGGCCACAGTGCGTATGACGGAAGCACCGCCATGCACCGCACATGCATAGAAAGTGCACCAGTGACCTTCCCCAGTGCAGCACAACACAGAGATATTCAGCTGCGGTATGCAAAGAGGCCACTGAGCCTATGCATGGTGAAGTTGAGCACATTAGCATAGCATTACAATTGTGCCAATGCTCATTTGCATGAGATGAGCCATAAAAGTGCCACAACACAGCACGGGGCACTGACAGGTATTGCAGCCATATCAGTATGGAGCAACATACATTGGGATGGTATTGGGTTTGCCTTCTGTGCTGCAGTGTTCCAGGCTGGCCTGATAGTCCACTAATTGTGCCAATGTGTTCCCGTCCACAGGAAGCATCAGGTCAGAAAATGAAGGAGCTGAGGAGCAGGGGCCTGCATGTAAGCCAGGCCCAACTTTACCAAGGATGTGCAGCAGGCCCTGTTCAAGGCCTACCTCGACAGGGAGAAACTGCTAAGTGGGGCCATGGGCACCCCACAGGAGCATGCCACAGGATGGGATGAGGTGGCAATGTATGTCAATACCCACGGACAACATCAGCGGAGTGCCCAGGAGTGCAAGAAAAAGATGGGTACCGACAGGCAGTGCATCAAGGAGAAGGTGGCCACTATCAGGACATCCCGCAATAAGATGGGTGAGGGCACGGGAGCCGCCTCTGTACTCACAGCAGGGGAGGAAATGGTGGCAGTGACCATCAGCTGTGCAGCCATTGAGGGCATACTGGAAGATGATTCCAGATGGGTGGCAGCCCCTCGCATAACTGTGAGTCATTGGGTGCCATGGGGGGGTGCTGTTCGGCAGCATGCAGGCGTCAGTGCAGCTGCACCGTGGGCCCCATGCATGTTTGGTGAGCTGTGGTGCAAGCTGCACAGGGTGCCACTGTGCATGCCTGTTTCTGCCTGTGTGCTGTGCTGCAGCCACATGGGCACCGGACCCCAACTGTGTCCCTGGCCCCAGGGTGCTCAGCACAACTGGGAAGCACCACGGGGGCACATGCCCCATAGCCATGGGGCATGGCATGGCCCACAGGGGCATGGGCAGATGCACAGCACACCACAGGCTGAGTGGCCCTTGGTGGTATGCAGCCATGGCATGCCACCCATCATGTGGTGCTATACCATGTGCTCCGGCCTCCATGCATGGCCGGCCCTGAAGGTGCCCCATGCATGGCATGTCCAGCCTGCTGTGTTGTGCAGTGTGCATGCTCTGTTCCATGGCAGCCACGCATGTGCACACATGTTCCCCCCACTGCTTGTGGCTTGGAGTGCACACTGCCATCTGACTCATGTGTACCACTGTTGTGTTTTGCAGCACCATCATGCCTCAGGGGTGGAATGCAGGACATACCTGATGACTCTGGACCCACTGAGGCTGATCCGTCCACATCAACCAGCATCAGGACCATGGACCAACAGTGACAAGGCAGTGTGGGGCTGCTTGATTTCCTAGGCCTGGGTGACGATGACACCCTGTTGGACCTACTGCTCACAGAAGAGCTTCCTGTCCTCATACTGGATACGCAGGTGAGTGGTGAGTCCAACACAGATGATGACCTGGCGCTGAGCATGGGTGACACGGGACTGGGCATGCCACCCAGGGTACAGTCCTGCACACTGGCAGCTGTTGCCAGTGGTGGCGGTACAGCACCCTTGCAGACACTCCCTGTCCATGGCTCCGTGGTGGTGGGTGCCAACACCACTGATGCAGACCATGGGGGGGCACGTGCCTCGGACATTGGGGCCATGGGGACTGTGCAGCAGGTGGCAGAACAGCAGTGGCAGGCAGTGGTGGCTGTTACAAATGCACTCAGCAGGTCAGGCCCTCTGCTTCCACAGTGCCAACCTCTGAGTGCAGTAATGTGAACAGGTAACAGACAGAGTAACCCTCCTGTCTGCTTGTGGATCCGATTTACCTTTAGTCTCAAGTTCTGGAGGGATTCAAACTGTGAACCTTATGCTAGCGTACCCAAATGTACAGGCTCAGATAATCTGCTCTTTGAGGGGATGCCAGATATCTTTCGCCTAAGGGCACCTAACCAGGTATCCAAAATGAACCTTTAGAACTCTATAAAAGACCTTAGGTATATTCTTACCTTTTCCCAGTTTAGTAACACCATCAAGCTCTGAACAGTTTTCGTCAGTCTTAACCCTCTATATATCACATGCAAAAAGAACTTCGAAGACACACCCAGGCAGTCTTTCAAAATAATATTTTTACTAAAATGGATAAAAATATGTAATATGTAAACACAGAACACTATATCAAAAAGTACACAATCACTTTAACCTTGTTCTTTTAAGTACAAAACATAAACTCCTACCACAGTACAATTAGACTTTTTCTATTTAATGTATTACCTCTTTACAGTGCTTAAGTTAGATCAGAGATCATGTTTCTTAAGAGTACAAAAAGAAATGTGTCACAAAGATCAGACACAGAATAGTTTAAAAATGCGCCTCTCTCACACACCCCTTCTATGATATCATCTAGCTCCTCCTTATAGATTATAAAAAATATACAAATAATGATCTTCCTGTGAGGATATATTTTAAATACTGTGACTTCAGCAAAAACTAATTTCCCAAATTATGACAGTCTTTACTCAAGCCTTTCCTTTGATCTTGTATGGTTTCCGGTTCCCAGGGACATCAAAGGTTTTATACAACTCTGCCATTCCTCACTTAGGTGCAATATAGTTTTTCAGGAATCAGCTTATCTGAAGTCATAAAATGTATATTTTAGTTTCCCAGCTTCAGAGGCAGGAGGTCATAAAAAAGCTATAAAATGCAACTTCTCAAGGAAGTTAATTACATTACAGAGACCTCCTGGTTTAACATATATCCTGTCATTCCACTGAAATGGGGGGACATCCATGGCACACAGGATGTCTCATGTGAGATACTCACATACCACATTCTATAATACAAAAATCATAGAACAATCATAACCATCTGGCCAAGCGTCACAATCCTCCCCACCTAGACTGAATTTGGGGGCTCTATCCCCTGCATGGGATGAGCTTCCCAAGTCAGTTCACTCCTCATACAGATCCAATAAGCCATCTGTGTTCTAATTGGTCGCTCCAGTCCTGTGTAAGATTGTCATGTCATACCCTTGCAAGGCAAGACTCCATCTTAACAGTCTACCATTAGTTTTTCTCATTTGGGTCAGCCAAACCAGGGGGTTGTGATCCATTTGTACCTCAAAATGCTGCCCATATAAGTATGGCTCCAACTTCTTTAGGACCCACACTATGGCACGACACTCTTTTTCCACAGTGGAGTAAGCCTGCTCCCTGGGAAATTATTTTTTACTCAGGTACACTACAGGGTGATCTTTCCCTTGGTTGGATGTCTGACTCAGTACTGCCCCAATACCCACGTCTGAGGCATCAGTCTGGACTATGAAGGGTCTGCTATAGTCAGGACTTGTCAATACAGGAGCACTGCACAGTGCCTCCTTCAATCTGGTAAAGGCTTTTTCATAGGCTGGTTCCCAGGTAATTTTTTTAGGCATCTTTTTCTTTACCAGGTCAGATAGTTGAGCAGCCAGGGTACTGTAATTGGGTACAAATTTCCTATTGTACCCTGCTATCCCTAGAAAACTCCTGACCTGCTTCTGTGTTTCTGGTCTGGGCCACGCCTTGATCACCTTTATTTTTACTTGGTTAGGACAGAGCTGTCCCTGGCCTACAGCATGCCCGAGGTATGCCACTTCAGCCATGGCCACCTGGCACTTCTCAGCTTTGACAGTGAGCCCGGACCTCTGTATCCTGCCTAGCACTTCCCTAAGGTGGGACAGGTGCTCCTCCCAGCTGGTACTAAAGATGGCAATGTCATCCAGGTACGCCACAACATACTCCTCAGCACCATTTAACACCTGGTTCACCAACCCTTGGAAAGTGGCCGGGGCGTTCTTCATTCCGAAAGGCATTACTTTAAATTCAAATAAGCCTATTGGAGTCATGAAGGTCGACCTCTCCCTAGTTCTGTCAGTTAACTCTACCTGCCAGTACCCCTTGGTCAGGTCAGTAGTCGTAAGGTATGTCTGCCCTCCCAACTTGTCCAGGAGTATGTCCGTCTGGGGCATCGGGTGGGTGTTTGACTTCGTGACTGCATTCAGTCCATGATAGTCCACACAGAAACAAGTAGAGCCATCTGGCTTGGGCACAAGGACTACAGGTGAAGCCCAGGGGCTGTGGGATCTCTGGATTACCCCATAATCCAGCATTTCCTCCACCTCCCTCCTAATGTCCTTTTGGACCGCCTCTGACATCCGATATGCTGTCCGCAGTATGGGTGTCTGTGTCCCTATCTCCACATTGTGCGTCGTTAAGGGGGTTAGTCCAGGCTTGGGGCTAAACAGTGGGGTAAAGTCTGCTAAAACCTTCCTTACTTCCTGGATCTTGTCCGGGGCCAACTGGAGTGACAATTTAACTGCCTTCACAGAGGACTCCCACTTGCTTTCTTCCAACAAGTTCAGAAGGGGGTCTCCTTCATCTGTCCCCGCCCCAGGACTACACACTGCAAACACCATGTCAGCCCTATTAGCATAAGGCTTCATTATGTTGACATGGTACATCCTTTCTGTATGTCTTCTGTCAGGTAACTCCATGATATAGTTCACGTCATTTACCTTCCTAACTACTTTGTATGATCCTGCCCACTCAGCCTGCAGCTTGTCTTTCTGGACCGGAATAAGAACCATGACTTCCTGACCCACCATGTATGAGCGAGCTCTGGCTCTGTGGTTGTACCACACTTTTTGTTTCTGTTGGGCAGCTGCCAGGTTGCTCTGGGCTGTCCTTATAAGCTCCTTCAGCCTTTCCCTTAACCTAAGGACATAATCCACTATGGGAGTTTCCCTGGGTAGTGTGCTTGCCTTCCCAATCCTCTCAGATCAAGTCTAGGAGCCCATGTACACCTGGCGTCCATATAAGAGCTCGAAGGGGGAAAATCCTGTCAATTCTTGATGCACCTCCCTGTATGCAAACAACAGGTGGGGAAGGTATTTCTCCCAGTCCCTCCCATGCTGTTCAACAAACGCTCAGAGCATTGACCTCAGAATACTGTTAAATCTTTCCACAAGCCCATTGGCTTGCAGGTGATAAGGTGTCATGTGCCTCTGCACCACCCCACAAACGTTTCATCAGGTCCGACATGAAGGAAACCCCTTGATCAGTGATAACCTCCTGTGGAAACCCAACATGGGAGAAAATCCCAAGTAAGGCATCTGCCACTTTGTCTGTCCTCAGTGAGGATAGGGGGTGACTGCCTCGGGGTACCGGGTGGCATAATCCACCACAGTCAGAATGAACCTCTTCCCAGAGGAGCTGGAGGTATTTAAAGGCCCCACAATATCCATTCCCACCCTCTGGAATGGCTCCTCCACTATGGGCAATGTAATTAGGGTGGCTTGTTTTTTCTTACCTGCCGTCCCTATTTCTTGGCACTGGTGACAAGACCTGCAATACTCCTTGCCCTGCTGGGTGAAGTTGGGCCAATAGAAATTCTGGGCCAACCACTGTGTAGTGCGCATGATTCCCAGATGACCAGACAAGGGAATATCATGTGCAGTCTTGAGCAACTGCTCACGATACCCCTAGGGGAACAACAAGCTGCCTGCCTATCACCCCTCCCTCTGTCTTCACAGCCTGAGTATACATCAGTCCATTTTCCCAATAAACTTTATGTTTACCATGACCTCCCTGTGCTCCATCAGAGTCTGACCAAGCCCTCAGCTTCTCTAGACTAGGGTCACTTTTCTGAGCAGCTGCAAACCCCTTACACATTCCCAAGGCATGGGACTGGTCCCCTTCAGTCTCTAAACTAGGGTCCCTAGCACTACTGTTAGGGCACACAGGATCACTGTCCTCCCTAACCCTCTCACAATGGGTCACTCCTCCCTCTTTGGAGTAACCCTCCATAGCTGTGTGGTTAACTGCTACTGGGGAAATATCTATCCCCTTTTCATTAGTCTCCCTATCAGGAGACACAGGCTGGGGAACCAGCCTCCCAGTGGTTCCCACCATGGCTCCTGTGGAGTCCAGGGAACTACAATTATCCCTTGCCACTCAGCTATGGGTCATTGCACATACCATCCCCTCTCTGAGATTGTTACCAAGGATGATGTCAACTGCTAACGTTTTGGCTACAGCCACCTGTTGCACAGTTCCCCCTGCTTCACCCCAATCTAGGAGAACACTAGTGAGTGTCAATGTGGTCTCCTCACCAGTGAACCCTTTCACAGTTACAAATTCATTTGGTATAAGCTGACCAGGCTCTACCAGATCCCCTTTTACCAGCATCAGGGATGCCCCAGTGTCCCTTAACCCTTGTGTCTGTACACCATTCACTGTGACTGGGTGCATGTGATCCCTCATGTTCATAGGCATGCTACCAGGGACACATAAACAACCCACTTCTTTCCTAGTCCCATTCTGCGTATTGCTTGCCTTTTTTGAGACACTGTCTGGCAATATGCCAGTTTCTTTTCAAACCCAACATTTGTTTCTTTTCTTAGAGAAATTTTCTCTGAAACCTGGGGCTAACTGGTTTCAGTGGAGGCAGTGAGAGTTTTAGATGTCCTGAAGGTGCGCTTTTCCTTTTCTGCACTGCCACGCCCGCCCCATTCACTCTAAGAGCAGGTCTGTTCTTGGCATAGTGGTCTGAGAGTTCAGCAGCCTTTTGTACTGTTTTGGGATCTCAGTCCTCTAGCCAGGTTTTCAGCTCTGCTGGGCATGCCCAGAAAAACTGTTCTAACAAAATAACATTTTCAATTTTATCTACAGAGTGTGCTTCAATTCCTTCCCACCTACATTTTAAAAACTGACATTGTTTCATGGCTAGCTCCTCATAGCTCATGTCAAGGCTTTTCCTGAGCTTACGGAATTTAGCTCTGTATGCTTCTGCAGTTATATCAAACTTTTTTAAAAGTGCAGCTTTAAGTTTGCTGTAATCATTACTGTCCTCATTGTCCATGTGACCCAATGCATATCGAGCTTTCCTGGTAAGTAGCGGGAATAGCTGGAAGCTCCAGGACTCACCAGGAATTTTTGCCTGAATACAAACTTTTTCAAAGGAATTTAAAAAGGCATCCTTATACCCCCCTCTTTAAATTCGGCTATCAATTTGGAATTCAATTTGTAACCCAGTCCTGTAGTTCCAGTTAAACCCAAGCCACTTATCTGCTCTGGTGCTGGTGGTTGGAGTCGTAGCTTCTCCAGTTCATGTCACCTCTGGCGCTCATGCTCCTCATGGTCCACCTCTTGCTGTTCACGGTCTGCCTTTCGCTGTTCTTGCTCCCTCTTCTCCTCTGCAGCTTGCTGTTCTTGCTTCTCCTCTCTCTGGAACTCCAGCTCCATTCTGCGCAACTCAATTTGCAGCCTGATTGCTTCTTGCTCCAGAATGCTGGTGACCTTCCCCTGCTGCTGTGGCCCTTCGCTGGCACTGGCCCTGATGTCATCTTTACCGGATCTGGACACTGCACTGGCCACTGGCCACCCCACTCTCAAGGTTTAGTTCTTTATAGTCACAGTCTATGACTTGATGCTCTGGGCATCTGCTGCCATCAGGGCATCCATGAGGTTCTGCTTGGTGGCTCACCCCTCATACAGGACTCCTCTGTCCTGGCACAACTGCATCAAGTAGTCGACAGTGTGCCCGCTGTAGTTGGAAACCATCTTCTTCCCTAACTACGGCAACTCTAACTTGCACTTTAGAAAAAAAATAAAACAGGTAGGAACTTGACTGTAAGCAAAATGATATAGTTCTGTTTCCTTTTTAAAAATAAATCACTGCCTTATTTTGAAAGTGAGCTGTAAAGTATTAAGCTGACACAGTGAACAGTTAAAGCTTGTGTTACCAATTTTATCCGCACCGTTGACAACCAAATCTGTCACAGACGCACTCAGCAGGTCAGGCCCTCTGCTCCCACTGTGCCAACCTCTGAGTGCAGTAATGTGAACAGGTAACAGACAGGGTAACCCTCCTGTCTGCTTGTGGGTCTGAATCACCTTTAGTCTCAAGTTCTGGGGGGATTCAAACTGTGAACCTTATGCTAGCATACCCAAATGTACAGGCTCAGATAATCTGCTCTTTGGGGGATGCCAGATATCTTTCACCTAAGGGCACCTAACCAGGTATCCAAAATGAACCCTTAAAACTCTATAAAAGACCTTAGGTATATTCTTGCAATACCTCACTTAGGTGCAACATAGCTTTTCAGGAATCAGCTTATCTGAAGTCATAAAATGTATATTTTAGTTTCCCAGCTTCAGAGGCAGGAGGTCATAAAAAGCTATGAAATGCAACTTCTCAAGAAAGTTAATTACATTACAGAGACCTCCTGGTTTAACATATAGCCTGTCATTCCACTGAAATGGGGGGACATCCATGGCACAGAGGATGTCTCATGTGAGACACTCACATACCACATTTTATATTACAAAAATCATAGAACAATCATAGCCATCTGGCCAAGCATCACAGTGACCATCATGCAGCACACCACAGGGTCCACCAACGGGGCACACCCACAACTACCTCCCTCTATGTGGTCCCCTGTGTGGCATCCCTGGTAGGGGGTGCTGCCAGGCATGCTGCCACACCCCCAGCTTGTCAGTATCGGCCACCGGACCCACACATCACTGACAGGCTGGACAAGCACACCAGGCTGCTGTGGGCCTCCGTGGAAAACTAGGCAATGCTCGGGGCACAGTTGCACATGCTGCAGGTGGAGCTACACTACCAGTCCAAGCATGCAGACATTGGACATGCACAGCTGATGGGTGAGGTCTGGCAGCTGCAGAAGGCCATGCCCGCCTTGCTGGACTGCATCGCTGGTGCCATCACCGACAGACTTGCATTGATGGCATCCAGTGGGTGCAACAGGGTGTGTAGGATTCCCCGTAGTGTGGCATCAACTCCGCGGACCCAGTGTCTGGTGACCCCAGCATGGCTGACGCCGGGCTCTGACATGGCCATCCCTAACATCTCCAGTCCATCTTTTTGCCAGCCTGCTCTCACCAGCAGGGACCCGGTCACTTTCCCATGACTCTACCTCCACAAGTGTGTTGAGTACACCTCCAGTGGCTGTAGAGCAGCCTGTGGCTGCCACATGGCCAGGGCATGGTGGCCCATGTGGCCATGGCAGCTGTGCTTCCACGAGGTAGGCTTGCTGGTCGTGCCACCCCATCCCACTGCCCATCACTGTAGCCTTGTGCACGTTTGTCTGTGCACGCAAATGTGCATGTGGCGGCACATATGTGTGGCATGCGGCATGGCCTTTCTGTGTGCATGCTGTGCTGCAGAGCCATGTGGCATGGGCGTGATGAGCTCAGCACTGTGCCGACCTTGCCATTGTGCCGGTGTCTTCTGTCTGATCCATGCCACCTCCGACTGCCCGCGTGGGTACACGGTCTGCCACCATAGCCACCGCATCCGGCCGCATTGGCTGCATGGCCACCATGCCCAGCTGTGCAGCTGGTGTGTTGCTGTTGCTGCCTGTGCCCACCGTGTCACAGCTGGTTTTGATTTCAGAGCAAGAAGCAGCAGTCTAGAACTATAAAGTTTATTTTACTAATTGCCCTCCTTCCCACTCCTTCGCCCTCCCACCATAAGCCAGAACTACTTTTATAGCCACTGGATTTGACTGACAACAGGAACTTCCTGTTTGGCAGTAGGAAGGGAAGGATCACTGAGACACATTAGTTTCATCAACCTTGAAGGAACCTAAAAAATAAATCTTTCTCCCCCCTTGGCTGCTTGAGGTCTGAATCCAAGCATGGAAGAGGGAGACTACTGAAGACTACAGGAAGTTCCTGTCCCAGAACAGGAAGGGTGAGAGTTGTAAGGGCACATACTGTAGGCAGTAGGAGAGTAAGCGTAAAAATACATAGAGGGAGGAGACAGTAAGCATACAAAGCAACAGGAGAGGGGACAAAAAATAAGTCAAGATGGGACTGGTGCAGTGCAATGGCTGTGGGGCAGCAGTGTTCCGGGAGACATTCTGGAGGCTGCAATGCTGCCCTGTTTGCAGGCACCTCTCTGGTCTGAGGGAGGAGGTTGCCCGTCTCCAGATTGACCTGCCTAGGATTTGTGAAACCTCTTACCCCACCCAGGGACCACCAGGGCCACCACTGTTACTTCAGAGGTTGCCAAGAAAGAGGAGCAGTTGGACCAAGGTGGGCTCAGGGAGGGAGAGGGTGGTGGAACAGAGGTGCATCCCTCCAGTTGTACTTCTCCACAATTCATATGCTGTTCTGGCAAAGAGCGGTTCCTCTATGGAGGCACCTGCAGTGGAGACCAAGGAGGATGCTCAGAACCTCCACAAAGGAGACCCCACAGGGGAAGGAAACAACTCCTGGTGGGGGACTCGATCATTAGGGGGGTAGAAGTGGGGGAGGAAGGGGATAGGGAGGTAAGGTGCCTGCCTGGTGCCACAGCTTGGTGAGATAGGAAGTGAATCCTCAGGATCATGGGAGCAGCTGCATGAGGGAGGGAGCTGGATGTCATTGTCCACCTAGGGACAAATGACCTGGCTGTGAATGAGATCACAGCAGTGCAAGAGGAGTTTGTGCTGTTGGGGAGAGGCCTTAGACAAGTAGCATGTACGGTAACCTTCTCGGATGTGCTGCCTCTCTATGGCAAGGATGTTGCTAGGGTATTCTGCACCATGGGATTCAATGAATGGTTGAAAAACTGGTGTAGAGCTCAGGGTTTTTGGCTTCATTGGGAACTGGGGAGCCACCTGGAGGGATGCAGGCTTATACTGGCACGGTGGTCTGCATCTGCCCGGGGGGAACCAGGATCCTAGGTGACAGGTTTAAATGCTTCATTGGCAAGCATTTAAACTAGCCAAGGGGGGGGGCACTGAAAAGAAGCAGGGAAATCCCAGCCTCCCCCCACAAAACACAGTAGTTAGAGAGATAAACACCAAGGTAGAGAAGTCAGTAGGGAGCAGAAAAGGGGTAAATGCAGAAAAAGGCAATACGGACAGGGATGGGGCTAAAGGGGGTAAGGCCATAAAAAATAAATGAAAGGTGCTGAGTACCAATGCCCGCAGTCTGTGCAACAAGCTCCCTGAACTAGTGGCCTTGATGGAAGAGGGATGCCTGGATATTGTGGCAGTCACTGAAACATGGTACACAGAGAACCTTGACTGGGATGTCAACATACCAGGATACACAGTCTACAGGAGGGACAGGGTGGGTAAAAGAGGAGGAGGAGTAGCTCTCTATATAAGGGAAGGGATAAAAGCAACAGAACTAAAGAGTAAACAGGAAGTTGATGAGTCACTATGGGTCACCCTTGAGACAGAAAATGGCACCACAATCCGCATGGGGGTTGTGTACAGACCCCCATCTCAGGGGAAGGAAATGTACAAGGAAATGATAGAAGGCATCCTTAAAATGGCAGAAAAAGAAATTGTTGATGGGGGACCTGAACATGCCAAATGTTAACTGGAGTACCTTTGCTGCAGGCACATCCAAGAGCAGGGTCATTCTTGATGCCCTACAGGGAGCATGCCTCAGACAGCTAGTGTTGGAACCCACTCAGGAGGGAGCAATCTTAGACCTGGTACTCTCAAATGGGGAAGGAGAAAGGATCTCAGATTTAGAAGTGGGTAGCCATCTGGGAACAAGTGACCACCAAACAGTGTGGTTCACAATAAACACAGCAATAGAGTCAAGCCATACAAAAACTAGAGTAATGGACTTTAGGAAGGCTGACTTTGGGAACATGAGAGAGTGCCTCAGAAAAGCACTAGCAAACGGGCAAGAAGGAGGGGTGGAGGAACAATGGGAAATAATCAAAACAGCCATCGCAGAGGCAACAAGCATTTGTGTGAAGCAAATCAATAAAACAAAATGAAGGAAAAAAACCACTATGGTTCTCAAAAATGGTGGCAGGGACAGTTAAGGAGAAAAGGATTGCATTCAGGAAATATAAGGAAACACAGAAGGAGCAGGACAGAGAACTTTATCAGTTAAAGCAGAAGGAGGCAGGGAAGGCAGTCAGAATAGCAAAGGCACAAACTGAGGAAAAGATAGCTAACTCTGTTAAGAAGGGGGATAAAACCTTTTATAGGTACATTAGGGAGCGAAGAAAGATCAAGGGAGGGATATAGAAACTTAATAAAGGGCAGAGAATGTGGGCAGAGGGTGACAGTGAAAAAGCAGGGATACTGAATGAATATTTCTGCTCAGTATTCACAACGGAAGAGGAGGGGGAGGTACCTAAACCAAACAAGATAGAAACTCTGAATGGGGGGGTCGATACCAGTCCATTCACAGAAGAAAGGGTTTTGAAAGAACTCTTGAAACTGAGGGTGGACAAAGCAATGGGGCATGATGGGATTCACCCAATAATTCTAAAAGAACTAAGGGTAGAACTAGTAACACCAATGACTACTCTCTTTAACAAATCATGGGAGGATGGGTTGATACCTGAGGACTGGAAGAGGGCTAATGTGATTCCACTTCACAAAAGTGGGAGCAGGGCAGAGGCAGGAAACTATAGACCAGTTAGTTTGACTTCAGTGGTAGGGAAAATGATGGAATCACTTTGAAGGAAAGAAAGTACCTAGAGGCCAGTGGGGCACAGGACCCAAGGCAGCATGGTTTCACAACAGAAAGATCATGTCAGATGAACCTAATAGATTTCTTTGACTGGGTGATCAAAGTAGTAGATCAGGGAGGGGCTGTAGATATGGCCTACCTAGATTTTAGCAAGGCATTTGACACAGTCTCACACAAAAGATTAATATGCAAGCTAGCCAGCCTTGGAGTGGGTCCCAAGGTGGTAGCCTGCATAAAAAACTGGCTGGACAACAGGACGCAAAGGGTAATAGTAAACAGAGTCCACAGTGAAGAAAGGAGGGTAACTAGTGGGGTACCACAGGGTTCGGTACTGGAACCAGGCCTCTTTAATGTCTTTATAAGTGACATTGGAGAGCACCTGGAAGGAAAGGTATGTCTCTTTGCAGATGACACAAAGATCTGCAACAGAGTTGATACACAAGGTGAGGTGGAAAGGATGATAAGGGACTTGGCAAGGTTGGAGGAATGGTCAAATATGTGGCAGCTCAGATTCAATGCAAAGAAGTGCAAGGTAATGCATCTGGGAAACAAAAACCCAGGGGAAGAGTACACAGTGGGGGTGAGTTAATAATAACAACAAAAATTGAAAGATACCTAGGAGTAATTATATCAGATGGTCTAAAGGTGGGCATGTAATGTGAGAAGGCAGTAAGGGGGGCTGAGGGATACTGGGATGCATAGGGAGAGGCATCAACAGTACAAAACAGGAAGTTGTTATCCCTCTGTGCAGACAGTTAGTGAGACCCCATCTGGAGTACTGCGTGCAATTCTGGAGATCCCATCTCCGCAAAGACGTAGACAGAGTGGAGACTGTTCAGAGGAGGGCAACCAAAATGGTGCAGCGTCTGCACCAGAAGATATATGAGGAGAGAGTGAAGCAGCTTAATATGTATACCCTTGAGGAAAGGAGGGAGAGGGGGGACATGATAGAAACTTTCAAGTATCTCAAGGGAATTAAAGTACAAGAGGGTAGCATCTTTCAGAAAAAGAGATGTGCAAGAACAAGGGGGCACAATTTGAAGATGGAGGAGGGACGGCTCAGAGGTAATGTTGGAAAGTATTTTTTCACAGAGAAGGTTGTGGATGCATGGAACAGCCTTCCTGAGGAGGCTGTGGAGTCAGGAACAGAGGGAGACTTCAAGAATGCAATGGACAGGCCTAAGGCAATTCTAGTGGGGGGTAGGAGGAAGTAAGCTGTTGATTAACTAGAATCTGCAGCTTATCCATCAGGTAGGGAAATGGGCAGACTAGGTGGGCCAAGTGGTCCTTATCTGCCGTCAAATTCCATGTTTCTATGTAGCTAGACATATGTCCAGCACAGTGCCTGTGCATGTGCCCATGCATGTGTGCAGTGCTGTGGGGGTGTGGCTGTGTGTCTGTGCTGTCGCTGTGCCAGCCGTGTGTGTGTGCCAGTGTCCCTGCATGCCTCCCTATATGGTCATGCATGTGTGTGTGTGTGTGTGTGTGTGTGTGTGTGTGTGTGTGTGTGTTCCGTGCATGCACGTCTGTCATAGCTCCTACTCACTTGCGGTTCTCAAAGTGTTCCTGTACAATGGTCGCCCTGTGCGTCCTGGCATGTGCAGCGGTCCTCGGGTCCCCTTTGGCATGGGAGGCTGCTCCCCCCCTCAGGGCCATCCTCCCCATCGTCATCACTGCTGTCACCCTCATCCACCTGGACAGTTATCCCATGGTCAATGGCCATGTTGGGCAGCATGCAGCAGGCCAGGAATAGTCCACAGGTTTTCACAGGGCTATATTGTAGGGAACCATCGGACCAGTCTAGGCAACAGAAATGCTCTTGAGCATGCCAAAGACTCACTCTATCATGTTGCATGTCACAATGTAGGCATCATTATAATGTTCCTCTGCAGGGCTGGATGGGCGCCAGATGGGGGTGAGCAGCCAGGGTCGCAAGGGGTATATGCTGTCTCCTATGTGGGTAAGGCATACAGGTTAGCATGTTGCCATGCTTGTCTCCCTCCCCTCTCCCATGCCCCCATCGATCATGCTATAGGCACCTGCCATGTGTGGACTGGGCCTCCATCCCATGCGCAGCCTTCCCCACTCCCCATCCCATGCCATACTCACCTACCAGGTGGCCCGTGGGTATCTCCCCATGCTCAAATCTCTGGCATAGGATGGAGCTGTGCCAGATGAACGCATTATGTGTACTCCTGGGGTGTGTGTCACAGACATTGGTGATGTACCCCATGGCATTGCACACTACCTGGCAGTTGACTGATGTGTAACCCTTTTGGTTGATATAGGCAGTGCCCTCTGGGCCAGGTGGTGCAGGTAAGGCCACATGGGTGCAGTCTATCTCCCCAATCATGCCTGGCATGCGTGCCACCCTGTGGAAGCCCTGCATGTTTGCTGTATGGTCTGCCTGTATGCTTGGGAATCGGATGAACTCCGAAGCGTGTGGCAGTAGAGCGTTGAGGAACTGTGTGAGGAGGCAGGATATGGCCGACTGGGTGATGCCTGTGGTTGCCCTGTTGGTTTCTGGAAGGTGCCTGTGGTGAGCAGGCATAATGCTGCTGTCACCTTGGTCTCTGCTGTCGCTGCGTGACTCCTCCTGGTGGGTGCCTACAACTCATCATGGCACAGCTCACAGAGCTGCCTCAGAATTGCCCTGTTCAGCCCACAATCTCAGCATCCCCAAAATCGTTGAAGGTGAGGCATGCACGGTACCATCTGTGTGTGGTATACCACTGACAGGCCCTTTCTCAGCCACATTGCTGTTCCTTCCTCCTCCTCACACCTCACATAACTGCCTCCATAATGAATGGCCCAGCATTCATGTCGCACTAGGTTCTGTGCCTTGTGCATCTGCTGTGTGTGTGTTTGAGCCTGAATTTATAGGCTCAATTCTGTGCAGTGCATTCTGTCTGTTGCTCTTGGTTTACGCAGTGTTGTTCCACTGAATATGCCATTGTGCTGCTTATTCATGGTTATGCCCCCTTGTACTTGCACCGCATACATTACTATTGTGAGATATACGCAGGGTGTTTTGCACTGCGCAGTTGCATTTGTTGAATATGACTGCGGGCGCACATGTCTGTGGTTGCGCATGTGCAACCCTGTTATGCATTGTACAATTACTCTGAATATCTCCCCCACAGGATAGAACAAGTCCACATCAGTCAGATGAGGACAAGATAAACAAAAACAGTATTCACTAACTAAAATGTTTTCCCCTCACATGCAGTCCACGTATACAGTATAGTTACACTTTCAAGGTCTTATAAATAATCATAACATAAATGGAATTTAAACTCCAATAATGGCTGTACCAGAAATAGTCTGGTGATATAAAGATATTAATATATAGGTTTTAACAGAAAATCCAATTTGGGGAGTCACCCTAATATTTAAGTATTATAAATTTTTCTCTAACATATTTTCAGTTTCTTCGGTTGTGCAAGAAATTTCTCAGTCAGAGCCTACTGAAGATTCACCTTCTCTTGATGAGTCCTTTTCATACTGTGATTGGAGAAAAGCTGACAATTGGTCCACCTCTAAAAATATATATTGCTTTCCTTGATAGTTGATCCTTACTTTGTCGGGTGCTAACAGCTGACAGGAAGCACCAGGTTCCAAGATATCCTGCCGGTAGGTAACGAAATGCCTTCTATGTTGTTGGGTTGAGAAAACAAAGTCTGGGTAGGCATAAAATCTGTGATCTTTATACATTAGGACACCTTTCAGGCAAGAGAGATACGTCTTTCGGATGAGACATTAAACCGAGGTCCCATCTGCCTGGATTGGTGGTAGTTCAGGTGGATGTTAAAGATCCCATGGCACTTATCGAAAAGAGTAGGGGAATTTCCCTGGTGTCCTGGCCAAATTTCCCTCATTTCACTAAAAAATACCACCAACAGCTTAATCTGCTTCAAGGTCAGTTGGCATTCATCTGTATATCCCTCCCCCGGGTCGTGCCTGAAAATAGGTAGGATTTGTCTAGTGCACTTACCCAGTCAACAAAAACTAAATAAAAATCAAATCTCTGTCAGAATCAAAAACAAAAAAATAAGAGCTGATCTGGTTCAGATTCAGGTTGCAATTTGATAATAGCTGTAGAATCAGAGCTCATAGTTTTCTTCTTAGGCATATGGTAAGCTTTTGTAAGAAAATATCATTGCTATGATAGGGTTGTTTTATCTTGTCTAAATGTAAGTGCGTGTCTTTGGCGGGGGAACCCCTACATAGGATGGACATATAATGGGAGTTACAGTGTGTTTTATTAAGCCAGGCTTATGTCTCAAAGAGTACTATTCAGAACAAGACTATGCCCCCTGTGTAAGATAACCGAGCACTCTAAGTGGTAGAATCTAACTTTGAAAAATGGAGCCCAGATCCCCATTGCATTAACTTGACCACTAATGCACATGCTCAGGGATCTCGGCTGCATTTTTCAAAGTTAGATTTTTCCACTTCCAGTACTCAGTTTTCATACACAGGGGCATAGTTTTGTTCTGAATAGTATACTCTTTGAGACAAATGCCTGGTTTAATAAGGACCAAAATTATTGTAAACTCATTCATGCATGAGTTTTGTAATGATCACGGCATCGTTTCAGACGTGCTTTCACTGCAGCAAGATGCTTTTGGCTGGTGGCTTAAGTTAGGCAGACTGCTCGTCTGGAGAGCAGTACAAAAAATGTGTAAAAAGATACAGATTTACATTTTATCACATATTGGGTCTGTCCAGTCTGTTGATTTTGCTCATTCTGATAACGCAGCCACACTGGTCACGTATGACCTAAAATCCAATTAAAGAGCTGCCAGTATCCCTTTACGTCTCTCCTTTGTGAGTTCACAACTCACTTCTGCAGCTGTTCCTAATCCCGGTTCTTTTGCTGCTGTCCAACACCCTCTGGCTATGGCTCACCCTAGCCCTGCTTTTACACTGTGATACCCCATTACCATCCCTCCCCAATTTACAGTATTGTTCACTACTGTGGATCATTTGCAAATGTACTTTAATTTAGGCACCTTGTTGTATTGTATTGCTCTGCATGAAGTATTTGTTTGTTTGCACAACTGTTAATCTATTGTATTTACTGCACATTAGTTTGTCTGTTCTCCCTCTCCCAATAATGCCCTTGAAAACAAGTTGCTACCAACGCAGTATGTCTCTCCTGGTCGTTTTTTTTCTTTTTTTTGTTAAATATAGCTTTTTATAGGCTTTTTTGTAGGTTTCTCCTGCAACCCCCAACCCCCAGGGTTCCCAGATACATGGCCTTACATGTGCGTGGAGGTGCGCACACACAGCAGAAGCCAGCTCAGCCCCTTCCATCCACCCGTACTGCTGCCCCTGCCCACCTCTGCTACCACACCGGACCTCCACCTGGTGGAGGTGGAACTACGGGAGGGGTGACAACCCATCACCCCCATGAGAGGAGTGCAGCCTGATGGCTTGCTCAATCCCATTCCTCCCTTCCCCCCTAGGCCAGCACCCCAATGTCCCAAGGTCATTCCTGAACCTGGGTTGCCAACGTAGCACGAGGTAAGGCGTCCAGCATCTCAACCCTGAGTGCCACCGTTTCAGCGGTCATTTTTTTTCTTAAATCAATCAGTCAATAAATAAATGAATAAATTAATCAGTTAATAAATAAATGAATAAATCAATCAGTTAATAAATAAATGAATACACCAATCAGTTACTCAATAAAAAAATAAATAAATAAGGCAAGGCAATTTTATTTTCATAGTGCCTGTTCCCGAAGGCTCAGGGCACTACACAATAAATACAATAAAACTGTATAACAGTTAGTACGGCAACAGGTACCAAGCAAAAAATCATAAATATTGACAATAAATTAAAAATCCATGGAAAATCTGCAGCAAAGAGATATGTTTTTAGGTTGAACTTAAAGGCCCCTGCTGTGTGGGGAGAACTAATATGTTGCGGCAAAGCATTCTACAAAGTAGCTGTCACAGTACAAAATGCTCTGTGCCCCGATTAACACAGCCTAGAGACCAGGACCAACAGCAGGCCGGCCTGCGGAGAACATACTGGACTTGCAGATTTTATGACTTCCAAAAAAAAAATCACACATCCCATACTTTAAAATTAGAATTTCTCTCTGCAGATTGGCTAATTTGCAATGAATAATGCAGCAAATGTGACACTTAGGAATGCTAACACATTTTCAATTGAGTTTGTAGAATTTCATGATCTTTAAATTGCTATTTGCAAAATGTTCATAACAATATTAAAATGTTGCCTAGCTCTGGTCCATGTTAACTGATTTCATAAGTTAAAACATTGTGAAACAGATTACCTGGGTGATGAATTATCACAGAATAGCTTTCACTTCTACCAGCCTGATTCACTGCCCAGATGGACAGACTGTAATTGGATTTCAGATATCTGGGGGAGGGTGATACTGGTGGTGGAAACGCTCCATTTATCAGTCCAGTTTGCTGTGCTGACCTCAGTTAGGGTAACATTGTAGGAAAATGCTCCCCAAGCGGGCAGCCATTCTGCATATATGGAGCCATTTAAAAGCGAGGTCACCGTCACATTAGAAGGCGTTTCAGGAACTGAAACAGATCAGTGGAAACAAGGCTGTGAGATTGCAGAGTGTGTCCGAGTTTCTGAAAGATTCTAAGCCATGAAATGTTCTTAGAGCATATCATCTTGTCTTTTACAATTTTTTATTGTATCTTCTATTTATAGGTTGTATATATATTTTCAAATATTTGATAAAATATGTTATGTAATGTGTAGTTTCAGCATACAAGTTCTGTATATATATATATAGAGAGAGAGAGAGAGAGAGAGAGAGAGTCATAGAGAGAGAGATAGAGCACTATAATTTACTCAACAGCAAAAATAACCTTGAGATGTATGACCTTTTATTTGCACTTCCACTGTATAAATAAACATATTATAAATCACTCAAGTTGGTTAGAGTGATTCATAATAAGGTTTTCATTTTTTTAACTGAGTGTGATGCTCCACCCCTACCTGCGAAGTGGAGTGCTCCTCTTTAATATTTCCTCACGAGAGGGCCACTGTTTGCAGGATTAGAGCCCCTGCAGTTCTGAGCACTGATTGGTTGAAATCTCACAAGTGGTTTGTAAGATTGATACGATGCTACACCTTTACAGGGCACCCATAGTACTCCAAGTATTTAGCCACCTCCACAGCACAGGAAGGATACTGCAGCAGTCGAGGGGGGGGAAGCACAAGGCAACAAACAATGATAAAGGGGTTAGAGAAAAGCTGTGTGGGATGTCTGGACAGGTTAGGCATGTTTGCCCTACAAATGAAGATGACACCAGTAAGGCCCTGTACAGACAGTCCGCATTATCAATAAATAATATTTTAAAACATGTGACTGAAACACTGTTAGAGCGTGGTGTTTAGAGTATTCAGACTGCGCTCGAACACTATGCTAACCAAAATGAGTTCCCAGGTATCACTGCAGCACGAGGGAGAGCACTGCAGATGCTGCAATGCATTCCGAGATACTTGCGATCTGGAATGGGGGACAAAAAAGTCCACATTTTAAATAAGCACAAGTAAATAAAAAAGGCACCATGTCAAGATGGTGCCCAGATAAATTGAAGAGGGTATATGGTTCTGAAGCAAAACCAGTAATCGACCACTGTTATTCCACTGCAGTTTTTTGTACCCAGTTCACAATATTGCACCAATTTCTAACTCTTAGTGCAAAACTGCTTTTTTTCCCTCACTGGGCAAAACATACACAAAATTATAAATGTGCAGTACAATAGTGGCATTAGGAGTTTGTGGGAGCAAATATTATGTTGTAGTTGGGAGTTTATGTTTGTTTTGAACTCTGAATAAACAGTTTTGCTACAAGAATTGGAGGTGGGTGCAGTTTTGTGAACTATATATAAAGAAGCGCAGTGTAATAGTAGTTGATGGGTGCTGGTTTTACCTTCATAATAGCGTTTTAAAGAACTAGCTCACTGTGAGCTTAGTTATGTGTTTAGTTTAATTTTTCATTGTTGCGTAAAGCCAAAAGCCCCTTGCACAGGTCTTGTGAGCCCACCTTAACCCGAGTTATATCATGGATCATATCCACACTGCTGTTAACGTTGGTTAAGGCAAATGTGTTGATCTAAAACTTGACTGTAGTAGATGGTTGGATCCACAGATACCCCAGATACTTACTGTGGATCCCAGGAGGTTAGATCCTTGGTGGGACTTCTATGACATCTGAGGCCATCTAATATCTGGCCAAAATAATGGCATCTGATATTATCTGACCTGGTAAGATACTATTCCAGGCAACACTACATAATAGGGTGAGCAGTTATAAGGAAATAATGCATACCTTGGGTTTTTTGTTTGGCATGAAGCATACCAGAATGTCAGATCTACTCAAGAAATGCTTTGTTTTCCCCTTACAATCGCACACCTCAGAGTTTTTTTTACCACACTTGGAAAATGGGCTTTTATTTGTTAATAAAAACTGTAGTTTAGGTGGGGTGTGTGAGGTGTTAACCAGGGAGAGCTGTGAGGCTACAACTTCCAGCATCATTTTGTCTGACTTCAGGACAGATTAGAGGAGTTTTCTGAGGTGGCTGAGCAGCCTTGTGCTCCCCTTCCCCCCAAAACAATTTGCACCTGAAGCTCAGCTGAAGAGGAGTGATTTGTTTTAACCTGAGAGACCAGTGAGGCTGCCTTTTGTCTGACTTCTGGACAAATTAGGGGCCTTTCTACTTAAGCCCAATAGGTCTGCAACCCCTAGGAGCATGTGACCCCACGAGCAAGAGGATGGCATCTGTCCTGGGTCATCTGCTGAGCATCCGCGGGTGGGTCCCCAGTTTCTCAGGGAACTCTAACCCAAGGGAGACTGGGGACAGGTTGATAGCCTGTACTTGGCAACGTCTGTAGCTTACCCAGATGTCATCCTATCTGGGTAAGGTACTTTGCATCGAGCAGGGGAGCTAATTCTCTGTAGGAGGTTGGAACACCCTATCTCGGTCAAGTAATAAAACAAAAAGGGAATCGGAGCAGAGGCGTGCAGAAGGCGGATGGGATAGGTACTAGACATCAGAAGTAGTTACACAACTTAAGATGAGAAACAAGCAAAGTAGAGCAGGTTATTTCCAAGGTCACTGATTTTCAGTTTTTACAGGAAAACCCAATACAATTCAAGTGTAACCCCCGTTACCTGGGGTTACTAGAATCCCAGTAAGACCTAGTGGTAGGCAGGGAAGGCAGCTTGTAAAACTCCAGTTAAATTGATTTCACACTGTCTCACTCTGTTCTCAGTCTCAGCTAAGACTGAGGGATGACAACACCTAGAACTCTCGCAGCTGCATGAGCCACACTGGAATCTGCAGTTGGAAGTTAGGATAGAATGTTGGGGATTTTTGAACAGAGTCTGTGTGTAATCTTGAAGAGAGGAGCAGCACAGCAGTCTGTGGACAGGCTCTCAGAGCCTAAAGCTCTGTCATAGAGCTACTGTAAGGGGAGGTGTGTGTTTCCACCAAAAGAGGAACACAGTAAGCGGTTTGTGAAGTGGTGGAGACCGCTGTTACTGGTCCATGTGCCCCATCCCTGAGGGGATGGAGGTGGAAGGGTTTGCCTGTCATCCAGGGGCAACCCTCCTGGTTCTGGCTAAGGAAGAAGCTGCCTTATCTCAAGTTGTGCTGCGGCACCAGAAGCTGTGGCATAGAAATTCCTGTGAGGAATCGCCTGTGGGGCACCTGCAACCAAAGGGTGAGTTCGTCTGACAGAGGGCCTATGTTTTTGCCTGAACTGTTGGAACGTGGGGATTGGACTACTTAATTTGTAGGAGGTCTAGTGTAATAGACATTGCCGGTTAATTCAAGTATGTTCAAGTCCAGCACAAAGAGTAAAGTAAAGTGGGGATTGGACTACTTGATCAGTGGGAGGCCTAGAGCAATGGGCTAAGCCAAGTAAAAGTATGTTCAAGTCCAGCACAATGGGAAAGCAAGACAAGTAGAGGAAATGTGACATACATTTACCCTTAATCTACATTGCCAAG
This sequence comes from Neoceratodus forsteri, assembly GCA_016271365.2. Taxonomy (NCBI): domain Eukaryota; kingdom Metazoa; phylum Chordata; order Ceratodontiformes; family Ceratodontidae; genus Neoceratodus; species Neoceratodus forsteri. The sequence goes on along the minus strand of CM057449.1, from coordinate 168,777,602 downwards.
CTTTACAGAAAGAGATGATTAATGTCCAGAGAAATGGCTGGGTATGAATTGTGGAAGCGAGAGGTGGGAGACCCCCCCCCAATCAGTAGTAACCAAATTCACCTCTACGGATTTGCTCTGTGGCACCTTTACTTTCTCTCAGGTACTTGGCCAGTGCCTGAGGAAAGTGCCCAGAGGTGGGACTAAAAGGAAGTTTCCCTTATAGCGCTGAGGTGCTCTTAGGTGGTTTAGGGAGCCACCAAAAAATGTTTCCATGACAAATGGAAGGTGTTCGAGTGGCCGGTAAGGGAGCCAAGCCTGGGAATCCCAAACAGTGTACAAGTTCAGGCTGTGTACCCAAAACAGCATGCAAGTCCATGCTGTGTGCCCGGTGGGTTCAGAGCCTGAGGGCTGGAATGTTGAAGAAGTGTTTCTGAGTCTTTTTAATCTGCATTACCAGAAGTGTAGCCCCGTGGGGGTCCGTGTATGCTTTGTTTGTTCTGCTTGGATGTGAATAAAGCCACACTTTAGAATCCCATTCCTGGCATTGGACATTACAGTTATTGCTTCCTGTGTTTGGAATTACTTGGGTGCCCCTGTGCAGAGTAGCCAAACCTAGCCCTTGTGCTGAGTAACCTATTCCTCCCCGAACCCAGTCCCCACCTGGTACTGCTGTCAGATTCAAACAGCATACCACCTGTTGTTTGCAAAAAGGCAGGAGGGTGGGGGTTACACAAGAATTTAGACTGCTTGCACACAGATAATAGCAAAGAATTTCACAGAATCTAGCATTTTAGGCGAGATAAATAAATCTGCAGAACTTGTTTTTTTCTTATAATTGTTTCCTGTACTATAAATGCTGTGTATATTACGCCATCTTTTATTCTGATTATTTATACACATTCTAAAAGAATGACAGTAGACTCTAGGTAAAATCCAGAAATTAGACTAGCAATCACCAGTGCAATTCACAGAACTCCAAGTCTTGAAAATGGAATTTCCTTATTTTAATCATCATAAATCACTGCACAGGCTTTGGTTGTTTCGGGCTAACAAGGAACTACCTTACTGAGGTAGGGTTAAGCTGTGGTTTAGGTATAGTGTGCTGCTCAAAGTAGGAATAGAGGATTGACATGGCTGGGGATTAGCTAGCTGCAACGACTGGGGGATGATCATTCACTGAGCTACACTCTCTAGGGTTGGTCACTTCCCCAGAGGCAGAAAGCCTGAGAAGCTCCATATACAGCTTCAAGCAGCCTGGGGAGAAATACTCCCCCCGTGCAGACAGCTGAGCTGGATTCCAGAACCACTACTGACTCCCCCTACCCACAGAGGCCCACTGGGCCAGGGGGGTGGAGGGTGGTGGGAGGAGTAGGTGGGAAGGAAGCAGTTTGTGAGTATGAAGCAGTGTCCTTCGGTAATGATCACAAACCAGTTTGCACCCCTGCAGGAGATGCAACTTACCTGACTCCACCAGGGAGGCAGTGAGTCTGTCACTAAAAAGGACCAGACAGGGAGCATAATACCCAGTGGGGAAGAAGAAGAGGAAAAAAGGAGAAGAAGAGAAGGAGGAGGAGGAAGAAGAAGAAGAAGAATTAGTATGTATATAGTGCTTTTCATATATATTGAATCCCAAAGTGTTTTACAAGTAATGAGAGACTGGTAGTGAATTGACTGTAAATGTGTAGTGGCCACCATTTCCCACATCAGCACCCAAACACAGCCTTGGACAGTTTAATGAAACAATTTCATGGGCAGGGGAAAATTGGTTGGGACGCTGGGGATAATACCATAGTCTTGCAAAAAGTGTGTTGGGTTCTTTTACTTCCATCTGGACACCCAGCAGGACAGCACCAGAGATGGGCAGAAGGAATCTCAGTTTAACATCTCATCCAAAGAACAGCACACCTGACAGTATAGCACCACCACCCCCAGTGCTGCACTTGGGTGCCATTGCTGATGACATGAGCCCAATCTCATTGTAGGACTAGAACCCATGACCCTCAGGTGGATGTGCTACCAACTCAGTCATGGGTTGTGGGAACTAAGAAGGCAGCCAATAGAGTACTTATAGTCAGAGACTCTATAGTATACAGGGAGAGGGTGGTGTGCAAGGATGGGGCAATGAGGGGAGAGATCTAATGCATGCTAGGCACGTTGGCCATGAGGGAAAAGGACAGAATTGGGAAGATGATCAACAGGATGGGAAAGGTGCCACATGTCTGTGTACACTTGGGTACAAACAAAAGTTAAATCCAACTTCTGAAGGCTAGGTGGAGAGTTGAAGGGGATGGTAGCCTCACTGGCCTTGTCAGATGTGCTACCATTGTGGGACGGGGAGAAGGCAGGGGATAGAAGAGTGAAACAGGAAGAAACTGAGGCATTCAATGATTGGTTAAAGGGGTGATGTCAGGAAGAAGGGTACAGATTCCTGGGAGACTGGTTAACTTCTGGTATAGAAGGTTATTCAAGGCAAATGGCCTTCATCTCACAAGGGAGGGGAAGTGCACTTGGGCAGAAGCTTGGCATCCACATGGATCCTCAATTAAAATCAATGGAGGGAGGCAGAATCTGGGAATGTCCCAAGTAGGAAGTGGGGTCACAGGGAGAACCTAGCCTGGGCTCCCAACAAAATGGAAAAAGGACTAAGGGACAGGGGTGCTAGTGGTGGCAAGGGCAGGGAACAGGACAGTGCTGGAAAGGAGTGGGAGGGTGAGGGTCATGACAAACCAGCAGCAGGAGGGGAATGGGTAGAGTAGTAAGAATGTGGTGGGCAGAAACTGGAGAACAGGTAAAGGGAGAGGAAATAAGGTGGAAGTGTGAAGGTGATCGGTGTAAATATCTGAAGCCTGAACAAGTTCAATGACTACTGTCCATGGTGACAGAGGCCAAGTTCGTCTTGGAAGCCATCAAGATGTGGGCCTCTAAGAACAATGATTGTGATCTTACAGTTCCATGATACACCTTGAATAGGAATAAGAGGAGCAAGGGTATTGGGGGAGTAGTGCTCTGTGTCTGTGAGACAATAGAGGCTATGGAGAATGAAACCATCAAGAAGGAGGCAGAGAAGTAGAGCTGATCTGGGTTCAGGCAAATTAGTCATGGAACTCACCACAGAAATAAACCGATGTCCTCTAGTAATACTCATGACTTAACAGTTTATTCAATGCAGAACAAGACGCTTAGTCAGGGTGATTACAAACTGACATTTCACCTATGGTTAAACTATTTTAAAGACTCTCAAAAAGCCTAGGTGAAACATCAGAAATAAGCAAAAAAGTCCAATCTGGTTCTCAAAAGAAGTAAGGGAGGCTGTGAGGGTGGCAAACGAGGCCTTCATAAGGTACAACAGGAATAATGGGTAGAAAGAATGGGAAGAATACCAGACCAGATAAAAAGGGGCAAGGGTGGCCATTAGGAGGGAAAAGACAGACACAGAGATGCAGATTGCTGAGGGTATAAAGGGAGGAGAAGAAATAATTTTAGGTATATTAGGCACAAAAGTAAAGCTCATGGGGGTGGTGTCAGGCTAGATGAGGGGGGTAGCAGAAGATGATAAGCAAAAGGCAAAAGTATTCAACAATTGTTTCTGCCCAGTATTCCCAGTTGAGGATGGCTGGCCTCTACTGGAGCGTGGGATCAAGGCAACCACATGGGTTGAACATGGGACTGGTAGTGATCATGGCTGACTGGATGAAAAAAGGGTTGAAGGCCCTCAGGGTAGATAAAGCACTGGGCCCGGATGGCCTACACTTGAGGGTACTTAGAGAACTGGCCTCAGAAATGGCAGAACCCTTGACCCAACTATTTAAATCCTTCAGTAGAATCTGACATAGTGCCAGGAGATTGGAGGTCTGCAGACATAGTCCCACATCACAAAGGTGGAGGGGGCAGGGGAGAACCCAGGCAACTACAGGTCAGTCAGTCTTACCTCCACTATAGGTAAATTGATGGAAACCACAGTTAAGGAAAGTTTGGTGGCCTCTTTAGAAGACACTAGGCTGCAGGATGGCACGCAGCAGGGTTTGTGTCAGGGAGGCTGTGCCAGACCAACCTGATACTGCTTTTCGACTGGGTGACTAGGGCAATAAATTTATTTATTTATTTTTAATTTTTTTTATTTTAGTCTTTGGTAACCGGGTAAGGCCCACTAGGCACAAGTGCCTGTTTTCAGGGGCAATCTGAGAGCACTGGGCAGTTAAGTGAATTGCTCAGAGTCACACAGTATGGAAGTGGAGGCTGTGAGAATCAAACCAAGGTCTGGTCTGCTGGATGTACCAAGCTCATTCACAGCTCATTACTCTAACCTCTAGGCTATACTGCCAGCCCAAGTTATATACCTTCTCTAAGGGGGGCAGTCAGTAGTTTTGCTATACTTTGACTTCAGCAAAGCCTTCGATTTGCTGCCACACAGGAGGCTACTCAAAAAATTGGAGGACTTGGGAGCAGAGAAGGGTTTAGTCAGGTAAGTTGGCTAGGGGTGAGGCAACACATATTAGTAGTACACAGAGTCAAATGAGGGAAGGGGGAGTCACAAGCGGCACCACAGTGATAAGTCCTTGAACCTTTCCTATTCAGTATGGTCATTAGTTGGTTACTTACCTGACAGCGATATTTCACCAGTGAGGTTCCCCACAGTGACTACAGCGCTGTGCCACTGTGGGGAACCCGCTGAAACCTGGCGCTGTCTGTTAGGGGTCCTGCACCCCCCCAATCAGCTCCAACTCGGAGCTGATAATCCTAAAGAGGGAGGTTGCGGGGGGCACAGCCCCATGCGTGGGATGTTTGGGGGGGAAGCCCCCCGAAGAAAACACAGACTGCAGAATGCGATCGACCTGCCGGTTTCACTGATGGGGTGTTCGACAAATATTTTGTCGAGTACCCATTGTGGATCCCTCATTAGTGACGTAGAGAAGGTGCCGGGGCAAGATATGTCTCTCTGTTGATAACTGAAAGCTACACAGCAGGGTAGACAGCAAAGAAGGGGCAAGAGAGCTTCAGAATGACCAGGAAAAGCTGGAAAGGTGCTCAAAGTTCTGGTATTTGAGACACAATGACAAGAAATGCAAAGTGATGCACTAAAGGAAAAGGGCATGCACAGAGGGCTAGATGGAAGGGGTTAGGCTGGCTAATACAGCAGAGGAGAGGGTTCTGGGAGTCATCATCAGTCACTCCCTCAAGCAAACCAGCTATTGCATTAAGGCATGCAATAAGGCATTGAGCATGCTATCAGGAGAAGTTTTTGAGACCAGGAGAGGCAACATTATACTGGTGAAGCCTCGTCTGGAACTCTGCGTCCTGTTCTTGAGCCTGTACCAGAGAAAGGTCATAGGTAGGCTGGAGTTACATTCAGGAGGCAAAGGAACGCTATACTATGGACCTATAGATCTATATCCAAGATGCTACCCTCCTACCTTTCTGTCTGTCTGCCCTCCTGCACCTTACGAAACTATGCCTTGAGAAGCCGTTTGTATATCTCACTAGCTGTGCCTAAAGTCTTTTCCCATTTCAGCAGAGCCTCTTTCAGCTATGTGCTGTCCCAGCTGTGGAACAATGTCCAGAAATCCATAAAACTGGTGCATCCTATTGGTTTTGTGGAATTCAAGTCACTCTATTCGAGATACTTCTCAGAGCCTTGTCAGTGCCCTCCCTATTGCTAAACTGTAGCCATACATTACTATTCTTACAGTCAACCCTCTACACTTTCTATCCCCTCGTTAGGATTACCCTGTGCCATGTTCCTGGATTCATCCTTGCTTTCTACTTGTTGATGAGCCCCAGCTTGCACTCTCATTCGCATTAACTCTGCTCCACTAGAGCTATCAGTGTCTATAATCACTGGGTCGGCACATTGGTGCTGACTTGCTTCCACCTCTCTACTGTATTGTTCACTGGGATGAGGCTTCACCTTACAACTGGGCCTCATTGATTACCCTTGTACCTTGTTTTTATTGCTATGTATTGTATTACTATACCCATTTGTGCTATATGTTCCATTGTGCTACTGTATTACTTATTCTGTACCTACCAGGCCCTCCTCGAAAATTAGCTTGCTCAATGGAGTTTCACGTGACTAAATAAAGATTGATTGATTGAGTTAATACAGGGAGGAGTCACCAAAATGAGTCACAGCCAGAAAGGCAAAACCTATGAGGAGCAACTGCTGGCCCTGAACATGTATTCACTGGAGACCAGATGCAAGAGGGGAGACATGATTGAGACATATAAGTTTCTGAGGGGTATAAGCAAGCTTAATACTGAAGATATGTTTATTAGAAATAGGGACACAGAAAAGAGTACAATTGGAGGCTGGTTGGAGGTACATTCTGGAGGGATGTGAGGAAGTTTTATGTCACTAAGAGGGTGTTGGACTCGTGGAACAGATTACCGATGAAGTTGTGGGAGCAGGTTTTCCTAAATTGGCTCAAACATTGCTGGAACAGAGCAAGAGGACTCATAGTCCAACGGGGAAGTACCAGAGGTGGGAGGCTTGTTGGTGGGGGAGGCTGAGTGGGACAAATCCCAGGACACTAGGTCAGCAGTGAGGTAACATAGTATGGACAGACTCGATGGAACATTATTCTCTTTCTGCTAACAGATTCTATGTCCCTATGCAGTTCTCAGAAAATAATTAATGGTCATGTGATGTGTTTTGACCAGTGGGATTACAGGGTTTTCATGGCCCATTTTCTAATAGACAGATAGACACCTCGTTATAGTTTTTCTATTCACTGAACTCAGTGGATACACTGTGTTTTAATTTTTTTTTTGCCGGGCTCCCCTAGCCTCGTTAATGGGCTTGCCAGACTCTGGCAGCCACCCTCTCATACTCGGACTTACCTGCCCCCCTGAGTGGGGCAGCCGAAGCAGACTGTAGTGGCCAGAGGGGATGGAACCAGAGCCGGCTCATTAACGGGGGCCAGCATATTTTTTTTTTCTGTAAGTCCCTTGGGCCGGGGACGTGCAATGATGACCTGCATCTTCCCTGCCCCCAGTTCGTCATGGCACTGACCATGGTGGTACTCCTGCCCTCTGCCAGGAGTCGGCAGTGCATCAGACACTCAATCCCCCTCCCCCCCGGAGCAGGAGAGCAGTCCAGCGGATGCTTCATCCTAACCCCCCACCGGCTGGCCCTCCGACTCCTGGATCTATTTCCAAACCCAGGTCGTAGCTCCCTCTCATCTCCTGCTGCCTAATGATCCACTGTATCTGCTCTCATCCCTCCAAGCCAAAGTACCTGTCAGGTATTTCACCTCCCTCTCCTTTAACCCACCCTGTTCGCAAGTCTATCCCCCTAATTAAGTCCCCCACCAGCAGTTGCTTCCTACTCAGCTGGGGGCCTCTTCCTCCCTCTTTGTAACTATGAAATGGTCCGTGGACAGTGCTTTCCTTGGGGAAGGTTTCTCCAGGGGCCGAAAGGGTGGTTCAGCTGCAGGGAGAGTGGTTGGCTGGGTAGGGCCCATTTCAGATGCAGGGAGAGTGGTTAGTAAACAAAGCAGGTGAACTGAAACGCTGACAAACAAACCGGCACGGGGGCAGAAAATGCTAGCCCCATAGAAAAGAGCACAGTGAGGGCTACAATAGATAATTTACCAGAGAAGTCTCAGGTCAGGGAACTACAGCTGAAGAGGACATAGAGAACAGGTAGGCATCAGAAGATGATGAATGGGGGCAGCGGATAGACATGGACTCATGAAGGCATGCATGGGAACTACGGATGCCAATGCTGGAGGGTGCAAAGGCCAGCTTAGGTAGGTGGACACTGACCTGTAGGTAGAGTGCACAACACACAGGGACCCCTGCATCCCTGCATGCTGGACAGCAGGGAAGTGTACCATGGAGCATAGCCCCACTGCAGCACAGTAGCTGATGGGGGCCCAGGACACTGTGGACACAGAACTTGAATGTAACCATGGTGCACAGCACAGCCTTGAAGCACTGGGACTGTGGGAAGACAGTAGCGCTACAGTACTGGTACAAACCACCCACAGACAAGTAGCAGCTGCTGCAGGTGTGGCCCATGGAGTGTGATGTGCAAACAAAGTGCAATCACACCCGCATGCCTGAGCTGGAACCAAAGCCGGTCATGTTGCACAGTCCTCTGGCACAATGGAGGACAGCATGGAAGCCATGGAGGTGCCAGGGTGCTCAACTGAAACCCCAACAACATGGACAATCTGTGAGGTGGTACCATCCAGGAAGGAAAAGTCCAAGCTAAATGTGAATGGCTACCTCCTGGTCCATGAATGGACCTGCAATGAGACAGTGTACTGTTTTTTTAACTTATCATATTTTTCACCTGCTGCAGCACACACTCCAGCTTGGGGCATCCAGCAACCAGCTCCACCCACCTGGAGAGCTGGGTAGCTCAAACTGCACCCCAGGAGGATCAGGGATGGCCATCATGCCATCTTGCTGGAGGGCTCCCGCTCTGCCTCTACCAGCCAGGACAGCCCCGGACCCTCCTCAGCAGGACTCCACCAAAGTCCTTCAGGTGGCTCAGAGCATAGCCATCAAGCTGCAAGGTCATGCCCATCCATTTTCCTTCTATTGGCCCCAGTAGCACGGACGTGCAATGATGTCCAGGAGCAACGTACCGACATCTGCAGTGCTCCCCATAGTGTCACTGACACTAGTAGTGTCCTGGGGGGCATCCCCAGGGGGCTGCTACAGCACAGTGAAATTCCCCAGCCCACCCCAGGACTGCGAAAGCAGTCTATGGATGTTCGATCCCAGTCCTCCCCTGCCGACCCACGATGGCCTAGGCTCAATCCTGAACCAAGGTCACTGGCGTGGCACAAGGTATGGCATCCAGCGCTTCAACCCTCAGCACCACCGGGATAGCCTGAGACAGTTTAACGGTGCTGCCAGCACCATAAGTCCAAGTCCTGCCTCGGCCAGGCCATCACACTGCTCCAGGATGGCCAGCACCACCTAAAGAAAAGGATGAGCACAGTCATGCTCTGGAGGTGACAGATGCTCTACCAGCACAGGTGTTGGCTGGCATCATGTAGAAGGCACACAGCACCATGGCTAGCCCCGCATAGCTACTGCAGAGTGAGGCAACCTGCAATGACCACTGAGCTGTGGCAACAGTTGCAGCAAGAGGGCCCTGCTGCAGACTGTGAACAGGACCTGCCACAAGGACCTCTCACCAGAACCAGTGACACTGGCTGACCTCACTATCCCCAAGCAGCTACAGACGGTGACTGGATGGCCATGGTACAGCAGGATCACCGGCAGCACCACCCACCAGGTCCTTCTACTCACCACAGAGGACAACATCAGGGACCTGGCACAGGCACCCTTCTGGATGATGGGTGGTACGTTCAAGACAGTGCCACACCAGTTCACTCATTGTACACCATCTATGCACCCATGGGGATGGGCCCTAACAACCTCATTATGTCATTGGTGTATACACTGATGACGACAAAGAGCCTGCAATGTTACTGCACCTTGTTCCAAGAGCTGAATAAATATGCCAGTATACAGTCCTGCACCCTCAAACCACCTACGATCATCACTGACTTTGAGCAGGCTGTGATCAATGCCTGTAAGATGGAATTTCCACAAGCCATTAACAAGGGATGCCTGTTCCACTTTGGGCAGATTGTGTGGCGGAAGGTCCAGAGTTTTGGCCTTGCACCACAATACAGAAGTGACCCAGACTTCAGCCTGAAGATCCATGAACTCGTGGCCCTCGCCCATCTCCTGGCACAGGACATTCCAGCAGCATTCAGCCTCCTGAAGTCAACCATTCTGCCCAATGCCACCACACTCTTTTTGTTTCGAGCAAACACATGTGCTGGGCAGGATATGGCTGTACAGTAGGGTGACCAAGGTGCCCACGAGATATGACCCCATATTCCCACTCTGCTGTGGTTGGTTGCGGATCTCAACAAGTGAGGTATACTGTGGACCCAAAGCAATGTCGAGACCTGGCACTGCCATCTCCATGCCCTGCTCGGGAAGGTGCATGAAGGGGGGTCATGACAATGCTAGCAGAGCTCCACAGGGAACAGCAATGGACCTATGTCACTAGGGAAGGCATTTGTTGTGGACTGCCATGGACACCACCCAAGAAGAGCTATGAGGAGTGGATAAGGATGGCACTAGCATCCAAGGACAAGGGCAAGCTGCTGAAGTTCCTCTGTGGCATGGCACCCAGCACCACCCTGTAGGGTTTCCATGGTGACTTGGCACCTGACAGTTATACACTCATAGTACGCATCATGCACAGCCACTAGGTTGCCACTGTGGCCCCCTACTGTTGAATAAAGTTTCACCCCCACATTTAACATGCACCCCAACCTGGTGGTGATGTCTCATCACAACGCTGCTGGGTATCACCAAGCAGCCCACTGCACACTGCCACATCTGCACTGTGTGTCGCATGTCGCACAGGCCTGACTCTGTGTGAGTCCCTCCAAAATCCTTTCAGCTGTTCATGTGTGGCCACACGTTGCACAGGTCTGAAGCTGGGTGAGTGCCCACCAATCCTTCCAGCTGTGCAACTGTGTGGTAACAGCATTCCCGCAATGGGCCCTTGTGGAACCCCCCACAACACACCTGGCAGCCTTCATGCCACAGTGGGCTCCTGTGGCACAGGCCCCCCCCAAACACCTCCAGACTTTTTTCTGTGTGGTTACTGCAGGCCCATAGTGGGCTAGCATGAAACGGCCACATGCACACATTACATGATTGGTGCGATGGCATGCTGCTCTGTGTCCTGGCATCCACATGTAGTGTTGCTGTGGACCATTTCCTGGTGCAGCTATCCATGTTCTCGCTGTGCTGCTCTGCTGTGTGCCTGCAGTGTCGTGCATGCACCGACCAACAGGCATGGTATTCCAATTCCTTCATGCATGCCCAGCTGGCTGGCTGTCAGCTGACATAATCATGCATGCAGAGATGCACGGACAATCCGCCATGCTGCCTGGGATGGCTGGTCAACACACTGGGGCATGCACGGCTATTTGTTTCATCCCTGTCCCATGGATGGTGAGACAGTCATCCTTACCAGGGGGTCTGTGATCAGGTCAGTGTATCCTCGGAGGGTGCACCACATAGAGGGTGGGTTTTTTCACATCATCCATGCTGTTCAGTAGTGTCTCAGGTCCTGGAATGGGTGGCGTAGGTCGGGATCGGGTGCTTCATGTGTTTGTGGAAAATCTACTCAATAGCCGCACAGCATCCTGACCTCCTCTGGCCTGACAGTGTGTCAGGCACTGTCCTAGGTCAGGCTACTGTGGCTGTTGGGTTGTTGTGTGTGGGATGCAGCATGTCAGACTAATAAGCGTTGGGATTATAAAAGGGTACCTAGCAGGGCAGGGTTTTCTATGTGCAAGCAGAGTGGCTAGTGGTGGGATGGGCAACTGGTATCTGGGCAAGATGGGTAGTCTGGGTGGGTCCAGCTGCAGAAAGAGTTGTTATCTAGAGGGTGCTGGTCCAGCTCTAAGGAGGGTGCTTTGTTTGGTGAGACTGGGAGGTTGGTCCAGCTGCAGGGAGGTGGTCTACTGAGGTGGGGAGGCAGGTCTGGGGGGTTCCATCTGCAGGGGGATCGTGTCTGAGGGTAGGAAGGATGGCCTGGAGCAGCCAGCTACAGGGTGGGTGATAGTTGATGGGGAGAGGCTGGTTTGGGGCTTGTAGGGTGGACTAGCTGCAGGCAAGGTACACAGCTTGGGAGAGGTCTATTGGGATGTTGATATGGTTGTCCTGCTGGGTGGTCATCTGGGCAGGGGGTGTTCAAGACGTGAGTGATCATGGGGGGTGCAGGCCCAAAGGGCTGTACTTGGGAACCCTCACTGAAGTCAAATACTATATTTAGCATTAAAGCATTCATTAATTTGCCTTCAAAGACTAATTTTAGTTATTTTTAATAATCTTTAATCATCATTCAAAAATACAACCACTAAGAATACTAAATTCTAAGAAGTATTTCAGCAGACTAGTTGTTCAAGAGTAAGTTATTGCTAAATGAGGATTAGAAATAGATCTGCAGTGTTCTTAAAAGTACAATTTTTTTTAATACAACTGAATCATAAATGAAGATTACAGTCAGCGGAGTAGTTTTAGGATTTAAATTAGCCAATCAAGGCTGGGTACATTGCCGTGCATTTCAGTTCTACTAAGCAAGGAGACAGATAAAACAACCAGCAACACCAATAAATTTTAGAGAAGGTAAGCAATAATAAAATGTGGATTTTTACCTGGAAATAATATGGTGCAAAAAAAGTTGGCAGTGTGCTTTTAAAAGTGTATTCTAACAGTACTTTTCCCATAAGTCTATTCAGTCAGAGGCCTACATTTCCCAGCTCTCTTCCTATCTCTGTCCAGTGTAATGAAACTGCACGAGTGCTCTGTGGTCTCCATTTTTGAACAACTGAGGTTTCCTACAGCTAAGATTTACATGTTAAGGTAAGAACTTATGTTTAAAAAGTACATCTTTTTAACTCCCTGAAATGTTAAATACAGTAAAGGAATTATCACTCAGGTGTTTTTTTTTTTCAAAATGAAATGCTGTGCAAGTTTCACTTTCAATGTTTTGTCTTGAAAACATTTTCTCTTCTCTGGACTCTTGGCTAAACTTTCCATTTTATTTTCAATCAACACCCCCCCCCCAAAGTGTTTAGGATGCATTGTGCCTCTAGATTACTTGTTATTTGTGGAATTTTTGCTGATTTAGTTACTTTAAAGTAGTGTTGGTGGTGGGGGGGGCAGGAGAATGAACAGCAGGAAGATTGTATAACTGAGCAAATTCAGAATGCATAAAGAAAAGATTACAACTTTTTTAATTTGAGAAAATCTGGAGTTACCCTAAAGGAAGAATTATTTACTGCAGATATTTGAGTGTGTTTGTGGGGGAACTGTTTTTTTGCATTTAATATTTGTATTTAACAGTTGCAAATCCATTTTGTAATCTGGGGATCAGTGTATTTTTTTTTCTTTGCTGAAGACTGCATTAATTTATATTTTATGTTTACTTTATTTCGTTTTTGTTGACTGGCTAAGTGCACTAGACAGATTCTTGCCTATTTTCAGGCACGACCCGGAGGGAGAGGAATACAGATGAAAGCCAACTGACCTTGAACCAGATTAAGCTGTTGGTGGTATTTTAGTGAATTGGGGGGGGGGGAATATGGCCAGGGCACCAGAGAAAATTTCCCTGCTTTTTTTGAGAAGTGCCATGGGATCTTTAACATCCACCTGAACTACCACCAAAACAGGCAGATGGAATCTTCGGTTTAATGTCTCATCAGAAAGACAGTGCCTCAGGAGTGCAACCATCCCCCTCATGCTGCACTACAGCATCAGTATTGGGATATTAACATAAGTGCCTGGTATGGGAATAGAACCCACTGCCTTCTGATCTCCCAGCCTCGGAAGCGAGTGTGCTGCCTGCTGAGCCACTGACACTGCAAATGCAATATGTTAGTTATATATATATTTTTTTTAATTCTATGTTGAGAAGTATGGGGTCCACAGTTGAGGAAGGGTGATTGGGGGGGTTCTAGGTTTAGGGAGGTTCTGCTCTGGATGGTGGGTGTGTCCAGCTTTCAGAAAGGGTGTCCAGCTCTGGGGAGGTTACTCAACCTGCAGAGGGGAGGAGGGGTTGGTCTGTGGGTGGGAATGAGCACAGGGGTCTAGCTGCAGGGAGGATTCTCCACTGGGGGAGGCTAGTCCAGGGCATGAAAGAGTGAGCCAGCAGCAGGGAGGGTGGCTGGTGGTGGTGGTGGGGCTAGTTCAAGGTTGGAAGTGAGGTCCAGCTGCAAGGTGGGTGGTTGGATGGTGAGGCTGGTATGGGACTTCTGGTGGATCTAGCTGTAGATTAAGTGGTTAGGTGGGGGACTGCTGGTCTAGGGGCTTGGAGGGACAGCTTCAGATATGTAGTCTGTTAGAGTGGAGGTTTGGGGTGGTGCTTCAGCTACATGGAGGTTGTATAGAATGTAGTTGGAGGCTGGTCCAGATGTAGGGAGGGTGGATGGCTGGGTAAGCAGCTGGCCCGGAGCCTGTGTGGTGCTGTAGCTCCAGTGCTTATTATGTGAAAGGCTGGGACAAGAAGGGTTGCCCAGTTGCATGGAGGATAGTCTGGTGCCTGGAAGGGTGATCTAGCAGAGAGGAGGGTGGTTGACTATTTTGGTGGGGGGGGCGAGGCTAAAGAGATTGATCAGCCTAGGAAGGATCCAAAGTGGTAAAGTTAATTAGAAACTGGTTAACATGTGTGCCCTTCAGCTTAACAGTAGCGCTATGACCTACAGCGTAGGTGACCTTAGTTCAGGAATGAGCTTGCGTCAGGAGCTCTCTGGGGAGAGTAGGAGGATCATCTGTTATACAAGAGGCTCTCTTCTGGGGAAGGAGGACAGCCAGCTCAGCTGTAGTACTGCCAACTGAGTGACCACAAGTGGCAGTGCAGGTGGGAGCAGCCCATGGGTGGGAAGACATTGACTGGTGCAGTGCCACACATGTCTGTGCATGTGTTTGTGCACCCTTGCAGCTTATGTCCTGGGGATGGAAGAACGTAAATGTATCCGACACTCAGGCAGCTGCTCCACATATTGGATTCATTTGGTGGTGACAAGTCCTGGCAGATGTCGAGGATGTTGTTGTAGCTGAAGTGCGTGGGGCCAGAATGCAGGTTGGAAAACTGAGAGTAGTTGGGGTGTTGGTGTCAGGGGGATGGTTTGTGGCACTTATTACAGTGATGGACAGTGAGCAGCCCAGCTCAGTACTGGCGCAGATCCTCTCTGTGTCTTCATATGATATTGGAAAAACTGGCAAAGAAGGGAATGCCTTTGCAGACAATACCAAATTTGTGGGTGGGCATTAAGGGGAAGCAGAGAGCATGCATGCCTGAGAAACTTAAAGTGGTCAAGATTAGCAGTTGGTTCAATGACAAAGTGCAGAATTGTGCACTCTAGGCATAGGAAACCAGGAGCCGTTTTATAGTTTGGTACTGATGATACTAAGCGGGAGGGGACCTTGAGTTATTATGATCTTAAAAGAGACGGTTGTCTTGCCCTGCCCATCGGTAAGCGAGCCAAGCAGAAGAGCCTGCTGAAGTTACGCGTCCCTGTTATTAGTGTTCTGTCTCATAAAACAGGAGAACCGGGTCCCGGACTCTGTTTTTTTTTTCGTTGCCAAGTCGACCATAGCCACTGTAGATGACGCCAGGCGGTGTGTCGATCATTATATGTGCTGTTTAGTATTTATTGATTTAAACTATAGGAGTTACCAGCACCGTCCAACTAACAAGGGCCTTGGTCTTGACTGCTGCCCATGCCCACGTTTCATTGCCAGGTGGTCACTAAATCATTTAAAATCAATAGAAAAGCTGCTGCCCATTACAGATAAAGACGAGCACCCCCGCTCTCACTGGCATCTCGTCATCCTGCTAGAGAGTGTGGGAGCGGAGCTGGGGCAGCAGCAAGCAACTGGGAAGTTCTTGGGACCTGGTTTGTATATTTTTATGAAGGACAGAACTTTTTAATGGATTTAAAATTTGGGGACATATTAACTTCATTGGGGTCCTCTGGCAGCAAGGCACTGATGGATATGGTGCAGGGGCTGACTCCGTTACCTTGGTGAGTCTCTTTAAAGTTGCTGGGCTGTGTGACAAAGCATTGGGTAGGACTAGAAGGATGCTGGGGCTGCATAGGGAGGGGTATCTTAAGCAGGAGGAGGGAGGTGGTGGTGTTGCAAGTAATCCCTTATTGGTGAGATCCAACTAAGGCCCCATCCACACTGCACCTCTCAGACCCCGTAACAGATAGAAACCATTACAACCGTGGAGTGGTACAGTGTGTCCACACTGCCGCGGTGTCCATTTCGGGACTGGCACCACCGCTCCACTTCCAGGAGCTGGGCGGCCGTTACCATGGCACGCAATCCCACAATGCAGCTCATGCTGCATTAGGGACAGTGCCAGCGTCCACTACACCTGTAATGTTATCGAGGTGTAATCAAGCTATTAACTGCTGTTGAAACCACCTCATGTGGTTTCAACAACGGTTACGAAAACTCTTTCTGTAACGTTACAGATGTAAACGTAAACCGTTGTGATAACGGTTTGGGCACTCTGTAACATTACAGAGGGGTAGTGTGGACAGGGTCTAAGAGTTCTGTGTCCAGGTTTGGAGGCTGCACCTTAGAAAGGCCATAGGGTGGAGGCAGTATAAAGGGCAACTAAAATTGTACATGGGCTGTGGCAAAAGCCCTGTGAGGAGACTGGGATCTCAACATATAAACCCTGAAAGAGAGGGAACATGATGGAGACCCACAAGTACCTTACAAGGATGAACAGGGTGCTGGGGGTGCTCCTTTAAATAGGAAAAAGGACCATGGGACATGTGATGAAGCTTATGGTGGGGGTAAGATGGATGTGAGGAATTACTACTTCACTGAAAGGGTAGTAGACACCTGGAACAGACTGACAGCATTACAGTGTTGGCTAGGTCAGGAGTGAAAAATGGTAGGGGGGGGGCTTAAAACATGTGTGGTATATAGACATAGGGAAATCTCAGTAAATAAGCAGGGAAGAGGGAGGGCCATAAGGGCCACAAGAGACCATTTAGAGTTTACAGAGAAGGACTTCACAGGAGCCTATGGTTGCAGTTGTAGCGAGGTCTGGAAACCACAGCAGAAGTGTGACCTAGAGGTGTGACCTAGAGTGAGGGCTCATCAGCAGTGGGGTTTGCGAGCAAGCAGTTTAAGGAAAAAAATCTGACAGTTTCTATGTGCTGGGGGAGCTCTGGTGGCAGTTGTAGCGAGGTGGGGAAACCAGAGTGGAAGAGTAAGAGTGAGGGCTTATCAGTTTTTGAGGAAGCAGTGTTAAAAAAAAAAAAGCCTGTTTTTTATATCGAGAGATGTCGCGAGGACACGGCAACAGAATGCAGAGGAGTGCGACAGCTGGAGCGCAGCTTGGAGCAGCCAGTTGAAAAAGGTTTGGTAGAAAGGCAAAAAAAACAAACTGTTAAACAGAAACAGATGATCACTGTGTGATAGTGGGACGAATGGGGAGAAGTATGACTAAATGGCAGGAGGCGTGGCTGAGGGACGGTCAACCTGGAAGAAACAAAGCTAAAAGCAAGATACCAGTAAGCAGTGTCAAACAACGGGGGTGAGGGATGGGGATGTGTGACGCAGTCCACTATGCACGTTAATCGAGAATGACCATAATAAATATATGTGTAAATGTAAATACAGTAGCAGAAAAGGTCAGAGCCAAAAGGCTGGCCTTCAGAAAATATAAGGGAACACAGCGGGATGAAGATAGGGAGGCAAACCAAACTGCCCTAAGGGAAGCAGGTAAGGCAGTAAGGCAGGCAAAGTCCCAAACTGAGGAAACACTAGCACAAACAGTAAAAGAAGGCGACAAGACTTTCTATAGATACATTAGTGAAAGGAGAAGTCCAGAGGGGTATTGCTGCTTAATGGAGAAAAGGGAGCATGTGAGGAGGAGGACCCTGTAAAGGCATCTATCCTAAATAAATACTTTTGCTCAGTATTTACTGAAGAGAAGGTAGGCAGGGCCCACGCTCAGCATCATGGACACAGGGGAGGAGGTGAGCACTATTCCTTCACAAAAGAAAGGGTCCACAAGAGCTGCTAAGCTCAGGGTGGATAAGGCAATGGGACCTGATGGCATACATCCCAGGGTACTAAGGAGCTAAGGAGGAACTAGCAGAGCCATTAGCAGAATTGTTTAGTGAGTCTCTGAGCACAGGAGAGGTCCCAGAAGACTGGAGAAGGGTTTATGTGATCCCACTCCACAAGAGTGGTAGCAGGGAGGAGGTGGGGAACTACAGACCGGTCAGTCTTACCTCAGTAGTGGGCAAGATTATGGAGGCACCTTATGGAAAGGATAGTGCAACACCTGGAATCCATAGGGGCACAGGATCCAAGACAGCATGGGTTTACAAAGGAAGGTCCTGTCAAACTAATCTCATAGATTTCTTTGACTGGGTAACCAGAGTGGTGGACCAAGGGGGAGCAGTTGATGTCGCCTACCTTGACTTCAGCAAAGCTTTGACACTGTTCCACATAGAAGATTGATAAATAAGCTAGGTAGGCTCCGGGGTGGGTCAGGGTTGGTCAACTAGGTGGCAAACTGGTTGACTGGCAGAAAACAGAGAGTGGTGGTAAATGGTATACAGTCAGAAGAGATGCTAGTCACAAGTGGGGTACCTCAGGATCAGTCCTGGGGCCAGTCCTATTCAACATCTTCATTAGTGACCTCGCAGATGGACTAGAGGGTAGGCTTGTCTGTTTGCAGATGACACCAAGATCTGCAACAGAGTAGATGATCCAGATGGGGTGGGCAGAATGAGAAGAGATCTAGATAAACTAGCAGAATGGTCAGAAGAGTGGCAACTGGGATTTAATGCAAGAAGTGCAAAATCATGCACATAGGGAAGAGAAACCCTGAAGCCACTTATAGGCTGGGAGGGAGTTACTAGCAGTCACAAAGGAAGAAAGAGACTTGGGCATCATCATCACTGATGACCTAAAATCATCCAAGCAGACCTCTAAAGCAGTAGGTAAGGCTAGGGGGTGTTAGGGTGTATTAGTAGGGGTATCACAAGTCGTAAGAGGGAGGTAATAATCCTCTGTACAAGACATTGGTTAGGCCCCATCTGGAGTACTGTGCAGTATTGGAGGCCACACCTTCACAAGGACATTAACCAAATTGAGGCAGTCCAGAGAAGGGCAACCAAAATGGTGCAGGGACTGCATCAGAAGACATATGAGGACAGATTAACGGAGCTCAATATGTATACCCTTGAGCAAAGGAGGGAGAGGGTGATATGATCGAGACATTTAAACACCTTAAGGGCATAAACAAGGTGAAAGAGTCTAACATGTTTAAATATAAGAAAAATAGCAGGACAAGAGGACACAGCATGAGATTAGAGGAGGCCGATTAAGGGGAATGTGAGGAAATTCTTTTTCACAGAAAGGGTGGTAGATGATGGAATGGCTTACCACAAGAAGTGGTGGCTATGAATACAGTGTAGGGCTTCAAACAGGCATGGGATAGGCATAAGGGAGCAATACAAATGACTATGAATAGATAGGTCACTGATAGAGCAAAGGCTGATGGCACATTTATAAGGTAGAAAAAGAAATGGGCAGACTGGATGGGCCTTGCGGTCCTTATCTGCCATCAACTTCTATGTTTCTATGTAAGATTCTGCATGTATACACGTACATGCTCAGATAAAATGGATTTATCACACTCCATTTATGTCCACTCCTATTGCATAAATTTACTTAATATTTATAACCCATCAGGGCTGTTTCTCTTTAGTGCTTTGTGTTTTTAATTGTGAGCTGTCCTGGACCTTATGTTGTTTATTTCCTCTCCCAAATCCTTTTGTTAGCCCCTGGTACTTTGACATTAGCTGCTGTGCGACTCTATTGTATGCAGTGCTTGCTGCTTTCATGGTCCCATCAGGGAGCCCACTGATTTCCCCTGTTTGCCTCCCACCCACAGCTACTTTTAAGTCAAGTTCAGGCATTGCCCTTCAGCTGCACTGTGGATTTTCCTTTGTGGTCCCTATCTTGTGCATTTCCCAGTCCCTTTCTACCAGGCCCTCAGAGCACCTACAGTCTGCCACCATGCTGCTTAGCTAAAGGTTCCTGCCATCTAACTGAAAGGTGAAAGAAGGAATTTACAATTATCAGGAAAAGACAGTCTTGTTGCAATTCTTAAGATTTTCAGTGCAGGAAGAGTTCAAAGCACAGCTGACTTATTTTGGGGCTGACTGCTTTCAGAGCACAAACCACCAGGCTGTTTTGGGGCTGGGGAGGTTTACCTGTGTCTGACTTGGATGTCTGGATTTTTCTCTATTTGATTAGCAGGGGATTTTCTCTGTCAAATTGTTGTGTATAGTATCTTGCAGACAGGAAGGCACTCATCCCAGCAGTGGGTCAGAGCTCTTAGCTGATTGTTTTGTGAGAGCACAGTTTAGGCCCAACCCCTTCCACCCCTCACCCCACCACCCTGGAAATAGTTCCTTTATACCTGTGGTTCTGACATCATTTCCTCAAGAGTGCAAGTGCATATCAATGTCATATCCTCTAGCACACAGCACTGAAAATATACGATACACATTGTATAATATATATATATTTCTATATAACAAACCAATCACTCACACAAGCACACACACACACACACACAAAAAAAAGTACATAGTCATGTGGAGTAGTGCAATGTAATGGCTGTGGGGCAGCAGTCTGGGAGTCTTCCTGGAGGCTGAGATGCTGCCCCATTTGCAGACAACTCTCTGCCTGAGGGAGGAAGCTGCCTGGCCTCAGGCCACACTGACAGCAGTAAGAAAACCTTCCCCAGGCCAGACTGGATGGTAGGAAGGAACCCCCCATCCAGGGAGCACCAGAGCCATCACCACTACCTCAGAGGTTGCAAAGAAAGCACAGCAGTTGGACCACAGGGCTCAGGGAGGGTGAGGAGGGTGAAACAGAGGCACACCCAGTCAGTTGTTCCATCCACAATCCATACACCATTCTGGGGAGCACAGCTCCCCATGGATCCACCCAGGAGGAGATTAAGGAGGCTGAGGACACCTGTCACAAGGGAGGCCCACAGGAAGGAGGCAGAGGATGCCACAAGGAAAGGAAGCAGCTCCTGGTGGGGACTCAATTTAGGGATAGAACTGGGGGAGCAGGAAAACTGAAGTAAGTGCCTGCCTGGTGCCAAGGCTTGTAGGGACAGGAAGTGCAACATCAGGATCACGAGAACACCTGCACAGGAGTCTGAGCTGGATGTCATTGTCCACCTAGGGACAAATGACTTGGCTCAACATGAGCTTAGAGCAGTGCAGAAGGACTTTGTAGAACTGGGGAGAGGCCTAAGACAAGTAGCACACACGGTATCCTTCTCAGAGGTGCTGGCCTGTAAATGGCATGAGTGAGGCAAGGTACTTTACACCATGCAGTTTAATGAGTGGTTGAAAATGGTGTGGAGCACAGGGATTTGGCTTCATTGGGGACTGGGGTTCCACCTGGAGGGACACCAGCCTATACTGGCAGAATGGTCTGCATCTGTCCAGGAAGGGAACAAGTCTTTTGAGCAATCGGTTTAAATGCTTCATTGGCAAGCTTTTAAACTAGTCAAGGGGGAAGGCACTGATAAGCAGCAGAAAAATCCCAGCCTCTCCCTACAAAACAGGGTACTAAATGGGAAAAGACCGGTAGAAAGGTCTGTGGGGGATGCTGCAACAGAAAGTAGCTATCAAAAATGGAGATCAATGAGTACCAATGCCCGTAGTCTGAGTAACAAGCTTCCTGAATTAGTGGTCTTGATGGAGGAGGAACATCTGGATATCGTGGCAGTCACAGAAACATGGTACACATAAAAACCATGACTGGGATGTAAACATACCAGGATACACTATCTACAGGAGGGACAGGAGGTAAAAGAGGAGGAGGAGTAGCTCTTTACATAAGGAAAGGTCAAAGCAACAGAACAAAGGGTAATCAGGAGGAGAAGAAGCACTGTGGGTAAATGTAGGAACCGGCAATGGCACCACAACCGCACAGGGGGTTGTGGGAGCAGATCCTCTCAGGGGGAGGAAATGGACAAGGAAATGATAGAAAGTACTTAGTATGGCAGAAAAGGAGATATGGTTGATGAGTGATCTGAATATGCCAGATATTAACTGGAGTGCAGTTGCAGCAGCCACTTCTAAGAGTGAGGTTATTCTAGATGCCCATCAGGGGCATGCCTTAGACAACTAGTATTGGAGCCCACTTGAGAGGGAACAATCTTAGACCTGGTTCTCTCAATGGAGATGAAGAGAGGATCACAGATGTAGAAGTGGTAGCCATCTGGGAACTAGCGACCATCGAACAGTATGGTTCTACTAAACACAGCAATAGAGTCAAGCCTTACAAAGACAAAGGTACTGGATTTTTGGAGGGCTGACTTTGTCAAATGGGTGAGTGCCTAAGGAATGCACTTAGCAAATGGGCAGGAAGGTGGGGTGGAAGAACAATGGGAATAATAAAAACTGCCATCACAGAGGTAACATGTCTTTGTGTAAAGCAAACAAACAAAACGAACGAGGTAAGAAACCACTATGGTTCTCAAAGGAAGTGCAGTGAAGGTTCAAGAGAAAAGAAAGCATTCAGGAAGTACAAAGGAATCACAGAAGAACAGGACAGAGAACTGTATCAGTTAAAGCAAAGGGAAGCTGGGAAGGCAGTCAGAACAGCAAAGGCCCAAACCGAGGAAAAGATAGCCAACTCAGTTAAGAAGGGGATAAAACCCTTTATAGGTACTAATTAGAGCCAAGCAACACTCAAGGAGGATAGTGAGGCTTAATAAAGGGGAGGAGGGTGGGAGTGGTACCAGAAAAGGCAGATACTAAACAAATATTTTTTCTCAGTATTAGCAAAGGAAGAGGGGAGGTACCTAAAACAAACAGTAGAAACACTCTGGATACAGAAGTTGATACCAGCCCATTTATAGAAGAAAGAGTTCTGAAAGAACTCTTAAAACTGAAGGTGGACAAAGCAATGGGGCCTGATGGGATTCATCCCAAATTCTAAAAGAACTAAGGGTAGAACTAGTGACACCACTGACTACCCTCTTTAACAAATCATGGGAGGATGGGGTAGCCCGAGGACTGGAGGAGGCAGATGATTCCCTTCACAAAAAGTGGGAGCAAGCCAGAAGCAGAAACCACAGACCTGTTAGTTTAACCTCAGTGGTAGGGAAAATGATGGAATCACTTCTCAAAGGAAGAACTGTCGAGTATCTAGGGCCAGAGGGGCTGGGACCCAAGGCATGGATTCACAGGGAAGGTCATGCCAGACAAATCTGATAGATTTCTTTGACTGGGTGACCAAAGTAGTTGATCAGAGAGGGGCTGTGGACATGGCCTACCCAGACTTTAGCAAGGCATTTGACACAGTCCCACACAAAAGATTAATATAAAGTTAGCCAGCCTGGGGTGGGGTCCCAAGATGACAGCCTGGGTAAATAATTGGCTGGAAGAATAGGTCACAGAGAGTAATAGTAAATGAGTCCACTCTGAAAAAAGGGGGTTAGTAGTGGGTACCGCAGGGTTCAGAGATTCGGTCCTCTTCAATGTCTTTATGTTTACATTGCAGAGGGACTGGAAGAAAAGTATGTCTCTTTGCAGATGACACAAAGATCTGCAACAGAGTTGATGCACAAGGTGGAGTGGAAAGGATGAGAAGGGACTTGGCAGGTTAGAGGAATGGTCAAATGTATGGCAGCTTAGATTCAATGCTAAGAAGTGCAAGGTAATGCACCTGGGAGACAAAACCCAGGGAAGAGTACACAATGGGGGTGAGCTAATAATACAACAAAAATGGAAGGGACCTGGGGTAGTCATATCAGATGACCCAAAGGTGGGCAAGCAATGTGAGGAGGGCAGCAAGGAGGGCTGGGGGATACTGGGATGCATAGGAAGAGGCATCACCAGTAGAAAACAGGGAAGTTATTATCCTCTGTACAGACAGCTAGTGAGACCCCATCTGGAGTACTGCGTGCAGTTCTGGGAGACCCAATCTCCACAAAGACATAGACAGGATGGAAGCTGTCAGGGAGAGGCAACTAAAATGGTGCAGGGTCTGCACGGAACACATATGAAAGAGAGACTTAAGGAGCTTAATATGTATAGCCTCGAGGAAGGAGGGAGAGGCGGAGACATGGTAGAAACTTTCAAGTACCTCAAGGGAATCAACAAAGTCCAAGAGGGTAGCATCTTTCAAAAAGAGATTATGCAAGAACAAGGGGCACAATTAGAAGATAGAAGGGGGCGGCTCAGAGGTAATTTAATAGTATTTTTCACAGAGAGGGGTTGTGGATGTATGGAGCGGCCTTCCAGAGGGAGGTTGTGGAGTCCAAAAACAGTGGCTGAATTCAAGCATGCATGGGACAGTCATAAAGGCAATTCTGGGGTGAGGTTAGGAAGAAGTAGGCTGCTGGTTAACTGGGACCTGCAGCTTATCCATGGAGTGGGGAAATAGGCAGACTGGGTGGGCCAAGCAGTCCTTATCTGCCGTCAAATTCTATGTTTCTATGTTTCACCTACTGCTGGCTGCCCACCCTCCAGACCCTCTTCCTGTGGGGGCTCTTCACATGCCACTTTGTGGCTGATGGGTAGAGGGAGACATACAGTATTTGCTCTAGTCTCTTCCCCCCTCCCAAAAATATCCCATCTTCATTCCCACGCACATGAAGCAGGTTACAGCCTGAGCTCTGTGGGCTGAACCATAGACACATAGACCTTGATGGCAGATAAGGACTGCTTGGCCCACTCAGTCGGCCCATTTCCCTACCTAGTGGATAAGCTGCAGATCCTAGTTATCCAACAGCTGACTTCCTCCTACCCACCAATAGAATTGGTTCATGTCTGTCCCATGTATTCTTGAAGTCCCCCACAATTTTGACCCTACAACCTCCTTTAGAAGGCTATTCCATGTGTTCACCACCCTCTGTGAAAAAATACTTCCTCATGTTTCCCCTAGCCGTCTCCTCTATCTTCAAATTTGGCTCCTTTGTTCTTGCACATCTCTTTTTCTGAAAGATGCTACTCTTTTGACTTTGTTGATTCTTTTGAGGTGCTTGAAATTTTTCTGTCCTGTCTCAAGGCCCTTTTCCTCAGGGCATACATATTCAGCTTGTCTCTCTTTGTATGAGCTTCTGGTGAACCTTCCGCTATTTTAGTTGCCCCTCTGGACTGGCAGTTGAAAGTGCCTGCCATTACTGTCACTGTAGTTCAGTAGCACTAAACTGGCTGCCCCAACAGCTGCAGCATTTCTGGTCAGCAGTTTTCTGAACAGCCTCCTGCCTGCTACATACAGTCTGGGCCCACCGACATCACCCCCGACATTAGGTTCCAGGGAAAGATAATATAAAAAAAAAATTGCCACTGTCTATGAGGGAGTGACCCGTTATATCACCAGAGCTATACCTTTCAAACCACTGGCCTCCTGGGACAACTCAAGACTCCTGAACCACCAGTGTCCCCTTTTTTAAATATAGGGGCCACTAGTCCAAATGCATTCCCACCTGCCCATCTGGACTACTACTTAAATTTATTGGCTACCTGCAGGTCACCTTGGGGCGCTAAGGGTGGGTTTGGCCGAGTCCCAAATACCACTTTATTCTCTGTTCTTAGCTGTCTGCATTTTTTATTCCATCTCTAGTTTCCTTACTTTGGCCTAGTTTGTCTTTTCCTCTGAAACTTCTCTTCCTTGACTCCTGTGCTATATACCATATTTGTATCTCTCTACTCTTGCTACTATAACTTCCCCATACTGATCTATTTTTCCCTTTATTTCTACAGGTCTGGTCAAACATACCAATCAGATAAGTATCTCTGTTTAATTCTAACACTCTAATCTCTCCTCTAGCACCTCTGACCCTTTGTGTCCCTTCAGCCTTCTCTGTTCTTCCCTTTCAGGTCCTACCAGGATACCCCGAACCAAGGACACCCCTACTGTGGACTCCCCTACTCTGATGGAACAGGTACGTCCTAATTACTTAACTGCCTTAGAATCGGTGAAATCTCAGTGACAGAAAAGGACCATTTTGGCCAGTCGAGTCTGCCCTCACCCCCAATCATCATCGTAGCCAAGAGACACCCTACTCTGCCCACTGGTCAGCTCCTGGTGTCTGTCCCATGCCCCTTGAATCCTTTTTACCATTTTTGCGCACACCACCTCTTCTGGTAGTCAGTTCCTGGACTCCACCACCTTCTCAGTGATGTAATGCCCCCTCTCATTGCCCCTAAACCTTCCTTCTTCTAATCTTAGTTTATAATCCCTAGTTCTAGCACTTATTTTCCTTGCAGATAAGCTTCCCACTCTCACCTTACTAGTCTCCAGCGGGTACAGATCAGATTCCCTCCACCTCTCCTCATAGGGCTGCCTATGCATAGCGTGCACCATCTTGGTTGCCCTTGTCTGAACCCTTTCAATCTTGTCTTGTATCCTTGTGTAGGTGAGGCCTCCAGAACTAAACCCCATACTCCAGGTGAGGCCTCACCATGGATTTATAAAGGCGCATTAGCACCTCCCTTTTTCTGTTTTATACTCCGTATGCACACCAGCATTCTATTCACTTTGCCCACCTCTGTGCTGCACTGGTTCTCCATCTTCAGGTTATCTGAAATTATGATCCCCAGATCTCTGTCCTGCTGAGTTTCCTTACCCCCCCCCCCCATGTGAAAATGGTTTGTGGGTTATTACACCCATGTGCATTACTGTGCACTTTTTGGCATTAAATTTCAGCTGCCAAGTTTCTGACCACCTCTCTAGAATCTTTAGGCCTTCCTCACTGCCTCCACCTCCCTACCAGGGTGTCTACCCTATTGCAGATCGCTTCTTATCATCTACAAATAGGCACACCTTCCCTGCAGTTCCTCCGCTATATCTAACATACTGAAAGCCAGCAGAATAGGCCGGATGGTCTGTTGTGTCTGCTCTGTAGCCAGCTTCCTAATGGGTTCTTTCTTTCCCACCCAGTCCCAGAGAGGGTCATCCACTTCTTCAGTTTACCCTTGAACCTGTCCCACTCCCTCTTCAAGCCCTCCACTGTGCCCTCATTCCACCAGACTCCTGGACAGTGCATTCCAGGGCTCCACCACCCTCTCAATGAAGTAAGGTCTCCTGCATCCCCCCCCTGTAATTTCCCTCCTCTAGCTTCCACTCATGTCACCTGTTTGTTTCCCACCTTCTTTAGTCTGAACATCTCTTTGGCACTGTCCCTGTTTATTCCTTTTGCATATTTGAAGACCCCTATCATGTCCCCTCATCTCTCCTCTCCTCCAGTGAGTACAGCCCAAGCTCTTCCAGCCTTTCCTCATAGGGCCTTCCTCCCATGCTCTGAAACATCCTGGTTGCCCTCCTCTGGACACTTTCCAGCAGTGTTGCGTCATCCTTGAGGTGAGGTCTCCAGAACTGCATGCAGTACTCAAGATGTGGTCTGACCAAGGCATTATACAGAGGGAGGATCACCTCCCTCTTTATGGATGTAATCCCCCTGGCTATGCAGTATCTGGTTTGCTTTGGCCACAGTTCTTCTGCAATTTTTAGTGTTATTCATTTTGACATCTACCACCACCCCTAGCTCCCTCTCACTCGTTGTGGCTTGCAGTATGACACCCCCGGGTGTATACATGGCCCGGGTTTCTGACCCTCGGATGCAGCACCCAACATTTCCCTACATTAAACCTCAGTTCCCACCTCCTTGACCACCCTCCAGGGTATCCAGGTCCCTCTGGACTGTCTCTCTCGCTTCGTCCCCGACCGCCAATGCTCCCAGTTTTAAGTAATCTGCAAAGAGACTTATCCTACTCTTAACCGCTCTCCCCATATCGAAGACATAGGCATTGAACAGGAGTGGCCCCAGTACCAAACTTTGGGGGACTCTACTGGTGACCTTCGTGGAGGAGGAGACTACCCACCACTACCCTCTGTATTTGCCCTGTTAGCCAATTTTCTACCCATCTGAGCAACTGTCCTCTCACCCCAACCCCCCCAATCTGAACAATTGTCCTCCAACCCCCAGCTTTAATAGCAGCCCATTTTGGGGTACCGAATCAAATGCCTTACTGAAATCCAGCTATAGGATGTCCTCCAGTCTATGCTGGTCCAGGGTCCCAGTCATAAAAATCTATGGGGTTGGTCTAACACGGTCTCCCCGGGATGAAACCATAATGTTTGTCATCCAGTTGCCCCAACCTTTCCAGCTGCCTCCTGAGCCTATCCTTGATAATGCCCTCCATTACTTTGCCCACCACAGATGTTAGGCTGACAGGCCTATAATTCCCCATCTCCTCTCTAGACCCCCCCATTTGTGGATAGGCACCACATGAGCCATCCTTCAGTCTTGAAGCACCCATCCTGTCAGCAGAGAGTGTTACAGTGCTGCCAGTGGTGCTGCTAGTTCATCTGCCAATTCCTTCCATAACCCTGGATGCAACCAATCTGGCCCGGTGTCTTATCAGTTTTAGTGTCCAAGGGCCTCCTTCACCCTTTCCACTGTGATTTCTCCTCCCTCCCAGCCCACCCCTCCATTTAACCACCCATCCCCTTCTAGACTTGGCCCAGCCTGTCCCCCAATTTCTTTCAGTCCTCTCAGCTTTCCATCTGACCTCCGACTCTGATGGCTCCCCTTCCTTCCCATTAGGCTGGAGGGATCCCCTACCTCCCTCCATAAATATCAAGGCAAAGTACTCATTTAGCAGCTCTGCCTGATTTCCCCAGCCTCCTGAGTCCATCCCTCCTTAGTCCTAACCATGCTGATCTGTGCTCTCCCTTTTCTCTTCTACCTTGTGTATCTATAGAATCCCTTTCCCCCCTTCGGATATCCCTAGCCAGGTTTTGCTCCTTCCTCACCTTGGCTCCCCTCACCACTGTAGTGACCCTTCCAGCCATCAACTCATGCCCCTCTCCCTATCCCCCAGAGCACTTAAAACATGCATAGCGGCCTTTTTATCCCTCACTGCCTCCTGCAATTCTCTGGTCCACTAACACAGCTTGTTGCTCTTACCATGCTTACGCCTTACCTTTGTCAGGAGTTAGTAGTCTCCTGTACCTCTTTCATAATGGCCTCCTGCAGCTGCCAGCATCCATGTCCGGCCTAATCTTGTCCAAGCTCCCCTGTAGAATCCTGTCCATGCCCACAAGTCCGTTCCCTGAAGTCCACTACTACTGTATTAGAATGGTTATTCCCCCCCCCCCCAGATACAGCAGAAACCAGACTGTAGTGTGATCACCACCTGCCAGTGGGCTGCACACCTCCAGGCCCTTTATCTGGTCACTGTCTGCTAGGATACAATCCAGTATCCGCTTCTCCCTAGTAGGTTCCTCCACCTGCTGGACCAGGAAGGCATATTGGAACATATCCATCAGTCTCTGTTCCCTGGCCACAGAGGATGCCATAGTGTGCCAGTCTGTCCCCAGCATATTAAGGTCACCCATGATCACCACCATACCCTTTCCACGATCACAGTGCCCCTTGATGTTCTCAACTAGTTTGTCCTCCAGGACCTCTTCCATCGTTGGAGGTTCTGTACACCACCCCTATTTTCAATCTTTTACCTCCCCTCTTTTGTAGGGTTACCCAGATCTCCTCCACCTCCCCCTACAGCCTCCTCCACTCCACTAATCGCTGTCATTTTTGACTATCAGCGCTACACCCCCTCCTCTTCCCTCTCCTCTATCCTTCCTGAATATTTTGTAGCCCACCAAATTTAGGTCCCAGTCATTTTTCTGAGTGGCCTATGTCTCAGTAATTGCTGCCACATCCACTGATCCCTCAACCAGCATCGCCTGGAGCTTGGGCATTTTGTTGCCCACGCTCCTAGCATTGATCAGGACTGTCCTCCATCCTGACCCCTCTCCCTTCTCCAGTCATCTCGACCCTGAGCAGTTCCTAGATGCCCTTTCTTGCACAGCTCTGGATGGATTTAGTTGCAGTTACCTGCCTTAATTTCATGCCCTGGACCTGGACCCTCGAGCAGCCCTCCTGGAGCTACTCTTTTACTTAACCCCCCCCTTTACAAGTTTAAACTCCACCTCTCGACTATGAATCCAGCAAGATTTTAGTTTTGGATCTCCTCCCTCCAAGTTGAGGTGTAGCCTATCCCTGGCATATAACCCTTGTCCTCCCATGTATCCCCCAGTCCCTCACCAGCCCATACCTTCTGCCTTGCGCCAGTCCCTGAGCCACTGGTTCACACCTGTAAGTTTATGTTTGGTCTCCCTGGACATCCTAGGTACTAGCAGAATCTCAAAGAAGGAGAGTTAGCTTCTATAGAGTGGTAAACGTGGCCAGTTCCGGAATCTTGCCTGGTTTCCTAGTTCACTGTTCCCCTCTAAGTCATTGTTCCCAGATGTTTAGATCTAGGGATTCCCCGCATTCAATGCTATCAATTATAGCTGGAATTGTATGATAATGCAGCTAGGCTTGGGATACATTTAGCCTTGACTGGGCTGCTTTTCCCTCCCCACCCCTTCCCACTGGATGCCCCAGGTCATGGAGTCACCCAGCAGAATCACCTCCCCCACTTTACTGGCCCGTTAGATTCCATCAGGCTCTTCCTTCTGTAACCCCTAGATGGCGCTATCCAGGGGCTACTACCCCTGCCTGATTTGCCACTAACAGGTTGAGGGGCCTGGATCCAATGGCGGTGCCTCCACCCAGAGTCAGGGTTTGCAATAGTTAAACTTACTTGGTCACAGCCCTCTGGGACACTGCAACCCCTTTCTTCCCACTAGTGGCCCACACAATATATCAGAATTACCTTCACAGTATACACACTTACCCCAGAGGGTGGTTTTCAGGCACTGGGACCTCCTGTAAAATAAGATACAGAGCAACAATCACAGTACAATACTTTAACACAGACAAATACCTCAGGCAGTATAACTTTGCTGAAACAAGTAGCTTCAGTTTATTTGGGGGAATATAACAAGGACGGGAAATCAGGTTAATTAGCTTATCACTTTACTCATCTACCTATGGCTCTGTGCACAGGCCTATCCCTATCAGTTACTGTCCCTGGGTACCCAAGCCCTAGTGGCTAGTCCAAACCGTGGCAGCTGGTAGGGGCCCTTTCACACAGAGAAAAGAAAAATTAAACAGTCAGCAGTACAGTAATTCCATTTGGATTTAATGTGGCAATTCAACAGGGAGCGACCTTGACTTTGTACTCACGACCTCCAAACAAGATAGGGTCCTTCAATGTCAGCAGGGCTACTCTTGAGCTCCAAGAGACTCCTCACACATTTATATGGTAAACAGTCACAGGCAAAAGTCACTTAATGGCAGCAGGATTCACTTGAGGTACACAAACCTCTTCACACATTTATATGGTAAAAAGAAAGCACTATACCAGGCAGGCTGCATCTGTATCCCGATCGCAATTACTGCACAATACCCGGGAGAACACACAGCAGATTCAGTTCCTGACAGACCGAGTGCAATTCCTCCAGTCTTCAAAGAAACACACAGTCCCCCATACAAACTAATTATGTCTGCAAGCAGACAGCTCTTAAAGAGACAGTACCAGAGGTTCTAAAAACACTCACTGATAAATGGCTTAAACGCCAAACACCATTCAGGCTTGGAGCATTCAAGCAAGCTCCTGGAAGTCTTTTGGGAACCCCCATTTGCAGGGGGGTTACAATAGTATTCAAAGTCACTCTCACTTTCTTCCGATATGGACTGACAGTCATGCTCAACTGGGACTTGTGGAGGGGAACACTTTAACTTTGCTTCTGTAGGTGCAGACTTTCTTGATCTTTTCTTAGCAGCAGCTCTAGTCACTGGTCCAGAGGGGGCATCTTCTAGGGGCTCAGACTCAATTAAGATTTGTCCAATGGGCAGTAAATGATTTCTATGCATTGTTTTTACATCTTTGAATTATTCTCAGGCCTTACTTTGTACACTGGCAGATCATCTAGTTTGCCCACTACAATGTGAGGAGATGGTGCCATCTGTCAGCAATCTTGTGCTTGCCATGCAGTCCCAGATTTCTTAGCAATACCGATCTCCCTCCTGGAGTTCCTGTCTTTCACCTTTTTATCATACCTTTCTTTGTTGGCCAGATTTCTTTTGGCAGCCATGGTTTGAGCCAGTTAGTGCGCATGAGTTAGCTGGGCCTTTAACTTTTGCACATACTGTAAATAGTTGTCAGCTTGAACCCCATCAGGAGAGACCCCAAAACACACATCTACCAGTAGTCAAGCTTCTCTTCCAAACATCAGGCGGTAGGGGGAGAACCCAGTGGCATCACTTTTGGTGCAGTTATAAGCATGTACCAGGGTGCTAATTTGTTGGCTCCATCTAGGCTTGTCCTTTGGGTGCAGGGTGCCTAGCATATCTAGCAAAGTCGCGGTTGAAAGCGTTCAGGCTGAGGGGTTCCCTGGGGGTGGTAAGGAGTGGTTCTGGACTTCGCCTCCCCACAGAGAAAGCATCTCTTTGATCAGATGACTCTCAAAGTCTCTCCCTTGATCAGAA
Organism: Neoceratodus forsteri; assembly: GCA_016271365.2. Classification (NCBI taxonomy): domain Eukaryota; kingdom Metazoa; phylum Chordata; order Ceratodontiformes; family Ceratodontidae; genus Neoceratodus; species Neoceratodus forsteri. The sequence goes on along the minus strand of CM057449.1, from coordinate 168,745,594 downwards.
TGGATTCTTTGTGGAGCCCCATAGTGAACAAAAAAGTTTCCCACAAGTACTTTGGCCACAGTGGATGCTTTCTGGTCTTTGGTGGGGAAAGCTTGGGCATATCTCGTGAAATGGTCAGTGACCACCAGCACATTACTGATTTTTCTTTGATCTGACTCCAAACTCAGAAAATCAATACAGACCAGCTCCATGGGTGCACTGGTGGTGATGTTAACAAGGGGCAGCCCTCTGGGGCAAAGCTTTCCTCTGTAAGTAAGCGACTACAAGTTCGAATGTGTTGCTCCACATCAGCCCCCATCTTAGGCCAATAGAATCTGGATCTCACCAAGTCAAGTGTTCTGTCTATACCAAGGTGCCCCATGTGGTTGTGCAAGGACATCAGTACTGAGTCTCGAAAGGCAGTGGGCAGCACTAGTTGTTGTTTGTCTACTTGTCCCCCTCTGTCTACTGTTTCTCTGTATAACAGTTTATTGATCAGTTTTGTATAATAGTGCAGTTCTCAAATCCGTGGAGCGTAATTTGGACACATCTTTTCTTGCATAGAGGGCTTCTAAAGCTGCTTTGATCATGGGATCGCGGGATTGAGCCCGCCGAATACTGTCATTGTCCAGCTGAGGCAGTGCACCAATGTCTATTGCAGAAAAGTGGCAATAAGCAGCAGGTATGCAATTCTCAGAGGGTCCCAAGCAATCCACCATGCAGTCCACTTCGTCCGTGGACATTGTTTCCTCCCTGTCAAACTTCCCGGCAGAGTGCCGAATGTCAGGTTCTGCCAATCCGGACCCAATCATTCTGGGGAACAGGCCTCCGGGAGAGACATCAGCATCTATGTGGTTCAGACCTGCTCGGTATTCGAGAGCATAGTCATATGTAGATAATGCAGAAAGCCACCTATGGCCAGTGGCATCCAACTTAGCTGAGGTCTGCACATAGGTCAAAGGATTATTGTCAGTTTTTGCTAGTATTTTAGCCCCATACAAGTACTCATGGAATTGGTCAACAATAGCCCACTTCAAAGCTAGGAACTCTAACTTATGTACAGGATAGTTCTTTTCGGATGGGGTCAGGCTTCTACTGGCAAAGGCCACTGGTCTCAGGCCATTCTCGTGCTCTTGTACAACACAGCCCCAACCCTTGCAAGCTAGCATCAGTGTGCAGGACGTAAGGTTTTCTTGGATCGGCATAGGCCAGCACTGGAGCATGGGTAAGTTGATATATGATCTCATGAAAAGCAGTCTCACAATCAGGAGTCCAGCTGGGCCCCAAATACTTCACTCGGATGAAAATACACTCTTTCAGTCTTGAGGAGCTGACTTTGGTATTTTTGTGGGTTGGGGTTACCCTTGAGTAAGGTTAAGTAAAGGGCGGATCACTCTTGAATAGTCCTTGATGAAACGCTGATAATAACCACAGAATCCCAGGAATCTTTGCAGTTCTTTTAGATTTTTGGGCTGTGGCCAGGTGGTCAAGGCCTCAACTTTACTTGGGTCGGTCTCTATTCCCTCGGTGGATACTATGTGTCCCACATACTTTACTGATGTTTGAAAGAATTGACACTTATCAATGGACAGTTTAAGGCCAAAGTCCTCCAGTCGGTCCAATACCTTAAATAATCTGCTCTCATGTTCCTCCAGTGAGCTGCCAAACACAATAACATCATCTAGGTATACCAGGCACTCTAGTAAGTTCATGTCCCCACTGCAAGCTCCATCAATCGCTTGAAAAGTGGCTGGGGCACCTGAAACTCCTTGAGAGGCATCCTCATGAATTCAGAAGCTAAGCGGACAGATAAAGGCTGTCTTCTCACGGTCCTCTGGGGCCATCGGGATCTGTAGCACCCACTGCGGAGATCCAGCACAGAGAACCACTTGCTCCTGTTTAGGCAGTCCAAAGCATCCTGAATGCGGGGCATTGTGTACTGATCAGGGATAGTCTGCCGGTTTAAGGTGCGATAATCCACACACATCCTTACTGTCCCATTCTTTTTCAACACTACCACAATGGGGGAAGCATAAGGGCTTCTGGATTCTTGTATTACACCAGCAGCTAACATCTCTTGCAGATGCCGTCTCACATCATCTATGTCAACAGGTGCCAGGCGTTGAGACCTCTCACGAAATGGTCTTTCGTCATGCAGCCGGATATTGTGCTCAGCTCCTTGCACGCTCCTACATCCCATTCCTTTAAAGAAAACACCTGGTCTCTCTGGGCAAGCTTCTCACTGATCCTCACTTTCCATTCAGCTGGCAGCGGGAGTCGCGAAATCAAACAAGTCAGGCGTTACTCTGTCATTCTTCCCTGAACTCTTGCTGCTGGTAGCACTGCAGTGTCTGCACAATGCACATTAGCCAGGATGCAACCTCTATTTACTCGAATGTCTCTTTCAGACACATTATGAACTGGACCATACCCTTCTGGCATAAGCATGGGCTCTGGCAGCGCAAAATACTAGAGCTTGACCAGCAGTCCCTCTGGCAATTTTCCATCGCCTGGTGCATCCAACATTAATATTTTATTCTTAACATCCTTTCTGATCCGGACCTCTCCCTGTAAGGTACACTGGGCATTTGGTGCCAGGATCAGAACTCAGGATCCTTCTTCCATACAATTCCGACCGGGTTCCTCTGGTTCTATTTTTTTCAGCATCTTCTCAGTGCCTCATAGGCCTTTCTTAATTAAAGCCGGAATCCTTAAAGCTCTACTAGTCTTTGACCCTGTTTTTCATAACACAACTGTGCCAGCCTTCGAACATATGAGCATTTGCTCCAATCAACAAAGGGACACCATCATACAGTCCAGTGGGGGGACACACTAAGGCTAGGGTCTCTACTTTTGTTCAGCCCACAGCCACGGAGGGTGGGAAAGACAGCAAATTGGATATACCAGAATAGGGTAGGCCTTCTCATAAGCCCCATACATGCAGTCCTTCTAATGGTTGTAAGGGTACGTCTGACAAATGCTTCTGATACCAATCTTGGAACATAATTGTCACTTGGGAGCCACTGTCTAATACAGCTCTTTGTAGACACTCCATTCACCTTTACAGTGGTCTCCATGGAGGGAACCTACTATTCTGGACCAGTCTGGAGAGGCGGTAGTGGGGGCCTGGGCAACTGACCTTGCCACAAAAGGACGTGAGTTAGCATTTTGGTGCCTCACTGGGATCATTTAAGTGCACCTCTTAACCACTGATTTGTTCGACGAAGCTCTCCTTGTAGCCTATATGCAACTTTGTCAGTGTCTTTTGGGACCGGCATTCCCTTTCATGTGCCCATCTTTCCCACAATTATAGCAAAACATACTTTCTGGAGTTTGAGCTGCAAGCGCCACACTGGGAGCCAGGGGCGAGGTATTACTAACTGGAAACCTTGGTGCCATCTCTGTCTGCGGCGTGATAAGCATTTGGAGACATCTCGTCAGTTTCTCCACTTCCATGGTCAAGGGAATTGAGTTCGAGCTGTTATCAACGCAGGAGATACATGGTGGGTACCCCCACCCCCACATAACGAATAGCAGTCGGATATAGGTCAGGGCCTGCATTTCTGTGGTAAGGTATGTGGCCTCTCATAAAGGGACTGTTTTTGAATTCCGGATCTCTCTCAACAGTTCGGCCCCATTGTGGCATATCTTTTCCTTGTCAGAGCACCTATTTACTGCCAACCTCTGCCCCTGGAACTTCACTTGATGGGTCACCTCAGTCACTCGGGTCATAGCCGCAGCTGCTGGTGCAGGTCCCTCCCGAGGTCGCCTTTTCTCAACTCCTCGAATTTCTCTCATTAACTCATCATAGGACGGTGGGGATTCCAGTCGGTTTGCCAGGCGTAACTGGAAGCAACAGCAGTTCTGAGAAGGGGCAGACTTAAGGATCCTGTCCAGCCTGGTTCGGTCCAGTTCAATAAGCTGGCAAACTACCCTTTTCTGAGGGCATTCTTGCAACAATTTTTCCAGCCGAGATACATACACAGACAACAACTCCCTTGGTACTGCTGTGCATCTCTTACTCTCCACCATACATCTTCATCAGAATCTGGCTCCCATACACATTCTCCAGGGCCTCAAGATAGGCCTGTGCAGTCACTTCAGGGTTACTGGCCCATTTAGCATGGATGGTGGCAGGCAGGACCTCGGAGCGCTCACTAACCTCTCTTGCATTTGCAGCCGCCAGCATTGCCATATTCCCAGGCACTTGGGGCAACATAGTTCATCCAGGTCTCCCAGTCATCCTCTCCCCTTGGGGGGGGAGGGTGCCAGAGAAGATCCCCTCAACTCTTGGTAAGAGTAAGTGACTAATGGCAGGTGCAGAAATAGGGTCTCCACTGGTTCAGCCACCAATACAGAGTACTGGAGCCGGAGAGAGGGTGTTGGGGGAGGAACAATCTCAGGTGGCAAGAATAGTTTCTTCAAGTCCTCCACAAGCCCTTCCCCAGCAACCATTTTAGCAAATTTCTCCTCAAAAGTTTCAGATAGTGATGGGGGCTCATTCCCCCCCCCAGGTCTTTACTGTCCCTTAGTTATCACTCTCCAAGCAGTGAGGCTCCCTCTGGGGAGTAATGGTCCATGGCACTTTAGAGCCATCTATGGGATCCCAGCAAAACTCTACTAGGGCCAGGAGAAAGTGTGGGTGAGCAGATTAGCATGCCCGACCCCACCACCACAGGGTTTTTAAACCTTCCACCTTGGAAAGTACTCCCTGCACAGTGCATCCAGTATTGATACCCAGGGGGATGTCAAGATAAGCATAACATTTGGGGGTCGATCTCCTCCCCCAGTACACCACTCCACCAGCCCGGTTTTGAGCCACTTCTGTCCCGGGGTGCCCATTTATTTTATTTTATTTTTTTTCCTTAACAGTGGTTTGTAAATATGGCCTACTTAGAGGACACATAATCCCAGCGTGTGAGCTCTCCAAGATGTAACCCCTTAGATGGCGCATCATCCCCAGGGCTACTTCCCCTGCCTGATTTGGCTACTAACAGGTTGAGGGGCCTGGATCCAATAGGCGGGTGCCTCCACCCAGAGGTCCAGGGTTTGCAATGGTTAAACTTACTTGGTCACAGCCTCCTCTGGGGACACTGCAACCCCTTTTCTTTCCCACTAGTGGCCCAGTACATAATATATCAGAATTACCTTCTACAGTATACACTTATCTTCTCAGGGGTGGTTCAGGTAATCTGGGACCTCCTGTAAAATAAGATACAGTGCAACTAATCACAGTACAATACTTTAACATGAAACAAATACCTCAGGCAGTATAACTTTGCTGAAACAAGCAGCTCGGATTTATTTAGGGGAATATAACAAGGACACAGAAGCGAAATTAATACTAGCTTATCACTTTTACTTCATCTCATTTATGGCTCGTGTGTATTAGGCTTATCCTTACCAGTTACTGTCCCTTGGTACCCAAGCCCTAGTGGCTAGTCCAAACTGTAGCAGCTGGTAGGGGCCACTTTCCACAGAGAAAAGAAAAATTAGTTTAAACAGTCAGCAGTACAGTGATTCCATTTGGAATTCACTGTAGCAATCAACAGGGAGCTAACTCTGAATTAGTACCACGACCTCCAAACAAGATATATAGGGTCTCAATGTCAGCAGGGCTACTACCTGAGCTCCTACTTGAGACTCCCCACACATTTATATGGCAAACTGCAACAGGCAAAAGTCCCTTTAATGGCAGCAGGATTCACTTGAGGTACAAGCCTCTTCACACACATTTATATAGTAAAACAGAAAGTACTATACCAGGCAGGCTGCTTCTCTCTCGATCGCAATTACTGCACAATACCCGGAGAACACACAGCAGATTCAATTCCTGACAGACCGAGTGCAATTCAGCAATTTCTTCAGTCTTCTACAGGGTGAGCCTGGTTTTCTACTCTTCAGATATCCTTTGATTCTCTTCACAGGACTGGATTCAGTCCTAACAGAAACAGTTACACAAGCTGCAGACCCAGACTCTGGGCCTTACACACGTTTTCGACTAAAACTGCACACTGAAAAACACAGGGCTCCTTCCTTCTTCACTACCAGAGCTCAACTGAAACTCCAACAGACAAAACCGGCACTTCCTTTGAGTTCCTCCCAGTTCTTGACTACTGGATTGGCTATCCTCCACAATAGACTGCTGTTGGTCCAAAAGTGGCAGTCTAAACTACATCTCAAGAGTCACTGTATACAAACTTCTTGTGGCTGGCTCCAGATTATAGAGTCCAAGTTCTGATTTGTCCAAGGCACCATTTTAGAGCTAGCTTACCCCACACTGATTGGTCCAGTTCAGCAGTCCAAAACCAGAATGGGGAACTAGGCAGACACTGTTCTGACTGCAAAGAAAGCAGGTTAGACAAACTGTAATTTCATTATTAATCTAAATGGTTTCTGAAACAGTTACATCTTTCAGATAGGTTCCCTTGCACCTAGTGACTGCAAAAATGGGTGAATTGGCAGCAGCTTGAGGAACAATCAAAGAAACACACAGTCCCCCATACAAATAATTGTCTGCAAGAGACAGCTCTTAAAGAGACAGTACCAGAGGTTCTAAAACACTCACTGATAACATCTCCCAGGGCCTCAAGATAGGCCTGTGCAGTCACTCTAGGGTTGGGGCCGGCCCATTTAGTAATGGATGCAGTGTAGCCAGGGGTAGGGACCCCGGAGGCTCACTAACCTCTTTGCATTTCAGCTTCCATGCCATTCTAGCACTTGGGGGCAACATAGTCTATCCAGGTCTCCCAGTCATCCTCCCTTGGGGGTGGGAGGTGCCAGAGAAGATCCTCAACCTTCGTAAGAGTCGTGACTAATGGCAGGTGCAAGAAATAGGGAGTCTGCATTGGTTCAGCCACCATTACCGGTACTGGAGCCGAGAGGTGTTGGGGAGGAACAATTCTGTGGTGGCAAGAATAGTTTCTCAAGTCCTCCCACAGTTTTCCCTTCCCCAGCAAACCATTTAAGCGTCTCTCCTCAAAAGTTTCTGTGATAGTGATGGGCTCATTCCCCCAGGTCTTTACTGTCCCTTAGTTATCACTCTCAAGCAGTGAGGGCCCTCTGGGGTAATGGTCTGTGGCACTTTGAGCCATCTATGGGATCCTAAACTCTACTAGGGCCAGGAAAGTGTGAGTGAGCAGATTAGCATGCCGAATTCACCACCACAGGGTTTGTGCAAACCTTCCACCTTGGAAAGTACTGCACAGTGCCGTATTGATACCCAGGGATGTCCAAGATAAGCATAGTATTTTGAGGGCCGATCTCCTCCCAGTACACACTCCACCAGCAGGTGCACAGCCACTTCTGTCGGGTACCCATTTATTTATTTATTTTTTCCTTAACAGTGGTTTGAAAATATGGCCACTAGAGGACACACAATCCCAGTGGCTTCCAAGATGTAAACTCTAGATGGCGCTTACTCTGTGCCACTTCCCCTGCCTGATTTGAAGTTAACAACAGGTTGAGGGCCTGGATCCAACGCGTGCTTCCACCCAGGAGGTCAGGGTTTGCAATAGTTAAACTTACTTAGTCACAGCCCTCTGGGACACTGCAACCCTTTTTCTTCCCACTAGTATTTTACAATATATCAGAATTACCTTCACAGTATACACTTACCCCAGGTGCTCCAGGCACCGGGACCTCCTGTAAATAGATACAGTGCAACAATCAAGCAATACTAATAGACAAATACCAGGCAGGAATAACTTTGCTGAAAACAAGCGAGCTCGGATTTATTTAGGGGAATATAACAAGACAGGGGAAATCAGGTTAATTGGCTTATCCTTTACTCATCCTACTATGGCTCCCTCAGCATAGGCCTATCCTCCAGTTACTGCTCCTAGGCACCCAAGCCCTAGACAGTCCCAAACCGCGGGCAGCTGTAGGGCCCTTCCCACAGAAAAGAAAGTTCTGCTTAAACAGTCAGTACAGTGATTCCACTTTGGACTCACTGGCACCAACAGGGAGCGACTGAATTAAGGCACTCAACACCTCCAAAAAAAGATAGGGTCCTTCAATGTCAGCAGGGCTACTCTTGAGCTCCACGAGATTCCTCACACACATTTATATGGCAAACTGCAACAGGCAAAGAATCCTTTAATGGCAGCAGGATTACTTGAGGTACATGCCTCTTCACACATTTATATGGTAAAACAGAGTACTATACCAGGCAGCTGCTTCTCTATCTCGATGCGTAATTACTGCACAACACCCGGAGAACACACAGCAGATTCAATTTCCTGACAGACCGAAGTGCACCAGCAATTTCTTCCAGTCTCCTGCCAGGTGAGCCTGGTTTCTACTCTTCAGATATCCTTTGATTCTCATCACAGACGGATTCAGTCCTAACAAACAGTTACACAAGCTGCAGACCGGAACTCTGGGCCTTACACACACGTCAAACTAAACCGCACACTGAAAACACAGGGCTCCTTCCTTCTTCACTACCAGAGCTCAACTGAACTCCAACAGACAAACGGCACTTCCTTGAGTTCCCTCCCAGTTCTGACTGATTGCTGTCACTCACAATAGAGACTGCCATGGTCCAAAAAGGCGCTCAAGTCTAAACTACATCTCCCAGAGTCACTGCCCCATACAATCCTCTCTGGCTGGCCCAGATTATGAGTCCAAGTTCCTGATTTGTCCAGGCACCATTTTAGAGCTAGCTTACTCCCACAAATTGATTGGTCCAGTTCAGCAGTTCAAAACCAGAAATGGGGGGAACTAGGCAGACAATTGTTCTGACCTTTGCAAAGCAGCAGGTTAGACAAACTGTAATTAATATTAATCTAAATGGTTTCAGAAACAGTTACATCTTTCAGATAGGTTCCCTTTGCACACCTAGTGACTGCAAAATGAGTGACTGGGCAGCAGCTGAGGAAATTTCCAATCAAGAAAACACACAGTCCCCCATACAAACTAATTATGTCTTCAAGCATATGCCTTAAAGACAGTACCAGAGGTTCTAAAACACTCACTGATAAATGGCTAAACGCCAAACACCATTCAGGCTTGGAGCATTCAACAGCCCTGGAAGTCTTTTGGGAACCCCATTTGCAGGGGTTACATTTCTGTCATCAACCTCAGCTTCATTTCCTCTTGTCCCCTGCCTGGGATCACATGCCTGTGCTTGCCCTGGCCTGCTCATTCTCTACTTGTTGCCCTGCCCCTCAATCTCCTGCGGCACAGACTGCCCCCCACCTGATCTCCCCAGGACTCTTTCTGGGCTGGAATCCTCGATCCCCCACCCAGGCTCCTTCTACTGCTTCCTCCTTGCCTCCCCCAAGTTCTGCATCCTTTACCCCATCTGCTGTGTTTCCTCCTCACCCCTTCTTCCCCTCTCCCACCTCATCTGATTTCTCACTTCCCTGAAGCTGGCTGTCTAGGTATTCCTTTATCCTTGGATTTGATTTCCCTAACCTGGATGCTTGCCCGACCTAGTCCTCATCCTCCACCACAAGGCCACACTGCACCCCTTCCTCCCCACCTCCTCCCTCCTGGATATATCTCCTCCCCCCTCCCCTCTGTGGATCTGCCTCTCTCCTGCCCCATCTCCCAGCTTACTGACCAAACCTCTCTGTCTGCCTGCTCCTCCTCCACCAGCCTCCACCTCATCTCCCGTATATAGCAAGGCGAACAGATTAGTAAGTGTGATGCTTGCCCCTGACTTGCTCTCTCTCTGTCCCCCCTCCTGCTGGTCAACCACCTCCTACAAAGTGATTTCCATTACATTGCTTGTTTCATACCTCACCCCTCCTGAGTAACCATATGATCCTTGTCTACCCGCACCCTGGTTTATGCCATATTGGCCTCTGTACTCTCATGAGGTCCTTTCCACACCTTTCCTCCCCACCCCTCCCGCCTTCCAGCTGCCTTCTGATCCCCTCTACTTCCTCCCTAAGACCTGCCAACTGAAAACACAGGGAGCACCCTCTGAACCTCCTTGCCCAATTTTATATTAATGCCGCCCCGCGCACTGTACACCCAATCACTCTAACGAAGGTGCCCGCTTTGGCCACGCCGAAGTCTACCCTCATTTTAGGTGAGCAATGCGGCCCTCTAACAGAAATAATTCAGTTAGTGTTGCACTAAAACCCAAGCAGTTTTCCCCCTCTGATTACAGCAATTTTCCTTCTTTCTTGACAGTAGCCAGTTTTCTAGCCCTAGCAGTAGACTGTTCACAAGCAAAATTAGCCCATCACAACACTAGCGAGCTCAGAGGCCCTAGCAGTAATCGATTCACACACAGTTTGCCTACCCCTCAGATGTAGTTGTACATAGTCATTTATACAGTCTGCTTCATTATGCCCCTTCCTGGTAGTAGTCAGTGGTGCCCAAGCAGCACAATGTACAGGACCCTTCCCCCAATCAATAACAATCCAGCTTCCTAGTGTTCCAGTTCACCCAATCTAGACTTGTCCTCCTCCAGGGCTCAGCCCTCACAGACCATTTAATAGAGGTCGGGGCCAGGGTGGGTGGTGTGGAACAAAGAACAGTTCTTCTCCTCTGATTGCAACTGGACTATTTGCCTTTTATGGCCCAGTCACACAGCCAAAGGTTTGCACCCTATTCACTGATTGGCAGCTCCTTCCTGAGTCGCCAACTTGCAAAGTTGTGGCCGATGTGGACCCGGTATGCATGGCCTGTCCCCCACCAACAAGAGCTTCCTTGTAGATCAATGTGATCCCATCCTCTCCCACTGCTGATGCAGCCCCAGAATGCCTGCTCAGACCACTTCCAGCGACAAGCCCCGGTCTGGAAAGAACAGCTCTTCTCCCCTGATTGGAACTGGGCTAATCATTGCTATAGATATTAAAAAAGGATGGGTCCAGCACCAACCCCTGGGGCACACCACGCCACCCTGGAATGCACCCCATTTGCCTTATCACCACCCTCTGGTTTCAGTCTTTGAACCAGTTCTACACCCACCTTGTTATTTCTTGCTCCACCCTAAGCCTTCCAGCTCATTTACCAGCCTTCTATGTGGCAAAGTGTCAAAGGCATTGCTAAAATCTGGAGACCACATCCTCCTCCATCCACCTTCCTTGTTACCCAGTCAAAAAACTCAGTTAAGTTTGTCGGGCACAACCTGTCTCCCATAAAACCAAACTGCCTTGGGTCCTGAGGCAGTATAGCACATTGGGTAAAGGCTCTGAGCTACAGATCTGGAGACCTGAGTTTGAATCCAACAGCCGTCTAAGTGCATACTGTGTGATTCTGAGCAAGTTACTTAACTTCCTTGTGCTCCAGGTTGCATCTGGAAACAAGCTTCAGCTTAGTGTGCTACTCCTGGTTAACCAATGTTCCCTTCCCCCACTTCCCCTATAGACCATTGACGACCAGGTGCTCCACTATTCTTTCCTTCAGCAATATTTCCATTACTTTTCCTACTGTTGTGGTCAGGCTGACCAGTATGTAGTTTCTGCATCCTCCCTGTTAACACTTTTGTATAGTGGGACCACATCAGCCCTTCTCCAATCCCTGGGCATGTCACCAGTTTACAAAGACAGGGTGAACAGGGTGGTCGGAGGCCCTACTAACACCTCCCTTAGCTCCCTCAGTGTTCTGGGGTGCATCTATCTGGCCCATAGCCTTATTGCTGCCAGTTCCATGAGGATCCTTTCTTTGCAAAGGGAGCTGTGTCCTTTTCTATGATGTTCCATCCTTATTAATGCTGGCCCATTTCCTGCCCCTCCTTTGTAAAAACAGAACAGAAGTATTTGTTCAGTATTTCTGCTTTTGGTCATCTTTACCCTCCCTCCATCCACCCTTTTCAGACACTCCAATATCTCCCCTTGCCTTCCTTTTCTCCCTAATTGTACCTACACATAGATACATAGATACACATGAACGAGTGTGGCTTGGTCCAGGCGGCTCATGGCCACCCAGTCTGCCCATTTGAGCGTGTAAGTTCAGTTTGTTTTCCTAGAATGCTGCACCTTAATACCCCTGACCTCCAGAATTCTTTTATGTCTATCCCATGCATTCTTAAATCCTGTGATTGTTTCAGCCCCCACCACTTCCTCTGGCAGGGTGTTCCACTTGTCCACCACCCGTTCTGTGAAGAAATTCTTTCTCATGTTTCCTCTGAATCGTCCTCCCTCCAACTTCATCCCATGCCCTCTAGTCCTGGAACATCTTCTTTGCTTAAAAATAGTGCTTTCCTGCACCCTGTTCCTCCCTGTAAGATACTTGTATGTCTCTATCATATCCCCTCTCTCCCTCCTCTCCTCTAGGGAGTACATGTTCAGTTCCTTCAACCTGTCTTCATAGGACTTGTGATGCAATGCATGCACCATCTTTGTTGCCCTCCCTGAACCTTCTCTACCCTGTCTATGTCCTTACGTAGGTATGGTCTCCAGAACTGTACACTGTACCCAGGTGGGGCCTCACTAGTGTCTTATATAGCGGAATTATGACCTCCCTTTCCTGCTGGTAATGCCCCTGCCTATAAATCCCAGCAATCCTATTTGCTTTTACCTGCTGCCTTGTTACACTGTTTCCTACCTTGAGGTCATCAGAGACGATGAAACCTAAGATCCTTTCCTGCTTGGTACATGTTATATCCTCATCCCCAACTGATATATTGTGCCAGGTTTTTGTGCCCATATGCATTATCTTGCACTTCTTTGCATTGAATTTCAACTGCCAAACCCTGACCATTCTTGTTTCTGCAGGTCGCTTCTCATTCTGTCCACACCCTCTGGTGTGTCTACTCTGTTACAGAGCTTTGTGTCATCAGCTAACAGTGAAATTCTGCCTTCTAGGTCCTGCGCCATGTCACTGATGAAGATGTTGAACTAGGACCGGTCCCGCACTGATCCCCTGTGGTACCCCACTGGTCATTCTTCCATCTGTGGGAGTGACAGCCATTTACCACCACCCTCTGTGTCCTGCCACCCAGCCAGTTACCTACCCACCACACTACTGTCCTGCCCACACCCATATTCCCAGTTTGTGTAATAGTCTCTATGTGGCACAGTGTCAAAAGCCTTGCTGAAGTCCAGATAGGCCATGTCCACTGCCCTCCCCTGATCCACCTCCCTAGTCACCCAGTCAAAAAATTCAACGAGGTTAGTCTGACATGACCTCCCCCTGGTGAAACCATGCTGCCTTGGGTCCTGTAGTCCATTGACAACCAGATGTTCCACCAATCTCTCCTTCAGTAGTGCTTGCTTACCTGCATGTAAAAGGTTTTGTCCCTCCTTACCACAATACCCACTGGCTGGCTTGTGTCAAGGATCCCACATAAGTGTGGGTCTGGTGTCAATGTGCACTTTGCATGTGGAAATATTTTGGTTTTCCTGTTATGTGCTGTAGTGTAGTGGATTATGATGACTGGTTTTGCTGGATTCTGTACTGACAGCTTCAATTGCAGCAGATCCTGGAGTCCTTTGCAGTGGAAGATTGTCCTACAGTGCATGTTAAGAGTTTATATAGGCTCTCATCTTTGGTTTACTGGCCCCACTGAACTCCCTGGGCTAAGTTCTGTCACAGACTGACTTATCCTCTGGAGAAGAGCAGAAGTGGAAAACATCTGATAAGAGATTGTGTAGGCTCAAATGTGCACTGCAGGCTATTGGAACTTCTATTGCCTGTTGCCAGCTGAAGGGAGTTCTGGGACTGGTTGTGTATGCGTATATCTGCCGAGAGATGGCCACAGTTGGCCTCTTGCGGTGTGCAATGGATGGTAGTTGGAAATTCCAAATCGGTTGGGGCTGGAGCCAGAGGAAGGATTAGGAAGTACTTCTTCACTCAGAGGGTGGTGGACAACTGGAATGGGCTGCTGAGGGAAATGGTGGGAGGGTTCACGAGGGCATGGGATAAGCACAGAGGGCAACTGGCACGGGGGGGGACTACAGAAAAGGCCTAGTGGATATCTAGGTGAACTGGACAGACTAGGTGGGCTTGCAGTCCCTTTCTGCCATCACATACCTGTGTTCCTATGTATTCTACAGGTAGATTGCGAAAAGGGAGGGGGGATCCACTACACCACCAGGGAAGCATTCATTGTGCCTTGAATATCTGTTCCTTGGTGTCTTTATCCTACCCTGTGTTGGTTGATGTGTGGAGCAACATGACCTCCTACCCCCCAAAAAGATCAGTTCTAGGGGCACGGGCAAGGAGCCTCCTCCGTCCCTCCCCAACCATGACATCCCCTGAGGACCGAGTCCATTCTAAAAGCCAGGTTGATGGTGTGGTACAGGTCTGGTATCTCCCCCACCACCTTTTTTATTTTAACCTCTACAGAGCCTTCCTTAACTGACCCAGCTGATCAGTATTTTATTTTTCATACTGACCCATTTTATCTTTTATATCTACAGGTCTGACAGGACATTGACTGGGAGTAGGAGGACACTGACCATATGTATCTGATAAGTATATTTTTTTTTGTTTACCCTACATTGTTTGTCATATAATAGTTCATAACAGCTGCAGATCTCTTTGTGAGCCCATTGCTGTTCTTGTTTTACAGGTACGAATGGCTGCTATGGGAGGCACCGGGTTGGAGCTGTACCTTGTGCTTTAGAAAGGAGGCTATGGGCTTGGGAGTATGGGATGGGCATCAAGGTTGGGAACTCCAGGGAACACCATGCAACCAATTTGCCAAGACTCGTGAGGCTCAAACCCTGTTTTTCATTTTCTTACTTTGTGTACTTTGCATTCTAATGCTTGCATTAATGTAGTGTTTTTGTTTTGCAACAAGTACTGTCTCATATATGTGTGTGTGTGTGTGTGTGTGAGTAATAAATAACCCACTGTAGGGTGTGTGGTCACGCTCTGATACACGCACACCTTGGTGTGTGGTGTTGCACATGAGGCTGCAGGCCGAGTGCATAAACCACCCAAGCCGTGTGTATATCACTGCGCTTCCACACACTACACAGTGGGTTATCTATCTTATAAAATGGCAAAATTGTTTTGGAGGGGAGTAAAAGTGCAGGTGTGTGGTTGCACTCCGATATATGCACAGTCACCTAATGGTGTTTGTCCAATGTGATTGATAATCCCATTTTATATATATATATATATATATATATATATATACACACACACACACACACGCACTTCACTCGAACAGCCCCTTGATACCGAAAATAATTTTCCACACCGTGTATGTGCTCCCAGTCCAAAGAGGCTCTCTTCTCCTTTTGAAGATAAACCTGGAAATACTGGTGAGGACCTGCATATCAGTGAGGCTCCCATACCATTTTCTGCAAACCAGAACGATTGTTGGTCATTCCTTTACCTAAATGTCCACCCCTTCCTTGTGACTTTGAGCCAAACATGGGGTAACAGACTTTAGTACCTCCTATAGACATAGCCCCCAAGATCTCCATCCCCTTTGGAATTCACAGACGACTTTCTCACTCAGGAATCCTTAAGTAAGCCTTCCTCTGCTGAGGTTGCAGATACTTGCAGATGAATACTATTTTGTTTTTGTTGAATTTTATGCGACGCCATCTTTAATGCAGCCTAATACACTGAAAAAGCAATGCAACACTGCTTCAGTTCAGGCAGTGTTGAAAACACTTCTAATAGCAGTACTTTTGCAGTGTGATTACCGTGCTAATTAACATAATTCGCACACACTGTATCAGCACTGCGTGTACACCAAAAGAGACCTGAAGATGCACTGATTAAACACTGATGGACTGCATTATGAAATGAAGTGTGCAGAAAGTGTACACTGCTATTGTAACACTGAAATAACACCATATAGTGACTATTTGACCATTCACTTCCCTCTGGGCAGCATTGCAGACATCAGGCATGCCTCTGCATCAGTGAGCCAGCCTTGATACACTGTGTTTTTGTATTTTTCTTTAGCTCTTTCAGTGTAATGACTACACGTACAGAATTTTACATGTAGAATCCTGAAGCTGCCTGGATGCCTGGAAAAATACAAGGGCCTATGATTTTTGTTCATCTTGAATTTCCTGTGCAAAATAAAAAAAAAAAGTAAATCCTTACAGTTTCTTGTACAGATAATCCCCGAATCATTTATGTGGTTGCTGGTCTTCAACATTAAGGAAGATGAATTACATTGGCTGAGGTAATTTTCAGTGCCTTTACATTTAATTCCACCAAACCAGGAGAGTCCAGTTCCTGCTCCAAAGTAAGAGTTTTTCAGTGCCTGTACCAACAAACCGCACTGTGTCTGCCTGCAGATGACATTTGCCAGCGTGTTGCTCCATATCTCTCCAGAAATTGTCCCCCAAGTGAAATTATAGTAGAGTTCCACTCTTCCGGAGCAGGGGCCTGTTCCATTGATAAAACGGACAGGTAATGGGCCTAGAGAGATAAAAAAAAAAAACAGGCATGTATATGCAGTGCATTGACATGAATTCTCTGTCAGTGATGCTTGCCTGATCCAAAGCATCATGAGTTGCAGTATGCAAATCCTTATGTGGGGCAGGCTGGCAAACTTGCTACCCGTGACTCTACTGAATGTCTGTTTTCTTTTGGTATTGACCTGGAACTTGAGTGAGATAGAGACTGCTTTACACTGGTGAGTCCTAAAAGCAAGAAACATGTCTGTAGTTGATTGTTTTCAGCTACACTGGACCAAATATAAAAGACTATTTTTGGCAACGTTTCATCCTGCTGAAATCTTGCGAAAGCAGCAGAAATGTCTTGCAGCAGTTGATATTCCACATACTCTAAGGTATCGTGCAACATGATTTTTGTTGAGTGCTAAAATACAGTGCAAAAAGCAGGGTACTCACAACACCAGCAGCCACACAGTTTAAAAGCCCAACATGACCAATGTTTTCTGCATGCTCTAGGAGCCTTTTTAAGGTGAAAGCTGATGATGCTGCAAATCTTTTTATATAATGATTTTTAAAGAGACAGATCAGGGCAAACCGGGGCTAATGTGCAAGAACACATAATATCATGCTGTGTTTATCTGTATACATATATGTAATTAATTGATATTGTCTACTGCCTAAAGTGCATGCAAAAGGGCATGCATTATAGATCTGTGTGGATATACAGTGGAAGCCAGAGAGTAAGGATAAGATATGTTTTAGTGTGCCATGAGGCAATATCATTCTTGCTAGCTGTATGCTACTGTACCTAATGTATAAAATTAGATATCATTAAATGGTAGCAGCCACCATGTCCTAATATTATTACTAATGGTACTGGGGGGGTACCGCTATCATTTATGTTCTGGTCTTTGGCTTCATCTAGTGGCCCTTGTGTAGAAAAAGTGGTTAATTATTGCTTGACTAGGTAATGAATACAGCATATTGTTCTTTAAATTAGTGTATCATTTACTGTACTTATTAAGACCACTCTCTCTGAAGAAATGACCAACCCTGGTCATGAAATGTTACCACTGTATGAGTGGCCAGATATAGTGTTTATAATTGATTTTGCCATAAATGTGTTTACGTTTTCAGTTTCTGCAACGTGCACCATCAGTAAAACAAAATACAAGAGGCACATAAGAGGTTAAACCTCAGTGGATCCAACAATATGCATTATCTCTGGTATACTCCAGTTGAGTATTCATCAAAGTAACAAGGAATTTAATTATTTATTTAAAAGTTTTACCAGGAGGGGCACCTAAGCAGAGTACTGCTCGATTCCAGGTGTGTCCTGAGGGAGGGGTACAAGAGAAAAACATCCTTACAATACATTGAGTGATAAATAATTCCTATCCGAACAGTACAGGTACAATCCACTGCCAATGTAAAATACTGTACCAGGTATGCAGTACATGGTACAGTATTTTACATTACGCTTTAGGGGATTTCCCCCTGAAGTGAGGCGGGGGGGGGAGAAAGCCGCTTGAACTCTGCTTGTTACTGCTATAAATGCTGTAACAGCAACCATGTAAGGTACTGTCCTCTGCCTTTTTTGAAAGGGTCCTAATATAAGAATGATGGCTCACTGTGTGTTTTAATGGTGAGCTGTCCCTCAAGTGAACTCCAGGGAGAAAACTGACTTGTGGGCCTGTGCTGGATGGCCCATCATGAGTGGGAGTGGGCTTAGGAGATAAACTGCAAGTGGGCTTGAGCCACTGTAGCTTAGATCTGATAGTGCCCACAATTATTGGCAGGGCATAGCTGGGCTAGACCTATGATATCCAAATGCAGTGTCAGAGATGGGAGCCTGAATTACATAAAGTACGATCTATTGGACTTGTTGTACTCCGGCCAGCCTGGCTCTTAGACTTGCTGACTTTAGTATTGGAGAACTCCCAAAAGACACTCCCCTGTGAGGGAGGAGAGTGACTGCTTGGGGTTATTGTAACCCAAAGATTCTTTTGGTTGTAGTGAAGGCTACCTCGCAGACTTGGAAATCCCCCCACAAGGGGGAATGAAATGAAGAACATTTTAGAGGGTGGAAGGGTTTTGTGTGGGAGGGATTATTGTTTAAAGTTTATTTGGGATAGGGTGGGTATTTGGGGTTTTGTTGGAGTGGGGTGTGAATGGTGGTATGAATGGCTGGTTGTTAGTGTGATGTGTTAATTGTGGGTATTTTAAAATTATTGTTGATTTTGATTGAATAGCTTAGGATGTGCCTGGGAAGGAAGCCCATAAGGTGCAGTTACTTGGTTGCCCATCTCTGCTACCTTCACCCTTTCAACCTCCCCTCGCTTCTTGCAGAAAATTACAGAAAGTGCAGGGCATTGGGACTTGCTCAGGGGGGGTGGTTCAGGAGAAGGGCCTGTACAAGTGACTGCTGGGGAGTCACGGATTTGGGTGGTGAGAACAAGGAGACACCCAGGGGTGAAATGGGAACTGGAGAGGGGACCGCCCTGTCTGATTCCCATACCCAAGGGCTCCACATTGGGAAGTGGGCAGTCAGCTGATCCAACAGTCTCTCCTCATCCTATTCAGCTGTGTTATGCAATGCCAGGTCAATGAGGAACAAGACTGCCATAATGGCAGACCTGATAACCTCAGTATACCTGGCTTGCATCATGGAGACCTTGCTGGACGAAAATGCTGCCCCCATATTGGAGGCAGCAGTGCCGGCTGGGTACTCTGTGATACACACCCTGCGGAAGGATCACAGAGGCAGAGATGTGGCCATTTGTTCTAAAACCCACCTTCGCCTCATGGTGCTATCAATGGGCCCTACCCAGTGACACAGTCCCACACAAAAGATTAATAAACCAGTTAGCCAGCCTGAGAAGTGCAACGTAATGCACCTGGGAAACAAAAACCAAGGGGAAGAGTACACAATGGGGGAGTGGGTACTAACAACAACAAAAATGGAAAGGGACCTGGGGTAGTCATATTAGATGACCTAAAGGTAGGCAAGCAATGTGAGAAGGCAGTAAGGAGGGGTGGGGGGATACTGGGATGCATAGGGAGAGGCATCACGAGTAGAAAACAGGAAGTTGTTATCCCTCTGTACAGACAGTTGGTGAGACCCTATCTGGAGTACTGCATCCAGTTCTGGAGATCCCATCTCTGCAAGGACATAGACAGGATGGAGGCAGTACAGAGGAGGGCAACTGAAATGGTGCAGGGTCTACACCATAAGCCATATGATTAAAAGAGACTAATGGAGCTTAATATGTATACCCTCGAGGAAAGGAGGGAGAGGGGGACATGATATAGACTTTCAAGTACCTCAAGGGAATCAACAAAGTCCAAGAAGGTAGCATATTTCAGAAAAAGTGCAAGAACAAGTGGGCGCAATTTGAAGATAGAGGGGGGATGGCTCAGGGGCAAGGTGAGGAAGTATTTTTTCATGGAGAGAGAGTGGTGGACACATGGAACGGCCTTCTTGAGGAGGTCATGGTGTCAAAAACAGTGGGGGAATTCAAGAATGCATGGGATAGACATAAGGCAATTCTGGTGGGGGTAGGAGGAAGTAGGCTGTTGGTTAACTAGGATCTGCAGCTTATCCAATATGTAGGGAAATGGGCAGCCTGGGTGGGCCAAGTGGTCCTTATCTACCATCAAAGTCTATGTTTTTTTGTTTACTCAGTTGTTTTAGTGAGTTGCCATGTGAGGGGGTCCTGGTGTTGGTTACAGGATCCTCTTGCTCTACCCCTCGACTGGTGGGGAGAGGGAATTTCTGTAGGAGATCAGAGACTTTGTCACCGGTCTGGTGTTGGAGTCCCCCAGATGGTTAATTCTGGGGGACTTCAGTGCCTGGATCGATGATGGACTCTCATAATCTGGGTATGATCTCCTGCAGAGTATGGCGGCACTGGGCCTGGCACAAATTGTCACCTCAGTGACCCACACATGCAGTCACACACTGGACCTAGTGTTTACTTTGTGCCTTGAGGCTGATGACCTCGTTGTTGTTCTGGTAGTTTGGTGTGATCATAGCACCATGAGGTTCACATTTGGGCCCCCCCCCGAGGGTCCATCCTCTGTGGAGATGGTCTGGTACCACCCTTTACGGGGATTGTCCCCAAAAGGACTACAGGCAGTACTGGACCTATCAAGTGTGGAGGCTGCGAGTGTGTTTAGAATGGAGGAGGCAGTGGCAGTCTATAATAGGGCTGTCACTGCTGCTTTGGATTCAGTTGCACCCATTCATGTCTGACCCTTATCTACTTGCCGGAGAACTCCCTGGTTTGATGGAGAGCTCAGGGAGTTAAAGATTAAGAGCCAGAGGTTGGAGAGATGTAGGAGGAGGTCTGGGCTGATGGAGGACAAATTGGCCCTGAGGTCACATTATGGTGACTATCAGGGGACAGTCTCTAGAAAGAAGGCAGATTTTTTTCAAGGGAGATTGCTGTGGCAAGGAACAGACCAGCTCATCTCTTCCACACAGTAGACGGGCTATTACATCCGGCCTGTCTCTGAGTGGGAGGAGCTGGTTCTAGCACTAGGTGCGAAGAATTTGCTCTGTTCTTTGTCAAAAAAGTGTCCTCTGTCAAGGCAGAGATCTCCTCCTGCATCATTCAAAGGGATTGCAGGGTTCACTCTGAGGCCTGCCAGAACACTCCTCATGTATGGGATGAGTTTGATCCAGTTGGAGTGGAGGAGGTGGCAAAGATAGTCTTGAGGCTGCGACCAACACAGTGTGATTTGGACCCAGGCCCAACATCACTTTTGGTCGGACGTTTGAATCTGATTGGATCTGTGGTGGCTGAGATCATCTGGAGTTCCTTGGGGAGTGGGGTCTTTCCATTGGGATTGAAAGAGGCCTTGGTCAGACCTTTATTGAAGAAACACTTAATGGACCCATTGTCATAACAACTATAGGCTGGTCTCAAACCTCCCATTTTTAGTGAAGGTTATAGAAAAAGTGGTGGCCATTCAGCTTAAGACGCTTCTTGCCTCCTCCGCCTCTTATGAGTCTTTCCAGTCTTGCTACATAGCCGGACATAGCATGGATAATGCTCTGGGAAGGTGCTTAATGATCTCCTAATGACGAGGGACAGGAGATGGCATATCATTTTGGTCCTCCTTGACCTCTTGGAGGCATTTGACACTGTGGACCACGAGGTGCTTCTGGGCCACTTGTGATACTGGTGTGGCCTGACTGGTAATCAACTAGTTCAGGTCATATTTGACAGGTAGAGTGCAGAGTGTGACAATGTGGTTAGACTCATCCAACCCGAAGCCTCTGCTCTGTGGAGTCCTACAGGGTTCCGTCCTGTCACCCTTGTTGTTCACGGTGTATATGCTGCCATTAGGAGACATTATCAGGTGGTATGGGCTGAGTTTTCATTGCTATGCTGATGATACCCAGCTATACCTGTCCTGTGCACCTGGTAACCAGATGGTGGCCTCTGTGATTAACAACTGCCTGGAGGAGATCCAGACTTGGATGACTCAAAACTGGTTACTACTTAACCCAGACAAGACTGAGGTACTAGTGGTGGATCTGGTTCATTGGGGTTGGGGGGGGGGATGTTGGGAGATCCCCGCGGTTTAGTACTGGGGGGGTTCCACTGACCCCCTCCACACAGGTTAAGGATCTGGGCATGATCCTCAATGACTGTCTGACACTTGGTGCTCAGGTGTTGGTCGTCATCAAAAGTGGATTTTATCATTTGAGGAATATTGCCCAGATCCGAGCCTTTATATCAAGAGAGGACCTGACTACTCTGGTACATGCTTTCATCATGTCCAGATTGGACTACTGCAATACCCTGTACTTAGGGTTATCTGGAGGCAATATCCACAGGCTGCAGCTGGTGCAGAACACAGTGGCTATATTATTGACAGGCACTGGAAGATTCGATCATATTATGCCTGTCAGGGGGCATGCCTTAGACAACTAGTATTGGAGCCCACTCGTGAGGAGCAGTCTTAGACCTGGTTCTCTCAAATGGAGATGGAGAGAGGATCACAGATGTAGAAGTGGGTAGACATCTGGGAACTAGCGACCATCGAACAGTATGGTTCACAATAAACACAGCAATAGAGTCAAGCCATACAAAGGCAAAAGTACTGGACTTTAGGAGGGCTGACTTTGCAAAATGGGTGAGTGCCTAAGGAATGCACTAGCAAATGGGCAGGAAGGAGGGTGGAAGAACAATGGGGAATAATAAAACTGCCATCACAGAGGTAACGAGCCTTTGTGTGAAGCAAATAAACAAAACAAAACGATGTAAGAAACCACTATGGTTCTCAAAGGAAGTGGCAGTGAAGGTTCAAAGAAAAAGCATTCAGGAAGTACAAGGAATCACAGAAGGAGCAGGACAGAGAATTGTATCAGTTAAAGCAAAAGGAAGCAGGGAAGGCAGTCAAGACAGCAAAGGCCCAAACCAAGGAAAAGATAGCCAACTTAGTTAAGAAGGGGGATAAAACCTTTTATAGGTACATCAGGGAGTGAAGGAAGACCAAGGGAGGGATAGTGAGGCTTAATAAGGGGAGGAGGGTGGGCAGAGGAGACTGTGAAAGGCAGAGATACTAAACAAATATTTTTGCTCAGTATTTACAAATGAAGGGAGGTACCTAAAACAAACAGTAGAAACACTCTGGATACAGAAGTTGATACCAGCCCATTTACAGAAGAAAGGGTTATGAAAGAACTCTTAAAACTGAAGGTGGACAAAGCAATGGGGCCTGATGGGATTCATCCAGAATTCTAAAAGAACTAAGGGTGAACTAGTGACACCACTGACTACCCTCTTTAACAAATCATGGGAGGATGGGGTGGTACCCGAGGACTGGAGGAGGGCAGATGTGATTCCCTTCACAAAAGTGGGAGCAAGGCAGAAGCAGGAAACTACAGACCTGTTAGTTTAACCTCAGTGATAGGGAAAATGATGGAATCACTTCTGAAGGAAAGAATTGTTGAGTATCTAGAGGCCAGAGGGGCACAGGACCCAAGGCAGGATGGATTCACAGCGGGAAGGTTATGCCAGACGAATCTGATAGATTTCTTTGACTGGGTGACCAAATAGTAGATCAGGGAGGGGCTGTGGACATGACCTACCTAGACTTTAGCAAGGCATTTGACACAGTCCACACAAAAGATTAATATACAAGTTAGCCAGCCTGGGAGTGGGTCCCAAAATGACAGCCTGGGTAAAGAATTGGCTGGAGAATAGGACACAGAAGTAATAGTAAATGGAGTCCACTCTGAGAAGGGGGTTACTAATGGGGTACCGTGAGGTTCAGTATTAGGACGGTCCTCTTCAATGTCTTTATAGCGACATTGCAGAGGGACTGGAAGAAAAGTATGTCTCTTTGCAGATGACACAAAGATCTGCAACAGAGTTGATGCACAAGGTGGGGTGGAAAGGATGAGAGAGGACTTGGCAAGGTTAGAGGAATGGTCAACTGTATGGCAGCTTAGATTCAATGCTAAGAAGTGCAAGGTAATGCACCTGGGAAACAAAACCCTGGGAAGAGTACACAATGGGGGGTGAGATACTAACAACAACAAAAATGGAAGGGACCTGGGGGTAGTCATATCAGATGACCTAAAGGTGGGCAAGCAATGTGAGAGGGCAGCAAGGAGGGCTGGGGGGATACTGGGATGCATAGGGAGAGGCATCACCAGTAGAAAACAGGAGGTTATTATCCCTCTGTACAGACAGCTAGTCAGACCCCATCTGGAGTACTGCATGCAGTTCTGGAGACCCAATCTCCAAAAAGATATAGACAGGATGGAAGCTGTCAGGAGGGCAACTAAAATGGTGCAGGGTCTGCACCGAACACATATGAAGAGAGACTAAAGGAGCTTAATATGATAGCCTCGAGGAAAGGAGGAGGGGGGACATGATAGAAACTTTCAAGTACCTCAAGGGAATCAACAAAGTCCAAGAGGGTAGCATCTTTCAAAAAAGAGGTGTGTGCAAGAACAAGGGGGCACAATTTGAAGATAGAGGGGCAGCTCAGAGGTAATTTAGGAAGTATTTTTTCACAGAGAGGGTTGTGGATGCATGGAACGGCCTTCTGGAGGAGGTTATGGAGTCAAAAACAGTGGTGGAATTCAAGCATGCATGGGACAGTCATAAGGCCATTCTAGGGGGTGGGAGTAGGAAGAAGTAGGATGCTGGTTAACTAGGATCTGCAGCTTATCCACTAGGTAGGGAAATGGGCAGACTGGGTGGGCCAAGCGGTCCTTATCTGCCATCAAATTCTATGTTTCTATGTTTCTGTCCTCCTTGAACTGCACTTGCTGCCAGTTAGGTGAAGAATTGTCTTCAAGGTCATGTTACTGACCTATAAATCCCCACAAGAGGGGGGATCAGACTACCTGCAAGACCTCCATGTGCCCCACTGCCAGTCCTGGGCTCTCTGTTCCACTGAGGGTTGCCTCCTTGGGGTTCCCCGGGTTAGGTTGTGGCATTCAGGTGATCGTGCATTTTCCATGGCTGCGCCTACCTTGTGGAACTCCTTGCCTGGCCATTTTCGAGAGACACCCTCAGTGGAAACCTTTAAAAAGGACTTAAAGATTTTCTTGTTTAACCAGGCTTTTAATTTATAAGGTGTTAATTGAATTTTGAAGTATATTATATAATGATAGATAGTTTTGATTTCTATTGTTGTTTACCCCATTTTGATTTGTATTATAATTGCTGTTTTTAAATAATCTTTTGATGTGCAACTCTCCGAATCTCCGGAATGGGACACTATACAAATAAAGTATCTATCTATCTATCTATCTATCTATCTATCTATCTATCTATCTAGAATAATTAGACCATTAGTTAACAATCTCTTTTGAAGGACAGCACTGATAATTAATCACTATATATGTGTAACACCCCTTGGGGTCACCCAAAGGCACTAGGATAATAGGATAAGAAAGAGATCAAAACAAATTGTCACAACCTTTAGTAGGTAAACTATAAGTAGATGTCTTTCTTCAGAGGTTACAGAGTGGCACCCAATTAATATTGTGGTTCGTTAGTTGGGGTAACCACCTCTTTCCTGCAAAACCCTCCCCCTACATCCTCCCCCCAGCACCCCTTACTTTCCACCTTACTCCCACCCCCCGGTTCCCTCCTCTGTACACCAGCTTACCCTCACTACCCACTTGCCGTTGCTTGGCCTAGGCCCCTGGCAGGGTTCTCTGCATCCTGGAGGGGTCTGGAACATAGGCAAACACCTTCCTCACCTCCTACTCCCACCTCATTCTTTCCTGAAAGGGCTGGATCTCAGCCCTCTTCTCTCCCACCTCCCTCTCTCTTGGTCCTTCTGAAGCCTACTCCCCATTGCTGCCTACTTCCCTTCTGTCATACTCTACCTCTGCTGCCTACAACCTGCTTCCCTCCTGTTGTGCTCTACCTCTGCCTTGATCATGCATGGTCCACAGCATACTGGAGGGGCCAGGCCCAGGCAGACCCTTCTCTTCCCTCTCTCTTCCTTCCTGACGTGCTGTAACTCCCACTGCCTACAACCTGCTTCCTTCCTGTTCATGCTTGACCTCTGCCTGGTGCAGGCATGGTCCTCAGCATTCTGGAGGGGTCAGGCCCTGGCAGACCCTTCTTCTCCACCCCTTGCCTTCCCCTCCTCCATATCCCCCCCCTTTCCACCCCTTGCTCTCTGCCTATATGACCCCCATCCCACCTCCTTCCTAGCCGTAGTTACTGGCTAACCCCTAATCTCTAATGCACTTATAGTCAACCTTGCACTTTTGTTACACCTTGCAAATTTTGATCTATCTGTGTCTCTCCTCACAATCTTGCCCTAGTTCAACCTCCTTGTATTCTATCCAGCCATTTTCTAACTACAAAGCTATGTCCCACCAAGTGTATGCCAAAGATATTTGTGCTATTGTATCTATCTAGTTCAAGACTGTTAGCATTGTATCCATCTAGTTCATACCTGTTAGCATTCCTCCTTTTCAGTACTTCTATATAGTCTGCTCACTTTATTGAATGTAATCAAATTGTATATCGGCATTGTGTACCACATCTCTGTATACTATCCTCATGTTCCCCTACCCCCAGGTTGCACTGGGAGACGAGCAACTTGTTGCTCAGCATGCCTTCCTGGTGAAACATTTCAATAAATAAAAAATAAATTTTATAATACTACTCTTATCACTCAGGGGCACAGAACTGTATGACCTGCCACAGTTATGTCCCCCAGCAGGTAATTAGGAGTTAAGGAGAAAGTGGGGGGAAGGGGTGAGGGCAGGAGGGGATGGAGAGAAGATAGAACCTGAGAGGGGAAAACTGTTAGTATCCCTATTAGCATTCATGGAAAGCACAAGTGAAGCCTTGCTTCGTAGACCTCAAAGGTGGAAGTGGAGTCATGGCAATGGTGGTTCACCTATGTGGGACCTTAAGAGTCAGCTGCTGGATTTCAAGGTAAGCGCCCCAGATTTGAGTACATTTTGTCAGAGACAAGTATGACAGCATTCATATTTAGCAAGAAGCATTACTAGGTTCCCCATTCCTTGGCAGTTGTCAGATCTGGTTCACTCCATCTACGTAATATTAGATGCTTTGCAGCCAGCAAGGTTTCATTGACCAAAACTAGTTGAGAAAGGGTAAAAGCTTAGGGGTGGGGTGCCCAGGAGATCAAGTCCTGGGTCTTTCACTGCTGGAATGGGTATTAAAGGGTGACAGTGGTTCCAAATAATCTCCCAGTATTGGTCCAGTGCTTGGCAGGACCACAGGATATGTGTAAGAGTAGCCTGGGGGAGGAGCACTTCCAGCAATCACTATATGATCCAGGAGATCTATTTGGTAAAGAGCTTGTGGAGTCCTGTAGGCTCTGTGCAGGATCTTAGTATGTCTTAGCCTGTAGTTCCTGGTTTATACTATAAACATGTGTCCACACAGAGTTCAAGTGTCTTGGGGAAGGGTTCACCCAGCTCCCTTTCCCATTGCTGTCTAGGCTCCTCAGCAACCTCAGGGTGTTGGCACCTTTCTCTTAGTTGGGTAAAGTGGCTAATCATATGTTGGAGTGAAGGAAGCACTGCTAACCAATCATCCAGCGGATAGGGCTGGCTAAGTTTCAGGGACAGGGTGAGTAGTACCCTCAGCTGGAGTTATTGCCAGATGGGTAAGGGATTGCTATGTGCATGGTGTCTGATGGTGGCAAAGGTATGAGACATTACAGTGGATTCATCATATAAGTTGGCAACAGCCTCCACTTGTTTCCAGCAACTTCAATTTATAGGTGCATTACCAGTCCATAGGCAGGGGTTGTGTCAAAGTGGGCTGAATCTGCATGTCCAAGTAGACCAGCCTAGGGATTTTAAGAATTTGTCCCATGCCAGTCTAGTATGGATTGCACAGGGACATGATGCCCTATCTGGATTTTGGTCTGGAAAAAATAATGCTGAGGGCTCGGATATCCCACTCAGGGACATTTCGGTAGCACTCCAGCTGGGTAAGGGGGACAAGAGATCTGGTTTGCAGCAAAGAATCAGTTGTCACATTGCCACACACACAGATGGAACAACCGGAGATCTGGTAATCTAAACCTTCCTCTGACCAGTGACCTTGCAGTGTTTGCCATTTAATTTTCAGGGGCTTACTTGCCCTGATGAAGGCTGTTAGCTTGGTCTTTAGGCTTTGAAAGAAGGAGCCCAACATGGCTAGATCGACAAGAATATACTGGGTAGGTATATAGGGTAGATTGGCAAGAATATACTGAACCTTGGGCATAATAATAAATTTTACTATGCTTACCTTGGCCCACAAAGAACGCATAACATTTCCTCACCTACTAAGGTTATCATCTACTTTTCCAGAATAACCTGGACGTTTGCAGACACTGTGGGTGGAAGATTTAGACAGTCACATCCGTTTTGACCGCCTGACATCCACCTCCATCCTGACATCCATCCTGATCGCCCCCAGGTGCGTCCCGAAAATAATGCATCATTTTATTTTTGACAGAAAAAGTGGCAAATGTTATAAATGCATCAGAACACTTGTAAATGTGCAGCAAGTATTCTAATTTGGACACAGCACGCGTCTGAAATACAGACACTAGTGCTGTGTCCATATCCATGAAAATCCCAGTCTGTCTTTTTTTTTATAATTCAAACTTTTATTGAGAGTTCATAGATTACAGATAAAGCAGGAAGAATATGAAAAAACACATTGTATATACAGTTTCATGAAATTATACAACTGTACAAACAAAACTACAACATTAAATAAATACTTGAACAGTGGATCATTTCTGATCCTTCATAAAATGTAATAGTGAACAAAACTTTCAGCTATATTATTTTGTTTTACAAAAAGCAGAATGTAAGAAAGGGTTCCATATGTCTAAGAATTTCTCAATACGATCACTGTAAACAAACGCTACCCTTTCATAACTTGATCTGGTGGTGATACCTTCTAACCATTCAGAAAATGTGGGAGTAGCGACTTGTTTCCAGTGTCTACGGACTAGGTTTTTGGCTGAAATCAAGGCAACTAATAACCATAACAACTTAGCCTGTGGCCATCTTACAAGGTCAGATGTGATTCCCAATAGTACTAATTTCTCAGATTCAACAATTGTTTTGCCCAAGATTTTTTCACGTGCCCCGAAGACCTCATCCCAGAGGTTTTGTAGTAGTGGACAAGACCAGAGTATGTGCAAAATGGAATCAACATCTGTCTTTAACAACAGATTAGAATTTTTTTTCCCAAGCAGACCACTCCTTCAGGAGACCATTGGTAGGGGTATATTTTATTTTTGGTAACTGGGTAAGACCCATTAGGCACAAGTGCCTGTTTTCAGGGGTGACCCGGGGAGCACTGGGGTGGTTAAGTTACTTGCCCAGAGTCGTACAGTATGCAAGTGGAGGTTGTGAGAATCAAACTCATATCTGCTGGATGTACCAAGCTCATTCAGAGCTCATTACTCCAACCTCTAGGTTATACTGCCAGCCCCAGGATGTGTCTGAAAGAGCATAGGTGTACAAGTTGCATTCAAGGGTAGTACTTGAGATTTAGTGCCATTCGTTTTGTATCCCAAGACTGTTGAATAATCAGCAATTAGAGACTGTAAGGTAGTGAGGGAGGCTGGGATGTCCATGTGGAACAGAGTAATATCATCAGCAAACAATTCTATTTTATGGGAAGCCCCCCCCCCACACCACCACTACCACCGTGACCCCTGGAAAAGTAGGAGATAATCTTTGTGCAAAGGGTTATATTGCCAAAAGGAATAAATGAGGGAAGAGAGGACATCCCTGCCTTGTCCTCAAACCCAGTCAACAAAAGTAGGTGTGAACCAAAACAGTGCATGCCATCAAATAGGTAAGCCCTCTCCACATTGTCAAATGCCTTCTCTGCCTCTAGGAATAGGGTGTCAGTGGTCTCCCAATGTGACCTAATGTCCCATATGATGTCCAGCAGTCTATGAGTGTTGTCAGGTCCCATCCCACATTGGGGCAAACCCCACTTTGTCTCCAAAATTTTCAATAAATAAAAAAACATATATCAATGTGCCCATAATTTTCCCCATCCTCCTAGCTAGCGCCTTGGCATAGACGTTTGTGTCTACACTAATCAGTCAGATGGGGTGAGACTGGGAACACATAACGCTGTAGCTGCCCTTTATTGGTAGTAAAGTTATCAGGGCTTCACCAAAGCATGGATGAGTTTGCCCACATCTCTTGCCTCACTAAAGACCCATGCCAAGCATGGAGCCAGGAGGGATGCAAATATCTGGTAAATGTCAGAGAGGAACCACCCAGACCTGTTGATTTGCTCCTTGACATTTAATGTACCGTATGGCTTCTGCAACTCCCTTGGTGATAAAATGCGTAGTTAAGCTGGCATTGACTTCTTCAGGAACTTGCAATAGGGTTATCCCTGAGTAAAAGGTGTCATATTGAGTAGGAGCTGGGGACACTTCTGAGGTGTATAGCCTGTCATAATAGGAAAGGAAGGCAGCACTATTTTCCTGGGGATGTGACCATGGTGCCTTGGGTAGTGTTTGTACAGTGGCATGTATTTTTCCACTTCTCTGACCTGAAGTCTGTGTGCCAGAAATTACCCTAGCTGTTTCCCCACCTCCCAATTACAACTGATTTAGCCAAAACAGATTCTATTCTATTCTGTGTTGCAGGACAGTTTCTGTTTTGTCTCAGACCTGTTTGATCCATGACTTCAGTCCTGTTGCCAGCTCCTTGTGCTGGCTGAAGTTTGACTCCAAGGTTTTGAGTCTCCCCTCCTACAGGCATAATGATTTTTCTCTCTCCTTGCGGAGTTTCTAAGAATGGGCTATTAGTTTCCCTTGGATTACCACTATTAGTGCCTCCCACTGGGTGGCAGAAGTAGTATCCATTGTTTCATTCAAGTCAAAATGTGAGGAGTGTGTCCCACAACTAGGAGCATAAATCAGGGCTCTGTAGGAAGGAGGTATTCATCCGCCATTTATTGTGGGGTCCTGCTACCCTTTCTCCATGCCAAAGAGAGGATCACTGGGGCAAGGTCTGATATCAAAATGCTTCCCAAGGAGGTGACCATTGATCCTTCCACTATTTCCTGGAAAGAACAAATAACATCTATGCAGCTGTTTATGGAGTGGGTTGATGAGCAAAATGTACTGTCGCGCTCTCCCAAATGCAGGGTCTGATCATCCACCATATGTCCCTAAGCACCTGTCTGTGTAAGGCCTATGATATTTGAGTTGCTGATATTGGCTTCAAACAGGGTTCCATTCCAGCTCAGTCTAAGTCAGGTTGTAGGGCTAAATTAAAATCCCCTCCCAGTATAATTCTTATATGGCCACTAGGGATTTGCAGCATTACTATATGATAAGAGTTGGAGTCCAAAGTGCTGGGAGCATAAAGTGAGCCTAGCATGATGGGAAGTACCTGACAAGTGCCCTCTGCTAAGACATTTCACCCATTGTCAACTTTGACAACCTGATGTGTTCCCAACTTGAGTCCCTTGTGAAACAATATTGTAACTCCCCTCTGCTTCATTGAAAAGGAGCCGTGAAAAACAGTGCCAAACTACATACATTGTAAGCATTCAGCCTCCGAGCCCTAAAGGTGAGTCTCCTGGATCAGGGCAACATCACAGGAAATGTCTCTCAATTTAGCAAGAATTTTTCATTTCAGGGCTGTTGAGACCACTAAGGTTCCAGAATGCTACCTTTAGGCTATCAAAGGAGGTGATGGTCAGGCAGTAAGATGATAACTCTGATAGGCAGCTATTTCCAGGTAGACAGATGGGAAGTTCTCCCCTCCCAACCCCCCACCCTGAGCATCCACCAGAAGATTAAGCGGTAAGGTAGCAATATACATACACGTTTTTGAAGTGTTCAGTACAAAGAAAACAAGAGCACACCAATGCAAATTAAGTGCAGACAAGCAGGAAATTTGCACAGAAACAAAAATCTATTTATATTGAGCAGTCCCAGCTGGCTGAGGCAGGCCAGATATTCTCTCTACCTGAGAATATGGGATGCCAGTTAGGCAACTCTTGTTACCTTCAGACTGAGGAAGCCCAGCAGTCTTCTTTATCCACCTCCAGCTGCTAGCAGTATACATAAACTCTCTATGATTATTTATGGGGGAACAAGTTAGACTCGGCAGAGGAAGTCAGCTCATTGCAAAGATCCCCAATTAAAGTATCATTCTATAAGATGGTGTAGTGCCCCAGAGTTTGCTAGGCAAGCAGACCCGAGAGAGAACTCAATTAGTCAATTAATCAATCAAATTCTTTATTTATCCAGGTGAACACCATTGAGCAAGCTCATTTACAAGGTGGACCTGCATTACACAAGTCAAGTAACAACGCATTTATATACAGATAAATAGACAGTAGATGCAAGAGTACAACAGTACAGGTAGGCCTACAACAGACAGGATAAGTAAAAATACATTTGGGTTCAGGTAAAAGACAGTTGGTAAGGGTATACATAACAATAGGGTAGCAAGTCAGTAAAAATTTATACCAGATACAACAACATACATGGTTTAGTATTCCTGTAAGGTAAAGGCATTGTAGTCCAACAAAGAGATTAGTTGAAGTGGATGCTACAAGCGAAGAGACATACATAGTCAGTTTAAAAAGACCCAGGTGTATCAAGGGGGAGACGTGTTGGGAGAAGTGGGCAGCCAGTGGGGGGGATCTGGAACTTGGATAATACTAGGAGCGAAGGAATGAGATGCTGTGGGTATACAAGGAATAGGTGGGTGAGGGAGGGTGAGATTTAGGGCGGTAGATAAGTAGGTGGCTTAGGGACAAGTTATGCACTGATACAAGAAGGAAGGAGGATGGGAAAAGCAGGGAGGATGTGGAAGGGGGTTGTAAGTAAGCTAGGATCATTGGAAGCAGTTGCAGGCTTCTGTAATGTATTTTGAGTATAAGGTCTTAAACACAGTGAGACTAACAGGAGTCCTCAGTTTCAATGATTTCTGTAGCACATTCCAGAGCTAGGATCGTTGGAAGCAGTTGCAGGCTTCTGTAATGTATTTTGAGTATAAGGACTTAAACACAGTAATACTGACAGGAGTCCTCAGTTTCAGTGATTTCTGTAGCACATTCCAGAGTGACGGTAGAACGAATCCTATGGCAGCACTCCCAAAATGCATTAGGGATTTGGGCACTTTCAGAGAAATCAGTGAACAGCTTCTTAGGGCATAGGTTCCAGGCATGTTGAGAGTCAGGCAATCAACAATGTACTGCAGAAGTTTGCCAGTGATAGCTCTGTATGTCCAGAGAGCTGCATTTTTATTTTGTCTGTAGTGTAGGGAGGTCCAACCTATGGCCGCATATAAAGAGCAGTTATGGGTGGAGAAGGGGAGACCAGTGATGAAGCACAGGGCTCTGTGGTAAAGAATGTTCAATTTACTGAGGTATGAAGTAGCACATTGGCTGTATATAAAGTCGGCGTAATCAATTAGGAAAAGGAACGTAGACTGAACTAGTTGTCTCTTGGCCTCTGTAGTTAGTAGGCAGTTTAACCTGAAGAAGAGACCTAGTCTCTGCCTCAGTTTTTTTAACAAATCCTCCAGGTGGTCTGCAAAGGAGAGTATGAAGTCTAGCCAGACCCCCAGGTATTTGAATTTTGGCACAAATTCCAGGGTTTCTCCTAGGAGGGTGGTGATGTGGGGTAGAGCAGGGTAGGCTGCATGGTTAATAGGTGAAATAGCATTGCCTTTGTCTTTTTGGCATTAAGTAGCAATTTTTTACTAAGGAACTGGTATTGAAGTATGTTGAAGTCAGCTTGCAGGTCACTACAGGCAGTTTCAGGAGTTGTACAGCTTAGGTAGATCACTGTATCATCTGCAAACAGATGAATTTTCGCCTCATTGATGCCTGAGTCTATAATGTTGATGTAGATGGCAAATAGGAGTGGCCTCAGGATGGATCCCTGCGGGACACCTCTTTTTAACAGATTTGAGGGGGAGAATTCACCTTCGGCCTTGACCTGTTGGTGCCTATCAGAAAGGTAGTTGTGGAACCAACGCAAGGAGGTAGAATCTAGACCAATAGCTTTTAATGAAGAAAGAAGGAGGCTGTGGTTGGCAGTGTCGAAGGCCTTACTTAGGTCTAGAAAAATGGCGCAGACACATTTTTTGTTCTCTAGCTCGTGCTGCCAGTCATTTGTCACCTTGGCCAGCGCCGTGATTGTACTATGTTTAGTTCTGAAACCAGATTGCATTGGGTTTAGCAGGTTAGTATCATCTATGAAAGATTTCAGCTGGGCATTCATGATTTTTCCAGAAGTTTTGATAGTACCTGGAGAAGGGAGATGGGCCTGTAGTTGTTTAGATCACAGGGGTCTCCGGATTTAAACAACAGAATAACATGTGCGGTCTTCCACAGTTTGGGGAGGGTCCCTTGAGAAAGGGACAAGTTAAATAGATGCATAATAGGTACGGCCAAGACATGATAGGCAATCTTTAGTTAGTATGGATCGAAGGTGTCAGCGCCAGCACTTTTTCTGGTGTCCAACTGAAGGAGGAGATCTTTGACCTCTTTCAGTGAGGCAGGAGAGAATGAAAAGACTGCATCTGAGGGACTAGATTCTGAAGGTTGCGTGGTAAGCTGGGAGCGTAGGTTGCATGCAGGTGAGTTATCAAAAGCTAGCCCTGCAGTAGCAAAGTGATTGTTGAAGGCTTGTAGTATCTCTTTATTGTTGTTGATAGTTACATTGTCAGAAATAATTTTTGAGGGGAGAGAGTTTCCTGTGGTATTACCAGAAAGTTATTTTATTGTGGACCAGAACTTGGTAGGGCAGTTGGAGGCAGTGTCGAGTTCAGAGTGTTAGAAGTTGGACTCGGTTTCCTGAATTGGCTTTGTACAGTGGTTTCTGGCTGTTCTGAAAAGATGCCAGTCTTCGGCTTTGTGGGATTTGCGTGCTAGCTTCCAGAGCTTATCTCTTTTTAATAGTGCTGCCTTGATGTCTGCTGTAAACCAACGGCACTTTCTAGCCTTTATGCAGGTTTTGACTAAGGGTGCGTGGGTGTTAAGAGCGCTGGATACAATTTTGTGGAAAATGGCATATGCTGTTTCTACTGATTTGGCTAAATAAAAGGTCTGCCAAAGCAGGGAGGCTTTCAGGTCATTGATATATGCAAGCGGGTCAAAATTCCATTTTGATCTTTTGGTAGAGAACTTTGCTGAGGCTGTTGGTTTAGGGACTGCTCTTATGCCAGCAATAAAGCAATGGTCACTAACATCGGCAGAAAAGATCCCAGCATGGGAGAAGAAATGGGGTTTGCTTACTAGAAGTACATCTAATAGTGTACTTTTCGTAGGGTTTTTCTTATTGATATGAGTAGGTTCATTAAGAAGTAGAGTGAGCCCATGAGAGTCACAGAAAGATTTAAGTGGAAGAGATGCACTTGACAGCCAGTCGTAGTTAAGGTCCCCTAGTATAATTGTCTCCATTGTGTCGGTACTCATAGTAGATGATAAGTGGGACAGGAGCTGTGACCCTGAGGATGGGGTCTATAACATCCTATGACACGGAGGGCAATTGATGTAGATATTTTGATTTTTAAGGACAGGCATTCAAAGGCATTGGCAATTGATGTAGTGGCGAGGGTAGTGACCATAAACTTGTCCTTAACATAGATGACTACACCACCGTCTCTGGTTAGTCTATCTGCTCTGAATAACAGATAGTTGGGGATATTGACCTCTTTGTCTGGCATGGATGGATGAAGCCAGGATTCAGATATGACAAGTACATCCGGCTCCTTGTGGATTGCCCAAGCCTGTACTGAGGTGAGTTTCTTTAAGAGGCTACACACATTAACATGCATGAAGCTGATACCTTTATATTTTGTGACTTTGGACGGTGAAGGAATTGCCTGTATAGGACCAGGGTTAAGTTTAACATTACCTGAGCATAGCAAGAGGAGAAGTACAACTTTCCTCAGGGCAACAAGTGGTAATTTGGAAGAACTAAACCTTCTTTGGCTAGTGGAAGTATTGGCGTTGGAATGCAAGGACCTAGTCTTTATACTGTTCAGTCCTAGTGATACACATGCTAAGACCCTAGCCATATGACACCAGTAGATGCAGGTACCGGGCTGAGTAGGTAACATTCCTTGGGTAGGTAACGAGATGCTGGTGGTTGTCCGAGAGGAAGACTCAGCTGAAAGTGGGTACGACAACTTGGGGGCATAGCACGAGTTGTATAGGGACTCCATGAGTAGACATTCTTGTGGTAGGGGATACGAGTCCTCTTTGGGGTAAATTCCATCTGGCATGTACCCTAATAATGGTAGGGTGCATAAAGCGGTAAATAGGTGAGCCAGATTGCAAGTTCCATTGGTTAAAGTCTGGGCGTCAGAAGAGAAACAGTTATGAGGGCTTAATCTGGGCAAAGGTATCACCAGGTAGGCTATGCGCCAAAGGGTCTGAAAAGGGATATAGGTGCCGATGCCACTTAGGCGAGCAAGGAGATGTTTCTATGGCACAGCGACTAGAGATAGTTACGAGAAGTCGTAAACCTGATCTAAGAAGTATCATCAGCTACGGCTACAGACCACAGAGTCAGCAAAGGGATGTAGGTGCTGAAACCACTTGTAGGGAGCAAGGAGAATTTACTATGACACAGCGACTAGGGACAGTAATAAGAAGTCACAAATCTGATCTAAGACGAGTGGTAGGGGAGACTTAGGTGGGTTAGTTAGGATGGGACACTTGAACCTGAAGCGGCAGCCCAAAATGCATATGTTTGTGGGCGTCCTAGGGAGGCGGGGAGGATAGATTTGTAGGAAAGCCAATGGCAGGGAAGGGCAGGGCAAGGAGGTCTATATAATAATGGTCAGGGAGAGGGATGGGTGGGTGGCCGAAAAATTTGCGGCTTTGCCGTACCTCTCTGGGTCTGGAGTCTGAGCAAGTGGTCTTGGGTGCCGGCTTCAGAAGCGCCGACCGCCCAGTGGCCACGGTTCTTGCGGCAGATGAGCTGGGAGCCCTGGAGGGTTCTTGGCTGAAGGGGAAGAGAAAGCGAAGCCAATTAGTACTGGTCCCAGACAATGGTCGAGCTACCCAGTGACAAAACTAATTTACAAATGAAAGGGGTCAATTTCCTTGGTGCCCTGAAGTCTGGGCGGCAGTTACAGAGGCAAAGGAAAGGGCTGTTTCACTTACTCAATCTAGCAAGAGCAGTTTGCAAGTATTACAGCTTTTTTAAGGCAGTTTACAGGCAGATTCTAACAAAATAGGCATACATGAGCAAGCATAAGTAAAAAAAAAACCAAAAAAAAAACAGCACCTTTTTAGCTCAGGAGAACTCAGGAAGGGAAAAGGTTAACCATCCACCCACCCCCTACACAGCCAGCTGACTTGCTGACCAAGCTAGCTGGCTGAGGCTCCATGTCATTTCAGCAAAGTCTTTTAGTGACAGCCAATTTCAGCGACTCAATTATAGCGAGTACAACTATAGCGATGGGTAATTACAGTAAATATGTTTTTGGGTGAATGTCGGTCACTACAGCGACCGAACCACTCTGCACAGTTTGCCAGGTATGTCAGGCTCCTGCCTGCAGCAAATATTATAATCCTGTCTTCAATCCTACTATCCCATAGCAGGAAGTGCTCATCTCCAAGGGTTCTTGTGTACTATGATGGAATCATCAGCATGGCAGCACACCCCGGCATCACAGGGCACACCCGTTCAGAATGCCAGATCCTCTGTTCAGTCCGGTGCATCAGGCTCCAATCTGGCAACAGGTGCAGGCACTAGTAGCTCCTGGTGATGCAGGGGGCTGTGCGCCTGATCCCCCTATTTCTAATATTCCTACACCACACCGCAATTGGACCCAGAGGTAAATAGTATATTTGAGGTCGCTGAATTGGTTTCTCACTGTGGTTGTCAGTCGTTGTAATGTACAGTTGCTGGGAAGTCATATTCGCCAAAATGTGCTGTTCACCATAATTGTATTCACTATAAATGAGTTGCTCAAATGTAGTTGTCAAAATTACTTCACTCAATTGACATGCTACCACTGGGGCTGACCACTTCCTGTTCCTATTCCCCTCTCCCCCCTCCCCTCCTGGAGTCTTCCCGCACTGGATCCTTTGTCTTGTCCAGGCAAGGTCTCTGGCCAGTGCCCAATTGGGGCCATAAACATCCCAAGGGGCTGCTCTCAGCCCCAGAGACCCAATCACCTGTCCAGAAGCCAGATCCACCCCTAGGCTAGATAGGTTCTTCCCTGCTAGCCAGAGGGCAGTTCTGGGCTGGGTGGCCAACAGAGTGGAGAACACAGGAGTACAGATGCCTGGAGGCTTACCTGAAACTTGGGTTCATAGCTTCTTGGTGGCTGCTCCTCTGCAGCCAGTGGTTCTGAGGGTTTTCCGGAGCAGCAGCAGCAGTAGTAGTCATCCTCCAGCCTTGAGCAGTCCTCCTGACTGACAGCAGCAGCCAGTTCCATAGGGTGAGCTCCTTTTAGTTGTCTGCTCCCTGGATGTGCAGTTGTTTTTTTTGGGGTTTTCAGGGGTGTCCTGTTGCTGGGTTCCTAGTAGGGAACCCTGCCTGGGGCTGCTATTGCAGCTCCCCTACCTCTCCTCTCCATTGTTTTATTTTTTTTTCTTGTTTCCCCTTGTTTTGGCTTTGGTTGTTGCCATGTGGGGCTGTCCTGCAGCCCCCGTGTCTTTTCCCTATGTGTGGTTGCCCTTAGGGCCAGAGGTGGGTGGGCAGATTGTGGCCTGGCCTGTTTTCTGGGATGCTGCCACGTTTTGTTCATTTTCCTCATGTGAAAGGGCTCTGGAGACCTCTGTATTTCTTCCTTATGTTAAAGTCAGTTGCAACAGCACTCTCATGCTTTCTCCTTCTTTCCTACTCTAGTTCCTCCCCTTTGCTTTCCCTGTCTACAGGCAGACCACCTGTAGTACGTTCTCCCAGCCATGTACTTTGTTTCTGGTCTCTGGGTGTCTCTGTCACATCGTTTGGCCTGCACGATCATGCGCACAGGCAGCAGCATGAATGTGCGCATATTCTCCCTCGCAAATGAGCAAGATGGTATTAGCGAGCGTAGCTGAGATGTAGAAATTAAAAGCTACAACAGTGGTCCTCTTGGGTATTTAGAAGTGGACCCCTGTGTTTTGGAGTATAATTCTGTGTTTCTGCGGTAGTCTTAGGGCTAATTAAGGAGTCGCTAGCTGCAGTCTTGCAGACGCTCTGTAGTTTACTTAGTGTATCAAACAGTCAATGCAGAGCCGATTTCTTAAGTTAGTTTTCAGGAGCTGTCTCAGAAAATAAGTTCTGCTGCTTTTCTATCGTGCTATAAGGGAATTTGTTTAGTTACGTTTAGCACTTGTATTCTGTTTAGGCTCGCAGGAGATAAATATTGTGTGGCTATATTAGCACACAAAGCAGTTGCAGTGTTATTTTGCTGTTTTGTAAACAGTGTAAAATGAATTAACCTACCATGCGTAATCCTTTTGTTTTCCTCATTATATTAAAGTTGGCTATGAATTTTAGTTGAAGTTTTAAAAGCTGCAAAGAAGTATACAATATGTATCTCTCAGACTGTTTTACCTACAGGAATGGTTTGGGGTGTGTCCTTGCAGCTCAGCTCTCTCTGTGTCTCTACCTCCTATAGTGCCAGCAGACCCATTTTCTCTGTGTTAAATAGATAGAGAACCTAGAGGATTGGCTTAGGCAGCAGATTCCTCCCACTCCAGATTTATTTCTTTATTAAAGCAACAAAATGATGATTTAGCAGTTCTAAATGATTATTTATTAACACTTTGATATTTGCATGTTTCAGTTATTGAAAATTATTGTTGTCTCTAAAGTTATGTTACTAACAGGTATAAGGGCACAGCCTATCTTTACCACATGAACCTTTACCTGTTATATAAAAAAATGCTTTAGCAAGTGTCAATAGAGTGAAGGACTCTGAGCAGTCCAGACCCTAGCCTTTTTTAGTGGTCATTTGTTATGAGTTAAGGACTGATTTTCTTATTTGATTTATTTTCCCTCTTTTATTATTTGGTCGAACAGTTCACTGTTAATTAATTTGCCTGCCTTCTTTTATTTTTTGTTTTTGCTGAATAAAAGCTATTTTACTTTTATTGGAACTTGGTGTTTGCCTCTATCTCTACTCACACCCTACTACACATAGTAGTAGTGGTAGGATCCATTAACACACCTGAGCTGCTGGTGGATTCATGTGGAGCACCGAACCAGGTATTCGGATGGAAGCTAGGAAGGAACTGGCAGTCACAACACAACCTTGCTCGACTGGGTCCAGACCAGCAAAATGATGAAGCACACACAGGAGCCATTACTGCTTGGCTTGGAGGATGTGAGATGGAAGACCAAGCGACAGGGAGAAGAAGAAGGAGAAGAGTTGAAGGGGGCCACTGCTGGTGCTATGAGAGAACCTGAAGGACCCCCTTCTGAAAATATACAAGACTTGCTTTGATGGTTATGCATTTGACAAATGGATATGGAGAGGCGGAGAGAAGAAGAGCACCGGCTCAATGAGGCTCACTGGACTGATACCCTTCAGGCCATACAAGCCATGGGAAGTTCTAGGCCGGGTACAGCTAGAGTCAGATGGGCCGAAGGACATTAAAATATCTAAACTAACTGATTCAGATGACCTAAAGGCCTACCTTACCTCTTTTGAAAGAGTGGCTGAAGCTTGCCACAGGACCAATGGGTGGTACGCCTGGCACCGCATTTGTCAGGAAAAGCCAAACTTGCATACAGCCATGTGGATGCCAGGTACGCTAATGATTATGACCATGTTCATCAGGCCTCACTTAAGACATATGATATAAGTCTGGAAATGTATAGACAGCATTTTAGAACTTTAGATTCCACACTGTAGACTCCCCACAAGAAGCTTACACCAGACTGGGAGACCTATGCTACAAGCGGCTACAACCTTCCACACGGGCTATAGACCAGGCCATGGAATTCATTATATTGGAGCAATTTGTGAGAATTTCACCCCAAGATGTAGAGGCATGGGTGAGGGAACATTGTCTGGAGGTGGCACAGAACGCCATTGACTTGGCTGAGGACTAACTTACAACCAGACCGGCCCATACAAAGGGACCTCCAGAACACATGGACTTCCACCCATGGTAAGACCACCTAATACTTCATCTTGGAATATTAATGTGCCTAATCAGACTGTTCCAGGGGTTATACCAAGAGGGGCTAGAACTTACAATGCAGATATTATTTGCCATCTATGCCATGAGAAGGAACACATAGCTAGACTTTGCCCCAAAAAAGAAGAAAGAACCTGTTCCACTAGCTTTGGCATGTTGGGGGCAATATATGACTCTGACGCAAGTAGCAGGAAAGGATGTCCCTGCCCTCTCGGACTCTGGGAGTCAACAAACACTCATACAGTCTAAACCGGTACCAAACCCAAATATGAGCGATACAACTGGGGTGACATGTACAGTATCCATGGAGACGTGCACTACTATCCAATGGAACAGATTACATTGACTGTGCAAGGGAAAGAACAGCCAATGAAAGTGGAACTAGTTCCAAGGTTGCCTGTCCCTGTAGTGATTGGGTGAGACTTTTCTGACTTTGACATGCTGATGATATTGAATCCCACATTGGGAGCTGTCACTACTAGGGCACAGGCAGGACAAGAGAAGTCTCTGGCTCTTTTGATGATGACATTTATGGTGCCCCCAGAAAGGACAGAAAATCTAAAGTAAAATGGAAAAGGGATAAGAGATTCTGGAACATGAAATGTTTGGACATTTCTGACCCCCTTGATTTAGAGGCTAAACATGAGAAGTTTATGAAAGAACAAAAGTGCTGACGATATATTAACTCCTTGTTTTTTACAGGTGGTCAGAGAGGACAATGATACTGTATATCCTAGATTTGTTTTGCATAACAATTTATTACATAGAGAGTGCAAGAACACAACTACGGGGGTAGCTGTGGAACAATTATTAGTTCTAGTCCACTATAGGGAGCACTTAATGCAATTAGCGCACGACATCCCAGTGGCTGGACATATGGGGAGGGATAAAACTTTAAGTCGGCTACTATACAGGTCTTACTAGCTGGGTATACATGAGCAGGTAGCCGACTATTGTAAAAGTTGCCCAGAATGTCAGCAAGTGGCTTCAGTAAACAAAAAGGACAAAGTACCCATGCAACCTCTTCCTCTGATAAAGACACCCCTTCAGAGAATAGCCATGGATGTTGTGGGGCCTTTGCCCAAAAGTAGCAAGGGGAATCGATTTATTCTGGTACTTTGTGATTATACGACAAAGTATCCAGAAGCCATCCCATTGAGAAAAGTCACTGCTTCAAAAATAGCAGAGGAACTCCTGAAAGTATTCAGTAGAGTGGGAGTTCATTGGGAAATACAGACAGAGGAAGTAATTTCCTCTCTGCTTTGTTGAACCGTCTATACAAGTCCCTAGGTATCTGGGCCGTGTATATGTCACCTCACCCCCAAACTGACAGACTGGTCAAGTAGTTCAACAAAACTCTAAAAAAAATGTTACAGAAATATGTGCAGGATGAAGGAAAGACCTGGGATATATATTTGCCATTCATGATGTTCACCTATAGGGAAGTTCCCCAGTCTTTCACAGGTTTTTCCCCCTTCGAATTACTGTATGGGAAAAATCCCCATAGGTCCTTAGATATCATTACAGAACAGGGGGAAGATGGAAAAGGGACTGAGGGTACCCCCCAATAGACTATATTACTCAGTTGCGGCAAAGATTGGCAAAATACATAACATGAGCACATCATCACAATCAGGGAAAACAGAAAGAGCAAAAATAATGTTACGACCAAAGTGTGCATAGTAAGTCATTTACCCCAGGGGATAAAGTTTTGCTATTACTACCATCCACAGATAGCAAACTCTCTATGAAGTGGCAAGGCCCATACACGATCCATAAACAAACAGGACCTGCAAACTACGAACCTGAGTTTCCAGATAGGAGAAAGAAATACCAGATCTATCATGTTAATTTATTAAAGAAATGGGTGGATTGAGAAAGTACTCCTGCCTCTTTGGAACTCTTTGTACATCCTGAACAGCCAGTAAATGAACTAGACTCGGCATATCAAAGACTGGAAGGTTCAGGGGGGTATCAGGACCCAAACATCAGTCCTGAGCTAGAACCCATACAGAGAGAAGCCTTAGATAAACTCTTGTTAGATTTCCAGAGCACGTTCACCTGCATGCCAGGAATAGCAAAAGGGGGTAGAACATAGGATATATGTTAAACAAGATGCCCCCATTAGACAAAAAAACATACAGGTTCCCAGAAAGAGTAAGAGAAGGTGTGATAGAGGAGGTGAAAAAATGCAACGCCTGGGAGTGATTGAACCTTCCTCTAGCAAATGGGGTTTCCCAATAGTAGTGGTAAACAAAAAAGAGGGTGGCAT
The DNA here is from genome assembly GCA_016271365.2 of Neoceratodus forsteri. Taxonomy (NCBI): domain Eukaryota; kingdom Metazoa; phylum Chordata; order Ceratodontiformes; family Ceratodontidae; genus Neoceratodus; species Neoceratodus forsteri. The sequence continues at coordinate 168,702,437 of CM057449.1, read as the reverse complement.
CAGACTGTGTCTGGACTTTCGACGCTTAAATTCCATCTCAAAGTTCGACGCATATCCGATGCCCAGGATCGACGACATCATCGACTGCCTCGGGAATGCCCAATATATTAGCAGACGCGACCTGACTAAAGGGTACTGGCAGATCGCCTTGCATGAACAGGATGGAGACAAAACTGCCTTCAGTACCCCTTTAGGCTTATTCCACTTTACCACTATGCCCTTTAGTATACACGGTGCTCCAGTGACGTTCCAGAGGTTCATGGACAACATCCTCAGGGAACATCTGGAGTACAGCGCCGCCTACTTGGATAATGTGGTGGTGTTCAGTCCAAGTTGGGAAGCACACTTAGAACACCTAAAACAGGTTTTTGAAGCCATTTCTCAGGCAGGACTCACAATTAACCCAAAGAAATGTTCCCTTGCCAGAAGAGAGATAAAATATCTAGGGTTTAGAATAGGAAATGGTCTGGTGAAACCAGACATTGTGAAAGTGGACGCCGTAGCCAATAGTCCCCGGCCCCTTATGAAAAGCCATGTAAGGTCCTTTTTGGGGTTGGCGGGATATTATCAATGCTTCATCCCCAACTTTGCTACTGTGGCCAGTCCACTGACTGATCTTACAAAAAAACAGAACTCCACTAATGTGAGATGGACAGCTGCTTGTGAAGAGGCCTTTTGTTCTATAAAAGCCCATCTGTGTGCCAACCCGGTACTCAGGAGTCCAGACTTTACACAGCCTTTTATAGTACAAGCCGGCACCTCTAGTTCAGGAGTAGGGGCTGTGCTGTCACAAATGTTTGAAGGGGAGGAGCATCCCATATTATATCTTAGTTGTAAATTGCATCAGAGAGAGACTAAGTATTCCACAATCGAAAAAGAGTGTTTGGCTCTAAAATGGGATTTGGAAGCACTAAAATTTTATCTTTGGGGTGTGGAATTTGAGGTATGGATGGACCACAACCCATTATGCTGGTTGCAGGTTATGAAGGATAGAAATCCCTGCATTATGCAGTGGTATCTATCCCTGCAACCCTATATATTTACTGTAAAACATCAATCAGGCCCTTCCAACAAGAATGCAGACTTTATGTCCCGCTATGGGGCAGAAGCCAAGTGTAAGACTAAGAATACCACCGAGTCAATCAGACTTTGTGGTATTTGTTACAGAAGACATCAGAGACATTGTCTCTGATACCTAATTGTTTAGTTAGTTTTGTTTTTGTATAGGGACTGCGAGGTGGAGCTTCAGAGAGTGGGCGGGCTGAAGCTCTATCTCTCTTTTGGGAGAGATCTGATTATTAACTGTCTGGATATTGGAAACTTTGGTTAACAGAAAAACCTGGACTGTTTTCCTCTTTGGCAGGGAGGAAGTGTGAAAGGGCTCTGGAGTCCTCTGTATTTATTCCTTATGTTAAAGTATGTTGCAACAGCACTCTCATGCTTTCTCCATCTTTCCTACTCTAGTTCCTCCCTTTGCTTTCCCTGTCTACAGGCAGGCCACCTGCAGTACGTTCTCCATCACTGTGTACTTTGTTTCTGGTCTCTGGGTGTCTCTGTCACATCGTTTGGCCTGCACGATCGTGCGAACAGGCAGCAGCATGAATGTGTGCATATTCTTCCTCGCGAATGTGCAAGATGGTATTAGCGAGCGTAGCTGAGATATAGAAACTAAAAGCTACAACAGTGGTCCTCTCAGGTATTTAGATGTGGACCCCTGTGTTTTGGAGTATAATTCTGTGTTTCTGCAGCAGTCTTAGGGCTAATTAAGAAGTCGCTAGCTGCAGTCTTGCAGACAATCTGTAGTTCATTTAGTGTATCAAGCAGTAAATGCAAAGCCGATTTCTTAAGTTAGTTTTCAGGAGCTGGCTCAGAAATTAAGTTCTGCTGCTTTTCTATAGTGCTATAAGGGAATTTGTTTAGTTATGTTTAGCACTTGTATTCTGCTTAGGCTTGCAGGACATAAATGTTGTGAGGCTATATTAGCACACAAAGCAGTTGCAGTGTATTATTTTGCTGTTTTGTAAACAGTGCAAAATGAATTAAGCTACCATGTTTAATCCTTTTGTTTTCCTCATTGTATTAAAGTTGGCTATGAATTTTAGTTGAAGTTTTAAAAGCTGCAAAGAAGTATACAATATTTGTCTTCAGACTGTTTTACCTGCAGGAATGGTTTGGGGTGTGTCCTTGCAGCTCAGCTCTCTCTGTGTCTCTACCTCCTATAGTGCCGTTCGGCCAATTTTCTCTGTATTTAATAGGTAGAGGACCTAGAGGATTGGCTTAGGCAGCAGATCCCCCCCCCACTACAGATTTATTTATTTATTAAAGCAACAAAATTATGATTTAGCAACTCTAAATGATTATTTATTAATACTTTAGATATTTGCCTGTTTCACTTATTAAAAATTATTTTATTTTTTTTAATATAATGTTTATTGAAGTTTCTACAGAACACCAGACAGGATCATGATAACAAAACCAGATACACATATACAGGAACTGGATACTTGATCCCATCCCTCCCCAAATATACCCCCAAATACACTTCACGACTGGAGGTTCATCAATCTGGAAATCCCAAGTATGATGAAAAAGGTCTAAATAGAATACAAAGTATATAACGGGGCCCAAATCTCTCGTATTTAGAATTATTGTCATTAAGACTCTCGAATGATCCTTCCACTGGAGGTTGGCTAGTGCGCCTTTAAGCCATTCAGAATAAGAGACAGTATCCAAACTTTTCCAATATTTGAGTACCAATTTTTTAACGGACATAGAAATCAAGGCAATATATCCGTGAATAATCCCCCAACAAAAAAACCGCTCGGGTAAATAGGTCAGCTAACCCAAGCAGGGGGTCGGTCTTGCCCTTAATACTCTCTCATAGGGAGGTTATCTTAGGACATTCCCAGAAAATATGAAACAACGAACCTTCCGCCTGCAAGCACCTCACACATTTATTAGAACTTAATACCCCCCATTTAGCCAGTTTCTACAGGGAATGGTAAAGACTATGCAGGATATTAAACTGCATTAAGTGCAGCCTATCTTGTGTGACAAAATGGTGACAATTCCTCCATATAGCCGACCAATCCTTGTCCCAGTGTGGGAAAGAAGTGGACCAAAATTCTGTAGGTCCAAACGGGTCCGGGAAGCACCAGTCCTATAGGGCATTATATAGTTTGGAAATTACCTCAGGGGAATAAGCTAAAGGACCCAGATTCAGTTGAAAGGAAAGACTGGAGAATAAAGGGTAACCATCCTCAAATTTTTTAATAAGGAGATGGCTGAGCTGCAAGACTTTGAAATATTCCGTCTTTTGCAGTCTGAACTTCGACATGAAACCCTCTATAGATAACCAAGTTCCATCTTCCTTAAGGAACGAAGATAGCTTACCTTCCCCCAACTTGGGTAGCCACGAAGGGGGTAACATCTTACTATCTATTTTAAAAGTAGGGGAGTTCCAAATTGATTGTGACGCATCTAAATAATGCTTGTATTTTAAAAATCCACACAACTGTGAGTGAATTCTAATAGATGTTGCAATTGTGGTCTCTTTTAATCTTTTTGGCAGGGAAGATGAGTTAAGAAACAGTAGTGTGGAAGAGGCTAACTTAACAGATCGAATCAGTTCCCGCTCTATTTGGAGCCAGGCTGGGACATATGTGGGAATCTCAGAATCCAACCACTTGAGGTATTTGGCAGTGCTACAAGCCCTATAATACAAACTAAGGAGTGGTAGTCGTAAGCCTCCCTTATCTTTAGGTGCCGCTAATTTATGGTAGGCTAATCTTGGCTTCTTTTTAGCCCAGATAAAATCTGTTATTGAACTTTGAGCCTTTTTGAACCAACTCCCGGGTACGAAAATATTAACATAGAAACATAGAAACATAGAAGTTGACGGCAGATAAGGACCGCAAGGCCCATCCAGTCTGCCCATTTCTTTTTCTACCTTATAAATGTGCCATCGGCCTTTGCTCTGTCAGTGGCCTATCTATTCATAGTCATTTGTATTGCTCCTTATGCCTATCCCATGCCTGTTTGAAGCCCTGCACTGTATTCATAGCCACCACTTCTTGTGGTAAGCCATTCCATGCATCCACCACCCTTTCTGTGAAAAGAATTTCCTCACATTCCCCTTAATCGGCCTCCTCTAATCTCATGCTGTGTCCTCTTGTCCTGCTATTTTTCTTATATTTAAACATGTTAGACTCTTTCACCTTGTTTATGCCCTTAAGGTGTTTGAATGCCTCGATCATATCACCTCTCTCCCTCCTTTGCTCAAGGGTATACATATTGAGCTCCGTTAATCTGTCCTCATATGTCTTCTGATGCAGTCCCTGCACCATTTTGGTTGCCCTTCTCTGGACTGCCTCAATTTGGTTAATGTCCTTGTGAAGGTGTGGCCTCCAATACTGCATGAGTACTCAGATGGGGCCTAACCAGTGTCTTGTACAGAGGGATTATTACCTCCCTCTTACGACTTGTGATACCCCTACTAATACACCCTAACACCCCTAGCCTTACCTACTGCTTTAGAGGTCTGCTTGGATGATTTTAGGTCATCAGTGATGATGATGCCCAAGTCTCTTTCTTCCTTTGTGACTGCTAGCAACTCCCCTCCCAGCCTATAGGTGGCTTCAGGGTTTCTCTTCCCTATGTGCATGATTTTGCACTTCTTTGCATTAAATGCCAGTTGCCAATCTTCTGACCATTCTGCTAGTTTATCCAGATCTCTTCTCATTCTGCCCACCCCATCTGGATCATCTACTCTGTTGCAGATCTTGGTGTCATCTGCAAACAGACAAGCCTTACCCTCTAGTCCATCTGCAAGGTCACTAATGAAGATGTTGAAGAGGACTGGCCCCAGGACTGATCCTTGAGGTACCCCACTTGTGACTTGCATCTCTTCTGACTGTATACCATTTACCACCACTCTCTGTTTTCTGCCCGTCAACCAGTTTGCCACCCAGTTGACCAACTTCTGACCCACCCCGAGCCTACTCAGCTTATTTTTATTTTTTTTTTTTAATTTAGTTGTTTAACCAGGTATAGCACACTAAGCTGAAAGCTTTTTTACAGGAGCGACCTGGGAGCACAAGGAGGTTAAGTGACTTGCTCAGGGTCACACAGTATGCAAGTGGAAGCTGTGGGATTCAAACCCAGGTCTGGTCTGCTGGATGTCACCAAATTTGCAGCTCAGAGCCTTAGACCACTGCGCTATACTGCCTCTTATTTATCAATCTTCTATGTGGAACAGTGTCAAAAGCTTTGCTGAAGTCAAGGTAGGCGACATCAACTGCTCCCCTTGGTCCACCACTCTGGTTACCCAGTCAAAAAAATCTATGAGATTAGTTTGACAGGACCTTCCTTTGTAAACCCATGCTGTCTTGGATCCTGTGCCCCTATGGTTCCAGGTGTTGCACTATCCTTTCTAAAGGAGTGCCTCCATAATCTTACGCACTACTGAGGTAAGACTGCCGGTCTGTAGTTCCCTGCCTCCTCCTGCTACCACTCTTGTGGAGCGGGATCACATGAAGCCCTTCTCCAGTCTTCTGGGACCTCTCCTGTGCTCAGAGACTCACTAAACAATTCTGCTAATGGCTCTGCTAGTTCCTCCTTTAGCTCCTTAAGTACCCTGGGATGTATGCCATCAGGTCCCATTGCCTTATCCACCCTGAGCTTAGCAAGCTCTTGTAGGACCCTTTCTTTTGTGAAGGGAGTAGTGCTCACCTCCCTCCCCCCTGTGTCCATGATGCTGAGCTGTGGGCCCTGCCCTACCTTCTCTTCAGTAAATACTGAGCAAAAGTATCTATTTAGGATAGATGCCTTTACAGGGTCCTCCTCCTCACATGCTCCCTTTTCTCCATTAAGCTTAGCAATACCCCCTCTGGACTTTCTCCTTTCACTAATGTATCTATAGAAAGTCTTGTCACCTTCTTTTACTGTTCGTGCTAGTGTTTCCTCAGTTTGGGACTTTGCCTGCCTTACTGCCTACCTGCTTCCTTAGGGCAGTTTGGTATGCCTCCCTATCTTCATCCCGCTGTGTTCCTTGTATTTCCTGAAGGCCAGACTTTTGGCTCTGACCTTTCTACTGCTATTTGAGAACCAGAGTGGTTTCCTTCTTCTTTTGTACTTCCTTTCTGTCTAACACAATGGGATGTTGCTTCAAGTATTGCATCCTTAATGCTTGCCCACTTTGCCTGTACCCCCTCACCTGTGTTTCTTTTTGCCAGGGCTAGCTTAACTCTGTTGGCCATCTTATCAAAGTCAGCTCCTCTGAAGTCCCAGATTTTTGCCTTGGAATGGGATGATTTAGATGTAGTAGCCAAATTGAACCATACCATGTGATGGTCACTGGCCCCCAGGTGACCTTCTACCTGGAGATCTGTGATCCCTTCTTTGTTAGTCAGTACTAGATCTAGGATAGCTCTGTCTCTTGTGGGTTGCTGTACCAGTTGTTTGAGCCCCAGGGAATCCACTATGAGTCTAGTTCTGGCAGATGTTCGTGCTGGTATTGGCCAATCTGTATCCGGCATGTTGAAGTCTCCCATTATCAGAACCTCCCTTTAGCTGTCATGTTTTGTATATCTTCTAACAGTAATGTGTCTATGTCCTCCCTCTGGTCTGGGGCCTGTAGACAACCCCAGTTCTTATGGCTGTCCCATTTCCTGTTTCCAGGGTGACCCACAGTTCTTCTGGCTCCTTATGTGTATTCTGAATTTCTGTAGCTTTGATATTTTCATTAACATACAGGGCCACTCCTCCCCCTTTTGCACTCGGTCTCTTCTGAACAATACATAGCCAGGCACTGAAGTCTCCTAAGTGGTTACTGGTAAACCACGTCTCACTAATTGCTACTATGTCCAGTTAAGCCTCTGACATTATTGCCTGCAGGTCTGGGATCTTATTTCCCAGACTGTGAGCATTTGTGTACATGATTTTCCATTGGCCAGATTTTGGTGTGTTAGTTGTTGGGTGAAGTTTGGCATTACCCCTGTGCGTCGTATGGGGAGACAAACCTTTTTTCTTACCTGGTGATGCAAATGAACGGCAAACATGCTGAATTCCTGTTTGACCACTAGCTGAGGGGGGAGGGGTGTTCTTCCCAATAAAGTAATTGAAGGGGGTATAGTAGCCTCGGAAGAACATTCATCTTGATCAAATTTATTCTCCCCCAAAAAGAAATGGGAAGGGTTGACCAGCGAGTTAAATCCTGGGACACTGTCAATAATATCGTCCCCAAGTTTTTCTTAATAGTAAGTTGTGTATTTCTGGTTAATTCAACGCCCAAATACCTCAAGGAGTCCCTGGACCACAACAGACCGAGGGCCGTAATATTATTCTTAAAAACTCTATGGTTTAGGGGGAATACGATAGACTTTCCAACGTTCAATTTATAATTCGATAATTTGCTGAATTGCTCAATTATGTCCAGCATAGCAGGAATAGAGGTTTCTGGATGAGATAACTGTAGGAGCAGGTCATCTGCATAAGCAGCCACTTTGAGCTCGATACCAGAAATGGCAATCCGCTGGACCTCTGGACATAGGATTAATCTGCGGATTAACGGTTCCAGGTAGAGATTAAATAGCAGGGGGGAAAGGGGACATCCCTGCCTTGTACCTGAATGTAAAGTAAAAGACTCAGAAAATGCCCCATTTCCAGAAATCCTGGCAGTGGGATTCTGATAAAGAGCTTTCACCCAGTTCCGAAATTGTTGGGGAAAGCCGAAGACCTTTAAAGTTTGAAGCAAAAAATTCCAATTCACTCTGTCCAGCCTTCGGCATCCAGGGACACCAGCATACAGGAAGGGGAGCATCCTGGAGGCTGAGAGACATGTCTAGAGTGCAAAGTGGTCTGCAGATGATCTGCCTTTCATGAAACCCACCTGATGAGAGCCTATGAGATCAGGGAGAACTAAGCCAACCCTGTTCGCCAAAATTTTTGTTAGAATTTTGATATCCTGGTTCAACAATGATATGGGTCTATAGCTTTCCACACATTCTAAGTTTTTACCTGCTTTTAGCTATAGTACAATAAGTGCTTCAAAGAGAGTGGGATCAACTTGAACACCGGATAAGATACTCTGAAAAAGGGAACGTAGGTGTGGGGCTACTAGCTCTTTGAAACACTTATAAAAATTGGACGTAAAACCATCCATTCCCGGTGTTTTGTGAGAAGGAAGTCCTTGAATCACTCCCATAATTTCTGAGGTAGTGATAGGGGCTGTCAACTTCCTACTTGGAAACTCTGAAAGACGGGGTAATCGAGACTCAGTCAAGTAGGAAGAAAGCATGGAGTCAGAAGGGGGTTGGGCATATCACCATATAACTTTTTATAGTAATTGGCAAACTCCACAACTATCTCTTGAGGGGAACATTTCAGAGCTCCATCCATAACAGAACGGATAGGGGGAATAAATTGGGCCAACTTAAGTTGCTTAACCCTTTGGGCCAACAATCTCCCAGCTTTCTCCCCCTGATCTATATAGGAGGCTTTCATGCGAAGAATGGCAAATTCCGCCTTTTCATTTAGTATACTTATATAGGAATCCCTCAGCTTGGCCAGATTTTGTTTAGCCTCATCCGAGTGAGACAAATGTGGGTTAGTTTCCAGCAATCTAATTTGAACAAGTAACACCTTCAGTTTTTCCTCCTGCTTCCTCTTCCGCGTAGAGGCCATCCCAATTAATATACCCCGAAGATATGCCTTAAAGGCACACCATAATACGTCAGGCCTAATCCCTTGGGTACAATTCACCTCAAAGAATTGTATAATATGCTCTTTAATACATTCCTTACTTTTGGAATCCTTAAGCAATTGATCATTCAGTTTCCATCTAGATTGATGCTTAGGAAGGGAGGTTAGAACCACTTTACATGACACCAGGGAATGATCAGAAGGGGGACCGGGGTAAATGTCAGAGGCTATTACACCAGGCAATAATGCTTGTGGTAAGAACACGTAACTTATTAAAAATTATTGTTGTTTCTAAAGTTATGTTACTAACAGGTATGGGGCAGAACCTATCTATACCACATGATCCCTTACCTGTTATATAAAGAAATGCTTTAGCAAGTGTCAGTAGAGTGGAGAACGCTGAGCAGTCCAGACCCTAGCCTTTTCTAGCGGTCATTCGTTATGAGTTAAGGACTGATTTTCTAATTTGATTTATTTTCCCTCTTTTATTGTTTGGTCTAACAGTTCGCTGTGAATTAATTTGCCTGCCTTCTTTTATTTTTGGTTTTTTGCTGAATAAAAGCTATTTTACTTTTATAAGAACTTGGAGGCTGCCTCCATCTCTACTCACAGCCTACTACACCCCGTCCCCCTCCTGTAGTTGGCTCCTGCCAGCTTTTTCTTCCACGTCTGACATCCTGTGCTGACCTCGGTTGGGATGTCCTTGTGGGGGGGGGGGGTGCCTTTGTTTGCCACCCCTTAGTTTGATTATTTTTCCCTCTTTTTTTCTTTTGCTGTTGCCTCCTTTTTTTTTCCATTTTTATTTGTTCTTCCTGGTGGCTGACTTTTTGGCCACCTCCCAGAGCTCACCCCATCCCCCAACCCAGGCAACGTCCTTTTTGAAAATAGCTGTGGTGGTAGGTGGTATCCCACTCTCCCTCTTGCCAGCATCCCCTTTCTCGAGTTCCTGGTGCAGCTGCAGCCTTTAAACAGGAGCTGCCAACTCTTGCTGCTCCCAAAGAGGAACTGTTGTGTGGCTGGACCGCAGTGTGTTAGCCCAAAGTGCATCCATCCGGAAACAACTGCCCAGAGCACTAGAATTCTGCCCCATGGCTGCACAGGGGCAATCAATGAGTCAGATGGGAGCATGGCTCCCCAACTTTTACCAGTAGCACCACCAACCACTTCCCTTGTCCCGGGGACCTGGGCCAAGCTGTGAGTGGGCTGTAAGCTCCAAATTTATTTTATTAGTGGAGAAGCCTAAAAGGAAACAGAGGGCACAGAAGGAGACAGACAAGTGGGCAAAATTCCCACAACAAAGGTAGGATAAGGGGCACCGCGGAGCATGAGCCACAAAATATAAAAGCCTGGTGCAGGATTGGTGCCCTAGAAGTGGAGGAGGCTTGAGCAAGTAGAGGGAGAGGTCACTAAGGATCAACACCGAGAGCTCAGGGCTGAGCAGAGACAAAGGGCAGTACAGAGTGTGCAGGGGAGATGAGTCTAAGCACAGGCCACTGCACAGCAAGTTTATAGTGATCAGGGGCATGGCCAAGAGCACAGACCCTCCTGTTAGTGTAGTAGGGGCAAAGCTAAGCCCGGGCCTACCACAAAGTAGGGCTGCAGCCCAGATTAATATTTACAAAGTGTGGGGCTAAGGACAAAGGCACCTATGGTTATGGAATGGAGGTGTGGAGCTAAGCTTGGTCCAACTGTATAGCCAGGCCACGGCTCCCTTGTATCTATATTCAGCAGGGGTGGGTCCAGCCCAGATAGCCCCTCCCAACACTGTTTTGGAAAAAGTCACCCCAGAGGCCCTAGTCTTCCCTGGGAGCTCCAACCTTCTTCTCTTGGCTACTCCAGTCCCCCTGGACTGCTTGCTGACAGCTGGTGCACCTGCGAACCAAGGGTGTGACCAGGCCGACACTGTACTGCACTGCCTGCCACCCAGACCCTGGCCGTCGGTGGACACAGCACCTTGCACGAAAGAAAATGTTATTGTGATTGCCAATTGCAGTGTTTCACCCAGGATTGTATCCTGAAATGCATGCTGCCCTAAAAGGCTGGACTGTTTTGCCTCAGGGCTAAGCAGAAGCATAGCAGGGCCTGAACTATCTGCCCTGCACCCACCAAAAATCTCTATTTGCACCGGGCTGAACTTGCTAGCCCTGCACTTCAAACAGTTGGTTCCTGGACTGTTCCGCATTGGAGCCCGAACTGCCTGCCCTACCACCAACTGTGTTTATCTACATCAGTCCCCTTTTCTCCTCCAGACTGAGCTGCTGCCATGGGGTAGCAGACAGACTGACCAGCTATGGTTGTCCCACCTTCTGAACTGATTGCCCTGTGACAGAAAACAATTACCTGCACCCCTGAGTCCAGGGGCTACCTTTCTTCCACACGACCCAGCCTCCAGTAACTTCTGCCCAGCCTGCCAATGACCTCTAAAAATGTCAAAGACTGCAGTAGCCAGAGTAGTGGTAGTTAGTCCCTCCCAGTACAGTCAGCCTAGGAGCCACCCCACCTCACGGTAGTGAGGTCCCATCTGCAGTACATGGTTAGAAAGTTGCCCCATTTTTATTTTGCTTCTCCTAGGGGGCCATAGCTCCCTCCTTCGACTGGGTGGCAACCTGTCAGCAGTCTGTCTCCAAGAATCCTCCATCGCAGCAGAAGAACATTGCCTCAACTATCCTCGATCTTTTAATCACGTGCATCTTCAGTTTCCGGACCAGGCTTCATCCTTCATCTTGTTCATCCCCATCATCTTCTTCATCTTGCTGCTTTCATTTTTCCTGCCAGCCAATTAGACCAATCAGTTGATAAGGTACTGTACCAACCATTCCAGCTAGCTAGCCACCACCTGCTCCTCACCAAAAAGACTGCTCCTTTTACTGGGCTGTCATACCATAGACTGGTGTATTTCTAATTACCCTTGATCATGGTGGTTAGGTATTGATCGAGCTACTACTAATAACATAGAAACATAGAAACTGTTGACAGATAAGGACTGCTAGGCCCATCCAGTCTGCCCATAGGTCCTATACATGTATGCATCCACTCACCTTAAGTGGTCAATGGCTTTTCATCACTCCCTTCCCACCCAGGGTTTCCCTGTACTTGTCCTAAGCATGTTTAAACCCCTCCACTGTACTTGCCCCTACCATCTCTTGTGGCAGACTATTCCAAGCGTTCACCACCCTCTCCATGTAGAAAACTTCCTCAGGTTACCTCTTAATCTCCCCCCCTCCAATTTCATATCATGCCCCCTTGTTCTGGTATCTTTTCTACATTGGAAAAGATCTCCCAACTGCACCTTGTTTATACCCTTGAGGTACTTAAAAGTTTCTATCATGTCTCCCCTTTCTCTCCTCTCCTCCAGTGAGTACATATTGAGGTCTCTTAGTCGCTCCCCAAATGTTTTGTGGTGCAAACCATGCACCATCTTTGCAGCCCTTCTCTGGACAGCCTCCACCATGTTTATGTCCTTATGCATGTGTGGTCTCCAGTACTGCACACAATACTCCAGGTGAGGCCTTACTAGTGTTTTATACAATGGCATCACCACTTGCTGCCTCCTACTAGTAATACCTCTGCCTATGCACCCCAGCATGCCACTGGCCCTCCCTGTAGCCTTTGCACACTGCTTTGATATCTTCAGGTCATCAGATATGATAACCCCTAGGTCCATCTCCGCTTTGGTGATGGTCAGCACCTCCCCCCATCCTGTAGGTCTCCCCAATATAAGTCTGCAGATATAGGGCACTAGGTGACCCTTTATTGAGTGCTATATCACATATCCTTATTAATAACTGCCTATCCATATACCTATTGTATTTTATATGCATACAGTTGCCTTCCCTAAATAAAAGTGTTAGTGCATGACAATCACTGTAAGTGCCTTGTATTTTGCAAAAAAAACAACAACATTATTTTCCAGCATAACCAGTGGCAGTCGCAATAAAAAGCTATCTGTTTGCACCTGGAACTGTTGTGGTTGCCTCTCCTTAAAAGGAAAGGCAAGCCACCCTCCTAAGTCCAGTCACCACAACTTGGTGTAGTCAGCAGGATTAGGAGTCCGAAGCAGGCCCACGCTCCAAGACGGCCTTAAGATGGGGAGCAGCCATGACTCCGGCTTTAGTAACAGTGAGGACGAGGAGGAGGAGGAGATACAATCCCTGCTCACCATGCCCTTGGCTCCCAAAATGTGCAGGTGACCCCACCAACCCCAATGGTACCAGCCTGGGAGAATTCAAGCAGAAAATAAAAGCCTTGCTCAGCTTCACCGGATCCCAGAGCACCAAAAAGTGGAAATGCTAATTGGACAGCTGGGAAAGGCAGCCCACCGAGAAGCCATGAGCTGGCACAAGAGGGAGTAAAGCATAGCAGACCGGATCCTGACTTAGCTGACCTGCATCTTCAAGGCTAGTACCTTGTCAAAGCTGAAGATGTGGTTCTTTGCCCACACCCAAGGCCCAGTAAAGAGTCTGCTGGAGTTCGCGCTGAGCCTCCAGGAAGCCCTACGTGCCATAGGGCGAGAAGACCCGGAGGCCATACAAGACCCGGACTGTCTGTTGTGGGACAAGTTCATCAATTAAGTGAAATGTAAAGCTCTCTGAAATGACCTCCAAATACTCCAGCTGCAAGACCCTAAAAAGACCTTCCTGGATTTCTAAGAGAAGGCCATCTCAATTCTGGGGTCCAGTCGGTAGACCGAGGAGGCTACATCCAGAGTGCAATACATTGGCTGTCCCCCGCTAATGTGGCCCAACAGCGCAGCCCCTGCAGAGGCCTTCTATGCAACGGGCTGATGGGCGGAGACCAGCCGCATCCCAAGTGCATACGCTGTGAAGTGTATGCAGGTGATGCATGATGTGGCCCAAGCACCCAAATGATGTCCCTGCCAAAGGATAGGACCACCTTCAGATCCAAACCAGGAGGTCTGGGAGCAAATGATGGGGCTTGTCAAACAGGTGGCAGACATGCATCAGAAGATCAAAGAGCTAAAAGGGGGCACACAATCTGAGAATGGGTACCACCCAACCGGGGCCAGAGGAGTGATGGACGAAGGGCGACTGAGCGGTTTGACAAACGTGGCAGGCCCATCTTTAGGAGATGTGGCACGAGTGGTCATGTAGAGCAGAAGTGTATGCAGTGTCCAGTAGAGGCTGCTACTTTAAACATCTAGACCCTGGGGTCGTGGGCCAAGCTCTGGGAGAAAAGAAGGAACAAAGTCCAGAGTACAAAACAAATCACTGCAAGTATGTTGGAAAGTACCCCATCATACTGGTCTGGATTAATGATGTTAAGTTCATGGCCCTTCTCGACGTCGGCTCCCAAGTCACGACTATCCAGGGCAAGCACTTCTTTCAGCCCTGGCCCCAAGTGCAGCTCCAGACACCACCCCATAAGTGGCTTCCATTAATTGCCAGAAATGGCTTAGGCATCCTGTATCATGGCTACCAGGAAGTCGACATCCGGTTGGGCACCCTCACGTACCCAGACCAAGGGATCATCATCACTCAGACTTCAAACAACAGCCTAGTCCCTGCCATCTTGGGAATAAACTGCCTGCTGAACTGTTAAAAGTCCTGCGGGCCCTAGGCACCAACGTACCAAAACCCAAGAGGTGTGTCTGGCAACAGGCCATCCATGTCATACAGCATTATTAACAGTTTGCTAATGACAAAGGAGAGATTGGCTTTGCGCAGGTGGTGGATCCCTGACCTGTTATGCTGGGTACAGGGTCTAAAACTATTGTCATCTGTAAGGCCAGAAAAGGGGTACAAGGGTAGAACCATATCGCCCTGCTGGAGCCCCATCTCCAAAACAAAGACAGGTCTGTGGCCATTTCCTGAAGCCTGGTGGTAGTAAAAAAGGGGCAAGTACCAGTGAGGGTCCTTAGCTATGTTGCAACCTCAATCAGGCTATATCGGCATCAGCCAATTGGGTGCCTAGTGGAGGTTGATCTGGACAGTGCTGTGAAGGCACTCCCCAAGAGCCCCTCTGGTGCAGAAGGTACAACCACCTCTGCAGTTGCCACAGTGTAGTCTTAAGACAGCTTAGAGAAAGAGTGACTGCAAGAAATCGACCTGGGCACCCCAGACTTTACTGAGGAATAAAGGTGCAGAGTGCTGCAGCTAATTCACCAGGATAGCATGGCATTCTCCCAACATCCACTCAACTTTGGATGTGTTAAGTCTGTGCAACACCACATCCCAACAGAAAACCACCCTCCCAGCTGAGTCCGCTTCTGACCTATACCACCTGCCCTGTACCAGCCTGCCAAAGACCTAATCCAAGAAATGCTGGATGCCAAAGTTATATAAGAGAGCCATAGTCCCTGGGCCACACCCATCAGGTGCATCAAAAAAAAAGATGTACAGCTCTGGTTTTGTGTCGACTACTGCAAAGCTAAACCAGGTCATGCACAAGGATGCCAACCCATTGCCCCGAATTAAAGACTCTCTCACTACACTAAAATCCGTGACTTGGTTCCCCACCCTAGATCTGGCCAGTGGATACTGGCAGGTGCCAATCACCCCTACAGACCAAGAAAAGATGGCCTTTACCACGCCAATGGGGCTGTATAAGTTTACCAGGATGCTCTTTGGTCTTGCAATGCCCCCGGCACCTTCCAAAGACTGATTGAACACAGCCTGGGGCATCACAACTACAATATTGTTCTCCTGCACCTGGATGATATCATCATCTATTCAGGCACCTATCAAGATCACTTGCAGCACCTCCGGAGGGTTTTTGAATGGCTGACCGACTACGGCCTAAAGATCAAGCCTTCCGAATGCCATCTCCTCAAAGACCGGGTCAGCTACCTGGGCCACATGGTTGGTGCTTCAGGAGTTTTCCTGGATGCAAGCAAGATTCAAGCTGTACAGGACTGGCCTACACCAAACTCTGTTAAAGATGTCCACAGATTCCTTGGTTTCATGGGATACTACTGCTGGTTCATCAGAGACTTTGACAAAATTGCAGCTCCACTGCATAAACTCCTACAGGGGCCTAAGGACCCGAAGGTGACCCACAACACTCCAGTGCACTTGGCAGAGCCTCAGCAGGCAGCATTTCAGCACCTAAGGAAGTTCCTAATTGAAGCACCTATCCTGGCCTACCTGGATTACATTCAGCCATTTGTTTTGTACACAGACACCAGCAATTGAAGGCTAGGGGCAGTCCTATCCCAACACCAAGACGGGGTTCAAAGGGTCATTGCCTACGCCATTCGAGGGCTAATAGGGGCGAAACACAATAATGAGTGATACAGCTCCTTCAAGCTTTAGTTCCTGGCGCTGGTGTGGCAGTGACCGAAATGTTCAAGCATTACCTGGCAGCCACCCCTTCATGGTGTACACAGACAGCAGTCTCCTAGCTCACCTAAACATGGCCACTCTAGGAGCCCCGGACCAGTGGTGGCAATCCTGACTGTCAAATATTAACTTTGAGATCCACTACCAGGCAGGGTAAGTAAATGTCATTGCTGATGCCCTGTCGTGGCTACCTGAAAAGAATGAGCCCGAAGAAGATGAGACCACCCAAAAATATGTAGAAATGCCACCGTTTTCCACAGCTCAGGCTGACATGGTACATGCTGTTGCAGCCTCCCACAAAACCTGCATCCAGGCCAGGGGAATCTAGCCTCCCAACCTCTCCAAAATGAGGACCGGTGGGGCCAAATCCAATGTGACAGTCCGATTATCCAGCACATCCAAAAAGTAATGGTGACTGGGGCACAACTCTCTCCTCAGGCATGACTGCATGCACCAGAGGAGCTCCTCAAACTCCTTTGACACAGAGACCAGTTCTCCATCCAACAAAAAAAATTGGTCCGAAGAACCTGGTGCCCCACAACCCACCGGCCCCGTTCACAAATTGCCTTACCCAAAACAGCCATGCCCCTGGTACTATGAGAATTTCATGATCTATCTGGGCATTTTGGCCATGCAACAACCGAGAGCAACCTCTGAGAGATTTTCTACTGGGCTGGCATAAGGGAAGATGTCATCGCCTGGTGCAAAGCCTGTGCAGCATGCAGCCTAAAATGCAACCCAGGTTCCACAGACCGAGCTCCCTTGGTACTCATAGTGAGCCGCGCTCCCCTAGAGTTGGTCGCAATGGATCACCTCAAGTTGGATCCCAGCAGGGCTGGGAAAACCTATGTGCTGACCATCACTGACCATTACAGCAAGTTCCTGGTGGCTGTACCCATCCGAGATGTATCAGCCAAGACAACTGCCAAAGCCTTTTGGACTCACTTTGTCCAGTACTACAGGTTCCCCACCCAGATCCTCACAGACCAAGGTGCATCCTTCGAGTCGTAACTCTTCCAGGAGTTCTTTGCACTGTATGGGACTAATAAGCTGTGAACCATCACATACTATCCACAGTCCAATGGGCTCTATGAGCAGGCCATCCACACTATCATCAATATGCTGAGGTCTCTGCCTGAGCATCAACCACCGACTGACCCACCCTCCTCCCAGAGCTAATACACTTGCAACAAAACAACCCATTATTTTTCAGCATAACCAGTGGCTGTCACAATAAAAAGTTATTTGTTTGCACCTGGAACCATTGTACTTGCCTTTCCTTAAAAAAAAAGACAAGCCACCATCCTAAGTCCAGTCACCACAATGGAACATAGCACTGAATCCTGGTGAAACAAGCAGGACCCCAACTTAGTAACATTTAGTCCAACAATAGCTCTACCAAACATCATAACTAACAGTTCAAAGTCCTTTTGGGTACCTTCAGCTAGAGACTTAATGTTTGTTTCTGTATCCCTTGATGTCTACTTAGGTATAAACGTTGGTTGCCCATAACAGCAATACAAAGGGGGGAGGGGGGAGAGTTACCATGTCACCTGACATGCACAGAATCGACTTCCGTCTCTGTCCCCAAAATCCAAGTCCAAGTGAAGGTTGTACACTTTTGGCATGAAAACATCAGGTCAGTGCAGAGATCACCAGGACTGGATCACCATTTGTAGTCTCCAGGTGAGGAAGGTAATGGAACACTTTCTGTAACTGTTAGTGATGCAGCACAAATTGCTAATGTTTATTCGGCCCAACATTGTATGCCAAATGACTGCCGGTATATAGCAGGGAAATGGGCACAAGTTTCCCAACTACAAAAGCACATAACGTGGCCCTCAGAAAACAATCAACTTGTTGGCCCAAAGTCAGAGTACTTGCAGTGTCAGTCAGTGTGTGAGAAGCAACCATTGAGTCAAGCCCTGCCTTCATGGTTTCCATCTGAGCCTCACTCTGGATGGGGCTGTGTCTGAGGGAGCAGGCAGCGGCCCAAAGCACACTTACAGAAAGTGTCACCATCTACGGGGGATGTGAACTGATGCTGTTTCCCCTTAAACTGCATGGCCAATATGGCAGTACAGAGCAAGGAGTAGATGATCCCCAAATTGCAGAGCCCCAACTTGAATTTATTGAATGCCTGGCAGAGATCTAGAGTGCTCCTATGGTAATCTGGGTAAAAATACAGTTTTGTGTTATTCACAGTACTGTCCCCACTGACCTATGTTCCCTGTGCTTGTCTCAGAATCAGCTTCCTATCCTGAAATTGTAGCAGCTTAATTATTAGAGGATATGGCTTGGCTGCATTCTAGTTAGAGACTGTGCCCCATTTAATCCTGTGAGATCTGTCCAGCTTGAAATTGAACTCTGTTGCTTCCAGTGGCATCTACAAGGATTCATGTAATGGCCTCTAATAGTAGTCTAGTGCCCCCCAATCCAATATGAATCCTGATAGTCTTCCATTCTGCTAGCTTCTGACAAAGATATGCCACTGGATATTGGCCTTCAAACCCTTGGTGAGCCCCAGGAACTACAGATTCTTATGGTGGCCCTTCCATCCAAGTCCTCAACTTGTTTTGAGAGCCACTCTGTCTCCTGCTTAGTGGCCTGCAGTTTGTGATCTGTTGCTGCCTGGGCTGAGTCACGCTCCATGATCTTTCATTCTGCTGACCTCACTTGGCAAGTAAGAACGCTGACGGCAGCCTGTGTCTTGATCACGGTTTTGTTGAATAGTCTTATCATTGAATGCTATTCTTTCCAGGAGGGCAGGATGTTTATCTGGCTCAGCAGGCTGCTGAAAGTCCAAGGCAGGAGTCACAGTCATCTCAACAGCTGGTGAAGTTGGGCCTGGTGGTGTGGTAAAAATTTCCTTTTTTGTTTCAGTGGGGTGGTGGGCATTTTTACAGCACTGGCCAGAAATACCTGTTCTAGGCACTCCAAAATCCAGGTTGCCCATTTTAGTGAGAGGAGCCATTCACCTACATTCTCTATATGAGAACAGTGGGACTTTCCTGAATGCTGAAGCCGCAGCTGGAATTCATGCTGCCGGCTTCAGCTGAAGTAGTGACCCAGGAATCCCCTGTCTGTCTGTCTGTCTGTCTGTCTATCTATCTATCTATCTATCTATCTATCTATCTATCTATCTATCTATCTATCTATTTATCTATCTATCTGTCTATCTGCCTACCTACCTATCTATCATCTATCTATTATCGAGTGTCTGTTTGCATGCCTTGTACCAATCAACTAGCAACCAAGCTGTTTAATTAACCACCACTGAGTCTTTAAACTTGACAATTGGACAGAGGACAATATTGCATTAATTTCCAAAACAAGGTAGCTGCTTGTAGGAATGAGGTTACTAGCATAAATAATACTCATAAAATCTCATACCTGTTGAATCATGGCACATCATTGTTATCAACCTATTTGTTTATAACCAGCATCAATCGTCAACTAAAGAACATCGTGTGACTCAGGCAACACGCCGTGGTCCCCGGTCAAATCTAGGATGGACCAACTTTTACAGTGAGGGCTACAAATACAACTATGCCTACGCTATGTTTACAATACAAAGATAAGTTAGCTAGCTAGGTACATACTGTAACTAAGTAAAATAATTAAGTGGACTGGGTTGCCCAACCCCTGTACCGCTTCTTTCTCCCCCCCCCAGGTTGCCCACCCATCCTTCCCAGTATTAATTAATTTATTTTTAAATATTAAACATAAATGGACTGGGGTGCCCACCCCGGTACTCTTTTCATGAACCCCACCCCTACAAGTCGCAGGCTCCTATTTGCCAAAAAGAAGCCCAACACCAGGGTGCCCAATTCCCAGTGTCAGAATGTGATCTGAAATGAAGAAAACCATACCTGGGTGTTTTTTTTAAACCTGTAAAAAAGAAAATGGTTCCTTGCCAGTCTGACCCACCCCACCCCAACGTCCCACTCAGCACCTGCCACCCCACACTCCCAACACCCCACACACACACACTCACTCACCTGAACAGATCCCATGATGTAGATCCACTATTTGATTGAAGACGCATCTTGCTGCTGGAACCAGTGACTGCCATTTGAGAAACTAAAGTAAGTGCTGTTCAATGTATTTCAATGGAGTTTTGAACTTTGATTCATAACTTTGCCATTTTTCAAATGATCAACATGGTCTTTTTGGGACCCTCCTCATGACCAATGGTAACAGAATTATGCAAATCAGGCCTAAAAGGCGATTTCATAGTCACTTGGTGTAATCACCTTTCAGGCAAAATTTCAAAATCTTCACCACCCTTGTTCATGAGGTGGGGTCGTAAGATAGCCATGTTGAAAATTTGGGGTCAAAATATGTAAAAATGGCAAAGTTATGCATGTAAGTAAAAATTTTCTATGCTCTCTCATAACTTTTGTATTTAAATATTTTGACCCAAATTTTCAATGTAGCCATTTTTTCACATCACCTCATGAACGTGACAGCTGTCATTTTTCAAATCCTGGCGAAAATGTGTTTTTGCACCTATGGCGCAAGATGCGTTTCAATGATGCAGAATCAGGTTTCACTGGGTATTTGAACATTTTCACCTATCGGTTTCATGAGGTGGGATAATAAGAAGGCTATGCTGAAAATCTGGTGTACAAATGTGGTAAAATGCCCTGGTTATGAGTGAACATTGCAGTGTTTCAACGTTCACGCACAACTTTGCTAATTTTCAATATTTTAGCTCCAAATGTACTCATTTTTCCACACTACCTCTTAAACGTGACAGGGGTTATTTTTTAAATCCTGAATGAGATGTGTTTTCACACTTCTGGGGTAAAATGACATTTCAGCCAATGTACTATAAATGCTACATGTCCTCATAAACTAACTATCCTGGAAGTGTGGGGTCCAAATTAAAAAAAATATATATACTGTATATATGTATGCATGTCTAGATATATATAGCTTGATCTCTCCACCCATGGGTGGCAGAGGGCCTTGTGCATTGGCTGACAGATGGACTCTTTGTCCTGTGCATCTGTATCTGCAGCCACATGGAAGCACAGTGACCAGAGGGTCCTGCACTTCTGCAACCCACCAGACAGGTCCATGAATTCTTGACATCCCTTGCTGTATGAAGTGCAGGGCTCGCAAGAGCCCCGCACTTTTATAGGCAGATGGAGCCTTCCTATGGCAACAAGCCCAAAAGCGTGAATGAGGATATGATTCCACTACCTTGAAAAGAAAGGGAATTCTTTGTAAAAAAAACTTAATTTAAGAAGCAGTTAGGGTAACTTAACACCACAGAAGTAAGGAAATATGGGTTAGGGTTTCAAGCCATAACTCCCCACCCCACCCCCAAACAGCAAAGGAAAAAACATTAGGGTTTTGGGTCTCCAGAGTCTTGGCAAATCAGTGGCGGGGTCTTCCTTGGGGTTGTCAACCCTAATGTCCACCCCTTTCCTTGAACAAACAATGTCACACATGAGCTCCTTTCATCAGGCAGAGCCCACAGGGCTATGCATGAAGAAAACTACAACAAACTGTGTTGGCAGCATGTGGTGAGATATGCTTCTGTACATTTCAAGAGTGTAGCACTATGAGGCACTGGCTTAGAGCTGTACCTTGTGCTTCGGACTGGAGGCTACAGGCTGAGGAGAAGGGAGCACAGTCTCAAGGAAGACACCATCACTGATTCACCAAGACTCTGGAGACCCAAAACCCTAATGTTTTTTTCTTGGGAGGTTAGAGTTCAAAACCCTAATACCCTAACACCACATTTCCCTACTTTTGTGGCATTGAGTTATCATAACTGGTGGATTAGCAATGTTTTTTGCAAAGAATATTGTATATATAGTAGAGTCAAATTAAATAGATTGGTGGGAGATAATGTTGTCAAGCAAAGGCTCCTTTCCAGTGGAATCCCTTACAAGCTTGCAAATAAAGTGCATAAGTGCACTCTGTTGCATTCTATTGCATCAGCAATGCAATGCAATAAATTATATATACATATATCTTATAGGGGCTTTAGGATTGAGTAGGCAGTTTAATGTTAAACCACAAATTTTGCACGTTAATAACTTTGCAACCGCTCAACGGATTTGCAAAAATGTTGGTATGCTATGTTCAGTGGGGTAGATCTCTTTGTGTGCTAAGTTTTGTTTTGATTGGATATGCAAATGTTGTGAAGCGCATAGGGAAAAAAGTGTATTGTTTAGGGTTTTTTCATGAATTTTTCTTGAATTTTCCTCATCGCCCTACACCCACACCATTTTGGATTTCAGGGTAGAAAGAGCTTACCCTAAGGAACAAGCTAGCAGTGGTTTGGTAAAACAATATTAATCCAATCCAAATTTATTCAATTTTCAAAATTCGGGTTCTGAGCATGCTCAGTTCAGTCTTTTGGATAGATGCCTAGCTGCGAACAAGGATTTCAGCTCATGAACGGGGATTTTGTCAGCTCAAGAATGGGGATTCATTAAATCCCCATTCGTGAGGAAAAAAATCCCTGTTCGTGAGCCACCATCTTGTTTTCACTTTTAGCCCAAAGCAAAATGTTGTTACTTGTCCCACAGATGTATTTTGTGGAAACAAATGTATGGGTTTTGTTCAGGGTGATGCCGTTTATAAAACCATGCGTTTGGTTTCCAGCAGTTTATTTAAAAAAAATGACCATTTTTTATTTTAAAATCCCTGTTCATGACTTGCTTCCAATCCCCATTTGTGAGGTGTCCAAATCCCTGTTCGTGAGCTGATCCCTGTTTGTGAGCTGTCAAAATCTCAGTTCGTGAGATGAGGACCAGATGGTCATATCTCATGAACAGGGATTGACTCACAAATGGGGATTCTGACACCTCACTAATGGGGATTCAGCTCTCGAACGGAGATTCTGACACCTCACGAACAAGGATCATAAAAACAATCCTTGTTCATGAGATGTCAAAATCCCTGTTCGTGAGAAATCATTGTTCATGAGGTGACAAAATCCTTATTCATAAGCTCCACCCAGATGGCCAAATCTCACAAACAAGGATTTCTCACGACGGCTCGTGAATGGGGATTTTGACAGCTGACGAACAAGGATTATAAAAAAAAAATCCTTGTTCGTGAGCTTTAAAAATCCCAATTCGCAAGCCGAATCCCCATTCGTGAGTTATCAAAATCCACATTCGTGAGATGAAGACCAGCTGGCCCTATCTCATGAACGTGGCTCGCCTCACGAATGGGGATTTTGTTACCTCGCAAACGGGGATTCGGCTCACGAATGGGGATTTTTACAGCTCATGAACAAGGATTTGTAAAACTTTGTCAGTTCACTGCTAAGAAATGGTAAGGACTTTTGCCTTGAAATTTGCAGGGTGCAAAGGGGGTGTCCCACAGATGTGACATATTGCATCAGTTACATAGTTATGACATTCCAAAGGTGAGAACTTTCCCATAGGATAACATTGCAGTGCCCACAGTGCTTTTCAGTGCCTGTATATACCCATATCTGTAAGTGCATTCATAGACCTGTACCAGCTGATTGCCTGTCTTTATCTGTTACCACAACCCATCATTATGCCCATTGTTTCTTCCAGTCCCCAAACTCCAAGACACCAAAGGTACAAAAAGACCTGGAATTACAGATATTTGCACATTTGGCTCCGGTTGGCTGGAACAAGTTACTGAACTAAATAAAAGCAGGCCCAGCCTGGACAGACTCAAAAGGCTGTTACCCAATACCTTGATAAACACTGTCACTGTTTCGTAGACATCTACTAAAGACATATTGCATATAATCACATTGCGCGTCTCATGTTAGTAACTATGATGTATTTGCCTTTTTTGCTTCCAATAGCTTGTAAAATAATCTGATCTACTGCCGTTCCGTGACCCTCATGAAAATACAGTGTTACAACTCACAAGATTATCTCACTGAGCAAACATTTCAGTAACCTGTTTAGAGGAAAAAAACAATACAAACCTCGCACCCAAGTGTGGGGCTGGTCCCATTTTGCAGTCTGTATGCAAAGACATTCTTGTTTGCTTACTGTTTATTGCAACACAATAGACTGGATCAAAGATGGTTCTGCTGATTCCCAAGCTAGAATTTGCTGTAACCCGGAATCCCAGAATACCCAGAAGGTGATGTCAACTTCAGGGTATTATGGGACTACCCTGAAGCTGATGTCAGAGATGGGCTACAGTAATGGGAGATTCTATAGCCTGCAGTGGACTCAACGATGTTGCTTCAACAAAAAGTTTGTCGACTGACATTACAGCAACGGATTTATGCCGATCGCAAATTACAGTTGGCATAAATCCATCTGGAAACCTATCAGTGTTTTTCCCCCATGTGGGGGGATCTGCCCCCACACCCCCCAGATTTAAGGATTATCAGCTCTGAGTTGGAGTTGATTTGAGGAGGGGGGGGACTGGGGAAAGAGTGCTGGGATCCCGGGCGGACTTTACAGCGATCTGTCAATGTTGCCAGCATTGACGCGATCACTGTAAAGATTTCGCAGTGGGATCGGCATTGGCCTGCAGTGCATGTTATAGTTTTATAAGCTCTAATCTTTTGTTGGGTGATTTTGTTGTCCTCCTAGGGCTAAGTGCAATCACAGAGGACTGTACCTAGCCCAAGGAGAACAGCGGGACCAACAAATATCTGATCTGAGCTTATAAATATTCTAACATGCACTGCAGGCTATTGAATCTCCTACTGCTGCAGTCCAGTCCTGACATCACCTGCAGGGGATTCTGGGATTTCTAGCTACAACAAATATCTGCTTGGTGGTCAGCAGAATCAGCCTGATGCAATCTACTATACTGCAGTAAACAGTAAGTAAAATATTTGCTCAAAAAGTGGAAATTGGGACCAGACCCACAGTTGGGTGTGGGGCTTTTAGTGCTGACTGTTCCCCCATAAAATATGCTGCCACTCACAAATCCCCTTAGCCAGACTGGACCCCATTTTTCTCAAATCCAAATTTAAATTTAAAAATAACTTTATTGGCGTGACAAGATATATACAGCTATTGCCAAAGCTGAGGGATCAAACTATTCATAAGTCATAAACACATTAAAATGCACTTATCTATGTTGTATTTCAAAGCTGGTGGCAGGATGCTGTATGGTTTGCAGCTATTTCTTTTTTTATCCTACATTGATTTTTGCACCTCTGCAGTGCTCCGGCTGGGGCATCCAGCCACCAGCCCCCACTGACCCGGAGGACAGCAGGCTCACTCGATACACGAGAGTCCAAGCACGGCTGTCACCGGACCCCCTGACGCGATTCCACGACAGGCCTCCGGTCGGTGGGTGCGCAGCCATCAAGCTGCTCGGTCGTGCCCAGCCCTTTTTCCACCTTGGTTTTTGTCCCTTGGAGCCGGCAGTGCAATGACGCGCTGTGCTTATGCAAGTGTCTTGTTGAACTCCTCCCCATGCTGGCGCCGCACCTTGTGCTTCTCCCAGTCTTCACCAGGGGCCGCCCAAGTGTGACGCAACCCCATGAACCCACCCCAGAGGAAGGAGAGCAGTCCTGGGATGCTCAATCCAACCTTTCCCCTGCCAGCCCCCGGAAGCCCTAGTCCGTTCCCAAACCTGGGTTGCCGGCATGGTGCGAGGTGTGGCGTCCAGCGCCTCAACCCTCAGCACCACCGGGCTGGCGTTTGCAGCTATTTCTGCTACATTGTTTCTTTCCCCCAGCAGAATACAAAGTTTAGCTTCATCATTCATGAGCTGGAATTCAACTATCTTTCTGTCTTTGTGATCGCTCTAGGAAACATTGTTCTCATATACTGCTGTATTTTGTGTAGTAGAGAATCAAATACTGTACATTTCTGTTTCAGTTCCACTGTTTTCACACTGAGTACAGAGTTGGACTCCTTTAGGGTTCCAGGTCATATCACACCCAGCTCCCCTCCTCTCACCCATCAGTGCTCAATTTAGTTTAACCTTTTTGTTTCCTCCCTTGAGCCCAGGCTTCACAGTCACTGTTAGTTTCATTCAGGTAGCTTCCTAGAAATTAGGATACCAGCAGATACCTCCAATTTGGCCAGATAGTTGCTGTGGTAGGACAGTAGTGCTATCTGAAAATGGATCCTACCCTCTACGATCCAGCTTGTATCCTAACTGTCTGACCTAGGATTCCTGGATCTGACCTAGGATCCATCACTATCTGACCCCGGATCCTAACTATCTGATCTAGGATCCCTGGATCTGACTTGGATCTCTAGCACACTGCACTGACAACATAAGCATACACATTATATAATATATATATTTCTATATAACAAACCAATCACACACACACACACACACACACACACACAAAAACCTAAGGTAGACAGACATGTGGGGAGTAGTGCAATGTAATGGCTGTGGGGCAGCAGTCTTCCGGGAATCTTTCTGGAGGCTGAGATGCTGCCCTGTTTGCAGACAACTCTCTGCCCTGAGGGAGGAAGTTGCCCTGCCTTCAGGCCACACTGGACAGTAGTAGGGAACCTCCCCATCCAGGGAGCACCAGAGCCACCACCACTACCTCGAGGTTGCGAAGAAAGTACAGCAGTTGGACCACAGTGGGCTCAGGGAGGGTAAGGGTGGTGAAACAGAGGCACACCCAGTCAGTTGTTCCACTCCACAATCCATACACCATTCTGGGGGAGCATAGTTCCCCTATGGATGCACCCACAGAGGAGACTAAAGAGGTTGCAGACAACTGTCACAAGGGAGGCCCTCAGGGAAGAGGCAGAGGGCACCACAGGGAAAGGAAGCAACTCCTGGTGGGGGACTTAATTATTAGGGGGATAGAACTGGGGGGAGCAGGGAAAACTGAAGTAAGGTGCCTGCATGGTGCCATGGCTTGGAGGGACAGGAAGCGCATCCTTAGGATCACGAGAACAGTTGCATGGGAGTCTGAGCTGGACGTCATTGTCCACCTAGGGACAAATGACTTGGCTCATCATGAGATTAGAGCAGTGCAGAAGGACTTTGTAGAGTTGGGGAGGGCCTAAGACAAGTAGCACACATAGTATCCTTCTCAGAGGTGCTGCCTGTTAGTGGCATGGGTGAGGCGAGGTACTTTGCACCGCAGTTTAACAAATGGTTGAAAAAATGGTGTGGAGCACAGGGGTTTGGCTTCATCGGGGACTGGGGTTCCACCTGAAGGGACAACAGCCTATACTGGCAGGATGGTCTGCATCTGTCCAGGAAGGGAACAAGTCTTCTGAGCAATTGGTTTAAATGCTTCATTGGCAAATTTTTAAACTAGTCAAGGGGGAAGGCACTGATAAGCAGCAGGAAAATCCCAGCCTCCCCCTACAAAACAGGGTACTAAGTGAAAAAAAGACCAAGGTAGAAAGGTCAGTGGGGGATACTGTTACAGAAGGTAAAGCCATCAAAAAATGGAGAGCAATGAGTACCAATGCCCGTAGTCTGAGTAACAAGCTTCCTGAATTAGTGGCCTTGTTGGAGGAGGAACATCTGGATATCATGGCAGTCACAGAAACATGGTACACACAGAACCATGACTGGGACGTAAACATACCAGGATACACTATCTACAGGAGGGACAGGGAGGGTAAAAGAGAAGAAGGAGGAGGAGGAGTAGCTCTCTACTTAAGGGAAGGAATCAAAGCAACAGAACAAAAGGGTAAACAGGGAGGAGAAGAAGCACTGTGGGTCAATTTGGAGGCAGGCAATGGCACCACAATCCGCACAGGGGTTGTATACAGACCCCCCTCTCAGGGGGAGGAAATGGACAAGGAAATGATAGAAAGTATACTTAGAATGGTAGATAAAGGGGATACACTGCTGATGGGTGATCTGAATATGCCAGATGTTAACTGGAGTGCAGTAGCAGCAGCCACTTCTAAGAGTGGGGTTATTCTAGATGCCCTACAGGGGCCATGCCTTAGACAACTAGTACTGGAACCCACTCGAGAGGGAGCAATCTTAGACCTGGTTCTCTCAAATGGAGATGGAGAAAGGATCACAGATGTAGAAGTGGGTAGCCATCTGGGAACTAGCGACCATCGAACAGTATGGTTCACAATAAACACAGCAATAGAGTCAAGCCATACAAAGGCAAAAGTACTGGACTTCAGGAGGGCTGACTTTGCCAAAATGGGTGAGTGCCTAAGGAATGCACTAGCAAATGGGCAGGAAGGAGGGGTGGAAGAACAATGGGGAATAATAAAAAGTGCCATCACAGAGGTAACAAGCCTTTGTGTGAAGTACATAAACAAAACAAAATGATGTAAGAAACCACTATGGTTCTCAAAGGAGGTGGCAGCGAAGGTTCTAGAGAAAAAGAAAGCTTTCAGAAAGTACAAGGAATCACAGAAGGAGAAGGACAGAGAATTGTATCAGTTAAAGCAAAAGGAAGCTGGGAAGGCAGTCAGAACAGCAAAGGCCTGAACCGAGGAAAAGATAGCTAACTCAGTTAAGAAGGGGATAAAACCTTTTTTAGGTACATCAGGGAGCGAAGGAAGACTAAGGGAGGGATAGTGAGGCTTAATAAAGGGGAGGGGGGTGGACAGAGGGTGACGGTGAAAAGGCAGAGATACTAAACAAATATTTTTGCTCAGTATTTACAAATGAAGAGGGGGAGGTACCTAAAACAAACAATAGAAACACTCTGGATACAGAAGTTGATACTAGCCCATTTACAGAAGAAAGGATTCTGAAAGAACTCTTAAAACTGAAGGTGGACAAAGCAGTGGGGCCTGATGGGATTCATCCCAGAAGTCTAAAAGAACTAAGGGTAGAACTAGTGACACCACTGACTACCCTCTTTAACAAATCATGGGAGGATGGGGTGGTACCTGAGGAGTGGAGAAAGGCAGATGTGATTCCCCTTCACAAAAGTGGGAGCAGGGCAGAAGCAGGAAACTACAGACCTGTTAGTTTAACCTCAGTGATAGGGAAAATGATGGAATCACTTCTGAAGGAAAGAATTGTCGAGTACCTAGAGGCCAGAGGGCACAGGACCCAAGGCAGCATGGATTCACAGCAGGAAGGTCATGCCAGATGAATCTAATAGATTTCTTTGACTGGGTGACCAAGTAGTAGATCAGGAGGGCTGTGCACATGGCCTACCTAGACTTTAACAAGGCATTTGACTCAGTCCCACACAAAAGATTAATATACAAGTTAGCCAGCCTGGGAGTGGATCCCAAGATGATAGCCTGGGTGAAGAATTGGCTAGAGAATAGGACACAGAGGGTAATAGTAAATGGAGTCCACTCTGAAGAAAGGGGGTTTACTAGTGGGGTACCGCAGGGTTCAGTATTAGGACCAGTCCTCTTCGATGTCTATAAGCAACATTGCAGAGGGACTGGAAGGAAAAGTATGTCTCTTTGCAGATGACACAAAGATCTGCAACAGAGTTGATGCACAAGGTGGGGTGGAAAGGATGAGAAGGGACTTGGCAAGGTTAGAGAAATGGTCAAATGTATGGCAGCTTAGATTCAATGCTAAGAAGTGCAAGGTAATGCACCTGGGAAACAAAAACCCAGGGGAAGAGTACACAATGGGGGGTGAGATACTAACAACAACAAAAATGGAAAGGGACCTGGGGGTAGTCATATCAGATGACTTAAAGGTGGGCAAGCAATATGAGAGGGCAGTAAGGAAGGCTGGGGGGACACTGGGATGCATAGGGAGAGGCATCACCAGTAGAAAACAGGAAGTTGTTATCTCTCTGTACAGACAGCTGGTGAGACCCCATCTGGAGTACTGTGTGTAGTTCTGGAGACCCAATCTCCGCAAGGACATAGACAAGATGGAAGCTGTCCAGAGGAGGGCAACTAAAATGGTGCAGGGTCTACACCAGAAGACATATGGAGAGAGACTAAAGGAGCTTAATATGTATGGCCTCGAGGAAAGGAGGGAGAGGGGGGACATGATAGAAACTTTCAAGTACCTCAAGGGAATCAACAAAGTCCAAGAGGGTAGCATCTTTCAAAAAAAGAGGTGTGCATGAACAAGGGGGCACAATTTGAAGATGGGGCGGCTCAGAGGTAATGTAAGGAAGTATTTTTTCACAGAGGGTTGTGGATGCATGGAACGGCCTTCCGAGGAGGTTGTGGAGTCAAAAACAGTGGCTGAATTCAAGCATGCATGGGACAGTCATAAGGCAATTCTAGGGGCTGGGGGTAGAAAAAAGTAGGCTGCTGGTTAACTAGGATCTGCAGCTTATCCATTAGGTAGGGAAATGGGCAGACTGGGTGGGCCAAGTGGTCCTTATCTGCCATCAAATTTTATGTTTCTATGTTTCTATGGATCCATCTCTATCTGACCCCGGATCCTAACTATCTGACCTAGGATCCCTGGATCTGACCTAGGATCCATCACTATCTGACCCCGGATCCTAACTATCTGACCTAGGATCCCTGGATCCTAACTAGGATAAGTGGATCCTAACTAGGATCCATCACTATCTGACCCCGGATCCTAACTATCTGACCTAGGATCCATCACTATCTGACCCCGGATCCTAACTATCTGACCTGGGATCCCTGGATCCTAACTAGGATCCATCACTATCTGACCCTGGATCCTAACTATTTGACCTGGGATCCTGGGATCCTAACTAGGATCCATCACTATCTGACCCCGGATCCTAACTATCTGACCTAGGATCCCTGGATCCTAACTAGGATCCATCACTATCTGACCCCGGATCCTAACTATCTGACCTGGGATCCTAACTAGGATCCATCACTATCTGACCCCGGATCCTAACTATCTGACCTAGGATCCCTGAATCTGACCTAGGATTCATCACTATCTGACCCCTGATCCTAACTATCTGACCTAGGATCCCTGGATCCTAACTAGGATATGTGGATCCTAACTACGATCCATCACTATCCGACCCTGGATCCTACATCTGTCTTTGGTAGTATTTCTAGTAGGATCCAAGGTAGGATACCAACACTATCTGACAGAGAGTGGTAGGATCCACAAAAGCACTATCTGAGCAACACTAGTCACTGTTCCTCTTTTATCTCTAAGTACTGGCTCTCATCCTTCCTCCCTGTCACTCTTCTCTTCCCTCCTTTTCTTCTTACTCGCTTTACTCCACCGATCTTCGCACTTTATTTAACCCTTGCTGCAGTACCATTATGGGCCAGAGTCCTTAGTCTGTACATTTCCCCTTTCTTTGGAACATTTCTACACACCTCAACCTCTTCCTCTTCTGTAATGCTCTTAAGAAAACTTATAACTTTTGCTTTAGCGCAGTTTTGACTCCAGACTAATATTGTAAATGATCGTCCCTCAGTTCTGCATATTGTACCCTTTTGTTTGATGTAATATACTCCTACAGTATATTGATCTTTTTTGCCATTTATAATGTGTCCCTTCCCTTGTCCCAGTCCCCTGTGTCACAAACGGAACAAAGTCTTGGCTTAGTGTGCCTTTGTCAGTCACCAATTTGAAATAACTAACTAAATGAATAACAAATATAATGAAATAAATAATTAAATAAAGCACAAAAAGGACTATTCTGGGGATTACCCAAGTACAAATGTTGAGAATGAGTTACGTGCAGTTTTTGTAGCTCCATTATTTCTAATAATCGGGCATACCGGATGAACCCAGAGGCCCTTCCAACCTAAAATTCATATGCTCCTATGATTTTAATTTCTACAAAAATATTTAAGTAATTGGCTGCAAATACTTACCAGAACAGTGCACTTCTGTATCACTTAGATGATCACAGTCATGCTGACCCCAGCGGTTTGCTGGACATTGAAAGACTGACGTTTCCGAGCCAGTGCAATTTACTTCATCTAACCAGATCTCTCCAGTTCCAGGTATAAAGTCATCACTTCTTTTTAGTGCAGTTGCGTAGCCACAGTTTAACTCTCCACAAAGTACATTCGCATCTTTCCTGTCCCAGGAATCATTGCAAATGGTGCCCCACTGGGAATCGATGTAGACCTCCACTCTGCCAGAACAGGCCCCCCCACCTACTAGTCTTGTCTGTACTCCAGACCCTGCAAAGAACATACAAGATATGAGTTATCATTGAAGCAGAAACATTATTGCTTTACAAATATTGCCTGGCTGAAAATATTCCCATTACAGAGGTTTGTAGAGTATTCGAGATGCACTGGAAATTCATAGATCGAGCTCTATTGGTCAGCTGAGTCTGCATATTTTGGCTTACCCACGATTTAATTTCTGCTACAGTCTGCTTGCTGAACAGAGATCATGTGATCAGAAAACAAACTGTTTGACCCAGCTGTATTCACTGAGATTGTTTTATAGTCCTCTGACCCAGACTCTACTGGATGACCCCATCCCCAGCGGAAAATACTTCCAATCTCACTTACAGGAAAACTAAACGCAATAAAGACGTGTCAACTCTAGAGACACGTACAACAAAGTAGTATAGCAATTTCAGGTTGGCAGGGACACTAGGCCCATCATGTCTCATTCCCTGTGTAACCCCTGGGCGGCGCCACCCCCAGTGTTACACCCCTGCCTACTACCCTGGACATAGGCTAAGGGGGTTGGGTTTCACTAGCTCATAACATTCTTTAAAACCTTTGCGCAGTGCCTCCACTCAGGGTGCTTTATGTGGGTGACCAGTTACCTTCCACAGACATGCCCCAAGATACAGCTCCCCACATTTCAACATTTTGAATTAAAGGTTCTCTCTAATAATATGCTCACACAGGATTTCTAACAACAAATAAGATATTTATTTCGGGGGGAATAAAGGAGCTAGGAAAGGGAAACAGGAGGAGTAGAGGTTATCTTACCGTATTTACACATGTACA
Organism: Neoceratodus forsteri; assembly: GCA_016271365.2. Classification (NCBI taxonomy): domain Eukaryota; kingdom Metazoa; phylum Chordata; order Ceratodontiformes; family Ceratodontidae; genus Neoceratodus; species Neoceratodus forsteri. The sequence continues at coordinate 168,669,685 of CM057449.1, read as the reverse complement.
GAGATCATTTGGATTTTTGCTGGTGAATCCTCCAGCTGGGTGGCTACATATCAGCAGGCAGACATAAATCACATTTTACCATTCGACTGAAGACTGAAGACATACAGCTCTCTGGCTATCTAGCTGCTGATAAATCAGATGTTAAACATAATTATTAATACCCACACTGGTACCAGTCCCAGATACAGCAGAAACCCTGCAATCTCATACCATAGTGGTTAAACAGATACCACAGTCCAAGATGTTGCAGGCCTGATGGAGTTGCAGCTGGTCGAGGTGTCCGGCTATTAATTTGAGGGTGGGGGCAACTTGGAAACAGATTTTGGTAAAAGCAGTAAATTACTATTTACATCCACAGCAGGGATTGTTCTGCACTTTAGCAGACGGGGCAGGGATTGCCCTGCACTTACAGACTTCTGAACATTCCAGAATAAACTATGTGGATCTTACATCCAGAACGTTCAGCACATTACTTGGAAGTCCCATCCAATGCAATGAAAGTGATGCTTCTGTCAAGCATACTAAACGCAATTTAAACATGGTCACATCCAGTACTTTATATACCAAAAAGCATCTGTCCAGAGTAAGTTGACAATGATACTTTCATCAAGCATCCCATACTTTAGTTTCAGGCAGTCACATCTAGTACATTCTATATACCAAGGACATTATCCACAAGAGGAGTCCTATCCAGCACGTCTAGACATTGTACACTTATCCCAAGCGCTCTCAGACGAAATTCTGACCAAACACCGGTACATTCTCTTTAAGCTATGCTCTAGGGCCTCCTGTCTCATGAAGTGGCAAACGCATCTTGGCAGTCAGCTCCACGATGGCAGGACTCTAACCCATAGCTACACAACTTGCAACACATTTATATGATTCACTATACCCAGCTTCTTGCTGCACCTGCAACTTAGCCATTTGAGCCACAGACAAGATGCATCCATTTTCTTGAACTAGGCAGTCTCTTATGGGGTTGGTAGCCCAGACTGATAACTTCAGTACTTCAAACTTAACAACACACATTTCTTAATGGGGCTTGGGTCCCCCAAGATTACTTGCTTAGCTTCTCCCTCGCACCGGGGGGGGGGTACAAGGGTACTCACTCAGGTCCTCCACATGTTTCATCCACAATCGAAGGCATCCTGTAGACTTCTTCAGCTCTCTCACCACTGAGGTACTCAGTCAACGCTCTCACCGCTGCATGATGTCATCTGGTCTGGTCAGCGCTCTCACCGCTGCTGGACATCCGATCTTCGGTCCACATCTTTCACTGATATGGGAGGGAAGGCTAGCCTCTGGAGAACTATACTGGCAACCTGCAGACTAGCTGTTGTAGAAAGTACAATTACTGTAACTAGTTACTGTAACTGTTAACTGAAGAAAATAACAAATGCCCCCTGAAGACTGAAAGGGCTTGAATTAAGTGGATCAGGCCTGATGGCATGGCTGGAGCCTGAGCCCCTCCCCTATGGGGGGCTCCCAGCAGGCTGGAGCCTGCTCTGCTGCTCTCTCTCTCTCTCTCTCTCTCTCAGCTCTGCATCTCTCAAGATCGCTCTAAAAATCTCCAGACAAACTGGCAACATTGTCTCTTTATAGAGCTCCTAGCTCGACTCCTGATTGGTAGCAGAGATGGGGTGACATGTCTCCAAGTTGCTGAGAGACCTGTCAATCAGAACACTCATGGCACAATTGGGTTGTGGAATTTGTGCCTAAAATAATGTCCCTGTAAGCCCCCATAAGCATTTGGGTGCTTACCCATAAGATGCAGTGAATGTCCCACAAGTCCCAGCTTTCTATTGCTGCAATTCCAATTGGCTGTACTGCTGGCAATGGCTGCTTAACCCACTGTCCCTTATAGCAGATTAGATACAGTCCTGAATAATGTCCTACTGCAGCCAGAAACAAGTAATTATTTGCCCCACATGCCCCACAGTTCTGTAGCTTAAAGGCTGCACTTGCAGTCACTGCACAGATAAAGAATGTGGCTCCTTTACTTTTTCTGTCGCTACTGCACTTATGCAAGCTCCCCTCGCAGCAGCTGACAGGCTGAGGCTTAGAATCCCACAATACTGGAATTGCCAGGGAAGCAGTATTAATTTTTAACTTTGTTAACATTCTCCCCCACATACAGTATGTTCCCAATATGCAGCAACAAGTTTCATTAGTTAAAACATTTCAATTCTTTACTTTTCGGCTGGAGCTAAACATAGCTACCCTGGAGGCAGCCAGACACACTGTTATGCATTATTCAGATGACCGGGACCCTGCACAGGCATAATCAAATGAGCCCCAGTCAGAACTCCTTTAATTCCCATCTGAGCGTTCCCCCAGCAGGCTGTCCATGGTCACTGGGTCCCAAATAGGTGGAAGGGATCCCGGGACCCATGGCACAGTCCTTGAGGTGACCACAAAACAAGCGGCTCCACATCAAAGGTGCTTAGGGTGCCAACACGACTCCTGCTGCCCTGGAGGCAGCACTTTTGCAGCAGGAGCTCGTGGTCAGCGTTTTAAGCCCCGAGGGGCTGGATTTTCATTTTGGCTTTAGGCTGGGGCACTCACGAGGGCAAAGCAGCACCTGGGAAGCCAGAAAAATTAGGGGCCAAGTCGGGAGAAGCCCGAGAGACAGCGGGAGAAGGACAGAACCAATGGGCTAAGGTAAGCCCAAGCAGGCATTTCTTGGAACCCCCATTTGCAAGGGGGTTACACGTGCATCAAAACTAGGAAGAAAGTTAGTATGATGTGTAAATGCATAAAAATGTATTGGCAGTATCTACCCACTCTGTTACTCGGAATATCCAGTGATTCCAGTGCTAAGCAGAAATGTGGCCATGGTTACCTTACAAACCTGTACTGTCTTTATTGTATCCAGTAGTACACCGTTCTGTAGGTTAACCACCCTTTGGGAGAAAATATGCCTTGTAATGTTATCCCTGGATTTACCACCCCTGAGCTTCAGGGCATGTCTTAGCATCTGACTGCAGGACACCAGATCATACATCTATGACTGTTCAATCTTGTCTGAACCATTAAGTATGCTAAGGCCAAAACTCATCATCTCAGCCATCTCTTCTTCCATGTGAACATCACAGACTTCTAATCTCTCCTCCTAGCTTTCATTTTTCTATACAGGTTTTTATCCTCCTTTGGCAGGTATGGGCGACTGTTTCAGCCCCATCCTCATCAGCTGCAGCCATCCCGAATCTCCTCCATTGTCAGGAACCGTTATCCTCCATGGACTACCCCTGCAGTGGGTCCGGGAAGGAAGGGCCATACTCTCCCACCTGGAACACAAATCCAGACTGTCCTGGATCCAGAGAAATCATACAAACATGCAAAAATTTACCAGCAGAAACAGCCCACATGGTCTATCCAGTCTGCTCGAGTGCATAGCCCAGTCTATTTTACTGGAGCTGCCACCCCTTCCCCTCTTTCACTTCCTCCCTCCCCATACTCCCTTCTGTTGCAACCCTTTTTTTACCCTGTCCTACCCCTTTCTAATTTACCCACTGTGTTCAAGGATATCACTTCCTCCGGTAGCTCATTCCATTTTGACACTACCCTCTCTGTGAAAAAGTGCCTTATTTATTTAGCTAATTAATTTATTGAAATGTTTCACCAGGAAGGCATGCTGAGCAACAAGTTGCTCATCTCCCGGTGTGACCTGGGGGGGTAGGGGAACATGAGGATAGTTTACAGAGATTTGGTACACAATATAAATTTACAGTAGATTACATTCAAATAATTTGAGCAGACTGTACAGAGTAATGAAATAGTGGGATGCTAACAGTTTTGAACTAGATAGATACTACACCAACACTTTTGGACTAAACAGATACAACACCACAAAATAATATTTAGACATACACTAAATCACATAACTGTGTAGCTAGAAAATGGCTGAATAGAATCATTGTAGTTTGATCTAGGGAAGTTAGTGAGAAGTAAACACAGGCAGGTTAACTACAAGTGCATTAGAGATTGGGGTCAGTGGTCAGTCATAGCTAGGGCTACGTAAGGGGGAGAAGGGAAGGTGAGAGACAGGTAGGTATGTCAGTAGGAAGATAATCGGAGCGCTGGTGGAAGGGGATGGGGTAGGGACTGGCCCTTGGTACAACTTTGGATGATTGAGAATTCACAGTAATGGAACAATAAGGTCTGAAGGAAAGGAACTGGAGGAAGGTAAGGAATGCTGATTTTTAGGTGGGTGAGGGTTGAGCTGCAGCAGCGCATTGCATGGGTATTGAAGAGGGGTAGGGTTTGTCAGGGGCTTGGGGGGAGTTAGGGAGGGTTGTAGCAGGAACAGCTAGGTGCAAGGAAGTTTTTAATGGCAGAGCTGATGGAGTAGTAGGAGGATGAGTGATGAATTTGAGGGGAGAGGGAATTCCACATTTTTGGGAGGTGGTGAGAGTAACCACATTTGCTGATGAGGGGGCTCTGCAGGAGACCGCCAGACTACGGGAGTCAGATGACCTAAGGGTGTGAGAATGAGTGGGGATTTTATAAATGAGGGGGAGAGATAGGTAGGGAGTTCACCCAGCCAGTGCTTGGAGGAGAATTTAGCGCAGTGGGAGAATCATCTGTTTGTAAGAGAGGGGAAGGATAGGGCATTATAGAGATCACAGTGGTGGGTGCAAGAGGGAGCATCAATGGCAAAATGGCAGAAGGAATTGAAGAGGGTATCCAATCTGCCCAGGGAGGACTTGGGAGCAGCACCGTAGACTACATCACAGTAGTCGAAGATGGGCAAGATCATCTTCTGAACAAGTTCATACCTAACCGTAGAGGGGATACAACTACGGTTCCTGAACAGGGCACCAAGCTTGGGGTGCAGTTTTTTTTGGATGGTGTCAATATGTCTGTAGAAGTTTAGGTGTTGATCCAGCCAAACTCTTAGGTACCTGAAAGAGGATGTGTCCTCAAGCAAAGTCCCATCAAGGGTGTGGAAAGTAGGCAGGAAGGGAAGCCTAGAGAATCTCTGCCTTGTTCCAAGTGTCATAGAGACAGTCTTTTTGGCATTGAGAAAATGATGATGAGTAGCAAACTAGAGCTTAACCATGTCAAAGTCTTGCGCAAGTTGAAAGTAACCTCAGCTGGGCAAGAGCCAGATGCATACAGCACTGTCTCATCGGCACACATGTGTGTGGCGGTGACAGAGGAGAAGACATATGGAAGGTCATTTAGGAAGATGGAGAATAATAGCGGCCCTAGCACTGAGCCCTGAGGGACTCCAGTATTAATCAGGAGGGGAGGGGAAATGACATCAGAGATCCTGATAGATTGGGTTCTACCAGTGAGGTAGGCCTTGAACCAGCTAGTGGCTGAAGGAGATAGGCCAGCTGTTGAGAGGGAGTCAAGGAGGAGCGAGTGGGAAACAGTGTCAAAAGCCTTGGTGAGGTTGACAAAGATGGCTGAGGAGATTTGGCCATAGTCCATCCCGGTAGGGACAGAGTTAGTGAACCGAAGTAGGGCTGTAGCAGTGGAGTGATTTTTCCTGAAGACAGATTGGCAAGGGGTGAAATAGGAGGTGACAGAAATGAGGTAAGCTGGGAGAGGACAAGGTGATCTTGTAATTTAGCTAGGATAAGGAGGAGAGAGATAGAGCAGTGATTTCCAGGGGGAAAAGGGTCACCGCCTTTGGGAAGAGGGAGGACCACAGTATGTTTCCGTGGGATAAGGGACTGAGGCAGTAGAAAATGAGAGGTTTAGAATTAGAGAATGGGGCAGGCAATGGCCGAGACAGAGAGAGAGAGAGAGGTGTTTGTGGTCTAGGCCATCTGGTGAGGAGCCTTTTAAGGGTTGATAGTGAAGAGGGCCTGTAGCATGTCATTTGGGGAGACTGTATCAGAGGAGAAGAGGGGCTGGGAGGAGGGGGGAGGAAAGGTACCATTGGAGAGAGGAGAGGAGAGGAGTGAGGGTAGGAAGGGAGGGATTTCAGTAGCTCAGTGGCACAGGTGGTATAGTAAGAGATAAATTCAGCAGCTACATCACCCAGGTCAGGGTGTCTTTTATTTTAAGCATGGGGGGGCAGGACTTTGGAGAAAAGAGGGCATGAACCACCTTCCAGAACTTGGAAGATGAATTTATGTTTATGAGGAAGGTGATGTTAAAGTATTCCGACTTTACTAGCCTTGTGGTCCTGGTACAGGCATTTCAAAGCTTTCAGTAAGTCATGAAATCGCTAGGAAACTGGGTTGCTTTATGACATTTCCAGGTGCGATCTCTAGCTCTGAGACAGGCCAATAGTTCTGGAGTAATCCAAGGTAAGTGTTTCCTGTAACCCTGATTTGTTTGAATGGGGCAAAGGTATTCCAATTCTCTAGGAATATATCTGTAAAACAGGCAAGGGCCTTATCAACCGATGGGATATTGGCTTGTGGAGATCAGTTGAAGAGGGCTAGGTTGTGCAGGAGAGGTTCTAGTTCTAAGGATCTAAAAGAGTGTAGTTGCAAGGTTTTATGCGGGGATTGGGGTCTGCAAACTTTCCTAACTGTGAATACGGGATTATGGCTCCTCATTTCCCTTTTCAATCTACCCCAACAAGCTTCAGGCTGTGCCCCCTTGTAGTCCCCTCCCTTTTAAAATTGAAGAGGCTCTCCACTCCAACCTGGTTTATACCTTGAGGGTTTCTATCATATCCACCCTCTCACTTTTGTCCTCCAGGGAGTACATACTGAGCTCCCTCAATCTCTCCTGGCATGTTTTGTCCCCCGTGCCCTGGATCATTTTGGTTGCCCTTCACCGGAACCCCTCCAGCACTTGAATGTCCTTCTTCAAATAAGGGTGCCAGTACTGAACACAGTACTCCAGGTGTGGTCTCACCAATGACCTGTACAAGGCCAAAATGACTTCTTCCTTCCTGAAGGTGATTCCTCTGGTGATACATCTCTGCATTTTATTTGCTTTTAGAAACATAGAAACATAGAATTTGACGGCAGATAAGGACCGCTTGGCCCACCCAGTCTGCCCATTTCCCTACCTACTGGATAAGCTGCAGATCCTAGTTAACCAGCAGCCTACTTCTTCCTACCCCACCCCCAGAACTGCCTTATGACTATCCCATGCATGCTTGAATTCCACCACTGATTTTGACTCCAAACCTCCTCCGAAGGCCTTTCCATGCATCCACCCTCTCTGTGAAAAATACTTCCTTAAATTACCTCTGGGCCGCTCTATCTTCCAAATTGTGCCCTATTGTTCTTGCACACTTTTTTGAAAGATGCTACCCTCTTGGACTTTGTTGATTCCTTGAGGTACTTGACAGTTTCTACCATGTCCCCTCTCCTCCTTTCCTCGAGGCTATACATATTAAGCTCCTAAGTCTCTTCATATGCCTTCTGTGCAGACCCTGCACCATTTTAGTTGCCCTCCTCTGGACAGCTTCCATCCTGTCTATGTCTTTGGGAGATTAGGTCTCCAGAACTGCACACAGTACTCTCATGGGGTCTCACCAGCTGTCTGTACAGAGGATAATAACTTCCTGTTTTCTACTGGTGATGCCTCTCCATGCATCCCAGTATCCCCAGCCCTCCTTGCTGCCCTCTCACATTGCTTGACCATCTTTAGGTCATCTGATATGACTACCCCAGGTCCCTCTCCATTTTGTTGTTGTTAGTATCTCACCCCTTTATGTACTCTTCCTCTGGTTTTGTTTCCCAAGTGCATTACCTTGCACTTCTTAGCATGAATCTAAGCTGCCATACATTTGACCATTCCTCTAACCTTGCCAAGTCCTCTCATCCTTTCCACCCCACCCTGTGCATCAACTATGTTGCAGATCTTAGTGTCATCTGCAAAGAGACATGCTTTTCCTTCCAGTCCTTCTGCAATGTAGCTATAAAGACATTGAAGAGGACCGGTCCTAATACTGAACCCTGTGGTACCCCACTACTAACCCCTTTCATCAGAGTGGACTCCATTTACTATTACTCTCTGTGTCCTATTTTCCAGCCAATTTTTTACCCAGGCTGTCATCTTGGGACCCACTCCAGGCTAGCTAACTTGTATATTAATCTTTTGTGTGGGACTGTGTCAAATGCCTTGCTAAAGTCTAGGTAGGCCATGTCCACAGCCCCTCCCTGATCTACTACTTTGGTCACCCAGTCAAAGAAATCTATCAGATTTGTCTGGCATGACCTTCCTGCTGTGAATCCATGCTGCCTTGGGTCCTGTGCCCCTCTGGCCTCTAGATACTCGACAATTCTAGTCTTCAGAAGTGATTCCATCATTTTCCCACCACTGAGGTTAAACTAACAGGTCTGTAGTTTCCTGCCTCTGCCTTGCTCCCACTTTTGTGAAGGGGAATCACATCTGCCCTCCTCCAGTCCTCGGGTACCACCCCATCCTCCCATGATTTGTTAAACAGGGTAGTCAGTGGTGTCACTAATTCTACCCTTAGTTCTTTTAGAATTCTGGGATGAATCCTATCAGGCCCCATTGCTTTGTCCACCTTCAGTTTTAAGAGTTCTCTCAGAACCCTTTCTTCTGTAAATGGGCTGGTATCAACTTCTGTATCCAGTGTGTTTCTACTGTTTGTTCTAGGTACCCCCCGTTCCTTTGTAAATACTGAGCAAAAATATTTGTTTAGTATCTCTGCCTTTTCACAGTCTCCCTCTGCTCACCTCCCCTTTATTAAGCCTCACTATCCCTCCCTTGGTCTTCCTTCGCTCCCTGATGTACCTATAAAAGGTTTTATCCCCCTTCTTAACTGAGTTGGCTATCTTTTCCTCGGTTTTGGCCTTTGCTGTTCTGACTGCCTTCCCAGCTTCCTTTTGCTTTAACTGATACAGTTCTCTGTCCTGCTCCTTCTGTGATTCCTTGTACTTCCTGAAAGCTTTCTTTTTCTCTTGAACCTTCACTGCCACTTCCTTTGAGAACCACAGTGGTTTCTTACATCGTTTAGTTTTGTTTATTTGCTTCACACAAAGGCTTGTTGCCTCTGTGATGGCAGTTTTTATTATTCCCCATTGTTCTTCCACCCCTCCTTCCTGCCCATTTGCTAGTGCATTCATAGGCACTTACCATTTTGCAGAAGTCAGCCCTCCTAAAGTCCAGTACCTTTGCCTTTGCTATGGCTTGACTGTATTGCTGTATTTATTGTGAACCATATTGTTCAATGGTCGCTAGTTCCCAGATGGCTACCCAATTCTACATCTGTGATCTCTCTTCATCTCCATTTGAGAGAACCAGGTCTAAGATTGCTCCTCTCGAGTGGCTCCAATACTAGTTGTCTAAGGCATGCCCCTGTAGGGCATCTAGAATAACCCCACTCTTCAAGTGGCTGCGGCAACTGCACTCCAGTTAACATCTGGCATATTCAGATCACCCATCAGCAATATCTCCCTTTTTGCCATACTAAGTATACTTTCTATCATTTCCTTCTCCATTTCCTCCCCTGAGAAGGGGTCTGTCTAACCCTGTCTGGATTGTGGTGCCGTTGCGGTCTCCAAATTTACCCACAGTGCTTCTTCTCCCTCCCTGTTTTCTCTTTTGTTCTGTTACTTTGATTCCTTCCCTTATGTAAAGAGCTACTCCTCCTTCTCTTTTACCCTCTCTGTCTCTCCTGTAGATAGTGTATCCTGGTATGTTTATGTCCCAGTCATGGTTTTGTGTGAACCATGTTTCTGTGACTGCCACGATATCCAGATATTCCTCCTCCATCAAGGCCACTAATTCAGGAAGCTTGTTACTCAGACTACGTGCATTGGTACTCATTGCTTTCCCTTTTTTGATGGCTTTACTTTCTGTTGCAGCATCCTCCACTGACCTTTCTACATCGGTCTTTTTCCCGTTTAGTACCCTGTTTTGTAGGGAGAGGCTGGGATTTTCCAGCTGCTTATCAGTGCCTCCCCTTGACTAGTTTAAAGCTTGCCAATGAAGCATTTAAACCGATTGCTTAAAGACTTGTTCCTCTCCTGGACAGATGCAGACCATCCTGCCAGTATAAGCTGGTGTCCCTCCAGGTGGAACCCCAGTCCCCAATGAAGCCAAACCCCTGTGCTCCACACCATTTTTTCAACCACTCATTAAACTGCATGGTGCAAAGTACCCTTGCCTCACTCATGCCATTTACAGGCAGCACCTCTGAGAAGGATACTGTGTGTGCTACTTGTCTTAGGCCCCTCCCCAGTTCTACAAAGTCCTTCTGCACTGCTCTAATCTCATGATGAGCCAAGTCATTTGTCCCTAGGTGGACAATGACATCCAGCTCAGACTCCCGTGCAGCTGTTCTCGTGATCCTGAGGATGCGCTTCCTGTCCCTACAAGCCATGGCACCATGCAGGCACTTTACTTCAGATTTCCCTGCTCCCCCCAGTTCTATCCCCCTAATAATTGAGTCCCCCACAAGGAGCTGCTTCCTTTCCTTGTGGCATCCTCTGCCTCCTTCCTGTGGGCCTCCCTTGTGACAGGTGTCCTCAGCCTCCTTAACTCCTCCGTGGGTGTGATCCATAGGGGCTGTGCTCCCCAGAATGGTGTATGGATTTTGGAGTGGAACAACTGACTGGGTGTACCTCTGTTCCACCCTCCTCACCCTCCCTGAGCCCACTGTGGTCCAACTGCTGTGCTTTCTTTGCAACCTCTGAGGTAGTGGTGGTGGCTCTGGTGCTCCCTGGATGGGGGGGGGGTTCCCTTCCTACCATCCAGTCTGGCCTGGGGGAAGGTTCTCTTACTGCTGTCCAATGAGGCCTGAAGACGGGCAACTTTTTCCCTCAGGGCACAGAGTTGTCTGCAAATAGGGCAGCATCTCAGCCTCCAGAAAGACTCCCGGAAGACTGCTGCCCCACAGCCATTACATTGCACTACTCCCCACATGACTATGTACTTTTTTTTTTTGTGTGTGTGTGTGTGTGCTTTTGTGTGTGTGATTGGTTTGTTATATAGAAATATATATATATTATACAATGTGTATGCGTATATTTTCAGTGCTGTGTGCTAGAGAGGATATGACATTGATATGCACCTTGCACTCTTGAGGAAATGATGTCAGAACCCCAGGTATAAAGGAACTATTTCCAGGGGTGTGAGGGGTGGGAAGGGGTTGGGCCTAAACTGTGCCCTCACAAAACAATCAGCTAAGATCTCTTACCCACCGCCGCGATGAGTGCCTTCCTGTCTGCAAGATACTATACACAACAATTTGACAGAGAAAATCCCCTGCTAATCAAACAGAGAAACATCCAGACATCCAAGTCAGACAAAGGTAAACCTCCCCAGCCTCAAAACAGCCTGGTGGTTTGTGCTCTGAAAGCAGTCAGCCCCAAAATAAGTCAGCTGTGCTTTGAACTCTTCCTGCACTGAAAATCTTACGAATTGTAACAAGACTGTCTTTTCCTGATAATTGTAAATTCCTTATTTCACCTTTCAGTTAGAAGCAACCTCCACCTGCAGTATATCTGCTACAAACCAAAGACAATTGAAAGGTTCCCCTCCCTCTGTTGTGAGCACAACTCGCTTTCTTGCAAATCCTATGTTCAGTATTGCAGCTCCCAACAAGAGATATTTTGACTAGGAAAAATATTACCTTCCTTTTTCTGCTGGTGATTCCCCTGCCTATGCATCCCAGCATCCTGTTGGATTTTCCTGCTGTCTTGTCACACTGCCTACCTACCTTGAGGTCATCAGAGATCACCCCCAGGTCTCTTTCTTGCTTAGAACATGCCACCTCCCCCAGCTGATATGTAGCTCCTGGGTTTTTGTGCCCTGTGTGCATTATCTTGCACTTTTTACATTGAAACCCAGCTGCCAATCCCTTGACCAATCCTCCAACTTCCTTAGATCTCCCCTCATTCTGTCCACTTCCCCTGGTGTGTCCACCCTGCTGCACAGCTTAGTATCGTCAGTGAACAGGGACATTTTCCCTTCCAGACCTTCTGCAATATCACTGATAAAAACATTGAAGAGGACTGAACCCAGCACTGATCCCTGTGGTATCCCACTGATCACGTTACCCTCTGCAGAGTGAATGCCATTTACCACCACCCTCCGGGACACATTACCCAGCCAATTCTCCACCCACTTCACTACCATTTTTCCTACTCACATGCTCCCCAGCTTGTTAAACAGCCTTCTATGTGGCAAGGTGTCAAAGACCTTGCTGAAATCCAGGTAGGCCACATCCAGTGCCCTTCCTCAATCCACCTCCCTGGTTACCCAGTCAAAGAATTCAATGAGGTTAGTCTGGCATGATCTCACTCCCATAAAGCCATGCTGCCTTGACTCCTGTAGACCACTGACAACCAGGTGTTCCACTATTCATTCTATTAGCAGTGTTTCCATGACCTTTCCCACTACTGAGGTCAGGCTGACCGGTCTGAAGTTCCCTGCTTCCTTCGTTTCCACTTTTGCATACAGAGACCACATCAGTTCTCCTCCAGTCCTTGGGCACCTCCCCTGTTTCCAATGACAGGCTAAACAGGGTAGTCAGAGGTTGCCAACTCTTCTCTTAGCTCTTTTAGTATCCTGGGGTGCACCCAATCTGGTCTCATAGCCTTATCAATTCATACTGCCTCCAGTTCCCTGAGGACGCTTTCCTCTGGAAAGGGACCTACAGTATATCCATTTCTGTACCCTTCCTGTCCTTATCACTTATTGCTCGTGCATTTCCTGACCCTCATTTGTATAAGCTGAGCAGAAGTACTGTATTTGTTCAGTTTATCCAATTTCTGGTGGTCATCCTCTACACCACGCCATCGCCCCCTTTCAGTTTTACAATCCCTCCCCTTGCCTTCTTTTTTTCGCTGATGTACTTGTAAAATGTTTTGTCCCCCTTACCACTGAGTTTGCTATGTGTTCTTCTGTTTGCGCCTTGGCTTCCCTTACTGCCTTTCCTGCCTCCCTTTGTTTTTCCTGGTGCCTCTCCCTATCCTCCTCCTCCTGTGTATTTTTGTATTGTTTAAATGCTATTTTCTTCGCTTTAGCCTTTTCTGCTACCTCCTTAGAAAACCATATGGCCTCTTCTTCTTCTTCCCCTTGCTGGCCTGTTTGACACAGAGTTGTGTCACCAATGCAATCCCTACTTTGATCGTCACCCACTGTTCCTCTACCCCCTTCTGCTTCCCTACTCCAACCCATGGTTCTTCTAGGTATTTTCCTTCTTTCTGAAATACAGTAGACCCTCCTAAAGTCTAGGAATCCTGTCTATCTATTGCTTGATTCCTCCCCTCCATTATTTCAAACCACACTGTTCGAAGATCACTGCTCCCCAGGTGTTCCCCTACTGTAACCCCTGTCACACTGTCCCCATTCGTGAGCACCAGGTCCAGTACTGCTATCTCCTGTGTGGGTTCTATGACTAGCTGTTTAAGGAATGCCACCTGCAGGGAGTCTAAGATGTTCCTGTTCCTAGTTGTTACAGCTGTTTGGAGGCTCCAATCCGCTCCCAGTAGATTGAAATCACCAACCAGCAATACCTCTCCCTTGTGCAACCTCCTTTGGATTGCTAACACATCTCCTTAGCTACCTTCTCCACCTGAGCTGGTGGTCCGTATATTACCCATGTGTGGATGGCAGTCCCCTTACTCATTTCTAGTGTAACCCACAGAAATTCCCCCTTCCCCCAGTTCCCCTTGAATTTCTGTGGCCTTTGTATTTCCCCTTGCATAAAGAGCTACTCCTCCCCACTTCTTGCCTACTTTGTCCCTCCTGAATAGGTTGTAACCTGGTATGGCTACTTCACGGCTCAGGTGTTCATTACACCAGGTCTCTATGATGGCTACAATGTTCAGGCCAGATTTCACCATGATAGCCTTGAGGTCACTTATCTTGTTATTCATACTTTGGGCATCTTCACACATGGCTGTCCAGAATGTGCCCCTCCCCTGCTTTGCTCTCTTATGCCTCTCCCTTTTCTGATACCAATCCTTTTCAGACCCTCCTAGTTTCCTGTCTTTGTGCTGACATGAGGCCTCTGTTGTTCTGTTCTCTTCATGAGTTCCCCTGTAGTTGCTGAGCTCTTGGGGGGGGATTATTATGTCTTCTTTCCTTCCTTCGTCCCCCCTTGACTAGTTTAAATGCTTGCTAGTGAAGCCCTTAAACTTTTCACTAAGGACCATGGTCCCTCCCTGGATGGATGCAGGCCGTCGCCTTTATGCAGGCCCACATCCCTCCAGGAGGGACCCTGTCCTAGTCCCCCATGAAACCAAAACCCTCCTCTCCACATCATTCTGTCAACCATGAGTTGAACCTTTGGATGGGGAGTGTCCTAGCCTCCCTCTTGCCATGGCCAGGTAGTACCTCAGAGAAGGACATGGAGCTTGCTACATGTTTTAGGCCTCTCCCCAACTCCTTGAACTTCTTCTGTATTTTGCCAAACTCTACCCTATCCCCTGCCAGGTAATTTTTTTCCCCAGGAGGACAATGACATCCAGCTCCTCCTTCTTTACTATCACCCTTGCGATCCTCTGGATTTGCTCCCCATCCCTCTGAGCTGTGCCTCCTGGAAGGCGCTTGGCCTCCTCCTCCTCCCCCCCCCTGCTACTTGTCCCCAGTTCCACTCCCCAGACTACTGAGTCCCCCACCAGGAGTAGCTTTCTCTTCCTTTGGGGTCTTCTACCCCCCCCGGGGCTCCATTTTGGAGGACCCACTCATCCTCCTTGGTCTCAACCTCGGGTGTCCTTGTGGGATTCTCCTGCTCCTCCAAAACAGCATAGGAGTTTCTAAGTTGGACCAGATGGAGGATGTACTTCGGACCCACCTCACTTACTCTCCCCAAGCCTGTTGTGATCCATTTACTCCTCCATTTGGGCAACTTTAATTTATTTTATTTATTCATTCTTGGATTACAATACCTTTGAGCACACAACAGCTCTTTTACAAAGGTTCCACATCAGTGGGAAGGGTGACAGACATACAACGGATGGTATTACATACACTTTTGACACAGAAGTATTTAAAATGACAATATGACATTAACATTGCAACTAAAATTAAAACTATGAATCGGTAGGAAATCAAAAATAACCTAATAAAAGGAGGCAGCCCAAGGTGCTTTGTCAAATAGGTATAGGTAGATTTGGGTGGACAAAAGTTCAAGTAAGGGAAGATAAACAGTGGAAAGAAGGCAGATGGCAGGAAATAGGGCAGAATGGTTAGGGTGAAAGTGGTCATTCGCAGAGAAAGGGATAGAAATAGGTACACAAGGATGTGTCAATACTGCTGAGGTAGTGCCATGTCAGTTGAAACAGTCACAGGAACTGTTAGCTGTAAGATGCTGATGAAGAGTGCCTTTAAATGGTCCCAATTTTGGTAAGGAAGAGATATCACTGGGCAGTGCATTAAACCATAGTGGTGCTCTATATGCAAATGATCATTGCCCTTATGTAGTCCATCATCTTTGGACAGAGAAGAGTTGGTTGACTGAGCTACACATGTACTTATAGATGGACGTGAGCCTGGTTTTGAGGGCAGAGGATGCACGAGAATAGATGGAGGAGCAGTAATCGATGATAAGAAGCAGGTTACCCTTAACTCTGGCTATTTGAGCCTCCTGTATAAGTAAGTGGCGTATATGGTAGATGGACCTAGTTTTTGATTGACGCTGCAAACCACAGTGTTGATGTGCTCCGAGAAGGTTAGTGCCGGATCAAGTGTTACCCCCAGGTATTTGAAAGAGGCAACTTCTTCTAGGACCAGACCATCTGGGGATAGTGTTTGGAGGGAGGAGCCTCAACTATGAATTTTAGCGAGGTGGGGTTTGGACGCAAATAGTGTTTTTTTTTTTTTCCCATTTACTAAGAAGAGGTTGGATGTGAACCAGCTATGGGCACTGCAATAGCTCTGGGTGAGGACAGAAGAGAACTGGGCAAGGGACTTATCACTGTGATAAATGACAAGATCATCATCATACAGAAGCGATTTACAGTTGGGGCTTTCAAAGGGGAGAGAATTAATGAAAATCGAAAAGAGTAGTGGGCCCAGGATGGAACCCTGGGAGACACCAGTTGAGACAGGGAGGGCAGGGGAGATGGCCAAACCTATGCACACAGATTGGGAGCAGTCTGAGAGGTAGCTCCTGAACCAATCAGAAATCTCAGTGGAGCAACCAAGTTGGTGCAGCTTGGAGAGGAGGAGGAGTGCATGGTTGATCATGTCAAAGGCCTTGGTAAGGTCCACAAAGACAGCCCCGGTAACATGCCCTTGATCCATATTAGTAAGGACATGGTCAGTAAAGAATGAAAGTGTAGAGGTGGTGCAGTGATTTTTGTGAAAGCCATGCTGTTGGCTACAGATAAGATTGTGTTTATTGATATGTTCCAGCAGTTGGCAATGAACTATTTTTTCTAGAAGTTTGCCTAGATGGGGGAGGATAGAGATAGGTCTGTAATTATCAGACGAGTTGGGATTTCTGGCTTTGCAAATGGGTACAACTTTTGCAGATTTCCAAGTATCAGGCATGGAGGAAGTAGACAGGGCTAAGTTAAAATTAAAAGTGAGAGGCTTGGAGATAGCAGGGGAGATGAGTTTGAGCAGGATAGGTGAGAGGCCATCTGAACCCGGGCTACTCCGGTTTGGGAGATTCTTTTGAAGTTTGGTGGTGTCTTGAATGGATATGGTTTTGAAGTGGAACGGGGGATTCCTAGGGGGTGGCAGAGGACTGCCAGTTTGCGCGGGGTCTGAGGCTGGAAGGTGGGCTGTCAGTAAGCTTGCTGAGATGAGCTGACAGATCTGTAAATGTTATGTTAAAAGACAGCTACCTCAGATGGCTCAGCCAGAAGGCCACAAGGGGAGTCAAGTTTTATAACAGAACTGATGGTCCAGGGATTGATAAAGGAGCTAAGGAAGCCCCAGCATTTCCTGGGATTACTGAGGTTGTCTTTCTGAAGGTTAATATAATAGTTCTGTTTTAGGGATTTGGCCAACTGTTTACACTGATCTCTCAGACACCTATATTCATGCCACAGGGAAGGGAAGGGGGACGATTTATGATCAGTCCACTTTCGAGCATGAGCTTTCATAAGTGTTAGGAGTTCCCTAGTGATCCAACGTGTACACCCTCCCCGCACTCTCCTAGTCTTGAGGGAGAAGTGGCGGTCCTGAATCTCCAGAATGGCATTTGTAAAAAAAAGGCACTGCCAAGGTCACATCGGGTTGTGTGTAAAGGCACAACCAGTTGATAGCCCTAACTTCTTCCAGGATGGCAGAGACATCAGGACAACAGAAATTATGGAAGGAGAGGTACTTGTGGGGGGGTCATCTAGTCTTAGTGGACCAGATGATGTAAGTGGAACAGAAGTCACTAAAGGAGACAGAGAGCGTCCCATCCTAAATAAAACTGTCTTCCCGATTGGTGACTATCCAGTCCAACAGGGTATGTGAAGTGGTGCATGGGTTATGCTAGTGGGAATTGAGATGGTCTGAACCAGATTATGCAATTTCAGTAGATTGGCATAGTCTGGTTCATGGGTGTTTAACAAGTTAACAAGCCCCACCATTCTCAGCCCCTGCACCTGCCATGTTGTCAGCTTACCTCCACAGAATGCTTGTAGTATAATTATGGTAAGAAATAATCCAGTCATTAAAACGCAATATCGCTCCTAAACATTAACTAACTGGGTCCCAAGGACTTCCCGGTTCTAAGTGCCACCCACGTCCCGCCCCCGCACTCACTATTGTGATGACAAGATGCCAGAGAGAGCGCGGAGGCACTCCCCATTATAATCAATGGGCTTCGGCGTTCGGATCATTTTTAAATATTATAATTTATTTATTTATTTTATTTATTTCGTTTTTGTTAACCGGGTAGGTGCACTAGCCATAAAATGACTATTTTCAGGCATGACCCGGGAGAGTACAACAAAAGGAGAACAGTTGAACAACAGCAACATGGGTACAATAGTACAAATAGAGGAACAGTACAGCAGTGCTACAAAAATACAATGGGTAGAAACAACAAAAAATAATGGCAAGCATTATACAGATAATGGCAGTAAGATATATAATAAGTGCAGAAACCATGGACCCAACCTGTGGAGTGAAAGGGTTAATAAGATAGTAAGGTTATATAGAGAGAAATGTGAGGAATGTTCAAATATAACAAGAAAGACAGACAGAAGGAAGGTCAGGGTAGTAATTGGCAAAACAACAGTGGATGGTCAGCAACAAGTTCAAGAAGGAAGAGCTAGTAGTCAAGAAGTTATTTACAAAGAGAAGGAAAAATATGGGGAGCGGAAGAGGAGACAGTCTTGGAGCTGGATTAGAGCAGGGGTGACATTACTGGTAAGTCTCAGGAGCTTCAGGTTGGATCAAAGCATGTACAAGCATCAGCTAAGGATAGATAACGATGATATTCACTTTTAAATCCAAAGTGAGACTGAGACAGCCGGAGGTTGAGTGGAAGAGCATTCCATAGCCTGGGAGCAGAGAATTGGAAGGCCCCTGTGCCTTTAGTCGTCCGACATCTCGGAACATAGAGCAAGAATTTGTCAGCTGATCGCAGACCATGGGAGGATGGTTGAGGGACCAGCAACGCCGCCAGCTGGGATGGTTTTTTTTCCCGGATGATCGAGTTCATTAGTGAGCCAAGGTAGTATTGTCTACTGGCAGAGGGTGAGAGCCAATTCAGATCCTTATAAAGAAGGCAGTGATGTTTGAGTCGAGGTGACGAAGAGGCAAATTGGCATATATTGTTATAAGTTATGTCACATTTTAGTAGGGAGGTTTTATGGGCAGAGGTAAGAATAGAGGCACCATTGGTAAGGGTTGGGAGCAGAATACCTCGGGCAATTGCTAATTGGCGAGGGTGTAAGCATGTAGCTCGTTTTGTAGGCTACCCCTAGTTTCAGTTTACAGTTTTGCACGAGGACTGAATGTGAAGATTAAAATCCAGGGACTGGTCCAGGAGGATCCCAAGGTACTTGAAGGAAGTAACATTTTCAAGTGGAAATCCTCCTGGGTGAAGAACCTCTAGTAAACTAGAACAGGTCTTAATCTTCTGTGCAGAACCTAGGAGCATGGCTTTCATTTTCTTTCCATTTAGTACAAGCTTACGGTCTAGTAGCCAGTCTAAGACCTTATTGAAGTCTGAAGTAAGTGATGTGTTTATGCAGGCAATACTAGAAGAACTAGTGTAGATGATCAGGTCATCAGCATAGAGAATAGCTGAGCAGGATTCCAGGACCTCAGCTGCATTGTTGATAAAAATTGAGAACAGAAGGGGCCAAGGATGAGAGCCCTGGGGACCCCGAGGTTGATAGTGAGACGTGTTGGACAGGAGGAGTTAAATTTGACAGCTTACGACCTGTTTGACAGGTAGCTACAGAACCAGTCCACAACAGGGGTAGAGAAATGGAATTTATGGAGAGTGGAGAGAAGCAGGGGATGGTCAACAAGGTCAAAAGCCTTAGTGAGGTCAATGAAGATGGCACCTGTGAGTTTTCCAGAGTCCATGTTGGACAGAATATCAGTAGTTAGTTGAAGAAGAGCCATGGTGGTGCTATGACCTTTTCTGAAACCATGCTGAGTGTCTGAGAGGAGATTGTAGCGTGTAAGGTAGTCAATGGTCTGTGATGCAACTATTTTCTCTAGTATCCTGTTAAGGACAGAGAGAATTGCTATAGGTCTGTAATTGGCCATGTCCTTTGGGTCACCTTTTTTAAAGACAGGCGTTACTCTTGCAGATTTCCATAGGTCTGGCACAGTGCTATCGATAAGGGATAAAGTGTAGATTCTGGCAATCGGAGAGGCAATGGGTGGAGCAGCCAGCTTAAGAAGATGAGGTTCCAGTGAGTCAGAACCAGAGCTGGTATTGGCAGATATGGATCTCAGTAATTTCAGAACTTCCGCTCTTGATACAGCCTTGAAATAGAATGGTGGCGCTGGAGGAGCATCATACGATAGGGCAGTATGGTTGTCTGATGGTAGTGTGGTAGGTAGATTGGAGTGCAATCCACTAGGTTGTAAAGCCAAGGTATAATATGAAAGATCAGAGAAAAGATTGTTAAAACTGTTTGAGATGGTCCTAGGGTCATTACAATGTGCCCCATTTATGATCATTTCATCAGGAGGACCGACTATGCAGGTACCGAGAAATGTTTTGACATGGGCCCAAAATTTCTCGCGGCATGAGCTGAGCTTTGTAGAAGGTCCTTGCAGTATTTGCTTTTAGCAGCTCTAACTTGTCTCTTACATCTGTTCCTTAGTTCACGATAGACAATAGGATCTGACTGTAGGCCAGTTTTTTTGTAGCGAATCCAAAGCTTGTCCCTCTGGCGCAGATTAGCAAGGAGGACTTTATGCAGTCACCTTGTCTGTTTTCCTCTGACCCTCCTAGTAGTCTTGGGGGCATGTTTATATTGAATGGTAAAAAATTCATTTATGAATATCTGTAGAGCAACCTCCACATCCTTTGTTTGATAGATACCTGCCCAGTCGATATTGGAGACATCATGAGAAATGTATCCTGGTCAATATGAGCTAGATTATAAACGTGATTAGTCTTGATGGAGGAGATGGAGGCGCAACCATAGATAGGATACAAAAAGTGGGTGAGTGGTCTGTTAGTGCATCTGCAAGGATTCCTGCTTTTGACACATGTTCCATATGGTTAACCATCACCCAGTCTAGGAGTGTACACATTTGATGGGATGACATGGCTCTAGTTGCTTCAGAGATCAACTGGTGAAAATTATAACTAAGTGTGAGTGATTGCAAGGATATTTGAGCTGACCCTAACCAATTGAGGTTAAGATCACCTAGGATGACAGCTTCATTATGATTTACAGTCTGGGAGGTGATGTCAAGGAGTTCTTGAAGACCTACTATTCCCCCAGCAGGTGGATTATAGGCACAGATAATATGAAAGACAAAGAACCTCTGTGCGCAAACACTGAGGCAAGGGTTACCCCAAAGGGCATTTGGCTGGGAAGCCAAGTTTCAAGAAAATACAAAATCACACATGCCCCCACAATGCAAAGCATCATGGGCTGCATATGCAAATCACCACAGAATGTTATGCTGGTCCAACTTTAAGCAGAATTGCATGGTGCCAAAAGCCTCTCACACAGTTTTCAAAGGGTGCTAACAGAAGACAAATAGTATGAAGCTTCTTTTCCCCCAATACAATAGTTGCCTGTATGAATTCGCACACTGCGAGATAGGCAGATGCTGGGACAATAGAGATGTTGAGGTGGTTTTTGAAGAATAGGGCAACTCCACCTCCACGCTTGGATGAGGATCTATCCCGCCGGAACAGAGAGTACTTAGGCAAGGAGCATACTTCATCAGGTATTCCGGGTTTTAGCCAAGGTTCTGTGAGACAGAGTACATCAGGATTGTAGAGTTTCACCCAGGCCTCGAGTTCCGCATAGTGACAGGTAAGACTTCTGATATTGATATGGGCAATTAATAATCCTTTCTTGGACATGCCAGATAACTCATTTGGGGAAAAGAAACAGGTAGGTGGACCTGGATTTAGTTTGACATCCCCAGATAGCAGAATAATGATCATGGCTAGGAACCAAAGCCTTGCACAGTGGCAGGTTAGGGTGAAAGCACATTTCCATGGCAGCTTCCTCATGGCATGTAAAGGGTAATAGATGCTAGGGTTGTCAGAACTAGTTCTTCAAAGATTCAAACCCTCCTCGAACCCTGGTGTTTGAGTTCTAGCTTAGAACTCGAACACTAAAAGGTTCGCAAAAGGGTTCGAATCACCATGAGAGCAGCGAGGCGTTGTCTGTTTTACGCTGCGTAAGTTGCGCCGCACGTACGGGTCAGGTGGGGTGAAGTAAGCGCGTGAGCCACAGGATCTGTGGGGGTATTTAGGCAGATGTGCCGGGAGGAGGAGCGCCATTTGCTGAGGATCGGAGCGGAGGCAGCAGCCGCCTAGATAAACTGTACTACTAGCGTTAGTGGTTAGCGTACCGCTACTCTTGTCCAATACTGACCACTAAAATTCCATCATCCATTTTCGAGAGAAAAGCTGAAAAAAGGCTCAAAATCGGGTGGGAGTGGGACTAGGGGGAGGTTCAGGACAGGTGGAGGGATTAATCAAGAATTGGGAAGGGACTGGGGATTAGGGAGGGATCGAGACCGAGATCAATCAATATCAGGAGGAGGACTCGGAGAGAGAATAAAAAAAAAATAAGAAGAAGTGAAGAACCTTTGTGAAATGTGATTATCTGAAACTGCAGCACTGCTCAGTCAGTGGTGCACACTGCACCTCAGCAGCTGCCAGTAACAAGCATACAAGGGGCGCAAAAAAGGCAAATAAATCTGTACCCTTCCCAGTGTAGTGTGTGTGTCACAGAGAGAAGCCCAGTGTGTGCCCCTTGACTGCACTGTACCCTACCCAGTGTGTGTTACAGAGAGAAGCCCAGTGGCCAGTTGTGTGGTGGCATTAACCTTACATGACAGAAGTGTAGAAATATAATTCTCATTCCCTGGGTTGCGTATGTGACTCCATCTCCTGTGGTCAGCCCATCACCCTGCTGCTGTGTGCCCTTGACTGCACTGTACCCTACCCAGTGTGTGTGTTACAGAGAAGCCCAGTGGCTAGTTGTGTGGTGGCATTAACCTTACATGACAGAAACGTAGAAATATAATTCTCATTCCCTGGGTTACGATGTGACTCTGTCTCCTGTGGTCAGCCCATCACCCTGCTGCTGTGTTCCCTTTGACTGCACTGTACCCTACCCAGTGTGTGTTACAGAGAAGCCCAGTGGCCAGTTGTGTGGTGGCATTAACCTTACATGACAGAAATGTAGAAATATAATTCTCATTCCCTGGGTTGCGTATGTGACTCGGTCTCCTGTGGTCAGCTCATCACCCTGCTGCTGTGTGCCCCTTGACTGCACTGTACCCTACCCAGTGTGTGTTACAGAGAGAAGCCCAGTGGCCAGTTGTGTGGTGGCATTAATCTTACATGACAGAAACGTAGAAATATAATTCTCATTCCCTGAGTTGCGTATGTGACTTCATCTCCTGTGGTCAGCCTATCACCCTGCTGCTGTGCACCCCTTGATTGCTATGTGTATGCCTATGCCCAACAGCCCAATAATTCTGTAAGCCTTGAATCTGGGATCCTTTAGTTGCAAACTGTCATATTCTTCAATTACTTTCAGTCCACGGTATCACAGTGTCACACAACCAAAATAAAATTTTGGAGTTGTAGCCAGCGATCACAGATCACATTGCTTTGTTACACAGGAATTGTTTGGGTGTGGGTGTGTTCACCGCAGTATACTGGTAGTACTGGTACTTACTGTCTGTTATGGCTGACACCAACATAGATGAAGCATCTAGTGCTGGTGTTGGAGCAGGTGTTGGTGGTAGTGGTAATCCTGGTGCTAGCAGAAATAACCAAAATGTTTCATGTGATAAAAATTCAACAAACAGCAATAGAGCAACAGTGAAGTGTGGTAAAGGGGGACCTTTTAAGAAAACCTGTACAGCTGCTGGGGTCACACGGAGAGGCACCATAAGGTATGCCATGCATGCTGTTAAGATCCCTGTGACTAGCAGCAATAATGCAAGTGACAGTGAGTCCCTGTCTGACTCAGACAGTAGCTCTTTGTCTCAGTCCGACACTGTTGTGTCTTGCGACAAATCATTACTTCCTCAACAAAGTGAAATGAGCAAGTCTGCTGACAATGAATCAGGTAGTGCACTTGCAAATACA
This sequence comes from Neoceratodus forsteri, assembly GCA_016271365.2. NCBI lineage: Eukaryota > Metazoa > Chordata > Ceratodontiformes > Ceratodontidae > Neoceratodus > Neoceratodus forsteri. The sequence goes on along the minus strand of CM057449.1, from coordinate 168,646,071 downwards.
TCCAGCACTGTTGGCAATGAAAAGGACATATCCATTGAATCCACCACTTCTGTGTAGGCCAGCAATGAAAATCCATCAGAGTCTTCTGCCCACTCTTCTAGCACCAAGGAGCATGTCCCAGGTTCTGTTAGGACAGATGAAAAGACACAAACAGTCTTTAGCTATCTTCCTAGCACTTGAACAAAATCTGTCACATCTGAGGTGTGGAATTATTTCTCTGTCAGTAAAACTGATCCATGCAGAGCAATTTGTTCCCTGTGTAAACAGAGTGTAAGCCATGGTAAAGTTGTGTCATGCCTTGGCACTACAGCTCTTAAACGCCATCTGAAAAAGCATTCGTTTTGCTTGATCATCCAAAACCCATGTCCTCCATCTTCCAGACCGCACGTGAGAGGGTCAGGAATCGAAATGGATACTGAATTGTCTGAACTTGATGCGGGCAGAACCACTGCCAGCCCTAGGATCACTGTTACCACCAATGCCAGCACCATTAGTACCAGTTGCACATCCAGTGATGGCACTGAATGTATAAGTCCTAGTCCACCATCTCTGCGTCCATCTGCCCATCAAAGCACGGTGTATAATAAACTAGCAGGGACATGTTGCAAACAGCTAACACTGTCTCAGGCATTTGAAAGGAAGAATACCTTTACTAGAAATCATCCAAAGACCCTTCATCTTAATCACCAAATTGGTGAACTGTTAGCGGAGCCCTTCTCCCATACTTTTTGGTAGATCATGAGGATTTTAGGGAGCTCATGACATTAGCAGAACGCTCGTCACAATGTTCCTCATCGAAGGTACTTTTTCTATGTTGAAATACCAAACATTTATCAGGCTTTAAAAGCGACAGTGATGCTTGCACTTAAAACTGCGGAGGGTGGGGTTATTCACGTCACAACAGATATGTGGACCAGCACTCAAAACATAGATTACATGTCCCTTACCGCTCATTGGGTCACGTTTTCTTGTGCTTCTTCAAAAACAAAGACACCCCAAAAGATGGCACTGCTCCATATAAAGAAGTTTGGGCAAAGTCATACTGCTGCAAACATCTTGCAGGAACTAAATGACCTCCTTGACGAATGGGTTTATTCTCACAGTCTAAAATGTGGCTTCATAGTAAGTGACAATGGAGCCAACATCTTGAAAGCAGTACAGGATGGAGGATTTCTGCATGCTTCTTGCTTTGCACATTGCTTACACTTAATTGTCACGGGATTTCTCAGCAACGAAACACAAGTGGATGGTATGATTGCTGTTTGCAAAAAAAATTGTGACTCACTTTTTACATTCAACCAAGGCTATACGGACATTGTCCGAACTGCAAAAAAAACACAAGCTGCCCCAGCAAAAGCTGATTCAAAATGTTTCCACTCGTTGGAACTCAACGCTTTATATGCTGCAGCGCCTCTTGGAGCAAATGCAAGCTGTACATGAGTACTGCTCCAGTTACATAATTGGAGATGGCATTATGCTGTCTGTACTGCAGTGGAAATTAATGGAGACAGTGTGCTGTATCCTAGCTCCTTTTGAGACAGCTACAAGGGACATGTCTTCTGAAGGCGCATCTGTGAGTCAGGTTATCCCACTCATAATGCTCATTTCACATCATCTTAGTGTTCTAAATCTACAAATAGAAAAAGACAGATCTGAAGCACAGACAACATGTCGCCTGTATCATGGGAATCTCGTAAAGAGAATGAGCGAGCGCTTCAAAACCAATGACAAATTAGTTGCAATGACGAAATCAAAACACTACATCCTTGCAACTCTCTTAGATCCCAGGTTCAAGGCTATACATCTTCCAAAACAGATGATATAGAGCAGTACAAATGTCTGTTGCTAGATGAGCTGCAGCACTCACAGGAGTCAAACACAGATACGCACAGTACCCTCAGGTTGTCATCACCACAACATGCAGGTTCATCTTCACAAAGGGATACAGAACTGGAAAGTCACCAAACATTAACAGTAGTTGTTCCACAACTGCCACTTCTTCAACCCTTAGTAGCAAGCTAAATCTGTGGCAAAACCTTTCCCAAATTGCTGCCATACCAGCTTCTGCTGATTCCTCTTCTGAGCGGTCTCTGTCCATCATGATAGACAGTTACCTGCAAGAACTGCCTATTCCTATTGATGCATGCCCTTTTGAATACTGGAGATCAAAAAAGTCAATTTGGACAGAGCTGTATGATGAAGCCTGTAAATATCTTAGTTGTCCTGCAACAAGTGTCTCTTCAGAACGCATGTTTAGTACAGCTGGCAATATTGTGACAGACACCAGAAATAGGTTGCTGCCAGAAAATGTACACGTTAACTTTTATTAAAGTTAATAAGTCAAGATTTTCTTATCCCTACAAGAGTATACAAACTGATCCTGAAGTGATTGATGTTGTGGATGTTGATGGTGATGACAACTCAGATGGTGGTGGCTGGTAAATATTGTGTGGACAGAGTCTCTCTGCACCAAAAGGAAACTTTACAGACTGTGATGGCTTTGTTTGTCGCTCTCTCCTTTCTCGATCTACTACCTTGGACTATGTACCCCCAAAACTTTCACCATTTCATGGCAAACTGCTTTGTAGCTAGGGTCTAAACTAAAGTCAATAAGTTTTATATACAGGGCAGTTTTAACATCAGTGGGAACAGGCCCAAATTTGGCATAAAAGGGACACTGTCACGTCAATCCTTTCTGTATCATATTATTTATAGTTAAAGTGCAAACATATATTTTTGGATTTACCTTCTGTGACTTTGTGGTACATCAGTATGGGCTGGGACCGGAGATGGTCTATTTTTCAATTTTAAAGAGGACAAAACAATGAGTTTTAATTGGTAGCTGTTTATTATTTTTTCAATTACAGAAATGTTAGCCATAAATGAAAAATGGATGCTAGTACATGGGTGAGGGTTGTGGGTTGGTTTTAACATGGGTGAAGGGTGGCATGGGTGCTACTGCATAGATGAGGGTGGTGGAAGAAAAGTGGAATGGGTGATGGGGTGAAAGGTGGGTGTTGTTTTAGTTCTTTCATTTACAGATTCGTAATCAGCTGGGGATGGTGAGGAAAAATGATGACAGACCGAACCTACTGTACACATAATATATATTCTTATTAAATACATTGCAAACTGCTGCCACCTAGCACAATTGTCCTGTCCCTTTAAAAAAAATAAAGGAATCAGAAATAAAAGAAAATCTGCATCAGCAGTTTTCACAGAATGTGACGTATCATAAAGTGTTTTGCTTTACAAGTAGTGATAATTTGATAAATAATGGGGTTGACAGACGCTGCCCCTTAAACATCACATGCCAACTGCTGCAGCTACATTAAATGTTCCTTAGTATGTGGTGAGGAAACCACTTTTTTTATTTATGTGACTGAAATACAGATTTTATTGAAGTATCAGCTGCAAAAATGCATCATCTTAGAAAGTTGTATGTATTACTTCAATTTGCCAACAAAAATGTTGGTATATGTATGCATTATCTTAGAAAATTGCATGCATTTTTTGCCAGCAACAATGACTGGCATATTTTTTTTATTCAAATGTCTTGACTGACTACGTTATGACATAATATGTTTTGCAACAGTTCCACATGCTGCTGCTGTAGTACTTGGCTTGACTTTGTTATAAAAGCTTTCTTTTAAACATCGCAACTTTTGATCTACTCCTTTAAAACAGAAAGCAGCAAATAGCTGAAATTAGGTAATATCAGTTATTTTTTCTCATAATTCATGACGATGAGTATATATAACTGAGTACATAAATGGCTAATGTGCCTCTTTCTTTCACTAAGGAACTATGATGCAGCTGCAGCAGGAAAACTTTTAACAAATGGGTGGGTGGGTAGGCCTGTTACGTATTAAGTTTCTGGCTTTAGCAAACAGAAGAAACCATAGATAAACCTAGTTGTATTCCTATCAATGTCACACATGATAATTTCTCTCCTCCTTATATTGAACAGTTTTTCCTTTACATGTATTTTATTACTGTCTTCGTTACTGGCAGCACATTAAAAAAATAGGGTTCGAGTTCTAAAAAGTTCTAAAAAAGATTAGAACCCTAGAACTTTTTCAAAAGTTCTAGACTAGAACTAGAACCCAGAACTTCAGAGGGTTCTGACAACCCTAATAGATGCTGCCTCTAACAAGGAGGATAGGGTTAGGTTGCAGATCAGGCTTTGTCTCTGCAATCAAGTTAGAGAAAATATAGTTGCGGTAAGCCTCTGAGGAGTCTTTTGCCATTTGGTTACATGGGAGAGCCCATGTGGCAGTGTCCAGGCTGAGTAAAAGGACAAATGACAAGAATGCCCACAGCAGACTATACTTTGCCATAGTGTTACTATTTCACTTGGGTAGGAAGGCTAGTGGTATACTGAGACAGAGGATTAGCTCTTAGGGATAAAGAGATAGTGTGTGTAAAATTAAGACAGCAAAGGGTGACCGTGTTCCACCGTTTTAACCCTTGGCCAAAATTAGAGATAGAGCAAAAACAACAAAGTGTTTCCTGCTAGCGTAGCAATTATTTAGAAGAAGTGGATCAGAAAAGCAGAAAGTAAAGCCCCACAAAGGTTAATTGGGAAAGCAGACCAGCCGGAGGCTCTACTTGTGGTAAAGATTACAGTGAGGAAATGAAGACCTATTCAAGATATGTTAGACGGCACCCCTAGTGGTGGAATTTTATAAGGAACCATTGGGAGACTAGACAGATCGCAGTAGTGTTCGGCAAGAGTCAATACAAAGCAGAGGGCGCCAAAGCCCAGAGACTGATAATCCAACAGAGAAAAGGCAGCACCAAACAGCGGCTGAGCAGAGAGCAGCGGTCCAATTAGAGGAGGGTGGTAGCAGGTGGCAGCCTATCAAACCCGCACAGTGCTAGCCTGGACACTTAACCGGATTTGAAGGTGTCCTGTTCATCAGGACGATAGAGGTACGGGCAGCTGGCAAGGATTAGCCGCGCCACTCACTGGGAGTACGATCAGGCACAGTGGATCTATTTTAAGAAATAAAATGTAGGTTAAGATAGGAAGTTATTATGGCCACTTAGTAATGAGACATGGGCACCAGTCAACTAACAAGGACCTTAGAACCAGAAAGTCCTTGGGACCCGGTTAGTTAATTTTTATGAGCGATATTGCGTTTTAATGACTGGATTATTTGTTGCCATAATTATACTACAAGCATGCTGTGGAGGTAAGATGACAACATGGCAGCTGCAGGGGCTGCAAACTGTTATCTTGGTGGCTCTCTTTAGGGTTATAGTCACCAAGGAGGATGGATCTCTGAGGGGGAGAGAAAACTGAAACTGGTCAGAAGGTTCTGAAGGCCATCAGTGCCCCCTGCTGGAGGGTTATAGCAGCACCCCAAGAAGAGCTTTTTACAGGAGCCCAAATTACCTCAGCAATGAACCACTCGCTATTATTAAAACAACTTATAAAAATCGGCCCCATTGTAATCTATGGCGCGCACCCCTGCGCCGCTCTCTTACTGAAGTCACAAAATGTGAAAGCATGGGGGCGCGGCTCCAGGCCAAGGAATGTTTGTGTTTTACAAACCAGCTCCACAGAGTTGTTTTCTGAGTTAAGTTTCATTAAATATACTATGCAAAAAATGTAACTTTGGGGCGGACTATCTAAACCACAAGGTAAGCTATAGCATATCTTGGATAGGGAAGGGCAACTGTTTATACTACAAACCTGCTCTTTAAAAGTCTCAATCATTTCACCCATCTCCCTTCTCTGTTCCAGGGAGCACATGTTGAGTTCTCTCAGCCTGTCCTGGTATGCCATATGGTGCAGTTCCTGAACTATTTACATGGCCCTCCTCTGCACATCTCAATTCTATGTCCCTTTTGAGGTGCAGTCTCCAATACTGTATGCAGTACTCCAAGCAGGGGCGCATATTCGCCCTGAAGAGTGGTAACACCACCTCCCTCCTGCGACTTATGATTCCCTTCCCGATGCAGCCCAGCATGTCACTTGCCTTTAGTGCTGCCTTTACCCACTTTCAAGTCTTCTGATGTAATGACCCCTAGGTCCCTCTCCTGGCTGGTGGAGGCTAGTTTCTCTCCTCCCAGGTAATAATCCTGTTTGGAATTGTTTCTGCCTAAGTGCATGACTTTGCATTTTTTGGAGTTGAATTTCAGCTGTCATGTTTCTGACCACTCCTCCTCTTTCTTAAAGTCTGAAGTCATACTCCTCACACCCTCAGAGGAGTCCAATCTGTTGCAAATCTTGGTGTCATCAGCAAACAGACACACTTTACCTTCCAACCCATTTGCAATGTCTACTATGAACATATTAAAGAGTAGGGGACCCAGTATTAAACCCTATTGTATCCCGCTGACGCTGACCACCTCCCTCTCAGCTGAAAATGCCCGGTTTACCTGAACTCTCTGTGTTTTTCCTTTCAGCTAGCTACTCACCCACTTAACCACCTCCCTGCCCACCCCTATGTGGTCCAGCTTCCTTACCAGCCTTCTGTTTGGAACAGTCGAAGGCTTTGCTAAAGTCCAGATAGACAACATCTACTGCCGCTCCCTGATCTACTGTCCTTGTAACCCAGCCGAAGAAGTCAACCAGGCTAGTTTGGCAAGATCTACCTGCGGTGAACCCATGCAATTTTGGGTATTGCTGTCCACTGCATTCCAGATACATTATGATTCTATGTTTGAGTAGTGTCTCCATCAACTTACCTACCACCAACATGTGGCTTACTGGATGGTAAATGCCAGCCTTCTCTCTGCTCCCTGCTTTGTGGAGCAGGACCACTGCTACCCTTTTCCAATCCTTGGTACAGTCCCACTCTCTAATGATTTGGTGAATAGTTCTGTTAGTGGTGCTGCTAGTACACTCTCCAGCTCGCTGAGGACTCTAGAGTGAATTCCATCTGGTCCCATGGCATTGTCCACTTTTAGTTTATTTAAAGCTTCCAAGACTTGAGCCTCTGTGAAGGGGCTTTTTGTCAACCCCCATCCCTTGGTGTTGCCACTATACAGGCTTGGACCATCCCACGCATTCTCCTGGGTGAACACAGAACAGAATTACTGATTTAAGACCTCTGCTTTCTTGCAATCTTTTTCTACCAGTTTCCCTTCAGTATCTGCTAGTCTAACTATCCCCCCCACTTGGTTTTCTCTTTTTCCATTATGTACCTAAAGAAGGCTTTATCTCCCTCCTTTACTCCCTGTGCAATCTTCAGTTCAGTTAGGGCTTTAGCCTTCCTTGTTGCCTTACCAGCTTCCCTCTGTGCTACCTTGTAGGTTTCCTTATTCTCATCTTTCATTGACACCCTAAACTTTGTGTATACCTTCTTTTTCTCCCTTACTATTACAGCCACCTCCCTGGACCACCAGAGGGGTTTTCTTTTTAGGACTGTGGGCGGAGCCTACAGCCCTATTGGGATCAGATTGTAGCTCTAAAATGACTGATCGTGGAACTCCCTTTTTGGACTTTTGAAAATATTCCTCCACAGCTGCAAAATAGTGCACTTCCCCTCTGATTTTTGCTATTTGCTGCTCTATGTTAAAGGCACCTGAAGGGAGAGGGGATACTACTGTATTGTACCTCAGAACGTCCCAGGATATTAACAAAAAAAAACTTTTTAAACTGCTGTTTCTATCATCTGGCCAGCTCTGACTAATAGATTTATTTTATTTCTTTCAGCAACCTAGGGGTTAACTCATTATATGTTGTTCTGGAATTTATTGAAACTCTGAAAGTCAGACTACAGCGTCAGATTACAGGCAGTGCAACTGCATTAGCTATCTCATTCCTATGGACATGACAGGCTGCATGCTCACACACACACACACACACACACACACACACACACACACACACACAGCACGTACTGACTAAATAAATGCAAGAGGACTGAATTAGCAGCATACCAGTTTTTGATGATTGTGACTAAATAGCACTATATGGCACCAACAAGAAAATAACTTTGGTCATTTGGTAGCTCTTCACAGCCCTATCGACTCTGGCTAGAGTTTGTCTTGTTTGCCTTGCTCACCCTTCTGATGCACTGTTCAGTTATCTCTGTGATAGCGCCTTTGAGATACTCCCACATTTTGTCTACTTCTTTCTCTTCCCTGTATCTAAGACTCTCTGCCAGGCTATCTCTCATCTTCTAAAAGTCTGCTTTTCTGAAATCTAAAACCCTGATCTTGGAACGACTAATCTCTTCACTAAAGTTTACTTTAAATCCCACCATGTGATGGTCACTATTTCCTAAGTGGCACCCCACCTCTAACTCATTTACCCTGTCACTGTTAGTTGAAACCAAGTCCAGGACAGCTTCACCTCTGGGAGGAGTTTCCACAAGCAGCCTCAGCCCTGTATCCTGCAGGGTCCTTACAAAGTCCCTTCCTCTTGATGAAGATGTGATTTGAAGTTTATGTCTGGCAAGTTAAAATCCTCTACTATTATTATCTTGCCCTTATCTGTAATTTTGTGGAATGTCTCCATCATTTCCTTGTCCCCAATATCCCCTTCCACGGGGGCTTGTAGATGACTCCTGTCCTAATGGCTGCCCCTGATCCTGTCTCAGCTGTTATCCATAGTGTTTCTGACTCATCCGGGATCCCCTGAATCTCTGTAGCCTTGATTTCCTCCTGGACATATGCTACCCCACCCCCTTCTGTACAGGTGGTAGCCTGGGATAGCCACATCCCAACCATGATTCTCTGTGAACCAGGTTTCCATCAAGGCTACTAAGTCGAGTTTGGCTTCTGCCATGATGGCCATGAGGTCAGTGATTTTGTTCACCAGGCTTTTGACGTTTATTGCCATTGCCCTCCATGTTCTTACCCTACTCTTAGCACAGGTGGGTTTCCTTTTGTTTTGCCATCCCTCTTTAGTACCCTTAATGGATCTCCTTTGGTCTGCTCCTGAGGAAACAGCCCAGAGGAGCCCAACAGAGATGGCAAATCCTAAATGGGATCATGCCAAGGCTTCTGTGTGCCATATTCAGCCCTATCATGCAAACAAGCCCATTCAGCATGTGAGGCACTATGTGCTCACAAGCATGCATGCACCACCCAATGCCCATCCTGTCATACATTGTCAGTCTCTGATAATCTAGTGGTCCCTCCATCCCCTGATTGCACTTCCTGTAGAGTAGCAGCCAAAGACACTGCCAGCTATTTCCTGAAATTTCTGTGATATTTTCAGAAATATCTCCTGCTTTCTGCATTTCCACAGTAGGGGCAGCAGAGAGAAACTCTTCAGAAATTTCATGAAATATCTGGAAATAGCTGGCAATGTCTGTGGCTACTACTGTAATTTGTCTTCATTCCTTGGTAGTCTAATGTTCCCACAACCCTCCCATTCACCTGTCCTGTAATATGTCTTCAGCTCATGGTAGACTAGCGGACTTCCCTATGCCACCAGTGCAACTGACCCCCCAAACAGCCTGCTCCAGACCTTCCCCCTCCCATACCCCTTGCCTCAGACACCACTGGTGATATACAGCAGTAGTAACAGCAACCAGCACAGCCCTCTGCTCACAACTTTGTCCACCCACCATCTGAATGACAGACAGCAATCACGCCTTCTGTAAAAACAGCAGTTTCTATGGTGTGTCCACATTAGCTCTCTGCCATTCAGGTGGCATTTGTGAGCAGAGGGTTGTGCTGGTTGCCGTCACTACCACCGTATATTGGCATCAGTGTCTGGGGCAAGGAGGGAGGTGCGGGGAGGAGGATCTGGAACAGATGGCTCAGGATGGTCAGGAGACGGGGGTCCACTAGACCACTAGGGACTAAAGACATATTACAGGATGGGTGATCCAGATGGGGGGACCACAAAGCTGCCAGGTACAGTAAACTTACAGTGGAACATGTGATCGGGAGGTGGGGTCTGCTAGATTGCCAGTGACATCTATATGCTGTGCAGGATGGTCATTGGGGGTTGACAGTGTTGCACAGGGTTAAGGGCATGATTTTAGTGGCATTAAACAGCACTGCTATTTTACACTGTTTTGTACCACCAAAATCACGGAATACACTGCTGAACCCTGTATGCATGGGGAATCCCACATTTGCATGGATGTGGTGGTATATTCTGTGTGGTCACTCTGCTGAGTCAGCGCAGTGAGCTACGGGCCTTTGCATATTGCTCCACCCCATTGGCCTGCAATATTATTGGTTAGTGTGGTGCTAACATGGTTACTGTCATGCTAACTGTTTGAACATGGGGGCCATGGTGATGAACCTGATGACTGGGATGGTGGTATACTTTCAAGTCCTGACTGAAATTTTCCAACTATGGCCAATCAGTTACTTCCTACAGACAGGATCATCATTGTCTACATATGGAATGGGGCTACCTAACACCACCCCAGCTGACTAACTTAGAAATCTTGCTACACTCTCATGAGGGCAGTGGTTTAATCTCCTGATTATACACTGTACTTGTGAGCCACCCTGATGATATGTTACCTCTGAAGACACCCTGAGAAAGTAGTTTGGTGTAACAAACAAGGGGTTGACCCAACACGGTGGTGCTGAGAGGCAAAATTATCAAGCAACAACGTACAACCTTTCACTCACCACTACACCATAAAGATAAGAGTCGGTAAGATGATAAAATAGTGCCAAAAACTGATCATATGTGTTACTTATGTAATGCCCCCTTCCAAATTGGGGGCTTACCTTATTGTCTGTTCACCCGTTGCTCCCATTTGCCTCCCGATGCCTCCAGGGTTCCCCTGTACTTGTCCCCATTTCACCACCACAGCCCAGGTCCCAAAAGGTGCCCCAAGGATCCGCAGAACAGCCCCAGTGTGATTTTGCCCATTTTGTGCTCCAAAATCAAGCCGCAATCCATCACTTCCTGTAGTAGCACTCCAGTGCTAGCAAGGGTCGCGCATGCACAGACTCGCACCTTTAATCTCCCTACCATTGATTTTGTTGTCCATCAGGAGACAGTTCGGTGGTCCCGGTCCCTGTGTTGGGCAATGTGGGGATTGGTGACCTTAGCCAGGGTTAGAAGAGCCCTCTCTGTATTTTAAATAAAGAGTGCCACGAAGCACTAAGAATCAGGGCTGATGAATATTAATACGCAGAGCCCCAATCCCTCATAAATATTAATGAGCGGGTCTGTTGTTCAAGGCTAAGAGTTTCAGTGGCTGTTGCAAGGGAAAAGAATTGTAAATGAATGTAATAGCAGCAACTGCCATGAACATTAAAGGGACCATAAATGTCTGGGGACATGTTAAAATAAATATATTTTTTCCTGGCTGCACCAGTTCTATGTTGGGACTCAGATAAAATTATGCCTGCTGCAAAGAGGGCTATAAAATATTGGCAGCAGTGACAGGCTTAGGACTGAGCTAAAATATTTAACACTGGCAGCGATCTTGAGGGCACAAAAGGAGCATCTTCTTGCTCAGTCTGCCGTTCCTGGTAAAACAATTTCAATAAATAAATAAATAAATAAATTTGAGACAAGTAATCAAATAACGTAATCAATCTGACTGCACCAGGGCTTTTGTTTGGGACTGTGTTAAATCTGCTTTGGGACTGTGAGTATTAGCAGCCATGATAGTGCAGCAACAGCCTATCAGAAAGCCAGGATTCCAAGCCAGAACTTGTGGGACTTTTTACCAGAGCTCATGGGACATTGCAAGAGGCTTATGGGGAAAATGCAGGGATCTAATTCAGGCGCCAAAAACAGGGAACCTGCAGTGCATTGAGTAAATGTAATGAATATTCATTTCTTGGACTGACAGGCAGGATCAGCCAATAGGTGTGGGAGCAACAAACAGCTTCAGCCAATAAGGAGCCTCAGAGAAGCTCCATACAAAATAGTGTTTTTTGGCTGTGTGAGCAGTTCAAGCAGGAGCCCCCCACAGGGGTTGGGTTCAGGCCCTCAGCTAAGCAAAATGGGCCTAGTGATCCAGTGCAAGCTCCTCCATGCGGGGAGGGGGCATTCTTCTGCCAAGAAAAGAGTGGCTGCCAGCAGTTAAAGTCGCTAGCCTGGGGGTTCCCAGAGAATGTCCTCCAGGGCTAGCCAGAGCCTTTCCACGTTGAGGAAAACGTGGGCCAGTAACCAGATGAAGCCAGCTGTACAGTGAGAGCATTGATGAAAGCCTGAAACCTTGGAAGGAGGAATGTAACTTCCGCAAGACACCTGAGTGAGTAAATTGCTTTAGCCAAGTGTAACTTTGAGAAAGTGTTTAAGGGGCAGAGAAGCCCAAAGCCTGTCAATAGTGTACTGTCTGTCTGTCTGCACCCTGCATTCACAGCAATGCTCAAAGGGTGGTCATCTGCAAAGTGACCAGAAAGGGTTCCAGTATTGTGTATAAATGTGTCTGGTTTGAAAGTGCCTGCACAACTGAAAGGGGAGTACTCAGAGCCAGGGCTCTTCCTAACGTTGCCTGGGAGGACCAGTATTTTGTCCATGGAAGCTGCAAGCACCAGTGTGTACCACAAGGGACTGCATGTTGTATTTGAGCTTACGGAGCCACAGAAATTGTTTGCTGCCAAGTGCAAGTTTGGTGTTAAAAAAGCCTAGAGAGCTACAGTAAACAGTTTATTGTCAAGACCAAGTGTTTGCGTCGAAAGAGACCACTGTGTCTGTTCCTAGCCAGCAAGGTCTGGAAAATGGTAGTGGCCCTTGTCACAATCCATCAAGTCAAAGTATCATAAATGGTAGTGAACCCAGCCTCAAGCTCAGTCTGGTGTGGTAATAAAAGTTGTGCTTTAAGCTTTGGCTTTAGTTGACAAGGAAGATGAAAGTTGCCTAAGCGACTGTGTCCTATAATTCATGTGGGAGCCATAACCTGGGCTATGGTTGTTCACTCTGTTGTGTGGCGTGAACAACCAGAGTGAACACTCTGCTGTGTGGAGTGTGGGTGCTTGCCCCTAAAATCATTAGGAATGCACCTGGTTCTACAGTTCAGGCTGAACAGAAAAAAAGGGTCTATGTCTGACATGACCAGTGGGACACTGGGAAAAAATCTATCTAAATTATAAATGAGTTCAATGCATAAATGTACCGAATGCATAAATGTGCTGAATGCAACGTGTCCAGCCTGTTTACCTAGAGAGTGTTCTCAGCCCAGAAAAGAGGCCTAGCCTTCAGAATTATTAAGGTATTGTTTTCTACCTGCAAAAGCAGAAGACGTTTACAGTCAGTATTTGGGGCCGGCTGTCAGCTCTGCCAGTATTTTAACCTTTGGGGATAGTGCCCGCCTGCTGAAATCACTTGATTTTGACTTGCCTAAGCCTATGAAGACATCTAACTGTAAGTAATGCAGGGACAGCCCTGCACCACTATGGGAAAGGACTTTAATAGTTCAAAGTTGGTAAAGTTTGCAAGCTGCAGTTAAAGTTTAAGGATGCAACCTAAAATGAATCTCCTTAAATATCTTAAGGGCCCCAACTAGAAACATAGAAATGTAGAATTGTCGGCAGATGGGGACCGTATGACCCATTAAGTCTGCCCTTGGCTTCCTACCCCCCTACTTAGCTGCCTGCTTGTGTATTCCACAGTGTCTGTCCCATGCCCACTTGAATCCCCCAACTGTCTTGGCTCCCACCACCCTCTGGCAGGCTATTCCATAGTTCCACAACGTGCTCTGTGAAGAAGAATTTCCTTGTATTGCTTCTGAACTTTCCTCCCTTAAGTCAAAGGTTGTGCCCTCTAGTCCTGCTGTAGTCCTTTACCTGAAAGAGGTTCTGCATGTGCACCTTGTTGTTGCCTTTAAGGTATTTGAATGTTTCAATCACATCCCCATGATTCCTGCATTGTTCTAGGGAGTAGAATTTGAGGTCATCCAGTCTTGGCTCATACGGTTTCTGATGCAAGCCCTGCACCATCTTTGTTGCTTTTCTCTGTACTGTCTCCAGCCTAGCTATGTCCTTCCTGAGGTGTGACCTCCAGAATTGGACACAGTACTCCAGGTGAGGCCTGACCAAAGACTGATACAGGGGCATGATTACTTCATGCCTTCTGCTCGTGATGCCCCTCCCTATGCATCCCAGGATACCACCAGGTTTTAGTGCTGCCTTTTCTCATTGTCTACTGACCTTGAAGTAATCTGATATGATCACTCCTAGGTCTCGCTCCTGCCTGATAGCCACCAGCTGCTCCCCTCCCATTGAGTACAGTTTCCCTGGGTTAGGCTTTCCCAGATGCATGACCTTGCATTTTTTGGCACTGAATTTCAATTGGCAGGTCTTAGACCACTCCTCCAGTTTTCGCCGATCTGCTTCCATGCATTGCTGCCCCTTTGTTGCATCTACCCTGTTGCAGATTTTGGTGTCATCTGCAAACAGGCACACCTTTCTTTCCAGTTCCTCTGCAATGTCACTGATGAATATGTTGAAGAGGATCAGCCCCAGAACTGAGCCCTGTAGGACTCCGCTAGTCACCCTCCCCTCCACAGAAAGAGTGCCACTTACCAATACTCTCTTAGTTCTCCCATGTAACCAGTTTCTGACACAGTTTGTAATCTCGGGCCCAATTCCCATATTCTCCAGTTTTTTGACTAGTCTCCCTTGCGGAACAGAGTCAAAAACTTTGCTGAAGTCTAGGTGAACCATATCCACTGCCCCACCCTGATCCACTGTTTTGGTGACTCAATTGAAAAAATCCACCAGGTTTGTCTGGCAGGACCTCCCTGCCGTGAAACCGTGTTGATTTTTGTTGATCTGACCAGTTTGCTCCAAAAAAGCTTTGAATCTTTCCTTCAGCAGGGACTCCATCAGTTTTCCCATGACCGATGTTAGACCAACCGGACGGTAGTTACCTGGCTGTTCCTTGCTTCCACTCTTGTGGAGTGGTACTACTGTTACACTCTTCCAATCCTCCAGCACCTCCCCACTCCTTACTGATTTGTTAAAGAGCACAGCTAAGGGGGCTGCCAGTTCCCTCTCTAGTTCTTTCAGTTTTCTTGGGTGTATCCCATTTGGCCCCATAGCTTTATCAACCTTTAATTTGTCTATTTCCTCCAGGACCGTTTCCTCTGTGAAGAGACCTGTGTCTATACCTTCAATCAGACACTTCTTTATGTCTATTGTTGGTCCGTTACAATCTGCTTCCTGCGTGAAGACTGAGCAGAAGTACTCACTGAGTGCCTCTGCCTTCTCCCCGTCTTGCTCTATGGTTTGTCCATCTTTTTTTGTGATTCTAATAATGCGCCCTTTGGTCTTCCATTTTTCACGTATGTACCTATAGAAGGTTTTGTTATCTTTTTTTACTTCCTGAGCTATCCTAACCTCTGTTTGAGCCTTTGCATTTCTTATTGCTTTCCCTGTCTCTTTTAGTTTCTGTTTATATTCTGTTTTGTCTGCCTTGTTCCCTGACTCTTTGTACTTTCTGAAGGCTGTGCACTTTTCTCTCACCATGGTTGCCACCTCCTTGGAAAACCATAGTAGGTTTTTTCTCCTTTTGTTCTTACTAACCTGACGGGCACACTGTGATGTGACCATAGTTATTGTATCCTTCAATCTTGTCCAATATTCCTCAATGCTCCCTTCTGTCGAGTTACTAAGGTTGTCTCTTACGTAGGCCTCCATGTTTGTGTAGTCTGCCCTCCTGAAGTCAAGGACCTTCTGTTTGGAGTGTGTGGCGTCTACAGTCCTTTTTACCCTGAACCATACCGTGTTATGATCTCTGTTGCCCAGGTGGTTCCCTACTTCGACACCCGTAATCCTATCGCTATTTGTTACTTTCAAATTTAAAACCACGTTACCCCTCGTGGGTGATGTCACTAGTTGACAGGCCTGCTTCGTGTAGTGTGACTAGGAATTCCCTGCTCTTCTGTGATGCCGCTGTGTGGGTATTCCAGTCAATGTCTGGCAGATTGAAGTCCCCCACCAGCACCATGTCCCCTTTGACTGACATCTGGAGGATGGTTTCCAAGATTTCCTTATCCCTGGCTTTCTCCTGATTTGGGGGGTCTGTAGATTATTCCTACCCAAATGGGTTTCTAGCTTCCGGACCCTATTGTGATCCATAGATCCTCTGTTTCCCCTAGTGCCTGCTGCATTTCTGTAGCATTGATGGTATCCTTAGCATAAATAGCTACCCCCCTTTTTCCCAGTCCTATCTCTCCTAAACAACTAACCGGCCAATGCACAGCTGCACAGTCCATCAGGCCTGCACCATCATAAGAACTGTAATTGCTGGGTACCTGGCCAGGCTGTGTGGGCTTGTGGGGTCTTGCACTAAATGGGAAACTGGTACCAGTGTGGGCCTTAATGACAAATGTTCTGCTTTAATGTAACTAGATAGCTAGTCAGGGAGTTGACTGCTCCAGAGATTGGTAGGTGGCCACTGTGATGGCAATTGATTTAAAATGTAAAATGTTTATTCTACCCTAAAATCAACCCAATCTACCTCAATTGTAAATATCATAACCTCTATTCCATTTTAACCATTTCTTTTTTTTTTCCAGTTGTTTAACTAGGTGAGACACACTAAGCTGAAAGCTTGTTTACAGGTGCAACCTGGGAGCACAGGGAAGTTAAATGACTTGCTCAGGGTCACACAGTGTGCAAGTGGGGTTGTGGGATTCAAACCAAGGTCTCCAGATTTGCAGCTCAGAGCATTAAACCACTGCACTATACTGCCTCCCTTTCTAGCCCTCACTTTGTAAATAAATGTGTTGTTTGTTCTTTCAGATATCTGTCTTGTGAGCATATTATTAGTAGTAAGGCAATAATTACCACAATGGTCTGAATTGGGGAAAATTTTATTGGGTCATGCTTGGGGTGGCGTCCTGGTAAGGTAAGTGGGCACAACTTCCCAGAAGGCTGAAATAGACTAAGCTCTCGCTCACTAAAAGCTAAACTCTGGGTGGAAGCACTATGCAATGTACTATCTGGGGAAATAACCTATTTAATGGTGACAATAGGAACCCAGGCCCCTCAATCTTGTTAGTAGCCACCAAGGCAGAGGTAGGAACCCTTGGAGTAGCACTGCCTAGGGGTTACACTTACAAGAAATGAAAATTATATTCTGTACTTACTGTAATTGTTGATTTTATTTCCTCCAGAATATCTTCACCATTGAGTACCCAGGACTCAGGGGAAACAAATTATTTGCAGGAGGTAGCCAACATTGGGTACAGATGATGCCTACCCTCCTCATGTGGCGCCATGCGTACCCACCAATAACCATCACCTACTTGCACATGCACCTCAGTTCTGTTCACCAGAAGAGAAATAAAGTGGACAGATAATAAAGAGAGAACTAGATATGTTCTAGCCCAGAGGGATAGGGAAAGGATGTAGGAAAACAAAAATAAACAACAAACTAAAACCTGACTACCAACTTTTGAATAAGAACAAGGCCAATAGGGGGCAAAAGGGGTAACTGGGTGTTTAGAGCCAGAGCTTCACACCACCAGCCAGCCAGAAGATGGATAGTGGTGTAAAAAATAGGACAGCCACCTTAAGCATGTGGTTCTGACAGAAACACCAGAGGGATGCCAAAATGGGGCACCCTTGCAAATGAGATGGCACAATGTGCCAAAAATGGGAAAGATATACACAGATGCCTGTAAAAAAAGGTCCAGAAGCAAATGATTTGATACCTTTTATTGGACCAACACAGATGTAACAAAAAGAACAAAGTGCTTTAGCATTTGGACCAACAAGTCCTTCCTCGGAAGCTTAATGACAGTTATTTAGAAAATCCCATACTTTTAACATCCAGATCATAGAGGAAAAAAAACAGAAAAAAATCCCCATTGGTTCAAAATACTCATTTAAAAAAAGAACAGAAAAAAATGTCAGAGAAGCTGAATAGTACCATTTCACCTTCAGCTGAAAGGGCCTAAAGGTCAGAGGTGCTCAGTGCAGAACAGCATGCAAGACGTGCACTGCACATACATTAAAATAACTTAGAGATACTGTCAGAATAAGATAACAACTACTCAAGCAGAGAGCTCCTAAACTCTATTATGAGTGTCACAGTGTGTATAAGAATGCAGTTACTGAAAAACAAAACCCACCCGGATTAAAGACATGCTAAAACTGTAAGTTAAAAACAAGCACCACGCAACAGAACTACAAAAAACATCTATATATGGCATATAAAGAGTAAACAGTGAAGTTTTCCTAAAGTGAACAGTAGTTACACACTGTATGGAATGTAAAACTTAGCTGGAACCATTACTCAACTATACTCTCAAACAAGATATTATGCCCCATAAACCTTAAGGCCTATAGTGCAGTAACAGGAGTTTATAAATGATAATATAAATTGGCAGTATAAGTGTCAAGCAAAAAACTGCTTGTCAAGGGCCACCAAGAAATTAAGACCATACAGCCTGATATGTACAGATTTCAATAAATTCTCAGTGTATAATATAACAGTTTGATGCACTGGAAATGTCTAATGCATCTAAATAAGAAATCATAGGAATTAAATTCTCTCACTCCCCCACCCCCCATATCGGGGGGGATAACTAGTTTTAAGGAGATACACACACACACACACACACACACACACACACACACACACACACAAACACACACACACACACACACACATCCTAATGCATCATCATTCTCATCAATCACTGTAATTGTTACCCAAAGGAATTAAACGTGTTATGAACTCCAAAGTAAAAGGGATCATGTATCCTAACATGTACAGAGATAAAAATGCGACACTATATAACCATACTACTATCTGGGCAGTAACAGTCCAAGGATTCTGAATAAAACAACAATAAAATAACACTTCCACCCTCCCCAGGGTAAGGTAACTAGAAGTAAATGTATAATATGTATGTACGACAAAAGTCCTAATATACCTTCATTTCCACAAATCACTACAGTATTAATCCAATGTAATTTGATCTGTCAAGGACCCCTATGCAAATGAGATCCCACACCCCAATATGTTCAGAATTTAAAAATGTGACAGTATATAATAAAACTATTGTATGTACAGTAACAGGCTAGGGAATCTGAATAAGACCCAATGGAATCAAACCCATCTCTGAGGAAGATAAATAGTAAGAAGCAATTATTATTCATTATGTGTGTGAACTTAGAGTCATAACACACTGTAACTCCACGTATCTGAATAGAAGCTCACCTCAATGTAACAGCAACCCCCACACCTTCAATATTCATATCCCCCCAACAAACACACACAAGAAGACACTAATGTCCTACAATATGTATATCCTATGAAGACAAGGTCTGTGGATGTTTAAGTCCTATAATATGCCATAAACCCCCAAATATGTGTTCATGCCATCTCTACCATATTGAGATGTAAAATAAGTTTGATCTCAAAAGCCTGTCTCTGTTGTGTACTTTTGAGATTTCCAGTTAAGACCATTACAGACATATCTGAGATTGAGTGGTCAGGCCAAGAGAAGTGTCGCCCCACTGGTTTTTCAGTCATCTTCAGTGTAATATTATGGCTGTGTGAGTTCATCCTAGTGTGGAGTGGTTGGCTTGTCTCTCCAACATAACCTGTTTGTGGACATCTTATGCATTAGCTGAAATAAACAACATGTTGTGATGTACATGTATAACT
Source organism: Neoceratodus forsteri (assembly GCA_016271365.2). Taxonomy (NCBI): domain Eukaryota; kingdom Metazoa; phylum Chordata; order Ceratodontiformes; family Ceratodontidae; genus Neoceratodus; species Neoceratodus forsteri. The sequence goes on along the minus strand of CM057449.1, from coordinate 168,626,552 downwards.
CCCATGTACCTTGAATTGTCTGCTTTGTGATGTAACCACTCAGTCGGAGGTGGAAATGTGCTCACAAGTCTTACAGTTGTGTTGATTGCAGGGTTGTGTACCATTTAGTGTCCTGGTATTCTGTTCTGGCAAAAGCTTACTCCTAGTAATTAGGCTGGCTAAGTTTGGTGGCTGTTTAAAAGACAGTAGTGGTAGTTCCTTAAAAATACAGTTAAGGGTCTCATCCTCACTAAATATTGAAATGGAGGTCCTTAATAATCTTACACAAAAGTTCAAGGTCTGGATGATATGTGGCTACTAAAGGTATTCTGTTGGTAGCCATCCTTTCCTTATACTGAAGTAGTCTTTGTCTTGGCACCTGTGTTGCACATTATATTGTCCTGTCAATTTCTCTGGAAGAGTGTCTGTGTTCAATAAAGGTGTCTTTCAACAAAGCCAAATGTGTACCTCTGTCTTCCTCATCTGAACAGATATGCTGATACCGAAGTGCTTGACTGTACGTGACAGATTTTTTTGTGTGGCTTGGGTGATTACTATTCCTGTGTAAGTGTCTCTGTCTATCTGTTGGCTTCCCGTAAATACATGTATGTCAGGTTCCATCCTTAATGATGACCATGGCATCCAGAAAATGAACACCGGTGGCAGAATACTCCAGGGTAAGCTGTATGGTACAGTGAAGATTATTAAGTTCCTGATGAAGCTAATGGACTTGACCCAAAAAGGTGCATAGCACCTCTCCATGTGCAAAGAGCTGCCCACTGGAGTTAGACTGGATAGTGCCCAGGGGCACGGGCAGCATTTAACAACTAATATGGATATGCCTATAGATGAGTAAATAACCTGGGCAGAAAGAAGGATGACAAGAAAGGAAAAAAGATGAAAATGCGCAAGCTTCCACAAAAAATACCCTTTTTTTTCAGGTTTATGTTTGGTAGGTGCAAGAGCAGAATCCATTCCCAGTTATGTATTTTTTTTGTGTGTGTGTGAGGGTAGGCCCCCCAAGGAGTGCACAACTCCTCTTTTTTAACAAGAAAAATGGGAAGACTCCCTAGGAGGGGTGTGACTAGGGAGATGCCCAGCTAGTTTACTCACGGTGTTGCCAGCATCAGTGGGGTGAGCATGCCCAGAGGCCCCGGCTCTGTCTGAGCAAGGGATGTTGGTCAGGGAGTAGTAATCAATGGTAAAGATATTCTGGAAGATCATCAATTATGGTAAGTTCCTTAATCTTCATATCTTCCAGGAATCAATTTACACCACTGATTACTTAGGTCAGAGTACCAAGCTTCCCTTCTTTCTGATGGGTCGGGCTGACTCACCCAGAGGGTAACAAGCACCCTTGGCCATCTGCATAAGGGAGAACACCTGAGGGCAGGGGTTTCTCTTGGGTCTGGTGGGACACAAGACTGCTCAGGGCCAGGTGAGGTTCCTGTGGCACATGAGCTGGTGGGTACCTCAACAGCAGTTGTCTGACCCTATGAGAGAGAGAGAACTGAGCCCCTTGGAACTGAATTCCGCACCTTGTTATGCCAAAGGAGCCAGTATGGAAAGGCAAAGCCATGCCATCTGGCTGAGGCAGGCTGCAGTTCCTGAAAGCCTGGAGGCCACCTCATTGGCATAGTATGAGGCACTTGACTGGTGCCTTGCTACCTCCGGGCCTTTATTAGGAAGGCAAATGGCTTGCTCAACTATCTCGCATTGAAACATAGAATTTGACGGCAGTAAAGGACCGCTTGGCCCACCAAGTCTGCCCATTTCCCCTACCTGATGGATAAGCTGCAGATTCTAGTTAATCAATAGCTTACTTCCTCCTGCCCCCCACTAGACTTGCCTTATACCTGTCCCCTGCATTCTTGAATTCTCCCACTGTTCCTGACTCCACAACCTCCTCAGGAAGGCTGTTCCATGCATCCACAACTCTCTCTGTGAAAAAAATACTTTCTAACATTACCTCTGAGCCGTCCCCATCTTCAAATTTTGCCCCCTTGTTCTTGCACATCTCTTCTTCTGAAAGATACTACCCTCTTGTACCTTGTTAATTCCCTTGAGATACTTGAAAGTTTCTATCATGTCCCCCTCTCCCTTCTTTCCTCAAGGGTATACATATTAAGCTGCTTTAGTCTCTCCTCGTATGTCTTCTAGTGCAGACTTTGCACCATTTTGGTTGCCCTCCTCTGAACAGCCTCCACTCTGTCTATGTCTTTGCGGAGATGGGGTCTCCAGAATTGCATGCAGTATTCCAGATGGGGTCTCACTAACTGTCTGTAGAGAGGGATAACAACTTCCTGTTTTCTACTGTTGATGCCTCTCCCTATGCATCCCAATATGCCCCCAGCCCTCCTTACTGCCTTCTCACATTGCTTGCCCACCTTTAGGTCATCTGATATAATTACTCCTAAGTCTCCTTCTATTTTTGTTGTTGTTATTAACTCACCCCCCATTGTGCACTCTTCCCCTGGGTTTTTGTTTCCCAGATGCATTACCTTGCACTTCTTTGCATTGAATCTGAGCTGCCACGTATTTGACCATTCCTCCAACCTTGTCAAGTCCCTTTTCATTCTTTCCACCCCACCTTGTGTATCAATCCTGTTGCAGATCTTTGTGTCATCTGCCAAGAGGCATACCTTTCCTTCCAGGTGCTCTCCAATGTCACTTATAAAGATATTAAAGAGGACCGGTCCCAGTACCAATCCCTGCTGTACCCCGCTAGTTACCCTCCTTTCTTCACTGTGGACTCCGTTTACTATTACCCTTTGCGTCCTGTTGTCCAGCCAGTTTTTTTATCCAGGCTACCACCTTGGGACCCACTCCAAGGCTGGCTAACTTGTATATTAATCTTTTGTGTGAGACTGTGTCGAATGCCTTGCTAAAATCTAGGTAGGCCATATCCACAGCCCCTCCCTGGTCTACTACTTTGGTCACCCAGTCAAAGAAATCTATGAGGTTCATCTGACATGACCTACCTGCTGTGAAACCATGCTGCCTTGGGTCCTGTGCCCCACTGGCCTCAAGGTACTCAACAATTCTTTCATTCAGAAGTGATTCCATCATTTTCCGTACCACTAAATTCAAACTAACTGGTCTGTAGTTTCCCGCCTCTGCCCTGCTCCCACTTTTGTGAAGTGGAATCACATTTGCCCTCCACCAGTCCTCAGGTGCCATTCCATCCTCCCATGATTTGTTAAAGAGAGTAGTCAGTGGTGTTACTAGTTCTACCCTTAGTTTTTTTAGTATTCTTGGGTGAATCTCATCAGGCCCCATTGCTTTGTCCACCCTCAGTTTCAAGAGTTCTTTCAAAACCCTTTTTTCTGTGAATGGACTGGTATCGACCCCCCTATTCAGAGTTTCTCTCTTGCTTGGTTTAGGCACCTCTCCCTGCTTATCTGTTGTGAATACTGAGCAGAAATATTCGTTCAGTATCCCTGCTTTTTCACTGTCACCCTCTGCCCACATTTCTTCCCCTTTATTAAGTGTCTGTATCCTTCCCTTGATCTTTCTTCGCTCCCTAATGTACCTATAAAAGGTTTTATCCCCCTTCTTAACAGAGTTGGCTATCTTTTCCTCAGTTTGTGCCTTTGCTATTCTGACTGCCTTCCCTGCCTCCTTCTGCTTTAACTGATAAAGTTCTCTGTCCTGCTCCTTCTGTGTTTCTTTATATTTCCTGAATGCTGTCCTTTTCTCCTTAACCATCACTGCTACCTCTTTTGAGAACCATAGTGGTTTTTTCCTTCATTTTGTTTTATTGATTTGCTTCACACAAAGGCTTGTTGCCTCTGCCATGGCTGTTTTGATTATTCCTCATTGTTCCTCCACCCCTCCTTCTTGCCCATTTGCTAGTGCTTTTCTAAGGCACGCTCTCATTGAGGCACTGCAGCTAGGATCTGTCCTAACTGCAACCACATATGCTCATTGAAGGGTGGCTGCTGTGTCTGGTGTGCTGAAATGAACATAAGGGCATGTACCAAGGCAAACACCTTCCTCCTTCTCCACAGCAGCAGCACCACCACTCATGAATCCAGTAACCTGCATTTGGGAATGAGTATGGGTCGTCGAGGGTCAGCCACAGGGAGAAGGAATGGGAACGCAAAGGACTCTTTCCTCCTCCAGGAAGGGGGGCAGCCTGCTCCATGACTAAAATGGCACCTGGGTAACCACAGGTGACAACGCAATAGAGCAGCTATGGGCAGACAGACACGGGCTGGTGCCAAACTATTCACATTTTCATGCATGTGCATTCGCACTCAAGCTGTCTGTATCTTTTTTCTCAATTCTATTTAACTTTCCTGAGTCTGTGGGGAAGAACCCCCTATTTCTGTGCTTGGACCTCACACCTAGCATCCCCCACCAGGCAAGCTCTGGTCTGGGGGTGTGTGCAGCATGCTTCTTGCAGTGGGCCCCCCCCAGGGTGAGACAGAGGGGAGAGACTGACATCCACACAGAAACCCAAACTGTGGCTGCAGCCTGGGGCATCATTCAGGTGGAGATCCAGGGGATTCGCCATGCCTGGCTCAGAGGAGTTTTCCCTTTACCTGTCCCCAGAGATGTGGATGTGCAATTACGTCAGCGCGGGATGGGCATTTCTGCACCCATTCCACAGATGTCAGCCATCACCTCGTAGCTGCTGAGTAGCCCCATCTGCTACACCCTGCCTACACTAGGTGTCCCTAGATGCCGAGAACACCCCCTGCCCTGGAGGAGGAGAGCTGTTCATGGAACACTTATCCTACCTTCCCCATCACCAGCCAACCCTCTGATGTCCTGTGGTCAGTACCAAACATGGGTTGCCAGTGCCATATGCAGCAGCCCTACTGCTGCACCAGTGGTCCGGCCAGCTGCCTGCATCTTGAGGCAGGTAAAAACAAGAAGAGAAAATCCCCCACCTTGCAGCATGAACCAGCAGACCAAACACTTGCTGACCTGGGCAACTCCTGGATGACTGGCTATTGGCTTCCAAAGGAACTGACACAGCTGGAGGGCTCCACTGTTGGGGGGGGGGTAATATGGGGAGTGGTAAGTTCAGGAAGAAGGTGAGGTGATGGGACAAGAGTGCAGTGGGTGGCATGTGAGGGGGCTAAGGGGCTCTTCACTCACATCTCCTTCCTTTAAATACCAATTACTTTCAGCTACTTCATTTTGTTTTAAAATCAAAATGGGAAGCGCATCATTGCTCTTTACTACACCAACTAAATTGGTTATCTCCCTTCTCCATGTGTAATCTTCACTGGTTAGCTCTTGTTTGCAAATCGGCTTTTGTGCTCCCTCCACACACTTTCCAACCTTCTCTGATTGCTCTGCTGATTTCACCGTTAGTGGAGATATACAGACCCACTTTTACTTGCTGCGCTATTGGTACTAGAGGTTAATTGATATGGCCCTGTAGGTTTCTTCCTATCAGACTGAGTTGGGGGACTTCACTCTCCACACCCTCCATATTTAAATGAAAAAACATAGGGGGTGGGGAGCCCCCCAGCTCAGACAAATTAAGAAAATTACACAGCCCATACCAACTAACCCCAAGTAGCGTAAGCTGGTCCGTAACTAATGTAATAGGGTCTGTAGATCTCCACTAACATGGAAATCAGCAGAGTGGCAAGTAGAACAGTGGTAGTATAGCATAATGTATGCTAATTCCATGATGTGCCACCGTGCTACTTACCGAGTCCACCACTGTTGCCAAGTTGGAGAGACCCAGGAGAAAGGATGAGACCATCATGGTCTTGAGGGCCTGTTTCTGGGCTGTAGGGCTGCACAGGGGACTATACCCCCGGGAAGGGCCTAACATGACTGCACAAATGGATTAGTCCAACATCAGTGGAGCAACTCAGTCAATATCCATGGGAGGATTTCCTCAGGTGGGAAGAGCAGAGCCATACAGTGCCCAAAGGGCAGCCCTGGTCCCCACTAGTGACTGTGTCTGTCAACGGCTCTGGAGAGAACACCATCTATGGGCCACCATCAAACTCTGAGCTGGTTCTGCTTCCAGCACCAGGCTCAGGATTGGTGACCAGCTCTGAGATGGGTTCATCCCTGTTGTTACAGTTGGCACCATCCTTTGTGTTGTGCTCAGCATCAGCCCCAGTGTGGACTCCAGAGCCATCCCCTATCCTGGTTTTGCTGATGGCACTAGAACCAGGAATGACACTGTCACTAGCATCACATCTGGTATTGGGCCCAGGAGTGTTGCCACATCCATCACCGGAGGCATCATCATCCTCCCCCTCATTGTGGTTAGCGGCACTGGAGGAAAGAACAACCTCCACCTCTGCAACAGGACACAGAATGGCCTCAGGGCTGGTCCCTCCTCTGACACCACAAATAAAAAAGTTTCACTTGACATATAATACAAAAGAGCAGTGAGCCATTTTATAAGCAGAATAAGCCATTCCAGGGTGTGCATTAAAGGATTTAAATGCACTTTCCAGGGGCGTAAGGACATTCAGCCTTTGACTTTGTTCCTGACTCCTGGAGGCATGTATTAAAATCCTTTAATGCACACCCAGTTATGGCTTATTGCTTACCTATATCATGCTGTGCTACCTAAGTACTTACTAAGGCCAACTCCCTCCAAACAAGAGTCCTATTGACCAAACTGTTTCTCATCTAGTTCAGTTATTATACATGAACCATGTTTGTTGGTTACTTTGTTTTTATAGCACTACAGTGACTGTAAACTTAATGAGGCAACGTTTTTAGCATGAACTTTTGTTGCCTTTTTGTACTTCTTCAACAGTGAGTATTTCTGTATGAGCTCAGTGACATAAAAGACAAGCACCTCAATGCAAAAGCACTAAAGCAAAAGTTCTGCAGAAACCACATTGGCAACTATCTGAAGTTTTATAGAAATAACAATTAAAATACACATATACCCCTCCTATAAGACATCAAGGCTAGGTATCATGATCATTACCATAATTTGCATTCCCATCAAGTAAGCAATAAGACATGATGGGGCATGCATTATGCTGATCTAATTGCACACCCAGGGGTGTAGCGAGGCACGATACTGCAGGCAGACTGCCTCAGCCCCTGGAAGGGAGGTTAGAGCAGCATAATTCACACCCCTGAAGTGTCTTATTGCACTTATAAAATGGGTGAACGGAGAACATTCACAAAACAAAAAAGAGAAGTTTTGAAATTAAAAACAGGCATTTTCAGCTGGCTACATGGCACCGAGTGATGGGGCATCGCTCTGGTACACTGGCAATTCAGGTTCCTGCCTGAGCCTGGATGTCAGGAGTGGAAGCTGGCAAGGAAGGAGTTCAGAACATCCTCTGGATGCTTCCCTCCTGGGGGAGTTGATGTGCTGCTACAAAGCAGATCCTGGTGGGGGCTTGTGATGAGGTCCTTAGTGGCGTGGGTGACTACACACTGCTGGACACTGGACATCCCAGCCCCAGGAGGCCACTGCATCTGCACACGTAAGTGGGAGGTGGGTGGGCTGGAAAATGGAAAATGCCCAACCTAGCCAGCTGGATGATGGCTGCCCATCCCACCACGTCACAGTCCCCAAGGTGCACCACTCCCGTTCCCTGTGCCTGTCATTCCAGAGGGGTCCAAGGAAGTGCAGGATAATGCATATCAGCATATGGGGCACAAAAACCCTGGAACAACATATCAGTTGGGGGGTTAGGATATAGCATGCACCAAGCAGGAAAGAGACCTTGGGGTTATCATCTCTGATGACCTCAAGGTAGGGGAAACAGTGCCACAAGGCAACAGGCAAAGTAAATAGGATGCTGGGATGCAAAGGCAGGGGCATCACCAGCAGGAAATGGGAGGTCATAATTTCACCAAACAAGACACTAGTGAGGCCCCACCTGGAGTACAGTGTACAGTTCTGGAGACCTTACTTACGTAAGGACATAGACAGGGTAGAGAAGGATCAGAAGAGGGCAACAAAGAGGGTACAGGGATTGCATGGCAAGTCCTATGAGGACAGGCTGAAGACTTGAATATGTACTCCCTGGAGGAGAGGAGGGAGAAAGGGGATATGATAGCGAAATACAAGTACCTTACAGGGAGGAACAGGGTACAGGAATACACTATTTTCCAGTGAAAAAGATGTTCCAGGACTAGAGGGCATGGGATGAAGTTGGAGGGAGGGCGATTCAGAGTAAACGTGAGGATGAACTTCTTCACAGAAAGGGTGGTGGACAAGTGGAACATCCTTCCAGAGGAACCAATCACAGGATTTAAGAATGCATGGGATAGACATAAGGGAATTCTGGAGGTTGGGGTAAGGGACAACAGACTTCTAGAAAAATGTAAATGGAACTTACAAGCTCAAATGGGCAGACTGGGAGGGCCATAGGCCCTTATCTGCTGACATTGTCTATGTATCTATGTCAGAGTCCACTACTCCTCTCCTCCGCTTCCTGCCCCTCAGGGGAGAGGGACCCCAGTAGGGATAAGTTGGAACCATCCAGACACAGGTAATGTGGGAGCCAGGTGGTAGGAGATGGTAGTGGAGGTGAGACTGGTGGGCATCAATGGCAATGTGCAACCCAAAGGAAGATTGTACAATGGGGGGAGGTAGTAACAACAACAAAAATGGAAAGGGACCTGGGGGTAATCATATTGGATGACCTTAAGGTTAGCAAGCAATGTGAGAAGGCAGTAGGGAGGGCTGGGGGGATACTGGGATGTATAGGGGGAGGCATCACCAGCAGAAAACGGAAAGTTATTATCCCTCTGCACAGACAGTTGGTGAGACCCCATCTGGAGTACTGCGTCCAGTTCTGGAGACCCCATCTCTGAAAAGACATAGACAAGATGGAGGTAATCCAGAGGAGGGCAACTAAAATGGTGCAGGGTCTGCAAGAAAAGCCATACGAGGAGAAACTAAAGGAACTTAATATGTATACCCTTGAGGAAAGGAGGGAGAGAGGGGACATGATAGAAACTTTTAAGTACCTCAGTGGAAACAACAAAGTCCAAGAGGGTAGCATCTTTCAGAAAAAGAGATGTGCAAGAACAAGGGGCACAATTTGAAGATAGAGGGGACTGCTAAGGGGCAATGTGAGGAAGTATTTTCCACAGAGAGGGTGGACGACACATGGAATAGCCTTCCTGAAGAGGTTGTGGGGTCTAAAACTGTGAGAGAATTCAAGGATGCATAGGACAGACATAAGGCAATTTTTGTGGGGGTAGGAAGAAATAGACTGTTGGTTAAATATGATCTGCAGCTTATCCTGTAGGTAGGGAAATGGGCAGACTAGGTGGGTCAAGCGGTCCTTATCTGCCGTCAAAGTCTATGTTTCTATGTGACAGGCTGGAGGGGGCAGGGAAAAAGGAAAAACAGATAAAGCAAACAAAAAACAAAACCAATCAGGTGTTTTCTTTTGTTAAGAGAACATTTATAACACAAAAGAAGTTAAATTTTTTTCTTAATTAAAAACATGTATTTTCTTTTATTAAAAGAAACTTGTATAAACTAGTCCCTTCCCAGCTGTCAAGCATCTGTTTATTCACACATTCGGAATGTTTGTTTATCATGGAATGCAGGAATTCAAACTTCTGAACAATTCTACTGACTGAATGCTTACTTTTATCCACACAAACACACACAACTGAAGGCCTCACTAAAACCTGGGATTCAGTTTTCTCTATGGCAGGCCTAGTAGAAAAGATTTCCCTGATAAGCAGGTAAGGATAGGAGGGGGCACATAGTCAGAAAAGAAGCCTCACAAAATAAAACTGTGACTAGTACCTCATAGAAGCATAGAAATTGTTGGCACATAATGACCGCCAGGCCCATCTAGTCTGCCTGAAGCCCTATGCTAGTCTGTGGCCTCTGACCCTTCCGGGTCAATGACTTTTCACCCTTCCTTCCCACCTCTAAGGTACCCTAATGCCTGCCCCATGCATGTTTAAAACCCTCCACTGTGCTGGCCCCCACCACCTCCTGTGGCAGTCTATTCCACATGTTCACCACCCTCTGTTTGAAGAAACACTTCCTGGTGTAACCCCCCTACAAATGGTGGTTCCTAAAATGTCTTCCTGGGCTTGCCTAATGCCCACTGCCAGGCTGGTGTTCTGTGTTTAGACAGTTTAAATGTGCTTGCATGCGAGTGCCCTGTTAGCCTCCGTGCCTGTCTCTTTAAGAGGTATCTATTTCGAGGGTTATAATTAATTTGGGTGGGGGCCAAGTTGTTTCATGCTTGAGTCTTGCCTGGGCTGCAAAACAGCTACTTCATTCTGCCATCGCTAATTGCTCAGAGTAAGCCCTAATAGGATCTGTGATTGTTTGCTGATTATCTGCTTAAGTAATAATAATGTAGTAGTTTGTCTAACCTGCCTTCCTTTGCAGCATGGACTTTCTTCTGAGAACCACCATTTTGGTTCTGGACTGACAGTTTTGACCAATCAGTACCTTTGGGGACCTTAAAATGGAGACTGTCCCCAGAGGTCTTGTGGGAGTGAATTTCTGTAGGAATTGTAGTTCTTACTGTTTGGCACCTAAATGGACCTGGAGGGGGAGCCATTGCTGTGACAGACCGATGGATCAACCAACTGAGCAGTTTGGATAACTGAGCAATCCCAGTGCTGCCTGCAGCAGTGTGCCAGTGTAGATTTGGAGTTGACAGAGTGAAAAGCTCGAGTAATTGGAGCAGCTGCTCCTGCGTGGTAGAGCAGGGGAATCGGCAGGAAGGCTGTGTCTGCTCTGCCTGCTACCATTTTCTCATGTGAAGAAGTCTACAATCTAATATTGGACTATATCTGAAATTGCCTTATTGTGACCAGAATCCTAAATTGTGAGAAAGTGAATTGCGCCTGGTGTGGACCGAAGACTTGCTCCTGGAGCGATTGGCCTGTCAAGAAATTGGAGAGGACCGCAGAGCATACAGTTTGCACAGAGACACTGCCTAATTGCAACCTGACTGTCATCCGAGCTGTGGTATCTGATATTTCTTACTATAATTGTGCTGAATGTGTAGGGTGGGTCGCGATCTGGTTCCCCAACCTCTGAATTGTTCACCTGGTCTGGGCCTCACCATCTTGGCCTAGATTGCTGCTCATGCTGTAGAGATTCATCTGACAAAAGACCTGCTCAGGGATTCGGCTCCCTGCTCAACACCCTCGAACACCATGGTGTGTCATGTGGGCTCTGCTTCCCCTGGCAAACCATCAAACCATCCTGAGGTCTTCAGCTCGTCCATCCTGCCTCCTGGTCTGGGTAGTGTGAGTAAACATCAGGGTAGCTGCCTACAACAAAGCTCAAATCAACGTGTGTCATCTGATTTACTTGTTTTGGTTGATCATAATGAATTGAGCCATCCGTCTCCACAATACAAATTGCGGGTTAAAGTGCATGTTTCTTGTTTCTTTCCTAAGGGCCCCAACAACAGCTGAAACACCAGCCTACCCTGGGCAATGCTTCAGGCTAGCCTGAATAACAATTGGGTACTCAGAGGGTGGGTGACTGTACTGGAGGGACTCTTAGTATATGCATGTTTAACCTGACTAAATCAGATATGAAATCAAACACTAGATTGCTGCCCCACCCTTGTTCACATCCCCTAAATAAATCAGATTCTATTCTTTCTGCATTTAATCTGGCTATTGTGTACCTTTGTGGAGGGGATACTGTATTGCCGTTGCACTGTTTTATTGCAGGCTTTGTTTTAAAGGGGGTCTCCAGGGCCAGTGCAGCTGATCCAGCCCTGGTGGTAAGTGCATTGAGTGTGGGTTTGATATTGCTGTCATATGGTTTATGTGAATGTGTATCTGCTTATCTGATTGGGCCACTAGAAGGGTTGGTGGGGGGTGATAGTGTCCCAGAGGACTATGCCCACAGCAGTTATGCTAACCCAAAACCATTCCTCCGGGTGGAGGCACCCGTTCACAGAGCTCAGGCCCCTTAACCTGCACATAGTCATGCAGGCAGGGGTAGTATCCTTTGGGATAGTGCTCCCTAGGGGTTATAGCTTGGAGGCACTGCTGGGAACTACAACCCAGAAATATAGATTATGTCAGAAATGGAGACACTTACTATGCCCAAGTTTAAAATTGCCCCCCACAAGCTGATTGTGCATCGCATGATGGGGTGGAGTGAGGCTGAGGGGGTAGATCCCCAACATGCCATATTACTGTTGGATATCCCTTTAGGGACCGCTAATGCTACTATTGTGGAAACTGTATGTAACCCCTTTGTTACCCGGGGTTACTAGAATCCCAGTAAGACCTAGTGGTAGGCAGGGAAGGCAGCTTGTGAAACTCCAGTTAAATGGGTTTCACACTGTTTCACTCTGTCCTCAGTCACAGCTGAGACTAGAGGGATGACATCATAATAGAATTGTCACAGCTGCATGAGCCACAGTTGGAATCTTCAGCTCAGAGTAGTTCTAGAATCTTGGGAATTCAAAGTCAGTCTTCGGTTTGTCCTTAAGCAAGAAGGAAGCATTATTGTGCAGTGTGATTTCTCTCTCAGAGAAACAGTCTTCAGTTTGTCCTTAAGCAAACACGAAGGACACCAGTAGTGTCTGTTTACCCCCCTCCCTCTGGGGGGGGGAGAGGAAAAGTTCTTTGTGGGTTCCAGGGGCAATCCCCTTCTCCCACCTTGGGAAGAAAGCTGCCTGTTTTAATTTAAGTTCAGTCTGTTCATGTGTAACAGCAAAGGTTATATTTCTTCGCCTGTGGGGCACCTGCAACGAATGGGTGAGTGTTTGGCCTCATTGGAAGGGGCAAACAACTTCTTTTCTTCAGTTGGATTTCAAGTATTGGGGACTGCTATTTGGGAGGACTATGTCAACTAGAACAAACAAATAGAGCAGTCAATTCAGTTTCAAGTTTCAAATGGTTTTATTGGGGACTGCTGTTTGGGAGGACTATATACACTAGGACGAACAAATAGAGCAGTCATCTGTTTAAAGTGTTAAAGTTCATTGTAGAGGGGGTGCATCAGTTCATCCACCGTCAATCTACAGTTTTAAAGTCTAAAGTTCTGTGTGTCCAGAGAAATGGCCGGGTATGGGCTGTGGGAGCTGGAGGTGGATAGATCCCCATCTTTAGTAACCAGGTCCACCTCTCCGGATTTCTTATGTGTTTTTGCTACTTGCCTCATGTGCTTGGCCAGTGATGGGGTGGGTACCCAGACATGGGTCGCAACTTGAAAATCTCTCTAGGAGTCGTAGACTCTAAGTGGTGTGGGGAGCCACAGGATGGGAACATACTCCTTGTTTGATGGGAGTCTCCCTGTTTGATGGGAGTTTCGAATTGGAAGTACGAAAACAAAATTTCTCTAGGAGTTGCAGACTTCAAGTGGTGTGGGGAGCCACAGTTTGGGAGCCTCCTTGTTTGATGGGATGTCTTTCCAAGTAGAGTTTGGGTTCATTCTCCAATGGATCGTCAGTCGAGTGGCCGGCAGGGGAGCCGGGCCAGTCGGGCTGTGTATCCAATGCGCATGCAAAGTCCGGGCTGAGTGCCTGGTGGGTCCAAAGCCAGACAACTGTTGTAGTGTTCATTCTCCAATGGACCGCTGTGTTTAACCTCTAATCTGCATTACAGTTATGTAGCCCTGTGGGGGACCATACAGAGCTTTGTTTATGTTTAGTGAGTTAATAAATAAAGCCACACTGAAAATTCCCAATTCTGGTTCTGGACATTACAGTTATTGCTTCCTGTAGTTGGATTTACTTGGGTGCCCCTGTGCAGAGTAGTCAAACCTAGGTCTCTTGTGCCAGGTAACCTCATTCTTCCCCGAACCCGTAGAGACATATGTATATCCATGTTACAAAAATGGGCATATGTGTTACATGTAGAGAAGATAAAGTGTTTGGGGAAGGTTGAAGTGAGGTGGAGGGACTCGGACCTGTTTGACCAGACCATGGTGGCCCTCCTTTCCTGCAGCCTCCCCATAGACCCTGAGAGAGTACTCCCTGTTATCCTGCCGGAGAGGTCCCAGAAAGGGTGGCGAGTTATCCATTTGCATAGTAACCTGTCCTCTCCTGGGGGATTCCCAAAAGTAGAGGGTTTTAAGGATAAACTATTAAGATTATTAGCTGCTGAAGGGCAAACTGCCAAAGAACTGAGGAAAATGTTAGACATTTCAGAGGAAACCACCCCTTTACAGTCTCCCCTAGCATCTCCATCTACCCCTAGAGCTTCCCCTGTGGTAGCATCCCCCATTGTGATACCGTCTGTGCACCTGGACTCTTATTGTAGGCTCAGGCTATTTTCTGGTGCAGTCCTGGTGCCTGTGGGGGAGGATGATTTAGAAACATGGATGGACAATGCTACCCCACTCATCCAGGAGTGGTAATGCTCTGAGAGAGAAAAGAGAAAGAGACTTATGGAGAGTTTAAGGGGCCCTGCACTGGAGGCCATCTGTTTTCTTCGATCTAATAGCCCACAAGCCACTGCAGCTGAGTACCTCTCTGCCCTGGAAGGGGTGTTCAGCAGCACAGAATCTGGGGAGGACTTGATATGGAAATTTAAATCTGCCAAGCAATGGAAAAATGAAAAATTTTCCGCTTTTGTCACCCAAATTGAGAGAGCCTTGTAGAGGGCCCATAGGAAAGGAGGGGTGCCAGCTAGTGACCTGAATCGAGTCAGACTGGAACATATTTTAAAACCTGCCAGATATTCCAGTGTGCTTATGCTGAAATTGAAATTTCAGGATCTAAAACTAATCCTCCTGAATATTGTTGGCTCATGAAGAAAATTTGAGAGGCCGAGAATGATGAAGAGGGATAGGAACCCTATGCCGGGGTTGCCCATACCAGCCAAGGTCCTGACAGACCTGAGGAGCGGAGTGATGAGTCCAGCTTCAACAAGTGAGAGAATTGCTTAGAGAGGTGAAAGAGATATGGGCTAACCAACAAGCTGCAGTTAAAGTGGCTAAGGGTGTGCACTCCTGTCAGACATCCCCAGAGCCCAGAAGTGAGATTTCGCTTGGAGGGGTTGGGGGTTCACGCTATTGCCCCTGAACCCCAGGTCAAAACAAAGTTAATGGAGGAAGCAAGACAGTTGAGAGCCCTGGTGGGAGATCTTATTCAAGCCACTCATGTAACTGATCACTAAAGAAACCATGAGGAGAGGGAAAACGAACCCCGGCCCAAAGAGGATCCTTGGAATTTTCCTAATCAGTCCAAAGTGAGGGATGACCCTTCCCCTTCCAGAGGCACCAAGGAACCAGTATTTTGTTATGGTTGCAGAGAGGATGGACACACGTGACCGGGCTGCACTCCCCCCGAGAACTTGAGAAAAGTCACCTCCAGTCTGTTAGCTCTGGTCCGGCGGAGCAACATAAGGCCTCAGACTGAAAACATAAAGAAGTCCTATTCTTCCAAAACTGCTGTGGGGTGGACTGCCAATCCAACTTCACCAGATTGGTCCAAGGTGGTGCGCCCATCTATGGAGACCACTGTGACTGTGAATGGTATCTCTGCTCGGGCTGTGCTAGACAGTAGGTCGCAAGTGACCATTGTATTTCAAGACTGGTATAACAAACACTTATCTGATGTGCCACTGCAACCTCTGGAAGGCCTACATGTGTGGGGACTGAGTAAAAAGTCTTATCCCTACCTGGGGTATGTCCGGCTCTGGCTATCTTTTCCTACAGCTGTAGCCGGTGTAGATGAGCAAGTAGAGACCCTGGATCTGGGATACCCGCCTACGGGACTGTATGATGGTGTTGCCCTACTCATTGGTACCAACGCTCACATGTTCAGGAGGTTGGCTCAATTGTGTCAAGAGAAGAAAGGCAAGTGAACTGGATGGGTCTTGTGCATTCCAGCATTGGTGAAATGAGCTTATGAGTTAAAAGGGCAGAATAAAGAAATGGAGAAAGATGAACCTGTGGGGATAGTGTGGTGCTACCTCCCAATGCTCAATATGCTATCCGCGGTGAAGTGCACCTTAAGGCAGATGTGAAGAATAAAATCCTCATGATGGATGCCCCAGAAGAGGGGAAGCTGCTGGAAGGATTGTTGGTCAAGCCCAGTATTCTACCTGCCCAAGCTCATGTCCCCCCGATCTCTCCTCTCCTCCAGTGGGTACATATTGAGGTCCTTTAGTCTCTCCTCATATGTTTTCTGGTGCAAGCCCTGTAACATCTTAGTTGTCTTTCTCTGGACCACCTCCACCCTGTCAATGTCCTTACAAAGGTATGGCCTCCAGAATTTCACACAGTACTTTAGATGAGGTCTCACTAGTGTTTTGTACAATGGCATCACCACCACTCGCCTTCTGCTAGTGATGCCTCTGTCTATGCACCTCAGCATGTCACTGGCCCTCCCTGCAGCCTTTGTGCTCTGCTTAAACACCTTTAGTTCATTAGAAATGATAACCTCCAGGTCCCTTTCTTCCTTGGTGGTAGTCAGCAACCTTTCCACCCCAATCATGTAGTTCTCCCCAGGGTTCCCTTTTCCCAGGTGGATTATTTTGCACTTCTTGGAATTGTACCTTAATTGCCACACTTCAGATAATTTTTTAAGCTTCTCCAGGTCCCTCCTCATTCTTTCCACCCCATCCAGAGTATCCACTCATTTACAGATCTTGGTGTCATCTGCAAACAGACAGACCTTTCCCTCCAGTCCTATTATAATGTCACTAATGAAGACATTAAACAGGACTAGCCCAAGGACTGATCCCTGAGGTACCCCACTGGTCACCCCCCCTCTCCCCTGATTGGATTCCATTTACATCCACCCTCTGCTTCCTGTCCGTTATCTAGTTCCTAACCCAGTTTATCACCTTGTGCCCCATACCTAGACTACTCATTTTGCTGACCAGCCTTTTATGTTGGACAGTGTTGAAGGCTTTGCTGAAATCAAGGAAGGTGACATCTATGCCCCCCCATTTACTTCACTTGTCACCCAGTCAAAGAAATCTATCAGATTCATCTGACACAACCTTTCTGCTGTGAATCCATGTTGCTTCGGATCCTCGGCATCACTGGATTCCAAGTGTGCCACTATTCTTTCTTTAAGCAGTGCCTCCATGGTCTTACCCACTACTGAGGTGAGGCTGACCAGCCTATAGTTCCCTGCCTCCTCCCTACTACCACCTTTGTGTAGAGAGACAATATGTGCCCTCTTCCAGTCCTTTGGAACCACTCCAGTGTTGAGTGACTCTGTGAACAGTGCTGCCAGAGGCACTACTAATTCTCTTTGCAGCTCTCTTAATATCCTTGGGTGTATACCATCTGGCCCCATTGCTTTGTCCACCTTCAGTTTTGTGAGCTCCTCCAGGACTCTCTCCACTGCGAATAGACTTGTTTTTACCTCTCCTCCCCCCTTTGTATCTGTTACCCAGCTGTGGTCCCTGACCCTCCCCTTCTTTAGTGAACACTGAATAGAAATATTTGTTCACTATTTCTGCCTTTTCCATGTCTCCCTCCTTACACTCCCCTGTACCCCCTTTGAGCCTTACAATCCCCCCAGTCTTCCTTCTTTCGCTAATGTACCTATAGAATGCCTTGTCCCCTTTCTTCACGTTCTGTGGTAAACTTTCTTCAGTCTGTTCCATTGTTCTCCTAACAACCTTCCCTGCTTCCCTTAGATTCCTTAGGCACACCTCCCTGTCCTCCTTCCTCTGAATCTCCTTACATTTTCTGAAACCCACCCTTTTGGCCCTTACCTTGTCTGCCACCTCTCCCAAGAACCAGAGTTGTTTCCTCCTTCTCTTGCCCTTATTTACCAACGTGATGCATTGACTCATCACCTCCTGTATGGCTCCCTTCAGTTGTTCCCACTGCTTCTCAACTCCCCCTCCTGTCTCCCTTCTTGTCAATGCCTCTTTGATACAACTCCCCATTTTGACAAAATCTGCCCTCCTAAAGTCAATCAATTGATCACATTTTTATTTGATATAGCACAAATCTCATTGTGAATCTATGCGCTTCATAGATTAAACACTATTACATAAAACACACACAATACATAATTAAAAACATATCAGTTCAACAATCTAAAACATTAATCAGAATCCAAAAACACTTGTTTAAATAAGTAGGTTTTTAACTCCTGTTTAAAATCTAAGAACTTACAAGTTCAAAGGGGCAGAATGGGTGGGCCATAGGCCCTTATCTGCTGACACTGTCTATGAATCTACTGTATGTATCTAACGCCTTTACCTTCGTGTGATTAGACTGTGTCTCGGTCCCTAT
This sequence comes from Neoceratodus forsteri, assembly GCA_016271365.2. NCBI lineage: Eukaryota > Metazoa > Chordata > Ceratodontiformes > Ceratodontidae > Neoceratodus > Neoceratodus forsteri. The sequence continues at coordinate 168,608,446 of CM057449.1, read as the reverse complement.
GCTAAACCACACTAATTGATGGTTGCTGGACCAAGTTGACCTTCCACCTGGACATCAGCGATTCTGTCCCCATTGGTCAGTACCAGGTCTAGAATCACCCCTTCTCTGGTGGGATCAACCACTAGCTGTCTTAGGCCTGCCCCCTGTAGGGAATGCAGGATGTCTCTGCTCCAGGTTGAAGCAGATGCTTCATATTTTGTTTTAATATTTGTGCACGTGTATAAAGAGGGAAATATAAAAGTAAAGAACATTTAATAAATTTGCTCATGCATTTTATTTTAGGGCCTAGGTGATTTTTAAGTAAGTAAAGGTGGCAGCCACTAAGGAATTTTTGAAAAGTCATTGATATTGTTAGTGTGATGTGTCCTGACTGCTGCTACTTTTTTACCAGTCCATTAGATGGGTCTAAAACATAGGTGTCAAACAATTAGAAAGTAGGATTTTCCCTACCCATTTTATAAATTTGGGTAAAATGGTGGCCTCACCTGAACAAATGACACTAGCATCACTTCCATGTCCACAGCTGTTCTGCTCAAGGCCATTGCCAGGGCACTGGAAGATAGAGGTCTCTTGGCCGGTGCAGCTTACCCCTGATAACCAGATAGTCCCGTTACCTTCCCCAAAGTATGCAGCAGGTTTAGCGGCCACAGCATCCCCACAGTCAAGCTCTTGGCAGATCACATCTGCATCCTGGAGATCCCAGGACGCATCACACACAGTTCCCGAGCGGTTAGCAATGGACACCTCTACTCTTCCTGTGCAGTTGCCATAGCCATCTGCCAGAGATAACTGTACTGATTCTGCAACAGAGGGAAAATGAAAACAACATTTATTTATTGATTGAAATTATTTTACTAGATCAGCAGTACAGAGAATCATTCAAGCGTCATTTACAGGTGCAACTGGGGAGAAGCAATGATGGTAGAGGGATGGGAAAGAAAAATAGGGAGAAACAGGTAGCAGCAAATAAATCAATATTAATAGCAGCAAAATGTACAGTCAGGAATGCATAGCAGTGTGACAGCAAATAGTAAGACAATATACATAAATACAGGAATTGAATTTCAGCACCAAAGCACTATGGCAGAGGAAAGGGACCTGGGAGTCATAAATGAGTACTACAGCAGAGGAAAGGGACCTAGGAGTTATCATTAGTGACTCCCTCAGACAATCATGCCAGTTGTAACAAAGCTTATATTCTAAGGCTAAAAGGATGCTGGGGTGTATTGGAAGGGGTGTTGACAGCAGGAACAAAATCTAGCCAGAGCTGATGGGGCTGTAAAAAGCTACCAATTCACGGAAGTTACACGTGTGCAGAAATTATTCAATGCCCAGGTGTCCTCTTCCCAGTGCTGATAGATGCTTCTAAGTGAGCCATAAGTGATGATTGCTGTGGGGGGGGGTTCGAAAAGAGCAGAGACCGACAATGGGCTCCAACTTAACTAGGTACTGGTGCATTGCTATGCTTTTTAACAAAGGCAAGGCAAGGCAAATTTTATTTAAGAAAATGCCCATCCTGGAGGCTCTGGGTGCCTAACATATAAAAATTTCATTATACAAATTCTAATAAATACAATTGAAACAAAACTGTTATATAGATATTACCCTCAGCAGAGACTGCTAAACTCAAAATGACCAAGTGTTAATTTCAGCATAAAATCTAAAACCAGGTGAGGGCTATAAGATGAAGTCCGGGAACGCTTGAATATACAAGAAGGCCTTGAGGTGGGCTTTAAATACCTCCACAGAAGGGGCCTCCCTAACAGCTGGAGAGAGCGAATTCCACAGGACTGGGGCGGCGACACTAAACGCTCTGTTACCTGCTGTTTTTAACCTCATCCTGGGAATCGCAAGGAGGCCCCAAGAGGAGGAGCAGAGGGAACGAACTGAGTTAGCAGGTGTAAGAAGGTCCATCAGGTAACCAGAGCCCAGTCCGTGTAGGGCCTTAAAGGTGAACAAACCCACCTTGAAGAGGACCCTCCACCTAACCGACAGCCAGTGCAGTTGACACAAAGTTCACACTTCTATTGTTTTTATTTTGTATTGTTTAATTTGTCCTTTCCTTCTGTTTTCAAAGAAATACCCATGTGAGACCATCAGCAACAGTATGTCTTTGTTAATTGTTCCACCAATGTTTCTGTTGGGGGGCCTCCTGTCACTGGCTTACAAGGGATTGACAGTACAGTATATGACACTCTTCGTTTTTTAGGTTAACAAATACAGTAACTTGATAAATATAAATTTCTTCTGCTGTTTACTAGAGGAATAGATGTCATGTTATATTCCCTTGACAGCAATGGCAAGCTAATTCATGCTAGAGATTAAAAACCCCTGTAATGTCAGTCCACTAGCTTTATCAATTGCTGATCATCTGACTGTTGATGCTTTTCAGAGGTACAAGAATGAAATAAAGTGTTGCTTTGGCTATAGCGTGTGTGTGAAAATGTGTATGTGGAGACTGTCGGGTGTGAGACAATGTAGGAGGCACCATGCATTTTGAGGTGTTCTTTGTTTTGATCCAATTTGAGAAAAGGAAATAACATAACACTAAGGTGCAAAAAGGGACCCTGCAGCTAAATGGAGTGAATACCGGTAAATAGATGAAATGCCTGGCTCGCTGGGTTCTTACTGTACTTTTTGTGGGGTCAGGGCTGGAGGCCAGAAGGTGCTACAATCGATGTATATAGTCTATGGCTTAAAATAATGTCAATAAGAATCAGCAGCACAGGCTGCAGATATTGGGGACCGAAATGGGTTTGAATTTGGAGTTCATGCAGATAAAGAGAAAAGAGCCGCTATCAACTGTGAGGTCTTAACGTGTTTATTATCTGAGAGTTGTTAAACCACATGTTTGTCATCCCGTGCCACACTGAGCAAAAAAAAAAGGAACAGTCTTGCAAAACTGTGTTGTTAAAATACTTAGTTTCGGAACTGACCATGGCTGCTGAAATGTGAATCGACAGAGCAGTGAGAGGGGGATTGAGCAACGCTGGGAGACAGGGATCGGGCAGCACAGGGAGATTGGGATAGGGGAGTGTCCTGTCTGGATGAACTATTATTGGGAGTCACCTGAAAGTCTATAACTGAAAAGCTCCCACTCCCACCATTCACAGACTGCCTGAGTGAGCTACCAGCAGATCACGGGATCTCAGCTCAGATTTTTTTCCCCTCCCAAACATCTTTTGTTAGCACTTACAGTGCCTATTTCTGTTCAGTGACATGCCCATATTCATAAGCTCAGCCGATAGAATTTTGCAACCTGGGATGATGGGAGGGGCAATGACGACTCTTGTTGAACTCTGAGTGCGCACCCCTTGCTCGAATACCACACATTTCAGATGTATCACAGTCTACTTACTGCCTCCCACTTTAAATATAGCTGTCTCCCGGTGTCATGCAACAGACTGATCACCACGATGAATAATGTTCAGCTACTGTACAACTGCTTGCTGCACCAGGACACCTGCTTCGGGGGTGAATGACTGGGACATCATTTATGCATGGTGGGGGGCTATCACTCCTCTGTCTTCTGCTGGGGAGGGGGCCTCCTGCTCCATTGTTATAGCGGTGCACTTACTTGACAAATGACTGCTGCTCACTCTCTCACTCTGTGAATGGGAATGAGGTTCTGTGGCCTGCATGCACAATGACAGCAAGTGTACAAGCTGTAATACATCAGCCCATCAGAACAGATCCACAGCCACGTGCCACGCAGGCAGCTTGTGTAGGCCAGGGGAGGAATCGAGGATTCTCAGAGCAGGTTACGCAGTGCACAGGAATGAAAGACAGTGCAAGCTACTCTGCTGGATCCCACTGGAAATGAAATACTGCCACTCTGTTGAGCTGTGGGAGCTGGGATATCATATGTTCAAACCCTGCTAGACCCAAAATACTCACTGTGGGACCCTGAGCAAGTCACTTACCTTCCCAGTGCTCCAGTCCATGCAGTTGCAGAAATAGACAGAAACAGGACTTCAGTGGAAATTAGATGTCGCATCTAAGCTGGGTTATCGTGGTAAATAAATTATAAAAAAAACACAGAAACAAAACATTGCCAGTAGTTGCCAAATTTTCCTGCCCCCCCCTTGCAACCAACTGAGATACTGTGATCTAGTGGTTAGAGCACTGTTGTGAACTGGGAGATCGCAAGTTCAAAGCCTGCTGGAGCCAAATACTCACTGTGTGACCCAGAGCAAGTCATGTAACCTCCCAGTTATCCAACCCTCCCCATGTGGAAATGGGCAGAAACGAGAGGTTACATCTCAGCTGGGCTATCCTAGCTAAATAAACTATGCAAACAAAAAGTATTAGGGGAAGTCAATGGCCTTTTATGACCCTCCCTCTTGCAGGCAGTGGAGGCAATGTGTTCTAGAGTTCCGTAGGGAACTATCATCTCAGCAGGGATATCCCAGTAATAGACAGTATGAAATGCAAGCCACTTTACACTGACACTAGCACAGCCCCTCTCCCCCAGATCATCAGTCGCTACCCTGTGCTCCTCATATTGTTGTTTTGTTGTTCACAGTTTAATGTTATTTCACTTGTTCTGCAATTTACTGCATGGTAATTTACTGCATGGCAATTTTATTCTTGAAGCATTTCTTGTAATTTGTTTATTTTGTTATTCTTATTCCCATACTACTGTATTATTGTTGTATATTGTATTTTGTTCTGTTATCTACTCTCCTCCCTCCTGCAGGACACATCTGTAAATAAGTTGATATTACCTCAGTATGACTTACCTGGTAAAACATTTGAAATGAATGAATGAATGAATGAATTAATACAAATGGGTAAAAGCAGGACCCCAGTGGGAAGGGCACTGGGTTAGACTAGTGCTGACAACAATAGTGTGGAAAAAATAGTGCCATTTTTGTTTTTCCCTAGACTGAAGGATTCTCACTCCGGGGGGGGGAGCAGATCACGGGGAAAGTTATAATTCTTGGGGTCATGGAATACTGTTTCCATAGCCCCATGTAAAAACAAGTAAGTCCCAACATGTGTAAAATGTTTGGAGATCAGGATTAGAACCCTGGTCTCCACTGCTGCTGGCACCAGCTCTCCACGCCATGGGAGCAGCTCAGTCAGCCTCCTGGATTCTGTTACCCTTGTGCTATACCAGCACCGTGGACAGCAACCAGGGGAGCACTTATTGAAAGTGCTGTATATCCCCTCTCACTGTCCGTGTTAGCACTACATGAACTAGCACTCTGTAGACTGGCGCTATTCATGTAGCGCTAATGTAACTGGGTACTTTGGGAAGTAGATAATGAGCGTCAGCAGGGCTATCCTAAGTAAATACATTGTTAATAAGCAAAAAAAATAGGTTTCTGGCAGCTGCCTTCATATCTCAGCCTCACCTAAAGGCAGTATGGTCTAAGGATTTGAACACCATTTGCAGACATCAACATGGGACGCCATCTGGGGACCAGTGATCATCATACAGTGTGGTTCAACATAAGACCAAATGCAGAATCCAACCACACAATGGCGAGGGTCCTGGAGTTCAGAAGGGCTGATTTTACTGAGATGGGTGAATGTCCCAGGAATGATTTGACAGGGGGAGATGATCTGTAGGAGGGGGTGTGTGGAGGAAAAGAGGACCAAACTGAAACAGGGCATAGTGAAGGCATCAAACCTCTATGTCAAGCAAGTAAGCACACGTAAAAGAAAGAGCAGACTGCTGAGGTTCTCAAAGGAGGTGGCAGAAAAGGTAAAGACTATGAGAGTAGTATTCCAAAAGTGTAAGACCTGGAGAGAGGAGGATAAGGAAGTATATCAGGGAAAACAGAGCAAGGCAGGCAAAGCAGTTGAAGTGCAAAGGAGCAAAGTGAGGAAAGAATAGCTCAGGGAGTATCAAAGGGGACAAAACATTTTTTAAGTGTTAGTAAAACAAACTCTGGCCACATCTGATAGGGCTGCAGTCGAGGAATTTTGGGTAAAAATATTGAATATTACCAAAGTTACGAGTCTGCGTTTGCACAATGTAACTGAGGCTCATACATTTGTTGTTTGTTTTATATTTTTACAAAAAAATTTTCAATATAGCCTTTCTATGACCCTGCCTCAGAAAGAACAGCAGAGAAAAGTTTCATCTCCTGACCCAAAGGTGATTTTGCACAGGGACCGAGAAATCACTTTTCAGGATGAAAAAACATATTTTGGGCAGGAGTTGAAAAATGACAGCTGTCACAGCTGTCTCATTCATGAGGTGCTGTAAAGAAATGGCTATGTTGAACATTTTGGGTAAAAAATATTGAATATTATCAAACTCATGAGCCTGCATTTGCAAAATTCAGCATAGTCTCATAACTAAATTTTTTTAAAATATTTTTATACCAACTTTATAACATAGCCTTCTTATGACCTCACCTGATGAACAAGGGCAGAGAAAATTTTCAGCTTCTGTCTGAAAGATGATTTCGTGCAGGGACCACAAAATCACCTTTCAGGATGCACAAAAACATTTTGGCCAGGATTTGAAAAATGACAGCTGTCACATTCATAGGGTACTGTAAAGATAGGGCTACATTGTAAATTTGAGGTAAAAATATTGAAAATTTCCAAAGTTATGAGCCTGAATCCACAAAATTCAATGTAGGCTCATAACTTTGTTTTATATATATATATATATATATATATATTTTTTTTTACACCAGATTTTCAGCATAGCCTTCTTATGACCTCACCTCATGAACGAGGGCAGAGATAATTTTCAACTCTTGCCCAAAAGATGATTTTGTGCAGGGACTGTGAAATCACCTTTCAGAACAGATTTGCCTAATGTCAATGCAATTGTTCATGAAGACAGGTCTCAAAAAAGCATGTTCAAAATCTGGCCCCAAAATATGCAAAAAATGGCCAGGTTATGCCACTAAGTTTAAAACCCCATTGAAATACATTGAACCGCATACCTGTTTCTTCAGTTCATGGTCGGGCTTTGAAGAGTGAAGACGTGTCTGCAGTTCAGAGAGGATTACGGCTTTGGACCCCTGATGGGTAAGTAAGGGCTGGGGGTGCAGGATGTTAGGAGCTGAGTGGGAGGCTCAGGTGGGGGGACTGCAATGTCTGCAAAATACATCAATAGGCAGTTTTATTTTTAAAGGGGAAAAAAAATAAGAGGATTTCTGCACTGAGGACTGGGCACCCACAGTGTCACTGTTAGGTTTCTGGGGAGTGCTGAGAGGAGGGTCAGGTAGTGAGAAAAAAAAATTAAAAAATTAAAAAAAAAAAAAAAAAAAGACCAAGGATTCCTGCACTGAGGATTGGGCACCCCCAGTGTGACTGTAACTTTTCTGGGGTGCTGAGAGGAGGGTAGGATGGGTGGGAGGAAAATCTATTAAAAAGAAACAGTCACATCCATGGTCTTGCTGACGGAGGTCATGGCAGAAGATGGCACAGTTCGCTGTGACCAAGATGGCCGCCAATTCTATTGCGCATGCGCAAGTAGTTGCTCAGGAGCAATACAGGTTGTTGGCCATCTTGGACATGGTGGTCTGTGCTGTGTTCTGCCGTGACCTCTGACTGCAGAAAAATAGTGCTGTGCAACTGCTAATGGACAGAGCGGAGTGCTTGACAGAAGCAGAGGCGACTGTGAGAAAACTCCACACTGTTGTTTGGTCGGAAGAATCTCCCTTTTCCAATCACATGAGGGCTGCAGGGCTCACCCACTACAGCCCTAAAAAGGAAGACAAATGGAGGGATTGTAGTGTTAAAGAGGGAACGAGACTGTATGGAGGAGGATCAAGAAAAAGAAAATCTCTTGAACAAATACAGCATATATGCTCAGTGCTCACAGTAGAAGAGGAAGGGAAGGAACCATGAAATAGTGCCAGGAGCTTTGATGGGAGGGAAGTAGACACTAGCCCATTTTCTGTGGAGAGAGTCCAGAAAGTACTCACTAACCTAAAAGTGAATAAAGCTATAGGGCCAGACGGGGTACATGCACGTGTACTGAGGAGGCTCAGGGAGGCATTAACTGCACCTCTGACAGACTTTTTCAACAGATCACTGGAGACTGGCGTAGTGCCAGAGGACTGGAGAAGGGCAGATGTAGCCCCACTTTACAAAAGTGGTAGCAAGGAAGAGGCAGGCAGTTGTAGGCTTGTCAGCCTGACGTTGGTGGTGAATAAGTTAATGGAAACACTACTAAAGGAAAGGATTGTGGAATACCTTGTATCCAACGGATTACAGGACTCAAGGCGGCAACGTTTCACAGAGGGAAGTTCATACCAAACAAATCTGATAGAGTTCTTTGACTAGGTGCCCAAGGAGCTGAATCAGGGTGGAGCAGTGGACGTGGCCTACCTGAACTTCAGCAAGGCTTTCAACACTATTCCACATAGAAGACTGGTGAGCAAGTTGGGTAACTTTGAGCTGGGTAATAAGGTGGTAACCTGGGTAAGAAACTGGTTAGTTGATAGGACACAGAGAGTAGTGGTAAACAGAGTGCACTCCATGGAAGGGAGGGAGACCAGGGTGGTACCTCAGAGATCAGTGCTGGGACTGGTCCTGTTCAATGTCTTTATAAGTGACATAGTGGAGGAACTGGAAGGAAGGTCTGCCTCTTTGCAGATGACACCAAGATCTGCAACAGCGTGGACACTCCAGGGGTGGTGGTGGAAAGGATGGGCAAGGATCTGAAAAGACTGGAAGAGTGGTCAAGGGTATGACAGCTGGGTTTTAATGCAAAAAAAGTGCAAAATAATGCACCTGGGCCATAGAAATCCAGGAGCAGAGTACAAAATGGGAGTGATACTGACAAAGACCAAGCTGGAAAGAGACCTGGGGTAATTGTATCGGATGAGTTGAAGGTGGCCAGGCAGTGTGACAAGGCAGTTGAAAGGGCTAGTGGGATGCTGGGGTGCATAGGAAGTGGTGCTGCCCTTATATAGATCACTGGTAAGACCCCACCTTGAGTACAGCGTCCAGTTCTGGAGACCACATCTCAGGAAGGACATAGACAAAATGGGGGCAGTCCAGAGGAGGGCCGCTACCAAATGGTTCAGGGTCTGCATCAAAAGCCTAGCTATGAGGAAAGGCTAAAGGAGCTAAATATGTACACCCTGGAGGAGAGGATGGTGTAATAGAAACCTTTAAATATCTCACTGGGGTTGATAAGATACAGGAGGGGTGCATTTTTCAGAAAAAAAGGTAGTCTAGAACAAGGGACATGTTATTAAGCTGGAGGGGGTAAATTTAGAAGGGATGAAGAGCTACTTCCTCACAGAAAGAGTGCAGGATACCTTGAACAGCCTTCCAGCGGAGGTAGTAGAGGTGAAAACAGTGGTGGGGTTCAAAAATCCCTAGGACAGGCACAAGGGAATTGTACCAGTGAGGAAAGAGGGGGAAGAGATTGTGCTGTAGATCTGCAGCAAAAAATAAAGGTTAAAAAAAAAATGGGTAGATTGGGTGGTCCCAGTGACCCTTATCTGCCATCATCTTCTATGTTTTTGTGTAACCAGGAGAGTGGAGACTCAAACTCTTATATGGCCAAATACTCACTGTATGACACTGTATGACACTCAGCAGGCCATATAACCTCCAAGTGCTCCAGTCCACCTGGATGCAGAAATACGTAGAAGCAGCCGGCCAGGTGGCATACAGGGCTGAGTCACCAAACCTCACCTGCTGCCATGTCGTGACCCAGGGTCAGGAGTGATCTCTGGGTATGGGGGCTCAGTCAGGGAGAGGAGGATCAAGTATCTGGGGAACAGCTCTCCTTCTCTGGGAAGGGGGGATACCACCCCTGGTAGTCACCTGAACAGTGGCTGGGGGAAGAGGCAGCCGGGGCCACAACGTGAGAAATGGAAGAGAGGTGACCATCCACGCCCTTTGCATGGGAGCATGCTAATACACACCTTGACAGCATTGCACATCCTCTCCTCCAATGGGAGGAAACATACTGAAAATGGTTTACTGTGGGGCAGGATGATACCGCTCCCTTGCATGCTCCGTACCCAGTCTATGGGGCCCCTATCCCAGAATCTGGATTTGTTCTGTCAGCAAGCAGGAGCTGCTGACCCCTGCCTCAGGGGGCAAGCCATGGGGGAAGACTAGAATTGAGGTAAGTCCCTGGGATGTGGGGTGATGGGGCTGGAGGGGTTGATGGAAAGAGCAGGCTACCCCAGCAGGGGGAAGAAAAGAAAAAGTGAAAAGAAATGGATAGAAGTAGGCTTGCACTGGAATGAGATGTTGTACCTCTGATGGGCTGTCCTGGCTAGAGGCATTGTTAGTGTGCTGGAACTGTTTAAGTGAGCTGTGATTCAACAGCAGCTCCAGTAGTTCCCCTTGTAACAGAGAGGGATCACTGCGAAAGCCTTGGCATGGCTTGCTCTAAATTATTGCCCAGTGTGACTCTGGAGAATGAGTACTGACTAGGACCTCCACAGCTGAGTGCCGCTCTATGAGGGCTACTGAAGACAGGATCCTGATCTAGGCGTACATCTAAGGAGTAGGAGCCCTGATCCACACGCCAGAATAGCATTGCGGTTTAGAGCTCCCGTGGAGCAGGAGATCTACCCCCAGCTTCTACCACAGCGAGCAGCTCAGGAAGTAGTAAACCTATGAATCAAGCTTTCCTAGGGAAGTGCTCAATGTGAGGGAATGGTGTCTTTTTAAATTGACGTTTGGTCAGTCTCTTATGGAACATAGCATTGCTGGGTGCAGTATCTAACTTGCTGTGAAAGGAGGGTAATGTGAGTGCAATGCATAGCCAGTGAATATGTTGGGGAAGAGGCAGCTGATAATTTGTCCTCAGGATTCCAGAGATTTATGCCATAGGTATATTTTCCTTTTCTCAGTGCGAAGGTTCTCGGAACATAAAATACCACCAACAGCTTAATCTGGTTTATTTTCAGTTGGTTACATAGAAACATAGAATTTGACGGCAGATAAGGACCGCTTGGCCCACCTAGTCTGCCCATTTCCCTACCTGATGGATAAGCTGCAGATTCTAGTTAATCAACAGCTTACTTCTTCCTCCTCCTACCCCTCACTAGAATTGCCTTATGCCTATCCCATGCATTCTTGAATTCTCCCACTGTCCTGACTCCACAACCTCCTCAGAAAGGCTGTTCCATGCATCCACAACCCTCTCTGTGAAAAAATACTTTCCAACATTACCTCTGAGCCATCCCCCCTCTATCTTCAAATTGTGCCCCCTTGTTCTTGCACATCTCTTCTTCTGAAACATACTGCCCTCTTGTACTTTGTTAATTCCCTTGAGATACTTGAAAGTTTCTATCATGTCCCCCCTCTCCCTCCTTTCCTCAAGGGTATACATATTAAGCTGCTTTAGTCACTCTTCATATGTCCTCTGGTGCAGACCCTGTACCATTTTGGTTGCCCTCCTCTGAACAGCCTCTACTCTGTCTATGTCTTTGTGGAGATGGGGTCTCCAGAATTGCACGCAGTACTGCAAATGGGGTCTCACTAACTGTCTGTACAGAGGGATAACAACTTCCTGTTTTCTACTGTTGATGCCTCTCCCTATGCATCCCAGTACCCCCCAGCCCTCCTTACTGCCTTCTCACATTGCTTGCCCATCTTTAGGTCATCTGATATAATTACTCCTAGGTCTCTTTTGATTTTTGTTGTTGTTATTAACTCACCCCTCATTGTGTACTCTTGCCCTGGGTTTTGATGCATTACCTTGCACTTCTTTGCATTGAATCTGAGCTGCCACATATTTGACCATTCCTCCAATCTTGCCAAGTCCCTTTTCATTCTTTCCACCCCACCTTGTGTATCAGCCCTGTTGCAGATCTTTGTGTCATCTGCAAAGAGACATACCTTTCCTTCCAGGTGCTCTCCAATGTCACTTATAAAGACATTAAAGAGGACCAGTCCCAGTACCGAACCCTGCGGTACCCCACTAGTTACCCTCCTTTCTTCACTGTGGACTCCATTTACTATTACCCTTTGTGTCCTGTTGTCCAGTCAGTTTTTTTATCCAGTCTACCACCTTGGACCCACTCCAAGGCTGGCTAACTTGCATATTAATCTTTTGTGTGAGACTGTGTCAAATGCCTTGCTAAAATCTAGGTAGGCCATATCCACAGCCCCTCCCTGGTCTACTACTTTGGTCACCCAGTCAAAGAAATCTATTAGGTTCGTCTGACATGACCGTCTAGCTGTGAAACCATGCTGTCTTGGGTCCTGTGCCCCACTGGCCTCTAGGTACTCAACAGTTCCTTCCTTCAGAAGAGATTCCATCATTTTCCCTACCACGGAAGTCAAACTAACTGGTCTGTAGTTCCCTACCTCTGCCCTGCTCCCACTTTTGTGAAGTGGAATCACATTTGCCCTCCTCCAGTCCTCAGGTACCATTCCATCCTCCCATGATTTGTTAAAGAGAGTAGTCAGTGGTGTTACTAGTTCTACCCTTAGTTATTTTAGAATTCTTGGGTGAATCCCATCAGGCCCCATTGCTTTGTCCACCCTCAGTTTCAAGAGTTCTTTCAAACCCCTTTCTTCTGTGAATGGATTGGTATTGACCCCCCTATTCAGAGTTTCTCTCTTGTTTGGTTTAGGTACTTCCCCATCCTCTTCCGTTGTGACTACTGAGCAGAAATATTCATTCAGTAACCCTGCTTTTTCACTGTCACCCTCTGTCCACATTCTTTCCCTTTTATTAAGTCTCTGTATCCCTCCCTTGGTCTTTCTTCGCTTCCTAATGTACCTATAAAAGGTTTTATCCCCCTTCTTAACAGAGTTGGCTATCTTTTCCTCAGTCTATACCTTTGCTATTCTGACTGCCTTCCCTGCCTCCTTCTGCTTTAACTGATAAAGTTCTCTGTCCTGCTCCTTCTGTGTTTCCTTATATTTCCTGAATGCTATCCTTTTCTCCTTAACTATCCCTGCCACCTCTTTTGAGAACCATAGTGGTTTTTTCCTTCATTTCATTTTGTTGATTTGCTTTACACAAAGTATTGTTGCCTCTACAATGGCTGTTTTGATTATTCCGCATTGTTCCTCCACCCCTTCTTCTTGCATGTTTGCTAGTGCTTTTCTGATGCACTCTCTCATTTTCCCAAAGTCAGCCTTCCTAAAGTCCAATACTCTTGTTATTGTATGGCTTGACTCTACGGCTGTGTTCTCCATTTGAGAGTACCAGGTCTAAGATTGCTCCCTCCTAAGTGGGTTCCAACACTAGCTGTCTGAGGCATGCCCCCTGTAGGGCATCAAGAATGACCCTGCTCTTGGATGTGCCTGCAGCAAAGTTACTCCAGTTAACATCTGGCATATTCAGGTCCCCCATCAACAATATCTCCCCTTTTTCTGCCATTTTAAGGATGCCTTCTATCATTTCCTTGTCCATTTCCTCCCCCTGAGATGGGGGTCTGTACACAACCCCATGCGGATTGTGGTGCCATTTCCTGTCTCCAGGGTGACCCATTAGTGACTCATCAACTTCCTGTTTACTCTTTAGTTCTGTTGCTTTAATCCCTTCCCTTATATAGAGAGCTACTCCTCCTCCTCTTTTACCCACCTTGTCCCTCCTGTAGACTGTGTATCCTGGTATGTTGACATCCCAGTCATGGTTGCCTGTGTACCATGTTTCAGTGACTGCCACAATATCCAGGCATCCCTCTTCCACCAAAGCCACTAGTTCAGGGAGCTTGTTGCACAGACTGTGGGCATTGGTACTCATCGCCTTCCATTTATTTTTTATAGTCTTAACCCTTTTAGCCCCATCCTTTTCCTTACTTCCTTTTTCTGCATTTATCCCTGTCCTGCTCCCTACTGACTTCTCTACCTTGGTGTTTACCTTTCTAACTACTGTGTGGGATTTCCCTGCTCCTTTTCAGTGCCTCCCCCCTTGGCTAGTTTAAATGCTTGCCAATGAAGCATTTAAACCTGTCACCTAGGATCCTGGTTACCCCCCCTGGACAGATGCAGATCATCATGCCAGTATAAGCCTGCATCCCTCCAGGTGGCTCCCCAGTCCCCAATGAAGCCAAAACCCTGAGCTCCACACCAGTTTTTCAACCATTCATTGAATTCCATGGTTTAGAATACCCTAGCATCATCCTTGCCATAGACAGGCAGCACCTCCGAGAAGGTTACCATACATGCTACTTGTCTAAGGCCCCTCCCCAATTCCACAAACTCCTCTTGCACCACTCTGATCCCATTCACAGCCAGGTCATTTGTCCCTAGGTAGACAATGACATCCAGCTCCCTACCTTGTGCAGCTTCTCAAGTGATCCTGAGGATTCGCTTCCTATCCCTCTGAGACATGGCGCCAGGCAGGCATCTTACCTCCCTATCCCCTTCCTCCCCCACTTCTACCCCCCTAATGATCGAGTCCCCCACCAGGAGTTGTTTCATTCCCCTGTGGGGTCTTGTGCCACTCTTCTGTGGGTTTCTTTGTGGAGGTTCCCAGCATCCTCCTTGGCCTCCACTGCAGGTGCCTCCATAGAGGAACCACTCTTTGCCAGAACAGCATATAAATTGTGGAGAGGTTCAACTGGAGGGATGCACCTCTGTTCCACAACCCTCTCCCTCCCTGAGCCCACCTTGTCCAACCACTCCCCTTTCTTGGCAACCTCTGAGGTAACTGTGATGGCCCTGGTGGTCCCTGGGTGGGGAAGAGGTTTCACGAATCCTAGCCAGGTCAGCCTGGAGACGGGTAACCTCCTCCCTCAGACCAGAGAGGTGCCTGCAAACAGGGCAGCATTGCAGCCTCCAGAATGTCTCCCGGAACACTGCTGCCCCACAGCCATTGCACTGCACCACTCCCATCTTGACCTATTTTGTGTCCCCTCTCCTGTTGCTTTGTATGCTTACTGTCTCCTCCCTCAATGTATTTTTACACTTACTTTCCTACTGCCTATGTGCCCTTACAACTCTCACCCTTCGGGTTCTGGGACAGGAACTTCCTGTAGTCTTCAGTAGTCTCCTCTTCTGTGCTTGGATTCAGACCTCCAGCAGCCGGGAGGGTTATTTTTAGGTTCCTTCAAGGCTGATGAAAATAATGTGTCTCAGTGATCCTTCCCTTTCTACTGCCAAACAGGAAGTTCCTGTTGTTAGTCAAATCCAGTGGCTATAAAACTAGAACTGGCTTTGGGTGGGAAGGAGGGCAATTAGTAAAAAATCTGTAGTTCTAGACACTCCTAAGCTGCTAAGCCACACCCCCAATTAGATTCACCCTCTGCTGTGACTCAATAAATTAAGCTGATACAGCCCCCTTCCTCAGAGAAACACACAGTGACTTTCTTCTTTTTTTATTACTTAAATGAGACCCCCTTCTTCTAATAAAGTATCTGTTTGCTTAATCCAAACAGGTACTGACTTCTGCTGAGATAGAAGTGATTTATCAGTAAAAAATCTGTAGTTCTAGACTGCTGATTCTTGCTCTGAAACCAAAGTTCTCCTCTGTCAAAAACAGCAGGAAGCTGTAATTGGAGACACCTGCTTTTATACTCCTAAGCTGCTAAACCACACCCCCAATTAGATTCACCCTCTGCTCTGACTCAGTAAATTAAGCTGATACAGCCCCTTCCTCAGAGAAACACACAGTGTCTTTTTCTTTTTTTTTTTATTTAAGTGAGACCCCTTTCTTCTAATAAAGTATCTGTTTGCTTAATCCAAACAGGTACTGACTCCTGCTGAGACAGAAGTAATTTATCAGTAAAAAATCTGTAGCTCTAGACTGCTGATTCTTGCTCTGAAACCAAAGTTCTCCTCTGTCAAAAAAAATCTGTATCCCCATTCCCCCCAGTTGCCCCTGAAAAAGGGACTTCTAGTCTCAGTGGGCCTACCGGGTCAACAAAATTCCATAAATAAATAAAATATGAAAAACAGTATTATTCATCTAGGCAGCCAGCCATCACATATCTGGCGGGACCCAACTGATATGGTCTCCGCTTAGTTGGGTGCCTGGATCCTTAAATCATGCATTGCCTGTAGGTATGTTTGTTACTACTGTATTATAAATCTCTGATGTAATTTCAGCCAATCAGTAAGTGGAGATATTGTACCTCTTAATCCATGTACAGTGTGCTCTTGTGTGGGAGTGCTGGGAGGGAATGCTCCACTTTAATGATGGGGGGGGACAGCATAATAAAATTAAAAATACTTTATTATAAATCACTAATACTAAACTCAAGTGATTTATAATAACTTACTAGGGCTTCTGAGGAATGTCCCTTATGGTATAAGACTCCTCTTTTGAAGAGAACCTATCATGCACTTCCTGGAAGCCCTCCTTCCAAGCCCCAGTGGTAGCCATACCCTGTGGTAGTCAAATGGGGACAAATTCAATTTTTTTTATTTCTGTCCTCTGTCAATTGTGATGTATGTACCAATGTATTGCACTTCCCAGGTTGCTCCTGAAAAAGGGACTGCAAAGTCTCAGTGGGCTCACCCAGATACTAACATTCAAATAATAATAATAGTAGGGGAAGGGATTGTAAATTGGTCCCAAGGAGCCTTACTGCACCATTCCTCCCCTTCCTAGTATGAGCGCCCAGCTCCCACACTCTGACGTTTTGTCATGTCTGATTTTGGAGAGTATAGGGAAGTGCTCCATAGATAGTAGTAGTAGTAGGAGCATCTTTTAACATACAATTTTTAGTATGTTAGTGGTCCATTTCATTCAAGTCAAAGCCACCACTCAACTAACAAGGGTCTTATTAGTCGAGTGGCAACTTCAATTTGAATGAAATGGGCCACTAAACTACAAAAAATAATATGTTAAAAAGCACTACTATTACTATCTGTTGAGTGCTACCCCATGCTCTCCAAACTCTGTCACCACAAAACGTTGGAGCATGGGGTCGGGGTGCTCATGCCAGGCAGGGGAAGAGATCATGCAGTAAGGCTCCTTGGGACCAATTTACAATCCCTTCCCCTACTAACAGGACAGCAATAAAAAATAGAATTTGTTCCCATTTCACTATCACAGGGTAAGGCTACCATTGGGACTCAGAGGGAAGGGACTAAAAAAGGTGCTCTTTAAGGTTTGGGCAGACAGAACTGCTCATCTTCACTTAATGGTCCTCTCACCCAGACCTCAGGCTTGCAATCTCTTATACCGTAAGAGACATCCTTTGGAGGGCTTATTACCTTCCCTCCCTTCCTTAACCGTGATCATAGAAACATCAGCTGCCTTGAACGTGACCATGCTAGGGAATACTGTGTGTAGGAACGATAGAAAGGAAAGCTGGGACTTACTTTAAAAACAATTAGCTCCAACAGATTCAATATTTCCTTCACCACACCTAGTTTACTCCAAGTCTGCCTACACTGTCTTAACAGGGGCAAGGACCCTGAATGCCCTAAGTGTTGGAATGTGGAGGGTCCTTACCTCCATCTGACTTCGACATGCCCCTCGATAGCTCCTCTCTGTAAGGGCATACCTACTGTTATGACCTCTCAACCCCAAATTCACCTCCCAGACTCCCCTAAAGAGATCCTTTTAGGGGCTGATCCAGGCACTCTTGGTAAAACTCATCATCCACTCTGGAGCTTAGCTCTGATCAATACCAGGAAAACAATAGTGCAACAATGGGTGATCCTAACCCCGCCCTCCATAGACCTGTGTCAAAGAATCTGCTGGACTGTCTGAAGCTTGAAAAAACACATTAATGTGCAGTGGGGCAGACAGCAAGGTCTAACAATAGTTCAGTGGCCTATGTAGCCAGTATGATGTTATGCTTATGCAACTGTGTTACTTGGTTTTGGTCATTTGCACTCTCTATTCCAGAGGAATTACCAGCCTGTAAGAGTACCAAGGGCAAGGCACCCTCGAAGAGAGTTCCACCCATAGAGGTGCCACAGAACAATTCCCTTGGCTAAATGTACCTTAGGAAGGATCCCAAGGAGAGAGGCAATGCCGCTGGAGGAGGAGAAGAGGATGGTGGGGCAAAGAAAAAGTGCTTGAGAGAGAGGCTCAGAGGAACTGCTTATATAGGACAGGAAGTGGGAGTGGCTGGCTGCTTGTCCTCTGAACTACAGGCATAGCCTTACAATTCAGTGGCCTATGCAGTCAGTATGATGTTATACTTATGCAACTGTGTTACTTGGTTTTGGCCATTCGTACTCTATTCTAGAGGAATTACCACCTTGTAGGGGTACCAAATGCAAGGAACCCTCGAAGAGGGTTTCACCCCTAGAGGTGCCATGGGATGAATCCCTTTGCTAAAGGTACCTTAGGAAGGATCCCCAAAAAGAAATGTAGTAGTACAAAGCATGTTAGCAATCAGTAGCTGTAGGCATAGTAGTAGATAAAGCAACAGGCAGCTTGATAACATAATGAGATGCACAGGTTAGCAATGGCATGAGTACGATGGGTTGTGCTGGAGACTGAGGGGACCTCCTAAGGAGAAAGGGAACAGCAAATAGGGACATCATCCACCTCCATCCAACAGCAGAACCTACCTAAAGTAACTAGGAACACTAACTACAACTAACTAATGTTTATGACCTGAGGCACAGAGAAAAGAAAAATCCCTGCAAGGAGGCAATCTCTTGGGATCCAAAGCCTAGCTTGCCTTCCCTCCAGGCTTGGGATGTTTATTTTGTGACAGCTCTGCTGCTGCAATTTAGAAACCCAATAAAAGGGGGGTGGAAAAATATTCCAGTTTAGAGGAAAGCTCTCACTCCATCCCTGTAGTGGGAATGCCGTGGAAGGTTGTGAGAGTGCTCTGCAACATCAGGGCAACCAAGATGGGAGGAGGAGAGCAATGACTGCTAAGGCACTGACCTGATCTACTCACCCTAAAAACAAACCAGGTGAACCAGAGGCAGTCGTAGAGAAAATGCAGTGAAGGTGCCTTGCTAGTAGATTACTAGAGCCAAAGGAGATCACTGTAACCACCCTTCATGGCTAGTCTTAAATTCTACACCAGGAGCTGCCGTCGAATCTCAAACGGCTAAAGCCAGGCCCAGAGCAAGGACATTCTCAGCTATGGGCCAGGTAAGAAGGACCCTGCCCCAAGTCAGGCACGCTCAAGATGCAGACTTTATAAATGCAGAGTGAGACCATTGGCTGCAGGAAGGCCCTGCACCAGGAATGGTATGGCAGGCATGCCTAAGAAAACTGAAGAGCTGAATGAGTATTGATAGCTGGGACCTCACGGAGGTCAGACGGTAGTAGCGAGCATTGAACAATGATTGGGTAAGCAATTAATGGACCTGCACATAGGTCAGTAAGCAGAGTAGCAATAGTTGGACCTGCACATAGGTCTGTGAAGCAGAGTAGCAATGGTTGGACCTGCATGTAAATTTGAGGAACAGCAAATATGGATTGTGGGGAAAGTCAGCCAGGCATTCAAGAAAGCCAATGAAGGTGACAAATACTCATGAGGATTTTAGGTGGCGGAGGCAGGATTAGAACATAAAGTAAGTGTGCCACACAGGGCCATGACTCCCCCAACATCTCCAAGTCCCTCGCCATAGGAAAAACAAGAAAGGGATGGAAGGTGAAGATATCCACATGCAGATATTAAAACTAGTTTACAGCATCAGTGGTATCTTAGCTGACCTCCAGTGTATAATAGCAGTGTACAAACACAGAGCAGCATCTATATTGAGTAACTATGAGTTGTAGGAGTAGCAATTCGATGAACATAGACTTGAGGGAGGTAATGCTCTGAAAGCAGCAATTGCTAGGCAGTACAGTAAAAACAACAGCAATGAGGTATGTGGTACAAGTTGAGGAAGCAGGAGTGAGCTACATGGGCTAGGGTTCAGAGTGAGCCTAAACCAGGTGAAAATAATTAAGGTGCATAGCATGAAGAGCAGCTATGTGGTATGAGTTGAAACACACAGATAATGATAGCACTTTCAGTGTGAGTAAATGGGAGCAAGTAGCATGAGCTCTGGAATAGCAATATATAGGGAGTTCAGAAACAGAACCCCCCCCCAAAAAAAAAAAACAAAAGACACACAAACACAGGAGGACAGGGTACAAGCAACACAAAGAAGCACACAGCCGAAGGCAAAATACAAACCAAAGCAGGAGACAGACAACAGAGTCCAGTAGAAGCCAAACAGCAGGGCGGGGATAGACCCCAGCCAGCGGCAAAGGACAGACCGACAGTGCCTCCAGACACACAGAATAGGTGCTTGAGAGAGAGGCTCAGAGGAACTGCTTATATACGGCAGGAAGTGGGAGTGGCTGGCTGCTTGTCCTCTGAACTACAGGCATAGCCTTACAAATACATAGACAATGAGGGCAGAAAAAAGGCCTATCAGCCCATCCAGTGTGCCCACCCATCCTAATTACTCTGTACTGGCCCTTGTGGCAATCCCGACCCTTCATTTCTTCCATCTTTTTTCTGACTAATTCCATATGCCTGTCCCATCTCACATGACGCTTACAACAACTTTTAATTTCCCTGAATCATAGCTATAGAGAAAGGTATCTTCCTGAGTACAGTGGAATAACTTTATTTTTCTTTTGAAGGGGGGCGGAATCATAGCTCTCATATTTAAAAAAAATACTGTGTCCCTATTCTTGGTTGTTTCCCTTTTATTCCTTTGGCTGTTTTATCCTGGCAATAGCAATGACAATAGTGTGAAGGATGGTGTTTTGTGACCTGTAACTGCAGATGCTGTATTACCTTGTGCCAATTTTCACTTTACTATTGTAACCTGGAAAATGCATACATCAAATTTACCAAACAAAATATCTCACCAGTACCCTAAGGGGTCACTCTTTAGTTGTTGATGGTTTACCTGAACAGATGACTCCAACGTCTTGAGAATGGTCACAATTGTGTACAGTTAATGGATGAGAAGGGCACTGGAAGATGGAAGTCTCATTCCCCAGGCACTGAACATCATCCAGCCAAATATAACTTGATCCCTTCCCAAAATACGCCATGGGTTTAGCTGCCAAACCATGTCCACAGCCCTGTTCTCTACAAACCACATCTGCATTGATGACGTTCCATAGGTCATCACAAATAGTTCCATAGTAACTTCCAATATGAATGTCCACTCTTCCCATACATGCACCATAAGGACTTGTGAGGGTCATTGATACAGCTCCTGAAAAGAAAATCAAATGACAGAAATAGGCAGATGAGAAATGCAGGTAGTGTATGCAAGTCAGGAGCAGCTTCTTCACCACCGAGCAGAACGGTCTTGTGGATGGGTGGACTGAGTTGTGAGAGTTAAGTGGTAAATCAAAGTGTTTTAAAACAGACTGTGCTGTGTTTTGTTCCTCCCTACAGGTATTAATGGGAGAGGTAAGGGGGGTGGCCTTAATAGAGGGCAGGTTGAGTGTGCATTTATAAGCAGTCAGCTTTGGCACTATTTAGGGGGGCAGCAACAACAACAACGTGACTGCAGCCAGCCAATAGTATGGTTGCAAACTAGGGATTTAAAATTCATTTCTTTCTCCCTCAGTCAGGAGCTGTTTATTCACCGCTGAGCCGCATGGTCTTGTGGAGTGGGACAGGATGGGTAGACTGAATTGAGAGAGCTAAGTAGAAAATTAAAATGCTTTAAAATAGACTGTGTTGTTCCCCCCCCCCCCACAGGTACTAATGTAAAAGGGAAAGTTGAGGCCTGGGTTTACAGGTATCTGGCTCCGGCACTTTTTGTAGTGGTAGTGACCGCTTGACTGCAGCTAACCAAAAGTTTGGCTGTAGTCCTGTTATGAATTACCGAGGGTTCCAAGTGACCCTAAAGTGAAGTGACCCTGAAGCATGAGTGCCATGAAGCAGGAATACAGCATCTTGCCTAGAGACATCTGCAGGACCCCACAGGTGTGCAGGGAATCTGCCCAACAGAGGCCAGATAGGTGGACAGGAATAGAAGAGGGGGGTGTAGTGATGCTGGTGGGCAAACAATCCCAAAAGAAGTTGGGGCAGTGTGACTACTCCCTGTATGGGACAGGCCTGTGGACACATGTTGCAGAGGTGTGACTACTCTCTATCTGGGGTCGGCCTGGGGAGGCAAGTAGGGGATGTATTTGGAACTGCTCACTATCTGGGGTAGGCCCATGGAGGCAGGATGTGACTACTTCCGATCTGGGGTAGGCCTGCAGACACGGGTTGGGGAGATGTGATTACTTCCTACCTGGTGTAGACCTGCAGATGAAGTTTGGGGGAGAATCTGGGACTACTCCCAAATAAAGATGGGGCTAAAGAGGTAGCGAAGGAGTTATTGTAATTTCAGTATCAAGGGGTAGACTCAAAAGGCAGATAGGACTGATGTATAAGAAGAGAATTTATTTAATTTACCAGGTGGGTGCACTGATCCAGTGGACCATTTTCAGGCATGACACGGGCCATAGAGATGGTATACAGAATGTACAATACAGTACATTTCCATTAATTTAGAAAAATGTTACAGGTGATAAAAGCAAACAGGCAATACATGGAATGCTTCAAATACAGTGACAATGCAGAATAGGTGCACAGAATGCATTAGGATGCAGGATAGACAAACTGAATACAATACAGTAAACATAAGGTGAAAGTGCATGATGTGAGAGGGAACAGAACAGCCAGTTCTGAAAAAATAAGTGCAGGGTATGGGGAACAGTTTTGCCTGGGAATGGGGAAGGTCTCTTTTTTTCCCCCAATTGTTTAACCAGGTGAGACACACTAAGCTGAAAGCTTGTTTACAGGTGCAACCTGGGAGCACAGGGAAGTTAAGTGACTTGCTCAGGGTCACACAGTATGCAAGTGGGGGTTGTCTGATCCAAACCCAGGTCTTCAGATTTGCAGCTCAGAGATTTAAACCACTGCACTATACTGCCTCCCTTAGCCAGGGGTTGCCTGGCATAACACATGCACTTGGTCTCTTCCAGCAGCTAAGCTTTGAAATTTGTTTTAAAAGTGAGGTGCATGTCAAGGGAGCGATGGAAGGCAGGGATATTATTCCAAAGTGAGGGAGCTGCAAAGGACAGGGCTTTGCTACTGTGCTTAGGCTGGAGAAAATCCTAGGAACTTCAAGATGTAGGACCAGGGATTGTTAGAGGACGTGGCACCTGGAAGTGGATTTGTGTTTTTTTTAAATTCAACACATTTTATTTGGTTTATACATTCGGCTTGAAAAGGCCATTTTACAGAGATACATAAAAACAGAAGACAGAACCAGAGTGTACAGTAAATACACTCATAATCTACCCCTTCCCTCCCTGAACCCACCTCTCCCATGGTATCAGAGGTGAAGTGCTGCATTCAACTGTAAGATATACCTTCTCGGACATTTACAATACCTTTTTAAGGGAGTATAAAGTGTGCAGTTTACCCCAGTATCTCTCAGATTTGGACGTCCTGTTGTGTATACTAGCAATTACCTTCTCCACTGAGAGACTAAACAAGAGTTCCTGCAACCACTTGGTGTAGGACATGGTGTCCCTGTCTAGCCAGTGTCTAAGTACAAGTTTTTTAACTTGACATTGCAATCATTGCTAGGTTATATTTTCTTTCAGTGACACCTATATTGGAGTAGTCACTCACCAGACATACCCTCGGTTCTATATGTTCAGTGATGCCCAACAGAGGGTCAACTCTCTCTTTCATAAGGGCCCATAATGGGGCTACTTTGGGGCAGTTCCAGAAGATGTGGTATAAGGATCCTACTTCCTGCATACAGCATCTGCAATTTGGGGAGAGGGACTTATCCATTCTAGCTGCCCTGCTTGGCGTGCAATACACACTGTTAAGAATCTGAATTGCATCAACTGTAATCTATCTTGCAATATAAAGCAGTGGGTGTCTTGCCAGACTTTCTCCCAGTTGATTACTACATCTGAGAATTGGGAATTCCAGTAGTAAGAGGACCCATCTTGGTTTGGGAAGGCCTTTCAATAAGGAATTTGTATATGTTAGAGACCATGTGGTGTTAGGTGACTACTGCACTGAACGATTGCAGAAAGCCGTCCCCATCCCCTGTTGCTTGTTTTATTTGGGATGCAATTAGCATGTGTCTGAGTTAAAACACCTTAAAGCTCAAGTTGAGGCCTAAGTGAATTCCACTGAGGATATCTCTTGTTGTCCTGACTTGATCCTCCTGCCAAAAGTCTGCAATCTTGGCCTGTGTGAGTTGGGGAAGCCAGGCAGCCGTCATCATTCTCCCACCTATCTTGAGATTCAGGTTAGTTACCAAAGGTTGGAGTGGGTCTAGTGCATGCTTGTATTTGAGGGAAGCACATTATTGGGTGTGAACTTTAATTGAAGTGCCAGAGTACCACCCAGTGTACGTGGAATCAGTTTGGTGGAAACATTGTACAGGGCGGGGGCAGAGATGTTTACTGAGGAGATGAGTTCGCTTTCCAACTTTAACCAGATGGGTATGTATTGATCTGGTGTTAAGTAGTCTAACCTATCTGACCATCTCATGTATTTCACAGCATAACTGGCCTAGTAATAAAATTTGAAGTGGGGGAACCTCAGACCACCCTTTATTTTAGGTACTGTGAGTTTTCCATATGCCCTATGAGCCTGCCTACCCTTCCATAAAAATCTGGTAATCAATGAGTGAAGTCAGGCGAATCAGGCCTGAGGTAGCCAGTGTTCAACATATTAAGGGGTTAAAAGATTACTGGCAAAATGTTCATTTTGATGAGACTCACTCTCTCCCAAAGGGATATTGGCAATGCTACCTATCTGTTTAAATCCTGACGAATTACTTGAACTAATATAATATAATATAATATAATATAATATAATATAATATAATATGTATTTCTGCTTAGTCTTTACCAAGGAAGAGGAGGGTAATGGGTCTGAATGGACTACAAGGGGTGAGAATAGTGCAGAAATGGACACAAATCCCTTTACACGAGAAAAGGTCCTGAAGGAACTGGAAGTAATAAGAGTTGATAAAGCAATGGGGCCAGATGGGGTGCACCTCAGGGTCCTTAAAGAACTAAGAGAGGTGGTGGCTGAACCTCTGGCTATCCTGTTTAGCCGATCACTGGAAACACAGGAGGTACCCAAAGACTGGAGGATAGCAGATGTAGTCCCCTTATACAAAAGTGGGAACAAAGAGGAAGCGGGGAACTACAGACCAGTCAGCCTCACCTCAGTAGTGGGGAAGATCATGGAAGCACTACTGAAGGAGAGATTGGTGGAACATCTGGTTGTCAAAGGACTACAGGACCCAAGGCAGGATGGTTTCACCAGGCGGAGGTCATGCCAGACCAACCTCATTGAATTTTTTGACTGGGTGACTAGGGAGGTGGATCAGGGGAGGGCAGTGGACATGGCCTATCTGGACTTCAGCAAGGCCTTTGACACTGTGCCACATAGAAGACTGTTGTACAAACTGGGGAATATGGGTGTGGGCAGGACAGTAGTGTGGTGGGTAGTTAACTGGCTGTGTGGCAGGACACAGAGGGTCGTGGTAAATGGCTGTCACTCCACAGAGGGAAGAGTGACCAGTGGCGTACCACAGGGATCAGTGCTGGGACCAGTCCTATTCAATATCTTCATCAGTGACATTGCGCATGACCTAGAAGGCAGAATTTCACTGTTTGCTGATGACACAAAGCTCTGTAACAGAGTAGACACACCAGAGGGTGTAGACAGAATGAGAAGGGACCTGCAGAAACTTGAAGAATGGTCAGGGGTTTGGCAGTTGAAATTCAATGCAAGGAAGTGCAAGATAATGCATATGGGGCACAAAAACCCTGGCACAATATATCAGTTGGAGGGTGAGGATATAGCATGCACCAAGCAGGAAAAGGATCTTGGGTTATCATCTCTGATGACATCAAGGCAGGGAAACAGTGTGACAAGGCAGCAGGTAAAGCAAATAGGATGCTGGGATGCATAGGCAGGGGCATCACCAGCAGGAAAAGGGAGGTCATAAATCCACTATACAAGACACTAGTGAGGCCCCACCTGGAGTACACTGTACAGTTCTGGAGACCTTACCTATGTAAGGACATAGACAGGGTAGAGAAGGTTCAGAGGAGGGCAACAAAGATGGTGCATGGATTGCATCACAAATCCTATGAGGACAGGTTGAAGGAACTGAACATGTACTCCCTGGAGGAAGGAGGGAGAGAGGGGATATGATAGAGACATACAAGTATCTTACAGGGAGGAACACAGTACAGGAATACACTATTTTTAAGTGAAAAAGATGTTCTAGGACTAGAGGGCATGGGATGAAGTTGGAGGGAGGACGATTCAGAGGAAACGTGAGAAAGAATTTCTTCACAGAATGGGTGGTGGACAAGTGGAATACCCTGCCAGAGGAAGTGGTGGGGGCTGAAACAATCACTGGATTTAAGAATGCATGGGATAGACATAAAGGAATTCTGGAGGTCAGGGGTAAGGGGCAACAGACTTCTTGGAAAACATAAACTGAATTTACAAGCTCAAATGGGCAGACTGGGTGGGCCATAGGCCCTTATCTGCCGACACTGTCTATGTATCTTTGTACAATGTATCCAGGTTGTAATATCTTAAGAATTTAGAGTCTCTGGTTAAGTATATCCCCAAGTATTTAATTTTTTTGTGTCCCCATCGTAACCCTGATCCTTCAATTTCTTTTTGGTAAGTATGGTACTGAAGAGGGAATGCTATAGTTTTTTCCAAGTTCAATTTGTAATTGGCCAGGGAACCAAACTCTTGAACCAATCCAGGACTCTGGCAATTGACGCCTTCAGGTCAGAAAGGTGGAGGAGGATATCATCAGCATATGCTGAAAGTTTGAGTTCCTGTCCCCCCCGCTATAACTCCTTTAATTCCTGGGTCCGTTTTAATGTGGTTCAAGAGAAGTTCTAGGTACATATTGAACAGTAGAGGGAATAAAGGGCATCCTTGTCTAGTACCTGAATAGAGGGAGAAATAAGAGGAAAAGGTTCTGTTACAATATATACGGGCAGTAGGGTTAGTATACAGGGCCTTTATCCATTGCACAAAAAGAGGAAGGAAACCGAACCGAAACAATGTCCTGAAAAGGAAGCTCCAATCCACTCTATCGAATGCTTTTTCTGCATCCAGGGACATCAATACAGCAGGAGCAGTATCAGCACAGGATGTAGAGAAGATGTGGTCTAATTTCCTCACATGGTTCGAGGCAGATCTGCCTACCATGAAGCCCACTTGTTCTGCACAAATCAGGGAGGGCATAATCCAACCTAATCTGTTAGCTAAGATTTTGACCAGAATTATAAAGTCATAGTCTAACAGTGAAATAGGGTTGCAGCTCGACACCTGTTCTGGATCTCTCCCCTCCTTGTGCAATACCACTATTAGGGCCTCAAAGAGGTGTAAGTCCCAGAATTTGTCGGTCAAGTTGGTCTGGAATAGACGTAGCAGCCATGGGGTCAGATGTTCCTCCAATGCCTTAAAGAAGTTAGCAGAGAAGCCATCTGGTCCCGGGGCCTTGTCAAGTGATAGGCTGTGGATGGCCACTCTGATTTCTTCCACATTTTGGGATGGGGGCAGGGAGATGGTACAGAACACTAAGGAGTGGTCTGAGATGACATCCGGGAGTATTTGCAATGCCATGAGGCCTGGGAGAAGTTGTTTACTCACCAAGAAGTAGTCTATGTGGGAGGAGGCCTTATGTACAGGAGACCGGAACGTATATTCCCACAGTTTAGGGTGTAAAACCCTCCAGGGGTCACACAGACCTAGGTTATCTGTCAATTCCCTAGTAGCCCTCTGAGCTGGAGATAGACCCGACTTCTGTTTGCCTGTCTTGTCCACGCCTGGGGAGAAAAGGAGGTTGCAGTCTCCTCCTAGCAAAAGAGGGACGGAGAGGAAGGGCCACAGAAGGTTAAGGATCTCCATGAGGAATGAAGGGGTATCTATATTCAGGCCATGTATGGATCCCAGGAGTATCTCAGACCTCAAAAGTGTCCCCACTGCAAAGACGTATCTGCCCAAAGGGTCCATGATGCACTTGCTACATTTAAAGGCCAGATTCCTCGATACCAAGATTGCTACCCCTTTACTTTGTGAGCTGGACCCAGCTGCAAAAACTTGCCCCACATGCAACCTTCTTAGCCATATGGCTTCCGATTCTAATAGGTGGGTTTCCTGCAAGAAGGAAATCTGACCCCGACTGTTTGCAAGTGTTTCAACAGTTTATACCTTTTTTTATTTCATGCCCCTTTGACATTCCAAGACACAATATTTACCTTACTAACCATAATGTTCTGAACATCTGTAACTGCTGTAACATTCTCCTAGTTTCTTTACTGAACCCTTTATACTGATACCATGGGCCCCCCCTTTATCCCATTATACATAACAAACAAATTAAACAAATTCTGAGCCCCCCTTTCAGTCCCCTAACATCTAAGTTAAGACCTTTATATGTAGTAAGTAAAAATATACCTTTCGTCCCGAACCCAAATAGTACAGATGTTACTGTTAACCCAAATGAAAGGTCTATCCCCCCCCAATATAGCCCGTAATGTTGCCAGTCAGAGCATTTGAAGCGCTCATCTTTCACCCTCCCTTTTATTAAACAAACTCATTATCTGAAAGAATCTGCACGGCTCTGCTTGTGACTCCTCAAATATTCGTACACTCGCACTGACACTCTGCTGTAGCTTGAGCTGCTGCACCCTCTCGAATGTGCGCACCATCGAGAAGCACCATTGGCACCCGAGAAGGAAAGGAGAAAAAGACGGATGCAGGCCTATACTGGCGTGATGGTCTGCATCTGTTCAGGAGGGGAACCAGGATCCTAGGTGATAGGTTTAAATACTTAATTGGCAAACATTTAAACTAGCCAAGGGGGGAGGCACTGGAAAGAAGCAGGGAAATTGTAGCCCCCCAAAAAATTCAGAGTACTAAGTGAGGTAAACACCAACATAGAGATGTCAATAGGGAGAAGTGCAGGGGTAAATGGAGAAAGTGACAAATGCAGTAAGGACAGGGATGGGGCAAAAAGGGGTAAGGCCATCAAGAAAAGGAGGGTAATGAGTACCAATGCCCATAGTCTGGGCACCAAGCTCCCTGAACTGGTGGCCTTGATGGAAGAGGGATGCCTGGATATTGTAGTAGTCATAGAAACATGGTACACAGAGAACCATGACTGGGATGTTAACATACCAGGGTACACAACCTACAGGAGAGACAGGGAGGGCAGAAGAGGGTGGAGTAGCTCTCTATTTAAGGGAAGAGATAAAAGCAACTGAACAAAAGAGTAAACAGGGAGGAGAAGAGGCACTGTGGGTCACCTTAGAGACTGGAAATGGCACCACAATCCGCACAGGGGTTGTATACAGACCCCCATGTCAGGGGGAGGGAATGAACAAGGATTTGATAGAAGGCATACTTAGAATGTCAGAGAAAGGGGAGATACTGTTGATGGGAGACATTAATATGCCAGATGTTAACTGGAGCACCTTTGCTGCAGCCACATCCAAAAGCAGGGCCATTCTTGATGCCCTTCAGGTGGCATGCCTCAGACAGCTAGTTCTGGAACCTACTCATGAGGGAGCAATCTTAGAACTCATATTCTCAAATGGGCACAGTGAGAGGATCTCAGATCTAGAAGTGGGTAGCCATTTGGGAACGAGTGACCACCAAACAGTGTGGTTCATGATAAACTCAGCTACAGAGTCAAGCCATCCAAAAGTGAGGGTCCTGGATATCAGGAGGGCTGACTTTGGCAAGATGGGAGAGTGCATTAGAAAAGCACTAGCAAACAGGCTAGAAGGAGGGGTGGAGCAACAATGGGGAAATATCAAAACTGCCATCACAGAGGCAACAAGCCTTTGTGTGAAGCAAATAAACAAATCAAAATGAAAAAAAAAAAGCCACTATGGTTCTCAAAAGAAGTGGCAGTGAAGGTTAGGGAGAAAAATATAGCATTTAGGAAGTATAAGGAAACACAGAAGGAGCAGGACAGAGAATTGTACCAGTTAAGGCAGAAGGAAGCAGGGAAGGTAGTCAGAATAGCAACAGCACAAACTGAGGAAAAGATAGCCAACTCAGTTAAGAAGGGGGATAAAACCTTTTATAGGTATATCAGGGAGCGTAGAAAGACAAAGGGAGGGATAGTGAGGCTGAATAGAATGGATGGTGGGTGGGCAGAGAGTGACAGTGAAAAAGCAGGGATATTGAATGAATACTTCTGTTCAGTATTCACAAAAGAGGCAGTTGCTAATCCAATTAACAGAGGCAGTCTGGAGAGGGAGGGTCGATCTCAGTCCTTTCACAGGAGAAAGGGTTCTGAAAGCACTCCTAAAACTGAAGGTGGACAAAGCAATGGGGCAAGATGGAATTCACCCAAGAATTCTAAAAGAATTAAGCAGAGAACTAGTGACACCACTGACTACCCTTTATAACAAATCATGGGAGGATGATGTGGTATCTGAGAACTGGAAGAATGATGATGTGATTCCCCTTCACAAAAGTGGGAGCAAGACAGAGGCAGGAAACTACAGGCCTGTCAGTTTGACCTCTGTGGTAGGGAAAGTGATGGAATCACTTCTGAAGGAAAGAACTGTTGAGTATCTAGAGGCCAGTGGGGCACAGGACCCAAGGCAGCATGGGTTCACAGCGGGAAGGTCATGTCAGATGAATCTAATTGATTTCTTTGACTGGGTGACCAAAGTAGTAGACCAGGGAGGGGCTGTGGACATGGCCTACCTAGAATTTCACAAGGTATTTGACACAGTCCCACACAAAAGATTAGTAGTCAAATTAACCAGCCTTGGAGTGGGTCCCAGGGTGGTAGCCTGGGTAAAACATTGACTGAACAACAGGACACAGAAGGTAATTGTAAATGGAGTCCAATCTGAAGAAAGAGGGTTACTAGTGGGGTATCGCAGGGTTCAGTACTGGGTCCAGTCTTTTTTAATGTCTTTATAAGTGACATTGCAGAGGGACTGGAAGGAAAAGTATGCCTCTTTGCAGATGACACAAAGATCTGCAACAGGGTTGATACACAAGGAGGTGTGGAAAGGATGAGAATGGACTTGGCAAGGTTGGAGGAATGGTCAGAAGTATGGCAGCTTGGATTCAGTACAAAGAAGTGCAAAGTAATGCATTGGGGAACAAAAACCAAGGGGAAGATTACACAAGGGGGGGAGGTAATAACAACAACAAAAATGGAAAGGGACCTGGGGGTAATCATATCAGATGACCTTAAGGTTGGCAAGCAATGTGAGAAGGCAGTAGGGAGGGCTAGGGAGATACTGGGATGTATAGGGAGAGGCATCACCAGCAGAAAACAGGAAGTTGTTATCCTCCTGTACAGACAGTTGGTGAGACCCCATCTGGAGTACTGCGTCCAGTTCTGGAGACCCCATCTTCACAAGGACATAGACAGGATGGAGGCAGTTCAGAGGAGAGCAACTAAAATGGTGCAGGGTCTGCAAGAGAAGCCATATGAGGAGGGCTAAAGGAGCTTAATATGTATACCCTTGAGGAAAGGAGAGAGAGGGGGGACATGATAGAAATGTTTAAGTACTTCAGTGGAATCAACAAAGTCCAAGAGGGTAGCATCTTTCAGAAAAAGAGATGTGCAAGAACAAGGGGACACAAATCGAAGATAATGGGGGGATGGCTCAGGGGCAAAGTGAGGAAGTATTTTTTCACAGAGATGGTGGTGGATGCATGGAACAGCCTTCCTGGGGAGGTTGTGGGGTCTAAAACTATGGAAGAATTCAAGAATGCATGGGACAGACATAAGGCAATTCTTGTGGGGGGTAGGAAGAAATAGGCTGTTGGTTAAATAGGATCTGCAGCTTATCCTGTAGGTAGGGAAATGGGCAGACTAGGTGGGCCAAGCGGTACTTATCTGCCGTCACAGTCTATATTTCTATGTTTCTAGAAGTATAAATGGTAATGTTGCACATCTTTACACCAAGGGCACCAGGGCAAGAGGGGAACAGTCTAAGAGCAAGGTACTACATCTGAGGTGCGCAGTGTTGGTCATGCTTGAACCTTGATGCTCCTCAAATTTTACAGTGGGCTGTAAGATTCTTTAAATCATGGTATGGATGATTCTGAGGATATGCGCCCACCCAGTTTAGAGATTCCTGAGACCAGAAATCCTCCCCCTTACCTCAATGTCTGCACCAGAGGTCAGTCCTCGACTATCAGAATATGTGGACAGATAATATCATGCCTGATGCCATATCACTTTTTGAACAAATCAGGCAGTAGCCCTTGCAGCTCCTCCACTGCTTGCTCGTTGGTCTCAATGGAGTGCCACTTCTCTTGCACCCGAACTTGAAGTTGTGCAGGGTACTGTATTTGAAACTGGATCCCAGCAGTAATGAGGTGAGTTGTCGTGGTATGAAATGTGCCCCTTTTTTGCCTGATGGACACGGTAAGTCCTGTGATATTCTTATCTTGTGACCCTCCCACATCAGGGCTTGTATGCCCTGTAGTTTTGACAGTATGTGCTGCTTATCTAGGAAATTTAGCAACTTAAGCATGAAGGGCCACGGAGGTGAGCCAGGGGCTGGCTTGGGGCGGAGAGCTTGGTGGGCTCACTCCACAATGTATATTGACCCATTAGGAGAGGGGCCGGCAACTTTATCCAGTAACTTCTGGGTGAAGACGATGGGGAGGAACCCTCTTCGTCCTCCGGTAGTCCGATGATGACCAAATTGTTGCGGTGGCTGCGGCCCTTGAGGTCCTCCAGTTTGAACTCCATTTTGGACATTTGCTTCCTGAGGGCTATGATCGCTGGGTCCACAGCTGATTGCCACTTTTCCAAAGAGACAGCCCTTGCCTCCATGTCCCTCGCCTGTCTCAAGACTTCTTTCAGGTCTTGTTTTAGGGCAGCAATATCAGTTGTCAGCGTTAATAGGGCTTCCCGAAGTGGCTTCATCTCTGCCAGGAAGCATTCTTCTGTGAGCAGGTTTGCTGAAGATTTGGCTGCAGCAGAGACCACCAACTTCACAGACTGCTGTCTAGACTTCTTAGCGGCCTTGTTAGGAGAAACTGGAGGAGTATGGTGCGGTAGCTCCTGCTTCATCTCCACCTCCATTCCAAAGTTGTCATTCGTTCTTCTCAGTGGAGCATGGATTTAGCTTCCAGTAGAAGGATTACAAGAAAGAAAAAGCTTTTCCAGGTGATTTTAAAGTGTTTTAAAGCCAAAAACATTGCACCGTATAGTGGGAGAAAGATGAGCATGCTACTGCCCCTTAGCCAGACATCACGTGACTCTGAAACATGGATTTGTGTTTGATCAGGGATGAGTAGGGAGACAGGTTACCACGTCTAATGGTATTGTCTATGATGTATCAAAGGGTGTAGTTGTACCTTAGTTGCAGAGGAAGCCATTCTAGTGACTGGTACAAGGTGCAGTGGTGTGTGGAGTAAGGAGTCAGTAGTGCAGTCCTATAGATGCTATTATAGGCTATGTACAGGCTTGTGCACAGGGAGGATGAAGCATGAGAGTAAATCAGAGCACAGTAATCTAATGGGGGGAAGATTCCCTTGGGCTAAACATACCTTAGGGGTAGGAAAGTGTTTGAGTCTGAAACAAGCTCCAAGTTTTCTTACAGTGATGTTCATGTGCTCCAAGAAAGTTAGGGAGGGGTCTAGTGTGACACCTAATTATTTATAATAGGGTACATTCTGCAGGGGGGGGAATTGGGTGTGAAGACTGTAAGGGAGGAATTTGTTCTAGCGTGTTTTAAGAGATTAGGTTTGGACCCCAGAAGCATGGCTTAAATTATTTTTTTCATTAACTAGGAGCCTATTGGACAAGAACCATTTGTGGGCTGCCTCATAGTTATGGTATGGGTGAGGGTGGCAGATAGGTTTGCCAGGGATTTGTTGCTGTGATATAGTACTAGACCATCAGCGTAAAGTAGGGCATCACATGACAGGCTATCAGTAGAAAGGGAATTAATAAAGAGGGAAAATAGCAGGGAACCCAGAATAGAACCCTGGAAAACTCCAGTGGATACTGCCATGGCCATAGAGGTGGCTGCCCTGATGGTCACTGATTGGGACCTGCCCGAGAGATAGCTCTGAAACCATGTTGCAGTGCCAACTGAGCAGCCAAGGTTTAGCAGTTTAGTATGGAGAAGGTTGTGGTCGGCCAAGTCAAAGGCCTTTGTCAAGTCTATGAACATGGCACCTGTGGTGTTCCTGGTGTCCATGTTCCTGAGGATGTGGTTGGTGAAGAGTGCCAGAGCAGATGTAGTGCTGTGATGCTTCCTGAATCTATGTTGTTATGGGCATAGCAGGTTGCATTTATCGATGTATTCAATGAGCTGATGGTGGACTACCTTTTCCAGGAGCTGGCTCAAGTGGTGGAGGATGGAGATAGGCCAGTAATTGTCAGGGGAGAGGGGGTCACCTGCCTTGAAAATGGGGATGACTTTGGTGTGCTTCAATCAATCAGTCAATCTTTATTTAACCAGGCCGAAAACATCCTTGAACAAGCTAATTTGCAAGATGGTCCTACTCTCAAATGGGGATGGAGAAAGAATCTCAGATTTAGAAGTGGGTAGCCATCTGGGAACAAACAACCACCAAACAGTGTGGTTCACGATAAACACAGCCATACAAAAGCTAGAGTATTGGACTTTAGGAGGGCTGACTTTGGGAAAATGAGGCAGTGCCTCAGAAATGCACTAGCAAACAGGCAAGAAGGAGGGGTGGAGGAACAATGCGGAGTAATCAAAACAGCCATCACAGTGGCAACAAGCCATTGTGTGAAGCAAATCAACAAAACACAATGAGGGAAAAAAATGCTATGGTTCTCAAAAGAGGTGGCAGGGAAGGTTAAGGAGAAATGGATAGTATTCAGGAAATATAAGGAGGCACAAAAGGAGCAGGACAGTTAACTTTATCAGTTAAAACAGAAAGAGGCAGGGAAGGCAGTCAGAATAGCAAAGGCCCAAACCGAGGAAAGGATAGCCAGCTCTGTTAAGAAAGATAAGACCTTTTATAGGTACATTAGGTAGCGAAGAAAGACCAAGAGAGGGATACCGAGGCTTAATAATGGGGAGAGAATGTGGGCAGAGGGTGACAGTGAAAAAGCAGGGATACTGAATGAATATTTCTGTTCAGTATTCACGAAGGAAGAAGAGGGGAGGTATCTAAACCAAACAAGAGAAACACTCTGGAGGTGGGGGTCGATTCCAGTCCATTTACAGAAGAAAGGGTTCTGAAAGAACTAGTAAAATTGAAGGTGGACAAAGCAATGGGGCCTGATGGGATTCACCCAAGAATTCTAAAAGAATTAAGGGTAGAACTAGTGACACAGCTGACTACTCTCTTTAACAAATCTTGGGAAGATGGGGTGGTACCTGAGGCCTGGAAGAGGGCAGATGTGATTCCTCTTCACAAAAGTGGGAGCAGGGCAGAGGCAGGAAACTACAGACCAGTTAGTTTGACATCAGTGGTAGGGAAAATGATGGAATCACATCTGAAGGAAAGAATTGTTGAGTACCTAGAGGCCAGTGGGGCACAGGACCCAAGGCAGCATGGATTCACAGTGGGAAGGTCGTGTCAGACAAATCTAATAGATTTCTTTGACTGGGTGACAAAATAATAGACCAGGGAGGGGCTGTGGACATTGCCTACCTAGATTTTAGCAAGGCATTTGATACAGTTCCACACAAACAATTAATAAACAAGTTAGCCAGCCTTAGAGTGGGTCCCAGGGTGGTAGCCTGGATAAAAAATTGGCTGGACAACAGGATGCAAAGGGTAGTAGTAAACGGAGTCCACAGTGAAGAAAGGAGGGTTACTAGTGGGTTATCACAGTGTTCATTACTGGGACCAGTCCTTTTTAATGTCTTTATAAGTGACATTGCAGAGGAACTGGAAGGAAATGTATGTCTCTTTGCAGATGAAGATCTGCAACAGGGTTGATACACAAGATGGAGTGGAAAGGATGAGAAGAGAATTGGCAAGGTTACAGGAATGGTCAAATGCATGGCAGCTTAGATTCAATGCAAAGAAGTGCAAGGTAATGCACCTGGGAAACAAAACCCCAGGGGAAGAGTACACAATGGGGGGTGAGATACTGACAACAATAAAAATGGAAAGGGACCTGGGGATAATTATATCCAATGATCTAAAGGTGGGCAAGCAATCTGAGAAGGCAGTAAGTAAGGCTGGTGGGATACTGGGATCCATAGGGAGAAGCAGCAACAGTAGAAAACAGGAAATTGTTATCCCTATGTACAGACAGTTGGTGTGACCCCATCTGGAGTACTGTGTGCAGTTCTGGAGACCCCATCTCCACAAAGACACAGACAGAGTGGAGGCTGTCCAGAGAACGGCAACCAAAATGGTGCAGGGTCTGCACCAGAAGACATATGAAGAGAGACTAAGGGAGCTTAATATGTATACCCTTGAGGAAAGAAGGAAGGGGGGGCATGATAGAAACCTTCAAGTACCTCAAGAGAATCAACAAAGTCCAAGAGGGTGGTATCTTTCAGAAAAAGAGATGTACAAGAACAAGGGGGCACAATTTGAAGACAGAGGAGGGATGGCTCAGAGGTAATGTGAGGAAGCATTTTTTCATGGAGAGGGTTGTGGATGCATGGAACAGCCTTCCTGAGGAGGTTGTGGCGTCAAGAACAGTGGGGGAATTCAAGAATGCATGGGACAGACATAAAGCAATTCTAGTGGGGGGTAGGAGGAAGTAGGGTATTGGTTAACTAGGATCTGCAGCTTATCCATTAGGTAGGAGAATGGGTAGACTAGGTGGGTCAAGCGGTCCTTATCTGCCATCAAATTCTATGTTTCTATGTCCTGGCTTTCATATGGTGGGCATGGATGACGTGGTTAAGGCAAGGTTGAAGATAAAGGTCAGTGGGTTGGAGATGCTAGGAGTGATGAGCTTAAGAAAGCTTTGCTACCTGCACTACCTCTGTTTGGGAGGCTCATTAGTAGTTTGAGAGTATCTCTGGGGGAGATAGTTCTGAAATAGAAGGGACAATTTGGAGTGTCATGAAGGGGTGAGTGGCCTGGTAGGTTTCCCGAGCAGGGAGGGTTTGGGGTTGGTAATTTCTCTAGGTAGGCAGAGAGGTCAGTGAATTTGGTGTTGAAGGCATGGGCAACAGCAGAGGGATCTGTTAAGAGGCCTGAAGGGTAGCTAAGTTGAATGACTGTGGTGAAAGTCCTCGGGTTTACCATTGCCCCATGGCTGACCAGAAGCATTGTTTTTTTTTTTTAGGTTTTCCATCTGCAACTTATCGAAGTAGCTTGCTTTCAGGGGTTTTGTGGTTTGCTTACATTGGTTACTCAACTGTCTGTAGGCATGCCACAGGGTGGGGGAGGGAGAAGTTCTGCAAGCGGTCCACTGAGAGTAGGTTCTTTGATCCAGCGAGTGCATCCACCTCTCACTCTAAGTGTGTTCAGTGGAAAGTGCCTGTCCTGCATCTGGAGGAGGGCATTGGTGAAAAATGACTGCTGAGGCCATGTCCATGAGGGAGTACAGGGTATGCCAATTGAATGCCCTGACATCCGTGAGCAGGCAGGAGGTGTAGGTGCAGGCAAAGTTTCTAAAGGTCAGGTATTTGGGTGTGGGTGTTGGATTTGGTGGACCAGATTATATGTATATGAGGGGGAGTGGTCACTAATTGAATCAGATAGGATCCCTGCTTGGATTATTTTGTCTTCTCTGTTTTTGACCACCCAGTCTAGTAGGGAGTGGTTCTGTGTGCGGGGATTAAGTCTGGTGGGGATAGTAATGGATTGTGAGAGGTTGCATTCACTTTAGGAGGTTATTGTAGACTGATTCCTTGGGACTTGACCAGCTGAGGTTGAAGTTGTGATGTAGACAGCCAGTTCTGAGTGCTGTATCAATGTTTTTTTATTACATGTAAAATAAGTAATGGGAAGGTCAGTTTGAGGAAACTACAGTCTTGCCGAACTGACACATCAAAACCCTTCAGGGATAAGTTCAAAGGACAGGAGGTATTTTAAACTACAGAGATCTGAGGTTCAATTAGCATGTTAAATTTGCTTTGATCCCAGGAAATGAAATTAGCCATTCATGGCATCCCCAGGGAAATCCTTTGATTTTGCTCTAGGTGTCATATGGAAAGGGCATGCATGTGTTTTTGGTATCAGACCAAGAAACCAGCTTATTTCATCAAGGAGGTTGATGTCTGGACCAAGCAGGACCTAGATGAATTTGGAAGGTCCAATATCCATTCCTGGGAAACCCTTGAATTACATCAGAGAGACCTTTGATGTGTAGATACCAAGGCTCAGATGGGATTAAAGAGTCAAATACACTTTTGCTTTGAATGCAGTGACTTATATCAAAGAAACTTTTGATATGTATGTGTAGCAGAGCACAAACCAGTTTTGTCTGGTTAACCTGAGGAGAGAAAAGTCAGTGAGGTCACCTATTATGTTTTTTTAAATATTTTATTTAGACATCCTGTGTTATAATAAATATAGATTTTGTTACACCAAGGCTGAGTTTGGTGACCTCAGAGAAGGCTGGCTCAGAACTGTGTTTAATTGCTGAGAGAACCTTGACACACACTTTCATATTATTTGACTGAGGAAGAAACATCACAGCAGTGAAAGAAAGTAAGCATATATTAGATTAGACCAGTCTGAATGTATGTATTACAAAAACTTGCACTTTAAACCTGTTTGTTTTAAGGCTGTATGTGTTGAGATATTTTGTTCTGTAATATTTTCTATTTTCCTATTTTAAAGTAAAGATATATATTTTAAAATGGAATCTGCCAGGAGTGCCTTGACATTTCTTTTTATTTAAGTGAAGCTTTTAAAGGTTACAGTTAACACTGTGTATCGGCTTATTGATATACCAAACTTGGAAACAGATAGAGTTCTCTGAGGGTCTGGCATAGAGTTCTAAGGGTTCATTTTGTAGATCTGGTTAGTGCCCGTAGGCAAAGATATCTGGCCCCCCGAAGACAGAATTATCTGAGCCTGATAATTGGGTATGCTAACAAGAGGTTCTCAGTTTGAATCCCTCCAGAACTTGAGACTAAGGTGACTCGAACCCAGAAAAGAGACAAGAGAGTTACCTTGTTCTGTTTACTGTCCACAAATCATATGCTCAGAGGTTGACACTTTGGGAGTAGAGGGCTGACCAGTTGAGCGAATTTGTGACAGAATGGTTGGCAGCGGTGGCATATAAAGTTTGGTGATATAAGCTTCATTGTTCAGTGGGTCAGCTTGAAACCATTCAGCTCACTTGGAAAAAAGAAAGGCAGTGTTTTATTTCAAAAGGGAAACAGAACTATATCCCTTGGCTTACAGTCAAGTTCCTACCGATTTTTTTTTTTTCTAAACTGCCAGTCAGATTAGCAGTAGTTAGGAAAGATGGCATACAATTACAGCTGGCACACTGTAGAACACTTAAAACAGTTGTGCGAGGACAGAGGAGTCCTGTTCGAGGTGACAGCCAAAAAGCAGAACCTCATGGAGGAACTGATGGTAGCAGATACCCAGAGCAGTGAGTCACAGACCATGACTGAAAGGGACCAGACCTCGAGTGTGGCAGGACTAGAGGCCAGTGAGGGGTCCCGAGCCGATGAGGAGGACAGCAAGGCCACTGTCAGTGAAGGGCCGCAGAAGCAGGGGAAGGTCATCAGTATCCTGAATCCAGAGATACTCAAGCTGCAAATGGAGTTGCGCAGGATGGAACTGGAGGCAGAGTGAGAACAGAGGGAGGCGGACCGTGAGGAAGAGCGACAACAGAGGGAGGCGGACCGTGAGGCAGAGTAACAACAGAGGGAGGCAGACCGTGAGGACCATGAGCGCCAGCAAGCTGTAGAGGAGAAGAGGGAGTGAGAGAGATGAGAGGCAGAGCAAGAACAGCGAGCTGCAGAGGAAAAGAGAGAGGAGCGCCAGTGGCAACATGAACTGGCGAAGCTACGATTCCAACCAGCGGCACCAGGGCAGGTAAGTGGCTTGGCTTGGGACTGCAGGACTGGGTTACAAATTGAACTCCAAATTGATAGCTGCATTTAAGGAAGGGGAAGACATGGATACCTTTTTAAATTCTTTTGAAAAAATTTGTATTCAGGCTAAAATTCCTACAGAGTCCTGGCGCTTTCAGCTATCCCCGCTACTTACCGGGAAAGCTCAGGATGCAATGGGTCAAATGAACAATGAGGACAGTGATAATTACAGCAAGTTAAAAGCTGCACTGTTAAAAAAGTTTGAATCAACTGCTGAATCATACAGAGCTAAATTCCGTAAGCTCAGGAGAAGCCCTGATATGAGCTACGAGGAGCTAGCCAAGAAACAACGTCAGTTTTTAAAACGTTAGTGGGAAGGAATTGAGGCAAATTTTGTTGATAAAATTGAATATGTAATTTTATTAGAACAGTTTTATTAGGCTTGCCCAGCAGAGCTAAAAACCTGGCTAGAGGACCGAGATCCAAAAACAGTGCAAGAGGCTACTGAACTCTCGGACCGCTATGCCTAGTGCAGGCCTGCTCTGAGAGCAAATGGAGTGAGTGTGGCAGTGCAGAAAGGGAAAAGCACTCCTTCAGGGCAGCTAAAACCCTCACTGCCTCCACTGAAACCAGTTAACACCAGATTTCAAAGAAAAGATTTATCTGAAGTAAGAAATGCCTGTTGGCTGTGTAAGGAAACTGGGCATATTGCCAGACAGTGCCCCAAAAAGGCGAGCCATAATACACAACAAGGTGCTAGAAAAGAAGTGAGTTGTTTGTGTCTCCCTGAGGGCATGCCAGTAAACATGAGGGAAAAAATGCACCCAGTTATAGTAAATGATGTACAGACACAGGGGTTAAGGGATACAGGAGCATCCCTGAAATTGGTAAAGGGGGATCTGGTACAGCCTGGTCAGCTTATACCCAATAAATACGTAACTGTACAAGGGTTTACTTGTGAAGAGAAAACATTGCCACTCGCTAGAGTTCTCCTGGACTGGGGTGAAACAGGGGGAACTGTGAAACAGGTGGCTGTAGCCAACACATTAGCAGTGGATGTGATCCTAGATAACAATCTCCAGCAGGGGGTGGTATGCGCAGTTACCCATAGCCAAGCTGCAAGGGAAAATAATAGTTCCCTGAACCCCACAGAAACCAGTGTGGAAACCACTGAGAGGCTGGTTCCCCAGCCTGTGTCTCCAGATGGGGAGACTGATAAAAAGGGGTAGAAATTTTCCCAGTAGCAAGTAACCACCCAGCTACAGAGGATTACTCCAAAAAAGGGAGGGGTGACCCCTTGTCAGAGGGTAGGGATTGACAGTGATCCTGAGGACCCTGACGCTAGTGCTAGGGACCCTAGTTTAGCAACTGAAAGGGACCTGTCTCATGCCTTGGGAAGGTGTGAGGGGTTCACAGCTGCTCAGAGAAGTGACCCTAGTTTAGAGATGCTGAGGGCTTGGGCAGACTCAGACGGTGCACAGGGAGGTGACGGGCAAACATAAGGTTTATTGGGAAAATGGACTTATGTATACCCAGGCAGTACAGACTGAGGGAGGGATGCTAGGCAGGCAGCTTGTCGTTCCCCAGGGACATCGTGAGCAGTTGCTGAAGGTTGCCCATGATATTCCCTTGCCTGGTCATCTGAGAATCATGCGCACAATGCAGCGGTTGGCCCAGAATTTCTACTGGCCTAACTTCACCCAGCAGGTGAAGGAGTATTGCAGGTCTTGTCTCCGGTGCCAAGAAATAGGGAAGGCGGGCAAGATAACCCAAGCCGCCCTGATTCCATTGCCCATAGTGGAGCAGCCATTCCAGAGGGTGGGAATAGATTTTGTGGGGCCTTTAAATACCCCCAACTCCTCAGGGAAGAGATTCATCCTGACTGTGGTGGATTATGCCAGAGGCAGACGCCCTATCCTCACTGAGGACAGACAAAGTGGCAGATGCCTTACTTGGGATTTTCTCCCATGTTAGATTTCCGTAGGAGGTAATCATTGATCAAGGGGATTCCTTCATGTCGGACCTAATGAAATGTCTATGGAAGAAGTGTGGGGTGGTGCAGAGATGCACGGCACCATATCACCCACAAGCCAATGGACTTGTGAAACTATTCAATGGTACCCTAAAGTCAATGCTTCAGGCGTTTGCTGAACAGCATGGGAGGGACTGGGAGAAATACCTTCCCCACCTGCTGTTCACATACAGGGAGGTGTCCCAAGAGCCGACATGATTTTCCCCATTCGAACTCTTGTATGGACGCCGAGTATGTGGGCCCCTAGACTTGATCCGGGAGGACTGGGAAGGCAAGCACACCACCCAGGGAACTCCGATTGTGGATTATGTTCTACGGTTTAGGGAAAGCCTGAAGGAGCTTATGGGGACTTCCCAGAGCAATCTTGCAGCTGCCCAACAGAAACAAAAAGTATGGTATGACCGCAGAGCCAGAGCTCACTCATACATGGTGGGTCTGGAAGTCAGGATCCTTATTCCGGTCCGGAAAGACAAGCTGCAAGCTGAGTGGGCAGGACTGTACAAAGTTATTAGGAAGGTAAATGACATGAACTACATTGTGGAAGACAGACAGAAAGGATGTACCATGCTCAGGTAAAGATTCCATCAGCCTGAAACACCTCAAAGTAGCACTCTGTTTTTGTGACTGAAACTGACTTACCTGCCGCCAGCAGTGCTTGGTTTTGCAATTTTGAAACTGACTAATCTGCCGCTGACCAGAGCACACTCACTGCCTCACGGTGGTGCTCTACTGCTCCCGAGCCACACTGCTTGCTCTGAAGAGGACTAGTCCCGCTGGCTTCGCCGGCTGCCCCACCGCCCCCACCACCACCCATGGTCGTCACTGAGCTTTATAGCTCAGATCACATGGGCTGTTTTAGCCTATCAGCCCACCTTATCATCTGCAGGCTATACTGGCTCGCCACCAGAGGGCTCATCTGTTTTTTCCTATGCTGTGCACTGCTCCATCACAGAAACACACTTTATTTTATTCTTTGCTTACTAACAACCGTGACACTGCCCGGTGTCACTTGTCAGGCAACTATCATCAGTGCATAGCCTGGTGTCCACTGGTGACCCAAGGTGGTACCGTCCCAGCGGGAAAACTGTATCAGAGCAAGCATGGGACTCATTGAGCTCCCATCAAAGCTAGTCCTGTGCCAGCTACTCCTGGGTGCACTAGCCACTATAGCCACTGTGAGCCTTACTGTCTCCTGGATCCCCTGGATCTATGGGGTGGTTGACCCCCTAAAAA
The DNA here is from genome assembly GCA_016271365.2 of Neoceratodus forsteri. Taxonomy (NCBI): domain Eukaryota; kingdom Metazoa; phylum Chordata; order Ceratodontiformes; family Ceratodontidae; genus Neoceratodus; species Neoceratodus forsteri. The sequence continues at coordinate 168,565,415 of CM057449.1, read as the reverse complement.
TAGCTCCATGGTGTACATATGTCCAACCAGTGGAGTTGGATTTTACCTTCTCTAACATTCTAGCAGAGGGCTGTCCCCTGACCGCGGTCCTTGGTGGTCTCAAACTAGGGTACCTTTGGAGATCCTCTCAAAAGGTCAGGCGTTATGACTGGAGGTCACAGAACAAGGAGAGACCTCCCCCTTTAAGGCATCTACTCTGGCTTCTGCTGGTGACACTTGTGCTAGCAGGGGACATTGAACTAAACCCAGGACAAGTCACCCCATTCCATACCTACATGGGCGGGCTGGCCGGTGGTAAAAGGGCTGAAGGTGGTCCATCTAAATATCAGAAGCCTGCTCCCAGACCTAATGGAACTTCATGTCTGGGTAACTCATCACAGTCCTGACATTCTTGGAATTACAGAAACCTGGCTGAAGCCTTCCACCCTCAGCTCAGCATGTGCCTTCCCTGGTTACGACCTTATCCGCCGTGATCATCCGGGAAGTAAGAGAGGTGGTGGTATCCTGGTCTACTACGGGAACCATCTAAACCTGTCCACCCTCCCTGATCAACAGACCATGCAGTCCCCCTGTGAGGCTCTGCATACGGTACTGTTACCGGGAATGGCAGAAAAGATTCACATTGTATTTGCATACAATCCTCCAAAAGGAGGCGTAGAGGGACTAACTGGCCTCCTTGGCGCAGTTGATGCAGTAACACGGCAGAATGAGCTAATCATTCTGGGTGACCTCAACCTAAATTGGCTGGGTGGCAACGCTAAGGCCTTTGAACCATTACTTACCAATCTTTCTCTGACTCAACTTGCCAAGGATCCTACCAGATGTCATACTAGGGGTGGTAAGGGCTCACTCCTGGACTGGATCCTGACAAACAGACCTGATAGGATCAGCTCGTCAGGTATCCTTCCGGACTCTATCTCTGATCACTCCCCAGTCCTCTGTGTCTGGAGGGTACCACATCAAAAAATTCCCCATAAAATTATCCAGATCAGAGACTACTCCAAGTTTGATCTGTCCTCCTTTCAAAATGACATCAAGTACACATATTGGGTGGCAGTTTGGAATGCTAAGGACCCCGCATCCACTGTCAGTCACTTTCTTAGCTCACTAAGGACCCTGCAGGGGAAATATGCCCCCCTCATCAGACGGAGGGTGAGGGGAATGGCTATTAAATGGCTTCATGGTAGCCTCCTGGCACTCCTCAACACTAGAGATAAGTGCTGGGCCAAGTTCAAGGCCACGTCTGACCAAGCCATCTTTCTGAGATATAGGCAACTCAGAAATGAATGCAAAAAGAACATTAGGATTGTCAAGAGTGAATTTTGCAAATCAGCTTTATTGAACTCGGCTAGGGATCCTAAAAGGTTCTGGAGGAACATTAAACAAGTTGTGAGTGGTGCACAGAGCACTGAGTCCACTGATATGATAGTTGATGGTTCGAGCTATAACAACTCGGAAACCATCACCAACTCCTTCAACCATTATTTTGCGAATCTGTCAGAGTACACCTCGTCGTTCCCAAATGATGAAGGTGTTAGTGGCAATCAGCCCACAGCACCATCTTCACTCTGCCCGCCTTTTCTGTTCAGGGCAGTGGTAGTTCAAGAGGTGCAGAAACTGCTAGCGGGACTCTCCCCCTACTCAAGTGCCAGACAAGATGGCTTAGAACCTAAGCTCCTCAGTCTTGGTGCCCCCTGGCTGGCACCTCTGGTGGTGCACATTTTCAATCTGTCCCTGGCAACTGGAGTTATCCCAGACATATGGAAGGTTGCCAGGGTAGTCCCAATCCTTAAACAGGGGAAATCTAAGCTGATAGAGAACTATCACCCTATATCTATCCTGTTGGCAGCTAGCAAACTTCTGGAGAAAGTTATGGGAGGGCAACTCTCAGAGTACTTACAGGTACATGACATAATGACTCCAGTACAGTATGGATTCAGGAAGGGGCATGGTAACTCATCAGCCCTAGTTACTGTTACATCATGGATTAGGGAGGCCATGGACCAGTTTAAACTCTCGGGGGCTCTCTTCATTGACTTCTTGAAGGTGTTTGACCTGGTCAACCATACCATGCTGTTGGCTCAGCTTAGAGCAATTGATCTTTCCACTACTGCTCTTAGCTGGTTCAACAACTACCTATATTGTAGAATGCAGTGGGTCAAATTTGGCAAAGAGCTTTCAGGTCCCATCCCAGTAACAATGGGGGTCCACCAAGGCTCCATCCTTGGACCAATGCTCTTCTCCATTTTTATTAATATCTCCCTGAAACTGCTGCCTACTGTAAACCAATTCTCCGCGCAGACGATCTGGTTATCCTGTCTCACTCCCATGAGGTGGGGGTCATCAATCAACACCTGAGTGAAGACCTTATAAATATTCAGGCATGGATCCTGAACCACAAGCTTGTCCTTAACCTAAAAAAAACCCAGGCCATGCTCTTTGGGTCCTGGAATAAAATTAAGGCTGCCCGTGTGCCGTTCTGTTTATCCGGTAAGGGAGATGTCCCGATCCCTATCACGGACAACTTCAAATACCTGGGAGTAGCGCTGGACCCACAGCTCAACCTTGGCCTTCATATTCAGAGGATATGTAAAACAGTCAACTGTAAACTGGGTCTGGCCTACAGGGCAAAAAACAACCTCACACCAGCCGCGCGTGCTGCCCTTGTAAGAGGGATGCTTCTCCCCTCTTTGTGTTATGGGCTCCTGCTGTTTGCTAGCACCACTAAGGCCCATCTCTCCAGGTGGTCGACGGCCTATAACAATATCCGTCGCTTCGCCTTATCGGCCCCCTGGCTCACTCATCACTGTGAACTATCTACAACAAGCTAAACTGGCTCTTGCCCGCAAAGCACATTGACTTTGTCCTTGGCTGCTTCACTGGTAAGATCCTCAACATGGGTACCCCTCCAGGGGTGGCAAGCTTGCTGGCCCAAACTGCCCCCTCGTCATATCACCTTAGGTCTCAGGGGTCTGCCACACTCAAGGTACCTATGACTAGGACCAAAATGGGTAAAAGGGACTTTGCAGCATGTGCCCCTAAAATTTGGAATACCTTCCCAACCCAGGTCCGTGCTGCCCCCTCGCAGGGCAGCCTGCGCTCTTCCCTATGGAGCCATCTTAAAATTGCATTGGCCTGCGGATGTCAAAAATCCCCCATGACATATGTTAGCACTTGTACCCGTACAAAACTGCCGGTTCTTAAAATGTAGTATTTCTGTACTGCTCCAAATTTAATGCAATGCTTATCTCACGATGTGTAATCTTACCTGTAGTCTCTTAGAAACATAGAAACATAGAATTTGACAGCAGATAAGGACCGCTTGGCCCACCCAGTCTGACCATTTCTGTACCTAATGGATAAGCTGCAGATCCTAGTTAACCAGCAGCCTACTTCTTCCTACCCCAACCCCCTAGAATTGCCTTATGACTGTCCCATGCATGCTTGGATTCCACCACCATTTTTGACTCCACAGCCTCCTCCAGAAGGCTGTTCCATGCATCCACAACCCTCTCTGTGAAAAAATACTTCCTTAAATTACCTCTGAACTGCCCCCCCATCTTCAAATTGTGCCCCCTTGTTCTTGCACACCTCTTTTTTTGAAAGATGCTATCCTCTTGGACTTTGTTAATTCCCTTGAGGTACCTGAAAGTTTCTATCATGTCCCCCCTCTCCCTCCTTTCCTTGAGGCTATACATATTAAGCTCCTTAAGACTGTCTTCATATGTCTTCCAGTGCAGACCCTGCACCATTTTAGTTGCCCTCCTCTGGACAGCTTCCATCCTGTCTATGTCTTTGTGGAGACTGGGTCTCCAGAACTGCATTCAGTACTCCAGATGGGGTCTCACCAACTGTCTGTACAGAGGGATAACAACTTCCTGTTTTCTACTATTGATGCCTCTTCCTATGCATCCCAGCATCCCCCCAGCCTTCCTTACTGCCTTCTCACATTGCTTGCCCACCTTTAGGTCATCTGATATGACTACCTACAGGTCCCTTTCTATTTTTGTTGTTGTTAGTATCTCACCCCCCATTGTGTACTCTTCCGCTGGGTTTTTGTTTCCCTGGTGCATTACCTTGCACTTCTTAGCATTGAAACTAAGCTGCCATACATTTGACCATTCTTCTAACCTTGCCAAGTCCCTTCTTATCCTTTCCACTGCACCTTGTGCATCAACTCTGTTGCAGATCTTTGTGTCATCTGCAAAGAGACATACTTTTCCTTCCAGTTCCTCTGCAATGTCGCTTATAAAGACATTGAAGAGGACTGGTCCTAATACTGAACCCTGCGGTACCCCACTAGTAACCCCCCTTTCTTCAGAGTGGACTCCATTTACTATTACTCTCTGTGTCCTATTCTCCAGCCAATTCTTTACCCAGGCTGTCATCTTGGGACCCACTCCCAGGCTGGCTAACTTATATTAATCTTCGTGGGACTGTGTCAAATGCCTTGCTAAAGTCTAGGTAGCCCATGTCCACAGCCCCTCCCTGATATACTACTTTGGTCACCCAGTCAAAGAAATCTATCAGATTCGTCTGGCATGACCTTCCCACTGTGAATCCATGCTGCCTTGGGTCCTGTGCCCCTCTGACCTCTAGATACTGGACAATTCTTTCCTTCAGAAGTGATTCCATCATATTCCCTACCACTGAGGTTAAACTAACAGGTCTGTAGTTTCCTGCTTCTGCCTTGTTCACACTTTTGTGAAGGGGAATCACATCTGCCCTCCTCCAGTCCTTGGGTACCACCCCATCCTCCCATGATTTGTTAAAGAGAGTAGTCAGTGGTGTGACTAGTTCTACCCTTAGTTCTTTTAGAATTTTGGGATGAATTCCATCAGGCCCCATTGCTTTGTCCACCTTCAGTTTTAAGAGTTATTTCAGAACCCTTTCTTCTGTAAATGGGCTGGTATCAACTTCTGTATCCAGAGTGTTTCTACTGTTTGTTTTAGGTAACTCCCCCTCTTCCTTTGTAAATACTGAGCAAAAATATTTGTTTAGTATCTCTGCCTTTTCACAGTCACCCTCTGCCCACCCTCTCTCCCCTTTATTATGCCTCACTAACCCTCCCTTGGTCTTCCTTCACTCCCTGATGTATAGTACCTATAAAAGGTTTTATCCCCCTGCTTAACTGAGTTGGCTATCTTTTCCTTGGTTTGGGCCTTTGCTGTTCTGACTGCTTTCCCAGCTTCCTTTTGCTTTAACTGATACGGTTATCTTCTGTGATTCCTTGTACTTCCTGAATGCTTTCTATTTCTCTTAAACCTTCACTGCCACTTCCTTTGAGAACCATAGTGGTTTCTTACATAATTTTGTTTTGTTTATTTGCTTCACACAAAGGCTTGTTACCTCTGTGATGGCAGTTTTTATTATTCCCCATTGTTCTTCCACCCCTCCTTCCTGCCCATTTGCTAGTGCATTCCTTAGGCACTCACCCATTTTGGCAACGTCAATCCTGCTAAAGTCCAGTACTTTTGCCTTTGTATGGCTTGACTCTATTGCTGTGTTTATTGTGAACCATACTGTTCGATGGTCACTAGTTCCCAGATGGCTGCCCAATTCTACATCTGTGATCCTCTCTTCATCTCCATTTGAGAGAACCAGGTCTAAGATTGCTCCCTCTTGAGTGGGCTCCATTACTAGTTGTCTAAGGCATGCCCCCTGTAGGGCATCTAGAATAACCCCACTTTTTGAAGTGGCTACTGCATCTGCACTCCAGTTAACATCTGGCATATTCAGATCACCCATCAGCAATATCTCCCCTTTTTCTGCCATTCTAAGTATTCTTTCTATCATTTCCTTGTCCATTTCCTCCCCCTGAGAAGGGGGTCTGTATACAACCCGTGTACAGATTGTGGTGCCATTGCTGGTCTCCAAATTTACCCACAGTGCTTCTTCTCCTCCCTGTTTTCTCTTTTATTCTGTTGCTTTGATTCCTTCCCTTGTGTAAAGAGCTACTCCTCCTCCTCTTTTACCCACCCTGTCCCTCCTGTAGATAGTGTATCCTGGTATGTTTACATCCCAGTCATGGTTTTTGTGTACCATGTTTCTGTGACTGCCACAATATCCAGATGTTCCTCATCCATCAAGGCCACTAATTCAAGAAGCTTGTTACTCAGACTACGGGCATTGCTACTCATTGCTCTCCATTTTTTGATGGCTTTACCTTCTTTTGCAGCATCCCCCACTGACCTTTCTACCTTGGTCTTTTTCTTATTTAGTACCCTGTTTTGTATGGAGAGACTGGGATTTTTCTGCTGCTTATCAGTGCCTCCCCCCTTGACTAGTTTAAAAGCTTGCCAATGATGCATTTAAACCGATTGCTCAAAAGACTTGTTCCCTTTCTGGACAGATGCAGACCATCCTTCCAGTATAGGCTGGTGTCCCTCCAGGTGGAACCCCAGTCCCCAATGAAGCCAAACCCCTGTGCTCCACACCATTTTTTCAACCATTCATTAAACTGCACAGTGAAAAGTACCCTCGCCTCACTCATGCCATTGACAGGAAGCACCTCAGAGAAGGATACTGTGTGTGCTACTTGTCTTAGGCCCCTCCCCAATTTTACAAAGTCCTTCTGTACTGCTCTAATTTCATGATGAGCCAAGTCATTTGTCCCTAGGTGGACAATGATGTCCAGCTCAGACTCCCGTGCAGCTGTTCTCGTGATCCTGAGGATGAGCTTCCTGTCCCTCCAAGCCATGGCACCAGGCAGTCACCTTACTTCAGTTCTCCCTCCTCTCCCCAGTTCTATCCTCCTAATAATTCAGTCCCCCACCAGGAGCTGCTTTCTTTCCTTGTGGTGTCCTCTGCCTCCTTCCTGTGGGCCTCCCTTGTGACAGTTGTCCTCAGCCTCCTTAGTCTCCTCTGCAGGTGCATCCATAGGGGAGCTATGCTCCCCCAGAATGGTGTATGGATTGTGGAGTGAAACAACTGACTGGGTGTGCCTCTGTTCCACCACCCTCACCCTCCCTGAGCCCACTGTGGTCCAACTGCTGTGCTTTCCTCACAACCTCTGAGGTAGTGGTGGTGGCTCGGGTGCTCCCTGGATGGGGGAGGTTCCCTTCCTACCGCCCAGTGTGGCCTGGTGGAAGGTTCCCTTACTACTGTCCAGTGTGGCCTGAAGACGGGCAACTTCCTCCCTCAGGGCAGAGAGTTGTCTGCAAATCGGGCAGCATCTCAGCCTCCAGAAAGACTCCTGGAAGACTGCTGCCCCACAGCCATTACATTGCACTACTCCCCACATGTTTATCTACTTTTTTTTGTGTGTGTGATTGGTTTATTATATAAAAATATTTATATTGTACAATGTGTATGCTTATATTGTCAGTGCAGTGTCCTAGAGAGGATATGACAGTGATATGCACCTTGCACTGTTCAGGAAATGATGTCAGAACCCCAGGTTTAAAGGAACTTTTTCCAGGGGTGGGTGGGGTGAGGGCGGAAGGGGTTGGGTGCCCTCACAAAACAATCAGCTAAAAGCTCTGACCCACCACTGCGATGAGTGCCTTCCTATCAGCAAGATGCCCTACACAACAATTTGATAGAGAAAATACCCTGCTAATCAAACAGAGAAAAATCCAGACATCCAAGTCAGAAACAGGTAAACCTCCCCAGCCCCAAAACAGGCTGGTGGTTTGTGCTCTGAAAGCAGTCAGCCCCAAAATAAGTCAGCTGTGCTCTAAACTCTTCCTGCACTGAAAATCTTAAAACTGTAACAAATGTAAAGCTAGATCCACCCCCCTCTGTTGCTTGAAAGACTGTCTTTTCCTGATAATTCAAAGTTCCTTATTTCACCTTTCAGTCAGAAGTAGCCTCCACCTGCTACAAACCAAAGACAATTGTAAGGTTCACCTCCCTCTGTTGTGAGCACAACTCGCTTTCTTCCAAATCCTATGTTCAGTATTGCAGCTTCCAGCCAGTGGTAGATTCACTTGACGTGTAACCTTTTCCTAATCATGTGGTGTGTAATCTTACCTTGTAGTCTCATGATGTGTAACCTGTTCCTAATTATGTGATGTGTAATCTTACCTTGTAGTCTTATGATGTGTAACCTGTTCCTAATTATGTACCATGTTGTCCCAAGTGTGTAAGTATTTAATTTCCTGTACTCTCCCGGGTCGTACCTGAAAATAGGCAAATTGCTTGTCTAGTATACCTACCTGGTTAACAAAAGCTAAATAAAATAATAAATAAATGTCAATATGATGAAGCCATATGCAAATAGGGCTGACATGGTGTTTGCATTGTGTAGTCTTGGGGAGGGGACGGACGAAGGAGACCCCCTTCTGGACTTGCTGAAAGAAAGTAAGTGGGAGTCCTCTGTGGAGGCAGTAAAATTGTCTCTCAAGCTGGCCCCGGACCAGATCCAGAAAGTAAGGGAGGTTTTAGCAGATTTTGCCCCATTGTTTAACTCCAAGCCTGGACTACCCCCCTTAGCAACACACAATGTGGAGACAGGGACACAAACACCCATAAGGTGGACAGCATATCAGGTGTCAAAGGCTGTCCAAAAGGACATTAGAAGGGAAGTGGAGGAGATGCTGGATTTAGGGGTAATCCAGAGATCCCACAGCCCCTGGGCCTCACCCGTAGTCCTTGTGCCCAAGCCAGATGGCTCAACTCATTTCTGTGTGGACTATCATGGACTGAATGCAGTCACAAAGTCAGACACCCACCCGATGTTCCAGACGGATGAACTCCTGGACAAGTTGGGAGGGGTGACCTACCTTATGACCACTGACCTGACAAAGGGGTATTGGCAGGTAGAATTGATGGACAGAGCTAGGGAGAGGTCAGCCTTCATCATTCGGAAAGGTTTATTTGAGTTTAAAGTAATGCCTTTTGGAATGAAGAATGCCCCAGCCACTTTCTAAAGGTTGGTGAACCAGGTTTTAAATGGTGCTGAGGAGTACATGGTGGCACACCTGGATGACATTGCCATCTTTAATGCTAGCTGGGAGGAACATCTATCCCACCTTAGGGAAGTGCTGGACAGGATACAGAGGGCTGGGCTCACTGTCAAAGCTGAGAAGTGCCAGGTGGCCATGGGAGAAGTGGCATACCTCTGGCATGTGGTATGCCAGGGACAGCTCCGTCCTAACCAAATAAAGATAGAGGTGATCCAGGCATGGCCCAGACCAGAAACCCAGAAGCAGGTCAGGAGCTTTCAAGGGACAGCAGGGTACTACAGAAAATTTATACCCAATTACAGATCCCTAGCTGCTCCCCTATCTGACCTGACAAAGAAAAGGATGCCAAAGAAAATTTCCTGTGGCTCAGCCTGTGAGGAAGCCTTTACCAGACTAAAGGAGGCACTGTGCAGTGCTCCTGTTTTGACAAGTCTTGACAATAGCAAAACCTTTATAGTTCAGACATATGCCTCAGACATGGGTATTGGGGCAGTACTGAGCCATGCTGAGGATTGCAAAATTAATACTTTGAAAAGACATCCTGTTTTTTTTATTAGATATATTTTTATATACAGTATAATCTGACAGAGGAGGAGCTAGATGACCTCATACAAAAGGGGTTGGCAAATACAGTTTACTTTAAGGAATAATTCTGTTTCACTTACACACTTTTATCTAGACTCTGACAATGAAAGATCTGTGAGCACTGTAAACAGGTACTGTATTTAGAGAGAGAGAGAGAGAGAGAGAGAGTCAAATCTATTTATTTTACTTTATTTCATTTTTGTTTACCGGGTAGGTGCACTAGCCATAGCAATGACTATTTTCAGGCACGACCCGGGAGGGTACAGTACAACAATGCAGGGGAAAACATTTCAATACAGGTACAGAAAAAAGTTTTACAAATAGTTATACAAAGCAGTTAGTGACTGTAATACCAGTGTAGAGAACATATGAATAAAACAAATCTATACTACAATATGCTTTAAGGAAGAAAAAAGAAACATGAACATATTGACATTAGTGCTAATTAGGGAATGAATATAGTACAAGGGAATGATACTAGAATGTGATAGAAGCAAGAGTCAAGAAGAGAGGTTTGGGAGTGAGAGTAAGGTGGTAGGAAAGACAGATAGGAAGGAGAAGTGCTTAGCATACAGACAATAAGAATCAATAATCCCATGGAAGAGGAGGCTGGGAAATGAGAGGAGCTATGGAGGTTTGAAGCAGGAGCATTTGTGGGCCAAATCAAGATAGTTTTGCAGCCCTATTTTAAAACATGCATAAGATGGTGAAAGGCGCAAAGCTAGTGGGAGGGAGTTCCAGTATTTGGAGGCATGACAGGTGAAAGCACTAGCACCTTTAGTGGTTTTGTGTCGAGGGATGAAGACAAGAGCCTGGTCAGCAGACCTCAGCCCAGAGCAAGGAGTCAGATTTTGGAAAAGTTCTGCAAGGGATGCAGGTATTTGTGGGTGAACAATGTTATCAATGACAGATCCATATGCCTGAATCCTTAATTCATTAGGAGGAAGCCATCCTAGGTCTGAATAGAGTATACAGTGATGTTTCAGACAGTGTGAGGAGGATGCATAGTGATATATATTGTTATATGTGAAATTCCATTTTCTAAGGACTGATTTGCATGCAGAGGCATAAGTTGCAGAACCATAGATAAGGGATAGGAGTAGTATGCCACGGGCTATGGCAAGCCTAGCTGAGGGAGTGAGCACATAGCTGGTTCGATAGGCTATTCCAAGTTTGGAGTTGACCAGTTTGCAGGTCTGATTGATGTGTAAGTCAAAGTTAAGTGACAGAGCAAGGGTGAGGCCCAGGTATCTTGCAGTGTCAGTGGCTCAGTAGGTAGCATACTCGCCTCTGAGGCCGGGAGATCAGAGGGCTGTGGGTTCAGTTCCCACATCTGGAACTTGGGTTAATATCCCAGTACTGACACTGTAGTGCAGCATGGGAGGGGTGCTGCACTTCTGAGGTGCTGTCTCTCGGATGAGACATTAAACCGAGGTCCCATCTGCTTGGATTGGTGGTAGTTCAGGTGGATGTTAAAGATCCCATAGCACTCATCGAAAAGAGTAGGGGAATTTCCCCGGTGTCCTGGCCAAATTTCCCTCATTCACTAAAAATACCACCAACAGCTTAATCTGGTTCAAGGTCAGTTGGCATTCATCTGTATCCCCCTCCCCCGGGTCGTGCCTGAAAATAGGCAGGATTTGTCTAGTGCACTTACCCGGTCAACAGAAACTAAATAAATAAAATAAAAAATAAATATTTGAAAGAATTTACCACCCCAACTAGTGAGCCATTTAATGAGGTGACTTTAAAGTTATGATGTGCATGTTTAAGTTTAGCACTTGATCCAAAGAGCTTAGCTTGGGTTTTGGACTCATTTAAAACAAGTTTGTAAGTAGATAGCCACCCCAAATTAGATGAAAGTCAAGAGAGAGAAGTTTGTTTATGTCTTCTGTTCTTTTTGCACTAGCGTACAGAACAATACCATCTGCTTATAGCAAGGAGGTTGTCCTGCATAGGTCAGTGGAGATGTTTTTAATGAAAAGAGAGAAAAGTAGGGGCCCAAGGATAGAGCCTTGTGGAACCCCAATGTTTATAGTGGTCTTGTCCGAGAGAGTGGCATTGTATTTCACAGTTTGAGTCCTATTAGATAGGTAGTTCCCAAACCACCTTACAACATTATTTGAGAAACCTAGTGATCCAAGGGTGGTGAGGAGGATGGCATGATCGACAAGGTCAAATGCCTTGATCATATCTATGAAAATTGCCCCGGTGAGTAGACCGGAGTCCATAGCTACTAGTGTGTCTGACGTGAATTTGAGAAGGGCAGTAGAGGTACTATGGCTTTGCGAAAACCGCACTGGGCAGAGGAAAGTAGATTGTGTTTCTGAAGGAAATCAATTGTCTCGGCAGCTACCAGCTTCTCAAGAATTTTATTTAGAACAGACAGTATGGCAATGGGCCTATAGTTTGAGGGATCTTTACGATCACCTTTTTTGAAGACAGGGATAAAACTAGCTGTTTTCCATATCTCAGGGATGTAACTCTGACACAGGGAGAGAGTGAAAATCTTGGCTAGGGGAGCAGCGATGAAAGGAGCTGTGATCTTAAGGAGCTTTGGCTCTAGATTGTCAGAGCCAGCTGCCGTGCATTCCTGGATATTGTTTAGTAGTTTAAACACTTCACTTTTATTGACTGATTTGAAGAAGAAGTGAGGACCATTTACATTGTGCTGGTTTGATACGACAGGTTGGGGAGGGAAAGAGGAGGTGTAATTAGTTAAGTCTGAGAATGTGTTGTTGAAGAAGTTTACAATGGTTCTGGGATTGTTAGTGTACCCCATCAAGTGACATGTCATTAGGGGTGAATGCTAGATTGGAACCAAGGAAAGATTTAATGTCGGTCCAGAATTTTTTGGGGTCACCATAGGAGTTTGTTAGTAGGTCCTTGCAGTAGGAACTCTTGGCTTTTTTGATGTCCTTTTTGCAGGCATTTCACAGGGTCCTGTAGGTAAAAAAATCAGCAGTTTGCCCAGAGTTCTTATAGTGGAGCCAGCTTCGATCCCTTAGCTTGAGTTTAGCTAGCAGGTTGGATTTCAGCCAGCGGGTTTGCCTGTTTCTCACCCGACGGGTTGCAAGTTTGCAGTGCTTATCCTGGAGCACTAGGAAGTGCTTCAGGAACAGATTAAGAGCAGCTAGGGCATCTTTGGACATAAGAGTGGGGGACCAATCAGTATCAGCAATGTCATTCAGGAAAGACTGAGGGTTAAAATTTGCATAGTTGTGGAAGGCAATGAAGCGAGGTCCTGTCTGGGTAGGCCTATTTTTGCCCCAAATACAGTACATTGGGGAGTGATCTGTGATGGCATCTGGTAGAACTCCAGAGGTAATTACATTTTCAGGGTGACTGGTCATGACCCAGTCTAGTAGCGTGTTCGTGTTTGAGTGAAGGGCATGCCTGGTAGGTTCAGCTATCAGTTGGTACAGGTTATAACTCCATAATTTGGCCATCATCATGGATTGGTTTCTGCCCAGCCAATTTATGTTGAGGTCCCCAAGTATAAGGACCTCATTTCTTCCAGCTATGCATGAAATTTTAGGTCTATTAGCTCTTCCAATCCTATTAGTCCGTTGGTTGGGGAATTGTAGGCACACACAATATGTAATTTCTTGGTCCCAAGAGTGAGCAGGACATGAAGTGCCTCACAGGGGTGTGAGGTAGTTATTTTTAGGACAGAGACTTCTAGATGATCTTTAAAGTAGACAGCTGTCCCACCTCCTCTCTTGGGAGCAGCTCTGTCAAGTCTAAGTAGAGTATAATGAGGAAGGGGACACAGAGAATCAGGTATGGATAGTTTTAGCCAAGTTTCAGTTAAGCATATAATGTCAGGCTTGTATAGGGTGGTCCAGGATTCAAGCTCAGCTAGATTATGTGCAAGGCTTCTAATATTGTGGTGTGCTATGATAAGACCTTTAGCATTACTAATAGTGTCAGGAGGGACATTCGCCAGTCCTGGGTTTAGTTGAACATCGCCAGAGAGTAGGATAGCGAGTAGGAGAAAATACCATAGCTTGCGGCGCAGGAAGGAAATGCGGGCATGTAGGTGCCAGTGGCATTTTTTTGGGACCAGGGCAGCCATGTATATGAATATCCAATTTAGTAACATTGCTGTTGGGTTGCAGCATGGGGTAGGAAGCAGCGGGAGATTAGAGTAGTAGTAGTCTTGTGGCAAGAAGCCAGAGTGGGTCACTACAGTTTGAGATGTCATAGGCATGGTCAAGTGGAGAAGAGGTAGAGTTTAATTCTAGGGGCCTGAGAATTAAAATTACAATTACAATTACATGTGAGAATTATAAGATGCATGGTGCAACTCACTGGTGTATGCGAGTTGGGCCATGCGGCACTACGCCAGGGACCCACCCTTGTGCCTTGCCACAGTGGGCATAATAGTTGGTGTAGCCCACCTTTGGCATAACCCACAAGAGGCATGGTGCAAGCCACATCTTGTAATTATGACTTGCGTATCTCATGGCGTAAGGTGCGATTTACACATGGAGCTTGGTGTACATCGCCTTGTGCCATGCACAAGTTGTCTTGTAATCAGGCCCCAGTTGTCTTCAGCATTAACTCTCTATCCAGTACAGAAGCAAAGGAGACCATGTATAGCTGGTGGTTTATTTGCTGTGATTGTATTTGAAGTTGAGCTTTCCTTTGTCGGATGTGAAAGTCTAAGCTGGGACTGTAACTTTCAGTATATTTAAGCTTAGATATAGTATTAGGAATCCTTTAAGTAAGTCCTGTGTTGTAAAAGGCAGAGATTCCATCATTGGCATTCCAAGCAAGCAAAAAAAATATTCTGACATCCTTTTTAACCCCCCTCCCCTTCCCACCACCACCATCAGTTTTGTGGAATTTCCTCTGGTCAACAGTTTACTACTTGTTGTGAACAAGACTCTAGTTTCTACTCTGCTGACTTTATGGAGGAATTGAAATATCTCAGTGATGTCACCTCATTTCCTCCTATCCTCCAGGGTATACATGTTCGGATCCTCCAAGTATTCTTCATCTGTCCTCCCCTGTTGCACCTTTATCGTCTTGGCAAGCCTCCTCTGCACTGCCTCCAGTTTGTCTCTGGTGCAAATCCTAAAACAGTACATGGTACTCCAAATAAGGTTGGACCAATAATCTCCACAGGGATATTTTTATCTTCTTCTTTTGATAGTGATTTCCCTAATTATGCAACCCAGAATCCAATTGTCCTTTCCCTCCACTTTATTACTTTTTGCTGATGTCTTTAAAGTATTCATGATCATTAACTCCTAGAACCTTTTCATCCACTGTTCAGGCCACCACCTCACCAATCCAGTATTCCAATTTCTAGTTATTGTTCCCTCTTTGCATAACTTTCCACTTCCTTGCATTAAATTTCAGCTACCACCCATTAGACTTTGGGAGGCAGTACAGCATAGCGGTTAAGAGCACTGAGCTACAAACCTGGAGACCTTCGTTTGAATCCCATCAGCCCCCACTTGCATATCATGTAACCTTGAGCAAGTTACTTAACTTCCTTGAGCTCCCAGTTTGCACCTGGAAACATGTTCCATCTTACTGTGCCTTTCCTGGTTAAACAATGTCCTCTTTCCCTTTCCTTACTATCTTCTTCAGATCTGTTTTCATGGCCCTTACCCCCTTCTCAGAGTCAACTCTACTGCAACTTTTGGTGGCATCAATGAAAAGGCACATCTTCCCCAGAACTCCCTCACCCATGTCACAAATATACAGACTAAAGAGAACCAGCCCCAAGACTAATCCCTGGGTCATCCCACTTGTGACTTCCCTAATCCCTGATGGCTCTCCGATCAGCACTACCCCCTGAGTTCTTCTGCTCAGCCAGTTTTTTACAACCCAGTTATCCTTTCCACAATCCTCAAATCATCCAGTTTCTTCTCAGTAATTCTATGAGTGATGGAGTCAAAGGCTTTACTAAAATCCAGGTAAAGTATATCTACAGCCTAAACCTTGTAAACTTCTCTTGTCTCCCAATTTAAAAAAAGTCAATCAGATTCACCTGGTATGACCTCTTGCTAGTGAAACTATGCTGACAGTGTCCTACAGTCCATTCCTCTCCAGAAACCCCACAATTCTCAACTTAATTTTTTTTATTCAGTAAACTTTATTTAGTTTTAATGCATTAATTCACAAAAAGATAAAATAAAATATAATATAGTATGCCTGGATGTTAGGCCAGTCCTGGTCGCAGTATCTAAGTTCAGATATATCTATATAAGCATATCACAATGTCATAAAAGCAAAATCGTATAGTCAAGTATGAACTTAGCATGAAAATATACTGCGATAATGCAGAAGGATCAGTATAATCTTTGGGTAGACAAAAGCAAAAAAAACAAAAACAATAAAAGATAAAGTAAACCAGATAAGCCCCCCTCCCCCCAACATACTCCCTTCAACCACATATCCCGCCCATTCCCTCCTCTCTTCGCTTAAGGACATCAAGTACAAAACTTTTCTGTACTACAATTAGGGATAAATTTCCCCAGAAAAAAAAGAAAAAAAACAGTCAAACATTGAATTATCTACATTAAGGTTTCCATATTGCCAACAGTGCATCTAAAGTGCCCCATCTATCTAGATAGATTTGTAGTCAATTGCCCATACTAGCAATACGCTTTTCCAACTGTAAGGCTTGCAAGATTTCTCTATGCCACTCTAATGTTGTAGGTAAAGAGTCCTGGGTCTAATGTCTCATGAGTACAAGTTTAGCCACTGCAGAGGTAAGAGCCATATAGTACTTCTTGGACTTCAATGTTCTTTTTGGGAAGCAATTAAGTAAGCAAACTTCTTGGGAAAACAATGAATCCAGGGCTAGCGTGGGATTTAGGGAGTTTTGTATAGCCCTCCAAAATGATCGGACTTTAGGACATGTCCATAACACATGATGGAGGTCTCTGTTTCCATTAAGGCACCAGGGACAGTAAGGGGATGGTATTTTACTGATTTTGTAAAGTTTCTGGGGAGTACAGAATAGATAATTCATAATATTGAACTGTATAAGATGCAGGTGATCTTGTTTAACAAACCTATAGAGGTTTCTTCAGTTTTGCTACCAAAAGTCAGGTGCAGGTGGGAGAGATAGGGCATTGACCCAATACTGGCATATACCAGCTGGTAACTGCAAATCAAGGGTCTGTAGTTCCTTGTACACCATGGATATTGGATGTGGGCGGTTGGCTGCTCTCAGTAAGGAGCATAGGTAAATTTTAGGAAATTCAGGGGTTCCAATTGTAATTATGAAGGAAGAGACCGCTTGTGCAATTTGCCAGTATTTAAAAGGGTGGCCTTTTAGTTCAGGAAAATTCTGTAGGAGTTGATTATATGAAAGTATATTGCCATTAGGCATGAGGTCTTTGAGCCTAATATTCCTTAAAGAGGGCCAAAACGTTATTGGGATGGGTTTCTGCTGGATCTTGAAATGTGGATTATTTAGGAGTGGTTGTTCTCTGTCTACTTGCCAATTTATTTTCAGGTAGCTCTGAAGCTGATTCAGAGCTCTCAATGACCACCCTATTGGGGATTTCCAGAGATTCTTGGGAATATATTTTGAGGAGGAATATAGCAAAGACGGTAGTGAACATAATGTGGGGGATACTAGGGTCTTTTCAATATTTAGCCAGGGGAAGAATAGGATCCAGGGTCCCCTTCATGTGGTTGGAACATCCAAGGTGCTAATTTTGTAATATGGATTGCTCCATAATAATTAAAGAAGGATGGTAAGGAAAGCCCACCATGGATTTTTGATGCTGTTAATTTATGACATGCCCACCTCACATTTTGCCCTTCCAGATAAATTTATTAAGTAAACTTCTAAGATTCGAGAACTATAATTCAGGGAGATAAGGGGCCAACATATTAAGAAGGTACAAGATTCTGAGAAGAATATTCATCTTGATAATATTGATCCTTCCCCATAGGGAAATCTGTAGTGTGTTCCATCTTTCCAAATCCAATTTTATTATTTGTATTAATTTAAAAAGGTTCTCTTTAACAATGGAAGAATATGTTTTAAAGATTTTAATACCCAATAGGTTATACTTATAATTTCCCAGTGTAGTCCAATTTGTTCTACATCTGTTTTAAGTAGTTTCTGATTCAGAGGGAAAATGATAAATTTCACCAAATTAAAATTATAATAGGCGATTTTGGAAAAAGATTTGATTTCTTGTAGGAGGATAGGGACACTTGCAATCGGATTCATTACAGGTAATAGCAGATCATCTGCGTAGGCAGACAAAAGGTGCTGTTGATTTCCTATGAGAACTCCTTGTAGACCCCGTGTTGTAAGTAATTTTCTAATGGAGAGGTCTAAGTAAAAACTGAAGACCAGCGGAGAAAGGGGGCAGCCCTGCCTAGTGCCGCAAAGTAATGGAAATGGGTCTGATAGGAGACCATTGCACCAGACCTGGACTGTAGGAGACTAGTATAACAGTCTAACCCATTTAATAAATGTTTGTGGGGTGCCATATTGGGATAGCACAGTAAAAAGAAAGTGCTAGGAGACCCAATCAAAGGCCTTTTCTGCATCTAAGGCTATAAGGGCTATAGGTGTAGTTGACTCACTAGCTAAGGGGATGAGGTGTAGCAATCGGTGCAAGTGATCATTCGAGGATCTCCTTGGCATAAAACTAACCTGCTCATTACTGATTAATGTATCTATTAGAGGTCCCAGATGGTTAGCTAATATTTTTGCTAGTATTTTAACATCAGTATTAAGTAGCGAAATAGGGCGGTAATTTTCAACATAGTGTGGGTCACGGCCTGGCTTGGGAATGATAGTAATTAGGGCTTCAAGGTATGTATGGTCAGAAAGACCAAGTTCAAACCATGAGTTGAAAACTCTTGCAGGGCTCCCATATCTACAGGGATTCCTGTATTTTACAGGGATTTGGAGGCATCTACAGGAAAACGCTTCCCATAGACCTGCATTGGTTATACAGGAAAACAGGTCAATTCAGCTTCCATAGGAAATAATGTAATCTACAGGAAAACACAGGAATATCACCCTGGAGTTACAGGGAAAATGCCAAATCAATATGGGAGCACTGCAACGAGTGGGGAGAGTTCTACATTATATAATTTATACCAAGGGTTCTCAAATGGTGAGGCCATCCTCCTTGGGGAGGCCCCAACCTGTTCCAGGGGAGGCTCAAGCAAGTCTGAAAAAGTACTGTATTTAAATTTTGTGTTTTATATATTTTGTGTGAAAGTTGACACAAACTGAAAGAGGATAATAACAGTATGTGAATTTTATGTATTTATTTACCAATAGGTGACAAAGGAAGGTGAATGTACCAAGGCTCATTTCAGGTGTACCCGGGGAAGGGTAGGGAGTGAATACATTTCAAAAGGTAACTGAAAAACAATCAAGAAATGTACAATGAGAAATAGTACAAATAAATATGAACAATAAATTGATAATGAGTGGTGGTAATTGATAAATTTGTAAACTGATGGCAGAACAGCCCAAATACGAGGATTGAGCATAGAAGTACTAAGAGCAATAGCAGGGAGGAGCAAAGTAATCCCAGAGAAGTTGCTTAGGAGCAGGGAAGGAGGGGGAGAGGTGAAGTATGTAAGAAGGTTACTGCATGTAGAGAGGAAACAGAGAAAGTAGTCTGACTCATGAAGGTACTGCAGCAAGAGGTAACAATGGTTCAAGAATGAAAATAGCAGAGCAAGCAGGTTGGCCTGTTCGGGGGGGGGGGTACAATAAGCTGAATAATAATATTTGTTTATTTTATTTATTTGTTATTTAGATAACACCTTTGAGCACTGGAGCTCTTTTTCAAATTTCCAAGTCAGTATAAGACAAAGAACTGAATGTGAGCCAAATACTCAAAGTGGTTTCAATTTATTCATGGCGTACTGTGCAAAGTACAGTGTGTTATTTTTTTGGGGGGAGTCACAAGATTATTTCAATTTTTGTGAGAGGCTCAAAATTTTTTCCATGAATTTGGGGAGGCTCACTGTGACAAAGTCTGGGAACTATTGATTTATATAAGTTGGATGGGAAGCCATCTGGGTTGGGTGACTTATCAACTGTGAGCTGTTTAATTGCTTGGGTTACTTACTATTCCATTATAGGGGAGCCCATGGATGTTTTTTAACCTGCGGGTAGAGTCGGGAGGGTCAGGTGATCAAAATATGCTTGTAATTGTTCATTTGGAATATCTTCATCTGCAACGTGATACAAGTCTCCATAATATTTTGCAAAACTGGAAACAATTTCCTTCGGGTCTGTAACTAGTGGACCTTCTTTTTGTAAATACAGCCCAGGCACAAAACGAGTGGAATCTATCTGCTTATTTTGAAGAGCTAGTAATTTACCAGCACGTTCCCTAGATTCCAAGTATCTCATCTGGACACGTTTCAAAGAGAGCTCCGCCGTTTGGTACATCAGGTGTAAAAATTGAGCATGCAGCGTATGGAGTCTAGTCCATTCAGAATCTGAGGAGCACTTGCTGATATTTGATTCTAAGGTTTTAATTTCTTGGAGCAAGGCTTCGGTATACATTTTAAACTTTTTCATTCTGACTGAGGCTAAACCGATGCATTCCCTTCGTAATGCACATTTTAGGGCAGACCAAACTATATCCATTTTAGGGACTGTTCCTATGTTATTATCTAAAAAGGAAGCAATAAAATTTTTAAGATGGGTCTGCACATTGAGGGTCTGAAACAGTTGTGTATTTAGTCTCCATATGGAGTCTCTTTTAATTCCAGGTCCTAATATATATGTAATAGAGACTGGGGAGTGGTCCGATATCACTCATGGCTGAATCAAAGCTTCCATTATACCAGGCATGATGTGGGAGCTTATCAGGATATAATCTATATGTGAGAAAGTACGATGGGGATGAGAAAAAAAGTGTATTGTTTTTCGTTGGGGTTAAACACTCGCCATATGTCTAGGAGACCTAGCTCACTTATTAAATCTTGTAGGGCTCTCTGAGCAGGAGAAATACCAGACTTTTTAGGCTCCAACCTATCTAGAGAGAGCTGGGGAATAATATTCCAGTCTCCTCCTAAAAATATAATTCTAGGGGGAGCAGTGGAAGCATTTCCCATTAAGTTAGCGAAACAGTGCTGAGGAGTCTACATTTGGTCCATAAATAGACCCAATTGTTACTTGGTGTATGCCCAATAAACTGTATAATATAATATATCACCCTTGGCTGTCCCAAATCTCGTTTTCTAGTCTGAAAGGAAAATGTTTATGAAATATTATGGCAACTGTTTGTGGATATTCCTGTCCCATAAGATTGTCCTACCCACCCTTTACACCATAAGGAGTTATCCTCTCGCCTGAGGTGTGTTTCTTTTAGACAGATTATATTTGCTTTAAGGGACAGTAAGTGCCTTAATATTATTTGCTGCTTGGTTCTCTCCCTAGCGCCCTTCACATTCCAACTAAGGATAATATAAGGACCTGCCATTATTTTATATTAAGATTAAGTCTCCAAGCAAGATGGGGCACATCAGAGTCTTGATAAAAAGTACCTGATGCCTTTATCAGTAACTAATAAAAGTAAGTGAAGAGGAGATAACCCACCCCAACAATTCCCCACCCCTCTATCCGGTTTAACCCATATAAATCCCATAACTACCCCAGTTCTAATAACCAATCTACAATCAGATATGTCAAGTGATGTACAAAAAAAAAACAAGCCCAAAAGCCACTGCTTTCCCCAGAGATCCCTCCCCCAACTCGCTAATTTTATTCAATGATTTTAAGGATTTAAGCAGTCAAGTAATTGCCCCTGAAAAATTATGAACAGAACGTACTGATTTATCTAGGGGTAAGACTCCTCTTACTAAAGAGGCTAATTCTTTGGATTCACTAGGCAAAACAGTGATATTTGCTATGTACATGTGAGTAGTAAAAGGAAAACACAGTGTATAGAGCACTAATAGTCTAAGTGTTAAACCTGCTTGTAGCTGCTACGCTACTTCGCGGGTAAGCTTTATTATCAAGTTTCCAGTTCTACACGGGCCTCGTTGAAAACTCAAACACAAAAACTGGAGGTTAATAATGCTTCCACATTGGTGAACAGGACTCCAGGAGTTGTGACACAGGGCTCGCTGACCTCGGGAACAATCCTGCATCCCTGCTCAAAGAGAATCACTCGCAGAACCATCTTCTCATTAGGAGCAACAGCGACCCTTCATCGGATCAGGCAGACCATTCATGGCAATGTTGCTCACACATACTGCATTCAGTTAGGCATCTGATACAAAAAGACATATACTTTTAACCATTTCCAGCCTTTTAGAAACTGTCCGCTTATATGAAAAAGTGTAACCATTCATAGCATTGGCACAAAAAGCTGCTGCTACAGTATTACATCCCTTTCCAGGGGAAGCTCACTTAAATAAATCTGGGAGCGCTACTTTCAATTCATTCAGCGCTTGCTCCTGGGAATCAATGGTTTGCCAGTGATCACCAAGCTTCACTTGCAGGATCGCAGGACATTTAACACGAAAAGGCTTGCTTGCTGCGATAAACTTTGTTACAATTGGGTGCAGTTCTTGGTGTTTTATTCGGACTGACTGTGGCAAATCTTGGGTCACTCTAACTTTTTTCCCCTCCCAGAGAACTTCTTGCAGTGCTTTTACTTTTGAAATAATGTGTTGTTTATCCTGGAAGTTGAGTAGTTTGAAAATTATAGGCCTGGGCACAGAGACAGGGGTTGGGGGTGGTCGAAGTGCCCTGTGCGCTCTCTCCACGCTATAGGCAGGACCGTTAGGAGAGGGCCCTGCGATCTTTTCACAAAACTTCCGGACGAAGAGTATAGGTGTTGTACCTTCTTCTTTTTCAGGAATGCCCATTATTAGCAGGTTATTCCTGTGACTCCTCCCTTCCAGATCTTCTAATTTATCTTCTAATTTCTTGACTCTTCGATTGGTAAGAGTCTTGTCTGTGGCAGCTTTATTTAGCTTTTTTCTCCGCCGATGTAAGGCGAGCTTCTGAGTCCACCATTCGGATAGACAATGAGTCAGTTGCTGCTTTAATCTGGTGCAGTTCTTCAGCAATACTATGCATTGATTCCTGCATGGGTCTCATAATCTCTAGGAATCTTGTCTTCTGTGAGTGGCGCAGTCCCCATAGACGTTTTCGGCATCTGAGCTTTAGGCTGTTTAGGGGCCTTGTCTTTTTCAAAGGATGGTGGCAGCGAATGCCGTGGTGGCACGTTCCACATAAAAACCTCCATGGCTGGCAATTCTAATGCAGTGAAGAGATCTACTGCTGTAATCTGATTCAGATCTTCTGCTCTGACTTCTGAAAGAGTGTTTAAGTAGCGGGTTTTAGCGAGTAGGGGACGGAGGTAATGGAGTTTGCTGCTACTCTTCTAGGCTGCCATCACATGACCAATTCTCACCTTTATAATGGATTCTAACATCTTCCACACTATATACCTCAGACTGGCTGGTCTATAGTTGCCTTACTTCTCAGGACTCCTGCTGTTATGTGGGAGAGCCACATCAGTTGTCCTTCAATCCTCTGGCACATCTCTTGTCTCCAGTGAGAAGCTGAAGAGGTCCATTAGTGGACCTGCCAGAACTGGTCCATTTCCCTTAATGCCCTCAGATGCAACTCATTGGGACCCATTGATTTATTTATATTTATTGCCCAAAGTTCCTTTGTAATGTGCTCCTCACTGATACTTGCCAACAATACCCTGCTGGTTTCTGTGTTGCAGCTTGGTAGAGGCTCAGTGCCCTCTAATGTGAATACTGAACAGAAATAATTGTAAAGCAGACTCGCCTTGTGATTTTTCTTCTCTACCCACTCCTCCCCTTCTTTAGCCTGATCATTTCTCCCATGGTTTTTCATTGATCTTGAATAGAGCGAAATAACACAATGTCACCCTCCCTGACTCCCTCCACCAGCTTTTTTTTTTCAGTTATATTTATGATCCTCTGGCTGACACCTCAGAAATATACTCAGCTCAAAATTTTTTCTGCATCCTTCTACCCCATCACCAGCAGAGAGGGGTATCACCAGTAGAAGGAGAAAGGTAGTGGAGGCCACATCTCAGGAAGGAAGGACATAGACAAGATGGAGGCTGTCCAGAGGAGGGCAACTAAAATGGCTTAGGGGCTGCATCAGAAGCCCTATGAGGAGAGACTGAAATACCTCAAACTGTACACAGTGGAAGACAGGAGGTAGAGGGCGACATATAGAGACTTATAAATATCTCAGTGTATTGAATAAGGTACTGGAGTATTTTTCAGAAAAATACTGCACAAGATAAAGTAGCATGGATTCACAGTGGGATAGTCATGTCAGATGAGTCTAATCAATTTCTTTGACTGAGTGACCGAAGTAGTAGACCAGGGAGGGGCTATGGACGTGTCCTACCTAGATTTTAGCAAGGCATTTGACACAGTCCCACACAAAACTCTATTAAACAAATTAGCCAGCCTGGGAGCAGGTCCCAGGGTGATAGCCTGGGTAAAATACTGGCTGGACAACAGGACACAGAGTGTAATAGAAAACGGAATCCACAGTGAAGAATGGGGGGTTACTAATGGGGTACTGCAGGGTTCAGTACTGGGTCCGGTCCTTTTTAATATCTTCGTAACTGACATTGCAGAGGGACTGGAAGGAAAAGTATGTCTCTTTGCAGATGACACAAAGATCTGCAACAGGGTTGATACACGAGGTGGGTTGGAAAGGATGAGAAGGGACTTGGCAAGGTTGAGGGAATTGTCAAATGTATGGCAGCTTAGATTCAATGCAAAGAAGTGTAAAGTAATGCACCAGGGAAACAAAAACCCAGGGGAAGAGTACACAATGGAGGGCGAGATACTGACAACAGCAAAAATGGAAAGGGACCTGGGGGTAGTTATATCAGATGATCTAAAGGTGGACAAGCAATGTGGGAAGGCAGTAAGGAGGGCTGGGGGGATACTGGGATGCAGAGGGAGAGGCATCACCAGTAGAAAACAGGAAGTTGTTATCCCTAAGTGCTCTAGACAATGAAATTGCCTATACGTTACAGGCATAGGTAAAACACATTATGGTGCTGACAGGTACATAATGCAGTCTTTGATCAAATACACTACAGTGGAGACAGACACATAATATTTAAAGTTAGGAGATTAGGCTTAAGTTAGGCATTTCAGCCACACAGGAGAAATAAACACAGATTTGAGGAGATCCACTAAATGTTTAAACCAGAACAGTGCAAAGTAAATGGCATAGTATTCCAGACAGTCTAGTAGTAGGAGACCTCACATCTATCCTTTCAGTCTAATAAGTTAGGCAGCCTAAAAGGAAGGCAAAATAGGTGAGCGAAAAGTAAAAGTGCCTACTAGGTTATGGAGGGACAGGCTAAGGGAGTCAAGCTAGGTGTGTGCCCCAGAGGGTTTGGTCACACGTGCATCTGCTGGAGTCTAGGAGGTAGGCATGGAGCTCATACTTAAATGCTTGGTGATCTTTGGAGTGTCTGACAGTTAATGGCAGGCAGTTCCATAGCTTTGTGGTGGACACCGCAAAAGCTTGCTCACCCATCTTAGTGGCACATTTGGGTGTTGCAAGGAACATATTTTCTGTAGAACTCAGCAGGTAATTCTGAAGTGCAGGGTTCAAAATGCTAGCCAGCATCACAGGTGTTCCAGTTCTGATGATACTGTTAATTGTGCATCCCGTGGTAAAGATATGGTAAGAGGCAGGAGAGAGACAGCCCAGACAGAAGTAGAGTAAGCAGCGGTGGGTGTGCCTACTGTCAGGGCCCCTACTTTCACGGCACAGTGGGACCAAGTTCTGCGGCAAGACTATTTTACTTCCACGTAGAACTTCTGCGGTGGTGGTTTGTAATTTCTTCGGAAGTTCTGCAGCACTAACAAACTACCGCATCACAGTAACAGCTTGTCATCATGACTTCACTTTCATGGCAGTCTTTATAGTAATCAGGATGGTGGAAAGCACAGTAACACTAATTCAAAAAATATCAGAATTATAAAAATAAGTTTATGCCTAAAAAGCAAAACAAATGTCTCTACCTTAAGGTCCAAGCCTGTTAAATAAATGACATATGCAGAGGGGATCTTATGTGATAAATAAGGTATTTCTATATGCATGCTATCTATCCCACTAATGAGGTTTCCACTGTCTATCACTTATATATTTGTATGTGCTTTCTACACCACTCATGAGTTTCCCACCGTGTACCACTTATATATTTATATGCAACCTGTAACATACATACAAATGTGTGTGTGTGGTGAGAGAGAAAGATATATTTGTATAAGTATATATATATATATATATATACACACATATATATATATATATATATATATATATATATATATATATATATATATTTTATTTCCATGAACTTGCATCCTCATACAGGTCCCATTAGAAATGGAATAGAGGAGTTATTGCAAAACTCATTTTTGATGTAAACCTGTTTCCCTGACACACTGTGTAACACCATCAAGCCATGACATGCATGTGAACCAATTGTGAGATAGAGCTCTCCAGACCAGCACAATGTGTCCACCATGTGACAGAACACTACACCGTACCTTCCCAGGCTCTGAGCAGTGATGTGTTCCACCAATCCTTGTGGTGCCCAGCCAGCTCCCAGAGCTAATCTCTGAACCTGAGTTGCCGGCACAGAAACACAGCATGCTACCCTCTGGCCCAACAGCTGTCCTTGCACACAACATTTCTCCATAACTTTTAAGTGATTCTATCAACCAATGACAATATGTAATCAATAACCCTGGCAAAAATGTGTGCAGTGCACTTATTTATTTAACAGGTTTATTCTTTCAACAGGTCTACACATTATTATATTCCACTTTTCTGGGCATAATTACTTTATTTTTCTTAAAAATGACAGTTGAATTAATTTTACCAGTTATTCATTTCAGATGACATCTCTATACCTTAAAGGCACAAATAGGTTTGTACAAAGTGAGGTATGGACTTAACAGGTCTGTGCTATTGACAAGGTTTTGTTTAAGTTGGCCCTAGTGCAATAATGTAAGACTCAGAATTGTATTAGGCTGTAGCGCAGGTTGAGAAAATATCACCATGCCTGATGTGCTGTGCCACTGTCTCTGGCAGCGGGAGCTGTGGTAGGTAAGTGACTGTTCATTTCTGTTGCAGATTGCAGCCATTTCATTAGCTAATGTATGATGTTATAGCAATGATAACATCACATTCTGAGCATATGGGGGTTTAGGATATAAAAAGAGGGGAAGGGAACCAGATTCTATGGAAAAACAGAAATATTAATAAAAATCAACAAGAAAAGAATTCTCATGCACCGCAGAAGTTCTGTGTAGATTGCAAGTTCTGTGCAAAATTCTGCGGCCGCAGAATTCTAGGGGCCTTGCCTACTGTAGATACTGACAGTGTGAGGCGGCATATGCTATTATAGCATGTGTCCCACTTTTGCAATAATCTTTTGTTGACGTCTTTATAAGAAGTGATGCCATATGGCAGACTTGGTCGAAGTATCCCCTACATGATCACTAGCTTCACTGTTGGCTTCAGAGATGCTCTGACTTTGTAGGTCAGCCCGAGCTTTATGTTAACCACTTTGCATGTGTTTGGGATATGTAGAGTGAGGCCTGTTTATTTAGTAGCAAAGTGCAATTCAACTGGTCGAAATCTTTTGTTAAATCCACAAAAACTGCTCCTGTATATAAACCTTTATACATGGATAACTTGATGTCATTTGTGAATTTGATGAATGCCATGGATGTGCTGTGCCCCTTTCTAAAACCATGTTGAGCAGGAGTGAGTAGGCTGTTTTGCTGTATGTAGTCCGTGACCTGAGCAACTACTACTTTTTCAAGAATTTTATTTCATGCAGATAGTATCACAATTAGGAGATAGTTGATCATGTCCTTTGTGTCCCTTTTCTTGTGGATGGGGACAACTCGCACTACCTTCCAGAGTGACGGTACTTCTTGTGTACTGAAGTGATAAGTTGTAGATCCTGGTGACTGGTGCAGCTATGACAGGGGCCGCGAGTTTAAGAAACTTTGGTATTAGGCGATCCGATCCTGTTGATCCATTTTCGGGTAGTTTCCTCAAGAGCCTCAGTATATCCAACGTGGTGGCCTGCTTAAAACTAAGCGAGGTGGTGTCTGAGGCCAAGGAATGAGGTGGAGAGAGACAGAAGGTTGGCTGGTCAGCCTCTCATATTCAGAGAGATCTGATAAATGGACATATAGGGCATTCACAATTGTGTAAGTGTTGTTGTAGTTTGCACCATGTAAAGTCATGTCAGTTATTGTCGAGCATCTGCGTTGTCCCATAAAAGTCTTAATATGGTTTCAGAAACCATGGACTTTATTGACTGATTTATTTAGTAGCTTAAGTGAATAGGCCCTTTTTGCTATATGAATTTCCTTCTTACATGTATTCTTCTGTCTGCAGTATTCATCCTAGCTGACTTCTCTGCCATTTTTCTTTGCAGCAGCCCAGGTTTTGTCCCTGCATCTCATGCTGGCTAGGAGACCACTATGCACCCATCTTGTGACAGTGCCTCATACCCTCCTTCTTCTTAAGGGTAGACGTCTATTTTGTATTTTCTGTAGGGTGGTTATGAGGAAGATTTGTGCAATTTCAGCATCATCAGTCAGGTAAATTGGGGACCAATCGGTGTAGCTGAGGTTCACATGAATCTTGACAATATTAATTTTGGAAAAGTCACAAAATGTAATTTCTTTGGGGGAGGGGGGATTTAGAATGTGAATCCTTCATACACAAAACACTGGGGTATGGTCACTGATAGCATCAGGGAGCGTGCTGCAGGCCTAAATATGGTCTGCTCTGTTTGTGGCAATCTAGTCCAGAAGGGAGTTGAGGCTACCCTGTTGTGATGGCCTTATTGGTCACTTAATTAGCTGTGTCAAGTATATTTGTCCAAGCATGGCATCATATGATCCTGAATGTTTCCCAGCCCAGTCCAGACTGAAATCCCCCAGGAGTAGTAGTTCTCCTTTTACCTTACGTGAAGCCAGGTGATCCATAAGGTTTGTTAATCCAATGATACCACTTGTGGGTGGATTGTAAACACAGATCAGACTGATATTTTTGGTGTTACCCAGAATCAGGACTGTGTGAAGGACCTCCAAAGTGCCTGTTATGTCAAATGGTTGGGCAGTTATGGTTTGGTATTTCCTGGTGTATAGGGCACCCCGAGGAGTACTGTTGAGATCCTTATGAAGATACTTATAGCCCTTTATGGAGCAAAACGAGTTAGGTATATTCGACTTAACCACGTCTCAGTTAACCCAAGTGTGTTCAAGGAATACCATGTCACCTATGCTTCCAGTTCCGCAAAATTAGCAGTCAGACTTCGAATGTTCATATGTGCCATCTTCAGCCCCTTGTCCATGCACCACTGAGGAGTGATGGATGGATTCATAATCAGAGGAGGTCCAGGGTAACTTTCAACATCACCCAACCTTGAGAGTCTTAGAAGTTGTAGCCATACTACAGCCACGTACTTTAGCCAGCTCTTGTATCCCTTTGGTCCTGGAAAGAGTGAAGGTGTAGGTAGTGCCCAAGCCTTACAGTCTGCATAAACTTCCAGTATCTAAGCTTAGGTGTGATTTGCTTAGAGCTGATCAGAAAGTTAGAGAATCTGAAAGATGTCCCATCATAGGACCTGTCCTCCCTCCTAGGTTCCACCAGTGAAAGTTCTGCGGCAAAGACTACCACCAGTAGTAGGCCTACCCCCACATAAAAGCCTCTAAGTGAGTAGACTCTCATTTTCATGGATATGGGATAGCTATAGGGGTATGGTTACCACCTCACAAATAGCTAGGTTTGCCTTATAATAGAGAAAACACTGTATTGTGTGTCAGACTGTGGACTGGCAGAAATGCATACTCAGAATGATAAGTCCTATCTGAGTACTAGTAGGTATGCAAGTAAAGCAGACTAAAATCTTACTAATGAAATTCTGATTCAATGCAAAAATGAGCCCTATCTTAATCCTAGTCTGCAGATTATCTATAGAAATTACTATTGCAAAAATGAGGATGCCACCAGTTGGCTAGCACAAACAATTAATTCAAGTCAGGCTGAAACTTAAAATGCAGAGGGAATGGTAAAAAGGATCTAATGCTAACCCAGATTACATCATTCACCAAGCCAAGCTTAGAGCAGCTGCATATAAACTCAAGAGATACAGTAAACCTACAATCTTAGTTTACCAGTACAAACATAGCAGTAGAGGTCAACAGTCCTTCATAAGAATATGCCTGGAACTTATGTCCAGTGAGCACGAGGAGAGACAGTCATTCTAGAAGTGGAAATTTTCACTAAATTACATTTGACCTTATGGGGGAGGAGTGAAATAGACAGTTCCTCTGATAAAAATCAATAATCTCTATTCAAGCCAGTGTGCCACTTAGCATCACACAGCAGCCAGGCAGATTATGTCTGCTTCATTTAAGGTTGCAATCTGTAGGATTTACATATTTTTGCATAAGGATTATAAGGTATGAAGTACAGGCAAGCCAGCTATATGTTTGCCTATTTGATTGACAGTAAGGGTGGAGCCTTAAGGATTGAAAGCCCATTTAAGGGCACTGAGGGCAAGGGTGAGTGGGCAGGAGAAAAAACTCTCCCCTGACTGCAGCAAGCAAGGATATTAGAGCACAAGGAACAAACCCTAGCCAAAGTCGATAGGGCTGTGAAAAGCTACCAAATGACCAAAGTTATTTTCTTGTTAGTGCCATACAGTGCTGTTTAGTCACAATCGTCATACTGCTGCTGGGGTGCGTGTGTGTGTGTGTGTGTGTGTGTGTGTGTTCCCATATGAATCAGATAGCTAACATAGGCTGCAAACTGCACTGTCTGTAATCTCACACTGCAGTCTGAGGTTCAGAGTTCGGTAAACTCCAGACAGTTTATAATGAGTTAATCTCTAGGTTGCTGAAAGAAATTGAATAAATCTATTAGACTGAGCTGGACAGATAACAGAAACAGCAATGTAAAAGGTTTTTTTTTTTTTTGTTAATATCCTGAGAAGTTCTGAGGTACAATACAGTAGCATCCCCCCTCCTTTCAGATGCCTTTAACATGGAAAAGCAAATAACAAAAATCAGAGGGGGCGTACACTATTGTGCAGTTGTGGAGTAATACATCAAAATGCCTAAAAAGGGAGTTCCAAGAGCAGCCATTTTAGAGCTACAATCCCAATAGTGCTGTAGGTTCTGCCCACAGCCCTAAAAATTAACTTTTAGAGCTGTTTAGCATCTTAAAGGAATTCAGAAGAGCAATCAGCCAAGGCAGATAGAAATCATATTCTGTCAGTCTCCCCTCATCCATCTTAAGCCCATGACTGCTAATGAACATGCTGTTCCTAAGGTTGAATAAACTTGTTATTCCCACTCTGTTAAACTCTTTCATGAACATGAAAATCTCTATCATGTGACCCTGTCCCTTCTGTCCTGCAATGAGTACATGTTAAGACTGTTCAGACGTTCTTCATACATTGTGTTTTCATCATCTTTGCTGCTCTTCTTTGCATTTTCTCTAACCTAGCCTTATCCTTCCTTTTATATATGGATCACAGCACTGTAGACAGTACAGTACTCTAGGTGTGACCTGATCAGTGATCGACACATAGACAGTATCACCTCCCTCCTGCTAGTAATCCATCTTCGAATGACCCCCAGCATCTTGTTTGTCCTCTTTTATGGCTGCTTGCACAGGGAAGACAGTTTTGGGTTATATCTTCTCACCCCCAGGCATTTATCTTCCTCTGAGCTGTCAAATGGCATCCCATAAGTACAGTAAACTATTCCAGGATTCTTCAACCCCATCTGCATCACCTTAAATTTGAACTGTCAAATACTGGACTGTTTCTCCAGTCTTCTCCCATCCTGTGTCATTACATTTGTTTCTACACTATCAACCCTCCCACACAGTTTTATATAATCTATGAATGGACAAGTCTTACCCAGAATACCCTCACATACTGTATGTGATAAATACACATGCTAAATGTGTAATCCCCCAAAGTTGGGGTCCCTAGCAGTTCCCAGTAACCTAGTAAAGTGCCCCAGTAGGTGCCCAGGTGCCCCTGGAAATTTAGATGGAAGTGTGGGGAAAACATAGTTAGGAGCACTCAGAATAAACTGCATGCTTGCAGTTTAAACATTTTTTTCTTTCTGCAGCCTGCCCAGCATTGTCACAAGCTTGTGCCATCCAAGGTCTAGCTCGCACTGGACAACTGCTTGCCTCCCTGGTCGCTATGGACCCAGCATCCTGAATGCCAGGGAGGGTTCTCAAAGTGGCCAGTAATGGTTGTGAGGTGCTGAGTTGTGGCCAGCGGACAGTTGTGGTTGGAGGAGCACTTTTTCCGGTGCCCCAGTGAAGGAAAGCAGCAGAAGAAAAGAAGTGCTGTGGCCAAGAGGGACAGAGGATGCAGGGGGGTAAAAGTAAAAAGGTAATCATATCTGCAGTCCTCCTCTCAAACTCTCAGTAGTGTCTGCAGTCCATAGTTGTGGTGGTCTCAGTGTCAGTGGGTTCAGCAGTGTGGCAGTTCCCCCAGAAAAGGCAGTTGGAAGCCATGGTGTGGGCTCTGTATAGCCCCCTTTTTTTCCATTTTTAAATTAAAAAAAGTAAAGCTACAGTCTCTCAGTGGCAGTGCCCACAAGCAGGGCCACATCTTCAAGCAGCAAGCATTGGGCCAGGAGGAGCATTGGGCCACATCAAGGCCCCATGGAAGACTGCCCATCACCTGTCTCCTCCAGCGCCAGCCAGCCAGCCAACACATCTCCTCTTTTAACTTTCCCTTGAGTTGGCAGCAGCACCAAAGAACTGGTGCTGACTGCCGGAACTGTATTTAAAATAAATAAATAAATTGTTTAATTGTACCTGTGGGTGCCATTCAGTTGGCAGTAGCTGGAGCTAGGTCAAGACCCCAGAGTAAAGAACCACCCAAGGACAGATCTACATAAATATATTTATATATTTAAATCACTCCTGTAAGGGAGCAGTAGAGTGAGGGTGGCCGTATTCTAATTTATTAGGGATGCAGTGGGCAGAGCTCTGCAGACATATGAACATATGAAGAAGCCAGCAGTAGAATGCCATTTGGTCTATCTAGTCTGCTCGTATCGCAGGGTACACAGCTTGAGCTACTGTCCCTGCCCTCCCTCCCCACACCTCCCATCCTCCCTACCCAAGATCCTTACCTTCCCCCTATGCCTATCCCTTTTATGATCATTCAGTGAAAGGACTCTGCATTCCTTCTGAATGAACAACCTTTTGGATTGTGTCACAGTCCCCTATGCGTCTATGATGCAGTCCACCCATGTTGTCCCTAGACTGCAGAACTGCACTATTTCACAATGCTAGCAGTCATGGTGGAACACGGCACACTCTGTCATGTCCAAGATGACCTCTGCACTGTACAGTGCATGCGCTAGCAGTCGCACATGCCCAGTAGCATGCAGTAGCCATCTTGGTTATGGCGGAGTGGGCCATGTTCTGCCATGTCAGCTGGCACTTGTTTATTTATATATTTTTTTAATATTATAAAAATTCCCCCTACCCAACCATCTCTCTCAGCACCCTTCCCCCCAAGAGACATACAAATGACACCGGGGATGCCTAATCCATCAGTGTCACGATCAAGGATCAGTGTCACGATCGAGGATCATCATTTTTGTTGCTGTGGTTGTTTTTCACCTGTAATAAAAAATGGTCCATCAATGTCTTCCCCACATAACTGTGACACGGGGGTGCCCAATCCCCCAGTGTTGCGATTGGGGATTGTCCGTCTCTTTTGTTTTTCCACATGTAAAAAAAAACAAACAGTCCATCAATGTCTTTTTTGGCCATTCCTTACCCCCCCCACCTGACTGTCCCACTGCGCATCCACCACCCCCCAAGCCCTTACTTACCCATTGGAGGTTCAATGCCGTAATCCTCTCTGGATTGCAGACACATCTTCACTCTTCAAAGCTGAACCATGAACTGAAGGCACAGGGATGCAGTTCAATGTATTTCAATGGGGTTTTGAACTTAGTGCCATAACTTGAGCAGGTTTACATATTTTTGGCCCAAATTTTCAACATACCTTCTTTGGGACACCACCTCATGAACAATGTCACTGTCGTTAGGCAGATCTGTCCCGAAAGGTGATTTTGCAGTCTCTGCACGAAATCACCTTTTGGGCAGGAGTTGAAAATTTTTCTCTGCCCTTGTTCATGGGTTCTATGTCACTGCATCAACAGAAAATTCACCAACCATCACTGCAGTGACAGCACAACAATGCCAATTGGCATTGTGCCATCACTGTACAAAATGTGTTATTTGCGGGGGGGTTGCCCCCTTACTCCCATGTAGGGGACTCTGCCCCCGCACCCCTGCACTTTTGATAACCAACATTGAGTTGTAGTTGGTTTGGGGGAGGGAGCAAACTCCCCAGAGACAGTAGCATCAGAAAACCAGCAGACAATCACAGTGAACTGTCGATTGTTTTGCTGTGACGGTCTTCGCTGTGTTTACCGCCACTGTAGGAACGGTATACCCTGTTCATGAGGTGGGGTCATAAGAAGGCTATGTTGAAAACTGGGGTAAAAATATTGAAAAACAACAAAGTTATGAGCCTACATTGTATTTTGCAAATGCAGACTCATAACTTTTGTACTTTTCAATATTTTGTACCCCAAATTTACAACATAGACATATCTTTACAGCACCACATGACTGTAATACAGTAGCTGTCATTTTTCAAATCCTGTCCAAAATGTATTTTTTTACACCCCGAAAGGTGATTTTGTGGTCCCTGAGAGAAATCACCTTTCAGGCACCAGTTGAAAAAGTTATCTGCAATTGTTCATTAGGTGGGGTCATAAAACGGTTATGTTGAAAATCTGGTGCAAAACTATTAAAAAACAACCAAGTTATGAGCCCATATAGAATTTTGCATACGCAGGCTCGCAACATAGGTAATTTTCAACATTGTTACACCAAATTTACAACATAGCCATATCTTTACAGTGCCTCATTATTGAGATAGCTGTCATTTTTCAAATTCTGGCCAATATGTTTTTTTTCATATCCCGAAATGTGATTTCACAGTCCCTGTACAAAATCAAATTTCAGCCAGGAGTTGAACATTTTCTCTGCCCTTGTTCATGAAGTGAGGTCATAAGAAGGCTATGCTGAAAATATGATGTAAACACATTGGAAAACAACAAAGTTATGAGCCTACATTGAATTTTTTAAATACAGGCTCATAACATTGGTACTTTTCAATATTTTTACCCCACATTTACAACATAGCCATATCTTTACAGCACCTTATGACCGTGATAGCTGTCATTTTTCAGCTCCTGCCCAAAATGTGTTTTTGCGTCCTGAAAGTTGATTTCGCAGTCCCTGCGCAAAAACGCCTGTAACCCAGGAGTTGAACATTTTGTCTGCCTGTCTTCATGAGGCAAGGTCAATTGCAAGGCTATGTTGAACATTTGGTATAAAAATATTACAAACCATCATATTTATGAGCCTATGTTACATTTTGCAAATGCACACTTGTAACTCTGGTAATTGACAATATATTTACCCCAAATTCCTCAGCTGCAGCACTATCCGCTCTGTCCAGAGTTTGTTACAATAAGCTCCAGCAAGGCAGGTCCTAGATTTAAAGGGACAGTAAAAGAGCTCCAGCCAGGGGCAGAGGCAGGCCAAAGTCCCAGTATTCAGTCAAGATGGTCAGTGGACTAGTGGACTAATTGACAGGGGCTTGTTAGTTCAAAAGCTTGATTGCTGTTTGAAATAATAAATAATAAAGCCAGTCAGGGGAAAGTAATGCCCCAATGAAAGTTAAAGTGGTAGTCAAGCTAGCCAGGTAGGCTAGCAGAAAAAGGGCTTGTTAGCCCAGAAGCTGTTTTTTTTTTTAATTATTGATTCAGGTAATTGAATTCCAGATGGGCCAGCTAGGGGAAGCAAGCCCCAGATTAAAGGGATAGTGCCCCAGTGTGACAATGGTGGCTAGTAGTCAAGTGGCCACCAGTAGTTAAGCCACTACTAATGTCTGCAAATGAAAGATTCTGCTAATTAAAAGTGCATCAGAGTGTCAGATTCATCCAGGAACAAAGGGAAGGGAGTGGGCTAGACAGTTAGCTTTCCCAGCAGCATATTAGCCACAGCCATAGCCAAGGGCTAGTAACCTGAAAAACTGCCACATAGCCCCCCTATGTTAGGGAAGGGCAGTTAATACAGGATCCCCAGAGAGTCAGCTAGCTAGATTACCATCATCCAGTGAGGTAATTCTCCTGTTAGTTCCCTTCAAACCCAAAGGCCTGTGGGAGGAAGGACGTACATCAGGGTCCCAGCATAGCCAGGTATATCCAGCATTTATCAGATTTTCCCCTTGCCATCACCTTCCTAGTGTACCTCTGATAGAAGACAATTCTGTGGGACATTTTGAAAGTGAAATCTGAACTGTGTTGTGAATTGCGAAAAAGGTAAATTTTTTAATAAAATTCAGACTGCATTTAAAGGGACAGCGCCGGAAATGTAACTGTGTAATTGCCCTTCTTGCTCAAGTTTGCCTTGGCTATTCAAAAAGATTGTTAGATTAACCCATAATTTGCCCTGCATGCACAGAATTGCCATTTCTGCTTGAATGTCCCTTATGGGAGGTAGTATAGCACAGTGGTTTAAGGCTCTGAGCTGCAAATCTGGAAACCTGGGTTTAAATCCCACAGCGCCCTCTTGCATACAGTGTGACCCATGAGTAAGTCACTTAACTTCCCTGTGCTCCCAGGTTGCACCTGTAAACAAGTTTACAGCTTAGTGTGCCACTCCTGGTTAAACAACTCAATTGGGAAAAAAATGTTCTAAAGACTGTTAGATTAACCCAGCACTTGTCCTGCTTGTTAAGAACTGCCCTGCATGCCACTGAACTACCTGCTTATTCATGAATTTCTCTGCCTAATTCCTATTTTCTCATCTGATTATTGCTCGACTAAAGACTGCCACTAACAGTGACCAACTAGAGACTGTGATAGCCATCCTCTTATGGACAAGTTGGGGCTGGTCGCCAGCATAGGGACAGTGTAATAGCCCCATGTCACTTGCTTCTTCTTCAAGACCTTCATGCTCCTAACAGTGTGCTAGGTAGTGCAGGGAACCACACATAGGGATCCGTCATCCAGTGGGTTGGGGTTTTTGTTGCAGGTATCCAGTCTTCCAGAGGTTCTCCAACAAAAGTGTTCAAGTTCTTCAAGTTTTCTGGGTCAGTGTTGATGGCCCGGAGGTTTTCTCATTCTATAGTTCTATAGTTCTTCCAGTTCTTCTGTTTTTCTGAGTCAGTGGTGATGGCCCAGAAGTGTTCTTGTGCTACAGATCTTTAGTTCTTCATTCTTCACATCAGTTCTTACAGTTTCTTGGGTCAGTGGTGACAGGCTGGAGGTGTTCTCATTCTGCAGTTCTTCAGTTCTTCCAGATTCCTGGGTCAGTGGTGAGGACCAGGAGGTGTTCTTGTTCTACAGTTCTCCCGTCAGTCCAGCTTTCAGTTTCAAGCCTTTTTCCAGGTTAGTGGAGACAGCCTGGAAGTCTTCAGTTTGCAGCACCTCTTTGGAATACCAGTGTGTTTGTTCTTATCACTGGGTCTGTTGATGCCCAGTGGCCAAGTGTTTACCTCTGCTACTCTACAAGCCGGCCAATGGAAGCACGTGCATAGAGGTTTCCTTGTTGTGCATCCCTCTGCTATTCATGGTGCCCAACAAATTGTAATGTATTCTGTGTCGGAAATTGTGTAGATGCCACATATTAAAGTCTTGCACATAGATCTATTCAGTAACAATAGTAGTGTTAGTGTATATATATATATATATATATATATATATTATAATGTCCTTAGAGTTTTTGGAGTCCTGCAAATAGATCTATTTAGTAATAGTAGTATTAGTACTTAGAGTATAAGATCCTTTAGAGTTATAGTAGAAGTTGTAAGTGGAACTGAACGTTGTTGCACCCTTTTCTCCTGTTCCAAGTCCTGTGGTCAGTTGCTTAATAAACTGGTCCTTTCCATGAGCTGTGCCTCCTGCCTCTCCATTTTGGTAAAACTAACATTGTGCAGCCAAATAGTAAAATAACTGCCTTACCACCCAGTCAATTTTTCTCTATCTCATCCAAAATTCTTTCTATCTTCTCGGCTCACTTCACCGGTGGTTCCAGGCACAGTACACGTGTGTCGACCCACCAACAGAAGACAGGAGAGGAAGAAAGGTAGGCTGGCCTTTTACTTTATTCATCTTTATTTCAGCTCATCTTTCTTGGCTCACTTCAAATAGTGGTTCAAGGACTGAACCCTGTGGTACTCCACTAGACACTGTTCTGTCTTCCGAGCGTTCACCATTTTGCATCACCTTCTGGTTCTATTATTCAACCAGTTTTTGATCCAACCAGTTATCCCATCCCCTAACTCCTGTTGGCTCATCTTCCTAGCTAGCCTCATATGAGGTACTGAGTCACATGTCTTGCTAAAAACTGGGTATAGCACATCCATTGCTAGTCCTGTCTGCCATTTGTGCTACTATATTAAAAAAAGTCAATTATGTTTGTCTGAATTGTTAAGGAGATGCAGCCAGCTCTGGGTCTGCAGTCTCAGGACACATTTAGCAAGACATGAGCAGTGCAGGGCTATTTCTAACCAAAGAAATTTACTAATTTTCTTTCTTAATAGCCATCTTCCCTAACAGAGCATGCACAGGTCCAAACATTTCATTGATTACCTCAATACAAAAATGGCTGCCTAACTTGTAATATAAGAGAAGGATAAGCAGACAGAGCTGGTTGAGACATTAGGACCAGTTCTCAAGAGGTGACACAGGGCTTGTATCAAGCCCTGCATCAAATACTTTTTTGGCACAGCTGCGCCAAACCCCGTTGCTGCAATTGTGCCAAATTCTGGTACATTGGGCACCTTTGCGACATTTTGCCCAATTTTCAGCAGCTGGTGCCAAATATTTGGTGCAAGCCCCATAAAAAGGGTACCTGGGCTTGCCGCAAGTTAGACCAGGAGAAGCTGGTGTAACTCGTGGCGAGAAGTACACGGGATAGAAAATCTCGATCTCCAGGAGGGAGAATGTCACAAGCCCTGTGCACCATATGTCAGATGACCTAAAGGTAGGCAGCCAATGTGAGAAAGC
Organism: Neoceratodus forsteri; assembly: GCA_016271365.2. Classification (NCBI taxonomy): domain Eukaryota; kingdom Metazoa; phylum Chordata; order Ceratodontiformes; family Ceratodontidae; genus Neoceratodus; species Neoceratodus forsteri. The sequence continues at coordinate 168,526,743 of CM057449.1, read as the reverse complement.
AGTAAGGAGGGCTGGGGGATACTGGGGTGCATAGGGAGAGTCATCACCAGCAGAAAACAGAAAGTTGCCATCCCTCTGTACAGAGAGTTGGTGACATCCTATCTGGAGTACTGCGTACAATTCTGGAGACCCCATCTCCACATAGACATAGACAGGGTGGACACAGTCCAGAGGAGGGCAATTAAAATGGTGCCAGGTCTGCACCAGAAGCCATATGAAGACAGACTAAAGAAGCTTGAAATGCATACCCTCAAGGAAAGGTGGGAGGGGGGATATGATAGAAACTTTCAAGCACCTCTAGGGAATCAACAAAGTCCAAGAGGGTAACAACTTTCAGAATTCAATTCAATTCAGTTGAATCTTTATTTGCAAAAAGTGTCTTTCTCCAAAACAAGGCACTTGTACATATATAAAACAAAAATAATAAATAATCATAACAAATCAATTAAATTAATAAAATCCAACAATTTAAAACTCTATAAATATTACAATGGCAGCCTAAAAATCTGGATATGCCAAGCTAAATAAATAAGTTTTGAGTGCAGTTTTAAAACTCTGGATGGTCAGGCAATCTCGCACCCAATGAGGTAGAAAATTCCACAGGGTTGGGGCCGCAAAACCAAAAGACCGGGCCCCAAATATCCTTAAATGGACACTGGGAATATCTAGCAATCCCTCGTTGGTGGATCAGAGAGAGCGGAGGGGACAGTAAGGGCAAAGGAGATCTTGCAGGTAACTAGGTCCCTGATTGTGTAGAGCTTAATAAGTCAGCAACCCGACCTTGAAGGTGATTCACCACTATACTGGCAGCCAGTGCAGTCCGTGGAGCACAGGCATTATATGACTGGTCCTAGAAGTGCCAGTCAACAGCCTGGCTGCTGCATTCTGCACTAGCTGCAAGTGGCGGATATCAACCCCTGGTAGCCCTAGGTAAAGAACCTTGCAGTAGTCAAGGTGGGAGGTAACAAAGGTGTGGACCAGCACTGGAAGATCATCAGGAGGAACCAGATGTTTCACCTGGGTGATATTTATCAGATGGTAAAAAGAGGTTTTGACACCTGCCGACACCTGGGATTTAAGGGTCAGGCCATTGTGAAAAATAACGCCCAGATTCCGCACTCAGTCAGAGGTAGTTAGCTGAACACCACTGAGCCATAGTCCAGAGGGTAGTCCTGCCAACAAACCCGCCTTCCGATGATCTGGGTCCACAACCAGCACCTCAGATGTAGCAGGGTTCAACTCTAGCCAGCTCGCACTCATCCAATCCTGGATCTCGGCTAGACAGTTGTTGAATACCAAGAGGAACACATCCTGACTGGGTACAAAGGACATGTACAGCTGAGTATCATCTGCATAGCAGTGAAAACTCAGACTGTACCACCTAATAATCTCTCCTAACGGCAGCATATATATTGCAAACAACATGAGTGACAAGATGGAGCCCTGTGGCACCCGGCAAAATAGGGGGAGAGGGACCGAGGAATATATCCCAGACACCACTCTCTGAGTCCTACCCTTGAGCAAAAACTGAAACCACCTGAGGACCATACCAGACAGTCCACAGATGAATCGCAGGTACTCCAATAGCACACCATGGTCTACAGTGTCAAATGCTGCAGAGCGATCAAGGAGGACCAAGATGGAATGGGTTTTCCGATATCTCGCTATTAGGAGATCATTTATTACCTGGACAAGGGCCATCTTGGTACTATGTCTCTTCCTAAATCCTGACGGGAGAGAATCATAGACATTGTGACTGGTCAAATGATCATCCAACTGCAACACAACCACCTTCTCAATAACCTTACCCACAAAGGTTAGATTAGAGACAGGTCTGTAGTTTGCCAGACAGTCTGAGTCAAGGGAAGGCTTTTTAAGGAGGGTTGCTGAACAACCACCTCCTTCAGGGGATCCAGGAAGATCCCCCTCTCCAATGACCTCCAGACTATCTTGGCTAGGGCTGGGCCAATCTCATCCACACATCCTACAAGCAGGTGTGTGGGGCCTGGATCCATACTACAGCTGGTTGGTCACAGTGTCTTGACGACTGTCACAATGTCAGTGATTTTGGGTTGGCTACAGTCAGACCAGGTAATCTGGATGCTCGACATCTCCTACTGACCACCACAGCTCCCATTAGAGGGAGCCAGATAAATGCCAGATCTGATTGCGGCAGCCTTATCTGTGAAGAACTGAGCAAACTCATGACACTGCTCTTGTGAAAAGGCTCCCCTAGGCTGGAGAGAGATTGGATTGCACAATCTGTTCACAGTCCAGAAGAGCTGAGCTGGTCAGTTTTCTGCTCAGCAGCAATCTCCCTGGAGAGGAATTCGGCCTTCTTATGGATGATTGCTGATTGATAGGCCACAGAATGGTCCATCAATCTAAATCTGTCACACTCCAGGCCTGATTTCTGCCAGCTACTCTCTAGTCTTCATCCCACTCTCCTCAACTCCTTCAAGGTCTCATTAAACCATGGAGACCATGAATGAAGAGTGAGGGGATGAACATAAACAGGAGCTATGGAATCCAGGGCCGCCACTACTGTCTTATTATAGGCAAGCACTAGATCCCCTGGATCCATGCATTCACCTGGTACACTTGATAGATCCAGCACTGCCATTAGGCCATCTGGGATAACACCCCTCAAAGGGTGGTACCGGACCATATCCGTAGAGGCAGGCCTACTGGAAGGAACCACAAAACTAAACCCAATGGTGTGATGGTCAGACCACCCAACTGACTCCAACACCAAATTGGATATCTCCATCCCCAGGAGGAATACCAAGTCTAATGAATGACCACCAATATGGGTCAAGGAGGTAACAATCTGTGTAAGGCCCAATTAACTCATTAGCTGGAGGAAGTCTTGGCCAAACTGCGAATGTTCATCGTTGACCCAGGCATTGAAATCCCCCAGGATCAGCCATCTGGGGGATCCCAATGTCAAGTCGACAATGTAGTCCATGACTTCCTGCAGGAAAACTTTCCCATCTCCTGGTGGATGGTAAATGAGAAGAATCCTACACCCTACACCTTCGCCCATGATACATTCAAAGGAGCTGGTGATCCCCACTGGAACCTCCACAAGGTTCAGTTCTGATCTAAAACAAATGGCTACACCCTCCCCCCCTACGATCCACACTAGGGCGGTGTATCACCAAGTACCCAGCTGAAATTGCTGAAGCCAACACTGGGCCAGAATTTTCATGTATCCAGGTCTCAGTGATGTAAGCCAGGTCTGATGACCCAACAAAATCCACTATTAAAACAGCATTGTTCTTAATGGACCAAGCATTGCATAACACTGCCCGAGTAGGATGAGTAACCAAGAAAGACCGCGTTTCTTGCCTACCAAAGGCAGAGTCCTTGGGTATGGGAACCAGGCAGGGAGGACCCCTTTTCTGGACCCATTTCACCCCAGGGTGTCTCCTTGTTCCCACTATTCCAATCCTCCCACTCCTTTCCATTCCTCCGCCAGACCTAGGCCCCGCCCTCCTTCTCCTAACTATCCCCAGAGCCTGACACCACATATATACTTCTGGGGACAGTGGAGGACAATCAAAAGGACAGATGTTTCTGAGCCTGGAGGGGGAATAATGCCTGACCATCACTGCACCTTCCCAATATATCTTCACAGCACACAGCAAGCACCACAATATTCAAAAACCTCCCAAATACACATGCACCTCTCATTCATGACGTCCCACCTAACCCATATAACACCCACATGCCCCCCAACTACTCGGCCAACCTAAGTTTACCCCTAACAAACTTTCTCACACTACACACACAACTTTTCCAAAATACTATAAGCGCATTCAAACACACACACTTCCTAAACAAATTGTTAAAATAATAATAAATTTAACAAAAATGTGTCCGGCAAAAGTAGCAGTAGAGAATCAAGAAATAAAGTCTTGTAACAGCATAATACAGATAACATAAACTAGTTTTTTTTTAAGTTTTCTGGTGAATCTTGTAAACCTGTAGAACTCTGACCTCTTTGGGAAATGAACCATAACTTTAAAACTTTATCCAGTCCAACCTCTCACATTTGGCCTGTTATAAATATTAAATAAGCAATAAGTCTATCAGGCACTCTCACTGCCTATGATAGCTTATAATTTGTTTTTTTTTATACTTCTTTATTGGTTTCATATCAGTCCAGCAGCTTACATCTTACGTAAGTGTCAGAATTATATGACATTATACAAATCTTGTAGGAGTAACATCTTAAGGATAAAAAAAATATTCATTCTATCATTGCTCTAGCATTCATATAGATGACATTGATCCATAAGGTCTGTCAGTCTAGATACTCCTTTGAACTCTATAAGTTTTCAAGAATTTTGCATAGATACTATAGACCTTAAAAACAACTTATATCTCCCTTTGGGAGAACTTACAGGATTACAGTAAAAAAAAAAAAAGGAACCAAATTAAACTTTAAACTGTAAGAGTAATGTAAAATAAAAATCCAATCAAGGTCTCAATGTCCTGTTATTTGCTCTAATCATGAGACCTCTAAGTCTATTGAAATTATACAGTTGTTTTAAGAAAAAATTGATTTCCTTGGCTAAGAGGTATAAAGTCTGCACACTGGTTATGGTTGTGTCATTTTCATTTTTAAAATTGTGGAGCACACCCAGAGAACCCTCCAGAGTCCAGCTCTCAGCATTGCCAAACTCGGGGGGTGGACGTACCACATCCCATCTTTATTATTATGTAGTTTTGTTTAATTTTACCTAGTTTTATTTAATTAGATTTTTATTTAGTGGGAGCAGAGGTCAAGGGTGGTCACCCTGGGGGGGGGAGGGAAAGGGAGAGAGCATGCGAGGGGGGGCCACAACACCATCCCAACAGGTGCTATCCATCCTCTTGTCCCAACCAGACCGTCCATCTGGTCCATAGGTTCAGGTAGGTCGGGGACCTCTGCTGTACTCTAAATGTTATCTCCTCTAGTTGCTGAATCTGTGCCACCACCTCTAACTAATCCTGCCTTGTTGGAGTAGTTGATTGTAACCGTCTTCTGGTTATTGCTTTCAAGGCTGCCACAAGCAGGATCTGTCAGAGGTATATAGCTTCTCGCCTCCGTGTCTCTCCCAGCAACCCCTCCAGAACCAACAATTCTGGTCCAAGTTGATTTTAGAGCTGAAATACCTGCTTCAGAGAGGTAACCACTTCTGTCCAAAAGCCTGAAATAATTGGGCATGTCCAAAATATATGTGCATGTGTGGCAATACCCTCTCCACAGTTTCTCCAACAGCCAGGTAATACACCTATTTGTTGCTTGGAGACTACCTGTGGTACTCTAAAGTATCTAATCCTAATTTTCCATAAAAATTCCCTCCAGGAGGGGGAAGAGAACACCCTCCAAATATTGTTCCAACCCTTTACCCATTCCCTGTTTGATACATTTATGTTCAACTCTTGTTCCCAGGCATTTTTAACATACTGCAGATTTGAAGTGATCTGCTGCAGACTTCTTTTATACAACTGAGCTATAGCACCTTGTGCATTCTCTGAGTTTCAGATTTGTTCAAATGTCTGTTCTATAGCCCCCCCTTATCCCTGTACATCTTTCTAGTTTAATTTTTTATTGATGAAGCTACTAATTTGTAGGTATCTCATTCTATCTGCTGAGGAAAGACCGAAATGCCTCTGGGCCACCTCAAAAGACAACAGTCCTCCCTCCCACAGAAGTTGCCAGGGTGCCTGCAGCCCTTTCTGAGTTCTTATCAGGAACCATTTATCCCATACTGCCAGTCCAAAGGTTGGGTCAAAAGCCCACCATCCATATCTCTAATGTCCCCCGTGCCTCATCTCCTTCACAGTCCCCTGTCTCCACCCTACTAAAGTGGTGCAGGTTGCAGAGAGTAACCTTCTGAGAGTTTCAGAATGATCTTTTGTCTGAAACAGTATTGCATACAATGGGGACATGGGCAACTTCCCAGCTCAATCTCCTTCCAAGTGGCCTTGTACCTCGAGTGTCCCCAGAGCAGAGCTATTCTCATCTGGAAGGCCTCCCTATAACCTGCCAGCAATGGTACCCCAAGCCCACCCTGTTCTTTGGGTAAAAACAAGGTCTGTTTTCCTACTCTAGGCCCTTTGTTTGCTCAAATAAATTTCAAAAGCATTCTCTGCCAAGTCTCCAAGTCATTCTTAGAGACCACATGGTTCAAATGATACAATTGGGAAGAGGAGCTAATTATATTTATCCCCAGAGACCTCATTTGTACCATGTCCCATCTCATAGGGTAGGTCTCTTTTAGTTCCATAGATGGCTTATAGCCAAACTTCAGAACCTCAAGTCTTAGAAGTATTCAAAGAATAGCTGGCTAGTTAATAAAACTGTGCCAATCTTTCCATTACCTTTCCCAAGGAACTCTCCGGGCTCTCCATGTATAAAAGCACGTCATCAGCATATAGAGAAATCTTATGCTGATGACTGGCCACCCAAACCCCCTTAATCTCCTCATCTCTTCTTATACACTCTGCCAGAGGTTCGATGTATAATGAAAATAGAAGGGGGGACAGTGAACATCCCTGTCTGGTCTCCCTTTCCAACTGAAACCTTGGAGCATGGTGACCGTTCACCTGATGCAGGCTGTTGGTGTGTTACAAAGTCTTGAGATCAGAGTTTGGAAAGACTTCCCCAATCCAAAGCAGGCCAAGGATTCCTCCAGAAACCTCCACAAAACTTTATCGAATGCTTTTTCACCATCAACACTAACCAAAAGAACATTCCTCTTAGTGTTGTTTAGATAGTCAATTATGTGGATGGTCTTTCTAAGGTTGTCCTGGGCCGGGCACCCTGGAATAAAGCCAGTCTGGTCCAGGTTAATTAACGCCGGGGTCAACGTCTGAAGCCTCTTAGTCATAACAGAAGCCAAAATTTTATAATCAATATTTAAAATTGAAATGGGACGGTATGAAGAACATAATAGAGGATCCTTTCCCTGCTTTGGGATCATGGAAATTATTGTCTGTGACCAGGAAGGGGGTGTCTTCCCATTGTCACTCTGTATAAAATGTAAAAGTCTACCTAAAATGGGGGCCACATTACCTCTAAACAACTTGTAAAATTCTCCGGGGAGGCCATCTGTTCCTGGACATTTTAAGGACTTTATGTTCCTAATTACCACACCCACCTCAGCGTCCCCAAATGGCCAGTTCAGTTGAGCTGCCTGCTCCTGAGAAACTGAGGGTAAGTCTAAACCCCTCAAGAATTCCCTTATCTGGGTACAGGATGGTTGAGTCCCCTGTTTATGTAATGTGGAATAGTAATCCTGAAATGAATTTGCTATTCCTCCTATTTCTTTTTCTACTTAACTTGTGGTTGGGTGTAGTACTGCTTGTATTGTTGCCCTGCTCCGCTGAGCCCTCAGCCTCCCAGCTAAAAGTCTTAAGGAGCTGGGTCCCTCCTTGTAATATTTTTGCCTCAAAAATAATAATTTTTGTTCTACGGCATAGTCGAGAATATTAGAGAGGCTTGCTTTTAGCTTTTTTAATGTCCCTGTCCTTGCCTTATCTACTTTGATTTGTTGCAGTGCTTCAAGTTGTTTAATCTCAATTAGCAATTAAATTTTTTTGGCCTTTCTTTCCTTTTTTCTCCTACTTGACCATTCGGTAAATTTCCCTCTAAGGACTGCCTTTATGGTATCTCAAAGAATGGCAGGCAAGGTCTCAGGTCAGTCACTCTCCTTCAGGGTTTGTTACACTGTCTGCGTGACTGACTCCACCACCTCCTTATCATGGAGTAGAGATAAATTTAATCTCCAGAAGGTGTTCCTTCTCACCTCTCTGAAACAGAAGGTCATGAAAATCGGAGCATGATCTGAGAGCAAAAACTCTCCAATCCAGACCTTCTGTACCTGACCCACTACTTCCTTTGGAACCAAAAAATAATCTAATATAATGTACACTTGGTGCACTGCTGAATAAAAGGTGTATTCCCTCTTTTTCCCCCTCAAGGTGGCACCAGACATTTACATATCCTAACTCATTCAACAGTCTTTTAACACTTTTTGCTGTCCCATGATCCTTTATCAGGGTCTGGATGGTGTAATCCAATGTTAGATTAAAAATTAAGTACAAGTCACCTCCCTTTATCACTTCTCCCCAAGCTCATTCTTGTAAAATGATAAGGAATTTCAAGTAAAATGCTGAGTGTGAGCCCGGGGGAAAATAGACCAACGCCAATGTTAGTGGTTTACCCTGGAGAGTCCCACGCATCAAAACGTACCTCCCTTCCTTGTCCACTAGTTCATCCTGTTTTATAAAGGGAGTATGCTTAGGGACTAAGATTGCTACCCCCCTCTGCCTTCCTCTCCTGTATGAGGCAGTTGCACTACTACCAAATCCCATAGTGCATAACTTAATGTGTTCCTTTGGGGATAGGTGCATCTCCTGTAAAAAAAGAAAGCCTACCTCCATCTTCCTCATATACCCCAGTATTTTAGCATGTTTAACTGGGCTAGAAAGGCCGTGTACGTTGTATGAACAAAATTTGCTATCTCTAGCCAGTACAGTGCCTTAGTTCTCCTATAGATCTGTTCCCCACAATCCCTCCCACCAACAGCCCCTTGTCTCCCCCCCACAACAGCCAGTGTGCCTCATTTACCTCTAATGTGAGACCCTTTTAAATGACAGAACTGTCTGCCAACAGGGCAGCAAATAGAACCACATAACCATAACTGCATTTGAACTTCCTAGGTAGGAAACCTGTTATTTCAGGTTTTTTTACTCCTGTCCCCTTTCCTTTCAGTGGGAATTGGAGAAGAGGAGGATTTCGATTGCCCCAAATGGATGGGACCTTCCCCTGGGGTCATGTGTCTATAACATGGACCCTCCTGAGAAAGGACTGATATGTCACGGCATCCCTCATCTTTTAAATTAGCTCCAGTCAACATAAAACCCTCCCTCCCGAACTGCTTTATTTAGTAGACCCTTTTAATTCTTTACATAACTCAGAAGACAATATAAAGTTATTTATAAAACATATAGACCATTAGCAATCCCCTATATTCTGCTTTTTAATATAGGCAATTTCTCCAGATGTGGTTGAAGGGAGCAGCAATCATAGCTTATCGGATGCTCTCCTCTCCCTTCACAAACAGCGTGGAAAAAGTGGTGGAAGCAGGGTCAGAAGTTCAGCAAACTGAAAACGCAAAGAAAAGTCACTTAGTTCCCAGGTGTTTAGTCTATCAACTGGAAATGCTGGGCAAACCCAACACTGAATGCTGGCAACCCAAATTAAATTAACTGCAGCACTGGTGGACCAGTTATTACAGCCAGTGCAGTCTCCAGTTCTTAATCTAGTCTGATCAACCAGCTTCTATTTTGCTGCATACATCGCTGGGTCCTCTCCACCCCCCAAGCCCTGCTGACAATGTTCACCAGTACCTTTTCCTCTAAAAGCCTCAGCCTAAAGACGTCAATGCCTCCTGATATACTGTAGCTCATGGTTGATTCTGTTCTTCGGCTTCTTCTCAGCCACTCTCTCCAGGGTCGCCCAAACCGCCTCCAGCGATGCCCCAAATTTCTTCCATCCTGCAACCATGTGCCACTCTGACTGCTCCATTATCTTCTGTTTAGGACATTCCAGATTGGGATGTGGAGGAGAGATGCCCTTCTCGGTCAATATTTTTTTAAATTCCTCTGTGGTATTGTAGAGTTTCACACCATCTGCCCAGAAAACTCTGAATCTCGCAGGATAGGGTTTCTGAAACCGGAGTTGCTGCTCTCTACAAATTTTAAAATATGACACCCAACGCTGTCTAGCCTGTTGAATTTCAGGTGGAAAATCCTGGTCTAAGGTCAGTTGGGAATCCAAATATTTAAGTTCTTTCTTTTGCCATGCTTGTTTTAGGATGTCTTCCTTGGTACGATAGCTTGAAAATTTAATTATTATTGAGCATGGCCTAGCCGTGGGATCCATGGATTTAGGGACTAAAGACCTGTGTGGTCTCTCCACCCTAAGTTGGTAATCTTGAGGTAGGCCCAGTACATCTTTTAGCAGGTCTTCAATAAACAAGGACATCAGTTGTATCTCAGCTCCCTCAATAAGACCATACAAACGAAGGGTATCCCTTCTGGATCTAACCTCTAAATCAATACATTTTGCTTGCAGGGCCAGGGTATGTTGAAGGAGCGAACCCATGGCCTGGGTTAGGATTTCTCCGGTACTCTCCGCATCAGCAATCCTTTGTTCAGGCCCCTCTATTTGGTTTTTCATTTTGTTTAATTTGGCATTTAGGTTTTGAAATTCTTTTTTGTTTTCAGTACAAGAGTCCTGAATTTCATGCAGAAGCTTTTCAAAGCATGATCTTGACAACACCTCAGTCTCTCCCTCGGTATCGTATCCTGAGCCATGATGGTTGGTGAGGGACGCACTCCGACTATGGGCCTGACAGTTTTCTAGCAATCCACTACAATCGGGCTTCTTACTTGCTGTTTTTTGGCGATTCTTGTCTCCTTTGTCTTGTTTGACACCTCTGGGAAGCATATTTTGTAGTTTTAGATAGAAATCCAATGTTTTGGAGGTTTTGCAGTTCTTCACAGGGAGGGAGCCTAACTCTCAAGCTGTTGCTGGAACCGTGACATCACCAAAGTCCCTACGATAGCTTATATTAAAGTCACAGAATGACAGTTTTGACTGGTTTGGGTTGTAAAAGAAATCACTCATGATAGTTTAGTTCTCAACTGAAGAAATCTTCCTTAATCTCCTTCGGTACAGGTTCATGTACCACAGCAGAAACAAAATGGCACCGACTGATAGGACATGCTTTGGAGGCTCCCTCCACATCCCAATCTGATGGGCAGTCACCCCAAGGGAAGAAACCAACACCACGACATCTGGGACTAGACTGGCCCACCAGTCGGTCCCCCAGGCTATCTAGGAGGATCCCCAGCTACTTTGCCCGCCCTCCGGCCAACCCACCACAGGATCTTCTGTGCGGCTTCCACCACCAGAGCCAACCGAGCCCACCACAACAGATGCAAGCGAGACCTCCCGTGCCTATCCCCAAAAGCCAGGCCAAGCAAACACCAAGTTGTCAGTCTTCGGAACCAGGCAACACTTTACCAAAGTCCCATTAATTTCACTCCTCCATGAGGTTCAGGGTCAACAGCTCCTGACCCAATAATCCATTATGTCCCTCCACAAGAAGCTCTCCCATTATCACAGTCTCCCACTCTCATCCTCAGTCGGCCAATCAGCTAACACAGTCAGAAGGGAAGAAAGGACCCCAGAAAGCCCAGAAAAAACGTCAGAAACTCCAAACAGTCCCAACAATCCAAAAAACAGATCAACAGATAGGGCTTGAATCTATAGAAGTAGAGTTTTTTTTAACACCAGCGCTAATACAGTGCTAATACAACAAAAGATTCACTGATTACTGGTCGCTGATTGCTGCTCTTGATACCATAACTGTAGTCTACACTTTGCTGCCCGTGAAAGATACTGAATGAAACTAACTAACTCACTTGAATTCCCTCACTTGCTGCTACTAATTCTAAAATCAAAAACACATCAAAAGTAACAAATAAAAGCAAATAAACTCATTTTATTTGCTGTGCTGCTGCTGCTACTCATGGCTAGCCCAGTGTGGTGCCATCATTGAACCCTTCAGTAAAAAAGAAAAGAGTTGCAAAGACAAGACAGCACAGTTTGAAGATGGGGGGACAGCTCAGGGGCAACGTGGGGAAGTATTTTTTCACAGAGAGGGTGATGGTCGCATGGAACATCCTTCCTGAGGAGGTCGTGGGGTCAAAAACAGTGGGAGAATTCAAGAATGCGTGGGACAGACATAAGGCAATTCTAGTGGGGGGGTAGGAGGAAGTAGGTCGTTGGTTAACTAGGATCTGCAGATTATCCAATAGGTAAGGAAATGGGCAGACTGGGTGGGCCAAGTGGTCCTTATCTGCCATTAAAGTCTATGCTCAGTGCAGCATTCTCAGCCCATTGAAAATTGGGCCCATTCTTTTCAGAAAAGGTTAACATAAAAAATATCGATGTGAGCTCAGGCAGTTCTGAACTGAGTGTAAAGGAAATGGAAACTGATGCAGAAACCACAGTGTAGGTTTGTACATATTGTATCAGGTGAGGGATGCCAATACAGAACATTAGTGAAGTAAAAAACCTTTACCTGAGCAGATAACACCAGCATCTTTTGAGTCTGTGCAGCTTTGGCCTACTGCATTGCCGGGACACTGTAGTAAGGACGTCTCATTACCAACACATCTCACATGGCTGAGGAAATTGAATCCATATCCTGTTTGAAAATAAGTGGCATCCTTTACAGCAGTAGCATTTCCACAGCCCAGCTCTCTACAGATAACGTTGCCATCTGTCAAGTCCCAGGTGTCGTCACAGACTGCTCGCCAGTATGGATATAAATAACTTATTACGACTCCATTGCACTGGGAGTAAGGGGCACTCAGTCGCAGTGAAATGGGACCACCTAGGGATAATAAAAAAAAAAACTTAATGAATAACTGCCAGCAGACGGGTGCTGTATGGAAAATAGGGCAACAGGCTAGAAACTTCAGGTATGAGTTGCTGTTTTATTTGGGTGTCTCCTGTGGTCCTATACTTGGGTGAGCATGGACAACAGTGCCCTATTGAGTATGTGTGTGTGTCATGAGGGGGGTAACAATATTGGAACCTCCTAATAGGAGATTTGGAAATGGATGATCCTTTCCCTTCTTGTTGTTAGTAGAGTTACTAGGATACTGCTACAGTGGTACTCAGTGTCAGGTTCCTTCTTGTCTAGTCATGTTGTGACACTGCTGTCACAATGCCCTGCGTGATGACTCCACAATGATTGGAAACACATAGCAACTAAGCAATTAGCAGTAATGTCGCTGTCCATTTTTGCCAGTTTGTGAACAAGACTGACTGACATGACTAGACAAGAGAGAACCTGACACAGCACCACTTTATATTTGATCTAACATGCTGAATACTCAAGTTGTATGTTTTATTTATTTGTTTATTGAAATGTTTCACCAGGAGGGCACACTGAACAACAAGTTGCTCATCTCACGGTGCGACCTGGGGGGAGGGGTTACATAGGGTTGCGAAGGATGATCAGTTACAATAGTTTGTGGGTAGTACAAACAATACAACATTGTAAGATTGTGCAACAGTTGGAACACAAGTTATTGTACAATAAACAGTAGTGGAACATTGGGTAAATTACAATACATGTCCAAAATCATACAAAAGAACATATGAACGTACAAAACAGTAATAATGCTATAGAACCATTTATAGTGCATGAGTGTACCAGAAGCAGGCTCGAGGTAGTACACAAGTGCTGTTGGAGTAAAAAGGATGGGGTTAGGTTGTGCACACTGGTGACCCAGAGGGGCAGGTGGAGAAGGGGGGCAGGCAAGAACTGAATATGAGGAGAAGGGGTAGCCATTTCCTGATTTCCCCCTTCACATGTATTAGGCCATGCAAACATAGGTATATACTGGATTATATATTGCAAATCTTTTGTATCTATAACCAGAGAAGAGGGTGATGGTTACCCACTAGGGTGATTGGAACCTTAAGCCCAGCCCAGCATTAGGCCAAGGATAAAACTAGCCAGGGAAATTTGCAGGCTGGTTGGGCCTCTGGGTCCTTTTCTGCTGAAAAGCTCTGCTTTCATGAGTGTTTCTCCCTCAGTCTTTATGAGTGTGGTCAGGTGATATCAGTATCATTCAGTTTAGTGGCCCAGATCACCTGAGCATCTCTTGTTAGTGGCCCATATCCTTCTAGGGCCGAATTCTAGGGACCATCTCTGAATATGCAGGCATTGCAGAGTAGTGGTTAGAGAACAATAAAGCTGTGGTTAACCTCTCTGAGCTATTGTCCTTTCTATCTTTCACTTTATCTCCATGTGAAGGTTGCAAGAACTAGGTCTGAAAAGAATAGGATCCTTTTAGAGCCGAGGGGCACAGATTTTAGTATCTGCAAGTACATGCTCCCCACGGAATAGTCATAGGCACCCAGTCAAATGGACGCCTGTGATTATTTTGCTTGTGACTGATTTTCTTAGCAAATCAGATGCATGAGGAGTGGAATAAGGGGTAGGTAATTCAATGGATGCTTTGATACTTAAGTCAAAATATCACAGCATGCTCCCAGACTTGAATGCATGCTGCCATAAAGGGAGGAGTCTGCATGGTACAGCCAGACATCTGACCAGGGGAGCTATATGGACAGGCATTGGATAGACACAGTGAGACTGCATCGGGAAAAAGCATTCTCAACATGCAATATGACAATGTCTCTAGGAGTTATAAATATAATAAAGAGTTAACAAAACCATTATTTTTGGTAAGTAATAAAAGTTCTAAATACTAAATAAAATATATTTTTGTTAAAATATCTCAAAACAGGACATACCTGTTAGACAAACTAATTTAACTACTATCTAGGTAAGAAGTGATCATGGAGGCCGGCCCATTGATACAGTGGTGGCATTACTGCTGGCGATGCTAGTGATCAGAGTTTGGAAGTGAGCCTTGGTCATAGGAGGCTGGTGGGGTGGGGGGGAGGATTCTGCATCCCAGCAGATGCTACCCTCCTCTGGGTAGGGAAGTTGACATACTCCACTGAATTTTTTACTGCCCCCCGGGTGACCATAGCTGGTGGTGCAGTTAGAAGGAGCCTGCAGAGTGGGAGGGACAGGCTGGAGACAGTTGTCGTGAGCACACTTGGCATGCTCAACTGCCATAGTGGCTGTATCTACACAGCCTCAAAAGTAGGGAGAAACCATAGCTGCAGACCATGGACTGGCTGTGAGTTGACTCCTGGTGCAGGTCCAGAAGTGAGAATTTGTTTGTGTGTGTAAGAACAAGATGACAATAAATTACTGTAGTAGGTAGGGAGTAGCCATAGGACTTAAACCTAGCCATCTGGGAGTGCTAGAGTTTTTCCCCACAGATCAACCAGCCCAGGTAACAAAGTGCCCTAAAACTTTGACATTCCCATTCAGAAGTAGAAACTGACCGTTTTAGTTTTTAATCACCCCTAACTCCCATACTTAAGTGCCCTATTCCATGTGTAACTGGTGGGAGGAGGAATTTTGTTTATAAGTATGGTGGGTCTTATAGAACCAGTTATGCAAAAATGACCCCAGTCTTTGGCATGATTCTCCAATGTGTGTCCATCTAATAACTGTCATCCCCTGGGTGCCCAGTAATCTGGGAGGGGCTTCAGATTTGAGGTTGCAGACTATAATACATCAATCATTGGGATGAAGCTTTGTAACACTGAAATTCAGTGATGGGGCTTACTTTTTATAATTCTATTCCACTGTATGAGCTCATCCCCGAACCATGATTTCTCTGAAGTTCTGCTCTCATGAAGGATGTATCATAATCTGCAGCTATAACATGTATTGCCCAAGCTTCCCTTAGGATTACTGAGCATAGAAACAAAGAATTTGTCAGCAGAAAAGGACCACTAAGCCCATCCAGTCTTCCCAGATGGTCCCTGCCTAGTCTGTCTCTGCAGACCCTAACCAGTCTCCAGTGAACCTCCTTTCTCCCTGTCCTTTTCCTAAATTTCCCCCTATTTCTATCCCATGTATGCTTGAAGACTCTTGCTGTTTTTTACCTACCACTTCCACTGTCACTGTACTCCAGGTGCCCACCACTCTGTCAGTGAAGTAGTACTTCCTTGCATCCCTCCTAACTCCGGCCCTCACCCACAGCTTTATCACATGTCCTCTGGTTCTGGTGCTTTTCCTCATTTGAAAGAGACTCCCAGCTTTCTGCACCCTGTTCACATCCATGAGGTACTTGTAGATCTCTATCATGTCCCCTCTTGCTCTCCTATCTTCAAGGTTGTACATGTTGAGATCCCTCTGTCTCTCTTCATAGGGTTTTTGATGCAGTCCCTGCACCATTTTATTTTCCCTTTTCTGGACTGCCTCCACCCTATCCATGTCCTTTCTGAGGTGCAGCTTCCAGAACTGAACACAATACTCCAAGTGAGGTCTCATCATCAAGCGAAATAGTGGCAACACCACCTCCCTCCTCCTGCTGGAGATACCGCTCCCCATGCATCTCAGCATCCCATTGGCCCTACCTACTGCTTTGTCACATTGCCATTCCACTTTGAGGTCATCAGTTATGATAACCCTATGGTTCTTTTCCTGCTTAATGACTGACAGTATCCCCCATCCTATACTCAGTTCCTGGGTTGGTTCCTAGTACTAGGTGCATTATTTTGTACTTTTTGGGAATTAAACCCCAACTGCCTTGCTCTTGGCCACTCCTTGAGTTTCTACGCATTCTCTCAACCCCTTACTTATTGTCCACCCTATTACAGATTTTGGTATCACCTGCAAAAAGGCATACCTTCCCTTCTAGTTCATCTGCAATGTCACTTATGAAGACATTGAAGATGACTGATCCCAGTACTGAGCCCTGTGACACCCTACTGGTCACCCCCTATCATAGGAGTGAGTGCTGTTAACCACAACCCTCTGTTGCCTATCTACAACCAGTTTCTAATCCAATTCAACACTTTAAATCCCACCCATAGGCTGCTCAATTTCATAAACAGTCTCCTGTGTGGTACAGTGTTGAAGACCTTGCTAAAATTCAGATAGGGCCTAGGCCATGTCCACTGCCCTCCCCTGATCTCTTTCCCTGGTCATACAGTCAAAGAACTCAAACAGATTCATCTGCCATTACCACCCCCCATGAAGCCACGCTGCCTTTGGTCTTGCAGCTCATTGGATTCAAGATTCTCTACCAACCTTCCCTTTAACAGTGTTTCCATTCATTTTCACACCAATGAGGTGAGAATGAACATCCTATAATTACTAGCATCTTCTCTGCTGCCGCCCCCTTATGTAGAGGGACCACATCTGCTTTCCTCTAGTCCTCCTGAATCATGCCTGACTCCAGAGATCTATTGAATAAGGCTGTCAGTGGGGCACCAAGCACCTCTCTGAGGTTTTTCTGTACTCTTGGGTGTATCCCATCCAGTCCCGTAGTCCAGTCCACTTTCAGAGCAGCAAGTCCCTTCAAGACTCTTTCCTCTGAAAATGGAGTTGACTTTACCTCTCCTCCCCTTTTGTTCCTGCCGTTCACTGGTGGTCTATTTTTCTCTGCTTTTTCTTCATCTTCTTCTGTGCAGTCTCTCTCTTCCACTCTCCTTATCCTCACTATCCATCCCCTTGCTTTCCTGTTCTCACTTATGTACTTATGTGGGAGGTTTAGAAGGAAGGTCAGGAAGCACTTCATCATGGAGAGGATGATGGATACTTGGAATTCGCTGCTAAAAGAGGTCATCTCATTGAAGACAGTGGGCAGCTTTAAGAGAGAGACTGGGATAGGCATGGGGGAAGGTAAGGATCATGGGTAGGGAGAATGGGAGGAGTGGGGAGGGAGGGCAGGGACAGTAGCTCAAGTGGTGGACCCTGCAATACAAGCAGACTTGATAGACCAAATGGCCTTCTACTGGCTTCTTCATATGCTCGTATGCTCGTATGTACCTGAAGAAAGTCTTATCTCCATTTGCAACCCCTTTGGCTATCCTTTGCTTTGTCTGCACTTTTGCTCCCTTCACTGCATTATTTGCTTCCCTCAGTTTTACCTGGTACACCTCCCTGTCTTCCTCCCTCTGTGTTTCCTTAAACCTCCTGAATGCCACCCTTTCTTGCTTCACCACTGTGGCTATGTCCATAGAGTACTATAATAGTCTCTTTGTCCTTTCATTTTTATTAACTTTACACAGCATATGGGGGTGGTATTGGATGTAAGGACTTTTTTTTTCACTATTGGACCCATGCAGTCCTCTGTACCAATGCAAGGGATGCCCTGCAAGTTATTAATGGGATGGGGGCATACTGGGATGGGACAGAATATGTTTTTCCACCTGTACTCTTCTGGCCCCATCTCCGTAATTACTGTAGTGCCATTGCAGCTTTACCGTTCCTCCAACTAGGAGGGTAGATGAGTAGTGGCCTTCACTGATGATGCCAATGCCATTCCTTGTTCCTCTGCAAGGAGGGCATGAATTCCATATGACCTCACCCTTCTTAAGAGTGAGCAGCTCACCCCTGCAGTACACTCAAAACCCAGTGGATCCTGGGAGGGTTTGTAGGGTTCCCAATGTACCTCTGCCTGCACAATGGGCCTGCCTGATGATTTTGTATTTCAGACAAGGGGGTGTGGTGGAGGAGTGTTTCTCTCATTGGGTGAGGGCACAGCATCTCAAAACTTTTTCCCTCAACTTCAGGAAACAAATGTACTTTTCAAAGACCCCCTCCCCCCATTTTGCAAACTTAGTCAAAAATTAACATAGACAAGTTCTACATAACACTAGTTTTGAAGGGACCATTAACTCAACTTGAACCTCAAACTGTGTGGGAACCAACCTTCTGGGGACATGATCACCCTAGCCAATAGGCATAGCAACAGTTCCATTATGAACATGCAATAAGCTAAAGTGTCAGATATCATTTTAATTCCATTGATATTATTTGCAGTATAAAAGTCATTTCAGAAGTCTTTTCAAGGGCTCATACTGAATCACTAACTTATAACTGTTCTGTGGATAAGTGTCATAAAATATTTCTTTTGTTTTTGTTGTTATTTGGAACTTAAAATAAAAAGGTTACCCACATGTAACTATTGAACAGGTGTTGTAAACATGAAGGACAGGCTCAGCTGATATTACTGTTACTTGGTCAGCTGGACAACATGAGGTTGATACAG
This sequence comes from Neoceratodus forsteri, assembly GCA_016271365.2. Taxonomy (NCBI): domain Eukaryota; kingdom Metazoa; phylum Chordata; order Ceratodontiformes; family Ceratodontidae; genus Neoceratodus; species Neoceratodus forsteri. Next base: position 168,508,008 of record CM057449.1, on the reverse strand, counting down.
TAGCATGGCAGCAGTGCGTAACACTACCGTCTAGGAGATCTGGGTTCATGTGTTAGTCCCAGAATCTGGGGATGACTGGGGGATGAGCATATTGTAGAGGCAATGCACTCAGCTCTTAGTTTTGAGCCATCCAGCATTATACAATGGTTTTAAGGAATAAAGAAGCTTGATTGGTTGACAGCCATTATCAAACTACAGACGTAATACCAGTATGAAAAAGTTCCAGTTACATACCTCATAACATTAATAAAAAATCACTACCCTGCCATTCTCTTCAGAGAAGTTTACCTTAGATGACTAAGTTGCAACATAAAAGGCATTCCCAAGGTAAATTTAACTATTTAATTGTTTATTTCAGTTTTTTAAACCTGTCAAAGTTAAAGTTCAGACTAATTTTTCTTGAATAAATTCTATTGAATTGAAACCCCACAAATAAATTCTATTGAAATTAAAATTATGACAGTTTCAAGTCCTCTTTTGTCATTGTGTAACAGAAATAATACACTCCATGGGATGTTGTCACTTCTTGGGCATGCAAATCACTCTCAACGCAGGCCAGTCATGATGATATCCAATGATATCCGATACACTGTTATGTATTGTTGCTTAAATACTGTAGTTCACTCTAACATGAGCAGCAAAACAGGTATTGTTTTACTTCACAGGTGATTGAAAGCACTTGAATGTGCCTTGTGCTTCAAAACACACTTGGTGTGTGTGTGTTGTACCTCACACCCTGTCATGGGTTATTGCTTACTTATAACATGGGTAAGAAGTTAGAACATTCTAGCCACCTAAATGGCAAAAAGATCATTTAAGAGTATTATTATCTGGCCATGACTACACTCCTGTATTGTTTAGCCTGTGTACCAGGTCTGACTGTCATATCAACTGGAACAATGTTTTTGATTTCACATTTTTGTTTTAAAAATATGCTTATTAAAAATCATACCAGAGCTGGTACCATGGTACTGAGCAATGGGGGATCACTCTGTCATGCTCATGACCAGGGTTTATGCCTCAAGCCTATGGCTTCAAGAGCAGAGGCTGGCAGGGAGGATCCAGAGCATCCAATCTCTCCTTCCGGGGAATGATGCTGCATCACTCTGCAGTGGCTCCTGGTGGAGGCAGGTGGTAGTGCAGTTGGCAGTGTGGGTAAACTTGCACCATCAGGCACCTCCCCCAGGTAGGCCACAACATGCTTATCCATACAGGAGGTGGGCAGGGTGAAAAAAGAGAAAAACTGCCTCACCAATGGCACACCAGGTGATTATCATATAGTCCCCTCCCACACCAGTTAACCCCCAGCGCATCAGCACAATGTTGTCCCTCAGCCTTTGTGCAGCTCATTTGTTCCTCCTCTTTTCAGAGGGGATGCCGGGATAAAACAGCCAAATGGAGGAAGGCAGGAGGCTCCAGGTGTCTTTTCCCTCCTCAGTGGGCAGAAGAAGCCCCCAGCAGGAACAAGCTTGCCCAAGGGACAGAAGCCTACTGGGGGACTTTGGTGGCTGAAGATGTGAGGGTGAGTCTGGCAGGTAGAAGGGGGAGGTGTTGGCAGCCCAAAGGAGAGGGGTGCTGGTGGGCATGGAGGCGCAAAAATAATCATAAAAGTAGAACCCATCTTACAAGTGCAACAAGACACAGGGATGTTGTGTAATCATGGTCAACAATCATACTTTCCATGTGTGTGTCTGCAGGTCAAGTGCCTTGTGCCTAAGTAGACACTTGAGGGATGCAGTTATTGACCGCATAATTACGCATCCTGGCGTGTCTTATTGCATACTTCATGAACACAATGCTGAATAATGAAGGTACAGTATGGTATTATGCGTCAACTGTAAAGGTAATCACTTTCTGACTTCCTAGCTGGGGGAAGAGTAGTGGCTGGGCAGCACCAATTATCAGGATGAGAGAACAGGGCAAAAAGTGAAAAACTCAGGGGGGAGGGTGCAAAAAAAATAAAAAAGGCCAATAATCAGTCCCTTTGTTTAGAGGCTTCAGTCATAGACTTTGACGGCAGATAAGGACCGCTAGGCCCATCTAGTCTGCATCATTAGTTTTATTTATTTAATTTTTTTCTTTTGCACATAGCACCTGGAAATTGTACAGGAGTAGGAGAAGAACACAAACCTGTGCAGATTACAGCAGCATCCTGTGAGTGTGTACAGTTATTCTGAGCCCACGGACTGCTGGAACACTGGAATATGGATGTTTCATTGCCAAAGCATCCCACATTATTCAGCCAGATGTCTCCAGTCCCTTCGTCAAAGTAGGCATTGGTTTGTGCTACTACTGCACTGCCACAACCCTGCTGCTTACAGACAACGTTAGCATCATTGAGATCCCATGAATTACTGCAGATCGTTCCCCACCGAGAGCCAATGTAAGCCTCAACTCTTCCTTGGCAGCCAGTAAAACCACTCACTAAACGTATCTGCACCCCAGCACCTGCCAAAAAGTTTCAAACAAAATGTTAAGGTTTAAAAAGAGAGTTAACTTCTTCTTCATTCAAAATGATCAGTGAAGCATAGCAGAAATAGGGCTGTGGGCTTGTAGTTCTTCAGGCTTCTACTAAGGTTCATACAAAGGAGGAATAGGAGTGATAAAGCTCATATGCCCATGTTGCTCCAATTACATATAGTAACACAGTGTACCAACATTCAACAGAAAGACATCTTGTTTGTGTTTGAATCCTGTCTTTCTTTTACTATGTATTATGTCTCTTGGAAGAGAGTTCCATGGATTAATAACATGCTGGGTGAAAAAAAAATGCTTTTAACTGTTTTGAAGGTTTGCCCTGTTAATTGGAGGGGATACTCTCTTGTACATTTTATTTGAAGTTTAATTCAGATGAGAGATACGGGTCTTGCATTATTTGATGTAGAGTTAAGACAGCCCCAATGACATTCTAAAAGTCATTAAATTCAGGCTTCACAAGAGATTAACAAACAGATGCATTCAGGACCAGCAAAAAATTATTTTCAAGGTCACTTCAGGCAAAACAGCCAGAACCAAATGCCAGTGATCTAATCCGTATAGCACCAAAGGCTTGTTTAATTTCGGGGGTGAAAAAAACTTCCATGTGCCCAAAATTCTTTCTATTCAAATTTTAGTGAAACAGAGTCCACTTTAGTATTAATCTCTGTTCCTTAGTTTTCCTGCACATTTCTTAAAGCTCCACAGTGAGGATCTTCTGGATTGGCAGTCTTTTCATGATTTTTTTTTGTCTATTTAGCAAATTAGTGTTGGATATCTAAATGGAACTCTTTCTGATGAAAGCATAAAAGCACTGTAACAGGTCTAAGGTAATTCCAGCTGAGATGGAATGGCTACACCATAATTTATTTGAGCTCTGTGTGGCCACACCATAATTTATTTGAGCTCTGTGTGGTTACACCATAATTTATTTGAGCTCTCTGTTGTTTCTGAAATAGGTTGTATCACATATTCTGTGTGCAATGCTAAGTATATACAGTATAGAGAACTTTAAAATGGCAGTGTCTTGCAATCATAACACTAGGGACAATGAGCAAGGGTCTTTCCAGATTCAGATGCAACTTAAGGTTAGTATGAGAAGTTCTTCTTTGCCTGGCATTGTCCTTACTCTGCTTGCCATTATCCTTGTACTGTTTAACAGATGGCTTCAATGCAATGATAATATAAGGTGCTAAGCACAAGGACATGCAGAATCAAAACTGGAATGGATTTTGTCTTTATCTAACAATGTTACTTGCATTACCATACCTTACATTTGCTTCAAAGCCTGTTGCATGTTACGCTTACATCTTGTGTTTTATGTATGAAGATGAGAAGCGATTATAATCAACTCCTCATATTTCCAAGAAACAGAACCAAAACCAAAATGTGTACTAAACTGATTGTCATCTTCGAAACATAGAAAGATAGAAAAGGTGTTGGCAGAAGGAGACCAATAGTCCATCATGTCTGCCCATCTTAGCTGCTAAACATTGAAAGACTTTGCCAGTTCATTTCAGACAATCAGTCTCAATGAATGAATGAATCAATCAATCAATAAATAAATAAATAAACCAATCAGCCAATGTCTGTCTTTAGTTCTCTTTTTTGTCATTCTGATTTTAAACCCTTGTGGGTGGGACCAGGGTCTCCTTTGGTGGACCACAAGCATATGCCCACTGAGATGACTGCTGAGATTAGACTGCCTTACAAGATTGTAGCTCATTGATTGTTTAGAGGGGCATAAGAGGAAGGTTGCTCTTGGTGGCTGGCATTCACATGCACTCAGTCTATATCAGCCAGCGAAGGAGGAAGGTTGGCTTGTGCCAGTTGCCTGCCCTAGCAGCAATTTTACTATTTTACCTCTGGCAAGAGAAAGTTTCTGGGAGGGGGCATTAAAGAAGATGAATGACTGGCAGTAGAGTCGGACTGAATGCAGAGGGTGGGAATTTTTTAATATTAGGAGTCTGTTAAATGGACTAGTAGGGGCAGTATGGTGGGGGACCCAACTGCTCAATACAGCATCCACTGGTATGGCTGGTGACTTGTTTTTCTCACTTCAATAAGTGGGAAAAACTTACTGTGGGTGGTAGGGATGAGGGCATCGAGGTGTCTTACATGTGACACTTTAGGATGCATGATAGGGAGGATAATTAGTTGATAACTGTTGTATGGTGGGAGAAGAAAGTGTCTAGTATCAGCTGGCCCAGTGGGATCAGTATGCAATACGAAATCAGAAATTCTGATTCCAGTTTGACTGCTTAGGATTTGCCAGAATTAACATTAAATCCAACTTGAAATTCGAAATTTCAAAAATCCTTTTGATGTGCAGTGGAATGGAACTTGACTGATTGAGCATCCTTACTAGCAACCTTTATTTCAATCTTCAGACTTGGTTGTCATAATGAGCCAGCAAAACATGCACCCTCTGTTACGGTTTATAGTTCCTTAAATATGTTAGTTATAAAAATGGAATGAGATTCACTCTGTGTTAGAGTTTTTAACTCCTCAAATGTGTTTGCAACAAACCCAGCATGAGATATATTCTGTTGCAAATTTTAACCTAAGTCAAAAACCCAGTTCACCCACATTTATCAAAAGCATTTCTGAGTCCTGCATTGTTCAGCAGCTGTTGAGCTCTGTTTACAGATCTGGTCAGCATAGGGGCAATTCAGAAGAAGCCGACCTTCTCTGCCCTCAGCACTAATGTAGCTTGATTGCCCCCTTGCGTGAGTACAGAGATCTGAAAAGGGTGTTTATTGCAACTGATCTAGCACTAGTTGAGGGTGGGCCAAGGAGCTCCATGTAGGTTCTTCAGAAGTGCAAAGATCAATTAAAAGTAAAAGTTTATGAAAGTTATTTTTAGATTATTATATGGAAAGGAGTAACATTTTTTTACAACTAACATGACCTGATGCCTTAAATATAATGTCAAAAATGAATCTCTGTACCTGAACAGATGACTCCAGCATCGCTTGAGTGTGCACAGCTATGCTGACCCCACAGGTTAGCTGGACATTGAAATATTGATGTCTGTGTGCCAGAGCACCCAAGGTTACTTAGCCAGACATCACCACTACCTTGCCCAAAGTACGCCTTGCTTTCTGTAAATACAGCACTTCCACAGCCCAGCTGTTTGCAGACAACATTAGCATCATTGACATCCCAGTTCTCATCGCAGACAGTTCCCCATCGGGAATTGATGTTAATCTCGACTCTTCCAGCACAGCTAGAGAAACCGTTTACCAGTCTCAGCTGTACCCCTGCACCTGAAATCAGAACAGACATCATCAACATATAGTAATGATTTTCTATTAAGGAGGGCTTTTCCCAGAGGATGAAACTTAAAGAACAAACCATTTGAAATAGAATTTGTGAATGTTTTCGGTACAAATCTGGCTATTAATGATGGTTGTTCATTTGTCTTAGTATGTACTGCAATATGTTTGCTCGAATGTACTTTGTATCGTTGAATGTAATTAACTCCAGGTCGCTCCTGAAAAAGGGACATTATGTCTCAACGGGCTTATCGATCAACAAAATTCAATAAATAAATACTTATTTTTGAAATGCATGTACTTTACTTTGTGCCAAGGATTGGTACACAAAAGTTGACCAGCATTGTGCTATAACGCAGTTGCATTAACAAACAAAAAAAAGCATTGAATAACTTTTTTTTTTTACCATAACTGCATTATACCACGGTACCAGTCAACTTTGTATAACTACCGCTGTAACTCTGTTGTACAATGACAGCAGTGTATTGCCAGGTGAGGGCCTAGTACATCACAGGGATCAGATGCCTGCTGCTTTATAGGGAGAGCGCAGCTGTCCAGAGTTTATCCACCCATGCTGACCAACACAAAGGAGCAACATTTATGCTGTCAAGGGGAACGGTGACGCTGTGGTTGTCCCAACTACAGTATAAGAGTGGGGAAGAGGGAGAATGATGGTAAAAAACTGTAGGAATCACAAAACACAGCAAAATGGACAAAGACTCACCATGGCATATGTTGCAGAATCATTTTATTCAGCATAAACAATTAACCACCCATCATCCGGAGTCCACCAACATTTTGCAGAAAACCACTTCGTATGGATGGTGCTGTACTGTAGGTGGTAACTCTACTGATTTTCTTTACTTTTTGTTTACCCAGGATGGCTTAGCTGAAATGCAGCATCTCTTTTCCAGTGGGGTCCAGTTTATACCCATTCAAACACCATGAAGTCTTGCTATATTAGGACCATTGCAGTCATTCCCCACACTTGAACTGCCCCGGAGAGGAAACAGTTAACTCCAGAGTGATCTGGAGTTCCACAGCGCGAGGGCGCTGTTCAAAGCTCTATCTGGCTAGTTTCAAATGAAACTGTCAGATTCTTTACTCCGCTTCACTGAACAGTCGCTCCGGAGATCAGCTCCTTCAGCTCGGTTCATTTCTCGGTTCAATCGAGTATTTTCGGTTCATTGGAACCGGCAAAAAGTATTTATTTTACCGCATTTCGGTTAAAAGCTCTATCTGGTAAACCGTAAGTACAGAAATTAAGTCTGTGTGGAAATTCATTATCGGTTCGGTTTTGAACCGATCGGCTTGTTAAAATATATGTATCAAACTGTTTGGTTGGGCTTTTAGAGTGCGGTTCCCGGTTCTTATCGGTTCTAAAAAAACCTAACTTTTATTTGGGGTTTTTTCAAATACCCGTGACACGGTTAGGAACCGATAAGGGTGTCTTGCCTGGCACTGCCATCTAAAGGGCAATTTTTGGTTAGGCTGGCATTATGTCTGAGAAACCCAAAAGAAAACCGGCCCACTGGGTTTCAACACTGTGATGTCTGTGGGGAAGCTTTGCCAAGGCTGACCCACACACCACTTGTGTTTATTGTCTGGGTTGACCACCTCCTGTCAGACTGCCAGGTGTAAAATTTCCTGCAGCCACCCTGAAAAGAGATTGGGCCGGCTCAGGGAATGAGAGGCCAAAAGTCCGCTGACCCAGATGGCCAGCCCGGTCCAGTACCCACTGGACCAGAGGAGTGCCTCTGACCAGGCGAGACTGGCAAAGGAAGGCTGGTTCAGAGGAACCAGTCCCAGCAAAAGACAAAGAAATCAGCAGGTCTGGAGTACAAAATTGTCTCTCCAACTGCTGCAGAGATAGCTAAAGCCATTCAGATTGTCCAATCTTTGTCTCAGGGATCTGTCGAACCCCTGCATCTGGGAAAGGGTGGCTCGCTCAGTCCCAGTGGTTCAGGATTATGATGTTGAGGATTTTATGAACCACATGAGGGGAGGAGAATTTGAACAGTATGTTTGTGACTGGGAAGGTCTGGGACGTGCCCATTGAACGGACATTTCTCCAGATAGACCTTAGAATCTCCCCTATGCTGTCTGAGTCCCTTCTCTTTTATGTTTTACAAAAGGTTGCAGAAACCCTCCAGCTTCCTTTAGAAGAGGCTGTGGATGAGCAAGAGGAGCCTGATTATGTTGAAATGATGGATATTCCAGAGTCTAGGAGGTTGTCTATTCCTTTGCATAAGTCATTTAGGAAGCAAACAACAAAGATTTTAAAAATCCTCATTCTGTCCCTCCTGTAGATAAAAAATGGACAGAAGGTATACCTTATCAGGCCCTGATACAGACTTCCTCTCTGAGCAGTGTAGTCATGTAGGTGTGGTGCAAGCTGCAGCCTGTGACAATAATATTCCCTGGCCTCACATCCTCCTGATAAGGATTCCAGGAAGATTGATGCCATGGCAAAAACAACTATATGGCAGCTTCTTTGGGACTCAGGCAGGCTAATTATATGGCTTATGTGGCTAGATATCAGAAATCTAGATGGGACACTTTATTGCAGTTAGCCAAGCAGGCCCAGGGTCAGCTGGCTAGTGAGTTGGAACAAGTGGCTGCTGATGGCATTGAAGCCTCTAAAGTTCAATTTCATACTGCTGTTGATGTTAATGATGTTTCCTCTAGGGTCATGGCCACTTCTGTAGCTTTCCGTGAGGTTGGCATGGCTCAGATGCACTAATCTGTCCCAAGATACTCAGTCAAAGGCTATGGATTTTCCTGTAGCGAAATTCTCTGTTTGGTGATCAAACGGAAAATTATATGAAAAGATGGATGAATATAGAACTACCTATAAAAGTGCCCAAGCTAAGGAGAGACATGCCACTCCACAAGGCATGCCCCAGGGGTAGGGTAGGCCTTTCCACAGGCCCTTTACCAATCTCAAGCCTCCTCTTGCTTTTCACAGGGTTTTTCAGAGGCAGAGGTAGGCGGGCATAGGTAGACAGTCGCCCTCCCCTCAGCCTAAAGCTGCTGCCAAGCAGGCACCCTGATGGGGTGCCCAGGGCCGATTCTCCTGTACCAGTGGGGGGCAGGTTGGCTTATTTCAGCCAGAACTGGCTGTCCCTAACTTCGGACAGGTGGGTTCTGGAAGTAGTAGATCAGGGCCTGGTTCTCAGCTTCAAATAGTTCCCAAAGATGAGAGCCAGGCAATTTCCACCTGCAAACTCTTCAGAAGCCCTTGCTTTGGAAGCAGAGGTTTCTTCCTCTGTATTGCAAAGCAGTGGAAGGGGTCCCCTTGCCATCAGGGCAAGGGACTGTACTCAAGATATTTTCTTACCCCAAAAAGACAGGAGAATGGCGGCCCATCTTAGACTTAAGGTACCTGAACAAACATCTATTGAAACCAAAGTTCAAAATGTTAACTCTAGCAATGATTTTGCCTTCCTTGAGGCCAGAGGACTGGTTAGCTTCCTGGACCTCAGGGATGCCTATTTTCATGTCATGATCAGGCCTCCACCAAAGTACCTCAGGTTCGAACTGCTTCTGGCCACTACCAGTTCAGAGCAATGCCCTTCGCCTAACCTCGGCTCCAAGGGTATTCACAAAATGTCTAGCTGTGGTAGTGGCTCATTTAAGAAGGCAAGGGATTGCTGTGTTTCCCTACCTGGACGACTGGCTCATAGTGGGTCAGTCTCCAGATCAGGTAAAATCCCACTTGCAAGTCACCCAGCAGCTTCTCACTTCCCTGGGATTCCTGCTGAACTTACCAAAGTCAGTTCTGGAACCTGTTCAGGTTCTAACTTTCATAGGTGCAGAATTGAACACAAAGTTAGCCAGGGCATTTCTCCCCTCGGAAAGAGTGGACAGGCTCATTGCCCTGGCATCCTCCTTTACCCTGCGGGTCTCTCGACCAGCAAGGCACTTTCTGCAACTCCTAGGGCACATGGCTGCTTCCACAGCTGTCGTGCAGGGAGCAAGATTTCAGATGAGGGACATCCAGTTCCACTTGAGGTCCTATTGGTCTCAAAGGAGGGACCCCCTTACCAAATTAGTCCCGGTGACCAAAACCCTGATCCTGGCCCTTCAGTGGTGGCAGGATCAAAGCAATCTTACTCAAGGGGTTCCCTTTATACCCGTTTCCACTCCCTCACCCTCACCACGGATGCCTCCCTGTTAGGGTGGGGGGCTCACTTGGGCGACCTTTCCACTCAAGGAGTGTGGTCCCCCCAGGAATCTCTGCTCCACATCAATCTTTTGGAACTCAGAGCTGTTCTTTTAGCTCTTCAGGCTTTTGCAACTGTTGTCCAGAACAAAGTAGTTCAAATCAGCACAGACAACACCACAACAATGTGGTACATAAACAAGCAAGGGGGCACTCGGTCATCAGCCTTGTGCACCGAAGCAATGAAGTTGTGGTCTCTGGCTTACTCCTAAACACCTCCCTGATCGCAATTCACCTTCCAGGAAAGGACAATGTCTGGCGGATGCTCTCAGCAAGATTCCCAGGGCCATCACGATGGTCTCTGAATCCTCAAGTATTGGGTTGGTCTTTGCCAGATGGGGCACCCCTCAGATAGATCTCTTCGCAGCCCCAGACAACCATCAACTTCCTCTATTTTTGTTGCAGGCCTCCAGTGCTGGGCTCAGTCCCCTGGACGCCTTTCTGCTGGATTGGAAGGGAAATTCCTATGCTTTCCCCTTCCCTCTCCTCTTCAGGGTATTGGTAAAATCAGAACTCAGCCTGCAAAGTGGTTCTGATTGCTCCAGACTGGGCCAGACAGCCCTGGTATCCTCTCCTCCTGTCCTTGACAATCCACCCTCCCCTGACCTTGCCCAGGACCCACGACTTGCTGACCTGTGCACAGGGGAGAGTGTGGTACCCGGACCTCAAATCCCTCCACCTCAAGGCTTGGTTCTTGAGGAATTAGAATTTGCTGATTTGCACCTTTCTCAAGGGGTCCTGGATATTTTAAAGGCTTCTAGGAAGCCTTCCACTAGGGCTACTTACAATTCTAAGTGGAAGAGGTTTTCCTTCTGGTGTTCGGAGAAACAAATTGTGCCAGAATCTGCTGACTTGGCCACTTTACTGGACTATTTGGCCCATCTAAATTCCCTAGGCCTTAGACCAGCTACCTTGAAGGTTCATCTGGCAGCTGTTTCTGCCTTTGTTTCCGCAGGGAAGCCTGTTCTCCTTCCTCTCACCCTGTGTTTTCCAGGTTTTTAAGGGTTACTTCACTAACCCTCCCTTTGGGAACCAGCCCCTGCCTGGGACCTGAATGTTTGCATTGCTCAGTTAATGCAACCTCCCTTTGAGCCCTTTCTTCTGCAGATCTCAAGTATTTAACATGGAAAACTGTTTTTCTAGTGGCTATCACTTCTGCCAGACGTATAAGTGAATTGCAAGCCCTTTCAGTGGAAAAGGATTTTATTTCTTTTTCACAGGGATAAGTGTAGTCCTCAGGACTAACAGAAAGTTTTACCCAAAGTGGTTTCAGATTTTCATCTGAACCAGTCCATTTCTCTCCCAGTATTTTTCACTGAGCATTCTTCCTCGGGTGAAAGGAGACTACACAAGCTTGGGCGTCAAAGAGCCCTAAGCTACTATGTGGAGCGTGACCAAGGGTCACAGGTTCGAATCCCTCCAACTCTTCCTTACCTATGGAGAGGTTGGCAAGGGAGACCTGCCACTAAGAGGACAATTGCAAGGTGGATTGTCTCTTGTATCCAATTCTGTTACCAAAAACTAGGTAGGAACCCCCTCAGGACTGAGGCTCACTCCACCAGGTACAGCTGCATCTCTAGCGGCTGAGAGATATTCCCATTTTGGAAATTTGTCAAGCTGCTACCTGGAAAACAGTTCACCTTTACTAACATTATTCCCTGGACGTCCAGTCCAGGAGAGATGCTCGCTTTGGCACAGCTGTACTTCAGAGCCTATTTCTAAGTAGGTTCTGACCTCCTCCATGGAGGTACTGCTGGGTAATCTGCAATGAGTCCTAATATAGCAAGACTTCATGGTGTTTGAAGAAAAATTACTCACCTTAGTAATTGCTTTTCTTCTCATGGAGTCTTGCTATATTAGGACAACCCTCCCTCCTACCCCTCTCAGAACTCCTACTTGGGTATGGGGTTGGCAAATTAGTGCAAGCACTGTGTCATGCCATTTTAGTCTCTCTAGTTCCCCCCACCTTGTTTCCTTTGGGTTAGGGAACTAGGTATTTCTGTTTTTTGTTAAGTGGTAGATGGTCCCCTCTCTGGACTTGAGTCTTTTGGGGAGAGGGGGCCTATTAGTGCTTGTAAGGGGTGATCCTAACAATAAATATTATTATTATTCTGTGATTGTTCTAATTCTACTAATGGTAGGTAGCCAATGGCTAGTGTAGAGCTTTTCCACACAGACTTGCTATGTTAGTTTAGCTCCGTAAAGAACCTGACAGTTTCATTTGAAACTAGCCAGATAGAGCTTTGAACAGCGCCCTCGCGCTGTGGAACTCCAGATCACTCTGGAGTTAACTGTTTCCTCCCCGGGGCAGTTCAAGTGTGGGGAATGACTGCAATGGTCCTAATATAGCAAGACTCCATGAGAAGAAAAGCAATTACTAAGGTGAGTAATTTTTTCTTTTGGCTGCTGGTGAACAGGAGTGCACTGAGAGATTAAATGATTCACCAAGGACACACAGTGAATGTTTTGGCTTTAGTGGGGTTTTAACCTGTGATTACCATTGGACAAATTGTACCGAATCTGATATGATTAGATTGTGCTGGATAGTCTTAAAAATGTGAAAATCACTCCAGGCTTGGATTGGATTTTGGATGGTGGATTTTGGATGGAACAGTTGTGGATTTTATCCAATTATCTGGCACATTCTGGTCAACTGCTAATTTGAAAAAAAAAAAAACACTGTCCCTGGCATCCAGTAGCACCTCATCCCTCACCACATCATTCATATATTATCCTCCTGAAGCCCCTGGCATGCAATGGTACCCTTTCACTCATATCATCCCCTCTCAATACAAAGAAATCATACTGTTGTGCTTTATGTAGCTTGTGTAATTTCTTGTCATTCCTTGCTTTCCAGTAACGCACTCCCACCCCATTCCAAATAAGGGAATAAACTTGTCATGTGGCACCCCCTGTAGCACCCCCCTGCCCAGCTCCCCATGGCATCTGGCACAGCACTTCACTCACCTCCTCAGTCAGTTGCCATCTAACCCTTGTTGTAAACAGCTGCTACATGTTGCATCACTGCTCAGTATCATTTATTCATTTGCCCAATGATTTTTCTCATGAATGAATGAATGAACGAATGAATGACATTAAGCAGCACTGCAACATGTAGCAGCTGTTTGTGGTAAAGATTAGTTGGGGACCAGCTATGAAGGTGAGTGGACAACTGTACCAAATTCCATTGGGGGGCTGGGCAGGGGTTGCCCTGGGGTGCCACTTTAAAGAACATGTCCATTCTTTTATTTGGGATAGGGTGAAGGAAAGGGTGCCACTGGATGCCCGGGATGACAAGAAAAGCCGCTGTACAGATGAGACTCAACATGAAGTATTTTTTTTACGTCAAGGGGTCGGAGTGAGGAAGGGGTCATCACTCGATGCCAGAGACTAGAGGTGGATTAGATATGTGGGATGGGGTGAATTGGAAAGGGCGCCCCCTAGATGCCAGAGACTAGAGGTGGATTAGATATGTGGGATGAGGTGAATTGGAAAGGGCACCCCCTAGATGCCAGAGACTAGAGGTGGATTAGATATGTGGGATGGTGTGAATTGGAAAGGGCGCCCCCTAGATGCCAGGGACATTTCTCAGCCAGGATGCAGTGAAACTGGGAGTGTAAAAACTCAGATCAGAATGGATAAATCAGATTTTGTATCGGATCTCAGATCGAGAAGTACAAAATATAACTTATTCAAAATCCATGAAAATGGTCAGATCCTGATGGATACAATTTTGACATAATCTTATTTGAGCAACACTACCTGTGATCACTTGATTCCCTTGCCACTGCTCTAAATCCAGGACCACATTGCCTCTGGTAATAAAATAAAATGGGTATACCCTCATATAAACAGGTTTAATACAGATACAGCAGAGTCAGCCAGGGTGCAATGCAATAAACCTGCAGTGTTTCTGCAGAGGACTGCAGTATGCTGGAGGGACCAGGCCAGTTCAATGGTGATAAATCATAAATACCTCTGTCCAGCTTGAATGTTACACAGAGTACCTTTTTTCTCTAACTCTGGCAGCAGCACCCTAATAAATTCTATGGAAGCCTGGATAATACAAAAAGAGTTTACTTGCCTCTCTCATCTCACCTCCTCCCTTCCTATTCTCTCCCCACCAGCCCACTCCCTTAGGTCATATGACTCTTGACTGCTAGCATTTCCATGTCGGTCCACCACAGTTGGACAGATGGCCTTCTCACATCACCTATCTAAGTTATGGAATAACCTCCCACCACAGTTTCATCACTCCTCCTCCTCCTCCTCCTCCTCACACTTCATTTCGCTAGCCCTACAAAACTTTGTAACTGTAGACTGCACCCGTGGCTGGTCCTTATTTTCTCCTGTTCAAACTGGCTCACTGCTTTCTGTCTCCTACTCGGCTAGCTGTTCACATACAGGACACACTTCTCTTTCTATACAATGCATAATGGTATTTTTAACACTATGTATAATCGTTTTCTACATGACACTTCAATGTACAGTCATATATACTCTGCACTCTATATTGAAGTACATTGTGATCATGTCCTAGGTCTTAATGTGGCCGATGTATATATTGTGCAGTATGTTGTGTGTCTACACCATTAATCTGTTCACTTAATCTGTCAACTGATATGCTACTCTGTGTATGTTCTTTATTATGTGTTCTCCCTTATGACCCCCCCCCACAGGACGCACTTTGAGATGAGCAACTTGTTGTTCAGTGTGCCATTACTGGTGAAACACTTCAATAAAAAAATAAATAAATGGTATTTCCTCTATGAAACCCACATGGTTGGGTTTGTCCATGTGCGAAATGCTGTGAAATCGAGGGTACTGATATACTTTGCACGCCCCAGTCTGCCCACCAAATCGTCTATTCTGGGCATAGGGTAACTGTCAAATACTGACACTTGATTAAACTTCCTGAAATCAAGACAGATTCTAACACCCACTTTTTTTTTTTTTTACAATTACCATGAGAGATGACAATATCTTCCTTATCAGTTTCTGGTAAAACCAGCAAAGCAGCTTTTGGCATTTTTTCAACCCATTTCTTGAGGAAGTTAGCAGGGTATATCTTAATAGGATTTTTTCTGTCAGTGGTTTCAGTCTTGTAGTTAACAGTGCCAGTATGTCTCAGAATTTTATAAGGCTCTTGCCACTTCATTAACAGTTTGTTAACAGTTTATTTTGTGTTGTGAGGAACAGTAGCAAAACCGCTTCACCCAGCTCGAAAACGTTTTCTTTTACCCCATGGTCATAATATACCTTCTGCTGGTTTTCAGCCTCTTCCTGATTACTATGGGCAATTTCAACATATTTTGCTAGCTTCTTTCTTAGGGCACACATATAAGAAGATATAGATTGTTTCTGAGTGGGGTTATGTTCCCACATTTCTTTTATCACATCCAGTGGTCCTCTTGACTGCCTATCATACAGCATTTCAAATGGTGAAAACCCTGTTGATGCCTGTGGCACTTCTCTGTAAGCAAAAAGTAGGTAAGGCAAGTAATGGTCCCAATCTTTCCCTTCCCCTTTTACAAACCTTTTTCACATGGGTTTTAGGGTTTGGTTAAAACACTCAACAAGACTTTCTGTCTGAGGGTGATAGGGGAGGTGCTTATGGCAGTGATACCTAGCAGTCTATACAGCTCCTTAAGCAGTGCAGCACCAAAATTACTACTCTGATCAGTAATCATTTCTTTAGGTATGTCCACTCTGCTGAAAATTTTGGCAAGCTCTGCTGCAACTTTTGGTGCTGTAACAGTATGCATTGGAACTGCTTCCTGGGTATCAAGTAGTATAGTAGCATACTACCAGGATATATCTATTACCCTTTTTACTTTTGTCTAAAGGACCAACCACATCCATTGCAATTCTCTCAAAAGGCACATCTTTCAGTGGTAGGGGCACCAGGGGCACCTTGTCTTTTCTAGTGACTGGAGTTACTTTCTGACATCCAGCACAGGAATTACAATAGGTAGCAACATCTTCATGAATTCCGGGCCAGTAAAATCTATATAGCAATCTGGCAAGGGTGCGATCCCTCCCTGAGTGATCAGCCATAGGGCTATCATGTGCTATCTGTAACAATTCTGTTCTATACTTCTGTGGTATAACTAATTGTTCTGTCTGTTCCTGTGTCTGAGGTTTAACTTAAACTCTGTACAGCACCCCATTACATTGTTTAAACATTGGTCCTCTCTATTATGGTTTCTCCCCCTGCTGTTAAAATAACCCTGGAGAGAAACATTGTTAGTGTGTTCTAAAAGAAAATCACAATCAGTTATCAATTTAGTTTCAGCATTTTCATATTTCAACCCTTCATGTCCATCAGTCATTTGTTGCCATAGTTTCTTCAGGCTTCGTCTTTCTTTCCTGGATTTCCAGATCTTGGAGCTGTGCTCAAACAAGTCCAAATCAAAATCTTTGAAAGGAAAAGTATCTCCACTGTCTGAAATTTTCTTTGCCTGAGCTCTTGTCATCACAGCTGCTGAAATCTCAGGACTTACTCCCTCTTTGATCAACTCAGTAAATCCTGGAAAGTCATTTCACAGGTACAGGTAACTTTGGTACTACCCCCACCTTCATTTGGTGTGACACACTCAATGGTCAGAGTCACTTGGTTGATGGGATAATATTGAGTGTCCTCATGGATACAGATAACACCAGTACCCGGTCCCTTTGCACAGTGTTTTCCCAGCACTTTAACATGCACTAGGGTCTGTCTGCTTTCAGAATCAATGGGTCCCTTTACAGTCTTATTCCCCACCTTCACATCTGTTGAGTACTTGCCCCAATTTGCCAAGGACAAATCTGCTCCAGTGCCACTCTCCTTACTACGACAGTTTCTTGCAAAATGGCCTGGCTTATTACAGTTATAGCAGATAACGTCTTTGGGCACAGATTTGTTACACTCACCAGAGTTCTTATCAGGCTTGGAATTTAAATGGGAAAAAGTGTCTTACCAGTGCTTGGCTGTTACCTCGTGGCTGTGGCATCTGTCTGGCCATTTGATAGTCCTCAGCCAGAGAAACATCCTTTTCCCCATTCTCTGATAGGTGTTCCTTTATCCGCAGCTGCACATCTGTAGGCAAGATGTTGATGAACTGCTCCATGGCAAATGTGTCTATAATCTGTGGGACTATTTTGCTCTCTGGTTGGATCCATTTTATCAGGAGTTCTCTGAGTCTGGTGAAGGCTTCTCGAGTATTGTCGACAGATTTGTTCCTCAGAGACCGAAATCTCTGCCTGTAGATCTCTCTGGAGATGTCGTACCTTTTCAAGATTTCGCTTTTCACCTGGTCATAGTTTTCTGACTGTGCAATGTCCATACTGCTATAAGCAAGTTGGGCTTTCCCTGTCAGGTAGGGTACCAGTCGGATCGTCCATTGCTGCTTTGGCCACTGGCAGGCTGTGGCAACTCTTTCAAAGGTTGTCAGGTATGCCTCAATATCATCTGAGGGACAAAACTTTGTATGTTAAATGGCATTTAAGTTGCTTACATTTTGATGCTTGTCTGGTTCTGTGCCAGATCCTCTGCCTTGGATAGCTTGCAAGGCATCCACCCATTGCTGCTCCTATCGCTGCATCTCTTCTGTCATCTGCTGCTTCTGTCATTGCATCTCTTCTCTCCTCTGTGCTTCTAAATGCTGAATCTCTTTTTCTTTCTGCTTCTCAGTCTCTTTTTGTTGTATAGCCCACCATTTGAAAAAGTCCATCAGGCTTTCAGGTTCTGTCACTGCCTGTTCTTTTTCCATAACTTGTGCTGGCTGTACAATCTCAGACTGGACTTCCATCACTGCTAGTTTGGCTGCCATTCTCCTGGTAACCACTCCTGGACTTGCTGCTCCAGAATCCACATTTTCTTCTGTGCTTCCCTGGTACTAGGTCCAGTAGCCATGTACAAATTCCCTGTCTTAGGGTATGAATGGCTTAAATCCCACTCACACGCCATCTGTAATTGAGGCACAGGTCATGAAGCATAAGGAAAACCAGGAGCAGTTGTAGAATTCACCCAAACTTTATTTATAGCAGAAGTAATAAAAAACAAGCATTTGTCAATGTCGAATGTTTGCTTGCTGATATTAGCATTGGACGTGCAGGAGTTAGACAGATGTAGAATGGGAGTGGCAGTGAAACATTGAACTCACGCCAATCTCACCACTGCCCTGCACAGATGGACAGGCATTGGGGTGTGCCTGTGGGTCACTGCCCATAATGCTCATGGCATTTCTCCTCACCCTATCCTGTAGACACCGACAAGTGTTGAGGTGTGCCTTGGGGTGTTAGGCTTCACAATCACCCCATTTCATAAGGACATACACTAAAATGGGTGCAGTACAGGAGAATGGGGTGAAGTCTGGGGCTGAAGAGTACAAGGCACACCTTAATGCCTGTAACTGGCTTCAGGGTGGGGGTGGGATGGCATGAGCATCACAGATGGTGATCCAAAGTTACACCTCTGATGCCTGTCAGTCTGTAGAGGTTGTGCATTTATGATTAGAAACCCAAATGCCCTGGGCATATGTTGGTATTTGCACTACAAATTTTCAACATGGCCTTTTTGTGACCCCCCCCCACCTCATGAAAGCATTTGGAACTCCTTCTCATGAACAGTGGCAGTGTGATTTTGTTAATGTGTCCCTTACTTCGAGTTCCCACAGCGACCATGCCATTCTGCGCCAGATGTGTGAAAACACAGATCAGGCAGGATGTGAAGAATGACAGCTGTACCATCCATAGGGAGGTGTGAAGAGATGGCAATGTTGAAAATCTGTATTGAAAATATTAAAAATGCTCGAAGTTCCGAGAGTATGTGGAAACTGCAAAACACATAATGTACTATAGTCATTTAGTGGAATTATTTCACCAAATTTTCAACATAGGCATTTTGTGATTTCTGCTCATGAACACTGTTACTATGATTTTCTTAACCTGTCCAAAACATTAATTTCCCACAGTGACCGTGCTATTGTGCGCTAGATGTGCAAATGCATATTTCAAGCAGGATATGAAAAATGACAGCTGTACTGTTCATAAGGAGGTGTGGCAAAATGCCAATGTTGAAAATCTGGAGTGAAAATATTACAGATTTGCACACTTCCGAGCATATGTGGAAACTGCGCAGCTCATGCTTGTAACACAGTCATTTTATGGACTTATGACACCAAATTTTCAACATAGGCATTTTAGGTCCTCTGCTCAAGAACAGTGTCACTACAATTTTTTTATTGTGTCCCAAACACTGATTTCCCACAGTGACCATGTTATTCTGCGCCGGAAGTGCGAAAACACATTTTGGTCAGGATGTGAAAAATGACAGCTATACTGTTCATAAGGAGGTATGGAAAAATACCAGTATTGAAAATCTGGAGTGAAAATATTAAAAATACGAGAAAGTGAGAGCATGCATGGAAACTGCGCAACGCACGCTCGTAAAACAGTCATTTGTTGGATTTTTTCCACCAAATTTGCAACATAAGCTTTCTGAGAGCCCACCTCATGAACACTGGCACTGTCATTTCATTAATTGGTCCCGAAAGGTGATTCTGCACAGTGACCATGAAATCAACTTTCAGGGCCGAATAACACCATGACAGTGGCTGAATTCATGAGGAGGGGTCCCAATAACCCCATGTTGAAAATTTGGTACCAAAATTCCCCAAAATGCCTGAGATATGCATCAAAGTTGAAAAAAGAAACTTATTTATGCCATTATACAGCTTACTGGCATTTCTTCAGTTCGCAGTCGGCTTTGAAGAGTGCAGACGTGTTCCCGGTCCACGGAAGATCATCACTGGGCTACAGAGGTAAGTATGGGGTGAGGGGGTGTGGAGAGGCAGGGTGCCCAGAGGTGGGTGCAAGTTGGGGAGGGCCACTAAACTCAATGAGGACTGTTTTCTGTTTTACAGGTTTAAAAAAATTGTGGGACTTTTTTTACAGGGACATTGACACACTGGGCTGGGCTCCCAGCATGCCACCTGAGTGTTTTTGGGGGCTGTAGCCAATGGGGATTGGGCACCCTGCTGACATATACCGGGGGAGCCAGGAGTTGGGCACCCCTCAGCACCTAACAAATTGGGGGACATTATGCTGACAGGAGTGGGCTCCCCATTGACAAACTGAACTGGGAAGGGGAACTGAAGCCGATGGGGATTGGGGCCCCATTGGCAAAGAAAGACTGTTGAGGCGCATGATGCTGAGGAGGGATTGGGCACCCTCGGCACACAACAAACGGGAGGGGTTACAGTATGCCGACGGGGAGTGGGCTCCCCATCGGCAAATGAACTGGGTCAGGGATGGCAAGGTACTGCCCTGCAATGACGGGTCGCTCCCTCATTGCAGCGGTGGATTTGTTTCAAGGTGGTGGCACACTGGCTGAACTAGTGTCAGCAGCAGCATGCCACCGCATTGGGGAAAGTGGGTCAAGCCTCAAAAGACACTGGGGTCATTGGACCCCACAGTGCAGCACCTCCAAAACCCCGCTTCTCTCCTAAGCTGTGACGAAATGTTTCTTGTGCATGCGTGCAAGCAAACATAAAAATATATACTTGTCTATAATAACTATGTACAGAGGCAAAATAAAATATGTCTTGTAATCTCACCAATTGCAGCTCAGCTTATCTCTTTTATAAGTCTTTTCAACCTCCATCCTTAGCAAACACCCTGTCCTTGTAAATTTCAGAAGCTGCTAGAACATAATGTGCTACTTGAGGGGCCCTTTTTGCAGCTTTTGAAAAAGGCTCAACATGTGCACTCAAGTAACCTTTATAGTTTACAATAATCTCAAATTATAAATATATATACATTTCAACAGTCACACCATATTTTCCACACAAAAGTGGTCCCATTATCAGTTTCATTTCCATACAGTGATTTGCACATGTTTTTATTTTAGCAGATATGCAAGGGAGAAAAAACAGACAGCAAGAGAAAACTGAGAGGCAGTGACAGGCAAAGAATTGCGAGACTGTTTGGGTTGATCAGGTCCGAGGTCTCACAGGAAAATTTGGTTGCACAACCAGACAGAGAAGAGACAGAAAAGGAAATATTAGATCCTTGCATTTAAACCCTTTCTCCATAACAAATGGGACAGGGTCCTAGTCTACTCTGTCACACGTTGAATTACTATTTTCACCGTATTTTCTGTTCTCTTGCTGTTGCATGCAGTCAAATTTCTTCACCCAGCACACAGCAGAGAGAAAGAAAGAGGAAGGGTGCAGGCAAAAGCTCAGAGTCCTGACTTCAGTTCTTTTATTGTTACTATTGTGGATCAGTTCTATGAAACAGTTAACCTACCTACACTTTCACCAACCAAGCAAAAAGAAATAACTAAAGATAAAGAAATAAGCTATATTTTACATATTTTTTATTTTGCTCTGCAACTGGGTGGAGCTAGGAAAACAGAAAAAAGGTGGCACTGGAAAGGTGTGATCTATTCAGACAGGCTGTTAGCAGACAGGCACAACACACACCCCAGTTCCTAGAGGTGCTTTTCTTTGAGGGGGCAATGCCATTACTAGCACAGCACCACTGTCAATTTTCTTTTGTCAATTCAACAACACAAATGAAGTAAAGTTCTACTACACAAGTGAGAGTGACTGGGTATGGATGATACACAGTAGGCTTTGCCAACCAGTGACAGAAGACTTAATCTGTTGGACCCCAGATGACACTTTTTTTTATTTAAAGTCAAAGAAAGTAAGAAACACAAATGAGAGTGCCCCAGGCCATATGTCTTTGTACCAGTAATAGAAGGAGTCCATTGGTATATTTAAACTCCAACACCTGGACCAGGTGTGAGATCCTGTACCCCACTTAGCTAATACAGCTGTTAATCTCTCTTATCTGAGTCTGACACCGTAAGATAACTCTCCAAGTGCCAGTGGGGGCCAGGTACAGCCCAATGGTAACCTCTGTGACTAGGGATAAGATGATATGCTTGCCAGAGGGCCCCCCGCAATATCAGAAAACCCACTGTATATACTTTCTTACTCCCATGAACAATTACCATCAATCCATCAGTTGCAGAAATTACCACATTACACTGTGCATAAGCATTACCACATTCCACAGATCTTCTTCTGGTCCGTAGGCAGCTAGGAACTGATTCATTGAGGGATTATTATGTGTTTTCCCTTTGGTGGCATTTGGCAGAGAACAGCAAGAAGAAGGAGCTGCTGTTAGAACTTTACTACTCTGCTGGACTAAAGAACTAGAACTCTACTACTGGGAACTTCAATTTAGGTTAAAAACAAACAAAAAAATGTTAGTGTGTTTGTCTGAGTTGGGTGAGGAAATGGTTATCTGAGCAGTTAACTAGGTGAAGAAAGAAACTGTGAATTAGGGAGAGTGGCTTAAGCCGAAGGAAGCCAGGTGTTTGCATTTAGAAACAGACCTAAATAGTTTTTGGCAGAGAACAGCAAGAGGAAGGAGCTGCTGTTAGAACTTTACTGGGACTATATTGCCCTCCGTTCCTCCCCCCCACCACCCTTAGCCGGTTCTACTTTTTTTTTTAGCTATTTTTATCTTCCTTCACTGGCCCCCAGACTCTTTAAGGTGTGGTCACTCAATACCACCTTTCCAATCCTGCCTGAAGCCTCCTACCTACCTACCTTCCGGGGGGACTCCTCCTTGCTCAACCGGACACTCTGAGCCCCCGGCTCTGTGCCCCCTGGGGCAGGACTGCCAACACCTTCTGGAGACCTATCGATAATCCAGACTGATGACCAGAGAGTGAGGAGCACTGGAGGCAGGTTGGACTACACGGCGTTAGATGTGGAGATGCACTCCTGGACCCTCCGTCGCCTACTAGGAGACAGGGCCATTTTCCATGTTTTTCCCCAGAAGTTCGGACATGCAATGACATCCAGCACGTGATGGGCATGCTTCCGTGCCCGTACACAGGACATCCACTGCAACCTCCATACCCCTGAAGCATGTCTCCACAGGTTGTGATACCCCCAGTCTCCAACGGGAGCCACACGCACAGCGAGAGACAGAAACCACCCACCCCCGTAGAGAACAGCAGTCCTCTGAATGCTCAATCCTCTCCTTCCCCTGCTGACCCCCGATGTCCCGGGCTCATTCCTGAAACCGGGTCACTGATGAGGTGTAGGGTTGCCACCTGTCAGGATTTTTACCTGGTGATCAGGTTTTCAGGGTCCCTATCAGGTAATCCAGTTTTGCTCCATGCTGGTCAGGTTTTTGATCCATTTTTAGTACTTCCATACTTTTGAAACAGATTTTGTCATATCATTCAGTGTTTCAGCTACATGTCCAGGTTACAAACAAGTTCTGTGGTCAATATAGCCCTTTGTTTGTGCAAGCAGTCAACCTGGGAGGTGTAAAGTATGGCCATTAACACCATTAGCTCTTACTTAACCTAATCTTTTCCACTGCATCTTAGATTGTCATAGCAGCAAAGCTGCCCCCACCTTTTGTAACAGCAACACAGCCAGTTGTCTTCCACTTTCATTTGCTGGTAAACATTTTCATCTCTAATAGAATTTAGGCATTTTTTAAATGTTTTAAATTATTTTTTTCCTCAAGAAAAAGTATGGTCACTTTTTTGGCTTTGAAATAGTACTGTGGGCATAAAAAGGAAATGAGTCACCAAGCTAGAAAAATATATAAGGTACATCCAGTATTATGTAGCAGTAGTAATAGTAGTAAAAGCTTTTATTCATTTGATTATGAAATGGATAGCTCATGTGAGTAAAACTCATTTCCACTGAGGTCCACTGTACGATATTATAGGAAACAATTTATTATGTATTATATACCATGTATACTGTTGTATTACAGTATTCCCTTGTCTCCCCACAGATCATATCTGTAAATGAGATTTCTTTTATCTCTGTATGTTTATCTGGTAAACCAATGTCAATAAATAAATAACAAGGAAGAATCTAGGAAAGTAATTTTAACAGGTACAGTACAATATCTTAACATTTTTGTTAAAATGTTGCTTTAAGTGTCGTCTTTTATTGATATAACGAATGGATTTCTAGGAGGAGCAATGCATGATGAGTCATGAAAAGGGGTGGAGCTAGGGGCAGAGCTTAAGATCTGTTTTTTGCCTCATCCAAAGGTGGATACCCTAGTGTGGTGTGAGGTGTGGCGTCCAATGCCTTGACCCTCAGTGTCACCGGGCCAGCTGGTTCTACTTTTATAGGCACATGATTTGACTGACAACAAGAACATCCTGTTTGAGAGCAGGAAGAGAGTGATCACAGAGGCACAAAAGACTCACCATCCTAGAAGGAAAAGAATAGCTCTCCATCCCCCTCTCTCAGCTGCTGGAGAGTATCTGAGCAGCTTGCTCAGATACTCTGAGCAAGTAGGAAGGAGACTACTGAGGAGTATAGGAACTTCCTGTCTCAGAACAGGAAGATCAGGAGCTTTAAGGGCAGGAAGGCAGTAGGAAAGTAGTGAGAAAAAAAATTATATAAAAAATAAATAGAGAGAGGAAAGAGTAAGTGTACAAAACAATAGTTAGGGGGCCACAACTAAGACATGATGGGAATGGTGCAGTGCAGTGGCTGTGGAGCAACAGTCATCCGGGAGATGTTCTGCAGGATGCAGTGTTGTCCCATCTGCAGGCACCTCTCTGGGCTGAGGGAGGAAGTTGCTTATCTCCAGGCTGAGTTGGCCAGGATTCAGGGGACCTTCTTTCCCACCCAGGGACCACCAGGGCCACCACTGCTGCCTCAGAGGTTGTCAAGAAAGAGGAGCGGTTGATCCACATTGGGAGCAGGGAGGGTGAGGGTGGTGGAACAGAGGTGCATCTCTCCAGTTGTACCTCTCCACAATTCATATGCTGTTCTGGCAGAGTGTGGTTCCTCTATGGAGGCACCTGCTGTGGAGACCAAGGAGGATGCTGGGAACCTTCACAAAGGAGACCCACAGGATGGTGGCATGGGAGCCCACAGGGGAAAGAAACAACTCCTGGTGGGGGACTCCATTGTTAGGAGGGTAGACCTGAGGGAGGGAGGGGAGAGGGTGGTAAGGTACCTGCCTGGCACCATGGCTTGGAGGCACAGGGAGCGAATCCTCAGGATCGTGGCAGCAGCTGCATGGACGAGGGACCTGGATGCCATTGTCCACCTAGGGACAAATGACCTGGCTGGGAAAGGGATCAGAGCAGTGCAGGAGGAGTTTGTGGAGTTGGGGAGAGGCCTTAGACACGTAGCACGCGCAGTAACTTTCTCAGAGGTGCTGCCTGTCTATGGCATGGGTGAAGCTTGGGTGCTCAGCACCATGGGATTCAATCAGTGGTTGAAAAACTGGGGGTCCACCTGGATGGATGCAGGCCTTACTGGCGCGATGGTCTGCATCTGTCCAGGAGGGGAACCAGGATCATAGGTGATAGGTTTAAATGCTTCATTGTCACTGAAAAGGAGAAAGGAAATCCTAGCCGCCCCCCACTTCCCAAAATCAGGGTAGTTAATGAGGTAAACACCAAGAAAGAGAAGTCAATAGGGAGAAGAGTAGGGGTAAATGGAGAAAAGACAAAGGCAGCAAGGACAGGGATGGGGCAAAAAGGAGTAAGGCCATCAAGAAATGGAGGGTAATGAGTACCAATGCCCATAGTCTAGGTAACAAGATCCCTGAGCTGGTGGCCTTGATGGAAGAGAGATGCCTGGATATCATGGTAGTCACAGAAACATGGTACAGAGAACCATGACTGGGATGTCAACATACCAGGGTACACAATCTACAGGAGGGACAGGGAGGGTAGAAGAGGAGAAGGAGGAGTAGCTCTCTATGTAAGGGAAGAGATCAAAGCAACAGACCTAAAGGGTAAACAGGGAGGAGAGGAGGCACTGTGGGTCACCCTAGCGACTGGAAATGGCATCACAATCCGCACAGGGGTTGTATACAGACCCTCATTTCAGGGGGAGGAAATGGACAAGGGAATGATAGAAGGTATCCTTAGGATGTTGCTGATGGGGGACCTGAATATGCCAAATGTTAACTGGAGCACCTTTGCTGCAGCCACATCCAAGAGCAGGGCCATTCTTGATGCCCTACGGGGGCATGCCTCAGACAGCTACTGTTGGAACCCACTTGGGAGGGAGCAATCTTAGACCTGGCACCCTCAAATGGAGATAGAGAGAGGATCTCAGACCTAGAAGTGGGTAGCCATCTGGGAACAAGTGACCACCAAACAGTGTGGTTCATGATAAACTCAGCTGTAGAGTCAAACCATACAAAAGTGAAGGTACTGGACTTCAGGAGGGCTAATTTTGTCAAAATGGGAGAGTGTCTCAGAAAAGCACTAGCAAACCGACAAGAAGGAGGGGTGGAGCAACAATGGAGAAACATCAAAACTTCCATCACAGAGGCAACAAGTCTTTGTGTGAAGCTAATCAACAAATCAAAATGAAAGAAAAAAACACTATGATTCTGAAAAGAGGAGGTGGGGAAGGTTAGGAAGAAAAAGATAAGCATTCAGGAAATATAAGGAAATACAGAAGGAGCAGGAAAGAGAACTGTACCAGTTAAAGCAGAAGGAAGTGTGGAAGACAGTCAGAATAGCAAAGGCCCAAATGGAGGAAAAGATAGCCAACTCGGTTAAGAAGGGGGATAAAACCTTTATAGGTACATTAGGGAGCGAATAAAGACAAAGGAGCAATACTGAGCTGAATAAAGATATGGGGGGTGGGCAGAGTGGGATAGTGAAAAGCAGGGATACTGAATGAATACTTCTGTCCAGTATTCACAAAAGAAGAGGAGGGGGAGGTATCAAATCCAGTTAATAGGAGCACTCTGGATAGAGGGGTCGATATCAGTCCTTTCACAGAAGAAAGGGTTTTGAAAGAACTCCTAAAACTGAAGGTGGACAAAGCAATGGGGCCTAATGGATTCACCCCAGAATTCTAAAAGAACTAAGGGGACAACTAGTAACACCACTGACTACCCTTTTTAACAAATCGTGGGAGGATGGTGTGGTACCTGAAGACTGGAGGAGGGCAGATGTGATTCCCGTTCACAAAAGTGGGAGCAAGACAAAGGCAGGAAACTACAGACCTGTCAGTTTGACTTCACTGGTAGGAAAATGATGGAATCACTTCTGAAGGAAAGAATTGTTGAGTACCTACAGGCCAGTGGGGCACAGGACCCAAGGCAGCATGGATTCACAGTGGGAAGGTCATGTCAGACGAATCTAATCAATTTCTTTGACTGGGTAACCAAAGTAATAGACCAGGGAGGGACTGTGGACATGACCTACCTAGGCTTTAGCAAGGCATTTGACACAGTCCCACACAAAAGATTAATAAACAGATTAGCCAGCCTGGGAGTGGGTCCCAGTGTGGTAGCCTAGGTAAAACATTTGCTGGACAACAGGATGCAGAGGGTAATAGTAAACTGAGTCCACAGTGAAGAAAGGGGGGTTACTAGTGGGGTACCGCAGGGTTCAGTACTGGGTCCAATCTTTTTTAATGTCTTTATAAGTGACATTGCAGAGGGACTGAAAGGAAAAGTATGTCTGTTTGCAGATGACATAAAGATCTGCAACAGGGTTGATACACAAGGCGAGGTGGAAATGATGAGAAGGGACTTGGCAAGGTTGGAAGAATGGTCAAATGTATGGCAACTTAGATTCAATGCAAAGAAGTGCAAAGTAATGTCCCTGGTAAACAAAAACCAAGGGGAAAAGTACACAATGGGGGGTGAGATACTGACAACAACAGAAATGGAAAGGGACCTGGGGGTAGTTATATCAGATGACCTAAAGGTGGTCAAGCAATGTGAGAAGGCAGTACGGATGGCTGGAGGCATACTGGGATGTATAGGGAGAGGCATCACCAGTAGAAAACAAGAAGTTGTTTTCCCTCTGTACAGACAGCTGGTGAGACCCCTTCTGGAGTACTGCATGTAGTTCTGGAGACCTCATCTCCTCAAAGACATAGACAGGCTGGAGGCTGTCCACAGGATGGCAACAAGAATGGTGCAGGGTCTGCACCAGAAGACATATGAAGAGAGACTAAAGTAGCTTAATATGTATACCCTAGAGGAAAGGAGGGAGAGGGGAGACATGATAGAAACTTTCAGGTACCTCAAGGAAATCAAAAAAGTCCAAGCGGGAAGCATCTTTCAGAAAAAGGGATGTGCAAGAACAAGGGGGCACAATTTGAAGATAGAGGGGGATGGCTCAGAGGTAATGTGCGGAAGTATTTTTTCATGGAGAGGGTTGTGGATGCATGGGTCAGCTTTCCTGAGGAGGTCGTGGAGTCAAAAACAATGGGGGAATTCAAGAATGCATGGGACAGACATAAGGCAATTCTAGTGTGGCGGAAGGAGGAAGTAGGTTGTTGGTTAACTAGGATCTGCAGCTTATCCATTAGGTAGGGAAATGAGCAGACTAGGTGGACAAGTGGTCCTTATCTGCCATCAAATTTTATGTTTCTGTTTCTATGATGATAAGTGTTGTAACTTCTTTTGACTTATTGCTTTCTAAACTTGCACGTTTCTCACACTTATTTGACTCTAGTTCTCAGTTATTGCTGCCTGGATCCCTAATGTATTGCTTATAAATTATTGCCATCTCATTTGCTATTTTGCCTTCTTGTTACTTTGTCCATCGTCTTTTTATCCATGCCTGTTACATGTTATCTCATTGCCATTTGTTTGTTTTATTTGTGCCATCCTGGCCAGTGAATGTTGACTGTACTTTTGTACACTACTGTGGCTGCCCATTGACATATGGAGTGTACATTGCTGTTATCAATTTGTATCATTTACTGTTTGTACTTATCTACTCTGCTCATGTCTTTTGGCCCAGGTCATGCCTGAAAATGGTCTGTTGCATCAGTGCACCCTACCCGGTCAACAAAGTCACAAATAAATAAATAAATAAATAAATAAAATTTATTATTTATCACTCTTTAATGAACAGTCTCTGTATTTACAGTTATTTCCTAGGGAGTCGATCCCCAAATGCCTTCATGACTGACACTGCACAAGCAGGTGAAATCCTGCCTCTGGACTTGGGTCAAAACATTCCGGTCCCTTTGCGTAAACTGTACCATCTTTCCTCACATCCAGGGCCAGTTTACCCCTCCTGTTTCTTGAATTCACCAGTTGTTTAGGTTATAACTTGAGTCAGAACCTTTCCTACTCTGTGCTGAACTTCATAGAATTCCCACCTTATTGTACATTTACGCTGTTTTATACAACATGATGTGACACTGTAGCATTTGATCAGCTGGTGTATAGGAGGCAGCCCTGCCGGAGGGACTTTCTCCCAATACTCCTGACTGAATCCCACTCTTGCTCAGGATGTTTTACATCAACCAGTTCTCTCACCAGATGGGGTGCTGGGTATTACACAGCTGTGCATATTGTGCCAGTCTGCCCTTAGGTAGTGGTCGGCCATCACCCCAACCCCTCTGCCTGAGGCAGCATCACCGATGTTCATCCTAACATGGGATCCCCTTTCACAAATGATAGGTTCATCTTAACCCCTTTCACCAGGTTTCTTTCCATATTAAGCATAGCTGGCAGCATCTCTTGGGAACAGGACTGTGATCGCACCCAAAAGGATGAACACTCATCTTCAGTGGGACCCTCTGTGTGCTGCAATGCTGCCAGGAACTTCAATTAAGGGGAAACCCCATAGTGTAATTCTCCCTCTTCCCGATCTCTAAAATCCCTCCTCCATGACTTCACTACTCACTCCTGCTATTGCTCCTGGTTCTAGTCTAGTCCCACACCTCATCCTTCCATATTACTCCCTCTCCCTACTGCCTGATTCATTGGTTCACTATCCTCCTTGTACTTGTCCCATTGTACTTGCAATCTCCCTTCCCACTTCCTTCCTTTTGCTGAAAGTTGCACTCTGCTGAACTGCTCCTGTTGATATGCTACATTTTGCACTACATGAACATTGTGCTTTATCTTAATTGTCTACCATGTACGTTTTACGGCTGTGGGTGGAGCCTACAGGCATTTTGCGATCTGTTGCCTTAAAATGGCATATCATGGCACCTTCTGTTGGACTTTTGGAAGTATCCTTCCAAAAGTCCAATGGGGCTTGTAACACTCCACCATGATCGGCCGCTACAGAATAACAGATGCACTATTTTGGCTGTTACTTCTGTATTCTGGGACAACAACTGCACATGAGTACCTTGTACGCATACGCAGTTATGCTGGTACCGCCATCTTATGAATGGCGGAATGCCACTTGCCACAACTATGCATGCACAAATGCCAAGCACGCATAGTTGTGTCATCACCACCATCTTGTGGATGGCACTCCTCCCACACCTTCCCACTGCTACTGTCCTCCTCACTCCCTCCATTCATCATCCCCTCTCTGACACTGAGGTGACCAATCCACGTGTCGCCATCATGTACTGTACCCCCCACACTCATGTGGCACATTGGGAACCCACCCCACTGTGCCCAAATTTATGTGTTTTTCTTTTTTTTCCCATGCCGACATCAGGATTCTCAATCTTCATGATGGTATCAAGTGTCCCACCAACTCATGTGGCACTCTGGTAGCACACGCCAGTGTGCACAACTTTATGCTTTTTTTTCCTTTGTTTTCCTGTAAATAAAGAAAGCCATCCTGTGACATATCTTTTTTGTTTTACCTGTAAAAAAGAAAAGTGTCCTTTGTTGTCGCCCCAGTCCCCCTACCCCATCCCCACCCTCCTGAGCACCCACCTCTCCGTACCCTCCATACCCCATATGTACCTTCAGAGGTCGGCACTGTCATCTTTTCTGGACTGGGACATGTCTGCAGTCTTCAAAGCCAAACCCTCAAACTAAAGAATCAAAGGTAAGTGTGGTATAATGGCAGTCAATGGGGTTTTTAACTTATGTTGATATATCAGCCATTTTTGGGACTTTCAGCCCCAAATTTTCAACATGGGGTTCTTGGGACCCTACCTCATGAACACTGTCACTGTCATTTAGTTACTCGGTCCAGAATGGTGATTTTGCGGTCGCTGCATGGAATCATCTTTCAGGACTGATTAATGAAATGACAGTTCCATAGTTCATGAGATGGGGTCCCAAAAAGCTCATGTTGCAAATCTGGTGAAAAAATTCCCCAAAATGACTGCGTTATGAGTGTGCATTGCACAGTTTCTAAGCAAGCTCCTAACTTCTCACATTTTTTATATTTTCACTCCAGATTTTCAACATTGCCATTTTTGCACACCTCCTTAGTAACAGTACAGCTGTCATTTTTCACATCCTGCCCAAAATGTGTTTTCACACCTGTGGCACAGAGTGCACAGTCTCTCTGTTAAATAACCTTTCAGGACAATTTAGTGAAATGACAGTGGCACTCATCGTGAGGCGAAGTTGCGAAAAGGCCATAATGAAAATTTGGTGAAACAACTCCAAAAAATGGCTGAGTTGCACTCGGGCATTCAAAATTTTCTACGCACACATGTAACTTTGGTCATTTGGCAGCTCACCATAGCCATATTGGCACTGGCTAGATCTTGTTAATATTGTTATTATAATTGTAACTTCATTGATGTAGCTTATTACTGCAATCTCCTTATCCCTTTCCCCCAGGATACATTTAGAAATGAAATAATTAGCTCAGTATGCCTTTCTTGGTGAAACTGAAGAAAGAAAAGAAAGAAAGAAAGAAAGAAAGAAAGGAAGGAAAGAAGGAAGGAAGAAGGAAGGAAGGAAGGAAAGAAAGAAAGAAAGAAGGAAGGAAGGAAGGAAGGAAGGAAAGAAAGAAAGAAAGAAAGAAAGAAAGAGAGTACCCAACCCTCTCAGTCTCTCCCCTAAACTTACCCCAGAATTAATGGCAAGTTACAGTAAATGTCCCGACTCTGAAACCACTGGAGTCACCATAGCTGTCTCGGTGTCCATCCCTGGAAACTATTAGGCAATTGGACAACAAGCTCTAATATTCTTATACACTGGATCCATAGACTACTGCTGCTGTGGCAGCCATTACCTCCTCAGGTGGCCTGGCAGGCAACCTGAGGCAAGGATGCCCTGGAGTTACACCAGTATTTCAAAAGATTTATTAGGAAAGAAAATTCACTCATTTCCAGATGTGTTCTGGGAAGGGTGAAAGAAGGAGAGCACAGCAATAAGTTACAAAAGACACAAATCAAAAATATAAATTAAGTAACAACAAAATGAAATGATGATCTAGGCAGGGCATCTGAAGAGCAACAAGACATATAACTGCAAAATGGAACACAATTGGAGTATGAACAAGGCACTGCCAGGCATGGTATTAAAGTGTAGATGGCAGCAATTTGAAGAGAGAGAATGAAGTGCTGTTGGCACTTTGTTTAGCAGGGAAGTATGGAGAAAACTAGGGGGCAAGGGAAGATTAATTAGGGCAGGACTGAGCCCCCTCCAGACACCTTCTGCATCAGCTGGGGTGTATGGCTGGTATTACAGGTACTGCCATCTACCTGTTTTGATCCCTAGTTGATTGGGGGCCCATTGCTACTGTTGTGTCATGTTGTGCCAAAGAGGGTAGTATAGACTGAGTGGTTCAAGGATCATTTTCAGGTTACCATCCCCCATCCCCCATAAAATAAGATGATCACACTTAAGTGCCTTCTCTTTACATCAATACCTTTGAGGGCTCTGATTTATCTAGGGAAGCTTCATTACCAAACATACTGTAAGTGTGTACGTGTGTGTGTGGGGGAGGGAGGGATAGAAGTTATTGGGTACCAAACAACTGTTCACCCAACAATGAAACATCAGCACCATGTGATGTGCTCAAATTCTAACTCAATATAGTTCAGTTTCCTGATATAGTGGCATCGTTTTGTAACCCTTCTCTGGCGCCATTGTGGAGAGGGCCACTACCCCTGCTGTGCAAGCCTGACCATGGGTGAGGGGCCTGGGTTCCTATAGCTGTAAAACGGGGGTCATTTCTGAAAATCTAAAAATAAAATAGTTGTGCCTCCACCCAGAGTACATTTCAGTGGGTCAGGTTGCTTGCAGTACAACCCACTGGAATGTCATACCAACCCAGCTCTCAAACAGTTACCCCAGACATGGACTTACCGGGAAACGAACCTCCCCACATTCAGATAAACCAATTTCATTTTGCATATCTACTAATACCAGGCTCTCTAAAATTAGGCTCTGGAGTCATCTCTGCTGCCAAACAATAACATCATGGTTCATTTACAAGGGGAGGGTTAGGATGGGTAAGTGGAATAGAGTTTATGCAAGACATTTTCCTTTTCATTTTAAAAACTGGCATTTCCCAAAAAACGTATTTTCCATTTGATTCAAACCTTAGATTTCAATCAGTGCAGCCACCAGATCTGTCTGGGACTGGTACGATCACCTGACATCCATGTACCTGATGCACACTTTCCCAAATCCCATTTCCCGACTTCAATTTGCCCGAACGGCACAATTTACTGACCAGTTACTTGCCCACTCAAAATGACTCGGTGAACCGCCTGTACTCTCAAACACTGCCTACTTCCAGCACTCTCACATTTACAGGAGCACACTGCCTGAGAGAGGAGAGATGCTTGAGGGCCTAATATTGGGCCATGAGTCGGTGTAGGCAGCAAGCCCACCACCAACCTGAACCCACACACCGGTGCAACTCTAGTTGTCTATGACCCCCCCCCAACCCACATGCACCGAAGACTAAAAATCCAGCAAGAGTCCTGAGAAAGAGGAGGAAGAAAGCAGTTGAAGTGAAACCTGAAGCAGAGGGGATGGGAGCAATGAGAAGCACTGCAGTACTGCCAATGAAGATGAAGTCACATTGACCAGGGATAAGTTTAATATTTGTTAAGGACTTGTGTGCTGCAGACTGTGATGATTGCAGAATTACTTATTTGCACTTGAAGGTTCCAGGCTTCCAGCATGAGCCGTTTGCATGACTGCGACTCTCACCCCATGCTCCTAACCTGAATCAAGCTGCCTAATGCCCAACACCGCCCCCAACACTATTACCCTGGCCACAAGTACTGCTTTCTCCTTAAAGTTCTCAAGTCCTAGGCTCACCCTCCTTTACCACTCAGACACAGCATTTACAACAAACTCTGGTCAGAGCCGATATGGCTGTGGAGAGGTTTTGGAATGCTTTTACCCATTATTTCTAATGAATTTGCACAATGCAGATCTGTAGAGAGGCAGTTTCAATGTGAAACACTGAAACATAGAAGTTGACAGCAGATAAGGACTGCAAGGCCCATCCAGTCTGCCCATTTTTTTCTACCTTATGAATGTGCCATAGGCCTGTAGTCTGTCAATGGCCTATCTATTCATACTCATCTGTATTGCTCCCTTATGCCTATCCCATGCCTGTTTGAAGCCCTGCACAGTATTCGTATCCACCACTTCCTGAGGTAGGCCATTCCATGCATCCACCACCCTTTCTGTGAAAAAGAACTTCCTCGCATTACTCCTTAATCTGCCTCCCTCTAATCACGTGCTGTGTTCTCTTGTCTTGCTATTTTTTTTAAATTGAAACATGTTAGACTCTTTCACCTTGTTAATGTCCTTCAGATGTTTGAATGTTTTGATCATATCACCACTATCCCTCCTTTGCTCTAGGGTGTACATATTGAGCTCCGTTAATCTGTCCTCATATGTTTTCTGATGCAGACCCCGCACCATTATGGTTGCCCTTCTCTGGACTGCCTCCATTTTGTTAATGTCCTTGTGCAGGTGCAGCCTCCAGTACTGCACGCAGTACTACAGATGGGGCCTAACCAGTGTCTTGTAAAGAGGGATTATTACCTCCCTCTTATGATTTGTAATACCCCTACTAATACACCCCAACATCCCTCTAACCTTACCTACTGCTGTACTGATCTGCTTGGTTCTATGTGATAACGGCAACCGCCATTATGGCAAAGTCAGAGGCTGAAAATCAATTTTGTACTCTGACTCCCCAGTGCACAACAAATGGCACTGGGACTTGCAATTTTACACTTACCCGCGCATCCCCTACTTAAAGATTTTCAACTCCAGGGGGTGCATGTTGGGGTGGGGCAAACATAAAAATAAAATTCAGGGCAGGCGAATAAAACGAGCCTGCGCCGGACCGAATCCAGCACCCTACCCACCAAAGCCACGAGCCATCCCACTGCGTCACAGGGCCAGCTCAGCAGCCTATCATGTCGCCACCCCTCAAAGACCCCTCTCGCCTTGCAGGCGTACTCCTCCATCCAGTGCGCATACCTGTGGACCGCTCGCTCACTCCCCCACACATGTACTGTAGTGACTTCGTCGCCATAGTCACCAACCCACCTCATCCGGTCACTGTACCTGACCGGTAGCCCCTGTGACATGCATTGCGATTGAGTCACCCTTTAGTGGGTCGCTCAATCGCAGTCGCTATCATCACAGTATACCATCTGCTTGGATGATTTCAGGTCATCTGTGATGATGATGATGCCCAAGTTTCTTCCTTCCCTTGTGATTGCCAGCAACTCCCCTCCCAACCTATAGGTGGCTTCAGGGTTTCTCTTTCCTATGTGCATGATCTTGCACTTCTTTCCATTAAATTCCAGATCTCTTCTCATTCTGCCCACCCCATCTGGATCATCTACTTTGCTGCAGACCTTGGTGTCCTCTGGAAAGAGATAAACCTTACCCTCCAGTCCATCTGCAGTGTCACCGATGAAGATATTGAAGAGGACTGGCCCCAGGACTGATCTCTGAGGTACCCCACTTGTGAATTGCATCTCTTCTGACTGTATACCATTTACCACCACTCTCTGTTTTCTGCCTGCCAACCAGTGTGCCACCCAGTTGACCAACTTCTGACCCACCCCATGCCTACTGAACTTATTAATCAATCTTCTATGTGGAACAGTACCAAACGCTTTGCTGAAGTCAAGGTAGGTGACATCAACTGCACTTCCTTGGTCCACCACTCTGGTTATCCAGTCAAAGAAATCTATGAGATTAGTTTGACAGGACCTTTCTGTTGTAAACCCATGCTGTCTTGGATCCTGTGCTCCTATGGGTTCCAGGAGTTGCACTATCCTATCCTTAAGGAGTGCCTCCATAATCTTGCCTACTACTACGGTAAGACTGACTGGTCTGTAGTTCCCTGCCTCCTCCCTGCTACCACTCTTGTGGAGCAGGATCACATAAACCCTTCTCCAGTCTTCTGGGACCTCTCCTGTGCTCAGAGACTCACTAAACAGTTCTAATAATAGCTCTGCTAGTTCCACCCTTAGCTCTTTTAGTACCCTGGGATGAACGCCATCAGGTCCCATTGCCTTGTCCACCTTGAGTTTAGCGAGCTGTTGTAGGACCCTTGCTTTTGTGAAGGGACTTGTACACACCTCCCTCCCCCTGTGTCCATGGTACTGAGCTGTGAGCCCTGCCCTACCTTCTCCTCAGTAAATACTGAGCAGAAGTATCTATTTAGGATAGATGCTTTTCCTTGATTCTCCTCCACACACCCCCCTTTATCCCCTTTAATCTTAGCAATGCCCCCCTGGACTTTCTCCTTTCACTAATGTATCTATAGAAAGTCTTGTCCCCTTATTTTACTGTTCATGCTAGTGTTTTCTCAGTTTGGGCCTTTACCTGCCTGACAGCCTTCCCTGCTTCCCTTAGGGAAGTTTGGTATGCCTTTCTATCTTCATTCCGCTGCATTCCCTTATATTTCCTGAAGGCCAGCCTTTTGGCTCTGACCTTTTCTGCTACTGTTTTTGAGAACCAGAGTGGTTTCCTCCTTCTTTTGCTCTTGCTTTTCTCTCTAACACATTGGGATGTTGCTTCAAATATTGCATCCTTAATGCCTGTATGTCTTCTTGCCAGGGCTATCTTAACTCTGTCAGCCATCTTATCAAAGTCAGCTCCTCTGAAGTCCCATATTTTTGCCTTGGAATGGGATGATTTATTTCTAGTGGCCAAACTGAACCATACCATGTGATGGTCACTGGCCCCCTAGGTGACCTTCTACTTGGGGATCTGTGATCCTTTCTCTGTTAGTCAGTACTAGATCCAGGATAGCCCTGTCTCTTGTGGGTTGTTGTACCAGTTGTTTGAGGCCCTCCCCCTGCAGGGAATCCACTATGTGTCTAGTTCTGGTGGATGTTCCTGCTGGTATTCACTAATCTGTATCTGGCATGTTGAAGCCTCCCATTATCAGAACCTCCCCTTTAGCTGTCATGTTTTGTATATCTTCTAACAGTAATGTGTCTATGTCCTCCTCCTGGTCTGGAGGCCTGTAGACAACCCATTTTCTGTTTTCAGGGTGACAGTTCTTCTGGCTCCTTATGGTATTTTGAATTTCTGTAGCTTTGATGTTTTCATTGACATAAAGGGCCACTCCGCATCCCCCCTTTTTGCACCTCGGTCTCTTCTGAGTAGTACATAGCCAGGTCCTGAAGTCTCCCAAGTGTGGTTACTGGTGAACCATGTCTCGCTAATGGTTACTATGTCCAGTTTTGTTGTCTTCCTTTTACACATTTTTACAATGTGTTTTCCTAGAATATGCCCACTGATTGCTATATATTTAGCCTGGATAGTTCGCAGAACAAATGACATCTTATTTACAGTGGGGTTCTACATCGACACAATATTATGCTGCATTGCGTAAAATCAGAACACACTGAAAACAATATTTTACATCTGGGGGAACATATTAAGTGCCAGACTGATGTGTAAGCAGAACGATGCATTGTGCAAAGAGGGTGCACAAGTCAGCACCGATACAATATTCAAAGAGAATGCACCACTGGTACAGGGTGTGTATACAGTACCAGTTGAAAATGAGACCCTGGACAGGAGTCACAGTACTGGTGGCTGCCAAGACAGGTGCATCCAGGGTGCCCCCAACTGAATACCTCCCAGGGGGAATGCCTAGCACATACCAGTATGTGCCAAAGTCCCCATGGGTGATATTCAGCCCAGGAATGCAAATGAGCTAATTGAATATGCAGGGTGCAAAGGGGCCTTATGCATGCTCCTTACCAGCCCATTTGCATGTTGGTACCAGGACGAATGCGCTGGAGCAACTCTCACCCCCAAGCCCTGACCCTAATTGCTCCCATGTGGAACACACCCTGAAGTCTCTGGTGGTAAAGTGGCACCCCCCCACCTGTTCCATCAGCACCAATCATACCAGGCTCTATCAGTTACATACTGTAGGGACCCTGCTACCATCCCTGATTGCACTGGACTACACCTACAGTCCATGTCCATAGTGTAGTGGCCCCCACCCCCCTCAACGATGCACAGACACCCCCTCCCTGCCCCCCCAACCCATCCCATTGTGGTGACTGGCACTGTGATGGGATTGTACAAATGTATCGGTGGGTGGCGCAGCACTGGCAGTAGGATGCTGGAATGTGTCATATGTAGTGCTACGTAAACAATCTCAGATAGTAGAGTAAATAATAATAATACTAATAATACAGATTCTTGTGTCTTTGGAGTCTGCCAAGAAACATTTGTAAACAAGCAAGAGTACTAATAAAGGTTTATTAGACTACTTACGCCAAGCATGTGACAAAGAAAATCACAAGGGAGATGGATTTCTCTCCACTCTCCTAAAGAATGTACATAATCTCCCAGATTGTAGGATCTCAGGTTCTCCAAGATCTCAATCTCTCTCCCCGCTCTTCTAGAGGAGCTACAGTAGGTTGCAGAAGACTGTATACTACAGATAACAGCATAGCAACAGAGATTACCTCATAGTTACAGATATGAGAAACAATATGTATTGGTTCTAAGTCATTCTCCATTGGATGATGACTTAGGAGACAGACTTACTAATGAGTATCATATGAGACAGAATATGTTTCTGTTTGCATTATAGCTTGGACAAAAGAAATGTTGACTGGGCTCTATTACATGTGGCATTTTGTGCTTATGTATAATATAAGACATAACAAAGGATTTCTCTCTGTCAGCTTGCTTAGACAAAGAGAAGTGCTGAAAGGGCCCTATTACATGTGGCATATCTGCCTGAGTGTAAAACACACTACATATAATTATCTGAGAATATAGGTATACAATAATTACTGTTGATCCCTCAGATTCATCTTATCAGTGATTAGGTAGTTATATATGGAATATATGTAAAAGACAAACATAATGCATTACAGTGAGGTATAATAGGCATGCATGATATAATCCCATGAAAGGATGTAAACATTAGTATATATGAGCAACAAAGCATATTCCTGGCACTCATGCTTATATGATGGGTGCCTAAATCTGTATGTTAGTGCAAAATAGCAGTATCACAGTACAATAGACCAGGAATACAGTGTGAGGTGTATGTGAGGTGTATGTGAGATGATAGGGGGCATAACCCAGGCATAACAGTAGGCACGAGCTGTGTGCAGGTAATAATGCCAAGTGGCCATATACCTTAGGTGCTTACATGTGGATCCATCATCTTGGTGTCATTGCACTTCTTAGTCTGGGTGATGGCTGGTGCCATACCCACTCACACAGGTCCCAGAACAGGCATGTTGCAGATGACCTCCCATTTGTTTGTACTATCATGGAACTGTGGATGAACTATCTATAGCCTGGAGTGTACATTGCAAATAGTATTGCAGGATATTGTACACCATTGCACCTGGGATGCCTCAGCAGTCTGGAGGGTGGCATGTTACAGAGGGGAATGTGGGAGAGCATGGATTTGGAGAAGTGTATGATAGCAGTAAGATACAGGATTTACAAGGCATGCATTGGAGATATGTCAGTTCCTTCTTACAGTTTGCCAGGGACATACACATGGCTGCATACACCAGTGGATCCACAGCTTGCATAGTGCTTCAATGCATGGTACAGCCACTTGGGCCATTCTGGAGTGCAGGTCTCCATCCTGGGTCCAGTGCAGTCAGTGCCAAGCCATGACAGGGTGTAGAGAGCAGTGTCAGTCTCTGAAACAGGTCAGGTATGGGGGGGAGTGAGGGTGTCTGTGTACCGAGGCAGTGGGTAGAGGTCCTCTACGCTATGGACATGGACCACGATTTCCTCTGGTGCGATTGGGTCTGGATGGCCCTAATCTATTGAGCTCTTCGGGAATGGAGTTGGATCGATTGAGGATAGAGAAGGGGTACCTCTAGTCTACCAGGGCTGCCAGGCTGCGGTGCACCTGTATGCACTTCTGCAGCCCTGCTGTGGGTGGTTGTCTGGGTTAGGCAAGCTATACATGGTCTAACTGTGGGCCACAGTGCTCTGGACTGTGAAGGTGCATTCCCACCGAATATGCTGCAGCATGACATATGCATGGGAATGCCCACTCGACTTGCATGGCGTACCATTTGTATGTGCCCTGGTCTGTTCCCTTATGGCCCGTGCATCCAACACATTTGAATATCAGGCTGTGGTGCTTTGTTGGAGTTGCTTGGCACATCTCCCTTTTCTGGTGGGATACACTATGCATCTCCTTTGAATACGGGGATCCCTGGACTAAATACCCTAGATAAATTATAAAAATGATAAAATCATGACCCCACTGAAAACAAGATATTGCATCTAATCTAGGGCAGCCTGAGTAAATACAGTGCAAAAATGTGTACATGAACATCCCTATGACAATGAGATGTAGCATCTCCCCTGCGCTATCCAGGATACAAAATATAGGATAAGAAATATTCAGTGCTACCACCTCCAAATAACCATTTCCCTGTAACAAGCCCTCATTTTTCCTGTATTTTCCCCACAGAGGCAGAATCAAATTCCTGTATAAAATGCTGTAGATTTTTCCAGAAGCCACTGATTCCTTATTTATGACTTTGTTCTTTATTTATTATAACAGCAGCCTTTTATTAGGAAAAGAGCTCTGATTTGTTGTTCTGTATTAATGTTATATGTTAAGATGGCCTTGGAATGATTTGGATTTACATAGTATGCATAAGGCTTAATGGGGGACTATACGAAATAACAAATATCACACTCATGATTTCATGAACTATACTCAAACTTAGTAATCACAAGTTGGCAAATCTTTCAAAAGATACTAGTAGTGCCTGTAAACAAATTTATTGCAAATAAATGAGAGACATTTCCTCATATACGCATACACAGATGCTTTTTTGCATCTTATATTTGCTAGTTTTAGACACATTTTCATCAACTTTTTTTTCTGACCACCTGATGGAATCTTGAATGAGTTTAGTAAATGTTATTATTTTCTTCAAGGCCCTGATCCAGCAACTCGGTAAATATACACTCAGTCCATCATATTATAAAATGACAAAAAAAGTCTTCTGTTTCCAGTTGTTTGATTAGGACCTTCCAACCACAAACAATACATTTATGCTCCACAACCTAGAGTTAGTGCAAAACACAAGAAAAACTCAACTCTTGTCCCCTACAAATTTCTTTCTTAGTTGTTTTGACTAACTTTTTTTAAACTCTATATGGGAACACAAGGAATAGGATAATTATACAGATGCATTTCTCACTGCTCTGGTTTGATAACAGTTAATTCATTAGATGAGGTTTCGCTTGCCAGGAATTTGACTGTTTCTCCACCACACACACACACCTCAGTACTTTGCAGACTCTTATCTGTTATGTTTGGAAAGCAGTTCACTGAAGACCTGGCAAATGTCTGAGAGTGCTTAATCAGTTAGTGTCTTAAAAGATTAAAAAACTGTATAAATCATCATACATTTGCTGGGAAAGGATGACATTTATGAGGTATGAATCTTTCTTGAAAGACAATACATATCACCTGAGGTTAGTAGCAAAAAAAATGTTTAAACGGTGAGTATTTAAATGTGCAAGCTGTTACATTTTGAAGGGGGTAAACAAATCTCCAGTTTAATAGGCAACCAATATTTAACAAGCTGTTTCAGTTTCCTAATGTCCATCTGATAAGCAGCTTAGAGTTATGTCTCCAACATTCTAAATGGAAAAAAGGGAATATTTTATGTTAGTTGGCATAGTGATTTATAGATGTAGAAGGATACACTGAAAAGTCCAAAAAATGTGTTCCATGATACTCCATTTTCAAGCTACAGACAGCAAAATGGCTGTAGGCTCTGCCCTCGGCCATAAAAATGGCTAAGCAATCCTCCTTTTGTTTGAAAAGATGCTTTACTTTCCCATTATGACATTGTCAGAAAGGGAAAGTGGAATGTCTTTTCAAACAAAAACAGGACTGAACAGGTCATTTCCTAAATGCATTGTACACCACAGGGTTAAGAAGAGCGGAGCCAGGAGGAACTTGAAGGAGAAAGCACTTGTGATTGGGAGCGATAATGTTGGGCGTTGGGTTTGGGAATTAAGCAATTTTGTTCTGGTTGAAAGCCTAAGGCAAGAGCTGCAATTGCAACAGTCAGGATATTTGTAGTCTGGCACTTAAATGCTGGGATAGCTGCCCTGACGAGAAGTTTGTGTTGGTAAAAAAATTGTCAAGTTGATTCATGTCGGGCAGCCGTACTGATCCCAACTAGCTAACTGCTGCAGGTGTAACCTAAGCCGAGAACCACAGGTCCCAATCCAATTGAAACCCCAAAGTACTGCCACTGGGTACCCAGCTTTTAAGTTGCAGGCCTGCGATGCAGCTGGTAGCTGGCATTGGTGCGCTTAAAGAGTTTAACTTTATTTTAGTTGAGCGTTTAGACCGGTTCCTACTAGGGCTTTTTACCCAGACCAGACCGGTTTTGTTTGCGGAAGATACTCCTACCACAACATGCGGAAGTTGCTTAATATTGTCTGGCTTGCCTCTCAGTGCCCAGGGGGCACTGCTGTGCTATCCATGGATGCTGAGAAGGCCTTTGACCGCATAGAGTGGGAGTACTGCATGGAGGTGTTGGACTGGTTTAGTGTAGGGGCTGACTTTGTGGGGATTGTATGAGCACTATATGTAGCGTCTGTGGCTGGAGTACTGGTTAATGACTCTCTTATGGATCAATATACCCTGTTCAGGAGAATGAGGCAGGGGTGCCCCCTCTCTTCACTACTGTTTACACTGGCCATAGAGCCACTGGTGGTGAGTATTCATGGGGATCCAGCCACTAGGGGATACAGGATAGATTGGGGAGGCAGCATAAGGTGACCCTCTACACGGACAATATGATCCTCTGTGTCTCTGAACCATCTAAATCCATCATGCCACTGTTAGATTTAATAGGGCTATTTGCTGTCTTCTCAGGGTATAAAATTAATCTTACAAAATCTGAAGTCTTGCTTTGGAAGGAGGCGGCCTCTGAAAGCAGAAATGGAATTTGGGGACTGCGAAGTGTATCGACTGCTTTTCAGTACCTGGGAATGCAGGTGGGTAGGGAACTGGGCTCTTTATACTGGCTTAACTACACCCCCCTTATCTCAAAAATAGAAGAAGTGCTTCGCCAGTGGATGGAGCTACCAATATCTTGGCTTGAATGTATAAATTTGATCAAAATTAATATATTGCTGAGGGTGCTTTATATCATACAAATGCTACACTTGGGCCTTACCAGGATGGATTATAAAAGGATTGAAAGAGCCTTCTCAGTCTTTTTTTGGGGGGGGCGGGTAAGTGACCTAGGATAAGTCTGAAATGCCTCCAGGTGGACAAGACGAAGGGTGGACTAAATTTTACAGATCTTAAAAACTACTATTTAAAATACAATATAGATACATCAGTGATTGGGTTCATAGACCATTGACAGTGGGATGGATGGACCTGGAGAAACTGTCTTGTCCAGGGAGAATCTCGGCATATTTGGCAGTGGGGAGCCATAAAATTTATAACCAGCTACCTGACAGAAATCCATTATTTGTCTCAGTCATTCAGGGCTGGGAGCAGATTCAGAAGATAGCAGGAGCACAGCAGGAAGAAACCTTGCTGCTGCTGGTGACTGGTAACCTGTCTTTTAAAGCAGGAATGGGAGATACTGTAAAGGGTTTCAGTGGTGGGAGGTAGGAGGTGCCAAGTGTCTTGGGGTCTTGAATGTGAGAGATCAACTGGCTACATTTGAGGAGATCAGAAGGGGATTGGGACTTCCAGCTGAGCATCACTACCATTTCCTACAGGTGAGGGCCTACACTAACAAACTTAGAAGGGCATCAGCCCTGGATTCACCTCTCTCCCAGGTGGAGCACCTAGCACTAGTGTCAGGAAAGGATGTGAACGGGCTGATTGGATGAGCTGCACAACTGGGTAGGAGATCCTTCAAGGACTATACACAGAAAACTAAAGTTCAATGGGAGCAGGACCTGGGATGGGAAATCCAGAAAGAGAACTGGCTTTTGATGCTACAGCTCCATAGGGGAATAT
The DNA here is from genome assembly GCA_016271365.2 of Neoceratodus forsteri. Lineage (NCBI taxonomy): Eukaryota > Metazoa > Chordata > Ceratodontiformes > Ceratodontidae > Neoceratodus > Neoceratodus forsteri. Next base: position 168,463,853 of record CM057449.1, on the reverse strand, counting down.
TGATATATACTAGGTATCAGGAGTCCTCTTATAAGTTCCTGCACAGGCTATACTGCCCACCTGTGATGGTGAGCAAATTCAGTCTTGCGATCTCCCCCACATGTGGGAGGTGCTCAGCTGAGTTGGGTACCTACATTCACTATTTTTGGTCTTGTCCAGTATTGCAGAAATTTTGGGGAGAGGCAGCACTAGAGGTGGGGGCTGTACTGGGTAGGGGACTCCCGATGGACCCCTTGACCCTGTTGTTCAGCATAGAGGATGGGGGGGAGGAGAGTTGGGAGCTACTGCCCAGGTGGGTTCATGTCCTGTTGGCATTGGCCAGACACTTTATACTGAATACTTGGGTTTTGACTGTGATGCCAACAAGACAACAATGGAAAACTGGCCATCCAGATGCTGGTACTGAAACGCCTTTCCTATCTGATCAAAGATAGAGAAGAGAAATTTCTGCAAGTCTGGGGACCCTTTGTGAACCCACTTATGTAGGGGAAAGCACAGGCTCTTAGAGAGGGACTGTAATGCACATGGTGGACTAATGACTTGAAATAAAATTAAAATACCCAAAAGGAAGGAATGGAATTGTAACCGTCCTATATCATAAGGCCTAAGTATATGCTTATGAATTTATATGTCATGTCAGAGTAAATAGATCTATGAGCACTGTGATCTGATTTAACTTAATAGAATGTACTCTTGATACTAGCCACTCATATTAACTTTTAAATATGGTTATTTAAGTTTTACATATAACTATGTAATGGAAATGAATTCAGACCCATGCTGGGAAGTTATATGTTTGTTTATCAAAGTTTCTTTATTGAATGAAGTATTATAATTGTATGGAAAGAAAAGGAAATGTCAATGTTACTGTTTATAACAAAATCTCTTTAATAAAAATATTTTCAAAAAAAGAGAGTTTAACGTTAACTTTTACAACCCTGTCTCTTATTTACACCTTGGCTCTATCTCCTGCTCTGGGGGGCATCTCTGAACTATTTACAATCCCCAGGTGCAGGGTAATTACTGCTTTTTACTCATGGTTCTGCAGAATCAGTCCTTGGATGGCACAGTTCACTGAAGTCCTGGGAGATGGATGGAAACAATAGCAAAACTGGGCTCGTTGCTTGAAATAGGGAGCACAGAGGCTGCAACTTGCTTTTTCTTCCTCTTGCTTGCAGATCTTGCAGCTTGTCCCCTTTAGCCCATTACAGGCCCATTGCAGGGCACATGCACAAGGCCTGCCAATTACTGAGACCCAGACTAGGAGTGACCCCACAGCCCAGCTCCCTCCAATCAGATTGCTGTAGCACTCAGATACAAGACCTGTGATCCCCTGCAGTGACAGATTCCACTTGATGGGGGTTAGCGAGTTCACCTCCTGGCTCTGGGTGTCAGCAGAAACATTCAGCACATTCTCTTCTGTCCTCTTCTCCTCTATCTTTCCTGCCATGGTGTGTAGCCAAAGCAATCTGTTTCTTTTCCTGAACATCAGGCTCTGGGGGGAATGTTCAAAGTCTGATTATCCAGGATTTACCACAACAGTCTCTTTTTCCTCACTGTATCTCAGGAACAGTCCATGGGTACCCGACCCCAAAAGCACCTGGCCATCATTCTGCTTTCACAGTCTCTCAGCTTCAACACAGCCACTGTTACGCTCTGGCTTACACTTAATTCTTGCACTCAAAGTCCCTTTTCTCACCATGCAGGTGCATAGCAATTTTCTGGATCAAAGAGGCTCACTCTTCCTTTTCTTCTCTCAGCACATTCATATTCTCTTGTTTTTCATTATTCTTCTATATTCCATTTTTTCACAGGCTTAGACACAACCTTTGTCCTTTTACTAGGCTCAGGACACAACCTTTGTCTTTTTGTTCTGGGATCAAGACACAACCTTTGTCCTTTTTCCAGGATCAGTACGCAACCTCTTTTCTCCTCTTCCCACCACTCTTGTGCAGTTTCAATTCAATGCAGATTCTTGTGACCTGCAGCTTTTCCCTTTATCATCTGAGCTGCCTCTATTCACAGCTGTGGTACAACTTGAAACAATGCAGATTTCATCATCCTGCTGCTATTTTCTTTTCTTTTTAAAGCTGCTTCTCAGTAAACCCTTTTCTTCCTTGCTTCTTCTTTCCCTTTTCCTGATGAGGCAGGAACTACCTGCCCTGGGGGGCAAATTGCTGCCAGCCCCCAGGCGGGCCCATCCTGCAGCCTAACTCTCTCTAGGGGCAAGAGCCCCCCTCCTTCTGCAGGGGCTCCCACCAGACTGACCCAGAATCCAAAAGTCTTTGGCCTTTTGGGAGATTTTTGGTAACTCCCCATTGGCTGGAGCCACTGTCCTACACTTTACCGTAGGAACAGTGTGAGAGGCTGTTCTTAGTCACAAATCATCTAATTGAATTGGTTTTTGGGGTCTGGGAGGAATGGACAACTGGTGACATCAGGGAGGAGGCAGGGTTATCCCCTTTAAACACCTGTGCTGCCTGCTCAGTGCAAGCAGAGTGCAATCGTAAGTGGCACGAGCGCCACTCTTCCTTAAAAAACAACAAATAAGGTTTTCCAGTTATTGGGTTGAAAATTGGGTTGTTTGAGATGATATGTAATTGCCTTATCCTAGTAAGTGACTCTGTTCTTATTATTGCCACAATTTCCTTTTAGTCCTACATATAGTTTTAACAATGCTGTTACTTTTGTGTATATGTTTTGCACTTTGCTATCTACCGTTTTTAGCGGTTGAGAGGGGTTGGGAGGGAGATTTTGATTTTTGCACAGACGCTAATTATCTTAGGTACAGCTTAACTTGAACCTGGTTTCTTTGTAATAATTCTGGATCAGTTTGTTTTGATTGGGTTGACTCATGGAATGCAGGTGGGGATGTGCGTGGCACTCTTTCCTTCTTAATGGATCTTAGAGCAACAGTAAGTGTTGCCAGGGACCTAACTAAGAATGAAAGATGACAGATTCATACAGCTTTGTCCCATAGATTGTTATTTTTATTACTGTTGATTTCTGGGTCAGTTCACCCTCACCCAGGCCCTAGTGCCCCTTGGTATCCCTGTATTGGATAACCTCTCAGAAACTAACACAATTTCAAATAGGCTAGCAATTAGTATTGTCCACCTAAACATGCAAAGTTTCATAGCAAAGTGGAATTCCTTTAATGTTTGGGTGGAACAACATAAGTTTGATATAGGGGTCCCGATTCCAAAATGCATGGCGAAACTCGCGGGCTTATACGAGTTGTGCCATGCGGCACTATGCCAGGGACCCTGCACCCTATTACAAGCAGACAGGGTCCCCAGCACCTATGACCCATGACTTGTAGCAGCCACAGGCTAGTGCCACAGGAATGGTGCAATGGACCTGGGTGCCGCAAGTCACGGCCCATGGATTACTGCCCCCCCAGAGCCCTCCACCCCAAAACACATCCACAGCCACCTGGGGGCTGGGGAAGGGGCTGATCAGGTGTCACAGGCATTCTGGGGCAGTGTGCTAAATGGACCCCTGGGGGATCCCCAACATTCGGGGGAAGTTTGAGTACTATTTATGTACCCCCAGGATGTTTTTTAGATGGTTGGGATATACAGTAGTTATTGGGTAAACAATGTTCTTCCCCCTAACTGAGAATGGGTTTTCATGGGAGATTTTAATAAAGATTGGGGTTCTTTGCATAAAGATGGTGTTCGGGTGCCTTTTATGAATCAGGGCCTTCAACAACTGATCACGGATGTCACCAGGCATAACTACAAAACAGGTGGGGGAACTATATTAGATTGGTTAACTGTTCCCTTTAAAAATAAGATCCAGAATTCTATGGTTTTACCGGATGCCATCAGTGATCATTGTCCTATTTATTGTGAGTGGTCCGCTAAGTCCCCGGGGAGGGGGGGAAGGTTCACCAGTTTTTATTGAATACAGAAATTTTAATAAACTTGATTCCTCAAAAGTTAATGAAGCCTGTCAACATGTTGATTGGTCACAGTTGGATTCAGTTAGGGATGTTGATTTATTTTTGGAAGTGTTTTGTAGCATTTATACCATGATTACCCCTCTCCAATCTGGGTTCAGATTGAAGCATAGTACAATCTCAGCACTAGCCAAGGTAACAAATGACTGGCAAAAAGAATTAGACTGCAAGAAGTACATCTGTGCTGTATTCCTCGATCTAAGTAAAGCATTTGACACGGTAGACCACTGTATTCTCCTCTCCTCACTAGAGTCATTGGGATTGGACCCCATCTCCTTAAGCTGGTTTTGCAACTACCTGTCCGACAGGTACCAACAGGTAAAGGCTGAAGGTGAGCTTTCCTCACCCACTTTGCTATTAAGGGGTTCCCCCAGGGCTCCATCCTGGGACCACTACTATTTACCATCTATAGAAACATAGAAACATAGAATTTGATGGCAGATAAGGACCGCTTGGCCCACCCAGTCTGCTCATTTCCCTACCTACTGGATAAGCTGCAGATCCTAGTTAACCAGCAGCCTACTTCTTCCTACCCCCACCCCCCCAGAATTGCCTTATGACTATCCCATGCATGCTTGAATTCCCCCACTGATTTTGACTCCACAACCTCCTCTGGAAGGCCGTTCCATGCATCCACAACCCTCTCTGTGAAAAAATACTTCCTTAAATTACCTCTGAGCCGTCCCCCCTCTATCTTCAAATTGTGCCCTCTTGTTCTTGCACACCTCTTTTTTTGAAAGATGCTACCCTCTTGGACTTTGTTGATTCCTTTGAGGTACTTGAAAGTTTCTATCATGTCCCCCCTCTCCCTCCTTTCCTCGAGGCTATACATATTAAGCTCCTTAAGTCTCTCTTCATACCATCAATATGGTATCAATATCAATAATATAGACACTGATGTTAAAGAGGCAAGTATCCATCTGTTTTCAGATGACACAGTGCTCTACCTAAGCCGCCCTACTCCAGAATCTGCAAGCGCAGACCTAAAAAAGACTTCAACCACCTGCAACTGCAACTCCTTAGAAGAAAGTTACTTCTCAATGACAAGAAAACCAAAGCCATGTTACTGTCACCTGTATGTCACCTGTCCTATCCAGCAGCAACTGGTAAACCCCCCCCCCCCATTTCCACGATTCTGGGAGAAAACCTCGAATATGTCATGAAATTCAAATATTTGGGGGTCTGGATTGACCACAAACTTTGCTTTGCGGACCATTTGGATGACCTGCTGAGGAAGCTAAGACAAAGGCTTGGCCTTTTCTACAGGATAAGACGTCTGCTAACCACTGAAGCTAAGAGGCTACTAGTCCAATCAACGTTCCTCTCAATAATTGACCATGCTGACCTCATATATAGCAGCTGCTCTGCCTCCTACCTCGGGAAACTGGATACACTGTACCACAGAGCCTTACGCTTCATCTCAGACTTTCCTCGTACCACTCATCATTGCTCCCTATACATGACTGTAGGTTGGACCTCATTACAATATAGGCGCGACATGAACACGGCCCTCTGGATGTTTAGATCTATTATAGGCAAACTTCCCCAGTATATTGCTGATTGCCTAACCCCTATCATTGCTGGAAACTATGTCCTTAGAAGCTGTTCCATAATTTCCCTGCGAACACCTAGGGCACACACTCCCTTTGGGAGAGCTGCTATAGGTTTCATGCTCTCTTTGCTCTGGAACAAACTCCAGAAATCCTTGAAACTAAGATCCCCTATTAGCCTTGTCACATTTAAAAAGCTATATTGTAATGTCATCACTGACAAATGTAGCTGCTACGCACGTACCTAATAGCCCTTACCACTAAAATTTTTTTTTTTAACACTTCCATTTTCTTCCGGTGACCTCAACTCTAATTCCCACTCCTGTCCATCACCATGATTCAATTATTCCCAGCAGGGTCCTGTTTGCTTCGATGCTAAACTATGCATTTGCACTATTTTGGCTGACCGCTATCCTTTACTAACGGACTGGCCCCCATTGATTTTTTAAGGTCTAGTGTTCCCATTCTGTCATAGGCTACGTTTCTGACTACTGTAATTAACCTGTGATCCCTGGAATGTATCCATTGCTTAAATGTATTACTGTAATTAATCTGTGCTTCTTGAATGTATCAATTTCTTAAATGTATTACTGCATGTATGTTGCAGGTCCACCTTGTAAATGAGCTTGCTCAATGGTGTCCGCCTGGATAAATAAAGATATTGAAATATAGATACTGTTGTCCCCCTGAGAAGGATCAGGATTAATGCTAAGAGATAGAAATGGATCACACTGGATTTACTAAAATCTATAAGAACTAGGGACAATGTTTGGAAGAGATATAAAGCTACTAAGGATAACGTTGCTTTACAGAATTACAAAATAGTACGCAACAAATGTAAGACTCAAGTCAGGAGAGTTAAGAAACAATATTTTTTGTCCCTACAAGATATGTTTTCTGGTAATTCTAGGCACACTTGGAAGGTTTTGAATAATCTTCTAGGGGAAAGGCCACAAGGATACTCCCATCACATTAAAGTTGGATGACTCTGAAGTAAGCAAATCCTTTCAAGTTGCACTGATTTTTAATAATTATTTTGGAGGCCTTCAAAATCTTAGGCTTCCCCAGTCCTCTGTTTCCCCTGTAATGCAATTAAGCAATAATCACAAAGTTCACCCTTTATTTTATTTTAGAGATGTATCCCCAGCACAAGTTAAGGATTATATACTCAAATTAAATCCAAGGCCAAAAATAGCACATGTAAATATTGATTACAGGCTTATTAAGCTTGGAATAGATTTTTTTGCTACACCATTATCAACATTGTTTAATCTGTCCATGCACTCTGGATTGTTCCCCTCTAAGTGGAAAAAGACGAACATTAAACCTATTCTAAAAAATGGAAATCCATCTATTGTATCCAACTACCATCCAACATCCTTTCTTGCTCCTCTTTCTAAGGTCTTAGAAAAGGTCATTCTAGATCAAACAGTTGAGTTTCTGGATAATACTGGCTTGGTTTCAGAGGTGCAGCATAGTTTCAAACAAAAACATAACACTGAAACAGTCTTGGTGGGGTTCACTGGCCACATAAAGGGCATGCTTGATAGGGGTGCTCTGTTGCGGCCATTTTTGTGGACCTCACCAAGGCTTTTGATTTAGTTGAACATGATTTATTACCTTTTATTCTTTCTGAATTTCACTTTTCCCAAAATGTTGTTAGTTGGTGTTCAAATTATTTACAGAAAAGGTACCATTGTGCTATAATAGATGGTATCTCCTCAAGCCATCGTGATAATTTGTGTGGAGTTCCCCAGGGTTCCATCCTGGGCCCAATAATCTTCTCACTTTTTATTAATCTGGCCCCTAACAGTTGCACCCATTCTTCTATGCCTCTTTATACGGATGATGCAGCATTATGTTGCATTGATGGTGCTCACTCCCTGGCACTAAAGAATGTTCAGGGTGATTTCTTTCATTTTCCGAAATGGCTCATCTCTAGGCATATGGTGCTTAACTTGAAAAAGACCAAGTTGATGGTTTTCACTGGGCCCAGGATGGAACTCCCTTACCTCCCACCTGTGGTAGCTCTGGAGGGTTCCACCATAGGGAAAGTTGAAATATTTAAATACGTAGGCATTTATCTTGATTATCACTTGACCTTTGAATTCCTTATAAATTATGTGTGTAAGTCTCTTCATCAAAGATTAGGAATGTTATACAGGGTGAACCCATTCTTAACTAATTGATCTAGAAGGCTCTTCACCCATAGTTTTCTATTTAGTTTGTTAGATTACGTTTATTAATATTTATACTGCCACTACAGATAATATTTTGGGTCGGTTAAAGGTATCATTTAATTCAATTTTAAGATTTCTGACAGGTGCTGCCCCTCGAACACACTCTTACAATTTATTCAGGCTCTCAGGCTGTATTTCATTTCACAACAGGGTTCATTTTAAGTCTGCCCAATTTCTGTTCAAGGGTATTCTGGCTTCGTTCCTAATTCCATTTTCTCATTATTTCCTAAGGCATTAAATGAATGTGGGACTCATTCCCAGAGTACGTTAACCTTTTTAATCCCACTGTGTAGAAAACCAATTGGTCAGAGGTCTTTTTTATTTACATCCCCTTTATTTTTTAATTCGCTTCCTTCCCATCTGGTTATGTGTACTTCTTTATTTACTTTAAAAAAAATGTATGGAGATGGCTTTATGATAAGGGTGAGTGTAACTGTTTTGTGATACAGTAACTCTGTGGTGTTTATTGACTGTTTGTTACTATTTCATTGTTCAACCTGTTTTTGTAATATTTTCATGTGTATTGTTATGTGTGCTCTTGTTGCATATGAAAACAGGCAGATATGCTCATTATGCATGCAAGTATAACAAATAAAATGAAATGAAATGAAATATGCATGAGGCTGCCTCGATGTCTCATTGGTGCAGAAAAAGGCACCTAGATTTTCCTCAGTATTTTCCCTGCCCAAGAGTCTTTTCACAAGTCCCACAATCCTCCTGGTGAATCCTGGCCATTTTGTTGGTTGAATTGTGGTCACATGGCTGCTATCATGGCTGCTGAGTAAACACCTTATAGGCAGTCTCACTATAAACCCAGCTTTAGAATGTTCCTGCAGCCAAACAGTTTATTTAATTTGATGCCACACAGGCTGGTAGCCTTCCCTGTGCCCTGTAAAGTGACTGCATTGTTTAACACATTCATTTTGCTCTTTTCCAGTCGCTGCTGACAGTTTACCTTGCTCCTAGGCAGCCTGTACACATAGCCCTGATGACATCTATACTGATACCAATTTATCATCCTGCTGCAGTCTGTGTATTCCTTTTTATTGATTCACAACCTCACAGACTGGCAGCCTTTCCTCTTCCCTTTCACACCATTACATTATTTATTTAATTTGCTTCCTTCCCTGTCTGCTGTTATGCCAATTCCTGCTGCCCCTAGACACTGGACAGACTTCCGAGCTTCAAAGGGATGCCACCTCATTAATATTCATGAAGCGGCTCCTGTTCTCTCGAGAGCATTTGGCGCTGACAAAAACTCTTCCTGCTCCTCTCCAGCTGCCTCTCCAGTCCTGCCAATGGTCCTAGTGCTGTTCTTGATCCTCCTTCAGACTGGGACCACTGGAGAAGACAGACAAAGTGGCTCCCAAATGACTGATCAAAAATGCACTACTGCGCATGTGTGGAGTTCACCGGCACTGAAGTGCCATTTCCCAAACTAGCAGCTCCACTAACTTGCTCCTGTGGTCCTGTTCTCTCTAAAAAACATGCGGGAGCCAGCAGGAGAGACAGGGGACATGGGGCAGCAGTCAGGAAACTGGGACCTGGCAAAAAAAAAACAATGGGGGAGGACCAAAACCCAGAGAAAAAAGAGCCTTATTGGGGGCTCATAGGTAAGCCCCAACAGGGAGGGTTACACTCCCCCTTCCCTTAATTGCTTGACATCTGTGCCAAGCCAAAGATTTACCCTCAAATCATACAAGTAACCCATTCACATTAACCAAAATGTCCAAACCTATGACATCCTATTCTATACATAGGTTTACCCATCTACTCAATAATATCAAATACATTCTTACATTTTTAACAATCACAATCTATTCCCACACATTTACACCTTCCCCCATTAACTCAGAGCTTTTGATGGTATAAACCCTCCTCGGGGACCCTTGGCATCCATATTTTCCAAGTGGTAAACTTTTTGGTACAATTTCCACCTTTGACCACTTGAGGGGGCAATCACTCCCCTAAACTTTCATTGACCAGCAATGAAGCCAACTCAAGCCAGTTTTGGTGCCAAAATCACTCCTCCAATACCTCTTATAACCATTTTACCAATTCTCACCATCTCTAAGGGTCCCCAACATTTTAGTGAGCTGGGGGGTGGTCCATCCTGGGCATGACTGGCACAGAAGATCCCAGTGATGCCTCCAGTTATGTAGCTCCTCTCTGACACCTCTAGAGAAAGCCACTAGCCTTGCTGTGCAGGTCTGATCATGGTTGAGGGGCCTGGGTTCCCATAGCTATAAAATGGGGGTCCTTTCCCAAAAGCTAAAAATAAAATGGCGGTGCCTCCACCCAGAGTACATTTCAGTGGGTGTGGGTGCTTGCAGTACAACCCCCTGGAATGTCGTACCAACCCAGCTCCCTAACAGTTACCCCAGACATGGACTTATGGAGAATCAAACCTTCCCATATTCAGATAAACCAGTTGCATTTCACATATCTACTCATACCAGGCTCAATAAAATTAGGCTCTGGAGTCATCTCTGCCACAAAACAATAACATCATGGTTTATTTATAAGGAGAGGGTTAGAATGGGTAAGTGGAATAGAGTTTATGTGAGACACCTTCCTTTTCATTTCAAAGATTGGCATTTCCCAAAAATCATATTTCCCTTTTGATTCAAACCTTAGATTTCAATCAATGCAGTCACCAGATCTGTCTAACTAGATAACTGCTGCAGGTGTAACCCAAGCTCAGACCCACAGGTCCAAGTCCAATTGAAACCCCAAATCCTTTCACTGGGTACCTAGATTTTAAGTTGCAGGCCTGAGGTGCAGCTGGTATTTGGCATTGGTGCACTTAACAAGTTTAACTTTTACAACCCTGTCTTTTATTTACACCTTGGCTCTATCTCCTGCTCTGGTGGGCATCCCTGAACTATTTATAGTCCCGAGGTACAGGGTAATTCCTGCTTTTTACTCATGGTTTTGCAGAATTAGTCCTTGGAAGGCACAGTTCACTGAATTCTTGGGGGATGGATGGAAACAATAGCAGAACCAGGCTTGTTGCTTGAAACAGGGGCCACAGAGGCTGCAGCTTTGCTTTTTCTTCCTCTTGCTTGCAAATCTTGCAGCTCATCCCCTTTAGCCCATTACAGACCCATTGCAGGGCACATGCACAAGACCTGCCAACTACCAAGGACCAAGACCCGGGAATGGCCCCATGGCCTGGCTCATTCCAATCAGAGCACCCTAGCACTCGCGTACAAGACCCGTGATCTCCTGCAGTGGAAGACCCCACTTGATGTTAGTTAGCAAGTTCCCCTCCTGGCTCCAGGTGTCAGCAAAAACATTCAGCACCTTCTCTTCTGTCCTCTTCTCCTTTATCTTTCCTGCCACAGTGTGTAGCCAAAACAATCTGTTTCTTTTCCTGAAAATCAGGACCTGGGAGGGACTGTTCAAAGTCTGAGAATCCAGGATTTACCACAGCAGTTTCTTTTTCTCGCTGTATCTCTGGAGGAGAAAACAGGTACTTTATCCCGAAAGCACCTGTCCATCCTTCTGCTTTCACAGTCTCTCAACTTCAGCACAGCCACTTTTACACTCTGGCTTACACTTAATTCCTGCACTTAAAGTCCCTTTTCTCACCATGCAGGTGCATAGCAATTCTCTGGATCAAAGAGACTCACTCTTCCTTTTCTTCTCTCAGCACATTCATATTCTCTTGTTTCTCATTATGCCTTTGTATTCCATCTTTTCCCAGGCTTAGACGCAACCTTTGTCCTTTTAATAGGCTCAGGACACAACCATTATCTTTTTTTCCCAGGATCAAAACATAACCTTTGTCCTTTTTCCAGGATCAGGACAGAGCCTCTTTTCTTCTCTTCCCACCACTCTGGTGCATTTTCAGTTCAATGCAGATTCTTATAACCTGCAGCTTTTCCCTTAGTTATGCCTGTATCTCGCCACTGTGGTGCAACTTGAAACAATGCAGATTTCATCATCCTGCAGCTTTTCTCCTTTCTCTTTAAAGCTGCTTCTCAATAAACCTTATTTATACAGGAAACGGAAAAACCTTCAGGAGCAGCATTATTTACAGACCTCCAAATCAAGGACAGAAAGGGGGCAAAGACCTGATAGAAGAAATACACAAAATGACTCAGAGAGGAGACATGATACTGGTGGGGGACTTCAATCTTCCAGATATAAACTGGAGTACACTAAAGGTGGCAACAAGAAGCAGGGATTTCTTATTGGCACTGCAGGGAGCAAGACTAAGTCAGCTGATCAAAACACCAAGAAGAGGAGATGCCATACTCACAAAGTCACAAATACTGAGAGGGTCAAGGAACTTAGTATGGGATGCCATATGGGTAACAGTGACCATCACATGGTTAGCTTCAAGGTAAACATAACTGAGGACAGGTGCCACTCAAAAATAAAAGTACTGGATTTTAAAAAGGTGGACTTCAATCAAATGAGGGCCAACACAAGAAATGAGTTAATTGATCTACAAGTGGATGAGGTCAATGTCATGTGGGGGAAACGTAAGAAAACAATCCAGATAGTCACTGACCAATGTGCAGAAGGGTTACCAAGTGATAAGAAAATTAAACCCTTTATGGTTTTCAAAGGAAGTGGCTAAAATAGTGAAAGAAAAACAGAAGACATTCAAGCTATACCAGGGAACAAACAAGGAAGAAAACTGGGTGTCGTACAAGGAGAAAATGAAAGAAGCCAGCAAAAAAACAAGGCAGGCAAAAGCACAGACAGAAGCAAGTATAGCAGAGACGGCAAAGAGGGGAGACAAATTCTTCTTTAGATACATCTGGGAAAGAAGGAAAGCAAAAGGAGGTATAGTCAAGATTATAATTCAGGAAGGGAAAACAATAAAAGATGACCCTGAAGAAGCAGAAATCTTGAACAAGTACATCTGCTTGGTGTTTATTGAGAAGGATCCAGGTGATGGCCCAGAAATGGCACAATGCGACACCCCTGGACAGGGGGTTGATATTAGCCCCTTCATAGAGACTGAAGTACTGGAGGCACTAAATAAACTGCAAGTTGGCAAGACCATGGGGCCAGGTGAAATGCACCCCAGGATCTTAAAATAATTAAGATTAGAGTTGGCTGCCCCACTGGCTAAACTATTCACCAAATCCCTAAAGAGTGGGGAGGTACACAAAGACTGGAAAAGGACAATAGTGCTCCTGCTCCACAAATCAGGCAACAGGGAAGACTCTGGAAATTATAGGCTGGTAAGCCTCACATCCATAGTGGGGAAATTAATGAAGACACTACTCAAACAGAGGATCATGGCATTCCTGGAGGCTAGCAGCAATCAGGACCCCAAGCAGCATGGTCTCACAGTGGGTACAGTAGGTCATGCCAGACAAACCTGATAGAATCTTTTGACTGTGTTACAAAGCTTATAGATGATGATGGGCGGTAGATGTGGTCTACTTAGACTTTAACAAGGCCTTTGATTTGGTTCCACACAGAAGGCTAGTAAAAAAGCTAGACCACACAGCAGTTGGATAAGAAGTAGTTAGATGGGTTAAAAACTGGTTACAGGGCAGAACCCAGAAAGTGCAGGTAAATGGAGCACTGTTGTCAGAAGGTAGGGTAACCAGCTGTGTGCCCCAGGGTTCAGTTCTGGGGCACCTGCTCTTCAATATTTTCATATTGGATATAACTAATAGACTACAGGGAAAAGTGTGTCTGTTCGCAGACGACACCAAAATATGCAACAGGGTCGACACCCAGCAGGGAGTGGACAAGATGGAAGCTGACTTTGAGAAACTGGAAGAATGATCTGGAGCACAGCAGTTGAATTTCAACACCAAAAAGTGCAAAGTCATTCACAAAGGCAAAATAAAATCCAAATAAGGCATATTACCTTGGAGGGTAAAGACTAGCTGCCTCCACCCAACAGCTCGGTTTGGGAATCATTATCTCAGACAACTTGAAAGTAGGTAAACAGTGCAAGAAGGCAGCATTAAAGGCCAGTGGTATGCTGGAATATATTGGGAGGGGAATCACAATCAGGAAGAGGGAAGTGATCCTGCTGCTGTACATATCACTGGTTAGGCCTCACCTGGAGTACAGCGACCAGTCCTGGAGGCCCCACCTCAAAAAGGACATTGACTGAGTGGAGATGGTGCAGAGAAGAGCAACAAAAATGATTCAAGGACTGCACGAAATGTCCTTCGGGGATAGACTGAAAGAACTGAACATGTATTCCCTGGAACAGAGAAGAGAGAGGGGTGACATGATTGAAACATTCAAGTACATAAAATGCATAAACCAGGTGCAGATAGATGATCTCTTCCAGTTTAAGAAGGGCAGCAGAACTAAGGGACATGCTCTAAGGCTGCAAGGAGGGCAGTTCTCCACCAACACCAGGAAGTTTTTCTTCACAGAAAGAGTGGTGAATGCCTGGAACAGCCTGCCTGCAGAAGTGGTGAGGGCAAGCACAGTGGTAGGTTTCAAGAATGCTTGGGACAGATACAAGGGAGATCTCAAACCCAAGGGCAGTTAGAAGGCTAGGCTAAAAGACAAATGGCAGACTAGATGGACCTGGTGGTCTCCTTCTGCCATCAACTTCTATGTTTCTATGTTTCCTTGCTTCTTCATTCCCTTTTCCTGATGGGGCAGGAGCTACATGCTCTGGGGACACATTGCTGGCAGCCCCTAGGCGGGCCCATCCTGCAGCCCTATTCTTTCCAGGGGCAAGAGCCCCCTCTCCTTCTGGAGGGGCTCCCGCCAGACTGACCCAGAATCCAAAACTCCTTGGCCTTTTGGGAGCTTTTTTGGCAACTCCCCATTGGCTGGAGCCACTGTCCTTAAGAAAAATTAATATGTAAGAGGCTCCCTCGAGGCCTCATAGGTGCAGAAAAAGGCGTCTAGATTTTCCCCGGTATTCCCCCTCCAAGAGTCTTTTCACAAGTCCCACAGTCCTCCTGGTGAATCCTGGCCATTTTGTTGGTTGAATTGTGGTCACATGGCTGCTGAGTAAACACCTTATAGGCAGTCTCACCATAAACCCAGCTTTAGAATTTTCCTGCAGCCAAACAGTTTATTTACTTTGATGCCCCACAGGCTGGTAGCTTTCCCTGTGCCCTGTAAAGTGACTGCATTGTTTAACACAATTATTTTACCCTTTCCCAGTCACTGCTGACAGTTTACCTTGCCCCTAAGCAGCCTGTACACATAGCCCTGATGACATTTATACAAATCCCAATTTATCATCCGGCTGCAGTCTGTGTATTCTGTTTTATTGATTCACAACCTCACAGACTGGCAGCCTTTCCTCTTCCCTTTCACACCATTACTTTATTTATTTAATTTGTTTCCTTCCCTGTCTGCTGCTAGCACCGATTCCTTGTGTCCCTAGGCACTGGACAGACTCCCGAGCTTCAAAGGGATGCCACCTCAGTAATATTCATGAGGTGACTCCTGTTCCCCAAGCACGATTGGTACTCACAAAAACTCTTCCTGCTCCTCTCCAGCTGCCACTTCGGTGCTGCCCATGGTTCCGATCACTTTGTTGATCCTCCCTGAGGCCAGGACCACCAGAGAAGACAACCAAAGTGGCTTTGAGCAGCTGATCAAAAATGCACTACTACACATGTGCTGAACTCGCCAGCACCGAAGTGTTATTTCTCAAACTGGTAGCTCTGTGAACTTGCTCTTCTGGCCCCACTTTTTAAAAAAAAAATGTGGAGGCCAGCATGAGAGACAGGGACATGGGGCAGCAGCCAAGAAACTGGGACCGGGCCAAAAAAAAGAATGGGGTAAATCAAAACTCCACAGAAAATGGAGCCTTTTCGGGGGCTCACAGGTAAGCCCCGACAGGGAGGTTACAGTTTCAACTGCATCTTATCTCCACCATAAGTAGTATTATTATGCAGCTCAGTGGGCAGGGGGGAGTAAGGATCTGAGCCCCCACCTGAGGAACTGTCTGCTTCAGGCCCCCGGCCACTCTCAGCCCCACAACCTTCCATCACACCACAGCTCCACCACTCCCCAAGTCCCCCCAGCCCTCAGCCAGAGCCATAGCTAACCTTTCTTGTTCAGTGATGGACCAATCTAGATTTGGAGTTGATGACTGCTCCTTGGAGTGCCACCATGACCAGTCAGATATTCTATTTTGACTGCCTCGCTCTTCCATGAATTCATCCAGGGTGACACTGGAATACACAGCTTCCTTTCCCTGGCATCAGCTGAACTGGAGCCTCAGAGAATATACAGCACCAGCTGCCCTGACCATGCACTCCACATGTGGGATGCCAGAGTGAGGTGTGCTCCAATTAGGCTGCCAGCCGTACCACACATAATCTCAGTGAGAAGGACATGGGACAGTGGAAGCCTGTTTCTGCTCCTCACAACCCAGGCCCGTCAGTGGTGAGCGCAAAACTTTTCAGAGGATTGCCAGTGAGTGTATTGTGCTGGGGGACAGTGTTTCATATGCCCAGGAGTCACTCATCATGGGAAATCCTAACCAACTGTGGATGAAGCTCCAGGGCACCCACCATTATTTATAGAGGGGGGTTGTATAAACCCTTCCTTACTGGAGATCAGGCGGCATGCCACAGGGGTTATATTCCTTTTTTTTTTATCCATGTCGTTTCTCCCCTGGGCTCCTGCTGTTTGGCAGGCTTGGGCTCTCTTCTGCGACAGAACTCACGCCAGCCCTGGCTTGCCATGTTGCTTTTCTCACAACCCTAGCCCAATACAGGCAAATCCCCCACAAATTTCCCCCCATGGTGGGTTGGGGGGCCGCCCCTCACCTCGGTACACAGTAATCCAGTTTAGCCAGTCAGGGCTGTGGGTCTTGAGCGTGGCTCAGGCTTCATGTAGCCTGCAGCATACCCCAATTTTCTGGTTTCTTTGTCCCTCCGTCTTTGCTGGGGTGTACAGATCAGTGGGCATACGTGGAGATGGGTACACACCACAGAGTCCTGCAGCGCCCTCCCTTCATTGGCATCCCTGACCCGCACACCCTCAGGCATCCAACTGGGAGTAGTCTTTTGGCAAGAATGCCAACCCACCCTCCCCTTGAGAGGAGAGCTGTCCTCCGTACACTCAATCCTCTCCCCTCCTCGGCTGACCCCCAGCAGCCTACTCACACTGCGGACACAGGTATCTAGTGTGGCATGAGGTAAGGCCCTAATGCCTCAACCCTCCAAGCTATTGGGTTGGCTACAGGGGTTGTATCCTAAAAGTGCTCCAGGATGGGTATCAGGGAGCACCAGCCACAGCAGGGTGACTTATAGTGGGGAGGACAGAATCCTCTGGATGAGCCGGGGAAAAGGGGAACCCAAAGCAAGGTGGTACCTGTGTTAAGAGCATGTTATTACTCATATTCATGTACTTAAGAGTCAGTGATCACACCAACTGGGTGCTGCATGTTTTGATGAATCTGTAGGTCTGGAACAATTTTCTTGAGAGCTGCTGCTCTGTGCTGATGGTGCTAGTCTCATGTTTGTGTGCAGAGCTTCTGGGAGAGTTTTTTGGACAGTGACTGACTGGAAGTGAATCTCTGTGGTAGCAGGACCATTTGTTGAGCTCCTTTATGACTTCTTCAGAGGTATCAAAGGTCATGGGACCATCATTAAAATAGATTGTCATTCTGGAGGTAGGGAATGTGGAACCACAGGTTGTGTTGCTTCAAGGCCTGCATAGCTGGGATGTATGCCCTTCATAGGACAATGATGCTTGGGGGGGGGTAGTCATTATCAAGGTAGATCCTAGTGCCATTGTAGGAGACGTTTGTCTTTTTCCAGGTGGAGTGCAATATCAGCTCCTTTTCTTCAAAATGGATGAGTATGAAAACTACCAAGCAGGGCCATGCTCCCAGGTCCATGGGTTTGGGACCCCAGGGTGCAGGGGTTGGACTCAGTTTCAAGAGTGGATTGTTTGGTAGGACCAGTGGCACTGAGGGCTGAGATACTGGGTGCCTTACCTCACATCACGCTATCAACCCAGATTCAGTGTGAGCCGGGGTCATCTGACAGCAGGCACAGGGGGTGGGTGGGAGGGGCAGGATCGAGCATCTGAAAGGCAGCTCTCCTCTCCCATGTCGCCCACCATAGTTCCACTGCCCTGGGTGGAGGTCCAGGTCAGTGCAGATGGGTGGATGGCAACATAGTGTGTGGGCATTCCAGTATCATGGCATGAATATGCCTCCACATGTGCATGCAGCAGGGACAGGGATGGAGAGAAATTGGGGGAAACAATGCAGTAAAAGATGACAGGAAAAAAAAAGAGTGCGTTGTCTGGAGAAGCAAGTTCAGTTCTGAAATAGAGCAGCAGGAATGAGATAAGGTCTGATTCCTCCATCCCTTCTGGGAGACTTTTAACTTGCAGATTGTTACACACTTTCTGCTCTTCCCACCCTTAGCCTTGTCCTGTAATTGTTTTTCACGATACTAGTATAGCAATTACAAGAAAAGGCTAAGGATGTGAAGTGTAGAAACTGTGTAACAATCTACACATTAAACATCACTGTAGGATGTGATCATGCTGTGGCACATGGTGGTGTAATATTGACCTTCATGCTGCCTGGGAGCTGGTGGTATGTCCGTCACAACAAAGCAACAGTGCCCCCTTCCCCCCATGAATACCGCAGCCTGCATAGGCATTGCTTCATGGGGTATAGCGCATGACCGTGCTATGGCAGAGACTGTGGTACTACTGATCTTACTGATTCTTTTCAGATCTGACCTTCTGAAGTCCAGAACCTTTGCCCTTGTGTGGTTTGTCTCTGGTGGTGTCTCTATGTTAAAACACAGTGTATGGAGATCATATGTCCACAGGTGGAATCCCACATTTATTTTTTGAAATTCTCTGTTTATTCATTTTCCAACTCAAGAGAAAGAATACAGAGATCAAAACACAATTGGTAGCAAGAAACATAATAAACAAAATAACACCAGTACATAAACCCCATAAAATCCAACCCCCCAGCACCCCCCCCCCGGAAGATGTCACCACCAAAACAGAATGTGCCTGAGTTATCATCAACCTGTACCCTGGGGCAAGATACAACCGGAATTTGTCACTTGTACACTGTCCAAAACAGGGAGTTATCCTGGAAGGAAGGCAAATTAAGGGGAGAGGAGAAGGAGCCTCAGGGGCATCCAAAAGGGAGGCTCAGTGAAGGTACAAGGCATAAAGTTTGTCCCATTTTTTTTGGAAAGTCAATATAGCATGCCTAGAATTGGCTATTAATTTTTCTACTTTAAAACATTGGGACATTTCCACCACCCACTCCTGATAGGAGATCTCCGATTGGTCTAACCAATGTCGGAGAACTAATCTTTTGTCTGCAATTGAAATTAGGGCCATATGGTATTTTTTCTCTTTAATCTTAATGTTGGAGTATATACCTAGTATCAGATTTTGGGTGTAAATAGTTCCTCTAGCCCCAAAATTGGGTCCAGGCTGTCACAGATAGCTTTCCACAATGGGGCAACCTTAACACAGGACCTAAGCACATGCAGTACGCTACCCGGTTCCTCGCCACATCTAATGCAGTCAGCAGAACTAGACTTCCCAAATTTGGCCAATTTCAATGGCG
This sequence comes from Neoceratodus forsteri, assembly GCA_016271365.2. Taxonomy (NCBI): domain Eukaryota; kingdom Metazoa; phylum Chordata; order Ceratodontiformes; family Ceratodontidae; genus Neoceratodus; species Neoceratodus forsteri. The sequence goes on along the minus strand of CM057449.1, from coordinate 168,444,569 downwards.
TGTAATACATATTGTTAACTATATAGAATTGTATAAGTCTATTCCTGTCCAAGGTAAGGAATACATGCATATCTCTCCAAACCTGGCTCCAAGACATGGAAGGCCCAGGGATTATAGACGTCCACACCTTGGAACCGGTTAGAGCCTCCGGAGCCTTGGTAAGTATAAGCTGTGCATATAGCCTGGCTATACTGTGGGGCTTAGTTACACAGTTCCTAAGCTGCTCCAGAAAGGGTCTAATATTAGAAGTGTTCCTCATCAATCTAAATTCCTTGCCTATGAGGTGTCTCAATTGATATAGCTTAAAGATACTCTGAGGTGGGATATTTAATTTTGTCATCAGGTCACCAGAGGAACCAAGGGAACCCTGTATATAGAGATCATCCACTGTACAATCTCGAATCTGTGGTAGCCATGACGGTGTCAGCCAATGAGACTCAATCTTAATATTAGGGTTAAGAATCAGCGGCTGAGCTGGATCCTTTGAATATTGAATCCTGACAGAAGTACAGTATTGGTTTAAAACTCTCACAGATATCCCTATCACTGAGTTTCTTATGTGTTCCAGTAAGGCCGAGAAATTATAATAAAAAATGTGCTGAGGATCAATACTATACCCCTTCAGAAGCTCAAGCTCTAGCTTCAACCATTTAGGCATACAATATTCATTTGGAGGGCAGAGCCACTTGCCCATTTTAACTAAATGACTGGCCCAGTAGTAGAATTCGAAATTGGGTAAACGGAGGCCTCCATTTTCCTTGGACACACACAACTTAAAAAAAGATCTCCTAGGCTGTTTGCCTCTCCAAATAAATTTGGTCAGCAATGAGTGGACCCTTTGGAAAAAGGACTTGGGGAGCCATATGTTTAAAAGGCTCAGGGGATAAAAAATACGCGGGAGTATATTCATTTTAATTATTATTTAATTATTAATTATATTGATCCTCCCTCCTATGGTTAAGGGGAGGTTATCCCATCTATTAAAGTCATCTTGTATTTTGTCCACCAAGTCATCTAAATTAAGTTTCCTTATCGTGTCCTCATCTCGGGCCAGGTGAATGCCCAGGTATTTGAGATGATTCGGGGCCCATTTCATGCCAAACTGAGCTACATTAGAGTGGAACAGGAGTGAGTTGAGCGGAAATATTTCGGATTTGGCTAAGTTCAATCTATAGTTGGAGACTTCACCAAACTGGTTTACAATCTTCAAAACCTCTTGCAGAGACCTACTCGGGTTGGTAAGGTGGAGAAGGATGTCATCTGCAAATACCGATATGGCCAGCATTTGTTGAGCAATGACACAACCTGTGATGTCAGGTGAGGATTTGATACGCATCAACAGGGGTTCTAGGTAAAGATTGAATAAGTACGGTGATAATGGACAACCTTGACTGATACCCAAATGTAAGGGGAATCGGGATGAGAACACCCCGTTGCAATAGACCCTGGCTGAAGGTGATCCGTATATCGCCTTGACCCATTGAATAAATTGGTCCGGGAAACCCATCTTATTTAGAGTAGCCCACAGAAATTCCCAATTGACACGGTCGAAGGCCTTTTCCGCATCCAAGGCAACTAGTGCCATGGGGACCTGAGAGTCTTGGGCTATGCGAAAAATATGTGAAAGAGTCCTCATATGGTCTGATGTTGATCTCCCCTGGACAAAGCCTACCTGTTCCGCACTCAAAAGTAGCTGCCAGACCTGTTTAATCCGTAATGAAAGGATCTTAGTGAAAATTTTAATATCATAATTAAGCAGCAAGATTGGCCTGTAGCTGGCTGGATCCAGAGTGGGCTTATCTAATTTAGGTATTAGGATTATAGTAGCTTCTAACAGAGAAGGATCCAGTGGCCCAGAAGTAAGAATGTAGTTAAACAGGTTAAGTAGAGTGGGGGCTAATTCTTTACAGAAAGATTTGTAGAAATTAGGGGCAGGCCATCTGGGCCAGGGCTTTATCCAGGGTGAGGTTTTGAATAGCCTCTTCCACTTCCTTTAAGGTTATGGGGGCTGAGAGTACCCACATTGACTGGGTTGAAGTTTGGGAAGAGGGGTATTCTCTAGGAAATCTGTTATTCCTGAAATTGAGGTCAAGGAGTCTTATACCCATATAGGTCTCGATAGAAGGTCTCAAAGACCTCGACTATGTCTCTGGAGCGTTTGATAGATCCATCCTCGCCTTAGGGCGGGGATTAATCTAGAACTCTCTACTTCCTTAAGCCTAAGAGCCAGTAATCTCCCAGGTTTTTCCCCCTGATCAAGGTATTTTGATTTAGACTTTATAATGGCATATTCTGTTTTTTCTCTGATCAAATCCTCATATTCATCCTTGAGTTTATACAAATTCTCTAAAGCATTTTGGGAGTTGATAGAGGATAGATTTTCCTCAGCCATCTTAATTTGATTAGCCAAGGAGCTAATTTTCTCCACCCTCAACCTTTTCCTTCTGGAAGTCTCTTTTATAAATTCTCCTCTGAGAAAGCATTTCAGTGAGCACCGCACTAGATCATATCTGGATACTGAGTCTTGGTTAATTTCCAGGAAGGACAAAATTAGTGACTTAAAGAGTGAGGTGATCTGTTCATCTTTCAGAATCTGGGTATTGAGCTTCCATGAGGTATCTCTTTGCCCCAGAGGACCAGGTGAAAGTTTGATCCATGCCATAGCGTGATCAGAGATGACAATGGGCTCAATACCAGTAGTGGAAATGTTAGCTAGAAGACTGGCGCTCACTAATACGTAATCTAGCCTTGACCAGGAATTATGGCTTGAGGAGTAGAAGGTGTAACTCCGAGTAGAAGGATTCAATAATCTCCAGGGGTCCTCTAATCCTAACAAGCTACATTGATCTTTTAGTGCCAATTGAGCAGGTGAGGGGGGTTTCAGAGGTCTATAGGTTCTGTCTAGTGACTGCGAAGGTGCAATGTTCCAGTCACCTCCTAAAATAAAAGTTGTTGGCAGGAAAACACTTAGTCTGTCTGCTAACCGCATCAGAAAGTCAGAGTCACCCCCAACAGGACCATATATAGCTCCTAGAACCACATCAGTATTACAGAGCATCCCTTTCACAAAAACAAATCTGCCATACATTTCTCCAATACGAAAGGCACATTACGCTTGATCATGATAGCGACCCCTTTACTACCTGTAGACCGACCCGACACAAAAACTTGTGAGAAGCCTTTAGACCGTAACAACTTAGTTTCTGTAACCGTAACATGAGTTTCTTGCAGGAGAAGGATATCCACACCAACTAAGGAACAGTTTAATAGAATTTGACCTCTTTTGGATGCCTCCCTCATACCCCTGATGTTCCAAGTAGCGATTTTAATATGCTTTAATGCCATTTGTAACAGTAGTTGAAATAGTCTTGTTCTGGTGGTACCCCCTGGCACGATTTACTAGATTGATTAGCGGTGACATCTTCCGCCCCCCAAAAAAGCACCCTTAGCCCCCATTATAGCCCATCTCTGAAGTAAACTGGAAATCTTTAAAACAAATAAGCTGTGTATTGTTGAAATTAAACAGCACACAAGGGGTCCCCATCCAAAATGCAACCATAATAAAGAGAGTGGAGTCCCCCCACCCTTCCCTTCCCATCCCATACTCCCCCACCCCTCCTTGCCCGAAAAACTATATACAAGCAACCCCCCCAACAGACTTAGCCAAAGGACCAACCATTTAAACCATATTTTCTGATTTCCCCTTCCCGGGTACCATGGTCTGTCCCATAACGACCTAAAATTGTAATCCTGGTCCGATTTAAAGATCCCATTGTGAACGTTACTGGGCCTATTACAAGAGTGAGTACACCTCTTATCTTGGATTGACCAGGGTACCCCATTACCCCAATCGCAGTCGCAAAGCAGGATCCGGAAGTTATACTCCCACCCGTGGCCCCCCCTCCAACCCGGTTAAATGAACAGCTGGCTCCATGAGGCCTACATTATAAGCCCGAACAACACATTATCTACTCAGCGATCTAGCAGTAACAACCCCGCCAGAGTCAACTTCTTGTCCATAACAACTAACGATAATAAAAACAGAAATGGAGTAAATACCTGAAAAAGGTCCTAACTGAGAACACTGGCTGCCCAGAATAAGGTATTAGGAAGTGTATAGGCGCTTTCCACCGGAAATTCACTATAGAGGAAGCGCAAGTCGGAAACAGCGGTGACGGACCAATGCGGTCCGACCGCTAAAGGGTCCCATCGGAAACCCATACTATCACTCGAGTACCTGACCCATGGAGGAGACGAGCACACATGGTGCTTACAAACACTAGGCCTTGCAGGCCTCGCGGCCTTCCCCAGCCTCCTCGCACCAACCGCCCAGAGCCGTTCCACATCCTTCAAGGCTCAGGTAAGCCCACTACTAGGATCAACCTGACGCTATACCAAATAAAAATAAAATGAGTCCCAAACATGGTCAAGCTTAGATCATTGCAGTTTAGCTCATAGAGCTGCTAAGTAGTCATTTAGTAAATCAGTCCCCTTTGAAGAGATCCAGAAGCTTTTTGGAGAGATCAGTTAAAGCTTGTTCGGAGTCTTCGTAAGCATGCCAGGTACCATCCAAGGAGACCAGGAGTTTTGCAGGATAGTTCATTTTAAATCTCTTGTCTGCCGCAATTAATTTCTTGACAATCTGGTGGTACGCTGCTCTTTTTTGCCTGACCTCATACGGGAGATCCTGGGTGATCCTCAGCTTGGTGTGGTTCCACTGAACAGATTCTAGCTCCTTAACTTTTGTTAAAATGTGTTGCCGTTCAACATAGCTTAAGAACTTGATAATAATTGGTCTGGGGGGAGAGCCCAACGGAGGTTTAGGCCTCAGTGATCTGTGTGCCCTCTCGATATGGTATTGCTGATTAATAGGTGAGGGGCCAACTGCTTTGTTGAGAAACTGTTGGACAAATCTAATGGTGTCACTACCTTCTTCTGATTCGGGCAGTCCCAAAATGAGGACATTATTCCTCCTGCTCCTTCCCTCCAGGTCTTCGGTCTTGGCCTGTAGCTTCTGTATTTGTTGCTTTAGTTTAATAATCTCTGGATCTGTTTTACTTCTCCAGCGTTCCAGCAAGGTTGTCTTTGCTTCCATATCCCCCACCTTCCTCGATAGGTCTGTGAAGTCACCTCTAATGGATTTGATCTCGCTCGAGATTTCTTGAAGCGTTTCTCTAAAGGGTATCAATTCTTGGAGGAAACGATCCTCCGTTAACAGATTACTTGATGTGGCAGAAGCCGTTTGCTTTGTTGATTGCCCCAAGTTAAAACTTCTGGCCTTCTTTGATGTTTTCTCTGGTGTTGTTGGAGGGGTGTGTTTCACACCAGCTGCCTTCATTTCCAAGTCCATCACTGTAGATCGCTGTAGATTATTCAGAGCGCCACACAACTCAGCAAAGAGAGGCTGGAAGTGATCAGAAATAGTTTAGGATCGCAATGTAATTGAAAGAGTGATGATATTCCAGCAAAATTAACAGGTGGAGGGTGGGAGCTCAGCAGAAAGCTGCCTTCAGTCACTCTGCATCACGTGACCTCCCCGAATCCCACATTTATGTCGGCAGTGCTGTCCTTGTTTGTGAGCACCATGTGTACCATTGCCTTATCGTGAGTGGGCTCCCTAACTAGTTGCCTTACAAATGGCAAATGCAGGTAGTCTATGACCTCCATACTTCTATTCAAGGCCATGGGTGGGAGTTTCTAAACTACTTCCTGCACCTTGAGGTACCCTTCCAACAACATCTACACTTTTTCTACCATTGTGATGATGTCTTTGCCCATTGCCTTGCAGTTCCGCCACCTACATAGAAACATAGAATTTGACATCAGGTAAGGACCACTTGGCCCACCCAGTCTGCCCATTTCCCTACCTAATGGATAAGCTGCAGATCCTAGTTAACCTGCAGCTTACTTCTTTCTACTCCCACCCCCTAGAATTGCCTTATGACTGTCCCATGCATGCTTGAATTCCACCACTGTTTTTGACTCCACAACCTCCTCCGGAAGGCCATTCCATGCATCCACAACCCTCTCTGTGAAAAAATACTTCCTTACTTTACCTCTGAGCCGCCCTCCCCTTCTTCAAATTGTGCCCCCTTGTTCTTGCACACCTCTTTTTTTGAAAGATGCTACCCTCTTGGACTTTGTTGATTCCCTTGAGGTACTTGAAAGTTTCTATCATGTCCCCCCTCTCCCTCCTTTTCTCGAGGCTATACATATTAAGCTCCTTTAGTCTCTCTTCATATGTCTTCTGGTGCAGACCCTGCACCATTTTAGTTGCCCTCCTCTGGACAGCTTCCATCTTGTCTATGTCCTTGTAGAGATTGGGTCTCCAGAACTGCACACAGTACTCCAGATGGGGTCTCACCAGCTGTCTGTACAGAGGGATAACAACTTCCTGTTTTCTACTGGTGATGCCTCTCCCTATGCATCCCAGTATCCCCCCAGCCCTCCTTACTGCCCTCTCACATTGCTTGCCCACCTTTAAGTCATCTGATATGACTACCCCCAGGTCCCTTTCCATTTTTGTTGTTGTTAGTATCTCACCCCCCATTGTGTACTCTTCCCCTGGGATTTTGTTTCCCAGATGCATAGCATTGAATCTAAGCTGCCATACATTTGACCATTTCTCTAACCTTGCCAAGTCCCTGTGTTATAAGTCTCTACATCATCCCAGTGCAAATGGTTGCTCCTGCGTCTGTCTCCACAGTGATCCACAGTACCCCAATCATCTAATTTCCACCCTTGTTCGCATGTGTTTCCATCACCTTGATATATTACATACAGCATGGCCCCTCCTGCATTCTTCCCCTCCCCATCCTTCTGTAACTAAGAGTAGCCTGGTATGGTCATGTCCCAGTCACGGGCACCTGTGCAGCATGATTGTGTAACTGCCACAATATCCATGTTCACCTACGCTATTACGGACTCTCAGTCTGGAATTTCATTTCCAAGGCTCCTTGCTTTTTCATACATGGGCCTCCACACCTTGTTCCCTCTCTGCCCACAAGAGGCAAGCATGTGGTTATGCCTGAATGATCATTATCTATGTGCTATTTTTTCCATTATGGGTACAAAGAAGACAATAAGATGCCTGAGTGTCAGGCATGGGGGTGTACAGATAAGGTGGGAAAGGGCACTGGTATCAGTTTCCACACTATACGAGATCTTCACAAAAAAACCCTCTGTGAGTCATAGAGCACCACGGTGGCTACATAACATTGGTATTGGATTTACAGTTAAGATTTTTGTATTTGGACATCATAAAGTGGTGTGCTTTGTGCATTTCAACTCCAGACTGTTTTGAGTGTGATTTACACAGTGAATTAATTAACCCAAAGCCAGTACAGAAACTACAACCAGATGCTTTTCCTTCCTTATTTGTACACTGAAATTCAGTGTGCAAGTCTGGACTTGGCTGGACCACATGAATTGCTACTTGCCATTTGAAGAAGGCAATAAAACATTTTTTTCAGTGAACTGACACAGTACCTGTTGAAACAATTACTGTGACTTGTGATGACTACCAATTGTGTATTGGGTAATGGTATATTATAAGTAAATTACTGTGACCCAAAAATATTACTGTTGTTTTATTGGCATTGGCCCACTATTCCTAACTTGACTCACAGCAATTACTAGACACAATGGGTCCCGATTCCAGAACGGGTTACGCAAGGCGCAAGGTGACTTGCGCCAAACCCAATGGCGCAAGTTGCACCTTGTGACATGCGTTACATCGCCCACTATTCCAAAAGGTGGCCTGCAACATGGCACAGGCTGCCTGCAGCAAAGGTGGGCTACACCAGAAACCCCCTGCGACATGGTGCAAGGATGTTTCTGGCAGCAGTTATGGCCCTATTCCAGGAGTGTGACCGACGGATGATAAATCAACCAAACTGGTTACCAAAGACTAAAATAAATAAATAAATAAATAAAAGTAAATCGATACTCCAAGAGGGACCCCAGCAGACACTGGTCTAAATATGGTTAGGAGCAAGCAAAATGCGGCTCAAGGGAGTTTTTCGGAGCCCTGCCAACAAAAGAGACTAGTGCACAGTAGAAAGATGGGCTCATGAATCCCAGGCAAAAATAACCACAATGGTTTAAAAAGCTACAAAATCATTTACTGAAAAACAAGGAAGCACCCCCTGTAACAAATCATGTCAACATTTCACGTTTGCTGGCAAGGAACTGCAGAATTAATTGATAACTCACTAGTTTGAATGCCCATACAAAACAATTATTGTAAATGTAGAAAGTGTTGTAATTGCAACACTTTCTGCATTTATAATAATTGTTTTGCATGTGCATTAACACAGGTGAGTTTTCACCGTTACATTTTAAACTGCTAGTAAAAATAATCCAGTAGAATTCTGGAATTGTTATGGTAGAAAATCCCATTCCATCCACAGTATTTCAGTAAGAAACTGTTATACTTTTAACTTCATGAAAAGAAGTAAAATACTCTTTAATTAATTGTGATCATTCTTTACATACAATACCTTTAATGGCACTTTTATCTTCACACAGATAATGGCACTTTTATCTCCAGTTACAACCTCCCGGTTGATATTTTTGGTTACAGGTTGTAATCAGCACAATCAAGCGCAACCACAGAAAGCTAATTGGCATGTAGTTTCTCTTTGGGTGGGCTGAACATCTTGCCCAACATAGCGGCTCCGTTAATGAGCATCGGTACTGGCACTTAAGCTTGGCCTCACACTGTTAAGGCAAGTAAGATTCAAAATATTTTTAATTATCTATCTTTTTGATCCTGCCTTGAAAATGAAAAAAAACAATCTGGTTGATCCTGCCACTCATACCCTTTGAGCGTGTCTTACACTCCGCAGCTATGCCGACAGCCCGTGACTTTCCAGAATGCCATTTCCACTGTAATGTAAAAAAAGCAAGCAAGAAAAATAAAACACAAAAGAAAAGAGAAAAAAGGGAGAACCAGTCAGTGTGCGTGTGTGTGAGTGTGTAAATGTGTGTATGCATGATGTGTGTGTGTGTGTGTGTGTGTGTGTGTGTGTGTGTGCGTGTGTGTGTGTCTCTATCTCTGACAAAAGTGCTGCACTAACTGAACTGTGTTGAAAGGGAAAAAAATTACCACCATCAATTACATAAAATAGTGTGTGTGTATAAAATACAGAGTTTTACATGCACCTTCAGTGTGGGATGCTTTTATGTAGCAACCCACACCTCGGGTATGTGTATAAAATTCTAGTTACACACACTCACCGATATATTATTCTATATTTTAATAATGCATTTCAGGTTATGCATGTTTTAACAATGTTGTCCATCTATGTGTTTTTACAATTAATAAACAAATAATTGTGTTCTATTTTTTTCTTTTCAAGTCAAATCTGGACAGAAAAAGTATATTAATTTCAGAATCATAACCCATGCTCAGATTGTTTTTGCTGTCTTTGTCCAGGAAAGGCACACTGAGCTACAGCTTGTTCCAGGTGTGTTTTGGGGGCACAGGGAGGTTAAGTGACTTGCTCTGGTCACACAATATGCAAGTATAGCATGTTGGAATCAAAACCAATTCTGCTGGATGAACAAAACTTGTTCACAGCTCTCAAGTCTGTACTGCCAGCTAATAATCAAAAACTACATATTTCAAGGCTGGCCTCATGATGCCGGGTTAGTAAGTACAGAGCCACATTCGCATGTTGAAGACCTAAGTTCACACTCAAAATTGTAAGAGAAAAGGCTGTTAAAGCAGCAGTATTTATTAGTAACCTTACACATTTCTCAGTAGTAAAGTTCATCTGGCAAAAATATGAAGATACACATTTTTCTTTTTGTTTTCTTTTATTCCTGAGCCAAGATATGGGGTCTTGAAGTTTATAAAAGTTCCCATGCCAATGCCACACCCATGCCATGCCCATGCCACACCCACAATGAAAGAAATTCAATAATTTGTGCTGTTTACTATAAGAAACATGTGGAAGAACCAGCCTAATACAACTACAGCATGAATCTAGCATGCATATTCAACAAGTAACACCAGGGGAAGATATTTTCAAAAAATGGTGAATGGTGGCCATCTTTAATGGCGTGAGTCATTAATTAAAAATCAGCTATAATCAGCTATAAAAAGTCTAAACAACATCTGAGAAAACAAAAAATATACTGAGCACAAATCTTAGGTTGTCAGAAATACATTTTTGCTAAAAAAACATATGATGAATTTTTTCACCAACTAACAAGTATTGCTGCTTTAAGAGAGGGAATGGAAAAGACAGAAGTTGGTGCTGTTGCAGCCCCAGAAATCTGTACTGCCAGGAGCATAGCCAGGGTTAAATATCCTGATATGGTGCCCCAGTACTTGTTGGCACCACAGAGCCAGCCTTGAGATGTGTAGTTTTTGATGATCAGCTGGCTGTATAGTCTAGAGGCTAAAGCAATCCTGAAGATGGATTATTTTTACTAACAGTTTGAAATGTAACGGTGATAATTCACTAGTTCTAATGCACATACAAAGCAATTATTATAAATATAGAAAGTGTTGTAATAACACCATAAAACACACTTAAACAGATGATTTCCTATTTAATCTTCAGTCAAAGGAGAGCCAAGATCCTCGGTGACATCATTTCCTGTCAGGAGCCTAAAACAGATGGCTGCTCCAGCCCTTAATTACAGAATGATTTTCATATGAACAACACTGGGCTGCAAATACTCTCAGATAAACACAATGGCTCACTCAAATCAGCTTTCTATGGGCTTTCAGACATTAAGAAATCCTGTAGATGACAGTTTATCTTTAAATCCAATAATCTTAAATCGGGAAATAACTCAGAGATTACTGTTTTAAGCGACATTCAGCTCAAATATAAGGGCATAAAGTGCTCCAGTTGCAAATAAATATCATTCAAAGTAGTGCAAATCGCTCAAAAGACCTGAGTAACCTCCCACCGGGTTTGTCAGCTACCTTACCCCGGCTTTTCACCTGAAACAGGGGCTTTGTCAGAGGACAGTAACAATACAGAGAAAAGTGACACACATTAAAGGGACACTGTCAACCTGTTTTTCATCATATTATTTCTAGTTAAAAACCTACATTTTATGATTGCTTACCTTCTCCAAAATTCATTGATGTTGCTGTTTGTTTTGTCTGTCTCCTTGTTTAGTAGAACTGAAATGCATGCTAATGTAGGTTTATAAACAACCTTGTTTTGTTTACAGTCCTGGATCTGTTCTCATTGCATACTGCCAGAGCATTAGAAACACCCCCAAACAGTGCAGTCACCCATGATGCAATAGCCTCCTAAACTCCCACTGCATCATGAGTGGCTAGACTGTGTTGGGAGTGTTCCCAGTTCCAGGAAAGATGCACCTGGAGCTGATCAAGGAATGTAAGCAAACCTGTCTTTGTGTGGTAACACGAGTATGGTGGACAGTCTGTTTTTCACTTTTTAAAGAAATCAGAAGTCAGAATGAAACTACCAGCTACATCAGCAACCTTTACAGAATGTTGGCAGTCATAAAATGTGTTTTTTAAACTATGGACACTTTGATACCTAAGGGGGTTTACGGTGTCCCTTTAACTTTTTTAAGACAGTACTAACTGTAACGATTATTGTAATTCTAAGAGTTTTGCACTTTGCAGCACACGATAATTGAGATGTGAAAAAACAAAAAAAAAGCAGTATGAAGCTGATACACGAAACATTCACTTTGTGCACTTCTGCACCAGGCATGCTATTATTAATTGAAAACATGTAAACCCACTCAGAGGGAAGCAGATCAGCACAAAACTGAACACCTGCAACACAGACGCAGGACAAATCAGCCTTATTTCATTGCAGGTCCAAACAAAGTGCTGAGTGGAAGTAGAAAACAATATAAAGAGTCAGTATTAGAAACTGCTCACCACACAGAGTACCGGCTTCAAATCGGCTTTGGTGCATATTTAAATATTAAAGGACTTCATATGGATAAATTACAGCAAAAAAAAATGTAGGGTAGGAAGCTGAATGCAAAGGCTCAAATTGCACTAACAGGTCAGGTAGAACGATATCTCCAACAGCTTCATTTGAAGTCTGAACTATCAATTGTTTACCTGACACAAAATGGTGCCATTCCAATTTTTCAAAGTCAAACTGATGTCATCTTCACAGCATGACTAGAGAGTGCAGAAGAGCGCAATTTAAATTAAAGCTATAATTTAAAGAAATAGTACTCAATAACAATTGCAGTGCAAAGAGGTGAAGTGCTCCAAAAGTGCATATATTCGTACCACATCTGCAGGAGGGTGGGGACAAGGTAAGGCAAAATAAATGGAGGGGGCGGGGGGAAGGGGGAACAGGACAAAGGGGAGGCAAGGGAAAAAGTAAAAATAAATCTTGCAGAAAAATGATCCATGGTCCATTACAGATAAGCATGAAGAGAAATATCATTGTTAAGTTCTAGAGGAACAAGAGTGTTCAACGTCAATATCCAGAAGGCTTCTTTCTGGTAGAGTTTTTTCTCCATATCTCCACTTCTCATTCCTAAATCCACTTTTTTAATTCCTACAAATTGGAGGGTAGCAGCTAATCTGTGGCCGGCATCCAGATAAAGTTTTGCCATAGTATATTGTGTATTCTCAACATGTATTGCTGTTTTATGTTCACTAATACATATGTTAAGGGCATGCATATGTGTTCCTAAAAAGATAAAACTGGATACAAACTCGAGGTAATGTGGATTTTCATATCAATGGGCATGAATGTCTCCTCCAGGCCCAACGGTGAATGGTGGAGAGAAACCATCACAACTTGGGAAACATCTGATTTGAGGTATTTTTTAGAAGAGGAAATGGAGGACCTTATGTGGGATCCATTGGTAGAAAAAGGGGGTAGACGAGGAGGTGGATGGGAAGAGGAAATGGGAGAGGACACAAAGGAAAGAGAGACAGATCATGTTCCAGAGGGAGACAGGACTAGGGACCCCCTGAGACGATCCCCAAGGAACAAGAGCCTCAAATGGCAATCGTAAACCTCTCCACCTTCACCTTAACAGCCTGCAGGAATATCTTCTATTAAACGGTTTAACTTTTGTCCAACAAACACAATAAACAAGTTTAATATCAAAGGTGATTTATTTAAGAGAAGCCTTCTGGATATCGACTTTGAACATTCTTGCTCCTCTAGGACTTAATGATGATATTCCTTTTCATGCTTATCTATAATGGACCCTGATCTTTTTTCTGCTAGGTTTTTTTTTACATGTTTTTCCTTGTCTCCCCTTTGTCTTGTCTCCTCTTCCTCCCTCCCTCCCCTGCTTTTTTTGCCTTACCCTGTCATTCTTCTCCTACCCTTCTCTTTTGGTTTTTATGTATTTTAAGTTTTTGTTATATTGCATACGTGGCACTAATGTACAGTGAGGATCACCGGGATTAAACCCAGTGCAGAGTTGCTGCAGTAAACAATGTAATTTTAATGGGAAGTATTGCCTTTTGTCATACAGGAAACTGTGACACTGCCAGGATGAAGCACAGTGTCACAGTTTCCTGCATGACTCAAGGGACAAGTCCCATGAAAGTACTGTTACTGCAGTAACTCACTGCGCATGCTGAACGTATGCAGAATTGGGTTTAATCCGACGTAGCTTCACTGTATGCATTTTTAGACCACCTCTGCACTGCAATTGTTTTTGAGTACTGTTTCTTTAAATTATTTATTTAAATTGTGCTGTTCTGCATTCTCTAGTCATGCTCTGAATACGACATCAGTTAGACGTTGAAACATTAGCAAGGCGTGACCGCTGAGGCACTGGTCGACTCTTCTCGTATGTGTGGGGGCACCTCCGGTTTATTATTTTTCTAGAGCTGTTGAGATTTAAGGAGATGTACTCCTACCTGAGCTGTTAGTGCAATATGAGCCTTTGCATTCAGCTTCCTGCACTACATTGTGTTTTTTTATGTAATTTGTGCATATCGAAGTCTTTTGAAGTTTAAATCTGAGCCAATGCCAACTTGAAGCCTGTACTGTTTGTGGTGAGCCATTTCCAATGCTGATTTTTTTATACTGTTGTTTACTTGCACTCAGCAGTGTGTATCGACCTGCAATAAAATAAAGCCGATTTTATCTACATTTGTGTTGCCGGTGTTTGTTTTGGTGCTGACCTGCTTCCCACTGAGTGGATTCACATGTTTACAACATGATAATTGACATTGCTGACATTTAATATCTATGTGTCGCAGATGCAGTCTTCATGGATAAATCGACGTGCAGCTGAAAAGAAAATGAAAACCTAAGTGTACGACCCCACTGCAGATGGAATGGAGACCTGCGAATTCATGAAACTGCAAATTAATACACATGAAGATGATGTTGGACTGCTTTGATACTGTCACTGCAGTGAAAGCACTGCATCACTCATGAATTATGATACTCAACTATCATGCACAGTAGGTGGCCCCGAACCATGTGGAACACCTCAGTGTGCAACAAATGTCCTTGACAAATATGACTCTGGAATGATTATGAGCAACAATGTCAATCATGTTGTGATGTCAAACCTAGAACAGAGTGCAGTTAAAGTTATGGTTGACCAGACTGTTTAGGTTAACCTTGCAGAGGTAAATATTTGTGACTACTGCTCAAAACCAATAGTCGATATGACTACACATATTTACAATCACCAATATGCCTCCCAAATTTCCTGTAGAGGAGTTTACTAGTTAGCATTTATCGGCACCGAACAAAGGTTCTACACCAGTATACCATAAAAAGCAGTGCGTGCCCACTCCACATAAACATTTAAAGTTAAACACCTGTAGTGTACTGTTAACACCAAATACACCTACCAACACAAGTGACAGCTCTTATAAACCATCTGTTACTGACTGTGACAGTAACTCAGCTTGTTTAGAGGATGATGCTGAAGAAAATTAGTTGTTGCAATATGTAAATGATGAAAAACTCTCTGTATTCAAAAGTCAAGTGAATCTTTCTTTCAAATATTGGGTGTAAGAAGTGTGGCTCTGCTAGGGAAACAATTTGTAATACTGTTATTGGATCCATGGCTTTTGTGACTGCTTACTGTGTGACTGGACATTTGATTATCAAGTGGCAGTTACAACCAACAATTGGTACCAAAATGTCTTTTGGCAACATAATAGTGGCTTCTGCCATACTACAGAATCGACAGACATTTTCTGATATTGTTCAGTTTTCAAGGCTGTTGAACTTGAAATTCATCATTTCAAATACATACTATAAGATTCAAAAGCAGTCACTCATCCCTGTGTCAGGAAAAACAGACAGTACTGATCAAATTTAAAGAAAACAAACCCGTTACTACTGCAGGTGATGACAGGTGTGACTCACCTGGTTTCAATGCCACCTAGTGCACATACACACTCTTGTGGGATCAGAAAAAATTGTCTCACAGGCCTAGTGGTGTGGAGGGCTGAGGCGCAGGACACCTTACCTCTTACCATGCTGGCAACCCAGGATTGGGAATGAGTTCAGGTTGCCAGTCAGCCGGGAGGAGTTGGCTGGGAGAGGACTGAGCCGGCTGACAGGCAGCTCTCCTCACCCGAATATGGAAGGCAGCCTTTCTGGTGCTTGGCTGCCACCGAGTGAGACTCAACGGTAGCACCACACAAATGGGGGGCTGGAATTAGGCCAGGTGGGTGGAGCAGGGTCACCAGTTCCAGAGCGCATGTGCACCTCCACACACATGTTCTTCTGTGTTGCTGAGGCCCTGGGGACTAACAGGAGAAACACAGAAAAAAATATGTCACCCCCCCACCATCAATGACAGCTCTTAGGGACTCTTGGGTCCTGTGCCATGCAGATTCTGGTCAGCTGGACTGGCTGGAGGGGAGTAGATGATGGGACTGGGAGACCCTGGGACAAACAGCCCCATGAAAGGCACAAGGTGTTGAAAGTAAGAGTAAAAAGCTCTATGAAAAAAATTGTCAGTTTCTGTTTAAAACATGTGACACAGACAGGAACATCACAGGCAAGGGAAACTGGGGGTTTACTAAATGCCTTGACAAGGTACTAGAGGCAGGAGTGAAATTGTCCTCAGTGTCCACAGACAAGTATGTGTGTGCACAAGGTGATGCAGGAGAAATTCACTGAACATGTAATGGACCCCAGTTTGATCCGTATCACACAGCAAACAGTGTGAGAAAGAAATTGACTGTAAAGGCGATCTTGAAGCCCAATTCTGAGCTGCAGCCATGGGTGAGGTCCATTGTGAATCACCTTTGATGGTCCACTAGGACTTGTAACAATGACCCAGGCTTGTTAGTTGAGAAATGGACTTCAGTGTGCAATCATGTCTGCAATGTGCATGAATGGGATGAAGGAGCAAAACTCAAAACCTGCGCTCATGCTCCACTGAGCACTGAATATGCTGCCCCCCCCCAAAAAAAAAGCTTCTGAAAGATTCTGAAGTATACATGGCTGTTCAGACAATAATGCTGAATAAGACCTTGCAGAAAGATATATGTCAATGTTTACGATATATGTCAACATTTATGATTTATTCACACTGAATCACTGATTCTAAAATATTGCCACTAAAGGTAGGAGTTCTCATATCCAGCTGTGCAATCAAGGATGCAGCTAGCTGTGCTTGACCACAATAATAATGTGCTTCATGAATTTGCAACTACAGTATAAAAAGAGCATACAGTGGTAGTGCCACTGTTGGAGAACAGCAGTATCATTCACTGTGGTCAAAAAAGTCAGTCCAGTGGGTTGTACATGATGTCCGTGCACCAAAATCATACAGTTACCTTTCTATCGTCCTGCTAAGTGTTCTTGAAATGTGTGATAGACAAGAAACCATGCAAACTGTCTATACACTAAGTGCTTACAGGACAATGATGCAAAGGAAGATAAAATATCAAAACAAGAGCTGGTGATAAGCACTGTCTTCGTTTTAGAAAATAGTGAGGCATACTCTAAAATTGTGTAGTACATCTGTATGCCAACCTGAAAGGACAATGTGAAATCTGAATATACTGGATGGGAAATTAGGTAATCCATGTGTCTGACTGCTAGTGTTTAAAATACAGACCATGGTCTATTAATACACTGTCTATAATGTTCAGGGAACATATGGTGTTCCTCTGTTGTAAATGCATTCCTTTTATTTATGCATTCCTTTTATTTATGACATACTGAGAAAACAATGTCACAAATGGTGTTTTGCCACTATTTTTTTATTGTGTAATCAATTGGTACCTGTTTGTCATTGATTCATCTATGAGAGCTTTGTTTCTATTTTGACAAGTGTTAAAGGGGAATAGTCAGCACCAGGCACCCATCAGACAGATGTGGTGATGGTCCCAATGTGCAGTTTGGGTGCAAAACCATTTCTGTTCACTTACTGTTTACTTTAGAACAGCTACTTGTATCAAGCTAATTAACCTTAGTTCAATGGGCTTACGCAACTTAGTGAGGAGTCATGCTTGTGGAACTTTGTTAATAGTCTGAAAGTATTTGAATGAATGCGTTGATAAATGTCATAAGTGAATACATTGACCATTCACACTCTCTGTCCCACTGGGAACAGCCACCCTGTCAGGGTACTGTGAAGGCAAAGGAACCCTCTTGATGAGTGTTCCACCCCCAGAGGTCCCATGGGAAAATTCCTTTAGGCTAAACATATCTTAGGAAGGAGCCTGAGGAGAGAGGCACACTGCTGAAGGAAGAGTGGAGGGTGGTCTGGCAAGAAACAATGCTTCTGAGTGAGACTGGAGGGTGTCATGGCTGGTTGCTCCCACCCACTGAATTGCAGGCATAGCCTTTGAAATCAGTTGGCTTACGTAACTTAGTGAGGAATCATGCTTGTGCAACTTTGTTGATAGTCTGAAGGTATTTGAATGAATGTGTTGATGATTGTCACAGGTGAATACTTTGGCCATTTGCACTCTCTGTACCACAGGGAACTACCACCCTGTCAGGGTGCTGTGAAGGCAAAGGCACCCTTTTTAGGAGGGCTCCACCCCTAGAGGTGCCACAGGAACATAATTCCTTTAGACCAACGGTACCTTAGGAAGGAACCCCAAAAAGTACTGAAAAGCAAGTAGTGACCATAGAGCCTGAATGAGTATAGACTGATGGCAACTAGTGATTACTGGTAACAGACAGAGACCGAATTGAGCAAAGACTGGCAGATATCAGTTTCTGATAGCAGAAGAGGCACGACTTTCCTAAAGAGAGAGGGAATGACAAAATGGAAGGAGGGCCATCATACAACTCCAACTCAAAATGAAAACATACCAGGGTAAACATTATACTAATATAAATGTGCCACATTATGGACCACCTCTTGCAGAGACTACCTAACTTTTATGACCTTCAACACAAAGGAGAGGAAAAACACCTATGGGAGGTATCTAGGGATCCAATGCCTTGACAGCCTTCCCTCCAGGCTTGGGATAAATTAGTGACAGCTCAACTACTGCAATTTAGAGACACAATTCAAGGGGAAATATTTTAGAGGAAGGGCTTTCACTCAATCCCTCTAACAGGAAAGCTGTGGGGGTACTTCGAGCTGATTTCTCCAGCAAAAGGAGACTCTTGATGAAGGAGGTCCACACTCGCCCAAGGCAAGAGGAGGAGGAGAGCAACAAATGATGAAAGGCACTCACCTGGCCTCCACAAGGGGAGGTTTAAAGAGGAATAAAAACCCTTGAGGGGTAAGGCATAGGGGTTGGGCCCCTTGAGGGGCTTGGACTTGGAATTGTATGGCCTTCACCCTTGAGGGGCAGAAGGAAGGGAAGGAGGTGGAGACCAAGTGAACCTTAGGCAGCTGTAGGGGAAGTAGCTTTTGAAGGTGCTGCTGACGTAGTCTGCACAGTTAAAGAGCCCCCTTGGACTTAGGAGGCCTCACTCTCTGGCAGCTGAAATCTTAAATGCTACATTAAGAGGTTCCACCGAGTGATATGCACTTCTAAAGCTTCCCCTGGAGTGTAGGACATTCTCACCCCAAGGGCAGAAAGAGAAAGACTCTGCCAGAGTTGAGGGACCCACTTCAAGATGTGGACTTCAAGGGGGCAGAGTGAGACAGTCGGATTAAAGGGCAGGAACCCTGGAAGCCATGTTTTTTACCCCATTTTTCTTCCTCCTACTACTCCATTGGCCCCTCATTGGTCCTGCCACCCACCCAGTCCCATCACCCTCCATCCCTGGGACTTACCTGTGCCTCACGTGCTCCCCCATGGATGAACCCCCCCTTTGGAAGGGCCACCAGGAGCCACTCCACTTAACCCTAACAGAGTTTAGGTATTAGGTTGGCAAGGCAAGAGCCCAGTTGGTGGATTGGAGCCTGTGACGGGCAGCAGCCAGCATTCCGTGCAGTGGAGGTTTTTCCATTTTCTGCTCTCCCAATATCAGAAGGATTTGCTAACACATTAGCATCATGCTGTCAATGTCACCACCCAAGTCCATGGCTCTGGGTTGCACTTCCACCTGTCATCACCCAGATGGCATTGCTGCACAGAAGTCCATCCACCCTCCCTCCCTGGAGGCAGAGAACATCCCTTGGACACTCAGCCAACCTCCTCCTGACTGTCCATCTGACAACCCTGGATTGCTCCCAAACCCTGATCACTGGCATCTGCTGGAAGTGCACAACGAAAGCCCACACCAAATGTTAGGTGTTCAAGCACAAAAAGGCACAGTCCACAAGGAGCTTCACCAAGAGCAGTAAGCTGCAATTTATTGCGTTTCAAGCCTTTTTTATAATTTTTTTCCAATTGTTATGCAAACAGGAACTAATGCATACAGCAAACCCTAGAACCTCTACTCTCGTGAGTCTTCAAAGGGGTATGGCATAAAAACATTCCAAGCCATAGAAAGTCCTAACTCATTAATAAGTATGAGCTATAAGACACCAGCCCTCCAAGTTAAAGTGCACTAATCATATCATTTATTTATTAATGTATTTATTCATTACAAATTGGGTTTACAACCTTTGAGTCAGAGACTCATTTACAAAAGCATCTTGGTTCTGGGCACCTTGAAAGTGGCCTTAACAGAGCTACGGGTGGTGACGGACAATGATGACTGCTGTAGGGAGGTGGAGACCCCAAGGGGGAGAGTCCTAGCAGTGATTTCTTAGTGAGAAGGCAGGTCTGGTAGAGCAACCACTCCTCAAAGTTGAGCAGATTGATGGTAGTATAGAGAAGGCAAGTGTAAGTATGTTTGGGGGCACCGGTCAGGAGCCTACAGGTCTTATTGATGGAGAGTTGGATTTTGGAGAGGGCAGTGTTGTCAGCTGCGGCATAGATGGGCAAGCCATAGTCCACGAGGGACAAGATGGAGGAGATGATGGCCAGCCTGAGGGCAACCTGAAGCAGGCAGTCCCTGTGCCGCTATAGCAGGCCAATCCAAGAGTTAATGGTGACTGACAGGGCATTAATGTGGGTGTGGAAGGAGAGGGCAGTATCGAACGTGATGCCTAGGTACTTGTATGTGGCCACTTGTTCTAGTGGGTGCAGAGTGCTGGGGACAATCAAGAGGGGAGGTATTTTTAGCTTTATTTTGGTGGTGGGAGAAGAGCATTGATTTGGTTTTCTTTAGGTTAATGACCAGTCTGCAGTCGTCGAACCACCTTTTGGCTTAGTTGTAAGCTTGCTGGAGGGATAACTGGAAGGAGGTGGGATTGGGATGTGAGGCAACGCGGACTGCATCATCAGTGTAGAGGAGCATTTTACCAATACATGAGCTGGGAAGGGTGTTGAGGTACAGACTAAAAAGTATTGGACCCAGGATGGAGCCCTGAGGGACCCAGGAGCAAACGGGAAGAGTGCTGGAGAGGGAGCTGCTGATCTTGACACTCTGGGATCCAGCAGAGAGGTAGCAAGAGGACCAGGAAATGGGACTGCCAGAGAAACCAAGTTGGTGGAGAGAGTCGAGTAGAAGGAAATGACAGACAGTGTCAAAGGCCTTGGAGAGGTCAATGAACACTGTTCCTGCAAGGCTGCCAGAGTCGAGAGCAGCATGCAGGTGTTGGGAGAATTCCAGGATAGCCGTGGTTATACTGTGTCCTGGGTGGAAACCGTGTTGCTCTGGGCACATAATGTTGTACTTGGTTAGGTATTCAGAGAGCTGGATCAACACCACTTTTTCAAGGGCTTTAGAGAGTGGGGGGAGGATGGAGATTGGCTGGTAATTGTTGGGGGTGGACCGGTCCCCACTCTTACGTATGGGTGTGATTTCAGCAGTTTTCCAAGCACTTGGGAACTGACCAAGGCATAGAGACTGGTTTAGAAGGTCAGTCGGGGGACTAGGCCTTCGTCCAAGACCTTACGGAGGATCCTGGAGTCGAGGGGGCCACTGCTGGGGTTATTGCTGCCTAAGGCTTTTAGCAGGTGTGGCCTGGCTTCTTGGGGGGATAGGGTGCACAGGTAGAATGGTGGGTGATGCAAGACCAGAGGGAGAGAGGTGGGTATTGGGTCAAAGAAGCTGCTGGGGAGGACCGAGCTTAGGTCAGAGAAGGCAGTGTTAAGGCAATAGGTTATAAGGAGTGGATCTGTGGTGGGAGTACCATTGATGGAGAGCTGAGATGGTTGGGGGAGCGGGACTTCCCATTTAGCTTTTTCATATTATCCCAGAAGGTCCGGGCTGAACCCCAAGTGGAAGCAAGGGTGGTCTGGTAGTGCTCTGCCTTGGCCCACCTAATGGCCCAAGTGCACTTATTGCATTCTGCATTGTAGGCTTGTCTATCAGATGCCTTTCCAGATTCTACAGCAATGTGCCAGAGATTATCTCTGTTTTTGAGTCTCTGGAGGCGGGGTGGGGTGATCCATGGGCATTGCATTTTTTGGAGCAGATCCTGGTGAGCGGGGTGAAAAGGTCACAAGCCTTACAGAAGGCATTTGTGAAGTGGTCAATAGCTGAGTCAATGTCAGGGGTGCGCTGGATAGGGGACCAGTCTAGCTGGGCTAGGTATTGTTTTAATTTTCTAAGGCAGCTGGGGCAAAAACGGTGGCGTAGAGTGGCCTGGGACACTAGCTTCAGAGTGGAGGATGACCATAGACAGAGGACTGGGGAGTGATGGCTAAGAGAGTCGGGGAGGACAGTGACATCCCGGATTTTATAGGGGCGGTTAGATATAACAACATCTAGGACAGTGCTGGTGCCAGTAGAGTGGTTGAATCTGGTGGGCTGGGTGACTAACTGGGACATATCCAGGGCAGCAAAGGAGTCCCTTATATGGGAGGCAGTGGAGGCAGGCCAGTTAACATTGAGATCACCTAGGATGACTTGCTTCACTTTGTGAGGGAGAGATGTGAGGTAGTCAATGAAGGACTGGACCACTTGGTTTTGATTCCTCGGGGGTACGTAGAAGACCGTGAGGAAGACAGGTCCTCAGGTGGGGTCATGTGTGACTTTTTAAGGTGAGGGCATGGGCTCCATAATCAAGTTTAGGAGCTGGGTGTGCCTGACCTATAAGGGAGTCCCGTACGAGTAGTGCACAACCACCACTGCGTTTGCCTACTCGGTCTTCCCTGTAGATGGTATATCCAGGAAGGGTGATAGCAGAGTCAGGGGTGGATTTGGAGAGCCATGTCTCTACCAGTGCAATTATGTCAGGTTGATGTTGAATGACCCAGCACTGGAGGGCAGCAGATTTCTTTAGGAGACTGCAAATGTTTAAGGATGCAAAGCGGAGGCCAGTTGCAGTACATGGTTTAGAAGGGCTGGAAACCATAGGTCCTGGGTTTGGGTGTACATTATCAGATAATAATAGTAGTGTAATTATTCTGGTTAGTGGCCGGTGGTGATGGAGACCCTTGGGTCGACACCCAGCTGAGGACTTTACAATCATGGTGCGTGGGATAGATAAAGTGCAAAGGGTGGGAATGGCAGGGGAGGGCTGGGTCCAGGTCGAGCCTTGGAGGGTGGAGGGAGTGGGGGGTGTTGGCAGAGTGGGGGTGTTGGGGGGTCACGGGTGTGTTGAGTGTGGAAGAAGGCCGAGTCACTGTGGGGTAGTCTGGGGATGAGGTGCCTAGTGTGCAGAAAAGGTGCTCCGGTTGGTGTGAGGTCTGTACCAAGAGGGTGAAGGAGAGCAGACTTAGTAATGGTGTGTAGGAACCCATAGCAGCTGAGTAGTAAAGTAAGAGTGTTCAGGAGTAGTAGAGAGTAAGGAGATATAGAGCAGCTTTGGCACAGTTGGGGGAAAACCCCTCTAGTGGGCGAAGAGTATACGCTGCAAATGGGAAAAATCAGTATCAATCAGAAGAAGAGGGAGTTGGCAAAGACTGATTAACAGTGATAGACTGACCACATAAGTGAAATGAGACAGGAACTGTATTGTGTTGGATTGGGTAAATGTGCTTATAACTGGGCCCTCTAGTGGCTAAAAGATATAATCTGCTAATGGAAAAAAAAAGAACAGGCAGGGAGGTTCTGTAGCACTTTTTTTTGGTGGGGGGCACTGTAGCAGCCTCAATGGGACACAGAGGTCAAGGGTACAGCCCACAGACTTACAGCTCTAAGAGAAGGGGCACAGGGCTCAGGGCAGATAGCAAAATCACACTACCTTAAAACCTCTCTCAAAACTTAAATCAACTCTTAAGAAATCTCTACATCCTTGCTTGTAGAGCAGAAAGCAGCTAACTAAAAGAAGCTACATTTTCTTATTAATTTAAAACTTATATCTCAGCAGGAGTCAGTGTCTGTTAAGATTAAGTAGACAGATAACTTTATTAGAAGTAGAAGGGGTCTTATTTAGGGTTAAAAAAAGAAAGAAAAGAAAGAAAGTCAGTGGGTGTTCTGCGCAGGGTAGGGTACTGTATCAGCTGACTTTGCTAAACCAGTAGGAGGAAAGAGAGCTTACCTGGGGGTGTGGTTTAGACACTATAAAAGCAGGTGAGTCAAATTACAACTTCCTGTTGCTAGCCTTTCTTCTTACTAATTGCCCTCCATCCCACCCCTCCACCCACTCACACAAAGCCAGTTCTACTTTTATAACCACTGGATTTGACTGTCAACAGGAAATTCCTGTTTGGCAGTAGGAAGGAAAGGATCATAGAGAAACATGGGTTTTGTCAACCCTAAAGGTAAAAAGTAGCTCACTCTCCCCCCTAGCTGCTGTTGGTCTGATACTGAGCAAGAAAGAAGGAGGCTACTGAAGAAGGTAGGAAGTTGCTGTCCCAGAACAGGAAGGGTGAGAGTTGTAAGAAGAGGAGAGAATAAGCATCCAGAGAAACAGTAGAGAGGACACAAAATAAGACATGATAGGAGTGGTGCAGTGCAATGGCTGTGGGGTGGCAGTGTTCCGGGAGACATTCTGGAGGCTGCGATGCTGCCCTATTTGCAGCACCTCTCTGGTCTGAGAGAGGAGGTTGCCTGTCTCCAGGCTGACCTGGCTAGGATTTGTGAAACCTCCTCCCCCACCCAGGGACCACCAGGGCCAATGCCACTACCTCAGAGGTTGCCAAGAAGAGGAGAGGCTGGACCAGGGTGGGCTCAAGGAGGAGGAAGGGTGGTGGAACAGAGTTGCATCCCTCCAGCTGTACCTCTCCACAATTTATTTGCTCTTCTGGTGGATAGTGGTTCCTCTATGGAGGCACCTGCAGTGGAGACCAAGGAGGATGCTGGGAACCTTCACAAAGGAGGTAAGGTGCCTTCCTGGCACCATGGCTTGGAGGGACAGGAAGCAAATCCTCAGGATCGTGGGAGGAGCTGCACGAGGGAGGGAGCTGGATGTCATTGTCCACCTAGGGACAAATGACCTGGCTAGGAATGGGATCAGAGCAGTGCAAGAGGAGTTTGTAGAGTTGGGAAGGGCCTTAGACAAGTAGCGCATACGGTAACCTTCTCGGAGGTGCTGCCTGTCTATGGCAAGGGAGATGCTAGGGCACTTCTCACCAGGGAATTCAATGAGTGGTTGAAAAACTGGTGTAGAGCTCAGGGTTTAGGCTTCATTGGGGACTTGGGAGCCACCTGGAGGGATGCAGACCTATACTGGTGCGATGGTCTGCATCTGTCCAGGGGAACCAGGATCCTAGGTGAGAGGTTTAAATGCTTCATTGGCAAGCATTTAAATTAGCCAAGGGGGGAGGCACTGAAAAGGAGCAGGGAAATCCGAGCCTCCCCCCACAAAACATGGTGATTAGTGAGGTAAACACCAAGGTACAAAAGTTATTAGGAGCAGAACAGATTTAAATGTAAAAAAAGACAAAGGCAGTAAGGACAGAAATGGGACTAAAAGGTGTAAGGCTATCAAAAAGTGGAGGGTGATGAGTACCAATGCCCGTAGTCTGTGTAACAAGCTCCCTGAACTAGTAGCCTTGATGGAAGAGGTTTGCCTGGATATTGTGGCAGTCACAGAAACATGGTACACAGAGAACCATGACTGGGATGTCAACATACCAGGATACACAATCTACAGGAGGGACAGGGAGGGTAAAAGAGGAGGAGGAGTAGCTCTTATGTAAAGGAAGGGGTCAAAGCAACAGAACTAAAGAGTAAATAGGGAGCAGATGAGGCACTTTGGGTCACCCTGGAGACAGGAAATGGCACCACAATCCGCATGGGGGTTGTATACAGACCCCCATCTCAGGGGAAGGGAATGGACAAGGAAATGATAGAAGGCTTTCTTAGAATGGCAGAAAAAGGGGAGATATTGTTGATGGGCAACCTGAATATGCCAGATTTTAACTGGAGCACCTTTGCTGCAGGCACATACAAGAGTAGGGTCATTCTTGATGCCCTACAGGGGGCATGCCTCAGACAGCTAGTATTGGAACCCACTCGGGATGGAGCAATCTTAGACCTGGTACTCTCAAATGGGGATGGAGAAAGAATCTCAGATTTAGAAGTGGGTAGCCATCTGGGAACAAGCGACCACCAAACAGTGTGGTTCACGATAAACACAGCCATACAATCAAGCCATACAAAAGCAAGAGTACTGGACTTTAGGAGGGCTGACTTTGGGAAAATGAGAGAGTGCCTCAGAAAAGCACTAGCAAACAGGCAAGAAGGAGGGGTGGAGGAACAATGGGGAGTGATCAAAACAGCCATCACAGAGGCAACAAGCCTTTGTGTAAAGCAAATCAATAAAACACAACGAAGGAAAAAAATGCTATGGTTCTCAAAAGAGGTGGCAGGGAAGGTTAAGGAGAAAAGGACAGCATTCAGGAAATATAAGGAAACACAGAAGGAGCAGGACAGAGAACTTTATCAGTTAAAGCAGAAAGAGGCTGGGAAGGCAGTCAGAATAGCAAAGGCCCAAACCAAGGAAAGGATAGCCAATTCTGTTAAGAAGGGGGATAAGATCTTTTATAGGTACATTAGGGAGCGAAGAAAGACCAAAGGAGGGATACTGAAGTTTAATAAAGGGAAGGGAGTGTGGGTAGAGGGTGACAGTGAAAAAGCAGGGATACTGAACGAATATTTCTGCTCAGTATTCACAAAGGAAGAGGAGGGGGAGTTACCTATACCAAACAAGAGAAACACTCTGAAGATGGTGGTCGATACCAGTCCATTTACAGAAGAAAGGGTTCTGAAAGAACTAATAAAATTGAAGGTGGACAAAGCAATGGGGGCCTGATGGGATTCACCCAAGAATTCTAAAAGAACTAAGGGTAGAACTAGTGACACTGCTGACTACCCTCTTTAACAAATCATGGGAGGATGGGGTGGTACCCGAGGACTGAAGGAGAGCAGATGTGATTCCTCTTCACAAAAGTGGGAGCAGAACAGAGGCAGGAAACTACAGACCAGTTAGTTTGACCTCAGTGGTAGGAAAAATGATGGAATCACTTCTGAAGGAAAGAATTGTTGAGTACCTAGAGGCCAGTGGGGCACAGGACCCAAGGCAGCATGGATTCATGATGGGAAGGTCATGTCAGACAAATCTAATAGATTTCTTTGACTGGGTGACCAAAGTAGTAGACCAGGAAGGGGCTGGGGACATGGCCTACCTAGATTTTAGCAAGGCATTTGATACAGTCCCACACAAAAGATTAATACACAAGATAGCCAGCCTTGGAGTGGTCCCAAGGTGGTAGCCTGGATAAAAAATTGGCTAGACAACAGGACGCAAAGGGTAGTAGTAAATGGAATGCACAGTAAAGAAAGGAGGGTTACTAGTGGGGTACCGCAGGGTTCAGTACTGGGACCGGTCCTTTTTAATGTCTTTATAAGTGACATTGCAGAGGAACTGGAAGGAAAAGTATGTCTCTTTGCAGATGACACAAAGATCTGCAACAGGGTTGATACACAAGATGGAGTGGAAAGGATGAGAAGGGACTTGGCAAGGTTGGAGGAATGGTCAAATGTATGGCAGCTTAGATTCAATGCAAAGAAGTGCAAGGTAATGCACATGGGAAACAAAAACCCAGGGGAAGTGTACACAATGGGGGGTTGAGATACTGACAACAGCAAAAATAGAAAGGGACCTGGGGGTAATTATATCAGATGACCTAAAGGTGGGCAAGCAATGTGAGAAGGCAGTAAGGAAGGCTGGGGGGATGCTGGGATGCATAGGCAGAGGCATTAATAGTAGAAAACGGGAAGTTGTTATCCCTCTGTACAGACAGTTGGTGAGACCCCATCTGGAGTACTGTGTGCAGTTCTGGAGACCCCATCTCCGCAAAAACATAGACATAGTGGAGGCTGTCCAGAGGAGGGCAACCAAAATGGTGCAGGGTCTGCACCAGAAGACATATGAAGAAAGACTAAAGGAGCTTAATATGTATACCCTTGAGGAAAGAAGGGAGAGAGGGGACATGATAGAAACTTTCAAGTACCTCAAGGGAATTAACAAAGTCCAAGAGGGTAGCATCTTCCAGAAAAAGAGATGTGCAAGAACAAGGGGGCATAATTTGAAGATAGAGGGGGGACGGCTCAGAGGTAATGTGAGGAAGTATTTTTTCACTGAGAGGGTTGTGGATGCATGGAACAGCCTCCCTGAGGAGGTTGTGGAGTCAAGAACAGTGGGGGACTTCAAGAATGCATGGGACAGGCATAAGGCAGTCCTAGTGGGGGGTAGGAGGAAGTAAGCTTTTGGTTAACTAGGATCTGCAGCTTATCTGTTAGGTAGGAAAATGGGCAGACTAGGTGGGCCAAGCGGTCCTTATCTGCCGTCAAATTCTAAACATTATTTAAAGTGAGAAATCAAGAACATGTCAAGCAGAGGTCAGTCCTAACATTCATTTCTTGGCAGCAGTTCCTAGAAGACTTCTGGATTGCTGCACATAGTGTGAGAAACACTGGCAAATGGGGCAAGTGAGATTCCTCCAGGGGTGGATGCCAAAATTCAAAGTTCCAAACCATACCTTGCTTGGAGGGTGAGTGTTGGGCAGCTTCTCCTTAGTCTGCTTACCAAGCTGCAGAATGCAGTTTGTTTGACAGGAAACAGCCAAAAAGGGCACAATAGTCCCCCTGCTTGGAGGGTGAGCGTTGGGCAGCTTCTCCTTAGTCTGCTTACCAAACTGCAGAATGCAGTTTGTTTGAGAGGAAACAGCCCGAAAGGGCACAGTAGTCACCAATCTTATAAAAAATATTTGCAATCTCTACAAAACATATTTTTATCTCAATAACTATATAGTGCCACAAAACCATGTATAGCCAAAGCTTCTACATGAATTGAAGTGCACTCAAAAAATATAGCGCTGACGCTTATAGTTGAACTTTATGTTGAATTTATTAATTTCATACAGCACACTGCTTTATAAAAAATTTTGAAACAAATATCAATTTCAGCCATATAAGCTACTTGACCACAGACTTATTACAGAGTCCCTCAATTTGACTCTTTAGTAGTGTGTTTGCACAGTTTGTTTGATTTAGAGAAAAGCGATAGTAAAATTCTTATACTTTACGTATCCACAAGTCCCTAAAGTTTTTTTCTTGGCTCAATTGCCTAATCCCTTTCTGGTTATGGACCTTATTGCTAGCCAAGCGAACTTAAGGAGAGATTTTGAAGCATATTCTACTTTTTGCTTTACACCATTGCTTCTTCTCAGTCTAGGACTCTCACCTACATGGTACTACCATGAGATTACAAGCTGACGTTTCTGACGTATGACGTCTTCATCAGAGCTAATACCTCTGTTTCATTGATAAGTCTTTTGTACTACTGGTCACCGTGGTAACAAGACACCCTTACAAACACTTAAATTTAATACACCCTGATAAGTGAATTTATAAAAAAGTTCTTAAAAAACAGCCATGATGCATATCCTATTGTAACATAATGAATCTCATAATTAATTAGTACCACTGCAAGGCTAATCTTAAGCTTCAAATAGAGCCGTACTTTAGAGCTCTCATATTGTGCTGAAATCGCAGCCACTCAGTAATTAATTCAATGTAATTTTTAGAAATATATTATCAGCTCACTTATAATAAGTCATGTGAAGGGTAATTCAGCTCTTTTATTCATTTCAAGCTTCTACAACCCTTACACATAGTAAACTTCTTAAGAGGACAGAAACTGATTATTCAACTGGATTTTATCATACAGCTGTTCTGCTCCCACCACTGTTCTCATATGGGAGACAATCAGAACACTTCTTTTAAATATTGTGCTGTACTTATGTGACCCTTGCATATATTATACTTGCTCTAATTCATACTATCACTTGTTCTGCTCTCTCCACTGTTCTGTGTGGGGGGCAATGAGAACACTTTTTCAATTATCATATTGTGGAATTAAAGCAACTATGTTATTAGAAAGGTGGTTAGATACAGCATGGGGCTCTTGCCACCATTATTCCACCTACTGGTGTTCTGAAAATAAAAGCTCCCAAATATTACTTCTAACCAAAAAGAAAAATATTCCTTTCTCCGATGTTCACCAACTGATTGAGCAGCTATTCATTTTTTATGCTCACAAAGTCTTCAATAAACGTTTTTACTATATGTATTAGTATTTTAGTGCTCATTCTTAAAAGATTTATGATTTCAGCACCATATATGAGCCAGCAAATCAGATTTATTATTGTATTATGCTTCTCGTGGTCTTTATGTTAGCAGCATCCAAAATGACTAATGCATTTTAAACTCCTACAAAAGAATGAAATACATGATCCTCATTTAAACCCTTAGGGACCGTTGTTTCTAATTCATGTATCCAGACACTCTCTCTGTGTCTCAATTTTTGTTTCAGGTCTCCACCTCGAGTTGGCAGTATCGTATGTTCTAAACCGATAAATTATAATGACACCGGTGAGCCATGACCCATTTCTTCATAATGTTTGCCCATGGCATATGCTGGGTTCTTAACTCTAATTGCAGTTTTATGCTCCCCGATTCTCAGTTTCAGTTCTCTTTTTGTTTGTCCAATATATGCAAGCCACACAAGCACAGCAGCATATACACAACACCTTGTGTTTTAGAATTTATAAATCCTTTAACTGTAACTTTCTTCCCTGATCTTGGATGTTTAAAATCTTTAGCACTGTAAGTGTTGTTACAGTGCGTGCAGTTTCCACATTTAAAATTTCCATTTGGAGCTTTAGGTAACCATGTTATATTTGCTTCTTTATGTTCTTCATAGAAGCTTTTCATTAGCATGTTCCGTAAACTTTTCCCTTTTCTTCTGGTTATTCTTAATCCTGTATTTACTAGTTCCTCCAGACTGGGTTCCGCTTTTAATATTGACCAGTTTGATTTTACTATTTGTTCTGCTTTATAAGATTCTTGATTATATTCCATGCTATATGTTACATAGAAACGTAGAAACATAGAATTTGACAGCAGATAAGGACCGCTTGGCCCACCTAGTCTGCCCATTTTCCTACCTAACAGATAAGCTGCAGATCCTAATTAACCAACAGCTTACTTCCTCCTACCCCCACTAGGACTGCCTTATGTCTGTCCCATGCATTCTTGAATTCCCCAACTGTTCTTGACTCCACGACCTCCTCAAGGAGGCTGTTCCATGCATCCACAACACTCTCTGTGAAAAAATACTTCCTCACATTACCTCTGAGCCATCTCCCCTCTATCTTCAGATTGTGCCCCCTTGTTCTTGCACATCTCTTTTTCTGAAAGATGCCACCCTCTTGGACTGTGTTGATTCCCTTGGGGTACTTGAAATTTTCTATCACGTCCCCTCTCTCCCTTCTTTCCTCAAGGGTATACATATTAAACTCCTTTAGTCTTTCTTCGTATGTCTTCTGTTGCTACATGTTACTACATGTTTTTCTTCCATCTTACTTTTGTTATTTTCTAACAGTGAACTTCGTGGCTTCAGTTTCGTTCTTTCTACTGCTTTTACCAGAATCTCTGCATCATAGCCTCTTCTTAAGAACCTGCCACACATTTTTGCCATCTCTTTATTTGCTTCTGTCTCTTCAGAGCAGTTTCGTTTAACTCTTAGTAACTGTCCATATGGAATATTTTTCTTTAGGTGATATGGATGGTTACTATCCCAATGTAACAATGTATTCCTATCTGTTTGTTTTTTAAACAGCGTTGTTTCCAATTTCTCTTTTTTCTTATAAATTGACAGATCTAAATAGTGCACCTTTTCTGAATTTTGTTCTTTTGTAAAGTGCAGGTTTCTATTACTATTATTGAGATATACAAAAAATTCATCCATTTCTTTTTCTGTTCCCTTCCATAGTAATAGTTTGTCATCAATAAAACGAACCCATAAAATGATTTTATCAAACCACTTATTGTTGTCTTTGTTCTAAATGCATTCTTCCTCCCAGTTGTTTACATATAGATTAGCTAATGAAGGGGCAGGCGTAGTGCCCATTGCTGTTCCATGTATTTGTTTATAAAATATGCCATTAAATAAGAAGTAGTTTGATTCTAATGTAAATCTTGCCTTTTCTGATATTAATTCTGACTGTGGGTACATAGATTCATCTGTTTTGATTGATATATATTTTATTGTTTCCAGCCCTTCTTCATGCAGAATGTTATTGTATAAGTTCTCTATATCTAGTGTTACCAGTATTGTAACTTCTTTAGCATCCACATTGCTTAATCTATTCAGAACCATATGACTATCTTCTATGTATGATTTGCATGGTGGAACAAAGGGCCTTAGAAAGAAGTCCACATATCTAGAAAATGGCTTCATTATTGATCCAATACTACTCACTATTGGTCTTCCTGGGGGAATTTTGTTATTTTTATGAACTTTAGGCAGTAGGTAGATGGTTGGTCTGATTGGAAATTGTGTTGTTAGATATTCTTTTTCTGTATCTGTAATTCATTTATTTTCAGATGCTCTTGATATTAAATAATTCGCTTTTAACTTAATTTGTTCTGTTGGGTCTATTCTTAATTTCATATAGTAGTACTCATTATTTAATTGTTGCTGCATTTCTAACAAATACATCTCATTTGGCCAAGTAACTACTGCTCCTCTTTTGTCAGCTATTTTAATCAGAATGTCAATATTCTCACTTAGTTCTTGTACTGCTATCCTTTCTTTTTTTGACAAGTTCTGTCTCAGATTATACCTGTCGTTCATTTGGTACACCTCTTCCATTTCTTTATTTACTTTTTTACTGAATGTATTTACTATTTGGCTGAAATTGCCAGGTGGAATGAAAGTTGATTTTTTTCTTGAACAGAGTTTCTTGTCTTTAAATTATTCTATCTTCATTTTCTCTTTCTCCTTCTATTCTTATAGTATTTTGTTCTGTTATATATCTTGGTCTTATAACTTGGGTAATGGATTTCTATCAAAATGGACTTTTAGATGTAGCTGTCTAAATAATTTTTAATTGTCAATTTTTATCCCAAATACATTCATTTTTGAACTTGGCACAGATGTTAGCCCTTTCTTTAATACTTCTTGTGGTTTTGAGAGCAATATTTCTGATAAATTAATTATTTTCATTTCATCAGTCTCTGAGACCTCTGTGGACTTTTGTTTCTCCCCAAGAACCTGCCATAATTCTTCCGTCCTCCTCTTCCTCTGCCTCTGCCTTCTCTTCCCCTGTCCTCCCCCTCCTGATCTTCTTTCTTGTGATGTGTTATTGCTGTTCCCTTCTAAAGGGTCCTCCTGAAAATCCTGTCTGGATCTCATTCTTTCATTTCTTTCTTTTTTTTTTATTTAGTTGTTTAACCAGGTATAGCACACTAAACTGAAAGCTTTTTAACAGGAGCGACCTGGGAGCACAAGGAGGTTAAGTGACTTGCTCAGGGTCACACAGTATGCAAGTGGAAGCTGTGGGATTCAAACCCAGGTCTGGTCTGCTGGATGTCACCAAATTTGCAACTCAGAGCCTTAGACCACTGTGCTATACTGCCTCAAATATAATGCCTATAAGGCTATAATGCCTTATATAATGCCTATAAGGCTATAATGCCTTTCATAATTCTCATTCTCACTTTCATCTGTTGTTTCTAAATTTTCCACATAGACATTCTGTTTTTCTTTTAAAGTGATAGTATATCTTAATCTTTTGCCTTGCCAGTTATAAATAGTCCCATTTTTGTAATCTCTTGCATCTCTTTCATGTTTTTAATTTTGTATGCTTTTAAATCTTCTTCAGACTTTTTAATTTTTTCTTCTAATTTCTTCATACTCACATCTTTTTTACTCTGTGGAACTTCTTTAAAAACCTCTTCCTCTTTCTGTTTAATTATATCTGTCAGTTTATCAAATTATTTTCTTGCTTTTTTGATTACTGCCAACATTAGGTCACTTGAGCGTTTATTTAACACTCGGTCCCAGTCTTTCATAAATTCTGGGTCATCTAGACCCAGTGCAGGGGGCTTTTGTATTCTAAGGCCTCTTGGGATCTGTTTTTCTCTCCAATATTTGCTCAATGAAATTACTTGCGTGTGCATTCTAATTTGTCTTGTCTTTACAGCTTCAATTGAGTTAACATTTACTTCCTTATTTATTTCAGTCACTATGTTCCCAAAAAATACATCATGTGCTGTATTGTCATAGGCTAGTCCTTCTCCTTCTTCATCTGTGTATATGAGTGTTTCCATTTTTCTTGACCTCTCAATCGTGTGCAGATGGCTATATAGAAAAATATAATAACACTGGAGCACCACACTTTCCTACCCCTTTATAGGATAATTTAACATTCAAAAGACAAAAAGATTTTGTGTGGGCTCAACCATCTGTTAATTTTTCTTAAACATTTTTAATTTACCTAACAGAGTTATAGGTGCTCCTTCAAGGGGAAAGTAACAACAAAACCATGTATAGCCAAAGCTTCTACCTGAATTGAAGTGCACTCAAAAAATATAGAGCTGATGCTTATAGTTGAACTTTATGTTGAATTTATTAATTTCACACAGCACACTTCTTTATAAAAATTTTTGAAACAAATGTCCATTTCAGCCATATAAGCTACTCGAGTAACTCAACCACAGACTTATTACAGAGTCTCTCAATTTGACACTTTAGTAGTGTGTTTGCACAGTTCATTTCATTTAGAGAAAAGCGATAGTAAAATTCTTATACTTTACGTATCCAAAAGTTCTTAAAGTTTTTTCTTGGCTCAATTACCTAATTCTTTTCTGGTTATGGACCTTATTGCCAAGCGAACTTAAGGAGAGATTTCGGAGAGTATTCTACTTTTTGCTTTACACCATTGCTTCTTCTCCATCTAGGACTCTTACCTATGTGGTACTACCACGAGATTACAAGCTGACATTTCTGACATATGATGTCTTTATCAGAGCTAATACCTCTGTTTCATTGTTAAGTCTTTTATACTACTGGTCACCGTGGTAACAAGACACCCTTGCAAACACTTAAATTTAATACATCCTAATAGGTGAATTTATCAAAATTTTCTTAAAAAACAGCCATGCTGCATATTCTAGTGTAACATAGTGAATCTCATAATTAATTAGTACCACTGCAAGGCTAATCTTAAGCTTCAAATAGAGCCATACTTTAGAGCTCTCATATGGCACTGAAATCGCAGCCACTCTAATTAATTCAATGTAATTTTTAGAAATATATTATCAGCTTCACTTATAATGAGTCATGTGAAGGGGGATTCAGCTCTTTTATTCATTTCAAGCTTCTACAACCCTTACACATAAAAAACTTCTCAAGAGAACAGAAATTGATTACTCAACTGAATTTTGTCGTACAGCTGTTCTGCTCCCACCATTGTTCTCATATGGGAGACAATCAGAACACTTCTTTTGAATATCGTGCTGTACTTATGCAACCCTTACATATATTATACTTGCTCTAATTCATACTATCACTTGTTCTGCTCCCTCCACTGTTCTGTGTGGGGGGGCAATAAAAACACTTTTTCAATTATCATATTGTGGAATTAAAGCAACTATATTATTAGAAAGGTGGTTAGATACAGCATGGAGCTCTTGCCACTATTATTCCACCTACTGGTGTTCTGAAATTAAAAGCTCCCAAATATGACTTCTAACCAAAAAGAAAAATATTCCTTTCTCCGATGTTCACCAACTGATTGAGCAGCTATTCATTTTTTATGCTCACAAAGTCTTCAATAAACGTTTTTACTATATTTATTAGTATTTTAGTGCTCATTCTTAAAAGATTTATGATTTCAGCACCATATATGAGCCAGCAAATCAGATTTATTATTGTATTATGCTTCTCGTGGCCTTTATGTTAGCAGCATCCAAAATGACTAATGCATTTTAAACTCCTATGAAAGAATGAAATACATGATCCTCATTTAAACCCTTAGGGACCATTGTTTCTAATTCATGTATCCAGACACTCTCTCTGTGTCTCAATTTTTATTTCAGGTTTCCTCCCTGAGTTGGCAGTATCCATGTTCTAAACTGATACATTTTAATGATGCCACTGAGCCATGACCCATTTCTTCATAATGTTTGCCCATGGCATATGCTGGGTTCTTAACTCTAATTGCAGTTTTATGCTCCCCGATTCTCAATTTCAGTTCTCTTTTTGTTTGTCCAATATTTGCAAGCCCACACGGGCACAGCAGCATATACACAACACCTTGTGTTTTTCAATTTATAAATCCTTTAATTGTATATTTCTTCCCTGATCTTGGATGTTTAAAATCTTTAGTATTGTAAGTGTTTTTTTTTTTTCAATTGTTTAACCAGGTAAACTTTTCCCTTTTCTTCTGGTTATTCTTAATCCTATATTTACTAGTTCTTCCAGACTGGGAAAAGTTTACAGGACACGCTAATGAAAAGCTTCTATGAAGAACATAAAGAAGCAAAAATAACATGGTTACCTTACCTAAAGCTCCAAATGGAAATTTTAAATGTGGAAACTGCACGCATTGTAACAACACTTACAATACTAAAGATTTTAAACATCCAAGATCAGGGAAGAAATATACAGTTAAAGGATTTATAAATTGTAAAACACAAGGTGTTGTGTATATGTTGTTGTGCCCATGTGTGCTTGCATTTATTGGACAAAAAAAAAAAGAAAATTGAAACTGAGAATCGAGGAGCATAAAACTGCAATTAGAGTTAAGAACCCAACTTATGCCATGGCCAATCATTCTTTCGTAGGAGTTTAAAATGCATTAGTCATTTTGGATGCTGCTAACATAAAGGCCATGAGAAGCATAATACAATAATAAATCTAATTTGCCAGTTCATATATGGTGCTGAAATCACAAATCTTTTAAGAATGGGAAATAAAATACTAATAAATATAGTAAAAATGTTTATTGAAGACTTTGTGAGTATGAAAAATGAATAGCTGCTCAATCAGTTGGTGAACATCGGAGAAAGGAATATTTTTCTTTTTGGTTAGAAGTCATATTTGGGAGCTTTTATTTTCAGAACACCAGTAGGTGAAATAATGGTGGCAAGAGCCCCATGCTGTATCTAATGACCTCTCTAATAACATAGTTGCTTTAATTCCACAATATGATAATTGAAAAAGTGTTCTTATTGTCCCCCACACAGTACAGCATGATATTCAAAAGAAGTGTTCTGATTGTCTTCCATATGGGAACAGTGGTGTGAGCAGAACAGCTGTATGATAAAATTCAGTTGAATAATCAGTTTCTGTCCTCTTGAGAAGTTTATTATGTGTGAGGGTTGTAGAAGCTTGAAATGAATAAAAGAGCTGAATTACCCTTCACATGACTTATTATAAGTGAGCTGATAATATATTTCTAAAAATTACATTGAATTAATTACTGAGTGGCTGCGATTTCAGCGCCATATGAAAGCTCTAAAGTACGGCTCTGGTTGAAGCTTAAGATTAGCCTTGCAGTGGTACTAATTAATTATGAGATTCACTGTGTTACAATATGATATACATCATGGCTGTTTTTTTAAGAAAATGTTTATAAATTCACTTATTAGAGTGTATTAAATTTAAGTGTTTGTAAGGGTGTCTTGTTACCACAGCAATCAGTAGTATAAAAGACTTATCAATGAAACAGAGGTATTAGCTCTGATGAAGACATCATATGTCAGAAACATCAGCTTATAATCTCGTGGTAGTACCACATAGGTGAGAGTCCTAGATGGAGAAGAGCCAATGACACAAAGCAAAAAGTAGAATACTCTCCAAAATCTCTCCTTAAGTTCGCTAGGTGAGCAATAAGGTCCATAGCCAG
The DNA here is from genome assembly GCA_016271365.2 of Neoceratodus forsteri. NCBI lineage: Eukaryota > Metazoa > Chordata > Ceratodontiformes > Ceratodontidae > Neoceratodus > Neoceratodus forsteri. Next base: position 168,407,092 of record CM057449.1, on the reverse strand, counting down.
AAAGGGATTAGGCAATTGAGCCAAGAAAAAACTTTAAGGACTTGTGGATACGTAAAGTATAAGAATTTTACTATTGCTTGTCTCTAAACGAAAGGAACTGTGGAAACGCACTACTAAATAGTCAAATTGAGAGACTCTGTAATAAGTCTGTGGTTGAGTAACTTATATGGCTGAAATGGATATTTGTTTAAAATTTTTTTATAAAGCAGTGTGCTGTGTGAAATTAATAAATTCAACATAAAGTTCAACTATAAGCGCCAGCGCTATATTTTTTGAGTGCACTTTATCTATGTAGAAGCTTTTGCATACATGGTTTTGTTGTTACTTTCCCCTTGAAGGAGCACCTATAACTCTGTTAGGCAAATTAAAATTTTTAAGCCAAATTAACAGATGATTGAGCCCACACAAAATCTTTTTGTCTTTTGAACTATATAGTGCATTTAGAAATTCAACATTAAAATATTGAAGCACGCTTAAGCATAAAAATTTTTTATAGTTAAAGCACTTATATTGCACATTTATTTATCTGGGTAGGAGACATTTCCAGGATCTGAATTCAACTAGTTATCCTATTGAAAACGAGAGAAAACAGGAAGGCAATATTAGCTGTGTGAACACAAATAATAATATTTTTTACAGCCTAGTAACCTTATTTTAAGAGTTTCTACACATTAATTCACATAATATGGACTTTTTAAACATTCTAATTGTGTCTTTAAAAATGGTTTCATGTTCCATTTTTCATTCAGTCCCCCTGGCTTGACACTATTCATTTTAAAAATCCACATGCCTTTAGTAGAGGCAGGTGGTCCTTTAAGAGTATCCTGTTATTTATGGTTCTGGTTGGGTGCTTGAAATGTGGCACTGCTATGGTTGCCTCAATGGCACCAAGTTATGCAAACCTCTTTTTAGGCAGCTGGGAACAGATGAAGGTGCCTAGTAATGAAGTAAACCCTTTCTACAATAACATAGTGAAATTATATCATTTTATCGACAATATAATTTGTATCTGGAAGGGAGAAAAGGTGAGGTTCATGCATTTATCAATTGGCTACACATGAATGATTTAAACCTAAAATGTACTCACTCGTTTGATTGAAAAGTTCTTAATTTTTTGGATCTTAGTTTAAACATAGATACTGATGGGGAGAATGATTACTGTATTAGGACTAAGGCCTTTAGAAAAGAGACAGCCACTAACTCAGTGTTACATGCTGAGAGTGTCCACTCACCGAATTTAAAGAAGTCTATCCCATATAGCCAGTTACTATGTATAAGAAGGCACTGCAGTTCCGATTTAGATTCTGAGAAGCAATCAAAAGAACTCTTAGACAGATTTCAGGTTCGAGGATATGATAAGTATTTGTTGGAAAGTACATACAAGAAAGTAAGAGAGATTAATAGCGATAACCTTACAAGCAAAAAAAAGGAAAAATAAAATACTGTAGTCCTAAGCACTTTTGTAACTGAATATAACAACATGGCAGGGCGCATAGGCAATATTATATTTCATAACTGGCCTATTTTATTGGGTGACGAGACAGTGGAAAGAGCAGTGGGTCCCAAGCCATGAATCACCTTTAGTAGGGCACACAACATTAAAGATAAAGTGGTACACAGTAGACAGAGAACTGTGGAAAACATAAAGAAAGGTACCTGGCTTCCGCAAAGAACAAATGGCTTCTTTACATGTAAGAGATGCAATGTATGCAAATATAGAATGCCAGGTAAAACTTTCCTTCACCCTAAGGAACAGGGCAAAAAAGTGGAAATAAGGGATCTGATAACTTGTGATACCTCATTTGTTGTTTATGCCCTTTGGTGTACCTGTAATCTTCTGTACATAGGCAAAACCGTAAGACCCCTGAAACAGAGGATCCAGGAACATGTAAGATCTATAGTTAAGGATTGACAAGATACACCAGTAGGCAGCCACTTTACTCTGTGTCACAATTCATTACCAGAGAATATGAGATTCATGGGTATAGAACATGTGCCACCACTACTTCTGGGAGGGGACAGACCTAATAAGCTATTACAACAAGAAAACATGTGGATTTTTAAAATGAATAGTGTCAAGTCAGATGGATGGATGGAATGAAAAACAGGACATAAAACCATTTTTAAAGAAAAAATAAGAAGGGTTTAAGAAGTCCATATTACGTGAATTACTGTGTAGAACCTCTTAAAATAAGGTTATTAGGCTGTAAAAAATATTATTATTTGTGTTCACACAACTAATATTGCCTTCCTGTTTTCTCTCTTTTTCAATAGGATAACTAGGTGAACTCAGATCCTGAAAATGTCTCCTACCCAGATAAATAGATGTGATATAAAAGTGCTTTAACTATAAAGGAATTTTTATGCTTAAGCTTGCTTCAGTGTTTTAATATTGAATTTCTAAATGCACTATATGGTATTGAGATAAAAATACATTTTGTAGAGCTTGTAAATATTTTTTATAAGATTGGTGATATGATTAGTGCAATTTAACTTGGAGGGCTGGTGCCTTACAGCTCATGCATATTAATGAGTTGGGACTTTAAATGACTTGGAATGTCTTTATGCCATACCTCCTTTGAAGACTCGCGAGAGTTGAGGATCAAGGGGTTTGTTGTATGCATCAGTTCCTGTTTGCACAACAATTGGGAAAAAATTTATAAAAAAGGCTTGAAATGCAATAAATTGCAGTTTACTGCACTTGGTGAAGCTCCTTGTGGATGGTGCGTTTTTGTGCTTGAACATCTAACATTTGGTGTGGGCTTTCGTTGCACACTTTGTTTTTTGTGGACAGTCTGTTTATGTAGGGGTTAGCTGCCTCTCTTTAAGTGCTGCATGGCTGTGTTATTTCTGTTTGACTTTGTGGTGGTCTTTTTGGTTTTTGTTTCATCCCCTGGAAGCCATGTTATGGTTGTGTCTGGCATGCGTCTGAATGCAAGAGTAGTGGAGCTGATAATGAAGCCTGATGGCCACAAGCCAAAGGTAGAAACAAAACACAGGTAATGCTGAATGACTGACTAATACATCAAATGGCAACTAGGACACTGAATGAGACTGAATGATACAAGCATGGACTGAATCATGAATGCATGCCAACCAGTTCCATAAGGGAGGTTAGTGTTAGTTGCTGATGCACTGCAAGTCAGGCTGAGGCAGTAGAAATGACAAATGAAACTGCTAGGGGAAGCAGGAGGATATGGGAACCCAACACAGGAAGCAGTATCTGCTGAAGTGAACAACAGCAGAACCCAAAAGGGAGTGGCTTCATGGCTGGGAGCCAGGTGTAAACAGTTAAGGATTGTAGTTGAACAGAGAGATTGCAAAAGGTATGGAAAAACAGCAAAATGGGAGCATGAAATGGCACCAGTCAAAAGAAAATTATGAGGGTAGGACACTGGGAAAACTAAAAGGCACCAAAGAACCAAAATAGAAATAAAAATGAGGTACAAGAGAACAGGACTGCAGTAGGAAGAGGTGACTGAGAGAAGCACAAACTGCAGCCTGGAAGGTACAGAGCAAAATACTGACTTAGAAAGCTGGAGAAACACAAACCAAGCAGAAAGTCCAAAATCACAATGGGCAAGTGAAGACAAACACTGGGAGAAAAGGGGAGGGGAGACATAGTCTATGGCTGCAGCAAAGAAACAGTGCTTCTGAGAAAGGCCGGTGGAAGCTGAGTTAAATAGGTGAGGCAAGGGCATGACTGGTTGCTCCTCCCATTGAATCGCAGGTATTTATTTATTCATTTATTTTATTTATTTAACATTTGTTAACTGGGAAAGGCGCACTGAGCCAAGGCTCTTTTCCAGGTGTGACCCAGAGGTATGTACACAGAAAGGAGGTACAAAAAAAAGTTCTATGGAAAGTAGACCCCAAAACTGTAGTAGGAAACAAAAGTTCAGGCTGAGCTGCATACCAGAACTGAAGTACTAAATGAGTTCAGTCTGAACTACATACCTGAAGTGAAGTGCAGAATGAGTAGAGAAGATGACTAAGGTAATAGCACAGAGAGGGGAAACACAGATTGGACTAGAAAGACTATCAGGAGAAAAGAGAGAAGGAAAGGGGGACAGAGACCCCTGGGGTGGGGTCCCCAGCAGCTAGAGCATTAGGGTGGGGGTTGGGAGGGGCAGGAACGAAATATGGAGGAGCGGAGGGCAGTTACGGGGAGAGGGAAGGGTATGATTCAAAGCATGGATTTGAGGGCAGAGTGGGAGATGGGATGGCGGGTGGCCCTAGGGAGCTGATTCCAAAGGTGAGGGAGGTGGTAGGAGAAAGCTGCTTGGACTGAGCAAGTGTGAGGGAATGGAAGGAAGAACATTTGGGAAACCTTAGAACATAGGGAGCTCGGAGGAGCTGACAGGAGAGAGGCAAGAACTGAGATAAGAGAGGAGAGACCAGAACCAGAATTTACCGATGAAAATGAGGCTATGCATCAGGCACCTTGTGGGAACGGGCATAAAGGAGAGAGAGAGGAGTAAAGGTATAGCCTATGAATTATAGGCTGACATTGTCTGTCACGACAAATCTGAAAGTCCCCTGCAGATGACATCAGAGCAGTATTTATCAGCGGGTATTCCATTCAATCAATCAGCATTGCATGTTATAGATTCTGTAATCAACAGTCAAGATTTTCAGGGTCTGCTTTTATATCCTGGAGAAAAGCATATGCAGAAGACATGAGATCAGAGCTCACTAAACCTTCAGGGTTTTAAATAGCTGGTATAGCATAGCAAAACACTATGCAAAACAGGAGGTAATGCTAACCATTTCCAAAAATGCATAGCAGTCGACTGCTAACTATTTTTCTGTCAGTGGGTCTATGGCACAGTGGACAAAATTAATACAATTCTATATATTTTTAAATTTTGCTAACCATTTTGTGCCAAGTGCTATGCATTTTTACAGCTGAGTAGGGGTTAGGTATGAATTCCTGACATAAGTATGCCCGACAACCAACTTCCCAACTCTGTGTGCCCAAGTGTGCCCAACAAACATAATGCAGACAGGTACAAAATACTGACTTTTGAAATCCTGACAAATGATGCTATCGTAGTGGAGCTGTGCAGTCCTGCATGGATAGGACCCATGCGTTGCACAATCAGATTTTGAGGTGGGTGCAAGAAGAGGCAAGAAAAGACAGCTAATTTTAAATCCTGCTGGAAAGTAACATTTTTAAGGCTGTGTGGCAGGTGATATGCCCCTCAGGAGGCTGGCAGTGCTTAAAGCTGAGCACTAGACGGTTTTTGGACTTGGAGAGGGGAGACCCATCACCTGCCTCCAAGCTGCACACTACTTAGTGTCAGTGTCCTCTTCCGTCCATTTGCAGACCTGGAAGAATTTATCATTTCCTCCACTCTGCCTGAAGCCTCAATGCTTCCAGTCCTCTTGTGTGCCATGTCTCCTTACTCTGACCGCCCATGGTAACTACTGACTTGACGGCTCCTCTGCACACCCCTTAGTGTCGGTGTCTGCCCCCATTCATTTGCAGACCTGGAAGCACAGTATTTGAATTGTGGCTGAGCTTTAAAATCAGAGTGTGAAACTGACACATCCAGAACAGAAGGTGCTAGACAGACTTAATCTGTTGGGATTTTTGGAGATGGGCGTATAAGTAAACAGGATTTACAGATGTGGGATTTTGAATGACGAGCTTTAAAATGAGTTGGGATTTAGGTGTCGTTTTTTCTTTATCAGGCAAAGAAGTGTCGGGAATTAGTACAGATCCCCTGAGTAACACTTTCATGTGTATAACCACTAATCAATTTGTTTAACTTATTTAATACCCTGACCTTGAAAATGCAATGCAGGCTATTGAGTCTCTCATTCCTGAATACTGCAATGATATTTTTTTTTAAATTAAGTCATTACTATTATTTTTCAAAGAACAAAATATCCATCCTCAGAACAATGCTACAGAAAACTGAACAAGGAATCCCAAGAAACCCCCAAACCTCCCCCAGCCCCCACCCCTCCCCATATGGAGTGTGTATAACAACCCAACAAAAAATAGTCCAGGAAATAATACATAAATGACAAACCATATATTACAGGTGTATGTGGGGGAACCAGAGAGAGCTTAGAAAGAAATTAGTTCAAATACAGGTCATAGAGTTTGCCCCATTTCTTATTAAAAAGAGGCAGGTGATGATGGGAACTGGCAATGACTGTCAGTCCAGAGAAAGAAGGAAAGCTCATGTAGCCATTCACAATATGAAATGGGCGACTGATCCAGCTGGTGTCTAAGGACCAGTTTTTTGACAGCCAAGGAAATGAGAGCCATTTGGTATCTCATTTCCCTGACCGGGATCTGGGAGTAGTCACCAATAATACATACTTCAGGGGAAAAAAAGGCCTCTCAGCCCTAGGAAGGGGTCAATCCTGTCTTCAATTTGTACCCACAGGGGAGATACTTTCTCACAGGATCATAAAACATGCAACAGGGTACCATCCGCTTTGCCACATCTGGAGCAGATGGGAGAGGGGAGGTGACCCATCCTAGCCAATTTGACAGGGATATAATACATATTATTTAAGATATGATATTGGGTAAGTCTTAACTTATCCTGAGTTAGGCAAGTGTAGATATCTTTCCAAAGACGTGACCAGCTGAAGGTAAAATCTGGCATCAAAGCCTCCCATACTTTGTAGCCAACTGGGGAAGAGGAGTGGGAGGTGGTAAGCAGACACAAGTATAAACAGGAGATGCCATGGGGTTTGAGCACCAGGTCTTGGATCTGGTTAAGGAGGTCGCTGAGTACAGAGGGTTTCGGAGAGGAGCCAAACTATTGCAGTATCAGATGCCGCAGTTGGTAAATTTTGAAGATGCTTGTTGGGCCCAACTGGAATTTCTCTAATAACTCCAGAGAAGTGAGAAGAGAGTTCTGGGAGTAAAAATCAGACACTCTGAGTTCCTGAAGAAGAGGAAGCCAACTTGGAGTCAGTGTGCGTTCCCCAATCTTGATATTTAGATTAGAAAAGATAGACTGTGAGAGGTCTTTAGAGGGAGACGCCTTCAGAGAGGCACAAATTTGTGAGAAAACTTTAATAGAGACACCGATTGGAGAAGAACACAGTGAAGCCGGAAGAGATTTCCACGGAGAAAAAAGAATAGCAGCAGGAAAGAGATTATGGTTAGAAATCAGGTGGGATTCTATCTGTAACCAGATGGGAGTATAATCATCTTCAGATAAAGCTTGGGGAGTGGAAAGCCATTTACAACACTTGCAAAGGTGGCTGGCCCAGTAATAGAATAGGAAGTTGGGTAATCCTCCTGAGTCTTTAGGGAGCCCCAGCTTAAGGTAAGAATGCCTTGGGGACTTGTCTAACCAAATGAAAGTGGTAATAAGTGAATGGACATGTTTAAAAAAGGAGAGAGGAAGCCAGATATTGAGCATATTTAACGGATAGAAAAGTCTAGGGAGAATATTCATTTTAATAATGTTAATTCTACCCCATAGTGAGACTGGGAGATCCTTCCATCTTAATAGGTCATGTTATATTACAATCAGTAGGTCCTCTAAGTTTAGTTTCTTCATTAGAGACACTGCCCAGGTGAGGAGCCTGCTACAGGAGACTGCAGAGAGCCGTAAGAGGTAAAGCCTCTTTCCATCCAGCCTGTTTGTGGAGAGGTATTACCCCGTCTGAGCTGCATCTTATACTCGCTGTCCACTAGAGGTTGCTGCTGTGCACCCCAAGGCACCACTCTATCTCTCTTTTCATCTCCACTCCTTATCTACAGCTACTATTGGCACTGGCCACCAGGAGTCACTAAAGCACCCCTTCTAACTACTATTTCTTCCTCACCTACACCCTCCTAATCTCTACTCCCACTTTATCTACTACTGCCCCTTGTGAGTCTCAAACCCTATACCACTAAGCCAATGAGTCAGGCTATTGACTCCCTCTGATCCATAACTCTTATACCTTTTGGCCCCATACTCAGCTAAAAAATACCTTTTGCTGTCCTGCTGCAGGTCTCAAATCCTGTATTCTTGACACCTGAGTCAGCAGCTCTATCACTGGACTAGCAAGCTGATACAAATTACTTTGGTTCCTCGAAGCTCTTATAGCTTCTTGGCACCATAATTCAGCTAGAAAAATACTCTCTGCTGTCCCATTACGGTTCTCAAACCCTGCTCATCTGGCCCCAAAGTCAGCAGCTCTGCCTTTAAGCCACCAAGCCAAAATATAACTCTATTGAATCTGAAAACTCAAAGCTTTTGCTCCTTAAATACACCAACATACTCTACTGTCCTACCACAGGTCTCAAACCCAGTACATTGGGGACTGAAGTCTACAGCTCTACCACCAGGCCACCAAGCCAAAACATAATTCTATTGGATCTTAGAGCTCTTAAAGCTTTTGCTCCTTAACCCCCCCAAAAAAAGACACTCCACAGTCCTTCCATAGGTCTCAAACTCAGCACCCTTGGAACTGAAGTCAGCAGCTCTATTCACCAAGCCAGCACAATTCTGACTTGATTTGTACAGCTCTTAAAGCTTTACCCCCAACCCCCCCAAGCCAGTGTGCCCCAACTCCAAGGCTACCTGGCATCATGAGTCCCAATTTCCACCTCATATGCATCATCTTCTTACACTTCCTGGAACCTACCTCCCACCAGCCAGACCTCAGCCCTTGCCCATGGTCTATGGTACCCACAGCTTACCACTATAGCCCACCCACCACCACCTATGCAATGCACCCCAGACCCTGCATCCACCCCCGTGCTGCCCACCCAGCCCCACCTCCGACCCTGGCTTCCCCTGGCTTCACCACCTCCATATCTACCAGACCCTCCAAACCCTGCCAATTCCCTGTTCACCCACTGCCTGCCCGGCCCCTCAACGTACCCACAGGAAACTAACAAACTGCCACCCCAGGGCTAGTGCCTTAGTCATACTACTACTCCTCTCTGGTAATATCCACCCAAACCCAGACCCTACCCCCACCAATCCACCAACTAAGTCCAATGGACTCTGAATTGCCTCCATGAAAGTATGCAGCCTGCATAAAATATTTGCTACCGTTCAGTGCTGGGTTATATCACACCAACCAGACATCTTAGCCCTAGTAGAAACTTGGCCAACTAAGTCCACCCCAGACTCCTTTGTCTCCCTCCCAGGCTACACCCTATATCGCGAGGATCGAGTAGGTAAACGTGGAGGCGGTTACATAGAAACATAGACTTTGACGGCAGATAAGGACCACTTGGCCCACCCAGTCTGCCCATTTTCCTACCTACTGGATAAGCTGCAGATTCTAGTTAACCAACAGCCTACTTCCTGCAACCCCAACTATAATTGCCTTGTGTCTGTCCCATGCATGTTTGAATTCCCCCACTGTTTTAGACCCAACGACCTCCTCAGGAAGGCTGTTCCATGTATCCACCACTCTCTCTGTGAAAAAAATTTCCTCACATTACCCCTGAGCCGTCCCCCTCTATCTTTAAATTGTGCCCCCTTGTTCTTACACATCTCTTTTTCTGAAAGATGCTACCCTCCTCGACTTTGTTGATTCCCTTGAGGTACTTAAATGTTTCTATCATGTCCCCCCGTCCCTCCTTTCATCAAGAGTATACATATTAAGCTCTCTCAGTCTCTCTTCATATGGCTTCTGCTGCAGACCCTGCACCATTTTAGTTGCCCTCCTCTGGACTGCTTACATCCTGTCTATGTCCTTGCATAGATGAGGTCTCCAAAACTGCATGCAGTACTCCAGATGGGGTCTCACCAACTGTCTGTACAGAGGGATAACCACTTCCCTTTTTCTACTTGTGATGCCCCTTCCTATGCATCCCAGTATCCCCCTGGCTCTCCTTACCGACTTTTCACATTGCTTACCCACCTTTAGGTCATCTGATATGACTACCCCCAGGTCCCTTTCCATTTTTGTTGTTGTTAGTACCTCCCCTGCTATTGTGTACTCTTCTCCTGGGTTTTTGTTTCCCAGGTGCATTACTTTGCACTTCTTTGTATTGAATCTAAGTTGCCACATGTCTGACCATTCCTCCAACCTTGCCAAGTCCCTTCTCATCTTTTCTACCCCCTTTGTGTATCAACTCTGTTACAGATCTTTGTGTCATCTGGAAAGAGGCATACCTTTCCCTCCAGACCCTCTGCGATGTCACCAATAAAGATGTTAAAGAGGACTGGACCCAGTACTGAGCCTGAGGTACTCCACTAGTAACCCCCCTTTCTTCGGAATGTGTTCCATTCACTATTACCTTCTGTATCCTGTTGTGCAGCCAGTTTGCTACCCAGGCTACCACCCTGGGACCCACTCCCAGGCTGGCTAACTTGATTATTAATCTTTTGTGTGGGACTGTGTCAAATGCCTTGCTAAAGTCTAGGTAGGCCATATCCACAGCCCCTCCCTGGTCTATTACTTTGGTCACCCGGTCAAAGAAATCAATTAGATTCATCTGACATGACCTTTCTGCTGTAAATCCATGCTGCTTTGGGTCCTGTGCCCCGCTGGCCTCTAGGTACTCAACAATTCTTTCTTTCAGAAGTGATTCCATCATTTTCCCTACCACTGAGGTCAAACTTACAGGTCTGTAGTTTTCTGCTTCTGCCTTACTCCCACTTTTGTGAAGGGGAATCACATCTGCCCTCCTCCAGCCCTCAGGTACCACCCTATCCTGCCATGATCTGTTAAAAAGTATGGTCAGTGGTGTCACTAGGTCCTCCCTTAGGCTGTGCGTTCTGTGCTTGTGTCATCATCGTAGGCCATGCCCTCCCAGCCCCCAAGCTTGTAGATGGTGCCCAGGCCCTCACCCTCAAACTCACCCCAGACCCATCCAAGAGCCCCCTCTATCTCACAGTCTCCTATATCCCCCCAAGGAACCAGACCCCTGCAATATCATCTCTCACCGAATATCTCTCCTCCCTCCCCCAGAAGGCTCAACAAGTCCTAGTAGGAGACCTCAATGTAAACTGGCTCAGTCCCACTGTCTCACCGATAAGAGACACTTTCGCTGCATTGGACCCGACCCAACTTGTTTCACAACCCACCAGACGTAACAAAAATTCAGGGACAAGCACCCTTCTAGATGTCATTGTCTCAAACCGCCCCCAAAAGGTTCAAGATATTCAAGTCCTCCCAGATTCCTTAAGCGACCACTCCCCTCTCCTATTCCTCTGGTCTACCCCCACCTCCAAACCCATAGCCCAAACCACTCACTGCAGGTGTCTTTGCCTAGGAGGACTGTTAAAACTCAGGCAGTTCCTCGCTCACATTGACTGGTCTCCCATCCGCCATGCAACGAGCATTGACACTGCCCTTGACTTATTCTCACAAGCTTTTACTAAGGCCTGTGATCTTTTTGCACCCTTCACCATGATCCGCTCCAAAAAAGAAAATGCACCCTGGGTCACCCCTGCCCTACTCCAACTACTCAAGGACAGGGATAACCTTTGGCATATAGCCACTGAGACTGGTCGGGCTGCCAACAGACAGGCACATAACGTTGCCCGGAACAGGTGCACATGGGCCATCTGCAAAGCCAAGGCAAACCACTACCAGACCACCCTCACCTCCTCATGGGGCTGCACCCGGAACTTCTGAGAAAATATAAAAGAAAGAACTGAGAAATCACACTCCCCCCCCCAGCACACCTTACAGTCAATGGCACCACCATCACTGACCCCACCAACATTGCCAACTGCCTTAACTCCTCCTTTACTGATCTTAGCCCTGTCCTTCCAAGTAACCTTTTCGACCCTACTCACAACCCGCCACCTTTAGATCCGCAGCGCCCCCGGTTCTACCTATGCAAAGTAACCATTCAGGAAGCCAAACCACTCCTGCTTAAAGCACTAAAAGGCACTAGTCCTAGCAACGACTCCCTGGATCCAAAAATACTCCGTCTGGTCCTGGATGAGGTCCTGGTCCCACTTACAGAACTACTGAACCGATCCCTCTGTCTGGGGCAATTTCCCACAGCATGGAAAACTGCAACAGTCACACCTATCCACAAAGGTGGTGACCGGTCCACCCCCAGCAACTATCGGCCAATTTCCATTCTCCTCCCCCCCCAAAGCCTTAGAAAAAGTGGTGCTCACCCAACTCATGGAATATCTAGCAAAATATAACATCCTGTGTCCAGAACAGCATGGCTTCCGTGCTGGTCACAGTACAAGCACAGCTTTATTGGAGTTCTCCAACTTCCTACACGCCTCCCTGGACCACGGCTCACTAGTTGGGGCAGTGTACATTAACCTCTCTAAGGCCTTTGACACTGTCTCCCACCCACTCCTACTAAAGGCCCTCAACCATACAGGTTTCTCTGCTGGCCCCCTCTCCTGGCGTGCGAGCTACCTATCAACCCGCTCCCAGCATGTCAAAAACAATGGGGTGCTCTCAGAAACCTGCCCCATCTGCTCAGGGGTTCCCCGGGGCTCTATCCTGGGCCCACTACTCTTTAGCCTGTGCCTAAATGCTCTGCCTAGTGCTTGTTCTGGCAATATTCTACTATATGCTGATGATACCGTGATTTATGCAGCTCACCAAAATCTCACCTCCCTCCAAGACTCCTTCCAGCACTCTTTCAATGATGCTGAGAATTGGTTTAAGAAGAGCAGACTAGTAATTAACCTCAAAAAATCTAAGGCAATGCTCTTTGCGCACCCCCAGAACAAAGCCAGCAAAAGTCCCCTCCAAATGTTCCCGAGCACTTGTCAACCACTCGAACAAGTTTACTCATACAAATACCTTGGAATCACATTTGACTCAGCCCTCACCTTTCATGCCCACATTACTGCCCTTGCTTCCACCACAAACGCGCACCTTGGCATCCCAACCGGCACAAGGACTGCCTCCCACCTGATGCTCTCAGGCTCACCATCACATCCGCAGTAATGTCCCTTATTGATTATGGCCTCCCAGTATATGGTGCTGCTGACTCCACTATCCTCAGCACGATTAAACTCACGCTACATAAGGCTTGCAGGCTACTGACCAGTGCCCCCAGACTCACCCACACCTGTCAACTCTATGACATGGCCAAACTCCTAAACCTCGATGAATGCATCCGCTAACAAACTGGCCTGCTAACCAAGAAGATCCTACTTGGGATCTCCCCACCGGGGTGTCTGCCTCCATCCAATTTACACACCCCAGAGCCACCACCCAAACTTCAGACAAGGTCACTCTACTAGTGCCCAGAACTAGGACCTCCCGGGCTCAGAGGTCATTCAGCTACATAGTCCCTACCTGGTTCAACTCACTCCCCACAGCCATCTCTAACACTGCCAAAATTTCCCCCTTCAAAGCTGCCTTATGATACCTGCTGTTCAACACCCACTGCTGCACCTGTCACTAAAAGATACTCTGCTGTTCTTCTGGCACCACTGACATGGCTCACTGGGCTAAACACCCACCCACCCCACCCACCCCAATCCCCGGCACTCTCTCCTCCACCAGTACCTGCTGGTACTACTTGATATATTTATTTAACTGCACATGTGTTCAAGCAATTGTATGTAATACTATGTATCTCTGTTCATGCAACCGATATAAAACTATGTTGATTCTGTATGTCTGTATTCTGTAAACATGTAAAATTCTGTTATTCTGTCTTGACTGTACTCTGTAAATTATGTTATCCATGTGTGTCCTGTTTGTGATGAGGTACCTTTGTAAACGAGCCGCAGTCTCAAAGGTTGTAAATCTGATTATACAATAAATAAAAAAAAAAAGGAAAAAAAAAAAGAGAGGGATCAGTAGTAAACAATATTCCAAGATATTTGATAGACCAGGGAGACCATCCCATACAAAAGGTAATTAATTCCTGACTACAAACAAGATGGTTAAGAGAGAAAATTTAAGTTTATTGTAATTCAGTTTGTAGTTACTGTAGAATAACAGCTAAACTGGTCGTTCACTTTCAAAGCCTCAGTAAGAGAGGAACCGGGGTTAGAAAGATGCAGTAAAATATCATCTGCATATACTGAGAGAGATGGTGTCAAGTTATCAATAGGGATGCCTCATATGTTAGGAGAAGATTTAAGGCATCTAATGAGTGGTTTGAGGTATAAATTAAAAAGGAAGGGGGAAAGAGGACAGCCTTGAAGGGTGCCTGTGCGTAGGTGGAACAAAGAGGAGAAAACTCCATTGCAATAAATTTTAGCAGATGTGGAGGAGTGGATCACTTGAAGCCATTGCAAAAAAGGGGGGGGGAACCCATCTTCCATAAGGTTAACCATAGAAAGGACCAATCAACTCTATCAAAAGCCTTTTCGGCGTCAAGAGAGATTAGGGCCATAGGAAGAAGAGAAGCGTTGGCTACCTGAAAAAAGTGACATAGCTTGAGAAGGTGATCAGTAGAAGACCTCCTAGGAACAAAGCCAACTTGTTCTGGACTGAGTAAACATGACCACACCTTCCTGATTCTCGTAGCAAGAATTTTGGTTAGGAGTTTAATGTCACAGTTTAATAAGGAAATAGGAGTCATAGCTCATAGGATGAGAGGGTGGTTTATCTGGCTTAAGAAGAAGAACTACAGTGGCTTCTAGAAGCGATGGATCTAAGGAATTGACTGAAACCATGAAGTGATAAAGGTGAAGTAAAAGAGGGAACAGGTTTTTAAGGAAAAGTTTGTAGACGTTCAAAGGAAAGCCGTCTGGGCTGGGTGCCTTATCTAGGGTTAAACTGTTAATGGCAGCTTCCACCTCTGCCAGGGAGATAAGGATGGCTCAGTGATGATCCAAGAGGCAAGGGAGTGGAACTGAGTTTAGATAGGACAACATTTCCTTTGTGGTTGGTGGGGATGGACGCCGACCATATAGAGTAGAGTAGAAGTTTTCATAAACTGATACAATCTCCCTGGGGAGAGTTTTTATGGAACCATCTGGAGGGCAGAGATAGAAGGGATGACAATTGAGGCCTCCAACTTCTGCAGACAAAGAGCAAGTAACCACGCTGCCTTTTCTCCTTGCTTGATATATTTGGATTGGGTCTTTATGATGGTATATTCCGCCTTTTCCTGCAATAGATTAAAATATTTGTCCCGAAGGGACAGCAAGGCCTGTAAAGAGTTTGGGGAGGAAGTGGAAGAAAGAGATTTTTCAAGGGAACGAATTTGGGCAAGTAAAGAGAGGGCTTCTGATTTTCTATGCTGCTTCTGAATGGAAGCTAAGTGAATAAATTCACCCCGCGAGAAGCATTTTAAGGCGCACCATTCATGGTCACCCCTCAGCACAGTATTCTGATTAGAGGTGGTGAAGGACTGAATGAGAGCTGATATCCTGAAAATGACATGGTCATCCTTGAGAAATTGAGTATTTAGTTTCTACGAGGTATCTCGCTGTAGAGTAGTAGCAGGAGCAAATATTAACAAGGCCACCGCATGATGGTAGAGCACAATGGGTTCCAGGCCTGCGTTACACAGATCGGGAAGAAGAGAAAGGCTGGTGAGGACATAATCCAGCCTAGAAGAGGTGTGGTGTACCATTGAGTAGAAAGAGTAGGTGTGGGATAGTGGGTTGAGAACCCGCCAGGGTTCGCAGAGACCTAGTAAATCCATAAACTCCAACAGTGCATGCTGTGCTGATGATAGAGTTTTGAGGGGGTAGTTTGACTGATCAAGATCTTGAGTGGGAGGAAGGTTCCAGTTGCCACCCATAATCAAGGGAAGAGAAAGGTATGGGGCCAGTTTGTCTGCTAATTCCATAAAGAAAGCTGGGTCACCTCCCACTGGCCCATATACACTGCCCAGGAGCAATTCTCGGTGGTCAAGCAGGCCCTTAGCGAAGACATATCTTCCCAGTGGGTCAGATATAACTTGGTCCACCTGAAGGGAGATTTTATGATTCACTAAACTGGCTATTCCTTTACTTGAAGACGAATCTCCGGAGGCAAACACCTGACCAATACCCTGCCTATGGAACCTGATAGCCTCATGGGAGAGAAGATGCATTTCTTGAAGAAACGTAATATGAGCATGAAGTAAGGAAATATGCTTTAAAACCTGGTGCCTTTTGAGTCATTCTCTGATTCCCCTAACATTCCAAGTTAGAAACTTAATTAGGTTGCTAAACATATTCACAGCAGATAGAATAGATATTAATGTGATTGATAACAGGAAAACACACTCCGTCCCATCCCCCAGGGCCCCCACCCCCCGTCCATCAGACAGAAAAATCATCTTATACACTTAAAACCACTTAAAGGGGATGCCTCTGTGGAATGCTAATTGTCCCCTTTAACCAACTGTCTCCATTATCAGAAGAGGGTAAAATGGAGCACAGATGCAAGTGCAGGACAAAACCGGAACGACGCTAGATTATAATGTGGCAACAGAGACACAGAGATACAGCACACATAGTGAATTACAACTCTTTTGTGGAGTTGTGCTATTCATCTTAGATTCAGTATCTGTTAGTTTTATTCAACAAGCATTTAAAATTTAAAAACAGTACATTACGTGATTGTCTTGCTATCTCCTGGAAAATCGCACCTTTAAGATTGATTATATGCTCCCAGTTTTCATTCCCCCATGCTGTAGGCACCAATCCCTCAGATATCCACAGTAGATATGTGCATCTTTGTTTGTGACAGACTCGTTTTTGGTTGCTGGTTTGGAATTTGATGGGTCATCCTCGTCAGATCCTGGATTCGGAGTTTTGAGAGCCTCACACATCGCTTTATCAGCATTAATATCAACAAAGCTGAGAAATTCCTCTGGAGTAAGATTGCCCAGCAGTGGAACATCTGTGAGTGGGTTTTCACTTTTAAGGAGAGCAGCCGTGTCCTATTCTGCTTCCTCCATAATCACACTCTGGAATCACACTATCCACTGTATCCTCAACACTGAAATAAAATCCCCCCTTTCAGAAGCACAGGTACTGTAGCAAAAAGACACTGCAATGTATGCCTAAGGTTTGAGCTGCTTTTTGTACTTAGCAAGTGTGAACAGTGCAATTGTTTAGTCGGATTTTCCTGACATCCTAATTAATGGGTCAGTTAAGAAGCCAATTGACAGGTGCAAAGACAGCCACAATTAAAAGGTTTCCTATGTCCCCTTTAAAGGTGTGAGACACCATTGAATTACATAGCAACTTAATCGGTGCCCTGGGGATCGTCCCCTTTAAGCGAACGTCCCCATTAAGCGCGTCCCAATTAAGTGGCTTTGATTGTATAAAAAGGCAACAAGTAAACATTGTAACTTTGAGAACCATATAAGGATAAGGTTAGGAGTACCCCCTGAATCACAGTAGAGAGGGGGCTGGTAAGGTCCCCCCCGCAACACCCATTAGCTGAAGTAACATCAACCCGTGAATAAACATTAGTTGGTATCCCTCCCCACACCCACACCCTCCCCCCAACCCAAAAACTATTTACACTGATCCTTTGAACTGAAGGGGTCCCCAAAAGCAGGGCAAATAAGAGGATCCTTAAGGACCAACCCAGTGAAGCACTGAATACTTCTACTCCACTGCAAAGGAACATAAGAGGAAGATTGAACAAGAAATACTGGGAGGAAATGACAAAGTTATGAGGAACCAAACTAACTTTAAAAGGGTGTTCTCTTCCCCTGGTAGCAATTTTTTCTCCCAGGCTCTGATGTAGGGAAGAACGAATGGTATGCAGGAGGAGGTTCAGGGCCAACCCCCCCCCCCACCATTCAGGTCATGAGGCACATGGGCTAACCATCCTGAATAGCCCCAACCCCATCTCACCCATCCACCCATCCAATGTCAATACACCAAACAGCCTAGGTAAAAAAAAGGCAGGTTCACTAGATGAACAGGGCAAAAATAAAGGCCTATCTGCTAGGAGGGAGCCTTCAGTCCGAGTGAAGGCGTGGGTCCACCGATGAATGTCCCAGACCAAGGAGTGGAGAGACAGAACCAGGAAAGAAAGAAAGAAAAAGGGGGGGGAAGGGTAGGTTAGTGGTAACTAGAAGGGGGAGTTAAAATATAGGCAAGAGAAATAACTGATTGAAGGGAAGGAAGAGTCAAGGAGAGGAGGATGGGGCAGGATAAATTAGGGCAGAGTCATGGGGGGGCAGAGATGTCTGAGATCCAGCAGAACCAAATTTAGATGGAGCTGCAAGGAGTATACACAGGTGGACCCAAAAGACCAAGACATGTAAAACAAATTAATGCATTACCCCATCAACTAAATTAGGCAAAAAGAACAGTAGAGCACCAGAGAGTTGGTACAGTCATGAGTGTGCCATCGGGAGCCAAAAAAGAGTAAGACACGGTCCACCTGGATGTCAACCCTCCTGAATGAAAAAAAAAATCCAAAAGTTCCATAGTCCCTGGCAGTAGACAGAAGGTTCTGGGTAGGTCAAGTGGAGGAGTTAGCAGGCTCAGGACATTATACAGGGCACCAGGTCCACTCCAGGAAAGCTACAGGAAAGGAGACATCCAGAACATGCCAAGCAGGAGTCAGGGAGGCAGATTTCAAGTCACCAGTCGGGGTCAGATTAAGCAGAATGATCTCCAAGCAGACAGTCACATTGAGGTAGGAAACCAAATGCCATCAGAAGGTAAGAAATACAGAACTGAAAGGCGAACATACCAAGCTAAAGTGAAGCCAGTCATGGGGCCTTAAAGAGGTCAGACAGCCGGGTGGCAAGGTCGGTGGAGGCTTGTGCTGGAGAGTTGTAGGAATACCAAGAGCCAGCAATGTGGGCTTGCAAGTGGGGTGGATATGCCATTTGTAATGCAAGTCCAGCTACGATTAATTTATTTACAATTAAGTGAATTGCAGCACATTTTTGCCGAGTCTCCAGTGGGAGATCCTGAGTGAAACATAGGCATTTCCCCTCCCATGAGACCACTTGCAGGTCTCTTGTCTTGGTCAGGACATGCTGCTTCTCTAGATAGTTTAGAAACTTAATTATTATAGGCCAGGGAGGTGCAGTATCTGGTGGCCGAGGACAGAGGGAGCGATGGGCTGTCTGGATGAGATAAGAAGGATTGTGAGGAGAGGGGCCCACAACTTTGTTCAGGAGTTTTTGGATAAAGGTGATCATCAAAGAGCCTTCCTCATCTTTCGGCAGCCCAAAAATTAGTATATTGTTTCTACGGCTGTGGCCCTCGAGGTCCTCAGCCTTAAGTTGGAGCTTCGTAATCTGTTGCTGTAACTTGTGCAGTTCAGGGTCAGTTTTATCCTGCCAGGACTCCAAGGATGCAGTGAGCGCTTCTGAATCAGTGATCCTGTGGCCCAAGTCCCCCATATTGGATTGGAGAGATTTAAATTCTGCTAATATATCCACAAGAGTCTCTTTAAAAGGTAGCAATTCTTGAAGGAATCTATCTTCGGTTAATGGTATAGCTGAAGTGGAGGACCCAGGTTGCTTAGTAGGCTGAGGGATTTGCGCTTTGTATTTCTTGGCCCGCTTCTCAGGGGTCGTGGGTGGAGTATGCTGAGGAGGGGCCTGTCTCATGTCTGTCTCCATCGCGGCTGTTAGATGCCAATTGTGATGATCCAAAAAGGGAAATCCAAGGACAGTAGACAGGCAGTGATAAGGATATATGGTTACTGCTCTTGTTCTGGAGAGGTTAGCAGTCGATTAATGCAGATGGATGATATTTCTATTTATTTATTTGGTAATTCGGATACAACCTTTGAGTATACACTGTTTTACAAAGGTTCCATGTCAGGATGTGAAACAGCAGAGACATAATAAAAACTTGACAGTTAACACAAATACCACCACAGCCCCTGTAAAAACCTGCATTGTCTGTGTTGCAAGGTTGTGAAGTTGTATATGGGTGAAAACAGCATGAAGGATATACACCCAGTCACATACCCTTCCCTTCAGAGCTGTGCCCATGGTATGGTCAATATGGGTCATCAGAACCCCACCCTCTTGAGGCAAAATATCTGCATTACCATGCTGGAAACCACCACAGTAGTGCATATCAAATGAGAAAGGCTGAAGCACCAAATACCATTTAATGACAGTGCATGGAGCATGTAACCACTTTGGGGAGGGTGGGACTTGGTCAGTGATGAGGGTGAATGTCCTTCCCAACTGGCAGTAATATAGAGTGATCACCACCCACTTTACTGTTAGACACTCTTTTTCCAGTGTGACTTAGCACTGCTGTTGGGGAACACATCTTAGAGCAATAAGATGAGGTGAACCACATCCTCAAAGTCTTGTAATAACACTGCCTTGAGCCCTACCTCAGAGGCATCTGTGTACAAAATGAGGGGACAGCTGAAATTTGGACTCTGTATGACTGGCCCCTCACACAGCACATTTTTGATGGCTTGAAATGCCATCTTACACTTTGGTGACCAATGGACCTTATTCAGGTCAGTTTTCTTGGTCAAGATCAATCAGTGGGGTAGCAAGGGTTTGGAATTCTGGAATGAACTAGCCATAACACTCTGTAAGTCCAAGAAAGAACCATACCTGCTTTTTAGTAGTTGGGATGGAGCAGTCAACTAGAGCCTTTACTTTGTTGATAACTGGGTGTACATGGCAGTTCCCAACCATGTCTATTTCATTTCCTTTTGCCCTAAGATTCATTTTACATCAGTGGCTGTGAGACCAGCCTCCCTGAACAATTGAAGTACCATGGCCATACCCTGCAGGTGGCTGTCCCAATGAGGGCTAAATATGACAACACTGTCCAGGTATGCTGCTGTATACAGCCCGTGGGACAGAGGATGTGGTCCATCAGTGACTGGAATGTGGCCAGGGCTCCATCCAATCCAAAGGGAAGCATGGTAAATTGATGTAGGCCAAATGGGGTGGCAAAGGTTTTCTCAGGGGACTCAGGAGTTAACAGAATTTGCCAATACCCCTTGGTCAGGTCCAGGGTACTAATGTAATAAGCCTTTCCCAGTCAGTCCAAACATGTGTCTATCCTTGGCATACGGTATACATCAAACTTGAATGCAGCATTAACATTCCAGAAGTCTATACAAAACCGGGTGGTCCTGTCTGATTTGTGACTTGCACAATGGGCTTGACCATTCACTCTGGGATTCCTCAATGATTTCTAACTCCAACATACTGCAGATTTCCTCCCATATTATCCCTTGGATTCTTTCTGCTAGTCTATATGGCTGTTGGTGGATCCAGACATCTGGATCTGTGTCCAAGGGGTGCTGGATCACATTGGTTCATCTTGTTTTCAGGGAGAATACATCCCCAAAATTCTCTACCAGCCTGTGGACTTTTTGCTTTTGGATATCGTTGAGCCAGTCATCCAGTGACATACTGCTCAGATCCTTTACAAGTTTAGGTGCTATGTCCAGGGTTCCATCATCAATGTCCTCATCCACCACCAAATGTAAGGCCCCTCTACAATCTTCTGGGTCATTGAGCAATACCTATGTGTCTTTCCTAGGTTTCAAAAAATCAGCATGGTAAATTTTTTTTCTCTTTTTTTGTCTGGTTTTAAGACTACATAATAACTGGCCCCACCTTTCTAAGGACCTTCATGTGGTCCCTGCCATTTAGTTAGATGTTTACTCTCAGAGCTAGGCAACAGAAGGAGTACTCTGTCTCTGGATTTGAGCTCTCCTAGCTTGGCCCCTTGGTTATAGTGCCCAGCCTGGGTTTGCTGTGTTCTCTCATTTGTAATATATACTGGAGCATGCTAGATGAACTACTGTATGTTCCTGTTCTTACCATATCTCTTTTATGAGATCCAGCATTCCTCGAAGTTGTCACCCATAAAAAAATTCAAAGGGCAAGAACCCAGTGGATGACTATGGCTCTTCTCAAATTGCAAGCATTGCTTAGGGTAACAATTCATCCAAGTTTTTACCACTGCTGTGGGCAGAACCCTGTGGACATCTTGCTATTACAGTAGAAAAATGGAGCTCATCAGATTCCAAACGGATTTCACAAAATTAAAGTTTGATTAGACTTGCTCCACTAGAGCCGTTTAGACCAGTTTGGCATTGGTGGGTTTCCATTCTGCACAATATTGGAGAGAGAGAGAGAGAGAGAGAGAGAGAGAAACTGAAAGTGTTTGATTCAGGACATCTCTTCTGCATGGAGCAAAATCATGCCAGTTCAAATTACAGTCAGTGGATGTAGTCAGTGTAACTGCGCCACTTAGAAAAGAAAAAGAAAACAAAGTCTGCTCCCTCCCTCTCTCTGTCTCCCTCACATGTGGCGTTTCAGTTATTTGGGATGTTCAGATGAAACAGATTCCTAATCCTAACATATGTATTTTCCTGAGCCTGGGAGTAAACAAGTGTTGTTATAAGTTTATGAGATCTGCAACAGTTAATATGTGTGTGTGTACGCACACGCGTGTGTGTGTGTGTGTGTGTGTGTGTACACGTGCCACTCTGTTAACCCTTTCCTGGTACATTAACCTTTTCCTAGTCAGTTTGCAAATGGCTATAATGCTATATGTTAGCAGTGCACAGTTCAGAACATGAAGCAGTGCGTATGTGTGTTGTGTGTGTGTGTGTGTGTGTGTATATGTGTGTGTGTGTGTGTGTGTGTGTGTGTGTGTGTGTGTGTGTAGCACTTTGTTCTAGTCCTGCTGGTTATCATAGATACATACATAGATACGTAGAGGTTGACAGCAGATAAGGACCACTAGGCCCACCCAGTCTGCCCTATTAATCCATATCTAGTGTGAAGCCGCATGCCCAAACTGAATTCTGGAGCCCCACCATGCCTCCAGGATACCCTTATGTCTATCCCATGCCTTCTTAAATTCTGTGACCGTTTTAGCCCCACCACCCCCTCTGGTAGGCTATTCTAGGTCTCCATCACCTTATCCAGGGAAAAAATATTTTCTCACATTTCCCCAGAGCTTCCCCCCAACTTCATTTTGTACCCCCTTGACTTGGAGTATCACTTACTTTGGAAGGTGCTTCCTTTTTTAACTGTGTTTATACTGGTGATGTACCCTTATGTCTCGGTCATATCCCCCCCCCATCCTGGGAATACATATTTAACTCCTTTTGTCTTTCCAAATAGATCTTATCCTACAGACCCTGCACCATTTTAGTTGCCCTTCACTGCATCACCTCCAACTTGTCTATGTTCTTTTTCAGATGGGGCCTCCAGAACTGGTTGCAGTATTCATGGTGCGGTCTCATGAGTATCTTATACAGGGGCAAGATGACCTCTGTCTTTCTACTCATGATACCCCTTGCTATGCATCCAAGCATCTGGCAAGTCTTTCCAGCCACCTTATCACACTGCCTAGTTTCTCTTAGGTTCTCCAAGATAATAACTCCCAGTTCCCTTTCCTGCTTCGTGACTGTCAGTACCTCCCCACCTAGTTTGTACTTTGCCCCGGATTCTTGTGCCCTACATGCATGATCCTGCACTTCTTTGCATTGAATCCCAGCTGCCATTCTTCAGACCATTTCTCCAGTTTTTAAGGGTTTCCCTCATTCTTTCAACACCCCCTGGCATTTCCACTCTATTGCATTCCTTTGTATAATCTGTGAAGAGGCATACCTTCCCCCCAGTCCCTCTGCAATGTCCCCAGTAAAGACATTGAAGAGAACTGGCCCCAACACTGATCCCTGCTGCACCCTGCTCAAAACATCTCCCTCTCCAGAGTACTCCCTGTTTACCACAACCCTCTGATTCCTGCTATTCAGCCAGTTCTCCACCCACTGAACTATTTTAGGATCCACCACAGGCCGCTGTGTTTTTTAACCAGCCTTCTATGGGGATGGTGTCAAAGGCCTTTCTGAAGGCCAGATAAACCACATCCATTACACCTCCCTGGTCCACCACCTTAGTTACCCCGTCATGCCATAGATTAGTACAAGTTAGTGTAAAACATAGTGCTTATCCTAAATGCAATAAAAGTTAGGGTAGATAAAAAATATCATATGAAGCAGTGTATGTGTGTTAGTGTGTGTTGCAATACTCTGTGTTAGACAGTGTACCACTAGCTGTACTGGAATATATATGCATATATTGTGCATATGTATTAGTCACTGTGTATGTATCACAACAATTAGAAAGTGCAGTTAGGTGGCTCAGTGGTTAGTGCAAAAATTGCTAGTCTACATTTCCCCACTATCTAAATCAGTTTCAGACTTATGCATGTAATTGCTAATTTAAATTAGGTGTCTAGCGGCATACCCCCACTCTCCAATGTCTCTCGGAGCCTGAAAAGAAGAAAGTGGTCCCTCAATGTCTTTTTTTTTGTCTGTAAAAATGTGTGTACATAGTGCACTACTATGTTATACTGGCATATATAGACATATAAATTGCAAAAAATGTTGTTAATGCATCAGTTAGGGTTAAAGCAACACCCCACCCCCACCCTGCACAGCCAAAGAGTGATTGGGGTGGCATTGGCATCTTCAACCCTAATGCTCACCACATTCCATTATGAAATAAGCTTGGTGGACACAGCATTGGAGAATGGGGTCAGTGTTAGGGCCGAAGACTCCAATGCCCCGCTGATCCCTCTTCATCAGTGCAGGGTGGGGGTGAAGTGTTAGAGTTGGAAACCCTAATGTCACATTTCCCTACTTTTGTCTCTTTAACACTAAATGATGCATTAACAAAGTTTTTTGCAATTTATTTCCTTACTTTTTGAGATAGTATAATAGTATCTTTAGGTTACTATGGGAGTGCTGGGTCCCTCCACAGATGCACATATGTAACTAGCTGTCTTTAGGGGTGGGAGCGCAGGGTCCAAAATATATCAGGCACCAGTACAGTGCCCCACAGATGCTGCACTACAAGGACTTTGGTGGTGGGAGCACAGGTTCTGAAAGTATCTCAGTCACCAGTACAGTGGCCCACAGACCCTGCCCTACAATGTCTTTAGGGGTGAGAGCACAGGGTCCTTCTGAGCCTCCAATCCCACAGTATCACAAGTAGCAGCACAGTGCCCTACAGCCCCTGCACTACAACATTTTTAGATGTGGGAGTGCAGGGTCCTTCAGACCCTGCAGTGCCATCCCTCCATAGATGCATATATGTATCTAGCTGTGGAAACACAGGGGCTTCTGGACCCTGCACTTCCACACATAAAGTTACAAGCAGGTGCAGTGAAATTGCAGCAAATAGTCATGACTGTTCTATCTTAAATAACTTTCACCCCAAATGTTCAACATAACCTTCTTATCACCTCACTGCATGTACCCAGTACAGAAAATTTTCAAATCCCTGCCAAAATATAATTCTGCACAACTGCAACGCCATTCTACACCACAGGTGTGAAACCACATTTTGGCCAGAATTTGAAAAATGACAACTGTGACATATATGACATGGGTTACTAAAAAGACTATGTTGAAAATATGGGGTGAAAATATTGCAAATGTTCAACTTTATGAGTGTAGCAAGATTGCAACCAAAGCCCATAACACAACCATTTTTTTGAAATTTTGACCCAAAATTTTCAACATGGGTTTTTTGGGATCCTACCTCATGAACACTGGTACTGTTGTTTTGTTACTCAGTCCTGAAAGGTGATTTTGTGCAGCAAGTGCACCATTCCATGCCACAGGTGTGAAAACACAGTTCAAGAAGGATGTGAAAAATGACAGCTGTAGTATTTATGAAGTAGTGTGAAAAAATGGCTATGTCGAAAATTTGGACTAAAAATATAAAAAAATTGCCAACGTTATGCATGTGCTTAGCAAAATTTCAATAACCATAATGCACATAAGTCAGGTGTTTTTTGAGTATTTTCAACATGGGCTTTTTGGGACCCCCACCTCATGAACACTAGCACTATTGTTTCGTTACTCGGTCCCAAAAGGTGATTTTGTGCAGTGACCACGAAATCACCTTTTGGAACCGAGTAAGGAAATGACAGTACCAGGGTTCATGAGGTGGGGTCTCAAAAAGCCCATGTTGAAAATTTGGACAAAAATACCTAAAAAAGGCTGAGCTATCCACATAAGTTCAAAATGTCATTGACAGCCATTATACGGCACTTACCTTGATTCTTCAGTTCATGGTTCAGTTTTGAAGAGTGCAGACATGTCCTAGTCCACAGAAGATAACAGCTGATGATCTCCGCTGGTAAGTATAGGGCAAAGGGGGATGGTGGGTTGCTTAGTTGGAGGGTCGGGATGGGGATAGTGAAGGGGAGATGATGAGGGACTATTTTCTTTTTTTCAGGATGTTAAAAAAAAAGATGTCAGGGAACTGTTTTCTTTTTCGCAGGGACACTTAAGAATATTTGGAAACACTGGGTGGTGTGGTCTCCCCGGTGTCCCACAGTAGTGAAGAAGGTGGACATAACTAGGGACACTGGGAGTGGGCTCCCCAGCGTCTCATACTGGTGGAGGGGTGTAGTGCCAACACAGGGATTGTGCACCCTGATGTCAGCAAAATCATTTAAAAAAATATATATTCAAGAATAATTCAGGACACTGGGGATGGGCTCCCCAGTTTCCCACAGTATGGGGGAAGGACATAGCTAGGGACACTGGAAGTGGTTTCACCAGTGTCTAGCACTGTTGGGGGGAGCTATGCCAACATGGGGATTGGCAGCCCATGTTGAAATATATATTTTTTTAAACTATCAAATATTTCAGGACACTGGGAGTTGGCTCCCCAGTGTCCCACAGTGGTAGAAGGGGGGTGTTTCTACCACTGACACGGGGATTGGGCACCCCGATGTCGGCAAAATAATTATTAAAAAGTATAAATAGTGAAGGGAGGGTGGCAAAAAAGGATTCATTTTTCGTGACTCGCTAACTTCAGGCTGGCAACAAAGGAAGTTAGCGAGTCACAAAAAAAGGAATCTAAAAACGTAAAAAAAACACCTTCTGAGGTTGCTGTGCCCTAAAACTACTTTGAAATCCATGTAAGGGAGTCCCAATGAAGAAGATACATGCCTTGGTGTATCTCATTAACTTCATTTTTGTGGGTTTTCAACTTTTTGGAAAAAATAAAAATGGAAAGCAAGATGGCAGTTCACGAAAAAATAATTTTTTGTAACAAACGAGGATTTTTGTCTTCTCGAAAACGGATTGCTCTCGTGAGACTAAATCCTTGTTCACAAGATCAAATCCTTTGTCAGAAAAATTACGGCTATCCAAAAGATTGGAATGTTCAGCAAAGCCCCTTGGATATAATGGAAACTAAAAAACGTAATAACTTTGTAACAGATTAATATTATTGCACCAAAGTTTCACTGTTTGTTCTACTACCAAAGTTCTTTATACCCTACAAAAATCATGCATAAATTCCATACCATCTGGCCACAAGGAAAAAACTGAAAAAAAGGTGTTTTTTAATTTTTTTCACTATCTGGATTTCAGAATCTGCATATCTAACCAGAACAAAACTTGCCACATCGAGAGAGCTACCCTCATGACAGTGCATACCAAATTTTGTGTAAATGTATTGATAGTCTCATAGTCTGATATGAGTTTTGTGAACAGTTTGTCCTTTTTGAACTCGCCACCTGTTACTCCTATAGGTGGAACGTATTGATCGCTTGCAAAGTTATTAAAGTGCAAAATTTGAGGTTTAACATAGAAACTGCTACTCAATCCAAACTATAGAAGAGTGACTGTACCTCTATAATATGTGTATATGCATTAGTCAGTGTTTGTGTATAACAACAATTAGAAAGTGCAGTTAGGTGGCTCAGTGGTTAGTGCACAAATTGCTAGCCTATATTCCCCCAGTATCTAGATCAGTTTCAGTCTTATGCATGCTATTTCTGATTTAAATGAGGTGTCTAGTGGAAGCCCCTCACCCTCCAATGTCCCTCAGAGCCTGAAAAGAAGAAAATGGTCTCTCAATGTCTTTTTTAATCTGTAAAAATGTGTGTAGACTGTGCACTGCTATGTTACACTGGAATATACAGTATATACATATATGTGAATATGTATCAGTGTGTGTGTGTGTGTGTGTGTGTGTGTGTGTGTGTGTATCACAATGATTAGAAAGTGCAGTTAAGTGGCTCAGTGGTTAGTGCAAAAATTGCTAGTTTACACATTTCTCACTGCCCACAACACCATTATTTTGCAACTGTAAGCAGTATTGGCTCTTGTTAGAGTCTGTTTTGTAGAGGTGAATGGCAAGATAGGTCATTTCTAACCCTGCACTGTGTGCTGTGATTGAAAAGTCAGCATGCAGTGTGACACACTGCACAGATTCCATGTACTTGGTGATAATATCCCACTTCTCCCAGCATAAGCACTCTCTTGAAGTTGGCATAATCTCACATTTACCACACTGACACCAACTGAAATCTGTCAGGCTTTGCCTTCAATCATGGTATGACACCAAGCTATATACTCGAGCGGACTCAAGAGACCAACACAGCCTGTTTCTGCTGGCAGTTTCGTATGTTCATAAATCATTAGCTTGAAAACTATCTGAACTCTGACAGGCACTGACTGTTTCTCTCCTGCTCTCATTTGGACCATATTCAGGCTGTTCATATTGGTATGGTTCCAGTTCCAATACCTCTAGTGCCTGCTCTAATTCCTCCATTAATTCATAAGGCTGGGAGGCCAGTCTCCTACAAATGTGAAAAACACACATATTCTGTTACTATTAAGATAAATAATTGACAACAGCATTGAGTACAAAAATATAAGCCTCATCTGATCGATACAGAAACATGGATGTGGCACTAGGGGAAACTTGAGAATGGACAACACTCTGGTACTATCAGTACCCCGCATGTCTCAGCCATGGAGTGTGTTACACTTCACACTCTTACTGTGCAGTCTGCCCACAAACATAACTGGGGGGTGGGGACAATGGAGGAATGAATATGATTCTGTCAGTCATAAACACGTCAAAGTTGATGTTGGTAATAGCAATGCCTCAGTGCAATGATGCTGTTGATAACAACCCTTTCACAGCGGAGGGGTGGCAATGACAGACTGATTACGAGATTATCAGTGCCACACTGCTCTGGGTGGGTGGGGAGGGGCAATGACTCACTAACCATCATGCTGCCACTACTCCACCATTCACCCGGGAGGCAATGACTGGGTGATAATGATGTTACTCCTTCACCTTACAATGGGGGGAGGGTAATGGCTGAGTGATAATGATGTTGCACCACCATCTTTCACAGGGAGGAAATGGCTGAGTGATAATGATGTCACTACATCACCTTTCACAGGCAGTCATTAGTGGAATGACCATCAGGCTATCATTCCCCAACTTTTCACGGGGGGAGGGCAATGGTTGAGAGATAATGATGTCATTCCCCCACGTTTCACGGGGGAGAGGGTTATTGGCAGAATGATTATAATGTCAGCCATGCACCTTTCACTGGGGATGGGCAATGCCTGAGTGTATATGATGTCATTCCCTCACCTTTCATGGGGGGTGCAATGGCTGAGTGAGTATAATGTCATTCACCCACTTTCATGGGGGGGCAATGGTCACCCATTAGTTGCCAGAGAGGATCATTAGTCCCCAAAAGTCTGAAAGAATAGTAAAGTTTTAAGACCTCTTTTAAAGAGCTCCACCAAAGAAGTCTCCCATAAAGTCCTCATAGGAGAATTCCATAGCATAGGTCCTGCTACTTCAAAAGCTCAATCCCCTGAGGATTTTAACCTTGATCTGAGTACCACAAGGAGATCTTCCTTGGTAGATCAGAGGGTATGTGCATGACTGTAGGGATGCAGGAGATCACACAGGCAGCCTGGTCCCAGCGCTTCCCCCACAGGTGGGCAGGAGGAGAGGGGTGACTGATGGAATGATTACAGTGAGCAGGGTACTGGAGGGTCTGAAAGCACTAAGGGTGAATAAGGCACCAGGTCCAGAAGGTATTCATTCCAGGGTGTTGATGGAGATGGCAGAAGTGTTGGCCGGGCTGCTGGCAGACCTATTCAATACCTCTCTGGACACAGGATGTGTTCGACAGGAATGGAGGGTGGCTTGTGTGGTGCCCATCCACAAGAGTGGCCCCAAGAACAAACCAGGCAATTACAGACCTGTAAGTCTCACTTCCATTGCTGGTAAACTTATGGAAGCAATCCTGAAGGAGAGACTGGTGACCTTTCTGGAGGTAAATGGACTCCAGGATGATCAGCAGCATGGGTTCATCTTGGGAAGATCCTGCCAGACCAACCTAAAGGGGTACTATGACTGGGTAACAAGGGAGCTGGATAAGGACCATGCAGTGGATGTCCTGTATTTGGACTTCAATAAGGCCTTTGATTCAGTGCTTCACGGGTGGCTGGGGGAAAACTGGAATATGTGGGGGTAGGGACAAAAATGGTAAACTGGACTGTGAACTGGTTGAAGGGGCGGCAGCAATGGGTGGTGGTGGTGGTGGGGGAATGCTCATCCCCTACGGCAGTGATGAGAAGAGTGCCACAAGGCTCTGTGCTGGGTCCGGTGTTGTTTGGGTTGTTCATATCGGATATCTCACATGGAGTTAGGAGCAGGATCAGTCTGCTCGTGGATGATACCAAGATGGGGGTGGTGGTGGATGATAGTGAGGGGTCGCAGGGGCTACAGTAGGACTTAACCAAACTAGAAGAGTGGTCAGTGAAGTGGCAGTTGGGCTTTAATGCAAAGAAGTGCAAGGTTGTGCACTTCAGAGCCAAGAACCCGGGAAGGGGATATTGGTTGGGAGGGGTTTGGATAAGGGTCACTGAGGAAGAGGACCTATGGGTGATCATAACGAGGAACATGAACAAGTCAGCTCAGTGCAGGAAGGCAGCAGCTAAGGCTAACAAGATGCTGGGGTGTATTGCAAGGAGTGTCTCATTCAGGCATAAAGATGTGATCCTGCCACTGTATGGGTCATTAGTCAGGCCACATTTGGAGTACTGCGTACAGTACTGGCATCCATATATGAAGAAGGATATCAGGCTGCTAGAGAGGGTACAGTACAGGGTGATGAAAATGATCCATGGGATGGAGGGCAAAACCTGCTAGGACAGGCTGAATGAGTTGAGTTTGTTCACTCTGGAGGAGAGGAGTGATCGAGGGGATATGATTGAGACCTTCAGATACTTGAAGGGGATCAACAAAATGGGCACAGAAGGGTTATTAAGGTTGAGGAGGGGAAGGGAGATGAGAGAGCACTGGCTAAGGTTGGAGGGAGGAAGATTTTGAAGAGAGATGAGGAGGCATTATTTCACAGAGAGGGTGGTGGTCATATGGAACACTCTGCCAGAGGAGGTGGTATCCTGCAGGACGGTGGGCAGTTTTAAAAGGGCATGGGACAGGGTGTGTGTGGAGGGGGTCAAGGTGAGGAGGGATAGGGGCAGCTGCAGTTTAGGGGTGCTAGCTGCACAATTGAGCAGACTTGATAGACCATGAGGCCTGTTTCTGCTGGCAGGTTCATATGTACCAAGGGCACCATATACTAAGTGCTGGGACCACAATACAGTACGTGAGGCTCCTGTATCCAGTTCTGTCCCCATAGTGCAGTACTTGGGGTCACTGTACCCAGGCCTGTCCCCTCAGTGTGGTACCTGGGGACAGTGCTGACCCCACAGTGTAGTACCTGGGGACCCTGTACCCAGTGCTGTTCCCACAGTGCAGTACCTGGGGACCCTGTAACTAGTGCTATTCACACATTGAAGTACTTGGGCCCCATGTACACAGTGCTCTCCCCACGGTGCAGTACCTGGGGAAACAGTACTCAGTGCTGTCCCCACAGTGTAGTACCTGGGGACCCTGTAACCAGTAGTATTTCCACAGTGCAGTGTTTGAGCCCCATGTACACAGTACTGTATGTACAGTGCAGTATGTGCGAGCCCCCTGTACCTAGTGATGTACCCACAATGCAGTACTTGGAACTGCTGCAACCAATGTTGTCATCGAAATACAGTACTGGACATCCCTGTCCACAGTAAACAAAAACAAAATACATATCTATCAAATAAGAACTGCTAAATACTGTACTGAGATATATCCAGTAACGCTGACAAAGACAGAATAATATAATACAGTGAGACACAGTATCATATGGAAACAACTGTGTACAGATGTACTGTGTCATTAGCACACACATATTTTGAACTCGGTTTTAATATTTTAAAAGTAAATTCAGACATGATACGGCCACCGGAGGAGAGTGACTGAGCATGCACGGACCCTGGTGAGGCACGCATATCAGCACAGTCAACACTGGAGACTGATGTGCAACTGAATCTCAGTAAAGATGCTGAGTAACATTGCAAACTCATGGCCATTTTAACAATTATTTTAAGTAATTTACTCTGCTGAGATAAATAACTTGACATTTTAATTTGCCACATCTGGAAATGAAGAACCTCTGGCAGCACAAAAGAACAGCTCAGGTACACATTCTCTTTAAGATTTCAAGTGGCAGTTTAAACATGAGCTCTGAAATTTTATATTTGTAATTTCTGTTGTTTTTTTTTTTTGTGGGGTAAATGTATTCTCAAATGTTTCTCCACTTTGTTATTGTATGTTATTATGCATTTTGTTTTTCTCTTAATTATGTGTATTTTTGATTTTTTTAGTGCTATACACACATCTTTGGAAAAGTACTACATAAAAATAAAATAATGACTGCTACACATTTGAGCAGACTTGATAGATAACGTGGCCTGTTTCTGCTGGCAAATTTCATTCGTTGAATATGGCACTTCTTGGGGTTGGAAGCACTTGGTCTTTGCCTTGTGCTTCAACCCACCTGAAGTGAGCCTTTATTTCAGCACAAAGCACACACTGTCATGCTTTATTGCTTCAGTAATACCTGGTAACTCAACAATTAGTCATGCTTTAAAACTTAAATAACAAATCAGTACTTTACCAGAGCAGATGACACCAGCGTCCCTTGAATGACTACAGCTACTTTGGCCCCAGAGGGTAGTTGGGCACTGAAAGATCGATGTCTCTGTGCCAGAGCATCCAAGATTACTTAGCCAGATGACACCGCTGCCTTGTCCAAAGTATGCACTAGGGTTTATCATCATGGCAGTTCCACAGCCCAGCTGCTGGCACACAACATTGGCATCATTAATATCCCAGCCCTGATCGCAGACTGTTCCCCACGTGGAGTTAATGTGAACCTCGACTCTTCCACTGCAGTTCCCCGGACTGTTGGCCAGCCTTAGCTGCACACCAGATTCTGAAAGCAGAAGTTAGAAGAAGATGAAATTGCATAATGATGCCAACTCTATCACATCGTTGTGCCCCTTCTTCCTGAAGACATTTGCATACAGTTCCTCTTTCAGGCATTCTGTCTTTGTGTGCAGATGGTCTGTACCTTTATTTTAGCACTACAAGGAACTACAGAATTCTGCAGCCTGATGGTATTCCACATGAGGTGGAACAGGCCTTTTCTACTGCAAACAATTATGGCATGTGCAAAAAGCCACAGAACACAGCAAAAGTCTGCAGTTTCCCTGTTTCCTAAGGTCTTTTGCTCAGGGTAGTAGTTTCAAGGTAAGGATCTTAAGCAAACAGGATAGGCTTAATTGCCTAGATTTTCAAAGACTTGAGTCCATATTTCAGATACAAATGTGCAGTTGCTGCATAACTGTTAGACCAAATAAAAGCTGGTTTAACTTCATGTCACAAGTACCACGATCCGCAATTAGCACACAGAAAATGACGCATGCACCAACAGTTTTAAGCATGCTTCATTTTTTGCCATAAAGTGTCGAAAGTGCCGTAAATGTGTCTGAATATTTGAAAATAGGTCACAGATATTTGGATGCATTTAAACTGATGCAACTGATGCAAAATAAGTGATGCAAATGCTGCATCCATGCCTATAAAAATATAGGCCCCTATCTTGCACATTACTCTCTGTGTTTCTATCATGTTTCAATGATTGTTTGTGCTGTTAATGTCTTTGTATACTGGACCCAATTGCAAAAGAGAGCTCTTGCTCTCAATTTGCCTTCAAAGAAACATTGATTGATTGATTGATTGATTTATTGGTTGACTGATTTAGCAAACAAAAACATGGTTCACATCAAAAAAACACGGTACTATAAAAAGTTACAGCAAATTCAACAGAAAATTCCAACAAGCTGTTATTAATTTATTTGAATATTGGTGACCAGGAAAGGCACACTGAGCTGAGACCAATATCCAGGTGTGTCCCAGGGGTAGGTGTAACAGTGGGGAGAACAGGAGCAAAAATTTTGAACATTTAATAACAGGAAGTACAATAATACAAAACTACAATATTTACATATGGTACATAAATACACAATTTTTGGAAGTGGAATTGCAAATCTGCCAGAATTCCACTGGCAGACTCCTGCATTCTGAACAGTACAACTATATTTACATTCACAAATAGACTATGGAGGAACGGGCAGATAACTTGACCTTGGTTTCCGAGAGGTTTCTGTTATTGGCAAGTTTTTTTTTTCTCACAAAGCTTTTTACCCATTGGACAGGCGGGCAGGTTCTAAGCCCTGTCCCCATTCCTCATGACCAATGTCTGCATCCCCTAATCCCTTGGGGGCAAGACCCCCATGGATTTCCCATTTGCTGAGGCCAGGAGAGGGAGGGCCATCCTCTCCCCAGTACACATTAATCCAGATGCCCCTGGTGGTCAGGTGGTGTGCAGTCTATGAGAGGGTGGGCAGGGCTGTATGAAGCCCGTCGGTCAATTTTCCATTTCTGGCCCCTGTTCCCCTGCTGTAACGACACATCAGGATGTGCACATGGAGGTGCACATGCACTCTATAGCCGTGACCCCTCCTTTGAGCTGCTTGATAACTTTTGCTACCACCAGGCCTCCATTCTGTGGCAGTCAGAGGCCGAGACAGCTAGCTTCCCCTCCACAGGAGAAGAGAGCAGCCATCAGACACCTGATCCTCTCCCATCTCAGGCAACCCCCAACAACCTGTGCTCATTCCCAAACAAGGGTCACTGGCATGACAGGAGGTAAGGCGTTGAACACCTCAGCCCCCCCCCCACACCACTGGGCTGATTTCTGGAAATTTCCTTATTGATAATGACAATTTCTCATTTCGCATTTGACAGTGGCTACCAGTATTTCATATGATATTGAATGTTGCTGCTGCCCTGGATGCTAACAGATGACCATGCTGGATCCTTGGCCTTTTTAGCTTGAATGTCTTCAGTTCTTATATGAAAGTCAGTCAGCTGAGGGATTTTTATGGTGAGGATGGCTGCGGTGGTTATTTAGACGCGATCAGCCTCAGTAGAAGCACTCAGACATTTCAAAATCTTTTTTTTCAGTTGCAAAAGCTAAGGCAAACAGTCTGATTTTACTGTTCTACCACCAGTGGTTAAATTGGGAATGTTTAGGAAGGGGGAACTCTTATATCTAGATTTCTAGGAGGTGGAACTGTTGGTAACCCATGATAAGAGTGAGTGAAAATGAGCGAGTCAATGTAAGCGACTCGTTAAGGGTGAGTCCAAATTGAGTGACATGGACTAAAGGCCAGTTGGTAGTAATACCGATGTTGTGGAAGGGATGAGTTAGGTAGGGACTGAAGTACTGATACAGTATATGTCAGGAGGAAATTGTGAGGACAGAATCGAGCTGGCAGCGTGGCGTAGAGGGTAGGAGCTCTGCCTGTGTGTGCGGTAGCCCAGGGTTTGGGATGGGCTGTGGAATTTTTATTTCTTTGTCAGGTTGGAGTTAATTATTTTTCTCCACTGTCAAACTACCCCCCCCCCGAAGTTGATTATTTAATAAGCAGGGGTGTGGCGGGTGAAGGCCCCTGCAAGGGGGGTGCATGAGGCATAGCCTCCCCCCACATAAAAAGTAATTAGAAATCACCCCCTGGGGGTCACGTGATGGCTGCCTAAGAGGAGAGCTGCAACCTCCTGTCACTTCCCATTATATCTACAAATAAACCCTTTTTACTGGTGACTTACCTGTCGGAAACCTCTTCAAATTGTCACCTCGTCAGCAAGAACCTTTCTGAATACGAGGAATGGAGGAAATTATGGAAGTAGAAATATAGAAAGCTCCACAAAAGCACGCTCCCCTGGCAACCCCAGAAAAGGAGAAGGCCACAAAAAGACTTAAATCCCAGGCCGCCACAGCTACTTGTTCCTCCTCAACCAGCACTGCGCTAACCGAGGAGCGCTTCCTCGAAATCATGCAGCCGCTCCAGGAGTCCCTCGCTGCAATCTCGGGGGACGTGCAACAAATCCACTCCACTATAGGCTCCCTCACCATTTGGGTAGGGGACTCCAAAGCTCAGATTGTCTTGCTGGAGAAGTGGAAGGGGAAGGCAGACCTCGATGCTTCCACTTTACGTCAGCGACTCCGTAGGATGGAGACAAGCTGGAGGATTTAGAAGGGTGCAGTCAGCGCAATAATCTTGTTTTGTTTGGCCTGCTGGAAAAACAGGAAAGGAGCAACCCAGTGAAATTCATACAAAAATTTTGTGAGAAGGTGGCGGGCCCCTCACCAAACACCACCATGTATGTAGTGGAGAGGGCCCATCACTCCCTACGCCCTGCTCCACCTCCTGGGTCTCCCCCTTGGGCCCCTCATTTTTAAGCTCCTAAACTTCTTGGACAAACAGCATATCATAGCAAAAGTGAAGGAGCTGCAAGAGCTACAGTGGAAAGGGCATAAGCGTCACCTGGCACAAGACTTGCCACAGTCAGTCAGGGCCAAAAGGCAGGAATTGCACCCTTTAGTGGCAAAGCTGATTGCTGCAGGAAAAGCCTACAGAATGAGGTACCCTGCCACATTGCAAGTTAAAAACAATGACAAGTGGGTCTCATCTGAGACATCAGGGAAGGCTGCTTCAGAGATTAAAGTACTGTTCCCTGATTTATTCAAGTGAAATCATATCTGGCTTCCTTGTTGTCACGATCACTAAAGTAGAGATCCGTAATGCATGCTAATAGCATGGACTAGATCAGTTGAATCCCTATTTGAATTTTTGGATTGGCTTCATGCCCAGGCTTGGATTACCTTCTTATAACCTGCTGAAGTCTGTTCTGAGTGGTGAAGCCTGGGCTCAGGAATGAAGCTCCCCCTCTGTATCACCTTCCGATTCCGGGATAGGCCTGGGACTGGAGTCTTAGCATAGGCCGCTCTCTCCCCCCGGCAACTTTTAACATATAAACTGGTTTCAACCCCATATTGGTTACCTTAAAGATGGTAGTCTTACCTCTAATGACTCTCCCAGGTCAAAGCCTATGGCTCATCCAGTTTAAATGGATTTTGCTCAACTTGCTGACTTTAGTAATGGGAGAGCTCTGTTGGAGGCTATATAACCTCTTGAATCTCGAATGTTTTGATTCTATAAGGGTTTCCGATTTTACTGTAGCTCCTGAATTTTTCTTATTTATTCCTTTCTGTTTAATAATCTTGGGACCTTCTATGTGACGTTCCTTGCCTCATTAAAAGGAGCTCAGAACAGAACTCGCAACATGCATAGAAGCTGAGTTTGTTGTACAGTCATTTTCCCTTTTCTTTTTCCATGATTCAACCCAGGAGAAATAACCCCTGTTGACTATTACTGAATGCCTGTTTGATTTATTACTGTAAAGTTGAGATGGTGGTGGTGGTGGGGGGTTGGATTCTTCGACTGGGCAGCGGAGGGATGATTGCGTGCTGTAGTAGCATATGGGAGTACAGTTATCAGAACCAGAGTTAGGTAAAGTTCTGTTTGTTTAATTGTTGTTAAATGTTGTTGTTTAGAGACATGAGATGGGGGGGTGGAATTCTTATGGGGAAGGTTGGGGACCATACTAGTTCCATCTTTGCAATATTTACTCTACATATTGGGGGGGGAGGTGGGAGGGGCAGTTCTGTGCAACACGGTTAATGGTACCAAGGAATGTTAAGGAACAGGGTTATGGCTGTCTAAGTGTGATTTGGCTCACATGTCAGCCACTAAGTACACACTTTAATTAAGTTAAATGGAAGGGTCTTACACTTTCGTCAGTTGGAATGTTAAGGGGGGCCCAGGATAAACGGAAGTGACTATTGATTTTGAGACACCTCCTCCACTTACGGGTTAGGATAGCCTGCTTGCAGGAGACCCACTTATGGAGGGAGGAGATGTCTCTCTTCTGGAGAAACTGGACGGGACAAGTTTTTGGTGCAGACACCGCCTCTAAACAGGGAGGCACAATTATTTTAGTTGCTAAGACAATTCCCTTTGTTATGTTACAAGAATGGTGGGATCTATTAGGGCACTATACAATTGTCAAGGGCACCCTAGAATCTTCTATAATCCTCTTAGGCTCCATTTATGGTTTGAATACGGGCTCTACACACATCTTTACACATCTATTCACCCTACTGGCCTCCAATACCCCTACATTAACCCTACTGGGAAGGGACTGAATCCTAGCCCCCCAAACCGAATTGGACTGGTCAGACAGCAGGAGGTTGGGGCCGACCCCAGCACAGTGGGTACTGCGAGATTTGCTGTCTGGTACTGAGACAATAGACATCTGGCATACCTTGAACCCTACAGACAGGCAGTATGCCTATTTTTCTCCTCCCCATGGTACAGTTTCCCATGTAGACTATTGGTTAATGAGCACTGCTTGTCTCCCTGGTATATTGGGCACTAACATTCACCTCAGAGTATTATCAGATCACTCCCCTGTGAGTCTCTCTTACTTATCGGGGACAGGAGTTCGAAAGGACTCTCTCTGGTGCCTCAAAATGCAGCTTTTACAGAGTCCTGACACACTAACCCATATCCAAACCTTTATTACCTCCTTTCTGATGGACAATATGGGTACAGTTGAAAGAGTAGATACAGTTTGGTCGGCCCTCAAGTGTGCCCTTCAAGGGGATTTCATTTGGGCTGCAGCCACATGTGCCTGGAAAAATAGACAACTGCTGCAGTCTCTGCTGGAAGAAATCTGCCAGCTTGAGCATTCCCTGCAGTGGGCCTCCCCAGATTCGGAGTGGGCCAAGCTTCATAGGCTACAGTCGCAATTCATAGAGGCTATGTTGCAGAAAGCAGAGCTGGCACTGCATCGCACTAAGCTGAAATACCTGGAATCTGGAGAAAAAGCTGGGAAGCTTTTCGCCCTCAGGCTGAAGCAGACTGAGACAGAGAGGTATATCTTGGGTCTTCGCTCTCTGGACAGCGACAACATAGTCTCTTATCCTAGAAATGTTGTCTCAGTATTTGGACAATATTACCATAAACTTCATTCTCTGGAAGATTCACCGCCCATAGCTGACCAGGATGTTTCAGCATACTTGGATACTGCCACTCTTCCTTCCTTATCCCCCCATCTAGTGAGACATCTCGGCTCCCCTATCTCCTCTAAGGAGATAGAGCAAGCCATTAAGTACTTACCATTAGATAAAGCCCCTGGACCACATGGCCTACCCAATAACCTTTACAAAGCTTGTTTTTCCCATCTTACCCCTCTTTTGGTGCAGGTCTTTAATTTGTGGTTTCAGGACGGTATAAAACATCCTGCCTTTTTAGAGGCATAAATAATACTAATACCTAAACCAGGGAAAGATCCCCTCTGTCTTGGAAGCTACCGCCCAATCTCCCTTTTAAACACCGATATTAAAATCCTTGCTAAGATACTGGCCAATCGCCTTGCTCCAATTATGGGGGAGGTTATTGGCAGGGAACAAGTGGGATTTATGCAGGGGAGGACCTCAGGAGATCACCTGAGGAAGCTCATGCACCTGCTTTTGGTGGCCAGGGAATCCGAAGTCCCAGCAGTTTTGGTTTCCCTGGACACCGAAAAAGCTTTCAATCGAGTATCCTGGCAATTCCTGTTCGCCTCTCTTCATCAATTTGAAATTTCAGATGATTTTATTGCATGGGTCAGGCTCCTCTATTCTTTTTCAACAGCCTGGGTGTGGTACAATGGGTGTCTCTCAGACTCGTTCCCCCAAAGAGAGGCACTCGACAGGGATGCCCCCTCCCCTCTTCTTTTTAACTTTTATTTGGAACCCTTGATATGGAAACTGCTTGCTTCCCCTACTCTCAAGGGCATCCAGATTGAAAGAGAGAAGTATACCATATCAGCATATACCAATGACCTCCTTTTGCATCTGGAAGATCCTAAACCTTCTATCCCTGATTTGTTAGGGGAGTCGGACCAATTCTCAGCAGTCTCATCCTATTGGCTTAATCTCTCCATGATGATAGTATTATCCCTAAATAATCATACTAGGAAGACAGATTGTAGTGCTTTTGGTATTGTATGGGAATCTAAAACTATAACCTATCTTGGAATCAATATTGCTAGGGATTTGCCCACCACGGTAAAAGAAAATTTCACCAAATTGCTGCAAGTATTGCAATCTGATCTAGATCGGTGGAGTGCGCTCCCCTTATCTCTCTGGGGGCATATTAGCATTATGAAAATGAATGTTCTTCCGAGATTAATATACCCATTGGGTATGCTGGGTCTCTTCTTCCCTAAGGTATGGTTTATGAGACTGTAGAGAATGTTCAACACCT
Source organism: Neoceratodus forsteri (assembly GCA_016271365.2). Lineage (NCBI taxonomy): Eukaryota > Metazoa > Chordata > Ceratodontiformes > Ceratodontidae > Neoceratodus > Neoceratodus forsteri. The sequence goes on along the minus strand of CM057449.1, from coordinate 168,366,835 downwards.
TTCTCTGGAAAAATAAAATGGTAAGGAGGGTGTATGCTAAGTTAGCAGCTCCTAAATTACAGGGTGGGCTTGTCCTCCCTTCCCTTTTTACTTATTATGGAGCCCAGCATATAAGCAAAATTGCCCTTTGGTGCAAGATGGATATCCCATCAGTAGATAATTCATATTCCCCTATCTGGTTTGATATAGAAAGACATTCTGGCTCATAAATTCTCTACCTCACTGGATGAATTAGCATACACATCTCCCTCTCAGCTTCCCCCCCCAAAAAACATCCTCAATGGGTTGGTAGCTCAGAGCTTTGCACCAAGTGTAAATCTACCTCTCGGAGAACTGGCATCGCTCCCCTGCCCAGCCCATACTAAACAACCTGCACTTTCAGATTGGACATCATCCCATACCCTCCTCTTTCTGGCCCAGCTTGAGCACAAGTACCCTAGCAGACTTTCTCCAGAGGAGATGAAGTAGTCCCCTTTCCTGTTCTTCAAAATAAATTCCAGCTTAGGCAAGCAGACATCTTTAAGTTCTTGCAGGTCAAAAAGGCAATTCTCACCTTTCCGGGACCTATGACCTGGGCTACGCAGCCCCTGGAAGACCTTTCAGAGGTCTTTCAAATAGCGGATCTACCTCATGCAGTTTCCAGGGTGTACAAGCAACTGTAAGCACTTGATCCTTATCTCCCCTCTGGAATCTGCTATTACTGGGTTCAAGAATTCTCTCTCCTAGCAGAGAAAGAATTCTGGAGAAGTGTGCGGGCCACAGTTTACAAGTATATTAAGCAAGACCGGCTGCGCTTGACCCAGTTTAATATTATGCACGATCTCTATTATACACCAATAAAGTTACATAAAATAGATCAACTCCCATCTCCCATCTGTTCCCGATGTAAACTTGTCCCCAGATCGCTGTATCACCTTTTCTGGGATTGTACCTATACTCAGGCCTTTTGGGGATCTATAAAACAAGTTTTAGACCCATTATTGGGTCTGGAATCCTTATTCACACCAGAATGTTGTTTGTTGGCCATATACCCCACTGAAACCCCAAGAACATATAAAGCCCATCTTGCCTTAGTTGTCTCTATGGCAAAGTTGGTCATGTTAAGACATTGGAAAGAGGATACCCTTCCCTCGGTGTTGGAATGGTATCACGAAGCCTTGCTAGCAATCCAGTTAGAAAAGCATATTGCGAGTATGAACCACATGCCACATACCTTCCAACGTACTTAGGAGCCCCTCTTGGCCTTGCTTTCCTTATGGAAGCCTTAGACCATTCATGTGTCCCTTCCTTTCTTCTATTATCCCTGCCTTTTCCCCTTCATTTTTATTTCTTATTGACAGTCCCTTTTCTCCTTCTTCTTTTTAAAGCTGCACAGACTGCGGGGGGAGGTAGAGGAGGAGGAGGAGGGAGGGGCAGTAGGATGTTTGTTGTTTGTACTGTAACGTTTTAGTGGGTTTATTCCTTGTATAATTGCAGCTTCCTGACATAAATACTGTTATCTATGCTGCTATATATTGTTTAAAAAAGTTAATAAACTATATTAAATAATAAAAAAAAAAGAAATCACCCCTTATGGATAAAGTGAGTGCCGGTCTGTGTTTCTGTCAGGCACTATTGTGCTGATTGCCGTTTTGCTTTTTGATGATTTGTAGTCGCCGTTGTGCTGATCGCTGTTATTTTTTAGTTATTATCACATGGAACTGGAACTGTCTTTTCTAGATGGTGGAACTCTCCTAAAGTATTCAATGAAGAAAGATGACAGAGATGGTGGCACTCTCATAAAGCTTTTTAAAAGGTGATGGAAATGAGTTCCAGTGGGCTCCTGCTTAATTTAAACCCGCCCTGTCTACCACATGCCTCCCATATCTTTAATACCTTATACCCTGTGTTCAAAAGGCATTTGCCATTGGCCCATAATATGAGACATCCTTTGAAAAATAAAGCTTAGAGAAAAAGAAAGTGCCTTCCCTGGCGATGAGGCATTCGTATGGATGAGAAACACTTTGAGAGTCTTTTCTGCATGTATTAGCTTGGTCTCTTTTTATTTTTTTGTATGTTTTTATAACATTTTGTGTTACAATAAAATTATGCTATATTATTTGCCATTTGGTTGCAGCTGACTTTATTGATGAATGAAGAGTGTGCTTTTGTGTGTTTTTTTTGTTTGGACCTTTTGGAAAATGTCTATATATGTTAACATATTACTGAGGTTGCTGGACACAGCAAGAACAATTTAGAGTGCACACATTATAACAATTACACATGCTCTCCCTAGTCCCATTAAAGAAGAAATTGTGTCAGACTAGCCACAGTAACTGTTTTTATCAGTTCCATGTTGTTTTTGTGTGTCATTATCTCTAGTAGAAAGACATAATTACCCAGCAGTTATGACCTGTGTCAGTGCGGAGTGACTCAAAACAGGGTTTTGTAACATGGGTGAAACATTGTATCTTCTCAGTATTTTTGCCAATATTGCAATGTAATCTACCTAGTTGTATTGAAGAGCTAGCATAATGCCTGGAATTAACAGGAATTTTCAGAAGTGCAGTAGTCAGCTATCACTTCTTGTATCTTAAATAATATATTTTTCTTTTCTTTTCTGTTTTGCTAATTTCTTCAGGTCCTGCACACACTGAGCTGAAGAAACCAGGACCAACTTTTGGGATTCATTAATTAAGGCAGAGGGAGAGCTTGAGAATACATGATCATGGTAAGGGGACTACAATTTAAGGCCACCCTAGCTGCTAACAAGTGGATCCAGCTACACTCATGGGAGACACTAAATCACTCGTTTTTGACAGGGAACAGCCTATAGTTCAAAAAAAAAGTAAAAAAGAGAAACTCAAAAGTAATTCTGGGGAGGACTAGTGTTGGGTGTACTTTTTAAACAACATAGATGCTGACACCACACAAATGGAGCAGCGCCCATAAGGGGAACACTTGGGAAAGCATATCAAGGGTCTCTATAAAGGATTTAAATATACTTTCTGCAGAACAGCTGGCCTTCAGACAGAGCTCCTTTGAACAGCTCATCGTGTTCTTTTACTGTTTTTTTTTTACAGAGCTGGGTTTGAGGCTGCCACAGACAAAGGCTGGGAGTTTTTGGCACCTTTTTTAAAAAGGATGAACACATCCAGAATCTCTGCAGCTCTAACTAAAATGTGTAGGTAACAGTTATTATTACATAATCAGGAGGGGCATTCAAATCAATTGTACAAGTTTGCTGCACATTTGTAAAAATGATTGAGAGGGAATTTTTATCCACAAGTGCGAGTTCACTGTACATTAAATAAATATAAACTACGACATAAAAACAACAGCATTCCTGGTTGTCAGAGTTTCTTAGTGACAGCAGGGCAGTAGCTCCAGGACAATTACAGCACAGGAGAGGTGGGTCACATGACTGATGAGGACCAATCAGAGACTGACCAGGAAGCCTCACCTGGGGGAGGTCCTACTAGGAGGATAAAAGCAAGCACTCCTAGAGTGTCAAGTCAAGTCAAAATGTATTTCTTGAGCTCACAATCCCGGAGGCACTAGGTGCTTCACAAAGAGATGGAACAGTTTACAAACAATTTACAACAATTTAGAATCAGGGTCAGTTAATTATAAACACAAATAAATAATAAACATTAGATAATAATTCTTTAAATTCTAAAAATGCTATGTCCCACACACACTCATGTCCTAGAAAAGGAGTGGAACAGTACAGGAGTGAAAAACGAGTAAGACTGGTGTCTTAATTGTTGACAGGCTTCAGCAGAAAGAAACAGAGAGGCAGGGGACTCTGTTAGTTGACTAAGGTAAGGTACCTTGTGTCAAGGTTGAATGAGGCCCTGTCCCCGCTGTTATGCAGAAAGAGTTTAAATGCAAGAGTGTATTCTGTCTCTTGTCTGTTTGGTTGCACAACCAAATTTTCTTGTGAGACCTAGGAACTGATCACTCCGACGGTTTCACAATTCTCACTATCTCTCTGCTTTCCCTTGCTATTTCTGTCTTTTCTTCCCCCTTGCATATCTGCAGGTATAAAAATGTATGTGACTTTTTATGTGGAAATGTCACTGATATTGGGATCCCTTTGTTTAAAACGGTATATAGTTTTACTGTTGAAATGATTGCAAAGCTATTTGGAACTCAAGGGGTTAAACTGAGATGCTGGAGTGCACATTTTATAAAGCCATCAACAAGAGGTCAGTTCTTGGTCAATATGTTCTTTTTGCTGCACCTGCAAGAACATTGGAAACTGATAAGAACATACTGTGAAAAAACACTGTCTGCTTCACAAGCTCCCTGCAAAGACGTGTTATAAAAAGAGCAGCAACGTTTTGCAAATAAGAGAGAGAGAGAGAGAGATACTGAGATTTGAAACTGAGAAGAAACACTCAGAAGGAGGACTGTTTTCTCTGTACTGCCTTTCAAAATAGTTATACTGAACGCATTCTTATTTTTCATTTTGCTGTTATTGAGAAAAATAAAATGCTATTTATGGATTTTGAAACTGCTCCTGGGTTTCCTATGCTTCTTGACCTGTGCCTTGATGACAGGTGGTTTTAAAAGTGGGATTTACGCCGTGCATACTCTAAGCCTGGAGTTTTGTGCATGGGTACTAAACCTGGTACCAGGGAAGCATAGAAGAAAGGTATGGATTCTGCAGCAGTAAGTCCAGGAGTGATTACCAGAAGAATGGCAGCCAAACTAGAAGCAGAAATAAAAGTCCAAACTGAGACTGTACAGCCAGCACCAGTGATGGGGGGAAAAAAAAACAGGCAGTGAAAGAACCCAAAAGCCTGACTGCCTTTTTTCAAATGATGGGCTACACAACAAACAGAGATTGAGAAACAGAGAAGAGAGGAGATGCAGCAGAGAGAGAAAAAGAGATGCAATGTTTAGAGACACAGAGAAAAGAAGAAAAGCAACAACTCGAGAAGCAGAAAAAAGAAGAGATGCAGCAACAGGAGCAATAAAGAAGAGAAGAGAAGAGAAGTAGCGATGGCGGGCTGCCTTGCAAGCTATCACAGCTGGAGGTTCTGGCACAGGTTTAGCAGAGCAACAAAACACCAACAGCTTAAACTCCCTTAAACTTACAAAGCGGTGTCCCTCGGATGATATTGAAGCATACCTGGAACTTTTGAAAGGGTTACCACAGCCTGCCAGTGGCCAAAGCAGCAATGGGTCATCAGACTGGTACCTTACATGACAGGGAAAGCCCAACTTGCCTACAGCAATATGGACACTGCATAGTTAGAAAACTATGATCTTGAACTCTGTCCCCTATGCCCCAAGTTTCGACTGTCTGCTGCTGTTTGTTTGAGGGGGCTCGGCAGTGAGCCAAACAGCCAATTGGGAACAAGAAGGAGTGTGGCTTAGCACTTTAAAAGCTCGCACCGGCCCAAGGAAGACATCTGCCTGTTTTTTCCTGTGGTGGACTGCTTGTCTCTTTTCTTCTGCTCTACAACTGATGGCTGCCTTGTCTTCAGCAGAGGATTCCATCTGTCTCTGGACTTGAACTGTGTCCCCTGTGCCCCAAGTTTTGGCTGTCTGCTGCTGTTTGTTTGAGGGGGCTCCGTGGTGAACCAAAGAGCTTGTCAGGAGCAAGAAGGGGCTTGGATGAGTGCTTTAAAAGTTTGCAACGGCCCGAGGAAGACATCTTCCTGTTATTCCTTGTGGTCACTGTGCACCTCTTTTCTTTAAAAGTTTGCACTGGCCTTCTTGGATCAGCGTCATCCTGACATTGTGTGCCTAACTGAGTCTTGGTGAAAACCATCAATTGATAGCACGTTTTATCTAACTGATGGTTATAAACCTGTATGGAAAAACAGAGGAGGGGAAAAGAAAGGAGGTGGAATTTTAATATATTATAAACAGGGTTTAGAAGTAACAGAAATTAGGCCCAACTGTAGTCTTAATACTGATTGTGAATGAACCATGCTGTATGTGTTACTTGGTGGATGTTATAAATTAAAGATATGTATGGTTTACAATCTTTCTAAGGTGGCCTTAAAGGGATTAAATGATCTTTTAGAATTTTTGGGTTCTCAGTGTAAAACTGGGGATCTAGTGGTCCTCGGAGATTTTAATATTAGTTAGGCCCCTGATGATAATACTGAATTGGAATCACTTGTAGCTAATGCTGGACTTGTACAACTAATCACTACTTAAAGACAAAGAACCTCAATGCACCAGCACTGAGGCAATGGTTAGCCCAAAGGCATTGGCTGAGAAGCCAAGTTTCAAAGAAATACAAAATCACACATACCCCCATAATACAGAGCATTAAGTCTTACATTGGACCAAGGACTCACACTAAAACCACATGTAGATTTGGTGGCCGAAAACATCCACCAAAAACTCGGGCTGCTGTACCGTCTAAGCACCAGTCTGATACCTGAGACAAGGCTGGCAATCGCTCAGAGTGTCCTCCTACCTACTCTTACCAATGCGGCCCCAACCCTACTCAGCATCGCTAAGCTAGACTATGGTAGACTACAGACATTGTACCATAAAGTCGTACGATTCACTTCATAAGCCCATCCGAGGACCCACCACTGGGAAGTCCTTGCTGCACTCAAATGGCCCACCCTGAACCTGAGACTTCAATACCCCCTACTAAACTGGACATACAGGCTTCTCTCCAATGATCCCCCCACCAGGGCTTATTGGGCTAATCACCCCAAAACGCCCCAGCAAGCCCCTTCGCACTTCGGATGAAAAACTGCTTGAACAGCCCAGGCCCAGATCTGCAGCCAGTAGTAAGTCCTTCGCCCATATAGCCCCCACACTGTGGAACAAGCTCCCCTGTCAACTACAAGAAGCTCCCTCCCCAGCTATTTTTCAGACAAGGTTACGTGCTCGCCTCCTAAATCTCAGCTCCTGCGTATGTCCGGAAGGTTAGCTAAATCACCTAATTACCACTGTTGACCTGGAGTACCCCCCCGTAAATAGTTGCCCTCTCCTATATAAAGCTAGCAACTCCAATTGTAACACTGCACCTTTTAAAGACGTATACCACTTTGCTTGCATATTTTAAAGTACTACCTGCCCTCAACCAAACAGCTGCTACTGTTGTTGTGTTTTGTTGTCCAAATATTGTTGTGCAAAAACATCGTACACTTGTATGCAATGTACTACTCTGTATCTATTGACTGTATTTGTTCAACTTTATGTTAACTAACTCCGGGTCGCTCCTGAAAAAGAGACCTCCGGGGCCCAGTGGGCTTACCCGGTTAACAAAAATTTAATAAATAATAAATAAATCATGGGCTGTATATGCAAATCACCAGAGAATATTATGCTGGTTCAGCTTTAAGCAGAAATGCATGGTGCTGAAAGACCTTTCACACAGTCTGCAAAGGGTGACAACAGAAGACACATACACGTGAGTAAAATCAACCTACTTATACTAGAATGTATCAAGTAAGTAAAAATCATACTATTTTAGACTGGATTCTTACCAACAATCCTTCTAGGGTTGTAAACAAAGGTACACTCCCTGATGTGGTGAGTGATCATCTTTTGCATTTTGTACCTGGATGTGTAGAGTTCAAAAGCCCTCCCCCCAAGATTTATATTATTTAGGAAATTTAACCCTAATATTTATAACGACCATATTCAGGAGTTAAATTCCATAGATTGGTCCTACAATGACGCCATCCTTTGTATTGATTTGCCCATTGATTACTTCACTAATATATTAGTTGATTTACAGAATACGTTTTTCCTCTGAAAATCCGTAGGATAAGAGGTACAGTAAACAAATGGATTACTCCTGCTTTGTTCCAAGTTATGAAAGAAAGAGATTCAGCATGGAGCCTTTATAAAAAGTCTAAATCAGAGTCAAATTTTAATAACAATCATCAGTTCGTAATTTAATGTAAGGTCAAGCTGAGATTAAACAAGTCAGAGTTTCATTTGTCCAAACAGCAGGCCAGTTTAAATAATCCTAAGAAATTCTGGTCTGCAATTAAGGATTTAACTGCCCCAAATGTTAGGAATCATGCAGATTCCTTCAATTTAGAGGGTTGACCTACATCTGACCTGGCAGAAATAACTGAGGCTTTTTTGACTAAATTTGCCAACTTAACTTCCTTTACAAAGGATTTTTCACCTAATCACAGTTTAGATTCTTCCTGTTTTGATAGTGTAGTTACTCCTCCTTTTCCTTTTTCTTTCATCTAACTAAACCCAGGGAAGTTCCAAAATTGTTAAAGCAACTGTCTCCCTCCGAAAAAGTTCAGGTGTTGGGGAACTTGAATCAAGGTTTTCAAAATTAATTGTGAATTACTCTGTATTTATGTCCCTTTGACCAATATTTTAAATTGATCCTTAATAAAGGGGGAGTTTCCTTCTCAATGGAAAAATACAGTAAATTAAACCTATTTTAAGGAGGTTTGGCTTCTGAGTTAGATAACTATCGACCCATTTCTTTACTCCCTGTTTTGGGAAAAATGCTGGAAAAAATTGTTAGCGAACAATTGGTTGAGTATCTTGACTCCACTGGTCTCCAATCCCCTGAGCAGCATGGCTTCTGCAAACATCACGGTGCAGGGATGGCCTTGGCCAGGTTCACGGACCACATCGATAGAGCAATGGATGGTGGCAAGCTTACAAGTGTTGTGTTTGTGGACCTGTCCAAGGTCTTTGATCTTGTTGATCATTGCCTGCTGCTCAGGGGGTTGGGGCATATTGGACTAGGTAACTCTCCATTACAGTGGCTCAAGAGTTACCTAACTGATTGTCATCTGCAGATGTGCTACCAGGGAGTGATGTCTGGGAGCAGAATGTTGAAGGTAGGAGTGCCCCAGGGTTCTATTCTGGGACCTCTCCTATTCTTCTTATAGAAACATAGAAATTGTCAGCAGATAAGGGCCGCTAGACCCATCCAGTCTGCCTGTAGGCCCTATACATTGTATGTGGTCACTGACCCTATGTAATCAATACCTTTTCATCACTCCCTCCCCTCTCAGTCTTCCCTTGTGCCTGTCCCAAGCATGCTTAAACCCCTCCACTGTGCTTGTCCCCACTACCTCCTGCGGCAGACTATTCCAAGTGTTGACTACCCTTTCTTTGGAGAAAAACTTCCTCACATTATCTCTTAATCTACACCCTTCCAATTTCATATTGTGCCCCCTTCTTCTAGTACTTTTTCTACATTGGAAAAGGTCCCCCAACTGCACTGTGTTTATGCCCTTGAGGTACTTGAAGTTTCAATCATGTCCCCCCATTGTCTCCTCTCCTCCAGTGAGTACATACTGAGGTCCCTTAGTCTCTCCTCATATGTTTTGTGGTGTAAGCCCTGCACCATCTTAGTTGCCCTTCTCTGGATAGTCTCCACCTTATCTATGTCCTTGCACAGGTGTGGTCTCCGGAACTGCACACAGTACTCCAGATGAGGACTTACCAATGTTTTATACAATGGAATCACCACCTCCCACCTCCTGCTAATGATACCACTGCCTATGCACCCCAGCATGCCACTGGCACTCCCTGCCACCTTTTTATACTGCTTTGATACTTTAAGGTCATCAGAGATTATAACCCCTAGGTCCCTTTCCTCTTTGGTGACAGTCAGCTCCTTCCCCCCAACCTGTAGCTCTCCCCAGGGTTTCTTCTACCCAGGTGCATTATTTTGCACTTCTTTGCATTGAACCTCAGTTGCCACATCTCTGACCATCTTTCAAGCTTCTTCAGGTCCCTCTTCATTTTCTGCACCCCTTCTCGAGATCCACCCTGTTGCAGATCTTGGTGTCATCTGCAAACAGGCAGATCTTTACTTCCAGCCCCTCTGCAATGTCACTAATGAAGACATTGAACAGGACTGGTCCTAGTACTGATCCCTGTGGTATCCCACTGGTCACCCCCTTCTCCCCAGATTGTACCCCATTTTCCACCACCCTCTGTCTCCTGTCTGTTAACCAGTTCCTAACCCTGTTCACCACCTTGTCTCACATGCCCAGACTACCCATTTTGTTAATCAGCCTTCTATGTGGGATGGTGTTGAAGGCTTTGCTGAAATCTAGGTAGGTGACATCTACCGCCCCTCCCTGATTTAGTTTCCTAGCCACCCAATCAAAAAAAGCTATTAGATTTGTTTGACATGACCTTCCTGCTGTGAACCCATGTTGTCTCAGATCCTGAGCACCACTGGATTCCATATGTGCCACTATCCTTTCTTTCAGCAGTGTCACCATGATCTTTCCCACCACTGAGGTGAGGCTGACTGGCCTGTAGTTCCCCGCCTCCTCCCTACTGCCACTTTTGTGCAGTAGGACTATATGTGCCCTTCCAGTCCTCCAGAATAACACCTGTGTTAAGTGACTCTTTGAACAGGGCCACCAGAGGTGCTGCTAGTTCCCTTCGCAGCTCCTTTAACATCCTTGGGTGGATGCCATCCCACCCCATGGCCTTATCCACCTTCAGTTTTGTGAATTCTTCTAGAACTCTCTTCACTGTGAATGGACTGGTGTTCATCTCTCCCCTCCCCCCCATCGCCTCTGCAACCCAACTGTGGTCCTTGACCCTCCCTCTCCTTAGTGAATACTGAGCAGAAGTATTTGTTCAGTATTTCTGTCTTGTCCAGATCCCCCCTCCTTACATTCTCCCTTCTTCCCTTTGAGCCTCACAATCTCCCCTCACCTGTTTTTCTTCTTTCACTGATGTATCTATAAAATGCCTTATCCCCTTTGTTTACAGACCCTCTTCTGTCTGTGCCATTGCCCTCCTAACAGCCTTTTCTGCTTCCCTTAGACATTCAGGGTACACCTCCCCGTCCTCCTCCCTTTGGCTCTCCTTATATTTCCTGAAACTCAGCCTTTTAGCCCTGACTTTATTCCCCACCTCTTTACATAACCATAGTGGTTTCCTTCTTCTTTTCCCTCTGGTCACTATCCTAACACATTGGTTTGTTATATCCACTATGGCTCCTTTCAGTTTCTCCCATTGGTCTTCCACCCCCTTTTTTACTTCTCCCATTCCCAGGACTGCTTGTATGCATCTACCCATTTCAGTGAAATCCGCCCTCCTGAAATCTAATACTCTTGCCTTTCTGTGGCTTAATTGAGTCCATGTCTCCATGCTGAACCACACCATGTGGTGGTCACTGGATTCCAGCTGCCCTTCCACCTGTATTTCTTTGACTCTGTTCCCATTGGTCCATACTAGGTCCAGAATTGACCTGTCCCTGGTTGGCTCATGCACCAGCTGCCTGAGTCCAACCCCCTGCAGGGATTCAAGGATGGCTGTGCTTCTGGCTGAAACAACCATCTGGGTGGCCCAATCCATGTTCGCAATATTAAAATCCCCCAGTAGCAGGATTTTGTCTTTAGCTGCCATGTCATGTATGTTCTCCACTAGTTCCCTGTATACTTCCTCACTCTTTGCCAGAGGTCTGTAGATCACCCCTGTGCATACTGCTGTTCGTTTCTCTGGCTTCAGGGTGTCCCACATTACCTCAGCCTCCCCCTGTCTTCCCTGAACTTCTGTAGCCTTTATACCATCTCTGATGTACAGGGCCACTCCCCCACCCTTTTTACCCTGCTGTCCCTCCTGAACAATGTATAACCTGGTACATTGACTTCCCAGCCATGATTAGCAGACTACCATGTCTCTGTTATTGCTGCTATGTCATGGTCTGCATCTGCCAACAAGGCCTACAGGTCTGGAACCTTATTTCCTAGGCACTGGCACTCATTCATTAGCATGACCTTCCATGTTTTACAGTCTGCCCTCCCTCTGCTCTTGTTCTCCCTCTCCAGCATCTTCCCCCCACCTCGGTTTCCATTCCTATGTGCCCTTGCCCCCCCGTATCACTCGTTATACATTCTTCTCCTGCTTGCTTTAGCCATTCGCATAGTCAACCTATGTTCCTACATGTTTCCATGGGGGGGGAGAGGTGTTCCTAAGCCTCCTGACTCTCCTCCCTTGGCCAGTTGAAATGCTCACAGCTGAAGCATTTAAACTTCTCACAAAGGACCAAGGTCCCTTTCTCAGACAGATGCAGGCCGTCCTCCTTATATAAGCCTGCATCTGCTCAGGTCAGGCCCCAGTACCCTATGAAGTCAAAACCCTCCTTTCTACATCAGTCCTTCAACCAGAAGTTGCAGGTGCGGATGTGGAGTGCCCTAGCTTCTCCTGTGCCCTGGATAGGTAGCACCTCTGAGAAGGAGATGGAGCATGCAATCTGTTCCAGGCTCCCCCCATCTTTCTGAAATCATCCTGGACTCTGGATAACTCCACCCTTCTCCTGGCCAGGTCATTGGTCTCCAGGTGGACAATGACATCCAGCTGCTCCCTCCAAGCTATTGCTGTAGCGATCCTATAGATCCACTTCACATCCCTCCATGCAGTGCTTCCTGGGAGGCACTTGACCTCCCTCTCTCTCCTGCTAGGTGACTCTAACTCCACTCCTCAGATAATAGAGTCCCCCCTACTAGGAGAAGCTTCCCCCTCCTCTGGGGTTCCCTGCTTCCCTTCCCTGGGGCTCCATCCTGGAAGACCCTCTCATCCTCCTGGTCCCAGCCTTGGGTTCCTGAGTGGGGCTTTCCTATTCCTCCAAAACAGTGTAGGAGTTACTAGGCGGGACCAGTTGGGGATGTGCTTTTGACCCCCCTCACCCTCACTGAGCCCACTGTCACTCCTCTTCCCTGGCATCTTTTGAGGTAAAGGTTGTGGACACGGTGGTCTCTGGGTGAGGGTGGATGCCACCTTCAGCTTGGCCAACTCTGCTCAGAGACAAGCAACACCCTCCCTCAGCCCAACGAGGTGCCTGCAGATAAGGTAGCATTGCAGCCTCCAGAATGTCTCCCTGAAGACAGCTGCTCTACAAACACTGCACTGCACCACTCCCATCATGTCTCATTCTCTCCTCAATCAACTGCCTGCTTAAGACGGCTATTTGATATCCCCCAAATATTTGTTTTATTTCTGTTGTTTTTTGTTATGCTTCCTCTCTTTGCTACTTCCTGTATGGATGCAGAAGGTTGCAAAGGCCCCATGGGACCCACCCAATAAATGTAGGGTGAGCCCTCGGGTGGGTGGGCAGTGGGGCGTGAGGGTGAGACTGCACCATAGGCTGTGTCCAAAAAACAATCAGCCAAGAAGTCCTCAGGCAGTGATACCTCACTCCACTCACAAACTTGTCATCTAGAATCCCTCAGTCATGCCCAAAATAAATGGAAAAGCACCCAAATGGCAGTTAAGAAAAGACCACAAATGCAATTATAAACATGCAGAAATGGCAGCTAAGAAAAGACCTTAAATACAATTACAAACATAGTAACAAACTCATCAGCTAGAGTCTCTCCTCCTGCTCTGACTAAATGAACTCAACTGAGATGGCAGTTAAAACCTCACATTCAAACTACACTAATCCCTGTAATATGATGCCTGCACTTAAAGGCCAGACACAGCCACTTTTAAACACACAGTCACAAACCTGTCAGCTAGAATCCTTCAATCCTGCCCAAACTTTATGGAAAAGCAACCAAATGGTAGTTAAGAAAATACCTCAAATACAATTGAAAGCACACAGAAATGGCAGCTAAGAGAAGACCTCAAATACAGTTACAAACACAGTCACAAACTCACCAGTTAGAATCTCTCCCTCCTGCTCCAACTACATGAAGACTCAACTGAAATGGCAGTTAAAACCTCACATTCAAACTACACTAATCCCCGCAATATGATACCTGAACTTATAGGCCAGACACAGCCTCTACCCTGGTGTGTGGCTATGTTGTGTACAGAAATAACATGGCTAACAGTGTGTGTATGCAGTCAGCAGGTTCCATATGATGTCACAGGCTACCAGTATAAAGGAAGTGATGTGCTAGTGGGTGGATGGGGCCCCTCCTGGGCACCAGAGACAAACAGCTATCCCAGCAAACCCTCACTGAGATACTCAGCTGCACCAGCAAAATCCCCTAAACAGCTACCATTCTAACTTCAGTCAGAAAGTACCCTGGTACAAATTGAAAACAGTAAACTGCAAAAGAAACAAAAACAGCAATAAAATCAGTTAAAATCAACAGATACTTCCCCGAGATGTGTCTGCTTTCTTCCTCAGTTCCATCACTCTGACTCAGCCTCCCTTCAGTTAGCAGTAGCTCTGATGAGGCTCAAAGCCAGACAATTATCACCCCTCCCCCAAGCTACAGGGCTAGAGACACACACACACATAAAAAAACCTACAGTTCCTGCATATCCCCCAAACAGGTACTTTTCCAACTGAAGTCAGGAAGCACTCTGGTACCAATTGAAAACAACAATAAGCTGCAAAAGAAACAAAAACAGCAATAAAATCAGTAAAAATCAACAGATACTACCCTGAGATGTGTCTGCTTCCTTCCCCAGTTCCACCGCTTTGACTCATCGCCCCCCCCTTTCCTCGTACCTTATGACAGACTGGAACAAACGTTAACTGCTGATGCTGTAAAGGTGAATGTGTCCTTAACCTCCAAACAAACCACAGAAATTTGTAACTTACTAAAGACATTTAACAGTACTTTTACCACAGTACCAAGCCGAGCAAAAGGGGTCAAGCATGTAATAGTGACAAGGAATGCTCGCCCTATTAGACAAAATATATACAGATTACCAGAGCGGTTAAGAGCTGACATGGTTAAGGAAGTACAAAAACGAAAGAACTGGGTATCATAGAAGAGTCAAAGTGCTTGGTAATCACCAATGGTGATTGTAAACAAAAAGGAGGAGGTATAAGAATCTGCCTTGATTTTAGGAAACTTAATCAAGTGTCGAATTTGACAGTTATCCTACAGTATGTCTGGAATGGATGATTTGGTGGACAGACCTGGGAGTTCCAAGTGTATCAGTGCCCTCAGTCTCACCAAAGGTTACAAATTCCCTAGCTAAAGAATCCAGAGACAAAACTGCATTTGCTGCTCCTATTGGATTTTATCAGTTCACCACCATACCGTTTGGTTCACATGGTGCTCCCGCTACATTCCAGCAGTACATGGATGAAATTTTGTCCCCTCACACTGTTAGTTGTGCTGCGTACCTGAATTATGTTGTGGTGTACAGTCCAGACAGAAAAAGCCACTTGGAACACCTACGAGTAGTTATCCAATTGATCAAAAAGGCAGGTCTGACAATTAATCCTACCAAGTGTGCATTGGGCATACAGGAAACCATATATTTGGGCTATGTTTTGGGAAATGGAGAAGTCAAGCCAGAGGTTTCCAAGACAGAAGCTGTAGCTAACAGCCCTGTCCCCAAAACCAAGAAACATGTCTGGTCATTTTTAGGGTGGACTTGTTATTATCGGAGATTTGTTCCCAGCTTTGCCGAGTTAGCTACTCCTCTCACTGAACTCACACAAAAATGGTTCCCAAATAATGTGAAATGGACCCAATAAGTCTGCATTATGTTCAGTCCCTGTTTTAAGAAGTCCAGACTTTGAGAAATAATTTCTGTTACAGATTGATGCATCAGAGGTAGGCCTAGGTGCAGTCTTGAGTCAGCATATAGATGGGAAAAAACATA
This sequence comes from Neoceratodus forsteri, assembly GCA_016271365.2. Lineage (NCBI taxonomy): Eukaryota > Metazoa > Chordata > Ceratodontiformes > Ceratodontidae > Neoceratodus > Neoceratodus forsteri. Next base: position 168,351,337 of record CM057449.1, on the reverse strand, counting down.
GGAAATAGCATGACCGAGAAAAGGATTGCCTTGCAGCAAAGTGGGCCATGGAGTCCCTTAAGTTTTAATTACTAGGAGCTGACTTTCTACTTGTAACATATCACAATCCTCTCTGTTGGCTTAATGAAATGAAGAATAAAAAATTTAGAATTACAGTGGTACCTGACACTACAGCCACTTAAATTTAAAGTGATGCACAAATCTGGGAAAGAGAATGTCAATGCTGATTTTCTGTCAAGATATGGATCAGGAATTGAGAATTCCAAAGGTTAAAACATGTGAGTTGAAACTTCTCTGTTTGCTATGCTGCACATGCATTGAACTGTAAAGGTTCAAGTTTAAGTTTATTGCAGGATAAACTCCTCTGTTTTTGGATTTAAAACTGCCCTAGATAGCATTTGGCAGAGAACAGCAAGAGGAAGGAGGAGCTGTTAGAACTTTTCACTAAAAATAACATCGGAAACAGATAAAGAGAAGCTAGGAAAGCTCAAACCAGCTACATCCCCAGGACCCAATAATTTGCACCTCAGATTATTAAAAGAACTTGCTTCAGTTCTATGTGAGCCTCTACGTGCTATCTTCCAGTCCTCTATTGATGAGGCAGAGACACCAGAGGACTGGATGTTGGTCAGTGTAGTCCCTATCCATAAAAAAGGCCCCAAATCAGATTGCTCAAACTATCATCCTATTAGTCTGATCAGTATCTTGAGTAAAGATCTGGAGTCTATTACAAAAGATCACCTCAAAAAACACATACAAGGGAGGAGGGCACATGGATATCACCCAGCATGGGTTCACACAGGGAAGGTCTTGTTTAACCAACTTACTCACCTTCTTTGAACCATAGAGTGCTGCTCTGGACAAAAATCTTCCAGTGGATATACTATATATAAACTTTGAAAAAGCTTTTGACACAGTGTCCCACCAGGAACTGATCAATTGTTTGAGGGAAATTGGGGTGGAACTATCCCTCATTAGATGGGTCACAGCCTGGCTGGTCGAAAGAAAACAGAGTTTGTATTAAAGGCCACATGTCTCGATGGTCCTCTGTTTCCAGTGGTGTCCTGCAGAGATCAGTCTTGGGTCCTGTGCTGTTTACCATCTTGGTTTCTTCTCTATACTGTAACTCTGGAGCATGGTTGACAGAATTTGCTGATGACATGAAGCTGTGGGCTGTCTCACTAATGAGCAAGATGCAAAATCTTTCCAGGAAAATATAGATTTATTAGCAGCCATTGCAAAGAGAAAGAAATTGAGGTTTAACTTAGCTAAGTGCAAGGTTATGCACCTAGGGAAGAGGAATCCAAAATTTAGTTACAATATAGGTGAAACCAGGGTATGAAACAGAAACAGAGAAAGACTTGGAATATGGATAAATAATATTTGGAATTCACCTACCAGTGTACCTCAGTAACTAAAAAGGCTTATGGTATTTTGGTTTCCATCAAGAGAATAATAAAAAGTATGGACAGAAATAATAGTCCCCCCCCCTTATGTGTTACTGGTCTACCCACACCTTGAGTATGCTGGGAGCCTCTGCAAACCTAGACTGAAGGCTGATGGAAGGAGAATGGAGGGTGTGCTGAGGTGCACGACTAGAATGATAAAGTGAGTTGAGGATATATCCTATGAGGCGAGATTGCGAGAGCTTGACCTGTTTTCACTGCAATATCGAGGTTACAGGGGTGACATGTGTCTGGTGTATAAAGCCTCTAGGGAGCCAGATCTCTGGGAAAGTACAGGTTTGGCAAAAAGATCTAATCAAACCACTAACCGGGGGAATCAATACCAACTCAAGGGTGAGAACTATTGTAAAAATCAAAGAGGGGCCTGGTTCTCACAATGTATGGTGGCACAGTGGAATGCGTTGCCAGAACTGGTGGTCTACTGTGACTCTATGAACCAGTTTAAACCAGCACTAGATAAAAATAGTGAGGGGAATTGTTTCCAATTTAGAATATAAATAGAGCAGGTCAATAATGACCTCATGGTCAAGTACCTGATTTTTTCTTATGATTCTTATGACTTTACTGGGACTTAAGAATTAGAACTCTACTAACAGAGACATTCAATTTAGGGCAAAAACAAACAAACAAAGACAAGAGTTAGTGTGTTTGTCTGAGTTGCATGAAGGGAACTGTCATCTGTGCAGTTAGCTATGTGAAGCAGGGGACTGTGCATTAGGGAGAGTGGCTTAGGCAGTAGAAAGTTATGTGTCTGGATTTAAAACTGCCCTAGAGAGCTTTTGGCAGAGAACAGCAAGAGGAAGGAGGTGCTGTTAGAACTTTACTACTCTACTGGGACTGTATAGCCCTCCCTCCCCTCCACCCCCCACTCTTAGCCAGTTCAACTTTTATAGGCACAGGATTTGGCTGACAACAGGAACTTCCTGTTTGGGAGCAGGAAGGGAGTGATCACAGAGGCACAAAAGACTCACCATCCTAGAAGGAAAAGAGTAGCTCTCATCCCACCCCCCCCGCTGCTGGAGGTCTAACTCTGAGCAAGTAAGAAGGAGACTATTGAGGAATACAGGAACTTCCTGTCCCAGAAGAGGAAGAGCTGCAGCTTTAAGGGCACAGAGGAAGTAGGAAAGTAGAGAGAAATAAATAAATAAAAAAACAAACAGCGAGAGGCAAGAGTAAGGATACAAAACAACAGCTGAGGGGCCACAAATAAGACATGATGGGAGTAGTGCAGTGCAGTGGCTGTGGAGCAGCAGTCTTCTGGGAGATGTTCTGGAGGATTTGGTGTCATCCCATCTGCAGGCAACCTCTGGGCTGAGGGAGGAGGTTGCTCATCTCTAGGCTGAGTTGGCCAGGATTTAGGGGCCTCCCTCCCAGCCAGGGACCACCAGGGCCACTGCCACTGCCTCAGAGGTTGCCAAGAAAGAGGAGCAGTTGGACGGCAGTGGGCTCAGGGAGGGTGAGGGTGATGGAACAGAGGCACAACCTTCTAGTTGTACCTCTCCACCATTCATTCTGACAAAGTATGGTTCCTGTATCGAGGCACCCACAGTGGTGAGCAAGGAGGATGCTGGGAACCTCCACAAAGGAGACCCACAGGAGGATGTATGGGACCCCACAGGGGAAGGAAACAACTCCTGGTGGAGACTCCATTGTTAGGAAGGTAGAAATTGGGGAAACAGAGGAGAGCGAGGTAAGGTGCCTGCCTGCCACCATGACTTGGAGGAACATGGAGTGAATCATCAGGATTGTGGGAGCAGCTGCACAGTGGATGGAGCTGGATGTCATTGTCCACCTAGGAACAAATGCCCTGGTAGGGAAAGGGATCAGAACAGTGCAGGAGGAGTTTGTGGAGTGGGGAAGGGGCCTTAGACAAGTAGCATGCATGGTAACCTTCTTGGAGGTGCTGCCTGTCTATGGCATGGGTGAGGCTAGGGTGCTTCGCACCATGGGATTCAATCAATGGTTGAAAAACTGGTGCAGAGCTCAGGGTTTTGGTTTCATTGGGGACTGGTGGTCCACCTGGAAGGAAGCAGGCCTATATTGGCGTGATGGTCTTCATCTGTCCAGGAGAGGAACCAGGATCCTAGGTAATAGGTTTAAATGTTTAATTGGCAAGCATTTAAACTAGCCAAGGGGGAGGCACTGAAAAGGAGCAGAGTAATCCTAGCCCCCCCCAAAAAAAATCAGGGTAGTTAGTAAGGAAAACACCAAGATAGAGAAGTCATTAGGGAGAAAGGCAGGGGTAAATGGAGGAAAAGGGCAAAGGCAGTAAGGACAGGGATGGGGTAAAAACAAGTAAGACCATCATAAAATGGAGGGTAATGAGTACCAATGCCCGTAGTCTAGGTAGCAAGCTCCCTGAACTGGTGGCCTTGATGGAAGAGGGACACCTGGATATAGTGGCAGTCACAGAAACATGGTACAAAGAGAACCATGACTGGGATGTCAACATACCAGGGTACACAATCTACAGGAGGGACAGGGAGTGTAGAAGAGGAGGAGGAGTAGCTCTCTATGTAAGGGAAGAGATCAAAGCAATGGAACTAAAGGGTAAACAGGGAGGAGAGGAGGCACTGTGGGTTACCCTGGAGACTGGAAATGGCACCACAATCCACACTGGGGTTGTAACAAACCCCCATCTCGGGGGAGGAAATGGACAAGGAAATGATAGAAGGCATCCTCAGAATGGCAGAAAAAGGGGAGATATTGTTGGCGGGGGACCTGAATATGCCAGATGTTAAATGGAGCACCTTTACTGCAGCTACATCCAAGAGCAGGGTCATTCTCAATGCCCTACAAGGGGCATGCCTCAGATAGCTAGTGCTGGAACCCACTCAGGAGGGAGCTATCTTAGATCTGGTACTCTCAAATGGGGACAGAGAGAGGATCTCAGATCTAGAAGTGGGTAGCCATCTGGGAACAAGTGACCACCAAACAGTGTGGTTCATAATAAACACAGCTGCAGAGTCAAGCCATACAAAAGTGAAGGCATTGGACTTTAGGAGGGCTGACTTTGTCAAAATGGGAGAGTGTTTCAGAAAAGCACTAGCAAACTGGCAAGACAGAGGGGTGGAAGATCAATGGGGAAACATCAAAACTGTCATTACAGAGGCAACAAGCCTTCATGTGAAGAAAATGAATGCATCAAAATGAAAGAAAAAAACACTATGGTTCTCAAAAGAGGTGGTGGGGAAGGTCAGGGAGAAAAAGATAGCATTCAGGAAGTATAAGGAAGGAGCAGGACAGAGAACTGTGCCAGTTAAAGCAGAAGAAAGAGTGGAAGGCAGTCAGCAGAGCAAAGGCCCAAACTGAAGAAAAGATAGCAACTCAGTTAAGAAGGGGGATAAAACCTTTTATAGGTACATTAGGGAGTGAAGAAAGACCAAGGGAAGGATAGTGAGGCTTAATAAAGGGGAGAGTGAGTGGGTAGAGAGGGACAGTGAAAAAGCAGGGATACCAAACGAATTCTTCTGCTCAGTATTCACAAAAGAAGAGTAAGGTGAGGTACCTTATCCAATCAATAGAAATACTTTGGCTAGGGTGGTTGATACCAGTCCTTTCACTGAAGAAAGAGTTCTGAAAGAACTCCTAAAACTGAAGGTGGACAAAGCAATGGGGTCTGACAGGATTCACCCCAGAATTCTAAAAGAACTAAGGGGAGAATTAGTGACACCACTGACTACCCTTTTTAACAAATCATGGGAGGATGGTGTGGTACCTAAGGACTGGAGGAGGGTGGATGTGATTCCCCTTCACAAAAGTGGGAGCAAAGCAGAGTCAGTAAATGATAGACCTGTTAGCTTGACCTCAGTGGTAGGGAAAATGATGGAATCACTTCTGAAAGAAAGAATTGTTGAGTACCTAGAAGCCAGTGGGGCACAGGACCCAAGGCAGCATGGATTCACAGTGGGAAGGTCATGTCAGATGAATCTAACAGATTTTCTTGACTGGGTGACCAAAGTAGTAGACCGGGGAGGGGCTGTGGACATGGCCTACCTAGACTTTAGCAAAGGATTTGACACAGTCCCACACAAAAGATTAATAAACAAATTAGCCAGCCTCTGAGTGGGTCCCAGGATGATAGCCTGGGTAAAAAACTGGTTGAACAGCAGAACACAGAAGGTAATAGTAAACAGAGTCCACTCCAAAGAAAGGGGGGTTACTAGCGGGTACCACAGGGTTTGATACTGGGACCAGTCCTTTTTAATGTCTTTATAAATGACATTGCAGAGGGACTGGAAGAAAAAGTATGCCTCTTTGCAGACAACACAAAGATCTGCAACAGGGTTGATACACGAGGGGGTAGAAAGGATGAGAAGGGACTTGGCAAGGTTGGAGGAATGGCAAAAGTATGGCAGCTTAGATTCAATGCAAAGAAGTGCAAAGTAATTCACCTGGGAAACGAAAACCCAGGGGAAGAGTACACAATGTGGGGAGGTATTAACAACAACAAAAATGGAAAGGGACCTGTGGGGTAGTCATATCAGATAACCCAAAGGTAAGGCAATGTGAGAAGGCAGTAAGGATGGCTGGGAGGGTTACCGGATGTATAGGGAGAGGCATCATCAGTAGAAAAATTAGAGAAACCCCATTAGAGTACAGTTCTGAGACCGAATTCCACAAGGACCTAGACAAGGTGGAGGCAGTCCAGAGGAGGGCAACTAAAATGGTGCAGGGTCTGCAACAGAAGCCATATGAAGAGAGATTAAATGAGCTTAAATATATACCCTTGAGGAAAGGAGGAGAGGGGGACATGATAGAAACTTTCAAGTACCTCAAAGGAATTGACGAAATCCAAGAGGCCAGCATCTTTCAGAAAAAGAGATGTGCAAGAACAAGGGGAGACAATTTGAAGATGGGGCGGGGGGATGACTCAGGGGCAATGTCAGAAAGTATTTTTTCACAGAGAGGGTGGTGGACACATGAAATGCCCTTTCTGAGGAGGTTGTGGGGTCAAAAACAGTTGGGGAATTCGAAAATAAATGGGACAGACATAAGGCAATTCTAGTTGGGGGTAGGAAGAAGTAGGCTGTTGGTTAACTAGGATCTGCAGCTTATCTAATAGGTAAGGAAATGGGCAGGCTAGGTGGGCCAAATGGTCCTTATCTGCTGTCAAAGTCTATGTTTCTATGTTTCTATTCACAAGGAGGTCCTGGTTTACATAATCAGTTACATACATAGTCACTTACATACATACATACCTTATATAAATGGTTTATAATGAAATAAGGTCACAGTAAGGTAATACATTAGCAGTTTGCAGGCTATAAGAGACATAGGGTAGGTACATCAAGGGAGTATCACGATAATGGGTAAAAATATACAAACAGATTATAAAACAGTGACAGAGGCAGGTATGTCCATAAAAGTGCTGGACAGCAGTGGCAGTCTGTCAATGTAGGTAAGCTAAGTGCAAAATACATGCAGAATCGTGACTCAAAGCAATACATGACTATGTCTATTTATCTTTATATATGTATATATATATATGCTTATTGATACATATATATATATATATGCTTATTTATACATATATATATATATATATATATATATTTATACAATGTATGTTTTGGGATAATTAGCAGGATAAAAAGTAATATCTCTGCCAGGTCATGGAGATATCACTGATATCTTCACACACCTATACATCTCATCGTAATGAAAGTGAAAGTGTTTCACTTTCCATCATCCAGCTATCTTTGCTGTGTCCCTTTATGAGCTTGCCCCACCCCACAACACAAACATCTCTGTGATCCTGTTTGCATCTTCTAACAAATTAATTATTGAAAAACAAACTTTTCTGGTTGATCCTGCAACTTTCTTTTATCCACCTGTAACTGTAATGTGCGTGGCAGTGCTATGCCTGAAATGTAGCATGGCCGAGCGCTAGGCAGATTCAAGAAGTGAAGCACTGTAAGATATTTTCATTAGGAGCCCTTGACTCCGTATGGATGCAGAGGTTGCAAAGGCCCCATGGGACCCACCCAATAAATGTAGGGTGAGCCCTGGTGTGGTGGTGGGCAGTGGGGGCGTGAGGGTGAGACTGCACCATAGGCTGTGTCCAAAAACAATCAGCCAAGAAGTCCTCAGGCAGTGATACCTCACTCCACTCACAAACTTGTCATCTAGAATCCCTCAGTCATGCCCAAAATAAATGGAAAAGCACCCAAATGGCAGTTAAGAAAAGACCACAAATGCAATTATAAACATGCAGAAATGGCAGCTAAGAAAAGACCTTAAATACAATTACAAACATAGTAACAAACTCATCAGCTAGAGTCTCTCCCTCCTGCTCTGACTAAATGAACTCAACTGAGATGGCAGTTAAAACCTCACATTCAAACTACACTAATCCCTGTAATATGATGCCTGCACTTAAAGGCCAGACACAGCCACTTTTAAACACACAGTCACAAACCTGTCAGCTAGAATCCTTCAATCCTGCCCAAACTTTATGGAAAAGCAACCAAATGGTAGTTAAGAAAATACCTCAAATACAATTGAAAGCACACAGAAATGGCAGCTAAGAGAAGACCTCAAATACAGTTACAAACACAGTCACAAACTCACCAGTTAGAATCTCTCCCTCCTGCTCCAACTACATGAAGACTCAACTGAAATGGCAGTTAAAACCTCACATTCAAACTACACTAATCCCCGCAATATGATACCTGAACTTATAGGCCAGACACAGCCTCTACCCTGGTGTGTGGCTATGTTGTGTACAGAAATAACATGGCTAACAGTGTGTGTATGCAGTCAGCAGGTTCCATATGATGTCACAGGCTACCAGTATAAAAGGAAGTGATGTGCTAGTGGTGGATGGGGCCCTCCTGGGCACTAGAGACAAACAGCTATCCAGCAAACCCTCACTGAGATACTCAGCTGCACCAGCAAAATCCCCTAAACAGCTACCATTCTAACTTCAGTCAGAAAGTACCCTGGTACAAATTGAAAACAGTAAACTGCAAAAGAAACAAAAACAGCAATAAAATCAGTTAAAATCAACAGATACTTCCCCGAGATGTGTCTGCTTTCTTCCCCAGTTCCATCACTCTGACTCAGCCTCCCTTCAGTTAGCAGTAGCTCTGATGAGGCTCAAAGCCAGACAATTATCACCCCTCCCCCAAGCTACAGGGCTAGAGACACACACACACATAAAAAAACCTACAGTTCCTGCATATCCCCCAAACAGGTACTTTTCCAACTGAAGTCAGGAAGCACTCTGGTACCAATTGAAAACAACAATAAGCTGCAAAAGAAACAAAACAGCAATAAAATCAGTAAAATCAACAGATACTACCCTGAGATGTGTCTGCTTCCTTCCCCAGTTCCACCGCTTTGACTCTCCTTCCTTCCTCGTACCTTATGACAGACTGGAACAAAGCGTTAACTGCTGATGCTGTAAAGGTGAATGTGTCCTTAACCTCCAAACAAACCACAGAAATTTGTAACTTACTAAAGACATTTAACAGTACTTTTACCACAGTACCAAGCCGAGCAAAAGGGGTCAAGCATGTAATAGTGACAAGGAATGCTCGCCCTATTAGACAAAATATATACAGATTACCAGAGCGGTTAAGAGCTGACATGGTTAAGGAAGTACAAAAAACGAAAGAACTGGGTATCATAGAAGAGTCAAAAAGTGCTTGGTAATCACCAATGGTGATTGTAAACAAAAAAGGAGGAGGTATAAGAATCTGCCTTGATTTTAGGAAACTTAATCAAGTGTCGGAATTTGACAGTTATCCTACAGTATGTCTGGAATGGATGATTTGGTGGACAGACCTGGGGAGTTCCAAGTGTATCAGTGCCCTCAGTCTCACCAAAGGTTACAAATTCCCCTAGCTAAAGAATCCAGAGACAAAACTGCATTTGCTGCTCCTATTGGATTTTATCAGTTCACCACCATACCGTTTGGTTCACATGGTGCTCCCGCTACATTCCAGCAGTACATGGATGAAATTTTGTCCTCTCACACTGTTAGTTGTGCTGCGTACCTGAATTATGTTGTGGTGTACAGTCCAGACAGAAAAAGCCACTTGGAACACCTACGAGTAGTTATCCAATTGATCAAAAAGGCAGGTCTGACAATTAATCCTACCAAGTGTGCATTGGGCATACAGGAAACCATATATTTGGGCTATGTTTTGGGAAATGGAGAAGTCAAGCCAGAGAGGTTTCAAGACAGAAGCTGTAGCTAACAGCCCTGTCCCCAAAACCAAGAAACATGTCTGGTCATTTTAGGGTGGACTTGTTATTATCGGAGATTTGTTCCCAGCTTTGCGAGTTAGCTACTCCTCTCACTGAACTCACACAAAAATGGTTCCCAAATAATGTGAAATGGACCCAATAAGTCTGCATTATGTTCAGTCCCTGTTTTAAGAAGTCCAGACTTTGAGAAATAATTTCTGTTACAGATTGATGCATCAGAGGTAGGCCTAGGTGCAGTCTTGAGTCAGCATATAGATGGGAAAAAACATAGGAAATAGCATGACCGAGAAAAGGATTGCCTTGCAGCAAAGTGGGCCATGGAGTCCCTTAAGTTTTAATTACTAGGAGCTGACTTTCTACTTGTAACATATCACAATCCTCTCTGTTGGCTTAATGAAATGAAGAATAAAAAATTTAGAATTACACGGTGGTACCTGACACTACAGCCACTTAAATTTAAAGTGATGCACAAATCTGGGAAAGAGAATGTCAATGCTGATTTTCTGTCAAGATATGGATCAGGAATTGAGAATTCCAAAGGTTAAAACATGTGAGTTGAAACTTCTCTGTTTGCTATGCTGCACATGCATTGAACTGTAAAGGTTCAAGTTTAAGTTTATTGCAGGATAAACTCCTCTGTTTTTGGATTTAAAACTGCCCTAGATAGCATTTGGCAGAGAACAGCAAGAGGAAGGAGGAGCTGTTAGAACTTTTCACTAAAATAACATCGAAACAGATAAAGAGAAGCTAGGAAAGCTCAAACCAGCTACATCCCCAGGACCCAATAATTTCACCTCAGATTATTAAAAGAACTTGCTTCAGTCCTATGTGAGCCTCTACGTGCATCTTCCAGTCCTCTATTGATGAGGCAGAGACACCAGAGGACTGGATGTTGGTCAGTGTAGTCCCTATCCATAAAAAGGCCCCAAATCAGATTGCTCAAACTATCATCCTATTAGTCTGATCAGTATCTTGAGTAAAGATCTGGAGTCTATTACAAAAGATCACCTCAAAAAACACATACAAGGGAGGAGGGCACATGGATATCACCCAGCATGGGTTCACACAGGGAAGGTCTTGTTTAACCAACTTACTCACCTTCTTTGAACCATAGAGTGCTGCTCTGGACAAAAATCTTCCAGTGGATATACTATATATAAACTTTGAAAAAGCTTTTGACACAGTGTCCCACCAGGAACTGATCAATTGTTTGAGGGAAATTGGGGTGGAACTATCCCTCATTAGATGGGTCACAGCCTGGCTGGTCGAAAGAAAACAGAGTTTGTATTAAAGGCCACATGTCTCGATGGTCCTCTGTTTCCAGTGGTGTCCTGCAGAGATCAGTCTTGGGTCCTGTGCTGTTTACCATCTTGGTTTCTTCTCTATACTGTAACTCTGGAGCATGGTTGACAGAATTTGCTGATGACATGAAGCTGTGGGCTGTCTCACTAATGAGCAAGATGCAAAATCTTTCCAGGAAAATATAGATTTATTAGCAGCCATTGCAAGGAGAAAGAAATTGAGGTTTAACTTAGCTAAGTGCAAGGTTATGCACCTAGGGAAGAGGAATCCAAAATTTAGTTACAATATAGGTGAAACCAGGGTGGCGGAAACAGAAACAGAGAAAGACTTGGGAATATGGATAAATAATATTTGGAATTCACCTACCAGTGTACCTCAGTAACTAAAAAGGCTTATGGTATTTTGGTTTCCATCAAGAGAATAATAAAAAGTATGGACAGAAATAATAGTCCCCCCCCCTTATGTGTTACTGGTCTACCCACACCTTGAGTATGCTGGGAGCCTCTGCAAACCTAGACTGAAGGCTGATGGAAGGAGAATGGAGGGTGTGCTGAGGTACGACTAGAATGATAAAGTGAGTTGAGGATATATCCTATGAGGCGAGATTGCGAGAGCTTGACCTATTTCACTGCAATATCGAGGTTACAGGGGTGACATGTGTCTGATGTATAAAGCCTCTAGGGAGCCAGATCTCTGGGAAAGTACAGGTTTGGCAAAAGATCTAATCAAACCACTAACCGGGGAATCAATACCAACTCAAGGGTGAGAACTATTGTAAAAATCAAAGAGGGGCCTGGTTCTCACAATGTATGGTGGCACAGTGGAATCGCTGCTACAGAACTGGTGGTCTACTGTGACTCTATGAACCAGTTTAAACCAGCACTAGATAAAATAGTGAGGGAATTGTTTCCAATTTAGAATATAAATAGAGCAGGTCAATAATGACCTCATGGTCAAGTACCTGATTTTTTCTTATGATTCTTATGACTTTACTGGGACTTAAGAATTAGAACTCTACTAACAGAGACATTCAATTTAGGGCAAAAACAAACAAACAAAGACAAGAGTTAGTGTGTTTGTCTGAGTTGCATGAAGGGAACTGTCATCTGTGCAGTTAGCTATGTGAAGCAGGGGACTGTGCATTAGGGAGAGTGGCTTAGGCAGTAGAAAGTTATGTGTCTGGATTTAAAACTGCCCTAGAGAGCTTTTGGCAGAGAACAGCAAGAGGAAGGAGGTGCTGTTAGAACTTTACTACCTACTGGACTGATAGTAGCCCTCCCCTCCTCCACCCCCCACTCTAGCCAGTTCAACTTTTATAGGCACAGGATTTGGCTGACAACAGGAACTTCCTGTTTGGGAGCAGGAAGGAGTGATCACAGAGGCACAAAAGACTCACCATCCTAGAAGGAAAAGAGTAGCCTCCATCCCACCCCCCGCTGCTGGAGGTCTAACTCTGAGCAAGCAAGAAGGAGACTATTGAGGAATACAGGAACTTCCTGTCCCAGAAGAGGAAGAGCTGCAGCTTTAAGGGCACAGAGGAAGTAGGAAAGTAGAGAGAAATAAATAAATAAAAAAACAAACAGCGAGAGGCAAGAGTAAGGATACAAAACAACAGCTGAGGGGCCACAAATAAGACATGATGGGAGTAGTGCAGTGCAGTGGCTGTGGAGCAGCAGTCTTCTGGGAGATGTTCTGGAGGATTTGGTGTCATCCCATCTGCAGGCAACTCTCTGGGCTGAGGGAGGAGGTTGCTCATCTCTAGGCTGAGTTGGCCAGGATTTAGGGGGCCTCCTCTCCCAGCCAGGGACCACCAGGGCCACTGCCACTGCCTCAGAGGTTGCCAAGAAAGAGGAGCAGTTGGACGGCAGTGGGCTCAGGGAGGGTGAGGGTGATGGAACAGAGGCACAACCTTCTAGTTGTACCTCTCCACCATTCGTTCTGACAAAGTATGGTTCCTGTATCGAGGCACCCACAGTGGTGAGCAAGGAGGATGCTGGGAACCTCCACAAAGGAGACCCACAGGAGGATGTATGGGACCCCACAGGGGAAGGAAACAACTCCTGGTGGAGACTCCATTGTTAGGAAGGTAGAAATTGGGGAAACAGAGGAGAGCGAGGTAAGGTGCCTGCCTGCCACCATGACTTGGAGGAACATGGAGTGAATCATCAGGATCGTGGGAGCAGCTGCACAGTGGATGGAGCTGGATGTCATTGTCCACCTAGGAACAAATGCCCTGGTAGGGAAAGGGATCAGAACAGTGCAGGAGGAGTTTGTGGAGTGGGGAAGGGGCCTTAGACAAGTAGCATGCATGGTAACCTTCTTGGAGGTGCTGCCTGTCTATGGCATGGGTGAGGCTAGGTGCTTCCACCATGGGATTCAATCAATGGTTGAAAACTGGTGCAGAGCTCAGGGTTTTGGTTTCATTGGGGACTGGTGGTCCACCTGGAAGGAAGCAGGCCTATATTGGCGATGGTCTTCATCTGTCCAGGAGAGAACCAGGATCCTAGGGTAATAGGTTTAAATGTTTAATTGGCAAGCATTTAAACTAGCCAAGGGGAGGCACTGAAAAGGAGCAGAGTAATCCTAGCCTCCCAAAAAATCAGGGTAGTTAGTAAGGAAAACACCAAGATAGAGAAGTCATTAGGAGAAAGGCAGGGTAAATGGAGGAAAAGGCAAAAGGCAGTAAGGACAGGGATGGGGTAAAAACAAGCAAGACCATCATAAAATGGAGGGTAATGAGTACCAATGCCTGTAGTCTAGGTAGCAAGCCCCTGAACTGGTGGCCTTGATGGAAGAGGGACACCTGGATATAGTGGCAGTCACAGAAACATGGTACAAAGAGAACCATGACTGGGATGTCAACATACCAGGGTACACAATCTACAGGAGGGACAGGGAGTGTAGAAGAGGAGGAGGAGTAGCTCTCATGTAAGGGAAGAGATCAAAGCAATGGAACTAAAGGGTAAACAGGGAGGAGAGGAGGCACTGTGGGTTACCCTGGAGACTGGAAATGGCACCACAATCCACACTGGGTTGTAACAAACCTCATCTCGGGGAGGAAATGGACAAGGAAATGATAGAAGGCATCCTCAGAATGGCAGAAAAAGGGGAGATATTGTTGGCGGGGACCTGAATATGCCAGATGTTAAATGGAGCACCTTTACTGCAGCTACATCCAAGAGCAGGGTCATTCTCAATGCCCTACAAGGGCATGCCCTCAGATAGCTAGTGCTGGAACCCACTCAGGAGGGAGCCATCTTAGATCTGGTACTCTCAAATGGGGACAGAGAGAGGATCTCAGATCTAGAAGTGGGTAGCCATCTGGGAACAAGTGACCACCAAACAGTGTGGTTCATAATAAACACAGCTGCAGAGTCAAGCCATACAAAAGTGAAGGCATTGGACTTTAGGAGGGCTGACTTTGTCAAAATGGGAGAGTGTTTCAGAAAAGCACTAGCAAACTGGCAAGACAGAGGGGTGGAAGATCAATGGGGAAACATCAAAACTGTCATTACAGAGGCAACAAGCCTTCATGTGAAGAAAATGAATGCATCAAAATGAAAGAAAAAAACACTATGGTTCTCAAAAGAGGTGGTGGGGAAGGTCAGGGAGAAAAAGATAGCATTCAGGAAGTATAAGGAAGGAGCAGGACAGAGAACTGTGCCAGTTAAAGCAGAAGAAAGAGTGGAAGGCAGTCAGCAGAGCAAAGGCCCAAACTGAAGAAAAGATAGCAACTCAGTTAAGAAGGGGGATAAAACCTTTTATAGGTACATTAGGGAGTGAAGAAAGACCAAGGGAAGGATAGTGAGGCTTAATAAAGGGAGAGGAGGGTAGAGAGGACAGTGAAAAGCAGGATACTAAAACGAATTCTTCTGCTCAGTATTCACAAAAAGAAGAGTAAGGTGAGGTACCTTATCCAATCAATAGAAATACTTTGGCTAGGTGGTTGATACCAGTCCTTTCACTGAAGAAAGAGTTCTGAAAGAACTCCTAAAAACTGAAGGTGGACAAAGCAATGGGTCTGACAGGATTCACCCCAGAATTCTAAAAGAACTAAGGGGAGAATTAGTGACACCACTGACTACCCTTTTAACAAATCATGGGAGGATGGTGGTACCTAAGGACTGGAGGAGGGTGGATGTGATTCCCCTTCACAAAAGTGGGAGCAAAGCAGAGTCAGTAAATGATAGACCTGTTAGCTTGACCTCAGTGGTAGGGAAAATGATGGAATCACTTCTGAAAGAAAGAATTGTTGAGTACCTAGAAGCCAGTGGGGCACAGGACCCAAGGCAGCATGGATTCACAGTGGGAAGGTCATGTCAGATGAATCTAACAGATTTTCTTGACTGGGTGACCAAAGTAGTAGACCGGGGAGGGGCTGTGGACATGGCCTACCTAGACTTTAGCAAAGGATTTGACACAGTCCCACACAAAAGATTAATAAACAAATTAGCCAGCCTCTGAGTGGGTCCCAGGATGATAGCCTGGTTAAAAAACTGGTTGAACAGCAGAACACAGAAGGTAATAGTAAACAGAGTCCACTCCAAAGAAAGGGGGTTACTAGCGGTACCACAGGGTTTGATACTGGGACCAGTCCTTTTAATGTCTTTATAAATGACATTGCAGAGGGACTGGAAGAAAAGTATGCCTCTTTGCAGACAACACAAAGATCTGCAACAGGGTTGATACACGAGGGGGTAGAAAGGATGAGAAGGGACTTGGCAAGGTTGGAGGAATGGCAAAAGTATGGCAGCTTAGATTCAATGCAAAGAAGTGCAAAGTAATTCACCTGGGAAACGAAAACCCAGGGGAAGAGTACACAATGTGGGGAGGTATTAACAACAACAAAAATGGAAAGGGACCTGGGGGTAGTCATATCAGATAACCTAAAGGTAAGCAAGCAATGTGAGAAGGCAGTAAGGATGGCTGGGAGGGTTACCGGGATGTATAGGGAGAGGCATCATCAGTAGAAAAATTAGAGAAACCCCATTAGGAGTACAGTTCTGGAGACCGAATCTCCACAAGGACCTAGACAAGGTGGAGGCAGTCCAGAGGAGGGCAACTAAAATGGTGCAGGGTCTGCAACAGAAGCCATATGAAGAGAGATTAAATGAGCTTAATATATATACCCTTGAGGAAAGGAGGGAGAGGGGGGACATGATAGAAACTTTCAAGTACCTCAAAGGAATTGACGAAATCCAAGAGGCCAGCATCTTTCAGAAAAAGAGATGTGCAAGAACAAGGGGAGACAATTTGAAGATGGGGCGGGGGGATGACTCAGGGGCAATGTCAGAAAGTATTTTTTCACAGAGAGGGTTGGACACATGAAATGCCCTTTCTGAGGAGGTTGTGGGGTCAAAAACAGTTGGGGAATTCGAAAATAAATGGGACAGACATAAGGCAATTCTAGTTGGGGGTAGGAAGAAGTAGGCTGTTGGTTAACTAGGATCTGCAGCTTATCTAATAGGTAAGGAAATGGGCAGGCTAGGTGGGCCAAATGGTCCTTATCTGCTGTCAAAGTCTATGTTTCTATGTTTCTATTCACAAGGAGGTCCTGGTTTACATAATCAGTTACATACATAGTCACTTACATACATACATACCTTATATAAATGGTTTATAATGAAATAAGGTCACAGTAAGGTAATACATTAGCAGTTTGCAGGCTATAAGAGCACATAGGGTAGGTACATCAAGGGAGTATCACGATAATGGGTAAAAATATACAAAACAGATTATAAAACAGTGACAGAGGCAGTGGTATGTCCATAAAAGTGCTGACAGCAGTGGCAGTCTGTCAATGTAGGTAAGCTAAGTGCAAAATACATGCAGAATCGTGACTCAAAGCAATACATGACTATGTCTATTTATCTTTATATATGTATATATATATATGCTTATTGATACATATATATATATATATGTTATTTAATACATATATATATATATATATATATATATTTATACAATGTATGTTTTGGGATAATTAGCAGGATAAAAAGTAATATCTCTGCCAGGTCATGGAGATATCACTGATATCTTCACACACCTATACATCATCGTAATGAAAGTGAAAGTGTTTCACTTTCCATCATCCAGCTATCTTTGCTGTGTCCCTTTATGAGCTTGCCCCACCCACAACACAAACATCTCTGTGATCCTGTTTGCATCTTCTAACAAATTAATTATTGAAAAACAAACTTTATCTGGTTGATCCTGCAACTTTCTTTTATCCACCTGTAACTGTAAGTGGGGTCAGTGTTATGCCCTGAATGTGGCATGACCGAGCGCTAGGCAGATTCAAGAAGTGAAGCACTGTAAGATATTTTCATTAGGAGCCTGTACTGTAAAACTTACAAATACATCATATTCTGATCGTGCCTGTATTTTTGTGAAGAGCGTCGACAGTATTGAGGGAAGAGCGAGGTGATCGCAGTCACACCAGACAGAAGCGTGGCATGTGTTGCTGGTGCAATGACACGCTTGACTGGTGGTGTGAAGCTGCCATCTCACTTGCTCTTCCCTCAATACTGTCGGCAGCTACTTTTCACAAAATACAGGCAGCATTCAGAAAAGGATGCATTTTGTAAGTTTTACAGCACAGGCTCCCTAATGAAAAATATCTTACAGTGCTTTACTTTTGAATCTGCCTAGCGCACGGTCATGCTACATTTCAGGGCATAGCGCTCGGTCATGCTACATTACAGTTACAGGTGGATAAAAGAAAGTTGCAGGATCAACCAGATAAACTTTGTTTTTCAATAATTAATTTGTTTAAAGACGCAGGCAGGATCAACCAGATATGTATTATGAAAATAATTTTAAAGTGGCAACAGCAGATTTCTTTTCATAATATATGTAATCTGCTGTTTTGGAGCAGGGGGGTATGGAGAGTTGTTGGGGGTAGCCACGACTACATAAACTTAATACCAAACAATTTTTTAGTAATAATTTTAAAGTAGCAGGATCAACCACATATATGTTTTTTCAACAACATATGGCATCTGTTGTGTTGGTAGAGATACTGCAGTTTTGCATTGAAATAGCCATCACCTCTATGTAGGGGATTGTAATAAGTGGACATCTGGAGCTTTTGTTGAGTGCAGGCCAAAACATACATCATATAAACAGAACATGATTGTGGCCTGACTGAAGATATCATTTCTCTTCACCGAGGCCAATGACATCATGATATCATTGGCCTCGTGAAGATAAATATGATATCTTCAGTCAGGCTATGTCATATCTCCTATATATATATATATATATAATAGTATATATATATATATATATATATATATAGATATAGATATAGATATAGATACATGCTTTCTGTAGACTATCTATGTTCACCTGGTTCCTGTGACTCTGTACATTGCCCTACTTGTTGTTATGTTCCCTGTTTGAATCTATTTTCATTGTACTTTCCCGGGTCGTACTGGAAAACAGGCATATAATTTGTCTAGTGTACCTACCTGGTCAACAAAAGTTTAATAAATAAATAAATAAACATGCATTGGTAAAACACAGTAAAAGATGATTGCAGTTAGGAGAATACGTGGTAACAGACAATATTTCAAGGCATATGTCAGGACGTAACCATCAGGCATGTAATGGGCTTGTGGGTGGATTGAAGTTTACGGAATTGGGAACCAGAAGCCATGGAATAAGTAAGGTGATAGAATGTGAAAGGGGGGTAGAGGGAAGAGGGAGGGTAGTTAAGGGGGGGTAGACATAGGAAAGGGAAAGTGGTAATAGGGGGGTCAGGGAGGCTGAGTGCTTGTAGCAAGATTGTTAAACAAGGATGTTAAAGTGGGTAAGGAGGAGGGGGACATGGAGGCTGGTAGCAGGAGGCCATGTGGGTTTCTTAGGAAGATGTTTAGCTCTTGGGGCAGTAGCAAGCTACATTAAAGGCTTTTCTGGCCAGCGTCTTGAAACAGTTGACAGAGACAAGCCCCATGAGTTTAAGTTTTGCTTGCATTTTATTCCAGACTGATGGAATAATGAAACTAGTGGTACCTTTGCCATGATTTGTGTGCACTCTGGGTACTTCTAAGAGAATAAGTTCAGAGTTTTTTAGTAGGTATTTGCTATGCGACCTGTGCATGAGTGAGCGGATGTATTGTGGCAATTTTTTCCAGAGCATTTTCACTGTCCAGAGGCCAATGTGAAGTGTCCGCCTTGTGGCTAAGGATATCCAGCCAACTGTTTGATAGAGGTGGCAGTGTTGCATCCTAGGTGGTGCATTTGTTATAAAGCACAAGGCTCCATGGTAGAGAGTGTCTAGCTTGTGCGTTTGCTTTTGGAGTAAGCCAATCAAGGTTCAAATCACCAAGGATAATAGTCTTGCTACTGTTGGATTCAATGAAGCTCCTAAGGGTTGATAAAATTTCCATGTCCCCTGATGGCAGTCTATAGCATCCTACAGTACTGAATGATGCAGTAGAGGGAAGCAAGATCTTTAATGCTAAGCATTAAAATTATTTAGGCTTAGATTTGGATAATATTTTGGAGGCACTGAATTTTGAGTTCATGTAAATGACTACCCCCCATCTCTAGTGGGTCTGTCCAGTCTAAAAGTGTTAAAGGAAGGAATTGCAATCTGCTGATCAGTGACTGTATTGCTTAACCATGACTCAGTAATAACTAACACATCACAGTAAGTGTAAGTGGCCCAAATCCTTATTTGGTTGAGTTTTTTCAGGAGGCTACAGGCATTAATTAACATTATTTTTAAAACTATAGCTGTTGCAATATCTGTTGGTGAGGTGACGGGGGAGAGAGGACCTCATGTTTCCTGAGCATAAAAGTAAAAGCAGGAATTGTTTTTCCAAGGAGGCTATTAGTACTGCTCATTCCTTTTTGTTATTGGCCCTGTTGTTCTGACCAGGTAGTTTGTGGAAGTCTGGAATCGATTTAAAGCATGACGGGTAAAGCATACCTATTAATGGCAAAGCTTTTGCAACAAACGACTGTGGTTGTATAAGTATAAACTCCAATAAGCTACTAGCCTTGTCCCACAGGGGTTGATGGGAAGGGGAGTGGCTCTCCGTTAAGTGTGGGTTAGACTGATAGGTTTCACCCCTCGTTTTCTATGCTAGACTGCGGTACAATGTCATCAGTTGCAGCAGTACTACTGATAATGCAAAGGTACATGCCATTTGAGCAAGTCCCTATGCTAGAAATCGGAGTGAGATACCAAGGGAGTAGTAGCATTTGAATAATAATATCCCCAGTAAGGGTGTAGTAAACATGTTGTGTAGCTAGTTGTGTAGGGGGAAAAAAGTGTGAATTAATATACAGCTGGTGTATGGCCTAGTGGCAGGGCTGCTGCTGCCTTTGGTGTAGATGGTCAGCAGTTTGAATCTCAGCATGCCCAGGATTAAAGCAGTAGGAATAACAAAGGAAAGTTCTCACATGCCAAGGCAGCTCAACAAGAATAAAAGCTAAGTAAAATTTTACTGTGGAGAAGAAGAGTGGGCTGACTCCTAGAGGTCAACCCTAAGGTTATAAGCTAATGTTAGACAGAAATTTAATACAATGCTTTGGAAATCTGTTTTTGTAAAACAGGGTCCCTCTTAAGGGGGTGTATGTGACACGGTTGAATAGGGCCCTGTCCCAGCTGTTATGCAGAAAGAGTTTAAATGCAAGGGTCTGTTCTATGTTTTCCTCTTCTGTCCCTTATCTGTCTAGTTGCGCAACCAAATTTTCTTGTGAGACCTAGGAACTGATCACTCTGGTGGTTTTGCAATTCTCCGCCTCTCACTATCTCTCTACCTTCCCTTGCTATTTCCGTCTTTTTCTTCCCCCTTGTATATCTACAGGTATAAAATATATGTGAATCTTTATGGGGAAATGACACTGATATTGGGATCCCTTTGTTTAAAACTGTATATAATTTTACTGTTGAAATGATTGCAAAGCTATTTGGAACTCCAGGGGTTAAACTGAGATACTGGTGTACAAACTTTATAGAGCTGTCAACAAGAGGTAGCTTCTAGATCATTATGTTCTTTTTGCTGCACCTGAAAGAATACTGGAAACTGACAAGAACATTCTGTAAAAAAACACTGTCTCCCTAACGTGCTCCCTGCAAAGACTTGTTATATAAAGAGCAGCAATGTTTTGTGAGAGAGAGACTGAGATTTGAAACTGAGAAGAAACACTCAGAAGGAGTACTGTTTTCTCTGTACTGCCTTTGTAAATGGTTACACTGAACACATTTTTATTTTTTATTTTGCTGTTATTGAGAAAAATAAAACACTATTTGCGAATTTTGAAACTGCTCCTGGTTTTCCTATGCTTCCTGACCTGTGCCTTGATGACATACCTGTTCACTCCTGCTGTTGCATTCATTGCCAGGATGGGTGGAAGATAAAGGGTAGGCCAAAACAGGGAATAAGAGCAACACCCTATCTAGGGTAGGTGTACAAATGGGCATAACAAACAACAAAAGGGGTAAACCTAAGACCACCCAATCGGGGAGGAACCTCATAGGGGACAGGTGGAAGGAAAAGGGTAGGCCAAAAAAAAGGGAATAGTAGCAACACCCCATCTAGGGCAGGTGTACAAAGGGGTATAACAAACAACAAAAGAGGAAAAACCAGAAACATCTTACCAAGGTAAGTAAGTATTTGCAAGTAACACAGGGTAAGTAGGAATTGGTAGTGCTGAGAGTGGTGCAGTGCAGTGGCTATGGGGTGGCAATTTTCTGAGAGACCTCCTGTAGAATGTGCTGCTGCCCCAACTGCCCTCTGGGTTGAGGGAGGAAGTTGCTAGACTCCAGGCCAAGTTGGCTAGGATTTGGGCAACCTCCTCCCCCACCCAGGGGCCAGCAGATCTGCCAGTGTTACCTCAGAGGATGCCAGGGAGGAAAAACAGCTGGACTATGGTGAAGAGTGGTGGGTTGGAGGCAGGTGCCTCAAACAGTGGCACTACAAAATTACTACATAACTCTGGTGGGGTGGGAATTCCCAGAGGAGGCACCCGTGGTAGTGGCCAGGGAGGATGTGGGGGTCCTCCGTAGTAAAGATCCCAAGAAGGGTGGGTGAGGACCCCAAAGGAGAAGGGAAGCAACTTCTGGTGGGCTACTCAATTGTCAGTGAGATAGATTTGGGAATGGGAAATGGAGTGGAGAGGGAGGTCAGGTGCCAACATGGCGCCACTGTCCAGAAGGATGGGAAATGGACTCTGGTGATCACTAGGGCAGCAGGATAGATAAAGGAGCTAGATGTCATTGTCCACCTGGAGACAAATGACATGGCTAGAGATGGGGTTGGGATAGTGCAGGGGGAGTGGTTTTAGACAGGTAGTGTGCTCAGTGGCTTTTACTGATGTGCTGTCTATCTAGTGTGGGGGAGGAAAGAGATCTTTGCACCAGGAGCTTCAACTCATGGTCAAAAGAATGGTGCGCGACAGCAGAGGCTTGTCTATTTTGGGGACTGGGAATCCACTCGGATGGATAAGGACTTATACAGGGGTGATGACCTACATCCAGCCAGGAGGGGAACCACAGTCCTCAGTGTGTGGTTTAAATGTTTCTTTGATGAACATTTAAACCAGCTGGAGGGGCAGCAGAAGAAATTGGAAAGGCAGAAACAGTCTCCCCAGGCTGAACAGAGAGTAGTGGAAACCCCAGAGGAAAGGAACCCAAGTGTGCAAATTTATAAAGAAAGTAGGATGTTAGACACCAATGGGGATGGGAACAATAATACTAAAAAGAGAGGGGGGAAAGAGAGGACATAAAGGAAAAAAGGGGGTAACAAGCAGAGTGCTAACAAAATCTGGAAGGCCATGTGTGTCTTTGCTAGATGTCCAGGAAATAAGATTCCAGACCTAGAGGCCATCATGGCAGAGGTTGACCTGGATATTGTGGTCATTACTGAGTCATGTTCAGGAAAGTCAGGGTGGGAAGGAAAGGAGGGGGTGTGGTGCTTTATGTGAGAGGAAAGCATAAAAGAAACGGTGATACTGGGAACATGGGAAGGCAGAGGTACTGTGGGTCACAGTGGAGATGGAGAACGGAGCCACTATTTGCACTGGTGTGATCTACAGATCTCTGGCACAGGGGAAGGAATATGATAAGGCAGTGGTGGAAGACATTGTCAAAATGGCAGAAAAGGAGGAGATGGGGACTTCAGTCTGTCAGATGTAGATTGGAGCCTCCAAGCTGTAGCTTCAGCTAGAGGCAAGGACAGCCTCAACTCCTTGCAGGGGGTGTTTCTCAGGCAACTAGTCAGTGAACCCACTCATGATGGGGCAATACTGAAGGTGGTACTCATTAACGGAGACTGTTGTAGACGTAAAGGCAGAAGGCCAGCTGAAGATCAGTGATCACTGTATAGTGTGATTCAAAATTATGACGGCTGCAGAACTAAATCACACAAAATTGAGGGTCCTGGACTTCAGGAGGGCAGATTCCATTAAGATGGGTCAATGCCTTAAGGATGACCTGGCAGAGAGGATGGCCTGGGGAGGTGGAGGAACAGTGGATAAAGCTACAAAGGAGCATAGTGAAGGCAACAAACCTCTTTGTCAAGCAAGTGAACAAAAACAAGAGGAAAAAGAGATGGCTGTGGTTCTCAAAAGAAGTGGTAGGAGAGGCAAAGGCTAAAAGAGTAGCATTCAGAAGGTATAAGGAGATGCAGAGGGAGGAGGTTAGGAAGGTGCATCAGTGAAAACAGAAGGAAGCAGGGAAAGCAGTAAGGAAAACAAAGGCAAAAATGGAATGGAGAATAACCCAGGTGGTAACAAAGGAGACGACATTTTTTAAGTATATAAGAGAAAAGAGGAAGACCAGGGGAGGGATTGTAAAGTTAAAATGGGAAGGGCAGGAATGTGCAGTAGGAGACCAGGAAAAGGCAGGCATCCTGAACAAATATTTCTGCTCAACGTTCACAGAGACAGGTAAAGGGAAGAGGCCACAAAAAAAGTAACAGGTGCTTGGGGGGGGGGTGGAGTGGACACTAGTCCTTCTTCAGAGGAGAAACATAGAATTTGATGGCTGATAAGGACCGCTTGGCCCACCCAGTCTGCCCATTTTCCTACCTAATGGATAAGCTGCAGATCCTAGTTAACCAGCAGCCTACTTCTTTCTACCCCCACACCCTAGAATTACCTTATGACTGTCCCATGCATGCTTGAATTCCACCACTGTTTTTGACTCCACAAACTCCTCTGGAAGGCTGTTCCATGCATCCACAACCCTCTCTGTGAAAAAATATTTCCGTACATTACCTCTGAGCCGCCTCCCCCCATCTTCAAATTGTGCTCCCTTATTCTTGCATATCTCTTTTTTTGAAAGATGCTATCCTCTTGGACTTTGTTGATTCCCCTGAGGTACTTGAAAGTTTCTATCATGTCCCCCCCCCTTTCCTCCAGGCTATACATATTAAGCTCCTTTAGTCTGTCTTCATATGTCTTCCGGTGCAGACCCTGCACCATTTTAGTTGCCCTCCTCTGGACAGCTTCCATCCTGTCTATGTCCTTGCAGAGATTAGGTCTCCAGGACTGCACACAGTACTCCAGATGGGGTCTCACCAGCTGTCTGTACAGAGGGATGACAACTTCATATTTTCTACTGGTGATGCCTCTCTCTATGCATCCCAGTATCCCCCCAGTCCTCCTTACTGCCCTCTCACATTGCTTGCATACCTTTAGGTCATCTGATATGACTATCCCCAGGACCCTTTCCATTTTTGTTGTTGTTAGTATCTCACCCACCATTGTGTACTCTTCCCCTGGGTTTTTGTTTCCCAGGTGCATTACCTTGCACTTCTTAGCACTGAATCTAAGCTGCCATACGTTTGACCATTCCTCTAACCTTGCCAAGTCCCTTCTCATCCTTTCCACCTCACCTTGTGCATCAGCTCTGTTGCAGATCTTTGTGTCATCTGCAAAGAGACATACTTTTCCTTCTAGTCCCTCTGCAATGTCGCTTATGAAGACTTTGAAGAGGACCGGTCCTAATACTGAACCCTGCTGTACCCACTAGTAACCCCCCTTTCTTCAGAGTGGACTCCATTTACTATTAACCTCTGTGTCCTATTCTCCAGCCTATTCTTTACCCAGGCTATCATCTTGGGACCCACTCCCAGGCTGGCTAACTTGTATATTAATCTTTGTGTAGGACTGTGTCAAATGCCTTGCTAAAGTCTACGTGAGGCCATGTCCACAGCCCTCCCGATCTACTGCTTTGGTCACCCAGTCAAAGAAATCTATTAGATTCGTCTGGCATGACCTTCCTGCTATGAATCCATGCTGCCTTGGGTCCTGTACCCTCTGGCCTCTAGGTACTGACAATTCTTACCTTCAGAAGTGATTCCATCATTTTCCTATCACTGAGGTTAAACTAACAGGTCTGTAGTTTCCTGCTTCTGCCCTGTCTCCACTTTTGGGAAGGGAATCACATCTCCTCCTCCAGTCCTCAGGTACCACCCCATCTTTCCATGATTTGTTAAAGAGGGTAGTCAGTGGTGTCACTAGTTCTACCCTTAGTTTTTTTAGAATTCTGGGATGAATCCCATCAGGCCCCATTGCTTTGTCCACCTTCAGTTTTAAGAGTTCTTTCAGAACCCTTTCTTCTGTAAATGGGCTGGTATCAACTTCTATATCCAGAGTGCTTCTATTGTTTGTTTTAGGTACCTCCCCCTCTTCATTTGTAAATACTGAGCAAAAATATTTGTTTAGTATTTCTGCCTTTTCACAGTCACCCTCTGCCCACCTCCTCCCCTTTATTAAGCCTCACTATCCCTCCCTTGGTCTTCTTTCGCTCTCTGATGTACCTATAAAAGGTTTTATCCCCTTCTTAACTGAGTTGGCTATCTTTTCCTCGGTACTGGCCTTTGCTGTTCTGACTGCCTTCCCAGCTTCCTTTTGCTTTAACTGATACAATTCTCTGTCCTGCTCCTTCTGTGATTCCTTGTACTTCATGAATGCTTTCTTTTTCTCTTGAACCTTCACTGCCTCCTCCTTTCAGAACCATAGCGATTTCTTACATAGTTTTGTTTTGTTTATTTGCTTCACACAAAGGCTTGTTACCTCTGTGATGGCAGTTTTTATTATTCCCCATTGTTCTTCCACCCCGCCTTCCTGCCCATTTGCTAGTGCCCTCCTGAAGTGCAGTACTTTTGCCTTTGTATGGCTAGACTCTGTTGCTGTGTTTATTGTGAACCATACTGTTTGATGGTCACTAGTTCCCAGATGGCTGCCCACTTCTACATCTGTGATCCTCTCTCCATCTCCATTTGAGAGAACCAGGTCTAAGATTGCTCCTTCTCGAGTGGGTTCCAATACTAGTTGTCTAAGGCATGACCCCTGTAGGGCATCTAAAATAACTCCACTCTTAGATGTGGCTGCTGCAACTGCACTCCAGTTAACATCTGGCATATTCAGATCACCCATCAGCAATATCTCCCCTTTTTCTGCCAGTCTAAGTATACTTTCTATCATTTCCTTGTTCATTTCCTCCCCCTGAGAGGGGGGTCTGTATACAACCCTGTGCGGAATGTGGTGCCATTGCCTGTCTCTAAATTGACCCACAGTGCTTCTTCTCCTCCCTGTTTACCCTTTAGTTCTGTTGCTTTGATTCCTTCCCTATGTAGAGAGCTACTCCTCCTCCTTTTACCTCCTGTCCCTCATGTAGATAGTGTATCCTGGTATGTTTATGTCCCGTCATGGTTCTGTGTGTACCATGTTTCTGTGACTGCCACAATATCAGATGTTCCTCCTCCATCAAGGCCACTAATTCAGGAAGCTTGTTACCCAGACTACAAGCATTGGTACTCATTGCTCTCCATTTTTTGATGGCTTTTCCTTCTGTAGCAGCATCCCCCACTGACCTTTCTACCTTGGTCTTTTTCTCATTTAGTTCCCTGTTTTGTAGGGGGAGGCTGGGATTTTCCTGTTGCTTATCAGTGCCTCCTCCCTTGACTAGTTTAAAAGTTTGCCAATGAAGCATTTAAACTGATTGCCCAAAAAACTTGTTCCTTTCCTGGACAGATGCAGACCACCCTGCCAGTATAGGCTGATGTCTCTCCAGGTGGAACCCCAGTCCCCAATGAAGCCAAACCCCTGTGCTCCACACCATTTTTTCAACCATTCATTAAACTGCATGGTGCAAAGTACCCTTGCCTCACCCATGCCATTGACAGGCAGTACCTCTGAGAAGGATATTGTAAGTGTTACTTGTCTTAGGCCCCTCCCAAATTCTAGAAAGTCCTCCTCACTGCTCTAATCTTATGATGAGCCAAGTCATTTGTTCCTAGGTGGATAATGATATCCAGCTCAGACTCCCGTGCAACTGTTCTCGTGATCCTAAGGATGCGCTTCCTGTCCCTCCAAGCCATGGCACCAGGCAGGCACCTTACTTCAGTTTTTCCTGCTCCCCCCAGTTCTATCCCCCTAATAATTGAGTCCCCCACCAGGAGCTGCTTCCTTTCCCTGTGGTGTCCTCTGTCTCCTTCCTGAGGGCCTCCCCTGTGACAGCTGTCCACAACCTCCTTAGTCTCCTCTGTGGGTGCATCCATAGGGGAGCTATGCTCCCCCAGGATGGTGTATGGATTGTGGAGTGGAACAACTGACTGGGTGTACCTCTGTTCCACCACCCTTACCCTCCCTGAGCCCACTGTGGTCCAACTGCTGTGCTTTCTTCACAACCTCTGAGGTAGTGGTGGTGGCTCTGGTGCTCCCTGGTTGGGGGAGGTTCACTTACTACTGTCCAGTGCGGCCTGAAGATGGGCAACTTCCTCCCTCAGGGCAGAGAGTTGTCTGCAAATAGGGAAGCATCTCAGCCTCCAGAAAGACTCCCAGAAGACTGCTGCCCCAAAGCCATTACATTGCACTACTCCCCACATGTCTGTCAACCTTCTTGTTTATGTATTTATTTATTTATTTTGTGTGTGTGTGTGTGTGTGTGTGTGTGTGTGTGTGTGTGTGTGTGAGATTGGTTTGTTGTATAGAAATATATATGTTATACAATGTGTATGCTTATATTGTCAGTGCAGTGTGCTAGAGAGGATATGACAGTGGTATGCACCTTGCCCTCTTGAGAAAATGATGTCAGAACCCCAGGTATAAAGGAACTATTTCCAGGGTGGGTGGGGTGAGGGTGGGATGGGTTCAGATCTAAACTGTGCCCTCACGAAACGATCAGCTAAAAGCTCTGACACACCACTGTGATGAGTGCCTTCCTGTCAGCAAGATGCCTTACACGACAATTTGACAGAGAAAATACCCTGCTAATCAAACAGAGAAAAATCCAAACATCAAAGTCAGACACAGGTAAACCTCCCCAGCCCCAAAACAGCCTGCTGACTTGTGCTCTGAAAGTAGTCAGCCCCAAAACAAGTCAGCTGTGCACAAGGTCAGACACAGTAAACAGAATTCAGTCCCTCTGGATTTAAACTCTTCCCGCACTGAAAATCTTAACAATTGTAACAAAAGTAAAGCAAGGTGCACCTCCCTCTGTTGATTGAAAGACTGCCTTTTCTGATCATTCTAAGTTCCTTATTTCACCTTTCAGTTAGAAGCAGCCTCCACCTGAAGAATATTAACTTTCCTAATGAATCTGCTACAAACCAAAGACAATTGTAAATTGTAAGGTTCACCTCCCTCTGTTGTGAGCACAACTCACTTTCTTGCAAATCCTAAGTCCAGTATTGCAGCTTCCAGCCAGCGGTAGCTTTACCTGAAGAATATTAGCTTTTCTGATGAGTCTGCTATAAACCACTTGTTTATAGTACTGTTGTTATCAGGTCTGTAAGACTCTTCCAAAGCTATTGGCTAATAAGTAGCTATGATGTAAGCACTTCCTGATACAGTCTGGCCTGGCCTTTTAAGGCACACAGAGATAAACACAAAAAAACAGTTTCCACTCCCTGGGGCACTGTCTGGGTCAAATACACAGCCTGTAACCTGCACTCACTTCAGGACTTATGACAAATTCTTAGCCCAGTGAATAACTCACAGTATTACAAATATTGCAATGCAAGCAGTCAATCAATAACTCCAATCAAGTCAGCTGAGAGAGCCCTGAAGGAACTCACACATCTGAACAAAGCATTGGGGCCAGGTGGGGTGCATCCAATGGTACTGAGGGAGCTCAGGGAGGTACTAGCTGCACCTCTGAACCTCTGACAGACTCATTTAACAGCTCCCTGGAAAAGGGAGTGGTTCCAAAGGACTGTAGGAAAGCAGATGTAGTCCCACTTCACAAAAGTGGTAGCAGGGAGGAGGCTGACAATTACAGGCCAGTCAGGCTGACATGGTGGTAGGAAAGGTAATGGAAACATTGATGAAGAAAAGGATTGTGGAATATCTTGAATCCAGTGGGTTACAAGACCTGAGGCAACATGAACTCAGGGGGAGGGGGGAGGAATAATGTCCAACAAATCTGATAGATTCTTTTCATTGGTTGACCAGGGAATTAGATCAAGGTGGAGTGGAGGATGACCAGGGAATTAGATCAAGGTGGAGTGGAGGATGTAGCCTACCTAGATTTCAGTAAAGCTTTCAACTCCATTCCATATAGGAGGCTAGTAAGTAAGCTGGGTAGCCTAGGAGTGCTCCAAAGGTGGAAAAGTGGGTAAGAAACTGGGTAGGGGATAGGTAACAGAGGGTGGTGGTAAATGGAGTTCACTCTGAGGAAGGGAGGGAGACCAGAGGGCTCCTCAGGGATCAGAGCTGTGGCAGATCCTCTTTAATGTTTTTATAAGTGACATTACAGAATAGCTGGAAGGAAAGGTCTGCCTCTTTGCGGATGACACCAAAATCTGGGTGAACACTCTGGGGGAGGTGGAAAGGATCAGCAGGGAACTGAGAAAACTTGAGGCATTTTAAAGGGTATGGCAGCTGGGTGTCAATGCAAAAAAGTGCAAAATAATGTATTTAGGGCACAGAAACCCAGGGGTGGAGTACAAAACTGGTGAAGTGGTATTGACAACCTCCAAACAGGAAAGAGACCAGGGAGTAATCATTTCGAATGACTTAAAGGTGGCCAGGCAATGCGACAAGGCAGTTAGGAAGGCTAGTGAGATGCTGTGTGCATAGTGAAGGTTATCACTAGCAGAAAGAGGTTGTGGTGTTGCCCCTGTATAGGTTGCTGGTAAGACCCCACCTTAAGTACTGTGTCCAATTCTGGAGACCACATCTCCAGAAGGACAAAGACAGAGTGGAGGTATCCAGAGGAGGGCAACTAAAATGGTGCATGGTCTGCACCAAAATCCCTAATGATGAGAGACTAAACATCCTCAATATGTACACCATGGAAGGGAGGAGAGAGAGTGGAAATATAACAGAGACCTTTAAATACCTCACAGTGGTAAATAAGATACAGAAGGGAAATATTTTTCGGAAAAAAGGAGCTCAAAAACAAGGGGACATGCTATGAAACTGGAGCGGGATAGATTCAGAAAAGATGTGAGGAGGTACTTCACTGAAAGAGTGATGGATTCCTGGAGCCTTCCAGCAGAGGTGGTGAGGGCAAAAACAGTGGTGGCGTTTAAGAACGCATGAAACAGGCATAAAAGACGCTCAGTAGAAAGCAAGGGGGGAGGAGAGAAGGAGCCGGAGATTGATTAGGGTGTGCTGTGATACTGTAGGTAGGGAAAAATGGGTAGACTGGATGGGTAAGCAGTCCTTATCTGTCATCAAATTCTATGTTTCTGTGTTAATCAGGAGATTTTCTACCTGTCAGTACTAGGTGTGATGTGTGAAACAGCACTGTACCAGGAGACTGACATAGTCAGTTCTGTTCCTCCCTATACATCATCAGCAGCATTGTGACCTCACTGACTGTGACATCACTAGTAACCAAAAAGGGACATTCTCATGCTGTTTTAGTAGCAACGTGTGACACACTTTACCAATCAGGCAGTAGGGCTTGTGGTGTAACAGCGAACGGGGTCACATGTAGATGATGTGGTGGGAGAAACAGAATTAGTTATGTCTGCTTCCAGGTAAAAAAAATACTTTTCACATCACACCCAATACTATTAAGTAGAAAACAATTTATTGAGCAAATGGAGAAAAAAAAAACCTTCAGAAATAAGAAAGTAATGAGGGACTACATTAAGAAATGATAACACCATCTGCTTTCTGTTTTCTATTTTATGGTGCTACGAGCTCTATAGTTCTGGTCTTCTGGCTTTGGCTGCTCTGGGACTGCAGTCTATTATAAATGTCATGGCTGCGCTGCCATGCAGGCAATCCAGCTTTGGAAGCAAAATCAGGTCATCATATCAGGAGGCAGGCCAAGACACGGCAGCTGTCCCTCTGCAGTGCACTGTGGCCAGGAAGGAAGGTGTCCAGCATCCGGCACCCCAGCAATGCCTGTGGTGGGACTGGGGAACTTGCTCTTTATGCAGGTATTACTGCATGTGTCTGAGGCCATCAAGAGGCTCTGCCTATCATAGGGGAAAAAGGAGGCACAGGGAGAAAATGGAATAAAATCTTCACCACTATCTATATGATGGCTGATGTCTCTGGCTCCCATGGATCCTAATGCCTGACACTGGATCCTGTCCAACTGGTGTGTTGCTTTGGGGTGAAGGGGGATGACAGCCATCTGCCTGGAACTCCTACATATGGAGGAAGATGTGGGAGCCATCTGGGGTGGGAGTGTCTAGACCTGGGAATGCTAGGCCTGAACACGGTATATTCCTGAGATCTGGGTAAATCTCCAGCAGCATAGCTTAGAGGTTAGGGTCGTGAGCTGTGAATGAGCTTGGTAAACCAATAAATTATTGTGGTCAGGTATTATTTTACTTAAATGAACAATTTCTTTAGGGCAATAGCCGCATAAGTTAAGCAGTAAACCAAATCTTACTGCACTTACCAGCTGGTTAAAGATGCCACTCAGCATGTAGGAAGACTAGTAATACTGCTCACACTGTTGTGGGTGATTTCCTACCTAGGCCATGCAGTATCTGCCTGCAGTCTCGGGTCAGCTAAGTTTCATCTCTTACCTCCCCTCTCCATGGGTGTTTCTTACTTCAGGCTGTGGACCTTTGGTTATCAGGTTCCAGTCTTTTGGAACTTCTTGCTTCTTGAAAGCTGGCTCATTTACGGTATTCACCTTTCAATGCACATTTGGGCCTCATTTATTCACTGTGTTTTACTAGTTATATGATATATTAATATTGTGTGTATAGTGAGGGGTGTCTCTTATGGGATAAAAAGGTTATCTTGTGCTGGTATGGGTGAGAGGTCCGTAAAGCGAAGCTGAGCAGTTCTGACAGCCCAAAACAGCATGAGATAACCTTCTTATCCCATAAGCGACACCCCTCACTATACATACTAATAGATTATGAAGCATTCAGACTGCCTCCAGTACAAAAAAAATAAAAAAATTTGCTGAAAATGTTTTATTTAATTGTACTGTTTGTGTTGGTCTCCCCCACTGTTTGAATACAGTAGTGGTACACTCTGCTGCTTACATGGCGTGTAATGGTGGCTGCTTAACACACTGTGTAATTGTGGGGGCTGACTGTGGAGGAAAGAAGTGGGTTTTGCATTCGTAAAACGGAGCATCAGACTGCTCAGTTCATAAAATGTGATGACAGTTTGATAGGAACTTTTATGGATAAAATAATTCTCCTTAATTTGTGTGCGGCTAAAGGATAACTCATTTTTTTTAAATCTGCTTACAATTGCTCCATTTAGTTCTGTGGTTGTTTCCAAACATGCGTGACAGTTTGTTGGGAATTTTGGTAGCTAAATAGAGTGTTTTTTGTTAGATCGAGACTTCTCTTACAGCTGATTCTGCCACTGCAATGTGACCAGAGTACTGTGCCAAGCCGTTCACATCTGATTCTGATAGGCAAATGTGAATGCGCCAGTTAGCCTGCTTTATCTCTACCTTCAACAAAGCTCACTCCCGTCGTCCTCCTCTGCCCCATAATACCTATACTCTTTACTCTCTGATCCTCGCCCCCAAAAAAAAATATTTCCTTTTTTTTATCTATGCTTGGTGCACCAAGACCAACCCTAATCAGTAATGCCGGTTTCACCCCTATGCCCTATCACCCTACACTTCCCCTTTTGACAAGGCTATATTTGGCTGCCATCTCCCTTCCTACTGACAGCCAACCAGGCTGCCACTTGTATTGATTTTGAATTGGCCTACATAGTACTGTTTCACACATTGTGCAACTCTGAAACTGATTGTGCATAATTTAAATAACTTTTTAAATGTCATTGCTTGTACTTGATGTGGAACCTTTGTAGATGAGCTACTAGCTCAAACGCTGTTGTAATCTGAGACATTAAATAAATAAAAAAATAAATAACAATAACAAGCCACCATCACTGTGGCAGGAATCAGCTGTGCGGAGGAGCGCGAGGCAGCAACTGTATGTCAATAAGATGTACAGTAATGCTGGCTTCTGATTGGTGGAGGCAGTTCAAGTGTTTTATAATTTTGGTATTAAAGAGCCTGTGTGACATAGGATCATAGGAGGATCATAGTACCAGGAGAATACAAGTCTATAAACCATAGACCAAAAAGACTCGCCCTACGCTTAATCCAAAATTTCAAATTTCCTATTAGCCATGTGCCTATCCAATGAGGTTTTAAAAGACTTACTTACATAGAAACATAGAAGATGACAGCATATAAGGACTGTGTGGCCCATCCAGTTTTCCTTTTTTTATCTGCCCTTTTTTCCTACCTAATGCAACACCGAAGACCCTAGTTGATCTGTGGCTTATCCTCTCTTCCCTATTGTGAGAGTACTCTTATGTCTAGCCCATGTGTTCTTTAATTCCCCTACCATTTTTGCCCCCACCACCTTTGCAGGAAGGCTGTTCCAAGTAACCACTACTCTTTCTGTGAAAAAAATACTTCCTCACATTGCCCCTGAGCCTACCCCCCCTCTAGTCTCATATCATGCCCCCTTGTTCTTGTACACCTCCTTTTCTGAAAGATGCTACCCTCCTGCCCCTTGTTTATACCCCTGAGGTACTTCAATGTTTCTATCATATCCCTCTCTCTCTCCTCTCCTCCAGGGAATACATATTGAGGTCCTCTAGTCTTTCCTCATATGACTTTTGGTGCAGTCCTTGCACCATTTTTGTTGCCCTTCTCTGAACTGCCTCTATTTTGCCTATGTCCTTCTGGAGATGCAGCCTCCAGAACTGGACACAGCACTCCAGATGAGGTCTCACTACAGTGGTATAACCGTCTCCTTTATTTCTGCTGGTGATACCTCTCCCTGTGCACCCTAGCATCCCACTGGCTCTACCCACAACCTTCTCGCATTGTTTGGTTACCTTTAGGTTATCAGATATGATTGCCCCCAGGTCTCTTTCTTGATTAGTGGCCATCAGTACCCCTCCACCCATCTTGTACTCCTCCCTTGGATTTCTGTGCCCGAAATTCATGATTTTGCACTTCTTTGCATTGAATGTTAGCTGCCACACTCTTGACCACTCCTCAAGCATGTTTAGGTCCTTTCTCACCCCCCATGGAGTGTTGACCCTGTTGCAGATCTTAGTGTTGTTTTCAAAGAGGCATACCTTCCCCTCCAGCTCCTCTGCAATGTCCCTTATGAAAACATTAAGAGGACTGGCCTCAGCATGGATCCCTGTGGTACTCCACTGGTCACCCCTCTCTATTCAGATTGAATGCCGTTTACCACCACCTTCTATGTACTGTCACTCAACCAGTTTCTGACTTAGTTTACCACCTTGTGGCCCACGTCCAAGCTGCTCAACTTATTTATCAACCTCCTACATGGGATGGTGTTGAAGGCCTGGCTGAAATCTAGGTAGGCCACCTTCCTGATCTACCTCCCTGGTTACCCAGTCAAAGAAATCTATCAGATTTGTTTGACAAGACCTTCCTACTGTGAATCCATGCTACCTCAGATCCTGTGCTCTGCTGGATTCAAGAAATATCAAAATCCTTTCCATTAGCAGTGACTCCATTCATTTCCCCACCACCGAGGTTGACTGGCCTGTAGTTGCCAGCCTCCTCCCTGTTCCCACTTTTGTGGAGAGGGACTACATTTTCCCTCCTCCAGTCTCCTAGAACCACCCTTGTCTCTATTTATTGAATATGGCTTTTAATGGTGTTGCCAGCACCTCTCTAAGTTCTTTTAATATTCTGGGATGTATCCCATCTGGCCCCGTAGCCTTTTCCCCATTCAGATTCTCAAGTTCCCTTAGGACTCTTACCTTACTCCATAAATGGGCTGGTGTCCACGTCTCTCCCATTGGTGCTCCTATCGCCCCAAAATGGTCCTTCTCCTTCCCCTTCTTCTATGGATACTGAACAGAAACATTTGTTTGGGATTGTTGCTTTTTTCTAGGTCCTTCTCTGTACACACTCTTCCTCCATTTTTAACCTCACAATCCCACCTCTGGTCTTCTTTCTTTCACTAACATACCTGAAAAAGGTCTTGTCTTCTTTCTTAATTGCCATTTTATTTTCTCCATTTGCACTTTTGCACTCTTGACTGTTTTCCCTGACTCTCTCTGCTTTCCAGATACAGTCTCCCCCGTGTTTCTTTGTACCTCCTGAAAACTAGCCTTTTTCTATTACCTTCCTGGCCATATCCTTTGAGAACCATAGCATTTTTTTCTTTCTCTTTGTTTTGCTTAGTTGCTGAACACAAAGGCTTGCTACCTCTGCTATGGCTAGGACTCCTTTAAGGTTAGCTCATTGCTTCTCTACATCCCCACTTCTTCTTCACCTGCCAGGGCTTCCTTGAGACATTCCCACATTTTTGCAAAGTTGACCCTTCTAAAATTCAGAACCCTTGCTTTCATGTGGTCTATCTCCTCCACTGTTCTCACTTTGAACCACACCTTATGATGATCATTGACCCCAGGTAGCTATTACATTACTGGTGGCCATTACATCAGTGACTCTCTCCCCATTCATGAGTACCAGGCCCAATATTGATCCTTCTCTGGTGGGTTCCACCACAAGCTGATTGAGGCACATCTCCTGCAGGGCATCCAGGAGGCTTCTGCTCCTGGCTGTGACTGCAGCTTGGGTGTTCCAATCCACATCAATCAAGTTGAAGACTCCCACCAGCAGCACTTCACCTTTGGCTGTCATTTTGTGGATGGCTTCCACTAGTACCCTGCCCATCTCCTCCCCTTGTGCTGGAGGTCTGTAGATCACACCAGTGTGAATGGCAGTGCCATTTCCTATGTCCATGGTGACCCACAGTGCTTCCACTCCCCCCTGCATTCCTTGAACTTAGAACAACCTCAGTAGGTAGACAATTCCAAACATTTTCCACTCTCTGATTGAACCACGCAACTCTTTTGGATGACCTATAAAATTCCCCTTTGAGCTGAAGACAGTGAGACCTACTCTCCCTAACAGTCAGTATGACATCCAGGCCAGTGCACTTCCATAGATCAGGATCATGAAAGGCCCTATTTACCAAGCATAGGTCTCCCCTCAACCTTCTATAGGAGAGTGAATAAAGGTTCAGGTCCTGCAACATATCCCCATAAGACTTATTTGAAATATTCTTTATTTTCTTGTCACTCTTCTTTGTGTTTTCTCTATTAGGACTCTTGGTTTGTTTAGTATAAGGTGCCCAGATGTAAACCCTAGGTGGCGCTATCCCAAGGGCTACTACCCCTGCCTGCTTGGCTAGTAGCAGGTTAAGGGGCCTGAGTTCTGAAACGGGTGCCTTCACCCGGAGGTCAGGGTTGGTAATGGTCAAACTAGCTTGGGCACAGCCCTCCGGGACACTGTAACCCCCCCTCTTTCCCTGCTAGTTGCTGGAGCAGTACATGATGATCATTTTCCAGTACCCCGATACACCTTACCAGGACCCACACTGTTTGCACTTACCACCAGGTCTAGTTCCTTTGGCTTGACCCTGGGGACCCCCTGTAAAACAAGGTTACACACAGCAATTGGCAACAGTACAGTACTCTTAGCATAAACTGGAACCACAGGCAGGCTGAACGCACAAAAGGTTAGATCTGATTTGTTCAGGGGACTTGAACAAGGGAGGGGCGTAATCAGGTTGATCTACTTAAATGATCTATCAATCAAACAGTTATGCATGCATTCAAAGTCCCTAAACAGTCACACCCTCTGGGTACCCAGGTGGAGAAGAGATGGGCTAGCCAGGACCATTGCCTGGGGTAGGCCGGCATCTCAGCTAGTTGGGGCCCTGTGATGGAAAAAAAAAAAAAACATGCACAATACACACTATTTGTAATCCGGAGCCCGATGGCTCAGTTCATGAAGAAAGAGAAACAACAAAGAAATCAGATGACACACTTAGATTAAGCTGTTGCTGCAGGGAGCTACCCTGATGGTTACTCACGATACCCAAGACTGGACACAGGCTGGATGAAAATCGAGACAGCAGGTGGTTGATCTGGAGTGCCAGGGGAACCAGGGCCCACATGATTCGCCGAGGCATTGTTCCTGTTCAAGTGTGGAGCAGGGGGCTGATCCCTAGGCAGGTCTCTCGTTGACGGCTTTTCTCTGTGCTGTGGGGTATTCTGGTAGTGCCCTTGTGGCAAGGCCCGGCTGCATGAAGATAACCGCGGATTCAGTCCGGTTGGGCTGGATACAGCTTCAAGCAAGCAGAACACAGTTCACACAGTTGGGAACTAAATCACAACCCACTTTCAACACACAACACATTTATATGTAAGCAGTTCTACAGTACCAGGCAATCCTTCTCCGATAACAATCGCACAGCTCTCTGCAAAAATCAGAAGTTCAGATGTGACTGGAATTCCTGGCAGGCCGATTGCATTCAGCAAAATCTTCAGTCTTCCTCAGGTATTTAGCCTGGTCAAAAGTCAGTGGCTCACAAATCAGATTTAGCCTGAAAATAACTCTCAGTTCCCTCGCAGGGTAGCAGGCAGACATGCAGGCTGAAACTCTAGCTTTTCCACAGTTCTCCCGCACTAACTATATAAAATGGCTGCTCGGCTGTCTCAAGCTGTTGCTTCTTCAGCTTCCCACTTAGATCTGATCTAGACAGCAGACAGCTCGGGGGGGGGGGTTCCAAGATCCAAAAGGTTCGGTTGGTCGGTTCAGCTGTCAGTCACTACAAAGCTCCCCCTGTAGGTGCAAAAAGGCGCCAACACCCCAGAACTACAATTCTCAGTTTTTACTCCACACAGCCCCTGTAAGCAGACTCCATTTTAGAGCCCCAAAGTACTGATTGGTCCAATTCGGCAGTTCAGGACCAAGATGGTGGAGATGGGCAGAACACCCCTAGCTGCAAAAAAGGCAGGTTAGAACAAACTACAATATTATTACTGCTCTAAAAGATAATCAGTCAGCAAGCACATCTGCAAACAGAGCTCCCTCTGCACAAATAGCGATGACAGAAACGGAGCGATTATCAGGCAGCCCGAGTGGGACTCGAGCAGGGAAACACTCAGCCCCCTCCCAGTCCAATTATAACTGCAACCAGGCAGCTCTTACAGAGACAGTAACCAGGGCTTTACAGGCACTCTCCAGCATTTAACATTTAAACAGCTAGAATGCCGGACACCAGCCTGGCAACTAGCATTTAGGGAAGCTAACGGAAGACTTTTTGGGAACCCCCATTTGTAGGGGGGTTACACAGAGTTGCACATAATATTGCAGGTGTGGGCAAGCCAATGTGCTATACAAGGGCAACAGTACCTCCCTATCTCTACTCTTAATACTTCTTAATATACATCCCATTATCCTGTTGCACTTACTCAGAGAATCTTTACACTACTCATCAAATGACAGATTATCAGTAATAATAACTTCCAGATCTCTGTCATTTTTTGTAACCAGGAGCTGCTTTCCATCTAAAAATATGCTGCAATCCTGTTCCGATAGCCAACATGCATAACCCTACATTAGTTTGTGTTAAAGGTTAGTTTGTTCTTTTTAGCTCAAAGACTCAAGTTATCAATTTCATACTGAAACTGACCAATAGCCTTGTCACTATCAATGACTGACCCTATGTTAATGTCATCTGCAAATTTGGAGATCCAAGCATTTTGTGTCACCTCAGGGATGTAATATAAATATCAAAAAGGGAAGGCTCGAGCAGCAAACCCAGCACATGCAAGCTTGTCACCTCTGCCCAGTCAGACACATGACCCTCCACACTAACCCTTTGTCTTCTACCGTCCAGCTAAGAATTCACCCAACTCAAAATATTATTCTCTAATTTCATATCATACAATCTATTGATCAACAGGAAGCGAGGCACTGTATAAAATGCCTTGGAGAAATCCACGTATAAAGTGCTAACTGGTAAACCAGCATCTAGTGCCTTACTGACTGGTTTAAGCAAATTTAGCAAATTGGTTAAACAAGATCTTCCAGACCAAAAGCCATGTTGAGTAATATCAACTAGGCCTACATGTGCCACATGAGCCTCCAATATTTCTTTCAAAAATTCTTCTATAATTTTTCCCACAGTAGTTGTCAGGCTAATGAGCCTCTAATTCCTGATATCACATCTGGGTCATTTCTTCTATACAGGTACTACATTAGCATCCCTCCACACTTTTAATACTCTACTCTACCATGATGCTCGTAAACTGGAGAATATATTGGCTAATGATCCAGAAATGTCATCAGCAAGTTGTTTTGAGAGTGCCTGATGAAGCTGAACCAGACCCTCAGATCTGTTTTGATTCAACTTCAAAAGTTTGCTTTTGACCTCAGTAGAAGAGATACTAACTCTTTTGTTTATTCTTCATATCTTAATGCCATAGTTTGAACTTTAGGTTGGTATATACTGCTGTCATCGAGGCACAGGCCAGGAAGCATAGGGAAAACCAGGAGCAGTTGTAGAATTCACCAAAACTATTTATTTACAGTAGCAGTGACACAGAAAAAATAAACTTGTTCAGTATAACTAGGTACAAAGAAGAAATAAAATAAAATCTTATTCGGTCTCTCCGTGTCCCTTTTTCTTCTAATCTCTCTTGCAGTAGCAGCTTAGCTCTTTTATAAGTCTTTTCAACCCCCATCCTTAGCACACATCCTGTCCTTGTAAGTTTCAGGAGCTACTAGAACACAATGAGCTTTCTGAGGCCCCTACAGCTTTTGCAAAAGGCTCAACATTTGCATTCAAGTAACCTCTAGAGTTTACAATCATCTCAAATTATAAATATATACATTTCAATAGTAATACTATATATTTTTCAAACAAAAGTGATCCCAGTGTTAGCTACATTTTACAGTATATTAGCAGATCTAGATATGAAAGGGAGAAAAACAGACAGCAAGAGAAAACTGAGAGACAGTGAGAAGCAAAGAGTTGTGAGACTGTTTGGATTGCTCAAGTCTGAAGTCTCACAGGAAAATTTGGTTGTGCAACCAGACAGAGAAGAGACAGAAAGGGAAAGATCCTTGCATTTTAAACACTTTCTCTTTAACAAATGGGACAGGGTCCTATTCTACCCTGTCACAACTGCAAAAGTAGCTACTGAAGGCTTTAGCCATTACATGGCCATCTTCAAGTATCTTATTATGAATATTGATTGGGACATCTCAAAGAAAACTTGAAAATATTTATAGTAACACAGTTTCTATATTTCATGAACTAGGTTTTCAAATACTGTTTTTTGCCACACTCCTCATGTTCATCAGATATATGGCACATTGGGTTTGCAGCAAACAAAGAAACAAAAAAAAAACATGATTTTGCATCCTGGGTATCAAACTGACACCCGCTAGAACACTTTTCCTTAGTGTGGTGTAGTGTAGGACTGGGTGGACTGTTCCATGGGAGATCTGGACCCTCGGATTGAACTCACAATTCATGGACCTGGATAAATATGGACTTCACCACAGATGTCCAGTTGTGGGTCTGTGGAAGTGCCATTGTGTGTACTGTTGCCATGGGGATGCCGTTGGCATGCTTGCTGCATGTACAGGTGGCTGGTGGCATTCAGTCAGGCAAGAGGTAGTCACATGATGCACTCGTGGTATATAACCGTGCTGAGTGTGCAACATGGCCCAGATGAGAGAAGGATGGGTCAGAGGAGCACCTCACTTATCGTTTCAGCAGCCATCACAAGAAGTTGCTAAAAAGCAAAAAATATACCACACAAAAAATATATATACATTTTGGAGGGGAGGGAAGAGAAAAGGAGAGAGAAAGAACTTGATTTACTGGTGTGGGTGGATAAACTGATCATCAGAGGAGGGTGATGGTCAGGACTGGAGAAAAGAGGAATCCGGAGGGACTGGGGAGATAGTGGTGGCCTGGGTGCTGCTGGGGGAAGGGCGGCAAAAGGTAGGCAGTCTGCAAGTGTGACTGTGTACATGAGCAAGGGCAGGCTAGTGCAATCTTTGACTTGTGGCATAAAGATCCAGAGGAGAGAGGGAGAGACTACTGGGGCCCAAGAGAAATTCAACAGTTTCAGAAAATCCCAAATTAAAGTTTTTTTTTTCTTTTCTTGGCCTCAGACAGTGTAGCTGTGTACATGAGCAAGAGAGGGCATGCTGGAAAAACCTTTGGCTTATGCCATTCCAAATCCAGAGAAAAGAGGGAGAGACTACTGGGGGCCCAAGAGAAATTTTACAGTTACAGAAAATCCCAAATGAAAGCTTTTTTCTTTTCTTGACCTCAGACAGTGCAGCTGTGTGTACATGAGCAAGGAAGGGCAGGCTTGCAAAATCTTTGGCTTGTGCCATTCCAAATCCAGATCCAGAAGAGAGAGGGAGAAACTACTCGGGGCCCAAGAGAAATTTTACAGTTACAGAAAATCCCAAATTAAGTTTTTCCTGGCTTCAGTGTGGCTGTGTGTACAGGGCAAGGGCAAGCTGGCAAATAAATCTTGACTTGTACTGTCCGGGGGAGAGAGAGAGAGAGAGATTGTGGGGGAGCATGAGAAATTCAACAGTCCCAGAAATCCCAAATAATTTTTTTCCTGGCTTCAGCATGGCTGTGTGTACAGAGCAAGGGCAGCAGGCTGGCAAAATAAATATTTGACTTGTGCTATCCAGAGGGGAGAGAGAGAGAGACTGCAGGGGGGCCCACAAGAAATGTAACAGTCCCAGCAATCCCAAATGAAAAAAATGTTTCCTGGCTTCAGTGTGGCTTTGTGTACAGGGCAAGGGTAGCAGGATGGCAAAATAAATCTTTGACTTGTGCCATCCAACCACGATCAGTTGTTAATGTTTATTCATGATTTTATGTATTAAAAAAATACTGTTCAGACAAACAATATACAAGTTGATGTGCCTGTGCTGCTGGCTGTGGGTGGCTCATGGGATAAAATCTGACTGTGCCTCATAGCAGGCTGTTTACACTGCAACACAAGTAAAGTACAACTACACACAAGTGTCATCATCATCACTTATTCCCCATTATTCCTCCTTATTATCATTAGTTTTATAGTATATCGCATTACATTAGGTATAAGCATTAACCAACCCCAGTGCGGGACTGTGCTGCATGCAGCTATGTACCAGATTTGTCTGCATCTCCAATTCAAATTCTGAGGCACACTTATCAGTTGCTGCATTTAGTCACTTAACAGTAACTGTACTGTAGGAGTCAGTCAGGTAATCTTAGACGGAAGTGGTAGTGGACTGTTGTGCTGTTGGTGTTCTGTGTACAGTCACAGGTCGCGACAGTAAATTTGTCCCTGGCCTGTGGGTGTGGGTGGGAGTCAGAAGGACATCATGTTAGTTAGAGGGATCTTAGTTTTTTTACAGGTTAGTATACTAATGATACAGGCATTTGCATCTGTCTGTCTGTCTGTCTCTTTCTGGCTCTCCCAGCAAACTCATGTCACAGACCTGAGCAGGATATGCCACCATTACAAGCCAGCCATGAAGGGGCTAGTAGTGAGTGATTGCATTTTTATTTAGCAGTTTTACATTAATTTTTATACAAATAATCCATTAAATTATTTCCTTCGGGCCTCTGTGTCAAATGTGACTGACTTTGGTCACTTTTATGCATTATTCTCAATTTTTTTCAAATATTTGTCGATAAATCAGAACTAATCAGAACAAATCAGAACTTCACCGTGTTCTGGTTCTTATTTAATAAGGGTCAGAAGTTCACCGAGTTCTCGCAGCCTTAGTGTAGTGTGCCTCAGTGATGGGAACTCTGACATACAGCTTTCAGTCAGACTTTGCCACAAGCTGCCATATAAGAGGTCCAAATGTTCCAACTGCGTCTGAGTTTATAAAATTGAGTAACGTTGCAGCAGCTGACCTTGGCACAGCTGTGGCAGTGAAAACGTTTGATGGATAGTTTGACACAGGCCCTGCAACAACCTTTAAAAATATGTCCCCAATCCCCATGTGTTTTCTTTATCTTCCTCTCATTCTTTAGTATTTAGGGCAATTGAGTGAACAGAGAATCTGTCTCACTCAGATTTCATCTGCTGTTGCAGCCTGTCTATAGATGGTGTTAGAACCATCTGTTCATAAGTCACCACTGCATGCAATAGAAATTGGTCACATGTTTCAGATCAGATGGCCTGCAATTCAGGGAGTGCTGTCAAAGGTGCATGCAAGTGTACCTGGGTACTGTTTATTAGACTACGGCAAGAACAAAGTTCTTCTGAACATACAGATGTAGCCAGATGTATCTGGAAAAAGACAGGTTCCTCAATCTGAAATTCTGAAGCCCTCCAAGGCATTGATAATCTACTGTACATAACCATACATGTCTGATGTGCACAAATCTGTACAGGGGCAGTTTTGGACTTTGGGGCAGGTATCTCCCTGGAGATCTCATCCAGACATGAATGGAAATTTTGGACCACTTAGCCAATGCAGACTGGACTATAAGTTACCATTAGCACTATGGGATCTTCATACAGTTCTCAAAGTCTTATGCAAGCCATCCTTTTGAATCCTTATCCCACGTATCAGAGGAGTTTCTATCAAGACACACATTCTTGTCTG
This sequence comes from Neoceratodus forsteri, assembly GCA_016271365.2. NCBI lineage: Eukaryota > Metazoa > Chordata > Ceratodontiformes > Ceratodontidae > Neoceratodus > Neoceratodus forsteri. The sequence goes on along the minus strand of CM057449.1, from coordinate 168,307,489 downwards.
AAGGTTTTAGAAGGTTTTTTTTCAGATCAACCAAGAAGTTGTTCCCCCGTCCTTTATCTGAATCTGGTTACTAAGAGAGCAAGAAACAGTTTCACAAGCCAGATGTCTGCAGGGCAGTCAAAACATTTGTGGTTAGAGCATAATCATTTCAGCATTCAAATGCCTACAATATTTACACTGTATGGCATAGCAAAGAAGTCCAGAGACCTTGGCTAGAGGGATCAGATCATAAAGGCTTGCCTGGCAGCCACGTTGAAACTAATTGTTCATCACCAAAGGTTCAGCACTCAAGTTCAGGTAAAGATTATTTATTTATTTATGATTTTGATTACTGGGCAGGTGCACTGATCCAAAGGACTGTTTTCAGGCACGACCCCGGCCAAAAGGCATGAGGTATATGAATACACGATAAACACAGTAGTGTTTATCAAGATGTAATCTCACATGCTTATTCTTTGTCAAAATTAAATTTTTATTTTAGCATAGCAGAGTTAAATGCAGGCACATAAAGCCACTGGAACCATAATCATTTCATGCCCCCTGCTGTCTGGTGCTTTCTCAAGGTGTCTGGCCTCATCTAGGGGGCAACATTTATGCCACCACTAGCCAGTAAAAACTTTATTACAAACCACACTAAAGTGCAAAAAAAATTAAAACCAATTATACGTCTCTTACAGCTAAGAAACATGTGCAGTTATTTGCCCTTGGTTAATTATTATCTGCAGAAGATATATAGTTGGTTTTAATTGTTTTCTGTGCTTATGTGGGATGTGTAATAAAGTTTTAACTGTCTGGTGGTGGTATGGATGTTACCCACTAGATGGGGCTAGATACCTTGAGAAAGAACCAGGGCAGGGGCATGAAATGTTAGTGGCCAGAGTGGGCTTCACGTGCCTGTTTTTAACTGTGTTATGCTGAAATAAAAAATATAACTTTTGACAAAAAGTCAGCATATAGTGTATGGGGAGCCGTTGTTGTGTATGGAAATCCATACACTGGTAAAAGTTATTCTGCATTAGTGGTGACATATACCGTATACTGCGGCAGAATGATAACTCCTTCTGCAGTAGGTATGTCATGAGTTCTGAGTTTACTGCTTTCATCTGTGCTGCCAGAGTGCTGTATCAGCCCCTGACCCAATCAGCTGTTCCAAACAGCTCACGTGGCAAATTGGCAGCTTTCCTGAAATTGAACCCCCCAAAATTAAACTAAACAGAAACCATGACTAGAATTGCATAGGTTTTCACACTACTCAGTAAGCACTAAAAAAATAGTTAGTGAGGCCGGCCTAGTGGCACTGAGGGTTGAGACGTTGCACACCTCGCGCTGCACCAGCGACTCAGGTTCAGGAATGGACTCAGGCCACCAGGGGCTTGCAGGGGAGAGGAAGGATTGAGCGTCCCACAACTGCTCTCCTTCCTCTGGGGTGGGTGAGGGCACTGCACCACACTGTAGTGGCACCTGGTGGAAGCCGGGTACCCTATAAAGTACGGGCACAAACAAGGGGGTGGAGCGCAGCAGGCATCTGCACGTATGTGCGCCGACACCATTGCATGTTCAGCTCCTCGGGGCTTACTTGGAGGAAAATGGTTGAGTGACTGCTCGGCTGATGGCCATGCCCTGTGCCCCTGGACCCTTGAGCTGTAGCCACCGGGTGTCTGTGCCGCAGGGCCCTAAGGAGGGGGTCCTGTCATTGGCCGGCCTGGTGAGTGGGTGATTATCCGCATGGCAGACCAGGCCCGGGGGTGTGGATGCTGGTGGCTGTGGTTGTTGGGACTGCTCTGGCCTGGAGGATAAAGTGTTCAATGATAAAAAAAAAAAAAAATAGTCAGTGAGTCAATTAATAGCCAATTGCACTAAGGGGTGAAACAAACTTTTCTGTTTGTTTGTTTAAATTACATGTACCCCTCTGTACTTAAATTGTTCTGCTGCAGTTTCTGTAGCAAAATGCAAAATAAAGTTCAATTCCGATGTTTGTGTTGAGGATTTGACATCACACTAACCGGTGACCAGGGAAGACAATGCTGACAGGGGAGATGGAACTGATGTGCCTGGGAAAAATTAAAAACACAAATGAGTTTACACCTTTTTCTTTCTGTCCTCTCAGGTAGAAAGACAGGAAGCAGTAAACTGTTCTAAATGCGGAGAAGATGTAAGTATCTTGTTTTCTGTGTGTGTCAATGCAATTGAACCCAATACGCTATACAGAAAAAGGGTACGGGGAACAGTGCACAACAAGGCTACATTTCCACCTCTGGGGTTACCATGATGACAGGGACCTCTTGAGCTTCACTCTTGAGGTAACTCTGTCATCATGGTAACCTCCTCGGTGGAAACATAGCCCTTGTTGTGCATTCTTCTTTATACACCATATGTGGGCTTGCCTCTTTATCTGGACTTGAGTACTGAACCTCTGGTGATAACCTATGCAACTCTAGCTTTGTAAGTACCACACTATATGAGTGGCCTATATTTGATCTTGTTTAAATTAATAGTCACGTTTGAAGGGAATATAAAGCCTGCTGTTTCCATTTGTTAACATACTCATAAATTTGTGCATGTGTGAAGTTTGTTTTAATCACCTCCAGTGTAGAGTGTTGTGTGTTTATCTTGAAATAGTCTCAGTTTTTTCTTACTTAGGGTTCCATATTAATGCAGTCTTTTTCCCATCAATATTCATTTTTATGTTGTCTTGCCTGTGTGCAAGCAACATCTTGCCGTAGTAGCACATTCAGAGGTGTGTCAGTGTTGGTGAATGCAGGGAACGCTTCAGTGGGTACGTCATTCAGCCACCAATTAGCGAGCATGCTAGCAAAGACAGGAGTTTCAAAGAGACCCACAGAGTTGAAAGAAATCTGCCACTCCAGTGAAGTGCAGTTTCCTCATTGGAGCGTCAGACGACATTGCTCCATTATATGCGTTTCCTGGTGAAACATTCCAATAAATATGGTTACTCTTGCCACCAGCCACACAACCCCCACAAAGCTGACACTGGGGATGCCCAATCCCCATGTCGGCATGTCCTCCCCCCCAGTTCAATTTGTTTGCTGACGGGGGAGCCCAATCCCCATCAGCATTATGTTCCTCCCTCCCACACACTTTCTTTGCCGACGGGGGTGCCCGGTCCCCATTGACATCATGTTCTCCCTTCCCTCAAACTCATGGCTCACTGGGAGCCCACCCCAGTATGCCTCAAATTAATTTTTTTACCTGTAAATAAAATAAACCATCCCCAAAGTCTGTTTTTTTACCTGTAAAGTAAAAACAGTCCCTCGCCGTCCCGCCACGCCCCCTTCCCCAGCCTGCACCCACTCTCTGCGCACCCCACTTCCCAGCACCCCTCTCACCCCATACTTACCTCTAGAGGGCTGGTGCTGCAATCTTCTGTGGAGCAAGAACATGTCTGAACTCTTCAAAAACTGAACAAAAAGCGGTAAGCTTTATAATGGCAGGCAATGGGGGATTTTAACTTTTTTTTTTTTTTTTTTAGTTGTTTAACCAGGTATAGCACACTAAGCTGAAAGCTTTTTTACAGGAGCGACCTGGGAGCACAAGGAGGTTAAGTGACTTGCTCAGGGTCACACAGTATGCAAGTGGCAGCTGTGGGATTCAAACCCAGGTCTGGTCTGCTGGATGTCACCATATTTGCAGCTCAGAGCCTTAGACCACTGCACTATACTGCCTCCTGAATTAGGTGGCTACCTCAGCCATTTTTGGGAATTTTGGTACCAGATTTTCAACATGGGGTTCTTGGGATCCCACCTCATGAACAGATGCACTATCATTTCATTACTTGGTCTCAAAAGGTGATTTCGCGGTCACTGTGCGGAATCACCTTTCGGGACTGATTAACAAAATGACAGTGCCACTGTTCATGAGGTGGGATCCCAAAAACCACATGTTACAAATTTGGTGAAAAAATTCCAAAAGATGACTGCATTACGAACGTGCATTGCTCAGTTTCCACGCACGCTCATAACTTTGACAATTTTCAATATTTTCACTCCAGATTTTCAACATCGTCATTTTTTCATAACTCCTTATGAACAGTACAGCTGTCATTTTTCACATCCTGCGTGAAATGTGTTTTCGCACCTGTGGCGCACAATGGCATAGTCACTGTGGGAAATCAACTTTTGGGACAACTTAACAAAATCACAGTGACACTGTTCATGAGGGGAGGTCCCAAAATACCTATGCTGAAAATGTGGTTAAAAAAATCCCCAAAATAATTGCATTACGGGCATACGTTGCACAGATTCTACACAGGCTTGTGACCACCAATTCTTCATATTTTAACTCCAGATTTTCAACCTTGCTATTTTTTTAAACCTGCTTATGAACAGTACAGCTATCATTTTTCACATCCTGCCTGAAATGTGTTTTCGCACCTGTGGCACCAAAAGGCGCAGTCGCTGTGCAAAATCACCTTTCTTCTAACAAACTGATAGTGTCACTGTTCATGAGGTGAGGTCACAAAAAGCCAATGTTGAAAATCTGGAGTGAAAATACTAACAAATGCCCGAGGCGTTAGGGTTTCCAACCGTAACACCCCACCCTGTAGAGACTGACAGGCATCAGGGGTGTGACTTGGAATCGTTGACTGTAATACTCATGCCATTCCACCCCCACCCCCACCCTGCAGCCAGTGACGGGCATCGAGGTGTGCCTTGGAGTTTCCAGCTTCAAAATTCACCCGATTCTCCTATACTGCACCCAGCTCAGCATATTTCTTTATGGAATGGGGTGAGTGTAAGGCCCAAAGACACCATGGCACACTGTGACACTTGTCAGTGTCTGCAGGATAGGGTGAGGTGAAATGGTGTGAGTGTTATGGCTGACGACCCAAAGCCACAACCCAATGCCTGTCAGTGTCTGCAGGGTGGGGGTGGGGTTGGCGTCAAGTTCAATACTTCATGCCATTCCTATTACGCATCTCTCTAACTCCTGCAAGGCTGCACTATCAATGCCAATGCCAGCAAGACAACATTCAGCATTGACAAATGCTTGTCTAGTTTCTTAGCTGTTTCAGGATTCAGTGATATCAGCTGAGCTGAAGTCTACATTGAAATAGAACCCAGTGATGTCAGCAGAATTGATGTCGCTGCATTTTTCTTCACTGTATCTTCAGCTCAGCTGACGACACTAGGTTCCAGAATTTGTATGTATAGTATTTAAAGAATGATTATTGTGCTGGGGGGAAAAAAGCTGCATTGATGTGGGGCCCTAAATAAAGAAACAAATAGGGCTATTTCAAAACAAAGACACAAAACAATACACTAAGGTGATCATGTGCACAAATATACAATTAAGTTAAAAAAATGTGAACAAAAGGTTTATGCTCCTTTTAAAGGCACGTATATTGTACCCGGGCACTGACAGCATCGTGGGCAGTAAGTGCAGAATATTCAATATGGGAAATCTGCAAAGCAGATTTTGTTCTGTGTTCATTCACAAAATTCTACAGAGTACAGTCTCAAAGTTCTGCTGACATAGCTATTGTGTGTAAAGTGCTGCAAGCAGCAGTCAACAGTTAAAAGGGAACAGAATTGTTAGGGTAGTATCCCCCTCCCCCCATAGTTGAGGGTTATTGCTCTGCTTGTTATGTCTCAGAAGTTAATGCTATTTCCACTGATAATGTGAATTGACTGCAAAAAAGGGGAACAAAAATTGACTAACAGAAACTTATTAATACAAGCTTTTGAGATCACATGGGCCCCTTCATCAGGCAGTTATAATAACACATCTACATGGAGAAGATTTTAGGGAGAACTCAATGTTAATTAGAATAATGAATTCAGTGCAAAATAGTGTGTGTAAAATCTGTTTCTGTTAGTCAAATAAATGCTATTAAAACTGTTTTCCTTTTTTTGTTTTTCTCTTTCTTTTAATCAGTTCTACTCTGATCAACATGGCAGCGCAGTTTCCTCACTAATAATATGGAATGACACAGAAAATAATTCTATCAGGCTTACGATAGTTACTTAGAGAAACAGTGAACTAAATATTCAGTAAGAGTAAGACACAGCAGGATGTGTAATTATGTGGGTACTCACACACCTCAAGTGTTTTGTTAGGCATGATGTGCTTGTGCCAAGTACCTTTAAACAACAGGAAAGTACAATTATTGGCTCCTATGCACAATTGGGCATAGGTTATGTGCCAAAACAGCATAACCCGCCCATGCAGCTCCACATCTGTGGACAGGTGTGCACTGGCTGGGATTCAATACCGGCCGCCACCAGTCTGCGGTCTTGCCCTCCCCGGTGTGGCAGGTATCCAATGGGATGCCCATCCTGGGTCCCAAAGTGGATCCCTTGTGCAACATGGCATGGGTCTGTGGTAGTGAATGCCTACTGCAGGCACCCGGACCCTTGCGTCCATGCCCCAGTGAACAGCTGGCAGTTGGAGTCCCCCCCAAACACACAAAGGTGCCCTGCAGTACAAACAAGATGCCCCTACCTGGTACCCTGCTGAATCTGTACTGTCTGGTGGTCCCTCCACCCACTCACCCATCCATGGCACAGCTTCCCCATGACAACATGCCTGCCTGGTGGTACCACGGGAATGGACAACCATACAGCCCTCACCACACCATCTTGGCCACCGGCTGTATTATTGCTGCTGGGGGTGCACTGCTATAAATAGGCAGTGGACTCCAAGCAGCAGTGAGATGGCCAGTGGCTGAGGTGGTGTGGTGGGGGCTGTGCCACTGGCTGTACATTCCCATGGTACCACCGGTCAGGTATGTTGCCATGGGGCGGTTGGTGTCATGAGTAGGTGGGGGTGGACTGCTGGACAGTACAGATTCAACAGAGTACTGGGTGGAGGTCTTGTCTGCACTGAGGGGCACCTGTGGACAACAATGGGGTCAGGCCATGATGGTTCGGTGGGTGGGGATCTGCCTCTGGCAGTCCAGAATGCGACGGTGTGGTGTTGGGGGCAGTGGTACCCTGCTACCCCATGTACGGGGCTGAACTGGGTTGGGGGGACATGGCAGTATGGGACACATGGGCACACAACCGATCGGCAGCCAGAGCCCTCCTCTTCTGCCCAGTGGGCTTGGGCAGCATGGGTGTTGATTCCAGGTCCTGCCATGCATGGCAGGTGATGTACAAGGGAGCATGCAGTGGGTTACAGCAGCGTCCCAGCTACTGTAACCTGTTTCACTCTTCGCCCCCTGTGGAGAGCTTTGCATGCCTTGGTGCATGGCTTGTAGTGCTGGCACGCCTCCCTGTCTGCCCCTGGCGAATTGCTGTCTGCATGACCGGGGGATTGTGCCCATAGCTGACTTGCACCCAGTTTGTAAATGCCACAAGGGGTCCATGAGATCCCTCTTCGTGGCTTTCACGCATATCGATGCCAATGCACCTGATTTACGAGGCGCGTTCGCATTGTGTATAGGGCCCATTGTCCCTAATTGCACATCTCTAATGTGTTTTATTGCACTTATAACATGGGATCAACTTAAACATGTTTTTAAAAAGTTTGTTTTAGGATGTTTAGTAAGAAAATATTGTTTTATATGTGAAATAGGAGCAAAATACGAAGACACAGTTCCAGTTTAGGTTTATTGATCCTGTAGCAGAACCTGGTGCACAGGCTAAACAAGTATAGAAGTGTAAATATGACCAGATAATTACACTCATGTACATGACTTTTAGCCAGTCAGGGAGCTAGAATGTTCATTCTTATGTTGTATTAACAGTAATTCACCAACCCACTCTGTTCAGTTTGAACGTATATTGATTAGTTTTCAATCTTCATCAAACATCAAATAGTACTATAGCTGGTGGTCCAGGATGCAAAACCACAATTGTGAAAACAGCGATGGCCTGAAGGCGAACTGGAAAGATGGCAACAGCTGCCCCATGCACACCCCATTGCGGAGGGCTTTGCCACCTGCACCCCCCTTTCTAAATATACTAACTCTGAGGTCATAGCCCTTCGGGGGGGGATACAACTTTCACTATCATTCCATTTGCCATCAAGCTGCTGTTTTTACATCACATTTGTTGCATCAATGTCATCACAGGCTACCATGGTATTCAAGTTTGCAATTAACTGGTATGCATGTGAGCAATATTTGCAATATTTGCAAGAAACAGCTCCTTGACAAAATTATGTGAAAAACATCTTACCTGAGCAGATGATACCAGCATCCCTTGAGTGGACACATTCATACTGGCCCCACAGGTATGAAGGACACTGAAAAATTGATGTCTCTGTGCCAGAACATCTGACATTACGTAACCAGACAGTCCCAGTGGCTTGTCCAAAGTATGCATTGGTGTTTGCTACTGTGGCATTTCCACAGCCCAGCTGCCTGCAGAGAACTGTTGCTTCAGTGAAGTCCCAGCCTTCATCACAGATGGTTCCCCATTTTGAACCAATGTAGACCTCTACTCTTCCAGCACAATTAGAATAGCCATTTACCAGCCTAAACTGCACCCCAGCTCCTGAAATCAAAGTCAAGAACAACTCATTTTAAGTTGATCATTGGTGTCATATCTTAAATCTCAAGTTCAAATGCAGTCTATATTTTAGGGATTTCATTTTTGCCCTCAGATTCCATGGGTCCTAGCTTTAACTACACAAGTCTGGGCCCTGCCCAGTGAGGCCCATTGATCAAGTACTGCTGCACTACTGAACATTTTCTACTACTGTATGTGGAAGACCCAGGACCAATCCATAGTTCTGACATCCTTGCCAAGGCTAGTGGAGTCTGAAGCACAGTGCAGTGGCATTGTGCACTAACATTGGGGGGGAGGGTGGCAAAGTGTCCTAATCTCCAAGCACCATCTGCAGGTTGGATGTGGGACTGCCATGGCATTGGGATTCTGTTCTGAGAGCAATATCTACTGCTCCTGAGATGGCAAAAAGGAGACATCCTACTTCTGACTTGGTCATCCAAACCATAATGAGAAAGGAGATGAACCCACAAGAGCTTTGTAGCCATGCGGTGGAGATGGTACTGGAGGATATCTGTGTGCAAAGAGCATGTTACACCCTTCACTCTCCAAACCCCTAAATCATCAGGAAGAAAAAAAATTGTTTAAGTGTTCAGTATATATCATAGTTCAATATTAGCTGCTTCATTCTCTGTGAAATCACAGTTAGGGCTTGGTACATAGACCTGGAATAGCTTTTGTAATTGACAATATAAAATGCAATTAACACAGTTTCCCAACAGTAGAGAAAATAGAACAGAATAGAATAGAAAGTTTTTTTGTTAATGTTTTTAAATTTTTATATGTAGTTACAAAGCCCTCTAGTTGACAGCCTGGTTAACTCTCTTCACCAGTGTTGCCACCAGCCTGGTTACCAACGCACACAGAGTTGTTCCCTGTTATCCCACTTTAGGTCCCTGAACACACAGTATAAGGCCTCTAAACTTCGGAACCCCCAGTTTGCGCCAGGCACTCTGTCAGTCTTCTTAACTCCCTCTCCTTCTTAGTTTTCCCCACTTTGCCACCACCCTATCCTTTCCTTTCTTACTTGTTCTGTACTCCTTACTTCTCCCGTTTCTTATGCCTCCTCATAGGGCCACCCTCCTTATACCAACATTGTTACTTTTTATCATGAGTATTATGTACCATATGGTAATTTTATTGTATATTAATCATTGTTATGTTACTCTCCATATGTTTTATGTACATGTCTGTGTATCTGTTCTCAGGACCTCCTTGTGAATGAGCTTGCTCAATGGAGTTTTCCTGCAATAAACCTGAACTTGAACTCTGCTCTAGTATTAGAAACAGTAACACTTGGACTTGATACATGTCCTTCAGAGGCCAATCATGGACAAGCCAATTAAAATGACTACCTGTTCCTTTTACATTAAAGCACAGAACCATCACAGATATTACAGAGGTATGGTTGTGCAACAGTAGTTAGGGTTGAGAATTCACTTTCATACTAACTCCCCATTTTCTGCCACTTATATCTTGGTAGGTGGCTGCCTTTTGAGACAGGGCATGGAATTTGGAAGGCTTTCCCTATGTCTCTGAACCTCAGGATTTTTGAGTTCAATGAAATTCTGTTCAAGGCTTTCAGTGCTACAAAGTGGAAAATTTGTTAAAATTTTGATGGAGGGTGTCTTTGCTCATTAATAACTAAAAAATGACCAGGATTTGAAACAAGAAACTTGTATGTAGGTTAATTAGATCTTTTACAAGGATGGCTCTTCTGCTGTTTTCAGAAAAAAGGAAAAAGGTTTTTAAAGGGGAACAGTCAGCACCAAGGGCCTCACGAGGACCATGCTTGTGGAGGGTAAGGCAGAGACTAAGAGTTTGGGGCAGATAAGGTGAGGAAAAGGGGGAGCGTCAAAATGGCTGTGATGCCACTCCACTCTCCTCTCTGTAGTAGGTTCTCTGTGTTTTTTCTCTGACAAATAATGAAAGGTTCTGCTTGCATTTCAAAGAAAGAAACAAAGGTTATTTTTTTGCAGCCAACCTTGGGATGAGTGCTGTTTTGATTTTTCAGAGTAATAGCCTGGTTTCCGTCTCTCTGTAGTCATGCTGTTTTAGCATTCGCAGATTTCAGTTCACGATATATGAGGAAGTTGGCATTTTACACTGCCGGGCTGATGGACTTTCTACGCACCATACCCAGCAGTCTAGATGGATATCTTAGGATATTTCAACTCAACAGCAGATTCTTTTTTTAATAAAACAAGGATTTGGGATCTAAGAGAAGAAAGAAGGACAACTGGGACTTTGTTAGCACTTTGGTGCTGATAGGCTTATTTTGTCTTACAATGGGTATACTAACATTGCCCCGGGAGCTGGTGTAATAGTTTTGTGTTTCAATGACCCCAGAGTTACTGCGTTCAGTGGAGTGATTTTCTATTTGTTTTACAGGTACACTTGGTCCTGGGGCTGGTGAAGGAAGAGTGGTGAGAGAGTGTCTGACATGTTGGAAACCATTAATTGGAGGGTGTCACTGCCTACCACAGAGAACTCGTTGGAGGAGATTTTTTTCAGAGTGAGCAACATTTTTGTGTTCTAGAAAATGCACATGGTTTCGACAGGCTTCAATGACTCCTAGGTCTGGAACATGGAGCTAAGTTGACTGTTTTTGTATCAGCTCTTTTTGAAATTGTCATTTATTATCAATGGAAAATGACAAGGAAGTGCTCAAATGTTTATTGATAAAAACTTATTAAAGGAATCCTTGATTTGGAGCCTACCGCTATGTTTTTCTAAATTTCCCAAGCTAAAATAGTGGTTTACTAAAACCTCTGATGGGTGCTCTTGCTGTTACAACATATAAACCCCAGGCATAACTGAAATGGGGTGCTGAAGTTAAGATTTGTTTTGTATATTTTAATTTCTTAAAATTTCTGCTACTACAGTTACTTTTTAACTGGTCCTGGGCTGACCCTTGCCAGCTTATGTAAAGATGCTACTAAAACTGAAGACATAAGCCCTTTTGGGGTAATTTTCACATCTGTTTCTTTTTCAGCAAAGTTCATCTGTTTGGCCTCAGCCTGAGTGATTGAATGTATACTAAGGCTAGGAACTAAAAAAAAAAGTTGTCTTAGTGGTCTACAGGGCTCCTAGTAAAGGAACTGATTACAATGATTAGTAGAAGGAAGTATAAGAAAACACAGAAGGAGCATTACAGAGAACTGTACCAGCTAAAGCACAAGAAAGCAGGAAGGCAGTCAGAATAGCAAAGGCCCAAACTGAGGAAAAGATAGCCAGCTTGGTTAAGAAGGGGGATAAAACCTTTTACAGGTACATTGGGGAGTGAAGAAAGACCAGGGGAGGCACTGTGAGGCTTAATAAAGGTGAGGGTGGTGGATGGGCAGAGAGGGACCGTGAAAAAGCAGGGATACTGAATGAATACTTCTGCTCAGTATTCACAAAAGTAGAGAAGGGGGAGGCACCTAATCCAGTCAATAGAAGCACTCTGGATAGGTGGTAGATACCAGTCCATTCACAGAACTAAGGGTTCTAAAAGAACTCCTAAAACTGAAGGTGGACAAAGCAATGGGACCTGATGGGATTCACCCCAGAATTCTAAAAGAACTAAGGGGAGAATTATGTCACACCACTGACTACCCTTTTTAACAAAACATGTGAGGATGGTGTGGTACCTAAGGACTGCAGGAGGGCAGATGTGATTTCCCCTTCTCAAAAGTGGGAGCAAAGCAGAGGCAGGAAGCTATATACCTGTTAGCTTGACCTCAGTGGTAGGAAAAACAATGGAATCACTTCTGAAAGAAAGAATTCTTGAGTACCTGGAGGCCAGCGGGGCAAAGGACTCAAAACAGCATGGATTTACAGCTGAAGGTCATGTCAGATGAATCTAATAGATTTCTTTGACTGGGTGACCAAAGTAGTAGACCAGGGAGGGGCTGTCGACATGGCCTACCTAGACTTTAGCAAGACATTTTACACAATCCCACACAACAGATTAATAAACAAATTAGCCAGCCTGGGAGTGGGTCCCAGGGTGGTAGCCTGGTTAAAAAACTTGGCTGGACAACAGGACACAGAAGGTAATAGTAAACAGAGTCCATTCTGAAGAAAGGGGTGGTACTAGTGGAGTACCACAGGCTTCAGTACTGGTGTCAGTCATTTTTAATGTCTTTATAAGTGACATTGTAGAGGGACTGGAAGGAAAAGTATGCCTCTTTGCTGACACCACAAAGATCTGCAACATAGTTGATACACGGGGGGCGGGGTGGAAAGGATGAGAAGGGACTTGGCAGTGTTGGAGGAATGGTCAAAAGTATGGCATCTTAGATTCAATGCTAAGAAGTACAAAGTAATGCACCTGGGAAACAAAAACCCAGGGAAAGAGTACACAATGGGGGAGGAAGATATTAACAACTAAAATGGAAAGGGACCTGGCGGTAATCATATCAGATGACCTAAAGGAAGGCAAGCAATGTGAGAAGGCAGTAAGAATGGCTGGGGGAATACTGGGAAGTATAGGGAGAGGCATCACCAGTAGAAAACAGGAAGTTGTTACCACTCTGTGCAGACAATTGGTGAGACCCCGTCTGGAGCACTACGTGCAGTTCTGGAGACCCCATCTCCACAAGGACATAGACAGCAGGGAGGCAGTCCAGAGGAGGGCAACTAAAATGGTGCAGGATCTGCAACAGAAGCCATATGAACAGAGACGAAAGGAGGGAGAGGGGGGACATGACAGAAACTTTCAAGTACCTCAAGGGAATTGACAAAGTCCAAGAGGGTAGCATCTTTCAGAAAAAGAGATGTGCAAGAACAAGGGGACACAATCTGAAGATGGGAGGGGAACAGCTCAGGGGCAATGTGAGGAAGTATTTTTTCACAGACATGGTAGTGGATGCATGGAACGGCCTTCCTGAGGAAGTCTTTATGTCAAAAACAGTGGGGGAATTCAAGAATGCATGGGACATACATAAGGCAATTCTGGTGGGGGTAGGAAGAAGTAGGCTGTTGGTTAACTAGGATCTCCAGCTTATCCAATAGGTAAGGAAATAGGTAGACTAGGTGGGCCAGGCAGTCCTTACCTGCCGTCAAAGTCTATGTTTCTATGTTTCCATGTTTCTATGTATAGACATGGTGAAACAACCCAGTCCCATGGGGTTACTAGAATCCCCTCAGTTTCAGTGCTAGGCAGGGAGAGGCAACTGGCTAAATGAGTTTTTATCTACTCACTCTTTTATTTACTTGGCCTCGGCTGAGATGAGAGAGAGGAATTCATTTGAAACTATTGCTGCAGCATAAGCCACAACAGCTGTAAGTGAGGGACTTTAGAATCTTGAGATGGTAGTGAGTGTAGAGTTGCAGTTTGAAGTGTGAGGAGAGAGAACTGCTCCGCTGAGGGCTCTGAATTGGAGAGCTCTGCTTTCTCACCATAGTCCTGATATTCTCCAGTTTGCCAAGAGATGTGCTGGAAACTGCTGTCTGCAGTAGGATCTCCTGTTTTTAATCCCTGGAGCTGTGAAAAGGACTGATAGTGGATAGATCCTAGGGGCAATCCCCTTTTTGATCCAGGATGTTTTGAAGCTGCCTGTAATTTTTAACAGTGAGTAGGATCAGACTGTTTTTTGCTGCTGAAAGCAAGTACCTGTGCTGTTATGGTCTCTGACTAGAAGGGACATGCACAACCTTTTCTGTTCAGAAGTTTGAGACTGTTCTCAATTTAAAGTTGGCTGACAAGTATGATGTCCAGAGGTATGACTAATTCACATTGTTTGGGACTTTAGTTCTCACACTACCAGTGTAGTGTTTTAAATGCTGGATGTGAAAGTTTCATTCAAAGAAGCATTTTCCAAGTATGTTCAAGATGTTTAAGGTGTAACTCTGAAGAACGGCTGGGTATGGATTTGGGAGCAAAGAGTGGGCAGCCCCCAATCTGGAATAACCAGTTCAGGACTACAGGTTCAGCAAGAGCTCCTGGTTACTTTGGACATGTGGCCAATGTCTGAAGAGGATTTTGCCCCCTGAAGTGGGTTGTGCTAGTTAATAGCCAATTGTATGTTCAGTTGTGGCCAGTGCCACTAGAAGTAATGTTCAGTTGTGGACAGTGCCACTAAAAGTATTTCCAGTTGTGGCCAGTGCCACTGGAAGAAATGTAATTGTCCTATGAAATATGGAAATACAAGATGAAAGAGTTCTGCCAGTAAATGTGTGTTCAGTTGTGGCCAGTGCCACTGGAGGAAATGTTAAATATCCTATGCTGTATGGGAACGCCAGTACAAGATATTTAAGGTCCTACAGAGTGGGAATTTGAAGAGTTTTTCTGTCAGATACATTTTGTTGTTCAGCAAGTTCCTTGTGCAATGATGTGTAAACCTTGAGAGTCCACCCTTGTTTTAGAGAACATCTTTTGGAATAAAGTCACACTCTAGAACCCCAACTATGGTTTGGACAGTTACGTTATTGCTTCCCGTGTGTGGATTTACTAGGTACCCCTCCAGAAGTATAGCCCTAACAAAATGTTCTCTCCCCAGGACCTGTTTTTTTTGGCTACCTTATGGGTCATATTTGCTTTTACAATAATAATAATAATAAACTTTATTTTTAAAGCACTATTCACCATGTATCAAGGTGCTGTACACTTATTACAATAAACAAACAAATCATTTTAAAACAGATGTATATAGCTTCCTATTAAAACCAATAAATAAAATAAAATAACAGAACACTGTGTATCAGTCAAAATCAGTTATTTATGAAGGCCAGCTCAAATAAATGCATTTTTAATGCTGTTTTAAAACGCTCCACTGTCAGGCACTCTAGAATCCGATGAGGTAGAGAGTACCACAGGGTAGGGGCTGCAAATGCAAATCTCCATGCAAGATTTAAACTGAACCCTGGCAACCTAATGGCAACCCTAGCATTTTACTAAAAATTCCACCAACAGCTTAATCTGGTCCAGTTTCAGTTGCTTACCATCTGTATCCCCCCCCAAGTCACCCCTGAAAAAGAGACTTCTAGGCCCAGTGGGTTTACCAGGTCTACAAAATTCAATAACTAAATAAACCTCCAGCACTCCCTCATCAGCAGAGTGGAGCAGTTGGAGGGGGCAGTAAGGATGAAGGCGCTCTTGCAGGTAGCTCAGTCCCTGTCCATGTAGGGCTTTATAGGTCAGCAAGCCGACCCTGAAGGTGATCCGCCACTGAACTGGCAGCCATTGCAGCTCACATAACACAAGTGTAATGTGACTGGATCGAGATGACCCAGTCAACAACCTGGCTGCAGCGTTCTGCACCAGCTGCGAGTGATGGATATCAATCCCCGAAAGCCCTAGGTAAAGGGAGTTACAGTAGTCCTGGCACATGGTCACAAATGCATCGATCAACATTGGAAGGTCACTGGATGGAACTAGATGCTTAATCTGAGTGATGTTCCTCAGATGGTGAAAAGAGGACTTGACCATTGCTGACACCTGTGAATGAAGCATCAATCTGTCGTCAAGAATCACCACCAGATTCTGCACCTGTTCAGAGGTTGGCAGCTGGTAACCCCCATGCCAAAGCCCTGAAGGACACCCAGCAGCCAATCTCTCTAACCAGTGATGCAGATCCACCACCAACACCTAAGTCTTGGCAGAATTCAGCTTCAGTTAGCTGGCGTTCATCCAATCTTGGATCTCTGCGAGGCAACTATTAAATATGGAGACAGCACTATCCTGGTTGGGTACAAAGGACAGGTAGAGCTGGGTATCATTTGCATAGCAGTGAAAACTCAGCCCATACCACCTTACAATGTTTCCCAATTGTATCAGATACACTGCAAACAATATGGGAGCTAGCACAGAGCTCTGCGGTACCCCACAAAACAGAGGAAAAGAGTCAGAGCAACAAGTCCCCAACACTACTCTATGAGATCTACCCATGAGGAAAGACTGGAACTGTCTAAGGACAGTACCAGTTAGACCACATAAGACCCACAGACACTCCAGCAGTACTCTGTGGTCCACAGTGTCAAAAGCTGAAGAGAGATCAAGGACCAAGATAAAAAGGTTCTTCTGATCCCTCACCATTAGGAGATCATTGAGTACATCCCTCTCCCATCTGGAGTACTGCGTGCAGTTCTGGAGACCAAATCTCCGCAAAGACATAGACAAGATGGAAGCTATCCAGAGGAGGGCAACTAAAATGGTGCAGGGTCTGGACCGGAAGACATATGAAGAGAGACTTAAGGAGCTTAATATGTATAGCCTTGAGGAAAGGAGGGAGAGGGGGGACATGATAGAAACTTTCAAGTACCTCAAGGGAATCAACAAAGTCCAAGAGGGTAGTATCTTTCAAAAAAGAGGTGTGCAAGAACAAGGAGGCACAATTTGAAGATAGAGGGGCGGCTCGGAGGTAATTTAAGGAGAGTATTTTTTCACAGAGAGGGTTGCGGATGCATGCAATGGCCTTCCGGAGGAGGTTGTGGAGTCAAAAACAGTGGTGGAATTTAAGCATGCATGGGACAGTCATAAGGCAATTCTAGGAGGTGGGGGTAGAAAGAAGTAGGCTGCTGGTTAACTAGGATCTGCAGCTTATCCATTAGGTAGGGAAATGGGCAGACTGGGTGGGCCAAGTGGTCCTTATCTGCTATCAAATTCTATGTTTCTATGTTACATGAACCAGAGCAGTCTCTGTGTTATGCCTTTTTCAAAAACCAGACTGGAGAGGATCATAGATATCATGGATGGTAAGATGATTCTTCGGCTGTAAGGCAACAACTTACTCAATAACTTCCCCACAAATGGGAGGTTCGAGACTGGTCTGTAATTAGCGGGACAGTCTCAGTCAAGAGAAACTTCTTAAGGAGGAGGATAACTACCTCATCTGACTCTAAAGAGCACCAGACTATCTCAGCTAGAACAGGATCAATGACCTCACACATCCTACTAATAGGCACGTTGGACCCTGGACCCGGGTCCAAAATACTGCAAGTTGGCAGCATAGTCTGGATAATCCACATGACATCTGTGATCTCTGGCCAGTCGAACTCCATCCAACCCAAGCAAGGTGGAGTGACCCCACACAGACAACTTCCACCCCTTAGAGAGTGAGTTGATCAGATTTCAGACCTGATGTTGGCAACCTTATCAGCAAAGAAGCAAGAAAACTCTTCACATTTTTCCTGAGAAAATGCTCTTTGAACTTGCAGACAGGCTGGATTGCACAGTCTGTCCACCATTCTAAACAGCTGAGCTGGTCAGTTCTGAGCTGTTGCAATCTCCCTGAACAGGAATTCTGCCTTCTTATGGGAGATTACCAGCTGATAGTCCCTATGATGTTCCATCAGTCTAAGCCTGTCGGCATCCTGGCCAGATCTCCACCAACATCACTCTAGCCCTCATCCTACTTGCCTCAGCACCCTCAGCTCCCTATCAAACCAGGGAGGCCAAGGGTGAAGGGTGAGAGGGTGAACTCAGATAGGAGCTATGGTTTCCAGATCCCCCACAACTGCTTGATTATAAGCCTGTAGGAGAGTCTCTGGTTCCTCACTTGCACCCCATAGACACGATAGATCTAACACCTCTGACAGACCTTCCAGGGACATACCCCTTAATGTGCAGTATTGGACCATCTCCACAGGGGAAGACCTATGAGGGGGAACCACGAGATTGAATCTAATGATGTGATGATCAGACCAACTGACTGGTTCCACCACCAAGTCAGAGGTCTCCAACTCCAGGAGGAAAACCAGGTCCAATGAGTGACCATGATTACGTGTCACAGAGGCAACAGCCTGTGTGAAGCCCAACAAGATCATCAGCTGAAGAAAGTCCTGACCAAATCGCAAGAATTCATCATTGACCTCTTTTGATCTCTAGAGTAATGAGCCTGGTATACATTCCCAAAGCTAGGGATGGTACCAATTGTCTAAACATGTTTCCTGAGGTCTGTGCTTAGTTAAGTGTGCTGAGGTAGCTACAGTAACTATAAAGTAGCTGGGGGAGTTACACTTGGCATGAAATATTTTATTTGAGAACGTTTGAAACAAAGGGACTGCTGTTAGTGGAGCTGATTACCATGCCATGGGAACCAGATTGGCCTGGCTTGGCCCAAATACACAATATTTTGTTGAGACCTCTTATGGCAGGAAAGGCTTTCTAACAGGGTTCGACAAATCCTATTGCTCGACGTCCCGGGCTACCAGTTACAGTGCAGGGACAAGCACTTTCTGTTGTGCCACCTGTCCACGGGCTAGCACTGATTTAAATCTTTGCTGCTGCAGTTCTACCTTCCACCAGTAGGGTGCTCACTGCTTCGGCTGTTACGGTGGTCATCTGACCTACCGAGCAGTGCACCTACTGGTTGGGAACTAGTGGTGAGTGTGTGAGCTTGCCTCAGCCTATGGAAGCGTACAGAAGTGGCATCAGGAGCGAGCGCGAGCAGCGTCTCATTGGAGGAAAACGGAGGAGGAGCAAGCTGTCAGACTGGCAGGCGTGGGGCCAAATGAAGAAGACAATCTTAAACTGTAAGTGATACAAAGAATGCCCATATGCTGCGGTGGTGATTTGGCGCGTAGTGGAGACGAGAGTAAAGACGTGCATTGCGTTAGAGCCCCTCATTCACTGTCTGTTGGTGGAGGCTAGAGGATACACAAATTACAAAGTCCATTGTTGTGGATATCGGGGGAGTGGGGACTGTGAGTGCGACCAGTGCTGCCTTACTTTGTGTGTGTGGAGTGGACTACTCGGGAAAACAAATATTATTTTAAACTGAATTAAGGAGGGAGGGTTGGTGAGAGTGAAGAGCGGGGAGGAGGAAGCTAGGAGGACTAAGGAGCAGGGGCCACATGGCTGAGCACTGATAACTGCACACAAGTGCATTAGTGCAGCAGACAAGCAAATTTACCTGCCGAGTGCCGTGCCAGTTTTGACAAAAGTGCAACATCAATGAAGAAGAGAGTAATCTGAGTAAATAAGAAGTGTGCAGGCAAGGTAAATAAAATATTGAGAAGGGTTAGGTTGGGCTTGTCACAGAACTGGGCATAACAGGGTGAAAGCAAACTAAGGACTAGAAGCATATAAAATAAATTAAGTAGGCAGTATAGTGCAGTGGTCTAAGGCTCTGAGCTGCAAATCTGGTGACATCCAGCAGACCAGACCTGGGTTTGAATCCCACAGCTTCCACTTGCATACTGCCTGAGCAAGTTACTTAACCTCCTTGTGCCCCCAGGTCACTCCTGTAAAAAAGCTTTCAGCTTAGTGTGCTATACCTGGTTAAACAACTAAATAAAAAATAAAAAATTATTGAAATAAGGAGAAAAGGAAACAAAACAGAAACTTGGGGGGGAGGCAGTCTGGTACTGCCTGCTGCCTGTGTAGCAGGGTGGAGTGGAAGGGAAGTTGGGAACCCTGTTCCCCTGACAACTGAGAACTAGCAGCAGTGTAAAGTGTCACTGACTACAGAAAATCGGAAGAAAGCAAGGGCAGGGAACTACTACTGTGGATGGGGAGCTTTGTGTTGCTCACCAGTAAACAGCAGTTTAGCTGCATAAACAAAGCAAAAATAAAATAATAAAACAAAGCTGAAAATAACTGAAGGGGCTGTTGGGAGAGGAGAGCACAGATATAGAGATTGTGGTGTAAAGGAGTGAAGGAGGAGCTTGGAGAGAGGTGGGGCGAAGGAAAGGACTGACTTGAGAAAGTTAGTAAAAAAAGATAAGAACTTAGAAGAAATAAGCTGGCTTGGTTGGGCTGTTGGGAGAGATTTTGTGAAAAGGAGTGAAGGAAGGACCCAGTGTCCTGCAGCTGGTTGGTTGGCTTTTGGCTTGAAGTACCCAAGAAACAAAAAGAGAAATATAGTAAAAATATATATAGACAAATGTAAGTAACAGTAAAATAAAATAAAGGAGCCTAACTGCGGGGGCTTGGGCTGTGCTGGGATAGAGGAGAGTGAGTGACTGTGTGGACTGTGGAGAGTGTTCTGCAGCCAGCTGCCTGACTTGTTACAGGACAAGACAACTTGCAGTGTACAGAAAAAAAGCATATATCTGTCCCCTGGTGACCCAGCCCATGAGCCCACACTAACCACCAGTGAAAAAAAGACACACAGACACCAGTGTTTAAAATAAGTTTATTATTATTGGTTCCATTAGTCTTTAAAAAAAATATGCAGACGAACAAAGCCAAACAACAAAGTCTCTTGTCTCTCTGGTCAGCAGCAGCACCATCTTTTACGAGACAAACACAGTCTGGTACTAGTACAAGTACTACTTAAACAGATAAAAGTCATGAAA
Source organism: Neoceratodus forsteri (assembly GCA_016271365.2). Lineage (NCBI taxonomy): Eukaryota > Metazoa > Chordata > Ceratodontiformes > Ceratodontidae > Neoceratodus > Neoceratodus forsteri. Next base: position 168,286,793 of record CM057449.1, on the reverse strand, counting down.
CTGAATCTGCATCTGTGGTTCTGGATATAACTGCTGACCAGGTACCTGATGTAAACAGAGAAGCTGTAGTAGTCTTATCTCAAAAAGCCCCTGTGTCACTTGCTAAGAAACGTAGTTAACTCCTTGATAATGAGGTGGCAGTTGGGAGTAGTAAAGACAAGAAATATGACCAAGAAAAAAGGGCCAGACTATTTCAGTGTCATTGGTTGTCCACTTATAAATGGTTGAGATACGATGATAAAAAGGGGCTTATGTACTGCACACTATGTGAAAAGTATCCCACTATTGCAACTCCAGCATTTTCAAAAAAAACAAATATCTTTGCCACAGGCTCTAACAACTTTCACATTGAGTCACTACGTGCACATGAAAAATCCAATCCACATGTGCTATGCCAGAACCAACATATTCTGGAAAGTGGCCAACGAGCAGTATGTTGTGAGATTAGTGAGTCACCACTTTACCAAGCCTTTGCACAGTTGGAAGAGGCCACTAAAGCAAAGATGAGATGCCTGTTTAACACAACGTATTCCATAGCCAAAAATGTTCACCCTTTCTCAGACATGGAGTGGCTCTGTGAATTACAGGAAAAAAATGGCATTAAGCTAGGTTCTAATTATACTAACGATAAGCGAGCCAGGGACTTTTGCAGTGCTATTTCAGCAGTTATATCCAGAACCCAGATGCAGACTCTTGCTAATGTTAAGTATGTGACAGTTCTTGCTGATGGCAGTACTGGTTACAGTATAACTGAGTGGGAAAATGTTTTCTTAAGGTTTGTTGAACCTAATTCAGAACAGGTGCATACATTGCTTATCCAAGCTGTGCCACTGGAACATGCACATGCAGAAGGTGTAGTCCATACAATATCAACTGCACTGGAGTCAGTAAATCTTCCTCTCGGTAACCTACAAAATGTTAACAATCCAGAACCGCTTCTTATTTCAGCAAATTTTGATGGGGCCAGTGTCATGATGGGCGAAAGAGGAGGAACCATAGCAAAGTTGCGGGAACACTGCCGTCCTGAAATAATTGCGATGCACTGCATTGCCCATAAGCTAGAGTTGACAGTTCTCGATGTGTTAAAAAAAATCCATTTGTATCAAAGCTGGAAAGTACTCCCAAGGGAATATTTAAATGTTATCACTATAGTTCCCAAGAAATGAGAGAGCTTCAAGAAATTGCTAACGTGATGGATACTGATCTGGCGCACTTTACTGCAATTAAACAAGTGAGATGGCTTGCCAGTAGGTCACATTCGGTACATGCAGTTCAGGTTCACCTACCTACTGTTGTACAACACCTACATGCATCTTTGACTGCTGGTGGTGATGAAAGTTCAAAAACAAAGGGCCTCTTAAAAGAAACACAGAGTGTGCAGTTTGTAAAAGCTATCCATATACTGCAAGATTTCCTGCCAATACTAAAAAACCTGTCACTGCAGTTTCAACGAGATGACATAGTAATACTGGAAGTTCCACAGCTTGTTGAGACCTGCCTACTCCAGCTTATGGAACTGAAAACCATGCCAGGGCAATACATGGCAGCTTTCTCAGCCATTACAAACCAGAACAGAAATGTATGGAATATGTTGTGACAAAGAGGGAGGGGAGGAGAAGACTGTTCATTTCCATTCAGAGGCAACTGCCCAGAAATCAGTTTTGTGACAGATGGACAACTGCAGACTTTAATAGATGCAGCAATAATGTATATTGACAACAGATTTAAAAATTTCTCAGAGGTGCCTCTCAAATGGTTCAACTGCTTAGATTTTAAGCAGTTTGATCTGCCAAGAGACCAACTAGCGGTGTTTGGGACCTCTGAACTTGCAAACCTGGCAGAATATTTTCACTTTTTCACGGAGGAGCAGCAGGAACATATAAAGTCAAAGTATGCTGCATTTAAAACAATATTGAAATCTGCCATTGAAAAACCCTATTTGCAGGTATATACCAGATTACTAAAGGAAAACCACCCCAGATTATACACATTCTTGACCTAGTTGAAATACTCATGGCAATGGGTGTATCGACTGCAAAATGTGAGAGAGTTTTTTCTGTTCAGAACCTAATCAAAACAAAAATCAGGACAAGGCTGGCTGATGATTCACTACAGTCTCTCCTGCAATTAGCAGTAGAAGGTCCTGAACTGCATGACTTTGATCCGGATCCAGCAGTTAACCTCTGGCTGCTCTCTGGTCCAGGCACTTGACGTGTTCGTGGGCATGCTGTTGCTGCTGATACATTATCTTCTGGTTTAGCTGCTTCTGCTGCTGATGATCTTCTTGATGCTAGTACTCCTGCTCCCAGTGCCCCATCATCTTCCTCCTGGCCTAGCCCTTAATCACCATTTTATGTTCTTCTCAACCTACAGCCTAGCTGGTTTTGTCTTGTCCTTAACTAATTCTGTAACATTTCTCCAATCTCTTCTAATACAGACTTCTGCCTGGGGTGCCTTAGTGTCCGGCCTGTACTACTACCCTGGCCTGTATTAACAAAAAAAGATATGAAAATATTGTTTTTCCTGATTTATGAAGTTCTTCTACATCTCTCCATCCATCCTATGAAATAATAGTACAATATACAAACCCTGCCACACAGCCACACCATTTAACTTATTTCTGTTAAGTTGGTTGAATATTTCAATTGAAATGTACTGGACTACCACTCTGAACTCGAGGACTACCATTTTTGTCAAGGCCACTTGTCCTGGACTAGCATGAGATTTTAAAATTTGTCGATCCCTGCTTTCTAAAAGTCAACTAAATGTTCAGAGGACGTGTTAAGCATGGATTACTAAAACATCTCTCACCAATATTTTTATGGAGCCTACAAGCAGCTTGGGGACTGCTCTAAACTAAGCTATGAGCTACAGAAACTTTTGGCCTCATAGAAAAGGGCATAATGTACTGTATTATAGCCTTTTATTGTATATCTGTAGTATGTGTAAGTAGTTAAGTATTTGATATATTTTATATTTGAATAATAGTACTAAATATGGTTTATCTGCTAACATTGCTAGTTGATACCATAGCTCTGATTCATCATTCAGATTCTCTTGTAGGGGTGGCTCGTGTGGTCCAAGGTTGCGCCATGATTTTGTCCAGAGTAAGGGAGATTGTCTTATTTGAAATTACAGGCTGTTGCTATGTTCTACTATTCCTTGAAATTGTGGGGCCAAGAAATGTTTGCAAAGGATGAGATGTGCATAATAGGACAGGGTTAATAGTAACCCATGCCTAGTTAGTCCTTGGGTTTCTCAGGGGTCCTTTCCCAAACAGTGGTGGTTTAGAGTCCTACAAGGATCGGTACCGCCCAAAGGATTTGCAGGACCACATAGAGTTTGCCCTACTGGCATACCATGGATCTCCTTATATATGGGAGCCCAGGTATTGTACTCAGAATCTACGTGACATAGTGAGTTGCAGAAGAGTAACAGGAAGGTTGATCGTTAATGGCAATACAGGTATTTTTAACAAGGTTTGATACCTGAAATTTGGTAATTTCTTCTGTAAATCTTTGGTCCTCAATGTCTGTCACCTATGTCTAGGGCTGAAGCACATCTGTGAGTTTTGAGCTATTAATTATACAGAATGGTACCACTGATATTAATACTGAACATGCCAATACTTTAAAAGTTATGTAGAATGCATTTTTAATGAAATTATGATTAACTGCTATAGAAGGGAAATTTTATTGATCTGATATATTTATTGCACTATTTATATTTGGTGCTACATTGTGTTCAAAAACTACTAGCGAAGTTGTTATTGGTTGTTTTTCTATTTGTAATGACTTATAAGTCGAACAAATAAACCTTAAACCTAAACTTAAAACCAAGGACGTCACACTCAGTTATGGGGCTGTCTCAATGTGCACTTTGCGTGAAAAAAATTTCAGTTTAAGTGCTGTTTGCTGTAGTACAGTAGATGATATCAGACTAATTTTGTTTACTTCTAGGTTGACATCTTCTGTTACTAGAAAATACCAGAATCCCCTGCAGCTGACATCAAAGTAGTAGGCAGGCAACAGTGAGAGATTCAGTGGCATACAGTGCATGTTGAAGTTCATGTAAGCTCTGATTTCTTGTTTACTAATATCACTGTCCTCCCTGGGCTAAGTACAGTCACAGAGGACTGCACTTAGCCCCTGAAGAAAACACCCAGAAAACATCTGATCAGGGATTGTGTTGGTCGTGTATCAATGGCACTCCAAACAATACCTCATGGGTTTTAGCCTGCCTGATAGGCTATAGATGCACATGTGACCTAGTATCAAATTTCAGAGTATACCTTGGTCCCAGGAGTCCCTGCTCTCCAGTTCTCTTGTGCATCTGAAAGGCTAGCACACAGGGGTCCCTGCTCAGAAATCTGGAAACAAAGTAAGTCACCAAAGAATTGTTCCTTTTGATTTAAAGTAGTTCTATCTCAGGAGATGAGTTACTGCACAAGAAGTATATTAGCCTGGAGTTTGTTGTTTGGCAGTTTTTGTCTGCAGTGAAGTTTGAAAGACAGCAGAATCCTAAAAGGATTTTTCAGAATGGATAACTGTTTTATGATGTTGCTAGAATCTGGTCAGACTGCTTTTAGTAATTAGTTCCTCGTTGCACCCTCCTTGAATTAGCTCACTTTGGTGCTGGTTTATAGGATTGTTAGAAACAAAGTTCAAGCTGATAAAATGTATTAGGTACTTAGGTGACCTTGATTTGCTGTTATACTTTGATTGCTGTTAAAAAGGGAGAAGGGCCCCCACTCATTTTGTTATGGGGTTTGTTGTCTTTTATTCTAATTCAGCAGTTGAGAGTGTTTATGATTGAATTGTTGAAGACCTCCGAGTCACGCTGTGGGGTCTGAAGCACATGGTCTGACTCAAGCTGTTGCAGGCGTCTGTGCGTTTTTTGAATATCACGCCTGTGATGTTCAGTGCTGTTAGTGGAGCTGGGTAAGAAGAGACCGTTCGCCTCGCCTTTTCTCACCAGATCCTCTCGGAGCCTGTGCCATTAGATCGGCATGTTTGGACCTGATCTGGTTCTTGGGATGGCATGTGGGGCCTGTTTGGCATTGAGGAAAGGTTCAGGCAGTCACCTTTCCCCCTAGATCGCTTCGGCGAGCAGGCCAGGGGCTGGGTCTGAGTTTTTTGTTTCTGTTTCTTTCTCCCCTGTTCGTGAGGACTTATATCATTTTTTTTTTCACCTTTTTAAAAAGAAATTTGCAACGTGATTGCAACCATGTGTTGGATCACTACCTAGGCTGGCCTGCTTCCCTCTCAAGCAGAGCAGACAAAGCTGTCACAGCTACAGCCCACAAAGAGATTAAAAATCACAAGGGGGGCACATTTGGCAAAAAAGACAGGGAAAGAATACAGACTTCATGGATTCTCTCACCCCCCCCCCCACTGCATGGGCTGCAGCAGCCATCTTGTGCAGAGGAGAAGGGCCCTCCATTTTGTGATGTCTGGTTGAGGACCCACCTTGTTTGCTTTCCTCTTCTTATGGAGCCACCATTTTGTTTCCCCCCTGCCCTACTGCTGGCCTAGCATGCGATCACCTCCCACAGCGGATTGCAGAGAAATGCAGCATTCTGAATCTTGCTTACATTGTCAAACCCCCTATTCAGCAGGTTTATGCAATCAAAGGGCACTACTTGGAATTATTTAATATATTATTGATAAATTTTGATAATTTGATAGCAGATCTGATCAGCTAACCCCCCCCCAACCACAGGGGGTATAGCTCAGTGGGTGAGCATTTGATTACAAATCAAAAAGTCCATGGGGCAGATCCAAGTGCCTTATCATATAGTAGCTAGTTTATTAAAGGGGAAACTAGATTCTATGAGTGACTCAGCCCTTCCAGACCACCTGACAAGCGGGTCGAGAAGGAGGTTGCTCCACATTCCTTATACTATTATTATTATCGTGAATGTCAACTTGCTTGCCATCTTAGTGTAAGGCATGAGTCTCCAGGAGGTGATTCTACTGGTTTCATCTATCTGGTCGCTCATCTTGTGCAATCCCTAATCATTCCTTATGTACCCTTGTATTTTTCAGATGGCAATGACAAGGAAATGCACCACATGCAGTGCCATCCTCCTGCCTCATAACACGGGCCCTCAGTGTCCAGCCTGCCTCCATGATGATGATGAGCTTTCCTTAGAACATTCACCATCACTGGACCCCAGTAACCAGGAAACCAGTGGATCCATGTGGGTCAATCTGGGGGCTCTCCTCATCCAAAATCAACAGGCCACAGCAGCCATGATGGAAAGCCAGCAGAACTTTATATTACAGGTCATTGAGAAGCTGGAGGTGTTAGCCAAGAACATGGCTCGAGCCACAAGACCAGAACCCATTGTCCCTCCCAGTGACCACAGCGACGAGAATACTGTGCCCCCGGAACCCACCCCCACCCCAGCTGGTCAATGGACAAGGAGATGAGGAATCTCAAAATGAGGAGGATGAGGCATCGGATGAGGAAAAGATGAACGTATCCCAGTCCATCCCCTCCCTTACCTCCAAACTTTGTTCCTTCAGCCTCATCCCAGGAATTATGAAAGCCATAAAGGTCATGATGGGGTTCGAGGAGGAGCCTGCTAAGCTGGAATCCTAATTTGACCCAATGATCCAGCAAAGACCCAAGAGCAAAGAAACTTTTCCGGTGTGCCCAGCGATCAACGACATTTTCACCAAAGAGTGGGAATTTAACGAGCCTGGGTGCATGTCAGAGAAAAGGAACCTGGATAGGATGTGCCCTATCCAGGAGGACAGAACACAATCTTGGTGTGCAGAAGCTACAATAGATACGCAGACTGCTGCTTTCTGTGACAGGGTGCTTCCTGTCATGAGTAGGGGCTCTGATATCCCCCCCATTTAGATCTGCAGTGTATTGATAGGCTTGGGGAAGAAGGTACAAGAGTGCATGTACAGCAGAATAAACATGTTAATAAATCAGGCAATAAAATAAAAGAAACAAAAGCCACTGTGAGAAGCTTTTAGCAGTTCTTGCTGCTTTGATTACTAGTATGCCCTGATTTGAGAGAAGGGTATAGTTTCCTTTACCGGCCGCTCAGATAATGTAAAATGTAAAATGAATCTGCTTTCATACAGGACTGTCTATAGCAAAGGGACATTTCCTATTTGAGCACTATTGTCAGAACCTCCCCCCTTCTGTTCCCCTATTGAGTTAAAAAGAATCCTGGTCACCGGCATTTAGCTGCTAAAGAAATAGCCAGGTTGCTGCAGGAAAGCAAATCATGCCCAGCTAACGGGGTCCATTAAACTCCTGAGTAAGTAAACTACCACTGGGAACAGAGCAGCATGTATGTTTAATTGCACTGTTGTATGCCTTCCGTAGAGTTCCTAAATTTGGAGAAAATTAGAGATGTCTAGAGAAAGAGAGAGAGGGAGGAGAGAGAGAGAGAGAGAGACAGAGAGTCTTGTAAAATAAAGCAGGAGCACGTTTGCTCCACCCAATTTTCTCTCTCTCAAGTAAACTGCTGAGAGGCGTTGTTTTTTTCTTCTTAGCCAGCCAGCTGTTCCAGCTTTGGTCCTTGCAGTTCACTCATGGAGTGCATGACATTTTTATTGTAAGAAAAGTGCCCCTTTCTGTTAGACACCCTGTGGGATTTAAATAAATATATGTATAGATTTTGAGAGAGCCTGTAAAATAAGGAATGAGCATGATTCTTGCCTGCATCTCTTAATAAATGGCTCTGTTGCAGTTATAAATCAGGACACTAGTAAACTTTCACTTTCAGATGCCGAGTCAGCTAAGGCTGAGTACTCTGAAAAGCAAATGCTTAAATGACAGGCAGTAGAATTGTGAAAAGGGGGTTACCAGAAAACCTGATAATTGTATAAAATGCTGTCCTGTTGCACACTGTACATGACAGAAGTTAACAGGGCAGAAACGCCCCTGCATAGCTATCTCCTTATGTTCAAACGGGCTAAACTGGAAAGTCAAGCCAACCGCTTGAAACCCACTGCTGTGACCCTTGATAAGAGCTAGTTTTTCCACTCTATTTCAAGTTACCATGCAACTCAGACTTATTAAGATAACTTAGCAGATATATATATATATGAAGTTTACATGTTTGTTTTTACTAAAATATGTTATGTAAATAAATGAGAATGCAAAGTCTTATAGTCTGATCTGTGCTGTAGAAAGGCTCCAGTGAAATGAACCTGTTGCTATAGGGAAGCAGCGACACCTAGAGGCCCATATTCATACAGATTCTAGCTGCTTTAATTATTGATTGAGGGGGTGAGCTTACAGTAATTAAAAAGATAATCAAGCATTTAGAGTCACTTTCTAATCAGGATTATGGTGTGTAATAAAGATGTTGGAAAGAAATAGTTATTAAAGTAATAAGGCTTAAAAGCAAAGTTTTGTACTACGTATAGGAGCAAGTTGTGAGCCTAGAAACCCAAAAATGTACTAAACTGGAAATGAATTGATGTCACATGACAGTGATGTCATTGATAAACACATATATAAGCCTACCACTAGGATGGATTTATTAGATAAGGCGTCAGTCTAGAACTGACTGTGAGAGGTGTAAGACCTTAAGTTTAGAAGGTTTGTCTACACCCTAGACAGCATTGATATTATTGACTTAATGACAATTTTCCTATTTTCTGTTCTGAATAATTATCATTTTATGCTACAAATAATAAAATGATAAATGCCTGTCTTCCATTTTTTATGCACTGATTTTGATGTCTGCCTGAAATTTGTTTTCCTGAACGGCAACCCTGCTACATGCGGAACCATCTCCTTGAAGGATCCGACAGATAAGAAAGTAGAGGATATGTTGAAAAAAATGTTTGAAATCACTGGTATGGCAGCAATGGTGGCCACCACAGCATTCTATTCGGCCCGAGCACAAATCAGATGGCTGGAGGAACTCCTAGACAAAGCAGACCCCAAGTCCAGAGATGCAGAGTTGCTAGAATGCTCCTTAGATACCGCAAAATATTTGCGGGACATGGCCATGGATACACTTAAACTAGAGGCCAGGACATCAGTGCTAACTAATAGAGCTAGGGGAGTGCTATGGTTAAAATTGTGGGAGGCAGATAGTGAATCGAAGAACCTCCCCCTAAAAGGGAAGCATGTCTTCGGGGAAGGCCTGAAGAAGTACCTAAAACAGAAAGAGGAAGGAAAGGAGCTAGGAAAGAACAATAGCAGATCCATGTACCTACCGTTGGGCAAGCGTCGGTTTTGGGAGAACAACATGTTCCATCAAGGACAGAGGCAAAATCAAACTGGTCAGCCCAGTTCCTTTTGTGGCAGAGGGGACCACAATGGCTACACCAATCATGGTACCTCCAACTATGCCTCCTCCTCCTCATTCTCCTCATTCAGAGGCAGAAACAACAAGTTCAGAGGCAGAGGAAGCAGTGGAAAAGCTCAATGACTGCCAGGATAGAGATCCTTCAACACCCATCCAGTGGGAAGGACAGTGCCTCCCACCCCCCGGGGAAGAAGACTCTCACTGTTTCTGGACCGATGGGTGGACACTATCATGGACAAATGGATTCTGGAGGTAGTATCCAAAGGGTACGCAATAGAGTTCACACAGCAACTACACCAGGACAGATTTGTGCAACCCCAATCTCCAAGAGAAGGGCATCTGCTCACCAAGTGCAGTAGATCCTACTGGACCTAATTCAAAACAATGTCATTCAGACGGTCCCCATACAAGAGCAAGAGGAAGGGGTCTACTCAGTATTCTTCCTGGTCCCCAAAAAGATAGGAGAACTCCATCCTATTCTGGACTGAAGTACTTGAACAAGTTCATTCATACTCAGAAGTTCAAGATGGAGACTCTCCGTTCCACCCTCAGAAGTGTATGAGTCAGGGATTTCCTAACCTCAATCAAACTGAAGGATGCTTACCTTCATATTCCCATTCATCCCAGTTACCAGCGGTACCTGTGTTTCCATGTGCTAGGTCAACACTTCCAGTACCAGGCGCTGTCCTTTGGACTAGCCTCTGCTCCACAAACCTTCACAAAGGTCTCTATCATTCTGGCAGCCCACCTAAGGGAGAGAGGGGTGGATATCATCCCGTATCTGGATGACTGGCTTTCACGGGCCAGATCCAGGACTCAGGCGCAGAGGAACACCATGCTGGTACTATGAGCACTGGAAGAGCATGGCTGGGTAGTCAATTACAACTAAAGCTCGCTGGTACCAGCCCAACAGCTGGAACATCAAGGAGTGGAAATAAACACGGCAATGGGTCTGGTGAAGCCATCACAGAAGTGTATAGACAATATGATGGGTCTAGTAAGGGCCCTAAAAGCATGCCAATGACCCACTATCAGATAAATAGCATAGCTACTAGGATGCATGGCCTTGTGCATAGATCTGGTCCCATGGGCCTAGTGGAACATGAGACCATTGCAAACCTACTTGCTGACTTAGGGCTCCTCATCTGAGGAGAATCTAGGAGTCAAGGTCGCCCTGCCACAGGAAGTGAGACTCTCCCTCACCTAATGAATGAGCAGGTGCAACCTCTGGCGGGGGGGGGGTGCCCCTCGATCTGACATATGAGATCACACTAGAGACGGACACCAGCCACATGGGGTGGGGGAGCATGCCTAGACCCCCAATCAGCACAAGGCCTATGGACACCTGCAGAAGCCAGTTGCTCCATCAATGTCCTGGATACATGAGCAGTGTACCTTGCACTGAAGTCCTTCAAAGAAACCATACAGGGACACTGCATCCTGATATGATCAGACAATCAGGTCACAGTGGCCTATTTGTCCAAGCTGGAGGGACAAGAAGTTGGAGCATGCTGTTCGAGGTAGCAAGGCTGTTGACCTGGGCACAAATCCACCTCAAGCACATCGGGGCCATCCACCTATCAGGCAAACTAAACATCAAGGCAGACTGACTAAGCCAGCAATCGGTTCACCCCAGGGAATGGCAACTGCACCCGGAGGTGTTCCAGATGATTCACGGCAGGTGGGGTCTCATCACCATGGACCTCATGGCCACAGAGTCAAATCACCAAGTGAAAGAGTTTTTCTCAAGATACAGGGAAAGGAAAGCCAAAGGGGTCAACGCCTTGTCAGACACCTGGACCCAAGACAGGGCATATGTCTTCCCCCTGATCCCGCTAATTCCTCAGGTACTAGCCAAGATCACACTAGGAACAAGGACCCCAATGCAGCAAACATGGCAATGGTCCTGCTGTTTCTGCAGGAGGACATGGAGAAAGGGCTATTCCATTCATCCCTCAGGGTACAACTATCAACAATAGGGACAGCCCTAGGGCCAGTGGGCTTACACAGCCCTGGATCCCACCTGGATGCTGTTAAGTTCATGCAAGCTGTTGAAGTGATGAGACCTCAATACAAACCTTCTATGTCTCCTTGGGACCTCACTCTAGTATTAGACGCCCTGACATTACCTCCATTTGAGCCAATACAGGACAACCAGTTGTACTGCATGAGGTTAAAATCCTACTTCCTTGTAGCCATCTGTTCAGCCACAGGGTGGGGGAAATAGGGGCATTGTCATGTAAGGAGCCCTATAAAATCTTTTCCCCAGAAGGATTATCCCTGAAAACAGTTCCCACCTTTATTCCTAAGGTAGCTTCCCAGTTCTACATGGAACAGCCTCTGGAGTTCCCAACCATGTATACACAAGGAGAGCCGGGGTCAATCCTATCCCACATCATCTGGACGTATGAGCCACACTGGCCAAGTACATCACCAGAACTCAGATCATTAGAAGAACTGAAAGGCTCTTCATCATTGCAAAGGGACATAGGACGGGCTTGTTGGCATCAAAGATGACAATTGCAAGCTGGCTAAAGAGGACAATTCAAGAAGCATATAAACTAAAGGATGCCACACCACCAGAGGGCATCAAGGCTCACTCGACTAGGTCCATGGCTACATCCTGAGCTGAACAAGCCAATGCATCATCAGAGGATATCTGCAGGGCAGCTACGTGGACATCCATTCATACTTTGTATAAACAGAGAGCATCCTTTGCCACCAAGGTCCTCTTGGCAGCCTCCCTGCCTACCCACTCTTAGCCGCTCTGACCTTCCCTGAGGGGTAGATTGCTGCTGTTTAATTTCCTATGAGATAATGTCTGGAGTGCTGTGGATACACAACCAACACAATGGGTGTTTACTCACCTGGTAAAGGTGATTGCGTTGGTTGGTATCCATGGCACTCTACGGCCCACCCGTCAGAGCTCTCGGAAGACAAAAGAATGGGTATGGCACACAGGCCTAAATATGTTGAAATTGGGAACAACTTCTAAGCGGGAATGACCAAGGACATCAAGGTGGTGGATGTGAATGGACATTAAAAGGATAGAGAGATATGCACAGCTCGTCAGACATAATAAATGTCTGAGCACTAGAATTGTGACAATAGGGAATAAACCATTATGGTACTGTTTAAATTGCCTCGCCCATTCTTCACTTGAGTATAATGCTTAGAGAATAGTATATGTTGTTACTAACTAACCTTGTTTCAGCTTGGGAAAACAATTGAACTGGAGAGCAGGGACTTCTGGGACCAGGGTATACTCTAAAATTTGATACTAGATCTCGTGTGCATCTATAGCCTATCAGGTGGGCTAAAATCCATGAGGTAATGTCTGGCGTACCATGGATACCGACCAACACAATCACCTTTACCAGGTGAGTAAACACCCATTATAAAAGTTCTACACTTGCAGTGCAAGCTATTCCATCTCCCACCTCTGCCTGATTATGGGATTTGTAGTAACTGAAGATGTCAGCCTAGAAGTAAACCAAATGAGTCTGCTACAAGCTACTATACTACAGTAAACAGTAAGTAAACAAAAATGTTTTTGTACACAGTGGGCACATTGTTGGACCAGCCCCCACATTTGAGTATGGGGCCCATTGTGCTGACTGTTCCCCTTCATTTACAGAGCTTACAGGATTTAGGCATTCACAGTTCAAAAACATCGGCACAAAGTCGGATGAGGCCAGTTCTTATGCTAACCACTAAGCCACTGGCTGCAGGTTTGAGCATGTCCCTAGCTGTGTTCACACCTGCAAATACAGTTACTTCTTGGCTTGGGGACCAATTAAAAAAATGATGATGCCTAAGCCTAGTGCCGCCACTCCTTTCCCATTCTGGCACCAGTGTATCACCCAGTTGTTGAAAATAATTATAAATAAAAAATAATAATTTCCCCACCCCCACTTACTAGCACCCATCCAACCCACTTTGCCTCTGCATCACACATCAGTAACTTTTTTCTGTTAATGCTACTGTGTGATCCTGTTTGCAGATGATGGTCAGTCATGGTGGAGAGGGGAGGATTTTTGCTGGACACTGTCTATGCTGGATGAGGGAGATGTCCCCTGAGGAACAAGGCAGGCTGTGCTCCTCTGGAAAAAAGTGTGGTGTTTTATCCTTCAAGTGAAACATACAGTACCACTCTATATTAGTAGCTGAGAAGCCGTCATGTATAGTACCTCATCAGTTACTGATCTAGATTGTACAAAACTTAAATATTTTAAAAAGTAATAAAACCATTTAATCCTGACCCCCTAGGAAATAATTCTGCATCACCCTACATCAGCATACCAATTTTAAAAATTGTTCCTATTTCCTTTACACTATGTTAAAAAAAATTAAAATTTGTCAAGATTCAAATACACAGTTCAAATCTGTAAAAAAATGACACTGTGGGTAATATAGGGTCACATATTTTCAGGTCAAGTTTGAACTTAAGTTATGTGCCTGGTTCTCTATTTCTTCTAAAAGCCAGCCTGTTATTTCTGTGTTTGGAAATGTCTGTTTGGTCTTTCTGCTACACTTCTAACCCTTCAAGGATATGTACTTAAAACATACTTTTCTAATGTTCCTAGTAGACATGTAAACAAAATTCAGCTTAGCCATCTTAATGTCTAAAGATGGGAGATGAAAAATGTCTGCTCTGTAAAGTGTACTGTATAAAAATATGACCATTTCTCGAGAGATATTATGGTATTGCTTAGCATCCAACAATGCCATCAGCAGTGGTATTCTGAACATCTGATGCCATCAACTATAGTGTTTTGAACATCCAGCAACATCAAGAAGGTATTTTTACCATCTGATACCATCACCATGCCAATTACAGCAATGAGTCTGTCTGTAGCAACTGAAAGCAATGAGACCTCAGGAGAAAGATAACGACATGTAGAATCCTGCATCTTCTACCTCGCCTCAAAAAATCACGATGCAACAAATTATTCAGGAACAAGACTCCCACCTGCTCCAAACATCTGCCACAGGATCAGACAATCAGGGGAAAGAATGCCAGTAAGCATCCGCCCCACCACCCCATGGACAGTTAAAAACAAATGTTTGTCGATGACTGTAACCCCATCGCCAAATAAACTCTTTAGCTAATGTTTCATCTTTAGCAAGAGACTATAAGGGATGAGAGTGAGATTTCACTTGGGGAGCTACATGGCATTGAGTGGCTAATATGTGTGCGTGTTGTTGAGAATGTATAAACTTCCATTATCCGAAATGGTCATGTGCCACGCTAAAAGTGGGACTGTTGTACTGAGGGTATCAGCTAAAAAGATACTATTTCCAGCAACCCCAACCCCTTCCAAGAGGAAGCCAAAAGGCTGTCACTTGAAAGACACTGTTTCTTAATTACTTGCTAACTGCCTATATGTCACCTTTTACTTTTCAAGCCTATTGAATGGTATAGTACGGGTTTCTTGTTATCTACTTGTCCTGTGAAACTCACAGACACTGTGGGATTTGTCTGCGGTCCAAACACTGGGATTAAGATTTGCACTTCGAGAAGCATAAAATACATGAGGTTGCCTCTCACACATTTGGCTTCCATGTTTGGGTTTGTGTAACTAATACTGGATAGAAACACAGACTTTGATGGCAGATAAGGACCGCTTGGTCCACTCAGTCTGCCCATTTCCCTACCTACTGGATAAGCTGCAGATCCTAGTTTTACCAACAGCCTGCTTCCTCCTACCTCCCACTAGAATTGCCTTATGTTTGTTCCATGCATTCTTAAATTCCCCCACTGTTTTTGACTCCACAACCTCCTCCGGAAGGCCGTTCCATATGTTCACCACTCTCTCCATGAAAAATACTTCCTCGTGTTACCCCTGAGTTGTCCCCCCCCATCTTCAAATTGTGTCCCCTTGTTCTTGCACATCTCTTTTGATTATAACACTCACAACACACAGAGGTAAAAGTTACATATTTAAAAAAACAAAAGCAAATAACAAAACTTTCTACTTCTGACTCCCATCCACAAGAAATCATTCTACCCCATCCTACACCTCCATGCCAATTTCTACAGCCTACACTTATATACTTTTCTCTGTACACTATAGCAAAAAAACAAAAACATTAAAACATTCAAAATACTAATACATTTAAACACAAAGATGCAAATTACTGATCCACTGGATTACATAGATGACTGTATTCTGATCCAGTCCAAGAAAGAGAAGTAATTCAGACCAGCTGAATCTTGATCCAGTCCAATCTAAAATTAATTGATGATGATGGTTGTTTTATCTGCCTTTTTTCTTAGTGGAACTGAAATGCATGCAGATCCTATAGTTGTACCCAGTCTTGTTCTGTTTCAGATCCTTGCTCTACTTTATTTGCATACTTCTTGAAAATTAGGAACACCCCAAACTAGTGCAGTCACTCACGTTGCATTGTAGTCTCTCCTCCTACTGCATAATGAGTGGCTAGTTTGTGATGGGAGCATTACCAGCTCAAGGAAAGATATGGTGGGAATTGATAAAGGAATGTACTACTGCAATGCCCTCTACCTAGAGCTATCTGGGGTTGATACTCGTTGCTTGCAGCTGGTGCAGAATGCTGCAGCCAGGCTGTTGACTGGTACTTCTAGGTCCAGTCACATAACACCTGTGCTGTGCAGACTGCACTGGCTGCTGGTTCAGTGGTGGATCACCTGTAAGGTAGGTTTACTTACCTTTAAAGCCCTACAGAAACAGGGACCTGACTACCTGAATGATCTCCTGACTCCCTATTCCCCTAATTGGCCTCTCCTATCCACTGATGAGGGATTGCTAGATTCCCAGGGTTCATTTAGAAACATCTGGAGCTCGTGCGTTTTCATTCACAGCAGCAACCCTGTGGAATTCTCTACCTTGTTGTTGAAGAGAATGCCTGACCGTCGGTAGTTTTAAATCTATCTAAAAAACATATTTATTTTCATTATCCTTCCCAGACTGATTTTAAATGATTTATATTGCTTTCTGTTTTATATTTGTGATTAGTGGTGGGTGAAGTGGCCGAAATTCGCTCCGACAAGTGGATTCGAGAGTAACGTGGAATCATGGGAGGTTTCATGAATGCCGGAGTATCACAATAATGGACAGGGAAGTCCATTGGAAACAATGACTTTGCATTATTCTGCCTTCCCAAACCACTTCTCCACCAATTTTAAGGCGAAGTACATTGAAATCAATGTATTTTGCCTCACTTCACCTTATTCTTGGGCTCCAAAGGCGAATTTTGCAGTGCTTTATGGGACTGCAGGTCACATGGGCTCTAGATTGTTCTGCACAGCCTCAGTTGTGTGTAGTGTGTGTGTGTAGTAGAAGATGGAGACAGTTTCCTCTCAGAGCTCTGCAATTCAAATCCTCTAAAAGCTGTTAAAAAAGTATTTTGGGCTATTTTTTTTGTTCGCAATTTACTGCTGTACATCGAGTATAGGAAACCCTCCTGTGCTCATATTATCGAGTGTTTATTGTTTGTGTGTGGATTCTGAATGTTAATTTAGAACAGTCAGTCTGTGTGCTGAGAAGTGTGCTTTGGGGGAGGGGCATATCTGTTATGTAGGTAGATTATCTGGGAGAAATAGTAGTCTTTCTGTTTTGGTTATATTTTTCTTGTATAACTATGTTAATGTATGCACAGTAATATTTTCAGTAATTCTTGCCATTTTTTTTTCTGATTGTTGTGGTGCAGCAGTGTATAATTTCAGTTTGTTTAAAACATTTGGTTATATTACTAAAGGTTTTCAATTTGCTATGCATTACTTGCAGTGTGTGAGAGTGTGTGTGCGATGCATGCCATTAAATCAGACACCTTTTATTGTGCCACAGAGTAACTGCAGCAGTGTGAACCTGCTATCCACCGCACCTGCATGAATTTTTTATACTGCTTTGTGGTATCTTTACTGGTAATGGACTGTTACTGCTGCGCACTACTCCCTCCCCCCCAACTGGCAAAAGGGACTCTTTTCCAGATTTGGATTTCTGACTTATGAGCACTGGTAAGGTGATGTTGTGCATTTACGTCTGCACCTCTTGAGTGCGCAGCGCAGTCTTCATCTGTCTGTGCATTTGTAGTACACCACGAATCCTGGGAGACTTTACATTTCTTGTTATGCTCTCATTTCACTTCGACAGCACTGGGGAATTTTCTGGACATAAGACAGTACCATTTTTGGGATGCACATTAATTCTGGTGACTGTGTGTGACCACTGCACACATGACAGAGTGCACCATTAATTCTGTGAGACTTTGCATTTCTTGTTACACTCTCATTACACTTTGTCAGCACTGGGGAGTTTTCTGGATACAAGACATGAGCATTTTGGGTACTGTATGCTAATTAATTTTGGTGACTGTGTGTGTGAAGGGCTGCCAAATATTGTTGTCCCTTCACCTCACTTCGTGTTAAGGTAGAATGACAACGCGAAGTAATAATTACTAGGCAAAGTGAGCCTTTGTATTGGCTACTCCACGTAGTGGAGTGACAACGTGAAGTGTCCATTTCGCAGGCGAAATTTAAATTCGCTGCATCTCTATTTGTGATTATAATCTGTGCAGCTCTCTGTTTTTATATTTGTGATTACAATTTGTGCAGTGCCTTGATATTGAACGGTGCTATACAAATAAAGATTGATTGATTGATAAACCAGTTTTTGTGTGGTAACACCAGCATGGTTGGCAGTCTGTTTTTCACTTTTGAAAATTAAAAAGGAATCAGAATCAAACTCCCTGCTACATCAACATTCTCTACAGAATGTGAACAATCATAACACATGGAGGCAGTCCAGAGGAGGGCAACCAAAATGGTGCAGGGTCTGCACCAGAAACCATATGAAGAGAGACTAAAGAAGCTTAATATGTATACTCTCGTGGAAAGGAGGGAGGGGGGGACATGATAGAAACATTTAAGTACCTCAAAGGAATCAACGAAGTCCAAGAGGGTAGCATCTTTCAGAAAAAGAGGTGTGCAAGAACAAGGGGGCACAATTTGAAGACAGAGGGAGGATTGCTCAGGGGCAATGTGAGAAAGTATTTTTTCACAGAGAGGGTGGTGGACAAATGGAACAGCCTTCCTGAGGAGGTCATGGGGTCAAAGCAGTCAGGGAATTCAAGAATTCATGTGTAATCCCTAGGTGGCACTATCCCAAGGGCTACTACCCCTGCCTGCTGGGCTAGTAGCAAGTTAAGGGGCATGAGTTCTGAAACCAGTGCCTCCACCCAGAGGTCAGGATTGGTGGTGGTCAAGCTAACCTGGGCACAGCCCTCTGGGACACTGTAACCCCCCTCATTCCTTACTAGTGGCCGGAACAATACACAATAATCACTTTCACAATACCCCTGATACACCACACAAGTACCCACACTGTTTGCACTTACCACCAGAGCTTTCCTCTGGCTCTGCCCTGGGAACCCCCTGTAAAACAAGGTTATACACAGCAAATAACAGTAGTACAGTACTCTTGCACAAACTGAAACCACAGTCAGGGTAACTGCAAAAAAGGGTTAGATCTAATTTATTTAAGGGACTTGAACAAGGGAGGGGCGTAATCAGGTTAATCTGCTTAGAGACTCTATCTTTCAAACACTTATGCATGCACTTCAGGGTCCATAAACAGTCACATACTTTGGGTACCCAGATGGAGAATGGTGGGCTAGCCAGGAACGTTGCAGCTGGTTGGGACCTTGTGATAGAAGAAAACAACATGCACAACACACACTATTTTTAATCTGTAGCCGGAGGGCTCAGTTTGTGAAAAGAAAACTACAAGACAATCAGATGACACACTTTTAGATAAGGCTGCTGTTGCAGGGAGCTACCCTGATGATTACTTATGATTCCCAAGACTGGACACAGGCTGGACAAAACATCAAAACAGCAGGAGGTTACTCTGGAGTACCAGGAGAAGCAGGGCTCACATGATCACCGAGGCATCGTTCCTGTTCAAGTGTGGAGCGGGGGGGGGGCTGATCCCCAGGCGGGTCTCTCATTGATAGCTTTCGCTGTTCAGCGGGTAGTCTGGCTGGGCCAGTTTGGCAAGGACCCGGCCAAACAGAGACAAATTTGGATTCAGTCCGTTTTGGGCTGGATACAGCTCCCAGCAAGCAGAACACAGTTCACACAGTGGGGAACCAAATCATGACCCACTTTCAATACACAGCACATTTACATGTAAGCAGATTCTACTGCACCAGGCAAACTGCTCTCCGGTCATGATTGCAAAGTCTCTGCACAAACTGGGGATTCAAAAGCAGCTGGAAACCCTGACAGGCCGATTGCATTCAGCAAAATCTTCGGTCTTCTTCAGGTATGAGCCTGGTAGAAAATCAGATGCTTACTTTGTTCTCACAAACTCGGGTTTAGTCTGAAATACTGTAATTTTCTTTTCTCCCTCTCAGGAGCAGCAGGCAGACATACAGGCAAAAACTTAGCCCTTTCAAAGTTCTCCCATGTGAATCCACTCAGGATTGCTGTTCAAACCGCTTGAGCTCTTCTCATTTCACTTCCTAGCCCTGAAACTAACTGAAAATTGCAAGCAGTCTGGGATTTCCCCAAGATCCAGAAGATTTGATTGGTTGATCTGTCTGTCAGTCACAAGAAGAGCTCCCCCTTCAGTTGCAAAAAGGCACCAAAAACCCCAAACTACAATTCCTACAGATTTTGACTCCAGACAGCTCCTGTAGTTCGGCTTCATTTTAGGTCCCACCAGGCTGATTAGTCCAATTCAACAGTCCAGGACCAAGATAGTGGAGACAAACAAAACAGTTCTTGTTGCAAAGAAGGCAGGTTAGACAAACTACATTATCATTATCACTCTAAATGATTTTCAGCAAATAGTTACATCTTTCAACAGAACTTCCTTTCAGATTACTTATGACTGCAGTCCAGGCAGTTCTTAAAGAAACAGTACACAGAGACTATACAGGCACTCTCTGGCAATCACATTTAAACTGCTACAGTGAAGGACACCAACCTGGCAGTGAGCATTTAGGCAAGCTCAAGGAAGACTTTTTGGGAACTCCTATTTGTAGGGGGAGTTACACCCTTCCCTGCCTGGAGAAAGCTTGGTGTCCGCGTCAAGTCTGTACCATCTTGCATCAGTTAACATAAACTTACTACTTTACTATATATTTTTACTACACTTTACAATACTATATCCATTTTGGCAATACATTAGGCATATTTCACACAAGTCAGTTGAACATTACTATACAGAATCATGTAATAACTTCTTGTACATTAAACAGAGTAAGAGGGGGCCCTTCCCTGTCAGCTAACTTGGGGCTGGATGGGGCAGGGGCACCATGGTGAGAGGGCAGAACAAGTAACCTGGAATGGGCCATCAAGCTCAATTTGGGCACTGAGCTCGGTGAAACATAAACACCTTTGTGAACAACATGGAGAGGCAAGTCCACAGGCCTCCCCGGAGAATCATAGCTGAAACGCAATACTGGCTTGACAGCTCAGCTAGTCTTTCTAGGGGGAACAATCACAGTCTCTGTACTCGCAGCACTGGTCTTGGGACATTCAACACTTGGGCGGGGTGCCTCTGCCTGGGTAGAAATGTCCAAACTTGGAGTACTGTCAGCTCCTTGCTCTGTAGGCTCTGTTTCTGCAACACTTTGCTAATTTTGAAGAGGCCCTGGTACTGAAGGGGGGTTATTAGCACTCTCATAGTGTTCTTCAAGTTCTGGCATGTCACCAGAAAGACTCATTCCATCAGCCCCTCCCTCAGGCAAATCATACAGGTCCATAATACACAGAGACTCAGCATTCTCAGACGTCATACTTTGCACTTCACTTTCAGGGAGCATTGACTCCAAGGACAAAGCTGGGAGGTTAGGTAGTCCAGAAGGCCAAGCTTCATCCCCATGATTAGTCATGGGATTATCCTGAAACAGCTGGCACACTTCATAAGAGGGGTAATAGGCATAGTCGCTCTCACTTTCATCAGAAGTGGAGTGACAGTCACTATCATTCTGGGCCTGCTGCAGAGGAAACCTTAAATCTGTGACCACTGGGGTAGGTTGGCTATATCTATTTCTTGCAGCAGCATGAGTCACCAACCCAATGGGCTCAATTTCTGGGGGGTTCAGCCTCAATCATGACTTGGCCGATAGGTAACAAGTGGTTACGGTGCATGGTCTTGACAGCTTTGGAGTTGTTCTCTGGGCGCACATTGCACACAGGTAAATCATCCAACTTTCCAACTACTACATGGGGAAGATGGTGCCACCGATCAGCAATTTTGTGTTTACCATGCAGTCCCAAATTGTGTAACAACACACGGCCCCCAGCTCGAAGCTCTTGAGCCTTTACTTTTTTATCATGCCTCTCTTTGTTGGCTAGATTTCTCTTGGCGGCCATTGTCTGGGCAGTTGATAGGCATGGTTCAAATGAGCTTTCAGTTTTTATACATATTGCAAGTGGTTTTCAGCTCAGACCCCATCTGGAGAGATCCCAAAGCAGACATCAACAGGCAGTCGGGCCTCTTTCCCATACATGAAGCAGTAGGGAGAGAACCTGGCAGCATCATTTTTCATGCAATTGTATGCGTGTACCAAGGTGCTAATCTGCTGGCTCCATTTATACTTGTCTTTTGGGTGGAGGGTGCCCAGCATGTCTAGATGGGTGCAGTTAAAATGCTCTGGTTGAGGGTCTCCCTGCAGGTGATAAGGGGTGGTTCTTGACTTTTGCACCCCCCCATAGAGAGAGCATTTCTTTGATTAGTTGACTCTTAAAGTCTCTGCCTTGGTCAGAGTGGATCTGCTTGGGGCACCATAGTGGATGAAGACATTTTCCACTAGCACCTTGGCCAAGGTAGATGCCTTTTGATCTTTGGTGGGAAAAGCTTGTGCATACCATTTCAAATTATCTGTAACCACTAACACATTGCCAATATTCCGCTGATCAGGTTCTAAACACAAGAAGTCTATGCAGACTAGTTTCATGGGGGTGCTGGTAGTAATATTAACAAGGGGGGTAGACCTCTGAGGCAGGGATTTTCTTTGCAGGCAGCGACTATGAGTCTTTACATGGTGCTCAACATCAGCCCCCATTTTGGGGCAGTAGAAGCGAGACTGTACCAGGTCAAGGGTTCTGTCAATACCGAGGTGCCCCATGTGATTGTGAAGGGACCTCAGTACCAAATCTTTAAAGGCTGTAGGCAGGACCAATTATTGCCTGTCTACTTTGCCACTATGATTTACTGTCTCTCTATACAACAAATAATTGAGCAACTTCAATTTGGGGCCTTCTTTAAACAATAAAGCAGTTCACAAGTCAGTGGAACGTAATTTAGACACATCTTTCCCTGCACACAGGGCATCAAGTGCTGTCTGACTCATAGGATCTTGGGATTGAGCCCACTGAATGCTGTCATTGTCAAACTGAAGTAGTGCATTAATATCTAGGGCAGCAAAGTGGCAATAAGCAGCTGGTATGCAGGTGTTAGAAGGGCCAGAGCAATCTACTAAACAGCCCACTGTGTCCGCAGACATCTGTTCATCTCTATCAAACTTTTGGCACAATGCTCGAATGTCAGGTTCAGACAGCCTGACCCAATCTCTCTTGGAAGTGGGCCTTCGTGATAGGGCGTCAGCATCAATATGGTTCAGGCCCAGTCTGTATTTGATAGCATAATCATAGGTTGATAATGCAGAAAGCCATTGATGCCCAGTGGCATCTAACTTAGCTGAAGTCTGTACATAGGTCAACAGGTAATTGTCAGTCTTCACCAATATCTTTGCCCCATAGAGGTATTCATGAAACTGGTCAACGATGGCCCATTTTAGCTCAAGAAACTCCAACTTATGCACAGGATAGTTTCGTTCGGATGGGCTCAAGCTCCTACTGGTGAAAGCTACTGGTCTCAGGCCATCCTCATGGCCCTGATACAGCACAACTCCTAGACCCTGTAGACTAGCGTCTGTTTGCAGCACATAGATTTTGGAGGGGTCAGCATTGGCAAGGATGGGGGCATGGGTGAGCTGGCATATGATCTCTTGGAAGGCTGCTTCACAGTCGGGAGTCCAGCGGGGCCCAAAGAGTTCACCTGGGTGGAAGTATACTTATTCTGGTTCTTTAGTGGCCCCTTTTTTGTATTTACAATTGGTAGGAGGGTAACCCTGGGTAAGGTTCAAGAGTGGGCGAATCACCTTGGAATAGTCTTTTATGAACTTGTGGTAATAGCCCCAGAATCCCAGGAAATGTTGTAGTTCTTTCAGATTATGGGGCTGGGGCCAAGTAGTCAGTGCTTCAACCTTACAGTGATCAGTCTCTATCCCTTTTGTAGATACTACGTGCCTCACATACTTCATGGAGGTCTGGAAAAACTGGTACTTGTCAATGGACAGCTTGAGGCCGAAGTCTTCCAGTCAGTCTAAGACTTTAAACAGTCAGTTCTCATGCTCCTCTAAGGTGCTTCCAAACACAGTGGCATTGTCCAAGTACACCAGGCATTCCAGCAAATTCATATCTCCTACTGCACATTCCATCAGTAACTGAAAGGTGGCCGGGGCACCCGCTATGCCCTGTTGCATCCTCAGGAACTCATAGAACCCCAATGGACAGATGAAGGCTGCTTTCTCATGGTCTTCCGGGGCCATCAGTATCTGGTAGTGTCCACTGCGAAGAGCCAACACCGAGAACCATTTGCTCCCATTCAAGCAGTCCAGAGCACCTTGTATATGAGGCATAGTGTATTGATCTGGGACGGTCTGCTGGTTCAGGGTTTGATAATCAACGCACATCCTCACAGACCCATTCTTCTTTTGCACAA
This sequence comes from Neoceratodus forsteri, assembly GCA_016271365.2. Lineage (NCBI taxonomy): Eukaryota > Metazoa > Chordata > Ceratodontiformes > Ceratodontidae > Neoceratodus > Neoceratodus forsteri. The sequence goes on along the minus strand of CM057449.1, from coordinate 168,262,721 downwards.
CCACAATGGGTGAAGCGTATGGGCTCCTGGATTCTTGTATCATGCCAGCAGCGAACATTTCCTGCAGGTGTCTTCTCACATCATCTATGTCTGCTGGGGCTAGGCGTCGGGACCTCTCTTGAAATGGCCATTCATCGTGCAGGCATATGTGATGCTCCACACCCTGGACACTTCCCACATCCCATTCCTTCAATGAAAACGCTTGGTCTCTCTGGGTAAGTCTTTTGCTAATTCTAGCCTTCCATTCAGCTGGCAACGGGGAGTCATCAAAGTCAAACAAGTCTGGGGTCACTCTCTCCTTCTCACCAAGGTGCTTGTTGCTGGGCAATACTGCAGTGTTTGCGCAGTGTACCATAGCCAGGGAACACCCTCTGTTCACTCAAATCTCCCGATATGACACACTGAATCTGGACCATCACTCGTCATGCATAGGCATGGGCATGAGCAGGCAAGATGCTGGGCTTGACCAGTAACCCTTCTGACAATTTTCCATCGCCTGGTGCATCCAACATCAGTATTTTGTTCTTGACAGCTTTCCAAAGGCGGACCTCCCCTTGAATGGTAAACTGGGCGTTAGGGCCCAGTACCATTGAATTGGGATCCTTCTTCCACACGATCCCCACTGGTTCATCCTGGTCAACTTCCTTGGGTTTCTGTTGCAAATCATAGGCCCTCTTGATCAGAGATGGAATTCTCAGGGCCCTCCCAGTCCGTCGCCCTTGTTTCTCATGAAAGAGTTGTACCAGTCTCCCAAACATATGGGCGTTTGTTCCAATTAACAGGGGAACCCCATCATATAGTCTGGTGGGGAGAGACACTAGGGCCAGTGTCTCTACTTGCTCCTCTATGCCAGTGACAGTGGCAGAAAAAGACAACCAGAGGCAGGCATATGCTAGATATGGATAAGATTGGTCGCTCAGCCCCCACACATGTAGGCCTTCCAGGGATTGTAAGGGCACATCAGATAAGTGTTTGTCATACCAGTCCTGAAACACAATGGTCACTTGCCACCCACTGTCAAGCACAGCCCGAGTATGAATATCATCCGTAGTCTCCATTGAAGGGCCCACTATTTTGGACCAGTCTGGAGAAGCAGTAGCAGTGGCCTGGACAGACGATTTAGCCACAAAAAAATTTGAGTTAGGGTTTCTCGAACCCTCACTGTGGTCATTTCAGGCACCCCTTGGCCATTGATTTGATTTTTGTAGCTCCCCTTGGAGTGTGTTTACTACTCTTTCTATGTCCTTCTGAGCCCAGTGTTCTCTTTTCATATGGCCACCCTTTCCACAATTGTGACAAATGATAGGCTCCTAGGTCATCCTGGGAGAGAACATCGTATGAGGAACTGAAGCAGCAGTAAGAGATTGGGATCTAGTATCTGCTTGCAGTGGTGAGAGTAGTGCAACATGTCTTAACAGTTCCTTTAGAGTGTCAGTCAATCCAATGATCTCAGCCTTGGAGCCACCCTCGGTAGCGGATGCCTGAGGGTGCACCCCAACCCCCATGGCAGTCACGTCCTGAAAGGGACCAGAATCTTGTTCCATGGGGGAAACCCTTGCAGAGGCAACCATCTTCAACTGTCAGACTTCCTTTAGTAGCTTGTCTTTCCAGTGCTGGACCAAGGGCGGGAAGTTCTTTGCATTCTCAGAGTGCTCGTCAAGTGCCAAATTTTGCCCCCGAGCCTCACTTGGCTGATCACTCTTGGTCAGTTGCGCAGCAGATATGGGTGCAATTCCCCCACAGGGTCGCCTTTGCTCAACCCCCTGAATTTCTTTCATTAGCTCATCTTAGGATAGGAGGGGGGCGATTCCAGTTGGGTGGTAAGGTGCAACTGAAGCAGTAACAATTCTGAAAACAGAGCAGACTTAAGGATCCAGTCCAGCCTAGTTCGATCTAATTCATTTGATGGCAAACTGCCCTTTCTGAGGCACTCTTGTAGCAGCTTTTCAAGCCGAGGTACATACACAGACAATGGCTCCCCTGGGTACTGCTGAACGTTTCTTACTCTCAACCACAGATCCTCATCTGAATCCGGGCTCCCATACACCTTTTCCAATGCATCAAGATAGTCCTGTGCAGTTGCTTCGGGTTATTGGCCCACTTAGCATGGATGGTAGCCAGAGCAGGACCTCGGAGGCTCTCACTCAACCTCTTTTATTTCTCTGCTTCTGAGCATTGCCATTCAAGTACTAGAGGGGAAACATAGTCTATCCTGGTCTCCCAGTCATCCTCCTGGGGTGGTGTGGGTGCCTGAGAAGATTCTCAGCCTTCGGTAGGAGTCATGACTAATGGCAGGTACAGAAATAGGGGCCAGCACTGGCACAGGCACAGAAAGTGGGGCAGTAACAGGTGCTGGAGTGGGAGGGGGTGTTGGGAAGGGAACACCCCCAGGTGGCAGGAATGATTTCTTAAAGTCCTCTATGGTTTTCCCTTCCTCCAGCAACAACTTAGCAAATTTCTCCTCAAAAGTCTCAGATAATGGTGGGAGCTCATCCTCCCTGGGGTCTTTACTGTCTTTTGTTATCACTCTCCAGGCAGCTGGAACCCCTTCTGGGGCAATAGTCTGTGGCACTTTAGAGCTGTCCATGAGGTCACTACACTCTACCAAGGCTATGAAAGTTTGGGTGATCAAATCAGCCTGTTGACCCACCACCACAGGGTTTTTTAAACATTCAACTTTGGAGAGTGCTTCCTCTACAGTGTCGTTACTGGTACCCAGGGGACTATCCAGTATAAGTAGAGCATTTTGGTGGTTGATCTCCTGCCCAGTACACCACCCCACCAACTGGTGTACAGCCATTTCTACTAGGGTAGCCATTAATCTTTAAATATAATTCAAACTTTTTGGCCAGTAGAAGGCACAAAATCCCAGTGGTGAGCTTCCAAAATGTAACCCCTAGGTGGCGCTATTCCAAGAGCTACTACCCCTGCCGCTGGGCTAGTAGCAGGTTAAGGGCCTGAGTTCTGAAACATGCCTCCACCCAGAGGTCAGGGTTGGTAGTGGTCAAACTAACCTGGGCACAGCCCTCCAGGACACTGTAACCCCCCTCTTTCCTCACTAGTGGCCAGAACAATACACAATAATCACTTTCACAATACCCCTGATACACCACAAAAGTACCCACACTGTTTGCACTTACCACCAGGGCTTTCCTCTGGCTCGGCCCTGGGAACCCCCTGTAAAACAAGGTTATACACAGCAAATGACAGTAGTACAGTACTCTTGCACAAACTGGAACCACAGTCAGGATAACTGCAAAAAAGAGTAAGATCTGATTTATTCAAGGAACTTGAACAAGGGAGGGGCATAATCAGGTTAATTTCCTTAGAGACTCTATCATTCAAACAGTTATGCAAGCACTTCAGAGCCCATAAACAGTCACACACTTTGGATACCCGGATGATGGGCTAGCCAGGAATGTTGCATCTGGTTGGGGCCCTGTGATAGAAGAAAACAACATGCACAGCACACACTATTTGTAATCCGAAGCCGAAGGGCTCAGTTCGTGAAAAGAAAAAAAACAAGACAGTCGTATGACACACTTTTAGATTAGGCTGCTGTTGCAGGGAGCTACCCTGATGATTATTCACGATACCCAAGGCTGGACATAGGCTAGACAAAAATCGAGACAGCAGGTGGTTACTCTGGAGTACCAGGAGAAGCAGGGCCCACACGAATCACTGATGCGTCATTCCTGTTCAAGCGTGGAGCAGGGGGCTGATCCCCAGGCAGGTCTCTCATTGATGGCTTTATCTGTGCAGAGGGTTGTCTGGCTGGGCCAGTGTGGCAAGGTCCCAGCCAAATGGAGACAAATTCGGATACAGTCTGTTTTGGGCTGGATACAGCTCCCAGCAAACAGAACACAGTTCACACAGTGAGGAACCAAATCATGACCCACTTCAAATACACAGCACATTTACATGTAAGGAAATTCCACTGTACCAGGCAAACCGCTCTCCGGTCATGATCGCAAAGTCTCTGCACAAACTGGGGATTCAAAAGCAGCTGGAAACCCTGACAGGTCGATCGCATTGAGGAAAATCGTCGGTCTTCTTCAGGTATGAGCCTGGTAGAAAATCAGATGCTTTCTTTGTTCTCACAAACTCGGATTTAGTCTGAAATAATTCTCTTTTCTCCCTCTCAGGGGCAGCAGGCAGACATGCAGGCAAAAACTTAGCCCTTTCACAGTTCTCCCATGCAAATCCACTCAGGACTGCTGCTCAAAAACACTTGAGCTCTTCTCATTTCACTTCCCTGTTCAGAAACTAACTGAAAATTGCAAGCAGTCTGGGATTTCCCCAAGATCCAAAAGATTTGATTGGCTAATCTGTCTGTCAGTCACAACAAGAGCTCCCCCTTCAGTTGCAAAAAGGCACCAAAAACCCCAAACTACAATTTCTACAGATTTTGACACCATACAGCTCCAGCCCCACCAGAACTGATTGGTCCAGTTCAGCAGTCCAGGACCAAGATAGTGGAGACAAACAAAACAGTCCTTGCTGCAAAGAAGGCAGGTTAGACAAACTACATTATCATTCTCACTCTAAATGATTTTCAGAAAATAGTTACATCTTTCAACACAGCTCCCGTTCAGATTACTTATGATTGCAGTCCAGGCAGCTCTTAAGGATACAGTACACAGAGGCTGTACAGGCACTCTCTGGCAATCACATTTAAACTGCTAAAACAAAGGACACCAGCCTGGCAGTGAGCATTTAGGCAAACTCAAGGAAGACTTTTTGGGAACCCCCTTTTGTAGGGTGGTTACACATGGGACAGACATAAGGCAATTCTTGTGGAGAGTAGGAAGAAATAGGCTGTTGGATAACTAGGATTTTCAGCTTATCCAACAGGTAGGGAAATGGGCAGACTAGGTGGGCCAAGTGGTCCTTATCTGCCGTCAAAGTCTATGTTTTTATGTTTCTATGTAAGCTTGGGCAGACTGAATGGGCTATTAGTCCTCTTACCTGCTGTTATTTTCTATGTTTCTAGGCTATGCTATGCTCTATCCTACTCCTCATCATGTGGTCCTCTAATACTCTGTGCTCAGGGCATGAACTCAGGTTGCCAGTGATATAATCAGCAGTGATGGTGCTGCACCATTGGGACAGCTTGTATCACATCACTTCAATAGGCCATGAAAGTGCACCAACCTCATAGGTCAAAACGCATCACTTGACTGTTGATTATTTTTTGACCCCTGCACACCTCACCTAAACTACATTTTTTTAATATATAAAAGCCCATTTTAAAGCAGATGAACATACTCTATGGTGTGTGGTCACATGGGAATAGTGCACTTTTAAGGGGGGGATGTGGCACTCGGCTATGCTTCATGCCTAACAACCACCCGAGGTTTGCATTATTCCCTTACAGTCTCATACTCTGTCATGTGTTATTCCTTACAGTATATCCCGCACCATATCTGCACAAACATAGCTTCAGAAAATTAACTGTTTACCTTCACAGATGACCCCGGCATCCTTCCCTGCTGAACAGGAGGTCACGCCCCAAGGAGTTCCCGGGCACTGGAAAATTGATGTCTCTAAGCCAGAGCATCCAAGGTTGCCCAACCAAAAATAGCCAGTGCCTTGTCCAAAGTAAGCATTTGTGGTTGCAACTGTGGCACTACCACAGCCCAGCTGTTTGCAGATAATGTTGGCATCATTAATGTCCCAGGAGGAGTCACTGCAAATTGATCCCCATGTATTGCTAGGTGTACCAACTTGGACCTCAACTCTTCCAGAGCAGTTCCCATAACTGGTCACCAAACGCAGGTTCAGTCCTGCACCTGAGGGAAAAACAAAAATCAAGATTTATGTTGTTTATGGCAGAAGTAGTCCATTCTCACAAACAAGATTATTTTGTCAATTTGTCAATACATCATTGCTCTCAGTCATGTAATGCAGACGATCACTGTGTACAGTAACTAGCACAACAGAGATGCAGGGACAAAGGGCAGCTGCCCAGGAACTGACATTTACAATATTTCTGCCTCATGCAGCAAATAGATATAGTGGCTTTGGAGTGCAAAAGGTAATCAAGTAAAAACAAACAAAAACTGTACATAAAAACATAAAGTGCAAACCAAGACAAGTAAAGCATCAAACAAAAAAACAAAACAAGAAAGGTGAATAAAAAGTAAAGCCACAAGAGAACATGTAAATTGCTATTAAAGAAATTTAAATCACTAAAAAAAATGTACAACAACCAATATACAGTAAGCTGCAATGAAAAAGGAACACAACAATAACTGCAATCAGAGTTGTTCCAAAAACACAAATTACGTCACCGGGAGGAGGAGTTGGGAGGGACCTGTGCATGCCCATAAAATGACTGTATGGTCACTTAACAGCAGCAAAACCCCTACTGTCTAACTGCACTTTTATGGGTATCTATCCAAATGTCCATGGTGTGTATGTTGTTCTTACTGTTATTGTAATTGATGAAACCAAAGTAACATATTGTAAGTGTTGCAATATGGACATGGTGGTCCTAATAGCTTTATCCTGTCAAAAAAAATTTTTTTACAGCTAATACTACTACTCTTTTGCTGTATCTAATCAGATAATAGAATTCATTTAAGGAGGCAGTACAGCCTAGCAATTAGAGCCCCAAGCTGTGAACCTGGTGACCCAGCAGACCTGGGTTTGAATCCCACACTTTCCAGTTGCATACTGTGTGACCCTGAGCAAGTCACTTAACCTCCTTGTGCTCCCAGATCACACCTGAAAATGAGCTTCAGCTCAGCGCGCCCTTCCTAGAAAAAAGGGAAGATAAAGTAAAAATAGCTAGTGAGGCCCAGTAGTGAGACATTAAAATACATAATATCATTCATTGGCTGAGTTGGCTAGGATTTGGGGAACCTCCTCTCTCACCCAGGGACCACCAGGACCACTGCCATTGCCTCAGAGGTTGCCAAGAAAGAGGAGCAATTGGACCACAGTTGGCTCAGGGAGGGTGAGGGTCGTGGAACAGAGTCGCATCCCTCCAGTTATACCTCTTCACAATTCATATGCCTTTCTAGCAAAGTGTGGTTCCTCTATGGAGACACCCGCAGCGAAGACCAAGGAGGATGCTGGGAACCTCCACAAAGGAGACCCACAGGAGGGTGGCATGGGACCCCACACATGAAGGAAACAACTCCTGGTGGGGGACTCCATTGTTAGGAGAGTAGAACTGGGGGAGGAAGGGGAGAGGGAGGTAAGGTGCCTGCCTGGCACCATGGCTTGGAGGGACAGGGAGCGAATCCTCAGGATCGCCGGGGCAGCTGCACGGGGGAGGGAGCTGGATGTCATTGTTCACCTAGGGACAAATGACCTGGCTGAGAAAGGGATCAGAGCAGTGCAGGAAGAGTTTGTGGAGTTGGGGAGGGGCCTTAGACAAGTAGCACGCACAGTAACCTTCTTGGAGGTGCTGCCTGTCTATGGCATGGGTGAGGCTGGGGTGCTCCTGGGGACTGGGGGTCCACCTGGAGTGATGCAGGCCTATACTGTCATGATAGTCTGCATCTGTCCAGGAGGGGAACCAGGATCTTAGGTGATAGGTTTAAATGCTTCATTGGTAAGCATTTAAACAAGCCAAGGGGGAGGCACTGGAAAGGAGCAGAGAAATCCTAGGCCCCCAAAAAAAAATCAGGGTAGTAAGTGAGGTAAACACCAAGATAGAGATGTTGATAGAGAGAGGGGCAGGGGTAAATGGAGAAAACGACAATGGCAATAAGGACTGGGGTGGGGCAAAAAGGGTAAGGCCATCAAGACATGGAGGGTAATAAGTACCAATGCCTGTAGTCTGGGCAACAAGCTCCCTGAACTGGTGGCTTTGATGGAAGAGGGATGCCTGCATATCATGGTAGTCATAGAAACATGGTACACAGAGAACCATGACTGGGATGTTAACATACCAGGGTACATAACCTATAGGAGAGACAGGGAGAGGAGGAGAAGAGGGGGAGAAGTAGCTCTCTATGCATTCTCTATGCATCTCTATGCATTAGCATTCACTAAAAATACCACCGACAGCTTAGTCTGGTTCAAGGTCAGTTGGCATTCATCTGTATCCCCCTCCCACGGGTCGTGCCTGAAAATAGGCAGACTTTGTCTAGTGCACTTACCCTGTCAACAAAAATTAAATAAATAAATAAAATATGTAGGGGAAGGGATAAAAGCAATGGAACAAAACAGTAAACAGGGAGGAGAGGAAGCACTGTGGGTCACCCTAGAGACTGGAAATGGCACCATAATCCGCACAGGGGTTGTATACAGACCCCCATCTCAGGGGAAGGGAATGGATAAGGATATGATGGAAGGTATCCTTAGGATGGCAGAGAAAGTAGAGATACTCTTGATGGGGGACCTGAATATGCCAGATGTTAACTGGAGCACCTTTGCTGCAACCACATCCAAGAGCAGGACCATTCTCGATGCCCTACAGAGGGCATGCCTCAGACAGCTAGTTTTGGAACCCACTCATGTGAGAGCAATCTTAGACCACATACTCTTAATTGGGAACAGTGAGAGGATCTCAGATCTAGAAGTGGGTAGCCATCTGGGAACAAGTGACCACCAAACAGTGTGGTTCACGATAAACTCAGCTACAGAGTCAAGCCATACAAAGTGAGGGTACTGAACTTCAAGAGGGCTGACTTTGGCAAGATGGGAGAGTGCCTTAGAAAAGCACTAGCAAACAGGCAAGAAGGAGGGGTGGCACAACAATGGGGAAACATCAAAACTGCCATCACAGAGGCAACAAGCCTTGGTGCAAAGCAGATAAACAACTCAAAACAAAAGAAAAAGCCACTATGGTTCTCAAAAGAGGTAGCGGGGAAGGTTGGAGAGAAAAAGACAGCATTTGGGAAGTATAAGGAAACCCAGAAGGAGCAGGATATAGAACTGTACCAGTTAAGGCAGAAGGAAGCAGGGAGGGAAGTCAGAATAGTAAAGGCTCAAACTGAGGAAAAGATAGCCAACTCTGTTAAGAAGGGGGATAAAGCCTTTTATAGGTACATCAGGGAGCATAGAAAGACAAAGTGGGGGATAGTGAGGCTAAATAGAATGGACGGTGGGTAGGCAGAGAGGGACAGTGAAAAAGCAGAGCTACTGAATGAATGCTTCTGCTCCTGCTTCTAGCTGAAGCTACAGCAGGAAGGTTCCAATCTACATCTGGCAGATTAACATCCCCCATCAACAGCACCTCCCCCTTTTCTGCCATCTTGCCAGTGGCTTCCATCAGTACCTTATCTAACTCTTCCCCCTGTGCTGGAGATCTGTAGATCACACCAGTGTGAATAGAGGCTCCATTCCCCATCTCTAGGATGACCCACAGTTCCTCTGCCCCACCATATTCCCTGTATCTCCTTTACTTTAATGCCCTCTCTCACATAAAGTACCACACCACCTCCTTTCCTTCCCACCCTGTCCTTCCTGAAGAGAGTATATCCTAGTATGACCATGTCCCAGTGATGATTTTCAGTGCACCATGACTTGGTAACCACGGGCATTACCATGGCTGCAGTATCCAGGTTGATCTCTGTCATTCTGGCCTCTAAGTCTGGAATCTCATTTCCTAGACTTCTAGCATTCACACGCATGGTTTTCCAGGTTTTTCCACCACTCCATTTGTTTCCCTCACTTTTTTCCTTTTTGCTCTTCATCCTTGCTCCTCTCTTTCTAATGAACCTTCTCCACCCTCCTTCATTTCTTCCAGGCTGCTTTCTGTATTAATTTGCATACCAGGGGACTCTACTCCTCTCATGCTGTACTTACTCTCTACTTCAACCTGTTGTGGGGGTGGGATTTTCTGCCTCCCCGACCTCTTCTGTCACCCCCCCCCAGCTAGTTTAAATATTCATCAAAGTAACATTTAAACAATCCACTAAGGACTGTGGACTTCCACCTGGATGGATATAGCTCATCACCCTGTACAGGACCTTATCCTCACAGGTGTGTCTCCAGTCCCCATGTAGCTGAACCCCTCCTCTCTGCACCATTCCTACAGCCATGAGTTGAATTTCTTGGTGCAGAGATCTCCCTCCTCCCCTCTGTCATAGACAGGCAGCACCTCAACAAAAGCCAGTGAGTGTGCTACCTACCTAAAACCGCTCCCCAGCTCACTAAACTCCCTCTGCATTATCCCAGCCCCATCCCCAGACAGGTCATCAGTCCTCAGGTGGTCAATGACATTCAGCTCTGCCTGCCATCCTGCACTATAGCAGTCCATAGGATCTGTTTTCCATCCTTCCAAGCTGTTGTTCCACATAGACACCTAACCTCCCTTTCTCCTCCCTTTCCTATTCCCAAATCTATCCCCCTCACATTCGAGTCCCCAGAAGAAGTTTCTTCCTCCTCATCCTATGGGGCCCTCATCCACCGTCCTTGGAGTCTCCACTATGGTGGTTCCCCAACATCCTCCTGGCCTCTACCACAGCAGTCTCACCTTGCTAGAGCAGCAGAGGAACTGCATAAAGGTACCGGATGAGGAATGTGCCTTTAACCCACCACCTCAACTCTCCCTTAGCCCACCACAGTCCAGATGTTTCTCTTCCCTGGCATCCTCTGACGCATGTTAGCAGACTTGGTGGCCCCTCAGTGGGGAAAGAGGGGCCTAAATCCAAGCCAACTCAGCCGGGAATCTGGAGACCTCCTCCCACAACCCAGAGAGGTGTGTGCACATTGGACAGCTTCACCATCTCCACAAGGTGTCTCTGAAAACAGCCACCCCACAGCCACTGCACTGCACCACTCCCAGTATTTACAACTTCTATTCTCCCTGTGTTACTGGGAACTATTTATGTACCTTTATACCTGATAAGGTGTTTCTAGCTTTTCTTTTTTGCTGCTACTTGTGTTATCCCATAACTGGTTTAAATCCCCTTAAACTCCTACCCTAGGTAAGGTGTTGCTCCTATTCTCAGTTTTGGCCTCTTTTACCTTCCGCCCTTCCCAGCAATGACTGTTACACAGTAATAAACAAGTGCCTTACCTTTCTCAACCAGCACAGTCCCCTGCTTCCTTCCTTCCTTCTGCTAACACCTGCCAATGCCTAAAATGCCAGTCACTTGTTCCACTACTTTGCTGTCCCACTGATTTGGTGGGACATGACCATGAAGAGAACATATTAAGAGAGAGTCCTTTTATAGTGCTCTTGTAAGAAGCACATAGACTCTGTCAGCTCCATCCCCAGTTACACACCTGACTCACATGGCTTCCTGAAGCTACTTACTCTAAGATTGATCCCTTGAGCTAGTTTCCCCATACCACGTTTTGCAGTTTTAAACACAAATTTCAAAGTGCCCCAAACACTGCCTTCAAATCTCTTTTTTTCTCACCACGTACCCTGCTACTTTTAGCATGAAGAAAAATTAAAAAAAATAGCAATATACCTTTAAAGAAAAGCTAAGTGCTTACACTCCTCTTTCTCAGCAAAGTCTGTTCTTCCATCTCTCCAGGACAAGAGGCAACATGGATTTATGGGATAGAGGTAATTTCAAACAAGTCTGATTGACTTCTTTGGCTGTGTCACTTAAACAGTGGACAGGGTCCATGCAGTGCACATCTTTTACCTGGACTTCTACAAGATCTTTGACTTTGTACTCCACAAGAGATTGATCAGGACATTGGCAGATCTAGGGGTTGGTGAGAAGTTAACCATTTTGGTGGAAATATGGCTATGGGGCAGGACTCAGAGCGTGGTGGTAGAAGGTGTACTTTCCAGCACCAGGAAGGTCACCAGTGGGATCCCACAGGGCTTGGTGCACGACCATTGTTGTTCAGTGTCTTCATCAACAATATTGGGAATGGAATTAAAGGCAAAATTTGCCTAATCATGGATGACACCATGCTCTGTGGGAGGGTAGACACAGCAGAAGGGATAGCAGATCTAAAGGGAGATCTGGAAAAGCTAGAGCGGTGGTCCAGGATTTGGCAGCTTGGCTTCAATACAAAGAAATGCAAAGTTATGCACATTGGAGCCAAGAACCTAAGGACTAAGTACAGCTTGGGAGTAGAGGTGGGTGAAGTTTCCAAAATCCTACGTGAAGCAATTCGCGTATTAAGGTGGAATCCACAAAGTAATCTACAATGCAAAGTGGAGTACTCCGCCTTATAATTAGGATCGTGAAGTCCATTGGAAACAATGTCTTCATGTTACTTTGCCTTTACACAACCACTAGTAGAAATGCATGGTGCATGGTAAAAGTTGAAGCAGCATAATATTCTGTGGTGTTTGCATATGCAGCCCATGATACTTTGCATTGTGTTGGCATGTGTGATTTTGTATTTCTTTGAAACTTGGCTTTCCGGCCAAATGCCCTTTTGGGGTAACCATTGCCTCAGTGCTTGCACACAGAGGTTCTTTGTCTTTTGAATTGTTTTTTGTTTTAATTGGGTTCACCACAACATAACCCAGAACATAACCCAGACCATCTTAGGGTAGCTGGTTCATTCCACTGGGCTGTCAAACAGATGAAGCATACTAATGAGTCCTGGTAAGATGAAACATGTGCCTATGTCTTCTGTTGGCACGCTTTGTAAACTGTGTAAGAGGCCTTTCGGTGCCATGCATTTCTGCTTAAAGTTGAACCAGCATAATATTCTGTGGTGTTTGCATATGCAGCCCATGATGCTTTGCATTGTGGGGGCATGTGTGATTTTGTATTTCTTTGAAACTTGGCTTCCCAGCCAAATGCCCTTTGGGGTAACCATTGCCTCAATGCTTGTGCACATATGTTCTTTGTCTTTATTATTATCACTCCTGCTTGTGAACAAATGTTTCTTGGCAGACACTGTAGACATGCAAGAATCTGTACTGTTATTATTATTATTATTTACTCTGGAGCTGGGATCTAGATAACAAAATGGTGATCTCAGGAGGTGTCTGGGGGTGAGTCATAGTTACATTTTAATTTCCTCTGTAAATTAAAACACACTAGGTGAGAAATCCCCAGTGAGAAGCAGCTGAGAGTGTCTCCTGTTTAAATCTCTTTGGTCTATTGTGTGTTCCCCGGTGCAGACAAAACAAAGCTCTTGCCAGATATTCAAACTCTGTGTAATGAGTTTTTCCCCCCTCTTCTTTATCTGTGGGAACACACAGCTGTAAACAGATCCAAACAGACAGAGAGACTGCTTTCATCTGTGGTTTCAAATCCTAGTGGGTCTATACTCATCTAGGAGTCCACATACACCAAATGTTGTTTGTGTCCTGTCATGAACTTTGGTTGCAAACAAAGTTTTTGATCCACAGACAGTTAAGGGTTACTCATTTTAAATGACATGTCTAAAAATATCAGTACTGAGTTGAGGCTGGATCCCTCAACATACAAAACTGCCTACGGTAGTTGGATTGATTTTGCTGATGTAGCAAAATCCAGTGATAGTTGTGTCAGGAATATCATTGCTTACTATAGTGAATTCAAGCATGGTACTAAAAGAGATAATCCTGAAGGATTACTAATTGCAATGTTGTTTACATGTTTTGATGCAGTTTTAAATGAACTATCTGTTTTGAAATCTGAGAATGTTGCTTGCAAAATTGAGAATGCTGCATGCAAGCAGGAAATCAGTCTGAAAAAGGCTTCTCATAAAGAAAGGATAGAAGGACTGCAGTCTCAGCTGCAGTCCCTCAGTCAACAAAATGAAAAAAATGTTTTCTAAAAAATGATGTTCTGGCTAATACCAGTGATTCCTTCTGTGTTGAAAATAATGAACTTAGGGATGAAAGTCTAAAGTAATTGCTGATAGAGTTAACGTGCTGGTATTTCAATACCAGACCTTGACTGAACAGCGTGATTCATTATGTTTTGGTATCAGCAGACTTGAATTGAATGCTTTGAATATAAACTGTGACACAGCTTCTGTTGATAACAGGCAAGTTTTCCAAGATGAGAATGACTTGCAGTCTGAAAATAAGGCACTTCACAGCATGCTAACTCATGCATCTAAGCAGTTAGAATGTAGGAGTGAAAAGTCCGATATGACGAACTTGCGCCATCAGCCAGAGGTATTGGCAGGGCATATCACCTTAATACCCATAGACCTTGTCTCTTCTTATGTTGAAGAGTTTGATTTTAAACACTCACAGTGTGCTGTGGGGTGGACTAGAACAAAGGATAGCCAATTGTTTTTCTGTGATTCACAAAATGGAGAATTGTTATACTCTCAAAATGGTGGACACACACATCATCACGTTGCATCCCATGTCATCCCCAGAATGGCTACTCATGGTCATGTGATGATGATCATAATACAGTAACCCAAGATGCCCAAGAGTTAATCAAAAAATGGCCGACCACCACATCATGGAGGTCAGATCATGCAATCACAGGGACCTGTGATTGCTGCAGTAACCAAACAAAACATACAGGAGGTTTTTGGCATGATTTATAATGTGATCAGTAAAACTAGCATTTCTGGGGGACAGAAGATTCTCATTAAAAATGATATTGACATACTTTTGAATGAGGCTGGTATGCAACCTGTCATGAAGTTAGTGTCTGATGCAGCAGCAGTTGCTGTTAGCAATGTTTACTCTGCTAGACCGACCTTGGTTAAGGAACACATTGCTGTTAATTATGTGAAATGTGTTTCTTCCTTATGTAATTTAACATTGGCTTTCTCTGAGAAGACTGAGTGTGCTGTTTTTCATAACACCATCAGCATTGGGCTTATGCAGTGCATTAATACTTTAAGCTATAACCTTAAAAACAATGTTGCTACCATCCAGCAACCTTCTGGTAGGGAAATCCACCTTACATTTGATGGGGGAGGGGACAACCCTGATTCTGAAAGCCCCATGGCTGTGAAATTTTCAGCATCACAGGCCACGTTGTGGGGAGGGTTACAGATTTGATTTCTGAACCTGGCTGACAGCTGTTTCAGTACTACTTTCTCCACCCCTGATGGCTACTGAACCACAGTCCATAGCTGAAGAACAATGTGCAGCTTACAGAACAATTTTCTCCACTGTGCAGGCACCCCTGATAGTGCCAGCACTCCCTGCACATGATGCAGAATCCCCTCCACCAGTGACACCTGAATCATTCCATACTGTGACTGCAATAGTTAAGCCAGGAACAGTCTGGGTTATTCCAAGCACAGACAATAGCAGGCACTTCTGGCAAGAAGGTGCAAGAGATTGTAATGTTGATATTGTTGTCTTTTCTTCTAAGATCACTGATCATGGCCCCAGCATTGATTAATCCTAGTCAAGCTTTAGGGTATCATTTTGAAACTGCTATAGCAGTTTTAGCCCCAAAATACTATGGTCATATCAGACCCATTGCTTATGCATCCCAGATGCTCTCCCCAGTGGAGCTGAAATACAACCTTTGTGAAATGAATCTTTTGGCTATATACTGGGCAATGAGATACTTTATGTACATCATTGGATATTCACCAATTGTGCTGCATTCTAATCATTTCCCAACTAACTTTCTGTTGTCAGAGTGAAAGATGAGTCTGTATCCAATGCCAAACTTACACACTGGTCTGTCATTTTACAGGATCATGACATCACTGTCCTGCCTATCAAAACTCCATCCTTGTTGACCCATGGCCTACAGTTTACAGGAGAGACCCATGATTGTTCACTCCAACCCCATGACCTACATGTCTCAGGGCCCTTTCTGACAGAACCTCAGAAAGTGATAAAAGATGTTCATGTTTTGACTGATGACTCAGCCACACATACCAACAAGGGTCAGATAGCAGGGTTTGGAATTATTTTATATGCTGGTGATGACAGAGTGTGCTTGGCTAGTAAGTACATCATTGTATATGTATGATTCACGGCATTGTTAAAACATGCCTGGCAAATAAAATGTGAAGCAGGGAGGCTAGGAGTCTCCTTATTATTACCACAAATGTTTGTGGATGGTTTACAGAGCTTAAGTCCTTGAGAAAGACACAGCTTTTGTTAAGAAAGGACTACAAAGATTTTTTCCTATGTAACATGATGCCAGCATTCCATGAGAGGGTTAAGTGCTGCAGTCTGACAAAATGGCCTTGATCTAATTACAGAAAGACTGCAGACACTGTTTTTCTTATTACAGATTATAATTGGGTCCGTTCCTCTCTGGCTGAATTTGTTTTGAAGAAAATAAACTTCCAATACTCTAATAGTACCCCTGTGAAATATAGAGACTTGTTTGTGTACATCACAACCCTAACCAGTTTAAATACAAACTGTACATTCATAAGGTTTGAGCATATTGTAAACATGAACGTTATGCTCCAAAAGAAGGATCCTCATTTGAGGGAAGTGTATAGGTTCCTTAATAAAGGAACTGAGGAAAAACTTCCAAAAATAAGCCCTTATAAGAAAGTGAAAATGACTTTCACCTATCCAGTGATGGCCTATTCATTTGGTATCACTGCTGTGACACTCCTGAAAAGTTATGGGTAGTTCCTGAACACCTAGGGGTAGATTTTATCTACTGTACCAAGTACATGATACTTCAACTAGTGGACACCAGGGAGTTGATAAAACACTAGACAGACTGAAATCCTCTGTCTGGTGGCCACACATGAGAAAGGATGTAGAGCACTACATTAATAATTGTTTGATCTGTGCACAGAACAATCCTATACCAGCTAGGAAAAATGAATTGTTACCCCAGAGGGATTCAGGCCCCTGGAACAACATCCAGATTGACTACATTGGCCCTATGCCAACCACTAAGAACAGTAATAAGTTTGCACTAGTGATCACCAATTTATTTTCCAAATGGGTTGAAGCTATCCCAACAAAGAGCAACACAGAAAAAGTGACTGCAGATGTCTTAGTAAATCAGCTATTTACCGGGTGGGGTTTACCCCTAAAGGTAGATTCTGATTACAGGGAGCTGGCTTTATAGCCAAAGTAATGCAGGAAATTCTGGATTTGTTATGGGTAAAACAAACGTTTAATATCCCTTACCACCCACAGTTATCAGAGCAGGTGGAATGAGCTAACAGGCAGATCAAAGTTATGCAATCCAAATCTGTTCAGGAAAACCCAAAAGGACTGGGATTCATTATTGCCTTCACTCCTTATGGCAATAAGAGGGACACCCTCTGTAGGTACACAGTGTACCCCATTTTGAAATCATGACCAGATGGTCCATGAGACTCCCAGAACGTTTACTTCTGGACCTGTGTACTGCCACTGCTGATGGAGCATCAGTAGATAAATATGTTAAATAACTCAAACAAGACTTCCAAAAGGTACACTTGTTTGCTGCACAATGTATGGGCAAGGCCCAACAACAGGCCCTATCTCAATGTAAACAAACTCAGTCCAGCAGTCTACCAAGTTAGACTGCCTCACATTAACAGTCATTGATTAATGGCTACATGTCAATCAATTGAAACTGTTTAAAGGCAATTAAATTACTTTTCCATACCTCAATGGGTGGAATAGTACTAAACTATGTTTTTCTTTTCTCTTTTCTTTTAGATTCCAGAGCGAGAGATGCTCGCTTTTATGCTTATTATTCTTTTTAAAGTAAGGGTCTTCTTACAAGCCCAAACTGCACATCGTACTGCAGATAAGAACCAGTGACCTGAACCTAAACAGCTTGTTGAGGCAAAGTACTTCACAAACCCATATAATTTTAATTGCATCCTGTGAAATTCATACTAAAGTCCTTAAAGACATGTTTATCATCCAGAAGGGTAGTGAGGCCCTACTGAATGTTATGATCATTACTTCAGATCAATCATAGCATCTGGACTTGATCTGGACCCCTGTTTACATTTTATTGATAATCAGGAATTTTGCATCTAAAATTTATAAGGCAAGAAAAGCCATTAGACCTTAAGGTTTTACCCTATGATGCCCCATAATTTTTGACACCAAATACTGTGCCCAAAATGGAACCCTGGCCCACCCAGTGGTCTAATAACCACTTCACAGTCAGGTACCCTAGTTAATAATGTGCAGTTCATGCACATCCTAATGATTTTACATCTTAACCTTTAGAATGTGGAATGATTTATTAGATGTTTCACAACAGGCATTTCCCACTTTTTTTTAATAATGATGTGATTGGATACTGTGGCAGCATAACAGGTACACCCTATACAGGGACTGATAGCACCATACACACACACAGAATTTTCACATCCTGATCGTTAGTGGTACATCTTATAATACTTTAGCAGACCTGTGTGTTTTTCTAGCACTGCTACTTCTAGGCAGCTTCATGTAGTTTTATTATATTGTACTTGTAATTTGTGTAGCACGGTCTCACTGCATAGTACTATTACAGCAAGTGGGTTTTCCCCAGAATATTGTTGAACTCGCACTTGCCTCTCTCTTGCTTTTCTCCCAACTGTACTTCTATCTCACTGGTAATTGTATTTGTACCTGTACCCTCTGTATTACCAATTGCTGTACTGCTTCAAACTGTTTGTTATTTGTATACTCCCGGGTCGTGCCTGAAAATAGGCATTGCTATGCCTAGTGCACTTACTCAGTTACCAAACGCAAATAAATAAATAAATAAAATAATAAACTTACCCAAACACACTAGGCATTTTGTTTTATTTTTTTATTTAAACAAAAAAAAAACAGGTTTAGACATGGGCCTATTTGGATCTGACATATCTATTTGAAATAGGGCTGATATAGCCATTATTCAAGCACATATGTTAAAGGTTCATGATAGTATGAAATATAATATCATACCTCCCCTATTGCATGGTATACATGATCTTGCTTATGAAGAGTGATTTACATTTACAATATTAATGATATTGTGAAGAAGTTTGACCTGACAAATGTTCATATTAATAAATTAATTTCTGCTCACATTAAGGAAGCAAATGAGCATCACAAAGCTAAGAAAGTTCTTTGCACTGACTACAGCTATTAAGTTTTTATAACCCTTTGGTTATCTCTTCTGGGATCTGGAATTAGGACATATCCCTGATCTTATACATGACTGACTTATGAGTCAGTGGTATTACCACATAAGGCACTTCTATTGCATGTGTTAATTGTTTATTTAAATCTAGCACCATTCCTTTGCCAATTTCAAAGAACTTTGGGTATGTCACCACACACACCAGTATTGCTCCATGTTTTGAGACCTATTCCTGCACAATCCAGGAAGCCATGTTTGTGACTCTCACATTGTCATTGCCGCATTTTCATCCAGCAACATCCATCTCTGATTGTCTGGCAAACATCCATTCTATTGGTCATCTTGATGGGAATGTTTGTCGTAAAAGGTTGAAACTACATCTTTTGCTTGTTTACCATGAGGTCTTGGAATAGTGACTGATTCTGAACTTTGATTGTCGTACCTGAAAGGATTATTACCTTTTATGCGGATGTGACATCTTCCAACTTGTCTTACCAACTTGTGAATACAGGCCTAATAATTAAAATTAGGCTTCCACTTGTGAACTCTCAAATAAACTGTATTCAGTCCAACCAATTCAGATTCTAGAATCAGACTCATTGTTATGCATACTATGAAGCAAGCCTGGGGTGGGGGCAATCCCCTAATTTCAGCAAGAAGACTCCTTTTCATTTGATCTACAAGTAATAGCTTGGCAGAAGACACCAGGAAAAAGGACTGCTGTGTGACTGAACTTCTCTGCCTTCTTGTCTCAGAACAGGACAATCAGGAGCTTAAAGGGCACACAGGCAGAAAGTAAGGAGAGAGAGAAAAAAACAGAGAAAAGAGTAAGGATTGCAAACAGTTAAGGGGTCAGAAATAAGACATGATTGGAGTGGTGCAGTGCAGTGGCTGTGGAGCAGCAGTCTTCCGGGAGATGTTCTGGAGGATGTGGTGTTGTCCCATCTGCAGGCACCTCTCTGGGCTGAGGGAGGAGGTCAGCCATCTCCAGGCTGAGTTGGCCAGGATTTGTGGGACCTCCTCTTCCATCCAGGGGCCACCAGTGCCACTGCCGTTGCCTCAGAGGTTGCCAAGAAAGAGGAGCGGTTGGACCACAGTGGGCTCAGGGAGGGTGAGGGTGGTGGAACAGAGATGCATCCCTCCCACTGTACCTCTCCACAATTCCTATGTCATTCTGGCAAAGTGTGGTTCCTCTATGGAGGCACCTACAGTGGAGACCAAAGAGGATGCTGGGAACCTCCACAAAGAAGACCCACAGGAGGGTGGCAAGGGACCCTGCAGGGGAAGGAAACAACTCCTGGTGGGGGACTCCATTGTTAGGAAGGTAGAACTGGAGGAGGAAGGGGAGAGGAAGGTAAAGTGCCTGCCTGGCACCATGGCTTGGAGGGTCATGGAGCGAATCCTCAGGATTGCTGGAGCAGCTGCACAGGGGAGGGAGTGGATGTCATTGTCCACCTAGGGACAAATGACCTGGCTAAGAAAGCAATTAGAGAAGTGCAGGAAGAGTTTGTGGAATTGGGAAGGGGCCTTAGTCAAGTAGCACGCACAGTAACCTTCTTGGAGATGCTACCCATCTATGGCATAAGAGAGACTAGGGTGTTCCGCACCATGGGATTCAATCAGTGGTTGAAAAACTGGTGTGGAGCTCAGGGATTTGGCTTCATTGGGGACTGGGGGTCCACCTGGAGTGATGCAAGCCTATACTGGCATGATGGGCTGCATCTGTCTGGGAGGGGAACCATGATCCTAGGTGATAGGTTTAAATGCTTCATTGGCAAGCTTTTAAACTAGCCAAGGGGGGAGGCACTGGAAAGGAGCAGGAAAATCCTAGTCCCCCAAATAATCATGGTAGTAAGTGCGGCAAACACCAACATAGAGGTGTCGATAGGGAGAAGGGCTGGGGTAAATGGAGAAAGTGACAAAGGCAAGAAGGACAGGGATGGGGCAAAAGGGAGTAAGGCCATCAGGAAATGGAGGGTAATGAGTACCAATGCCCATAGTCTGGGCAACAAGTTCCCTGAGCTGATGGCCTTAATGGAAGAGGGATGCCTGGATATCATAGCAGTCACAGAAACATGGTACACAGAGAACCATGACTGGGATGTTAACATACCAGGGTACATAACCTACAGGAGAGACAGGCAGGGGAAAAGAGGGGGGAGGAGTAGCTCTCTATGTAAAGGAAGAGATAAAAGCAACTGAACAAAAGAGTAAACAGGGGAGGAGAGGAGGCACTGTGGGTCACCCTGGAGACTGGAAAGGGCACCACAATCCGCACAGGGGTTGTGTACAGACCCCCATGTCAGGGGAAGGGAATGGACAAGGATATGATAGAAGGCATTCTTAGAATGGCAGAGAAAGGGGAGATACTGTTGATGGGAGACCTGAATATGCCAGATGTTAACTGGAGCACATTTGCTGCAGCCACATCCAAGAGCAGGGCTATTCTTGATGCCCTACCGTGGCAGGCATTAGACAGCTAGTTTCGAACCCACTCATGAGGGAGCAATCTTAGACCTACTCTCAAATGGGGCAGTGAGAGGATCTCAGATCTAGAAGTGGGTTACCATCTGGGACAAGTGACCATCAAACAGTGTGGTTCTACATTAAAATCAGCACAGAGTCAAGCCACAAAAAAGTGAGGGTACTGGACTTTAGGAGGGCTGACTTTGACAAGATGGGAGAGTGCCTCAGAAAAGCACTAACAAACAGGCTAGAAGGAGGTGTGGAGCAACAATGGGCAATTATCAAACTGTCATCACAGAGGCAACAAGCCTTTGTGTGAAGCAAATAAACAAATCAAATGAAAGAAAAGCCACTATGGTTCTCAAAAGAGGTGGCTGTGAAAGTCAGGAAGAAAAAGATAGCATTCCAGAAGTATAAGGAAACACAGAAGGAGAAGGACAGAGAGCTGTACCAGTTAAGGCAGAGGAAAGCAGGGAGGGAAGTCAGAATAGCAAAGGCTCAAACTAAGGAAAAGATAGCCAACTCAGTTAAGAAGGGGGATAAAACCTTTTATAGGTACATCAGTGAGCGTAGAAAGACAAAGGGAGGGATAGTGAGGCTGAATAGAATGAACGGTGGGTGGGCAGAGGGGGACAGTGAAAAAGCAGGAATACTGAACGAATATTTCTGCTCAGTATTCACAAAAGAGGAGGGG
The DNA here is from genome assembly GCA_016271365.2 of Neoceratodus forsteri. Lineage (NCBI taxonomy): Eukaryota > Metazoa > Chordata > Ceratodontiformes > Ceratodontidae > Neoceratodus > Neoceratodus forsteri. The sequence goes on along the minus strand of CM057449.1, from coordinate 168,240,719 downwards.
GAAGTGCCTAATCCAATTAACAGAAGCACTCTTGATAGGGGGTCGATCCCAGTCCTTTCACAGAAGAAAGGGTTCTGCAAGAACTCCTAAAACTGAAGGTGGACAAAGCAATGGGTCCTGATGGAATTCACCCCAGAATTCTAAAAGAATTAAGGGAGGAACTAGTGAAACCACTGGCTACTTTTTAATAAATCATGGAGGATGGGTGGTACCGAGGACTGGAGGAAGGTGGATGTGATTCCCTCACAAAAGTGGGACCAAGACAGAGGCAGGAAACTACAGACCTGTTAGTTTGACCTCTGTGGTAGGGAAAGTTATGGAGTCACTTCTGAAGGAAAGAATAGTTGAGTACCTAGATGCCAGTGGGGCACAGGACCCAAGGCAGCATGGGTTCACAGCAGGAAGATCGCGTCAGATGAATCTAATAGATTTCTTTGACTGGGTGACCAAAGTAGTAGACCAGGGAGGGCTGTGGACATGACCTACCTAGACTTTAGCAATGCATTTGACATAGTCCCACAAAAGATTAATAGTCAAATTAACCAGCCTGGGGTGGGACCCAGGGTGGTAGCCTGGGTAAAACATTGGCTGGACAACAGGACACAGAAGATAATTGTAAATGGAGTCCACTCTGAAGAAAGGGGTTACTGGTGGGGTACATGAGGTTCAGTATTGGGTCCAGTCCTTTTAATGTCTTCATCAGCGACATTGCAGAGGGACTGGAAGGAAAAGTATGCCTTTGCAGATGACACAAAGATCTACAACAGGGTTGATACACAAGGAGGTGGAAGGATGAAAAGGGACTTGGCAAGGTTGGAGGAATGGTCAGAAGTATGGCAGCTAGGATTCAATGCAAAGAAGTGCAAAATAATGCACCTGGGAAACAAGAACCCAGGGGAAGAATACACAATGGGTGGGGAGGTAGTAACAACAACAAAAAAGGAAAGAGACCTGGGGGTAATCATATCAGATGACCTTAAGGTTAGCAAGCAATGTGAGAATGCAGTAGGGAGGGCTGGGGGTATACTGGGATGTATAGGGAGAGGCATCATCAGCAGAAAACAGGAAGTTGTTATCCCTCTGTACAGACAGTTGGTGAGACCCCATCTGGAGTACTGTGTCCAGTTCTGGAGACCCCATCTCCGCAAGGACATAGACAGGATAGAGGCAGTCCAGAGGAGTGCAACTAAAATGGTGCAGGGTCTGCAAGAGAAGCCGTATGAGGAGAGACTAAAGGAGCTTAATATGTATACCCTTGAGGAAAGAAGGGAGAGGGGGACATGATAGAAACTTTTAAGTACCTCAGTGGAATCAACAAAGTCCAAGAGGGTAGCATCTTTCAGAAAAAGAGACTTGCAAGAACAAGGGACACAATTTAAAGATAGAAGGCGGTTCAGGGCAATGTGGAAGTATTATTTCACAGAGAGGTAGTGGATGCATGGAACAGCCTTCCTTAGGAGGTTGTGGGTCTAAAACTGTGGGAGAATTCAAGAATGCATGGGACAGACATAAGGCAATTCTTGTGGGGGGTAGGAAGAAATAGGCTGTTGGTTAACTAGGATCTGCGGCCTATCCTGTAGGTAGGGAAATGGGCAGACTAGATGGGCCTAGCGGTCCTTATCTGCCATCAAAGCCTATGTTTCTATGTTTCTATGTTACAATCAAGAAATCCATTTTCTTCACTGCTTGTTTTCCAAGCCAGGCTGGCACCTCATACAAACTGAGTACTGTCATAAACTTTTACACTTTGTACAGCTGTGTGATCATCCTCCACTGAACGCTGTTGCTATTCCATTGTAAAACTCAATGTGAAATCTAATGCAACCCCTGCTGAGGCCTCTGTAAATATTGCATCCTCCTGAACATTTGGATCTAGCTTTGGAAAATCTAAATGCATCTGATTTGAACTAGAAATCGTCATCTAACACTTAAAGAAACTCTGGATTTATCCCTGGAATTGTTCATAGTTTATGGCTTCTAGACAATGACATTGCATGTCCTGTTCGACTTACTGACTGAAAAATGTAATCCTTCAAGGTGGTATATTCTGCTGATGTGGAACATTGTGTGGTGATCAACTATACATTCTTCTGATAGGGACAAAAGTTATGCAAAGTGAACTTTTCTAACTTCTATTTTTACTCCCTAAACAGGTAATAGGTTATACGGTAATCACACCTGTTCCCATCCCAGAACCAGATACCATTAAGTCTAGTTTTAACTATCTTGATGTTCTATCTCAATTTTTACTTATTTTTAATATCCATATCAGCAACTTAAGTTTGTCTCTCCAATCTCTTTCAAATAGGACAGATACTGTACACACCTGATACATATCAGTAATTACCGATTGTTTTGATATTGGAAAACCCCATTGTGAAGTTTCATTCCAAATGATTATAGTAATAAAAGGTTTACTAACCTTTTCCCTTATAATTACATTTATTGTTTAAGGAAAACCCTGATACACCACCGAGACCAGTTAAACTTCCTCTATCAGGCTTGTGCCTCTGGCCTATAGACAAATGGTGCCTAACCGTTGTATTTTGTTGTGTTGCCACTTTTGCAATTAGGGCAACAAAGAGGGGACTGTTGTGCCTGGGTTATACTCCCTATCATCCCACATACACCTTACACTTTATTCCCGATCTATTATACTGTGATACTGCTATTTTGTAGAAAACATGTAGATTTAGGCATCCATCATATAACCATGAGTGCCAGAAATGTGCTTTGCCACTAATATATGCTAATGTTTACATCCTTTATAGGATTATATTATGCATCTTTATTATACCTCACTACAATGCATTATGTTTGTCTTTTACATATATTCCATATAATCTACCTAATTACTGCTATGATGACTCTGAGGAATCATCAGTGATTACTTTAAACACTACATATATTCTGATATAATATGTAGTAGTGATTTGTCAGCACTCCTCTCTAAGCAAGCTAGCAGAGAGAAAGCCTTTGTTATGTCTTGAACATAGGCAAGAAATGCAACATGTAGTTTGAACCCTTCAGCATTTCTTTTGTCCTTGCTTCATGCTAAGAGAAGCATATTCTTTGTCCCATATGATACTCATTAGTAATTACGTCTTCTAAGTCATTATCCAATGGAGAATGTCTTAAACAATATTTTTTATAGTATAAGATCAATACATAATGTTTCTCATATCCATAAACATGAGGTAATCTCTGTTGCTATACTGTCATCTGTTGTATATATTTATTTAGTTTTTGTTGACCGGGCACTAGACAAATCCTGCCTATTTTCTGGCACGACCCGGGAGAGGGGGATACAGATGAATGCCATCTGACCTTGAACCAGATTAAGCTGTTGGTGGTATTTTTAGTGAATGAGGGAAATTTGGCCGGGACACCGGGGAAATTCCCCTACTCTTTTCGATAAGTGCCATGGGATCTTTAACATCCACCTGAATTACCACCAATCCAGGCAGATGGGACCTCAGTTTAACGTCTCATCCGAAAGATGGCACCTCAGAAGTGCAGCACCCCCTCTCATGCTGAACTACAGTGTCAGTACTGGGATATTAACCCAAGTGCCAGATGTGGGAACTGAACCCACAGCCCTCTGATCTCCCAGCCTCAGAGGTGAGTGTGCTACCTACTGAGCCACTGACCCTGTTCATATATATAACTTTGTGTAACCTAGCTCCACAAGGGGAGATCTTAGAAATTAGTACTATAATAACTATTATTATCACTCCTGCTTGTGTACAAATGTTTATTGGCAGATACAGAAGACATATAAGAATATGTATTATAATTATTATTATTATTTACTCTAGAGCTGGGATCTAGATAACAGTACACAGAAGTGCCTAGCTGATGTCAGTAAAGGGATTTCTCCATCAATGTCTTTTACAGTACAATCTGTTGCTTCACTGATAGTTGAGGAGATGATGTTGTCCCCACTGGTGGTGTTAGTGCAGTTCCTGCTGGCATGAGTATTGCTGTCCCAAGTTCCACTTCTGACCAGTTAACCATTTTAGAGGGGCCCCCTAATGAAGGCCTAACCACTGAAGTGCATCGGTCATTTGTGTGGCTTGTTTTGCCATCAATAAATTTGCACTAGCAGTGAACATTTTTTCTCGGCATTTATTTGTCTGGAGTGCTGGCTTTCTGATTTTGTTAAGTGGGAATATAATGAAGGCAAGGACACCACTTTTGTACTTTAATTTATTTGAGCTATTTTTGGTTGTGATTCTTACCATTTTTGAGAGGTAAACAAGGTTATGTGAAAGAAAGATTGAACCGACACTTAACATTATACACATAACAGTGCACAATGGGGGGGGGACTAACAGTAGTGACCTGTGTCAGATGACCTAAAGGTATGCAATAAATGCGAGAAGGTAGTAAGGAGGGCTGTGGGTATATCAGGATGCACTATAGCCATCACATTAAAATGAAGCCCCAAAATGGATTTTCTTATCCCTATGCACATATATTTGGCAAGACCTCATCTTAGGTACAGAGTGTGGTGATAACTGCATATCTCTGCAAGGATATACACAGAATGGAGGCTGTACAAAGGAGGGCAACTAAAATCTTGAAGGGTACGTACCAGAATGAAGCCAGATGAAATTGACACTAAAGGACATTACATATAAATGCACGAGGGGGGGGGCAACATAACTCTTAACCTTTCTTCCCTGAAATGTGTGACACAATGTGTGACAAATGACCAAAATGTATGACATATCATCAAACTTGGCACTGCAAGTTCAGAAATACTATTGCTGTCAGTGCACTGATGATAATAATGTTTGCTGATAACAGAGCATAGTAGATAATTATGAATTTCTGCTTTAAAGTCTCAGTGGAAAATGTGAAATATTCCCTTCTTTATGTGGGGCAGAGGATTTCTGAGGGGTAAAATGAGTGATGTCCCTCATAATGTGTGACAGTTGAGAGGTATGGGGGGCATGATAGAAACTATTAAGTACTGAAAGGGAATCAACAATGTGCAAGAGGGTAGTATTATCCAGAAAAAGAGATGTGCATGAAGAAGGGCCCAGACTTTGAAGATGGGGGAGAACAGATCAGGGGCAACATCAGTAACTATTTTTTCATACAAAGGGTTGTGGGTGCAAGGACACACTAAAACCAATGATCAACATTCTGATGGGACATCAGCAGTTAAATCATCCCCATAATTTGTAGCTGGTGCCCCTCAATTATCTCCAACTGCTGCTTAACGTTATCAAGACGGTGGTTAACAGCCACCAAATCACTCCACATAAGGCCCAAATTGGCCTGTGTGGTAGGCAGTTGGACATGGTTGCCACCATCACCTGTTGTTGGGGAAGGAGGTTGTTTCTTTTTTTTTTTTGGGAGTTGGAGAGACTTTTAGGGTGGCAATATAGCTGAGTGGTAGGTTGTTACATGTGTTTTTCGAGGGGTTGTTACACATGTTAGTAGGGTTGTAATAATGTGTATATATTGTGTCAACACTTATAACAGTTAATGAATAGGTTGTTCATTGTTTTCTTTTTGTAAAATAAGTCGTGTTAACTATCATCAGGTATGTGGAAATAACCAATGTTTTTTATAATTGGAGACAGTCACATATATATATATGTATACAGTATGTATATATATATATATATATATATTTATGCAATGGCCATGGGGCACAAAACCCATTACATAAATATTGATATTTGAGCTACTGTGTACATATTTTTTTTAAGTACATAGACTCATCATTAGCATCTCTGTACACAGTAGTTATATCATGATGTGTTTATGGACACAGTAGGCACATCATCATGAAGTGATCCCCACCCACCACGGATAGCTGGAACTACTTTCTCCCACAGACAAAAGTACAAGCTACAAGCCCACAGCTCCACTTCTGAGGCGGTGGGAAAGGTTAAGCAGAAAAAGGTAGCATTCAGGAAGTATAAGGAAACACAGAAGAAGCTGGACTGAGAACTGTACCAGTTAAAGCAGAAGGAAGCAGGGAAGGCAATCAGAATAGCAAAGGCCCAAACTGAGGAAAATATAGCCAACTCAGTTAAGAAGGGGGATAAAACCTTTTATAAGTACATTAGGGAGTGAAGAAAGACCAAGGGAGGGATAGTGAGGCTTAATAAAGGGAAGGGAGGATGGGCAGAGGATGACACTGAAAAAGCAGGGATACTGAATGAATATTTCTGCTCAGTATTCGCAAAAGAAGATGAGGGAGAGGTACATAAATCAAAGAACTGAACCACTCTGGATAAGGAGGATGATACCAGTCCATTCAGAGAAGAAAGGGTTCTGAAAGAACTCTTAAAACTGAAGGTGAATAAAAGAAATAGGGCCTGACAGGATTCACCTAGGAATTCTAAAAGAACTAAGGGTAGAACTAGTGACACCAATGACTATCTTTTTTAACAAATCATGGGAGGATGGTGTGGTACCTGAGGACTGGAAGAGGGTGGATGTGATTCCTCTTCACAAAAGTGGGAGCAAGACAGAGGCAAGAAACTATAGACCTGTTAGTTTGACTTCAGTGGTAGGGAAAACGATGGTATCACTTCTGAAGGAAAGAACTGTTGAGTTCCTAGAGGCCAGTGGGGCACAGGACCCAAGGCAGCTTGGATTCACAGCAGGAAGGTTGTGTCAGACAAATCTAATAGATTTCTTTGACTGGGTGACCAAAGTAGTAGACCAGGGAGGGGCTGTGGACATGTCCTACTTAGACTTTAGCAAGGCATTTGACACAGTCCCACACAAAAGATTAATATACAAGTTAGCCAGCCATGGAGTGGGCCCCAAGGTGGTAGCCTGGTTAAGAAATTGGCTAGAAAAACAGGACGCAGAGTGTAATAGTGAACAGAGTCCACTCTGAAGAAAGGGGGGTTACTAGCGGGGTACCGCAGGGTTCAGTACTGGGACCAGTCCTCTTTAATGTCTTTATAAGTGACATTGCTGAAGGACTGGAAGGGAAAGTATGTCTCTTTGCAGATGACACAAAGATCTGCAACAGGGTCGATACAGAAGGTGAGGTGGAAAGGATGTGAAGGGACTTGGCAAGGTTGGAGGAATGGTCAGATGTATGGCAGCTTAGATTCAACACAAAGAAGTGCAAAATAATGCACCTGGGAAATAAAAAGCCAGAGGAAGAGTACACAATGAGGGGTAAGATACTAACAACAACAAAAATGGTAAGGGACCTAGGGGTAGTCATATCAGATGATCTTAAGGTAGGCAAGCAATGTGAGACGGTAGTAAGGAGGGCTGGTGGGATACTGGGATGTAGAGGGAGAGGTATCATCAGAAGAAAACAGGAAGTTGTTATCCCTCTGTACAGACAGTTGGTGAGATCCCATCTGGAGTACTGAGTGCAGTTCCGGAGACCCCATCTCCGCAAAGACATAGACAGGATGGAGGCTGTCCAGAGGAGGGCAACTAAAATGATGCAGGGTCTACACCAGAAGACATGAAGAGAGACTGAAGGAGCTTAATATGTAAACCCTCGAGGAGAGGGGGGGTATGATAGAAACTTTCAAGTACCTAACGGGAATGAAAAAAGTCAAAGAGGGTAGCAGCTTTTAGAAAAAGATGTGCAAAAACAAGGAAGCACAATCTGAAGCTAGAGGAGGGATGGCTCAGAGGTAATGTGAGGAAGTATTTTTTTCACAGAGAGGGTTGTGGATACATGGAACAGCCTTCCTGAGAAGGTAGTGGGGTCAAAAACAGTGGGGGAATTCAAAAATGCATAGGACAGACATAAGGCAATTCTAGTGTGGGGATAGGGGGAAGTAGGCCGTTGGTTAACTAGGATCTGCAGCTTATCCATTAGGGTATTGGGCAGACTAGGTGGGCCAAGCAGTCCTTATCTGCCATCAAATTCTATGTTTCCTGATCTCACACATCTCTACTGACAAAATGAACATGTTTATTGTAATGTTACCTTTTCTCTTTGTTTCACTCCAGAGTTTCCATCTGTAGTCCTTTTTTTTCTGTCTAGTCCTGCTTTCAGATTACCCCTCTGCTGTTTCAAAACCCTGCTCACCCGCCAGCTCCCTCTCTCACTCACATGTACAGCCACCCACTTGTGGCTCTGCAAACAGCAACATTGTTTTTTCTTTTAAAATTAAAACCGCAAACAGTAAAATGAGCAGCCAAAGAAAATGCCACCCACAACCCTCAAAATAAAATCTAGCCTGCCCGCCTGCCTGTCCACTGGCTCCCTCACTCCCTCGCTAACTACTGCACAGCCACCCACTTGCGGCTTCCAGTTCTGAAAAGAACATTCTTTCTTTTTTTATAATAACATCAACTAGCAAAATACTAATTGCAGTGGTGGGGCAGTCACTGTTTAAGTTACTGATCACACTCAGATCGTCAAGTTACTCAATTAACATTGCAAAGTACACTCAGCTGTGTGCTGTGGTGTTTCTGAAACTCCAAGCCCATTAATGTGCTATCAGCTTTACAGCCTACATTCTAAATGAAACTGCTCAGGTTCTGTTTCTCACTGAAGCCTGCAAGTTACTCAATTAACATTGCAAAGTACACTCAGCTGTGTGCCATGGTGTTTCTAAGACTCCCTGCCCATTCAGAAAAACTCACACACACTTACAACACACAAAGAAAGATTAAAAAGCACACAGGAAAAATATTTCAAAAGCTCCCACCCCTAGCACACATAAATAAATAGCACACATCATCCCAGATATTCAAAAGGGTTGCACATGGCACTTGATGTGCCCCGGCACAATATTCAAAAGGGAAAAGTGTGCCGCACAAATCCCGGTTCGCTGGAGCGCATCAGTAATGTATGCAGCCACAGGTGGGGGGGGCGTGCCCATGCATAACCTGCACAGCCCGATATTCAGCCTTGGATGTGCAGAGTCATGCATGCACAACCCCTATCTGCGCCTGCACAAAGTTAAGCCAAAACAAAAAAAGGAACAAATGATGGCCACCCACAGGTGAGCTGCCGCATTGCAGGGCGCTTAACATGGCAGCTGCCACCGCCAGCAGGTAACCTACCCTGCCACACCTGGCGGCGCCCCATGCCCCATCACGGGTATCCGTGTAACTAAATCCCCCCTCCAATATCCCTGATGGTCCAGTGGACTGCTATGTGCCCAATCGTGGGCATCTGTTGAAATCCCACTGGTCCCCTGCAGCCCGATCACGGGCATTTGTCTAAATGAAACCCCCCTCTAATATCCCTGGTGGTCCAGTGGACATATCACTGCCCTATTGCGGGCATCTGTAAATCATAAAATAGTCCTATTACCTTGGTGGTCTAGTGTACCCCTCCCCACCACCCAGTAGGCCCCACCGCCCGATCCCCCGGTCAGCTGGCGGTGGCAGCACCACCCACCTACCGCCCCTGCCGACTGACAGCTCGGTACTGCATGCCCATATTTACAGCGTGAGTCATGGGCGGCAGAGTTTCCATATTACAATTTCAGATAGACTGATTCATCTGATCGAATGTGTAGTAGAGAGATGCCGCCTATTGGCTCACGCTGTGAACTACTGGTGCAGCCCTACTGAGCTGTCAGTCGTTGGGCTGCGGGGCTGCAGGTAGGTGGGGTACTGGGCCTGCTGGCTGACTGGGTGGGAGTGGGGTGGTGGGGCTCAATGGGTGGTTGGGAAGTGGGGTACACTAGACCACCAGGGTAATAGGACTATTTTATGATTTACAGATGCCCCCGATTGGGCAGCGATCAGTCCACTGGACCACCAGGGATATTGGACGGGGGGGGGTTACTATACCAATGCCTGCGATCGGGCACATAGCAGTCCACTGGACCACCAGGGATATTAGAGGGGGTTTTCATTTAGACAAATGCCCACGATCAGGCTGCAGGGGGCGTCGATCCCCGATGGCTGCTGCCTGGCAGGGCACCAGGCGTAGGTTGTCGGGATCGGCGCACCTGCATGCTAATGGGATGCAAATGGGGCCATAATGACATGCAATGGCCCATGTGCACATTGCATAAATTATGGCTCCATTTGCATGCCCCTTTGAATATCGCAGGTGCTGTGCATGGCGCAATGGCACTTGCGCTAGTGCATCTCCATACTCCACTCTGGCCACCTGCGCTGGTGCAGTGCCACTGCACCATGCACAGTGGGGGTGACCAGGGTGCGATATTCAAAGCTGCTGCGCCATAGCACAGCTCCGTTGAATATTGCCCAGGCCACACCCCTGCACAACAAAGTTGGGCTGCGCCCAGGCTTGTGCCACAGCCTGGCGCAATTTGAATATCCGGGCCCTGATGTGCAGATCATGTGCTATGGAAAATATTCTCACTCCTGCAGCGTGAGCTCTGGATACTCTTACTCAGGCCTTTGGCACTCGTGAGTATCCAGAGCTCACTCTGCAGGAGTGAGAATATTTTCCATATCACACGCCTGCCCATCATGTATTATGTATATATACAGTATACATATTTTTTTTTGACAAAAAAAACTTTGTTAATGCATCAGTAAGGGTGAATACCACAGCAAGAAAAGAAGGGAAATGAGGTGTTAGTGTTCCCACCCCTACCTTCCCACCCTTATCCCCCCCAACCTCCACATACCAACAGGCGTTGGGGTGTGCCATGGGGTCATCAGGCCTAACTTTCACCCCATTCCATGTGTAAACAAGCTTACACACTATAATATCAGACAATGGGGTGAGAGTTAGGCCTGACATGACCTCATGACACACCCTGATGCCTGTTGGTGTGTGGAAGGCGGGGGATGGGGATGGGGTTGTAGGGTTGGAAACCCTAATGCCTCATTTCCCTGCTTTTGTCACTGTGGCAGACACCCTAACTGATGCATTAACAACATTTCTGGCAAAGAATTTCCCTTATTTTTTCGACAGTTCCCATCCTTCCATCCAAATTGTATAACAGTGTGCATATGCGCTCCCACCCCTCCATTCAGATAGTGCAACAGTGTACATATGTCATGGTGGGAGTTCTTTTTTAACAGGCTTTTAAATTATGTAGGGCACACTGGGGTGGGCTCCCAGTGTGCCATATAAGTGTGTGTGTGTGTGTGTGCAAGGGATACATACCAACACGGGAACTGTGCACCCTGTTTTGATGTGGACAAAGTGGGTCTTCCTTGCAGCTGGCAGCACAAGTTTCAGTTGCGGCTGCAGAAGTCAAGAAATTAACGGTCTTCTCATAGAGAGAATGGACTACAAGTTGTTTGCTGTATAAGTTGGCACCCAACATAAAAAAGATATCTGGATCCAGCTTAAAACAAAAAATAAACATCAGAATATGACTAAAGGGGTCCTCTTTAGCAGGCGCGGTTGCGCCAGTATAGTTGGGGTGAAACTGCACTTCTATGTTAAAGTCCAAACTTTGAGCCTTAATAACTTTGGAGCCATTCAATGGAGTTGCATGAAATTTAGCATGTGTAATCTGTACAGGTAGGTCTCTTGATCTGTCAAACATTGTGGGAATTCTTCAAGTGATTTTTGAGATATAAAGTGTTGAAAAAACAGAAAAATCATGATTTGTTGACATTTTACAGCTGTGTCTCAGATATGGCTTCATGTTGTGGACTGAAATTTTCAAGATAGAAAGTCTTTGAGTCACAGATGTGCCTTTTGAAGGTTTGGTGAAAAAATATTAATCTGTTCAAAAGTCATAACATTTTAAATTTTTCCATTATTTCCTATGGGAAAATTTATATACCAGGCAGGAAAAATACTGTTGTTCAAACAATATTGCATTGGACGAACAATACCAGCCTACTGTGTGCACAATACAGTACTGTGTGAACAATACCAGGTTCGTTTAAAAAAAAAAGCATGGTATTGTGCACACAATAGGACTACTGAGTGAAAAATACCAGATTCTTTTAGCAGAGAATGCTGATATTTTTAGCACAGTTCCCTATGTTGCATCTGCCATCGTTTCCCCGCTTAGCAAGAAACTTGAAGTCCTGAACCTTTTTAGCACAAAAAAAATCAGGAAACAGCTAAAGAGAACCCCTCTATGTGTATTTTGATGTTTTATTTTTTTTTAAACTGGACCCCAATCATTTTTGTTTCCCAGGTCCAGCTTATACAGGGAATGGCTTGTAAACCATTCTTTGTATGAAAAGAGTGGTATTTTCTTGATTTCTGCAGTCACAGCTGGGACTCATGCTGCCAGCTGTAGAGTCAAGGAAGACCTGCCGACACAGTGTGCCCAATCTCCATGTCGGGATTTATCCCCCCCCCACACACACACACACACATTTGGCACACTGGAAGCCCATCCCAGTGTGCCTGCATTATTTAAAATCCTGTGAAAAATTAAAAATATCCCCGTTTTTTCTTCGATGCAGAATTCTTCATTGAAATGTGTGATCAATGCAGGATCCTGCATCAAAGCTGTCTGCCCTTCACTGACAATGGGGTGCACAATCTCTGTGTCAGTGTGAATCACCCCCTCCATATTGTTGCACACTGGGAGCTCACCCCAGTATGCCGATATATGTTTAATTTTTTTTTTAAATATACTTTCCGACACCAGGATGCCTACTCCGGGTGTCAGATGACCGACCCCCCCAGCCCACTCTTATTTCCAATGGGGGTGGCCAATCCCACTGTCAGTATGATGACCCCCCCAAACTTATGTGACACACTGGAGCCCACCCCAGTGTGCCCAGTGCCCAAAAGAAAACCTGTAAAAAAAAAAAACATCCTGATGATTTAAAGAAAAAATACCTGTAATAAAGGAAGCCATCCCTCATGGTCTCCCCAGTCCTCTCTCCCATACCCACCTCCTCTGTGCACCCACCTCCCACACACACACCCTCACTCCATACTCACGATCTGGAGGCCAGGATCAGTGATTTTCCATGGACCGGGAACCCGTCTGCATTCTTCAAAGTCCAACCACAAACTGAAGAAATTGAGGTAAGCTGTATCATGGGAGTCAATGGGGGCAAATTAGGTTGATGTTTTGGCCAATTTTAGGAATTCTGGCCCAAAATTTTAAACATGGGGTTCTTGGGACCCCTCCTCATGAACTTGTCACTGTTATTTTGTTTCTCTGTCCCGAAAGGTGATTTTGGGGTTGCTGCGAGGAATCACCTTTCAGGACCAATTCATGAAATGACAGTGGCACTGTTCATGAGGAGGGGTCCCAAAAAGTCCAAGTTGCAATTTTGGTAAATAAATTCTCCAAAATGACTGTGTTAGAAGTGTGTGCTGTGTACTTTCTATGCACGCTCGTAACTTCGAAAATTTGTAATATTTTCACTTCAGATTTTGAACATTGGCAATTTTTAACACCTCCTTATGAGCAGTACAGCTGTCATTTTTTGCATACTGCTCAAAATATGTTTTCACACCTGTGGTGCAGAATGGCATGGTCACTGTGTGAAATCAACTTTTGGAATGAATTAACAGAATGACAGTGTCACTGTTCATGAGGGGAGAACCCATAAAGCCCATGTTGAAAATCTGGTGAAAAAAATACCAAAATGATTATGTTACGGGCGTGCGTTGCACGCTTTCTATGCACGCTTGTAACTGTCAATTTTTCATTATTTCACTTCAGATTTTCAACACTGAAATTTTTCCACACCACCTTATGAATAGAACAGCTGTCATTTTGCACATCCTGTCTGGAATGTTATTTCGCACTTGTGGCACAGAATGGCATGGTCACTGTGCAAAATCAATTTTTGGGTGGATTGACAAATTTGCAGTTGCAATGTTCATGAGGGGAGGTCCAGTAATGCCGATGTTGAAAATTTGGTGAAAAATTCCAAAAAATTAGAGTCTTACTTACTTACTTAATTGTCAGCAGATACAGGCCACATGGTCTATCAAGTCTGCTCGAGTGTGCAGCTAGCACCCCACTTTGCAGCTGCCCCTCCTCCTTCACAATCCCACACAGATGAATGCCAAGTGAGCCTGAACCAGATTAAGCTGTTTCTGGTATTTCCAATGAATGGGGTAAATCTGGCCAGGACACCAGAGAAATTCGTCTACTCTTTTCAAGAAGTGCCAAGGGATCTTTAACATCCACCTGAACTACCACCAATCCAGGCAGATGGGACCTTGGTTTAACATCTCATCCAAAAGATGGCACCTCTGAAGTGCAGCATTCCTCCTGTGCTGCACTACAGTGTCAGTATTGGGATATTAACCCAAGTGCCAGATATGGGACCTGAACCTACAGCCCTCTGATCTCCTGGACTCAGAGGCAAGTTTGCTACCTACTGAGCCACTGAGACTGACATTACACTAGTATTACAAGCGTGCATTGCGCAGTTTGTACATGCACTTGTAACTTTGCCAGTGTTTTCCATTCTTCACACTGTTGTACTATCTGGATGGAGGTATGGGAGCACAGAATCTGAAGGACCCTGCCTCCTACCATAACATATGGATACTGGACCCTGCACTCCCACCGTGACATATGGACAGTGTTGTACTATCTCATTTCAGGGATTTGGACCCTGTGCTCCTTGGACACTGTGCTCCCATCGTGACATATGGATACTGCTGTACTGTCTGGATGGAGGTATGGGTCACCATGACATATGTACACTATTGTACTATCTGGATTATGGGATGGGAGCACAGGTTCCCAAGGACCCTGCGATCCCACCATGTCTTATGGACAGTGTTGTACTCCCTTGATGGAGGGATGGGAGCACCAAGTCCAAAGGACCCTGTGCTCCCACTGTGACATTTGAAGAGTGTTGTACTATCTTGATGAAAGGATGGGAGCACTGGGTCTGAAGGACCCTGTTCTTCCACAGTAAAATGAGGATTCAATTATACTATTTGAAAAAGAAGGGAGATTCTTTGCAATAAACTTTGTTAATGCATCAGTTAGGGTGGATACCACAGTGACAAAAGCTGGGAAATGAGGTGTTAGGGATTCCAACCCTAATGTCTCACCCCCCAGGGTTTCCACCCCTACCACCCCACCTCATCCCCCCACCCTCCACACGCCAACAGACGTCGGGGTGTCCCATGGAGTCATAGGGCCTAAATCTCACCCCATTCCAATGTAAACATGCTTACACACTACAGTATAGGACAATGAGGTGAGAGCAGCTGCACAGGGAAGGGAGCTGAATGTCATTGTCCACTTAGAGACAAATGACCTGGCTAAGAAAGGGATTAGAGAAGTGCAGGAAGATTTTGTGGAATTGGGGAGGGGCCTTAGTCAAGTAGCATGCACAGTAACCTTCTCGGAGGTGCTACCCATCTATGGCATAGGAGAGGCTAGGGTGTTCCGTACCATGGGATTCAACAGTGGTTGAAAAACTGGTGTGGAGCTCAGGGATTTGGCTTCATTGGGGACTGGGGGTCCACCTGGAGTGATGCAAGCCTATACTGGCATGATGGGCTGCATCTGTCCGGGAGGGGAACCAGGATCCTAGGTGATAGGTTTAAATGCTTCATTGGCAAGCTTTTAAACTAGCCAAGGGGGGAGGCACTGGAAAGGAGCAGGAAAATCCTAGCCCCCAAACAATCACGGTAGTAAGTGTGGCAAACACCAACATGGAGGTGTCGATAGGGAGAAGGGCAGGGGTAAATGGAGAAAGTGACAAAGGCAGAAGGACAGGGATGGGGCAAAAGGGGTAAGGCCATCAGGAAATGGAGGGTAATGAGTACCAATGCCCATAGTCTGGGCAACAAGCTCCTGAGCTGGTGGCCTTAATGGAAGAGGGATGCCTGGATATTGTAGCAGTCACAGAAACATGGTAGACAGAGAACCATGACTGGGATGTTAACATACCAGGGTACATAACCTACAGGGAGAGACAGGGGAGAAGAGGGGAGGAGTAGCTCTCATGTAAAGGAAGGGATAAAAGCAACTGAACAAAAGAGTAAACAGGGAGGAGAGGAGGCACTGTGGGTCACCTTGGAGACTGGAAAGGCACCACAATCTGCACAGGGGTTGTGTACAGACCCCCATGTCAGGGGAAGGAATGGACAAGGATATAATGGAAGGCATTCTTAGAATGGCAGAGAAAGGGGAGATACTGTTGATGGGAGACCTAAATATGCCAGATATTAACTGGAGCATATTTGCTGCAGCCACATCCAAGAGCAGGGCCATTCTTGACGCCCTACAGGTGGCAGGCATTAGACAGCTAGTTTCAGAACCCACTCGTGAGGGAGCAATCTTAGGCCTCGTACTCTCAAACGGGGGCAGTGAGAGGATCTCAGATCTAGAAATGGGTTGCCATCTGGGGACAAGTGACCATCAAACAGTGTGGTTCACGTTAAACTCAGCTACAGAGTCAAGCCATACAAAAGTGAGGGTACTGGACTTTAGGAAGGCTGACTTTGGCAAGATGGGAGAGTGCCTCAGAAAAGCACTAGCAAACAGGCTAGAAGGAGGTGTGGAGCAACAATGGGGAATTATCAAAACTGCCATCACAGAGGCAACAAGCCTTGTGTGAAGCAATAAACAAATCAAAATGAAAGGAAAAGCCACTATGGTTCTCAAAAGAGGTGGCTGTGAAAGTCAGGAAGAAAAGATAGCATTCCAGAAGTATAAGGAAACACAGAAGGAGCAGGACAGAGAGCTGTACCAGTTAAGGCAGAAAGAAGCAGGGAGGGAAGTCAGAATAGCAAAGGCCCAAACTGAGAAAACATAGCCAACTCAGTTAAGAAAGGGATAAAACCTTTATAGGGTACATCAGCGAGCGAGAAAGACAAAGGGAGGGATAGTGAGGCTGAATAGAATGAACGGTGGGTGGGCAGAAGGACAGTGAAAAGCAGGAATACTGAACGAATATTTCTGCTCAGTATTCACAAAGAGGAGGGGAAGTGCCTAATCCAATTAACAGAAGCACTCTTGATAGGGGGGCGATCCCAGTCCTTTCACAGAAGAAAGGGTTCTGCAAGAACTCCAAAACTGAAGGTGGACAAAGCAATGGGTCCTGATGGAATTCACCCCAGAATTCTAAAAGAATTAAGGAAGGAACTAGTGAAACCACTGGCTACTCTTTTAATAAATCATGGGAGGATGGTGGTACCGAGGACTGGAGGAAGGCGGATGTGATTCCCCTTCACAAAAGTGGGACCAAGACAGAGGCAGGAAGCTACAGACCTGTCAGTCTGACCTCTGTGGTAGGGAAAGTGATGAAGTCACTTCTGAAGGAAAGAATAGTTGAGTACCTAGAGGTCAGTGGGAGCACAGGATCCAAGGCAGCATGGGTTCACAGCGGGAAGGTCATGTCAGACTAATCTAATAGATTTCTTGACTGGGTGACCAAAGTAGTAGACCAGGGAGGCTGTGGACATGGCCTACCTAGACTTTAGCAAGGCATTTGACACAGTCCCACACAAAAGATTATTAGTCAAATTAACCAGCCTGGGAGTGGGTCCCAGGGTGGTAGCCTGGAAAACATTGGCTGGACAACAGGACACAGAAGGTAATTGTAAATGGAGTCCACTCTGAAGAAAGGAGGTTACTAGTGGGGTACTGCAGGGTTCAGTATTGGGTCCAGTCCTTTTAATGTCTTCATCAGTGGCATTGCAGAGGGACTGGAAGGAAAAGTATGTCTTTTGCAGATGACGCAAAGATCTGCAACAGGTGATGACAAGGAGGCGAAAAGATGAAAAGGGACTTGGCAAGGTTGGAGGAATGGTCAGACGTATGGTAGCTAGGATTCAATGCAAAAGTGCAAAATAATGCACCTGGGAACAAGAACCCAGGGAAGAATACACAATGGGTGGGGAGGTAGTAACAACAACAAAACAGGAAAGGGACCTGGGGTAATATATCACGATGACCTTAAGGTTAGTAAGCAATGTGAGAAGGCATTAGGGAGGGCTGGGGTGATACTGGGATGTACAGGAGAGGCATCATCAGCAGAAAACAGGAAGTTGTTATCCCTCTGTACAGACAGTTGGTGAGACCCTCATCTGAATACTGTGTCCAGTTCTGGAGACCCCATTCTCTGTAAGGACATAGACAGGATAGAAGGCAGTCCAGAGGAGGGCAACTAAAATGGTGCAGGGTCTGCAGAGAAGTCTGATGGAGGAGAGACTAAAGGAGCTTAATATGGACACTTTGAGGAAAGAAGGGAGAGGGGGACATGCTAGAAACTTTCTGGTACCTCAAGGGAATCTCAACAAAGACCAAGAGGGTAGCATCTTTCAGAAAAGAGACTTGCAAGAACAAGGGGACACAATTTAAAGATAGAAGGGGGGTGTCTAGGGCAATGTGGAGGAAGTATTATTTCACAGAGAGGGTAGGTGGATGCATGGAACAGCCTTCCTGAGGAAGTTGTGGGGTCTAAAATTGTGGAGAATCTAAGAAATGCATGGGACAGACATAAGGCAATTCTTGTGCAGTGGGCAGAATATAGGCTGTTGGTTAACTAGGATCTGCGGCCTATCCTGTAGGTAGGGAAATGGGCAGACTAGATGGGCCTAGCGGTCCTTATCTGCCGTCAAAGTCTGTGTTTCTATGTTTCTATGTTTCTATGAGTTAGGCCTTATGACCCTATGGCACACCCTGATGCCTGTTGGTGTGTGGAGGGTGGGGCATTAGGGTTGGAATCCCTAACACCTCATTTCCCTACTTTTGTTGCTGTGGTAACCACCCTAACTGATGCATTAATTAAGTTTTTTTTTAGCAAAGAATACATATATATATATATATATATATATATATATATATATATATATATATATATATTATAGTGGCACAGTAGTGCCACTATAGTTAGTCAGGAGCCATTTCTATGTTTAACCCCAAAACTTCTTGCACCTTAATAACTTTGCAACCGTTTGATGGATTTGCCTGAAATTTGGAATACATGATCAAGAATCATAGGCCTTGGGATCTGCCAAGTTTCTTGCCAGTCGGATATACGACTGTGGAGTTATTAAGAGTGATCTGCGTGCACGTTTACGCTTTTCTGAAATTCTACGGTCGCGCCTACAGGTCATACGGTTTGTGAAACCGGCCCGAAATCTTCAGGGAACATGTGTCCAGGGTCTCCGATGTGCCTTTCGAAGATTTCGGGAAAAACTATTAAACGGTTCAAAAGTTATTCAAAAAACAATTTACCATTATAAGTCAATGGGGAAAGTTAACAAAAAGTTTGACAGTGTCACAAATGCACTTTTTACTGTCACAAATGGCCCTGTTACTGTCGCAAATCCGCCATCTTGTTTTCAGTTAGTGATCAGAAAAATGCTTGGCATTTAAAATTGAGACCCTCTAGCAACCTAATTCTTTGTATTCACTTAGTCGGGCCCTGAGGATGCTAGCTATGTCTTTTTATTTTGGTAAACACCCAGAAATATGTTTTTCAAATTTCTGAAAAAGAACTTTGAAAGTAGTATCAAGATTACTTAAAGTGTCGCAAATTTTTACATGACATTGAATTAAGTATAATTGCTTTTTATAACACTATGCCCGAAATAACAGTAATTTTTGGCACTCCGCTGCAAAAGAACGGTTGAGAGTTTTGGGCTGAAATTTGAAGGGAATGCAGATGACATCTCACAGATGTACCTTTCAGTGTTGATTTGAAAAAATATTACACGGCGGCAAAGTTACTGCACTCCAAAGTTGACTTTTTTTCCATAGGCTAACATTACGGCGCCCGACGCATTACAGGAATCCTTTGGCACCCTGCTGCAAAATAATGGTTTAGTCTTTTTTCCTGAAATTTGAAGGGAAGACAGCCAACAGCCCACAGATGTGCCTTTTCAGTGGTTTGGTGAAAATATTACAGGAGGCAAATTTATGGCATCTAACTTCTTTTTCCCATAGGATAACATTACGGCGTTCGCCGCATCTTTCAGGGCCCGTATCTCGGAAACGGTGTGAGATACGGACTTTTTGTCAGAAAACTGCTTAGCCCCCATTACAAAATTAGTCAGAACAGTTGTAAATCATACGACTTTTACATTTTATTTCTACGTCGTACGGTTCCTGAGATATAAAGTATTGGTATTCCAAGTTCTCATTTTCTGTTCTGATACTCACTATTATGCATACATTATTTGTACTCACTGTCTTTCTCTATGCAGGTTTTGGGGAAAACCAGCCTGTGCGCTTACATTACTGTTACTGTTGCCCTTTCTGCTTGTGGTTCCGTACCCGTTTCACTTATCGCTGACGCTCATGCCCACTCATGTAATGCTATCCTTTGCGCTTTCATTTGTGCTTGTGTTTCGTTATTTTTGCCATTTGTGTCTACAGTAGTGTTTCTCTTCTGTTTCACTTTGAGGCCACCATTCCCATTGACATTTCCGCTTGCAGGCACCATGTTACTATGTGATAACACATCACGCAAGGCAGACTGCTCCGCTTCACACCACCATGTGCGCATCTTTCTGTTCTCATTCGTGGTTGTGTTACCATGTGCACCACTGTTAGCACTTCTGTTTGTATTGCTGTTCCAGTTACTATGCCACAAGACATCATGGCGGGAGCGCGTCTTTTGGGCCCAACGCCCCACCGCTGTATTATGTATGGAGCGCGTCCCACGCTGCATTACATTCTACTATTTCTCATTATTATTCTCAAAAGAAGGAATTAGAGTCAAAATTTGGTTTATCGATTAGTTGTTATGCGATTAGTGAGGGGAATTCGTGTTAGGGTTGAACTCCCTGACTTTCTGCTTTTCACTGGCATTGGGGTGCATTGATCATGGGGTCCCAACTCTACCCCATTCTCCTATACTTCTGCTGCTTTTACACATGTCATGGGGTGAGAGTTAGGGCTGATTATCTCAATGCACACCCCAATGCCGGTTGGGGGTGGGCGGAGGGGGTCCAAGGGGTTTTTTCAGCCCTAACACCGAATTTCCTAACTTTTGTCGCTGTGGAACAACCCTAACTAATGCATTAAATGGAGTTTTTGCCTCATATATATATATATATATATATATATATATATATATATATATATATATATTATAAAGAACTCTGTGTGCAAACACTGAGGCAAGGGTTACCCTAAAGGGCATTTGGTTGGAAGCCAGGTTACAAGAAAATACAAAATCACACATGCCCACACAATGCAAAGCATCATGGCTGTATATGCAAATCACCACAGAATGTTTTGTTGGTCCAACTTTACAGAATTGCATGGAAGCCGAAAGGCCTCACATACAGTTTGTAAAGGGTGCTAACAGAAGACATAGACACGTGTTTCATCCTACCAGGACTCATCAGTATGCCTCATCTGTTTGACACTTTAGTGGAATGGACCAGCTACCCTAAGACAGTGTGTCTTGGATATGCTGTGGTGAACCCATTAAAATAAAAACTATTTAAAAGACAAAGAACCTCTGTGTGCAAACACTGAGGCAAGGGTTACCCTAAAGGGCATTTGGTTGGAAGTTGTTACTAAATACACATGCCATGTTAAACATGGTTGCATAGGTGAACAGTATCAAAGAGGTTGTCCACTTTACAGACATGGAGTTGAAGTTGTTTCACACAGTTTGCAAGCACCTTTGCAAACTGTGTGAGAGGCCTTCGCACCATGCATTCTGCTTAAAGTTGACCAGCATAACATTCTGTGGTGATTTGCATATGCAGCCCATGATGCTTTGTATTGTGTGGCATGTGTGATTTTGTATTTTCTTATATATATATATATGTGTATATATATATATATATACATACATATAAATATATATGGATATGAGGGGCGATATCAGAGGATAAAGATTATTTGATAGCTGCCATTGACCTCAAGTAACCTCATGAGTGGCGAAGTCACAGGTGAGTTACAAGAGGTCAATGGCAACTAACCAAGATAAATGCTTTATCACACAGCCCCCCCCTGGCATATTTCATTTATGCAATAGGGAAAAAGAATGTGTGATACTTTATTTTTGTATAATAACTGGTGACTATTTTTTCCCATAGAGAAACTGTGTCATAATTCTGTCATTATAACCAGCTGGTTATAATGATGCACACAAGCCCAGTTTCCCTACTTTGGTGCATGCGCCTACCCCAAACTTCCTGTTGTCTGCAGCATCCCTCCTCGCTCTTTAGTGCTGCAAGCTTCCCCAACAGATGTCAGTGATAAGTTCTTTTTTAAAATAAAAATTACTGGGCACAAAAAAAAAATCAAGTGTCTATTCGGACAAAAAAAAAGCTGCTTTAGTTCAGGAGCCATCCACTATGGACCACACTAAAACCTCAATGGTTCGTGGCTCGACTCTGTAGAGAAATCCACTTGTTTTGTATAACTGCTGTGGTGAAAAGTGATCCCCAGCAATTATACAAAATAAAGGATGAGTAGGTGTGTAGAACTCATATTTTACACACCCCCTTGGGGTGGAATGTCTTAATAAACCCCTTGAGCTTTGCTCTCAGGGTTTATGTGGCATCCCACCCCTCAGGGGTCCATAAAATCCTCATTATAACCACCTACCCATCCATTATTCTCTATTTAATAGTATTTAGTTTTTTTGTTTTTTTTGTTTTGATCTGGGGAGAGAATGTCTAGTGTGAGTGGAGTCAGTATGGAAAAGGAATCACAAGGAGAGGCTGCAAGGGAGCAGCCATTGGAGGAAGGGGTGACAGAGCTCTGTACATCTGAAGATGAGGAGCAGTATGCCTCGGCCCCTGTATCCAAGGATTTGGCAGAAGAAATTGAAAGGCTGGACATGGAGATGGAGGATGAAGAGGTGCAAAGCATCTCACAGTAGGACATTGGGAATGCAACGGAACACTTGGAAAGATGGATGGAAGAGAAGTGGCTTACCATCAGGATAATACTGGAGGAGGAGAATGAACAAAGACTGGAAGAGAGGGAGTGAAGCCCCGAGAAGAATGGAACCTGAGGGGGATGGAAGCTGGAGTAGCCGAGACGATTTTACGCTGGACCAAATGGAAGGAAGCAGGTTGGCCCCAAGTGGAGAAGGAACAGGAGATACAACATGCCAAGTTATGATTCGGACAATCGGTTTACCAGAACCTGAAGAGAACCGAAAAGAATGGTCACCAGGAATCACACTAAAGGGAGCAGACTGGAAGAAGAAGGGGGATGGAAGCTGGGAGCCAGAGAGTGACTGGATGGATTGCCTGCAAAGTGGCAATGGAGATCCGAAGGCATCTTCAAGCAAGAAGGTAAATGGAGGGCAGGAAAACAAAGAGGGTAGTGCAATGACACTGGTGCAACAGAAAGGGGGAGAGAGTCAAAGAGGGGGCCTGCTTATAAAAGAGAAATCAGCAGGAGGAGAAGGAGTAGGAAGGAAAGACAGTGAGCTTCTTGTGTTGACAGGGTACAGAAAAAAGGGGAAATAGGGTTCTAAGGATTTAAACCCCTCGAGAGCAGGAGGAGTGGTAAACCAGAACATTCAGTTAGAGGATGGAAAGGGAAACAGAGGGAGGTTATACTCCAGAGCAGTAAGAGGTGGGGTAAGCAGGAGTGAGGATCAAGGGAGATCAGGAGGACCAGGGGCCCTCCCCCCAAAGAGGAAGACCAAGGGGACAGAGACCAGAAGAGTACATGGATCCTACTCCTCAAAGGTTAGCAGTTAGACTGAGGTATAAAGGAGGATTGGAGTGTTTTCTAGACAGGTTATATGTGAGGAGAATGCTACTTAAGGATTCCAAGAGGTATGTGGCTTCAGAAATATACGCCCTGATTCACATATCAGGAGAGGATGTGTTTGATATCAGTTTCAGGACAATGTGAGGGCTTGAGAGGTTCTGGGAAAGCAGACAGTATAGCGCAGTGGTTTAAGGTTCTGAGCTGCAAATCTGGTGACATCCAGCAGACCAGATCTGGGTTTGAATCCCACAGCTTCCACTTGCATACTGTGTGACCCTCAGCAAGTCACCTAACTTCCCTGTGCTCCCTGATTGCTCCTGTAAAAAAGCTTTCACCTTAGTGTGCTACTCCTGGTTAAACAGCTAAATAAAAAAAAAAAATATGAGCAACTTAAACATACCTCCACATGGCAATACCCATAACATAACCAGTAATTAAAACTGTGACTGCTTTGTTCAGGAATGAGTGTGTTCATGTGAAAGATGTAGTATAATGTTTCTATCAAAAATGTGAAGTAATGAGTACTCCTGAAACAATTATAGATTCAGAGTTTCTGTGGACAGGTGGGCGGTGGTTCAAAGTTAAGCTGTATCAATCAGTAGATGGGCTAGTTCACATCCCCAACAGCTTTTTTTCTGGGGAGGGACA
This sequence comes from Neoceratodus forsteri, assembly GCA_016271365.2. Classification (NCBI taxonomy): domain Eukaryota; kingdom Metazoa; phylum Chordata; order Ceratodontiformes; family Ceratodontidae; genus Neoceratodus; species Neoceratodus forsteri. Next base: position 168,216,570 of record CM057449.1, on the reverse strand, counting down.
GCAGGGTGGTTTTCTATTTGGGGCAACCAAAAGTCTGTTATAGGTCAATCTCAATCTCAATCTTTATTTATTTGTTTAAGGCGCCTTTCTAAAACCAAGGCGCCTGTACAATACTAGATAAAACAATTTCAATAAAATACAATACTAAACAAACAATTACAAGTACAACAAACACCAATTTAAAAATCATTGTATGCTTTCTTAAAAAGGTGAGTCTTCAAAGATTCTTTAAAACTATGGACAGTAGGGCTTTCCCGCACCTGACGAGGTAGAGAATTCCACAGGGTTGGAGCCATAAAACTAAAAGATCTAGCTCTGAGGTTTTTAAACAAACCCTGGGAATCTCTAGCAATCCTGTCAGTGGATCGGAGAGAGCGGGGACAATAGGGATGAAGGAGATCTTTCAGGTAAACCGTCCCTGATCATGTAGGGCCTTATAGGTCAGCAAACCGACTTTAAGGTGATTCGCCAGTAAACTGGCAACCAGTGCAGACCACGGAGCACTGGCTGCATATGACTGGCCCTGAAGAGCCAGTCAACAGCCTGGCTGCTGCATTCTGCACTAGCTGCAGACGGCTAATCTCAACCCCAGGAAGCCCTAGGTAGAGCGAGCTGCAATAGTCAAGGCGGAGGTAACCAAAGCGTTGAACCAAAAGTTGGCAGATCGCCAGGGGAACCAGGTGTTTCCACCCGGCGATGTTCCTCAGATGTAAAGAGGTTTTGACAACTGCTGACACCTGGAATTTAAATGTCAAGCGGTCACAAACACAACGCCCAGATTCCGCACCCGGTCTGAGGTATTTAGCGGAGTATCCCCGAGCCATAAACCCGAGGGTGATCCAACCAATAAACCCGCCTCCCGGCGATCCTGGCCCACAACCAACACCTCAGTTTTAACAGGATTCAACCTCAGCCAACTCACATTCATCCAGTCCTGGATTTCAGCAAGACAGTTATTAAAAACCGACAAGGCAGTATCATGACCGGGCGCAAAGGACATGTACAGCTGAGTATCATCTGCATAGCAGTGAAAACTCAGACCATACTGCCTAATAATTGCTCCTAAAGGCAACATATATACTGCAAACAACATGGGTGCCAAAATGGAACCCCGGTACCCCACAGGATAGGGAGACTGATGCTGAGGAAAAAATCCCAGACACCACTGTCTGCGTCCTACCCTCGAGGTAAGATCGAAACCAACTGAGGACTGTACCAGACAGCCCACAGATAGACCGCAGGCATTCCAGTAGCACACCATGGTCTACAGTATCAAATGCTGCAGAGAGATCAAGAAGGACCAGAATGGAACGTGATCTTCGATCTCTCGCTATTAGGAGGTCATTTAGCACCCGAATCAACAGTCTCGGTACTATGTCTTTTCTGGAATCCGGACTGGAGAGAGTCGTAGAGATTGTGGCTGGTCAAATAATCATTCAACTGCAGAGCAACCACCTTCTCAATAACTTTACCAACAAAGGGTAAGTTAGAGACAGGCCTGTAGTTTGCAAGACAGTCCGGGTCCAAGGAGGATTTCTTAAGGATAGGCTGAACCACCGCCTCCTTTAGAGGATTTGGAAAAATCCCCATCTCCAAGGACCTACAGACTATCTCAGCTAGGATGGGGCCACTTTTATCCACACACCCCACTAAGAGACGTGTGGGGCCTGGATCTAAACTACAGTTGGTCGGACGCAACAATTGTATGATCATCACAATTTCCTCAACTGTAGGAAGGCTGAAGTCAGACCACTCAAACTGGGTGTTCGACATCTCCTGCCGACCATCACCACTCCCGTTGGAGAGAGTTTGATGGATGTCTGATCTCATTGTGGCAACCTTATCTGAAAAGAATAGAGCAAACTCCTCACACCGTTCTTGAGAAAACACTCTTCTGGACTGCAGACAGATTGGATTGCACAATCTGTCCACAGTCCTGAAGAGCTGAGCTGGTCTATTCTGTGCAGCAGCAATCTCTCTGGACAGGAATTCTGCCTTCTTACGAGAGATTGCTGATTGATAGGACACGTAGTGATCCATCAATCTAAGTTTGTCACAATCCTGGCCTGACCTCCGCCAGCACCTCTCCAGCCTTCGTCCAACTCTCCTCAACTCCCTCAAAGTCTCATAAAACCAAGGAGACTTAGGTCAAAGGGTGAGAGGACGAACACAAACAGGAGCAATGGAATCCAGGGCCCCTGCCACCGCCTCATTATAGGCAAGTACCAGCTCACCTGGATCCATGCAATCTCTCGGTAAACTCGACAGGTCTAGCACCGCCATCAGACCATCAGGGGAGACACCTCTTAAAGGGCGATACCGGACCATCTCCGTAGGGGCTGGCCTACAAGGGGTGGCCCCAAAACTGAACCCAATGGAGTGATGGTCAGACCATCCGACCGGTTCCACCACCAAATCGGATATCTCCATCCCCAGAAGGAACACCAAATCCAATGAATGACCACCAATATGGGTCGAGGAGGAAATAACCTGTGTGAAGCCCAGTGACATCATTAACTGGAGGAAGTCTTGACCAAACTGTGAAACCTCATCGTCAACCCAGGCATTGAAGTCCCCCAACACCAACCATCTGGGTGTCCCCAATGTCAAGTCGACAACGAGGTCCGCCACTTCCTGCAGGAAAACATTCCCATCACCTGGTGGACAGTATACGAGAAGTATCCTGCACCCCACACCCTCGGCCAGGATACAGTCAAAGGATTTGGTAGTTCCCACTGGTACCTCCACTAGGCCCAGTTCTGATCTAAAACAGATGGCAACACCCCCGCCCCTACGATCCAACCTCAGGCGGTGTATCACTGAGTATCCGGCTGGAACTGCTGCCTCCAAAACTGGTCCAGCATTTCCATCCAGCCAGGTCTCAGTGATGCACGCCAGGTCTGATGTCCCAACAAAATCAGCTATAATAGCCGTTTTGTTCCTAATAGACCTGGCATTGCATAACACCGCCCGAGTAGGATGAGACTCCGAGGATGATCGTATTACCTGCTGACCATAGTCAGAACCCTTGGGTATGGGAACCAGGCATGGGGAACCCCTTTCCTGTACCCATTTCGCCCCAGGGCGTCTCCTAGTCCCTACTATCCCTATCCGCCCGCTCCTTTCCATTCCCTCTCCAAACCCAGGCCCAGTCCTCTTCCTTCTTCTAACAATCCCTAAGGCCCTACATCGCCTATAAACTTCTATTGGTAAGGGGGCAGAAAAAGGATGAAGGTCTCTGAGTTCGAGGGGAATAACCACTGTCCTTGTACTATCCCAACACATTTTAAAATTTAATATATATCAAATAAAGAATCCTAGATTTTAAGATTATATAACCACCCCTTAATTCCAGATAAAAATCAATCCTAAATAATAATTCCACAAACCTCTCACCCTCCAAATCTATATAAAACACTAACAATAAAACAAAACTCTACATTACTTCCCACCCCGTCCTCTCACCACTGGGAGAAAATAAAATATACCTAAAATTAATAAACTAAGCTAATAATAAACTTTAAAATTAAATGAATATGTCCAAACAGACAATTGAATCAACTATCATCCAGTGACAAAATCATCCCTCACATAAAGAGATAGTTCAGTCAGATTAACACTATAAAATGTCCAACTCAGATATAACAATAAAACCAACAGGTCCAAAGTGAGCTAGCTAGAATAAGCTAGCAAGTCAAAACTCACAGTCAGATCAAGAGACCGGGAGTGAGGCAAAATCCAAGGTAATCCAGGTAGAACCAAGATTAATCCGAAAAACCAAGGGCCAAATGTCAACCCTCCGACTCTGGCTTATCAGGCAGTAAGATCCAGAATTCCAACAATGACTTTCAGGAGAGTCCTCGCCCAACTCCTGATACCTCTTTCCAACCCGCTCCCTGCAACGGTCACCCACTGGCTACCGAGCAGGGAAAACGGAAGAGCTGCGGATACTGCCGCCCTACAGCAACAGAACCGCAGCGCACTGTTGGCTCGAGGTCAGGGCTAGGAAAGGCTTCCATCCCAATAAACCTCTCGGGTCTGTCCGATGAAACAAACACCTGGAAAGTTATCTTCCATCCAGAAACTCATCCCAATCTCAGCCTCCAATTTCACCACTGGCAGACTGAAATCTTGACCTCCTCCCTCTTTCACCGACTCAAGCACTCTCTTACTCCAAAAGTTATATGCCAATCCACCAGTAGCAAAAACTTGGACCCGAGTTGTAGGCACCCAAACCGAAGAACGGATAGCCAGCGATTAATAAAACTAGTATCCACATCCACAGACTCATAGACAGGAGCCGGGAACACAGCGACCACCCAGGCGACTCAGCTTTCTCCTTACGCAGATGATGGCAAAACACAACCTGGAATGCTCCTCGGCTCAGCCCCTGCTCCGCACGGCTTGAAGGTAACAGATCCAAACACAGAAATTACTGGCCTCCACCTCCCTTTAGCAAATGCACACACTCTTGTTCCCAATGTAAAACAGCCAGCTGAGAACAGAGAGCTTGGTCCTGATACACAGAGAGCTTGGTCCCGATAAATGACCGAACCGAAACCGAAAACCAGGACCGTGGACCACCTCACCAGGCTAGCGCTAAAATGCGAACATCCAAAAAACATCAACTAAACAATAAAATAAACATCATTTGCAGTAAAATTTTACAAAAACAAACGGAACGAACGGAACGAACAAAACGAAACAAACGGCTAGCCCAGCATGGCCGCCATCTTCATCTTCAGGTGTGGGGCACGAGGGCACCTCTCAAATGTCTGTGATACTGTAAGGTGTGGGTTATGTGGGGAGTGCGGCCACAGTAATTCCCAGTGCAGGAACCATGTAAGATGCAACTTATATGAGGAGTATGGGCACATGTACCAAGATTGACCATGGGTGGCCAGTAATAATGCAAGAAGCATTAATCTAGAGGAACCAAATAAAAAAGTCCAACAAGAGAGGCCTGCAAGTGACCCAGATCCCCCAACACAAAAAACATAACAGAACAAGAAGTAACAGATTCAGTGGCACAGGGGAAAGCTACCCAAGAGAAGGAGGAAGCCCCTGGAGAACAGTTAGAAGATGCAGTGGAGGGAGATGAGCCTTTGGCCAGGATATTAGGTGAAGCAGACTTCAACACAGGAAAGGAAAGTGAGAGAGGAAGAGAAATGGAAGAAGAAGAAGAAGAAGCAGGCCCAGATAAAAATTTGGAAAAGATGCCCCCCACCATCAAACATGAAGGGGTCTGACCCAGGCGGTAGAAAGAAGAAAATGTCTGAGAAGCAACAAAGGATGCATGGGAGAGGTATTGAATGAAAATCCCTTTGAAGTGTTGGGGTCACAAACTGAGGATGAAGTAAACCAGGAGGATAGGGACTCAGACACTATGTCTATACAATCCTCACAACCCGGCTCATTAAATGGAAATGAATTTGATAGAACGGAAAGTAAAAAGAAGAAAAAGAGGAAAAAAAGGAAAATAACTTGAGGATGGATTAAAAGTAATAATGGTGGGACACAATCAAAATGTATGGTTTTGTTTTCATTGGTGTCTACAAACATTTGTAGTATTTTAAATGGTAAAAAGGGAGAGGCAGTGTGGGCCAAGTTAAGGGATTCAGCATGTGAAATAATATCTTTGCAGGAAACATGGTTTAATTCTGTTAATACAATTGCTCAGGCACAGAGGGGGTGGGTATGGGGGCCTTCTTATTGGTCTATTGGACCAGATAGGGCAGATGAGGGGGGAATTTTGTTTTCAGGTAATGGTTTGAAATTCAAAAAAACTGGTAGATATATTGCCAGGGAGAGCATTGTTAGTAGATGGGCTATGGTATAATCAGCCATCAAGATTTATAGTAATTTACGGTCCTCTGGTGAAAGCAGAAAGGGTTAAAGTTTTAGAAGCAATACAGCCTTACCTAAGTAGAAGTAGAAATGTATTTTTTTGTTGGGGACTATAACTGTACTTTAGAGGTGAAGGAAAGGAAGAATATAGGGAAGAAAGTGTACTGTGACACATTTGCCTTTAAAAAATGTATAGAAACTGCTGAACTAATAGACCGTCTAGCTAAAGCTAAGAAACCAGTAAAATAAACGTGTGCTAGAGGGAAGGTATTCTTTAAAATAGATTACATCTTTATTTCCAAAAGAATAGATGTATAGACATAGACTTAGCACCTTTAGGGTTCTTGGATCATTTAAAGATAAAAGTAGTGGTAAGTACAGAAACAGAAAGGTATCAGCCCAGAACAAGGTGGAAATTAAATACTACTTGTTTGCCTGAAACAGCAGTAAAAGAAGTTTTAGCATCCCTATTTGTGGCTAGGGCAACGGTGGTGGGGATGTATGATGATTTGAGTCAGTGGTGGTTAGACACTAAGAAAGAGATGTGTAGTTGGTTGCAAAGGTATGGGAAGACCAGAGTCAGGAAAATGTTTTTTTTTAATAGTTAGGGTTAAGGAACAAGTTGTACAAATAATTTGAAATATTGTATACAGGGAAGCAAGACTGTAGTGACAAAATAGAGGTGATTAAAAAAAATGAAGGAAGTACAATACAACAGAGCAGCAACATTACATCAGAATGAAGCTATGGGACACTGAGAACACCTTTTTCAGATCCCTGTGAGGCATGCAAAGAGAGGAAAAATAGATCAAGAGTGACAACACTCAGAAATAAAAAGGAGAGGAAGTAAGGGAGACAGAAGGGATAAGGAAGATAATAGAAGAACATATACAGGAAGTAATGGATAGGGCACAAATCTCAGAGCAAGAAATAGAAAACATCTTAAGAGAAATAGAAATAACGAATCCCCCTGAGAACAGAAAGTGGGAATTACAAAAGGTGATAACAGAAGAAGAAGTAAGAAAAGTGATAAAAGAACTTAAACAAGGGGTGACCCCAGGAATGGATGGGCTCCCAAATGAGATATATAAGAGATCTGAGGATTTTTTTTTCTGCTTTTTTTAGTGAAGGTGTTTAATTGTATATGTAATATGGAAAAAAATACCATCAGAAATAACAAAAAGATCGGTAATCCTTCTTCATACAAAAAGGGGACGAGATGGAAATTGGAAATTGGAGGCACATAAGTATAATGAATTCAGATGATAAGTTATTGGCACAAATCTTACAGAAAAGAATAAAGAAATATGCATCTGAAGTGAAACACCTAAGCCAGCCATGTGCAATACGTGGCAGGAATATACAAGAAAATTTAACTATGGTGAGGGACTTAGTGGAATATTGCCATAGGAAATGGAAAGCAGGAGTAGTGATTTCACTTGACCAGAACAAAGCCTTTAACCGAGTGAATCATCAATATCTCTTTAAGGTACTGGAGCATTATGGGATACCAAAAAGGACAATAGGGTGAATAAAGAAGTTGTATGAAAGCACAGAGAGTATTTTGGAAGATGGACAAGGAGGAGGGGACCCGATCCGAACAAGGGAAGGTGTGAGACAGGGATGCCCTTAATTAAACATTATTGTATGTTTTTAGTATAGACCCATTAATTACATTAATCAGTAAAGCAGAAGGTATTAAAGGAATTAAGGGAGGTCAAGAAGGGGATACAATTAAAGTTACAGCATATGCTGATGACTTAGGCATAGCTTTGTCAACTGCAAGAGAAATTCTGAGCTTGCTAAGAGAAATAAACAGGTTCTCCACAGTATCAGAAGCAAAACTTAACATGAAAAAAAGCAAGGGAATGTGGCTATGACCCCCAAAAAGAGGAATGATGGAACAGGAGATACCAATATTGGATGAACCGATTAAAATGATAGGAATTTGGTTTAGGAAAGGGGATATGGGTAAAAGGAACTGAGAAAAATCAAAGGCAGAAGGAGAGAGAAGAGTGTCACAGTTGAAGGGATGGAAAATGGCAAAACTTAAAAGGGTGTATGTAGTAAAGCAATTCTTAATTTCATGTTTCTTGTACGTGGCTACAGTCTTTCAATTACCAATACATCTGGAGACAAAAATATTGGAGGTATTTTTTTCAGATGGTCTGGGGAGCAGGCTGAATCCAATAAAGAGGGAGAGCACATATTTGGGAAGAAAGAAGGGTGGTCTGGGAATGATAAATCCTGTGTTTTTTTTCCACACTCTGTTTTGGTACACAAATATAAGGGAAGAACTAGAGAGGCAGGAAAACCTAATGAGTAAGTGGGGCTGGAATGTAATGGGAAAGTTTTATGAGAGTTGGGAAGAAGAGGTGCATAAAGGATTTAAGAAACTTGAAGTGCCAGGGTATGATCAAGATACGATAATAAGGACTTCCGGTTACAGTATGTCTGGTTGAGCACATGAACTGAGTAGCTCCCATCTAACTGTGCAAAAAGGGTGATTTACTGCAAAAAAAACCTAATTCTTAGCATTCAGCAGGTAAAATATTTTAAGACATCGCCAAATTAACACAAAATATGGCAAAACAGAACCGGAATCGATTTCAACCAATTGCTGATATGCTGGAGGGAGACGACCGCATGTCTGATGATGGTGAACAACATAACAGGCCATCTACAGCCACAGACCAAAAGAAATCTACCTCTTCTACTAGAACTAAGAGCTGTATAAAGAAATAATCAGAAACCAATTTGGATGCAATTTTACAAGCGATCTTGAACTTTAGGGGTGAGGTTCAAGAATTGCTGCAGGGCCTAAAAACGGAGTTGAGTACTCTCCAAAATCGAATGACCAAGGTGGACCACCAGATCACCTTAAATGCTACCAGACTAGATGATTTAGAGGAAACAATGAGAACCATCGCTGAAGAACTGGCAATTTCCATCTGCCAGGAAGACACCGAAAATCATGGCAGAAGACGAAACATAAGAATATTTGGCCTACCAGAAAATGAGGAAGCAAACAATCCTAGGGCCTTTGCGGATTACCTTCTGAGGTTGCTGCTCAAACTAGACCCAGACTTTCACCTGGATATCAAAAGAGCCCAGAGGGCACATGGCCCGAAGCCTTCATGTCCGGAGGCAAGGCCTCATTCCTTTGTGATTAGATTTCTTAGTTATCAAACAAAAGAAACCTTATTAAGAAGGCCTGGCAGAAAGGAAGAGTAATGTGGGGCCAACAAAGGTTACTGTTTGACAATGATTACACTCCGGTGACCCAGAAACAAAGGAGAGATTACAGTCCCCTCTTTCCTACTCTACGAGCCCAGAAGATTCGTTTTCACACCCTATACCTTGCAAAACTAACTGTATTCCTTATATCTGGCCAACACACCTGCAACTCTGCCACTGAAGCTATAACTGATCTTTTGAAGAGGAAAGTGATTAATGAAAAAACTGCAGACTCAGTCAAATCACACATAGGCCAAATTAATCAAGGGGAACAGAAAGGAACTCAAGCAGCACAACTCCAGATGATAGACATTTTACAGAGACTCCAGCAATTTAGGAATCCAACATTGCCTACCTGAATAATACCAGAAACTGAGTACTTATTCCCTTCTTTTGGTTGTGGCTTAAGGATGTTTCCCAGGAGAATGTAATGGGGGCGGGGGCGGTGAGTGAGCAGTGGGCTGAGGGCATCCGGAGGAGGGCATCTTTAAAAGGCCCAGGCAACATTACTTTAACTACATCCTTAACTTCTTTATTTGACTAATTGGCTTTGGGTTGCAATAATGGGCTGCATATGGCTCCTAGATGGCGGAGATCTTCTCAAGCTAAGGAGCTAAAATAGGGAGACCATTGCCCTCTTCCTGGGGTCTCTCTCCTGACCCCCCTGCTCCTCAGCAGGCCCTTCCTTTCCCTCAGAGCCAGCTGTCTTAAGCTGGTCACAATTGATTCTGGGAGACTCTGCCCAACTTGATAAGTAAGTCAGGGTAATCGTGCCCCAAAAGTAGCGAGAAATCCTTAATAATCAGAACAAACTAAATAAAATTGCTGCACATACGAACTGGAGGGTTTTTATTCCCTCTTACACAGCAATAGGCAACTGAACAGCAAGGCCAGGACAATTTGGAGTGCAGCAGCTTCAATTATAATTTGAGACTCATGCTGACTGAGCAATGTTCCGTTATATATAATACTTAATTGTTGGTATATTTAGTATAATGTAAGGCAGGAGTGCTGCCACCTACTCCCCGCTGATATGATGCTTAGGATTTTAGGAGCAAGAAAGCAAAATTAAGAAGGGCGTATAACTTCAATGAAAGGGGTACTCAGGTTGTAATTTTATGGCTATCCATAAGAGGTCACTTCCCCCTTTTTAAGATTAATGAGCAAAAGAACAAGCAATGAAACTTCAGCCGGGGGGGTCCATGGTAAGATGGATTCAGTTCCACGGGGGGGCTAGAATGTCCGCAGTTTTGGGGTGGTATTCACTGGGTCAGCTGCAGCTGTTTGGACCTGAATGGCAGCAGATGGGGTCGGAGAAAAGAATAAGACTAAATGAAGGGCCATCCAACTTTTATAAATAAACCACTCAGGGTTATTTGGAGGAGGGGATTTAATTTTGGATTATGGAACCTGATGGTGAATTTGTTAAATTATAGTATTGATCTACTTCAAACGAAATGTTGGGGGGGAAGATAGAGATATAGTTTAAAAGATTAGATAACGAATGAGACCTAAAATGGGCTACAATTCAGACATTGCCCACTAGAGGTTGTCTTTCCTCTTTCTTAAGGCAAAAGAGTAAAATAAAGCCATCTAATTAGTTCATTGGATGGGAAGCTTCTCAGATAAGGCATACAAATGCCACCAGACACACTGGTACCTCCACAGAATGGACTTGACTCCATTCTACTTGGGGTATAGTGCTCATTCTGGTACTACCCTTGCCCAGATGGGTTATGACACTCCAAACTCCTCTCCTGCTTTGAATGAAGACAAGGACAGGAAATTTCAGGGGGAGCTCATGTTCAGCACCTCCCAAATGGGAGTTATTTTGTACAAAGTTCTTTTTAAAGTTAACAGGTTTAAGTATAACTATTATGTACTAATAGTTCAGTTATGTTACTTTAATAAGGGAGATAGTAGAACTGGGGGGGAGAGGGCATTCTGGTTCCCAGTTACCGAGCATATGTTACTATATTGCTGAACAACCTGTTCATAAGTTGGTTAATTCAATGGATATGTGATGTAGTAATTTGGTATACTTTAGGAAAAACATGCTTAATAAGGGATGATTGGAAGGCTGGATACCACATAGGGGAAAGGGTTGGCAGAAGGGATAAAAAATACATGAGTCAAGAGTTTATCCAGAATAAAAGATGTTTAATACTATACTGCATATATACAGGACAGTTGAATTTACACTTTGGTTTTTGGACTGCCGACTCTTGCAAAGGAATGGTCTGGAAAATACAAATCTTCTACCACCTAGAGGAAGGGAAAAAACAGAAAAGTTAAGTTCCAAAGAAATAAAGATGTCAGTTGACCCAATCAAGATTATTTCATTAAATATAAATGGGCTACATGACTTATAAAGAGGTCCCTCCTTAAACAATACTTGAACAAACAGAAGGCTGACCTCATCTACCTACAGAAAACCCATCTCTCGGAACTACAGCACAAGAAACTGGCTTGGGGTGATAGATATAAGGTCATAGCCACCTCCCACTCAAGGGGCAGGAAACGGGGAGCAATAATTCTAATCCCAGCAACAACTCCTTGGAAGTCCAAAAAACCCATATAGATGCCCAGGGTCGTTATGTAATTGTACAAGAAATTCTGTACGGCCATAGAATTACCTTGGCTAGTGTTTATTTTCCTCCTCAGACAAGATTCCCAATACTGAAGAGCTTTATGTCCACATTATTAGATAACCTTCAGGGTCAATTAATCATGGGAGGGGATATCAATATGACCTTATCACCACATTTAGATAGCTCTAATCACCAAACTTATAAGAAAAATGCTACAGTAAAAAAATTTAAAACATTAGAACACCTGGGTATCATAGATGTGTGGAGACACTTATTTCCCTCTACTTCTGGTTATACATACTATTCTCCATGGTTTAAATCATACTCCCGACTAGATTATTTTATGATGACGTGTGAGCATTTCACATCAGTCCAGGATATGGCAATAGGTTTAAAATTACTCTCTGACCACCATCCCTTAATCTTGAATATAGATTTGGGCCAGGAAAGGAAGAGGACCCTATGGAGGTTAAACCCATTAACATTAAAAGATAAAGAATTCCAGGAGACAGTTAAAAAAAGAATACACCAATTTTATATAGAAAATGAATCACAGGACATCACGGAGGTGATATAATGGGATGCCATGAAAGTGACGATGAGGGGGGAAATTATAGAGTACACCTCAAAAAAAAAAAAAGAGAGGGAGGCGAAACAACTTGAATTATCTGAACAGCTACTGAACTATCAGATGTTATATAGAGAAGTAGACTCAGAATTATACCAAAAAATTAAAGATACAAAGGTGGAACTGCAGAAAATTATGGATGACAAAATACAACAATCATTAATATATTTAAGATAAAGGGTCAATGAGGGGTAGGGGGGTTCAGAGATTGGCCCAGAAACATAGAGCTAGGAAAAATACTTCCACAATATTGAAACTATGAAATCCTTATACTGGTATAACACACCATTCAGATGTACATATCTTGCAGACTTTCTCAGAGTACTACACTAGTCTATATTCACCAGAAATAACTCCCAGACAGTCAGAAATATCACATTTTCTGGCTCAAGTGATCTTGCCTACCCTCACCTCTACTCAAATTCGTAGTTTAGAGGCTCCCATAACACAACTGGAGATTCAGGAAGCTATCACAAATCTGAACTCGGGAAGATGTCCAGAACCTGATGGCTTTATACCAGAGTGGTATAAGATACTTAAAAAAGAATTACCCCAAAATGACATACTTTATTCACTGAGATAGCCCAAGACGGAGTTCCTCCACCATCGGGGGATTACACCACCATTGCTCCAATACCCAAACCAAATAAAGATCATTCGGACCCGGCATCTTACAGACTATTTCAATTTTAAATGTTGATTATAAGATTTATACAGCTATTTGGGCATCTAGATTAGAATCAGTAATGCCAAAGATTCTATCATCTGACCAAGCAGGGTTTATTAAAAACAGGAATCCTACAGATAATATCCGTAGGACTCTACTATTACAGGAATATATTAAGACCAGGAAAATTCCATCTGTTTACATTAGTTTAGGTGCCATTTCTGTGGAGCACTCTTGAGGCCTTTCACTTTCCGGCTCTATTTATCACTGATCTTAACAAGCTATATAGTTCCCAAAGGGCCTATGTGAGGGTTAATGGAAACCTATCCTCACCGTTCAAATTAAGCAGGGGCACAAGGCAGGGGTGTGCCCTGTCACCATTCCTATTTGCATCATATTTGGAACCACTAGCGGCAAGATTAAGGAAAGTAGACTCTGTAAAGGGGATTCCTGTAGCACAACAAGAACATAAAATAAATATATTTGCAGATGATATTCTCTTAACCCTGTTGTTCCCATCTCAATCAATTCCAGCAGCTTGGTAAATATTGAAATAATGTGAGAAACTGGTGGGATTTAAGTTAAATACTGCAAAAACAGAGATCCTGGCCTTTAACTTCATCCCCACCCCAAAACTGAAAAAAGAATACCAATTTAAATGGCACACTACCAAAATAAAATACTTATGAATTAACAATCCTCTTAACCCAGACGTTTTGAAGATTTTAAATTATGAACCCCTCATGACTATAATCCAAAATGACCTGGAAAGATGGTCCACCCTTCTTACCCCCTTCCACCAATGGCTAGAAATAGTGCAAATGAATATACTACCTAGATTACTTTAATTCAGAATATACCCTATTTACCAGCTGTCACAAACCCACTCAGCAGGTCAGTCCTCTACTCCCAAAGTGCCAACCTCCGAGCGCAGTCTTGTGAACAGTTTAACAGAACAAGGTAACCCTCTTGTCTGTTTTGTGAGTTTGGATCAACCTGTGGTCTCAGTTCTGGAGGGATTCAAACTGTGAACCTCTTGCTGGCGTACCCAATACACAGGCTCAGATATATCTGTCTTCGGGGGGCCAGATATCCTTCCTTATGGGCACCTAACCAGGTGTACAGAAATGAACCCTTAAAAACTTTAATAAAGACCTCAGATTTAAAACACTTCTCTTTCCAGTTTGGTATCTCCCTTCAAGCTTATACCTAGTGTCTGCTATAACCATGTATACTTTTCTTGCAAATGAAAGAAAATCAAAGACAGACCAAGTATGCTCTAAAAAGAGTTTTACTAAAATAGATAAAAATATGTAAAACACAAAATACAGAACTATTATATCACAAGACGTACAAATCTCTTAAACAAAACAGGTTTTAACAGTGCAATTCCTGCTACAGTACTTAGTCTCTAAATACCTGCTTAAAAGTGCTCACAGATGTTTCTTTGTCAGAGTCTAGAAAAAAGTGTATCTAAAGGAAAACAGAATAATCTTTAAAAACTGGTTTTCCCCACCTACTTTGTATGAGGTCACTTAGCTCCTCCCTGTCAGAATATATATAAAAAACATATATCTATAAAAGCAGGATGTCTTTTCCAAGTATTAAATTCTGCAACCTCAGCATACTCATGTTGTTCAAATGACATTTCTTTGATCTCATGATAAGCTTCCCCCTTCCAGGACATGAAAGCATCTTTATGATATCACACCAGTTTACTAAACCTGGTTTCCTCTCCTAACGTCATAAAATGGATATGCTCAACTCATGCCTCTACCAGCCTGTAATTAACTTGAGATAAAACAGGATATCCTTGATCAAGGTCTGTTCTACTCTGTCAGTAGCTTCCGGCCTGCCATGTAACACCTGGTATTTAAAACCTGTGTGTGTGTGTGTGTGTGTGTGTGTGTGTTCTCACATGCAGTTTCAGCATTTTCTCATGGCTTTAATCTTTTCAGCTGAAACCTGGGGGGGGCGGGGGGTGAGCAACAGATTTTCAGCATCTCTCATGACAGACAGTCCATAACTCATTTTGATATTACAACAAATGATACTGCAGCACTCAGAACTGGCTGTCCACGTCACACCAGCAACTTATTATTGTAAATCCTGGGACAAGTTAATTTCCATGTTCATTTGGGGTAAAGGACGTCCTAGGATATGACTATCGGTTCTTAAATTGTCCCTGGCTCAGGGGAGATTTAACCTTCTGGACTTTAAATTATACTCTAGGGTGTCTTTCCTTAGAATAGTCCTGATCTGGATGATGGAATCCTATTCGACCCCTTGGAAAGATATTGAATTTCATCTTAATGATTTATTTGATTTCAAAAAAATTCTTCTCTGATCTGCTGAAAAGTCTGTTACCTGCTACCCTAATAGATATTACAATTCAAATTTGTAAATGTTGGAGAAGCTTGAGGCAAATGGGACCACTACGTATTATATAGGAATATATTAAATTATTATCAGAAGATGATTCATTTACACCCATATATATGGACTCCACATTCCGGGAATGGAGAAGATTAGGCCTTTCACATCTTTTCCAGTTTTTGTCCCCTCAGGGGATACTCCTCTTTGAAAAATTGCAGTCTCAATATGGCCTTAGCAGATCAGATTTATTCCGTTATTTCTAGGTCAGGAACCATATACTCAGAAATCGAATAATTCAACCTAAAATTCAAGATCCAACTTCAGAATTACTCAAATTATTTATGGAAGCCATAAGGGGGAACTTGGATAAGCATTTGATAGGAACAATATATATATATATACTTCAATTCTCTTTCTCACTCCCTGATCCGGAACTCTCTCGGGCTATCCCCACTGGCCTCACAGCTCTACTGTCCACCACCCCTCCCGTCATCTTCAAGGTAGCTGTGACCTATCCGGGGCTGCAGGGGGCTAACACCCCAGAGAGATTGAGGAGGCAGTGACGGGAGACCGGCATTGGACATGTGGTGGTGACGCTGGAGGAAGCCATCACCTATTCGGCCAGGGAGGGATTTTTCCCTTTACGCCCCTTAGTTCCTTCCCTCCCTCCCATGCGTGGTGCATGCTCCTGACTATGGCACATGGCAACCCTGCCAGCATCAGGCCACGCTGATGTGTGTGCTGCTCAGCACTCTGTGATGCCCCCGATCTCCACTGGGGGTCACCAGAGCTCCGAGCCAACCTCCACCCTCCCACCAGGACAGGAGAGCAGCCCAGCAGGTGCTCCATCCTATCCTTCCCCTGCCGACCCCTGGCACCCGAGCTCGCTTCCGAACCTGGGTCACCAGCATGGCGCAAGATGTGGCATCCAGTGCCTCAACCCTCAGCACCACCGGGGCCGATGAGTATAGGCACAATATACAGGGATTTGAGAAATGAACAAAAGGAATCAACTGAATCCATATTACAGGAATGGAACAAAGATCTGCACCTAGAAATAACCATGGAGGAATGGAGGGGATCAGCTGTGAGTGCGGTAAAGATCACTTCTTCTCCATTTTGGAGAGAATTTGCATGAAAGTGTCATTCCCACTTTTTTAGAGCCCCGGCATTCCTGATCAAATTCCTTCCGGAAGAGTATGGAGTATGTTGATGAAAGTGTGGCTGTCCGAGGGTGACACTGGGACACAAATTCTGGGAATGTCCTTGTTTGATGCCCTTTTGGCTATCCTTAAAATTAGAATTAACTAAATTAATAGAACAAGGAATACAATTGACAACTGAACAGGTTCTGCTAGGGATCTTTCCAGACCATTCCCCTCAATGGGAAAAAAAAACTCTTCTGCCTCCCAGTCTTTTGGCAGCCAAAAAGTCCATTACTTATAGATGGATGACCAGTATAATTCCAACAGTAATAGAATGGAGATCCACCATGTCTGAATTATATGAAATAGAAAATCTTAATGCTAAAATTCAGGGTAAAGTTCCAACATACATGATGAGATGGCAGAAGTGGGTTCTCTATCATACTGAGGTGGATCCACAATCCTGTCCTTAAGTTTGGTGGAGTTGGTGGGGAAGGTAACAGGGGGGATGATCGAACAACTACCAAAGATCTGAAGGGAAGAAAATTTAATTAAAGAAGGAGGAATCAACCGAGAAGAGGAAATTACTCATTTGGTTATATTAGAAATGAAGGAGTAAACAAAACTTAAGGGGTAGACAAGGTGTGAGCTAAAATAGAAAAGGGTAGGAGCATTACCTTCTGTATGGTCTCTGACCAAAAGACTGCATAAGACTTTATATCAAACATTTAAACCTCAGGGTGAATTACAAAAAACTGTCAATAATACATATAGAACTTAAGACATGTGACAATATAATGAAATGTATGAAATGTGCTCTTGACATAAGTGTAACAAAAACCATTTAATAAAAAAGAAATAAAAAAGATACAATAATAAAACTACAAAAATGGAAAATTAAAAGACAACAAATAAATCAAGTAGTAAAAAAAGACATGTATAATAAAATAATTTGGGAGAATGGATTGAAAGAACCTGAGTTTATAGGAGGGACACTGAACAGTAACAGATTTACAGTCAGAATGTTAAATAATGCTTGGGTGCCCAGAAAGATGTGGGACACCCAATGGCTGATGGTGCATGGGAGAACAGGGGTGCGAGGGAACCACAAGCACAAAGCCATTGAAGAAAAAATTTTTTTATACCCAGGTAGTCTAGAAGAGGTGGAAACTCAAGAGCATTTCTTATTTAAATGTGATTATGTTAAACAATTATGGGTATACTTAGCTGACAAGTGGAAGATGCCATGGCTACTGAATCTAAGTCATACCTATTTAGTATTAGCAATAAATTCCACACTGGTGAGACACTGTACTAGTAGCACATTGCAGGTGTTTGCATGTTTAAAATATTACTTGTCGTGGCCAGCTGCTACTACAACAAAAAGAGATGTTGTATGAAGGGTTTAGTGTGCAATGTGAAAAGACTATGGTAGAGGTGTTTAAAAAAGAGTGCAAAATACATCCTAGAGAAAAAGTGCTGATGTGGTGGAAAAGTTTCTCCTATTTTAGAAAATATGCATAAAGAGAAGAAAACGTCAGGTATTAAGAGATAGGACAGTTTAGGATAGAAGATTAAAGAAAAATTATGTTTCTAATCCTGTAGCAAATTTCCCTGGTAGACATACACAGGTATGAATTGGTGTGGTTCTTGAAGGGAAACCTTCTTAATTTTGTTTGTTGTAGAAATATGATTAAGTTAAGAAGAAGGTGAATGCTACTGGTTTACTATGAGAAAATGCTGTGAGAAAAAAAAAGAGAGTTAGAAATCAATTCAAGTACTATGGAGGAAAAGTAAGAGAAATCAGAAAGATGAAGCATGAATATGTGAAATACAAAGGGTGGCATGAGTCGTTGCCAGTTATTACAGCAACAAGAAGTGATGGAAATTTGAGGGGTGCTGGGACCTGAACTTGGACAAGATATGGTAAAGGAGAATGGTGACTCTTAAGTAAGAAGAAATACAAAAAAATATTAACAAAGGAGGAAAACGAGTAACAGAAATATGCATGGATTAAATGGGAGGGGGAAATTTGGAAAAGTGAGAAGATTTTGTAATAAATATTATAAAAGCATATAATGGTTAGCCATAATAATGGAAAAGAGTAAAACAGAAGGTAAACAAGTTATGGTATAAGAATTGGAGGAGAGGGGAGGAAAGAATGGAAATGAGAGAAATTGAAAAAATTAGGTGGCGAAAAGTATGTTATGTTAGTTGAAATTAAGATGTATATTGGTATCATGACCTGGTCTTTCCTCTTTTATATGTATGTATTGCAAAGTATTGTTGTGGTTCTTGAATAAAAACTCCCCTACTCTTTTCGGTAAGTGCCAAGGGATCTTTATCATCCGTCTAAACTACCACCAGTCCAGGCAGATGGGACCTTGGTTTAACATCTCATCAGCAAGACAGCACCTCCGAAGTGCAGCACCCCCCCCATGCTGCACTACAGTGTCAGTATTGGGATATTAACCCAAGTGCCAGATGTGGGAACTGAACCCACAGCCCTCTGATCTCCTGGCCTCAGAGGCGAGTGTGCTGCCTACTGAGCCACTGACATTGCACTGGCGTTATGAGTGTGCAATGTGCAGTTTGTACACACACTTGTAACTTTGCCAGTGTTTTCCATTTTTCACACTGTTGTAGTATCTGGATGGAGGTATGGGACCATAGGATCAGAAGGACCCTGCCTCCCACCGTATATATGGATACTGAACTCTGCACTCCCACTGAGACGTATGGACAGTGTTGTACTATCTTGATTCAGGGATTTGGACCCTGCATTCCTTGGATACTGTGCTCCCACCATGACATATGGATACTGTTGTACTATCTGGATGGAGGGATGGGCCACCGTGACATATGTACACTATTGTACTATCTGGATTGTGGGGTGGGAGCACAGGGTTCCAAGGACCCTGCACTCCCATCGTGACTTATGCACAGTGTTGTACTCTCTTGATGGAGGGATGGGAGTGCCAGGTCTTGAGGACCCTGCGCTTCCACAGTAAAATGAGGATTCAATTATACTACTTGAAAAAGAAGGGAAATTCTTTGCAAAAAAAAAAACAGCTAGGGTGGATACCACAGCAACAAAAGCAGGGAAATGAGGTGTTAGGGTTTCCAGCCCCAAAGCCCCACCCCCCAGGGTGCCCACCCCTACCACCCCACTCATCCTTCCCACCCTCCACACACCAACAGGCCGGAGTGTGCCATGGGGGTCATAGGGCCTAACTTCACCCCTTTCCACATGTAAACATGCTATACACCACAGTATAGGACAATGGGGTGAGAGTTAGGCCTTTATGAACCCTTTGACACACCCAATGCCTGTTGGTGGTGGAGGGTGGGGGTGGGTGGAGTCGTAGGGTGGGAACCTCCTGGGAGGGGTGTTAGTTGGAAACCCTAACGCCTCATTTCCCTGATTTTATTGCTTTGGTATCCACCCTAACTGATGCATTAATGAAGCTTTTTACAAAGAATATGCACACATATATATATATATATACAGTATAGGATATGTGGGGGGGCAGTGTGATAAGGCATTCATCTTGGCTAGTTGCCATTGACCACAAGTAACCTCATGAGTGGCAAAAAGTCATGCGTGAGCTATGAGAGGTCAGTGGCAACTAACCAAGATAAATCCTTTATCACACAGCCCCCCCCGGCATATTTCATTTATGCAATAGGGGAAGAGGATATGTGATACTTTATTTTTGTATAATAACTGGTGACTGTTTTTTCCCATAGAAAAACTGGGTCATAATTCTGTCATTATAACCAGCCAGTTTTAACAATGAACACAAGCCCAGTTTCCCTACTTTGGCACATGCGCCTACCTCAAACTTCCTGTTGTCTGCAGCATCCCATCTTCTTGAGGTTGTTGTAACAGGCTGTGCTTTGCAACAACTGACAGCTGCATGGGAGATACTATATTGGACTAGAAATCTGCAACAAATCTCACTCTTGCTTACATTTGAGGGAGATGTTCCTTACTTTACTTTCTTACATTGGTATTGCTTTATGTTTAATTGCTTTAGTTTTTAAATCAGGAAGGGGGGTTGCAAAACTGCTTATCTTGTGAGTAACTTCAGAAGGGTTGAAATAACTGCATATTTGATTTTCCTTTGTGGGTAACTGGAATGTCTACTAGTATTCTGTGACAGTTTGCATCAAAATATTTTTTAAAGATTATTTATTGTGTCTTTCCTTGTGCATGACTGACTTGTTTTGGGGCCGATTGCTTTCAGAGCACAAATCACTGGGCTGGGGAGGTTTACCTGTGTTTGACTCAACTGTCTGTTTTTCTGTTTGTTTAGCAGGGTATTTTCTCTGTTAAATTGTGTAGGTCGTCTTGCTGATGGGAAGGTCAACACTCATCGTAGGGGTGGGTTAGAACTTCTAGTTAATTGTTCCGAGAGGGCACAGTTTGGGCCCAAATCCCCCCTTTCCCTCACCCCACCCACCCCTGGTGCCATTTCCTTTATACCAGGGGTTCTGACATCATTTCCTCAAGAGGGCAAGGTGCATACCACTGTCATATCCTTTCCAGCATACTGCACTGACAATATAAGCATACACATTATATAAAACACACACATACAAAACAATAACTGACAGACAAATAAAAAAAAAAACCTTACACAGGATAAACAGAAAGGTAGACAGACATGTGGGGAGTACTGCAATGTAATGGCAGTGGGGCAGCAGACTTCTGGGAGTCTTTCTGGAGGCTGAGATGTTGCCCTATTTGCAGGCAACTCTGTGCCCTGAGGGTGGAGGTTGTCTGTCTTCAGGCCACACTGGACAGTATTCCCTCCTCTACCCAAGGAGCACCAGGGCCACCACCACTACCTCAGAGACTGCCAAGAAAGTGTAACAGTTGGACGACAGTGGGCTCAGGGAGGGTGATGTTGGTGGAACAGAGGCACACCCAGTCAGTTGTTCCACTCCACAATCCATACACCATTCTGATGGAGCATAGTTCTCCTATGGATGTACCCGCTGAGGAGACTAAGGAGGTTGCAGACAACTGTCACAAGGGAGCCCCACAGGAAGGAGACAGAGGACACCACAGAAAAAGGAAGCAGCTCCTGGTGGTGGACTAAATTATTAGGGGGATAGAACTGGGGGGAGCAGGAAAAACTGAAGTAAGGTGCCTGCCTGGCACCATGGCTTGGAAGGACAAGAAGCGCATCCTCAAGACCATGAGAACAACTGCACGGGAGACTGAGCTGGATGTCATTGTCCACCTAGGGATGAATGACTTGGCTCAACATGAGATTAGAGCAGTGCAGGATGAGTTTGTGGAATTGGGGAGAGGCCTAAGACAAGCAGTACACACAGTATCCTTCTCAGAGGTGCTGCCTGTCTATGGCAAGGGTGAGACAAGGGTACTTCGCACCATGCAGTTCAATGAATGGTTGAAAAAATGGTGCAGAGCACAGGGGTTTGGCTTCATTGGGGACTGTACCAGCCTATACTGGCAGGATGGTCTGCATCTGTCTAGAAAGGGAACAAGTCTACTGGCCAATCGGCTTAAATGATTCATTGGCAAGCTTTTAAAGTAGTCAAGGGGGGAAGCACTGGTAAGCAGCAAGGGATTCCCAGCCTCCCCCTACAAAACTGGGCACTAAATGAGGTAAAGACCAAGGTAAAAAGGTTAGTAGGGAGCAGGACAGGGGTAAATGGAGAAAGCAAAGTCAATGAGGACAGGGATGGTGCTACAAGAGGTAAAGCCATCAAAAAATGGAGAGCAATGAGTACCAATGCCCGTAGTCTGGGAAACAAGCTACCTGAATTAGTGGCCTTGATGGAGGAGGAACATCTGGATATTGTGGCAGTAACAGAAACATGGTACACACAGAACCATGACTGGGACATAAACATACCAGGATACACTATCTACAGGAAGGACAGGGAGGGTAAAAGAGGAGATGGAGTAGCTCTCTACATAAGGGATGGCATCAAAGCAACAGAACAAAAGGGTGAATAGGGAGGAGAGGAAGCACTGTGGGTCAATTTGGACATGGGCAATGGCACCACAATACGCAAAGGGGTTGTAAACAGACCCCCATCTCAGGGGGAGGAAATGGACAAGGAAAAGATAGAAAGTATCCTTAGAATGGCAGAAAAGAAAAAATTACTCACCTTAGTAATTATGTTTCTTCTAATTGAGTCTTGCAGTATTCTGACTATTGCAGTTAGCCCCAGCACTCAAACTGCCCCGGAGAGTATAGGGTTAATTTTCTATGCAGAGCATAGAACGTTGAGCTAGAGCTCAGTTCAGACCTCTGTCTGCTGTACTTTGAAGTGCAACTGTCAGATTCTTACGAGCTAATACTAACTAACTACTATTTGGAAATTGTAAAATTTTAACTAGCCAAATGGCAACCAAATATTTTGGATCCCCAAAAGACTCAAGTCAAGAAATCCAAAATCAAAAACCAGGTAGTGAACAACTTAAGACTGTTAAATTAATAATATAACCCACTCCCCCTCTCTAAAAGGAGGGAGTACCCAAATGCACCCTGGGATACAACACTGCACCTGCCAGCCACTTCCCAAAAACAGGTTCTGAGAGGGGGTAGGAGAGGTCAGAATACAGCAAGACTCCATTAGAAGAAACACAATTACTAAGGTGAGTACATTTTTCTTTAAACAACATGAAATCTTGCTGTATTCTGTTGCAGACTAACAAGTAGTACCTCCATGGAGGAGGGAATCAAACCTATCTTGGGAATAGGCTCTGCAGTACTGCTGTACTAAACTGAGCATCACTCCTAGCCTGGATGTCCAGGGAGCAATGCTTGGTAAATGTGTGGACAGTTTTCCAGGTGGCTGCTTTACATATCTCTAGCAAAGGAATATCCCTGGCTGCAGCTAGGGAAGCAGCCATACCTCTAGTCAAATGAGCCCTCAGGCCTGAGGGAGGTATTTTGCCTACCTTCTCATAGCAGAATTGAATACAAGAGACAATCCACCTGGCAATAGTTCTCTTAGTGGCAGGTTTGCCCTTACCCACTTTCCCATAAGTGAGAAACAACTGAAGAGAGTCAAACATGTGAGTCTTAGTACGCTCAATGTAGTAACTAAGGGCTCTTTTAACATCCAAACTGTGTAAACTTCTTTCTCCTGAAGAAGAATGATCAGTGAAGAACACAGGGAGAGACATAGATTGGTTCAGATAAAAATCTGAAACCACTTTAGGTAAAAACCTCCTATTAGTTCTAAGGACCACCTTATCTCTATGGAATGAGCTAAAATCAGGCTCCAATGACAGAGCTTACAATTCACTGATACGCCTGGCAGAACACAGTTTTCCAAGTCAATCACTTAAGCTCTGCTGAAGACCAAGGCTCAAAAAGGGGTTGCATAAGCTGAGCAATGCAAACATTAAGATCCCAAGCAGGGGTAGGATCCCTAAAGGGGGGGATTGGTATGAAGCAATCCCTTGAGAAATTTACAGAATACAGGATGAGATGACAGTGAGGAAGGCTTTTCTGCTGACAGAAAAGCAGAAACAGCTGACAAATGTACTTTGAGTAGCAGCTGGTCTGAGGCCTAGGCCATTAAGATGAACCATATAATCCAGAACTGTACACAATTCAGCAGTGTCTAGGGATATATGCTTCTTGGAACACCAAATGCTGAATCTTTTCCATTTGGAGTTGTAAGTTTTTCTGGTGGCAGGCTTTCAAGAGGCTTTGAGAATATCCAGAGCCCCTTGGGACAGATGCAAATCTGCATACTCTAACTCTTCAAGAGCCATGCCTTGAGACTGATCGAATGAAGATTGGGGGTACCAAATCCTCCCCTGAGTGGAGGTTAACAGGTTGTAATTCTTGGGAAGAGACAGGGGAAGATGGACTGCTAGGGACAGCAACAGGGGGTACCAAGGCTGCCTGGCCCAGTCTGGCGCAATCAGAATCACTTTGCAAGGTTGTGACCTTACCTTGACCAGAACCTTAAACAGTAGAGGAAAGAGAGGGAAGGCATTTAGAAATGTCTCTTCCCAGTTCAAAATCAGAGCATCCAGAGGGACTGAGCCCAATACTGGGGGGTCAGCAACAAAACAGAGGAAGTTGGTGATTGTTTGGGGCTGCAAAGAGATCTATCTCTGGAGTGCCCCACCTTGAAAAAATCACTTTCAACACTAGAGGATCCAGGGACCATTCATGATGGCCCTGGGAGATCCTGCTCAATGCATCTGCTAGCACATTGTCCTTCCCTGGAAGGTGGACTGCTATCAGAGAGGTCTGCAGAGAATAAGCTAGGGACCACAATTTCATGGCTTCCATGCACAAGGCTATGGACCGAGTGCCTCCCTGCTTGTTGATGTACCACATGGCGGTGGTGTTGTCTGTCCTGACCTGAACCACCTTGTTCTGCATTGACTGAGAGAAAGCTTGCAGGGGCCAGAAAGACCACACTGAGTTCCAAGAGATTGATATGAAGAAGGGATTCCTGAGGAGAACACAGTCCCTGGGCTGTGAGAGCCCCCAGATGGGCTCCCCACCTCAATAGAGAAGCATCCATGGTTAGGACCACAGAGTGAGACTGAGTGACAAATGGGACTCCTTGCCTGAGGTTGCCTTGATCCTGCCACCATTGGAGAGCCTGGATCAGAGTCTGGGTCACTGGAACTAGTTTGGTTAGAGAATCTTTCTTCTGAGACCAAAAGGCCCTCAGGTGAAACCGAATGTTCCTCATCTGAAATCTAGCCCCTTGGACCACTGCTGCAGAAGCTGCCATGTGGCCCACAAGTTGAAGGAAGTGCCTTGCTGGCTGAGAGACCAGAAGGTGGAATGAAGAAGCCAGCTCTACAATAGCCCTTGCCCTTTCCAGGGGAAGAAAAGCTCTTGCTTTGACTGTATCCAACTCTGCCCCTATGAAGGTGAGGAGCTGTACAGGCTCGAGAATTGACTTGGGAAGATTGAGAAGGAATCCTAGGAAAGTGAGCACTTGCTGAGTCACTTGAAGGTCGGACTTGATTTGGTCTGGGGACTGATCCACAATGAGCCAGTCATCCAGGTATGAAAATATGGAAATATTTTTCCTTCTTAAAAAGGCCACTACTACTGCTAGGCATTTTGTGAATACCCTTGGAGCTGATGTCAGGCCGAAGGGCATAGCTTTGAACTGATAATGGCCTAAAGGCAATTCAAACCTGAGGTACTTTCTGTGGGAGCACCTGATGGGAATGTGAAAGTGGGCATCTTTTAAGTCCAGGGAGGCTAGCCAGTCCCCTGGCCTTAGAGAGGAAAGGATTATTCCCAGAGTCACCATTTTGAATTTTGGTTTTAAAAGATGTTTGTTCAGGTATCTTAAGTCTAGGATGGGTCACCCTTCCCCTGTCTTTTTTGGGGGTAAGGAAGTACCTGGAGTACAAACCTTTGCCCCTGTGCAATGTAGGAACTCTCTCTACAGCCTTTAGAGCCAGTAGAGATGAAACATCTGCACTCTAGGGCAAAGGTTTCAGAGATGTTTGCAGGTGGAAAAGATCTGGCCCTCAGCTTTGGAAATTTCTTGAAGTTGAGAACCAGCCCCCGGCTTACCACCTCCAGGACCCACTTGTCTGAGGTAACAGACATCCAGTCCTGGATGAAGTAAGCCAGCCTGCCTCCTACAGGAATGGGGGAGTCGACCAGGGCTGACACATCAAGGTGTCTGCTTGGCAGGATCCTTAGGTTGAGGAATGAATGCAGCCCTGCTCATCCCCCTTCTGCCTCTCCCTCTGAAGAACCCCCTCTGAGGAAAGGGAGAAGAGGCCTGTGCTTGGTAGAAAGGCCTATGAAAAGGCCTGCCCCTACCCCTAGCCTGCTGCCTTTGAGGAGTTGTCTGCCTCTCCTTGGCCTGTGCACTCCTATAGGTGATCCTATACTCATCCATCTTTTTCATGTAATTCTCTGTCTGCTCCCCAAACAGAGAATTACCCACCACAGGGAAATCCATGGCCTTAGCCTGGGTGTCCTGGGAGAGACTAGTACATCTGAGCCAAGCCATTCTTCGAAGAGCCACAGATGTAGCCATGACTCTAGAGAACACATCATTGGAGTCCACAGCAGCATGGAACTGTACCTTAGATGCCTCAATCCCATCGGCAGCCACCACCTCCACTCTGAGGCTAGCTGGGGGGAGGCCTGCTTAGCCAGTGCCAGTACAGTGTCCCACCTGGACTTCTGGTACCTGGCTGCATAGGCCTTATAATTAGCTTGCCTGAGTCCCAAGGCAGATGCCATGTACTGTTTCTTTGCCATGGCATCCAGCTTCCTAGAATCTTTATCTGGGGGGGGTGAAGCCAAGGGTATATTAGCCTTATCACAGGCTGCAGCCTGCACAACCCCAACATGGCTGCATTACTGATACAAGTACTCTGTACCAGAATCTTATAAGGTGTACCTTTTGTCCATCCTTCTGTTGACAGGAGGTACAGAATTTGGAGTTTTTAAAATCTTTTGTGTCTGTTTCCCAAAAGACTTATGAAGGGTAATAGACAGTCTCATGGACTCTGGGATGTCCATTATCTCCACATAATCAGGTTCCTCTTGTTCCTCTACAGCTTCTTCCACAGGGAGCTGGAGGCTTTCTGCCACTTTCCTGTAAAATATGTAGTGGGAAGGGGACTCAGAAAGCCTAGGAGGGGAAACACCAGATGACCTGTATGGGGAGATGTCCGGTTCAATGGGCTCAACCAGACCTCCCACACCATTGTCATCATCATCATCATCATAATCTTCATCCCCCTCCAAATCTGGTTCATAGAAATCTTCAGGGGCATAATCTTGAACTGGAGGAACCGACTGAACCGAGCACCTGCCAGAAGGCATCGGATCAGACGGAACTGAACGAAGCAATTCTACAATCCTTATCACACTGGCAATCTCTTTGGCAGTCGGAAAATGGGTCTCTGGAACAGAACAGGCCATTTTTCTTTTCTTTTCCTTTTTGTAGGAACCGATCCCTCAGGATCGGCTCTCCTCTTGCCCGATGAAGTATCGCCCTGATCAGAGGACACTCCCTCAGTCGGAACTGAACCGGGCTGGCCATCTGGGTCAGCGGACTTCAGGGCCTCCTTATCCCTGAGCCTACCTAATCCTTTTTCCAGGGTAGACTTAAGGAAATTTTTACAGATTTGGTAGTCTGAATTGAGGTGATCAAACCCCAGACTATAAACACAAGTGGTGTGGGGATCAGCCTTAGCAAAGACCTCCCCACACACACTGCAGTGTTGAAACCCAGTGGGCCTGGTTTTTCTTTTGGGTTTCTCAGACGTAGCCATCCTAACCACAAACTTACCCTTTTTATGGCAAACAAGCAGGCAAGACACCCTTATCGGTTTCTAACCGTGTCACGGGTATTGGAAAAAATCACAAGAAAATGCAGTTTTTTTTAAAACCGATAAAGACCGGTAACCACACTCTAAGTTTAAAAAGAAAGACAGAATATATAAATCACTAAATGGCCGGTTCAGCCGAACCAGTCAAAAAATTAATTTTTGCAATTTCCACAAGTTTACTATGTCTAGTTCACTACCTAGTACTTACTGTACCACAGACAGAGATCTGAACCGAAACTTGCAAAAAATAATCGGTAAAACCGAGGACTTTAACTGACTTACGAACTGTGAACAAAGGAGAAATCACCGAAGTGGCCATTCAGTTCGGTGGAGTAAAGAACGTGACAGTTACGCTTCAAAGTGCAGCAGACAGAGGTGTGAACTGAGCTCAAGCTCAACATTCCATGCGCTGCATAGAAAATTAACCCTCTGCTCTCCGGGGCAGTTTGAGTGCTGGGGCTAACTGCAATAGTCAGAATACAGCAAGACTTCATGTTGTTTGAAAGGAGAGATATTGCTAATGGGGGATCTGAATATGCCAGATGTTAACTAGAGTGCATTTGCAGCAGCCACTTCTAAGAGTGGGGTCATTTTAGATGCCCTACGGGGGCATGTCTTAGACAACTAGTATCAGAACCCACTCGAGAGGGAGCAATCTTCGACCTGGTACTTTCAAATGGAGATGGCAAGAGGATCACAGATTTAGAAGTGGGTAGCCATCTGGGAACTAGTGACCATCGAACAGTATGGTTCACGATAAACACAGTAGTAGAGTCAAGACATACAAAGGCAAAGGTACTGGACTTCAGGAGTGCGGACTTTGCCAAAATGGGTGAGTGCCTAAGGAATGCAGTAGCAAATGGGCAGAAAGGAGGGGTGAAAGAACAATGGGGAATAATCAAAACTGCCATCACAGAGGCAACAAGTCTTTGTGTGAAGCAAATAAACAAAACAAAACGATGTAAGAAACCACTATGGTTCTCAAAGGAGGTGGCAGGGAAGGTTAGGGAGAAAAAGAGAGCATTCAGGAAGTACAAGGAATCACAGAAGGAGTAGGACAGAGAATTGTATCAGTTAAAGCAAAATGAAGCAGGAAAGGCAGTCAGAACAGCACAGGCCCATACTGTGGAAAAGATTGCCAACTCAGTTAAGAAGGAGGATAAAACCTTTTAAAGGTACATCAGGGAGTGAAGGAAGATGAAGGGAGGGATAGTGAGGCTTAATAAAAGGGATGGGGGTGGGTAGAGGGTGACTGTGAAAAGGCAGAGATACTAAAAAATACTTTTGCTCAGTATTCACAAATGAAGAGGGGAAGGTACCTAAACCAAACAACAGAAACATGCTGGATACGGGGGTTGATACCAGCCCATTTACAGAAGAAAGGGTTCTGAAAGAACTCTTAAAACTGAAGGTGGACAAAGCAATGGGGCCTGATAGGATTCATCCCAGAATTCTAAAAGAACTAAGGGTAGAACACTGACTACCCTCTTTAATAGATCATGGGAGGATGGGGTGGTACTAAAGACTGGAGGAGGGCAGATGTGATTCCACTTCACAAAAGTGGAAGCAGGGCAGAAGTAAGAAACTATAGACCTGTTAGTTTAACCTCAGTGATTGGGAAAATGATGGAATCACTTCTGAAGGAAAGAATTGTTGAGTACCTAGAGGCAAGAGAAGCGCAGGACCCAAGGCAGCATGGATTCTCAGCGGGAAGGTCATGTCAGACGAATCTAATCTTTGACTGGGTGACCAAAGTAGTAGATCAGGAAGGGGCTGTAGACATGGCCTACCTAGACTTTAGCAAGGTATTTGACACAGTACCACACAAAAGATTAATATACAAGTTGGCAAGCCTGGAAGTGGGTCCCAAGATGGTAGCCTGGGTAAAAAATTGGCTGGAGAACAGGACACAGAGGGTAATAGTAAACAAAGTCCACTCTGAAGAAAGGGGGGTTACTAGTGGGGTACCACAGGGTTCAGTACTAGAACTGGTCCTCTTTAATGTCTTTATAAGTGACATTGCAGAGGGACTGGAAAGAAAAATATGTCTCGTTGCAGATGACACAAAGATCTGCAACAGAGCTGATACACAAGGTGGGGTGGAAAGGATGAGAAGGGACTTGGCAAGGTTAGAGGAATGGTCAAATGTATGGCAGCTTAGATTTAATGCTAAGAAGTGCAAAGTAATGCACCTGGGAAACAGAAACCCAGGGGAAGAGTACACAATGGGGGTTGAGATACTGACAACAAAAATGGAAAGGGACCTGGGGGTAGTCATATCAGATGACCTGAAGGTGAGCAAGCAATGTGAGAGGGCAGTAAGTAGGACTGGTGGGATACTGGGATGCATAGGGAGAGGCATCACCAGTAGAAAACAGGAAGTTGTTATCCCTCTGTACAGACAGCTGGTGAGACCCCATCTGGAGTACTGCGTGCAGTTCTGGAGACCCAATCTCCACAAAGACATAGACAGGTTGGAGGCTGTCCAGAGGAAGGCAACTAAAATGGTGCAGGGTCTGCACCAGAAGACATATCAAGAGAGACTTAAGGATCTTAATATGTATAGCCTCGAGGAGAGGAGGGAGAGGGGGGACATGATAGAAACTTTCAAATACCTCAAGAGAATCAACAAAGTCCAAGAGGGTAGCATCTTTCAGAAAAAGAGGTGTGCAAGAACAAGGGGGCACAATTTGAAGCTAGAGGGGGGACGGCTCAGAGGTAATGTGAGGAAGTATTTTTTCACGGATAGGGTTGTGAATGCATGGAACAGCCTTCCTGAGGCGGTTGTGGAGTCAAAAACAGTGGTGGAATTCAAGAATGCATGGGACAGACATAAGGCAATTCTAGGGGGTGGAGGTTGGAAGAAGCAGGCTGTTGGTTAGCTAGGACCTGCAGCTTATTCATTAGCTACAGATATGGGCAGATTGGGTGGGCCAAGCGGTCCTTATCTGCCATCAAATTCTATGTTTCTATGTTCTATCCCTTCTCGCTCTTCAGTGCTACATGCTTCCCCGACAGAAGTTGGTGGTAAGCTCTTTTTTTAAAACAAAAATTACTGGGCGCAAAAAAAAAATCAACTACCTATTCGGACAAAAAAAAAAAGCTGCTTTAGTTCAGGAGCCATCCACTATGGACCACATTAAAACCACAGTGGTCCTCGGCTCATCTCTGTAGAGAAATTCACTTGTTCTATATAATTGCTGTGATGAAAAAATGATCCCCAGCAATTATACAAAATAAAGGATGTGTAAGTGTGTAAAACTCAGATTTTACACACACCCTTGGGGTGGGATGCCATAATAAACCCCTCAAGCTTTGCTCTTGGGGTTTCTGTGGCATCCCACCCCTCAGGGGTGTGTAAAATCCTCATTATAACCACCTACCCATCCATTATTCTCTATTTAATAGTGTTTTTTGTTTTGTTTTGATCTGTTTTTTTTGTTTTTAAAGCTGTTCTGCTTTGTCTTTATGCCATTGCCATGGATGCTAAATCATGATGCCAGGAGTGACGTATGTGGTGTTTACGCTGATTGGTGGAGGAGCGAGTTTCTGAAAAAGTTTTGAAAAAATGGCAGCTTAGTTTAGCGAGGGAGTGAGGCTATGTATATTTTGTCTGGCAGATGTTTATTTTATTTCTTTATTTTTTTAATAACAATGATTGTAGTGCAGCTGGTTTTAGTTTTGGACCCTGGGAGGGGGATACGCAGTAAGCGGGATGAGAGTTTTATAAATATACAGCAAGGTGGCATGACAGCCATGTCAGTAGAGGGAGCTGAAATGGGAACTGCTGTGAGGCGAGAGAACATGGTTGCCGAAAATATTCAGGAATAATTGTGAAGGTAAGATTTTTAGTGTTGGTTATGTGGAAATGCCAAATGCCAATTTGTTTTCTGTGTTAGCT
This sequence comes from Neoceratodus forsteri, assembly GCA_016271365.2. Classification (NCBI taxonomy): domain Eukaryota; kingdom Metazoa; phylum Chordata; order Ceratodontiformes; family Ceratodontidae; genus Neoceratodus; species Neoceratodus forsteri. Next base: position 168,184,840 of record CM057449.1, on the reverse strand, counting down.
CTATACGCTTCTGTGTTTGCTGTGGTCTGAGCAGTGATGATTGTAGTAGTGGGTGTGTGGAGTCGGTGAGCCAGAGGTAGGCAACTAGGAGCTATGTCTGTTTAACATGTCTTGCGAAAAAGGATTCTTTCTTGCCAGATCCACTTCTTTTTCATGAGGAAAAAATCCTTTTTTGTGAGTCACCATCTTGTTTTTTTTCACAAACTAAAAAGTGTGGAAAAAACATAAAAAATGTTGTCATTTTAAAAATCAGACACCAGAACCTAACTAAATGGGACTGGTTTAGCTAGATTCTGGTGTTTGTTTGTTTTTCACAGTTAGGACCAGAAATACTTTTTCTGGGCACCTGAATTCCCAGATACCCCACTTAATGAGAGTATCACTTCTCCCGCATCCCCTGTATGAGAACACCAGGAAGTTCTTGACATCTGCAGCCGCTTACCTAGAAGGCAGAATTTCACTGTTCGCTGATGACACAAAGCTCTGTAACAGAGTAGACACACCAGTGGGTGTAGACAGAATGAGAAGGGACCTGCATAAACTTGAAGAATGGTCAGGGGTTTGGCAGTTGAAATTCAATGCAAAGAAGTGCAAGACAATGCATATGGGGCACAAAAACCCTAGCACAATATATCAGTTGGGGGGTGAAGATATAGCATTCACCAAGTGGGAGAGGGATCTTGGGGTTATCATCTCTGGTGACCTCAAGGTAGGCAAACAGTGTGACAAGGCAGCAGGTAAAACAAATAGGATGCTGGGATGCATAGGCAGGGGCATCACCAGCAGGAAAAGGGAGGTCATAATTCCACTATACAAGACACTAGTGAGGCCCCACCTGGAGTACAGTGTACAGTTCTGGAGACCTTACCTATGTAAGGACATAGATAGGGTAGAGAAGGTTCAGAGGAAGGCAACAAAGTTGGTGCATGGATTGCATCACAAGTCCTATGAGGACAGGCTGAAGAAACTGAACATGTACTCCCTGGAGGAGAGGAGGGAGAGAGGGGATATGATAGAGACATACAGGTATCTTACAGGAAGGAACAGGGTGCAGGAATACACTATTTTTAAGTGAAAAAGATGTTCCAGGACTAGAGGGCATGGGATGAAGTTGGAGGGAGGACGATTCAGAGGAAACGCGAGGAAGAATTTCTTCACAGAACAGGTGGTGGACAAGTAGAATACCCTGCCAGAGGAAGTGGTGGGTGCTGAAACAATCACAGGATTTAAGAATGCATGAGATAGACATAAAGGAATTCTGGCGGTCAGGGGTAAGGGGCAACAGACTTCTAGGAAAACATAAACTGAACTTACAAGCTTAAATGGGCAGACTGGGTGGGCCATAGACCCTTATCTGCCAACGCTGTCTATGTATATATGTATCTATGTACATGGTAACTGGCTGAAAACCATGTATTCTGGTGTTCTGTAATAGCCGGTGTTTCCTGTATTACAGTACTGCCCCGGTTATTATGAATTAAGATATTGCCGGCAGACTGGTTGATAAACTTAGCAACCAGTAACTATATACTTTTACCACTGCAGATCCACTTCAGCGTTACATTTCAACTCTCCCAATGGTTACTTGCTAGATCCTTACCATAATGTCATTCTAACCTCTGTATTAGAATTGCAAAATGCACAAACTTCCAATTCAATTAAAATGTTCTGCCTTATTTAACTGTAAGTTATTAATCATAGTAATATATAATAACATATTCTGGACCTTTACATGTGATGGAAATGCTGTTGCTTGATCACTCAGTCTGTGAAATAAGTATTATATTTATTTAATACCAGTGTAATTCCCTAAAAGTATTGCCACCCCTATGCGTTTTTTTTTACTGAGTCCAGCATACTGTCTAGTTTCATTGTGCCATCACCTTTCATTGTTCCATTAGTGTGTGTATATGCACAAGAGTGACTGTGTACTGGAAGGGCTAAAATGTTTCCCTAGTAGTACAAAGATTTTTTGGGGGGAGGAGGCTTACGTATATTTTTTCAAACAGTTGGAGTTTGCTACAGTAACAGCCCCCAAGCAATACATATTGAATGGCTCAGATCATGTTTTTTTTTTCTTTACACAATATATTATATATAAACATATATGAATTAATGTTTAAAGTATACTATTAACATATCTCCATCTATTTATCTAAGTACATAAAGAATTCTTGTAGTAGTATACAGTCATTCCAATCATTTCAACCATCTCCTTTCAAACGAATACAACTTTCTTAAATGCAATAATTAGTTCTGCCAGTGGATGGCAATATATACTTCTTGAAAGTGAATTCAAAGCATTTCATATTCCATTCAGTTCAGACTGGCTCTAACATTAAACGTGTAATAATATACACGAACTTGTGCAATATAATTGTTTTTCACACAACTGAAGTGTGTGATGCTACTTATACCCTAAGAGGAAAGCTTGAGTGGTTCAAGCAGGCAGTATGCACAGTACCAAGGGTGTATGGAAAAAAAAAAACAAGCAATACATATCACATTTTTTATTTTATATAATGCAGGGTTCAGAGAAATTTGTTCCTTTTGAACAGCATTTCATTACATTTTGAACTTGTGCCTCCTGAGAAGACTCTTTCGGCCACAATGATAGCTTTTCCATGAATATATAAACAGTAATGTAACAACTTTACTTTAAAAGAATTCAGACTGGTAAAACTAATGGACTGATCATGAAAACCTGAATGCAGTTTTATTTTAAACATCTCTGTACCTTCTACATCTCATTGATATTCTGCTGCTTGATCATGCAGTCTGCAGTCTGCAAAATAAGTATTATATTATAGGGGCATGGTTGTGCCCCTATAGTTTAGGTCGAGTAGCATGTTTAATGTTAAACCTCACATTTTGCACTTTAATAACTTTGCAACTAATTGATGGATTTTCACAAAATTTGGCATGCGCTGTCCCATGGGGTAGATCTTTTGACATGGTGAGTTTCATTCCAGTTGGAGCTGCAAATTCTGAGATCCACTTTTTGAAGTTTTTTCCTCATTGCCTTGCACCCAGAGGGTGTGGAATTTTGGTCTGAATTGTTACTGGTAAAAACAGCTTTGGTAATAGAATTGCCTTGCACTGTTTGGCTCATCTGCAGTTTTTGGGTCCAATCTAATATGATGGACAAGATTGTGATGTCATCAGACAAGATTCCATCATAGCGAAATCTAGTCTAATGATGTTTTTGATCACATAAGCACTACAACTATTAGCAGTAGTTGTAGTAGTAGTAATAATACAGTAGTGGTCCCCTGAAACAAAATGATCTGCTGTGTGTGTGTGTGGGTGGGGGAGGGGGTTCGGGTGGGCACAGCCCCCGATTGTCTCCATTCAGTTAGCACCTGAGACTGGTATATCATTGACTGTTGCTGGTAACAGTTCCCTCTTGTGAGGAAATCTCATCTGACATATTGGATCAGACCCAGAAACTGCAGCCGCTTCCACTGTTTGGTGAAAAATTATTAATCTGTTGCAAAGTTATTCAGTTTTTAAGTACCCATTCTCCAGAATAGAGTTAAAAAGTTCAACAAAGGATTTGGCCTCACAAAAAGGGATCCTTTTTCATGAGGGGCCCATCCTTTTTTGCCAGAAAAAAATCATTTTTTTGTGATCTGCAGTCTTGATTTCTGGTTTTTTTTTGTTTGTTTTTTTAAATGAAATATTGAGAACCCATGAAGATGAGGTGCTATAGGGACATCAGGAAATGGATCTTGCTGATTGGAACTCAGTTAGTTGGATTCTGTAGTTGTCTGGTACCAAAATGATCCTTGGATGTTTGTTTTTCTGTGTTTTAAGTCCTTTTTCATCACTAAGATCTTTTTTTTTTTTCATACTTTCTATTTATGCCCCCCTCCACCACAGCGCCTACCTTCCCTCAGGGACTCTCTAGGAATCATGCCTGCCAGGTCTCCCGGGATCTGTAAGCCCCTCACGAGTCAACCCTGCCATCAGCCCTTGGATTACCCCCCGAGTGGGATGGGATACCTACCCCAAACCTCCGATCCTTCATCCAAGTATTGGCCGGACTTGTGCTGCTCCTCTCTGTGAATCCTTTTTGGTTCAAACAAGAAAGGATCACAAGTGATGAAAAAGGATTTCAGACACACAGAACAAAGCCTTTTCACAGCCTTTTCCCTTAATTTTGTACTTTCATAGTGTAGCGGTCCCGCCCCTCTCCCCATTCACTAATTACATTCTTTTTCCATAGTGTAGCGGTCCCTCATCCCACCTTCCAATTGCTGTTCTCCATTTTCCTGACTTCTAGTGGCTACCCCCACCTGCCAATCACTGTTCCATTTCCCTGGAGTCTAGTGACACCCCCAACCCACTGATCCCCATCCCCATATAACATTTTATAATCCCAGGTGCCTAGTGGCACTCCCACCCGCCGACTGTCGTCCCTGTTTAAATTTTCTGTTCCCTGGTATTTAGTAGCACCCCTTCCCCCTCTCATGTTATCCAAAAGCTGAAAAAAAGAAAATGATCGAATCAATGTTTTTTTTTTTCAAACCTGTAAGAAAAAATGGTCCCTCGCTAATCAGCCCCTTCCACTCAGGCCCATCACCCCACCGCCAGTACACCCCCACACCCTCACTGGTCCCAGGTTCAAGTTGCACTCTTATGATTGAAGGCACGTCTTGCTGCTGGAACCAGCGACTGCACTATGAGTAACTAAGGTAAATGCAGTTCAAGATGCTTTTTGTGTGCAGGCATCATAGTAGTGGGGTCGTCTGGTCTGCAAACGGTTATGAAAAAGTACTTATAGGGCATGACTCAGGGAGAGGGTTTTAGCTGTGGGAAGTGGTGTGCAGCATGAGCAACCAAAGAAAACCACTTTATATCACAGCAGTCCAACTTTTACAGACTGGAAGCCAGCCAGTCTACTGAATCCAGTTGGTAGTCACAGCTGCTCTGTGTGGCAGTGTGCAGTGACTGTGCCCATGTTGTCTCTAACTGGGTACATGCCTTGCTCCTGTCAGCCTCTCAAATCCCCACTCAGTGTCTACTACCTGTCTGACCCCTGAAAGGTGGTTCAGTGTCTGTCCCATCATGCCAGGGTCCAGGGGCTCCTGCATGGCAGTGAGTCTACAATCCTGTTGTAGCTGCTGCTCCTGACCAGTCTCAGGAGTCTTGTCTGTCACTAAGCAATCATATGTCTGTAATGTTCATGGCTCCCCATCAAAGTGGTTGCTCTGCTGTAGGCCTAAATAATATGTGGACATGATCTGATGCCCTGGCTACAGTCAGTAACCTGCAGAAACATTGTCTGCATGAGGTGTCTGTCTTCAATGTAGGCCGCATGCAAGGAGTCCACATCTCTCTGGCCAGTCCTGACATGTGCCCCCCTTCTGGTTGGCACCTCAACCCCCCCGCTTGGCTGCAGTGACCAGCATTCCAGTTGCTGAAACTTGGGACCTATGGACTACCGGGTGCCACGCTGGGAGTCCACCCAAGCATGGCAACAGTCCGTATGGCCGGTCGGGGTGTCCAATCCCCCGTCGGCTCCACTGCCCCAACCAAATAGCCTTCCAGCTGCCACGCTGGGAGCCCACCCCGGTGTGACACAAGTCCCGCGTCGTCTAAGGGGGAAAAAAACCTGAAAGAAAAAAAACCTTCCCTCGCTGACTGTCCTGACCCCTCTCCCCACCGCGCCCACCCTCTGGGCACCCTGCCTCCTCACACCCACACCTCAACCTACTTACCTCTGGGCCCGCATCTTCGTGGACTGGGATCACGTCTGCACTCTTCAAAGCCGACTGCAAGCTGAAGAAATGCCGGTAAGCTGTATAATGGGATAAATAGGGTTTTTTCAACTTTGATGCATATCTCAGGCATTTTGGGAATTTTTCACCAAATTTTCAACATGGGATTTTTGGGACCCTACCTCATGAATTCTGTCACTGTCATTTTGTTAATCAGGCCCGAAAGGTGATTTCGCAGTCACTGCGCGGAATCACCTTTTGGGACTGATTTATGAAACGACAGTGTCACAGTTCATGAGGTAGGCTCCCAAAAACCTTATGTTCAAAATTTGGTGACAAAATTCCCCAAAATAACTGTTTTACAAACATACGTTGAACTGTTCCTACGCACGCTTGTAAGTTCACGAATTTTCAATATTTTCACTCCAGATTTTCAACATTGCCATTTTACCACACCTCCTTATGAGCAGTATAGCTGTCATTTCTCACATCTTGCCCAAAACGTGTTTCCGCCCATGTAGCGCACAATGGCGCAGTCGGCATGCAAAATCAATGTTCGGGACAGAGCAAGAAAATTACAGTGACACTGTTCATGAGCAGAGGTGTTAAAATGGCTATGTTAAAAATTTGGTGAAAAAAATTCCAAAAATGACTGTTTTACGAGCATGCGTTGCGCTGTTCTTACGCACATTCGTAAGTTTGCGAATTTTCAATATTTTCACTCCAGATTTTCAATATTGCCATTTTACCACACCTCCTTATGAGCAGTACAGCTGTCATTTCTCACATCTCTCCCAAAACGTGTTTCCACCCATGTAGTGCACAATGGTGCAGTCGGTGTGCGAAATCAATGTTCAGGACAGATTAAGAAAATCACAGTGACACTGTTCATGAGCAGAGGTGTTAAAATGGCTATGTTAAAAATTTGATGAAAAAAGTCCATAAATTGACTGTGTTACGAGCGACCATTGAGCAGTTTCCACGCACCCTTGTAAGTTCATGGATTTCTAATATTAACAGTCCAGATTTTCACCACTGGCATTTTTCCACACTTCCTTATGAACAGTACTGCTGTCATTTTTCACACCATGGACGAAATGTGTTTTCCCACTTCCAGCGCAGAAATGTGTGGTCGCTGTGGGACATCACTGTTTGGGACAGATTAAGAAAATCACAGTGACACTGTTCATGAGCAGAGTTTCCAAAATCCCTGTGTTGACAATCTGCTGTAAAAAATCCCCAAACTAATTGCATTACTGGTGTGTGTTGCACATTTTCTACGTACGCTCGTGACTTCACCAGCTTTTTTAATATTTTCACTGCAGATTTTCAACATTGCCATTTTTTGCACCTCCCCATGAATAGTACAGCTGTCATTTTTCACATCCTGTTTGAAATGTGTTTTCGCACCTGTGGTGCCAAATGGCATAGTCGCTGTGCGAAATCAGCTTTCGGCTAAACGAACTAATATTGCCACTATTCATAAGATGGGGGTCACAAAAAAAAACATGTTGAAAATTTTGAGTGAAAATGCCAACGAATGCCTGAGGCATTAGGGTTTCCAACCATGATGCCCCACTCTGTAGAGATTGACAGGCATAAGGGGTGTGACTTGGGATTCTCGCCTGTAATGCTCATATCATTCCACACCCTGCAGCCAGTGAGAGGCATCGAGGTGTGCCTTGGACTCTTCTGCCCCAAAGTTCACCTGATTCTCCTATACAGGACCCATCTCATCGTATTTCCTGATGGAATGGGGTGAGCATAAGGGCCAAAGACCCCAAAGCACACCATGACACTTGTATCAGTATCTGCAGAGTAGGGTGTGGTGAAATGGTGTGGCCGTTATGCCTGATGACCAAAAGGCACACCTCAATGCCTGTCAGTCTCTGCAGGGTGGTGGTGGGGTTGGTTTTAGTTCAATACTTCACTGCCATTTCTATTATGCAGCTCTCTAACTCCTACACTACCAGTGCCAATACCAGCAAGCAAACATTCGGCATTGACAAATGCTTGTTATTATTATTTCTCTTTTTTTCATTTTTTTTCTTAAACTTTTTCCATAATATTCATTTAATTTTTCATGGAGCTAAAGACAGACATACAAACATCTGAAAATTGCCAGCAGAAAAAGGCCTTACGGTCTACCAAGTCTGCTCGATTGTGCAGCTAGTAGCTCTTATTCTGCAGCTGCCCATCCTTCCCGCTTCCAATTGGAAGCTCTGACTGGTCCCTACAGTGGATCCTCCTTTCCTAAGGAGTAAGGGATCATGGGACATGGCAGCCCACATACAGGCTGCATTGTCCCAAACAGTAGGCATAAAAGGTTTCAGTGTTTGCAGTCAGCACCCCGCAGCCTCCCACCACGTATTAGCCCTCCAAGGCATTCGGGGGGGGGTGGGGTGCTGAAGTGTGTGACTGCTGGATGCCACTGTGCTTCATGTTGGTGGGTTGGGAGGTATGCAGCCTTTACTGCAGCACTCTGGCTGGCATAATGGTAAGCCCCCCCTTACACTGACCTGGCAGAGTGCAAACAACATCATGCATGCCACGCTCCACCTGCCATCTGTGGCCATGCCCACTCCACACCCACTGCCCAGACTGGCCCACAGAGCTGCATGGAATTCCCCATGAATGTCTTTGGGTAAGGATGTGGAGCAGGTGAAGTGGGTGTGCACCTGTAGTGCATCAGATGCCTGGAATGTGCATATCCTGGCTATCTATAGCTGTGTAAAAGATGCATAGGGTGGTCATGCCATTAGTGCATAGAGCCCTGAAAGAGCACAGAAAAGCAGGCAGTGACTTAGCCACATGTAACAAGATTTAGAATAGGCTTATTTTGTTTGCTTTGTAGTTACACCAGGGTGTATACGAGGATGGAAAAAGGATAAGAGCCTCAAGAAAACAACTAAATTTACTTTAAAGGAGCCGTCCCCTTTAAAGTAACAGTAGTGAAAGTGAAGACAACATGGCCAGCAGGAGTGGGTCAGAGGGGGACGATGCCCTGCCAAAGCACTTGTACATGTGGCTGGCACTGAAGGAAACCCAGATTAAAGAAATGGGCCCCTGGGAGAAAGTACTGGAGGCCCACATGTTTAACACCCAGCCAGGGCTGTGCATGCTTATGTGTGACTTTTGTTACCACAAGGAAGATTTGGTGGCTATTTTAAGTTGTCAAAGCTGCATGAGTAGGGAAGGGAAAAGACACTCTACTATCACTCAGGGATGTATCATATGGGCAGCTAGATCCATGTCAGAAGGAGAAGGAGCAGATTCTACCTCATACTGGCTACTAGAGCTCTAAGTGTCTGAGACCATTCCACTAGTCAACCTAGCACAAGCTACTATGAGCACTCTGCTGGGCTAGTGGGTGTTACTGCCAACTACTGCCAACTTCAGCTGTGCCCACTGCCATTCTAAGGGCAGTGGGTGAGACAGGAAGTGCAATCAAACAATTTTGTTTGCCTGCCCACTTTAAACTTCACATTCATGGGTGATCGGTACTGCCGAATCCGTGACTGTTTCATCACCTGAGGCACCACTGAAACCTACACTTGAAGCAACTCCAGCCTATGATCAACTGCCAAGAAAACAAGAAATGGCCTGGGACCAGCCTCCCTCATTAAGTCCACCTAGTGACCCAGTTTGTCTGGAGCAAACCATGCCTGGAAAGCAGGGAAATCAGCTTCATTTATAACCCCCCCAGGATTTTGAGAAGACAGAACCAGAAGCAGAGTCCCCAAAGGAGCCACTGAAAGGAGAAAACCCCTGCCTTGCCATGAGGGGATGCTAAGTCGGAGCTAACCCCTAATATTCCCCTGGAGCTACAAAGATTGCCATGGAGTAATACCAATCATGGGGTCCCTCAAGCAGCCTTGAGGAGGAGAGGATCAGGCTATGTAATGGTCTATCTCTAAGGAACAGTATGGGTGGACAGGAAACAGTCTGAACCAAATGGGACCTCCTGACCCCATCTCTGCCCTCAAGAGATGGGAGCAAACCAAAGTTATTGGATAGCCTCATAAGAAACCCCAGCTCCACTACCTATGGGTAGGGGTCTTGGGTTACAACAGACATTCAAGCAGAAGAATTATCCCTCAGAAATTATGGCTGCTTAACAGCATGTATATCATAATACCAGTTGGCCAACCCCTGGAATGGTACCCCATGGTGACTCAGTGAAGAAGCTTTCACCCTGGTCCCATGCCAAAAGAATGGTCTGTCATATAATCTGGGCTGAACATCCACAGCTCAGTTATCACAATATCCCTGAATGACTATGGGATGAGCTCAAGGTCAGTCGTGAGATTTGATTGTATGAGGTGGGTTTGGAGAAAATCCATACCAAACATGGAGTGGATGAACATTCAAACCTTTTTCATAGACAGCAGGCCCGCAATATGGGTAAGTCATTGGTCTCTCAAATGTACAGTATAAAGTACTGACCCCCATGAAACACCATGTACATGGACGTGCAGGATAGCTAAGGGAGACCATATCAAAACTGAGATCCTCATGAGTACTATTGAGAAGATCCTGAAGGAAAACAAGGAGCATTCCCTTTTTAGCTGTTTGAAGCAGATGACAGTTATAGTGTAGCCCCTCTTGGCCCCAGAAGGATCTCAGCTAACCAGCCAGCAGGCAGCTAGTGTTTTGCTGCCAATGTGGACCTGCCCCAGGGGTGCATGAGGTCCCCTCAGCTGTGTTTATTTCCACTACAGCTGCAATTTAGGGTTCTGATCATTATACACACACACTAGTCCTAAAACAGAGACCAAGAGGACTTAGCACTCTGTGGTGGGTGAGACCACTCCTTTTATTTCTTTTAATGATGTTACATGTACAATTTAAGGACTGTTCTCCTTTGGGAGTAGTGAACTAAGAGTGGTCCATGGCATTGCCCAAGGGCAAGGAACTCAACCCAGTGGGATATTAGTTACCATTCTGATTTTATATATCCCCTTAGATCCCCTTCCCCCTGGTTTACTGAAAATTAATACAAAAATATGTGTGTGTGCATGTATACACGTGCTGCTTTACAGAACAGTGGCCTGTTGCCAATAAATCTGTAATTTTCCCAACATTTTAAAATTGTGACATGATTAATGTGTGGCTTGTGCCTTTTGATCTTTAAGAGTTTTACCGCTGATAGAAAAATAAAGTCAGAACTTTTTTATTGAGTTGGTACAACCACTGTATGTAACTCTTTCCTATTTCATGTATTCAGATGTGAGCAGGTAACAGTTTTAGAAAGGCATGTAAGTGCCAAGTGCTATTTGCAGAGTCCAGGTAAGAGGCCTGAGGACGTTTCCTGCTTGTTTCATAAATTTTCATTAGTGACAAGTGCCATCCTGAGTCATTTGTTTCCAGTAACCTGGGGGATCAAGGGGATGGACCCTCAGGGTAATTTGACATAGGACCCCCAGGTGGTGAAGGGATTCCCCATTTCTTTTTGTATGACACATTTCTTAGTATTACTCCTGTAGTGCTTGCAATGTATGACCATTTTTTCACTTGCTGGCAAAATATTTGAGTCTATTATTAAGGATAAAATAAACAAACACATTAAATCAACCAACAAGGGGGATATTACACAACATGGTTTCACCACAGGCCACTCATGTCTCACAAACCTGATCTGTTTTTATGACTCATTTAGTAAATTCTTAAACAAGGGCATATCTGCAGATGTCATACTGTTAGACTTTTCCAGAGCATTTGATACAGTCCCACATTGGGCAATGCCACATAAACTAGGGCCATTAAACATAAACCCATATTTAATGAACTGGATATGAAACTAGCTGTCTGGTAGGACACAGAGAGAGTGTCCATTAATGGATATCTGTCCGAGGAGGGTATGGTGACTAGTAGGGTGCCACAGGGCTCTGTTTTGGGCCCTGTGCTGTTCTAGTAATTTGTTGCTGATCTCAGGGGTAATCTCCAAAGCAAACTAACTAAATATGCAGACGATATCAAGCTGGGTGGACCATGAGAAACACAGGAGAATATTGACTCCATTCAGCACGACTTAAACCTAATAACCCTTTGGGCATACTAGTGGGGGATGATGTTCAATACTGATAAGTGCTGTGTTTTGTGTCTGGGGAAAAACAATAAACAAGCACAGTACACACTTAGTAATGCCTTACTTAAACATTCAACTAGAGATAACGATTTAGGTGTGCTTATAGACAGTAATCTGAACTTTAGCACATAATGTACTAATGCCATCTCAAAAGCAAATAGAGTTGCAGGTCCAATACATAGGAACATGAAAAGTAGGAGGGCTGAGGTGATATTACCCCCTCTACAGCTCTTACATTAGACCTCAGCTGGATAACTGTAGTCATCTGTGGAACCCACACAAAGAGGGTGGCATTGCAAGGATAGAAAGGGTGCAACGTAGTATGACAAGAATAGTATCTAATGTTAAAAACCTTACATGTAAAAAAAGAATTGACAAACTAGGTCTGTACTCCTTGGAGGACAGGAGAATATGAGGAGATTTACTGCTGCACTATGACAGTATTAAAAACAAGCATTTGTCAATGCCGAATGTTGCTTGCTTGTATGTGCTGTTCAGGTATTTGGAAGTGACAGTTTCATGCCTTCCTCCCAAGACATCCACTGTGTCTTTCCGTTCAGTATTCACAGAAGAGTGGGAGGGGCAAGGGCCACAGCAGTACAGCAGTTGCCAAGGGGGTGAAGAGGTGGACAATAGTCCATTCAAAAGGCAAAAGAGTCCTGCAGGAGCTCACTAAATTGAAGGTAGACAAAGCGATGGAACCAGATGGCATACGCTCAAGGATATTAACAGAACTGCGAAGGGAGATAGCAGTACCTCTGGCAGCCATGTTCACTGAGTCATTCAACATGAGTGAATTGGAGGAGGGCACATGTGGTCCCTCTACACAAGTCTGGCAGCAGGGAAGAGGCAGGGAACAATAGACCATTCAGCCTCACCTCAGTAGTGGGGAAGATCATGGAGACATTGCTTAAAGAAAGGATAGTGGGGCATCTAGATGCCATCGGAACCCAGGACCATACACAACATGGATTCACAGTGGGGACATCATGTCAGATAAATCTAGTTGATTTATTTGACTGGGTGACAAAGGAAGTGAATCAGGGTGGGGCAGTGGACAACGCTTACCTTGATTTCAGCAAAGCCTTTGACACCATCCCATATAGGAGGCTGATAAACTAGCTGGGTAGGCTGGACATGGGGGAAAGGGTGGTAAACTGGGTTAGAAACTGGCTAACAGACAGGAGGCAGAGAGTGGTGGTAAATGGTATGCAGTCTAGGGAGGGGCGACCAGTGGGGTGCTGCAGGATTGGTGCTGGGGCCAGTTCTGTTCAATGTCTTCATTAGTAATATTGCAGAACATATGAAGGAATTTTTCACCAATTTTCAACATAGCCATTTTAAGACCTCTGCTCATGAACAGTGTCACTGTGATTTTCTTAATTTGTCCCGTACATTGATTTAAGACACCGACTGCCATTGTGCGCCATGTAAGGAAACACGTTTTGGGTGAGATGTGAAAATGACAGCTGTACTACTAATAAGAAGGTGTGGTAAAATGGCAATGTTGAAAATCTGGAGTAAAATATTGAAAATTGCGAACTTCTGGCGTGCATAGGAACTGTACAGCAGCACTTTCGCGTAAACAGTCATTTTGGAATTTTTCACCAAATTTTCAACATAGTCATTTTAAGACCTTTGCTCATGAATAGTGTCACTGTGATTTTCTTAATTTGTCCTGTACATTGATTTCGCACACGGACTTCGCCATTGTGCGCTACATGGACGGAAATACGTTTTGGGTGAGATGTGAAAAATGACAGCTGTACTGTTTATAAGAAGGTGTGGCAAAATGGCAATGCTGGAAATCTGGAGTGAAAATATTGAAAATTCGCGAAATTACGAGCGTGCATAGGAACAGTACAACGCATGCTAGTAAAACAGTCATTTTTTGGAATTTTTTCACCAAATTTTCAACATAGCCATTTTAACACCTGAGCTATGAACAGTATCACTGTGATTTTCTTAATTTGTCCCTACATTGATCTCGTACACCGACTGCGCCATTGTGTGCTACATGGGCAGAAACACGTTTTGGGTGAGATGTGAAAAATGGCAGCTGTACTACTCATAAGAAGGTGTGATAAAATGGCAATGTTGGAAATCTGGGTGAAAATATTGAAAATTACATTGACCTTCACAGTGTCCGTGGGAACTTCTATAGCATGCGCTCGTAAAACAGTCATTTTAGGAATTTTTCACCAAATTTTCAACATAGCCATTTAAGACCTCTGCTCATGAACAGTGTCACTGTGATTTTCTTAATTTGTCCCATACATTGATTTCGCACACCGACTGCGCCATTCTGCGCTACATGGGCAGAAACACATTTTAGGTGAGATGTGAAACATGACAGCTGTACTGCTCATAAGAAGGTGTGGTAAAATGGCAATGTTGAAAATCTGGAGTGAAAATATTGAAATTTCGCGAACTTACGAGCCTGCGAAGGAACTGCGCAACGCACGCTCGTAAAACAGTCATTTTTAGGAATTTTTTCACCAAATTTTCAACATAGCCATTTTAAGACCTCTGCTCATGAACAGTGTCACTGTGATTTTCTTAATTTGTCCCATACATTGATTTCACACACCGACTGTGCCATTCTGCGCTACATGGGCAGAAACACATTTTGGGTGAGATGTGAAAAATGACAGCTGTACTGCTCATAAGAAGGTGTGGTAAAATGGCAATGTTGAAAATCTGGAGTGAAAATATTGAAATTTCGCGAACTTACGAGCCTGCGTAGGAACTGCGCAACGCATGCTCGTAAAACAGTCATTTTTTGGAATTTGGCACCAAATTTTCAACATGGGGTTTTTGGGACCCCTTCTCATGAATGATGTCACTGTCATGGCGTTATTCGGGCCTGAAGGGTGATTTCGCAGTCACTGCACAGTCACTGCGCGAAATCACCCTTCGGGCCCGAATAACGCCATGACAGTGACATCATTCATGAGAAGGGGTCCCAAAAACCCCATGTTGAAAATTTGGTGCAAAAATTCTCCAAAATGCCTGAGATATGCAACAAAGTTGAAACCCCTATCTAGCCCATTATACAGCTTACCGGCATTTCCTCAGTTCGCGGTCGGCTTTGAAGAGTGCAGACGTGTTCCCGGTCCACCAAAGATGGTCATGCCAAGTCGGAGGTAAGTATGGGGTGAGGGGTGTGGGGAAGCTAGATGCGCAGTGGGTGAGTGCGGGTTGTGGGAGGGTTGGGAGATGCGCTGGCGGACTGTTTTTCTTTACAGGTTAAACTTAAACAAAAAGACTACGTGAGACGTTTGCCACGCTGGGGTGGGCTCCCAGCATGGCACAAGGACTTGGGGGCGTTCAGCCGATGGGGATTGGGCACCCCCGTCGGAAAAGGAATGGTTGCCACACTGGGGTGGGCTCCCAGCGTGGCACTCATTTCGGTGGGGGAGAGGACAGTGCAAGCCGGCGGGTTGGGCACCCCGTCAGCTATATGATTAGTTGCCACGCTGGGGTGGGCACCAGCATGGCATTCTTGAAACCTTTGGTGAGGGAGGCGGGGGAATGCAGCACAGCCGGGGATTGGGCACCCGTCGGCCTATACAGTATCGTGGGGAGGCGTGCACGCCTGCATGGGCAGCGCCTGTGTGTGTGAGGGAGCAAGCGCGGGCAGGTGATATCTTATCGCTGCTCACTCAACCGTAGCTCCTTTGAACTGTATCCACTACATTTTGGAATGTCACAGACCACTCCAAAATGCATTGGCTTACAGGGCCGGGCTCTGCCAGCACACTGACTGAATTGGAGGAGGAGGTGACACACCTCCGAAATCTCCGATGATGGCACTATGTTTCTTGCACATGTGTGCAAGCACATAATAATACTCTAAGAGAGGAATTGGGTATTAGATTTGAAAATCACAGCTCACATACCAGGGGACATTCACTACAAGTCCATGGTAACAGCTTTAGATCAAATAAAAGGAAGTTCTTCTTTACTGAAAGAGTGGTGAACATATGAAATGGTTTACCTGACAGTCTGGTTCTCAGTAATAGCAGAGTGGCCTTCAAAAGAGGTATTGATAAATTAATGCTAGAAGGCAGGAGACTGCACTTTTTCTTGACCACATAGGAGCACACTTGGGCATATGCCTCTTTTGCTTCTTATCAATAGTGACATCAACAGTGACAATAGTTGGCCAGGTGGCCTGGGAAGGGCCCATCTCTGCTTACCAGGGTTAGGGGAGGAAACCTAGCCTGAGTGCCTGACCAAATGGCAAGGATGCCATTTAATCCAAAGGAGTGTGTGTGTTACTCCAAGGTGGCTTAAGTCCTCCAGTATGTTCATGGGCCTCTAAAGGTTAACTGTAGCCAGCCTGGAGACTCGCTGCTGGCTGGATTGGCTAAGAGTTTTCAGTGGGTGTGTCCAGCTTCTGGTAACTGGTGAGTCATCGGGTGTGGTGGTTTACTAAGTTCAAGGAGAGGCTTTTAGAGAGCTGTAGTAATTAGCCGAAGGGGTAAAGACATTGCTAGAAGTGGAGCCCACCACCTAAGCCTTCGGATCATGATGGTTGCCAGCAACATGGAGCCCCTGGGGGCTGCTATCCCACAGTATTAGATCTTCAAAGGATTTTTTTCCTCACAAGGTTAAGGTGCAGCCTTTGTGGTAGAAATGTAATTGTTCTGGTCTTTGCAAATAAATATATTAAGGTGCTTGGGTGCCTTCCCCTGCTGGGTACATGAGGGTGACCAAGTTAGGAGAAGGTGGTACCATTTGGCCCAGAATCCTTTGTTCTATAGGGCTTGCAGGGTAGAAGGTGAGGTGGTAGGACTCACAGATGCTGCAGTCCCCCAATAAGAACTGCCCCTCTGTAACCCTTCTAAATGGTGGTATGGTGAGTCACACAGGTCTCAGAGTAACTGGGACAGAAGCCTATAATAGATGGAGATTATGTAGACTCAGGGGTCACTAAGTTGGCTGCAGTAATTCCACCAGGGTGTGGATGTCTGGGAGTCTTCAGCTACCATGGACCTTCCTGCGGGGGCGGTGGTGAGGAGGGTACCAAGTATAGAAGAGCTTGGAAGGATGGTATACCCAGGTAAGCTGTTGAGTAGAATGTACCATAGCTTCATCTGTATTTCAGTGTTTGAGAAGTTTAAAATCCTCCAGATCAGTGTCTGAGTAAATCTGCCTTGTGCTGGGTCTTGTTTGGTAATTTTAGTATTTAACCCACAACTACAGTTGATATGCTATTGCCCCAGGATGGTGTACTGCCAAAGAGTCAGACAATGCCTACTAAAGGGCTAGTGCCATTACAAAGTACCTCCCTTGTGGGATGATGAAGCTCACCAAAGACATTCCCCTCTGCTGGATCTTCAGCACCTGAAACTATCTAGGCTGGGACTTATGATTTTCCCCTTGTAATAATATGTTCATGTGCTTTTACTTTCATTAAAATGGATTCTGTTGGACTTTATACCAGATTTGAACATTCAGTTACTAGCTGCAAAACATTTGCTTGCTCGTAAGTTGATTTTCAGCATTCATCAGTTCAAAAATGTTGTCCAAGCACTGAAGAGGTCCTCTCAGGCCCAAGAGGTCAAGTAAGTGGATTTAATATTTCCTGGACTCGCTCCCTGTGAATGAGCCAGCTGGCTACCCTAAGTCAGGGAGAAGGTTGAGTCAGCTGGCTACCACCAGGCTGGGGAGAAGGTTACACATATAAATAATACATGGGATATGCAGGGGGTGACCTGTGTGATATATAATTTATCTATACTGTACAAGTGCTGTTTGACCCCAGGCAAGCTCACAAGTGGCATAAGCCATGAATGATGTGTCCAAGATCAAACAGCATGAGTACAGATAAATCATGTATCACACAAGATCACCTCGGCATATTAAATTTATGCAATAGACCTGAACCTTGTGTGATTTTTTTTATTTCTTCTTTTATTTTTATGTATTTGCAGGTTTTTTTGGTGAAGTCATGCTGTTCCACACTCTCCCCATTCCCGTTGCTATGTCCATAGTTATGGAGGTGAAATCAGGACACTGTGTAAGTGTGTGAGTGTGGATACTGATTGGTTTGAGACTGACCGTCTCAAACAAATGCAGGGGAAAATGGTGACGTTTCTTAGCGAGAGTGCTGGAGGAACATGGACGTGCTATCACTGAGTCATCGTGGTCAGAGATTCACAGTACTATCATACCCAGGGAGAATTTTTAAAATGTGTATTATTTTTTTTTTCTGTATTCCAATAATCTTTTGTTGTTTCCGGGATGGAGCAAATCAAGGTATGAACCAACCATGCAGGCAGGTGAGGAGTAAAAGCAGAACAAAGTCTGGAGATCAGAAGACTTTGTGAAAAAAGTGAACAAAAACAAATGAATAGAAGAGTGTGAAACAGGTGCTATGAGTGTCAGAGTAATGTGAAGAAATGAAGGATGGTGACGGAGACTGAACGACATGGAGCATGTCTGTTCAATGTAGCAGGTACTGGGAAACTAAACATTAAGGGTGACAGAGAAAATGGGATACTGTAGCTTTTACATTTCTTTTTAATATGCATTTACTTTAACAACAGCATTTTGGTGGTGGTGTATATGACAGGGTCAAGGGGGAAAGATTATGAGGAGCTGAAAGTTGCAGTTAGACAGTGTGGAAGTAGTGCCAGAGGGTGGTTGGGGGGGTGGCAAACTGGGTCATGATGCAGTAACTATGTAAATGTATTGCACTAATAAATTCATGCTCTCTGACTTATTTATAAGTTGGTCTAATAAATGGATTTTTTTTTGCAATTTAATACACTTTATTTAAAAATTTTACCAGAACAACCAATACATAAGTACAGTATTGAACAGGAAGATATCAATAATACAAAAGTATATAACCATGCAAGAAAAAGAGAATGAAGAATGAACAAACAACCCCCCACCCATCCACTCCAGACCTACCAACCACCCACCTCACCCCCTCCCAGAGCACAGTTACCAAAAATAAACCATCATATACTAGGAGCAAAATCCTAAACTAGAGACTGGGACCAGGTGATGGAAAACATCCTACCCTAGCCGGGCTAACCCACATCAAGCTAAGTATCCACACAACAGGTAATAAAGCCGGAAGGTAATCCCAGCATGACATAAATTTATCATACCTATCCTACCTGCAAGCTATATGTTTTTCCGTTTCCAGAGCTTGCAGAATTTCCAGGTGCCATTCCCTGAGTGAGGGGGAGACCCATCTAACCAATGCTGGGCCAATAAATGGATTTATCAGGCATCTCTTTTGTCCATGCCTTTTGCATAAATACATATCATACAGGAGTGGCCTCACCTGTATATTAGGGTTAAGTAAGCACTTTAATGTTTAACTGCAATTTTTGCACCTTAATATCTTTATCCCCATTCAACCAATTTACTTGAAATTTCGAATTCACAGTGATGGTGCCAGGATCTCGTGATCCTGACAATTTTGTGGCAATCAGTTCATGGGGGCAAAGTTAGAGAGAGGCAAAAAAAAAAATAATTATGTCAGTTAAGTCTTTTTTTTTCTCACCAGTAATTAAAGAACTTTGGTTATTTGAAACCTGAAATTTGCAGGTGTTATGGAGTTTGGCCTAAGGTGTGTGTTTTTGTTGGTTGTATCTCCCAAACTTGAGCAGTTTTTAAAATATTTAATAAAAAACGGTTCCATTTGTGGGCACATGTAGTTTAAAACTGAGTGTTCTAAAAATAAATTATTTTTTTTATTATTCTGTTTATATGCCCCATAGGGCTGGCAGGTGGCTCCTGCCCTTTCTTATAGGGCTCATCTTCAAAGCCCAGTCACCCCCGATCCCGCGCTGCCCCGGCAGTTCCCTCATGGATTTCCCCCCATGGCAGGGCCGGAGGGAGAAGGGCTGGCTCCCCCCAGAGCACAATCCAGACACCTGGGAAGCAGGTGTCAGAGGCACATCCAGGCCATCATAGAGCCTACCAGCTGCATTTTTCCAATTTTTCCCCTCCCCTTGCTGCAGGCATGCACTTGCATGCATGGAGGTACATGCACGCTGCCACCCACAATGCTGTCCCTTCATGTTGCTCCCTTGTCCCGCACTACCCCAAGGCCTCCACCTGGGAGCAGTCATTCGGTGCAGAGTGGCAACCCACCCACCAGTAGAGGAGAGCAGTCCTTTGGATACTCAATCCACTCCTCCCTCCCGGTGACCTGTGCTCTCTCCAGAACATGGGTCACCAGCGTGGCTTGAAGTGTGGTATTCAGCACATCAACCCTCAGGCCACCAGGCTGGCATTGATAACTGAATTTTTATGACCACATGAAATGTGCTCATTCATCAGCTGGCAGAGCCAACTCCGTGTCTGTGTGTGCCATTCTGCTGTTTACATCCAGCAAGGACAGGACTATGTGTCAGTGCATTGCCCTGTCTCTGCTGAGCATACTGTGTGTGTCTGCTTCATGTCCTGGAGCATCCACCACTGGCCACATGAGCAGCTGTATTTATTTGAACTGGACACCAGGGTGCCCAATTCTTGATGCCAATTTAATCATTAATAATGTAGTCTGATTCTGGGGTGCCCACCCCAGTGCCAGTTCGTTCCCCTCTCCCCTCAATAATGTTCCACTCCCAACACCCCTAATTTCAACTTGCTGACACTTGGGTGCTGAAGCCCTGATGTCAGTGTAGATAATCTCCCTCCTCCTGACCCAGCAGTCTGCGACACTGGGGTGCTCACCCCCCAGTACTCCCTACTGCCATTCCAATATTGGGGTGCCCAATCCTGTGTCAGACGTACTTTTAAAAAAAGAATATTATTTCACAATGTTTTTTGCTTTTTTGTAAACCTGAAATAAAGGAAAAACACCCCTCATTGTCTGCAGCCATCCATCCTCCCCCGATCCCCCTTGCTGAGCATCCACCACCTCGCCCCCCTCTTACTCGAGACTTGCCCAGCCAAGGTCCAACACCCTAATCTTCTCTGGACCGCAGACATGTCTTCACTCGCTAGTGCTGGGCTGGGAACTGAGGGAAAACAGGCACGTGCCATATAATATATTTCAATGTGTTTTGAACTTTTGTTCATAACTTGGTCATGTTTTCATATTTTTTGCCCATATTTTCAATGTGGACTTTTTAGGGCCCTGCCACATGAACAATTGTGGTAAAATTATATCAATCCATCCTGAAAGGTAATTTTGCTGTCACTGTGTAAAATCACCTTTTGGGCCAGATTTGAACAATTTCAGCACCCTTGTTTATGAGGTGGGGTCCCAAAAAGTCTGTGTTGAAAATTTTGGGAAAAAAATATGAAAGAATGACAAAGTTATTGATTGATTGATTTTACAGGTTTTAGCGATAAAGACATACTGAGTTGGTAACAGCTCATTTCCAGATACATCCTGGGGGAAGGGGAAGAGGGGAAAAATAACACATACAAAAATACAGAATATGAAATACACAGAATGGAAAAGTATAATAAAAATAAACAGGACTATCACTAGTACAGGACAGAGTATCACTAGCAGAAAGAGGTAGGTAATAATACCCCTGTATTGATCACTAGTGAGGCCACACCTCAAGTACTGTGTCCAGTTCTGGAGGCCCCACCTCTAAAAGGACATGGACCAGGTGGAGGTGGTAGAGAGGAGGGCAACCAAAATGGTGCAGGGCCTGCATCAGAAGCCCTACAAAGAAAGGCTTAAGGTATTAAATATGTATTCCCTAGAAGAAATGAGGGAAAGGGGGGATATGAGAGAAACATTCAAATACCTTTCAGGCATAAACAAGGTACAGGAAGGGAGCATTCTTCAGAGAAAAAGGTGCTCAAGAACAAGGGGTAATACTATGAAGCTGGAGGGGGGGGAGGCTGAAAGGAACCATGAGGAAGTACTTCACAGAAAGGGTGGTGGATGCATGAAACAGTCTCCCAGCAGAGGTGATGGGGGCTAAAATGGTTACAAGATTCAAGAAAGCATGGGATAGACATAAGGAGTCTTTAGAAGTGAGGCTAAGGGAGGGTACAAAGCAGAGACCATGTAGGGTCTGCGGTGGCACTGTAGGTAGGGAAAATAGGGCAGACTAGGTGGGCCAAGAGGTCCTTATTGGCCAATAACTTATATGTTTCTATGTTTCTAGGATGATTATACCTAAGAATAAATTGACAAAAATATGTTACCAAGCAATAAATTACGGAACTGAACAAAAGAACAATTACATAGTTATCAATTTAATAAAATAAAAAGCGGGGGAATGACTGACACTGGGGGGACTGGGGGAGTGCTGAGGGACAGAAAATTAGGTAAATCAACCCAAATCAGAAGCAACTGCAGGAGTGAGCTAAGAATTCATGGAGGAGAACTTTAACAGTAGTAAAAGAAGGAACAGAGTGAATAGCAGGAGGAAAGGAACCCCAAAGTTTAGGGAATGATGTGAGATGAAATGAAATGAGAAGGCAGCTTGGCCAGCAGTAGATTTCACTTGAGTGCAAGCAAAACAGTGAGAGCTAGCATTACAAAGAGAGTAGCAGGATGAAGTGGGAGGGAGAGGAGAGAGGTTAGATATGAGGTGAGCGAGCCAAACCATAAATTTGGAGATGAAGGAGACGCAGTGGGTGAACCGCCTGGCATCAAGAGAGGAGAGAGAGAGATGGAAGAATACTAGGTACAGTGATGAGCATGCAAAGGTTTATCAAGGGCAAAATGACAGAAAGAGTGAATGAGGGGGTCTAATCTAGCTAAAGTAACTTCGGAGCGGTACTATAAACAATGTCTCCATAGTCAAAAAATGGGCAAAATCATCTTGGTGATCTAGATAATGACTTAGCCATACCCTGAGGTACTTGAAGGAGGAGACAGCTTAGATAAGCATACCATCAAGAGTATCTGCAGTCTGCGGTGTATGAAACAGACAGGAAAATGGGCAGACTAGATAGGCCAGGCGGTCCTTATATGCTGACAAATTCTACGTATATACATATCTATGTATGAAAGAAAGGAAGGAAGCATAAAGACTCTAGCAAGTCTCTGTCTGGTGCCAAAAGTCACAGAGACTGTTTTCTTGTCAATTGAGGGATAACTGATTAACTCAGAACCAATGCTGGATGTTGATAAAGTCCAGCTGGAGTTGATTTGTGAGATCAGGGGCAGAGGAGCCAGAGGAAAAAGAACCATATCATCTGCATACTTATGTATTGACGCAGAGGAGCAGGCCTCAGGGAGGTCATTTAGAAAATAAAAGAATTGGGCCCAAGTCAGACCCTTGGGGGACATCTGAGCTGACAGAGAGTGGGAGGGAAGGGTATCTTCAAATACGGACAACTTGTGACCTGCCATCTAGGTAGGAGTGGAGCCACTCAACTGAAGAAACTGCAAGTCCAGCTGCCTTAAAGGGAAGTCCCCTCAACCTATTTTTATATATCTGTGTAGTTTCTAGGCATGAACGATGAATCCCTCCTTGCATTCCCCTAATTCCATAGTAATTTAAATATAAATGAGGTTGCTTCACTCTGTTTTGCCCTGGTGTGAAAACCTGTTTATCTACATTCCAAAGGTCTTCACTCATGCAAGGCATCATGGGAGTTGATGATGTTTATATGCAGAAGCCAGCGGATGTTATACTCTTATTCAGTTCTATTACATGTCTTGTGAAGTCCCTGTATTCTCTAAAAGCATTTTCTTTAACTCAGATACACTTTAAACTACAGAAAAAGGAAGGGCACTTACAATGCCTTAAAAAGTTTCAAAGTCAGCATAAGACAAAAACATAGGGACTACTGAGGACAGCAACAGCACTGACTAACGAAGTGTAACTACTGTAGGTTTTAGCACCAAAACATCATGAAATTCCAGGATGCCTTACATAAGTCAGGTCATGACCTTTGTAATGGAGTTAAGCAGGTGTTCACACCACGTTTAAGTACATTCAATTGTATTTAAATCCAGATGAAACTAGGGGGGTGAAATAAAGGCAATCACTGTTCATGTCTACTAAGGATGGGTAGACCCAAAAAGGCCCTGACACTTCAGGTTCAGGATCCAGATCAAAATCCTGATAAGTTCTGATTGGTACTGATTCTAATTAGAACCTTTTTGCAAAATGTCAGGAAAATTAAACATTTGCCATAAAGCTGTATAACATGACACAGAAATGCTGCATAAAATGTGCCGCCAAGTTGCACTTTATTTAGCAAGCAGCTGTAACAAGGGAACTAGCATATAGAGAAGAGAGGGTCTTAGTAGCAGGTTGGAAAGATTATTAGTCTCCACGCTCTCTGATAAATTAAAAAACAATTCACTATGAGGAGCTGAGAGGGAGAGAACAAGGCAGAAATTGGGAAAGAGATGGGGAAACTACCATTGCCTCCTTTGTAGACTTCTGAGTGGGACCCAAGACTTCTTTCTGGGGCAGATGAGTACTGCTTCTCACCACCACTGTACGCTGTGGAGGGGGTGGGCGGAGACAAATGAGTCAGGTTTTATTTAGATACAGGAGAGAGCATGCACAAATGTTACAACTGATACCAGAGCAGATAAGTAATTGTAATAGCTGGTTTCCTTGTTTCACCACTAACCTCACCACATTAAATGCACACAGCTACAGTGCAAAGCTGGCACATTCTCTTTCCTTTCCACACAGTCAGGACACATTTGAAGACTTTACTGAACCAGTCCAATTTTGGGGGTTTCATGTATTCTACAATTTTTAGCCAGTTTGCAATAGTTTGATGGCTTCTATATTCATTTTAAAGTCTTTGCCATATTTTTTGGTGTTTAATAATTAAATGATTGATTTTATTAATATATTTCATGTTGCAACTTTGACTGAGAGAGAGAGACCACCACCGCCACTAGCAACGTCTACCCTGCTTAGTTTATTCCTCAGGGCTCAGACAAAGCTAATTATTTCATATAATTTGTATCTTGTTTTTCTTACTTTCTTGTGGCCTTGTGTGTGTGTGTGTGTGTGTGTGTATGTTTTTCCTGTCTCGTCTCTACTCTCTCATGCCTCATGCTCCCGCTCCCCTCACCTCATCCCTCTGTTGGGATGGAGAATGTGCACCGACTTTCTTCAGGGCTAAGATGATCACACTCAAGTAGCTTATAATGTATGGGGAGCCCTTATTAACCATCATAATCAGCAGCAGCAAATCCTTGTTATCCACTGTTCAGAATGTCAGAAGTTGTTAACCACTCTTCGGAACGTCCAAGCAGTGACATACCAAGAAAGAATCATGACTTGCACAGTATTCTAGCCCCACAAATTGCGAGCGCCATTTACGGGTAAAAAATTCAAAATTCACATTAGTGGTAGTTAACTGACAGCCGATTACAATGGCGGAATTACACATGACAATGTAAACTGAAAATGACAGTGTAAAAAAAGCATAACCTACTACTAGCTGATGATGCATATCTCTACAATTTTCTGTTCCCCTTATAGATATTCTGTGTTGAATCGCAACCTGCACGCATGTGGTCATCATCGCGTATGTTTGTTTGGGCCTCAGACAAGACGCAACGTCGCATCGCTTGCACCAGGTGACCATCAGCAACCAACGGTTCTTTCATAATTTTTAACCTGGCATTCCATTGATTGTCTCCGTTTTTAAAATGCCCATGCCGAGAATATATTTGAATTTAATTTCTCTATTAGTAGTAATAAGTGTATGTAAACAAAATAAATCTTGCCGTGGCAAAACATCTCAAAGCCTCCAATCGTCGCTGTAAAGTAAGAGCAAAGCATTCAATATTGTGTTTCACAAATGTTTTTACCCATACACTATAAAAAATAATGTCTGGGAATCAGCTGTTAACCACGTTGAAATCACCTCTCGTGGTTGCTAAGGGCTGAAGTAAACCTCGAAACTCGCTCTCGGGGTTTACAAAGCATGCCTAGCAACCACTTCTGTGATACAGTGTGAACACCGATTCAACCATTATTCTCTATTATTACTTTTTAAAATTCTTTTGTAAATCTGTGTCAGTCCCTGCAAGCCTGGTGAGCCAGTCCACAGGGCTGCGATCGTTGATTATCACAAGCTGTGCAAGACAGAACCGGAGTATCTGGTCTACCTAACTAGTGCCGTCCTTCTCCCCATGATGAGTTTTAATTGGAGACAAGTTCAATAAAAGTGAAGGCTGACAATGAGGTTTTCCATCATTACACTGGCAGGTAGCCTGCCTGCTTTCACTTTATTTTTCAGTCCACTTACTTATTTTTCTTTGTAATAAATATTTTTTGCAGCTTTGTCTGCTTGCTTACCATGCTCACTTTGGTAAAACTAAACTCTTGTACATCCTATTCTCACGTACACTAACTTCATCTGCAGAGATCAGGTGGTCTGCTTTCCTTTCATTCAGCTCTATGCTGACATTTTCTGATCTCTGCCCTTCACCAGTGCCACAGCCAGTCAGAATGTATCTAAGCTTTGTCTCCACCCTGGAGCTGGAAACATGGTTGTTCAAGTCTGCAACATGATTCAGCCAGTCTGCCTATCCCCATCATGCAGAAATCAAGCTTCTATCTCTAAAATTGACATTTAGCACCCATTGAACCCAGGCTCGGTACATCCGCAGTGGTGATCCTTATTGATCTGGGTCCACTGGACCATGTTGGATCCAAGAGGATTCTGATTCTCAGCAGACTAGTCCATCCACCCCTAATGCCTACAAATTACACAAGGAAAGAGAATAAAAGGCTAAGAGGACCTTCCATTTAAGGTTGTCCAGGTGAAAGATATGTGATACACTGTCAAAAGCTTTGGCCGAATTGAAGAAAATACAGTAACTAAGATGACAAGGCTCTGATTCATACCAGAGAGGATAGTAATAGTGAGTTGGAGGAGAGAGGTGGTAGTGGAATGAGAATTCCTAATGCCAGATGGGAAAGGAGCAGAGAAGGGGTCTGAGTCAAGAAAATGGGAGAGGTGGGAAAAAACAAGGCTTTGCTGGAGCTTAGCAAGTGTGGGAAGAAGAGATAGGATGGAAATTACTAGGGGAAGAGAGATCACCCCCTTTGGGAAGGGGAACGACAGTAGCCAGCTTCCAAGAATCTGCGATACAGGATAAGGAGAAAGAGAGGTTAAGGAGATAGGAAATAGGAAGGGCAATGGCATGAGCAGAGAGAACTAGTAGTCTAGGGTCAAGACCATAAGGACTCCCACCCTTGTGAGGATTAAGAGCCAAAAGGGCATTGAGAGCAACAGCAGGGGTAATGGGAGAAAAAGAAAAAAATGGAGGACGGAGACACTGGAAGAGTTTGAGGGATAGATTGAGAGGAAAGAGAAGAAAAATGAGAGGGAGAGCAGAAGGAGGTTGAGAAGCAGGATGAGAGGAGTGAATGGCTGCAAAAGGTGAAGAAGGAATTGAAAGAGACAACTGCAGCAGGACCAGAGGTAGTAGTGTTGCCAGTCTTGAGAACAGGTGGATGAGACTGAGGAGAGAAAAACTAATGAATAACCTTCTAGAACTTAAAGGGGTGTTTAATGTTATTTTGGAGCATGGATGCAAAGTATTCAGATGTTGCAAGTAGGGCTGCATGACTCTCTAAGGCCCTGGATACACTGTGAAATGTAACACAGTTTAAGTGCCTTAAAATGTGCCTTAAAATGCTTTAAATCCCCCTAGCACTGTTTGCAGAGAGACTACAAGCCCCTTAAAACATTTTAACAAAAGAGTTTTTAAACCCCGCTAGATACCTATCTTAAAACCATTTTTAAAAACGTTTTGGAGCTAGCATGCTTTTACTCACAGGTCTGGCCAGGAGCAAAAACGTTTTAAGCTATAATGGTTTAACTAAAACAGTTCTAGCAGTAGTGTGACCAGGCAAGCACAGTTCTGTGTGTTGGACTTAACATAAAATAGTTACAAGGAGAACAGGTTTAATACGAACAGTGTGGCCACACTAAACCATCATCAAAAATGTTTTCTGAGTAGTGTGGATGCACTGAAATGGTTTAGCTAAACTGGTTTTAAAAATGGTTTTCAAAAACAGTTCTGTAGCGTGTCCAGGGCCTTAAAGTTCTACCTCGCGAACTTTCTGAGTAGAACCCAAAAAAGTTCTATCTGGTTTTGCCTGGTTCTACCAGGCAGGACCCAGTAGAACCAGGTTCTACCAGGTAGAACCGGGTTCTACCCTTTATAACCAAGTTCTACCAAGTAAAACCAGGTTCTACCAAGCAGAACCAGGTTCTACCAAATAAAATTAGGTTCTACTAAATAAAAAAACAGGTTCTACTAAGTAAAACCAGGTTCTACATGGCATAACAAGGTTCTATAATATATAACACAAAAAACATTTAACCTGGTTCTTCTTAATTAAGAAATCCACAGAAGTATTGTTTTTTGTTTGGACAGTACATGTAGTACTAAGAACTGTATATACAGTTAAGTATTGCAAAGCTTTGGTGCATAGGATACTGTCTCAGTGCTCGAAAGCTTTGCAAAACTTATCATTCTTAAAGTCAAAATCTTAGTACTACATATATATTCACAAACATGCAAAACAAAATATGTGTTTTTTTTTTTATAGTTAAGTAGAACCAGATAGAATGTGGTTATATGTTGTGGAAACAGCTGGGTTACCCAGTAGGGGTACAAGTCAATTCGTTCCCAATATTTTGCTTCCTGACTATTCACTCCGACAGTATGCTCCGGCGACCACTCGCACCCACATCAACTCACCCCTGAGTCAATTAGCTCCCAGACTACAGCAGAATAAAAAAATGAACTGTCACCGCTGGTGTTAGTGTTTCAGTATCATTTTTAAATCTGCTGTATAACTGGTGAGCAGCTTTACTTTCCCTTTCTGTCAGTAGAAGCCGCTCCTACAGTAAATCCCCCGAGAAGAAGGAATTGCCAAAGATGGAAAAATGCTTACAGCAGGACTGTTACCCACAACGGGGACTGCTTATTTTTCTTTTGCAGGGAGGCTGAATTTTTTTAAAGAAATAATTTGAGATGCCTATTTGCTTTTGAGAGAGAGAGAGAGCTTGTGAAGGCTGCAAACAGGAGCATGCTGGCTCGCTCTCTCTCTCTCTCAGTTTTTCCAGCTTGTTCTGGTGCAATAGTAATGGAGCAGCTTAAACTTTCCCTTTTTGGCATAGAAGCCGCTCTGCCTGCAAAACCTGCTACATTGAGTGAAACAGGGTTAAAAGTGTGTCTCTCTTTAGACGGGAGACATATTTTAAGTAAAAACATTGGAGATCCTGTTTTTATTTAGAGATGAGAGCATGTAGACTTGTAAATAGGAGAGCGTTCACTTCTCACTCGCTCACTCCCCTTGTAAGCGTTCTTATTTCAGTGCATTCCCAAACAGGATACTTACTGACTTTCAGAATGCTGCTTGGTATTTATATTTATATTGCTGCTTACAGGAGAGACAATTGTAATATTTGGAATTTGTACTGAATGCTGCACGCGGGAGTGAATTGTCGCCGAGGTGAGTGATCACAGGAACGAATCAACACCGGAGTGTAATGTTGGGAGACAATAGTCAGGGAGCGAAATATCGGGAGCGAATTTTCGTGTTCCCACCCAGTAGATGTTGTAAAATAGTGTTGAAACAGATTTAGCAAGCGATAAAGGTCAGTGATGATATATGACTCATACAGTATATCATCCCTGACAACTTTAGCTTTTTAAATCTGGTTGCAGGCAGCCCAAAGGGTTAACCCCCTGAGCTGCACCCTGTTACAAAAATTGTAAATATTCCCCCACTGTTAGACCCAGGTACTAATAGAGCCCAGTTCAAAATGACTGGCGCCCATGGTACCTATAGCCTCAGCTGCTATAGTACCAAATAAGTACATAGACAAAAGTTTAAAGTAGAAAATGAATTTAATCCACACAGTGTGGTAAAGCAAAATGCCACACTGTCCTAGCACTTCTGCACCATATCTTCCTCAGTGCCCTCCCCCCCAAGGAAGACAAAGTGCTGAAGCACTGGGGCAGTGTGGCATTTTGCTTTACCACATTGTGTGGATTAAATTAATTTTCTACTTTAAACTTTTGCCCGTGTAGTTATAATTTAGTACTATTGCAGCTGAGGCTATAGGTACCAGGAGCTCCAGTTGTGGGAGGTCCCCTTTCTGACCG
Source organism: Neoceratodus forsteri (assembly GCA_016271365.2). Classification (NCBI taxonomy): domain Eukaryota; kingdom Metazoa; phylum Chordata; order Ceratodontiformes; family Ceratodontidae; genus Neoceratodus; species Neoceratodus forsteri. Next base: position 168,154,962 of record CM057449.1, on the reverse strand, counting down.
AGTGGCTCCTGCCTGAAGCTTGGCACAAGCAGAAACCCCGTACTGAACTACTAATAGACCCCAATGGCTGTGGCTATGGGCCATAAAGAAATGCAGGGGTGTTAGGCATCTAGTATCGGTTTGGGGTGTTCTGTTATTCTGAGTAACTCTCAGTATTAGTAATATATTACCCACCCTCATTTTCTCCTTTTCCTCTAGTACACTCTCCTGCCCTGATCCCTATACTTTCCATAGATAACTATGTAAGCAATAATACCAGACAGGGCAGGCAGTATTGGGCACTACCGGACTGCCCAGAGGCGTAATGAGGCCCAACGCTGCAGGTGGAGGGCCTTATAGCCCCTGGAAGGTCCAGTATTGCCCAATACCACCCACCCTGGAGGATATTATTGCACTTAGAAAATGGGCTATATGTAATATTATTTGTGAAATATTTAAAAAATAAAAAGCAATAGTAAAAAAAAAAAATTACTTACAGTTGCTTTGTCATGAAAGTAGTCCATCCACTGGTATACTTACTATACCTACCAGTAGAGGGCAGTGCAGTTTCTCAGCAGTTTTATAGGTTTCTTACAAGTGTGTACAGCATGTTCCTTCCTTGGTCTTGAACCATCAACACCCCACCCCCACAAGTTCACTTGGGTTCAGTTTTGTGTGTGTGTGTGTGTGTGTGTGTGTGTGTGTGTGTGTGTTTCATTTTTTTTTTCATGAGTAAGACCCACTCATCAGAGTGATTTGCATCTCCCCCCGGATACATATGCAGGCTGCTGAGAATGGCAGTGCGATCGTGTAAAAGTGTACAGACATATTCAATGTTCTACAGGTTAGCAGGACTTGATTTTTGTTTTAAAAAAGACAAATGGATGTTTTGCTGCAGTAGGAGTGGAGCCGGTGTGACTGATTTAAGTTTACAAGTGGCACTCAGCGCACGATGTGCTAGCGGTACTCATTTAAAAAGAGAAGTTGTTTTTTTCCCTCCTTTTTCACTGCCAGAGAATTGTGGCTAAATTGGCAGTATGTGGCAGTTCAGTTTGCAGCCTGTGTTTGACTTTTAGTGTGCACTTTCCTGCTGGCGGCAGTTTGTGATTAGAGAGCGTCTACTGCGGGAGCTGCTGTTGGTATGCTGTGTGTGGGGTAACAGTGCCCTTGTCCTGCTACAAAGCACCAGGGATGACAGAGATTGAGTGTGTGTAAGTGAAAACAACCTCTATGAGAAAACTAGATTACCCGGGGCATACTTTATTATTTTAACTGTAAATGTTGCCAGGCGGAGGGGGATTGGTCGCTCATCTAGCGCTTGCTTAACAAACACAAAAATGGTGATTGGTCAGTGTGAAAACTGGGATGCCCAATAATACCCTAAGTAATGGGGCACCCCAAAGTGGGACTTGGTTTTCACTGGGGCATCTATTGAAAAATAAATGCATGCCTGACCATGGCTTTCAGCCAATCAGGATGCATTATTTTTCAAGCCCATTTTCTAAGTCAATATTACTTCATTTGTCCCACCCTTCCAAACACCTGCCCCTTTCTCATCGTTACTCAGAATAATTGAAAAACCCATAATAGTATACCATCTGCAAATTGTCTTTATGATGCCAGGTGTGTGGTTTGGGGTCTAACAATGGAGGGTGGATTGTATTTGTAAGAGGGAGTGTCCTTGGGGGGTTGTACTTGGAGTTGGGGAGGGGGGCTACAGTAAGATCAGGGATTTTTTTTATTGTCATGATGGTCAATTACTGCAGTATATGGGAACAGCATTTTTTAAAATCTATTTTTTTATTTTCATTTTACAGGTTATGATGAAAACAGTTTCTGTCTGGTGGATGGCTCCTTCAGATCAAAACATTGGATGCATCATTGGGTGCAGCACTGAAACTGGGAATGTATTGTAAAGTTGACATTTTACAGCAAAAAAAAAAAAATTAAAATTAAATCCCCATCTGGAGTCGAACCAGAAGAACAGTAATTTATTACTTATTTATTTTATTAATGATTTTGTTTAACAGCCTAATAAGTATTTACTGAGTGTATATTTCGTTATACAAATCCAATAAAAACAAATGGATGAAGAGCTGTGTGACAATGTATAGTCATTTCTGGTTATTTTAGCTGAACCGCAGTATTCGGTGGTCCTTCAGTTTCTTGTGCTAGCCAGACTGAGTCTTAGTGGCACATGAGAACCAGCAGTGGATGCTTGTTTCTGAAATTAATGAAAGTCAAGGAACAGAATGAGGACAAAACAGGAGGACCCACCAATGGAGGACAGACAGGTGGAAAGACTAGTGGCTACTAGTGGCAACAGAATCACTCACCATCATCATCATCATCAGTGTTGCATGCCATCTGGGTGCTGTCAGCCTGCATACATTTTGGATAGTATATGTTTTTGAATTGAGGCAAGTTCATTTTAAAGAAAAGTGAGGCTTTCTACATTCTTTGTGGAAAGACATGTTCTTTTGTCATTCACTGTTGCCCCAACAGCACTGAAAATTCTCTCAGAACATGTGCTTGTGGGTGGGCAACCGAGGTATTCAGTTGCGATCTCAGTTAAAGAAGGCCACATAGATTTTTTCTGTTACCAATACAGCAATGGTTCATCACCTGCGGTGAGATGTACAGTCTCCCCCATATAATCTTTCACCATTTTTGCAGCAGGGACTTCTGGCACCCCAATAGCCAGCTAAGCCTTTCCAACTGTCTTTATCAGACCAAAGTCTGACAGCATGTCCCACAGTGGTTTGTCATCTTGTGGTGTAGCAGCAGATCTGGTTGGTGTTTAATGACAAAAAACATCAGTAATGGAGCATCACCAGACGCAACAACAGCAGCAATGGCAGATTGTGCTCACTCCATCTCCAAAGAACTTGTTCAGAATTTGAATGTTGCCACAAGGGCACTGATGATCTACTACTTTTCTCAGCTATACGTGCTGACACTTTCTCAATTAACAGCTCGCAATACTATTCCAGGTCTTTAAAGTCATATGGTCTGAAGAATATCTCAATTGTATCCTTGAACCGAGGATCGAGAAGTGTGGCCAAAATGTAATGTTCTACTTTGCACATATTTACAATGCACTCATCAACCAGGAAGGTTTTCAACATTTTTCCCCACAAGGGATGCAGCATTGATAATAATAGTAATAATATTTTTATTTATATAGCGCAATTCTAGAGTCAAAGTGCTGTACATACACACACCATAAAACAATTCAATAAAACCTTACAAATAATTCAAAAGCTTCAATTAAAATATCCCACAATCCAAAAAAAAACATCAAATGCCAAAAGAATGCTTAAACATATCATCAGTGTCAAGGAACTGTGACTCGAGACGCTCCTATCTCATTCTGATGAGTGAGATTTTTTTTCTTCTTTTTTTTTTGTGATGAAATAGCTCAGAGCATGGGTGCATCCATCATTGAGCAAGCTCATAAAGGAACATTTCTCTACATCACCGCTAAATCATCTTTGAGCCAAATCAGCCAAAATTACCAAATATGAATTCCAAATTAAATCAAATTTATAAAATTGGTTATTCAAAAAGTGAATAGACTTATCAATATTACCATGGTCTAATATCCTTTGAATCCATTCTACATATGACGGGGGGGCAATGCTTTTCCAATTCTGTAGAATTATTTTAAATGCCACTAATAAACCTGTATTACATAATATCTTTTGATAACCCAAATGGTCCTGAAACACAAGCGGAAAACCGAAGGTCACAATCCCCCAGAAAGGAATGGTAAATCACAGTCCAATACCCTTGATAGAGTGGATCAGATGGAGGCCTAGTAATCTTTTATCTGGGGACAACTTAGCAGCATATGGTGGAGAGTACCTCTACCCCCCATCTCTGACAAGAATCAGGAATCATAGCATCCATTTTATGGAGCCTAACTGGAGTTTAATAGGTCCGGTGTACTATATTAAAAAAAATTTGCAATAACCTATTATTTCTAACCCCACGATTCTGAAGATTAATAATCTGGAACCAAGCTTCTTCTGAGAGATTAATTTTTAATTCCTTTTCCCAAACTTCCTTAAGGGATAAAGATAAGGATATTGGAGAAATCTCCTCAACCAGAGCACTATACAGTCTTGATATCAAGTGTCTATTAGTCTCCAGACCCTGAAAAAAATGCTCTAAAGGTGAAACCGGAAGGGAAAATGAATTATGATTACTCTTAAGGACATAATACCTAATTTGCAAAAAATTGGCATCTATTACTAGATGGAATATCATACTTTCTTTGAAATTGTTCAAAGGACATAAAGGAAGATCCCTCATAAAAATCAGTAATTGAACAGCTCTGTTTACAAAAGTACCATTCTTTAAACACATGATCCTTTATACTAGGTGGAAAAAAATTATTATTATAGATTGGAGTCAGGGCTGTAATTTTTCCTGAAAAATGCAACATTTTTAAAGCATTTGCCCATGCTGACACCGTGGCACTGGTAGACTGTAATGAATCCTGGGCTTTAGGCCCATATCTAGAAGGCGTTAAGGCAAGGAAGTTAGATAATTTAATACCTTTAATAACATTTTCCTCAAAGCACATCCCTGCTATTGATTTGTCTTTAGGAGTGGCAAACCAATGATACACTAATTCTAGCTGTGCAGCCAAATAATATGCCCCAAAATTAGGGCATTCTAACCCTCCTCTCTCCTTACTCTGATACAGTCTATCAAGTGCTACTAGGATGCCCTCCCTTCCATAAAAATTTACATATTATTTTATGTAACTCAAAAAAATCTTTTTCCAACCTGTAAGGAATAGATTCAAATAAAAATAAAAATCTTGGGAGAATGTTCATTTTTAACACACTTATTCTTCCCAACAATACCAGTGGCAGGTGCTGCTATTTATCCAAATCCTGCTTAATTCTAGCTATTAAAGGATCATAATTTAATTGAATTACCCTATTTGTTTCCCTAGCCAACATCTCCCCAAGATATCTAATCTTATCCTTATTTATACCTATTAAAGTTTGATTCAGCATATTTACTGAATTGCCCAAATACAACATCTCTGAGTTATCCCAATTTACCTTATATCCAGAAACTAAACTGTATTCAGCTAATAATTCCTCTAAAATTGGAAAGGAATAATCTGGATTGCTCAGAGCCACCAGAATATCATCTGCATATAACATTGCTATTGTACTATCTTCCCCCTCACTAACCCCCGATTTCTGGGCTTTTAATCTCAATCTAACAGCTAACGGCTCCAAAAACGATGCAAAAAGAAGAGGAGAGAGGGGACAACCTTGCCTGGTGCCTCTCTTCATATGGATTGGATTTGATACATTCAAATTCATTTTAACCTGAACCAAGGGTCTAGCATATATTAAATTAATCAAATTTTTAAACCTACCCTCAATACCAAACTCCTGTAGGGTTGCCATCAGGAATGGCCACTGCACCCTATCAAATGCTTTTTCAACATCTAAAGACAAGAGTGCAGTGTCCATCCTGAGTAAACCTGTATTATATTAAATGCTTTTCTGGTGTTATGTTGCAATCTCCTCCCCCCAATAAAACCTGGCTGGTCCTGATGTACCAGGCCTGGTACTATTTTGGCCAGTCGCCCAGCCAATATTTTTGCAGAAATCTTGTAATCACTATTCAGAAGTGATATTGGCCTGTAAGAGCCACATTTATCAGGGGGTTTATCCTTTCTAAGCAACAACACCATTTCAGCGTCATTAAAAGATTGAGGCAGTTTATCTTCCTCCAAAAAGGTGTTAAACAATAGGCTGAGCCAAGGGGCCAATATGTCAGCTAGGTTTTTATACACTTCAAGGCCCTGGAGACTTGCCATTAGGAAGACTCTTTATGGCTTCTGTGACTTCATCTATAGAAATATCAATATTCAGCTCTCTGAGCCCTTGTGCAGATATCTTTGGCAGGTTAATATCCGATATATATTCTTTAATCCTAGATATCTCCACCTCAATTTCAGGTGTATACAAATCTTCATAAAATGACCTGAAGACAGAGTTTATCTCTGTCTCAGATGTTATTAATAGTCTTGCCTCATTTTTTATACTACCAATCTTGTTCTGGTTACACTCTGATTTAAGCTGATAAGCCAAAGGTTTCCCCGGAGTATCCCCATAAAAAAGATATTTGGCCTTTACTTTGCATAATTCCCTTTCTGACTTCCCTTGGAGCAGTTTCTCCAAATTAAACCTTGCCAAAAATAGATTTGTTTCTGATTGTTCAAGCCCCTTAGCTTCATGTTCAGCCTGGGCAGCAGTCAACTGTGCTTCCAATTTGAGTAATTCAGTCAAACTTTTTCTTCCTAATTCCAATTTGGGATGCTGACCAGACCCTTAAATATGCTTTCAAAGCATCCCATACTATTTGTAAGTTTACCTCCTGACCCATGTTAAGCTGCATAAAAGCCTGTATTTCATCTTGTACCTGTCTTTTAAAATTTTTATCTGCCCATAATGAATTGTCAAATTTCCATGTTAATAATCTTACCTCCCTTTTTATTGAAGGATTAAATTCCATTACTACAGGGGCATGATCCAAATTTTTTATTGACTCATAAGACACCTTTGTCCCGGAATCATACAGTCCCAAATATATAAGGAAAAAATCTATTTTTGAAAATGATTTATGTATCTTTGAATAAAAGGAACATTTTTTTAAGGCTGGATTAAGGCATCTGAAAGGATCACATAAATTCAAATCCGCCATAGCCTGTTTCAAAACCCCAAGATTTTTCTTTTTTCTATCTCTCATGGGGGGTTCCCTATCTAACATCCCATAAAAAAGATTGAAGTCTCCTCCGATTATAACATTCATATTAAACTGGGATATTTCTATAAAAAATCAACCCAAAATTCAGGTTCATCTTGATTCTGCCCATATAATGATGCCATAGTAAAAACCTTGCCCTGCTACTGAATTTCAATAATAACAAATCTCCTACCCCATCAATAAAAGAATGTATTAAATCATAACCCAGACCTTTTCTAAGATAAATGGCAGCACCTCTCTCATTATCAGAAAAAGTAGTGGAAAAACCATCCGCCCTAAATAAGTTACCAAAATATAAAGCATCTGTAGAAGCAAAATGTGTCTCCTGTAATAAGAGGACATCTATTCCCCTTCTCCTTGCCAACTGAATGACCTTCCTCATTTTAATCCTTTCCTTACCCCCATTTAAATTCCAAGTCATAATTTTCAATTTCTCCATAATATATAATCAACTAACCCATGTACCAGGACCATACCTCCCTCCTCATTTACCTCCTGTATCACTGAGGCATGGGGAAACAGACACTCCACCACAGCTTCATGCTCTCATCTTTCCCCAGAATAAAGTAAACAACTTTCTTTTTATAATCCAAGGCCACTCCTTTATAGCACCCACACATTCTTTTGATTTCTACAAATGAGCTCATAACAAAGAAAAAAAGATTTTTATTTTGTTTATTTTCTACTAAAAATATTAACCCAATACCCCCCTTCCACACCCCAACTAATTCACTAATCAACCATCTGCATGAATATATTATCCACTTATCCATTCCACTATAAAAGCTAATTATTTCATTTTCATACAGTCTCAAAGGATAAATTCCCCTATATTCTTTCTGCTTCCCATATTTTCCCTCCCTCCAAATACTGCTCAACCCACCAGACCTAAAGTCTACTGAGCCTAAAAAAACATACACCCTATATGCATAACTAGAAAAAAGGGACATCGAAAAGAAAAAAAACAAAAACATAAGAAAAAATAATGACAGAACCAAAAAAAGAAAAAAAAAAAAAAGCAGATGCCTAAATTGTTGGGACATCTCACCCCCGGATGCTGAATCCTAACTGTATGCAAAGACATGGAAAAGACTAGGGAACTTACCTGGCCCCACCCCTAGCTCCCAATCCTAATACCCTTTAAGAATTATATATATCTAAAGCCATAATAGTTAATTTAACCACTAAACTACCAAGCTTCTCCAAAAAGGAAAAAAAAAAAGAACCAGTCTAAATACCCCCAACCCTTAAAACTGCTGAAGTAAGTTAAAGACAGCTAAGCTGAAGATTTATCAGATCCACCTGGGTCAGGGTCATCTGGTTGTTTCCCAGTTTTCTTTCTCAACAATTCCTCTACTTCAAAGGGGGAATGAAAGAATAAAACCTTTCCATCTAGATTTACTCTCAATTTGGCTGGGTATAACAGAGGCAACGAGATCCCTTCTCTCCTCAGTTTGTCTCTAACAGTATCAAAACTCTTTCTCCTAGCCATACTATTAGGAGGCATATCACGAAAAACTTGCAGTGCCATACCATTATAAAATATTCCTTTTTCAGCCCTTGCTTTGGCCATAATATTCTCTTTATCTTGGAACCTTAGAGTCTTGACATACATGAAACAAGGCCTTCATGATTTATCTTTAGGGCCAAAGGCCCGATGTGCTCTATCCACCTTGATTTTTTTTTCTGGATATGGAAGGCCCATTACTTTCGATAATGCCTCTTCACAATACTGAATTGGATCACTGCCTTCAACTCCTTCCATTAGATTGACCATCTTTAAATTAGCTCTTCTTGATCTGGATTCTAAGTCCTCCAACCTCATTCTTAAAGAGTCCAGTTATTTAGTACTTTTTTCCAAGCTGTTAGATATTTTAGGTATAACATCTTCAATAACACTTATGCAGGACTCACATTCCATAGTTCTGGAAGCCAACGATTCAAATTTCTCCAACTTCATCCACCACTTTCTATGTCAAAGCAACCACTGCAAGATTTAAATTTTCAAATCCTTGGCTCACTTCTTTCAAAATGGCCTTATATGACTCATCAGGATTATCTTTTGTTTCTTCTGCATCTTCTCCAACTGTATTTCCCCATTCCTTTTCTTTTTCTCCCCCTTCATCCCCCTCTCCCTCCATCCCTTCTATCTGTTCTGCCTCTTCCACCATTTCCACCTTCTTGCTTTCCCTAGGCTCTTAATTCCCTTACTTTTCACTTGTGCAGCCATTTTGTCTGCAACCGTACCTTTATCTTTCATATTCTTTGTCAGGAGATCATATATACACACTGGAGAGTTAATAAATACCGGGGAAGATTTGTTTCTTTTGTCATTCCCTGTATTAAACTCCCCTTCCTTAGACTTCTGTTTTTTTTTTCTTTTACTGGCTGCTTTACCACCTTTAACTGTTTGTTTTTTTTGTTAGTAGCCAAGGGAGGAGAGGAGATAATCTTCCTTTTATTCACTACAGAAGTAGTCGGGCTGTCAAGTAAAGGCCTGAGGAAGGGGGTTTACCAAAGAGTATAGACTCACTGTGGGGAGAACTAGCATTCAGGAAATCAGAATTCACCTTCTTCTGAGAAATACCAAACAAAACGTGCCCCTCAGCCTGTTCCTTTGTACAAGCAAGGGGGTGTCCCTGCACTTGAACTTGACAATCCTGCTGAATTCTTTACTCTGTTTAGCTGAGAGAAACGCCTCTGAACAGATTCGCTGACCCCTTCCCTGCCTGCATGGCTGTTTGTGAAATAGAAACAAAGTCTGAAGATTTTCAGGCTGTGCAGGACTCACAAACCCCTGTATCTGATTTAACAAACTCGACATGCCCCAGACAATGGGGAAGAGGTTTACCAAAAGGGAAAATTCAAAGACACAGTTAAATTAAGAGGCAAGGGACCACAATTAACATCAAATGACTAAAAGGAGATTTATATACCACAGCCATTAAGATATAAACCAGGTGACACCTGCGTGCGTTTTTCTTCTGCCCCCGCATTGCTGTCTCCTCCTCCTTTGTCATACTCACACCAGGTTCAATATGCCACATTTACCAGCTGAAATTTAAAGTACATGCTGCTTTTTCCCAGGGTACCATTTCAAAATCTAAAGAGGAGCGAGCTGAGTTCCCCCTGTGTGCAGCTGAGCTATTCAGCCATGGGTTCTGACGAGCATGCTGACATGTGCAGAACACAAATCCCCTGTGTTCTGGAGCCGATGAGTGAGATTAAGGGTAATATCTGGCTTAGCTGAGCACCATCAGAGCTCACCACTCATGTAGCCTATTCAAAGGGTTTAAGAATACAAGTAAGATTCTCCATCAGATGCCACTGATTGGGGCTGATATTCACATATTGAATTGAACCCAGGTCCTGTAATTAAAATGGTCTTAGATAATGCTCGAAGTATGATAAATAAAATGGACTATTTTAGATCCTGGGTAGAACATGAAGAGCCAGACATAATAATGTTAACGGAAACCTGGTTAAAAAAGGGAATTGAATATAAAGAAATAGAATTAAGGGACTTCTACCACTTTAGGAAGGATCGAGGAACATGGAGGAGGAGTTTTGGTGTATATAAATCATTCAATTGGTAACTCCAAAATGTTGTTCTCTGGGTCAATTGAGGGCATTGAATGCTTGTTAATTGAGATACAAGAATTAAAATTGGTTATTGGAGTAGTTTACTCTCCACCTAAAATAAACCCTATCCATTTTGACAAATTTTCACATGTTTTAATGGAACACCTGGGTCAACTACAAGTAGTTCTGGCTGGTGATTTCAATGCAGCTTGGGGTTGTCCCAGAGGTCAAAAGTTGGAAAAATCAATGAGCTGTTTAAACCTGATACAAATCATAGATATACCTACAAGGAAAGGTTCCTTATTAAGTAAAGGTAATACTTTGGATTTGATGTTTGTTTCTCCTGAATTGACAATCTTGGAGAAAAGGGTATGTACCCCCAGTTTAGGAGACCATAATATAGTTAAGTGTGTATTCGCTACGATTAAAAATAATATTCCCATAAAATCAGTATCACAAATATCTAAAAGATGTTATTTAAAATTTAACAGTTTATCATTTAGAAAGTATCTTCAGGGACTCCCTTGGTATAGGATTTTTCTTGTCCCAGATTTAAATGAGGCTGTATTAGAATTTACAACAATGTTTATTAATGCTTGTGATAAATTTGCTCCATATAAAAAAGCAAACCATAGGAAAAAACATTTACCATGGCTAACTGTAAAAATAAAGAAAATGATTAGGATTAGAAATCATTATTGGAAAAAAGCAAATAAAACATTAAACAGTGAAATTTGGGAACAATACAGAAGGTTAAGGAATCAAGTAATACAGGAAATCAGGAAATCAAAAGCTCGTTATTATAAACAGTGGATTAAAGAATCAACAAATCCAGGTGCTTATTGGTCTGTTATAAAAAATCTTATAGATCCAAATAATAAACAAAGTGAAATAAAATTGAGTCAGAATGGAAAAGTGTTTGAAACAAATAGAGCTACGGAAAGTTTGAATGATTATTTCATAAATCTCCCTGATCTGAAATTAGATCTCATAACTAAAACTAATACCTTGAATGAAGTAAAGGGTGAAAGTCCCCAAGATGAGAAAGAACCCAAATTCAGGTTTAAGAGAGTGATAAACAAAGAAGTTCTAAAAACATAAATAGATTAAAAATAAATAAAGCAAGTGGCCAGATAGAATAGATAATAAATTATTAAAAGAGGCTGCTATGGAATTGTCACCTATATTAAGGACATTTTAATTGAGTCTAAGAGAGGACAGTTTCCTCTAGTTGGAAATTAGCCAAAGTGATACCAATAGATAAGGAGGGATTCAAAGGATGTTTCAAATTACACGTCCAATAGCCTTGCTGTCCACAGTATCCAAGTTATTTGAAAAAATTGTCCATGATCAGTTAATGGACTACTTTGAAAAAATATAATAAATCGAGTCAACAACAGTATGGTTTTAGGCAGGGTAGGTCCACGGCTACTGCACTCACTGACTTTTTGGATCTTATAGCAACCCCACTTGGGGAAGCGAAGTCCATGGGTGCGGTATACGTGGACCTATCTAAAGCATTTGATTTAGTAAACCATAGTAGTATTTTGATAAACTCATTAATGAAAATAGGGGTGGAGGAAGAAACCTGTAATTGGTTTATATCATACCTTGATAAAAGATCACAATTTGTTGTCCTAAATGGACACCAGTCAAAAATGGACTATGTAACAAGAGGGGTTCCCCAGGGATCTATCCTGGGCTCCCTACTGTTCATAGTCTATTTAAATGACTTACCAAATAAAATTGGACATTCAAAAATTCGTCTATCATGAGATGTGCGGTTTTAGTAGCAGAGGAAAAACTACAAGTGAAGTAGAACTAAACTTACAGAGTGACTTTAGCATCATGCAAGGTCACTTTTCATCTCTAGGTTTATTAGTTAATAGTAAAAAGACACAGGTTATGTTATTTGCATTGGACTTAAAGAGAATTTCAAAATTAAATATAAAGACACAAGAGGGTAAGTTTTAGAACAAACTGAAACTTATAAATATTTAGGGCACGTATAGATCAATGTCTTACTTTCCAATATCATATAACAAATTTAATAAAGAAAACACATGTTAAGATTGGAGCTATGAGATGAATATCAAATTGTATGACAAGAGAAACAAGATTGATTATGATCAATCAATTTATAATGCCGGTTATTGACTATGGAAGTCATATTTACAGACATACAGCAAGAAAACATTTAAATAACTTGGATACACTTTATTATAAGCTTGCAAGATTTGTGTTAAGGTGTGATTTTAAAACTCATCATTGCACTATGTATATGGATTTGGGTTGGATTCCATTAGACTTATGGGCTAGAGGAATCTGGCTAAATCAGGTTCATAATATATTTAAAAATCAATCCTTAGATAACGTAAAAAACAAATTACAAAAACCAAAACATGGCTTAAATTTAAGAAAAACTGGTGCTAGAGATTTAATAATACCAAAGTTAAAAAATCGATTTAGTGAAATGACCCTTCAATATCAAGTTGCTAAAAGCTGGAATTGTCTTCCTCCTTTTTTACGTGAACTAACAACTACTGATCATGTTTTTAAAAATGGCCTGAATCACGAACTTAGTTTTCGTTGTTGTTGTAATAGGTGAAATTAATGTAAATCTAAAAATGCTAACATGCCTGTTATTGATGAGTTTGTAAAACTCTGATGTATTGTTTTATACTTTTCTGTAACCTGTATTGTTATAAATGTATAGTTGTAATAATCTTGCATAATGTAAACAGGTAAGCCTTGTGAACAGGGATTTTCGGAACCCTAATTGCTGTATCACTGTATAAATAACATTTTACCATACCATACCATCTCCTTTCCCAATGCCATGTTGGACTGTATATTAATGGATGGCTTTCTGTTGCTCAAGCATTCTCTGCATCACATAGTAGATGGAATTCCACTTGGTTGGAATTTCTTTGATCATCTGGTGGAGAGGGAGGCTGTTTTCTATTTGAATCTACCGCAACAACTTTCTGGCTTTAACAGAATTGCTAAAATGGGTGCACACAGTGTAGGCAGCTGCAATCAAGTTCAGAACATTTTGGTCCTCACTAATAAAGTCTTTCACCACCAAGTTAACAGTGTGTGCAAAGCATGGTACATGTGTAAAATTACCAAGCCTTACTGCTTTCACAATATTAGAAGCATTGTCAGACACTATAAACTCTGGTTGCAAGGACTTTGGAGTTAGCCACTTGGCAAACTTTTCTTCAAGGTCCTCCAGAAGCTGCTATGCTTTGTGATCTTTTTCAAAGCCATAAATACATAATGCTGCCTGCCTGCGAACAGAGAAAGACCCTTGCTTTTTGCTGCTGCTGCTGCTACTGCCACCAGTTCCTCTACAAGATGATGAGGAGGAGGGAGAAAAGTTTACCCAATGGCCAGTCCCAGCCATATAGTCAGTCATCTGGCCACCAGTCTACATATCTGTTGTGACATGGACCATTTTGCCCACTGAATCTTTAACAGCCTCAGACACATTGTTATGAACAGCGTCATACAAGTCTGGGATGGCAACAGTTGAGAAATAAGTCCAGCTAGGGACTTAATATTTGGGCACAGTGATTTCTAGTAGTGCTTTAAAACCTGGGTAAGACACAAAAGAGAATAGTAGCAAGTCGGTGGCTAGCATCTTTCCAATTGCCTTTGTTAATCATCTTGCCTCAGGCCTGTTGGGCTTATATTTCTGTGACCGCTCAAAATAGTCTTTCACTGAAATTTAATGACTGTTACACTTGCTGATATCAACAGATTTTCTGGGTAGCTTCCCTTGACTTTTGCCACTATGAGGGATGGGTGTCGTAGACATAGATGGTGCATGACTCCTGGCAGGCTGTGGTGGTGGTGGGCTCAGAGGGGTAAAGAAATTGAAGATGTTGTGTTTTGACTGGAAGTCAGACTTTCATCATCCTCCAACTCCACAGCAATTACATCATCACTGTGACCTTGGTAAACATCCATTACCTCATCCTCTTCAGCTGAGTGCAGAAGTGCAAAGACTTCTGTGTGCTCCTTTTGTGCTTTTTGATACTGATAAATGTGAGACTTGTTCATATGCCTTATCACTGTTGATGTTCACAGTAGAGTACCCACTTCACCATAACTTAATTTTGTTTTGCATAATTTGCAAATCACATGGCTGCCAGATGATTTATCTTGTGAGAAAAAAATCCCACACAATGGATTTCACAGACTTTGTTGCACTACTGCTTATGGGGAGGATATGTTCATTACTACCACTGCCACCACCACAGCCACTACTACTTCCGTTATCTCTTTGAGGTCTTTTCATGCCTATCTGCATGTCTTTTTGATGCACAGCCTCTCTCACTGGTTGAACTATTTCTCTTTTTTCCCCTCGTGAAGCCTGTCCATCTTCTGTCCTCTGTTGTTCCTCTGCTTATGTGGGTGTACTCTGACTCTCCGTATGCCCCACTATCATTAATGTCTTTTTCCCAGAGCCACCATCATTCCTAGATGTCTTTTTTGTTCTTTTTCTGCCCCTGTATTCCTGCTCTTCATCCCACTCCCCAGTACTACTGCTACTTGATAGACTGACTGCTACTTTATCTACTGCAAACTCAGGATCTCACTGATTTCTCCCTCACTTTCATCTGTCTTCTCCTCCTCATCATTATCATCCATCACTCTGTTTGCTAAGACTGTCTGCTGCACTATGATGGCCCTTGTGCTCATCCTCTAAGTACCACGACTGGTTACTCCTGCAACATCCTGAATTTTCTGTATGATTGTCACTGTTGCCTGGATTGCCTGAGAAGTGCTGCTGTTTTTTTGCCACTCGTGGTTTTACTCCCTAACAGGTTCATACAGCACTGCTGGCTGTGTCGAGTGAAGTACTTTAAGCAGTAAAACACAGGGATATTTAATCCCAAATAGGTAAATATAGCACTGCTGGCTGTGTTGAATCAAGTACTTTAAGCAATAAAACAAGGGAAAATGTACTCAGAAATAGATAAATACAGCACTGCTGGGTGCATCAAGTCAAGTATTTAAGTAGTGAAACACAGGAAAATGTACTCCCTAACAGGTCAGTACAGCACTGCTAGCTGTGTCAAGTCAAGTGCTTTAAGTAGTAAAACACAGGAATATTTGTTCTCTAACATGTAAATACAGCACAGGAAAACAAGTCAGTAAAGCACTATACTAAAATTACTAGGGGTGTTGTGTGTACTTGGGAACACAAGGAATTTTTTCCCCCTAACAGGTCAGGTCAGTAGTACAACAGTACCTAAACTAAACAATAGAAACACTCTGGATACAGAAGTTGATACCAGCCCATTTACAGAAGAAAGGGTTCTGAAAGAACTCTTAAAACTGAAGGTGGACAAAGCAATGTGGCCTGATGGGATTCATCCCAGAATTCTAGAAGAACTAAGGGTAGAACTAGTGACACCACTGGCTACCCTCTTTAACAAATCATGGGAGGATGGGGTGGTAACTGAGGACTGGATGAGGGCAGATGTGATTCCACTTCACAAAAGTGGGAGCAGGGCAGAAGCGGGAAACTACAGACCTGTTAGTTTAACCTCAGTGATAGGGAAAATGATGGAATCACTTCTGAAGGAAAGAATTGTCGAGTACCTAGAGGCCAGAGGGGCACAGGACCCAAGGCAGCATGGATTCACAGTGGGAAGGTCATGCCAGATGAATCTAATAGATTTCTTTGACTGGGTGACCAAAGTAGTAGATCAGGGAGAGGCTGTGGACATGGCCTACCTAGACTTTAGCAAGGCATTTGACACAGTCCCACACAAAAGATTAATATACAAGTTAGCCAGCCTGGGAGTGGGTCCCAAGATGATAGCCTGGGTAAAGAATTGGCTGGAGAATAGGACACAGAGGGTAATAGTAAATGGAGTCCACTCTGAAGAAAGGGGGATTACTAGTGGGGTACCACAGGGTTCAGTATTAGGACCGGTCCTCTTCAATGTCTTTATAAGCGACATTGCAGAGGGCCTGGAAGGAAAAGTACTGTATGTCTCTTTGCAGATGACACTAAGATCTGCAACAGAGTTGACACACAAGGTGGGGTGGAAAGGATGAGAAGGGACTTGGCAAGGTTAGAGGAATGGTCAAATGTATGGCAGCTTAGATTCAATGCTAAGAAGTGCAAGGTAATGCACCTGAGAAACAAAAACCCAGGGGAAGAGTACACAATGGGGTGAGATACTAACAACAACAAAAATGGAAAGGGACCTGGGGGTAGTCATATCAGATGACCTAAAGGTGGGCAACAATGTGAGAGGGCAGTAAGGAGGGCTGGGGGAATACTGGGATGCATAGGGAGAGGCACCACTAGTAGAAAACAGGTAGTTGTTATCCCTCTGTACAGACAGCTGGTGAGACCCCATCTGGAGTACTGTGTGCAGTTCTGGAGACCCAATCTCTGCAAAGACATAGACAGGATGGAAGCTGTCCAGAGGACGGCGACTAAAATGGTGCAGGATCTGCACAGGAAGACATATGAAAAGAGACTTAAGGAGCTTAATATGTATAGCGTCAAGGAAAGGAGGGAGAGGGGAGTCATGATAGAAACTTTCAAGTACCTCAAGGGAATCAACAAAGTCCAAGAGGGTAGCATCTTTCAGAAAAAGAGGTGTGCAAGAACAAGGGGGCACAATTTAAAGATAGAGGGGAGGCGGCTCAGAGGTAATGTAAGGAAGTATTTTTTCCACAGAGAGGTTTGTGAATGCATGGAACAGCCTTCCGGAGGAGGTTGTGGAGTCAAAAAAAGTGGTAGAATTCAAGCATGCATGGGACAGTCATAAGGCAATTCTAGGGGTTGGGGGTAGGAAAAAGTAGGCTACTGGTTAACTAGGATCTGCAGCTCATCCATTAGGTAGGGAAATGGGCAGACTGGGTGGGCCAAGTGGTCCTTATCTGCCGTCAAATTCTAGGTTTCTATGTTTCTATGTAAAACACAAGGACAGTCTGATTAAGATTTACTCTATCAAACAGGTTTGGAGGACTCAGTCAGAAAGAACTCACTGCTGGGCTGGCTGCATGGAGTGAGAGAAGTCAGTCAGGGACAGAGAGCAGAGTACTTTGGTTTCACATTTAACAAGCACTGCACCAAATAAAAGCCTTACTTTTTTATTTTTTGTCTTACTGCTTTTTTAAAACAGACTGCAGAGACTCATCCCCCCAGTACTACTTAACAGAATGATTCAGATTGTGTAGTACTATACTAAGTACATTATGTTGAAAAAAAAAGTATTACTTATCTTAAACTTTACTTTTCTTTTTGCCCCAGCCCTGACTTTTTTTTGAATTAAAAATATATGCTCTGATTCCAAAGCTAAGAAGATTGATAAGATTAAAGCAAGGAACTTAGTTAGAATGAAGAACCAGAGAAGAGAACTAAAATTTCACTAAAACATGCTCCTCGAGTTATCCTCCTCCTGATCGTCAGTCACTAACGACTCAGTCTCTCAGTCCACAGTACACTGAAGTGTGCTTTTTTTAATTATAGGTAACAATTGAAGGTATGATTTGTTTTTCTCAAACACAAACAAAACGAACGACAGGAATAATGGGATTCTCTGGGGTGATCAATTGTGTTTGACTGACAATGAACGTTCCAAGGCTAAGCAGGCATCCTGCTCACACCACCACACTCAACACTATGACAGGGAAAGTGTGGAGCAGGTCTAAGACATCATGGTGTTCAGTCATGTGTTTGTGTGACCTGCTCCACCAATGATTGCTTTAGTTGCTTCCCTGTCTGAAGAGTGGGTAGTGGAGAAATCCTCCTTCCTTTCTTACTGGAGGAAGGCTGGATGACAGACAGGCTTCAAGACCATCTCATGGCTCTCCTCTGGGTTTACCACATGGGTTGGACTATGGAAGAAATACAGAGCATGTGCTA
This sequence comes from Neoceratodus forsteri, assembly GCA_016271365.2. NCBI lineage: Eukaryota > Metazoa > Chordata > Ceratodontiformes > Ceratodontidae > Neoceratodus > Neoceratodus forsteri. The sequence continues at coordinate 168,136,694 of CM057449.1, read as the reverse complement.
CAGCTAGAAGGAGTGTAGGAACCACTAGGTATGAAAAAAAATGTTTTTTGAATTGAACAAACTATGAACCAAAGTTTGCATTCTTATTAAAAATGTTTACAACCCATGGACAAGCATGGACTTGGAGAGTCTGAGCATTTCCTGGGCTAGGGCAAACTGAACTTGCAGCCCTAGTCACAAGCCTAGTAACTTTAGTGCAAGCATTGTGAAGGACCGGATAATTAGTAAGGTCAGAGTAGTTAGCAAGTTATGAGCAGACCTTGACATTTTCTTTGCTCACTCATAACTTTGGTAATTTTCAATATTTTGACCCCAAATTTTTAACATAGCCATTTTTCCACACCACCTCATGATTCCACTTCACAAAAGTGGGAGCAAGGCAGAAGCAGGAAACTACAGACCTGTTAGTTTAACCTCAGTGATAGGGAAAATGATGGAATCACTTCTGAAGGAAAGAATTGTCGAGTAGCTAGAGGCCAGAGGGGCACAGGACCCAAGGCAGCATGGATTCACAGTGGGAAGGTCATGCCAGACAAATCTGATAGATTCCTTTGACTGGGTGACCAAAGTAGTAGATCAGGGAGGGGCTGTGGACACGGCCTACCTAGACTTTAGCAAGGCATTTGACACAGTCCCACACAAAAGATTAATATACAAGTTAGGCAGCCTGGGAGTGGGTCAAGATGACAGCCTGGGTAAAGAACTGGCTGGAGAATAGGACACAGAGAGTAATATTAAATGAAGTCCACTCTGAAGAAAGTGGGGTTACTAGTGGGACCGCAGGGTTCAGTATTAGACGGTCCTCTTCAATGTCTTTATAGTTTACATTGCAGAGGGCCTGGAAGGAAAAGTATGCCTCTTTGCAGATGACACAAAGATCTGCAACAGAGTTGATGCACAAGGTGGGGTGGAAAGGATGAGAAGGGACTTGGCAAGGTTAGAGGAATGGTCAAATGTATGGCAGCTAGATTCAATGCTAAGAAGTGCAAGGTAATGCACCTGGGAAACAAAAACCCAGGGAAGAGTACACAATGGAGGTGAGATACTAACAACAACAAAAATGGAAAGGGACCTGGGGTAGTTATATCAGATGACCTAAAGGTGGGCAAGCAATGTGAGAAGGCAGCAAGGAGGGCTGGGGAAATGGGATGCATGAGAGAGGTATCACCAGTAGAAAACAGGAAGTTATTATGCCTCCACAGACAGCTGGTCAGACCCCATCTGGAGTACTGTGTGCAGTTCTGGAGACCCAATCTCCACAAAGACATAGACAGGATGGAAGCTGTCCAGAGGAGGGCAACTAAAATGGTGCAGGGTCTGCACCGGAAGACATAGGAAGAAAGACTTAAGGAGCTTAATATGTATAGCCTCGAGGAAAGGAGGGAGAGGGGGGACATGATAGAAACTTTCAAGTACCTCAAGGGAATCAACAAAGTCCAAGAAGGTAGCATCTTTCAAAAAAAGAGGTGTGCAAGAACAAGGGGCACAATTTGAAGATGGGGGGCAGCTCAGAGGTAATTTAAGGAAGTATTTTTTCACAGAGATGGTTGTGGATGCATGGAATGGCCTTCCAGAGGAGGTTGTGGAGTCAAAAACAGTGGTGGAATTCAAGCATGCATGGGACAGTCATAAGGCCATTCTAGGGGGTCGGGGTAGGAAGAAGTAGGCTGCTGGTTAACTAGGATCTGCAGCTTATCCAGCACGTAGGAAAATGGGCAGACTGGGTGGGCCAAGTGGTCCTTATCTGCCATCAAATTCTGTTTCTATGTTTATGAAGGTTACAGCTGTCATTTTTCACATCCTGGACAAAAAGTGTTTTTGCACCTGTAGTGTGAAATTATGTTTCGGCAGTGATTTGAAAATTTTCACCTACTGGGTTCATGAGGTGGGGTTATAAGAAGACTATGCTGAAAATTTGGAGTCAAAATAGTAAAACTACAAAATTATGAAGGTATGTTGTAATGCTTCTACTCATGCTCATAACTTTGGTAATTTTTAATACTTAAACCTCAAATTTTCAATACCAACTAAAGAACAGGACCGCTGTTGTTTTCCTAATCCTGACCAACATGTGATTTTGCACTTCTGGCATGAAATTAAATTTTGTCCAGCATATTATTAAATGACTCAAGTTCAGAAGGAGGAATCATAAAAAGACTGTTGAAATTTTGTGGTCAAAGTGTCAAAATGTCACAAAAAAATTATGAAGTAATGTTTACAGGGATGACCATGGGCCCAGTGGAGACCACATTGCCTTCTCGCACCAGTGACTTGACTTTGGGTGCAAGCTTAGTCAGCTGGCTTAATGGGCCAAGGCTGGGGCATGGTACTGTGCACATGAAAGTTGTTCAGCACAAAAGTATCTACAAAATGAGTGGTGTTCCGTTTACAGAAACATTGTAGATTTCTTTTTATGTTCAGCAAAAAAGGCAGAAAATTCCTTTTTATTTTCACTTTTTCAATGAACAAATATCCCACCCCCCCAAAAAAAAGGTAAAAATAAAATAATTGTACATCAAACACTTTAATTATGTTCAGGCCATGATGTGAAGCTTGTGTTTCTCAAGTTTTGAGGTGATGTGACTTGTTGACCGTAGTAAAAAATATCTCACGAGTGGCAAAGTGACTTCTTTCTAACACAAAAAAAAAGAATTGTAAAGATTCAACAGTACATTTAAATGAGAAATTGAACCTGGTGTATGAATCGCACATCACATAGGTTGAATGAATATATCATATTTATATTGACTCAAGATCTCTGTCCTCCTTATCCTCAGTCATGGCTTTACCACTCATGAGGATAAAGAAGACAAAGACCTTGCATGAAGATTAAAAATTATATCTTTACTTAACCTATGTGATATTCTCTATAGTTAGGGTTAAGTAGCTTGTTTAATGTTAAACCACAATTTTTTCACCTTAATAACTTTGGCGGCATTTGAAGAAATAGCCCAAAATTTGGCATGTGTGGTCAGATTGGCAGAGCCTCGGATATGAAACATTTCAAGACAGCATCTTGTTTGGTTTTCGAGACACAGAATACCAAAAAATGCAAGACAAAAAGGTGTTTGGTGTTCTTATACTTAACATGGGCTTTTTTTGGTTTCACGCACAGCCTAGATGGTAAAGAATTTTTTCATGAAACCTTCAGGGTAGAAGTGGCCTGTGCCAAGATAGTGCCTTTCAAAGGTTTCATGAATATATATTATATGATTCCAGAGTTATAAGGATTTTTTGATAATTATCAAGCTTGACCAGTAGAAAAACACCCATTGTGAGCACTTATTTTCATGATTTATTTGTGAGAATAGATGTACTTGTGAACAGCTAATATTTTTGCGGCATTTGAAGAAATAGCCCAAAATTTGGCATGTGTGGTCAGATTGGCAGAGCCTCAGATATGAAATATTTCAAGACAGCATCTTGTTTGGTTTTGAGACACAGAATACCAAAAATGCAAGACAAAAAGGTGTTTGGTGTTCTTATACTTAACATGGGCTTTTTTTGGTTTCACGCACAGCCTAGATGGTAAAGAATTTTTTCATGAAACCTTCAGGGTAGAAGCGGCCTGTGCCAAGATAGTGCCTTTCAAAGATTTCATGAATATATATTATATGATTCCAGAGTTATAAGGATTTTTTGATAATTATCAAGCTTGACCAGTAGAAAAACACCCATCGTGAGCACTTATTTTCATGATTTATTTGTGAGAATAGATGTACTTGTGAACAGCTAATATTTTTCCTAGTCAAACTATCTCTTGTTGGGAGCTGCAATACTGAACATAGGATTTGCAAGAAAACGAGTTGTGCTCACAACAGAGGAAGGGGAACCTTTCAATTGTCCTTGGTTTGTAGCAGATATACTGCAGGTGGAGGCTGCTTCTAACTGAAAGGTGAAATAAAGAATTTACAGTTATCAGGAAAAGACAGTCTTGTTACAATTCTTAAGATTTTCAGTGCAGGAAGATTTTAAACTCTGGGCGAAACATTTGTCACAAATCCTGAAATAAGTGCAGGTACAGGTTGTGTATTTGACCCAGACAGTAAACTGTTTTCTGTGTTTATCATTGTTTGCCTTAAAAGGCAATTCCAAACTTTCTCAAGAAGTGATTACATCACAGAGACTTAATCAGCCAATAGCTTTGGTAACAGGCCTGAGCACAATAGTATTATAAGCAAGTGTTTATAGCAAACTCATCAGAACAGCTAATATTTTTCCTAGTCAAACTATCTCTTGTTGGGAGCTGCAATACTGAACATAGGATTTGCAAGAAAGCGAGTTGTGCTCACAACAGAGGGAGGGGAACCTTTCAATTGTCCTTGGTTTGTAGCAGATATACTGCAGGTGGAGGCTACTTCTAACTGAAAGGTGAAATAAGGAATTTACAATTATCAGGAAAAGACAGTCTTGTTACAATTCTTAAGATTTTCAGTGCAGGAAGAGTTCAAAGCACAACTGACATATTTTGGGGCTGACTGCTTTCAGAGCACAAACCACCAGGCTGTTTTGGGGCTGGGGAGGTTTACCTGTGTCTGACTTGGATGTCTGGATTTTTCTGTTTGATTAGCAGGGATTTCTCTGTCAAATTGTTGTGTATAGTATCTTGCAGACAGGAAGGCACTCATCGCAGCAGTGGGTCAGAGCTCTTAGCTGATTGTTTTGTGAGGGCACAGTTTAGCCCAACCCCTTCCCACCTCACCCCACCCACCCTGGAAATAGTTCCCTTATACCTGGGGTTATGACATCAATAATTCTCAAGAGTGCAAGGCATATCAATGTCATATCCTCTAGCACACAGCACTGAAAATATACGATACACATTGTAATATATATATATATATTTCTATATAACAAACCAATCACACACACACAAAAAAAATTGTTATGTGGGGAGTAGTGCAATGTAATGGCTGTGGGGCAGCAGTCTTCCGGGAGTCTTTCTGGAGGCTGAGATGCTGCCCTATTTGCAGACAACTCTCTGCCCTGAGGGAGGAAGTTGCCCATCTTCAGGCCACACTGGACAGCAATAAGAGAACCTTCCCCCAGGCCAGAGTGGATGGTAGGAAGGGAACCCCCCATCCAGGGAGCACCAGAGCCATCACCACCACCCAGAGGTTGCAAAGAAAGCACAGCAGTTGGACCACAGTGGGCTCAGGGAGGGTGAGGAGGGTGTAACAGAGAAGAACAACCAGTCAGTTGTTCCACTACAATCCATACACTCATTCTGGGGAGCACAGCCCCTCATGGATGCACCTACGGAGGAGATTAAGGAGGCTGAGGACACCTGTCACAAGGGAGGCCCACAGGAAGGAGGCAGAGGATGCCACAAGGAAAGGAAGCAGCCCTGGTGGGGACCCAATTATTTGGGAGATAGAACTGGGGAGCAGGAAAACTGAAGTAAAGTGCCTGCCTGGTGCCATGGCTTGTAGGGACAGGAAGCGATCCTCAGGATCACGAGAACAGCTGCACGGGAGTCTGGACCTGGATGTCATTGTCCACCTAGGAACAAATGACTTGGCTCAACATGAGATTAGAGCAGTGCAGAAGGACTTTGTAGAACTGGGGAGGGGCCTCAAGACAAGTAGCACACACAGTATCCTTCTCAGAGGTGCTGCCTGTAAATGGCATGAGTGGGCAAGGGTACTTTGCACCATGCAGTTTAACGAGTGGTTGAAAAAATGGTGTGGAGCACAGGGGTTTGGCTTCATTGGGGACTGGGGTTCCACCTGGAGAGACACCAGCCTAAACTGGCAGGATGGTCTGCATCTGTCCAGGAAGGGAACAAGTCTTTTGAGCAATCAGTTTAAATGCTTCATTGGCAAGCTTTTAAACTAGTCAAGGGGGGAGGCACTGATAAGCAGCAGGAAAATCCCAGCCTCTCCCTACAAAACAGGGTACTAAATGGTAAAAAGACCGAGGTAGAAAGGTCAGTGGGGGATGCTGCAACAGAAAGTAAAGCCATCAAAAAATGGAAAGCAATGAGTACCAATGCACGTAGTCTGAGTAACAAGCTTCCTGAATTAGTGGCCTTGATGGAGGAGGAACATCTGGATATCGTGGCAGTCACAGAAACATGGTTCACACAAACCACGACTGGGACGTAAACATTATTATTATTATTATTATTTAGCTTTTGTTGACCGGGTAAGTGCACTAGACAAATCCTGCCTATTTTCAGGCACGACCCGGGGGAGGGGGATACAGATGAATGCCAACTGACCTTGAACCAGATTAAGCTGTTGGTGGTATTTTTAGTGAATGAGGGAAATTTGGCCAGGACACCGGGGAAGTTCCCCTACTCTTTTCGATAAGTGCCATGGGATCTTTAACATCCACCTGAACTACCACCAATCCAGGCAGATGGGACCTCAGTTTAACGTCTCATCCGAAAGACGGCACCTCATAAGTGCAGCACCCCTCTCATGTTGCACTACAGTGTCAGGACTGGGATATTAACCCAAGTGCCAGATGTGGGAACTGAACCCACAGCCCTCTGATCTCCCGGCCTCAGAGGATACCAGGATACACTATCTACAGGAGAGACAGAGAGGGTAAAAGAGGAGGAGGAGTAGCTCTTTACATAAGGGAAGGAATCAAAGTAACAGAACAAAAGAGAAAACAGGGAGGAGAAGAAGCACTGTGGGTAAATTTGGAGACCGGCAATGGCACCACAATCCGCACAGGGGTTGTATACAGACAACCTTCTCAGGGGGAGGAAATGGACAAGGAAATGATAGAAAGTATACTTAGTATGGCAAAAAAAGGGGAGATGTTGCTGATGGGTGATCTGAATATGCCAGATGTTAACTGGAGTGCAGTTGCCACAGCCACTTCGAAGAGTAGGGTTATTCTAGATGCCCTACAGTGGGCATGCCTTAGACAACTAGTATTGGAGCCCACTCGAGAGGGAGCAATCTTAGACCTGGTTCTCTCAAATGGAGATGAAGAGAGGATCACAGATGTAGAAGTGGGTAGCCATCTGGGAACTAGCGACCGTCGAACAGTATGGTTCACAATAAACACAGCAATAGAGTCAAGCCATACAAAGACAAAGGTACTAGACTTTAGGAGGGCTGACTTTGCCAAAATGGGTAAGTGCCTAAGGAATGCACTAGCAAATGGGCAGGAAGGAGGGGTGGAAGAACAATGGGGAATAATAAAAACTGCCATCACAGAGGCAACAAGCCTTTGTGTGAAGCAAATAAACAAAACTAAACGATGTAAGAAACCACTATGGTTCTCAAAAGAAGTGGCAGTAAAGGTTCAAGAGAAAAAGAAAGCTTTCAGGAAGTACAAGGAATCACAGAAGGAGCAGGACAGAGAACTGTATCAGTTAAAGCAAAGGAAGCTGGGAAGGCAGTCAGAACAGCAAAGGCCCAAACCAAGGAAAAGATAGCCAACTCAGTTAAGAGGGATAAAACCTTTATAGGTACATCAGGAGCTAAGGAAGACCAAGGGAGGATAGTGATGCTTAATAAAGGGGAGGGTGGGCAGAGAAGACTGTGAAAAGGCAGAGATACTAAACAAATATTTTGCTCAGTATTTACAAAGGAAGAGGGGGGGTACCTAGAACAAACAGTAGAAATACACTGGATACAGAAGTTGATACCAGCCCATTTACAGAAGAAAGGGTTCTGAAAGAACTGTTAAAACTGAAGGTGGACAAAGCAATGGGGCCTGATGGGATACATCCCAGAATTCTAAAAGAACTAAGGGTAGAATTAGTGACACCACTGACTACCCTGTTTAACAAATCATGGGAGGATGGGATGGTACCTGAGGACTGGAGGAGGGCAGATGTGATTCCACTTCACAAAAGTGGGAGCAAGGCAGAAGCAGGAAACTACAGACCTGTTAGTTTAACCTCAGTGGTAGGGAAAATGATGGAATCACTTCTGAAGGGAAGAATTGTCGAGTATCTAGAGGTCAGAGGGCCAGGACCCAAGGCAGCATGGATTCACAGCAGGAAGGTCATGCCAGACAAATCTGATAGATTTCTTTGACTGGGTGACCAAAGTAGTAGATCAGGGAGGGCTGTGGACATGGCCTACCTAGACTTTAGCAAGGCATTTGACACAGTTCCACACAAAGATTAATATACAAGTTAGCTAGCCTGGGAGTGGGACCCAAGATGACAGCCTGGGTAAAAATTGGCTGGAAAATAGGACACAGAGAGTAATAGTAAATGGAGTCCACTCTGATGAAAGAGGGGTTACTAGTGGGTACCGCAGGGTTCAGTATTAGGACCGGTCCTCTTCAATGTCTTTATGTTACGATTGCAGAGGGCCTGAAGGAAAAGTATGCCTCTTTGCAGATGACACAAAGATCTGCAACAGAGTTGATGCACAAGGTGGGGTGGAAAGAATGAAAAGGGACTTGGCAAGGTTAGAGGAATGGTCAAATGTATGGCAGCTTAGATTCAATGCTAAGAAGTGTAAGGTAATGCACCTGGGAAACAAAAACCCAGGGGAAGAGTACACAATGGGAGGTGAGATACTAACGACAACAAAAATGGAAAGGGACCTGGGGTTGTCATATCAGATGACCTAAAGGTGGGCAAGCAATGTGAGAGGGCAGCAAGGAGGGCTGGGGGGATATTGGGATGCAAAGGGAGAGGCATCACTAGTAGAAAACAGGAAGTTATTATCCCTCTGTACAGACAGCTGGTCAGACCCCATCTGGAGTACTGCGTGCAGTTCTGGAGACCCAGTCTTCGCAAAGACATAGACAGGATGGAAGCTGTCCAGAGAGGGCAACTAACATGGTGCAGGGTCTGCACCAGAAGACATATGAAGAGAGACTAAAGGAGCTTAATATGTATAGCCTGGAGGAAAGGAGGGAGAGGGGGGACATGATAGAAACTTTCAAGTACCTCAAGGGAATCAACAAAGTCCAAGAGGGTAGCATCTTTCAAAAAGAGGTGTGCAAGAACAAGGGGCACAATTTGAAGATGGGGGCGGCTCAGGGGTAATTTAAAAGTATTTTTTCACAGAGAGGGTTGTGGATGCATGGAACGGCCTTCCGGAGGAGGTAGTGGAGTCAAAAACAGTAGTAGAATTCAAGCATGCATGGGACAGTCATAAGGCAATTCTAGGAGATGGGGGTAGGAAGAAGTAGGCTGCTGGTTAACTAGGATCTGCAGCTTATCCAGTAGGCAGGGAAATGGGCAGACTGGGTGGGCCAAGCGGTCCTTATCTGCCATCAAATTCTATGTTTCTATGTAAAAAGATATTGTGGCAGCTGCCACCTTGTTTTTTTAATTCAAAAACATTAAAAATATATAAAAATGTATTTTCAAAAAATAAACATCTGAACATAGGTAAATCAGACCTGTTTAGCTAGATTCAGATGTTTGTTTTTTGAAAATTGCCCTGGAAATAACGTTCCTGGGCACCAAAAAATCCCAGCTTAGTGAAAAGAGTCATTCACCCACACACCCAGAATGAGAACAGTGGGACTTTCTTAAAATGTGAAACTGCAGCTGGAATTGCGCTGCCGGCTTCAGCTAAAGCAGTGAGTCAGCGACCCCTTCTATGTCTCCATCTCTCTATATATCTGTCTGAGTCTGTATGTCTATCATTCATCTATCTATCTACACACAATCTCTTGCTCGCCTTCTCTATCTATCTATCTATCTACAGTGACGCTTGCCAGGAGTGATCCCAATTCTGCAGCATTCTGCAACATGCCACAGCAGCGTTACTACAGTAAACAATGTAATTTCAATGGGAATGAGTCCCTTTTTTCATGCAGGAAACTGTGACACTGTGCATCACCCTGGCAGTGTTGCAGTTTCCTGCATGACAAAAAAGGACTAATTCCCATTGAAATTACATTGCTTACTGCAGTAACTCTGCTGCAGCATGCTGTAGAATACTGCAGAATTGGGTTTAATCCTGGCAAGCTTCACTCTATCTGTTTATCTGTCTATCTATTATTGAAACAAGTAGGAGACTGGGGTGCCCACCCCTGGTATCACTTCTCCCCCCCTTCCCTCCAGGTTGCCCGTCCCCCCTTTCCCATGCTTAATTTTAACTTTAATAAGTGGACCAGGTGCCCACCCATTACTGCTTCTCTTCTCCCCTCCCCTCCAGGTCACCCTTCCCATTATATCCATCCTTCCCTTTCTCCCCTTTCCCTTTTCCCTTTCCCTTTTCCCCTCCCGCTCCCTTTCCTCACCTGAGTTTTTAGAAAGTCATTTACTCTGATAAAATTAACTTTTTTTAGCATTTTGTAGACCTACTTCAGAATACACCTGTTCAAGTGAGTGGGAGACCGTGCATGCTGCCACCTAACACATATGGGTGTGAAGAAATTAGGAAAAAACAATGTATATTGTAAATGAATTGATGGCGATATTAGCTTTTCTTCACTGAGTGCGCTCATATGATTGTATCTCCTACACTGCTAATGAGTAAACTATGCCCATTGGTGGCCACAATAATTAATTACACTTGTGTTTAGTATTTAATGCACTTCTTATGTTGTTTAATCTGCTCTGAGGAAGCCCTGGAAGCAGGGTGAAATATAAGCTGTTCTCTGCAGTGCAGTTGCTCTGCTGCCTTTGTCTCTGGTACTGATAATAAACTGTTCATGATTTAATAGAACAGTTTGGCATTACTGATTGAGTGGATGGTGTGTGCATTCATTTTTCTGTGTCAGAGATCCTGTCTTAATTGAATGGCACAGTTTCCTTGTGCTCCAGCCTCCCTGTCTGTTCTGCAAGCATATTGGTGGTACCACAGGTTAAATAAAATCCGCCAGTACTCAGCTTACCAGAACCTTAGAATTGACAATGGCTAACAACAATGACAACACTTGTGTGAAAGCTACAAATGATGGCAGCATTTATGACCTCCTATTCACTGGCAAAACCATAGAGAATCCATTTCTGCAAGATGACCAGATTGCCAGAAGGATTGCTATTTCCACAGGCACCAGTGAGGATGTTACAGGTACAGACAATATTAGAGACTCTTTTTTTTATATGGGGAAAATAGCCACTAAAGCAAGGCATTTACATTCTCCAAAGATAGCAATGCAAGCATACGCTGCAGTAAAGAGATCCCCTCATGGACTGCGAATTACGAAATGCCCGGCGTTCGGGGAGGATAGAGCTGACTTTATTCTTAAATGGGAGACAATTTTACATGAGGCAATGGAAAAACTGATCAACCTTATTATTAAGGACAGCACTGAACAACTGCAGTTAACATTAACTGTGATTAAAAGTCCAGGAATTGACTGTACAAACCTTTCATGGCCACAAGGATTTTGTTGCATGCCAAAATAAGTTTAAAGAATATATGCATCATTACGATAATAAGTTAAAAGCCCAGAAACAGAAGAAATTTGTTAGGGACACTAAGGACTATTTGCTGGGGCGTACCTTTAAATGGACCAAAACTGAAACACCTGGGACTGTATCACTTAATGCAACCCGGACAATAATTACACCAACCAGCACGGAAACCCTGCGCTCTATTCTGAAGCGCTCCACTGGGACTACATCTGCCGAAATTAGCACTGGGGCAGAATTCGACTGATGTGGATGAAAGTGAACCTGAAGTTGATTCTTTTTTTGGACAGGCTCCTCCTGGGGAAATTTTACCAGGAGCAGCAACAGGAGAACATGCTTCACATTCAACATGGATGCACCTGCCCCAGGAAGATGAGGAGAGGGAAGAAGATCAAGGAGTTAAGGAAGGAGATGACCAGCTCAAGCTCTAATGGCCAACAGATACTAAATGTGGTGAATTTATCCTCTCGAACACTGACTGAAATAGAGACACAGGTACTTTTAAGGGGCTTATCCTTTGCACCGATGTATAAAGTTAATAACTTTGATTTCTATGTAGATTTACAGAAATCTGCTCATAAATTGAATCTTAAAATGTTTTTTTACAAACATGATGTTACAGACGGCACTGTCGCTAACCAGGAAGGGACTGAGAATAATGCCCAAGAAATTAATGACTTGAGTAATATTAGATTTAAACCAGCTTCTACTTTTGTCCCCCTCAATATCCTGCTGCTGATACATTTCTCCAGTGCTGTTTGCAGGATCTGGGGGAGCTGTATAGTAATGAACCTAGGGTGCCTAGATGTAATCTTACTAAAATGAAAGGGAAGCCTTGGCAAGTTTAGTATTGGACTGTAGTATCACAATAAAGTCTGCAGACAAGGGGGGCAGTATTGTGATCCAGGACACCGAGAAGTACATTGCAGAAGTTAACAGACTATTATCAAATACTACTTTTTACCAACTGCTCACTTTTGAGCCCACTGCTAATATTAAAAAGCATATTGAGAGTGTTCTGTTGGAATTACATGAGAATGTTCTCATAACCACAGATGAATTGTTCTATATGTTTGTCCAAGAACCAAAAAAACCTGTTCTATACACCCTTCCTAAAATCCATAAAGACAGGTTTTCCCCACCCGACTGTCCAATAGTGTCAGGGATGGGCTGGATAACTGAGCCCATCTCTAGATTTGTGGACAGCCATATTAATCCTTTACTGGAGAAACTGCGGAGTTATATTAAGGATACAGGTCACATGTTGAGAATCTTTGAGGAGATACAGGTTGAAAAAGAATGGAAGCTGGTCACTTTGGATATAGACTCTCTCTACACCAATATTCCTCAAAACAAGGGTTTATTGGCTATAGAACATTCTCTATTGAAATACACCAATCTCCCACAGACTACTATTAATATGGTTATCACGCTAACATAAACAGTTCTAAATAACAACATCTTTATGTTTGAAGGTCGAGTGTACAAACAAATTAAGAGGACAGCCATGGGTGCCACTTTGGCACCCAGTTTGGATAATCTCTACCTTGGAGAGTGGGAAGAAAGAGTAATATATGATGCTAGTCAAAATCCTTATTTCAACCTGATTGATGTTTATAAACATTACATTAATGATATATTCATCATATGGCATGGGAATGACACTGAATTACAAGAATTCATAACTTTCTAGGAAGATAGTTATTGTAATCTTAAATTTAAAGCGGCAGTGGGGATAGATAGTGTTAATTTCCTGGATTTAACTATTACCAAGTCAAGGGGTGGTACATTGTACACTGATTTGAACTCAAAACCCACAGATACAAGTAGTCTTCATGCTACGAGTTGCCACCTCCCCATTTGATGCATAATTTGCCCAAGTGACAGTATATGAGGGTAAGAAGGAATTGCTCGACTTCAGAACTGTTTGACTTGAGAGCTGAACAACTCACCAATAAATTTCTGACTAGGGGGTACCCACAAAGAAAATTAACAGAGTTTTCGAATGACATTAGAGAGAAAACCAGGGAAGTATTGCTCTTGCCAAAACAAAAGAAAAAACAGTTTGACCCTGGCATTTTATTTGCAACGTCCTATGGGGGAGGCAGTAATGAGGTTGTGGACATTGTTAAAAGGAACCTGTCCATTCTCAGAGGAGTGACTGAATTAAAAACACTCCTTGAACAACCACTCAGAGTGTCCTACAGGAGAGGGAGCAACCTCAAGGACAAACTGGTACACAGTTATCAACCTGATACCAGAGCAAGGCAGACTACCATGAAATGGGGCTCAAAACACTGTGGCCTATGCAATATTTGCCAGTACATGGAAAGAAAAGAGAAGTTTGTTAATCCAAGTACTGGCAAACTAGAGACTATTAGGGGCCGGATTGACTGTAACTCTGAATTGGTTGTTTACCTCCTTACTTGCTCTTGTGGGAGTTTTTATGTAGGGAGGACCAAGCGCAAGCTGAGGCTCAGAATTAATGAGCATATACAGGCAATTAGAGAAATAAACCTGAGCTATACAATGGCCCACCATGTACATAAAAATTCAGGGGTCAAACATAAGGTTTCAGTATTAGGCCTGGAATGTATGCACAGGAATTCTAGAGGAAGAGATTTGAAGAGTGCAATTAATTGTGCAGCACAGAAATGGATTGTCAGATTGGGGACATTTAAATGCCCTGGACTTAATGAAAATTTGAACTGGCTTGTTTTTTTGAGGAAAATAGTGAATAAATGAGCAGATTATGCTCTGTTTGGGTTTGATTCTCTTCTAAATTCCCTCTTTCCTTCCCCCTTCCCCTTCCCTCCCTTCCCTCTTTCCTGTCCCCCTCCCTTCTTCCTCCCTCTTCCCCCTCTTTCCCTCTTTCTTTCCTGTACATACTTTTTCCCTCTCCCCCCACTCTGGTTCCTTTCTTCATTTCTTTCCTTTTCTCCTTTCTTCCTTTTCCCTCTTCCCCTTCCCCTCCTTTCCCCTTCCCCCATTCCTCTCCCTTTCCTGACCTGAGTTTTTGGAAAGTCATTTACTCCGATAAAATTTGCTTTTTTGCATTTTGCAGACCTACTTCAGAATACACCTGTTCAAGTGAGTGGGACACCATGCATGCTGCCATCTAAAACACATATGTTTGTGTGGAAACTGAAGATTTTACTGAATAAATTAGGAAAAAACAATGTATATTGTAAATGAACTGATGGCGATATTAGCTTTCTTTCACTGAGTGCGCTTATATAATTGTGCCTCCTATACTGCTAATGAATAAACTATGCCCATTGGTGGTCACATTAATTAATTACACTTGTGTTTAGTATTTAATGCACTTCTTATGTTGTTTAATCAGCTCTGAGGAAGCCCTCGAAGCAGGGTGAAACATAAGCTGTTCTCTGCAGTGCAGTTGCACTACTGCCTTTGTCTCTGGTACTGGTAATAAACTGTTCATGATTTAATAGAACAACAGTTTGGTATTGCTGATTTAGTGGATGGCATGTACATTCATTTTTCTGTGTCAGAGATTTTTGTATGCTTTTTATTTATTTATTTATTTCATGTTTAGAATTCAATACCTTTGAGCAGGAGGCTTATTTACAAAGGTTCCGAGTCAGACAACTAACAGAAACACATCAGTGTAAGTACACAAAAGGAAATAACTGAGGACAAAACAACAGGATTATATAAGTTACATAAGGCAAACATTTTTATTGCATTTTATATGAGGCCAGGTGCAGTGAATTCAGCAATACCACAGGAGTGTGATAAAGCACATTTAAAAGCATAGCTATCTTAGGGTCAGTGTGGATCCCATGTTCAAGTCTTTTGCAGTAGAGACAGTAGCAGCAGGAAGAGGCTTTGTTTGGTGTGTAGTAAGGGTGGAAAGGAAAACAGGTGGTGGTAAGGTAAGTTGTTACAAAACTGGGGGAGGGAGGGATGGTAATAGAAAGGAAGAGACAGGATCATGAAGTGCATCTACAGATATTTTCCACGGCAAGATGAGCGCGTAATCTAGTTTTAAAGTGGCTTAACTTCCCACAACAGAATAATTCGGTCGGAAGATCATTAATCCACATGGGTCCTTGATATGATAGGAATCATTGGGCAAATTTAGTTCACTTGAAGGGCACTAGAACCCCATCTTTGACTCCTCTTCTGGTATTTACAGTAGGTTGGTGGATCATAAAAAGGCTTGAGGTGGTCTTAGGGTTAAGCCCCAGCAATGATTTCTTACCAAGCAAGCAAGCCTGGTATTTAACATGGAGGTGAAGAGGAAGCCACCCAGTCTTTGAGTATTATGTGCTAGTGTGGGTCAGGTAGTCAGCCCCAAGGACTAGCCTGTAGACTTTATTAAGGGGTGTACTGACTCTTTTAAGCACAGTGTCAGATCCAGCACCATATATGACCAACCCGTAGTCTATAGAAGACAGCACAGGGTAGTATGTGGCCAATTTCAGATCTTCAGGGGTTGAGTGCCTATGTTGAAATAGAACCCCAAGCTTTATATTAGCTGATTTAACAACCTAGTCTACATATGTAGTGAAGGTGAGGGCATCATCTAGGTGTACACCTAGATATTTAAAAGTGCTAATCTGTTCAAGAGGGCGTCCTTGTAGGCTTTGCAGCAGTAATGGGCCATACCTTTTTTCTGTTATGTGGCACCATAAATAACATAATTTTAGTTTTTTTGTAGCTGAGTAGTAATTTATTATGTGCAAACCAATGTTCTAGACTATGAAAGTTTGCCTCCAGTTCTGCAGTTATAGTGGACAGGTCCCTTCCAGGAACTGAGATAACCACATCATCTGCATAAAGCACCATGTGCTCTGAGCAGGCAGATGGTAGGGAGTTAATAAAAAGGCTAAACAGGAGCAGTCCGAGAATTAATCCTCGAGGGACCCCTAGGTTCACTTCCCGCTGCTCAGAAAGTGAGCCATTTATGTGCACACATTGTGGTCTATTTGAAAGGTAACTTTCAAACCAGTTAACTGTACACATGGATTACACAGTGGTCAAGAGACATAGTAAAAGCAGCTGGTGGTTGACAGTGTCAGATGCCTTGGTGTGGTCTCTGAAGATAGACCCCACCACCAAGACCCTGTCCAGTGTGTTGTAGAGCTGGGTTGTGTATTTGATCAAGGCAGTGATAGCTGAATGGTTTTTGCAGAAGCTGTTCTGCTTGGAAGAGAGATGATTGTACTTCTCAAGATATTCAGTGAGTTGATCTGAGGCAACTCGTTCCAAGGCTTTGGAGAACGGGGGTAGGTTGGAAATGGGTCCATCATTTGACAGATTGGTTCTATCATCATTTTTGAACACTGGGGTGAGAAGTGTTTCCTCCAATTTGTCAGGGAATACTCCAGACTTTAGTGAAGCATTGAACACTTTGGTTAGAGGTTCAGCCAATTCATTTAGGGTGAGGGCAACCTTCTTCAAATCAATGGAGTCACTCCCCATTCTGGTTTTACACTTCACAAACTTAACAATTTCAGACCTGGAGATCTGTCTAAAGTAGAAAGTAGGTCATACCTTTGGTAATTTTCCATATTTTGACACAATTTAAAACATTGCTATTTTTTCACACCACTTCATGAACATGACAGCTGTCATTTTTCAAGTCCTGACCAACATGTGTTTTGCACCTGTGGTGTGGAATGAAGTTTCTGTGAGGATTTGAAAATTGTCACCTACTGGGTTTATGAGGTGGGGTCATAAGAAGGCTGTGCTGAAAATTTGGTGTACAAATAGGGTAAAATGACCAAGTTATGAGTGAACATTGCAAAATTTCAACAGTCACTCACATCTTCACTAATTTTCAATATTTTGACTCCAAGCTTTCAACATAGCCATTTTTTCACACCACCCCATAAATGTGACAGGTGTCATCTTTTTTTAAAAAATCCTGGCACAAAATTACATTTCGGCCAATATACTATAAATGCCACATGTCATGTTTATAAGGGGAATCATAAAATTACTATCTTGAACATTTGGGGTCAAAATATTTTAAAATATGTAATTTTTAAGTAAGTTTGTGTGTAGTGCCAGTCTTGGCCCCAGCAGGTAATGCTTTGCGATCCAATGCCAGTGAGCTGAGCTCGGGGGTTAGCTCAGTGACTAAGCTGGATGGGGTGAGGGAGGGTGATGGCACTGTTATGTGACACCCACCCAGCCAGGGAAAGAAAGGTACAGTGTTGCCAGCATGGGCCCAGGTACCATATAGTGAATATAGCTCTTCTCTTGGCATACAGCCCTGCACATCTGTACCCACGGGTGGCAGAGGGCCCGATACATTGGCTGAGAGATGGACTCTTTGCTCTGTGTGTTTGTGTCTGTAGCCACATAGAACACAGGGCCAAGAAGGCCCTGCAGTTCCACAGCCCACCAGACAGCCCCATGAATTTTTTACATCGATCACTTCATTTCTGTATGCAAATGAAGTGTTCCCTTGGGGCAGGGCCCAGAGGAATCTATGATGCCGTTTCTACAACACTTTTGTCAATCAGCATTACAGTGATGGGATTTATGTTGACCGCAAGTTGCAGTAGACATAAATCCCAACTCTTTCCCGGTCCTGTTTTTTTATTGGGGGGGCTTTGCCCACCATACTAAAGATTCTCAACTTCTAGTCAGAGTTGATTCAGGGAGGTTGTGCAGGACCGTGAGACAGTGTGCCCCTGTCTCGGGTGCACCAACACAGCGACCTGTCAGCAAACTATCGATTTTGTTGACAGCAATGTAGGTCACTGTGTTGGTGTCACTGTTGGGGGGGCATACCACCCAGAGGGCCCTTCACGTCTGCATGTGTTCATGCAGATCCTGACAGACCTACGTGAATAAGGATATGATTCTATCTCAAAAGAAAGGAGATTCTCTGCAAAAAAAACTATCTGAATGCACCAGTTAGGGTTCAGGTTAACACCACAAAAGTAGGGTAATATGGCATTAGGGTTTCCAACCCTAACTCACCACCCCATCCCCTCCAAGCAGCAAAAAGAAAAGAAATAGGGTTTTTGGTCTCTGGAGTCTTGCTGAATCGGTTGTGGGGTCCTCCTTGGATTTGTCAACTCCAATGCCTACCCAGCTTTATAAGTAAACAGCATCAGACATAATCTTTCTTCACACGGGGCCTACAGGGTCCTGCATGAAGGAAGCT
Organism: Neoceratodus forsteri; assembly: GCA_016271365.2. NCBI lineage: Eukaryota > Metazoa > Chordata > Ceratodontiformes > Ceratodontidae > Neoceratodus > Neoceratodus forsteri. The sequence continues at coordinate 168,118,242 of CM057449.1, read as the reverse complement.
ACAAAAGATTGTGTTGACAACATGTGACAAGACATACTTCTCTACCTTTCAAGAACATATCACTGTGAGGCACCAGCTTGGAGCTGTACCTTGTGCTTCAGACAAGATGCTATGGGGTGAGTGGAGGGGTAAGCATTAAGGTTAACAACCCCAAGGAAGACCCCACCACTGATTTGACAAGACTCCAGAGGCAGAAAACCCTAATGTTTTTCCTTTTGCTGCTTTAAGAGTGGAGGTGGGAGTTAGGGTTTTAAACCCTAATGACATATTTCCCTACATTTGGGAAGTTAAGTTGAACTCTTAACTGGTGCGTTAATGCAGTTTCTTGCAAAGAATATATATTATAGGGGTGTGGTAGCATTCTATAGTTAGGGTTGAGTAGGGTAATTAGTTTTAGACCCCTAGATTTGCACTTTAATAACTTTGCCCCATTCAGTGGAATTGCATGAAGTTTTGCATGCATGGTCTGGGGGGGCAAGTTCTCTTGATTTAATAAGTTTTGTGATGGTCAGGTGTCAAGATTTTGAAATACAGACAGCATAAAAAGTGGAAAAATCTGAGGTTTCAATTGTTTTTTTGTTTTTTTTTTGCTCTCAACAACAGGCCAGATGACTTGGAGTTTTGTTTTCAAATTTTCAGGGTTGAAGGAGCTTTCCCTAGAAAGAGCCTTTTTTTGTGGTTTGGTGAAAAAATACTAATAGGTTCTTAATTTATAAGGATTTGAATTATCAGTCTAAGGATGCTCATTAGGGTCTTTCATTTATACATCTGATGCAAAAAAAGAACTTTCAGCTCACAAAAGAAGAATCTACTTTTGTGAGTCTCCTTTAGTGAGAAACAATCTTCTCTCATATGGACTACCATCTTGTTTTTTATTAAAAAAAAAATTCAAAACCATCTAAAACCTGCCCTGGAGAAAAACAAACACATTGATCTAGTTAAACGGGACCCGTTTAGCTTAATTCTGGAGTTTATTTTAAAAAAACAAAACACAAAATACGATTTGGGGGCATCCCCCAAAATCTTGGTGGAAGGCTTAGTCAGGGCTTAGTGAGTGCTCATATGAAAGAACTATGGTTCTTTTGTGTGAGCGCAACAGTGTGAGATCAACAGCAGGACCTTCTTGGTTTTTGCAGCTGCAGCTGGAGTGCTGCTGCCAGCTTGAGTGAGAGCAGTGAGTTGTCGATCACCAGACCATACAAAATAATTATATTTTTTTCATGAGGTCAAACAAAAGAACTATGGTTCCTTCATGACATTAACAGTGGAAGTTTATTGTTTTTTTGTAGCTGCAGCTGGAATAATGTTGCCAGCTTGAGCAAGAGTAGTGAGTCGGTGATCACTCTGTCTCAGTCTCTCTCTCTCTCTCCCCATCTAATCTTATCTGTCAATCTATCTGTCTGTCTATCTTCTATCTGTCTAATTAACATTCCTTTCTTTTCCCTCTCCCTTCCAGGTCACCTGCCCTCCATTCCCTATGTTTATTTTATTTACGTTATGTATTTAATAAGTGAATCGCTGTGCCCACCCCCTGGTACCACTTCTCTTGACATCCCTCCCTTCCAAGTTGCCCAACCACCTTCTGTAATGTATGGTTGAAGGCAGGTGAGTGCCCACCCTCCCCATTGCCACCAAACATCATCCTTACACTTTCATTTACTTATTTATTTCTTGAAATGTTTCACCTGGAAGAAACACTGATGAACAAGTTGTTCATTTCCCAGTGTGACCTGGGGGGGGCAGGGGTACAACTGGAATGAGACATTAGACATTCAAGTTACTGGATCAACATTAACATACAGTTGTGGGTGGTGTGGCTAATCCCCAGTGTTGGCTTGAATCCCCCTGAAATAAAGAAAACCATCCCTCATTGATCTCTTTTTTTTTGGTAACCCACAATAAAAAAAAACAGTTCCTCACCAATCTGACCCCCAGACCCTCACTCATCCCACCATGACCCCCCTCAGTGCCCCAACCCCACACTCCCCACACACCCTTACTAATTGGAACATATCCCACAATGTAGATCCACTCCCTAATCGAAGACATGTCTTGCTGCTGTAACAGATGACTGCAGCATGTATTTCAATGGGGTTTGAACTGTTATTCATAACTTTATGTAACTGTCATTTTTTAATATTTTTACACCAAATGTTCAATATGGCCTATTTGTGTACCCATCTCATGAACAAGGGTGGTGAAATTATTCAATTTCATCACAGAAGGTGATTTTGTGGTTGTTTGAAATCCCCTGTCCAGCAGGATTTAAAAATTTTCACTTACCAGGTTCATGAAATGTGGTCATAAGAAACCTATGTTGAATATTTGGGGTCAAAATATATATATAAATAAAAAGTTATGAGCATACACTGACATTTTTGTATGCTCATTCATAAAATTGTTAATTTTCAATATTTGGAACCCAAATATTCAACATAGCCTTTTTTTTCATGCCGCCACATGAACCTGACAGCTGTAGTGTTTCAAATCCTGGCTAAAATGTCTTATTGCATCTGTGGCATGAAATTATGTTTTGGTGGGGATTTGAAATTGTTCTTCTACTGGGTTCATGAGGTGGAATCATAAGAAGGCTATGTTAAAAACATTTGGTGTAAAACTATGACAAAATAACCACTAGTGTGGTGCAGAAAGCGAAATTCCACCAGCGAAATTAATGCAGAATGAGCACTCCACCAGTGGAATTTCAGCTGGAATTTTGCTGGTTCTTCTGTGAAATTCCACCTGCTTTGAGCCACAGAATAATATTTCATGGAACAGCGCTGCACCGTGGAAAACCATTCCTCCACAACTTCAATGAAAAATATTGAGATCCGCAGAATAATATTCTGCAAAACAGCATTTTTGTTCCGCCAAAAATCATTCGGCAACCATTTTCTGCTGTGGAATGCCACCATTTTGTTTCTTGCAAAATTTGGCAGAATTTTGGCAGATTTTTCAAAATTCCCCAAAATTTTGTTCCACTGAAATTTGAAAATTCTGCACAACACTACAAATAATGTAATTATTAGTGAACATTGAAATATTTAAATGTTCACTCATAACTTCACTAATTTTCAATATTTTCATATTTCATAAAAACTTATGATTCCAGGCTGCATTAACCTGATCTAGCTTACCTTTTCCAGTACACATTATTTCTTCACATGGATTATTTACAACTGCTTTGGAAAAATGTTTCCCTTTTGTCTGCAACTGTTATTGGCTTTTTCTTTTTTCTAGCTATATGTATATCTGTAGTATGTAATAATCAAGGACTTGATGAACTATGCTGTAATTGTACATAGTACCTTGTAATGTATACTTCATGCTTTTACTGCAACTATTCGTGTAAAATACACAGGATGATCTTTCAGACAGGAATCGTTTCCCCTAATGACTTGTTATTTATCTATCTAGCTATCTAGACTCACAATTTTTAATCTAGACATTTTTTTACACCACCTCATAAACAAGTATCATTTTTGAATCTGTACAGGGCATGTTTTCACACTTGTGATGCAAAATGATGTTTTGGCCAAAATACTATACATGTCACATGTCATATTTATCAGGGGAGTCCTAAAATGACTATGAAATTTGAAGTCAAAATAAAAAAAAAGAAAATTAAAAAATGTTTCTGTGTAGTACCAGCCTTTACCCCAGTAGGTAGTGTTTTGTGATACTGTGCTGATGAGCTGTATTTGGGGGTGAGCCAAGAGACCCAGCTGGATTGGCCAAGGCAGCAGGGGCAAGGTGATGTCAAGTGACACCACCCCACAGCATGGGAAAGGTAGGTGCAGGGTTTCCCTCATGGGTCCAAGTACCATATAGTGAAGACAACTCTTCTCTTGGAATAGGGCCCTGCATCTGTGCACCTGTGTATGCCAGAGGGTCCTGTGATTCAGCTGTGAGATGGATACTTTGCCCTATGTCCACGTCTGCAGCTACATGGAACTGCAGGACCCAGGCATGCTCTTCCTCAGACCACCAGACATGTGTTGTTGCACAGAAGTGCCAGGCCTACAAGGCCCTGAACTTCTGTAGGTGGATGGAGTCTTTTCTTGGTGCAGGACTCAAAGGGCTCTGCACATCTGTGTCAGTTGGGACCTGTGTGAATGAGGATACAATTTCAGTACTAAAAAAAAAGGAAATTATTTGCAAAAAAATGTGTTAATGCACCATTTAGGGTTCACGTTAATGCCACAAAAATATGGAAATATGACATTACCCAACCCTAACCCCCAAAGCAGTAACAGGAAAAAATGTTAGGGTTTGGGGTGTCAAGAGTCTTGGTGAATCAGTGGTGGAATCTTCCTTGAGATTGTCAACCCTAATACCCACCACCTCCCCTGAGTAAACAAGGTCCAGCATGATGTATTTTCTTCCCACAGGGCCCTGCATGAAGAAAGCTGCAACAGATTTCTGTTGGCAACATGTGGTGAAACATACTTCTCTACCTTTGAGGACTATATCACTATGAGGCATTAGTTTGGAGCTATACAGAACCTTGTACTTTAGACAGTAGACTATGGACTGGGGGGCATTAGGGTTGGCAATGTCAAGGAAGACCCCCCACTGATTCATCAAAACTCAGGAAACCCAAAACCCTAAAGCATTTTCTTTTTGTTGCTTGGGAGGGGAGTTAAGGTTGGAAGCCTTAACACTATATTTCCCTACTTTTGTAGCATTAACTTGAACCACTTACTAGTGCATGAACACAGTTTTTTTGCCATAGCTATCGATATCTCTATCTATATTTACTGTAGATCTGAATCTGTCTGTCTATCTATAGATACATAGATAGATACCACAAAAAACCTTAATTCATGCATGCACCATCTAGGGTTCAACTGACCACTACAGAACTATGAAAATGTGGTGTTAGGGTTTCCAATCCTAACTCCCCACCCCAAAGCAGTAAAAGGAAAACACATAAGAGTTTCCGGGTCTCTAGAGTCTTGTGGTTTTCAACCATAACTGCGCTACCCATTGCATGAGCAAACAATGTCAAACATGATCTCTTATCTTCACACAGGGCCCAGCAGATCATGTTGGCAACATGTGGTGAGACATACTTTTATACCTTTGAAGAGTGTATCAATATAAGGAACAGGCTTGGAGTTGGGCCTTGTACTTCAGACAAGAGGCTATGTACAGAGAGATGGGGTGAGCATTACTGATGACAACCCCAAGGAAGATCCAACCACTGATAAGCCAAGACTCCAGAGACCCAAAACCCTAATGTTTTTTTCTTTTGCTGCTTGGGGAGCAGAGGTGGGGAGTTAGGGTTGGAAACCATAATATCACATTTCCCTACTTTTGTGGCATTAAGTTGAACCCTTACTAGTGCATTAACAATGTTTTTTACAATTTTTTGGGAGATACCGGAATCGTATCCTCATTCATGCAGACTCCTTCTGGACCTGCATGAACAGTTGCATATGTACAGGGTCCTTTGTGCCCCAAACCAAGGGAAGAATCTGTCTACCTACAGAAGAGCAGGGCCATTGCAGGCCCTACAATTCTGTGCAGCAAGAGATGTCAAGAATTCAGGGGGTTGTCTGATGGGCTGCAAAGCACAGTGCCATCTGGTCCCTGCACTTCCATGTGACTGCAGATACAGATGCAGAGGGCAAACAGTACATATGCCAGCCTATGCACAGGGCACTTTGCCACCCATGGGTGCAGAGGTGTAGGGCCCTATGTCAAGAGAGCAGTTGTTTTCACTATATGGTACCGGAGCCTGCACAGACAACTCTGCAGCTTTAATTCCCTGGCTGTGGGGGTGTCACATAACAGCAATATTCCCCCTCCCTCATCCCATCCAACTGGGTCACAAAGCTTGCTCCTGAACTCAGCTTACCACAAAGCATACCCACTGATGTCAACACTGACACTACGCACAAAGTTTCTTCACAATTATGTATAGATACAGATATTTATTTTGTTTAATTTTGACCCCAGATAGTTGTTTTATGACTCCCCTTAGAAACATGACATGTAGCATTGTGAAAACATGTCTCATTCAGGATTGTAAAAAGTGACACCTGTCACATTTTTGAGGTGGCATGGAAAAATGGCTATGCTGAAAGTTTGGAGTCAAAATATTGAAAATTATCAAAGTTATGAGTGACTGTTGAAAAACTGCAATGTTCACTGATAACCTGGGCATTTTACTGTATTTGTACACCACATTTTTAGTGTAGCCTTCCTATTACCCCACCTCATGAACCAGTTAGGTATAATTTTTCAAATTCCTGTTGAAATGTCATTCCGCAGCACTGAAACGTCATTCTCTGGCACAGGTGCAAAATTGCATTTTGGACAGGAGTTGGAAAATGACAGCTGTTATATTCATGAGGTGTTGTGAAAAAAATGGCTATAGTGAAAATTTGGGGTCAAGATATTTAAAATTACCAAAGTTATATATAAAGTGGATTTTGAGCTCCTGCTGATTTACTTGGCTCTGCAACAGATTAAATATCTGGGCATTTGGATTACTGCGAATATGGAAGACGGGGTGGAAGCAAACCTAGGAAAATTACTGAATATAATCAGATCAGATGTTATTTGGTGGAATAAGCTTCCTTTAAACTTTACTGCTAGGTTGGGACTGATCAAGATGAATTTATTATCCAGACTCTTATATCCCATTTATTTGGCTCTGTATGTTATTCCCAAAGTATGGTTTATTAAAGTTCAAAAACTAATATCGGATTTCCTCTGGAACTCTAAGCCCACCCCGGGAAAAAATATAAAACTATGCATCTTCCACAACAGATAGGCGGTCTTAAAATACCGGACCTTTATGAGTATTATGTGGCAGGGCAATTGAGTTTAATGGGAAGGTGGGGTACAACACAGGAGGGAGAGGAGTACGAGCCTACCTGGCTACAAGTGGAGAGGAAGATATTGGGGGAAGCAGGTTTATCCTCGGAGGCGTTGATGTTCATAAATCTGGAGAGATTGCCCAAGAAAGTAAAATCTACCCCAATACGTAAAACAGTATTGGCTTGGTGGACCTTTTTAACCCCAAACCAGAGAAAAGCACAAGTGAGAGCTCGAGAGTAACCTATCTTGGGTAACTCCAATTTTTGTCTTGGGGGACAAACAATTACTAAAAAATGGTCACCTCTATTGATTGACCTCTATTTAGCAGATTTTATAAAAGAGGGTAGGGGTGGTTCTTCAAGGTGTGGCAAGATGGATTTCTTTAAAAGGTTGCAGCTTACTAAACTAGTGGGGAAGGAGATGGGAGTGCCAGGTGATGCCCAGGAACTATTATTTAACTGGGACAAGTTAAGGGAGGTTAATTATGTATCTAGACCCCTATCGCAAGTCTATCGAGTGATATTGGATTTTGTGGACCCGGAATTACCAATACAGACTTTATATTGGGACAAGAGTATAGCTCCTCTGAGGCCGGATTGGAATAGTATATGGAGGAGTGGCAATTATGTTTCCGTACCCAAGTACAGGACTATGCAACTTTTTATTTCTTCTAATTTATACTACACTCCTGTTAAACTATGTGCTAGATGTCTTAGGCAGACAGACCTATGTTTTAGATGTGGTTTGGAATCAGGGGACATTCTACATGTGATGTGGGACTATTCCAAAATACAGCCCTTGTGGGTTAAAATCAAACAAAACATGGACCCCTTGTTGAATTATTCAGAATTTATAACACCAGGGGTTTGTGTTTTGGGTGACATGACTCATGTTACAGGGGCATTGGGCAAATATCATTTATCCTTAATGTCGGCTTTAGTTAAGTCCTTTGTTCTAATCCATTGGAAAAGTGACCTTATTTATACCTATGACCAATGGGTGAAAGACCTCATTAGGGTATTGGCAAGAATAAAGAGCCAAATGCTAAGGGAGGGTAAGAAAGGGCTATATGATAAAGGATGGATGGTCATGGATGCAGTTTATTCTATACAGGTCAAAAGTGACCAACTGAAGGTCTGTCTGTCAGCCTGCGAGTAGTCTGTACTAATGGCTGGAGCATAGAAGGTTTTATATTTGGACTAATCTATGTTTAGTTTATTATACTTTACTCTTACTTTTTGCTTAATTCATGGGTATATACTCCTTCAAGGCAAATGTTCGAACTTTTAGTAATACATAAACTTTGCAAACATAAACTGATTGTAGGGCTTTGCTATATTATAAGGGTGGGAGGACTCTCTTTCTTTTCAGGGGACACAGGTGTAAACAGTTTCATGGCAGGAAATTAGCAACTTGTTATCTTAACAGCCCATGGTGGGATGGGCAGGTAGGAGATTAATGATGTTTTTGTTTTCTGTAGAATGTATACTCCTGCCCTAAGAGATAAGTTGAAGAGATTCATAGTATGTTAAGATAGAAGAAGAAGTACACCTGCGTGTGTACATAGTTTTATGTACATAATGACCATAAACAGTTTGGGGTTGTGGCCCCTGAGTTACTCAGGGGATATGTGTTTGTATGTATCCATTAATGTAAAACTCAATAAAAAGGAGTTAAAAAAAAATTACCAAAGTTATGCATGAGTAGAAAAATTTCAATGTATACTTATAACTTTGTCATGTTTTCATATTTTGACCTCAAATGTTCAACATAGTCTTCTTATGACCCTGCCTCATACGCAAGGGTAGTAAAAATGTTCAAATACTGCCCCAAAGTTGATTTTGCAAAGTGACTGCAAAATCACCATATTTGCACAATTCCATCACTATTGATCATGAGGCGGGGTCCCAAAAAGGCCTTATTGAAAATTTGGAGTCAAAATATATAACAAGCATTTGTGAATGCCGAATGTTGTCTTGCTGGCATTGGCTTTGGTAGTGCAGGAGTTAGAGAGATGCATAATAGGAATGGCAGTGTGGTAGTGCACTGACGCCAACCCCACCCCCACTCTGCAGAATAGGAATGGCAGTGAAGTAGTGCACTGATGCTAACCCCACCCGCACCCTGCAGAAACTAATGGGTCATCAGTCATAATGCTCATGCCATTTCATCTCACCCTACCCTGCAGACACCGACAAGTGTAGCAGTGTGCCTTGGGTCCTTCGGACTTTACGCTCACGCCCTTTCATAAGGAAATACGCCAAAATGGATGCAGTATAGGGGAATGGGGTGAGCTTTGGGGCTGAAGACTCCAAGGCACACCTTGATGCCTGTCACTGGCTGCAGGGTGGTGGTGGGGTTGGAATGGCATCAGGATTACAGCCAACAATCCCAAGTCACACTCCTGATGCCTGTCAGTCTCTACAGGGTGGGGTATTATGGTTGGAAACCTTAATGCCCCAGGTGTTTGTTGGTATTTCACTCCAAATTTTCAACAAGGGCTTTTTGTGACCCCACCTCATCAACAGTGGCACTATCAGTTCATTAGCGGAAAGTTGATTTTGCACAGCGACTGTGCAATTTGGTACCACAGATGTGAAAACACATTTCGGGCAGGATGTGAAAAATGACAGCTGTACTCTTCACGAGGAGGTGTAAAAAAAATGGCAATGTTGAAAATCTGGAGTGAAAATATGAAAAATTAGCAGGTCACGAGCCTGCATAGAAACTGTGCAATGCACGTCTGTAACACAATTATTTTGGGAATTTTTTTAACCAAATTTTCAACATTGGCATTTTGGGACATCTGCTCATGAACAGTGTCACTGTGATTTTGTTACTCTGTCCTGAACATTGATTTCCACATCGACTGTGCCATTGTGCGTCACATGTGCGAAAACACCTTTTGGGCAGGATGTGAAAAATGACAGCTATATTGTTCATAAGGAGGTGTAAAAAATGGTAATGTTGAAAATCTGGGTGAAAATATGAACAACTGAAGTCACAAGCGTGCATAGAAACTGTGCAATGTATGCCCGTAACACAATTATGTCAGGGATTATTTTAACCAAATTTTTAACATAGGCATTTTGGGACCTCCACTCAAGAGCAGTGTCACTGTGATTTTGTTAATCTGTCCCAAATATTGATTTCCCACAGCAACTGCGCTATTGTGCACCATATGTGCGAAAACACATTTCTGGCAGGATGTAAAACATGACAGCTGTACTGTTCATATGGAGGTGTGAAAAAATGGCAATATTGAAAATCTGGAGTGAAAATATAAAAGATTGTCGAAGTTACAAGTGTACATGGAAACTGCACAATGCACACTCGTAACACAGTCATTTTTGTTATTTTTTCACCAAATTTTCAACCTAGGCTTACAGCAAAGAAGGTCATGGCACACCAACGACCACAAATAAAAACTCCACAGTCAAAAGAGCTTGCTGATATCAAAAAGCTTTACTTAGCATGAAAAAATACTTCCTCACATTACCCCTGAGTTTACCCCCTCTATTCTCATATCATATCCCCTTGTTCTTGTACATATTTTTTGAAAGATGCTACCCTCTTGTACCTTACTTAGGCCCTTGTGGTATTTGAAAGTCTCTGTTATATCCCCTTTCTCTCCTCTCTTCCAGGGAATGCATATTGAGATCCTTCAGTCTCCATTCATGTGACTTCTGGTGCAGTCCCTTCACCATTTTTGTTACCCTTCTCTGAATCGACTCCACTCTGTCAATATCCTTCAGGAGATGTGGCCTCCAGAACTGGACACAGTACTCTAGATGAGGTGTCACCAACTTTATGTACAATGGCATCACCACCTCCTTCCTTTTGCTGGAGATATTTCTCCCTATGCACCCTAGCATTCTGCTGGCTCTCCTCACAGCCTTTTCATATTGTTTGGTAACCTTCAGGTCATCAGATATGATTACCCCCAGGTCCATTTCTTGTTTGGTGGTCATCAGGACCTACCCCCATTATGTGCTCCTCCCTTGCATTTCTATGTCCCAAGTGCATGATCTTGCACTCTTTTGCATTGCATCTTAGTTGCCACAACACTGACCACCCTCAAGCTTACCTAGGTCCCTTTTCATTTTCTCCACCCCTCGTAGAGTGTCAGCCCTGTTGCAGATCTTCATGTCATCTGCAAAAAGACATACCTTCCCTTCCAGCCCTTCTGCAATGTTGCTTATGAAGACATTAAAGAGGACTGGACCCAATACTGATCCGTGGGACCCTGCTGGTCACCCCCTCTCCTCAGATTGAAATCTGTTCACCACCACCCTCTGTGTCCTAGCACTGAGCACATTTGTGACCCAGTTTGCCACCCTGGGATCCACTCCAGGCTGCCCAGCTTGTTTACAAGCCTCCTATGTGGGACAGTGTTGAAGGCCTTGCTGAAATCCAGGTAGGCCACATCTATTGTCCCTCCCTGATCCACCTCCCTAGTCACCCAGTTAAATAAATCTATCAGATTTGTTTGACAAGATCTTCCTGCTGTGAATCCATATTTCCTCAGACCCTGTGCTCTACTGGATTCGAGATATAACACAAACCTTTCCTTTAGTAGAAATTACATTAGTTTCCCCACCACCGAGGTCAGGCTGACTGGTCATTAATTGCCAGCCTCTTCTTGGCCCCGCAGCGCTCACTTTTGTGGAGAGGGACTACATTCACCCACCTCTAGTCCAGTAGTACCACCCCTGTTTCTAATGATCTGTTTAACAGGTCTGTCAGTGGTGCTGCCAGCACCTTCCAGAGTTCTCTTAAAACTCTGGGCTGTTTCCTGTCCGGCCCCATTGCCTTGTCCATTTTTAGTTTTGTGAGTTCCTTTGGACTCTCTCCTCCGTAAATGGGCTGATGTCCACCTCCCTCCCTCCCAGCGGTGCTTCTGATGCCTAATTGTGGTCACTCCCCTTTCCCTTCTTCTGTTTCAACAGCAAGATATGTCTTCGATTGGAGAGTGGGTCTACACTGGATGACATGTTCAGTTAAGTGAGGGTGTGTGGGGGCATGGGGAAGTGTGGGTGGGTGGATGCTGAGTGGGAGATCAGAGTGGGATGTGTGTGGGGGCTCAGCCTGGTGAGGGATCATTTTCTTTTTTAAATGATTTAAAAAAACATCGATGGATAGTTTTCTTATGTCATGATTATTTAGACGCTGAGATATGGGGTGGGCACCCAGATCTGCTTATGTATTAAAAAGATTGATAAACAATGGGAAGGGGGGCAGGCGACCTGGATGGGAGAGGGGAAAAATAAGTGGTACCACAGGTGGGTACCCCAGTCTTCTTAATAAATAATTAAACAGATAGGTAGATAGCTTGGTAGTTAGCTAGTCAGACAAACAGACAGGCAAACAGAGAGACAGAGACAGAAAGAGCAGGGAATCACTGGTTCACTGCTTGAACTGAAGCTGGCAGCATGACTCCAGCTGTGGTTTCATTGTTCAAAAAAATCTCTGTTCTCGTACAAAGAAAGTGGGTGAATGGCTCATCTCACTAAGCTGGGCACCTTGGACTTTGGGGTGTACAGAAGAGGTATTTCCAGGGCAATTTTCAAAAAACAAAACACCAGAATCTAGGTAAATAGGACTTGTTTAGTTAGGTTCAGCTGTTTGTTTTTTTTTTTGAAAATATATCATTTTTATGTATTTTCAATGTTTGTGAGTTTAAAAAAGAAAGAAAATGGCAGCCATCACAATTGGTATATTTCTTTTTCAACATAATGGGTATCTTTTTCCACATGATCGGTATTTTTTTCAGAAGGCAAGTAAAATCTTCTTTTTTTTTTTTACCATTCGCATTTGCTGGTTAATTCAAAAATCCTTATAACTTCAAAACTGTATAATATTTTTTCAGGAAACCTTCCATAGACACACCCTTGCCACATGCCCCTTCAACCCTGAATATTTCATGAAACATTTCACACAGTCTAGGCTGTAGGAGAGAGCAAAAAATACGCAGTGTTAAGTATAGTGAAACCAAACATGATTTCTTCTGTTTTTTGGCATCCTGTATCTTGAAAACTGAACAAGATGCCATCTTTGATGTTTTGAGACTCTGACAGCTTGACTAGACATGCCAAATTTGGGGCTATTTCATCAAATGATGCCAAAGCTATTAAAGTGCAACAATTGGGTATAGTATATGGTTACCCTTTGTTATGTATAAAAATCAGCCTGCTCAAAATCCTTGTTAAGCACATTCTAAACCATTATGTGCATTCTAAAGTGTTGTTATGCTCATTCCAAACAGTTGTTATGCGCAGTTCAAAGGTCACATAATTTTACATTTCTCATTTATTCTACACAAAGCTACTTACTAACCACCTAGTACCCAAAGTCATACCTTTTACCTTTCAAATGTCTGGAAATTTGATTTTGATATGTGAGTAGAACAAAGAAATGGCAAGATTTTTTGTTTTCACTTCAGTGGGGGTCTGTCACTCTAGTGTAAAAAAATATTTACTATAAAAAATAAAATATGGTCAACCACACACAACTCTGCATGTGTTTCCATCTCAGGGTTGAGATTAGCGGTGGGCAAAGTGGCCAAAATTCACTCCACGCAGTGATTAGATGATATGAATCCATAGTACTCTTCAACGCGAAGCGAAAGTACTTAGCGTCATAATGGAGAATGCAAAGTCCATTGGAAACAATGACTTTGCGTTATTCCAATCTCTTCAAACCACTTCTCCACCAGTTTTAAGGCGAAGTCCATTGAAATCAATGTACTTCGCCTGCACTTCACCTTTTTTTTGAGCTCCAAAGGCGAATTTTGCAATGCTTTATGGGATTGCAGGTCACATGGGCTCTAGATTGTTCTGCACAGCCTCAGTTCTGGGTAGTGTGTGTGTAGTGGAGGATGGAGACAGTTTTCTCTCAGAGCACTGCGATTCAGATCCTCTAAAAGCTGTTAAAAAAGTCTTTTTGAGCTATTTTGTTTGCTCACAATTTACTACGAGTGTAGGAAACCCTTCTGTGCTCATATCGAGTGTTTATTGTTTGTGTGTGGATTTTGAATGTTAGTTTAGAACAGTCAGTCTGTGTACTGTGAAGTGTGGTTTGGGGAGGGGCATATCAGTGATGTAGGTAGATTAACTGGGAGAAAAAGGCAGTCTTTTGGTTTTGGTTATATTTTTCTTGTAGTACTGTGTTAATGTATGCACAATGATATTTTCAGTAATTCTTAACATTTTTTTACTGATTGTTGGGGTGCAGCAGTGTATAATTTAATTTTGTTTAAAACATTTGGTTATATTACTGTAACCCCTTTGTTACCCGGGGTTACTAGAATCCCAGTAAGACCTAGTGGTAGGCAGGGAAGGCAGCTTGTGAAACTTCAGTTAAATGGGTTTCACACTGTCTCACTCTGTCCTCAGTCACAGCTGAGACTTGAGAGATGACATCACCATAGAACTGTCGCAGCTGCATGAGCCACATTGGAATCTACAGCTGAGGGAGTGAGTTTAGAACTTTGGGAATTTCAAAGGGAGTCTTCAGTTTGTCCTTAAGCAAACAGGAAGGAAATCAGTGAGTTGTCTGTTTTGTCTCCACACAGAAGGAAGTGTTCCTGTGTTTACCCTTGTTTGGGATGTTATGTTAGAGGCAGATAGGTTTTCCTTAGAGGGTTAGGGGGGATGGACAGGCTGTGGCCCTGACCTGCAGTAGGGGCCACAGTGCTGATCTATCAGGGCTATGCTCTGGATGGTTCTACCAGAGCCACTAGGTGTCCATAGTAAGTGGATAGTGTAGAGGTTGACATGTCAGCTATAGGCCTCTAGGCCCTTAGTGTTGCCTACCTGTGCTTGCACATGGTAGGAGGGGGCCTGATCACCTCCCTCTGCAGGTAGCACATAGGGTGGGATGGCCTAAGGCCGGGTGCATAATGACTGAGGACAGTCATTTTCCTGGTCAAGGGTGAGTGTAACCCCTTTGTTACCCGGGGTTACTAGAATCCCAGTAAGACCTAGTGGTAGGCAGGGAAGGCAGCTTGTGAAACTCCAGTTAAATGGGTTTCACACTGTCTCACTCTGTCCTCAGTCACAGCTGAGACTTGAGAGATGACATCACCATAGAACTGTCACAGCTGCATGAGCCACATTGGAATCTACAGCTGTGGGAGTGAGTTTAGAACTTTGGGAATTTCAAAGGGAGTCTTCAGTTTGTCCTTAAGCAAACAGGAAGGAAATCAGTGAGTTGTCTGTTTTGCCTCCACACAGAAGGAAGTGTTCCTGTGTTTACCCTTTGTTAAAGTGGTGGAGACCGCTCCCACGGTCTCAGTGCCCCCCTCCCTCTGGGGGGGGAGGAAAAGTTCTCTGTGGGTTCCAGGGGCAATACCCTTCTCCCACCATGGAAGGAAGCTGCCTGGTTTTGTTCAGTCTGTTCTTGTATAACAGCAGAGTTTGTAGTACTTTGCCTGTGGGGCACCTGCAACGAATGGGTGAGTGTTTGGCAAACAAATTGTTTTTCTTCAGTTGGGAAGTAATGTGGACTGCTATTTGGGAGGACTATGTCTACTAGGATGAACACATGGAGCAGTCAAACAGTCTAGAGTTTTATTGGATTTCAAGTAGTGCTGTAGAGGGGGTGCTTCAGGTCATCCACCGTGAATCTACATTTAAAGTTCTAAAGTTTTCTGTGTGTATTCAGAGAAATGGCCAGGTATGGGCTGTGGGAGCTGGAGGTGGGAAAACCCCCCATCTTTAGTAACCAGGTCCACCTCTATGGATTTCTTCTGTGTTTTGCTATTTGCCTCATGCACTTGGCCAGTGATGGGGTGGGTACCCAGACGTGGGTCGCAACTTGAAAATCTCTCTAGGAGTCGCAGACTCTAAGTGGTGTGGGGAGCCACAGGATGGGAAAATTACTCCTTGTCTGATGGGAGTCTCCTTGTTTGATGGGAGTTCGATTGGAAGTATGAAAACAAATCTCTCTAGGAGTTGCAGACTCTAAGTGGTGTGGGGAGCCACAGTTTGGGAGTATCCTTGTTTGATGGGATGTCTTGCCAAGTAAAGTTTGGGTTCATTCTTCAAGCGGACCATCAGTCAAGTGGCCAGCAGGGGAGCTGGGCCAGTCAAGCTGTGTATCCAAAGCGCATGCAAAGTCCGGGCTGAGTGCCTGGTGGGTCCAGAGCCAGACAATGTAAAAATGTGTTCATTCTCAAATGGACCGCCTTTAGTCTCTATCTGCATACATAGTGAACGAAGCCCTTTGGGGGACCATGCAATGCTTTGTCATGTTTCATCTAGTTGAATAAAGCCACACTGAAAAATCCCAATCCTGGTTCTGGACATTACAGTTATTGCTTCCTGTATTTTGGATTTACTTGGGTGCCCCTGTGCAGAGTAGCCAAACCTAGGTCCCTTGTGCCAGGTAATCTCATCCTCACCGAACCCAGGTCCCCCACCAGGTATTGCTGCCAACACCAACAGCATGCCACCTGTCATGTTAGTAAATAGGCAGGGGTGAGGGGTTACATTACTTAAGGTTTTCAATTTGCTACGCATTACTTGTAGTGTGTGTGTGAGTGTGTGTGCGATACGTGCCATTAAATCAGACACCTTTTATTGTGCTACAGAGTAATTGCAGGAGTGTGAACCTGCTATCCACCACACCTGCATGAATTTTTTGTACTGCTTTGTGGTATCTTTTCTGGTAGTGGACTGTTGCTGCCATGCTCCCCAACTGGCAAAAGGTATTCTTTTCCAGATTTGGATTTGTGACTTGTGAGCACTGGTTAGGTGGTTTTGTGCCTTTGCGTCTGCATCTCTTGAGTGTGCAGTGCAATCTTAATCTGTCTGTGCATTTGTAGTACACCATTAATTCTGGGAGACTTTGCATTTCTTGTTATGCTCTCATTTCACTTCGTCAGCACTGGGGAATTTTCTGGACATAAGACAGTAGCTTTTTTGAGATGCATTAATTCTGGTGACTGTGTGTGACCACTGAACACATGATGGAGTGCACCATTAATTCTGGGAGACTGCATTTTTTTGTTACCCTCTCATTTCACTTCGTCAGCACTGGGAAATTTTCTGGACACAAGACAGTAGCATTTTGAGGATGCACATTAATGCTGGTGACTGTGTGTGACTACTGCATGCATGACGTCTGAGTGCGCTATTAATTGTGGGAGACTTTGCATTTCTTGTGCTCTCATTACACTTCTTCAGCACTGGGGAGTTTTCTGGACACAAGACATGAGCATTTTGAGGATGCACATTAATTTTGGTGACTGTGTGTGTGAAAGGCTGCCAATATTGTTGTCACTTTGCCTTATTTCTCATTTAGGCAGAATGACAACTCAAAGTAATAATTACAAGGCAAAATAAGCCTTCTGCATTGGCCACTTCACGTAGTGGAGTGACAACCCATTGTACCCACTTCATGGGCACTTCGCTGGTGGAGTTTAAATTCGCTGCATCTCTAGTTGAGATGAGAGCACGGACCTCTTGAGCTTTGCACTCGAGGTTCATATACTGTCATCTCAGCCCCTCGATGGAAACACAGCCTTGTTGTGTATGGTTGCCCATATATTATTCTACAGTATTTTAATGTTAAACAGACTTCTCAACTCTATTTATAGGGGCACTACTGCACCCAGTAATATTATAGTGGTGCAGTACATCTCTCTGAGGACAGGGTGGGTGCCCCAGGACTGGAAGGTGGTGCATATAGTGCCTATCCACAAGGGGGATCAAGGGAGGTGGCAGGGAACTGCAGGTCTGTCAGCTTGACATCCGGTGGTGGGCAAGGTGATGGAGGGCATTGTCAAGGAGAGGGTAGGGGGGACCTGGAAAAGTCAGGTTGCCTGGATGATAGACAGCATGGATTCATCCCAGGGAAATCGTGTCAGACAAACCTTGTGGAGTTCTATGACTGGGTGACAAGTGCCTTGGACCTGGGTAGACCGGTGGACGTCCTCTTTCTTGAATTCAGCAAGGTGTTTGACTCTGTTCCTCATGGGGGCCTGTTGGATAAGCTGGGAGAAATGGGGGTGGGGAACTAGATGATCATATGGATAGGAAATTGGCTCCAGGACCAGACCCAGAGGGTTGTGGTTGATGGGATAGTCTCATCCCCAAGGAGGGTCATTAGTGGGGTCCCTCAGGGATCAGTCCTTGGGCCCCTCCTGTTCAATGCCTACATCTCTGACATTAGGAAGGGTATCAGGAGTGAGATGAGTCTCTTTGCAGATGACTAAAAACTGGGGGCGGTGGTGGATGGGGAGATGGGGAGGGTAGCCCTACAGGGGGACTTGGAGGCTCTGGAAAGGTGGTCTAGAAAGTGGAAGCTGAGGTTCAATGCAGGGAAATGCAAGGTACTGCACCTGGGAGCCAGAAACCTGGGCCAAGTGTACACCCTGGGAAGGGGATGCTGCAAGTCTCAGTGGCTGAGATGGACCTGGGGGTGGTGGTGGATGTCAAGATGAACAACTCTGAGACTTGTAGGAGGGCAGCAGCCAAGGCCAACAGGATGCTGGGATGCATCACTAGGGGGATCACCTTCAGAAGGAGGGAAGTGATACTCCCTCTGTATAACTGCTTGGTGAGGCTGCACCTCGAGTACTGCGTGCAGTTTTGGAGGCCACACTTAAAGAGGGACATCGAACTCCTGGAGAGGGTCCAGAGGAGGGCAACCAAAATGATCTGGAGCTTGGGGGACAAGACCTATGGGGAGAGGCTCGAAGAGCTAAATATGTACACATTGGAAGAGAGAAGGGACCGGGGAACATGACAGAGGTCTTCAGGTACATGAAGGGGGTAAATAGGGAAGGAGCAGTCAGAGTGCTCTGAAGGAAGGGGGGGCAACTAGAGGGCATTGGTGGAAGCTGTAGGGGGGATATTCAGGGGAGAAAGAATGATGTGCTACTTCACTGAGAGGGTGGTGGAGCCATGGAATGTGCTGCCCAGGGGGCTGGTGGAGGCAGAGATGGTGTAGGGGTTCAAGAGGGGGTGGGACAGGTACAGGGGAAGGGTTCTAGAAGCAAAGTCCTGTGCAGTGAGAATATACGGGACTGGGAAGGGAGAAGCCAGAGAGGGCGAGTGGGGCAGCAAGGTCAGCTCCCAGAGTGGGGGCTGACCAAAGGAGCAGACATGAAAGACCGTTAGGCCTATTCTGCTGGCATTTGAGTATGTTAGTATGTTAGTAGTGCCACTATAGTTAGGGTAGAGTAAGCTGTTTAATGTTAAACCCCTAACTTTACACTTTAATGGTTTCACCACCGTTTAACAGATTTACATAAAAGTTTGCATGTGCGGTTTTGAGGGCAGGATCTCATAATGTGCAAAGTTTTGTTTTGGTCAGATGTGCAGATTCTAAGATCCAGATAGTGAAAAAAGTGAAAAAATATTTGTTTTCTTTGTTTTTGCTGTTTTTGTCATTGCCTGGTGCCCAGATGGTTTGGAATTTTGCTCTGAAATTTTCATGGTAGAAGAGGCTTGGGCCACAGTGGTGCCTTTCACTGGTCTGGTGCTAGTGTCTAGCGGGGGAAGAGGGGTGGAGCAACAAGATGGCTGTGCTGCTGCTCCACTCCACACACCATGTTGAGCGGGAGTACTACGTTTAAAGTTTCTTTCTCTAAGCTTGCTGAGTAGATTTTGAATTAAATTGCTATCATTCTGTTGCTGGAGTGCCTGCACCGAGCTTAGCAACTGCTTTACATTTTTACATTTTGCCGCTCCGTGCTCTCTATTGTGCTGTTCAGCATCTTGAACATTTTAAATGTTTTAAATTAAAGAGCCTCTCATACCCGCACAACTCAGGCTTTGATGAATGAAACCCATTTTATCTTAGCTTTTTATTGCTCTACAGATTTTTTTTCTCTGTCCCATAAAACTAAGTGCTAAGGAGCACACATCACTATTATCATTACCATTATCATTGATTGTGTTAGGTCTGGTGTGGGTGCGACTGGTGTGCTTTGAACTCTTGGTCCTGAGCCTGTGGATCTTGCTTCGGCTGATCCAGTGACCGGAGGAAAGCTGACCTGCATAGCTAGGAATCTTGACATCGCAGCAGCACTGAGGGTGCTAATTGGCTTGTTAAGCCTTTTTCTAATGGTATACTAGTGTTGCCTAGGGTCCAGGGGCTATCAGGGTTGAGTTGTGAACCCCATGGTTACTGTGCTTATTAGAGTGCTTTTCTCTTGATTGATTTTGCAGATGATCGCAGGAGTACATCGCTAGTGGCAGAGTGAGCAGAGTTTTGAAGGAGATGAATTCCAGAAAAACAATCTGAAGACATCTGAGGATGGTAACGAACTCCCCAGTGAAGGATAATTCATGAGGATAACTGGAGGGTCAATCTATGTTACCCCTGCTAGCAGGTTTCGAAAGTCTCCCATGCTGGAGAAAAACTAACGCCTGTAGTATGCTGGGAATGTTGAATTTTACTTGCTGTATCTGAGAGGCTGTTATACAACGATGATGGAGCCTGGACACGGGTAAAAACCTTTGTGAGGTATTGAGTTTCAGCCTTTTTTGTCTACTGACCAAAACAGAGAATTGAGTTGAACATTTGGACAGAGTCGGACAGTGTTGACGCTGTTTCTTTTCTGTGGTCTTGTGCCTTTAAAAACTCTTTAAAACTCATAATACTGAATATATATTTTTGCTCCTGCCTTTGTGCTTAATGCATTAATTATCGTGGCCCCCACTGTAGGATTCCTAATTCAATGGAGCCTTGAATATCAGGCCTAAAAAATCAACTAAGATGAATGGACTTCTGAATACAAAGGCTCCACAACTGTGTCGAGATTTCTACTGCTTTATTTTGGTTTGCACTGAGTTGTTTTAACTTGGGATATGTTATTCCAGGTTTTTAAGGCAGGTGAAGAGAGTTCAGATGAGAGCCTTTATGTATGTAATCAGCAGTGGTAAGTGCTATTAAATGTTATTAGTTAAGAAAATGCTGTTAACCCTGCATTTATTTAGGGTGCCTTAATGGACAGCATACATGATACCAGTATTAGTCAGAATTTTTGTGAACAAGTAAATATAACTTGAAACCTGTTATGTGCCCCTAGAATTGATCGAGTATTCCTTAGTCCAGATATCAGTGTTAGCTAATGAAGCCCTAGGACCAGCCTGTGGCCATCTGGTATCCAGTAGGAAAAAAAGACACACTATGGGTGGTCCCACCAGTGACGTGAAGTCCCATTATATACCTAAGAAGTAGTCAATAGGAGTGGTTAGATCTGGGGCAATCAATATGATACGGAGCGGCATGCATTGCATGGCGACCCAACGGATGTGCCTCAAGGCTAGCATGTTCAACCAGCCATTAGGGAGGTGCTGATGTGACATGGTGTGGATGGATGGGACCAAATTGTAACATGGAGTTCTGTCATATGCCTTGACAGTAGCCGACAGGAATAGCTGGACGGGGGGTGACCTTCAGAATGCGGAGCAGCAGGTGCTGCATGGTGCTTCTAATGGATATACCCTCAATGCCAGCAGGTCCAACTGGCCTCTAGGTAGGATCGATGGGGACATGGTGTGGCCAGATGGGTCCCCCCACTACATGTACTCTCATTAAGTGCCTCAGGTATTGCCAATAGGAGTGGCCAGATAGGAGGTGGCCTGCAGGGTACGGAACAGCGTACACTGTATGGTACCTCTGATGGTTGCCCTACAAATGCAGTGTGTCTGTTTGGCTACCAGACAGGTATAGATGGGGCAGAATGTGAGTGAATAGAGTAAACCCAGCTGGGTCAGATTGGACTGAAAAGGTGCCATTCTGCCTAAATGCTGTCATCTGGCTTCATTCACAGAATGTTGGTTTGGACTGATTACTAGTCTGTCTAACTTATTAGTCTGAATATAGAGAGGTGTACATGATTACTTTAAGCTTAAAAAGTAAACCAATAGGGTTCAACTGATGAAGGTAAATCTTGCTAATATATTAGAGTTTAAATTGTGTGTCTTGTACTATTATACTATAATTTTTATAAATATTAACATAAGAGAAAAATAACTCGAGATGCTTATTTTAATAACTGATACTTTCAGATGTTTTAGCACTTTCTTTTGTTAAACTGACATTAAATGCCAGTAGATTATCAATAGTACAAATTATTTGTACGTTATACAGTAAATATTAGGTGTCAGAAATCTGCTAATATGATAATGAATATGTTTTTGTATTTTTTTGTATTTGTATTTAATAATGTACCTTTCAATATATCATGTTTGTAATTACTTTTTTCAGTCGAACAAGTAAACAAACTACTGCTGCTGGTCTGGTGAAAAATATTGGTCCATTCTAGAGTTATAAGGATGTGACTTTTTGGTCCTGAGCATGCTCAGTGCTGTCTTTGGATAGCAGTTTCATACAAGAAAATAATTTGGCCCACACAAAAAAAGATTCTTTTTTATATGGGGGAGATTTTTTTTCATGGGCAAAAGTTATTTTTTGTAAGGCTGCCATTTTGTTTCCATTTTTTCAAGAAAATATTTTTGAAAACACATAAAAATGATATCCTGCAGGGGGCATGGCTTACTTCCTAGCGTGATGGCTGCTTAATACGTGTGCTTCACTGACCCAGGGAACAAATCACACAAAACACATCAAAAAACCTCCATATTCAGACACTGTACCAGACTTACCAAATCGGTGTCCCTCCAGGATCAGGCCGAGCTGCTTTCATCTACGCTCATCCACGTATAGAACCCACCAGAACTGCTTGAAGATCCAACTCCTAGTATAGGGCTCACCGGGGGGGCCAGATGCTCCTACAGGCCTCAGTGTGCAGCAAATTAATGACATGTCTGTAGCTCTAATGCAGTGAATGGCAGGAGTCACCCTGGCTTCCAACACCACCATGATGGTCAATCAGCAAATGGATGCCAGGGTCTGCAGAACTGAACTGCAGGTGAGTCGCAACATGGATGCTATAGACTCACTTGCATCTACTGTCTGGGAACAAGAAGGAACAATCCAGCAGCTCCAGACCAAACTGGATGACATGGAGAAGAGGAGCCGTTGCAGTAATTTGCGGCTCCTGGGTTTCCCTGAAGGTGCTGAGCATGGGAATCCACTAGACTTTTCATATGATGTCCTCCCTGAAGTCCTACACCATGAGCTGCCTCCCAGCCTGGCAATCAAGCATGCCCACAGAACACTGAATCCACCACCCAAGCCAGGGGATAGGCCTAGATCTCTCATGGCCAGAATTCTTGATTTTGCAGATAAAGAATGGATCACCTCCAGGGCCCGTGAGCTCAGTGCCCTCTCTCAGCAAGGTCACAAAATATTAATTTTCCAAGACTACTCCTGGGAGCTGGCGGCCAAATGCAAAGAATATACAGAAGCTCGTCACCTGATGCACTGTCTGGGGGTTCATTTCTCACTACGTTACCCAGCTACTATTCAATTAGAGGCAAATGGGGTCCCTGTCTCCTTTTTCACCCTAGATGCACTGATGCACTATCTGCCATCCATAATAGATTGACGGCCCCGATCCATCAGCAAAATAACCATGACTGCATTCTGTCCAGAAGCACAGAATTTGGCTTTAACAACCATGCAGGAGAGGAGCCGCATAGGTACAACCACAAACATGCAGCTTTGGGCCTTCCAGCCAGATCTCGAAAATGGCAGCATTCAGACAAGCATGCTAGAAGGATCCACCCTCAAGACCATGATGTAGAACACGGCCAGCAGAAGGAGGATGCATCATAGACCTCTGATACCAGCATTAGCAAGTTCTCCACCCTGAATAGATATGCAGCACTGGCTCCTGTGGGCCCATCCGAACACCCAGATTTTCCAGATTACCCGGAGGAGGAGATGGTGCTAGAGGCCTCCGCAACCAAAGCTGAACTTCAGCAATGGATTGTGGAGGAGCCTCTCAGCACAGCCTGCTCCCCAACCACAAGGATTAACTCAGCCCATGGATGTTGGCTAGAGAAGCAGGCACACCTTATGCAGACCTGGACAGAGGATCTCCATGTGGCCAACATATGGGATCAGACTTAGATGTGTCCTTTCTGTTTTTTCTTAAGATTGGAGCATGGGTATGGGCTAACGGGGGAGGTTATTCTGAGGGTTAGCTGCCTTCTGGTGCTACTATTAGTCAGATGGGGATAATTGGGAGGTACTGACAATCCTGTCCCCCTTTAGAAGCTCCCAAGGTTTTCTGCCTAATATCTATGCACTGTTAACAAGGACAATGCTCTTGGGATACTAGAATCCATGTGTTATTACAAAATGTCTTTCTGGATATCTTTTCTGTGGCCTTCACAGCAATGTATTGCATGCATTCTATTCTACTGCTCAACCCTGCCTCATGAGGGATGGGGAATGGGTCAGATGTACGTTAACTAACCAGCCAACCATCAGCAATCACAGGGATGTATTTACAGCTCAGATTACCTGGTAGCATTCATCTCTACAACAAAAATGAAGAACTGGACCCTACTAAATGCTTAGTAGACATCGACTACCTGCCTCCTATTAGCCCCGGGGCCGAGATTGTCTATCATACCGACCCTCCTCCTCCTCCAGAGGGGCCACACTATTGATACAAGAACAACACCTGTGGTAGCTGCACATACTGTAGCTGCCTGTGGCCTGCCTGCACAGATTCACAGCAAGGATACTACTAGTATCTTTCCATCTACCAGCACTTAACTCCAACTGGCCCTCAAACAAGGAATACAATAACTGTACTGGTGTACACACAAGGTTGTAACTTCCCCGTGGGATGGCAGAGGCTCGGCTAAGTTCAGCCTGACATGCACCTCCCAGCTGTTAACACACTTAAAGGACTGGGACCTCCTGGACATCAGTGGAACCCTCTCCTGTATCACCCTCCCCAGAGGATGGGTGGGTTGACCTGAGAGGATTATTTATCCTCAGCCTGCTAAACCAACCTCTGCCTATACACGTTTATGTGCACTGCTTGCATATAGTTTACAGTATAGTATTTTTTTAATGTTGTTGTTTACATAATGAGGCACATTCCCTGTTTTCTGGTCAGTGTATATTCTAATGTTTGCTCTTGTCTGCCTTCATTCTGCCCTATTGCCTGGTGCCTTTCTCACTTCCCAATCTTGCCTCACTCCAATGCTAGATCTCACAGGTAGGCCCCCACTATCTCCAGCTGCTTATGCCATATCTTCAATGATTTGTTGCTATGTATTTGACCATGGATGAAGTCTCCTTTGTCACCTGGAATGTCAGGGGGATTAATACACCTGTAAAATGGAAAAAGGTGCTGACACAGCTGAAAAGAGTGAAGACCCAGATTGCCTTTTTGTAGGAAATGAAACTAACCAAAGGAGGTCATGCTTACTTGGTGAGAGACTGGGTGGGAACTGAATTTCATGCAAGAGCTCCTATGAGGAAGAGAGGGGCAGTCATTCTGTTGCATAAATCCTTACCGTGGTCCATGCTTAACAGCAAATCTGACCCTAAAGGCAGGTGGATGCTGGCACTGCTTGATACCTCCAACGGTCATATTCTCTTGGTAAATATATCTATGCCCCGAACAAGGATGACCCTGCTTTTTTTCTTGATTTGACGACCAAGTTTGAAGCCATGTGCGAACCTGGTGTGCCCATCATAGCTGGGGGAGATTTCAACCTAACATTAGTACCTGCTCTTGATAGGAGTGATCTACGTAAGGAAACACATCCTAGGGAAGTGCAGGTCATGATGAAGATGAGCTCCGAATTCCACCTGGTTGACATATGGCACCTCATCTACCCCAAAGAGCGTGATTATACTTTTCAATCCAGGCTGCATGGCACTTTTAGCAGATTAGATTTCTGAATGATTTCCCAAACTCTCACCCAATGCTTTTGACTCTAATATTCTCCCCACTGTCATCTCAGACCATGCCCCAGTTCAGCTGCTGTTGTGCTGGGGTTCCCCCCTTCTAATGCATGATCAGAAGTTTGTAGAGTGGGCCAAAAAGGAAACTAACCTGTTCCTGCAAGAGAACCCCACCTTGGATACTGCAGCCCACACAACATGGGAAGCATACAAAGCTAACATGAGGGGGAAGATCACTGGATACACTGCACATAGGAGGAAGGATAGGGAGAAGGAGCTGGCTACACTCTAAGGGGAGCTAACTACAGCAGAAAATGCTCTCAAGGCCATGTCCCACCCCACACACCCCACTCTGCTAGGGGCTGGCAGGTCTTCACACTCTGAATGAAAATAAATTAGCTCCTGTCATGGAAGGCAGACCTGGCACTCCTGAGGGTTCATCATGTGTACTGAGAGGGTGGGGACAAAAGTGGGAAAATACTGGCCTACCAACTCCACAAATAAGAAGCTCATAGGTATATTACTGGGGTCAGAGACCCCCTCTCAGGAAAGGTAAGAACTAAACCGCTGGAAGCGAAGGGTATCATGTCTGAATTCTATGCTCAGTTATACACCTCCTGTCATGCAGAAACCCGGTTGGAAACCCAGGTGTTCCTGGACACTCTATCTCTACCCAAGCTCACCACACAACAGAGTGCTACCGTTGAGGTACCCCTTACCACTGAGGAGGTTTCAGCTGCCCTGATGTCCCATAAAAAAAGCAAAGCCCCTGGGGGGATGGGTTTTCTGATGATTTCCTTCAAGCCATGGCCCCTATCATAACCCCACTACTTTGTCAGGTGTATGCTGAATCAGAGAGAAAGGGCATACTACTGCTCACTCCCTGGGAGGCAGTGATTACTGTACTCCCCGAGAAAGGAAAGGATCCCACAGAGGTGGCTAGTTACCACCCCATATCCCTCATAATTACTAATAGCAAAGTGTTTGCAAGAGCCCTGGCCAATGGACTAAACCCTCTCTTACCCTCCTTGATCCGTCCTTCCCACCTCATATTTATACAGGGGAGATATAGTATTGACCACATATGAATGCTTCTTAATCTCATTCATATAGCCTAACTGGTTGACACCCCTGCAGCTGCCTTAGCAATAGATTTCAAGAAGGCATTCAGTTCTGTGGAATGGGACTACCTCCACATTGTCCTTGAACATCTGTGATTTGGGACCCATTTTTGGGCAGACTTTAGGGCCCTTTATACCTCCCCCCATGCACAAGTGCTAACCAACTCCCTACTGTCTGACCCTTTTCAACACCATAGGGGAGCAAGGCAGAGGTGTTCTCTTCCCCCCTCCTGTCCATACTGACGGTCAAACCCCTGGCATCTGCAATCTGTCAAAACCCACACATCAAGGGGATACATGCAGGGAAGGCCCACTACTCTACCCTGATGTATGCAGACAATCTGCTGGTCCCCCTAGAGGATGCACATCTATCAATTCCCTCCTTACTGGCCCTGCTAGAAAAATTTACACATATCTCTGGCTTCAAAGTCAACCAGAATAAAATGGAGATGCTCCCCCTTAACCAGAAATACCATCCCCAGCTTATACCCAACTTAGGTTTGCAATGGTTTCAGGAAACCATCACATACCTGTGCATCAAAGTAATGGCAGATACGGATTAATGGTGGGACAAGAATCTAGGTCCTCTGATATCCGAATGTAGGGGAGAATTGGAAAGATGGAACTGCCTACATCTCACCATGGCTGACAAGATCGCTGCCTTTAAAATATCCATGGCACCCAGATTTTTCCACCTCATCTCTCACATCCTCTTATACCTACCCCATCAGTGGTATCAGAAGATAGATGGAATGGTTGTCTCCTTTCTATGAGGTACTAACATGTCGCGATATAGCCGTTACGCACTCAGAGCACACAGGAAAGAGGGAGGTTGGGGGCTGTCCTGGATGGAAGGCTATAAACTGGCATAACAGTGCTCTCATGCCTTGAAATGGTTTAAGCCAAGCTCCAGCTACTTTTCCTAATCGATACATATAGAACAGGAACAAGGGGGTACTCCTCTGTTGGCTCTCTCTCCCCTATGAGCAGATGTGCCACGTACACTCCAAATTCACCCAATAATGGGGCCCACAGTTAAATACTGGAAACTGGTACACAAAAAAACAGGAAACTCTCCCTGAACCTTCTCCCACACTCCACTCTGGCATAACTCTGTATCAAAGAGTCGTGGTAATGGATGGATGCAGAGACAATAGCAGCTTACAATGCCAAGCAAATGCTAGGCAGATATTTTATTCACAGCCAAAGTAAATTAAGAAAGGTGGACTGACAACAGCAAAAATAAAACACAAGCATATCTTAAACAGAAGTCCATAAATTCTCCAGTAGATAGCTGGAGCACAAGATGAGGTCAGCACAGTATCAACCTCTCCACTCATCTGAGGTGGTTTAGAAAATGTGTTCCTTTTATATCAGTAGAGGTCAGGTGGTTTACCTGAAACCCCACCCACTAGGTTCTATAATTCTTAAATCACCACCACCCCCTTCCCCCGTGGAGAAAGGAGGTGCGTGAGAGACCGTCTTGAAGCCCTCCCTGCCCAGAAAGCCAACCAGAACACCACCCCCTCCCCCAGGAGAAAGGGAGGCCGAAGCAGTCTCAAGCCCTCCCTGCCCAGAAGCCCAGCCGACCCAGAACACCACCCTCCCCTGTGGAGAAAGGAGGTCGCGAGGCCAGTCTCAAGCCCTCCCGCCCAGCCCAGCCACCCAGAACACCACCCTCCCCGCGGAGAAAGGAGGTCATGAGGGCCAGTCTCAAGCCCTCCCTGCCCAGAAGCCCAGCCGGTCCCAGAACACCACCTCCCCGGAGAAAGGAGGTGCTGAGGGCCAGTCTCAAGCCCTCCTGCCCAGAAGCCCAGCCGACCCAGAACACCACCCTCCCCCATGGAGAAAGGAGGTCGCGAGGGCCAGTCTCAAGCCCTCCCTGCCCAGAAGCCCAGCCACGCCAGACACCACCCCTATCCCGTGGAGAAAGGAGGTCATGAGGGCCAGTCTCGAACCCCTCCCTGCCCCAGAAACCCAACCATTGAGTAGTGGAATAGCCCACCTGTCTTTGGCCTTTTCCAGCAGCTGCCTGGTCACAGCCCTGCCGCCTAATCTCAGCCAAATCAAGCGGATTTCTGGATGCTAACAGCTGCTTTGGGGAACTGGAAAACCAGAGTTCAGCAGCTTCTGATAAGCCTGCCTGCTAACACAGATTGTAAAAAGCTGCATATTTCTCTTATCAGTGTTTGTCAATTAATGTAGAGGGAAAAAGCTGCTTTTTGTTTTCCTGGGACTTGAATTAATTTAAAGTAAGGTGCAACACTGTAAGCAAAGCAGGTGGATTGTGTGGGACTGCAGCAGGACCAGTTGTAATTGGTGACTCGGGGAAAGCATAACCACAGGCTCAGGGGACTGTTTGCTTGCTAACCATTACAGGACCTGGGCAGTTAAGTGCACTAGGGACTTCATAGAGGAAATTGGGCAGGTACTTGCTGTGCAGAGCCTCTGAGTTCCGAGGCCAGGTGCTCAAGAACCCCTGATCCCTGCAGCATTATCCAGCTCCAATTACATGTTGCACCAGCCAATCTCAGCCTAATCCCTCCCTTTCTGCCTACTTAAAGCAATTGTCTCCCTCTTTCTCTCCCCAGAACACCACCCTCCCGTGGAGAAAAGGAGGTCATGAGGGCCAGTCTCGAAGCCCCTCCCTGCCCAGAAGCCCAGCCGACCCAGGTAATTGAATAGCCCACCTGTCTTTGGCCTTTTTCAACGGCTGCCTGGTCACAGCCCTGCCGCCGCTCCCTCGGCCAAATCCAAAGCGGATTTCTGGATGCGAACAGCTGCTTTGGGGAACTGGAAAACCAGAGTTCAGCAGCTTCTGATAAGCCTGCCTGCTAACACAGATTGTAAAAAGCTGCATATTTCTCTTATCAGTGTTTGTCAATTAATGTAGAGGGAAAAAGCTGCTTTTTTGTTTTCCTACGGGACTTGAATTAATTTAAAGTAAGGTGCAACACTGTAAGCAAAGCAGGCGGATTGTGTGGGACTGCAGCAGGACCGGTTGGTAGTTGAGTGACTCAGGGAAAGCGCCAACACGGGCTCCGGGGACTGTTTGCTTGCTAACCATACGGGACCTGGGCAGTTAAGTGCACTAGGGACTCAGTGGGGAATTGGGCAGGTACTTGCTGTGCAGAGCCTCTGAGTTCCCGAGGCCAGGCTCAGAGACCCCTGATCCCTGCAGCATTATCCAGCTCCAATTACATGTTGCACCAGCCAATCTCAGCCTAATCCTCTCCTTTCTGCCTACTTAAAACGAATTGTCTCCCTCTTTCTCCCCAGAACACCACCCCTCCCCGTGGAGAAAGTGAGGTCGCGAGGGCCAGTCAAGCCCTCCCTGAAGCCCAGCCGACCCAGGTAATTGAATAGCCCACCTGTCTTTTGGCGCCTTTCAACAGCTGCCTGGTCACAGCCCTGCCGCTCGTCTCCTCGGCCAAATCCAAAGCGTATTTCTGGATGTGAACAGCTGCTTTGGGGAACTGGAAAACCAGAGTTCAGCAGTTGAGCTCCCCGCCAACGCATAGCGCTCGCCTCCCACCGCCTCCCACCACCCCTTGCTCGGCTCTTGAATATATACCCTGTAGTAGGTCAGGTGACAGGTAAAATAAACCTATCAGCCCACTTCTCCAGCTGCAGGTTATAGAAATCCAGCCCTAGAGGCCGCTGTCTCGCTTGGCAGACCCACTATGTATCTCACCCTATTTACAATGCTAATAACCAGCAGGCTCACTCTCCTGCTCATCAACCCCCCAGTGGTTCCTCCCACCATGACTCCACCACCAACCCTGTTCCCTTAGCTTTCTGACAATTGCCGCCCAACCATCCCAACGCTGCAAGCCAATGCCCACTAGTACTAACTCACCTTTTTTGCCTATACCCTTGTTCACCCTCACTTCAACTGGGCAAACACTGTACCACAGTTTTTCCCCAACTTATAACCCAGCCCCTCCAGCTACAATGACATATTGCTACTTCTCCCCATCGCTCCTCCCTTCTTCCCGCGACATCTCTAGCTTACCAGTGCCCACCCACAACAAAAACAAAACATTCTCCATTGCGCCACAGCATGAGTCTCTTAAACCTCCAGGCTCTCCCTGCTGCGACCACGCATTCCTTCTACTCCTCCTTTCTGGAAACATTCACCCCAACCCTGGTCCCCCTCAACAAAAACCTCCCACAACAAACCACAGGAAGACTACTGCTGGCATCACTAATATCTGTAGCCTTCCCAAGAACACACCCTACTGCGGGTTGGATTGCCCAACATGCCCCAGACATCCTAACCCTCAGAAACCTGGCTATCAAATAAAATCCCCAATGATGCTGTTTCAAAGCAACTATAACTCCTTAGGGCGGATAGATCCGTAGCGAGGTGGAGGCTGCTAATATTCATTAAATCAACACTCTCGCCACCATCGTTGATACCCTCCCCAAACATGAGGCCCAGACTCTCGCAGTCAAAATTAGATTGGGCTCTAAAACAATCATCATCATCTCAGCCTATATCCCCCCGAGAAACCAGAAACCCGCATTTGAATCCATCCTCCACGCTGTCTCACACCTCCCAAATGCTAATGAAACCATATTAATGGGTGACTTCAACATCGACTGGGCATCCCCATCCTCCTCCGTCTTCAGAGATGCTGCCCAGGCTATCGGTCTCTCCCAAATTATCACATCCCCAATGAGACGCGACACAAGAACCGGGACATCCTCACTACTAGATCTCATCTTTACCAACAGGCCAAAAAATATTACCCAGGCTTCAGTGCTCCCTGACTCAGTGACCACTCCCCGGTTATCTGCTGGTGGTCAGGCAAACTGCCCACTGCACCACCCAAAACCACATGGCACCGAAAAATCAAAAAAGGAGGCATAAATAACCTCAAAGAATACCTAGCCAATAGTTACTGGCTTCCATTATACAACGCACAATCAGTTGATGCCGCTTTTGCCCACTTTATAGCTACCTTTAACAAAGCTTGCGATATATATGCTCCCCTCACTAGGCAGGTCGTGAAACCAGGTCTACACCATGGATGACACCCTCCCTCCTAAAACTCATGCAACACAGGGACAACCTCTGGCACAGGGCCATAGACTCCCAACGCCCCAGGACAGACAACTCTACAGGAGGCTCGAATAAATGCACCTGGGCCACACGGCAGGCCAAGGCTGATTACTATCAGCACACCTCTCCTCCTCCTGGGGAGATGGGAGAAAGTTCTGGAGTAACATACAAGAAATTAGCGGCAAATCACGCTCCCCACCCCTACCCAACTAAGTCTGAAGGGGACGTTACCCAAGATCTGCTAAAATCACTGAAGCCCTCAGTGAAACTTTCTCAGACCCTCACATATCCTCCCGCCTAACTTCTTCCACCCCCCAAACCCCTCTACTCCCACTTATGGGAGAACAGCCCTCCCTCCCCCTTTCCGGTTCCGTACCATCCCCTGCTCCTTAGCCAAGCATTACATCTCCAAAGCAATCGCTAACACTCGCTTCAGCAACGACTCCCTGGACCTAAAACTCATAAGGCTTACCCTTGATATCACCATAACCCATCTCACACATATCCTAAACCTCTCGCTTTGCCTCGGCCAATTCCCCACTACCTGGAAAAAAGCCGTGATCACCCCTATCTTAAAGAGCGGTGATCCCACCCTCCCCAGGAATTATAGACCAATCTCTATACTCCCTCCTCTCTCCAAAGCCCTGGAAAAAATAGTCTCAGACCAACTTACTGAGCATCTAACAAAACACAACCTGCTCAGCAAGGAACAGCATGGGTTCAGAGCTGGCCACAGCACCATCACGGCTCTCGCTGAGCTCACAACATTCATCCATGAGGCGCTCGACCAAGGGTCACTAGCAGGGGCTATCTTTATAGACTTAACTAAGGCCTTCGACACGGTCAGCCACGAATTACCCTTCAAGTCCTGCAGCAACTAAATGTAGTTCCGAGGCGCTGCCTGGCTAAAGGACTACCTCACAGAACGCTGCAGCAAGTAAGAATAACTCCACCATCTCCCACTCCCAAGCCTGTTCGCCCGTGTTCCATGGGGGTCAATCTTAGCCCACTGCTTTTCACTCTCTTCCTTAATTCTCTCCCAAAGCCTGCAGTGGTCATCTCTTACTCTATGCCGACGACGCGTTCTCTACTGGAAACACCCCCAACCGTATTTATTCCAGCACACCTCCAGGAATATTTCCCGAGCTGGAAAATTGGTTCGCTGACCACCGGCTGATCATTAATTATTCCAAAACCAAGGCCATGACCTTTGCTCACCGCCAAAGCCGCACAGCCAGATGGCTCTTCACATTTTCAACGCGATGGTTCCCTGCTGGAGCGGCCAATCACTTCAAATACCTGGGGGTCACCCTGATACCTCCCTCTCCTACCACAGACATGTACGCCTCCTCTCGGCAGCAATCAACTCGAGAGTGGGTACCCTCTACAGAATCAAAAACAGTCTGCCCGCACATGCCATGCAGATAGCTGTCACATCCTCCATCCTCTCCCTAATCGATTACGGGATTGTAATCTACGGCACTGCTGATAACTCCACCCTAAGCTGCATAACCACTGTGCTAAACAAAGCATGTCGCCTTGTCTCGGGTTGTGACAGACTCACTCACACCTGCGACCTATACAAACTGACTGGCTGGCTTAATTTCCACCAAAGGCTCAAGTACCACACCTGCATTCTAGCAAAAAAGATCCACCTCCAGCTAGCGCCAACCGCCCTTCACCACATCATCAAACCGGCCCCTCTCAGGCGTATTACCAGACTCCATGACTTGATCCTTCGGGGTGGTTCCCCATGTCGAACGCCCCTCATGCAGAGATCCCTCCGCTACTGCGGCTCCCAATTGGCGAAACACTCTTCCGCCTCCTCCCAATCCCGCAGCATCCATCTCTTCAAAGCAGGCCTAAAACCTTCCTACTGGGTAGCTCAAAATGTGAATGCTACGTTGGCTACCTGTCTCTCTCTCCTCCCCACACACCCCACACAGGGGCCTTCTGACCTTTCTAAACCCCATGCTCAACCCAGGGTCATGGGTATGGCTCCTACCTGCCCAAACCAGAGAGAGAGAGAAAAAAAAAAAGTCTCTCTGCCATGATACCACAATTACTTCAGTAATACCACTTGTTTATTATGTATTGAAAGTTGCCTTCCATTGCCTTTACTGTCATATGTCTCTCCACCCTCTGTAACCACCGGAGAGCTAATGTTACTAAAATGTGATTGTACATAAATCTGTAAATAATTTGTGCTTGTATATAACTTGCCTGGCCTGTTCCGTCTGTCTTCCCCCAACTCGTGTTCCCCCCTCCACCCTTTGTAACCGACGTGGAGCCTTTGCAAAAGAGTCTTTGACTCAAAGGTTTGTAATTCTGAATTTCAGTAAATAAAATAATAATAATAATTTCCATATAAATTATACAATAGAACATTATGGTTTCCTAAAGATTTACAATAGTGCTTTTGGAATCTAATTTCCTAGCTTATTTATGAATCTTCATAATAACTTCTAGAAGCAGGCCCCTCCCCTTGAGCTAGCCAGTATTTAGCTATGTAACATTCTTTCTATCTTGCCTGATAGCCTTTTTCTATACATTATAAAATGAGACTCTGTGCTTGTTCCCAAGGGAATCATACTTGGGAGGGGAGGTATCAGGGCTGTCAGTTCCAATGTTTCCATAACCAACCAGGGATAGCAATGAGAACCTTCCCAGTTGGCCTAACTGGGAAAGGGTGAAAAAAACATTTTTGCACAGAAAAGTACAAGTAAAGATAATTAGGAGAAATGCTGCTACAGCAAACTTAAAATGGAAGAAAAATAAATTTGGATTCCAGACAGCAATCATGGTCAAACAACACCCTATGACACTCTACCATTATGATAGGGGGATGTCCAGTGCTTTGGCCACAATGGAAAGATAGGGGCATATACTTTCTCAGAGATATTCCGATTCCCAATACCCAGGTAGTGGATACTTTTCAAAGCCTGCAGCACCGGTGGTCTTTATTTGCCTCAGACTTCTGGAGATACCTACAGCTGAGGGATGCAGTCAGATCCATCCTCCTTCCCAATACTGTCCCAGCTGGATCCCCCTCTAAACTCAGCAGCTGGCTCAGATAGCCTAAAGGTACAGCAGGGGCAATATATGCCCCAATTTAGGGACTCCCTGCCTAATCAGGCGTCATCATCCAAAAATAAATGGGAAGATGCCCTAAATATACAGATCTCAGATACCCAGTGGGAGCAGTGTTGGAATGTAGGACACACAGCCCATAGGGATGCTAGGAGCAGGTAGATACATAATAACATGCTGTACTCATGGTACAGGACCCCTACAGTGCTTAAGAAGGCAACAATTCTGCCACAGGATAACTGCTGGCATTGCCAACAGCTTGGGGGGAATTACTTCATATCCTCTGGCAGTGCCCCCTAATTCCCCCTATTTGGGTACGAATATCACAAGAAGCCAGTCAGATACTCCAGCACTCTATACCACCCTCAGCCCCACTGTTGCTGCTTAGCATGAAATCAGAGTCCCCACACCTCACTTCCCAAGAGTTCCGATGGCTCCTGTTGTTATCTATGCAGGTGAAGCATATCATTCTTAGAAACTGGAGAAGCCCCACTACACCTACCATTGGGGACACCTTCTCAGCACTTGCAGGGGTATACAAGCTGGACAGACGCTCTCATCTAGTAGCAGGACAGGCAGTGAAATTTCACCAATGTTGGGCACCCTATCTTACACACTTGGCTCCCAGGGCAGGCATAGGATGAGGCTAACTTTGTTTCAATACTGGATTACTATCTAATACTGACACAGTGCATGGATACTGACCTTTCTCTTTATAATAGGATAGGAAAGCAGTAGTTTCTGTTTTTGGTTGTTCTGTATATCGTTTTTTATGTCATGATGTCCTTTCTGGTGATATATCTATGCTAATTTCTGTTCCTTACTGAACCAAAAACTCGTAACATTAGGCTGGGATTGCTTTGTGGTGACTTTCTTTTTCAGCCCCGGCATCAGTAATGACCACTGGAAGGTACACCTTTCTGAATATGCTAAACCATAACACGGACTCAGCAGCGGTACCTCCTACTTGGTCATGGTAGCCCACCCTGCAGGAATAGGTAAGTGCCTCATACCAGACTGGTCTGGACAACATTTTCTTTCACTTGACTCTTTCTGGCACACAGGTCTATATGTACTGTGGTCTCACTGTAAGATACATTATCTGCCTTTGGTCACCAACTATGCATAATGTATGCATAATGTGTATTGTTTCTTTCTGTCTGTTTGTTGAGAATCAATAAAACATTTAAGTGAAAAAAAGAAAAATTATATCCTGCAGAGACAACACACGTATTTTCTCATTGGGACCCCCTTTAGGTGGATTCTGCAGTTAAAGTTTGGAAAAATCTTACAGAAATGTGTTTTTAACAAATATTTAAATCTTTTTTCATGACCCGAATTTCTTTTTTTGTATGACCATATGAAAAACTAGAATAGGCCCTTATGAAAAAAGATGCCCTTCATCTGAAAAAAGAATTTGAACTTAGTTTCTTTGACAATATTCTTTCATATGAATGACACAACTTCACAAAAAAAGATCCCTTCATAAGAAAAAGGATTTGGACTTAATATTTTTTCCACATTTCAACTTTAACAAGCCATAGCTCCATCTCTGAACCAGATCTCCTTGTGTAGATAAGGGACAATCTAGATATCAAAAGAAAGGTCTTAATGAGTACTACAAGACTAACACATAACAGCACCCAACACATTTATGGGCCATAAAATCAAAAGTCCCATAGGATGGTGACTTGGCCAGTGACAAGATGGCTGCATAAATTGGGAGTGCAGAAGACCCTATATTTAAATTCATTCTTTATTACTTAATCAGGGCCACTGGAGCATAATTAAAACAGTGGTGCAGTATCCCACAACCGCGGTCCACAATCCGGTGTACTTTCTTTACTGGGCACCCTTACCATTTTGATGGCAACAAGATCCAAACCTCAGCATTCTTCCCAGGAGCAAGGCTGCATGGTCTGGCAGGCAGACCCATCGATGGATATAGCGGCAGTGACACAAATGCTCATAACAATCCTGAATAGACTGGACGAAGTTACATACACCTGCAATAATACAACAGCTGCAATACAACAGCTGAATGGCTGGATTCAACTAACTGGAAGCGCCGTATCTGTCCATGAGGAAGCTATACAAGAGTTGCATACTATCACGTGAGCCCAGGCACAAAAGTTGAGAGATATGCATGACCGCATGGAGGACCTTGAAAATAGGAGCCACCACAACAACTTGCAGCTCCTTGGGTCCCTGGAGGGGGCTGAGCATGGAAATGCCAGGGACTTCTTGCAAACTGAACTGCTGAAAATCCTACAACTCCCTGAGGGGGTCAGGCTCAGCCTAGAGAGGGTGCACCGCACACTTCAACTGAGGCCGCAACCTGGCAAGATGCCCTGGCTGATACTGGTCAGATTTCTTAATTTCACAGAGAAAGAGCACATCCAGCAGAGAGCAAGGGAGATGAACAACTTGTCCTGGAATGGTCATCTGATCTTGATGTTCCAAGACTACTTGAGGGAGCTGGTGGCCAAAATAAAGAGCTACACCAAAGTGCGGAAAACCCGTCATCAGCTGAATGTTGATTTCTCCCTCAGGCACCCTGCAACCCTGTGCATAGTTCATCAAGGCATCCTGATGCAATTTGCAACCCCTGAGGCAGTGATGGAATATATCCGGAGGACTTGGCAACAGGCAATGGGGAGCAGATCTCTGAACTTGGCAGCAACTCCAGCCGGCTCTAGACTGCAGGGAGGTAGTAACCAGACTGCTTGGGAAACAGATAGCAGGCCACAGCCAGTGAGGCACACATCAATGCCAGAATCGACACCTCCCTCCATCGTAGACAGCAACTGCTGTCAGCCTGAGAACCAGTGGTCCATCCCAACTAAGTCCAGGAAGAGGCCCCAGCAACAGCGCCATCACCTCCATGAGCACCCCTTGGAATGGGCAGGATCCGATGCGGAGGAGAGCTGAAAGGAAACAGCACCAAGAAGGGAAGATCCAGTGATCAGTAAATGCTTCTCACATAACAGAATTGCAGCATTGGCTGAATCTGCTGAGGAAATGGAACTGAATGAAGAGGTACTGAATCTGCTCCCCTTGCTGAGCTCATGGGCCACTATGGGCAAGGAATTGCAGGATACACTGGAGCCTTCCGCCACGCTGGCCCAGGGAGAAGCTGGAGGTCTGTACGCACCAAAGGCCCCAACTACAGAGGACACTCTTGAGTTACACCAGCAGGCCTAGAAGGTCTCCAATCTCCCTTATGGCCAAAAAGTCAGATAAGTATTGTTAAGTGACTTTTTGCAGCTCTGGGGTAACATTTGAGGGGAGGGTAGAGAGGGCGGGTGCCGACACAATTAGTGGGGAGAGCGAGTGGCCTGCTCCCAGAACCCAGCGCCATACCTCTCAACTGTCCCTGATTTTGAATCAAAGTTTTCCTCTATGGGATCTGTGTTTTTGTGACTGAACAGTGGTAATTGAAAGCAAAAAACAGTGCCAAACATTACAATTACAAATTTATTTTTCCTCAGGGGATGCATCTTACACCTGTCCCCTTGTTTTGTCAGCCTTCTGGGTGAATGTTATCAGTTTGTATGATGTGTCCCTGACTTGGGGTCTTTGTCCATGTTTTTTTTTTTTGAGGGCCTTGTCCCCGATTTATAAGGCAAGAGGTTGAGAGGTATATCCTGTGGTCCGCCCCCCTCCTTCTCACCTCTCAGGGAAAAGAAGATGCCTGATCCCCGTAACAGGGGCTGTTTATTACCAGGCCATGCTCCGGAGCTAGCAGCAACCCTTGTGTCTTGTGGGGTCCGACTGCAGGGTGCGGCCGGGCAAGTAGCTAATACAAAGCCAATGCCAGATCGGCATGCTGTGGCCCAGTAGTTGTTGTGGGCCATGGCTGTTGGGTTTATCCGGTGCAGTTGAAGCATCCAGTTATTCTTCCAAGATGTATTGTTTTAAAGTTTCATACTTAGCTTGCATATCTGTGTGTGGGCATATACGATGGGTGAGGTGGAGGGTTGGTGGGGGGATATGGAAGATAGGCATTGGCATGGGCATGTCTAAAAGGGGCAGGTGGATTCTCCTGCAAGAGCCCATTAGACATAAGGTGATACTCAGGCAGCCCCCACTCAATGCAGGGATCATTCTGCCTCCACCGGGACTGTAATAGGATAGCACCCTTGGATGCCAGACCCAGTAGTCACCTATGGGGGACAGCATTGAGGGTGGAAAGTCACACCTCAGCTGGAGCAGAGTTGAAGGGGTGGAGGAGACATCTGAGGAGGGAGAGGGTCACTCTGGGAGCCCCGGGGGCCAGGACCCAGCTAACCACCCTATCAGCAGTATGCTGCATTGCTGAACTACACAAGCTACAAATAGAGGGGGGGTTGCTGTCTCCTAGGTACCCCAACATCCAACTAACGTAACTGTGGTGCAGGCCCCCCTGCAGTCTTCATCTTCCTCGTTCCTGCCCCCCCAAACTGCCAAGGGCCACCTCCCCACAGGGGGATGTGTCATTACTCTCCATAGCAAGGCACTTCATTGATAAGCTACTTGCTGACATGGGGTGGGTGAAGGAAGTAGTTGCAGGGCCCGGGAGATGTAACCCCCCCCCCCGATG
This sequence comes from Neoceratodus forsteri, assembly GCA_016271365.2. Taxonomy (NCBI): domain Eukaryota; kingdom Metazoa; phylum Chordata; order Ceratodontiformes; family Ceratodontidae; genus Neoceratodus; species Neoceratodus forsteri. The sequence goes on along the minus strand of CM057449.1, from coordinate 168,078,755 downwards.
CTCCCCCCCTTGAGGTACACTTGCAGGCTATTGGTGGCTCCAACAGCCTATACTGCAGACCATATCCCGGAGTGCCATGAGAGACACCTGCACCTCCCACCTCCCTCTACCTCATTAACCAACAACAGCGTCAGGAGGGTGGAAGTGACCCGGCTGTATAAGAGGTGCCCTCCATCAAGGGTCAAATAGGCCCACAGGGATAGCAATCCCTCTTTACTACAGCCCAGACCCTGAATTATGAGGTTTGTATTTAGCCAGTGAAGAAAAGATGGTCGCTACCAGATCCCAGGGAGCTCTAGACTAAATGGCAGCCTGTTGGCTCCCAGCAGAGAGGTTAGCGATCTCCCTAAAATATGTTTGTGTTCTCTGTTTTTTATTATGTTAACTGCATTGTATCACACTGCTCAATTATTTGCAGCTGCTCTGTATCTGTAACGCCACTTAGAGCTCTGGGAATATCAGTCCAGTGGCTTACCTTGTATACTAGCATGGGTTCTTGGGGTTGGTTGGTCCCCCCTTCTGATGTTATGGAGTAACAGATGTTGGTCAAGCTTGTTCTCTGGTGACAGAGTACTTCAGCCCCCCTCACATTCCAGGATGTCCTAATTATAAGAGTTGCGCACACAATTTGATAATGACTGAGCTTAACACCCACACCTGGAACGTACGGGGGCTGAATACTCCGGTAAAGAGGAAACAGGTATTATCCCATCTAAAGCATCAGAAGTCCCATATTGCCTTCCTACAAGAGACCAAGCTTGTCAAAAAGGATCATCAACTGTTGGTTTGAGACTGGGTAGGCCAGGAAATACACTTATGTGCACGTACAAAGAAATGTGGGGTTGAAATTCTGATACATGAGACTCTGAAGTGGAGGCTAAGTTCCCAGCAGGCAGATTCTGAAGGGCGTTGAGTTATGGGATGCTGAGACACCCAGCAAGGCCAGATTGTTCTGTGTAACATATATGGGCCCAATCAAGACATCCCTTCCTTCTTTCATGGTGTCACATCCGCAGTTGAGAGCTTCACTCCCAAGGGGTGCCCTGTTTTGGTAGGGGGTGACCTTAACCTCACACTGACACCACTGATAGACAGGAGTGGAGGGAGTAGGGAACCACACTTACAAAGTGGCCAAGCAGTTGCCCAGTGTATGACTGACATGGGGCTGACTGACATTTGTTGAATGTTCCACCCCAGAGAGAGGGACTATATCTTCCAGTCTGGGGCACATGGTTCCCTCAGCAGATTTGACCATTGGCTCACCTCACCAGCCATGACCCAGGCTGCACTCTCTACCACTATCCTGCCACTTATTATCTCAGACCATGCCCCTGTGCAACTTTGCTTTGCCTGCCCCCCACCCCGTGTCCTCCTCCAGCTGGAAGCTGGACCCACTACTACTCCAGGACTCCAGCTTCCTGCCTTGCATGCATGAGGAGACTGTGTGGTTCATTGGGGAAAGCAAGGTAGTGGACACTAGCACATGGGTGACCTGGGGGGAGTACAAAGCCACCATGAGGACCATAATTATGGGCTTTGCTGCCTGACACTAGAGGGAATCGGAGCACCAGCTGGCATCACTTGAAAAGCAGCTGAAAGAAGCTGAGGGGGTATACAAACTACTCCAGACACCATCCACAAACACCCCAGCTGGCCACAGAGTCCTCAGTCTGCAGCTCGAAATTAACCAACTGGTCAGCAGGAAGGCTGAGGTGGCAATCCTTAGGATGAGACACAAGTACTGGGAGGATGGGGACAAGGGTGGCAAAATACTGGCATACCAGTTACACAAGCAGAGAGCTGAAAGGCAATTGCTGGACTGCAGGACCCCAGGGGAGAGGTCCAATCCAACCCTAATGAGGTAAATCGTCTCATGGCAAGCTTCAACACTACATTATACAAGTCCACCCACCCTGAAACCCCAGGCTCAGTCCTTCTCTTCCTGACTAGCCTGACCCTTCCCAGGATCTCCCCACAGCAGGCCTGCAAACTAGATGCACCATTCACCCAGAAGGAGGTAGAAGCTGTGCTACACTCAGTAAAGGGTGGTAAAGCCCTAGGAGGGGAAGGATACCCAGTCACATTTTTCCAAGCTATCAACACCCAGATTACCCCCTCTTTACCCAAATGTATGAGGAGGCTGAAATCAGAGGAACCCTCCCCACACACTACAAGAGGCAGTTATCATAGACCTTTCCAAAAAGGGCAAGGACCCCACCAACCCAGCAAGCTACAGGTCCATCTCCCTTATTAATGCCGATAGCAAAATATATGCAAAGGCACTGGTCAACCGATTGCAGCCATTGCTGTCAGCTCTCATAGACCCCTCCAAAGTGTGCTTTGTTCCAGGGAGGCACAGTGCAGACCACATCAGGTCACTGATCAATCTCATACACAGCACAAATGGCATTCCCACTCTGGCTGCCGCACTGGCAGTCGACTTCAGGAAAGCCTTTGACTCCCTGGAATGAGAATACCTACAAGCAGGCCTAGCCAGCTTGGGATTTGGGGAGAGATTCAGGGCATTGATACACGCTGTATACCAATCCCCGTCAGCCAGGGTAGCTACTAACCAAACTACCTACCAACCCTTCCCCTTGGAGAGGAGCACCTAACAGGGTTGTCCTCTCTCACCTCTGCGTTTCATACTAGTGGTAGAACCACTGGCTTATGTGATCCAATTCCATACACAGATAATGAGAGTTGGCATTAGTGGGAAGAGCTTCAAAACACTGATGTATGCAGATGACTTGCTCATCCCGATGACCACAGTGAACCAATCGCTGCCCAATTACTAGACCTTCTCAGTGCCTTCATGGGTATCTCAGACCTCAAACTCAAGCAAGCTAAAACTGAATATATGCCACTGAATACCCTGTTTATTTATTTATTTATTAGATCATCGGTTTACAGACCTTTGAGTCAAAGACTCATTTACAAAGGCACCTCATCAACAGAGCAATACATCACAGCAAACAAAACAGTACAGTACAAAACGCTTAGAGTAAAAATGCAACCAGTGTTACAGGAATTCACTGGTGGTACAAGCTTGGTAATAGGTAGATCACAATAGTCATAGTATAGGTACACGAGTACCATGTCAGGTAGCAACCAGAGATATTTTATTACATTAGTCAGCAGATGTTGCCTGAGACCCCAGACATATACAGCAAAAGTAGACAGGGCAATCCCAGCCTAGGGGTGAGGGTAAGGAGCCAGTGGGGGATTATGTGCAGTTGCAGCAGTGAGTGCTTGTCAGATGCCGTCTGAGGGAGGCCTTGTAAGGACCAAAGTTAGTGGAGTCAGCTATGTTGGCTGGGAGGGAATTGAACCAGGAGGGAGCCCGATAGCAAAATGATCTCTGGGATATAGAGGTCCTTACCCTGGGGACAATAAGGGAGGTCTTGACAGTGCTGCAGGTGGAGACTGAAGGGGAGGCACACTGCAGGGAGGTGGCAACCTGGGGGGGGAGAGCCATAGCAGGGTCTTTTTTACAAGAAGGCAGGTTTGGAAGCGGAGTCTTTCTTCAAGGTTGAGCAAGCTGGTGGTGGAGTACAGCAGGTACGTATGGGTGCATCTAGGGGGCTCCCAGCATTAGTCTGCAGGCCTTGTTTATAGAGAGCTGGATTCTTGCAAGTGCAGTAGCCCATAGTTGATTGGCGACAGGACAGAGGAGGTGATTGCCAATCTAAGGGCCTCTCATGGTAGGCAGTCCCTATGGCGGTATAACAGTCCAATCCTGACATTGGTGGCAGCAGAAAGGGCATTGATATGGGAATGGAAGCAGAGTGCCGAATCAAAGGTAATGCCCAGATACTTGTAGGAGTAAACCTGCATAATGGGGTTTAGTGTGGTAGGCAGTATCATGAGAGGGGCACCACTGGCTTTGCTTTCGTGATGCGAGAAGAGCATAGCTTTGGTCTTTTTTAGGTTCAGGACTAGCCTTCGTGATGTGAACCAATGCTCAGCTCTATCAAAAGCTTGTGTTGGAGGGTGGCCTGGAGTGTGTTGAGGTTGGGGTCAGAGGTGAAGACCACAGTGTCATCTGCATAGAGGAGGATCTTACTTGGGCAGGCCAAGGGAAGGGAGTTGAGGTAGAGACTGAAGAGGAGAGAGCCTAAAATGGAGCCCTGGGGAACTCCAGAGCGGACAGGTTGTGTGTCAGATAGGATGCTATTGATTTTTACACACTAAGTTCTGGCAGAGAGGTAGCTGGTGAACCATGCAAGGGGGCCGGAGGAGAAACCAAGGCATCTGATGGAGTCAAGCAGGAGGGGATGGCAAACTGTGTCAAAGGTCTTGGAGAGGTCAATGAACACGGCACCGGCAGGACTTCTGGCATCAAGAGCAGAGTGCAAGAAGTTGGAGACTTCAAGTAGCGTGGTTGTGGTGCTGGGACCTGCATGAAAGCCATGCTGTTCAGGGCACAGGATATTGTGCATGGCCAGGTATTCGGCAAGCTGGTTGGCAACTACTATTTCAAGGGCCTTGGGGGGGGAGGATGGAGATAGGTCGATAGTTACCTAGGGTCACTCAATCGCTGCTCTTTAGGATGGGAGTGATGATGGCAGTTTTCCATGTGCTGGGGAACTGCCCCAGGCACAGAGAGCAGTTTAGCAGCTTGGTAAGTGGGACCAGGGTAGCATCCAACATCAGACAAAGTAGCCTAATGTCCAGTAGGTCGGTGCCAGGGTTGTTACTACTAATGGCTTTTTGCAGAAGAGGTCTAGCCTCCAGCAGGGAGATGGTATGTAGATAGAAAGGAGGTCTTTGGAGAGTGGGCAGGGGCGCTACCGTGATGGGGTCAAAGAAGTTAGTGGGCAGGACTGAACTCAGGTCTGAGAAAGTGTGGTTTAGGCAGTCTGCAATGCCAAGGGGCAGAGCGACAGCCATCATGAGTTGAGAGGGGTGGGAGCGGATTTCCATTCAGCTCCTTTACATTATCCCAAAAGTTCCCAGCCGACCCCCAGGCGGAGACAAGAATGGATTGGTAGTACTGGGCTTTGGCCTGTCGAATGGCCCAGGTACACTTATTGCACTCGGCGTTGTACGCTTGCCCATCAGCTAGCCTGCCAGATTCCACGGCAATGTGGCATAGGTTGAATCTCATTTTAAAGTTGTGAAGGAGGAGAGGGTAACCCAGGGCATGCTTTGCTTTTTGGTGCGATTTCTAGTGAAGGGGGCATGCAGGTCACAGGCAGTGTTAAAAGTACGAGTGAAAAAATCCAGTGCCTCATCTATGGATGGTGCAAGCCTGATTAGGGACCAATCCAGTTGTGAGAGGTACAGTTTAAGGTGACGCAGGCCACCTGGGAGTAGGCGACTCCGCTAGGTGGTTTGTAGTGCAGGTTTGCTGTTGGTGGTGGACCAAGAGAATGCAACTGGGGAGTGGTCATTAAGTGAGTTGGGAAGTACACTGATATCGAGCACCCTCTGGGGGCGGTTGGTAATGGTGATGTCCAGGAGGGTGCTGGTGCCAGTAGAGGGATTGAATCTAGTTGGGGTTGTGACAAGCTGAGACATGTCAAGGGCGGCAAAGATATCTCTGGTTTGGGAGGCCGTGGCAGAGAGCCAGTTGATATTCAGGTCACCAATAATTTTCTGGGCCATTTTTGGTGGTAGGCCAGAGAGGTAGTCAGCAAGCACCTGAATGGAGAGGTCTTGCTTTCTGGGGGGAATATAGGCAACGGGAGAAAGAGTGGGCCCTTACTAGGGTTGGGGGAGATTTTTAGCGTGAGGGCTTGTGCCCCGTTATCAAGCTTGGGTGGTGGAAGTGCATGTCCAAGGAGGGAGTCACGCAGGTAGACAGCACAACCACCTCCACGCTTACCCACTTGATCTTCCCTGAAAAGGGTGTAACCAGGGAGGGAGATGAAGGAGTCAGAGGTGGATTTGGATAACCAGGTTTCAATGAGTGCAACAATGTCTGGTTGGTACTGAGTAACCCAGCATTGGAATGCAGCAGCCTTCTTAAGGAGGCTGCAAATATTCATGGAAGCTATACGGAGTCCTTGAGCCTGGGCAGGCTTATTCATAAGGTTGGGCACGGGACCAGGGTTTGGATGAACTTTAACTGACAGAAGCAACAGGAGAGTGATTAGGTGCACCAAAGCATAGTAGTGATTGTGGCATCTCCCCTTGCGATTGGACATGGGGCTGGGTAGAGTATGAAGAGTGGGAAAGGCATAGAGAAGAAGAGACCAAGGTATGAGTGGGAAGTAAGAGGTAGCAGGGGTGGAAGTGTAGGGGTGTACTGAAGAGGGGAAGTGGTCGAGCATCAGGGTGGATCTGGTATAGGTGTTGTAGATAAGAAGGGGGGTACTATGGGTAGAGGCAGATGGTCCTAAGTGAGGTGGGGCTAGTGTAGGAAGTAGGAGGAGGAGGACCATAGTCAGTGTCAATGCACTTGATCCCAGATGCATTGAGGGACGATAAGTTAAATTTGGGCACAAGAGAGGATCACCCCTTTAGAAGTTACAGGAAGGAGAGCCCCTTTAAGGAGTTGCTGTAATTGACTAGTATGAGGCCTCAGGGGGCAGGGATCACTGGGGAAGTGTATGTAATAAAGCAGGGAGGAGGGGATGGGGTGTGGACGAAAAAACTGTCCAGAGAGCAGTATAGCAAGGCAGTGGCCGAGCTGTGTTTTGAAAAAGGTGCCTTGGGTGCTTGCTTTATCAATGGGCATCTACAGCATCCAATCAGGAAGCGGCCACAGTCCCCAGGAACCAGTCCAATTATGGGATTGAAGCCTGACGGCTCCGAATTAGGAGCTGACCAATCATACCTGCTTTCCTTGGTCAGGGGCTGGCTGGCTGGATGCAGAGGTCCAGCCGCCAGCAGGTAGCAGTGCCAGGGCCACTCGGCTGATGTGGAGAGACTGGTTTGGGCTTGTGGCTGCTTTCCTTGGTCGGGGGTGGTGGGCTGGATGCAGAGGTCCGGCTGCCGGCAGGTAGCAGTGCCAGGGCCATTTGGCTGAAGTGGAGAGACTGGTTTGGGCTTGTGGCTGCTTTCCTTGGTCAGGAGGTGGTGGTATGGATGCAGAGTTCCGGCCGTTGGCAGGTAGCAGTGCTAGGGCCACTCAGCTAAAGTGCACACAGGGAATGGCCACAGCTCATGGATTGTTTGGGCAAAGGAGGCTATAACTTATCTGGGCATCAAGTTGACCACATGACTGGACCTGATATGGGAACAGAGCCTACTACTCCTCTTGGTGACATGTAAGACAGAATTTGACAGACAGCAAAAACTATCCCTCACACTGGCTGGGAAGATAGCAGCGGTCAAGATGGTCACGGCACCAAAAACAGCAAAGCTGCTGGCCCATATTCCCCTACATCTCCCTTCCAAATGGTACAAAAGCCTGGATAGATTGGTAGGCACTTTTCTACAGGAGGGGAAGAAACCAAGATATAGCCACAACAAGCTCCAAGCTCACTGGAAAAATGGATGGTGGAACCTGCCATGGTTTGAAGGCTATAAATAGGTGTACCTAGTAGCACAAACCAGACACTGGTTCCGCACAAGTGTGGACACACCCCCTCAATGGGTGTGGATGGAGCAGCAGGCTGGAGGAGTAGAGTCAGCTGCAGCCCTCCTTTACATGTTCAAAAAGAAGCCCCCAGTCTACCACTCCACTGTCAATTTGGCCGGCAGAATATGGATCAAGGTGCATCACAGACTCGGTCCCCCCCCCCCGTGCCCGCTTATCTTGAGCCTAACTGGCACAGCACCAAAGTCATGATCAATAAGCACATGCTACATTGGGGAACACGGGCCTTCAAAGGCATACTGAGTGTGGGGGACATACTGGAGGGTCAAACTGACTTGGTCAACACATTTCACGCACTGCAAATAAAATGGCAACTGCCACCACAGGATCACTGGCAGTACCTGCAGATTAGAGTGGCGGTTCGGCCACTGCTCATGCAGTGCCTGGTAGCCACTGGCCCACAAACTGTAGTTAGATGGCAGTCACATCCAAAAGGTTTGGCAGGATGGATGTATGGCCAGCTGAGGAACATCCTGAATAACCAATCTGGAGACACCAGATTAAAGTGGGAAAAAAAACTGGGGTGCAACATCACTGAGAGTCAATGATCACAAGCCTGACACAATGCACACACACACACACACACATCTCATGGAAGCTCGGAGTCACCTTTTCCAAAACAAGATTTTGAACTCATGGTACAGGACACAGAAGGTTCTTTTGCAGCCAGGATCCTAGACCATGACAGATGTTGGTGGTACCAGGCACAAGGGGGTGACTTGTTGCACATTCTATGGGACTGCCCTGAACTTAAATCATTCTGGGGACATAACAGCGACTTGGCCACAGAAGTTCTGAGGGGGCGAATCCTGACCTCCCCCTACTGCTACTTCTGGGAATTCATCCCCCCTGGGCTGAAACTCCCCACACAGGCCCTCAGATGGCTCTCCATTCTGGCCCTTCAGGCCAAGAGAGCTATTTTCTGTAACTGGCACTCCCCTGTGGTTCCTACCATAGAGGGTATCCCCACCTCTCTCACAAATACAGCAAACATTGACAGACTCTCACACTTCAGGACAAACCACATGCACAATTTAAATTCCTGTTGGATCCCATATATGGCATACATCTCCTCCCAGGTAGGAACTGGGAAGGCCAGCTGGCCCCAGAATAAGAATGCACAAAACGTTCTCAGCGACCCAGGTTTTACTTACTGGCTATTAGGATCCTCCTTTGTGAGTAAGTGTATACTCTGTGGTTCCCTTTTCTATCTTTCTGTTATAGACTTGGATCCTCTCTTGGATGCCCAGGCCTGACCCAGCTGCCAACCCAGGACTGCTGCTGTGAAAGAATTGCTCAGGTGGTTGCAACTTGGATATGCCTTCCGTGTCCCTACTGAGGGTTTCAGTAAGTACAGTGCTTTCACTTTTTCCCATGAGGTGTGTGCAGACTAGATACCACAAAAAGTACATAAGTAAGTACACTAGGAGTTACTTCAGGTCTCATCTCTAGCTTACAACAGGTGCAGCTAGTTCGGCATGACAGGTGTATTAAGCGATATGTATACCAACTGTGGGACAAATGTTTGATATATGCCTACTATTTCTGTTCAACTACTGTCAGTTGTCGTGTTTTGCTACACAGCTGTATTAACGCCCTTGTAGGTTGTTTGAAACTCAAAAAACTAGTGGAAGTGTCCTCTTTCCACTTCTTCTAATAAAAATCATTAACAAAAAAGTCCCAAAGGATAACAATGAAGCCATAAATCTGTCAATAATTGGAGTTAAGGGGCAATGTATATAAAAAAGGTGTCAATGAGTATTACAAGAGTAATACATAATCAATCACTAAACATTTATGAGGTATGCAGTGCACCCCAAAATTACCTGCAATCTTCACCATGGTGCCAAATCCACAATGAAAGTCCGATCATCATCAAAAATGCACCAACAGTATATGTAGTCTTCCACTACAACCATAGCAAATTTCTAGAGCAAAGTGACAAAAATTTACTGACTTATATGTAAAACCCCATGAAACACATTTTTGTCCATGTACAATCAACTACTGGGAGTTAAGAGACACACTTAATATATTTTTCCCATTGAAGTGAGCCCTACAAAAAAAAAAAAAAATAAACTATTACGACCAAGCAAACAAATTGCTTTTTTGGAGATCTGGAAGTGCAGGGCCTCTGTGCTTCCAGAGCCAAATGGATGTGTGCAGCTATGGAGGGTGGACACGCCTACACACAAGGATGTGAATGAGGGTATGATTATACTATCTCAAAAAGTAAGGACATTCTTTGCAAAAAATTTCACTGATGCACCAGTTAGGGTTCAGATTAAAACAATTAAACTACAGAAATGTGGTGTTAGGGTTTCAACCCAAATACCCCACCCTGCAAGCAACAAATGGAAACAAAAATTATGGTTTTACCTGTCCTGAATGTTTGCAAATCAGGCCTAGGGTCTTCCTTGGGGTTATCAACCCTAACACCCATCTCATTCTTATGTAGGCTGCATATCTCAGCTTATTTGCTGATGAAATGGTGGAGTGGGGTACCTTGGGGTTATCATAAATGACAGCCTCAAAGTGGCAGGGCAGCATGACAAAGAAGTGGGCTGGGCTAGTGCAGTGCTGGGTGGATAGGGAGAAGTATCTCCAGCAGGAGGAGGGAGATGGTGTTGCAATCATATCGCTAGCTGGTGAGACCCCACCTGGAGTACTGTGTCCAGTTTTCCAGGCAACACCTAGGAAAGGACATAGATAGGATACAGGCTGTAAAGAGGAGTGCAATGAAAATAGTTCAGGTGTTGCACAAGAGGCCCTATGGAAAGAGACTGAGAGACCTCAACATGTAGATCCTGGAAGTGAGGAGAGCAATAGGGAACATGATAGACACCTACAATTAACTCTCGGGGTACAAGAAAAAAAGGTTTTAGCTGCACTGGAAAAGCACTAACAGAGCAATTTAATGCATGTAAAAATTATTAGCTTTGTTACTTTTGCTCATGCCAGAAGTTACTCACACCATTTGGGAGTACAAAACAACAAACGCAGCGCACAGAGCTTTGGTAAAAGATGAGGCCTTTCTCAGGGGTGTCTCTCATGAGTAAACAGGATGCAGGAAGTAAGTCTTGTTCTACTGAGAAAGAGCACTAGGACCAGGGGGCATGCAATGAAGCTGGGGGGAGTTTAAGAGGGATGTGAGGAAGCACTACTTTACTGAAAGGGTGGTAGATGCCTGTAACAGACTGCCAGAGGAAGTGGTGGAGGCAAACACTGTGAGGGGCTTCAGGCATGCATGGCGTAGACATAGGGGCATATTAGTACATTTCATTTTTTATTTATCTCCATTTAGCCAGAATGGTAAACTGGATCAAAAAGATCCATTTTCAGCCATGCCTGCACTATAGGTACAACAAATGGAATAAAAACATTTCATAAAAATGCAATAAATAGAATAAAATGCATCCTACAAAAGAGCTAAGTGAACTAAATACTTTACAACATGGCTACATTCCAATTTGTCCTGGTCAATCCACTCCGTGACAACTCTCATTATACTATTAGCTCCGGCATCAATCAGCCCCCTCTACAAATCATTCCCTGACAATTCACCCTCAACATAAATTTTTATAAAATAAACTCCAGGTGTCTGTGATTCAGGAACAAATTGAGCAGGGAGCCGATTGACACCAGAGCTAATAGTCTGTTGCGATTTGTCACAGAACGGATTTACTGGGACAAACTGATATGTCTCTGCACAACATACAGTTTAAACAACAGTCTTGCAATTACAGAGAGTGGCTGACCATAAACTCATACTTAAGTTTCATTTACACACTGGATATTTTAAGGACAATTTAGCATCCTGGCGTACTAGCTGATATAGCACTTTAGGGCCATAATACATAAAGGATCTTTCAGCTAGCGTTGTTTTCATGAGCTTCTCCTTGAACCTTTTTGTTGACATGTTTCACAGAGACACAGTTTTAGTAACCAGACTTTTTCTTCCACTTAATATTGCTGGCAAATTTGTTGAAAATACTTTCTGTACAAAGATCACAAATTTTTGGAAAAGTCTCACCTGAGGTGCCAAGACTTTTGTATGTGATTATAGATTGAGGTAACGCTCCTGACCAATTGGAGCGCTCCTTTCCCTTGTGCGTGAGGCCCTCTTATTCTGTGAAGAGTATCTCACACGCAGATGCCCTGGAAACGGGCACATTCTCGGAAGATTTTTTTAAAATATACTATTGATCGCTCTCAATCAATAGTATATTAATACGTCCCCCATTGCTACTCGTTGCTGAAAACAAGTGATCTCATTTGCCTTCAGGTTTAGCCAGAACAGCTCAGCTTCACTTCGCAGTTCTCACTCAGCTGAAGGCGTGTGAAACCACTTGTTTTTCAGCAATGGGTGGCTCTGGGGGACGTATTAACACATAACTCACAGTGGTGAGTCTGTTTGGGAGATCAAGTAACAAAGTGACCTATGTTATTAAAAGCAACAACATACTTGGTAATACATTTTCTGAAGCGTGATACAATAACATTGAACTATATTGTATAATGCAGAAAATAACACCTGTTTTGCAATTGTTTCTTTAACTTCTTTTGTTAAGTTGTTCTGGGTTCTATAAGGGAACCTAACTTACTGTTAACATTTCCATTTACTTTATTTACATGATCTTGCAAAATTAATGTTTGATCTAGGACTTTACTTAGTATTCTCTACGGCTTCAAGGGGTTCATTTTCAGACCCAGATATGTGCCATTTTTGCCCATAACTGTCAGCATAGTGAGTCCTTAGTGCCAATTAGCCTCCTTGCTCAGAGGGGGACAAATTGGCATTGAGGACTCACTATGCCCAGTATTAGCGGGCAATCACCCTGAAAAAGTCAGCATTCCTGTCACAGGTGATTGCTGCTGGAAAGAACTGGCTGGCTCAGCTCTTCATCACTGTGGAGAGACTTATAAATCCAGTATGTCTACAGTCTCATCGAGCTTTTTCTCCTGAAAAATGTAAGGAGTTCACCTGGTTCTTCCTAGGCAAGGTGCCCAGCATCCGGGCTGGGATATCCCTAAGCAGCCTATCATCGGCTGACAGTGTTCTATCATTATGCAACATAGACACTCCATCTGTGGGCTGAGTTTGAGCCAATTTCTGCAGATGATGTCTCTCCGGTGGTCTTTGGCTTACATTCCACCTTCTGTATGTTGGATCCTGGGTCAACCACACTTCTTTTAGAATGCTGGGACTCACTCAGTCCAACAGTAGTGGAGATCGTGAGGTGTTCTCTTCAGGAAGTTGTCTTTTCATCTGCCCTTAAAAGAGCTGTGGTGAGACCTCTTCTCAAGAAGCTCTCTTTGGACCCTGATGACCTCACCAACTACAGACCTATCTCAAATCTTCCTTTTCTTGGGAAGTTGACTGAGTAGGTGGGGACTGTGCAACTGGAACAACATCTCAAGAGGTATGACATCTATGAGCCTTTCCAATCTGAGTTCCAGCCTCACTATAGTATGGAAATGCCTTAGTCAGGGTGCACCATGATCTCCTCCTAGCAAGGGATAGTGGACATCATTCTATTCTAGTCCTGTTTGACCTCTCTTCAGCATTTGACATGGTGGATCATGGAGTTTGCTGATCGTCTTAGGCACTATGTTTTGCACTGGTTTGAGTCCTACGTGTCTGGCAGAATGCAGCAGGTAGCTCTTGGCTCCTTCACATCAAGCAGTGCTGCGCTCTGATGTGGAGTGCCTCAGGAGGTGATTCTGGCTTCCACATTATTTGCTGTGTACATGTTGCCATTGTGGAATTCATCAGACACAATGGCTTGGTGTTTCACTGCTATGCTGATGACACAAACCTGGATGTGTCTTGTGCCCCTAATGATAGTGCAGCTATACTGGAACTAAGTGAGTGCCTTAGAGAATTACAACACTGGATGGCAACTAATGGGTTTAGGCTTATTTGTCAAAGATGGAGGTGTTACTGGTGGAACTGGGACAGATTCAGTGGCAACAAGTGATAGCACAGTCCTTCCTCTGTTGGATGGTGTGGCCCTTAGCAATAAAGTGAAGAATCTGGGAGACATTTTGGACTCCAAGCTGACTCTGGAGTTTCAGGTGTCAGCTGTTATCCACAGTGGCTTTTATCTTCTTTGTAACATTGCCCGAATCAAGTCCTGTGTTTAACCAACTGACCCGGCAACACTTGTGCACACCTTAGTCGCGTCTAGGCTGTATTACTATAATGCTCTCTACCTCGGGTTATCCACAAGGCTGAGGCGTCACCTGCAACTAGTCCAGAATGTGGGGTGCGACTGGTTACTGGGACCTCCCAGTTCAATGATATCATGTTGGTTCTCTGCACTCTCAACTGACTGCCATTTCGGTGGCACATTAGCTTTAAGGTGTGTGCTTGCTGACATAAAAGGCCCTACATGGTCAGGGCCAGGCTACCTGCAAGACCGCCTCATACCATACACTCCTGATCATGCCCTCCAGTCAGTGGAGGCTGATTTCTTGTCCATACCTAGATCCTGGTTGAAGTCCTCAGGTGATAGGGTGTTTGATGTGGCAGCCCCAACTCTTTGGAATGTCCTTCCCCGGGAAGTGAAAGGTGCTCCTTCATTGGCTATTTTTAAAAAACTTTAAAAACATAGTTCTTTAATTTATGCTTTGGCCTGGATTTCTGATTTAAATGTTCTTATAGCTTTGTTCTTAATTGTGGGTTATCTTATTTGCTCCTATTTATTGTTAGGCACCAAGAGCCTCCTGCATTGAGCGCCATATAAATAAAATCACCTTGCCTATTCTTTGAGTTCCAAAAGTCATCACTTTTGTTGTCTTCTCATTTAACAAAAGACTATTAATATAGAACCAGTATTGCAACTTGTCATAGCTGCCCTGCAGGCATTCCTTAAGGTCCGCTTCTGTTTTATCAGCAAAGTATATAGAGAATAATGGATGGGGAAGAGTTTGATATGAGAATTTAATGCACAGGTTTTGGGATGCTACATAAACCCGATGGCTGGTTTCAAAACATCCCACAATGAGTGTGCGTCAAATTCATATGAACACCTCCCCCTTCTGTTATTTTTATAATAACAGATCCGCTAATTTTTCTCCAGCAGTTTGTGAGACTGTTTGGCCCCACCCACATACAGAATGTTGACCAATGAGGCAGCAGCATAGTTTGACTGGCATGGCTCATGAATGTCATAACAACCAGCCGGTTGTTATGGAAAATATCAACCTGGTCAGTACATTGAGAGAAATTGTTGACCAGTTATTATAATACTGTATCATCAGCACACATGACCATAAATACATCCCTACATACCTTTGGTAGATCATTTATGTACGTAGAGGACAGGAGTGGACCCAGAATGGCACTCTGAGGGACATCCAGATTAATCCTTTCCAGTTCAGGTATAACTGTACCTGCAGTATTTTAGTTTAGCCCCTTCAGTTGAGGCATTCAAAGCCCGCCTCAAGACCTTCTTATTTACTCATGCATTCCCAGACACTGTATTTTAGTTATTGCTTCCGAGACATTTTGAAAGAATAGTCCCTTCAGAGACCTACTGCCATGTCAGGCCTCCCATTTTAAGTATTTTAATCGACATGTTTGTATTCTATTTATTGTGTTCTAACTGGTTTGTTGTATTGTGATTGCACGGCGCCCAGAGCCTCTGGGATTGGGTGCCTGAAAAATAAAATTTGCCTTGCCTTAGTTATTTGTACCATTTGATAAATAGTCCTGAAACCAACATGGAGTAAAATTCCTCACTCCATGGGCCTTTAGCTTTCTTATCAATACAGTATGGTCTACATGACTGAAGGCCTTGGTCAGATTGATGAAGATAGTCCCTGTCAGCAGACCTTGTTACATATTACCATAAAAATCTTCCATCAACCTGACCAACACCATTGTTGTACTGTATGCCTTTCTAAAACCATATTGATGTGGGATTAGCAACTTGCTCACCTCAAGATAACTTGATAACTGGCCAAATACTACTTTTTCTAGTAGTTTTGATAAGGTCAGAATAACCGAAATCGGTCTTTAATTAGTCAAAACAGTTATATCTCTTGATTTAAAAATGGGGGTAACTACCACAGTTTTCAAACATGAAGGAACATTATTATAGCATAATGACATATTAATCAAAAAAGTTATTGGTTGTACAAGACAAAGTGTCCCCAGTTTTAAGAGTTTAGGGTGGAGTCCATCAAATCCAGTTCCCTTATTGCCATTTATATCCTTTGGGAGTTTGCCACATCCCTTTCTGTTTGGCTCATAAAATTACATTTTGGCACAGTCACACTTTTGTTCCCACTAACTGCATCACATTTTTGGGAATGCTCATTTATGTTTTTCTTTGTAACGAGACATGTTGGTACAAAATTCATTTAGCTCCATGGCAATATCTATTTAATCACAAAATGGTTTGTGTCCTACTTTTAGACAGGCAGGGGGCAACAGAGACCATATAGGGTCTCCTGAGACAGATTAGGCAGGGAACATCTGGCTAGAGTAGGTCAACCAAGCAGTTCTTTCTGCTGACAAATTCTATGTTTCTACATTTAACATACTAACATACTAATTGCCAGTAGATTAGGCCTTACGGTCTAACGAGTCTGCTCGAACCTCAGATCCCTAGCTGGGTACTGAGGTCCCCCCCCCCTCCTTTAGTTCCAGAAACCCCTATCATCCATCCCCACCCCCCTGGGCCAGGCCATCATCTGATACATCCACTTTATGTGCCTGTCCCACCCTCTCTTGAAGCCCTCCACTGTGGATCTCTGAACCACCTCACTAGGCAGCGCATTCCAAGGATCCACCACCCTTTCAGTGAAAACCTCCTCCTCTTCCCCCCCCTCACCCTTCCACCTTCCAACTTCAAACCATGCCCTCTGGTGATACCTCCCTGCTTTAGTCTAAAGATCCCCTCTGTGTTTACCCTATTTATTCCCTTGAGGTACTTGAAGAACTCAATCATGCCCCCCCTGTCTCTTCTCTCCTCCAATGAAAACAGGCAGCGCTCCTCAAGTCTGTCCTCATACATCAAATCCCCTAGTCCTCGTATCATCTTAGTTGCCCTCCTCTGTACCCTCTCCAGGAGCTGTATGTCCCTCTTCAATTGTGGTCTCCAGTACTGTACATAGTACTCAAGGTGAGGTCTAACCAGTCCATTGTACAGCGGCAGAATCAGTTTCCTGCTCCTAGAGGTGATCCCGCTTACAATGTATCCCAACATCCTGTTTGCTTTGCTAGCCACTCTCCTGCACTGCTCAGAGTTATTCATACATGCATCCACCATGACCCCTAGGTCTTTTTCCCCTGTTGAGGCCCCCGGCACCTCCCTTCCCAGGGTGTACCTGTGTTTAGGGTTTCCCCACCCAAGATGAAGCACCTTGCACTTGGTGATACTGAAATTTAATTTCCATGTGTGAGCCCACCTTTCCAGGGTGTCCAGGTCCCCTTGCAGGGCCAACCTCCCCTCTTCCCCCTCAACTACTGCTCCCATCTTGGAGTCGTCAGCGAAGAGACACATTTCACACCCTATTCCCTCCCTGATGTCAGATATGTATGCATTAAACAGAGATTGAACCCAGGACCCAGGCCCTCACGGTGCCCACTACCGACCTCTCTAGGGTTGGAGCTCCCCACCGACCACTACTCTTTGAGTGCATCCAGCTAGCCAGTTTCAATCCATCTGACCATCAAAGGACCTACTCCCAACCCCGTCAGTTTCTCCGCCAGACCATTGGGGGGGACAGAGTCAAATGCCTTGCAGAAGTCCAATAATAATACATCCACAGGCTTTCCCCTGTCCAGTTCTGATGTTACCCATTCGTAGAACTCCACAAAACTGGTTTGACGCGATCTACCTGGCACAAACCCATGTTGCCAACTATCCAGACCTCCCACCTCCTTCAAGTACACCCCCAATCATTACTTTAGTATACTGTCCATTAATTTTCCCACCACCGAGGTCAAACTGATGGGTCTATAGTTACCTGGTACTTCCCTCGACCCCCCTTTATGGATTGGCACTACATGTGCCTCTTGCCAATCCCTAGGAACCCTCCCTGTCTCAAGCGACCTGTTGCAGAGCTCCTCCAGGCGTGCAGCCAGTATGTCTGTCAATTCCCATAGTACTCTCAGATGAATGCCATCCGGCCCAGGAGATTTATCTTTCTTTAGGGCCTTAAGGGCTAACCACACCCTTTCAGTGGAGATAGCATCATCTGTCCCCTCCACCTTATTGGTCTTTTTATCCTTATCCTGATGTGACACCCCTGGGGTACCTCTCCCTCCCTCTTGCTCCATTTCTGTTGCTCCCCTGATCCCACTCACTACCGCTTCTATCCCCATTGTGCCTTGCTTTGTAGATATCCCATCCCCCTCCCTAGTGAACACAGAGGCGAAGTACTCTAATACCTCTGCCTGGTACCTCGCCTCTTCCACTCACCCTCCTTCTGATCTCAATCTGCCGAGATGGCCCTTAGTTTTTCTCTGCTCCCCAATGTACTGGAAGAACCCCTTTTCCCCTTCCCGTATCCCCTGTGCCAGCCCATGCTCTTTACTGGACTTTGCCCCCCCGCACCATCCGGGTGGCTTTTCTAGATGCAAGATGGTACATTTCCTTTTCCCCATCCCTTCTCATTGTTTTATATTTTTTGTAGGCAGCCTTCTTTTCTCTGACCACGACCTGAACCTCACTGGACCACCAGCATGGTTTTATGTGACCTTGCTCCCTTATATGCTTCACCTTAGCTGAGGTCGGACTGCCTCATGAAGTCCCGCTTTATGACCGCCCATCTCTTTTCCATATTTGTCATTGTTGTAATCCCTCAAGTGATCCTTGAGAATATTTCCCATGCCCACAAAGTCTGCCCCTAAGTCCACTGCCAGTGCCCTAGATCTCTCCCCTCCCCGCTATTTGAAACCAGACAATATTGTGGTCGCTCCCAGTCAGGGTATCCTCTACAACCAGGTCCCTTATCAGATCCCCATCCACCAGAACCATGTCCAGGACATGCCCCTTCCTTGTGGGCTCCATCACATGCTGTGTTAAGAACACATCCCGGAAGCCATCCAGCAGCCTTGGCTCCTTGGCCACCTTGGAAGACATGGTTCCCCAGTTTGTACCTGGCATATTAAGGTCTCCCATCAACACCACTCCCTCCCCTTTTGGTCCACACTGGGCGATGATGTTGTCCAGCAAACCATCCTTCAGAACTATACTGCTTACATATCAAATTTGTTGAGAAAGAGATCTAGCCAAGTTCCAGGAAGATTTGAATACCTAGGGCTGGATTTTCTATAGTTTAGAATTGCTGCAAACCTCAGGTGCATTAAATACATGGCACAACAGGCTTGTGACAATCTAGAGGAATTTGCCATCAATTGCATGGAATCAAAGCTGGCTAAACCATCTTTGTGTGGTCTACCTCGGCTCATTCATGTGAACCCCTGCCATGCAGCTTGCAGCTGATGTTTGCCACAAGCTAGTATTAATTGGGCCAATTGTCGCAACTGCAGCAGAAATTATAAAATCAGGTACCGCTGTGGCAATTGGAAATGCCACAGCTGCCGCAATGCAAGGGTTTGATGCATAGATTCACACAAGCCCTGTATCAAGCTTTGAAAATCCAGCCCCTGGTATCTAACAATGGCAACCTTTCAGCAATCATTTCAATGACCCTCTAATTTGATGACATACATATAATACAGAAAGCTGTAAAGAACATGAACCTGTGCAGATGACACCAGCATCGCTTGAGTGTGTGCAGTTATTCTGACCCCACACATTGGCAGGACATTGAAACAAGGATGTCTCTGTACCATCACATCCAAGATTGCTTAACCATATACTCCCACTGCCTTGTCCAAAATAAGCATTTTTCCACACCAGCGAAGCATTTCCACAGCCCAACTGATAGCAGATAACGTTGGCATCATTGAGGTCCCAGGACTCATCGCAAACTGTTCCCCATGCTGAATTGATATAGGCCTCGACTCTTCCAGCACAGGTGGTATAGGCATTATTTATTCTCAGCTGTAAAATAGCCCCTGCAAAGAGACAAGCAGAGTTGTGTGTTATTACTCAGATGAAGTGATGTGTGAAAGGTTTCAGTGGACATATACCTTTATAGTATCTACAGTTGTAGGTCTGCTCCCTCAAAGAGCAAGGACCTACTTAATTAAAATACTTAAAACTAGAGCTGCAAGCTTGCATCTGCCAAAGAATTGAACACCTCAAACTACAGTGTTCAGTTCTTGCAGATTGTGAAGAACATATTTGAAAAACCTTAAACTTTTAGTTTGCATGACTTGCTTTGGTCCACCTGGTATGAACCAGTCAAATGGGTGAACTGGCAAGCTGCAGTTTGCACGCTAAATGGTTAACAGACTTTCAAGGTACAAGCTGCATCTGGATGTCAGGTCAGTTAATCTCTAGAGTGCTTTGAGAAAGCTCACTCTTCATGCTCAGATCTGGACAAAGTGAGAGATAACTTAGCTAGGGTACTCACCCATTTTTGATAGTTTAGCTAGGCAGGATCTTCTACCAAAAACTTGTTAAAAAAATAAATAAAACTAAAGGCAGCAACAACAATAAAAAGGCAGCAGCGACGGTTGCACAGCAGGGAGATAGTAAAAGGAAAAAAGGCTGACTGTGACTGTCAGCCTAAGCTGTGCACTGTCTGCTGCAGCAGGCCTCTGAGAACAGGGCCTATATTTGGACTTTGAGGGGAGGTAGTGTGCTTCTACTTGGACAGTGAGAAGCAGGGGTTGCGGCAGCCTGCCATTACCCAACTGACCTAAAGAAATGCTTTCCTTTTTACATCTACAATGGGCGTAGCCTGCAGAAGTTTTGCATCCTAAAAGGACCTACATCATGTTTTCTGTCCGTACAACATGATGAAGTGTCAAAATAGTTTCTTTCGCAAAGAGCTCAATTACTACACTGACTGTATGAGGTATAGCAATTCAAGAGCACTTTTTTCCTTGGTACTTGATTTCTTGAGAGGTCCCCTCCCCAAGAGTATGTTTAACCCACCCCAACTTCACCCTCAGTGAAGACAAACCCTCCCGCAGTCACCCACTGTGCGCAAAGCTTCCTCTGTGAATTCAGTTAATCATGGTAATTAAATAAATAAATATGTGATTCTGCCCCCTGAGTTGGTGGGGAAAAGAACTCCATGAACCAATACCCAATTATTATGTTTTTTAAAGTTTTCTCTGAGGCTTCAGTAGCTCTTTAATTTCATTACAGAGTACAATGCAGTGACTCCACAAATAGCTGGCATTTAAAAAAAGCACTGGCACGTACTGTACTTACTACCAATCCCATTCTACAGGGTATTGTGGGCACCCAACGCAGGGTAGTTTACAGAAGAAATGGGAATTTAAAGGATCAGTTAGTTAGGAGTTATTTCAAAAGAAAAACAAACAGTAATCCGCCTTTTATTTAT
The DNA here is from genome assembly GCA_016271365.2 of Neoceratodus forsteri. Lineage (NCBI taxonomy): Eukaryota > Metazoa > Chordata > Ceratodontiformes > Ceratodontidae > Neoceratodus > Neoceratodus forsteri. The sequence continues at coordinate 168,057,763 of CM057449.1, read as the reverse complement.
TTTTTTTTTAGCTCATCTCCTTGGTTTCCACCATTGTGGCAACTGTTCAACATGCCCCTACTCAGTACAGGGAAAGGTTTTTGTGAGTCCTACCAATCAGGCCACATATGAAATTCTTCATTTAATGATGTGTCAAATGGAATATAAAATATATACATTGTGGTGCACATGCACTTCAGGCTCCACGTCAATTCGTCGAGTGTAAAACCAGTGTGGAACACATAGCACAGACATAGCTGCGCAACTCGAACCCGCATGGTTTTCGGGGATAGTATGATTTGCTATTCTAACTCCATGCCACCATGGACCACCACTGAAGTGAAATATTGTACCATACATGTTTTCCCTTCCCCGACTGTATTCTGGATGCACGCCGTTCAGTTTCACGGCTTTGTCTGTGCTGTCTCCGACTGTGCTGGCTTTAACTTGAGGACTTGACATGATACATGCCCTTTATTATGCATAGGAAGCACAGTTCTTCCTATGAAAGAGAGCATACTTGAGCATATACATTCAATTCTATTTGGTAGGTACGACTCTCCTGTAGGACAACACTGGCACGCTAAACATAAGAAAGACATATGCTGCTTTATCATTATGGGCACTGAACATATTCCCATTCATATCAGATATGGTGATCATCTAAAAAAACTACTCCAGAGAAAATGACGCTCGATTTATCTTATGGGTGCCTTATGCCCAGATGGACTCAATGACCGATGGGACTTGAGCCCCTACTTAATTTAGCTTTAGGAGCACTGCATTGCGTCCTTACAATAATTGCTTTATATTGTAGTTTACATGTCCCTTTTTCTTCTTATTTTTCTACCCTTTTCATATAGGGTTACCACCTTTTAAGAAGCCAAAAGTGGGACATTTCTAACTGAAACGTGATGTTTCGGAGGACAGTACGTAACCTCGACCAGTGCAACAGACTTATTTTCTCTATATAATCAGAATTAAAGTTAAGTATTGTAGTTTCTTGGTTGCTTCTATGGTTTCATATCATTTTAATGTGTTTTAGTTAAGGTACTATAGTTTTCTACAAGAGTTAGTGGAAAGTTAGAAATTATTTTTGCTACTAAAAAGTCAGGACATGTAGTATTTTTCATGTTTTATTGCAGGACATAGCTGCCCAAATCAGGACTGTCCTGTGAAACTCAGGACAGGTGGTAACCCTACTTTCATACTTCCCTCAACTCAGTTTCATTTATTTATATGAAATTATTTCTCTCTTTTTCTTTCATTTAGGTCTTCTAGATTAGGAAGACATATTTTTTGGAGAACATGATTTATTCATATTTCCAGTCTCAGATGAACTGAACTACTACATTTTGGAAAATGCTTAATATTGTTGATAGTTTCCTCAGCGTACTGTGTGAACCTTGTTCCCTTTTTTCCCTCTTCCCCTTCCCTTCTTTTTTCTCAGTTCCCCTTTTCTCTACCCCTTCTTCCTTTCTCTTCCCCCACCTTCCCATTACCCCTCCTGCTCATTCATTAATATGTGTCTACAGTTTATAAATACAGTATAAGCTCACTTAACTAACCCCCGATTTTTTGAACCTCCAGATTAACCGAACCGGAGTTGTGTCCCCCGTATTTGCAGCTCCTTTCAGCTGCCTGTCATTTGTAGTTCAGCAAAGCGTTAACAAAGCACTAACAAGTACAGTCCATTCATTTGTAAATTAAATGCAGCTGCCTAATTACTAGCTACTAAAGGGGTTTCACACTCTTTCAGTTCAGTTCATTACAGTACAGTATCTCTTTGCTGGCTGCTCGCTGGGGTATGGGGAACTCACCGATCATGACATCACGGTGATCACAACAGAGAAATAGACAAAAACTGAGCCAGCAAATGATGAGGACGAGCTGGATGCCTTCGAGAAATGCATCCTATGGCTCAAAAGTCAGCAGGAGTGTTATCCACACACAGTCCTGCTCAGACAAATGAAGGAAAAAGCACTTTGTAAACGAAATGAAGCCAAAAAACAAAAAACAAACCCTGATTATTTTCTTTAAATTTATACATGTTTAACACTTTATTTCATTTGTTTTTTCTCAATAAAATGGATTTTAACTAAATAAATCATATTTCTTTCAATGTTATACTTAGATGCATTTTTTACTTTTGTCCCCATTAACTTCAATGCAAACTCGTTTAACGGAACCACCCATATATCCGAACAATATCACTGTCTCCCGCTGTGTTTGGATAAACGAGGTTGCACTGTATATTTATCTTCCCTGTGGTTGGATTTCACTTTGGGGTGTGTATACTTTATTAGATTTCATGAATTGTGATCACTCATTTTGCATATATGTTTAACTTGTGCCAGAACTGGGATCTGTGCCTTTAATGTAGCAGTAGTAGTAGTAAAAAAAATTATTTTTATACAGGAATAATACATGTCATTTGGATAATACAATCCAGTTTACAAGACAGCCCTGTGCAAGTAATCCAAGTTCCACATATTCACATCAATAACAAACAACATATTACAAAATATACACAAATACACAAATTACAAATTTTAAAAACCATTTAACAAGGACAATTGAAATCAATATCAAACACAAACACACAAATAAACATAATACACTTTTAACCCTTTCAAAAAATTTTTGGCAGTTTTCTCTGATTGCAATAAAGGAGGGAGAGCATTCCAAATTACTGATGCTTGAGATACTAATGTTCTATCCCCAAATTTATGTTTACTTTTATCTGGATCAATTCTATTTTGATACAGTTCGCCTACTGAATGTTTCCTAAGTGCAGAATCCCTATCTGCTAATAATTTGGCAATATTATGGGTTAAATGAATTGTCCTATATTTATGAATAAATAAGGACCAACTCTTTCTATATTCCAAATCAAGAGATAACCAATGTAACCTCGTTAACAAATCACAGTGATGAGTTCTAAAACTACAACATAAAACATATTTTGCTACCCTATACTGTAATTTGTCTAATTTGTTCAAAAGTTGTTTAGTAGTAGTCCTATAAATAATCTCTCCATATCTGATCACTGGAAGTATGAGCTGTTCTGCAATCAATTTCTTGTCTTGCAACCTAAAACACCTTGATATTCTCTTTAAAGCTCCTAACTTTTTATGTGTTTTAATGATAGTAGATTCTGTATGGTTCTTAAAAGTTAATGAAGAATCAATATTTATTCCCAAATAACTGTATTCAAAAACTTGTTCTATTACTGTTTGATTCAATGATGTGATCTGTACATCCATGAACTCCTGTAGTCTACTAGTACCAAAAGACATAAATTTGGTTTTATTTACATTCATTATCAATTTTGACTTGGTGAACCACTCCTGTACCCCATTAAAGTCAGCCTGTAGGTTTCTCTGGAGATCCACCAGGTTTTTTAATTTACTGATTCAAAAGAATGATTATTAAGACCAGACTCCACCCCTGAGGAAAAACTACTGAGTTTGAAGCACCAGTGTGAGGGTGTTTGTGTGTGCTGTTGTTCAAGCTAGCACACAAATAAATTACACTTATGCATTTTACTTTGTTTCAAGAAATTTTTTTGTGACTGCAGATAACGCGACTTTCCTACTTTCCCCCACGTTAAACATGATGTTCGGAAACTCTATCTCCCTTGGATTTTTTCTGTAAGTACATGCCATATTCATGAAATTCAGATTCAGCAATTAATCAAGTTTAGCACAGTGTTTTCACCCACACCCCAGAAACATATAATATTGTCAGTAAATCAATACCACTTGATAATGTGTCTGAGGTGAGGTTTGCCACATCAAAAACTATTTGCTCTTCCCACCAGACCATAAAGATGTTGACATATGAGGGAGCCAAGGCCACCACCATGGTCATACCCCATAACTGCAAATAATCCTTGCTGTCGAACAAAAAATAACTGTGGACTGACACAAATCTTAACCGATCCAAAATGAATCCCTGCGGAGCATCAAGGGCATAATCTGCTGCCATAAAATCTTGGCATGCCCTGATCCTGTGATCATGTATGATACATGTGTGTAGGGAGCATATGTCAATGGTAACCCAGCAATACTGTTGCCATTCAAGATCCTCTAATCTATTAACATTCATTGACTCCCATATATACCTTGTGATCTTAGCCGCAATCTATTTTGAGGTATTGGTCCACAAAACTGGAAGGACCCTCACTAAGCAAACCCACATCTGATACAATAGATCACCCAGGAGGGTCACGAACAGATTTGTGGACCTTGGACAAAGTGTAGAGAGTGGGTGTAATTGGATGTTCCGTTGTGAGTGGTAGCAGGGAGGAGGCGGGGAACTACAGACCGGTCAGTCTTACCTCAGTAGTGGGCAAGATTATGGAAGCACTCCTTAAGGAAAGGATAGTGCAACACCTGGAATCCATAGGGGCACAGGATCCAAGACAGCATGGGTTTACAAAGGAAGGTCCTGTCCAAACTAATCTCATAGATTTCTTTGACTGGGTAACCAGAGTGGTGGACCAAGGGGCAGTTGATGTAGCCTACCTTGACTTCAGCAAAGCTTTTGACACTGTTCCACATAGAAGATTGATAAATAAGCTAGGTAGGCTCGGGGTGTCAAGTTGGTCAACTGGGTGGCAAACTGGTTGACTGGCAGAAAACAGAGAGTGGTGGTAAATGGTATACAGTCAGAAGAGATGCAAGTCACAAGTGGGTACCTCAGGGATCAGTCCTGGGGCCAGTCCTATTCAACATCTTCATTAGTGACCTAGCAGATGGACTAGAGGTAAGGCTTGTCTGTTTGCAGATGACACCAAGATCTGCAACAGAGTAGATGATCCAGATGGGGTGGGCAGAATGAGAAGAGATCTGGATAAACTAGCAGAATGGTCAGAAGAGTGGCAACTGGGATTTAATGCAAAGAAGTGCAAAAATCATGCACATAGGAAGAGAAACCCGAAGCCACTTATAGGCTGGGAGGAGTTGCTAGCAGTCACAAAGGAAGAAAGAGACTTGGGCATCATCATCACTGATGACCTGAAATCATCCAAGCAGACCTCTAAAGCAGTAGGTAAGGCTAGGGGGGTTAGGTGTATTAGTAGGAGTATCACAAGTCGTAGAGGAGGTAATAATCCCTCTGTACAAGACATTGGTTGCCCCATCTGGAGTACTGCGGCAGTATTGGAGGCCACACTTCACAAGGACATTAACCAAATTGAGGCAGTCCAGAGAAGGGCAACTGCAGGTAGGGACTGCATCAGAAGACATATGAGGACAGATTAACGGAGCTCAATATGTATACCCTTTTGAGCAAAGGAGGAGAGAGGTGATATGATCGAGACATTTAAACACCTTAAGGGGCATAAACAAGGTGAAAGAGTCTAACATGTTTAAATATAAGAAAAATAGCAGGACAAGAGACAACAGCATGAGATTAGAGGGAGGCCGATTAAGGGGAATGAGGAAATTCTTTTCACAGAAAGGGTGGTAGATGCATGGAATGGCTTACCACAAGAAGTAGTGGCTATGAATACAGTGCAGGGCTTCAAACAGGCATGGGATAGGCATAAGGAGCAATACAAATGACTATGAATAGATAGGTCACTGACATAGCAAAGGCCGATGGCACATTTATAAGGTAGAAAAAGAAATGGGCAGACTGGATGGGCCTTGCGGTCCTTATCTGCCGTCAACTTCTATGTTTCTATGTTTCTATGTTGTTAAAAACATTGCCTCCTGTTTCGATACAAAATCACCCATCACTGCTTTTTCTACCATTTCATCCAACTCAACCCTAAAAGGCACAGTGGGATTAAACGTTAACTTTCTGTAACATCCTTCATCTGCTAACTGCCGTCTTATTTCTACCATTTTTCTTTATCTTGTAAAACTGCCATGCCTGTTTTGCTCGCATTATGTATGGTGATTTGTGGCATGTTTAGTAATTCTCTTACAGCATTACAGCCCATTCCTCAGCAGACATATTTTTATATCTACTTTCCCTGTTCTGTTCAAACATTTTATCAGACTAAAAAAAAAACTACTTTATTGCATTCAATTCATTGTACAATGCATACAGTACTCACCAATATATCACACCCAATTACAGAAGGAATGATCAGGTATGTATTCTATATTCAGTACAGTCAAAACCTTTTCTAATTATCCCCAGAATTAGGGAAATCAATTATCTGACTGCTTGCAACAGGTGTGTAATCTTATCTGTCTTATATAAAACAGTATGCATAACCTCTGGATTAATGCTCTTCCTTCAAAATGTGCATGTAAGAATGTAAGTGATAAACATTTTGATGTTAATTTAAATCAAAGCGTAATATAAACCAAAGATAAAACGGTTGTCAGCAACTACCCTGCAAGTTATTATATTAGTTATGTTTGCACATGTTTTGTGTGTATTACCTATGTCAGCTGAGACTATTTACATATTTCTGCAGGTTGTGGAATTACTCAGGCCCCGAGTCAGGTCAACTGCCAGTCTACACCTGGTCTTGGTATAGCACAAAGACATGTACATTCCAAACCAGAGCTACTGAAAGCTCCAACTCTTCAGTAATGCAATTAATGCTCCCTCAGCTGCTCATCATACGCCATTCTTGGGACAGATGCAGGAGGTTGTGGGAGTGCTGCTAGGAGCTCATGTATGCAAAATGCTGGCAGGAGAAATGCACGATCAACCAAATTCTAAATAAGTGAAAACACTGTAAGCAAAAAAAAAAAAATATTTGAGAAAATGCTAATCGGGCTTGCCTCACACTGAGGTGGGGCCCGGTTTTAGGTGGACATTTCCCTTTAAAACTGGTGTTAATCTCCAAGGCAACCAGCTTGTTCTCTTAACTGTAGAGTGGTGAAGTCATGACATTTGCTAATACAAGGAGGGAGAAAGAATAGGGGCAAGTTATTTTCACATTTAAGGACAGGATAATGCTTGGGTCAGATGATAATGAAATTGTAAGACAGCCAGACATGCTCCAAGTCAGATGTCAAAGGGTTAAGGGAACAAGAAAAGCACAACAGAGGCACTTTATCTGTTTAAAGATGCCTCAAGGAAAATGTTGAAAACATAATATTTAGGTACAATTCAGCTTGCATTTCATATATATTCTATAACTTTTTATTTCCATTATTTATTACTGGGTAAATGTGCATGACTATATCATCTTTATCTCATAAAGTTCCCTTGAAGTTCATCTGCCTCTCTAGCTTACTCCCTACTTCAAGTCATAATCCTCTGTTGTGACATCACAGTCTGTTGCCATGAGAGAAACTGATGTCACAATCAGTGCATTATGGCCTCAGGTAGGGAGAAAGCAATAGGACTAGATGGAGTTGTTCAGGAGCAAAGACTCTGTTTTCATGCAGATGCCCTCATTAATAAATAATGAGGAGGAATACAGAACTAATGTGAAATACAAGTTGAACTGTATCTAAATATTATGTTTTGTTAAAGTTCTCCTGAAGGTGTCAGCAGCTCTTTAAACTACTTGCTTGCTCTACCAACCATAGGGCAGAGCCGCTATGACAGATGCTAGGCATGAGGAAGGAAAGAAGGTGGGAAATTACCCCCACATTTTGGGCAAGAATAACTAGTCAAATTGCCCTCAGATTGAAAGTGGCTGGGGAGATTCCAGCTCAGATCTTGAAGAGGAAAAACAAACGAGAACTAAAACTGAAAACTGAAGCACTCTGTTCAGCTACTTACCGATGGGGTTTTCCTGAAAATTCCATTGCTCTTCAGTACCTTCTTCTCTAATTTCGTGGACAGGAGTTCTTCTTCCTTGGCAGTTAGCACTAACTATTGGTTTGGGACTTTGAAACCTTCATTTACAATAATAAATAGAACTGCTTGTAAGTTACTGCGAAATGGAAGGCCCTACAGCATTGAAGCAGTTATTACTACTACTTTTGCTACTCTGCCAGCCACCCAGGTTTTCATCCCAAATTAAGCCTGGTACACTGATGTAGCTTGGTAGAAGGATGCAAGATCCCGGGGGATGTTTTGCTACTCTGGGAGGGAGTCTTTTTACATCTGCAAAGGGCATAGCCTGCAGACGTTTTGCATCCTAAAAGGACCTATGTCATGTTTTTCATCCATACAACATGATGAAGTGTCAAAATAGTTTCTTCCGCAAAGAATCCAATTACTACACTGACTGTATGAGGTATAGCAGTTGAAGAGGACTTTTTTTCTTGGTACTTGATCTCTTGAGAGGTCCCTTCCCCGAGAGTATGTTTAACCCGCTCCAACTCCACCCCCAGTGAAAACAAACCCTCCCGCAGCCGCCCACTGTGCACTGTATGACCCACCGCTCCGGTGATCTCTTTGTCAGGTTGCTAGGCTACCCATCGCACCCGGCATTTGCCAAATCTTGTGTGGAACACCCCAATGCCCAGACCCCCACACACAGATGTTGAGAGCCTCCCCACATGCCCTGGGGCAGATCCCCCCTTCATTCCCGTGAACCCTGGTATCCGTGGCCACCCACCCAACAGTGTGCGCCCCCCCACACACCCTCAATACTCCACCGGCGACTGGCACAGCCCTCTGCTCACCACCATGGCCAGTCACCAACTGAACTGTGCCAAGCTCGCGTACTGTACTAATATACACTCTGTGTATGATAGCAGCTGTCATTCAGAGTGTGTATTATTACAGGACTACAGTACAAGCACCATTTTTCCTGACACAAGTTACCTTGCATCCTGGTTTGTCTTTTGTGAATCTGGCCCATTGTTTTTGGCAAGCAGTCATCTAATGCTTACTTGCTGCCCACTGCCTCAGCTGGCCATGGTGGTGAGCGGAGGGCTGTGTCAGTAGCCGGCAGGGTATTGGGGAGGTGTGGAGGGCTTGCACTGTTGGGTGGGGAGGCCACTGGGCTACCAAGGAGTTATGGGAGTGATGGGGTGTATTCTAATAAGGGGGTTGGGGCTGGAGTCCACACCCGACAAGGGTCAATTGGGGCAGGCATGTGGGGCACCACAACACTGTTCTGTGGGCGCATCTGCCACCTGCCCCATTCCGCTGCACCTTACCATGGACTGCTTCTGCAAGTCACGGGATGCAGGCTCCTAGACCCTGCTCCTTTCTGCATCAGGCGCAGGGTCCAGGACGCAATGGCCACTGCTGCAAGCTGTCATTGTTGCAGCTTGCAGAAAACGTCTGTGAATCTGGCCCAAAGCTTTTCTAATCTTCACTTTTGGACATTCGTGACATTCCTATAGCATGAGCTTGTTAGGGTACAGTGGTCTGTTCAGTGAAAAGAAAGTGGTTGTGAGATAGTAGACTGTCTGGCCACAACTAGTTGGCACTTTTCTGGCATCAACCACCCCTGCCCCCCAAAAAGAATAATCATTTTTCCCAGTCTTCACGTTTACAGTTTCCTGATGATCTTGTAGAATGTGTGTGTGTCTGCCTGAGCCATGTGAGGGTAGTGTGATCTAGGCAGTTGGCAGAAAGTTGGTGTGAGCTAGTATCCTTCCTTTGCCCTGCCACTGCTAGTTGACACTTCTGTGGCATCAACCCCCTAAAATAAAAAAGAACAAGTATACAAAGAAACAAGTGTATTTTCTGTGCCTGCTTTAAGCAATGAAGCAGCAGATAGGACAAGGAGATGGGGGCAAGAGGGTCCAGAAGCAGCAAAGAGAAAGCAAAGTAGAGTTGGGATAGCCTCATCCCCTCAGCTGCAATGGGAAGTGGAAATGTGGAAACTGCTAAAATTGTTGATTAAGCAATAAAGCATGACAAGGTGTGTGTTATCATATAATAACGTCACTCCTGGGGTGGGCTGAAACACGAGGCGAAGCCGAGTGCTTCCACCACACCAGGAGTGATGTTATTACACATTATAAAATGACAAGAGAAAAAAATCTAAAAAATCTCAGTGGCCAAGAGACATCAGCTGACTGTACATTAAATCTCTATATACATACAGTCATCCTGGTCCTAACCCAGTTGATGTAACCCACAAAATACGCTTAAGCCAGGACTGTCTGACCTGTATTATTACATTATTATTGTATATGTATTTTATTGTTTTTCCTCTGTACTTTTACTTTTATCTGATGTGGAGCCTTTGCAAAAGAGTCTATGACTCAAAGGATTGCAATTCTGATTCTATTCAATAAACAATAAACCACATCACACAATGAGCAAATCAGTTCTCCTACAACCAGAACTATCTTCCATCAGTCCCTCTGCTACCAGAACTGATCTTCCATCACAAACATGGCTGCTACCTTTACACTGTAAAAAACCTTCAACTGGGCCCTAAAAATAAAACTACCTTAAATAAAAAGTAAAACAAATTAATTAAACATTGTTTCCCTGATCATCACACTCTCCTTACACACATAAACAAATTAGAAACATTAAGTATTGTTTATGGTTTTCATTACAACAGTTTCTTTACTAACAGTGAAAATCCCCCTTATGTCTTTACCTGCTTATCAGGGAAATCTCTTCTGCTTGCTCGGACAGTGAGATAACTGAGTCACTGGCTCTAAAAAAGGCAATTGTCCGTGTGTACAGTATGTTAGGAGAGTAACATTCTACCAGCAGAACTGAGCAGAATTTTGAATCCCTGTATTCCATGGTAAACATTCCATGATAAACATTCTATGTCTTGAATGAGGGGAAAAACAGAAAAAAACAGGATGAAGAAAGTAGGCAATACAGTAATACTTTATAAACAAAGAGAAAAAGTGGGAAACACAGTTACATAGGCAGAGGCAGACCCAAACTGCTCAAATAATACATTGCTGTCCCTCCAACTTATTAATTTAGCATTTTTCAGTGTGTTGCTATTCAATCAATTTTACCACTCCTCTACCCAAGCCTGGGAACTACTTTTTCACCATATTTAAATAAAATAACACACTATTATTACATTTTTAATAATGTGTCCAGAGTTTTGTTTGATTGTTATAAAAATAGTTGTTACCCATTTTGTAAGAGCGATAAGACAAAATAGCCCAAGTATAAATACTCATGGCCCCATATACATATTTCACATACGCCCCCTCGATTGGTGTACAAACAATATTTAACCAGCTCAGAAACACCTGAACCATTATGCTATTTAACTAGAACAGGCAGAAAATTAACAATTTTTAACAATGTTGCTTCCACATGTGAAGACTCCTTATTTGTCGAACAGGTGGAGTGTCTTTTCCCAGCAGGACTTCTCAGTGTTGGGGATGCAAAAAAAGGGATCCCCCCAAGGAGAGATGCTAGGATGAGGAGATGAACTACACCCCAGAACAAACTGCAGCACTCCTCGCGGACCCAGTTATTTGGAATTAGGCCCCTAAGCAATTGCCTTCAAAAGAGGCAATGCTAAATGATGTTACCAGCCCCCAGCCAGCAATAACTGCTAGCCCACTAAAAAATGTAGCTAACAGGTAACCTTCCAAACATGGCCCCTTCCCCCGAGACCCAAACAGATGTTTCAACTACCACATTTCAATTACAGCTTTTGCAGCGTAACAAGAAAAAAGAATATGAGAGAAATAGAACAAGGTATAACTACTGTTCCTTATCCTCACATGCATACTGTATTATTCTTGTTTCTCACATTAGAATAAACCAGTATTCATAACATTTACCTGCCCCCCCAGTTTCACAGTAACCTGTGGAGCATCTCTTTTTATGCGATCACGAGGAGGCATCAGCAGATATCAGTTCTCCTTAATTAATGTCCAGTGGGGGGTAGGAGGAAGTAGGCTGTTGGTTAACTAGAATCTGCAGCTTATCTGTTAGGTAGGGAAATGGGCAGACTAGGTGGGCCAAGTGGTCCTTATCTGCCATTAGATTCTATGTTTCTATGTTAATTGGTGCCATGACCTTCAGGTGAAGAACCAGCAAGCCCTCCTTGTCATAGAGGCAATAAGATTACTATTTAGCCCCTAAGACCCTCAATTATTGAAATACCATAAGGATTAGACAGTACAGACCAGCTCAGTCTCTTGTATCCTCATGGCGCTCTGTCTGTTTCTTCTGAAGTCGTTGTACCATATTCCTCAAAGCGATCAGGGGAGCCATTGATGACATAAGCGCATCGCGTCCCTTTCTCCTCTTGCCCTGTGCCACGGACCAATCCAAGGTGTTCGCCCGAGCCTTTTTGGAAAATGAGTCCTGTGCCATTGACTCCCGGGGCTCCATAAGGCCTCTCTCCACCAGCGTTGATCTGGCTTCCTCCAGAGTTTCATACACTCTGGTTCCATCTGACCAAAAAATACACATCTTCGCAGGGTAAGGTGTGTTAAAATGGATGCCTTTATTTCTGAGCACCTTTATGATCTTGTTTAGTTTCAGCTGTTGCCTTTGTATTTCTTATGGAAAATCATGGTCAAAAAATATTCTATTTGTCAGTTGCCTGACCTCCCTTTGTTTCCAGGCACTAGCAAGAATGTCCTCCTTTGTTTTGTAACTGTTAAATTTTATTATTATTGATCTTGGTCTAGATCCCTCCTCTGTGGGTTTTGGTTGGAGGGCTCTATGGGCCCTCTCTATCCTCAATTGGTACCCTGCTGGTAGTTGTAGAATGTCCATTAATAAGTCGGTTATAAAGTCAGTCTTGCGGCCCATCTCTGTGCCTTCCGGCAAGCCATACAGATGAATATTCTCTCTACGAGAGTGACTTTCCAGGTCTATACTTTTTCCCTGAGTTGTTCTGTCTGCACCATGATCGCCTGCAAAATCGGCCCTGCTTGTATTAGATTGTCCTCCACACCAGACACGCTACTCTTGACTTGTTCCGTTCTGTGCTCCAGACCTGAGAGTTTCTGATTTGTTTAAACTCCATTTTTGTCTCCGCATGCATTTCTTTAATCTCTTTGAACAGCTGCTCAAAATGAGATCTGGATAAATGTTAATTTTCTTCCTCTGTATCAGCCGCACTTAAGGGAGAGGGGCTCTGACTTGCGGCCTGCTGTTGTGTTTGAAATCTTTGCCCATCCTGAGAGCTAGGGGTATACTTCTATTTCGTTATGCCTTGTCTTTCTTTGAAATGCATTCTACTTGCCATTTTACTCATTATTTTGCTGTATTTTCAATTTTTTTATGTTTTTTGAGTCTCTGGGATCGGAAGCTCCACTTACTCTGCTGCTGGAGGCTCTGTGACGTCACCAGAAGTCCCAAAGGGACCATTTGATGTGGTTACAGTATAAGTGTGGGTTGCTAGGGGAGGCTAGTTGTGTGCAGTAATAACTACTCTTACTTTGTCAGACAGCTTGTTTGCACCTATTTCTAAGGGACCTGTAGGTGGTCGAATCAGAGCTAGAGTTAGTGGCTTTGAAAGTAGCCCAACACTTGTCTCTCTATTTTAGGAGGGACAGGAGGAGGTGCATAAGCCATTTTCTTTGCTGACCATGGACTCTCCTAGAGGTAGAGGGTGCATATTACCCTGGAGTGTAGAGAGGACAGTGGTGAAAGTACAAGACAGAGAAGTTAACACCCAAGGTAGCCCAAAGATACCACCATTCATGGTAGGCAATTTCAGTTCTGAACATGGAGGGATCAAGGTGAGAAAAGTCATGAAAGTCAATTATATGAGGAAGGGTACGGGGAGCTTCACCATGCTAGACACAGTACACTGTGGTGAGTGGTCACTAATGGAATCAGGGAAGACCCCGGAGCATATGATTTTGTCGACATTAGGGACAAAGATGCAATCAATAAGTGTGGCCATTTGTCCGTTATTAGATATCCTTGTGGGATGGGAGTTTAATTGTGAGAGAAGCATTTTATTTAGGGATTTTCAGAAACTGTATTGTTACTGTCAAGTCAGTTAATACTAAAGTCTCTGAGGATAATAAAGTCATTATTGCTTACTCGGGGGCTGATGACATCAATAGGGGTGGGTTAGTCTTTATGGCTGGTGACAGGTGGCAAGTATATACAGAAGATATGGAGTTTTTTTTTTTGAGTTACTTCCAGACAGCGGGGTAATTCAAGAATGCATGGGACAGACATAAGGCAATTATAGTGGGGGTAGAAGGAAGTAGGCTATTGGTTAACTAGAATCTGTAGCTTATCCAATAGGTAGGGGAAATGGGCAAACTGGGTGGGCCAAGCAGTTCTTATTTGCCATCAAAGTCTATGTTTCTATGTACCTAATTTTAGGCTCCAATGGGAGAGTTCAAAGGGAGCTCCATTAGGAGGTGGGCAGTGGGGAGCAGTTGGAGGAAATGACGTTAAGGTATGACTTAAAGTAGAAAATAGTTCCACCTCCACATTTGGGGGAGGGCCTATTGCACCTAAAGAAACTATATCCAGCTATGTTGCAGAGGTCATTTGGCACTGAAGGCTTAAGCCATGTTTCTAAGTGGCACAGTATGTCTGACTGATAGTGGGAGGTCCAAGTGGCGAACTCGTTCAGATTATGCAACAAACTTTTGATGTTCAAGTGGGCTATTTTTAGCCCTTTCATCCCTTGCCAGGGGGAGGGAGGGGGGTCAGCTAGGTAGGACCTGGGTTCAGTTCAATATCCCCAGCAACAATTAGTAGTAGTAGATATACAAGGGGGGTAAGTACATAAGGTTTAGGATGCTTAATAGCTCAGGGAAAATATCAATGTTTCTTTATGCAGTAGCGTGACATGAGGAACCAGTTTCTTTGATTGCATAAGCTAATTGTGCTAGTAGGTTAATGATCTTGCACTAGGACATTGGACATTGTGAAATTAGTAAGGGGAGGGACTAGATATAATAGGAGAGAGAGGTGGCATCAGCTCAATGATAAATAGTAGGGTAAAGAGAGTGAATAGGGAGACAAGAGTGAACACAAAGAAAAGGGGGACAGGGGATTGGCATGGTGGAACCATGAGTAGAGATCCAGTGAAGTTTTAATTCACGGGCAAATATGCTGTGAAGTTGGCAAATTTGCCCCATGGGGCACTTCGCGTAATTTTTGAAAATTACGCATTCATGACTTTGCCTTGCTTTTGTGGTTCTTAAGTGCAAATTGCACTTACAAAACCCAAAGCAAGTAGAGGTGACAAATGGGAAAACCCACAACATCACCCCTGATCTATCCCTGGTGTCTAGTGGCCCCACTGACACAGTTACAACAAGCACTCTCTTGCCCCCCACCCCCCCGATCACCGGCCAGTTGCCACATGTAAAAATAGTAATATTTTTTTAAATTAAATTCCCCATTCCTGGTATCTAGTAGACCCCCAACCAGACACAGTTACAACAATCACCCTCCCACTCTCACATACCCCACACCAATTGCTGGCCAGTCAGCCATAGCCCACATGTAAAAATATATATTTTTTTATTAATTTCCCCATTCCCTGTGTGTCTAGTGGAACACCAAACCCACCCCATCCAGGCCTCTGCCACCCCACCCTGCTCCCCCCAGTCCACCCCGTGTGGGCCACTGAAACAACCTTCAACTCACCTCCATAGCCAGCAGCCCGACTGAGCTCCAATGAATGAGCGCATGCTTGTACAAGCATGCGCTCATTCACTGACAGCTTGCTGTCTTTTGGGCAGCTTTTCAGAGGGCTAGAGAACAGAAAGGGGCTGCTCTGGCCACCAGCAGGGGGGAGCAGGATGGGGACCTGAGCAATCCACTCCCATTCTCTAGCCCCCTGAAAAGCTGCCCAAAAGACTGCAAGCTGTCAATGAATGAGTGTGTGCTTGTACAAGCACATGCTCATTCATTAGAGCTCAGTCAGGCTGCTGGCCATGGAGGTGAGTGGAGGACTCTGCTGGTGGCCCACTTGGGGTGGATGAGGGGAGCAGGGTAGTGTGGCAGTGGTCTGGGTGAGATGGGGTGGGTGGGGGTCCACTAGACACCAGGGAATGGAGGCTTTAATTAAAAAATATACAGAAAATATTTTAACATGTGGGCTATGGCCGACTGGCCAGTGATTGGTGGGGAGGTGTGGGAGCGAGAAAGGTGATTGTTGTAACTGTGTCTGGGGGTGGGCCACTAGACAACAGGAATGAAGAATTTAATCAAAAAATATTATTTTTTTACATGTGGGCCAACAGCAACGATCTGTGTGTGTGTGTGTGGGGGTGGAGGGTGATTGTTGCAACTGTGTCCAGCGGGGGGGGCACTAGATGCCTTGTGGCCAAAGTTTGTGGGGAAAGTGTGGAATTTCAGGGGTGAAATTCCACACTTTGCATTTGATCTGTCCTCAGTGAATTTGATGAATTTTGCATATTGTGCTTCATATATTGTTTGCAATACACAAAATATTCTGTGGAGTGAAGTTTGTAGACTTTGCTAACCTCTAGCCATGAATGAAGGGTAAGGTAATGGGGGAATCAAGACAAGGGGTAGAAATAGGGTTAAGTGACAGCATACTGTGCAGAGTAGAAAGATGGCATGTGGTAGGACTGAGAGGCTGATAAAGGGTCAACACATAACGCATATGCGGTATGCAAACACACTGTTATTGGGCAAGGATTCAGAAGCAGCTGTTAGGGCAGTCAGAGGCTGTGGCTTCCAGAGGCAAGGCAGATGAGGAAAGCAAGTTAGCCAGATGTGGGGTTAGGGTGCAGGGAAAGCATACAGGAATAGTATAAGGTCTTGGTTTAAATTGAGGTTTCATTAGGCAAGAAATACTGAAATAAGAATTAGATGTTTCCACCCATTCACCTTTCCAAGCTGAAGAGAATGCATCCACACCTGTAGGGCACATAATAAAAACTGAGTAATGAAAAAAAGTACCCTGAACTACTGAGGATCATAGTTTTTTTTTTTTTGTATTAGATCACTTGAATACTGGTAGTATTTTAACAAAAATATGGATACCAACTGACTGTGTAAACTTCCAATATTTAATAATGCCAGTATTTTTATTTAAATATTACTGGGAACTGCTTTTCCAATGTTTCTCCTCCAGGAAGTGTTACTGAAACTGTTGAAACGTATTGTATATTGTTTAGCCTATGTTTCAATACATATATTTATCTTTTTCGTTTTTGTTTTTGTTAATCAGGTAAGCACATTAGACAAAACATATGCCTGTTTTCAGGTGTGACCCAGGAGGTTACAGGGAAATAAGGAAGCAGATTACAAAACAGAGCTCAGGTAGATAAATATACAGATATTTCAAAGTTTAGGTGGGAGAGGCAAAAACAGAAGCCTACAGTAACATTCACGGGAGCAGGTAACTTAATATACAGACATTACAAACTGCGAGCAGAGAGGCAAATTTCAAATACCATTTCAAATACCAAAGGGTGCAAGCACAAGGAGCACTGTGGGCAGGTAGGACTAGGAAGGTAGCCGAGCAGAGAGGTAGGTGCCCCTCAAAAAGGAACAGTGTTATCCAGTGTGTTATTAGTTTAGGATGACCACTGGCCTCATTAAGTGCAAATGCAGGCCGAGGAGAGCAACAAGTGATCCCAGAGGGAGTTATGGAAGCAGGTATGGGAGGGAGTAGTGTGAACAAGGGCAGGAAGGGAGTTCCATAATTTCAGAGCACATTAACATATATGCCATTGCATAATTTTGATACATCACCTCACTAGTACAGAGGCCCCACATTCTATATGGAGTGATTGATTATGGCTCTTAGTATGAGCATCAACTTAGCAAATAGCAACACTAAGCTATCAAATACAGTTTTGTGTGATTTTTATGCAAGACACTAGCTTTTTCAGTAAGCTGATATTAACTGTCATTACTAGATAGCCTTCTTAGTTTACACTGCATTGACCTAAAATGTTTTTGATGTACTCGTAATTATACAGTGACTATGTATTCTATACGGAGTGATCGATTATAGCTCTGAGTATAAGCACCAACTTAGCAACTATTGACACCAAATTAAACATTTGTCAGCTAGCCTATTTGGCTAGTGATTATCAATTACTGTTGTCACAGACTTTTTCATAAAGCTGGTATTATTAAGTAACATTACTAGAAAGCTTTCTCAGTTTAGATTGCATTGATCAAAAATGTTCTCATATTCATAACTGTGTACTGCATAATAATACACATGTGGGTTGTTAGTGGGTTTGATAATATTATTAATGTTAGTGTTTTTTTTTTGTCTATATAGATACTGAAAGGTTTATTAACAGGACTGAGGATTTCATGTAAAATGACTTTTTATATTTACAATGTATTGTTGTACTAGCCCTTTAAGGTTCACCACTACTTAAAGCAGAAGCCCCTTGATAACATTGCCTGTGAAAAAGTGCACGAGTTGGTGTGAAACATCAGCATTCTGACTGGAATGTGTGCTTGCTGCTCTAAGCAACTGTTTTGCACAATAAACTTAGCACTGTATGATATTTTTCAAGGTAACAGTGTTTCTTCCTATTCTGTGAGCAGAGCTAAAGGTTTTGTTTTGTAATTTTAGCCATTCTGTTAAGGTACAGAAGCTGGTACAGTATGCAACATTCAGCTGCAGACCCCTCTCTACCATTTAAAACAAAATGTGCCAACAAGGTGGAAACCCACCTAATACATGGTACAGTGGCTGCCATAACAAAAGAAGGGCATTCAGCAGTGTGTAATAGAGTACAGTACTGGCAAGGAAGAGGTAAGCATCATCCCTAATCAGTGGCAACTGATGCAGACCTTCTGAACTGTGCTGAAGCCCTGTTAGGAGGCCATATTGGTGATAAGGGCTGATGCACCTGTTTTAGGTCAGGTACTCCCCTCATTGCCCTGATAAACCTGCAACTTGTTTGCATTAAGTCACAATATAGGAAGAAGAAAGATGCCACGTCTGTCAGTCTGGTACAAAAAATAAGAACATGTTTCTGGATTGATGCATACTGAAGGATTAAACTTTTCTGTCACTACCCCATGGCTGTGGAATGTCATCCACAGATCTGCACATTCTGCTCACTTGGTAGGAGGTTTTTTTTTCCTAGTTGAAGTTGAAGACCTGGTTGTTTAGAGTATCCCTCTCAGGTGACTGACAGATTAAATGATCTATAATGTGACGACATATTAGACTTTTGAAACTGATGAAATTGGATACTGAAATGTTTGCTGTGGTTCTATGTTATATTTTGTTAATTGACTACTTTGTAATTTAAATTGCATGCACTTTGAGCCCTGGAAAGGTGGTATACAAATAAAAATCTGTCTATCTACACCATGGCCAGATTAATGGAAGTGGGGGCCCCACTCCAAGTCATATTTTGTGGCCTGGGGGCCCCTAAATGCCAACATCCCACTCTTCTACGGTGCCGGGCTGGCAAGGCAGCAATGACCAGGGTACTCTAGCAGGATGTGGTTTATAATGCTGTGGTATGCCACATGACTTGTCAGGTCACATTCCTTGATTATAAACAACACAATTCAGAATGACCAGTTACTGCATAAAGAAATATTTTATCGGTACAGTATTAACATTTTGTAAATTTTCACTTTTTAGTTACCTATAACTTGTTTTGTTTTTCCCTTGTCACTGCTGTATGTACCTTGTCACTATTTTTGTTATTAATAATTATGGATTCATTATTAATTATGGATCCTCTTTTCTTCCTCGTTTCGTCCCTCCTCCGAGACACACCTGGACATTAGACTTCGATTAGTGTGTCCTGCCTTCCCAGATATCAAATTCAAATTCCACATAAATAATTTAATAAAAATGGGGATTGTAGTTGCCACAATCTCCCTACTCATGCCTCCATTAATACATTTTCTCTCTGCCAAAACCAAAAAACTGAAGCGTGTATTGAAGCAGTTAATGGGGCTCAAAGCTCCCTCACATCATTTCCCTGCTCAAGATTCCTTCGAGCTCCAAACCTGAGACATGCTCAAGCTCCTTGCCTCCGCAATGCATCTGCCACTATCACCCTCTGTGCAGCTATCTTTGTTCTCAGTTCCGTCTGTTCTCCCACTGTCTCCTCTCCTCCATCTCCATTGTCATTTATAGTTTTGTTGTCAGCTTAAAAGTTGCTTTGCTGCCAATGCTGAGTTGCCACATCCTTGCCCCCACTCTAAGTCATTGATGCCAAAGCAGCTAAAGAGAGTTGTGCCAAGAAGACTGAGCCTTAAGAACCCTGCAGGACCCACAGGTGTTGACTGCAGTCACTTCAGAGATTAAGCTTCCTAGAGCAGCCTCCTGCAACTTCCCAGTAATGTATATGACTCAAATCAAACCAAGACAAAACTGTGCCAACAACAGCAAGTCCCACAAGTTAGTTCCCCTCAGGTGACTTGTCAGTACCCTATGGTCCACCCAGTGCCAAACTTCAAATCTTATTAAAGACTCATCAGTACACTACTCAGGTTACTGAACACTCACAGACAGACCATGACCAGAGGCAACCACAACTTAGCTTGTTTCTCCAATGCAATAAAATGAGTTATTTCTGCATCACAATTGGCTTGGACACTGCAGAACACAAACAACTAGTGAACACAACATACCTGGTGTGGCCTGACTGATGTGAATGTGAATCTGATGAGTCCAGTCTGTCCTCTTGTTTCCTCAAGATCACGCAGGTGGCAGTGACATGACTTGGCCCTGCAGTGTGGCCCGGCATGGGAGGACTCCTCACAGTCACAGCAGGACCAAAGGCCCAATTAGCAGTAGCACTAACTGATCCTGGCTAGTGGCTACATGGAAAATACCAGCAGCATGTGACACTGCACTGAAGCCGAATCCAACTCTAGGTGACCCCCTGCAGCCTGCTCAGATTCTCTCTCTCTCTACTTCTGTGTCTTTAGGCAGAGACTCTTCTTCTTTGATAGATGAGACCAGCCACCGGCACCAACAACTGACCACCATAGCTCTCTCTCATTTTCCTACTCTACTCCTCATCACTGCCTGGCAACACACTCTGATGCAATGCACACGAACGCACTGATTCTCACTCCCCAGTACTCACACCTCCAGAGGACCTCTGATGGATATGATTGGTTGTGTGTTGTGGGGTCAGGGTGGATCAGAGGTGAAATTGGAGCTGCCCATCAGAGAGACTGAGAGGCTTGCTTGTTCAGAGCAGCTGTGGGGGAAGGGGGTCGCCATTCACCAGGCTGACTCAGTGGGGCGGTGGGTGCTTTTTGGATAGTTCAGCCTGTCGGCGGTCACTCAGTATAGCCAGGATTAAAGAAAGTAACTGTAAATAGGTTAACAGTGGGGGCCCTCCTGAACCTCGAGGCCCTACGCCATGGCGTAATTGGCATACAGATTAATCCTGCCATGATCTACACAAACATTTCCCAAAGGTGAATGTGCTCCAAACTTCTAAACTAGAGCAAAAAGGACTAGGTGCAAGATAGCAGGGAAAATTAGTACACACTGGCATCTATGTATGTAGATGGCAGTATGCACTATATTTCCCAAATGTGTACAGCAAACCACTACATCCTGGTCACTCTCTTGGATTCTTGTTTCAAGGACACATTAGAGGCATTCTTTGATGAAAAATAATACAATAAGGATTAGCAGTCCTACAAACGCTGGCTTATCTGCCCAGTCTCAGCACATAAGGCAGACAAAAGGTTAGAAGCACAACAACAGCACAAGCACAACGGTCACCATCCCTTGCATGCCTGCTGATAGGCTGGATGGGGGAGAAAGAAGAGGGAGTCCATGGATCCCAAGGTGCTCTCACTGCTACTAATGAATAGCAGAAGGGAGGGTCGGTCACTCATTCTTGTCCTCTAGTCAACAGACAGCTTCTGTTGTTGATGCTGCTAAAGCCACCAAAAAGAGATCTGATGAAAAACATTGTGTGAACAACTGTCTGACTATGGCTTGATGAAAAAGTACAGTAAGTCAGATATACAGTAGTGGTGCCTGACCTGCCAGCATAGAAAATGACACGGGATTATCTAGAGGATGATGATACAGGATTATCTAGAGTAGAACATGACACTCGCAAGAGATGAGCATTTGGTGTACTGATCCCCCTAAAATATCTATATCTGGCCTTCTTTGACAGAGGTAGGGCTGTACAGAATGCAGAGTTCCACCAGCAGAATTTGTGCAGAATGGCAATACCGCTTGTGGAATGCTTTTCAGAATTTCTTTTTAAATTTTGCAAAAATTTCAAAAAGTATTTCTGTGTAAACCATGGAGTAATGCTCCATGGATCATACAAAATGTGGAATAATTTTCTGTACGATGTGGAAAAAGAATCTGCAGTTTATGTAAACTGTACATTATTAATCCTCGAAAGTCACAGAGGATAATGTACAGTCTTTGGTTAGTAACCATGCTGTAAACACTTCAAGTGCTTGCCATGACTTTTGTCAGAGAACAGCAAGAGGAAGGAGGTGCTGTTAGAACTTTACTACTCTACTGGGACTATATTGCCCTCCATCCCTCCCCTCCAATATTAGCCATTTCTATTTTTATAGGCACAGGATTTGACTGACAACAGGAACTTCCTGTTTGGGAGCAGGAAGGGAGTGATCACAGAGGCACAAAAGACTCACCATCCTAGAAGGAAAACAGTAGCCCCCTACTAATGCACCCCAACATCCTTCTAACCTTACCTACTGCTTTAGTGGTCTGCTTGGATGATTTCAGGTCATCTGTGATGATGATGCCCAAGTCTCTTTTTTCCCTTGTGATTGCCAGCAACTCTCCTCACAACCTATAGGTGGCTTCAGTGTTTCTCTTCCCTATGTGCATCATCTTGCACTTCTTTGCGTTAAACCCCAGTTGCCACTCTTTCAAGCATTTTGCCAGTTTATCCAGATCTCTTCTTATTCTGCCCACCCCATTTGGATCATCTACTTTGTTACAGATCTTGGTGTCATCTGCAAACAGACAAACCTTACATTCCAGTCCATCTGCAATGTCACTGATGATGATATTGAAGAGAACAGGCCCCAGAATTGATCCCTGAGGTACCCCATCTGTGATTTGCATCTCTTCTGACTGTATACCATTTATCATCACTCTCTGTTTTCTGCCCGCCAACCAGTTTGCCACCCAGTTGACTAACTTTTGACCCACCCCGAGCCTACCCATCTTATTGGTCAATCTTCTATGTGGAACAGTATTGAAAGCTTTGCTGAAGTCAAGGTACGCAGCATCAACTACCCCTCCCCCTTGGTCCACCACTCTGGTTACCCAGTCAAAGAAATCTATGAGATTAGTTTGACAGGACCTTCCTGTTGTAAACCCATGCTGTCTTGGATCCTGTGCTCCTATGGATTCTAGGAGTTGCACTATCCATTCCTTAAGAAGTGCCTCCATGATCTTTCCAAGTACTGAAGTAAGACTTACTGGTCTGTAGTTTCCTGCCTCCTCCCTGCTACCACTTTTGTGGAGTGGGATCACATCAGCTAGTTCCACGCTTAGTTCCTTTAGTTCCCTGGGATGTATGACATCAGGTCCCATTGCCTTGTCCACTCTGAGCTTAATGAGCTCTTGTAAGACCCTTTCTGTTGTGAAGGGACTAGTGCACACCTCCCTCCCCCTTGAGTCCATGGTGCTCAGCTGTGGGCCCTGTCCTACCTTCTCCTCAGTAAATACTGAATAGAAGTATCTATTTAGGATAGATGCTTTCCTTGGTCCTCCTCCACACACTCCCCCTTATCCCCTTTGAAGGAGACTACCAAGGAATATAGGAACTTCCTGTCCCAGAACAGGAAGATCTGGAGCTTTAATGGCACAGAGGCTATAGGAAATTAGGGAGCAACAACAAATTATATAAAATAAAAAAAGTAAACAGAGAGGAAAGACTAAGTATGCAAAACAACAGTTAAAGAGCCACAAATAAGACATGATGGGAGTGCAGTGCAGTGGCTGTGGAGCAGCAGTCTTCTGGAAAACATTCTGGAGGATGTGGTGTTGTCCCATCTGCAGACACCTCTCTGGGCTGAGGGAGGAGGTTACTCATCTCCAAGCTGAGTTGGCCAGGATTTGGGGGACTGCCTCTCCCTCCCAAGGACCACCAGGGCCACCACCGCTGCCTCAGAGGTTGCTAAGAAAGAGGAGCGGTTGGACCACAGTGGACTCAGAGAGGGTGAGGGTGGTGGGACAGAGTCGCATCCCTTCAGCTGTACCTCTCCACAATTCATATGCCATTCTGGCAGAGTGTGGTTCCTCTATGGAGGCACCCAAGTGGAGACCAGGGAGGATGTTAGGAACCTCCACAAAGGAGACCCACAAGAGGGTGGCATGGGACTCCACAGGGAAAGAAAACAACTCCTTGTGGGGGAACTCCATTGTTAGGAGGGTAGAATTGGGGGAGGGAGGGGAGAGGCAAGTAAGGTGCCTGCCTGGCATCATGGCTTGGAGGGACAGGGAGCGAATCCTCAGGATCGTGGGAGCAGCTGCATGGGGAGGGAGCTGGATGTCATTGCCCACCTAGGGACAAATGATCTGGCTGGGAAAGGGATCAGAGCATTGCAGGAGAAGTTTGTGGAGTTGGGGAGGGGCCTAAGACAGGTAGCACACACGGTAACCATCTCGGAGGTGCTTCCTGTCTATGGCATGGGCGAGGCTAGGCTGCTGTGCACCATGGGATTCAATCAGTGGTTGAAAACCTGGTGCAGAGCTCAGGGTTTTGGCTTCATTGGGGACTGGGGGTTCACCTGGGGGGATGCAGGCCTATACTGGTATGATGGTCTGCATCTCTCCGGGAGGGGATCCAGGATCCTAGGTGATAGGTTTAAATGCTTCATTGGCAAGCATTTAAACTAGCCAAGGGGTGAAGCACTGAAAAGGAGCATGAAAATGCTAGACCCCCCTCCAAAAAATCAGGGTAGTTAGTGAGGTAAATATCAAGGTAGAGAAGTCGATAGGGAGAAAGGCAGAGGTAAATGCAGAAAAAGGCAAAGGCAGCAAGGACAGGGATGGGGCAAAAAGGGGTAAGGCCATAAAACAATGGAGGGTAATGAGTACCAATGCCTGTAGTCTAGGTAACAAGCTCCCTGAACTGGTGGCCTTGATGGAAGAGGGATGCCTGGATATTGTGGCAGTCACAGAAACCTGGTAGACAGAGAACCATGACTGGGATGTCAACATAGAAACATAGAAGTTGACAGCAGATAAGGACCGCAAGGCCCATGCAGTCTGCCCATTTCTTTTTCTACCTTATAAATGTGCCATCGGCCTTTGCTCTGTCAGTGGCCTATCTATTCATAGTCATTTGTATTGCTCCCTTATGCCTGTCCCATGCCTGTCTGAAGCCCTGCACTGTATTCATAGCCACCACTTCTTGGGGTAAGCCATTCCATGAATCCACCACCCTTTCTGTGAAAATGAATTTCCCCACATTCCCCCTTAATCGGCCCCTCTAATCTCATGCTGTGTTCTCTTGTCCTGCTATTTTCTTATATTTAAACATGTTAGACTCTTTCACCTTGTTAATGCCCTTAAGGTGTTTGAATGCCTCGATCATATCACCTCTCTTTCCTCCTTTGCTCAAGGGTATACATATTGAGCTCTGTTAATCTGTCCTCATATGTCTTCTGATGCAGTCCCTGCACCATTTTGGTTGCCCTTCTCTGGACTGCCTCAATTTGGTTAATGTCCTTGTGAAGGTGTGGCCTCCAATACTGCATGCAGTACTCCAGATGGGGCCTAACCAGTGTCTTGTAAAGAGGGATTATTACTTCCCTCTTACGACTTGTGATACCCCTACTAATACACTAACCCCCTAGCCTTACCTACTGCTTTAGAGGTCTGCTTGGATGATTTCAGGTCATCAGTGATGATGATGCCCAAGTCTCTTTCTTCCTTTGTGACTGCTAGCAACTCCCCTCCCAGCCTATAGGTGGCTTCAGGGTTTCTCTTCCCTATGTGCATGATTTTGCACTTCTTTGCATTAAACCAAGTTGCCACTTTTCTGACCATTTTGCTAGTTTATCAGATCTCTTCTCATTCTGCCCACCCCATCTGGATCATCTACTCTGTTGCAGATCTTGGTGTCATCTGCAAACAGACAACCTTACCCTCTAGTCCATCTGCAAGGTCACTAATGAAGATGTTGAAGAGGACTGGCCCCAGGACTGATCCCTGAGGTACCCCACTTGTGACTTGCATCTCTTCTGACTGTATACCATTTACCACCACTCTCTGTTTTCTGCCCGTCAACCAGTTTGCCACCCAGTTGACCAACTGACCACCCGAGCCTACCCAACTTATTTATCAATCTTCTATGTGGAACAGTGTCAAAAGCTTTGCTGGCGTCAAGATAAGCGACATCAACTGCTCCCCTTGGTCCACCACTCTGGTTACCCAGTCAAAGAAATCTATGAGATTAGTTTGACAAGACCTTCCTTTGTAAACCCATGCTGTCTTGGATCCTGTGCCCCTATGGATTCCAGGTGTTGCACTATCCTTTCCTTAAGGTGCCTCCATAATCTTGCCCTACTGAGGAAGACCGACTGGTCTGTAGTTCCCGCCTCCTCCCTGCTACCACTCTTGTGGGCGGGATCACATAAACCCTTCTCCAGTCTTCTGGGACCTCTCCTGTGCTCAGAGACTCACTAAACAGTTCTGCTAATGGCTCTGCTAGTTCCACCTTTAGCTCCTTAAGTACCCTGGGATGTATGCCATCAGGTCCCATTGCCTTATCCACCCTGAGCTTAGCAAGCTCTTGTAGGACCCTTTCTTTTGTGAAGGAGTAGTGCTCACCTCCCTCCCCTGTGTCCATGATGCTGAGCTGTGGGCCCTGCCCTACCTTCTCTTCAGTAAATACTGAGCAAAGTATCTATTTAGGATAGATGCCTTTACAGGGTCCTCCTCCTCACATGCTCCCTTTTCTCCATTAAACAGCAATACCCCTCTGGACTTTCTCCTTTCACTAATGTATCTATAGAAAGTCTTGTCACCTTCTTTACTATTCGTGCTAGTGTTTCCTCAGTTTGGGACTTTGCCTGCCTTACTGCCTTCCCTGCTTCCCTTAGGGCAGTTTGGTATGCCTCCCTATCTTCATCCCGCTGTTCCTTATATTTCCTGAAGGCTAGCCTTTTGGTTCTGACCTTTTCTGCTACTGTATTTGAGAACCAAAGTGGTTTCCTTCTTCTTTCACTTCCTTTTCTGTCTAACACAATGGGATGTTGCTTCAAGTATTGCATCCTTAATGCGCCCACTTTGCCTGTACCCCCTCACCTGTGTTTCTTTTTGCCAGGGCTAGTTTAACTCTGTTGGCCATCTTATCAAAGTCGGCTCCTCTGAAGTCCCATATTTTTGCCTTGGAATGGGATGATTTAGATGTAGTAGCCAAACTGAACCATACCATGTGATGGTCACTTGCCCCCAGGTGACCTTCTACCTGGAGATCTGTGATCCCTTCCTTGTTAGTCAGTACTAGATCTAGGATAGCCCTGTCTCTTGTGGGTTGCTGTACCAGTTGTTTGAGGCCCTTCCCCTACAGGGAATCCACTATGTGTCTAGTTCTGGCAGATGTTCCTGCTGGTATTGACCAATCTGTATCCGGCATGTTGAAGTCTCCCATTATCAGAACCTCCCTTTAGCTGTCATGTTTTGTATATCTTCTAACAGTAATGTGTCTATGTCCTCCCCCTGGTCTGGGAGCCTGTAGACAACCCCAGTTCTTATGGATGTCCCATTTCCTGTTTCCAGGGTGATCCACAGTTCTTCTGGCTCCTTATGTGTATTCTGAATTTCTGTAGCTTTGATATTTTCATTGACATACAGGGCCACTCCTCCCCCTTTTGCACCTTGGTCTCTTCTGAACAATATATAGCCAGGTACTGAAGTCTCCCAAGTGTGGTTACTGGTAAACCATCTCACTAATTGCTACTATGTCCAGTTTAGCCTCTGACATTATTGCCTGCAGGTCTGGGATCTTATTTCCCAGGCTGTGAGCATTGTGTACATGATTTTCCATTGGCCAGATTTTGGTGCGTTAGTTGTTGGGTGAGGTTTGGCATTACCCCTGTGCGTAGTATGGGGAGACAAACCTTTTTTCTTACCTGGTGATGCAAATGAACTGCAAACATGCTGAATCCCTGCTTGACCACTAGCTGAAGAGGGAGGGGTGTTCTTCCCATTCGACGTATGGGGTGCAGCACCCCTCTCCCCATTTGCTAGTTTAAATATTCTGCAAAGATGTCAAACTTCTGCCCCAATGCAGCGACTCCCTCCTTAGTCAGATGCAGTCCATCAAATTTAAAGAACTTTCGCTCCCAGAACTGCCAGTTCCCTACAAATCTGTGTCCTTTTTCCTGGCACCAGCCCTTGAGCCACATGTTTAGCTCCCCTATCTCCCCTTCTCTGACCTTCCGTCCATCTGCTCCCCTCTCCCAGACTGGCAGGATCTCAGAGAAGGAGATGCCAGATGAAATAGATGATAGTTTGTCACCCAGCCTGGTCAGGTGTTCCTTGGTCTCCACAACTGACCAGCTGGCGAGATCATTAGTCCCTATGTGTACTAGGACATCAATGTTTTCTTCTGCTTTGTGAACAATTTTAGCAATGTGGTCAGTGTCTGTCCATGCTGATGTACCTCGGAGACATCTGACCATTACCCCTGGCTGGAGATGGGTATCAACTCCCCGAATCATGGAGTCTCCTATGATCAGAAGTTTTTTGGATTTTCTTTTTGCTTTTTTTTGTTTTGGCTCCTGATTTGGGTGAGTTTTGTTGTGCTAGCTCCTGTGCTGCAGTGTCCTGCTCTGCAGTGTCTTCTGCCTCTTTGTTTGATTTCAGAGATAGAGGCAGATACCTGTTTGTAGTGTTTATATGGTTTTTGGAGGTAATATGTTGGAGAGCAGAGAGTGATGGGGCACCCGATTTGCCCCTCCTAACCACCTGCCAACCTCCTGGACCAACTACCCTCTGCGGTCGAGGTTTTTCTGCTGGATGCTGGGGAAATGGCAGGTGGTTCTTATAATGTATTTCCTCTTGAATATGAAATTTGAGGCGTGCAATCTCTGCCCGTGCTGCCCGGAGCTGAGCCCTAAGATCTCCAAAGTCCCAGCATGTAGGACAGTGTCCTAAATCTTGTAAGACTGTTCTTCTGAAAATTGTTCCACAGTACCTGCAGTTAATGATATCCATTCCAGATAAGTTGCTGGGTTTATAACCTAGTCAGAGTAATTAGAAGGAAAAAAGAAAAAATGCAAGTAATGGTTTGATTGTGTTTTGTTTAACTTGTTATAAAAGTTAAATTACTAGTGCCCCTGTAAATGAGCTCACCTTGTGGAGCCCCACTGATCCACCCTTCCTGCTCTGCCACAGGAAATGTCACAACTGTGGTACCCTATAACAGGAGTGTAGTGTGGGTGGTTGGGGAAGGGTGGGTGGCTGGCCCTTCCTGTCGAAAAGAAGAACCACGGACAAAGAACAAGGAGGTAAGAGCAGAAACAACCAGTCAACAACAAATGCAGTAACCCTGAAAGCTTATCCTAATGTTAGATAAAACTGTAAAACCTATAAAGCACCACCTGTAATAATTTCAGAGAAGATTTACGCTGTAAGAAACACTTTGCTACAGAGAAAAATAAAACAATGAAATGTTAGCAACAAACAGTAGCAATCCCTGTGAGTAAAAAATAAAAACAACACCACACAGTAAATCTGCTTAGCCAAAATAAGTCTTAATCCTTTTCCCTTGCTCTACTCTGCCTTTCAAGCAGTCTTAGAAGGAAAGAGCTCAGGTGAAGCTAGGTGCCTTGGCCAGCAAACCAAGTCTTCTACATACCAGGGTACACAATCTACAAGAGGGACAGGGAGGGTAGAAGAGGAGGAAGAGGAACTCTCTATGTAAGGGAAGGGATCAAAGCAACAGAACAAAAGGGTAAACAGAGAGGAGAGGCAGCACTGTGGGTCACCCTGGAGACTGAAAATGGCACCCTAATCCATACAGGGGTTATATAGAAGAAGACATCACTGGGCCTTATGCCCCCTGGAGTCCAATCAATATTGACCCCGCAGCATGTTCACCGCCTAACTAGAAGATCAGATAGTCTAACCTTTACAATACCTCACTGTTGGACCTCTCAAGCTCAGCGTTCTTACCTTGTCAGAGCCTCCACCTGGTTCAACTTGCTACCTACAGAAATCTCCAACATTGCCACGATTGGTGCTTTTAAGTGTAAACTGTGTCAACACCTCGTGGCTAGTGCCTTCTGTGATTGCTTCTTATAATCCCCTCCAGGCAGACTACCCTCAAGCATCCCTCCTCACCGCCTCAGCTCCTCCTCCTTCTCTTCTACCCCCATTACTGGGTATAGGATGAATCTGTCTCATTTTCATCCCCCTCTTTCCTCCTCCCTTGCTGTTTCCCCATCTACCACATACCCAATGCAATGCCCTCCCCATTTCTCCCCTCCTCCCTCTCTCTCTCTCTCCCCATACCACCCCCTCACCACCACTCTTCTTTCTTTTCCCACTAACCCACTCCTAACAAAGCTTCACTAAGCTGCCTACGACTTGTACTGTATAATTAACTCGCAACACAATTCCTTGACAATGCCTTTGGCTGCTATTATTGTAACCTTATTTGTCTTTTTTTTTTTTGTAAGTTCCATTGTAATGATCATGTTATGTTTTGTACCTTATTGTCCTTATTGCCTTGACGTGGAACCTTTATAAAAGAGCCCTCAGCTCAAAGGTGTCATCCGAAATACAAATAAACAAATAAATAAATATTACAGACCCGCATCTCATGGGGAGGAAATGTACAAGGAAATGACAGAAGGCATCCTTAGGATGGCAGAGAAAGGGGAGATATTGTTGATGAGGGACCTGAATATGCCAGATGTTAACTGGAGAACCTTTGCTGCAGCCACATCCAAGGGCAGGGCCATTCTCGATGCCCTACAGGGGGCATGCCTCAGACAGCTAGTGTTGGAACCCACTCGGGAGGGACCAGTCCACGACCTGGTACTCTCAAATGGGGATGGAGAGAGGATCTCAGATCTAAAAGTGGGTAGCTATCTGGGAACAAGTGACCACTAAACAGTGTGGTTCATGATAAACTCAGCTGCAGAGTCAAGCCATACAGAAGTGAGGGTACTAGACTTCAGGAGGGTTGAATTTGTTAAAATTGGAGAGTGTCTCAGAAAAGCACTAGCAAACATGCAAGAAGGAGGGGTGGAGCAACAATGGGGAAACATTAAAACTGCCATCACAGAGGCAAAAAGCCTTTGTGTAAAGCAAATAAACAAATCAAAATGAAAGAAAAAAATCACTATAGTTCTCAAAGAGGTGGTGGGAAAGGTTAGGGAGAAAAAGATGGCATTCAGGAAGTATAAGGAAACACAGAAGGAGCAGGACAGAGAACTGTACCAGTTAAAGCAGAAGCAAGTGTGGAAGGCAGTCAGAATAGCAAAGGCCCAAACCAAGGATAAGATAGCCAACTTGGTTAAGAAGGGGGATAAAATCATTTACAGGTACCTTCGGGAGCAAAGAAAGACAAGGGGAAGGATAGTGAGGCTGAATAACGGGTGATTGACAGAGAGGGGCAGTGAAAAAGCAGGGATACTGGACAAATACTTCTGCTCAGTATTCACAAAAGAAGAAGTGGGGGAGGTACCTATTCCAATCAATAGAAGCACTCTGGAGAGGAGGGTCAATGCCAGTCTTTTACAGAAGAAAGAGTTCTGAAAGAACTCCTAAAACTGAAGGTGCACAAAGCAATAGGGTCTGACGGGATTCACCCCAGAATCCTAAAAGAACTAAGGGGGAGAACGAGTGACACCACTGACTACCCTTTTTATCAGATCATGGGAGGATGGTGTGGTGCTGAGGATTGGAGGAGGGCAGTTGTGATTCCCCTTCACAAAAGTGGGAGCAAGACAGAGGCAGGGAACTACAGACCTCTCAGTTTGAACTCTATGGTAGGGAAAATGATGGAATCACTTCTGAAGGAAAGAATTGTTGAGTATCTAGAGGCCAGTGGGGCACAGGACCCAAGGCAGCATGAATTCACAGGCGGGAAGATCATATCAGATGAATCTAATCAATTTCTTTGACTGGGTGACCAAAGTAGTAGACCAGGAAGGGGCTGTGGACATGGCCTACCTAGACTTTAGCAAGGCATTTGACACAGTCCCACACAAAAGACTAATAAACAAATTAGCCAGTCTGTGAGTGGGTCCCAGGGTGGTAGCCTGGGTAGAACATTGGTTGGACAACAGGGCACAGAAGGTAATAGTAAATGGAGTCCACTGAGAAGAAAGTGGGGTTACTAGTGGGGTACCACAGGGTTCAGTACTGGGTCCAGTCCTTTTTAATGTCTTTATAAATGACATTGCAGAGTTACTGGAAGGAAAAGTATGCCTCTTTGTAGATGACACAAAGATCTGCAACAGGGTTGATACACAAGGGGAGGTGAAAAGGATGAGAAGGGACTTGGTAGGGTTGGTGGAATGGCCAGAAGTATGGCAGCTTAGATTCAATGCAAAGAAGTGCAAAGTAATGCACCTGGGAAACAAAAACCCAAGGGAAGAGTGCGCAATGGGCGGGAAGCCTTGTAACAACAAAAACGGAAAGGGACTTGGGGGTAGTCATATCAGTTGACCTAAAGGTTAGCAAGCAATGTGAGAAGGCAGTAGGGATGACTGGGGGATACTAGAATGTATAGGGAGAGGCATCACCAGTAGAAAACAAGAAGTTGTTGTCCCTCTGTACAGATAGTTGGTGAGACCCCATCTGGAGTACTGTGTGCAGTTCTGGAGACCCCGTCTCTGTAAGTACAGTGGAGCCCTCTTAGGTGCACACCCTCGGGATACAAGTTTTTTGTGTACTTAAGAGGGCAGAAAATCACTTCAAGGCACATTTCACTGTTTCTGTAATGTATTTTATTAAATACCAGGTGTTCAAGTTAAAATGGCATTAATACATAGTCCTACAGCACGGTACTACTTGAAAAAATCAGCAATCTTATGCTTTGTGTATTTCAGTGTAAGATTCAAAATTAAAGAAAAGGCTAAAGTCAGTCTTTTCTTTTGACGAACACAAATTTCCTTACTGTGGCCATGCTAGACAGCACCACGGCTGCAGTTACTGTGGCCAGTTATAATGTTAAGGTGGACTGTTTACACTGGTACATGTACAAAATGTGCACTTAAAAGCTTGGTTGGATTGAAAATCAATAAGAAAAGTTAAAAACAAATGTACATTTAACTGAAATGTGCACTTACATGTAATATACTTAAGAGGTAAATTTAACATTGGATGAATAGGAAACAAATCGGGATATGGAAAACATGTGCATTTAAGTGGGATGTGCACTTATCCAATGTGCACTTAAGTGGTCTCCACTGCACATAGACAGGATGGAGGCAGTCCAGAGGAGGGCAACTAAAATGGTGCAGGGTCTGCAACAGAAGTCATATGAAGAGAGACTAGGTGGGCCAAGTGGTCCTTATCTGCTTTCAAAGTCTATGTTTCTATGTAAAGGAGCTTGACATGTATACCCTTGAGGAAAGGTGGGAGAGGGGGGACATGATGCAAACTTTTAAGTACCTCAAGGGAATCAACAATGCCAAGAGGGTAGAATCTTTCAGAAAAAGAGATGTACAAGAACAAGAGGACACAATTTGAAGATAGAGGGGGACGGCTCAGGGGCAATGTTAGGAAGTATTTTTTCACGGAAAGGATGGTGGATGCATGGACTGGCCTTACTGAGGAGATTGTGGGGTCAAACACAGAGGGGGAATTCAAGAATCCATGGGACAGACATAAGGCAATTCTTGTGCGGGGTAGGAAGAAGTAGGCTGTTGGTTAACTAGGATCTGCAGCTTATCCAGTAAGTAGGGAAATGGGCAGACTAGGTGGGCCAAGAGGTCCTTATCTTCCGTCAAAGTCAATGTTTCTATGACAAAATTGTAAACCTTGAGAGCATAGCTGTAGAGGTTTTCAGATGTAATGGCAACCTTGAGAAGTGTTTTCAACATGGTTATTAACCAAAGACCATACATTATATTTTATAGCCTATGGGCTACTAAGATTATGTAATCATGGATTGAATTACTTTTCTGAGTAATTCTTACCTTAAGCAGTCGTAAATTATGCAGAAAGATTACTCAACAATTTTTATTGTGTGTTCTTCACATCACTATTCATTGATACAACCTGGCTCAAATCAATAAATTTAATACCAACATCTGAAACATTTTTCTGAAAGAGAACTTTGAATGTTGAGAGCATTCCATTTTGTTATACCATTGATATAACATACTCAAGAAGGGTTAACAACAGAGTGATATCATAACGAGGGCTGTTTACAACCTTGTAATTCCACTGTTGTGATTGTCAGAACCTTATAAACCCCTGTCATCTATGTCATAGCAGTGGGTTTACAAAATGGAATGCCGTGTAATTCAGGATTCTACACACCCAGAATGCAATCGTTAGTCTCAGTACAGTATTCAAATAACTTTGCAGTTGTCACAGTTTACTGTTACTGAATCTAGCGATCACTATGTCTGATAGAGATTTTAACTCTGGTGCTATTTCAGCCCACTGTCGTTCAGTCCGTGAAGCCTAATAAATTGTTTTCGTAAACAATCATGTGGCTGTTGTGCAGATTCATTAATAAAGTAAGGCTAAATTACTTGTGACCATGGGGGGGGGGTTAAACTTCTTATGCCGAGTCCCATACAATATAAATGACATTGCCTAATGTACAGGTGATAACCACAGTGTAATCACCTCTCGTGGTTGCTAGTGCAATGGTAGGCTGCTCGAGCTGCACTCTTGAGGTTTACTGATGTCCTAGCAACGACTCAAGATGATTACACCATGGTCATCACCTGTACATCATGCATTATCCTGTATGTAATCTGCTTGATTTCAGTTAATAAGGGCTCCCTGTACATTATATTTCATTTGTGAAATGTTGGAATTCCACTAATGAAGGAATTCTATGGAATTTTCAGAAATTCTACACAGTTCTGCTCCACTGGAATGTGAACCGTCTGCACAACACTAGATGAAGAGCACTATGGAGCCCTCAGTTTATTTATTTAGTTAGTTTTTGTCGAACGGGAAAGGAGGGCTAGAAAATTCTATCTATTTTCCACCTCATTCTGGGGGGAATACAGATGTAAACTAACATACTAATTCTTCAACTTGAAACCAAAAAATTTGCGGGTGCGGATATGATTGAGCTTTTCTTCCTAAAGTTGGCATACTATATTTTAGCCCCCCTATTACCCACCTTTTCAACGTGTCTCTCAATCAGGACTCCCTTCCCAAGGTCTGGAAGACAGCCCATGTCATCCCTCTATTCAAATCAGGGGAACCCCTGCAACCTAAATAATTATAGCCCAATCTCCTTGCTCCCAGCCTTGTCACAACTATTGGAGAAGGTAGCAAATGAACAGCTCAGATCTCATCTGGAAAGTTTTAATCTACTAAACCCAATTCAATCCAGTTTCTGTCCAATGCATAGTACCTCCACTGTCCTTGCTAAGGTTATAAATGACTGGCAGTCGGCACTTGATAACAAGCAATATATATGCGCCTTGTTTCTGGACCTTAGCAAGGCTTTCGACACGGTGGACCACAATTTACTCCTGATGACTCTGAAGAAAGTTTGGGTGGACAACCTGGCCCTAAGTTGGTTTGCAAACTATCTTGTGGACAGAGAGCAGCAGGTCAAGGCTGAAGGAGACCTATTGCCAAAAGAAATACTCCTTAGAGGTGTCCCCCAAGGATCCATACTTGTCCACTTCTCTTTGCCATTTATATTAATCAAATTAACACTGGCCTAAAGTCTAGTATCTATCTCTTCGCTGATGATACAGTGCTATATGTTGACAGATCAACTCTGGATCAAGCCATTTTGGACCTCCAGAACAATTTTGACATCCTCCAAAAAAATCTACTCAACTTGAAACTCCTGCTCAATGCCAAAAAAACTAAGGCCATGATTTTCCCTCCACTGGCCCCTCATCTCAAAAAATAAAAAACCCAGATAAGGTT
This sequence comes from Neoceratodus forsteri, assembly GCA_016271365.2. Lineage (NCBI taxonomy): Eukaryota > Metazoa > Chordata > Ceratodontiformes > Ceratodontidae > Neoceratodus > Neoceratodus forsteri. The sequence goes on along the minus strand of CM057449.1, from coordinate 168,021,981 downwards.
CCTCACATAACCCTTTTGGGAGGAGCCCTGGAGTTCGTGGAACAATTCTAATACCTTGGGATCTGGATTGACTACAAATTGTCCTTCACATCACACTGAAGAACTCACTAAGAAACTGCATCAAAGGCTCAGTATTTTCTTCAGGATCAAGCACTCACTAATCCAGGAGGCTAGAAAACTCCTAGTCCAAGCTACCTTCTTGCCTCTCCTAGACTATGCAGACTTCCTATATGGCCATAGTACTAGCACAGCTGTCTCTAAGCTTGATACCCTATACCACAGAGTCCTTAGGTTCATTTTGGATACCCCTTATGACACACACCACTGCGCCCTCTATTGTTCTGTAGGCTGGAGCTCCCTTAGCTTCAGGAGGCAAAATAATGCTATTCTATGGACATATAAGGCAATCACTCATAAATTACCTCAGTACCTCACAAGTTGCCTATCTCCCCACATCCCTAGTGCCTATTCTTTCAGAAGTCTTACCATCTTATCTCTGGCTATCCCTACAGTTAAACGCGCTTTGGTAGAGCCTCAATAAGCTTCACTCTTCCTATGATCTGAAATAAGATCCAGAAAACCTTAAGGCTCGCTTCCCCTATCACGTTCTCCCTCTTCATTCCTTGTTCCTGAGGACCTTCTCAGAGGCCTGTCATTGCTTCAAGTCAAGTTCTTAACATCACGATTTGCAACTGCATTAAATTCTGGACTTTAACCTCAACCATTGCCTGAGACATCATTTGAGTCCTCCCTTCTGTCATTATTCAAATCAAGGTCCCAACATCACGATCTGTCTTTGCTTCAAATATTAGACTTAAACCCTAACCATTGCCTGTAGCATCTGTTGTTTTATCCCTTTGAACAGTCCTTCCTCCCTAGGCCATCATGTCCAACCCTCTCCTGTCCCGGCTGACCTTCCCTCCCCACTCCTATACCCCTCCCTTCCCACCCCACTTGCCAGAACATGCCGACAGTACTTAAATGACTCTTACATCTCAATCTTCTTCACACTTTGACAATAGAGGAACTGCCACTCCTGCTCACTATGACTCCTCCAATGATGTTTACTGTATAAACTTTAGCGCATTACTTTACGTCCATATATCTGTATCCATACAAATGTATTTAAATGACACAACCTCCTGTTGAACCTATTCCTATGTTATGGTTCAAGCATCTTGTCACATGTAATAGTAATAATAACAACATAATAACATATAACTATGTAATTGTTATGTACGTTCACTCAACCTGTAATGTCTTAACCCCGTTGTCAATTGTTTTGCCCCAGGTCCATCTTGTAAATGAGCTTGTCTTAATGATGTTCCACTTGGCAAAATAAAGATTTTGATTGATTGATACTGAATAAGATTGAGCTGTTGGTTGTATTGTTGGTAAATGGGGGAAATGTGACCAGGACACTGGGGAAATTCCTTTACTCTTTTCGAGAATTGGCAAAGGATAGCTTGTGAGGATAAAAGCAGCACTCACCAACTGTAGTCCTTTTGCTCAGGTACTGAAATAAATTCGTACTCACTGAAGTGTATTCATCTTCCAACTTCCTTTATTGTGGTACATCATCGTTTTTAAAAACCTTTAAAACAGGTGGTTCATTCAAAAACCTCTGAAGGCACACTTGAAAGAGTGGGACCTTCAGCGAGAATGCAGTCTCGTTTCAAACCCTCCACCTAATGTTTTGTTCCACCCCAGAGCTTCATCAGAGGTCACAGGATCTTTTAACATCCACCTGAACAACCACCAGAAAGCACCTTGGTTTAACGTCTCATCCAGAAGACGGCACCTCAGAAGCGCAGCACCACAGTGTCAGTATTGGGATTTCAGCTTAAGTTCCTGGTGTAGGGCTAGAACCAACAACTTTCCCATCTTCCAGTCTCAAAGGTGAGTGTGCAACCTGCTGAGCCACTAACACTGCTGAATACTTGTGTGCAGACAGCCTACCTGCTAGTACATATTTAGAGAGAATTGTCATTGTTGCAGGCAATATTATCACCAGTAAGAGAATGTGCATTTCCACTAAAAATGTACAGATGCTCACTTTTGTAAGTTAACCTGACTTTTTTAAAAGACCTGTTCACCAAGGTTTATAAATTATGAATCTCATGCACTACCAGCTACAGTAAACACAGAAGATGATGAGGTTAATGATGAAGGCTTCTGTGTCCATTAGTCTTTTTAGTAGACACTTAGCACCAGTACCAGATGTCTATCCACTCTTCATCTTACCACTGTTGTGCTTTCTGTCCTCCAAGTCTGTGCTGCAGCCTGCTGCACTTTACTGCCACCAACATCAGTTTTCCAGTTGACAGCCAGTGCCACCCATGCCCCTTAAGCTCCCCTCCTCCTGATGCTCATTGCTCACTACTTGTTCAACACTTACTCAGTAAAATAATTACACTGTTGATATCTGGCCTACAGTAGACGTGCACATTGCATTGAAATTTTAGGCAAAGTCTGCAAATTACTGTGTGACTAACACTTAATCTGGGTAGAATGTTGTAAACATTTACAAGGTTACCCGTCAATCAATCAAGATCTTTATTTAATCAGGCAGACACCATTGAGCAGAGCTCATTTTCAAGAGGGACCTGGGTAGAATCCGAAGTCAATATACAATACGTAATACAAAGTCAACATATGATACATATACAAATACATATAGAAACACAGAAACATAGAATTTGACGGCAGATAAGGGCTTCTTGGCCCACCCAGTCTGCCCATTTCCCTACCTAATGGATAAGCTGCAGATCCTAGTTAACCAGCAGCCTACTTCTTCCTACCCCCACTCTCTAGAATTGCCTTATGACTGTCCCATGCATGCTTGAATTCTACCACTGTTTTTGACTCCACAACCTCCTCTGGAAGGCCGTTCCATGCATCCACAACCCTCTCTGTGAAAAAATACTTCTTACTGCCTCTGAATCACCCCCCATCTTCAAATTGTGCCCCTTGTTCTTGCACACCTCTTTTTCTGAAAGATGCTACCCTCTTAGACTTTGTTGATTCCCTTGAGGTACTTGAAAGTTTCTATCATGTCCCCCCCTCTCCCTCCTTTCCTTGAGGCTATACATATTAAGCTCCTTAAGTCTCTCTTGATAAGTCTTCCGGTGCAGACCCTGCACCATTTTAGTTGCCCTCCTCTGGACAGCCTCCATCCTGTCTATGTCTTTGTGGAGATTGGGTCTCAAGAACTGTACACAGTACTCCAGAAGGGGTCTCACCAGCTGTCTGTACAGAGGGATAACAACTTCCTGTTTTCTACTGGTGATGCCTCTCCCTATGCATCCCAGTATCCCCCCCTGCCCTCCTTACTGCCCTCTCACATTGCTTGCCCACCTTTAGGTCATCTGATACGACTACCCCCAGGTCCTTTCCATTTTTGTTGTTGTTAGTATCTCACCCCCCATTGTGTACTCTTCCCCTGGGTTTTTGTTTCCCAGGTGCATTACCTTGCACTTCACTTAGCATTAAATCTAAGCTGCCATACATTTGACCATTCCTCTAACCTTGCCAAGTCCCTTCTCATCCTTTCCACCCCACCTTGTGCATCAACTCTGTTGCAGATCTTAGTGTCATCTGCAAAGAGACATACTTTTCCTTCCAGTCCCTCTGCAATGTCACTTATAAAGACATTGAAGAGGGTCGGTCCTACTACAGAACCCTGCGGCACCCCTCTAGTAACCCCCCTTTCTTCAGAGTGGACTCCATTTACTATTACCCTCTCTGTCCTATTCGCCAGCCAATTCTTTACCCAGGTTATCATCTTGGGACCCACTCCCAGGCTGGCTAACTTGTATATTAATCTTTTGTGTGGGACTATGTCAAATGCCTTGCTAAAGTCTAGGTAGACCATGTCCACAGCCTCTCCCTGATCTACTACTTTGGTCACCCAGTCAAACAAATCTGTTAGATTCATCTGACATGATCTTCCTGCTGTGAATCCATGCTGCCTTGGGTCCTGTGCCCCTCTGGCCTCTAAATACTCGACAATTCTTTCCCTCAGAAGTGATTCCATCATTTTCCCTATCACTGAGGTTAAACTAACAGGTCTGTAGTTTCCTGCTTCTGTCCTACTCCCACTTTTGTGAAGTGGAATCACATCTGCCCTCCTCCAGTCCTCAGGTGCCACCCCATCCTCCTATGATTTGTTAAAGAAGGTAGTCAGTGGTGTCACTAGCTCTACCCTTAGTTCTTTTAGCATTCTGGGATCAACCCCATCAGGCCCCATTGCTTTGTCCATCTTCAGTTTTAAGAGTTCTTTCAGAACCCTTTCTTCTGTAAATGGGCTGATATCAACTTCTGTATCCAAAGTGTTTATATTGTTTGGTTCAGGTACCTCCTCCTCTTCATTTGTAAGTACTGAGCAAAAATATTTGTTTAGTATCTTTGCCTTTTCACAGTCACCCTCTGCCCACCCCCGCTCCCCTTTATTAAGCCTCACTATCCCTCCCTTGGTCTTCCTTCGCCTCCTGATGTACCTATAAAAGGTTTTATCCCCCTTCTTAACTGAATTGGCTATCTTTTCCTCGTTTGGGCCTTTGCTGTTCTGACTGCCTTCCCAGCTTCCTTTTGCTTTAACTGATACAATTCTCTGTCCTACTCCTTCTGTGATTCCTTGTACTTCCTGAATGCTTTCTTTTTCTCTTGAACCTTCACTGCCACCTCCTTTGAGAACGATAGTGGTTTCTTACATCGTTTGTTTTATTTGCTTCACACAAAGGCCTCTGTGATGGCAGTTTTGATTATTCATCATTGTTCTTCCACCCCTCCTTCTTGCCCATTTGCTAGTGAATTCCTTAGGCACTCACCCATTTTGGCAAAGTCAGCCCTCCTAAAGTCCAGTACTTTTGCCTTTTTTATGGCTTGACTCTACTGCTGTGTTTATTGTGAACCATACTGTTTGATGGCCGCTAGTTCCCAGATGGCTACCCACTTCTACATCTGTGATCCTTTCTCCATCTCTATTTGAGAGAACCAGGTCTAAGACTGCTCCTTCTTGAGTGGGTTCCAATACTAGTTGTCTAAGGCATGCCCCCTGTAGGGCATCTAGAATAACCCCACTCTTAGAAGTGGCTGCTGCAACTGCACTCCAGTTAACATCTGGCATATTCAGATCCCCCATCAGTAATATCTCCCCTTTTTCTGCCATTCTAAGGATAATCTCTACCATTTCCTTGTCCATTTCCTCCCCCTAAGAGGGGGGTCTGTATACAGCCCCTGTGCGGATTGTGGTGCCATTGCCTGTATCCAAATTGACCCACAGTGCTTCTTCTCCTCCCTATTTACCCTTTTGTTCTGTTGCTTTGATTCCTTCCCTTATGTAGAGAGCTACTCCTCCTCCTCCTCTTTTACCCTCCCTGTCCCTCCTGTAGAAAGTGTATCCTGGTATGTTTACATCCTAGTCATGGTTCTGTGTGTACCATGTTTCTGTGACTGCCACGATATCCAGATGTTCCTCCTCAATCAAGGCCACTAATTCAGGAAGCTTGTTATCCAGACTACGGGCATTGGTACTCATTGCTTTCCATTTTTTGATGGCTATGCCTTTTGTAGCAGCATCCCCCACTGACCTTTCTACCTTGGTCTTTTCCTCATTTAGTACCCTGTTTTGTAGGGGGGCGCTGGGAATTTCCTGCTGCTTATCAGTGCCTCCCCCTTTGACTAGTTTAAAAGCTTGCCAGTGAAGCATTTAAACCGATTGCCCAAAAGACTTGTTCCCTTCCTGGACAGATGCTGACCATCCTGCCAGTATTGGCTGGTGTCTCTCCAGGTGGAACCCCAGTCCCCATTGAAGACAAACCCCTGTGCACCACACCATTTTTTCAACCATTCATTAGATCGTATGATGCAAAGTACCCTCGCCTCACCCATGCCATAGACAGGCAGCACCTCTGAGAAGGATACTGTGTGTGCTACTTGTCTTAGGCCCCTCCCCAACTCTACAAAGTCCCCCTGCACTGCTCTAATTTCATGATGAGCCAAGTCTTTTGTCCCTAGGTGGACAATGGCATCCAGCTCAGTCACCCGTGCAGCTATTCTCGTGATCCTGAGGATGCGCTTCCTGTCCCTCCAAGCCATGGCACCAGGCAGGCACCTTACTTCAGTTTTCCCTGCTCCCCCTGAATCTATCCCCCTAATAATTGAGTCCCCCACCAGGAGCTGCTTCCTTTCCCTGTGGTGTCCTCTGCCTCCTTCCTGTGGGCTCCCTTGTGACAGTTGTCCGCAACCTCCTTTGTCTCCTCTGTGGGTACATCCATAGGGAACTATGCTCCCCAGAATGGTGTATGGATTGTGGAGTGGTACAACTGACTGGGTGTGCCTCTGTTCCATCACCCTCACCCTCCCTGAGCCCACTGTGGTCCAACTACTGTGCTTTCTTCACAACCTCTGAGGTAGTGGTGGCTCTGGTGCTCCCTGGATGGGGGAGGTTCCCTTACTACTGTCCAGTGTGGCCTGGGGGGAGGTTCCTTTACTACTGCCCAGTGTGACCTGAAGATGGGCAGCTTCCTCCCTCAGGGCAGAGAGTTGTCTGCAAATCATATACAAACAAAATGGATCAAAAGCCAAATACAATGGACAAAGTGCTGAACAACAGCAATGGCATAGTCAAATATACATACAGATTTTAGGGTATTTTAAAGAATAGGGACAACATATACACAACAAGCCAGTCTGACAGATATAACCAGTGGCCTTGTGGACTGCTGAATTGCAATCTTAAAGTGTTTTTGGGGGGACATGCTGCTGAGCCTGCTGACATGGAGGACACCTAATTGCTCAATTCCCTCACTAGCACCTCTAATTCACTTGCATCCAGCTGTTTAATGCAACCCTACTCATTTTTATGTTGTCTTCGCACGTGCAAGCAACATATTGTGGTGGCTTGGAATAGCAGGTTTTGGAGGTGCAGTCATGTTGTGGCCAGTGGTGCCACTGCTTTTTCGGGCTGGGCTCTGTGCCATGAATTAAATTGCAAGCTGTCTATGACAGCAGTTGCAAAGCGCACCACCAACTTAAAACAATTTCGCCACTGCAATGAGGGAGTGACCTCTCATCGCATGGCGTGCCTTCCCTGGTGTAACATTTCAGTTAAAATGGCAGCAGCTGTCGCTGTCTGCCTCTTGCATTCCCCAACAAGCTGACGTCAGTGGTGCCCGATCCCTCTGCTGGCATGCCCCCTCCCCAGGTCATTTGCCAATGGGGGAGCCCAATCCCCTTCAGCATAATGTCCCCCCAACCCATTTGTTGTGTGCGAGGGGTGCCCAATCCCCCTCAGCATCATGCCCCCCAAACAAGCTTTTTTTCCCCTTTGATGGGGCAAATCCATCAGCTGGTTCCCCCTCCCCAAAAATACAGGTAGCACACTGGGAGCACACCCCAGTGTGCCCAAAGCAAACCTGCAAAATAAACCTTTCCACATCTTTTAGTTTGTTTTTTTCCCTTGAAACAAAGAAAATGGTCCCTCACCATCGGGTCCTCTCTCCCAACCCACACCCACCCTCTGCACACCTCCCTCCCCATCCCCTCACCCCATACTTATCTCCGAGCCCAGCACGATGATCTTCGGTGGACTGGGAACACATCTGCACTCTTCAAAGCTGACCGTGAACTAAAGAAATGCTGGTAAGCTGTATAATGGCATAAATGGGTTTTATTCAACTTATGTGGATATCTCAGCCATTTTTTCGACTTTTGACACCAAATTTTCAACATGGGATTTGGGACCCCTCCTCATGTAGTCATTGTCATGGCGTTATTCAGTCTGGAAAGATGAATTCACGGTCACTGCGCCGAATCACCTTTCAGGACTGATTAACGAAATGACAGTGCCACTGTTCATGAGGTGGGTTCCCAAAAAGCCTATGTTGCAAATTTGGTAATAAATGTTAAAAAAATTATTGTTACGAGTGTGCATTATGCAGTTTACATGCACACTCGTAACTTTAAGATGTTTTGATATTTTTACTCCAGATTTTCAACATTGCTATTTTTACATACCTGCTTATGAACAGTACAGCTGTCATTGTTCCTATCCTGCCCAAAATGTGTTTTTGCACATCCAGCTGAACAATGACAAGGTTGCTGTGAGAAATCAATGTTCAGGACAGATTAAGAAAATCACAGTGACACTGTTCATGAATGGAGGTCCCAAAATGCCTATGTTGAAAATGTGGTGACAAAATTCCACAAAATAACTATGTTACGAGCATGCATTGCGTAGAAACATAGAAACATAGAATTTGATGGCAGATAAGGACTGCTTGGCCCACCCAGTCTGCCCATTTCCCTACCTAATGGATAAGCTGCAGATCCTAGTTAACCAGCAGCCTACTTCTTCCTACCCCAACCCCCTAGAATTGCCTTATGACTGTCCCATGCATGCTTGAATTCCACCACTGTTTTGACTCCACAGCCTTCTCGGAAGGCTGTTCCATGCATCCAGAACCCTCTGTGAAAAAATGCTTCCTTAAATTACCTCTGAGCCCCTTCATCTTCAGATTGTGCCCTTGTTCTTGCACACCTCTTTTTTGAAAGATGCTGCTCTCTTGGACTTGTTGATTCCCTTGAGGTACTTGAAAGTTTCTGTCATGTCCCCCCTCCCTCCTTTCCTCGAGGCTGTACATATTAAGCTCCTTTAGTCTCTCTTCATGTGTCTTCCGGTGCAGACCCTGCACCATTTTAGTTGCCCTCCTCTGGACAGCTTCCATCCTGTCTATGTCTTTGTGGAGATTGGGTCTCCAGAACTGCACGCAGTACTCCAGATGGGGTCTCACCAGCTGTCTGTACAGAGGGATAATAACTTCCTGTTTTCTACTGGTGATGCCTCTCCCTGTGCATCCCAGTATCCCCCCAGCCCTCCTTGCTGCCCTCTCACATTGCTTGCCCACCTTTAGGTCTTCTGATATGACTACTCCCAGGTCCCTTTCCATTTCTGTTTTTGTTAGTATCTCACCCCCCATTGTGTATTCTTCCCCTGGGTTTTTGTTTCCCAGGTGCATTACCCTGCACTTCTTAGCATTGAATCTAAGCTGCCATACATTTGACCATTCCTCTAAACTTGCCAAGTCCCTTCTCATCCTTTCCACCCCACAATGTGCATCAACTCTGTTGCAGATCATTGTGCCATCTGCAAAGAGACATACTTTTCCTTCCAGACCCTCTGCAATGTCGCTTATAAAGACATTGAAGAGGACCGGTCCTAATACTGAACCCTGCAGTACCCCACTAGTAACCCCCCTTTCTTCAGAGTGGACTCCATTTACTATTACTCTCTGTGTCTTATTCTCCAGCCAATTCTTTACCCAGGTTATCATCTTGGGACCCACTCCCAGGCTGGCTAACTTGTATATTAATCTTTTGTGTGGGACTGTGTCAAATGTTTTGCCAAAGTCTAGGTAGGCCATGTCCACAGCCCTTCCCTGATCTACTACTTTGGTCACCCAGTCAAAGAAATCTATCAGATTCATCTGGCATGACCTTCCTGCTGTGAATCCATGCTGCCTTGGGTCCTGTGCCCTCTGGCCTCTAGATACTCACAATTCTTTCCTTCAGAAGTGATTCCATCATTTTCCCTATCACTGAGTTTAAACTAACAGGTCTGTAGTTTCCTGCTTCTGCCTTGCTCCCACTTTTGTGAAGGGGAATCACATCTGCCCTCCTCCAGTCCTCGGGTACCACCCCATCCTCCCATGATTTGTTAAAGAGGGTAGTCAGTGGTGTCACTAGTTCTACCCTTAGTTCTTTTAGAATTCTGGGATGAATCCCATCAGGCCCCATTGCTTTGTCCATCTTCAGTTTTAAGAGTTCTTTCAGAACCCTTTCTTCTGTAAATGGGCTGGTATCAACTTCTGTATCCAGAGTGTTTCTATTGTTTGTTTTAGGTACCTCCCCCTCTTCATTTGTAAATACTGAGCAAAAATATTTGTTTAGTATCTCACCTTCACAGTCACCCTCTGCCCCTCCCTCCCTTTATTAAGCCTCACTATCCCTCCCTTGGTCTTCCTTCGCTCCCTGATGTACCTATAAAAGGTTTTATCCACCTTCTTAACTGAATTGGCTATCTTTTCCTCGGTTTGGGCCTTTGCTGTTCTGACTGCCTTCCCAGCTTCCTTTTGCTTTAACTGATACAATTCTCTGTCCTGCTCCTTCTGTGATTTCTTGTACTTCCTGAATGCTTTCTTTTTCTCTTGAACCTTCACTGCCACTTCCTTTGAGAACCTTAGTGGTGTCTTACATCGTTTTTTTTTGTTTATTTGCTTCACACAAAGGCTTGTTACCTCTGTGATGGCAGTTTTTATTATTCCCCATTGTTCTTCCACCCCTCCTTCCTGCCCATTTGCTAGTACATTCCTTAGGCACTCACCCATTTTGGCATAGTCAGCCCTCCTAAAGTCCAGTACTTTTGCCTTTGTATGGCTTGACTCTATTGCTGTGTTTATTGTGAACCATACTGTTCGATGGTCGCTAGTTCCCAGATGGCTACCCACTTCTACATCTGTGATCCTCTCTCCATCTCCATTCGAGAGAACCAGGTCTAAGATTGTTCCCTCTTGAGTGGGTTCCAATACTAGTTGTCTAAGGCATGCCCCCTGTAGGGCATCTAGAATAACCCCACTCTTTGAAGTAGCTGCTGCAACTGCACTCCAGTTAACATCTGGCATATTCAGATCACCCATCAGCAATATCTCCTTTTTCTGCCATTCTAAGTATACTTTCTATCATTTCCTTGTCCATTTCCTTCCCCTGAGAGGGGGTCTGTATACAACCCCTGTGCAGATTGTGGTGCCATTGCCTGACTCCAAATTGACCCACAGTTCTTCTTCTCCTCCCTGTTTACCCTTTTGTTCTGTTGCTTTGATTCCTTCCCTTGTGTAAAGAGCTACTCCTCCTCCTCTTTTACCCTCCCTGTCCCTCCTGTAGATAGTGTATCCTGGTATGTTTACGTCCCAGTCATGGTTTTGTGTGTACCATGTTTCTGTGACTGCCACAATATCCAGATGTTCCTCCTCCATCAAGACCACTAATTCAGGAAGCTTGTTACCCAGACTATGGGCATTGGTACTCATTGCTCTCCATTTTTTGATGGCTTTACCTTCTGTTGCAGCATCCCCCACTGACCTTTCTACCTCAGTCTTTTTTCATTTAGTACCCTGTTTTGTAGGGAGAGGCTGGGATTTTCCTGCTGCTTATCAGTGCCTCCCCCCTTGACTAGTTTAAAAGCTTGCCAATGAAGCATTTAAACCGATTGCTCAAAAGACTTGTTTCCTTCCTGGACAGATGCAGACCATCCTGCCAGTATAGGCTGGTGTCCCTCCAGGTGGAACCCCAGTCCCCAATGAAGCCAAACCCCTGTGCTCCACACCATTTTTTCAACCATTCATTAAACTGCATGGTGCAAAGTACCCTCGCCTCACCCATGCCATTGACAGGCAGCACCTCTGAGAAGGATACTGTGTGTGCTACTTGTCTTAGGCCCCTCCCCAACTCTACAAAGTCCTCCTTCACTGCTCTAATCTCATGATAGCCAAGTCATTTGTCCCTAGGTGGACACCAGGCAGGCACCTTACTTCAGTTTTCCCTGCTCCCCCCAGTTCTATCCCCCTAATAATTGAGTCCTCCACCAGTAGCTGCTTCCTTTCCCTGTGGTGTCCTCTGCCTCCTTCCTGTGGGCCTCCCTTGTGACAGTTGTCCTCAGCCTCCTTAGTCTCCTCTGCGGGTGCATCCATAGGGGAACTATGCTCCCCCAGAATGGTGTATGGATTGTGGAGTGGAACAGCTGACTGTGTGTGCCTCTGTTCCACCATCCTCACCCTCCCTGAGCCTACTGTGGTCCAACTGCTGTGCTTTCTTCGCAACTTCTGATGTAGTGGTGGTGGCTCTGGTGCTCCCTGGATGGGGAAGGTTCCCTTACTACTGTCCAGTGTGGCAACTTCCTCCCTCAGGGCAGAGAGTTGTCTGCAAATGGGGCAGCATCTCAGCCTCCAAAAAGACTCCCGGAAGACTGCTGCCCCACAGCCATTACATTGCACTACTCCCCACATGTTTATCTACTTTTTTTGTGTGTGTGTGTGATTGGTTTGTTATATAGAAATATATATATTATACAATATGTAAGCTTATATTGTCAGTGCAGTGTGCTAGAGAGGATATGACAGTGATATGCACCTTGCACACTCTTGAGGAAATTATGTCAGAACCCAAGGTATAAAGGAACTATTTCCACGCACACTTGTAACTTTGAAAATTTTTAATATTTTCACTCCAGAATTTCAACATTGCCATTCTTGCACACCTCCTTATGAACAGTACAGCTGTCATTTGTCACATCCTGCTCAAAATGTGGTTTCGCATATCCAGCGGACAATGGCGCAGTCGCTGTGGGAAATCAATGTATGGGACAGATTAAGAAAATCATAGTGTCACTGTTCATCAGCATAGGTCCCAAATTGCCCATGTTGAAAATTTGGTGAAAGAATTCAAACAAAAAGAATGTGTTACGAGCGTGTGTTGCGTAGTTTTCACAAACGCTCATAACTGTCAGAATTTTTAATATTTTCACTCCAGATTTTCAACATAGCCATCTCTTCACACCTTCTTATGAATGGTGCAGCTGTCATTTTTCACATCATGCCTGAACTGTGTTTTTACACATGTGGCACAGAATGGCGCAGTTGCTGTGGGAAATCAATGTTTGGGACAGATTCACAAAATCACAGTGCCACTGTTCATGAGCAGAGGTCCCAAATGCTTTCATGAGGTGGGCTCACAAAAAGGCCATGTTGAAAATTTGGAGTGCAAATATCAAAAAACGCCCGGGGTGTTATGGTTTCTGACCCTAACATCCCACCCTGTACAGACTGACAGATATCGGTGTGTCTTTGGTTGTCAATTGTAATGCTCATGTTCACCCCAACCACCCCACCCTGCAGCGACTGACAGGCATCAGGTGTGCCTTGGACTCTTTGGCCCCAAAGTTTACCCTCATTCTTCTATACTGTACCCTCTCAATGTACTTTCTTATGGAATGGGGTGAGCATAAGGCCCAATGACCCAAGGCACAACACAACACTTGTCAAAGTCTGCAGGGTAGGGTGAGGTGAAATGCATGAGCGTTATGGCCGATGACCCAATGGCACACCTCAATGCCTGTCAGTCTCTGCAGGGTGGGGTTGACATCAGTTTCATACTTCTCTGCCATTCCTATTATGCATCTCTCCAACTCCTGCCCTACCAATGCCAATGCCAGCAAGACAACATTCGGCATTGGTATTCAACGAGGTGATGTCGGTAAATCTGAAGTTGGTGAAAAACAATCCCCACTTACCTTTTCTGCTAGTAATCTGCTACCAAATCAAATGCCTTGGTCAAGTCCATGAAGACTGCCCCTGTAAGCATACCTTGTTCTGTATTCAGTTGCAGAGTATTTGTGAACTTGCCGAAGGCAGTAATGATACTACAGTCCTTCCAGAAACCCTACTTTGCTGGGGAAAACAAATTTATATGTATCAGTGTAGTGGACCACTTGTTTATGAACCCAAATTGTGTATTTGAATATTAGCCCTATAAGACTATTGAAACTTGCCATACATTTTCAGTTACATTTGTAGCCTCTCCCTTATGTATCAAGATTGTGTATAGTAGACTATCTTGTAGAGCTCTGGTACCCGCATTGTTGCAAAGCATTTATTTTATTTTTATTTTTTTGTCAAAAGGGATTGATTCTTCATGTGTTGCCAATTTAAGAAACTTTGGTTTTACGACATCACATACGGATCCGTTTCTGTCTATTTTTTATACACTTAAAAAGCTTCCATTGCTGTAACAACTTATCAATAAAATGGTGTATTGATTATGTCATGGTTTACTGATGTGTCATTTAATGACATGTTCATTGTATAATTGTCTAGGTCTGTGAACTTCTGATTAAACAGCTCTGCAATTTCTTTGCTGTCTCTACAGACTATTCCTTTATTATTTTTTTTGTACTGTACCAGTACCTGGAATTAAGGTTTTATTAATTTATTTATGTTCCTCCCAAAATTTTTAGGATTAGTAAAATCATTATTTTTCTGCTGCCTATCGAAATTGTTTGCCTGTTTTCATTTTTTTCAACCATGTCTCAGATTTCTTTACTGGTGCCAATATTGTTGTTGCTCAGTTCACTTCTTGGTGTTCATTGCCACATCTCATTTTCTCATTTATTACAATAACAAAGGACTCAGCCATTTATTTTGTTCACTTTTAATCCTCCTTCTAGTTGAAGCAGCATGTTTGTTCACAAAAAAAGTCACAGAGCCACTCCACTCTGTCCTTGGAGCTACATCTCAATGAAGATCAGTTGTAACTCACAAGGAGATAGCTCTTTGCCCCCTGTAAAAAAAAAAAAAAAAAAAAAAAAACGAAGAGAGGCAGTATAGCTTAGTGGTTAAGGACACTGAATTGCAAACCAGGAAACCTGAAGACCTGGGTTTGAATCTCATCAACCCCCACTGATATACTGTGTGATCCATGATTAAGTAATTTAACTTTTCAAGGCTGGTCACTGTCACGCACCCACTCAGCAGGTCAAGCCCTCTACTCCCAAAGTGCCAACCTTTGAGCTCAGTCTTGTGAACAGTGTAACAGACAAGGTAACCTTCTTGTCTGTTTTTGTGAGTTCTGATCAACCTTTGGTCTCAAGTTCTGGAGGGATTCAAACTGTTAACCTCTTGCTATCATACCCAATGCACAGGATCATATATATCTGTCTTCAGGGGGCCAGATATCTTTGTCTACGGGCACCTAACCAGGTGTACAGAGATGAACCCTTTAAAACTTTAATAAAGACCTCAGATTTAAAACACTTCTCTTTCCAGTTTGGTACCACCATTCAAGCTTATGTCTATTGTCTGCTATAACCTTGTACTTTTCTTACAAATAAAAAAGGAAGTTAAAGACAGACCAAGTAAGTTCTAAAAAGAATTTTACTAAAAATAGTTAAAAATATGTAAAACACAAAATACAGAACTCTTATATCAAAAGACATACAAATCCTTTAAAAAGAAATAAGGTTTAAACAGTGCAAATTCCTACTACAGTTCTTAATCTCTAAATACTTGCTTAAGTGCTCAACGATCTTGCTTGGTCAGAGTCTAGGTAAAAATGTGTGTCTCTGTAAAACAGAATTATTCCTTAACAACTGTATTGGCCAACCCATTTCTGTATGAGATCAGCTAGCTCCTCCTCTGTCAGGTTATATTTAAAAAAATATATCTAATAAAAAAAAAAGTAGGCTTCTTTTAAAGTATCAATTTTGCAATCCTTCAGCATGACTCATGTTTCAAATGACACCTCTTTTGATCCATGCTGCATCCTCCTCACACAGGCTTCATATGAGCATTTATAACCTCGCACTCCTGTGTAATAACCTGGGTTTTTCTCTTCAACGTCATAAACCTTTTTTATGATTTCCCTCTTAACAAAGTTAACTTAAACAACTCTGTAATTAGCTCCTGGTCTGCTATGTAACACATTGCATCTAAAAACTGAGTGTGTGTGTGATACCCATGCTGTCAGCTTTTCTCTTAGCTTGCATCTGTCAGCTGAAAACTGGGGGGGGGTTGAGGTCACTCCTAGAGCATTAGATTTTTCAGCAGAGATTGTCATTAATACATTTTATATTAAAAAAAATATTATACAGCACTCAGAACTGGCTGTGTATGTCACAGTCACATATGGGGAAATGTCAGGAAGTTCTTTTTTCAGAAAGGGTGGTGGATGCATGGCATAGCCTGCCCCAGGAGGTAGTGGCAGCCTGTACAGTGGTGGGCTTCAGACATGAATGGGACAGAAAAAGGAATAGGGATAGGAAGAAAACGCTAAAGACAACGACCAGATAGGATCACTGCATGCTTCGTTAGGCAGCTTAAGCAGGCAGACTGGATGGGCCTAGGGGTCCTTATCTGCCGACAGCATCTATGTATCTACTGTATCTAGTACTCACCAGC
This sequence comes from Neoceratodus forsteri, assembly GCA_016271365.2. Classification (NCBI taxonomy): domain Eukaryota; kingdom Metazoa; phylum Chordata; order Ceratodontiformes; family Ceratodontidae; genus Neoceratodus; species Neoceratodus forsteri. The sequence goes on along the minus strand of CM057449.1, from coordinate 168,005,974 downwards.
TGAAAGTGTTCAATGTGCCTCCTTTATTTGTTATAAATACGTGGAAGTGCAAACAGTGACAATGTTACTGAGCTGTCAGGTTGACTTCTGGGGTGCTGGCAGCCATTGCTTAGCATTTTAAATGTTTTTACCACCACATATTTATAATGAATGAAGGAGTCACTTTGAACACTTTCAACTAGTGAGTACTCTTTGTTTTTGTTTTTTGCTGGGGGCTGTGAGCATGTTTATTTATTGCTTTTTTGTACTTGGTTTAAAAATAGTCCAGTGCAAGAGTCACATATACAGAATCACATCTGTATGAGACCAGTCAACTGAAGTTAAATCTTTTTTAGAGGCTTGCCCAGAAGTGTAATGGTAGTAGTGATAGTGCATTCACTCACTGTGCTGGTGGCTCAGGTCCTATAGTAAACCTGAGTTATCGGGGTTCATTGGAGCAAGGGAGGATTGAGCATACAAGGAACTACTCCCCTCCCATGGATGGGGAGGGACCCATTTCTAACAGCATGCCTGGCACCCAGTGCCAGCCAGCTGTCATAGCAGCCAGGAGGCCCAGCAAAGGGTGGAAAGCTGACACACATAAGTTGCATATTGCATGCCATCTATCCCAGGGGAAGAACGCTAGAAGACACCACCTTGTCTTGTGGGATGATGAATAATGCTCCACTGGCCTGGCACCACTAATTTGCACCAAAACTTAGATACTACTTTGGGGGGGAGGGGCAGCTTAGCAGCTCCCGGGAGGGTTAAGTGATGGGGGGGGGGGTTCTTGGAGAATATTCTAGAGATGGTATGTGACTGGGCTGTGGAGGCACTCAAAACCGGGCCAGCAAGAGGACAGGGAACATTACAACAATAATAAAAATAATAATAAAATATCTGCCATGAAACAGATTTTCTGAGCAATTAATTTGTGCTCCTTATTTCTCCAGGTGCTAAAAAGATAGAAAGATGGAATGAGCACTGCTGGGGTCAGGTGATATTGTTTTTGTTTGGTTGTTTAATCGTGTTGATTTTTCAGTGATATGGTACAGACTGCCTCTTTGAGTTTATTTTTTAGTAGGTTACATTTTCTTTTTCATTCTAATTTAAATTTAAATCAACCAAGATGATCAGTTCTCCCATTGTTGGTTTGCTTTGCAGTCAATAAGGTAACATTCCAGACATTCTAAAAACCCAGAACAGCATAGTCCTTTTTATGTTGGCGCACTTGCGCAGCCAACATCTTGCGGCAGTGGAGATTTGGAGGCACGGAAGCTGTTGGGCGAATGCAGGGCACGCATCAGTAGGTGCGGCCCTCATTCCCCAATCAGTCTGCATGCTGACGCCACACCATGCAAACTAATGTGGTCAGCACATCTAAGGAAAGGTCAGCTGCAATCCGAGCAAAGCTTGTCAGATGCAGCAGACCTCCTGACATGCTCGGCCACATTGTGAGCATGGCGGGCGGCCGCACAACTGCTGACTTCAGGGGTGCCCAATCCCCCTGCCGGCTTCCCGTGGCCCAGTTATGTGCAGATGGGGAGCCCACTCCCCCATCAGCATAAACACTCCAAGGTGTTATATGCCATAGGGGGTGCCCAACTTCTCAGCTCTTGCCCCTGCTTTCCTTTGTGTGCCGATTGGGTGCCCAATCCCCATCGGCATAAAATTATCATTTCTCCCTTTTATTGTGTGCCGATGAGGGTGCCCAATCCCCCATCAGCTGCAGCAACCCCCAAACAGTTAGGTGGTACACTGGGAGCCCACCCCAGTGTGCTAAATCCTTGAGGAAAAAAAAAAAAACTGTCTCATGGTTTTTTTTTTTTGTGGCACCCTGTAACACAAAACGGTCCTCGTAGTCTCCCCTACCCACCACCCGCACTCCACCCACTGCACACCCTGCTTCCTCACAACCCCTCACCCCATACTTACCTCGGAGGCCAGCACGACGATCTTCGGTGGACTGGGAACACGTCTGCACTCTTCAAAGCCGACCGCGAACTGAGGAAATGCCGTAAGCTGTATAATGGAATAAATTGAGTTTTTTCAACTTTGATGCATATCTCAGGCATTTCTTGGAATTTTGGCACCAAATTTTCAACGTGGAGTTTTTGGGACCTCTCCTCATGAATTCCTGCACTGTCATGGTGTTATTCGGTCCCGAAAGGTGATTTCGCAGTCACTGTGTGGAATCACCTTTTGGGAGTGAGGAATGAAATGACAGTGCCAGTGTCCATGAGGGGGGCTCTCAAAAAGCCTATGTTGCAAATTTAGTGGGAAAATCTAAAATGACTGTTTTACGAGCGTGTGTTGTGCAGGTACTATGCACGCTCGTAACTTAGCAAATAATTTGCAATATTTTCATGTGACATGTTCAGCATTGGCATTTTTCCACACCTTCTTGTGAACCGCACAGCTGTCATTTTTCACATCCTGCCCAAAATGTGTTTTCGCACTTCCGGCGCAGAATAGCGCAGTTGATGTAGGAAATCAGTGTTTGGGACAAATTATGAAAATGACAGTTGCACTGTTCATGAGCAGAGACCCTAAAATGCCTATGCTGAAAACGTGGAGCTGAAAGTCCATAAAATTAGTATTTTACGAGCGTGCGTTGGACGGTTTCGCGCTAGCGCTGTGACTCGCTCATTTGTAATATTTTCACTCCACATGTTCAAAATTGGCATTTTTCCACACCTTCTTATGAACAGTACAGCTGTCATTTTACATATCCTGGCTGAAATGTGTTTTCGCATGTCCAGCACAGAATTGCACGGTCACTGTGCGAAATCTGTTTTCGGGGCAGTTTGAGGAAATTACGATGACACTGTTCATGAGCAGAGGTCCTAAAATGCCTATGTTGAAAATTTGGTGCTGAAAGTCTATAAAATGACTGTGCTGCAAGCGTGCATTGCGCACTTTCCACGCAGCCTTGTCGCTTCATACATTTGCAATATTTTCATGCCAGATTTTCACCACTGGCATTTGTGCACACCTCCTTATCAACAGTACAGATGCCATTTTTCACAGCCTGCCCAAAACGTGTCCCCACAACTGTGGCACACAATGGCGTGCTCGCTATGGGAAATCACCTTTTGGGACACATTAACAAAATCACATCGCCACTGTTCATGAGGGGAGGTCCCAAAATACCTATGTTGAAAATGTGCCTAAAAACTCCCACAAATAATTGGGTTGCGGACGTCTGCTGCGCAGTTTGTATGTATCTTCATTGCTTCACCAATATTTCATATTGCCACTCCAGATTTTCAACATTGCCATTTTTTATGCCTCCTCATGAACAATACAGTTGTCATTCTCCACATTCTGCCCAAAACTGTGCTTTTGTCCCTCTGTCACCAAATGCCACAGCCGCTGTGCAAAACCACCTTTCAGCTAACAAAGTGATTGTGCCACTTTTCATGAGGTGGCCTGACAAGCAGCCCATGTTGAAAAATGTAGAGTGAAACTACCACTACACGCCTAAGGTGTTAGGGTTTCCAACTGTAGCTCCCCACCCGGTACGGACTGACAAGCATCAGGGCTGTGACTTGGGATCATCAGATGTAATGCTCACACCATTCCACATCCCACCCCCACCCTGCAGCCACTGACAGGCATCATGGTGTGTCTTGCACTGTTCAGCCACAAACTTCACTCCACGCTCCTATACTGCACCCATGTCAGCGTATTTCCTTATGGAGAGGTCACGGGTATAAGCTGGAAGGGGGTAGGCTCAGAGGGGAGAGGAGGAGATGTTATTTCACTGAAAGGGTGGTGGAGCCATGGCATGCACTGCCCAGGGAGCTGGTAGAGGTGGAGACTATGGACGGGTTTAAGAGGGGATGGAACAGGTACAGGGGGAGGGTAAATCTGACCATGCCCAATACAGGTGGAACATCTGGGATTGGGGACAGTATAATCCAAGGGAGAGGGGGAGACACCAAAGTCGGACCTCAGTGCAGGTGCTGAAAATCAAGTAGACTCGAGAGACCATTAGGCCTATTCTGCTCGCATTTTAGTATGTTACTATGTTAGCATGTACTGTACCAACAATGCCTTGCTACATACGTACCTACTGTGTACCCCTTTCCCCTCTACCCCAGAATGCATCTAGAAACTAGCTTAATAAATAATTAAGTCTACATATTAGGTGCTGTACTGCAGTTACCACTACCAAAATAAGGGACTGCACCCTTGAGTAATGAACATTTAAGTCAACTTTACAATTTACCCTTCCTTGCTGCTTTATGTAGAATATCCCAAAATATTTCTTATAGTGAATGGTTGCAGGAATTGTTGGCCAAACTTAGAGTGGAAGAGACAACTGCTAGTCTATATAATCAATCCCAGAAATTTAATAAGGTATGGAGCCCGCTCGTTGCTTTGTACTCTCTTCAGAAAATCTAATGATCTTTTTTTTCGTTGATGGATAGTTTTATATTAGATTGCTGAACTCTGTGTGATTGGGAGGTTGTGGGGGGTGGAGGGAAGGGAGAGATGATCTAATTTCTATATAAGTGTACTGTGTTACTTATTTACATGTTACAGTAGATCTTCTCTAATTATGTGTGTAAAACTGAATAAAACTTCATATTGAAAAAAAATATCCCTTGCATGATATTATTCTGGGAGTTTGGCCACACACCAAAAATTGGAGGGCGAACAGAAACAAAGTGCTGATAAAACATAAAAAACAAGCATTTGTCAATGCTGAATGTTTGCTTGCTGGCATTATCATTGAAAGTGCAAGAGTTAGATGCAGAATAGGAATGGCAGTGAAGTATTGAACCGACGCCAACCCCACCCCCACCCTGCAGAGATGGACAGGCTTTGATGTGTGCCTTTGGGTCGTCGCCCATAACGCTCACGCTATTTCACCTCACCCTACCCTGCAGACACCGACAAGTGTCGAGGTGTGCCTTGGGGTGTTCAGGCTTTACACCACCCCATTCCATAAAGAAATACACTGAAATGGGTGTAGTATAGGAGAATGGGGTGAACTTTGGGGCCAAAGAGTCCAAGGCACAACTCGATGCCTGTCACTGGCTGCAGGGTGGGGTTGGGGGTGGAATGACATGAGCATTACTAGCGACAATCCCAAGTCACACCCCTGATGCCTGTCAGTCCCTACAGGATAGGGCATTATGGTCAGAAACCGTAATGCCCTGGGCATTTCTTGGTATTTTCGTTCCAAGTTTTCAACATGGGCTTTTTGTGACTGCACCGCATGAACAGTGACACTATCAATTCATGAGCCGAAAGGTGATTTTGCACAATGACTGAGCTATTTGGCACCACAGGTGTGAAAACACATTTCAAACAGGATGTGAAAAATGACAGCTGTACTGTTCATGAAGAGGTGTAAAAAATGGTAAAGTTGAAAATCTGGAGTGAAAATATAACAAAAAATTGGTGAAGTCACAAGTGTGCATAGAAACTGCACAATGCACACCTGTAATGAAATTATTTGGGGAATTTTTTATACCAGATTTTCAACATAGGCATTTTGGTACCTCCACTCATGAACAATGGCACTGTGATTTTCTTAATCTGTCCCAAACGTTGATTTCCCACAGCGACTATGCTATTCTGTGCCAGAAATGTAAAAACATGCTTTGGCCAGGATGTGAAAAATGACAGCTGTACTGTTCATAAGGAGGTGTGAAAAAATGCCAGTGTTGAAAATCTGGAGTGAAAATATTACAAATTTGTGAAGTTACGACAGTGCAAGGAAACTGCACAATGCACGCTTGTAACACAGTCGCTTCATGGACTTCTGTTAGCAAATTTTCAACACAGGCATTTTAGGACCTCTGCTCATGAACAGTGCCACTGTGATTTTCTTAATCTGTCCCAAACACTGATTTCCCACAGCGACCGCACTATTCTTTTTTTTTTTTAATTCAAATTTTATTAGCAAATTTTCCACATTAAGAGGCAGTAACATGACAGAAGGCAAGAATACAGCAACTTATTAAATTAAGACTGCCCTCCTCCCTCCCCCATACAGCAGTTGCATATCAATGTACCATTTAGGTACAAAACCATTGTACAGGAGTATACAGGGCTATTGTTTTGGAACACTACTAATTCTGAGCAGCTAGAATTAGAGAGTGAAGGGGATCCCATATTTGAGTATAAACAGATAGTCTGTTGTGAAGGCTGGCACTCACCTTTTCCATACGCAGGTTAGCAAGGATTTCATTCACCCATTCCTGTAATGTCGGAGTAAGCTTGTCTTTCCAATGACGTAAAATAAGCTTCTTGACAGATAGAGCTATCATTGAAATATGGAATCTTCTCACTTTGAATCTAATAGAGGACATGTCCCCGAAGAGACAGATATCAGGCGTGAAATGTTCCTGTAAACCCAGTATAGGATTTAGGGAAGCTTTGATAGAGTCCCACAACTGGGAGACTTTGGGACAGGACCAAAATATGTGAAGGAGTGTTCCCTCCTCCTGAGAACATCTAACACATATGTTTGAGTCCAGCAGACCCCACTTCATTAACTTAACCGAAGTATAGTACATATTAAGTAGAATATGATATTGCATAAGGCTCAACCTGTCTTGGGAGACAAATTTATGGCAGGACCTCCACAAAGCTTGTCAATTAGGTGAGTATTGAGGAAGTAAGGAGCTCCAGAACCTCGTCGGTCCAAAAGAGTCCCCATACCTTTTGTGAAACAGAACTTGATATAATTTGGATGCACTGTCCAAAGACCCAAGTAGAGAGGAAATTTTCAGGTATCAGAGCCCCAACCATCTGATTAGGAGGGGTATTACCGATCACTATTGTGAGTAGATGTCTTATCTGTACTGCTTTAAAATGTGAGAATGCCGGGATACTAAATTTCTGAATAAGATCACATATGGATAGCCATTGCCCCTCCTCATCCACAAAAGAAAGTACTATCCCATCCCATCCCCCGATTGGGGCAACCAAGTGCGAGGAATCTGCTGCTTGTTCATAGTGAAAGATGGGGAGTTCCAGATAGATTGGGCCAGATCTAACTGAGGAGTATAATGCAAGAAAGAGCAAAGTTGTGCATATACTCTTAAAGAAGTGGTAACTATAGGACATTTCTCGGCGACATGCACTTGAGAGACTTTTGCATAGAACAAAGTTAGGGGATCCAGATTCATGGACCGGATTGAGTCCAACTCTATTCTAAGCCATGTCGGCTGCATCCTTTCAGGACCCGTACTTACCCACTTCAGACATTTTACCAGATGGCTAGCCCAATAGTATAAGGCCAAATGGGGAATCCGCAGGCCCCCCTCAGATTTTGGAGCAGCCAACTTGTAGTAAGCCAGTCGGGGGTATTTGTCAGACCAGATAAACTTGGTAAAAATACCATGCAACTTCTTAAACCAGGATAACTGGATGAAAGTATTGAGAAGAGATAAAGGATAGAAAATTTGTGGGAAGATGTTCATCTTGATTATGTTAATCTGGCCCCAAAGCGAGATAGGAAGTTTAGACCATCTGTCGAGATTCTGAATTATAAACTGGGAAAGGGGCTCCAGATTTTCCCTGAACCATACTGAGGGATTACGAGTCAGTTTAATGCCCTAGTATTTCAGCGACCTGGAGGACCAACATAGACCTAAGGGGGCAATATCGGTCTTAAAAATCTTGTGGTTTAAAGGGAAAAAGGAAGATTTGTTAGCATTAAGTTTATAGTTAGATAAGGCGCTAAATTTAGCAATTTCACCCAGCAAAACTGGAACAGAAGATACCGGGTGGGATAAGTACACAAGGAGATCATCTGCATACACAGTGATCTTGACCTCATGACGCCCAACCCAGATGCCTTTTATTCCTGTATTATTGAGAATATTTTGAATGAGAGGTTCGAGATACAGGTTAAATAAAAGGGGAGAAAGGGGACAACCCTGTCTGGTACCAGAATATAATGAAAAGGACTTAGAAAATGCACCATTTCCCGTAATTCTTGCTGTAGGTGTTTTGTATAATGCAACTATCCAGGATATAAAGACAGGAGGGAACTGGAAGGCTTCAAGAACTTGGAACAGAAATTTCCAGTTCACCCAATCAAATGCCTTCTCGGCATCCAGGGAGACCAGTCCAGAAGGAAATGCAGCATCCCTGGAGACCAAGAAGACATGAGAAAGGGTACTCAAATGGTCTGATGACGAACGTCCCTTCATGAATCCAACCTGCGCCATACCTATTAGATCAGGAAGGACTACAGTTAGTCTGTCAGCCAATATCTTCGAAAGGATTTTAATATCTTGATTTAAGAGAGATATGGGCCTGTAGCTTTGGACTAACTCAGGATCCTTATCTGGTTTAGGGAAAAGAACAATCAGGGCTTCGAACGGGTAAGGGTCAGCCTCAACCCCAGATAAAATGTACTGAAATAGGCGATACAGTACTGGCAATAAGAGGTCACAAAAAACTTTGTAAAATAAAGAGGAGAACCCATCCAGTCCTGGGACCTTGTCTGAGGGTAGCCCTTTGATAACCTAGGAGATTTCCTCCTGGGATATAGGAGAAGCCAGAAAACTCTTGAGTTGCTCCGATAGAGAGGGCAGGTGGGAGTCTTAAGTACTCCTCAAGAATCCCAGGACATGAAGGACTCTCCATGTCCCTATATAATTTTTCATAATATAAAGCAAACTCCTGCACTATCTCAGTAGGGGATACTCTCAGAGACCCATCTGCCATTGCCCGAATTGGTGGGATGAATCTTACCGATTCCTGTTGTTTTAAGCGCAATGCAAGCAGGCGCCCTGCTTTCTCTCCCTGATCTGTATAACTGGCCTTAGTTCAGATTATAGCTAGTTCTGCCTTTTCCCTTAGCAACTCTAGGTATCTATCTTTGGGCACCAGAAGTCTCTTCTTATCCTCATGAGAGGAACTAACAGAGAGATTTCCTTCAAGGGACCGAATTTGGGATAATAGTGATAGCAGCTCTTCCTCCTGCACCCTTTTCCTTTTAGCCGCTATACTAATAAGAACCCCCCCCTCATATATGCTTTAAAAAACCCCATAGAATGTCTGGCTTTGCACTGTCTAATGGGTTAGATGAGAAAAAGAACTCAATTTGCTCTCTTATAAGCTTACAATACTTGGCACCCTGAAGAAGCTGTTCATTGAGCTTCCATCTAGTCTCCCTTTTGGGTGAATCAAGAAATGTCAGGTTACATACCACAAGGGAGTGGTCAGAAATGGGACCAGGTTGGATCGAGGCAAACTTGACCCCAGGCAAGAGACCCTATGAGATAAATAGTCAATGAGAGACTGCGAGCCGTGCGCCATTGAAGTGAAAGTGAACTCCTTGGAATCAGGATGCAACCCACGCCAGACATCACAGAGCTCACACTGATCTACCAGATCTTTAAATGTCCTCTGTCCCGGGGACATCCCTCTCAGCCCACTTACTGACCTATCCAGGTCAGAGTCAATAACCTGATTAAAGTCACCACCATAATAATCCTGATGGGAAACATTGGAAGCATAATAGTAATCAGCCTCATAAAAAAACCCGGGTCATCAATGTTGGGTCCATATATACTGCCGAGTAGAAATGGTACGGACCAGAGAGTGCCTTTGACTAAAACAAATCTGCCCCCGGATCCTTGATAACCTGCGTAGAAACAAAGGGGATGCTTCTATTAATAATTAGCATGACCCCACAACTTTTAGTGGAGCCCTGAGCTTCATAGACCTGACCCACCTGTTGTCTCCTTAATTGTAAAGCTTCAGACTCTAGTAAATGGGATTCCTGCAAAAAAGTTATCTGAGACCGCAATGAATTTAAGTGTTTAAGCACCTGATATTGTTTGGATTTTTTTCTGATCCCCCTTAACATTCCAGGTAGAAAAGTCACATCATTAATAAGATTATTAATAATATTAATTATATAATAATTATTAATAATAATTATTAATAATAATTAATAAGAGTTGATAAAGCAATGGGGCCAGATGGGGTGCACCCCAGGGTCCTTAAAGAACTAAGAGAGGTGGTGGCTGAACCTCTGGCTATCCTGTTTAGCCGATCACTGGAAACAGGGGAGGTACCCAAAGACTGGAGGACAGCAGATGTAGTCCCCTTATACAAAAGTGGGAACAAAGAGGAAGCAGGGAACTACAGACCAGTCAGCCTCACCTCGGTAGTGGGGAAGATCATGGAAGCACTACTGAAGGAGAGATTGGTGGACATCTGGTTGTCAATGGACTACAGGACCCAAGGCAGCATGGTTTCACTAGGGGAGGTCATGTCAGACCAACCTCATTAAATTTTTGACTGGGTGACTAGGGAGGTGGATCAGGGAGGGCAGTGGACATGGCCTATCTGGACTTCAGCAAGGCCTTTGACACTGTGCCACATAGAAGACTATTACACAAACTGGGAATATGGGTGTGGGCAAGACAGTAGTGTGGTGGGTAGGTAACTGGCTGGGTGGCAGGACACAGAGGGTGGTGGTAAATGGCTGTCACTCCACAGAGGAAGAGTGACCAGTAGGGTACCACAGGGATCAGTGCTGGGCGTCCTATTCAACATCTTCATCAGTGACATGGCGCAGGACCTAGAAGGCAGAATTTCACTGTTTGCTGATGACACAAAGCTCTGTAACAGAGTAGACACACCAGAGGGTGTAGACAGAATGAGAAGCGACCTGCAGAAACTTGAAGAATGGTCAGGGGTTTGGCAGTTGAAATTCAATGCAAAGAAGTGCAAGATAATGCATATGGGGCACAAAAACCCTGGCACAATATATCAGTTGGGGGGGTGAGGATATAGCATGCACCAAGCAGGAAAGGGATCTTGGGGTTATCATCTCTGATGACCTCAAGGTAGGGAAACAGTGTGACAAGGCAGCAGGTAAAGCAAATAGGATGCTGGGATGTATAGGCAGGGGCATTACCAGCAGGAAAAGGGAGGTCATAATTCCGCTATACAAGACACTAGTGAGGCCCCACCTGGAGTACAGTGTACAGTTCTGGAGACCATACCTACGTAAGGACATAGACAGGGTAGAGAGGTGAGAAAGAATTTCTTCACAGAACGGGTGGTGGACAAGTGGAACACCCTGCCAGAGGAAGTGGTGGGGGCTGAAACAATCACAGGATTTAAGAATGCATGGGATAGACATAAAGGAATTCTGGAGGTCAGAGGTAAGGTGCAACAGACTTCTAGGAAAACAAACTGAATTTACAAGCTCAAATGGGCAGACTGGGTGGGCCATAGGCCCTTATCTGCCGACACTGTCTATGTATCTATGTATTAGCCATCTAACCAGATTAATGAGCTTAATATCCTCCGCCCTGTATAAAGATATCGAGAAACATTCAACCAGATTCCAATGGTTACTGCTGTATGATCCTCCCTCCCCCCACCCACCACCCCATCCCCCAAAACAAACTATTCCTCTTCTATCCCCCATAATACTCCCCAGAATGAACATGAAAGTATCCGAACCTATATGTCCGAACTCCCACCCTCCCATCCACCTCAACTGTCACAAACAGCGCTCAGCAAAGTACCACATCCCTTCCTCCCACCCCAGCCTCCCGAAAAAAAACCTCAGCCCCAAACGAGTACAATAACACTTCCCCCAACCAGCAAAATTTAAATAGAAACCAAGAAAACTCTGCTACCTAAACTGTTCTTGGTAGCTTAAAGAGAGAAGCTGGGCTTAAAACATAAGAGCACAGCGAAGGTGCTGCCATAATACACTGGATACCTGTGGCCTGCAAGAGAGAGACTCGACGCACAAGGATCTCAGGCAGCTAACTTAAATATAAGGTTCTTGACCTCGGCGTCACGCCAGCAACAAGACTGGTGTGGTAATGGGTATGTTTATTACCCTAGACTTCGAGCCATCAGCTCACACTGAGCTAATAATCCTATGCGTTGAGCTCCCTCTTGTGGCCACTGAGTGAAATTCAAATGCCCAGCACTCCTCCTGTATTAATCTACCACCAGAACTAAACCATGAGCCTGAGTGATATTATTTAACCATCCCATTTGCGCTGACAAGTAGCGTTCCTAAAAAGACCAAAATACCAAACACCTTCCCCCCAAATGAACAAGCTATAGACTCAGAACAAATCCAATATGCAGGTTGCAGTCCCATGTTTGAGTTCAAAACAAGAGAGTCTCATATCGGGTTAAGACGGCGAAATAGTGGCTCAGCTTCTCCCCACAATAAGATCCTTTAGATTCCATCCACGCTGGTTATCCTATTCAGTATTCCACATGAAAGGCAGTCCCATCTTGACAATGTCGATCTCCCCTTCACCATGAGCAGAGGGCTCCTCATGGGTCCCGAAACAGGTCAGGTAGAGAAAGCTTGAGGCCAGTAAGAGCGACATCAGGATCTTCATATGCTAATCAAGATCCGTTCACTAACATCTGCAACTTAGCTGGGTACCTCATCCTAAACTTGAGCCCAGCAGCAATAATCTTGGTCACAATGGGATGGAATGCTGTGCGCTTCTGTCGAACAGATCCCGGCAGGTCCTGTGCTATTCTTAGCTTTGAGTTTTCCCAATGGACTTCTTGTAGGTCTCTCACTTTAGACAAAAAGTGTTGCCTTTCCAAGAAATGCAATTGGCATATCATAGGGTGGGGAGCAGCCCCCGAAGGAGGTTTTGGTCATAGGGATCTATGTGCCCTCTCAATAGTATACACAGAGCCGAAGGGAGAGGGACCAGCCACTCGTTCTACCAACTTCTGTACAAAAATGATAGCATTCTGGCCTTCTTCACCTTCAGGTAGGCCCAATATTATAACATTATTCCTGCGGCTGCGGCCCTCGAGATCCTCCAACTTTGCTTCAACTTGAGAGAGCTTCTGCCGCACTGCTGCTGGCCCAGGGTCTACCCTTTCCAGATGTTTCTCGAGTGACACAATGCGAGCTGTATTATCCGAGGTTATTGTAGTGACCTCTTCCAGCTTTTAGACAGGGCTTTAAGCTCAGTTGCCATTTCTTTGACTTCCTCATGAAAGGGCTTGAATTCTTCGAGGAACCTGTTCAGGGTTAAAGGTTCTTGATCCGATACTTAGCTGGGATGGTCGAGCCTGTCACAGTCCCTTCGAGCCCTAGAGTTTCTTGAGCCTTCTCGGGTAACTGGCGGAGTGTGTTTTGTGAAGCTTTTTCATGTAAGCCTCCATAAATACTCAAACTCGCAACTCCGAATCCTGGTGAGGCTAGAAGGCAGACTCCGAGGACACCAAGGGGTTTTTAGCGATTTAGCAGACCAAAAAAGATGATTTTATAATCGGGGAAGCTGGGGCTATGTGGAGGAGCTTCTATTCAGCACTCTGCATCACGTGGTCTCCGCGACCGCACTATTCTGCGCCGGAAGTGCGAAAACACATTTCAGCCAGGATGTGAAAAATGACAGCTGTACTGTTCATAAGGAGGTGTGAAAAAATGCCAATGTTGAAAATCTGAAGTGAAAATATTATAAATTCGCGAACTTACGACTCTGCATGGAAACTGCTCAAAGCACACTCATAACACTATTTTTTGGAATTTTTTCACCAAATTTGCAACATAGGCTTTTTGAGAGACCACCTGATGAACAGTAACACTGTCATTTCATTAATCGGTCCCAAAAGGTGATTCTGCGCAGTGACCATGAAATCACTTTTCGGACAGAATAACCAGATGACAGTCACTGAATTCATGTGATGGGGTCCTAAGAACCCCATGTTGAAAATGTGGTGCAAAAATTCTGAAAAATGACCGAGATATCCACATAAATTGAAAATAAAACATTTATGCCATTATACAGCTTACCACGATTTCTTCAGTTCATGGTCGGCTTTGAAGAGTGCAGACCTGCTCCTGGTTCACCGAAGATCATTGCGCCTGGCTCCAGAGGTAAGTATGGGCTGAGGAGGGGTGTGGGGAGGTACGGTGCACAAAGGGTGGCTGCGAGTTAGGAGAGGGGCACTGGACTCAATGAGGGACCGTTTTTCTTCTACAGGAAACAAAAAAATTAAAAAAACAATGTGGGAAGGTTTTCTGCTTTTGCAGGTACTTTGGCACGCTGGTGTGTGCTCCCAGCATGCCACCTGAGTGTTTCTTTAGAGGTCTGCTAGCCAACAGGGATTGGACATCTCTGTCGGCAGAATGTTGGGGGCAGGCACATGATTCGGGGATTGGGCACCTACTCAGCACATAACAGATGGGGTATTGTGCTGATGTGGGATTAGCTACCCCACAGCAAATGAACTAGGTATGCCAACAGGGGGATTGGGCACCCCTGTTGGCTGTAATGGGGACTGTGTGAGGGGGAGGCTGTCCATTGGCTTCTGTGGGGACTGTGAGAGGCCGATGGAGAAGCCACTGCCATGTTTGTTTGAGATAGGACAGCAGACAATGCAGCTCTAATTCACTGCTGCAGCCAGGGACTGCCCCTCAAGCAAACACAGCTGATTGTTTCATGACAGGGTGCTCCCGGATTGCAGTGGCAAATTTCTTTGTGCATGTTAGCAAGCTACATTAGTGCTGTCATGGACAGTGTGATCCTCTATTCGTGCCACACAGCAAAGCCCCAAAATGGGCTGCCTGCATTGGCAACAGCACTGTCATGCCTCCACAACCCGCTAGTGAAGGAAGCTGATGCAATGTGTTTCTTGTGCGTGCACGCAAGAAAACACAAAAATGATTATGACAGGTTTATTTACAAAACAAATTGCAGCTTCAACATCTGAAGCACGGGTGGCAATGGTATACTATGTGAAAAAGATATTTTCAAAATCTCAGAAAATCACTTTAAACTAAATAAAGGGGAGTATGATGCAGCTGACACCCCTGCCATCAGTGGGCTGGTCATCACTCCCCAAAATGCCAAATGCATGCATAAATCCTCGGAAAACAAGTTGGAGCCAACATCTGCCCAAACCAGCAACCTCCACAATCTCTCAGCTAGAAAGAGCAAACTGGAGCAGTCCAGAAACAGGATACAACCTCACACCAGAAAGGATGTACATTCCTGGAAGGCAATGGTTGCAAATACTAGGAGCCTAACCAACACACTTCCTGAACTCACAGCCATCTTAGAAACAGAAAGGTTGGACTGGGTGGATGTAACAGAAAAGTGGTTCATGGAAAACCACAGATGGGATACTGACATTTCTGGTTACAATCTGTTCAGGAAAGATAGGAAAGGCAAAAAAAGAAGGGGGGGGGGCATAGCCATTTATATCTGGGAGGAAATAAAAGTCACAGAAGTAAAAGGACAACCTGGGGACTTCGAGTCACTGCGGCTAACAGTAGACATGGGCAAGGGAAAAGCCCTTCAGAATCAGTGTCTTGCACAGGCCCCCAAATCAAGGAGATAAAGGAGACAAAGACCCAATAGAGGAAATCTACAAAGTGTCCAATAAAGGCGAAGTAATACTGGTGGGAGACTTCAACCTACCAGATATTAACTAGAGCACATTAACAGCAACAACAAGAAGTAGGGACTTCTTATTGTCACTACAAGGCATGGGACTGTGCCAACTTGTTAAAACCCCAAAAAGGAGAGATGCCATTTTTGATCTTGTCCTCACAAACTTGGAAAGCATCAATGACTTTGAAGTGGGATGCCATATGGGCAACAGCAACCATTGCATGGTAAGCTTTAAGGTAAACATAACACAGGACACCAGCCACTCAAAGATAAAGGTGCTAGATTTCAGAAAGGCTGACTTCCAAAAAAGGAGGAACAACATACATAGCCAGTTAATGGAAATAGAGGTTGAGGAGGTGGAAGTCATGTGGGGGAGACCCAAGAGCATAATAAAGACTACCACAGGTCAATGTGCCAAATGGGTCAGCAAAGCAAAAAGAAAAATAAATCTATATGGTTTTCCAAGGACGTGGGTACCACAAACAAAGAAAAAAAGAAGGCATACAGCATATACCAGGAAACCAAAACTGAGAAAGACTGGGAGTCGTACAAGGAAAAAATGAGAGTCTAACCAAAATATTAGAAAGGTAAAGATAGCAGAAGGGGCAAAGAGAGGAGACAAATAATTTTTTAGATACATTAGGGAATGTAGGAAGGCAAAAGGGGGATAGTAAAAATTGCTACTGATAAATGGAAAAGCACCAGATATGACCCAGAGAAAGCCAAAATCCTCAACAAATACTTCTGCTCTGTGTTTACCAAAAGGGATCAAGGGGATGGCCCAGTCCTGAAAAAACACACCACCACAGGACCAGGGTAGACAAGATTCCCTTTACAGAAGCCAAAGTATGGGAGGCGCTAAGTCAGCTAAAAGCAGACAAAGCCATGGGACCAGACGAGATGCATCCCAGAATCCTTAAGGAACTGGGAGCAGAATTAGCAGCCCCTCTGGCACTTCTATTTATGAAGTCCTTAAAGAGTGGTGTGGCACCTGAAGACTGGAAAAAGGCAATAGTGGTTCCACTTCACAAATCAGGCAGTTGCAAAGAGGCTAGTAATTACAGACTGGTGAGCCTCATGACTATCGTAGGGAAACTAATGGAGACATTACTTAAACAGAGGATCATAGCATTCCTCAAAACTAGCAGCCAACATGACCCTAAACAGCATGGTTTCACAGCAGGTAGGTCATGCCAGACAAATCTGCTTGAGTTTTTTGACTATGCTACAAAAATAGTGGACTACAGTGGGGCAGAAGATGTGGTCTACCTAGACTTTAGTAAGGCATTTGACTCAGTTCCACACAGAAGACTGGTAAAAGAAGCTTGACCACATAGGGGTTGGTCCAGAAGTCATCAGATGGGTACAAAACTGGTTACAAGGCAGAACCCAGAGAATAAAGGTTAATGGAACGCAATCGACAGAAGGCAGGGTGACCAGCAAGGTGCCCCAGCAATCAGTGCCGGGGCCTCTGCTCTTCAATGTTTTTATAGCAGACATTGCTGATGGACTAGAAGGGAAGGTGTATCTGTTCACAGATGACACCAAGATATGTAACAGAGTGGACACCTCAGAAGACGAGAGCAAGATGGAAGCTGACCTCAAGAAACTAGAAGAATTGTCTGGAGTGTGGCAGCTGAGATTTAACACCAAAAAGTGCAAGGTCATGCACATAGGAAAGAAAAATCCATAAAAGGAGTATTACCTAGGAGGCGAAAGACTGGCGGCCTCAAACCAGGAATGAAATCTGGGAATCATAATCTCAGATGACTTGAAGGTTAGTAAGCAGTGTGAGAAGGCAACATTGAAGGCCAACAGAATGCTGGGCTGCACTGGGAGGGGAATCACTAGCAGGAGGACAGAGATGGTACTGCCATTTTATAGATCGCTGGTCAGGCCTCACCTGGAATATGGAGTCCAGTTCTTGCTGCCTAACCTCAGGAAGTACACTGACCGGGTGGAAACAGTACAAAGGAAGGCGACAAAAATGATTCAGGGTCTGCTGTACATGTCCTATGAGGAAAGACTTAGGGAACTGAAAATGTACTCCCTGGAGCAGAGAAGAGACAGAGAGAGAGAGGGGACATGATTGAAACAGTCAAGTACATGAAAGGCATTAACAAGGTACAGGCACAGGAACTTTTTCACTTCAAGAAGGGCTCCAGGACCAGGGGACATGACCTCAGGCTCCAAGGAGGGAGGGAGGGGGGTTTTTCTACCTACACCAGGAAGTTTGTCTTCACAGAAAGAGTGTTGGACACCTGGAACAGCCTGCCCCAAGAGGTTGTGGGGGTCAACACTGGTGGGATTCAAGAATGCATGGCATAGACACAATGGAGCCCTAACTACAAAGGGCAGCTAGAGTGCCAAAATAGGTCTAAAACAAATGGGCAGACTAGATGGACCTAGCGGTCTCCTTCTACCATCAACTTCTATGTTTCAGTGTTTCATGCTCTGGACTACTCCTGCAGCTTCTTTAGGTCCGATTCCATTTTCTTAACTCTTTCCTGGGAGTCCACTCTGTTGCAAATCTTGGTGTCATTTGTGAACAGGCACACCTTCTCCTCAAGCCCATTTGCAATGTTGGCTATGAATACATTGAATAGCAGAGGCCCTAATACCGAGCCATAGGATACCCCGCTGGTTACCTCCCCACCTTTGATAATGTGCCATTTACCTGCACTCTTTGTGTTCTACCATGCAACTAATTTTTTGCCCAGTTTACCACCTCCTGTCCCAACCCTGTGAAGTCTTGCTTCTTTATCAGCCTTCTGTGTGGAACAGAGTCAAAGGCCTTGCTAGAGTCCAGGTAGGCCACATCAACTGCTCCCACCTTATTAACTGCATGGGTAACCCAGTCGAAGAACTCAACCAGGTTTGTTTGGCAAGACCTCCCTACTGTGAACCCATGTTGTTTTTTATCCTGCTGACCACTGGATTCCAAGAATGCCAGTATTCTTTGCTTGAGTAAGGATTCCATCAGTTTTCCTATGCCTGAAGTGAGACTCACTGGGTGGTAGTTTCCTGCCTCCTCCCTGCTCCCAGATTTATGAAGTGGGATCACTGATGCCCTCTTCTAGTCTTTGGAAACTTCTCCACTCATAAGTGATTTAGTAAATAGGTACGGCAGGGTTGCCGCCAGTTCCCTTCACAGATTTTTTAGGATTCTGGAGTGTATATCATCCAGTCCCATGGCCTTATTCACTTTTAATTTGTTTAGTGCTTCCAAGATTAGGTCTTCCATGAAGGAGCTTGTATCAACTGCTAGTCCAGAGGTGCAGTTTCTAACTAGTTCAGGTCCTTTGCCCTCCTCCTCCTTTGTAAACACTGAGTAGAAGTATTTGTTTAGGACTTTTGCTATTTCTCCATCTTCCTCTACTAGGTTCCCTTCCTCCACTGCTAGTCTAACTATACCCCTTAGTTTTCCTTTTTCCCCTTATGCATCTAAAGAAGGCTTTGTTACCTCGCTGTGCCCCTTCTGCAATCTTCGCCTCAGTGAAGATTTTGCCTTCTTTGTTGCCTTACTTACCTCCCTCACTTTTTCTTTATATCGTTCCTTATCCTCTTCTTCATTCGATGCTTTGTATTTCCTGTAGGCAGCCTTTTTTTCTTTCACTACAGTTAATACTTATTTTTGAGAACTAGAGAGGGTTTCTTTTTTTTTTGCCTTACTTGCCCTTCTGGCACATTGGTCTGTGACTGTTTGAATAACTCCCTTCAGGTTTCTCCACATCTCCTCCACCCTTCTCCCTTCTGTGATTCTTAAGACCCCTGCCAGGTTTTCTCTCATTTTCTGGAAGTCTGCTTTCCTAAAATCTAGGTCCCTAATTTTGCAATGGCTTGCATCCTCTGCAGTGATCACTTGGAATCCGACTATATGGTGGTCGCTATTCCCTAGATGGCATCCAACTTCAATCCCCCTTACTCTTTTGCAGTTGGTGAGAACCAGGTCCAGGACCACTTCTCCCCTCATTGACATATCTACAAGCTGCCTCAGACCTGCCCCCATTAGGGCCATTAGAAAGTCTTTGCTTATTGTTGTTGCTGCTGTATGTGTTTCCCAATTTATGTCAGGTGGATTAAAATCCTCTACCAATATTACCTCACCCTTGTCCATTATTTTGTGTATTTTTTTGAGTAGTTCCTTGTTGCCCTTTCCCCTGTGTAGGGGGCCTATATACCTGTACGATTCTGATGTTTGCTCCATTGCCTGTATCAGCTGTTAACCACAGAGCTTCTGTCTCACTAGGAGACCCCTGTATCTCTGTGGTTTTTATTCCCTCCGTGACGTACATTGCCAACCCCCCTTTTCTCCTTCCTGTCCTTCCTGTATACTGTAGGTTGTGCCCTGGGATTGCCATGTATGAGCTGTGGTCATCTGTATACTAGGTTTCTATCATAGCTACCCAGTCTAGGTCTTCCTCTGGCACTGTGGCCATAAGGCCTGAAAGTTTGTTTTTTTTAGACTCCTAGCATTTGCAACCATCGACCTCCATATATGATCCCCCCCCCTTGTATGGTGATTTTCTCTTTTGTTATGTTGCTTTACAGTGTTAATTCTGTGCTATTTTGTGGATATTTGGGGAGTGGTATCCTGCACATTGGTCACCATAGTGTGTGCTGTCCCCATCTCCTCATTACTTAGTTTAAAAGACTCGAGTATGCCTCACATTTCTGGCCAAGTGCTCTGAAGTCTTCCTTGGTAAGGTGTAAGACATCGTACTTAAAAAAATAATCTTTCCCAAAAGTTCCACCAGTTCTATATGAAGCTGTAGCCCTTTGCCTGGCACCATTTGTGCAGCTATAAGTGAGGTTCACAAATTTCTTCTGCTCTGACTCATTTAATGCTATCACCTTTTTCCCAGACTGGTACAACGTCTGAGAAGGTGAGGATGGATGAAAGAGAGGACAATCTGTTTGCTAGCTCTGCTAAGTGAGTTCTGGCCTCCTCCAGCATTTGATTGGCAAAGTCATTGGTCCCAAGGTGGATTACTACATGTTTGTTTTTTCCTTCTGTACAGATGAGCCTTTCTATGCGGTCCATGTCCCTTTCCACAGAAGCTCTTGGGAGACACTTTATCAGAGTCTCAACTTTGTTGTTTGAATTTAGGTGGGGTTCCACACCATGGATCATGGAATTTTAAACTATGAGTAGCTTCTGCATAACAGTTGTAGCCTTTGGTTTGCTACCTTCATTTGTTGTAGCATGCCATTGGTCCATTATGTCACTGAGTTCTGATTGAGGGACTACTTCCAGCAGTGAGTACCTATTTTTTGTCAGAATGCTGGTGTTACCTTGGTGGTTATGTTTGTTTTCCTTGCCCACCTTGCCTCTCTTCCCCCTCCTGACCACCTGCCAACTTTCTGATCCTGTGTACTGTTTGGGGAGTCATTGACCCTTATGTCCTGGTGGTTTGGAGGTGGAGATCATGATGGCCTGATATGATACATTCTGCCCTGCAGTTCATATATTTGGGTCCAGGATGCCTGAAGCTGGGCTGTAAGATCAGCGATGATCCAGCAAGTGGGACAGTGGCCAAGATGCTGGGAATAAGACCTGGTGAAGAGTGCCCCACAATGCCCACAGCTTACAATGTCCATTTTTTATTTTTGGTATTACTGATAGCCTTTGCCAACAGTACTTTACTAGAGGGTGGGTAAGGCTAGAGTATGAGTCCCAGAGAAAAGAAGATGGAGATTTCCCATCTTGGGGGAGCCTGATGATTTTCTTTTTGGACGAAAGAGATGAATTCTCCCTCCTGTGCTAAACAAAACACTATTTTTTAATTTTTTGTACTACTGCTAAAAATAGAAACTAAGTCCTTCCCCTTTTCTTTTTCTTAGCCAAGAAATAGGTGATAGGATCAGGTTCTATATAAGGCAATGAGCACAGGGTGGATGTGAATAGGGGAGCTTGGGTGGGAGCTTCCCCTGCCGTAAGAGAGAGAGAGAGAGAGAAAACAAATCAAAACTAAAACAATCAGGTGCAACAGGGGCCCAACCCGAAACCACCAACCCCAGCCATATAAAACCTGTTTGGTAGATATTGGTTGGGAGTCAGGAGTATCAACACATTTGTTTAGTGCTTTGTCATCTCTGATGTGGTTAATTTCATTACTAGATTTTAACCATTTCTGTATGTGCCTTTTGTGGTGTCTGATCTTGAGGACCTAAGTGTCATTTGAGGGTATTCTGGCTATTTTGCTAGGTGCTTTTCCTCTGTTAATAACAGCTCAGTCTATTATGCTTAATGCATTATAGTACATCATATCTTTTTGAGCTGTCTCCGATTGTTATTTTTTTTCTCCAATCTTTTGAAATTGTTTTGTTGCTTTGGTAGCCTATCAGTGGTGTGGTGCTGTGGTCTTGTTTGTAGTTTGAGAAACTTTCAGGGCTGCTAATTTCTACTGGTTTAGCAAATTGCAGTTTTTTTCCCCAGCTTTTAAAAAGCTACATCAGTTTAGTATTTTAGTCAGCTGTTTGTTGTTGCTGAGTGTCAGATGTTCTGGCAATGTGTTCTGGTTCTGTGATAGAATATGTAGTAGCAGAATACTGAATTTGTAAGCAGTAAGACGAGATGGGTTGTGCATGAAACAGATTTTACCACATGCCTAGGGACGTAGTGAGTCACAAGGCCACAGGCTGAGTGCCTACAGCCCCTGGAGGTGTGGTAAAATCTGTTCTATGCACATCCATGGAGTGGCTTATTGTGCCTATAAAATGTGCTCCTTTTTTAACTTTTTACAGTTGGGAAAAGCATGTTTATATGTAGAAACAATAGATTTACTTGTGTGCCTTTATGATAAAATAGTCCTTCTGCCCACTGCAAATGATGTCATTGATGGTGTCATTGTATTACTGTTGGAAAAAGTTTATCCTTCGCTTGCATCAAGGTTCAAGATATGGAATGTTTCTCATGGAATGTTTACCATGGAATACATGGATTCAAAATTCCGCTCAGTTCCACTGGCAGAATGGTCCTCTCCTAACATATTGTATACACACTCACAACAAAGGCCTCTTCTACAACCAGGAGCTCAGTCATCTCACTGTCAGGGCAAGCAGAAGAAATTTTTACTGATGAGCAGGTAAAGATAGAAGGGGGGGTTTACTGGCAGGAAAGAAACAGTTGTAATGAAAACTATAAATAATACTTAATGTTACTAATTTATGTGTATAAGGAAAGTGTGATGAGCAGGGAAACAACATTTATTTAATTTGTTTTATTTTTTATTTAAGGTAGTTTTATTTTTAGGGCCCAGTTGAGGTTTTTTTTACAGTGTAAAGGTAGCAGCCATGTTTGTGATGGAAGATTAATTCCAGTTGTAAGAGGACTGATTTCCTCATTTTGTGATGTGGTTTAGGACCAGGATGACTGTGCATGAAACAAATTTCATGCACGGTCACATGATATATTTTGACCAATGAGATTTCTTTATTTTGGATTCCCATTTTATAAATAGATTTCACTCAATCCACTGATTTCTAGAATACCAGGAATACAATTTTAGAGTAGCAGTGTTTTGTAAGTCTTAAAAAAGTTATTGCTGATTTGGATAATGAAGTATGATGCAAGTGAAACAGATATTTCTATATTTTTACGTATCATGTTTCTGTAAGGTTAAGGGAATAAGGGAGATGTAGGAAGTACTACATATATTTTGTTTTTAGTGCTGAGGAAATTATTCCACCACTTGTAATTCTCTAAGGTTGCTTTTTCTCACATCTATATCTGCACTACAGTCTGATTTCCTGACAACATCAGGGTGATATCTGTGATACCTGGATCATACATCTGTAACATGGAGCAGAGTACAATGTGCAGGTTCTGTGACAGAGTATTTTAGGTTAATTATTTACCCTTCTGTGTACATCACAGTGCAAACTGTATATTTTGTGTCATATAATACCATTGGCTGCCATATCTCATTAAACTGGGGCAGTCTTAGTCTGTAGCCACAATTTTTTTATGGATTCTTTCACTGTTATGAGAAACACATAGATCAATGATCAAGACAAAAGCCTCTGGCCCCTTGGGGGAATGGATAGCACAGTATTGCAATTATTAGTTGGCTATAGCAACTGGGGATCCATAGAAAGCAATAGGAATTGCTGCTTCCAGAAGTCCCCAGGACAAAGCAGGACCAAAAAATGTGGGCCTGGTCTGCACAAGTCTCACTACACATATGCCAGCAGCATCTGTATGCACCTACCACGTATATAGCTTGAATCTGGGGAGTGCAAAAATGAAAAATGTGACGTCTTCAGATGAATTCACACTGCCTTGTTGAGGCTGTGGCTTTCACAGATGAGAGAGAGAGAGAGCGTGATTAACCCAGCGTGCATTTGAGTAAGAAGTATTCAATTCCTGATTCCACTGATCCAGTACATAGCATGCATTTTTGTGGCCACAGCTCCTGGACAATAAATGCTGGCAGACAGCTCTTTTCAGTAGACCCATAAAAATGCTAAGAAGAAGTGGAAGTGGCTCAGGGATCTTGGTGGTACCTTGTGGGTGTGTAGCAAATAACTGCAAATCCACATGCGTCTAAAATGTTCCCTTCCTCTTAAGCCATACAGTAGGTGTTTTAGACAAGTTCAAATGGAAGCCTTCCCTGTTCTTTCAGAAACTGAAATATATAATGGAGGCCTAATTGCCACAATCTTTTAAAGGTAATATCTAGCTGTAGGTGTGAAAGCTCCCCGTTTTCTGCTAGAAGTCTGCAATACCACAATACATACCGGTAGTATGGCTGGGTGTCTTTAGGAATTTATATCATTGCCTCAGGGTAACAGTTCTGTAAGTGATAGTATCACCAGGGCAGTGACCAGGGGGGTGCAAGAGATGCAGTTACAGTGGGGCCTGCACTATCAGAGGGTCCACTGCCTCAGAGGTCAGTGTTACATCAGCTGGCCTTTTACTGTCTCAGACAAACATGCAACTTTCTTTTTGTACACTGCTTATCCATTTGACATTAGGACTGTCAGCAGTGGCAGCAGTGGGGTCTGTGCTGTAGATTCGAACTCCAGTTTTCCTGGGGGCAAATATAGAACAAAGAAGCAACAGGACCCACTACTCAAAACATCTGATCGGGGCGCCAATGTGCCCAGGAGGAGTAGGGACACATTACACTGTTCAGTTCTGTGATCACTGTGCCAGCAAGGGGAAAGTGGGGCAGCATGGACAAACTGCAGATGCTCAGCAGGTCTGATACAAAAGAACCTATGGAATACATATATGATATATGTTAATGGTCACTTTACACCTATTGGTGAGGGGCAGGGCCCCACAAAATATTTTGCAGGGCGGCCCATACAGTCATTGGCACAGCCCTGAGTATCAATTTTATTAAACTGCCCTGTGGAGTATGCGAAAAGGTAGTGGGAGGTATCAAGTAAGTAATTCAGGTGAAATTCTGTTTGTTTTGATGGGGAACTACAAAACAGGAAACTCCAGCTGCAGACTATGCAGAGTTGAGCCACCTGGGCAGAGATACGAAAGTTAGCCGGGTTTACTCCCCCTTGTTCCCTAGGGAGTTGTAAGGTGGGAAAGTGAATTCAAAACCATTGCCTCTCCCCCCAAAAAAAAAAAATTAAAGTGGGACATCAGCTTAATCCAAGAGGTGAACTAAAAGTTGGAGGGGTAAACCAGGAGAATCTGCAGGAGACAGAGTGCCTTGGGTAATACGGTCATACATACTGAGTCTATTCTAGGGAAGAAGCTGAGGACAGTGATTGTCACTTGTTTAAATCCTGTGTGATACACTCTGTAATGGGCTCATAGTTTAGAAGTTCCATATTTGCTGGATTTTTCAGGATAAAAAACCCTCCAGATATCTATTAGTCCTAAGTGCTTAAGCATACGCATTTAATATTTTTTTTTGCTGGGCAAACCTAATGTTTAGGAAGGTTTTGCGGCATCAAGCTCTGTAGAAAAAGTGAGGTTTAAAAATCACAACCTATTGTTAGTTGACCCATGAGCACGCCCACCAATAGAGCAAGAAAAGTTTGCAAGACAGCTTTGTTAATATTGGGGGACATCAATAACCATGAGAGTAACTTCGATGTTATATAATTGGCCAGTTAAGATGACATAAAGGCCTGCGGGATCTATATAGCTGTCTGCACAGGTGAACAGTGTAGCAGTGGGAATCAAAATTGCCTCACCTTGTCTTTCCAGATGTATATGAAGAAGCGTAAGCCTCAAAGGTACCCCCTTGTGCCAGTTAACATGCTTAGTAGCAGTAAGATGCATCTCTTGGAGATAGACAGTATCTAGGGGTTCTTTTCTCAGGAGCTGAAACATCTTACAGCACTTAACTAGGTTCTTTAGACAATTAATATTCCATGATAAAACTTTTGTTGGGACTTCCATGTAAAATATGTAAAAGGCAAGATCAACTGCAAGTAGGGCAGTGGCTCGGGGGAAGGCCTGCCATCCTCCCCCTAATCCAGAGAGCAGGGATCCAACATTCCCCCAAACACAGCCTGAAAGTGGACGTGTGCCAGAGTACTCTTGCCCCTAAAGGGGGATGGGTGATTCTCAGATACTTCAAAATACAGAGCTTTTATATGGAGGTTTGAGGGAGTGCTACCATATTCCCAGGGAGGTACTAAAAGGGAGCAGTGTCAGTGGCTCAGAAGGTTGCACTCTTGCCTCTGAGGCCAGAAGATCAGCAAGGCTGTGGGTTCTATCCCCACACTAGGCACTTGGGTTAAATCCCAATATTGACACAGTGGAGTTGGGTGAGGAGGTGGGGTTGGGTGGGCGGGCAGGGCAGGGGTGCTGCACTCCTGACATGCCATCTTTTGGATGAGATATTAAACCAAGGTCTCATCTGCCTGTTCTGATGATAGTACAGGTGGATGTTAAAGAGCCCATGTCACTATTTGAAAAAAGAAGAGGAATTTTTTTAACAAAAAAACAAAAGAATCATACAGAGTAAACACAAATAAATTTATTGTACATTCTTTGGGTAAATATTATTATGTCACTTTAACAGTTTTATACAAAGAACACAAAAGAAACCCAAAGGAAGAACAGAAGGAAAAAATGAGTTAAAACAAACTGATATTATTTCTTTATACTTACTCCTCCATGTTTAAAGAAAAATTCAGATTGATTGATTATGAACAATAAGGAAATAAGATAAAAGGCCCCTTTAAACAATAAACTATCATTACAACTTAAACAGAAACAATCTATAAAATAAATGTCACAACCCAAAGAAAATTTCATTTCATTTTCATTTTTATTTTTTATACTTGCTAGTGAGATGAGCAAACTGCCTGTTTTCACATGCGACAAGTTAACAAATAAACAATAAAGACATACAAAACATTAATAATACAAAAAAATACAAACTACAATATCAAAACATAAAAATTACAATATAAAGTTATGTTAGGAAATTGTGCTAGGAACCACAAAATGTTTTTCTTTTTGTGTTAGATGTTTTATTAAACATTATCAGAAAAAGTAAATTAGACAACAACCTTTCCTGTAATTTTCTGAGCCTAATAATTACTTTAAAAGGCATAACTTATGTAAGAAATTATTGTTCCTCTAACCAAGCAATCCTACGCCAAAGTACATCAATCCTCACTTTAGGTAGGGTTCTATAGTCCTGTCCTTTAACCTGTTTAAGGGTATCTCTATTGTTTGAGCAAGTGTAGCAGGGAAAGTATTTAACTGTTGAGTCAAAAACTGGCATCTAGCCTGTCAAAGATAGCATTTAATGCAAGCAAATATAAGATAAAGGGTGCTAGGGTGATAGGCCTTCAAATATCCTATATAGTCCCCAAGTATAAAGTTCTGGTATGTCAGATCATTCAAAAAGGGACAATTCCATTTGGTGGCCAAAAAAGATAGGAAATACTGAGTATGGGGACATTCTAAAAAGAGGTGTACCTGTGTTTCTTCTATCTGTTGACACTCAGTTCTAGGGCAATATCTATCTTGAATAGACATGAGCTTTAAGTTGCCCCTCACTCCTAATCTGCCATGACAACTCAGCCAAATAGTATCCCAGAATGTTTGAGGTATTGTCTTGTCATTTAAGAGCTTTAGCACTGTAAAGGTCCTGGACAGTATGCAATTAGGAAATTCCACCTGGTTGGTAGAATGGAGTTGAAATAAGGGGTATGGTGTTGTGGGTGGCTGGGGCAGTACCTGGGATAATAACAATCTGTTTGCAAGGGATAGGCTGCACCTGAGTGGGGAGAGGAAGGAGGTATTAAAGCAAAAGCTGGGGAGGTATATTGCAACAAGGGTGGATTTAAACTAGAGGGGGGAGTGGCAAGTGGACAGCAGGTAGGCAGGGATCTGACAGAGTGGAGTCACAGCCTACCCCTAGGCAAGCAGGGAAGGACTCGGGGTGGCCCAAAAAGGAGGGAGTAGAAGGGAGGAAATGGAGGCTAGGAAGGAAAGGGGGCATTATGGAGGGTGGTCTCAATGAATGCAAGAAGCCTAGGAAACAAATCTGCTGAGCTACAGGCACTCTTACCAGTGTGGAGGGTGAATATTGCAGCTGTCACAGAAACATGGGCAACTGAGCACCAGGACTGGGATCTGCAATCCCAGGATACAAATTATACAGGAAGGACTGTAAGGAGGGGAGGGTGGGATGGGATGGCAGTCAATGTCAGGATGGGATCAAATGCACAAAGGATGAGGGAGAAGAAAGAGAACAGAGGCAATCTGGCTACAGCTCCTAGACTCCAGGGGTAGGAAATTGAGGTTTGGGGTGGTATACAGGCTGCTGTCCCAGTCGGAGGAGCTTGACAGGGAGTTAACGGAACAAATCAAAAAGATTTCAGCTGGCCAGCGATTGACTGGAGCATTCCAGTCACCTCCAGTGCTAGGGAGAAAGTTCTCCTGGATGCAATCCAGGAGGGACTCCTGACAGTTGGTTACTGCACCAACTAGGCTAAAGAACACTTTCAATCTGGTATTGTTGAATGGGAGGCAGTCAGGGAAATAAAGGTAGAGGACCCACTAGCCAACAGTGATCACCAAACAGTGTGGTTTAATATCACAATGTGCGGGGAACCAGAGAAATCAATTACTCAGGTGGTAAACTTCAGGGGGCAGACTTTGGGAGGATGCAGAAAGTACTGAAAGGGAAACTGGAGGGCATAAGGCAGGAGATGGACATGGAGCAGAAATGGGATATTATTAAACAGGGGGTTTCAGAGGCAACAGAAGTCTGCACCAAGGCACAGAGTAAGAGGAGCAGAGCAAGAAAACCATGCTGGTTGAACAGCGAAGTTGTGGAGGTGGTGAGGGCAAAATGAGTGGTGCACTAGAGGTTTAGGAGGATGGGGAAGGAAGTGGACAGGGAGGAATATGCAAGTGGTCCAGGGAGGTGACCAGAAAAGTGAGAGAAACCAAGGTCCAGAGGGAGATGAGATTAGCACAGGGAATTAATGGGGGGGGAAGACTTTTTCAGATACATCAGGGAGAAAAGGAAGTGCAAGAAGACAATAGTGAGGATACAAAGAGGTGGGGAGTGGATGGAAAAGGGCGGAGCAGGCGGAAGCACTGAATGAATACTTTGCTCAGTGTCTTGGAAGAAAAGGGGGACCCACCAACATGGGCTGGGAGGGTGGGGACAGGGGAGAGGAGACGAGAGATGGAAGAATTGAGGCAAATAGAGTCCTAGAGGGACTGAGGGCACTGAAGGAGATGGTGGAGGCATTGGCGAAGTTGCTGGCAGATCTGTACAGCACCTCACTGTCAGGATGTGTGCCACTGGATTGGAGGATGGCACATGTAGTACCATTACACAAGAGTGGGCCAAGGGATGAGCTGGGTAATTATTGTCCGGTATGTCTCACCTCCATAGTGTGCAAACTCATGGAAACGATACTAAAGGAAAGACTGGTGTTGTACCTGGAGGACAATAGCTGCCAGGATGTGAGGCAGCATGGGTTTGTCTCAGGGAAGTCTTGTCAAACCAACCTCATACAATATTATGACTGGGTGACAGGTGAGCTGGATAAGGGTCATGCGGTGGATGTTCTTTACTTGGACTTCAGCAAGGCCTTCAATTCGGTGCCTCATGGGTGGCTTGGGGGGAAGCTAATTGGTGTATGGGTAGGGCCAAAAATGATAAACTGGATTACAAACCGGCTGAGTGGCAGGCTGCAATGGGAGGTGGTGAGATGGGAGCTCTCAGCTCCAAGGCCAGTAATGAGTGGGGTGCCACAGGGTTGTGTTGGGGCTAATATTGTTTGGGCTCTTCATATCAGGCATTGCACATGGGGTGGTGAGCAAGATAAGTCTGTTCGCTGACAACACCAAAATCAGAGCACTGGTGGGTGGAGAGGAGGGATGGAAGCAGCTGCAGGGAGACCTAACGCAAGCTAGAGGAGTGTTCAGAGAGGTGGCAGCTGGTGTTCAATGCAAAGAAGTTTAAGGTTATGCACTTTGCTGTGAAGAACCCAAGGAGAGAATACAGGCTGGGGGAGAGAGGGGTTAAGCTGGGGATCACTGAGTAGTAGAAGAACCTAGGGGTAATGATAACAGGGACCATGAACAACACTGCCCAGTGCAGGACAGTGGCTGCAAATGTGAACAAAATGCTGGGGTGCATAGTGGGGGGGGGGTTTATCCAGGCGAAGAGAGGTGATCTTGCCCCTCTACAGGTCACTGGTAAGGCCACACCTAGAGTATTGTGTGCAGTTTGGGAGGCCATACTTAAAGTGTGATATCAGGCTACTGGAGGGGGTGCAGAGGAGGGGCAACAGAGATTATATGTAGAATGGAAGGGAGATACTATGAAAGCAGGCTGGGAGACCTGAATATATTCACTCTGGAGCATAGAAGGGACAGGAAGAACATGATAGAGACATTCAAGTATCTGAGGGGAATCAATAAGGATGGGGCAGATGGGGTCTTTAAGTTAAGGAAGGGGAGGGTTACAAGGGGGCATAGGCTAAGAATACAGGGGGGAAGCTTTAGGAAGGAAATGAGGAGACGCTATTTCACAGAGAGGGTGGTAGCAAAATGGAACACCCTACCAGAATGGGTGGTATCATGTAAATCTGTGAACAGCTTCAAAAGGGCATGGGACAGGGAACACGGGAGAGTGAGGGTGGGGGAGGTGGGGGTGGCAGCGCGATGACAAAGGGAAGGGGTGGGGCAGCTGAAAATTAGGGGTGTTAGCTACACACTCGAGCAGACTTAAATAGACAGGGTGGTCTGTTTCTGCTGGCTCATTCATATGTTCATATGGGCTACCCCCTTCTCTATCATAATGTGTGAATATAACTCTTTTCTAGGTAAAGTTTTGATAGAACTAGGAGAGTAGAACCTGCACCTGCTCAAAAGTACTCACAGTGTGTTCACTTCGAAATATAAAATCACAGCAGCTGAAAGCTTTTAACTGTGAGTAAAGCTTTATTACTTGTGCAGATCTTTAAAAAGGACTCACGTGTTGTAATATACAAGGAAATGGTACCAAAATACAGAATTCAAGTCCATCAAGGTCCATCAGAGTCCATCACATAAATAAATACATAAATCCATAAAAAAAAAAAAAACAAGCCATGAGCAGGCGTCTGGTACAAAACTTTAGCAGCAAGAGCAAAGGCTGAGGGACACTCCCTCGTGATGTCACCTGACATGTTTCGCACGTAGCTTCTGCTCATGATTTGTACCAGCCGCCGGCTCGTGGCTTGATGTTTTTTTATGGATTTATTTATGTGATGGACTCTGATGGACTATATTAGTAAAGTGGGTCCCACCACAGGGATCTCTGATATGGTGTGAATATTTTCCTGGTCTGTAAAATCACCAATTCTGAGAGCTTTACTCTTGTTTTTATTAATAACTGCTCCTGAAATGTGTGCATATTGATTTTGTTCAGGATCAGTACTACTGTTCAACTATCAACTCAATGACACATCAATCACGGACTCCGCCTAATCGAATCTGTCAATTCACCGAATTCCTATTTACCACCAATCAAAACACCAAAACAATTCGCAAGAAGCAAGTCCCAACTGTGATTTGAGTCAAGTTAGTGAATTCATGAAACAATTGGCAAGTAGCAAGTAGCAAACTTTACTCGCAAGGCAGAGAACTTAGCAAATAGCAACTAGCACATCGCAAATCACAAATCGCAACTGAGTCAGTGTTTTGAGTGTCATGCAATTAAACAAGGTGGTCATTCAGAATTTGGCAAATCTGATACAGCAAAATAGTAGGCTGTGGATTGGGAGTCGATGAAATGTACCTAATCCATTTAGTTCATGTTGAAGTTCTTGTCCAGATTCTTAAGATGAGGGAAAAAAACAAATATTATCTGCATAAGCTGCAATTTTTTGTGGAGTTACTAAAAGGTGAGGGGGTCAGACCTGTTATGTTATTATTATTATAATATATATTCTGAATTAAAGGATCTAGAATAAAGGTGTATAAAAGGGGACTAATAGGACATCCCTGTCTTATGCTAATATTTATTGAGATTGGATCTCCCAGTATCCCATTAACATATGGTGTTAGTTTTGCACCAGTATATAAGATTTTTATTTATTTAATCATATTGTTCAGGATCCCATATGCTTCTAGCACCTAAAAAAGAAATGTATGTGAAACTTTAGCAAAAGCTTTGGCCTGGTCTGTTGAGAGTATATAACCTTAATTTTGTTTTGTGTCCCAAATTCACAAATATCTCTTAACAGAGCTAAATTTTGTGACATATTTCTTTCTGGAATACAACAGGTCTGTGCGGAGTATATTAGAGTGGATGATACTTGCTGTAATCTGTTACATAGGATTTTTGAAAAGATGTTGTAGTCCATATTTAAAATACTTATAGGTCTCCAATTAGATAATAGTTTCTTATTACCTTTTTATAAAGGAAAATTAATATTGCTTCCCAAAAATTGGTATTAGCAGTGATAGCTACAAGAACTCATTGTATAATTGACGGAGAAGTCCAATATTTCTGTCAAGAATTTTTTGTAAAATGCACTGGATATTCCATCCATTCCCAGAGAAGTATTTTTAAGAGTTTTAATGGCAATTTCAATTTCTAACTTTGTAATAGGGCTATTTAATAATATTTTCAGGTCACCCTTCAGAGCAGGTGGTGTATTCCGGGAAAATGTTTGAAATGTGCCATGGTTTCTTAAGGTGTAGAAAAATTATTTTCTAAACGTTTTTGGTTAACATTAAGAACATCCATATCCTTTGTTTTCACCTTACCATTTTCAAATTGTAATACAGCTATCAGTGTGGCATCCAAACATTGCTTACAAGCTGAAATGTAATCAGAGCTAGGTTAGATTTCTGTGCCATGCCTCATTTCAGCTTCCAAAGAAGTTGTTCTATTTTATTGGTATTCAAGCGTTTTCTTTTTCAGCTCAGTAACGTGTGTTAGAAATTGGGTTCTATTATTGTGTGATAATGATATATATCTATATAGTCTGTTCCTGTGTTCCAGATATAATAAGTATTCTGTGTTAGATTTACCTTTCCCTAAATGTATCAATACATTTTTATATCTTTCTCTGTGTTAAACCACCATTGCATTATATTGTCATAGAGACATTTTGTTGACTGTCTAAAAAAACAATTGCCTTAGCTCCTTACAGATTTGCTCTTGTTCAAGAACTGATATGTTCATGCTCCATCTCTTTGCAGAAGTAAAAAGGTGTGTGGGAATGCTACCTAAATAAAGAACACAACTCAGGATTAGGTTGCCAGAAAATTCACACAGTAAAACAGATGCCTTTTGTGGAACCAAAAGCCTGGAAGAAAAGATGTAATCAATTCGAGTAGCAAATGTATTTCTGTAATATGTGGAACCAGGTCCCTTATGTGATTTTCTGTGTACATCAGATTCATTTATCATGTGAACAATGGACTGAAGTGAATATGAGTCACAATATATATTTTTCTGTAATTCATCTCTTGATTTAAAATCTAGTCCACAGTTCATATCACCTCCCCAGACGATATGTCTGGCAGTGAATAGGTAAGGTCTAATTTTTTCAAATAGGTCAACCCTGGCAGCCTTAGTTTGTGGTGCATATGTGTTTATTATACAGAGTAAGACATTTTTATATGTACAATCCAAAATGAATACATGGCCTGGCATTAAATCTATCAGCTTCTACAGGGAAAATTGTAGATTTTTTTACACAGAATACGAACATAGCCAACAGCATCTAATCCAAATTACCAGAAAGAGGGTCCTGACATCCATGCTTTCCCAACCTGCTCTGTTAGAAATATGGAGTTCAGTCTGGTCTCTTGTAAGAGTACAATCTCATAAGAAGAATTCTGGAAATAGTGGATAGCCGTCAATCTTTTTCTGCAATTTTTTATGCTGCACACATTGACTAAAGCTGCCTGTAAGGTTGCCATTTAGATTTTATTTTTTCCAGTACCAAAGGTCATGACCTCACCCCATACTGTAATTTTGTTTCCAGTGTTTTTCTTTCTTTCCTTTTCTTTTTTTTTGGTTTATAAAGGAACAAGAGTTGTGTTTTCCTCCATGTCAGATATCTGTTCTGACCTAGAGGATACATCAGACTCAAGCTCAGATTCCCCTTCTTTTTGGTTGTGACATGCTTGAAAAGCATTTTGTAGGGGGATGGTAGTCGGCTGAACAAATTTTTTTGTGGAAGGCCTAGTAACTCTCCTATCCTTAGGAAGCTGGAAATCTGATAGTGGGGGCATTTCAGGTTGCTTGGGATTGAGCTGTTCTAATACAGTGGGGTCATTCAAGGATCCTACAGTTGGAGTTACAGAGGTACTAGGCCCTTGGGATTGAGATTCGGATTGGCTCTGATGGTTCTGTGAATCAGGTCCTGTAGAAGATGGGGAGGGAGGGGGCCTAGAAGGACCTGGTTGCTGATCAGGGTTGGCACCGTCCTGGGCTGTGTGAACCAGGTTCTCCTGATTAATGCCATCTGATCTGTTTTGGCCAGCCATGGGGCATTGGTGGTATGCATGTCCCAATTCTTTGCAGAGATTGCATTTGAATATGTTTGTACAAGGCATACTAACGTGCCCAAATTCCCCACATAAGGCACATTTCAAACAATCACATGTTCTCAACAAGGGTGTGATTCCCAATCTCTCAGTGTTATGTAACTTCTGTTCCCTATCACAGCTGTTATAGTTTTTTTCAAGACAGATTTGATAAGGGTCTAACAACAGTCCCTCTTTGGGTGCAAGCTGTAGTGATAGTGGCAATATGAGGAACCATAGATGGCTCATTATCAGGGATGCACCCACATGCCCTCACTTTTCTGAAGTTGACGTCATATACCAGACCCAGATGGAAGATGCCTGTGGCATCATGGCAACTAAACCTAGTGCTGTCTGCATTAACCAAGCACCCCTTTGAAGCCTTGGAATATGTCTCTCCATTTTTCTGACACTCAGGACAATATTTCTAATTGCCATCTGTTTGGTATGCAGAACAAGTGAGCTCCAGGCACTATTATGTAACACACCATTCCTAACCTTTCATAAGGACAGAATTACCCTGAGGACAGTCTATTCATTTTTAGTTAAGGTATCTTCACCTTTTTCACACGGATGAGGACATATCACTCCTGTAGTTCAGCGAAAGGTCAGATGAACCTCACAGACACTCATTCCTTACCCTGGATGTGATTAGAGCAGTTAAGATTTACTTGAGCAGAACTGCATTTTGCAGGAAGTCAGAAAGGTTGTTCATCTTGTTTCACAAATGCAAGCAAGGATTACCTGCCTCAAGGGTGACAATTGCCAGGTGGTTGAAAGCTGTCACATTGGAATCCTACAAAATTTGGAACTTGCAGACTCCAACTAAACTGAAGGCCCACTGCACTCAGGTGATTGCCACTTCCTGGGTGGAGAGAAACTCTGCATCCATTGCAGAAATTTGTGCAGCAGCTACCTGGTCATCCTTGCACACCTTTTCTTAACGTTACATGGACTATGAGAAAGCAAATTTTGGTCATATAGTTCTTCAAACAGTCATAGAACCTCTTCCTCCTCACCCCCCCCCCCCAGGTATCTTCTGTTACTGCTGATTAGAGCACCAAATTCAGGGGAATAGCTTTGGAAGATTCATGAAAAGGTGCAATTGATAATGGAAGTTTACTCACTTGGTAAAGGTGATTATAGGAGCCCTTTTACAGCACTCTGCTTCCTACCCAGCAGGAGGAACCACAGCTCAAGGTTAATATTCGACATATATATATGTATATATATATATATATATATATATATATATATATGGCAAAAACTCCATTTAATGCATCACTTAGGGTTTTCCACAGTGACAAAAGTGAGGAAATTAGTGTTAGTTGAAAACCCCACTCCCCCCAAAGCCGCCTTCTCGGTCTGGTAATCGGGTGCGCTGGGACATCGCCCTAACTCTTACTCCATCACATGTGTAAATAAGCTGAGGTATAGGAGAATGGGGTGAGAGTTAGGACCGACGACTACGCAACGCACACCCCAATGCCGTTGGGGCTGGACAGTAAGGCTTTTCAACCCAACACCAAATCTGATCACCTTTGTTGCTGTGGAATGCCCTAACTGATGAGTTAAATGGAGTTTTTGCCATGAATTTCCCTTCTTTTTGAGAATGAGGACTATAAATAGTGAATTGAATGTGGTGGTTTGCGTGCAGGCCCTTCGGGCCCCACGCTCCCACCACGTGATTCTTTGTGACATAGTAACGGTAACTGCAATGGAGACACAGGCATTAACAGTTATGCACATGGTGACACAAATGTAAATGGTAAATCAAACGTTAGTAGAAACGCAAGCACAAAGTGACACCAAAGCAAACAGTGACACAAACAGAAACGGAAGCTTGTATGGAAACGCAATTGGTAATGCGCACGGTCACAGTATCACTATTGTAAACACAAATGGTAACTGTAACAGAAACAATAACGCCAAAGGAAACCGAAATAGAAATGCAAGCACGTACAGAAACGCAAAGCATAGCGCACACGGTCATGGCACCGCAATTACAAATGCAAATGGTAATGGTAACAGAAAAAATAATGCCACAGGAAACAGAAATGGAAATACGAATGCAAGCACTTATGGAAACGCAAACCATAACACGCATGGTCACAGTACCGCAATTTTAAATGCAAATGGTAACGGTAACAGCAGTGATGACGCCAAATGAAAGACAAACAGAAACACAAATGCAAACGGAAGGGCGGCCGCAAACACAAATGAAAATCCACACAGTAACGCAGTAAAACACAAGACAAACAAGAGGAACGAAATGAAAGTATAATATTAAGTACAATGAAAAGGTAATGTACAAGGTATATAACGTAACACAAATGAAGAAACCATGAACCAGATATAATGGAATCACAGATTCGGCTTCCAATACGTATAGAGAAACACAGGGTACAAAGAATGGCATAATAATTGAGAATGAGCGTTGGAATATGAAATTGCTTATATTTCAGGGAACCGTACAACGTAGAAAAAAAATTTAAATTCTGTATGAATTATGACTTTCCTGGCTAGTTTTGTACTTAGCCCGCACTTGGGGGGCTTAGCAATTTTCTGATGAAAAGTCTGTATCGTGCACCGTTTCCGAGATATGGGCCCCGAAAGGCTCTTCGGACACAGCAATGTTGTCCTATGGGGAAAAATGTGAGCTTCTGAGTGCTGTAACTTTGCTGCCCTGTAATATTTTTTCACCAAACCACCAAAAGGCAGATCTGGGGGATGTTGGCTCTCTTCCATCCAAATTCCAGCCCAAAAGACCAAACCGTTATTTTGCAGCAGGGTGGCAAACAATTCCTGTCATTTTGGCCATAGTGTTGCAAAGTAGTGTCATGATTTGCAACACTGTCACAGAACAAAAATCACGGAAGTGTCGCAGGTGCCATGCTACTTTGTGACACTACTTTTCTCAAAAATTTGAAAAACATATTTCTGAGGTGTTTAACCCCAAAATAAAGACATGCCTAGCATCCTCAGGGCTCGACTATGTAAACATAAAAATAATTGTGTCCCTAGATGGTCCCAATTTTAAATGGCAAGCATTTCTGTGATCAGTAACTGAAAAAAAAATGGCTGACTCACGACACTACAGGGGTCATTTGTGACACTAAAAACTGCATTTGCGACACTGTCAAACTTTTTGTTAACTTATCCCATTGACTATAATGGGAAAATAGTTTTTTGAATAATGTTTGAACTGTTCAGTATTTTTCATGAAATCTTCAAAATGCACATTGGGCACCCCGGCCACACATTCCCTGAAGTTTTTGGACCGGTCGCGCAAACCGTGCAACCTGTAGGCATGAGCAAAATATGCGCAAAAAAAGTAAATGCTCACCGGAATGTCACTTAATAACTCTGCAGCCATATAACTGACCAGTATGAAAGTTGGCAGATCCCAAGATCCATGGTTATGCCCTGTGTCTGCCAAATCTCAGGCAAATCCATTGAACAGTGGCAAAGTTATTAAGGTGCAAAGTTTCACCATTTAAACCCTAACTATGGCAGCACGGTAGTGCTACCATAATATAATATAATATATATATATATATATATATATATATATATGTTTATTTTTTCTAGGCTAGTTTTGTTCCTTCTACTGCTTGATTGCTTAAATTACATTTACATTGCACATTCTTTAATAATTTGTTTGCCAGTTGTTTTACCACATAAGGCACCAGAGGGTTTTTAGATTTCAGTCATGTTATTTTTTTTATGATTTTTCTCTTTTTCACTACTGAGTCTTGCATACTACATAGTATAAGTGAATTAATAAAGTCCAAATATGATCACTTTTCTAATCTCCGCTGTGAGACTGAAGTCTGGTTTGAAAACATTTTTCTTCACTGTTCCTTGGTCCTGATTCACAAAGGGTAATGCAGGTCTTGTTCCAAGTCCTGCATCAGTCCTGGTGGTTGTCTCAACTGTGCCAAACTCTTTGCTGCAGAATGCGCCCAATTCAAGAAGATCAGGTGCATTTGGGACAGTTTTCCTGTTTTACTGTAGCTTATGCCAAATATTTGGCGAAGCCCCGTAAAATGGGTACCCAAGATTGCCGCAAGCTAGACCACAAAAAACTGGTCTAACTTGCAGCAATCAGTGCACAGGATTTAGAATCCTAATTGCTGGCTGGGGAATGCTGCAAGCCTGTTTAGCATTTGTTAAGCGCACGCTGGGCTTGGGGCATTCCCAGTACATCTGTGAATTAACCCTCTTATTTTTTCTCAGGTGATGTTCGATTTCAAGGGAACAGCTTTGGAAGATTCATACTGAAAAACAACTCAAAGGAAGGGGTGGAGGCAGGATCAGATTCAAACAATTTCTGTTTGTGCATCAGCCCATCAGAGGACACTACTATAATCCAGTTGTGATGGCTTGGAATGCCGTAAAAGGTGCTCCTATAATCACCTTTACCAGGTGAGTAAACGTCCATTCACAATCAGTGGTTAGATATGTAACATCTATTAGTTTGATTTCAGTATTCTCTCTCACAGAAAACATTAGCCCTCCACCTTTTTTCATTGTTATATCATTGCAATATGTTTTAGAGCCATCCAGGTACTGTACACATCAGAATAAATGATAGTACATAGGGTTTTAATTACGTTTTACTTATTGCTATGTTTTACTATGTTTTACTTATTCAGGATTATACACCCTGTAACGATGCTTCCAGTTCAGTTTGTTTTGAAGGAATGCTACGTGTATTCATGTGGGAGAGTTTAAGACCAGTATGACAATACTACTGGGGGTTTAAATAAAAATATCCAGATATAATTCCATCAAAATAACTGGGTCTTCCTTTTTTCCGTAGGGAAACCATGGCGAAATTTGCCATTATAAAGGAGTGTTTATGGGGGGCACTGTTAAATCACCAAGAAAGATGGCAGCTTAGCTGTTTCACTCCATCCTATCCAAGGCTGAAATGCTACTAAACACAGTATGCAGTGAACCAGAGTGAAAATGGCTCATTTCGATATGAGAAACAAGTGAGAACATCCCATGAATGAAAATCTGTAAAAATCTGGATTGTAGAGTTTAACTGAAAGAGACAGCTCCGAGGGAAAGGAATGAGGCAACTGAGGCTGACTAAGAGTTGTTCTGGAACAGACACTAAGCAGTAGTACTTTGAGATCCGCCTAGTTGAAATGTTCAAGAGCCCCCTCTACATGCAGGGATAATCCATCACTGGGCAGCAAAGCTACCACACACTAAGGACAGCAATCTAGACGTACCGTGCACTGGGGCCAGTTAACGAAAACCGCACACCTCTTCAAGACTTTAGGTACTTTCTCTCTCTGCCTCAAGGCTCCAGGGCTAATTAAACATCCAGTCAGTGGCCCTCACTGATGTTCTAAAGGCTGCAAGTAATCAGCCTAATGGGCTCAGTTGAGACCGCAGCTGTGGCAGTCCCAGTAACTGACTCGCTCACATATATTGCTAAGATGCTGGAAGCATTGCTTTCAAGAGTGGTTGGGATAAGTGCGGTGCTGACAGGAAATGTGATGGATGTCAGGCAACTAGAAGACCACATGCATGTATCCAAGCAGCATTCTGAGGAGACTGAAAGACAACAGAAGTAGATGTGTCAGAAAATGCAGGAGCAGGAGGTAAAATTACAAAAGCTGTGGGAGAGGGTGGAGGACCAAGAAAATCAGGGATGCCGGAACAATATTAGAATTCTGGGCATCCCCGAGGGGCTTGATGGAGGTAACATGGAACGATTCTTGAATAATTTCATCCCTAGGCTGTTGGGAGACAGATGGAGAGGGCCCGTTGAGGTGGAGAGGGCCCACAGGACCAGAGGCTAAGCAGCTCCCTCAAGCTCCCCACCACGGCCCATCATAGCCTATCTACTAAAATGCTCAGTCAAAGAACAGGTACTGCAGGCAGCCAGGGAGCAGGGGAATATATAATGGAGAGGAGCTCATATGTCATTCTATAGAGACTTCTCCAATGAAGTGGTGACTAAGTGAAAAGCATTTACACCAATTAAAGGGGGACTAAGGGAACTGAGATTTCACTATCGCTTTCGGGGACTTGCCAACTTACAGGTAGCTAAGGATAGGGAAGAAAGAATTACTGGCTTGCTCTCCCCAGGACATTCCAGTTTGGGTAAAACAGTGCTGGCCTAATCTGAACATTCAAACTATGACTCCCAGAAGCCTATGGACACCAGGGGGCCTCAATTCCAACAGGTGGAACAAATCTGCTGGTAAACAAGCTCCAGGTGACCATAATCAAGGAAACACTGGTCCAACCAACAAGTCCCCCAGCACTCTCACACTGGGCCCCTCCGCTCAAGAACCCCAGGAAGCAGGGATGCCTAAGGACCACCAACCATGGCAAGGAACAGGGAAGAATAAACCAGAACCGAGAAGACCTCCACTAGATTAGAGGGCAAGGCACTGTTCCCGAAGCCGTTCACAGAGAGGGTCAAGGGCACAGACCTTTTCTAGTTCTCCACCCACTAAACTCCCCAGAGAGGATTCATCTAGTGAGGGGAAAAGGAGGAAGATCTTTCCAGTCCTCCCAATCACCAAATGGACACCACCTCTCCAACTAGCTGGGTGGATGCCGTGGAGGAGATCATGGAGGGAACTGCTGAGTTTGGCATAGCAGGGCCTGTTCATGCCCCCATACAACTGGGACTGAAATAATTCACAGAGGTGGCTGCGGCCCAGCAGGGGTACCTAAACAATGAGAAGACACCCCCAGCAGGAACTGCAAAAGGGTGATGCCACCACAGAACTAGCAAGGACAATGATCTTCTCTTATGATTGGACTATCAGGATTTGTATCCTTTTTCCATCTAGAATACTTGACTGTTATGTGTTAGTATTATGGCTGCAAATCTAAGGTGCTCAGGATGGTTACAGATTGACTAGGGTAGAAGCTTAGGAGGGCAACCCCCTCTACGACCCATCCCTCCACCAAATGCCAATCTGCACTCCCACGCCTAAAAGGTAGTCAAAGGGGAGTGGGAAACTCCAAGGTCCAGTGAATCCCATCCCCTCTTCTCCTCTCTTTTCTGGTACCATGGATCTCAGGGAGGAGCACTTTCAAGTAACTTCTGTCTTCTCCTACACCTTCCCTCTTGCACCTGGCTCGGCTGGAAGGACTAAGGAAGGCAAATAG
Source organism: Neoceratodus forsteri (assembly GCA_016271365.2). Classification (NCBI taxonomy): domain Eukaryota; kingdom Metazoa; phylum Chordata; order Ceratodontiformes; family Ceratodontidae; genus Neoceratodus; species Neoceratodus forsteri. Next base: position 167,964,466 of record CM057449.1, on the reverse strand, counting down.
TCTTATCATCAGGACACTCCCACCCCCTCTCCCTGGGCCTGCATTTGACCTTGCTCTTCCTCCTGGAAGAGCTGAGCTGTGCCAGGGGTCAAAATGGCAACACTAGCACACCCACAACATTGGAATCCACCTCCTGCTGGCCTCTTGGGTTTTAGGGGACAGCCCCTGAGTGGGGAAAAGCAAGGCAATGAATGGGAGCTTGAAACCACATAGAGGTCCCTGTTCCCCAGGGTGCCTTCCCTCTCTCCCTGAACCTCAGGTAATGTGTTTTGGTATAAAAGGGGAACACATTCATACCCTGGAAGAGGCCCCCATAGAGACACATTTTTCCTCCTCATCCCATACAATGTACTGCTCCCCCCTTCCCCATTCCCTCAACACTCATACTTCCCACATCACATAACCGATGACATCCCTGGAGCACCCCTTCTCTCTGCTGTATGATAGGTAAGGGGTACATGAATAATAATTTATGGAAGAGTAAGGAGGAGCTGTCTCATGTTACCATTAAGACATAATTGTTATATTACTCCACAGCCACAGATAATGAACCAAACACAAGGGGTGATATGCATCTCACATACCCCTACTAAGATTCCCTATACTGGAATCACTAAAGCCCTGGGGGTATGGTACGGGGTAGGATGGGTACAAATTCTAGACAAGGCACTTAACCTCCCCACTGGGTGCTAAGTCAGCATGGCTGAAACTAGTGGGTTTATACCTCTGTTTCATTTTGCACTTACGCTTAGCTCCTTTTGTGTTATCACAGCAGCACTGCTGTGCTGTACTTCATATTTCTAGTGGATTAACACATCAAGACGTGGACACAAGTGTCTCTGTATGGCATGTCCACACATTATTAGACCCCAATTTAACCTCCCCTGGGTGACTCGCCCTTGGACCGAGAAGGGCCAGAGGTTTCTGTTTTGTTAAAAAGGTGTCTTTCAAGTGGCCTGAACAATCATTAGGGCTGCACAGAACATAGCATTAAGTTAACATTATTTCTTAACTGCTTGTTCAGGTATAGAACTGATAACCAAAGGTGACCATTCTGTATTGTGCCCAAACTCTCTCTTTTTTTCTTTGTTGTAGTTAATCTAGTAGAGCTCACCAGCGAACCCTGAGACTGCCACCACTTCATCGGACACAGGGCCTCTGGGGTAGCCTCCCAATCTACCCCCTCATTTCATATTTTTATCAGAGCAAAAAAGACCAGAGCCCATAAAGCTCACTTTATTTATACCCTATACCCCTGGATCTTTTTTAATATTAGGTGTTTATCTAGCTTAGTCTTGAACTCAGTCATGGTTTTACTAACTACTACATCCTTACAAGGTATATTTGAGGTTTGAGTCCCCTAGAGGTAAGTGGAACCAGGTGTTGATAGTTGGATAACATGACCAACAACATACATCAGGGGTGGAGGTGTGTCTCCTGAAACATAAAAGGGCTCAATCACCCAGTGAAGAGGACTAAGGTGCTTCAACACCTGAAATCTCTCCATGCAGATGTGGTGCTGCTCAAGGAGACACACCTCAATGCCAGGATGGTATTGTGGCTTAAAAAACACTGGGTGGGACAAATAATACCTAGATCCACCTTGTCCAAAGCGAGGGGCATAGTTATCCTGGTACACAAATCATGCCCATGGGTTGAAGAATGCGTAAAAATAGATAGGCAGGGTCACTGGGTGGTGGCTCTTTTTTTTTTTCCTCAATTACAGGCCTGTTTGGGCAGTTTGGGGGGGGCACACTGCACTTCATTTGTTTGTTGATCTTGGTCACAACCAGGAGCTGCTCTAAAAATAATTATATAAACTTATAAAGCCAGGGTTGAGCAAATCACACACTGAATTGGTTTATGATTAGGGGAAAGCTGTGACTACTTTCCTAGTGATTTGCTCCAAGCCACACCTAAAGACTGCACTTTATAAATGTGGGACAAGGAAGCTGGAGGATTGTCTTTGCAAACAGAGAATGAAACAGCAGGACTCTAACTCAGATCAGCAAGGTACTTTTTACATTATTTAAAGTGCAGGACCAAACCGATTGGGGCCACTTTGGCAAAGTGGTTTGGCTTGTTCACATTTTGGCCAAAGTTTGATAACTAAGAGCCCCTATTTGGGATATGAGAAATTGAAAAATCCTCCATTACAGGCCTGTTTGGGCAGTTTTTTGGGGGCACACTGGACTTCATTTGTTTGTTGATATTGGTCACAACCAGGAGCCCCTCTAAAAATAAATAAATAAATTTATAAAGCCAGGGTTGAGCAGATCACACATTGAATTCATTTGTTTTCCTCTGGGGGCAAAATAGCGGTGGGGAATATCTATGGCCCAAATCAGAGTTCACTCTCCAAATTAGTCAAGCTCTGACTGAGATTAAGAAAGGTGACATAGAAACATAGAAGCTGGTGGCAGAAAAGGACTGCAAGGCCCATCCAGTCTGCCCATTTCTTTTTCTACCTTATAAATGTGCCATCGGCATTTGCTTGGTCAGTGGCCTATCTATTCATATTCATCTGTATTGCTCCCTTCTGCCTATCCCATGCCTGTTTGAAGCCCTGCATTGTATTCATATCCACCACTTCCTGAGGTAGGCCATTCCATGCATCCACCACCCTTTCTGTGAAAAAGAGCTTCCTCACATTACCCCTTAATCGCCCTACCTCTAATCTCATGCTGTGTACTCTTGTTCTGCTATTTTTTTTATATTGAAACATGTTAGCATCTTTCACCTTGTTAATGCCATTAAGGTGTTTGAATGTTTCAATCATATCACCTCTCTCCCTCCTTTGCTCTAGGGTATACATATTGAGTTCAGTTAATCTGTCCTCATATGTTTTCTAATGCAGTCCCTGCACCATTTTGGTTGCCCTTCTCTGGACTGCCTCAATTTGGTTAATGTCTGTGTGAAGGTGTGGCCTCCAGTACTGCACGCGGTACTCCAGATGGGGTCTAACCAGTGTCTTATAAAGAGGGATTATTACCTCCCTCTTCCAACTTGTGATACCGTTACTAATACCCTAACATCCCTCTAGCCTTACCTACTGCTTTAGAGGTCTGCTTGGATGATTTCAGGTCATTGGTGAAGTCTCTTTCTTCACTTGTGACTGCCAGCAACTCCCCTCATAGCCTATAGGTAGCTTCAGGGTTTCTCTTTCTTATGTGCATGATCTTGCACTTCTTTGCTTTAAACCCCAGTTGCCACTCTTCTGACCATTTTACTAGTTATCCAGATCTCTTCTCATTCTGCCCACACCATCTGGATCATCTACTCTGTTGCAGATCTTGGTGCCATCTGCAAACAGACAAACCTTACCCTCCAGTCCATCTGCAATGTCATTGATGAAGATATTGAAGAGGACTGGCCCCAGGACTGATCCCTGAGGTACCCCACTTGTGACCTGCATCTCTTCTGACTGTATACCATTTATCACCACTCTCTGTTTTCTGCCCGTCAACCAGTTTGCCACCTAGTTGACCAACGTCTGACCTGCCTTGAGCCTAGCCAGCTTATTAATCAATCTTCTGTGTGGAACAGTATTGAAACTTTGCTGAAGTCAAGGTAGGCAACATCAACTGCTCCCCCTTGGTCCACCACTCTGGTTACCCAGTCAAAGAAACCTATGAGATTAGTTTGACAGGACCTTCCTTTTGTAAACCCATGCTGTCTTGGATCTTGTGCTCCTATGGATTCCAGGTGTTGCACTATCCTTTCCTTAAGGAGTGCCTCCATAATCTTGCCCACTACTGAGGTAAGACTGACTGGTCTGTAGTTCCCTGCCTCCTCCCTGCTACCACTCTTGTGGAGTGGGATCACATGAGCCCTTCTCCATTCTTCTGGGACCTCTCCTGTGCTCAGAGATTCACTAAACAGTTCTGAAAATAGCTCTGCTAGTTCTACCCTTAGCTCCTTTAGTACCCTGGGATGTATGCCATCAGGTCCCATTGCCTTGTCCACCCTGAGCTTATCGAACTCTTGTAGAACCCTTTCTTTTGTGAAGGGACTAGTGCACACCTCCCTCCCTCCCCCTGTGTCCATGGTGCTGAGCTGTGGGCCCTGCCTTACCTTCTCTTCAGTAAACACTGAGCAGAAGTATCTATTTAGGATAGATGTTTTTACATGGTCCTCCGCCTTGCATGCCCCCTTATCCCCTTTGACCTTAGCAATACCCCCTCTGGACTTTCTCCTTTCACTAATGTATCTATAGAAAGTCTTGTTACCTTCTTTTACTGTTTGTGCTAGTGTTTCCTCGGTTTGGGACTTTGCCTGCCTTACTGCCTTCCCTGCTTCCCTTAGGGAAGTTTGGTATGCCTCCCTATCTTCACCCTGCTGCATTCCCTTATATTTCCTGAAGGCCAGCCTTTTGGCTCTGACCTTTTCTGCTGCTGTGTTTGAGAACCAAAGTGGTTTCCTTTTGCACTTCCTTTTTTCACTAACACAATAAGATGTTGCTTCAAGTATTGCATCTTTAATGCTTGCCCATTTTGTCTGTACCCCCTCACCTGTATTTCTTTTTGCCAGGGCTAGCTTAACTCTGTTGGCCATCTTATCAAAGTCAGCTCCTCTGAAGTCCCATATTTTTGCCTTGGAATGGGATGATTTTGCTCTAGTGGCCAAATTGAACCATACCATGTGATGGTCACTGGCCCCCAGGTGACCTTCTACTTGGAGATCTGTGCTCCTTTCCCTGTTAGTCAGTACTAGATCTAGGATAGCTCTGTCTCTAGTGGGTTGTATCACCAGTTGGTTGAGGCCCTCCCCCTGCAGGGAATCCACCATGTGTCTAGTTCTGGCAGATGTCCCTGCTGGTATTGACCAATCTGTATCTGGCATGTTGAAGTCTCCCATTATCAGAACCTCCCCTTTAGCTGTCATGATTTGTATATCTTCTAACAGTAATGTGTCTATGTCCTCTGCCTGGTCTGGAGGCCTGTACACTACCCCAGTTCGTATGGCTGTCCCATTTCCTGTTTCCAGGGTGACCCACAGTTCCTCTGGCTCCTTATGTGTATTCTGAATTTCTGTAGCTTTGATATGTTCATTTGATATGGCCACTCCACCCCCCTTTCTGCACCTCCGTCTCTTCTGAACAGTACATAGCCAGGTACTGAAGTCTCCCAAGTGTGGTTACTGGTAAACCATGTCTTACTAATGGCTACTATGTCCAGTTTAGCCTCTGTCATTATTGCCTGCAGGTCTGGGATCTTGTTTCCCAGACTGCGAGCATTTGTGTACATGATTTAACATTGGTCAGATTTCCGTGTGTTAGTTGTTGGGCGAGGTCCGGCGTTTCCTCTGTGCATCTTTTGGGGAGCCAGACCTTTTTCTTAACCTGGTGATGCAAATGAACTACAAACATGCTGAACTCCTGTTTGACTACTAGCTGAGAGGGGAGGGGTGTTCTTCCCATTCAACGCTTCAGGTACTGCACCCTTCTCCCCATTTGCTAGTTAAATATTCTGCAAAGACATCAAACTTCTGTCTCAATGCACTGACTCCCTCCTTAGTCAGATGCAGTCCATCAAATTTAAAGAACTTTCGCTCCCAAAACTGTTGCCAGTTCCCTACAAATTTGTGTCCTTTTTCCTGGCAGCAGCCCTTGAGCCACATGTTTCACTCCCCTATCTCCCCTTCTCTGACCTTCCGTCCATCTGTCCCCCTCTCCCAGACTGGCAGGATCTCAGAGAAGGAGATTCCAGATGAAATGGATGATAGTTTGTCCCCAGCCTGGTTAGTGTTCCTTGGTCTCCACAACTGACTGGCTAGCTAGATCGTTAGTCCCTATGTGTACCAGGACATCAATGTTTTCTCCTGCTTTTGAACAATTTAGTAATGTGGTCAGTGTCTCTCCATGCTGATGTACCTGGGAGACATCTGACCATTACCCCTGGCTGGAGATACGTATCAACTCCCCGAATCATGGAGTCTCCTATGATCAGAAGTTTTTTGGATTTCCTTTTTGCTTTTTTTGTTTTGGTTCCTGTTTTGGGCACATTTTGTTGTGCTAGAACCTGTGCCGCAGTGTCCTGCTCTGCAGTGTCTTCTGCCCCTTTGTTTGATTTCGGAGATAGAGGCAGATACAGTTTGTAGTTTTTATATGGTTTGTGGAGGTGATATGTTGGAGAGCACCGAGTGATGGGGCACTCGATTTGCCCCTCCTAACCACCTGCCAACCTCCTGGACCAACTACTCTCTTGGGTTGTGGTGCTTCTGTTGGATGTTGGGGAAATGTCGGGCGGTTCTTACAATACATTTCCTCTTGAATATGTAATCTGAGGCGCGCAATCTCTGCCCATGCTGCCTGGAGCTGAGCCCTTAGATCTCCAATGGCCCAGCATGTACGACAGTGTCCTAAATCCTGTAAAACTGCCCTTCTGAAAAGTGTTCCACAGTACCTGCAGTTAATGATATCCATCCCAGGTAAGTTGCTGGGTTTATAACCTGGTCAGAGTAATTAGAAGGAAGAAAATGAAAGCAAAAGTTTGATTTTGTGTTTTGGTTGTTTGTCTTTGTATAACTTGTTATAACAAGTTAAATTACTAGTGCCCCTGTATATGAGGTCACTGTGTGGATACCCCTCTGATCCACCCCTTCCTGCTTTGCTACAGAAAATGTCACAACTGTGCTACCCTATAAAAGGAGTGTAGTGTGGGGTGGTTGGAGATGGGGGTGGGTGGCTGGGCCCTTCCCCTGCTGAAAAAGAAGAACCATGGACGAAAGAAACAAGGTAAGAGCAGAAACAATCAGCCAGCAACAAATGCAGTAGCCTTGAAAGCTTATCCTAATGACAGATAAAACTGTGGAACCTGTAAAGCACCACCTGCAATAATTTCATAGAAGATATACCCTGTAAGAAACACTTTGCTACAGAGAAAAATAAAGCGGTAACAGAAGATATACCTTGCAAAAGACAATTTGAATCAGAAGATTACAGCAGTAATCTGTAAACACACACCTGTAGACACACCTTGTAATAATGCAGCAGAATGTATACCCAGCAACAACAATTTGAATTAGAGAAAAATAAAGCAATAAAGTGTTAGCAACAACCAGTAACAATCCCTGTGAGTACAAAATAAAAATACCACACAGTAAACCTGCCTAGCCAAAAGAAGCCTTAATCCTTATTGTTGCTCTGGTAAGGTTATTTGCTCTGTCCTTTCAAGCAACCTAGAATAAAATAGTTCAGGTGAAGTTAGGTGCCTTGGCTAGCAAACCTAGTCTTCCACTTCTACCACGCTACGATTCTCGTGATCTTGGGGGAGGACGTCAACCTAGTGGCTGATATCACAGCCCACCCCCGACTCACAACCCAAGGCAAAAGCGGCTGTACTAGAGATGCAGGAAGAATGGGGCATGATTGACCCATTGTGCAGGGACAATCCCTCAGAGAGAGAGAGAGATTATTCTTTCTTCTCTCCAGTGCACGGTACTTACAGTTGCATCAATTCCTGGATAGCTGACAGAGCAGCGGTACAGGGCATCCACAGCCCCGCTATTGAGAGCATTCTCATATCGGCTCATGCCCCCTCCACCATCTGCTACCTACCCCTTGGGAGTCAACCCTCCTCCTCGCGGTGGAGGTGCAACCCGTTGTTGCTCAAGGATAGGAAATTATGCACCCAAATGTGGGATGAAGCCAAATCCTGTTTTTAGATTAACTCTGCAGGGGAGGTGGGCACAAGCATGGTCTGGGAGGCCTTCAAATCGGTCCTGAGAGGATGCACTATAGCCTACACCACTGCTCAAAACAAAAGACGGAGGGAAGAGGTGGATAGGCTACAGAGGGAACTCAAGACCCTAGAGGAGCAATTTACGAACTCCCCCACTACTCCCAACAACTTACTCCACTCCATCATGGGGCTGAAATGCAGTATTAACATACTTTTACAGTGTAAATCAGAATGGCAGCTCCTCCAAACCAAGCATAAATTCTAGTGGGGGGTGACAAGGAGGGCAAACTCCTCACATACCATCTGAGGAAACAGAACCTCGTCCCAGATACATGCATCATGGGACATTATTGGAAAGACGGTATTTGACCCACTGCTCATAAACAAAACAATGAGACAGTTCTGTCAGGAGCTCTGTAGCTCCAAGACTGCAAAAGGGAGTTGGCGATCCCCTATTGTTCCTACAATTAAAGAGTGGAGGGGGCTGGTGGCAGACATTTACTATATGGAATCCCTTATGGCCAAGCTCCATAACAGACAATCAGTATTTGAACCATTGTGGAGGCCATGGGTGATACATTTTTCTGATCATGACCCCGACTTTGACCCCTGAGCCTCTCCATTTACCATTATACAGGACCTTTGGGAGCCAGGGGGACCTACCAGTGTTGGGAATGAGGGCACTTATTTTGGGGACTGTTCCATTACCCTGGGGAAAGCTTTTTTTTTAAAAAAACTATCTGGGTGCTATATGTCTCTACAGTTAACTTTCAGTCATTTGCTGAATGACCATGTGCTTGTAGGGAAAATAACAGAATCGTTCTATCAGTGTTAAAACTATTAGTCGAGAAGTACATGTATCTAAACTATGATGTTTTGTCTGTATGTCAATGACTGTATGAATCATACTTCTACCTGTCACCTCTATGTAATAAAAATAAAAAAAAGATGCAAAAGGGGACCCAGACCTGTCAACTAAGATGAAGGACTTCCTGGACTCCACACCTCTCATCAGAGGACACTAAGCTTCTAGAGGCACCCGCTGCTCTCTCTGAACTCAAAACTGCTCCCTCGCAGCTGGTGAAAGGGAAAGCCCCATGGGCAGCTGGCATGACAGTCGAGTTGTGCCAGATGCTTTGGGAAGAGATTTCCTCCCCTTTGCTAGATGCCCTTCAGGAAGCTCACCATAAAGGGAGACTTCCCCCTACAATGAAGGAAGCTATTATTACCCTGCTCCAAAAAAAAATTCTCCAATCCACTAGACTGTGCCAACTTCCGCCCGGTTTCATTAATCTCAGTGGACACCAAAATAACAGCAAAAGTGTAGGCTAAGAGACTTGAAAGGCTCCTGCCCTCATTAATACACCGCTCCCAGGCTGGATTTAGCAACGGTAAGAGTGGAGCAGATAATCTCCGGACAGTGCTTAATTTGAAATGGTATGCCATCCACTCCCACATTGCTGTGGCAGCACTGGCAGTCGACTTCTCAAAAGCATTCGACTTTGTGGAATGGAGCTACTGCCATTATGCTTTGGAAGAGTACGGCTTTGGGCCCTACTGTTGCACGTGGATAGCTACGCAATACAATGCCCCTACTGCTAAAATCCTCACAAATAAACATCCATCCTCACCATTCGAGTTCAGAGAGGCACACTTCAGGGCTGTCTCCTATCACCCCTGCTCTTCCTAATAGCACTGGACCCACTGGCAAGATTGCTAGTGGCATCCCTAGAGATACAGGGCATCGAGATACACAAGAAGTCTTATCTGATCAACTCATATGCTGATGACCTACTTCTTACAATTGCCAACCCAGCACAATCCCTCCCTCCGGTCTTGGTAACCCTGCAGGAATTTGCAACATTCTTAGGGCTTCATGTCAACCAAGAGAAAACTGTACTGTCTCCCTTCAACCTCTCTTGCTCCAAAGAATGCTTGCTGGGCACATCATTAGTATGGGCTCCACAGGGGTTCTCCTGCTTAGGCATCACGTTTCCAGCCCTTTGGAAGGCTCTGGTGGAAGTAAACTTCAATTCCCTATTAACCTCCCTAAACTCAGAAACTCAACACTGGATAAGACTCAGACTGTCCTTAAAAGGAAAAGTTGAGGTAGTGAGAATGTTTACTCTTCCCAAGATCTCCTATTTATTCCACAATCTCCCGGTATGCTAACCCCCACAAAATATTCAAGACTCTGGACAAACTGATAACAACCCTCCTATGAGAAGGGAAAGCCTCCAGGTTTGACAAGAACAAGGTTAAGGCACACTGGGCTAAGGGGTGCCTAGACCTCCCCTGGTTCTAGGGATACTAGCTGGCATATAGGATGGCACAAAAATGGTTTATGCCTATAACTGCCAGTACCCCCCCCCATTGGGTATCCCTGGCAACTGACATCTCAGGAGGATGCTGGCTTGGGACACTTCTACAAATCAGGAAAACACCAGCGGCACAAATCCTATCCTGGAAGAAACTTGGCAGGCCTGGTGCACAAGTGTGTCACTGTCTCATGCCCCCAGAACAGCATGGGAACGCCCCTTAATCTCACCCACCTGTGGGTTCTAGTAGGGAAGGAACCCCTACACTGGCCCTCCTGGGAACACAGGGACATACGCTTAATAGGAGACCTATGTTTACCAAATACGGTAATAACGATGTCTTTCCTGCAAATACAGAAGAAAGACTTGCTCCCTAAGCAGGAATTCTGGATATTCCTTCAAATTTAAGGCACCATCTGGTCCTGTCAGACCCCACAAATCCAAGAGCAGAAGTGGGAATGGCTGGGTGACCTGTACAAACCAGGGAGGCGAAAAGGGATTGCTGGCAAAGTACACAAGACTCTGCAGGACTCGCAATCGAACAACATGGATAGGTGCAGACTTAAATAGCAACAAGATACCTAGACCATCATATCCCCAGAGCTTTGGTCTCAGTGCCTGAAAAATGCCCATCTGGAACACAGGGACTCCCAAAGTCAGCTATTACAACTAAAGATTCTCCTGCACTGTTACCGAACTCCAGATCAGCTGCAAACCATAGGCCTTCTTCAACATATAATAATAATAATAATAATAATAATAACTTTATTTGTATGGCACCTTTCCAATTCCAAGGCACCTTACAGCTTTAACATGAATTAAGACAAACATTAAAATCCACAGTCTTAAATATAAATGAAAATCATATTCAAAAATCAATTCAAGTTCCCAGGAAGGCCATTTGCCAAAGAAAGGTTTTTAGTCCTCTCTTAAATTCCTCCATGGAGGTGCACTCCCATAACCGACGGTGTAGAGAATTCCAAAGGGTGGGTGCAGCACGAGAAAAAGCTCTCAGACCAGCCCATCGGCGCAGCGGTTGGATTTCTGCTTGCGGCGCCGGCGACCTGGGTTCAGGAACGGACCTGGGTCATCGGTGGGTCGGTCGGGGGGGAGAAGGATTGAGTGCCCCATGAGTGGCTCTCCTTCTTCTGGGGGAGGGTGGGCCAGTGTCCGGCGCAATGAGGACCCCTGGTAGAGGCTGGGAGTCACTCACGCTACCGGCGCTCGGTATCAGGGAGGCAGGGCAGATGCTGGCATCAGTGCATGTCCCCGCCTCTGAGAAAACCAGGAAAAAGATGGCGGGCAGGTCCGCTGTCTATGTGAAGCCCTCCCTGGGGCTTCAATTAGCTGCCATCGCTGCATCCCCAACCAGATACTAATTCCGTGGCACGGATGAAGGGGACTGATGCCGTGGCCCTGCTCTCCGGGGGGGGGGGTAAGCCAGGGATAACCGGGGATGGCAGCAGTAGATGGCAATGGAAATCCCAGGGGCCATGACCAGGGCTGATAATGCGACAGCGGAACTGCAGGATAAAGAAGAAAATAAAAAAAAAAATGAGAAAAAGCTCTCGTGCCTGATGATTTAAGGTTTACCCTTGGAATCTCTATCAACCCCTCTTCAGCGGAGTGGAGTGATCGGCTAGGGGAGTAAGGAATCAGAAGTTATTTCAGATAGGCCGGACCCTGACCGTGAAGGGCTTTAAATGTCAGTAAACCGACTTTAAAAGGTGATCCGCCTCTGTAAAGGCAGCCAGTGCAGTTCACGCAGCACCGGGGTAATGTGACAGGACCTACTAGAGCCTGTCAATACCTGTGCTGCTGCATTCTGCACTAGCTGCAGATGGCGAATTTCAAACCCAGAAAGCCCAAAGTAAACATATGCAGTGCTGGAGGTGCCAGCACAGCCCGGCACACTTGCTACATGTCCTGTGGCGGTGCCCGAACCTGTCCCACTTCTGGTCAGCTGTTCTCAAGGATGGCTATAAGGTAGTGGGCTAAAAGGATCGCACCTGCTCCACCCCCCGTTGTTAGATAACACCTCAATCCTGGATCCAAAGAACTGGGTGATGACTGTAATGATGGCAGCCAAAAGAGCTATTCTCATGAAGTGGAGGCAGTCACAACCCCCATCTCTGCTGATCTGGAATGCAGCAATAGCCAAGCTGGCTATTTTTGAACGTCTCTAGGACCCAAATATTAAAAGAAATGGGATGCCTATCTGCACTCTCACCTCTGCTTGGTCCCCCCTACCCTGTCTGGAAATCCCCCTATTTGAATGCTTTGACACCTACACTGCTTCAATGTCACAGCTGCATAGGGTGTATAAAAGTTTTCTTTGCATACAAGCTGGGGTGGGGGGAAGCTGTAATCATCACTCCTTTTCAGGTATTTTTTATGTGTTTTTGGTTTTTCCTCTCCTTGCAATAAGAGGCGTAAGAGTAAATACTGGTTATTAAAATGGATGATGTAGTTAGTTGCATTGTTTATCTGCTACAGTTACATAGAAACATAGAAACATAGACTTTGACGGCAGATAAGGACCACTAGGCCCATCTAGTCTGCCCATTTCCCTACCTACAGGATAGGCCGCAGATCCTATTTAACCAACAGCCTATATCTTCCTGCCCCCCACAAGAATTGCCTTATGTCTGTCCCATGCATTCTTGAATTCTCCCACAGTTTTAGACTCCACAACTTCCTCAGGAAGGCTGTTCCATGCATCCACTACCCTCTCTGTGAAATAATACTTCTCACATTGCCCCTGAACCGCCCCTCCTTCTATCTTTAAATTGTGTCCCCTTGTTCTTGCAAGTCTCTTTTCTGACAGATGCTACCCTCTTGGACTTTGTTGATCCCTTGAGGTACTTGAAAGTTTCTATCATGTCCCCCTCCCTTCTTTCCTCAAGGGTATACATATTAAGCTCCTTTAGTCTCTCCTCATACGGCTCTCTTGCAGACCCTGCACCATTTTAGTTGCCCTCCTCTGGACTGCCTCTATCCTGTCTATGTCCTTGCGGAGATGGGGTCTCCAGAACTGGACACAGTATTCCAGATGGGGTCTCACCAACTGTCTGTACAGAGGGATAACAACCTGTGTTTTCTGCTGCTGATGCTCTCCTATACATCCCAGTATACCCCTGCCCTCCCTACTGCCTTCTCATTGCTTGCTAACCTTAAGGTCATCTGATATGATTACCCCAGGTCCCTTTCCTGTTTTGTTGTTGTTACTACCTCCCCACCCATTGTGTATTCTTCCCGGGTTCTTGTTTCCCAGGTGCATTATTTTGCACTTTTTGCATTGAAACCTAGCTGCCATCGTCAGCCCATTCCTCCAACCTTGCCAAGTCCCTTTTCATCCTTTCCACGCCTCCTTGTGTATCAACCCTGTTGCAGATCTTTGTGTCATCTGCAAAAAGGCATACTTTTCCTTCCAGTCCCTCTGCAATGCCACTGATGAAGACATTAAAAAGGACTGGACCCAATACTGAACCCTGCGGTACCCCACTAGTAACCCCCCTTTCTTCAGAGTGGAATCCATTTACAATTACCTTCTGTGTCCTGTTGTCCAGCCAATGTTTTACCCAGGCTACCACCCTGGGACCCACTCCCAGGCTGGTTAATTTGACTAATAATCTTTTTGTGTGGGACTGTGTCAAATGCCTTGCTAAAGTCTAGGTAGGCCATGTCCACAGCCCCTCCCTGGTCTACTACTTTGGTCACCCAGTCAAAGAAATCTATTAGATTCGTCTGACATGACCTTCCTGCTGTGAACCCATGCTGCCTTGGATCCTGTGCTCCACTGACCTCTAGGTACTCAACTATTCTTTCCTTCAGAAGTGACTCCATCACTTTCCCTACCACAGAGGTCAGACTGACAGGTCTGTAGTTTCCGCTCTGTCTTGGTCCCACTTTTGTGAAGGGAATCACATCTGCCTTCCTCCAGTCCTCGGTACCACACCATCCTCCCATGATTTATTAAAAGAGTAGCCAGTGGTTTCACTAGTTCCTTCCTTAATTCTTTTAGAATTCTGGGTGAATTCCATCAGACCCATTGCTTTGTCCACCTTCAGTTTTAGGAGTTCTTGCAGAACCCTTTCTTGTCGAAAGGACTGGGATTGACCCCTATCAAGAGTGCTTCTGTTAATTGGATTAGGCACTTCTCCTCTTTTGGAATACTGAGCAGAAATATTCGTTCAGTATTCCTGCTTTTTCACTGTCCCCTCTGCCCACCCACCGCTTATTCTATTCAGCCTCACTATCCCTCCCTTGTCTTTTCATCAGCTGATGTACCTATAAAAGGTTTTATCCCCTTCTTAACTGAGTTGGCTATCTTTTCCTCAGTTTGGGCCTTTGCTATTCTGACTTCCCTCCCTGCTTCTTTCTACCTTAATTGGTACAGCTCTCTGTCCTGCTCCTTCTGTGTTTCCTTATATTTCCGGAATGCTATCTTTTTCTTCCTGACTTTCACAGCCACCTCTTGAGAACCATAGTGGCTTTTTCTTTGTTTGATTTGTTTATTTGCTTCACACAAAGGCTTGTTGCCTCTGTGATGGCAGTTTTGATAATTCCCCATTGTTGCTCCACACCTCCTTCTAGCCTGTTTGCTAGTGCTTTTCTGAGGCACTCTCCCATTCATGAAAGTCAGCCTCCTAAAGTCCAGTACCTCACTTTTGTATGGCTTGACTCTGTAGCTGAGTTTAACGTGAACCACACTGTTTGATGGTCACTTGTCCCCAGATGGAAACCCACTTCTAGATCTGAGATCCTCTCACTGCCCCCGCTTGAGAGCACGAGGTCTAAGATTGCTCCCTCATGAGTGGGTTCCAAAACTAGCTGTCTAATGCTTGCCACCTGTAGGGCATCAAGAATGGCCTGCTTTTGGATGTCGCCAGCAAATGTGCTCCAGTTAACATCTGGCATATTCAGGTCTCCCATCAACAGTATCTCCCTTTCTCTGCCATTCTAGAATGCCTTCCATCATACCTTGTCCATTCCTTCCCTGAAATGGGGTCTGTACACAACCCCTGTGCGGATTGTGGTGCCCTTCCAGTCTCCAAGGTGACCCACAGTGCCTCCTCTCTCCCTGTTTACTCTTTTGTTCAGTTGCTTTATCCCTTCCTTTATATAGAGAGCTACTCCTCCCCTCTTCTCCCCTGCCTGTCTCTCCTGTAGGTTATGTACCCTGGTATGTTAACATCCCAGTCATGGTTCTCTGTGTACCATGTTTCTGTGACTCTGCTACGATATCCAGGCATCCTCTTCCATTAAGGCCACCAGCTCAGGGAGCTTGTTGCCCAGACTACGGGCATTGGTACTCATTACCTCCATTTCCTGATGGCCTTACCCCTTTTGCCCCATCCCTGTCCTTCTTGCCTTTGTCACTTTCTCCATTTACCCCTGCCCTTCTCCCTATCGACACCTCCATGTTGGTGTTTGCCACACTTCTACCGTGATTGTTTGGGGGCTAGGATTTTCCTGCTCCTTTCGGGTGCCTCCCCTTGGCTGGTTTAAAGCTTGCCAATGAAGCATTTAAACCTATCACCCTGGGATCCTGGTTCCCCTCCCGGACAGATGCAGCCCATCATGCCAGTATAGGCTTGCATCACTCCAGGTGGACCCCCAGTCCCCAATGAAGCCAAATCCCTGAGCTCCACACCAGTTTTTCAACCACTGATTGAATCCCATGGTATGGAACACCCTAGCCTCTCCTATGCCATAGATGGGTAGCACCTCCAAGAAGGTTACCGTGCGTGCTACTTGACTAAGGCCCCTCCCCAATTCCACAAACTCTTCCTGCACTTCTCTAATCCCTTTCTTAGCCAGGTCATTTGTCCCTAGGTGGACAATGACATCCAGCTCCCTCCCCTGTGCAGCTGCTCCGGCAATCCTGAGGATTCGCTCCCTGTCCCTCCAAGCCATGGCGCCAGGCAGGCACCTTACCTCCCTCTCCCCTTCCTTGCCCAGTTCTACCTTCCTAACAATGGAGTCCCCACCAGGAGTTGTTTTCCCTGCAGGGTCCCCTGCCACCCTCCTGTGGGTCTCCTTGTGGAGGTTCCCAGCATCCTCCTTGGTCTCCACTGTAGGTGCCTCCATAGAGGAACCACACTTTGCCAGAATGGCATAGGAATTGTGGAGAGGTACAACTGGAGGGATGCCTCTGTTCCACCACCCTCACCCTCCCTGAGCCCACCGTGGTCCAACCGCCTCCTCTTCTTCTTGGCAACCTCTGAGGCAACGGCAGTGGCACTGGTGGTCCCTGGATGGAAAAGGAGGTCCCACAAATCCTGGCCAACTCAGCCTGGAGATGAGCAACCTCCTCCCTCAGCCCAGAGAGGTGCCTGCAGATGGGACAACACCGCATCCTCCAGAACATCTCCTGGAAGACTGCTGCTCCACAGCCACTGCACTGCACCACTCCAATCATGTCTTATTTCTGGCCCCTTAACTGTTTGCAATCCTTACTCTTTCCTCTGTTTTTTTTTCTCTCTCTCTCCTTACTTTCTGCCTGTGTGCCCTTTAAGCTCCTGATTGCCCTGTTCTGAGACAAGAATATCCTATATTTCTCAGTAGACCGCTTACTTGTTCAGAGGCAGACCTCCAGCAGCTAGAGGGGGCCGGAGAGCTACTCTTGCCCTTCTAGGATGGTGGGTCCTTGGTGGTTCTGTGATCACTCACTTCTGCCCCTAAACAGGAAGTTCCTGTTGTCAGTCAAATCCTGTGCCTATAAAATAGAACTAACTTTGGTGGGAAGGAGGGCAATATAGTCCCAGTAGAGAAGTTCAGTCACACAGCAGTCCTTTCTCCTGGAGTCTTCTGCCAAGCTATTAGCAGAATCTTTCTAAGGCAGTCTTTAAATGTAGCCTTCTAGCTGTTTCACTCCGCCTACTTATCACAGATCTTTCTACAAGTAATTTAAACTCTCACAACAGTTAAGTCCTTTCAGGCACCTGAGATTTACACCTAGATGACTTTTCAGTTACCCATTCAGTTCAGTTAACCCAAACACACACTTTTTTTTTGTTTTGTTTCGTATGTTAGTTTTTTTACCCTAAATTAAAGGTCTAAATACAAAAGTTCTTCTACTTTAGTCCCAGTAGAGAAGTTCAGTCACACAGCAGTCCTTTCTCCTGGAGTCTTCTGACCGATATGAATGTATTAGTAATGTGCTGAATTCTTTTATGACACAGGAATGTGCTAATGTAGTATGATGTAGGTATATCCTGTTTCCTCTTGATATTCTTTGTATGCATACCTTCGGATTACCTGTTTGTTACTGAAATTGAAAACCAATAAAATATATCAAGATAAAAAAAATATAATAAAGGAGTGTTTATAATGGCAAACACATGCCCGGTTTCCCCAGCTCTGTGCATTCGCCTGCTGCAGCTTTTCCTTCCCAACCACTGCCAACCCTGGAGACTGAAACGCCACTCAGACATGGTGGTAAGTGACTGAGGGAACAAAATCATAATAAAAAGCAAGTACCAAGAATTAAAAAACTTAATTTCAGCAGCTGACCGAAATAAATACTTTTAAATAAATAAATAAATAAATAAATAAATAAATAAATAAAGGCGACCGCGGACTGCATGCTCAAACCTGACTGGACCGTGGCTGCATAGGAATGTCTTTTTATTTTATATAAGTGCTGTGGCAAAAAAGAAAATCCAGTAATTACCATATTTCATTGTTTTGAAGCCGCTCTCATTTTCTAGCCACCCTCGAATTGTAGCCCGAGTTAAAAATAAACTTTGTAATTAAAGCCGCCCACGGTTTTAAGCCGAAATTAACAACAGTATGAACAGTTAGAACCACCGCCCCAAAGTACGAGTCAGAGTTTTGTTTAAAATTTAACTTTTAATAGCTTGACTTAAGAAAAGATAAGCAGAGTACAAATGTCATTTCATTTCAGACACACGACCGACAGTTGTTATTAATCTAGTTCACAGTCACTGTCTGGTTCTGCATAATCTGAACCACAGTCACAGTCACTTTCATTTGCAAACATGTTGCATTGTGTACCGGTATCTACACCTTCAGTGAAGTCCCATAGACTGCTGTACAGCTCTTCCACATGTTCTCTTGCAACGCTGTCAGCTTTAAAACTATTTTGTCTGGATCATATATTCCTCCCCACACTGTTTTCAGCCACATGTTTGTAATTTCAGTGTTCATCCATCCATTTAAGGACATAGCCACAACTACACCTGTAACTCCTGCAATGTCCTTGGGGATCCTCTTCCCCTTTAGCACAAGTAGCGGGAGCAATTTTCTTCCATCTGCCATTGCAGTTAAGCAAACAGTGAGCCTTTGCTTCTCGTGGCCAGTGGTGAGTAGTGGGACTGATTTAGCCCAATTTGTTCAATAGTTCGATCACCAGGCATGTTGGCCCATACAGCCATTTCATCCATATTTCCAATGCTAGATGTCAGTAGATTGTGCTGCTGTATTTGTCTGGCACAGAATGAAATAAAGTCTATCACTTTTGGAACATACTGTTTGGGCAACTTCTGACCTACAGTGGTCTTTTGGCATATAGTGAACCCCCATCGTGAAAGAAATCGATCTACCCAGCCTCTGCTTGCCTGAAAATCTGGGTTTGTGATTAGTGATGATGCTTTAAGGGCAGTCATCTTTCTGGTTACACGAAGATGCACTTCCCTCTGCTGTGCTACCTAGGTAGCAAGGTTCGACTCCTCAACTGGGAAAGCTGCACATCTGCCAGCTCCATCCATACGCCGACGCTTTCGGTTGTTGCTGGTACACCCCTCCTCACGGAGCTTTTCTTCAAGTTTGTGGACACTCTTCCTCCACTCCCAAATCTGTTTTTCATCTACACGGAGTGCCAGTGCCACAGGTCGGTTCCCCTCTACCGCAGCACGCTTAGCAACATGTAATTTAAATTCTAAATCGTACGACTTTCTTTTCAGTATATCGGCAGTAAGTTCTTGCTCTGAATTTCAAAGCTGAGTAATAAACTTACCCAGAACAGCTGTTTGCAATTATAGCCGCCCTCATTTAGACTCTACCCTTGAATTAAAGCCTTTGCCAAATAAAATGATTGTATTTAAAGCCGCGGTTTCAAATTGATGAAATACAGTATATAAAATAAAATATGGGGTGGTGTCTAAACTCAATGTTTACACACACCCTCGTTGTTAGATACTTTCACAAACTCCTCGACCTTCGCTTTCGGGCTTTATTTAGCATCTAACACCTCGGGTGTGTGTTAACTTCTCGTTACACACGCCACCCCATACTTTTTTCTATATATTATAGCTTATGCCCTCAATTTCTCACACTGCTTTGTATATGAATTGTTAAAAATTCTTTATGACTGCCTACAATTTTTAAAAAACTTTAAGTTTACAGTACTTTGATATTTGTATATAGTGATTTATAAGTGAACCCATTGTCCTGTGTCCCTACTGCCACCAGCTAGTGCATAGGTTTAAATTTCTATTACACCAAAATGTGGTAATCCACTTAACTGACAGCACTAAAACTTGTGCCACCCACAAACCATTCACTTCATATTTTCACCTCTCTGTATGTCTCTGTCCAACATTCTAAAAAAAATGGCTAAAGTTCATTAATTTTAAAAAGCGTTACAAGAACCCCCCCATTGATTTTATATCTGGTTTAACCAGCAACCTACATGTATGCACTCATCTGAGAGCATCTGTGTAAGCTCTAACATCACCCAATGAAGTTGACATTTTCAGAATTACTGAAGGCACAAGAGGGAGCAGCCAGCTTTCCACAGTGCTGCTAGTGGATCCACATGCAGAAGTAGAGTCTCACAAGCAGGAACAGTAAGGACATAATTTAAAATGTAGTTGTGCAAAATAAAGCAATTTTTCACATAATGCATTAAAGTGAATAGACTTTGACCATTTTATTGTAAAAAATCAGAGAGAGAGAGAGAGAGAGAGAGAGCTATACAGAGAAGTTAAAAATACAAAGAGAATGGACTTTAGGCAGCAGGAGTTTTTATTTATTTATTTAAGCAGGTGAGTGCACTGATCCCAGGGACAATTTTCAGGCATGAACGGAGCCAGCAAGATGGCACAAAAAGTGAACATAAGTATACATTTTGTCACATTGTTAGAATGCCTATCATCAAGTAATCATGACAAATTTAAGATCCCTGGCCCAATAGACAGCTTAGGTATATGCAAATAAAAATGTTCATGAATTTTCCCACAAAAAAATAAAACAACAGATTTTGAGCACCTATAACTCTGAGACAATCAATTCTAATTGTGTGATGTTTGGCAGGTCATTAGAACCCCTCCAAGAAATCAACCATGCCAAATTGCAGAAGTCTACCATAATATGTGGTTGAGGGGAGCATGTCAATTCACTCCCGGACAATGCAGACAATTCGCTCCTGTTTTTTTTTTCGCTCCTGTGGTATTCTGCTCCCTGTCAATTCAGTCCCACTAATGCGGGATGCATCTGCATCATGTATCTCTCTGCAATGTCCTGCCTGTTTGCAAATCTTTTGGGATGGTGCTCAAAAATCATTTGAATCTCTTGAGCAGGTGAGATTTGAATTAACAATCCGTTTGCCTGATTTACAGTATTTAAGCCTGCCTCATGATGTTGCCACAGCCACTACTGTGAACAGAACTGAACAGTGATCAGAAGAGTTATACTTACTTTTTTGACATAGCAACACGTTTTGCTAATATGATATAGATTTGATTTTCTGCAGACTAGCTAAATACACTACTGTGGACACTGGCTGATAATCTCCAGGACCTTAATATTTAAGTTTAATCGAATATACAGTTATCTGGGTTCTGGACATTTATAATTTATAATATTTTCTCTTATTGCACTTGTTTTTTATTTACGCAGAGCGTTATTCATATTTGTGATGCACTGCTGTCATCTAATGGCTCTTTTTGTTATCAATCGAATGGTGTTTGTTCTGGGAATTGCTCTTTCAGGTTTATTTATAACTTCTGCTATTTGTGATTTAATGGTGTTGGGGCAAAGTATGTCTGATGTACTGGAACTCTCTGACTCGTAACTGCTAAGCCATGGTCTGCATTCAAATGACTTGCATTTATCCTTTTTAGACCCTATGCAGGCTGTAATTACTGTGTCTAGATCTGAAAATACTGTAGTTCCATTACTCCTCCATTACATTGTATTCGGGGATAAGGAGTGGGAGTGGGTTGTTGGGGAGCAAGATCCACAGCAGTGAATTGACGAGGAAGCGAGTCGTCGGGAGCAAGTTGACCGGAGGCGAAAAGGCGGGAGCAAATTGACATAGACCCGTGGTTGAGTTATGACTGAATGAAGAAAATTTAAGAATTCCACAAAATTGTGTGGAATTTCACAAGATTTCATCAAAATTCTGTGAATTCAGAATTTTCTCATTCCACACAGCTCTATCATCTGGTGATCAGATGTTCAGGGGGTTTAGCATCTCCCAGCCATTTTGGTGAGCCTGACTTTGGACCCATATAGCATCACCTTAGTTTTGTTGGGGTTGACTAGAAGCCTGTTCATGAGGAACCACCTCTGAGTGGCATGAAACTCCTCTGAGAGGGTAGAGGATGTTTCAGCTGGGATCTTGGCACTGTGAAAGAGAATCCAGTGATCTGCATAAAGAAGTTTGTGGCTACCTTTGTTCTATTTAGGGAGATCATTTACAAATAGGGAAAACAGTATCGGTCCTATGATCCTTGAGGAACCCCATATTTGATACCCATTGAATTGAAGGTGGCCTCCTCAGTACAGACCACCTGGGTTCTGCCACTGAAATAATTGCTGAACCAGGATGTGGTCATATTTGAGAACCCATTGTGATGCAGTCTATCTAGTAGGATGCTACGGTCCACTAGGTTGAAGGCCTTTGTCAGATCCACAGAAATGGTACCTGTTAATTTACCACCATCAATGCCCTTGATAGCATAATCAATGAGGCATGCTAAAGCAGTAGTGGTTCTGGCCCTTTCTTAAACTGTGTTGGTGGGGAGTTAAAGGGGAACTGCAGTCAAAATTTTCAAAAAAAGTATGTTGTGCAGAGTGTTTTGATTTTTGGGTGTAGTTCTAGTGTGTCCTTCCTTTTGTTTTCTATAGAAGTTTTTTCTAAATTTGTCTACTAGTTTTATGGCCCCTTGGGGATCACCATGTTTGAATTTTGTATTGCTCTCTTTTACATACAATGCCTCCTGTCCCATGTGGCAGTGATGCATTGGTGACCATTTGACTAGGGACCCTCTATAGGCATAGACAATGCCTCCCACCCCATGCCCATCATCTGGCAGTGAACAGCTTGGTTCTATCATTGGTAGACTACGGAATAATAATATATGGAGTGGCTGACCCCACGGCACTAAAACAAATCAAGCTGGTCCTTAAAGCCAGCCGTCTGGTCACAGAAAGTGACAGACTTACACACACCTGCGACCTCTACAAAAAAGCCAACTGGCTGATTTTCACAGGCAGGCTAAATACCATACCTGCCTCCAAGCCAAGAAAATCCTACTGAGGATGGCACCCACTGGCATTCACTCCCTAATAAAACCCAACACTCACAGGAGCACCCCAAGACCCCCAGCAAAAACACATACCCTAGTCCCCCTCAGAAGGACCACGCTAGGCCAAAGGTCTTTTGGTTATGGGGCACCCACCTGGCTCAATGAACTCCCTCCATTCATCACACAGGCCCCATGACTAAGCCTGTTCAAAGCCAGCATTAAGAGGCACCTCCTAGACTCAGAGACATGTAGCTGCACCTAAGCACACTACTCCACCTAGACGCAGGGTTGATTATCCAACCTGAGGTGATACCCAATTTCTGCAAATGTTGTTACAAATTATGGAAAGTACTCACGTATTCATATAATGCTGCATGTTCTATTGACCTGGGATGCAAAAGCAACCCCAAAGATACTATTCAAGTCATGTATTTGTATTTTGTCATTTTGTAATCACCTCTGTATATCACTATGTAATAATACATGTTGTTATCTTGCATAACCTGTTTGTCTGCCCAGAAGTGGAGCCTTTATAAAGGAGTCTCTGACTCAAAGGTTGTAATTCTGAAACTTTAAAGAAAAAAATAAATAAAAAAAGGCTGCTGGCTTACTATCAAGAATATAGCAGTAGTGATTTTAAGTAACTTTCCTGATCCAGCAAGCAATAATAACAGCTACACCGGAGGGATAATTGAGAGGGATATTCTGTAAGGAAACAGCTAGAGTCTTCACTAATTACAGCAATAATGACTTGGGGATTTGTGTGTTTTTTATGGCTGTGTGTAGTTTGATGAAGTGAAAAGCTTTAAAATCAAAACATTTACTCCTGCTGGCTAGACCTAGACACATACCTAGAAATAAATCAATCAACCAATCAATCAAGCAATTAATAAATAAGAAAAAGTTTTTTAGTTGAGTCCAGATATCAGGCTCCTAACAGTAGATTGCTACAGCAACTAACACTCACTAAATCAATGGTCACAGACACATCACTGTCACATGGGACAGGAGGCATTATAAAAAACAGAACAGCAATAACAAACAATTCAAACATGGAGATCCCCAGGGGCCAAAACACATGTATACAAATTTAGAAAAGACGTATAGCAGCAAACAAAGTGAAGGATACACAAAGACTACACACATAAATCAAAACCCTTTGCACAGTATGGGCTGGATTCACAAAGAAGATGCACTCAGCGCATCTCAGCTGCCCCGGCACAGGGGAGATGCACTGAGTGCAAAATGGGTGATTCACAGAGCAGGTGCAGGGAGATGCCCCGGCGCATCCTCTCTGTGAATAGCACAGGTGTTCCCCACCCAGGATGCGCCAGGGCATCCCAGGCTGCACCGGCGCATCTCCCTTGTCAGGCTGTGAACCCATTGGCGCAGGGCATCTTAGGATGCCCTGCACCCAAAAACACAATCCACAGCCGGGGCATGCAAATGAGACCATTAGGCATGCATGGCACAATGGGGCCATTAGCATGCCATTATGGATCCATTTGCATTGCGCCTGCAGGGATGCCCTGGTGAACTGTGCTGACCCATAGACATCTCCGCCGGCCCTGACCCGACCCCAGCCCTGTGAAATGCCACTCACCGCAGCAGTCGCACAAGCATGCCCCCCGGTCCCGGTGAATGCCGCACCTTGCAGCGGTAGCACTGTGAGCAGACAACACCCACAAGCTTCCCATACATGCCACCCTCACGGCAGAATGACAGACATAACCCCCTGCCCCAAGCCCCCATGAGCAGCTGCTCCTTGTGGCGGTCTGAATGAAGGCAGCTTCCCCAAGCCCCCTTGAAGGCCGCCCTCCGCGGTGGTGGAAGTGATGTTGTGACCCCTCCAGCACCCATTAAATCTGCTCTCCACGGCGGTCCAATGGTATGGCACCCCCCCCACCCAGGCACCCCCAACCGACCCCTCTACCCCCACCCCAGCAGGGTCCCACTGTCGGTGGGCAGCTCATCCCACCTGCATACCGCCACAGCTGCCCTCCAACAGAGCTGTCTGAGGCCGACAGCCAACATACCAGCTGATGTTCATGGACCACCGGGCTTTGGGTAGTACGGTAGCTGTCAGTCACAGACAGCTCCGTTGGCGGGCAGCCGTGGTGGTATGTGGGTGGGCTGAGCTGCCCGCCGACTGTGGTACCCTGCTGGGGTGGGGAGAGAGGGGTGAAACGTTGTGTGCCCTGCAGTGCTGTCATACATGCTGGGAGAGTAAACAGTAAACCACTAGATCTGTGACAGCTGTGCACTTTGCCTACAGTAACAACACAAAATTGAAGGAACCTCCCTGTCTTTGCATTATTGCAGTTTATGATTACAACATAATGTACCCATCATCATGGGATGACATAAGTTACAGAAATCTGGGGGATGTTGTGGAACAGTAACCCAACATAAGACTCATGGGAGGGGCGATTACACTGTAGTGGTCATGCTGCTGGAGTGTCCAGTTATGTGTCTTTGTGAGGGGAGATGGCCAGGGGCTACATAAGCACTGTAGCTGTGACTGGGGGCTCCACAGCTGTAGCCACATAGGTTAACCAATGTGTGTGCCATTTTGTTTGGGAGGGGCTTACAGCAGCGCTGTATATTTGTGACATTTTGATCTACAGTGTACCGATGTATTCCATTGTAAGTTGCCCCTTCATGCCACCTGGCCATGCCCTTCATTAGCCATGCTGTTCAGTGTGTGCATGTCTTGTTTATTTTGCATTTCAATGATTTAGGCTAGAGCACTGTGGTTAGCTAGGCTTTGTCCAGCGGTCTTACTTGGTAGTCTCAGAGCTGTTTTGTACACCCAAGATCAACTACAACGTATGCACTGTCCGCAGTGGTTCTGCAGTCCTTAACCACCGATGGGGCAGAGGTGAACGGCATGACAGCTGAGTGCTAGGGGCCTTGTCTGAGCAATGCCAAGGGAGCACCCCTTTTGTGCTCTGAATGGGGAAGGGTACTACATCTGCGGACTCCAACTGGGGAGGGAGGGGTGTTCTGCAGTGTGGGTGACAGTCTGGAATGACATTACCACATATCTGATGATGGCAGTGGCTGCTAATGGGGGCTTGGGGGGTTGCTTCTTTCATTCCACCGCAAGACGCGGCACGTACAGGGGACGGGGGGTGACGTCATTCATACTGCCCCCGAGAGCAGTTGATTACGGGGGCTTGGGGTGGGGGAACTCACTGGACTGCCAGGGTGGGCAGGCTGCCAGGCTGCTGCCTGCAGTATGGCAGCCTGCCTGTGGGTGGCCACCCACTTAAGTCTGGATTTTCTAGGCTTATATTTTTGTGGCACATCCCTAGACTTGCCCTGGGGATGTGCCATGGAATAGGGCTGTGAATGGGGTTGCGCCCAGTATGCATGGGCATGCCCCCTTCACAGCCCCCGCCGGATGTGTTGCATGTCATTACTGGCAGTATGTGGCACATCTGCGCTGTGCTGGCACATCAGGGTTGTGCCAACGCATCGTCCCCCTGCCAGAATCGCCTTTGGATGCATGTCGGGGATGCCCCGGCGCATCTTGGATGCACTGGGCACATCCCTTTTGAGAATCCTGCCCCATATGTTTTTGCAAATGCTGACAGTAATTCTTCTTTTTGTTTTATTTTCATTTTACAAATTTTGGCCAGGAAAGGCACATTAAACTGAGGCTTGTTTCCAGGTGCATCCTAAGTGCTGGTCAGTTAACTGGATAAGCACATTTTGGAATAATGGGTGCTTAAACCTATACACTTAATTGGTGGGAACTAATGACATTTGTTGAGGTTATATAAATAAACATAATGTGGATAACTGAGCAAGATTGCAAAGGTTCTGCCACAAGAGCTGCAGCACCCTAAATGGACCCAGACAGTTGCAAGCAATTTTTAACTGTTTGGACACATTGTGAGCTTCTGCACTTAGTGGTAATAAAAATGATGCATGTATTATTTTGTTAATGCATGCACTATTTTTGTTTGAAATGTTCTGCACTTGTGACAAAATGTAAGATCACCTTTTATGTGGTGTGATCATTATTTCACAAGTAGTGCAACTACGTTAATTAAGAGACACAACTCAGCCCTATGCATTGTACCTTTCCTCAGACAGTGAGTCTATTTCTCAAAACTGACTCAAAAATTGTCATTTGGAGAGACTCCTCTGTTCATTTCATTTTATAGGGATAGAGGCCACATTAACAGCAGCTTCTAAGTCTCTAGATGTTCACCGACTAGCTAATACCTTCAGAGAACTAGTTATTTTTGTGGTTTACTTTTTCCATCATTGCCATCTGTAGACCGGTAAGGAATCCCTACTGTAACCCTATCAGATAATCACACCTTTCAATATATTATATCAACATTATTGCTTTTATGTTGACCAGTATAGAACAACTGCTGCAGAAACACCATCAGATAATCACTCCTGTTTTGTCTTGTATCCTTTAACTGCTCAGCAGGTTGCACTGGAAGGTTCTGAATTCTAGCCCCACCACACCAGGAACTTGGGGTAAAATCCTAATACTGATCCTATAGTGTACCATGAGGGGGTGCTGCACTCCTGCAGTGATGCCTTTCACATGAGACATTAAACCAAGGTCCCATCTGCCTGTTTTGGTGGTTGTTCAGGTAGACATTAACGATCTCATCACACTTCTCAAAAAGAGTAAAGGGATTTTCCCAGTGTCCTGACCAAATTTCCCCCCATTCACCAAAAGTAATGCCAACATCTTAACCAAATTCAGTATGTCAGTTTGCATTCCCAGCATAGTTAAAGGAGAACTGTCAGCAACAAGGACCCCACATCCAGATGTGGGGCTGGTCCCAATGTGAACTTTGCATTCGAAAACATTTTGGTTTATTCATTGTTTACTGTAGTATTGCAGATTGCATTAGACTAATTTTGTTTACTTCTAGGCTGACATCTTCTGTAACTACAAATCCAAGAATCCCCAGCAGCTGACATTAGAGCAGTTCTGCAGCAGTGGGAGATTCAATAGCCTGCAGCGTATGTTAGAGCTTCTGTAATCTCTGATCACGTTTCCTAAACTGTGTGCATTGGAACCGGCCTCACACTTGATTGGTGCCCTTTGTGCTGACTGTTCCCCTTTAATGTTCACAGGCAAAGAGGACTGTATTGTGTTTATGAGAAAAATTAGTGTGTTTTTTCTTTTACCTGAACAGATGACGCCAGCATCCCTCGAGTGTGTACAGTAGCTGCTGCCTTGACCCAACTGGAGAGCCGGACACAGAGATAATGATGTTTCATTACCAAAGCACTGAAGATTACTTAACCAGATGTTTCCAGTTCCTTCCCCAAAGGACGCATTGGTTTTGGCGGCTATAGCAGTTCCACAGCCCTGCTGTTGGCAGACAACATTGGCATCTTTTACATCCCAGGACTCATCACAGATGGTTCCCCATGTGGAATTCATGTAAACCTCAACCCTTCCAACGCAGGAATAGGCACCATATACCAGCCTCAGTTGACTTGCAAGAGCTGAAATCAGAGTTTAAAAGATATAAACACACAATGGTACATTTTAAAATAGGATTTGCATTATAGATGAAGGGTTTTTGTCTCCCATTTGTAAAGTATTTGGATTTCTATTGCATCTCCCTCACACTGTATCTCAAAGAACGTTACAAATCAATGAGTTATATACTAGTCATGTAGAGTAGTGTACTATAGTGTAGTGACCACAGAGAGACAAACAGAATTGCCCAATGATGGCTAATATTATTCAAACAACTTTATTTCATAATTATACACAGTATGAAGTCTGTCCAAATCATAATGTGCTTTACAGACAAATGAATTTGAACTAGTAGTGCCAGAACTCGATGTTGGGTAAATGTTTTGGTAATGGTAACACTTTATTTAAAGTATCACTAACTATACTATAACTACTGTATAACTACCTTGTAACTGCAACTATAACTGCAGTTACATGTAACCACCATGTAGTTGTTATGTACTTTCATATCTGCAAGTTGTATAGTTAAACAATTTGCTTGAAGGAATAGTTGCATGTGCAACTAATACTATCTCATGTAATTTCATATGTAATAGCTGTTTCAGAGGGTAACAGCAAATCTATTGCACAGCTACCACTGCATCTCTTCTGACATTATGCAATTCATTCTTACAAGGTGGCTACACATGTAATAGCTACTGTAAATTGTAACAGCAACTTCAGTGGGCTGGCAGTATAGTCTAGAGGTTAAAGGAATGAGGTGTGAACAAGCTTGATACATCCAGCAGACCAGACCTGAGTTTGATTCTCACAACCTCCACTTACATACTGTATGACTCTGAGCAAGTCACTTAAAGAGCCCCTGACACCACTGTGACAACTTTGAGAAAATGTAATGTTTAGCACAACTGAGCTTATATTTTAATATTATTTCTGTATTTCTCATTCTTCTTTATTACTAAAGACATTTGCATGTAAACAGGATCACTGCCCTATCTGTTCTGGCTGCTTGCCTACATATGACATCACAGTTATGTTTATGACATCCCAGTCTGTTGCTGTGGGGATAATTACAATGCCATAAACGGGGGATTATTTATTTTATTTATTTATTTATTTAAAAGTTGGTAACTGGGAAAAGCACCATGACCAGAAGCTCGTTTCCAGGTGCAACTCGGATTATGATGTCATATGTAGGACAGCAGAAAGAGCAGATGAAGTCTAGGGCACAGTAAGCCTCTTTCATACAGCTGTCCTCAGTAATAAAAAAAAAAGGTAAATAATTATAGAAAATACACAAAATATAAACTGAACTGTCTAAATCTCAAATTTTTTCCACGTTTTTCTAATGGTGTCAGGGGCTTTTTAACTGCCCAGTGCTCCCAGGTCGCCCCTGAAAACAGGCACTTGTACCTAGTGGGCCTTACCTGGTTACCAAAGACTAAAATAAAATTAAATTAAAATAAAACATACACTGATGGACAACTCTGTAGGTGATGGACTTCCACCTCTATAAATAGGCTCCTCATGAACTTATTGGATAATAAACATGCAATCTAATATTGATAATTAACTACAACACATGTAATGGCTACTGCAAATTTGACAGCAACTTCAGTCAGCTACACATATATGGACTGACTGATAACTCTGTAGATGATGTTCTTCCACCTCTACAAATAGGATCCTCATAGTAACATAGTAGTTGACAGCAGATAAGGACCACTAGGCCCAACTAGTCTGCCCATTTTCCCTGCCTGCATCAGTGGCCACTGACCCTATTTGGTCATTGGCTTTCATCTCTCTTTCCCCCTCTAGAGTTCCCCTATGCCTATCCCATGCATGCTTGAATCACCCCCCCTTCCCATGCTAGCTCCCATAACTTCCTGGGGTAGGTTTTTCCATGCATCCTCCACCCTTTCTGTGAAGAAAACCTTCTTCACATTCCCCTTTATCCTGCCCCCCTCCAATCTCATATCATGCCCCCTTGTCCTTCTACAACCCCTGTACTGAAAAATGTCACCCACCTGCACTTTGTTCAAGACCTTAAGGCACTGGAAGGTTTTGATTATATCTCCTCATTTTTGCCTCTCTTCCAGGCAATACATATTGAGGTCTTTTAATCTCTCCTCATATGTCTTTCGGTGTAAGCCCTGCACCATCTTAGCTGCCCTTTCTCTGGACAACCTCCACCCTGTCTATGTCCTTGCGAAGATGCAGCCTCCAGTACTGTACACCATACTCCAAATGAGGCCTCACCAATGTTCTGTACAGTGGCATCACCTACTCCCTTCTTTTACTGGTGATACCCCTTCCTGTGTTCCCCAGCATCCCACTGGCCCTCGACACAGCCTTGTTACATTGTTTAATCACCTTTAGGTCATTTAGGTCATCTGAGATAATTGTCCGTTAATCCCTTTCTTCCTTGGTGACCATCAGCATTTCGCCCCCTTCCTGTAACTCTCTGCAGAGTTTCTGCACCCCAGGGGCATGATTTTGCACTTTGTTTTCATTAAATTTTAGTTGCCACACTTTGGACCATTTTTTGAGGTTTTCTAGGTCCCTCTTCATTCTTTTGACTTCCTCCGGAGAGTCTACACTGTTGCAGATCTAAGTGTCATCTGCAAAAAGGAAAACCTTCCCCTCCAGCCCTTCAGTAAAGTTTTTTTTTATTTTTTCTATTTTATTACAACTAGGATTACAAGTACCTTTGAGTCAGGCTCTTTTACAAAGGTTCCACGTCAGAGAACAAATACAATACTAGTTACAGAAATAGGAACAAAACAATAAATAGGTTGGCATATTAGGTTACAATGGTAGAGCAATACAATAGCTAGAATAAGTATAATGTATACATGGGAACACAGGGTAACAGAGGGATAAGTAGGAGGGATGGTGGGAGATGAAGATAAACGTGAGGAGCGAAGTTGGAGAGGGCAGGAATTGCAGGCAAAGGGCATGGTCATCAACTGGGGGCAGGCTGAAACTATTCAACAAAAAGGGAAAGATCATTGAGGGCTCAGAAGAGGTGGGGGTGAAGGGGGGAATGTCACTGATGAAGACATTAAACAGGACTGGCCCTAGGACTGAACCCTTAGTCACTGTACTCTACTTTACCCTTTCCTCAGATTTGATCCCATTAACTACTACCTTTTGCTTTCTGTCCCTCAACCAGTTTCTAACTCAGTTCTTCACTTTATGGCCCAGCCCAGGATACCCAACTTGTTAACCAGCCTTCTGTGTGGAATGGTGTTGAAGGCCTTGCAAGGCAGACGATGTCCACCACCCCCTCCCGATACACCTCCTTTGTCACCCAATCAAAAACATCTATCAGGTTTGTTTAACATGACCTTTCTGCTGTGAATCTATGCTGCCTCATATCCTGCATTCTGCTGTATTCTGAGTGTTCAACAATTCATTCCTTAAGCAGCACTTCATAATCTTGCCCACCACTGAGGTGAGGCTGACTGGCCTATAGCTATCTGTTTCCTCCTTGCTTCCACTCTTGTGAAAACGGACTACATGTGCCTGTTTCCAGTCCTCTGGAACCACCCCTGTGTTGGTGTTGAGAGATTCACTAAACAGGACTGCGAGTGATGCACCTAGCTCACGCCAAAGTTCCTTTAGAATCCTGGGGTGTATACCATCTGGACACATTGCTTTGTCCACCCTCAGTTTTGAGAGTTCCTCCAGGACTCACTGTTCTGTAAATGGACTGGTGTTTACCTCCCTCTCCCCCTTGTTTCTGTTATCTATTTTTGATCCCTGACCCTACCCCTCTACAGTGAATACCAAGCAGAAGAATGCATTCAGTACTGATGCTTTATCTAGGTCTCCCTCCACACACACCCCTTCCTTCCCTCTGAGCCTTACAATTCTTCACCCTGGCCTTCTTTCTTTCACTGATATATCTATAGAAAGCCTTGTCCCCTTTCTTTATTGTCTGTGCTAACCTTTCCTCTGTCTGTGCCTTCGTGCACCTAACTGCTTTCCCTGCCTCCCTCTGTCTCTTTAGGTACACCGCCCTATCCTCATCCTTCTGTGTCTCCTTGTATTTTTTGAAGGTCACTTTTTTTGTCCTTAACTTTCCCTGCCACCTCCCTTGAGAACCACGTCGTTTGTTCCTTCTTTTGCCCTTCCTTCTCAGCCTAATGTACTGATTTGTCACCTCCACTATGGCTGCTTTCAGGTGTGCCCACTGCTCCTGCACCCCCCCCCCTTCTTGCCCCTTTCTCTCCAGGGCTTCTTTGATCCTTCTTCCCATCCTTGCAAAGTCTGCCCTCCTGAAATCTAGGACTCTTGCCTTTTGTGGCTTTCCTGTGCCACTGTACCAATATTAAACCACACTGTATGGTAGTCACTGCACCCCAGGTGACCATCCATCCATACTTCTGTGATCCTGTGCTCACTGGGACATGAACTAACTAGATAATAAACATGCATGCTAATATTGCTAATTGACTACACACATAATAGCTGCTGCAAATTTTAACAGCAACTTCAGGCAGCTACACTCAAATAGACTAACAACTCTGTAGATGGTGTTCTTCCACTTCTGTAAATAGGTTCCTCATGAACTTACAGTTTAATAAACGTGCAGTCTAATATTGGTAATTAATATGCAACTATGCATTAGGATACTTTGTTTGCATAAGTAATTTGCTTTGTAACCATACTGTGGTTAAGAAATAATGGCATCAGGATTGCTCACGTGATGGCTGCCTGAGCAGAGGCTCCTTCCTCTGCTCCCGCTTCTCCCACTACTAATTTCACTTTTTCAGCACTAACTTAATTAAAATGTAACAATCCTAGCACGTCGTGAGCTTCTGAAAACATTGTCAACCCTGCTGGGCAAAAAACAAACAGGAATGGAGGCAGAAATGAAGGATCCACTACTGCATCATACCCCTCCTACAACACCGACACGTGAAAAAACTGCAAAGCACTCCAAAGCGCAGGCCTCTGGGACAAACCCTACCACAACCACCAAGGCTATAATCATGGAGGTCAAATTCCTGGAAGGCCTGACTCCCATCAAAACCACACTGGAAATACTGGTTCAGGATCTTCAAAATATTAGATTGTCACTGGATCTACTCACCAGGTGTGCCGGGGACAATGAGGCGAGAATCTCTTCATTGGATGACTGGCGGGCTACAGTGGATCCAGATATGGCCCAGCTGAGACACCGGGTCAATGCGATGTAGGGGAAGCTTGAGGACCTTGAGGGAAGGTCCCGGAGGAATAATCTTGTAATCCTTGGTCTCCCCGAGGGTGAGGAGGGGTCAGCACCAGTTCTTTTTATTCAAAAGTTCTGCAAAAAGATCACCGGCCCTTCCCCAATGGCCCTGAGTACATAGTTGAACAGGCACACAGATCGCTTTGGCCTGCCCCTGCCCCATGATCTCTTCCACGACCAATTATTTTCAGACTGCTCAATAGATAAGCAGTACATCCTCAACAAAGTGAGAGAATTACAAGAACTTCAATGGGAAGGACGCCACATAAGAATTGCCCAGGACCTCCCCAAGTCAGTACGAGCAAAAAGGACTGAGATGCACCCTATAGTCTAAGTTAGTTGCCACAGGGGTGAAATTCCGTATGAAGTACCTAGCAACTCTACAAGTGCTGCACTCGAGCACCTGGTACATTTATGATTGTTTCGAGCAAGCCAATACTATGCTAAAATTGCTGTACCCAGATCTATTTAAGTGAAGTAAGTAATGGATCCCTGGTTCGTGCTCATGTGGAAGATATCAGGTATGCAAGAGAGACTATATAGTATGCTTTCTGACTTTCTGCCCTGATGGTATTTAAGCTGAGCTGTGTTTTGTCTACGAATCTTAACAATTATGATCCCCTTCAAGTAGTACTACAGTTCGACATGCATGGCGACCAAAATGCCTGCTGACCATCTAATCTCCCTTTTGTTTTCTTGACCTTAGGGCTCCACCTAGTGGCAGATTTGCTCCATTGCTTCACCGCAACAGCCGAGGAAGATATTCTGATCGTCGTGCGAAGTAAAGACTGACGTATTCCCCTGTGCCTTTTAAAGCGAGATCCTAGATTCCAGCACTGGACTTATAGTCGGCATCAAGATAACTTGGTATTTCTGACTTCTACTGCCCTGATCCAAGGAAATCCACCTTGTGGCTTATCTTTTCTGGTTTGGTGACTCCTATACAACCTGTGCGCTTTTCTACTCATGCCACTGGAGACTTTGACTGCCACGCACAGGGGAAGGATCGACTTTAACTAATCAAGTGGCATTTTTCTTTTGCTGGACTGAAGCTTGTGTCACTATTTGCCAAATTATTTCCCAACTACTATCCCTGTTGGTACACTATCGTGCTTTATTCTCAAAGTTGCTTCTATGACTGCCTCTGTTACCAATTATTACTATTTAGCCTAGCGTGAAGATACACTGGTGCCTTAATATTTTTCTTTATTCTTGATCACTACAGTCCAACATGATCTTAGTGCCTGGGACTTTATACTTTCCCAGGAGTCCTGATACAATGATACTTGTTGTCATTTTCAGTTGCAGAGCAAGAACCCCTGCTACAGTGTACTGTTCATTTTTGTCCTAGCTATTTTATGTATTTTTAAAGGGTGTTATTATTAGAGTGCAGACATACCTCTGATTTTGGAACACTCCTTTTACTTATTCAATGTATTCCCATGATAACTGATGGGATCAAGTTTATTTCAGTTATCAATGTCTGCGCGGGGACAGTCTGATAAAGGGACATGGTTAATTTTAACACTGTTTATTAATCTCATTGCTTGTTGTACTGTTTGTTAGATGCTTAGTTAAGGCTAAATGTTTCAAACCGTTGATGTTCATCTTAATGGTTTAATTGGGTTAGCATTCTTTCAAGGGGGCAGGGAGTGGGGGATGTCTCTACAGGGAGGGTTGTGTTTCATCATGACCAGGAAGATGGAGGAGGCAGTCTTTAGGATTGGGGATGACAGTGGGGTTTGTAAGGGTTTATTTAGTGTTGAGAGGGTGGAGGGAAGTTTTGAGAGGGAGTTATTGTTCTCATCTTTGCTGATTATTCCTGCTGGGATGAGGGTGGAGGGTTGGGTATGCCTGGCATGCCAGCTGACTATGATGGGATAGTTCTATTCTCCCAGAAATCTCCAAAGATATTATGAGAATGGCGCACTGTATTCTCTCGCTGAAAGTACACGATGAGTAGCCAATATAACTTCTTTATTTGGAACATTAAAGGGGCCCAGGACCGCCGTAAATGAATTATGATACTAAAACATCTCCACCAATTGAGGGCCCACTTGGTCTGTCTTAAAGATACCCACCATAATGAGAGGATGTTTTACTTTTACGAAGGGCTCTGGGTGGGACAGGTTTTTGGAGCCAGGGCTTCTTCTAGACGGGGGGCACTGCTATTCTAGTAGCCAAATCAGTCCCATTTGTTTTGACGCAAGAATGGAGGGATCCATTGGGACGTTATGTAGTACTTCAGGGCATCCTTGAGTCATTCCCCCATAGTTATAGGTTCCATCTATGGCCCAAATGTAGAGACACCGCAGTCCTTCACTGAACTGATGTAATTTATACCAGTTCATCCCCCGAAGCTTACCATACTTGGAGGAGACTGGAATGTAGCATTCCAATCTGAAGTTGACCGCTCAGACAGTAACCACAGCCCAAAGAGCAATCAGGGACCTTATGGCAGGCACTGGGACTCTGGATGTTTGGCACATCCTGAATGCCTGGGGCCAACAATATACATATTTTTCTCCACCGCATAAATTCTTTTTCTGTATTGATTATTTTTTACTCAGTACGGCTTCCTCCCGGAGTCCTGGAGGCCGACATCCATCCCAGAGTCCTGTCCAATCACTCTCCAGTTAGTGTAACCCTCCTTCTTGGACCAGGGCTTAAGAGGGACTCCCTATGGTGCCTAAATATGCAGTTGCTAAAAAAGTCCTCTTTGGTTGAACACTTTCAAAATTTTATTATTTCCTTCCTTGAGTCTAACATAGGCTCTGTGGTCCATGTCGACCTTGTTTGGGCTGTGCTTAAATGTGTGCTTCTGGGAGATCTCATCCACCTGGCAACTAGTCATGCTAAGCAGAGTGAGACCCAGTTGAACTCCATCTTAAGAGACATTAAACACCTTGAACGTTCTTTACATCGTGCTTCCTCAGAGTCTCAGTGGACCAAGTTATACCAGCTCCAATCTCAATATGCAGATATAATGGCCCAAAAAGCTGAACTTTCCCTTCACCACACTAAAATGAAAAACTTAGAGTCAGGTGAGCTAGCAGGGAAGCTCCTGGCCGTTAGGATCTGATAAGCCGAGGCCATCAGATTCATTCCTAGCCTACATATGTCCCCTGAGGAGGATATTGTCTCTGATCCTAAGAGTATTGTTGCACTTTTTGGCACCTACTTCAAAACCCTCTATACAGTTGATGACTCAACTGCTCCTGGTGCTACCAGTATTTCTCAGTATCTGAATTCAGTTAATCTACCCACCCTATCACCCCAGCAGGCTGAGGGTCTTGGATCTTTAATCACTGTCTCAGAGGTAGAACAGGCCATTAAGCTTTTACCATCTGACAAAGCTCTGGGTCCAGATGGTCTTCCAACTAATTTATATAAACAATGATGTGCCCAGATATCACTGTTTCAGGTAGAGGTCTACAATTTTTGGTTTGATAAAGGGATGAGTGACGAATCTTTCTCAGACGCTCTTATAACCTTAATTCCCAAACCTGGTAAGGATCCCTTACTTCCCAGCAATTATCGTTCTAATTTCCCTGCTCAATTCGGACCTTAAAATTTTAGCTAAAATTCTGGCTGCTCGCCTGGCCCCGCTTATGGGAGCTCTTATTGGGCATGATCAGGTTGGTTTCATGTCTGGTCATTCTTCAGGAGACCATATGAGGAAACTCCTACACCTGATCTTGACATCGAGGGACTCTGAGATCCCATCGGCCTTGGTTTCTCTTGACGCCGAGAAAGCATTTGATAGAGTTTCCTGGAACTTCCTATTCTCCTCCCTCACTAGCTTTGAAATCCCTGATGATTTTATTAAGTGAGTCCAGATACTGTACTCAGGCCCAACAGCCAGGGTGTGGTGTAACGGTCTCCTTTCACTCCCTTTTCCTCTTCAGCAAGGGATCCGCCAGGGTTGTCCACTCTCTCCTCTTTTGTTTAATTTCTATCTAGAGCCCCTTACTCATAGACTTAACAGTTCCACTAACCTGACTGGTATTCAAATTGAAGGTAAAAGGTGCCTCCTTTCAGCCTATGTGGATGATGTGTTACTACACGTTGAAAATCCCGTTTCCACAATTCCTGCTCTACTTGGTGAACTGAATTTATTTTCTATAGTCTCCTCTTACAAACATAACCTCTCTAAATCCCAGATTTTCCCTCTTAACCATCGTTTTACACTGGCTGAGCTCTCAGATTTGGGCTTGACTTGGATGCCTCATTCCTGACGTATTTGCGGATTAAAGTCACCAGGGATGTATCTTCACTGCTGAAGGAGAATCTCACCAAATATAATCTCTACTCTTAAATCAGATTTAGATAGGTGGAGCACCCCGATGTCCCTTTGGAGGCACCTCAATGTCCTTAAAATGAATGCCCTCCTGCAGATCCTGTATCCCATGGGTATGTTGGGCCTCTTTCTTCCCAAAACCTGGTTTAGACAGTTACGGAGTGTGTTCAATAAATTTATATGGAGAAGTAAATGTGTTAGAAGAGGATATGTCAAGTTTACTGCACCTAAACTGAGGGGGGGGGGGCCTCGCTCTCCCTTCCTTTTTCACCTATTATGGGACTTAACACATCAGCAAGCTGACCAGATGGGTGGACAACCCAGTTATAGACCAGGCTTTCTCTTATACTCCCACCTGGGTTGAAATTGAAAGGGCATTAGTGTAAAGAACTCACTGCTCCCTTTCGGCTCTTGTGTACCAGCTCCCTCATCATCTCCCCTGTCGCCTTAAAGACTCCCCCGTTGGCTGGTCTCTCTGTGTCCTATACCAGGTACAGAAACACTTATCCCTCAACTGGAGTAATTCACTGTGCCAACCCCTTTTTAGTAATCCCCACTTTCTGATAGGAAATTGGGTAATCCCACCCTCTTTCCTCCCCAAATTACAACATATTACATTGGAAGATCTCTGCACTGAGGATTCTATTATCCCATTCGCCTCATTGCAGGAGAAATTCCAATTATCCAAGGTTGACATTTTTAAATACTGGCAGCTCAGGCAGTCTGCGTTGGCCTTCTTAGGCCCCAAACCCTGGTCCTTCCCACTTAGAGATGATCTGTCAGCTGTGCTTTTAGTGGCGAAGCAACCACATGCAGTCTCAGGTGTATATAAGTTTTTGCAAGAACTTGATGCCAAACTTCCCAAAGGGGTTTGCTATTACTGGAAACAAATGTTTGCTCTTCCCGTTGACCTGGTGTATTGGTGTACACTCTGGAAAATGGTTTATAGATTTGTTAAACAAGATAGGTTGAGACTTAGTCAATTCAATATCATGCACAATCTGTACTATACTCCTGCTAGACTACATGCCATAGGGAAGCTAGTGTCCTCCCTCTGTCATAGATGTGGGGAAGAGATGGGATCTCTCCTTCACATGTTGTGGGAGTGCCCAAAAGCTCAAGCATTCTGGACAGCCATCCGAAATACCCTTGACCCGATTTTGGGGTTAGACTCCTTGTTTACCCCAAAACCTGTTTATTACTTATTTTCCTGCAGGGCACACCCAAAATTCGAAAAGCCCACCTAACCTTAATAGCAGCCACTGCAAATTTAGTCATGCTCAAACACTGGAAGGATGAATCCCTTCCCTCAACTATGGAATGGTACCTCAAGACCCTACTTGCTATCCAATTAGAGAAACATATAGCTAGTATTAGGCATAAATTGTATGTTTAGAGATCAGTATGGGAGCCTCTCCTGACCTTATTATCCCTTTGGCGGCCCTTAATATCTGTCCCAGTTCACTACATTTTCACTTAACCCCACACGCAGGCTTGGGAGGGTGGGGGGATGGGGAGGGAGTTTTACTTGGTTTGTTGTTGAGATTGTGTCTTGTGTTTGTTTGTTTGGTATGTCTGCCTGTTTTATGTTTCATTGCAGCTGTTTCATTAATAAGGTGTTACTACTTCTTGTATGCTGCCAAAGCTAATAAAACATATTGAATTAAAAAATAAAAATAAAATAATGGCATCGTTTCCACATCTATTGCCTATCTAGCGTATCTGTAAGGTAAGTATGTAGAAACTGACACTTAAAATATAGTGAAAGAATAAGAGTAACCAAATTATCACTACAATGTAACTGCTTGCAACTACTATACACTTACATTTATCCAGTGTTAATGCTGTTGTGTTGATATGTGTTCACCTTACAGAAGTGATAAAGATACTTTTATAAATGGGAAAAATAATAATTATTCACGAGGGACAGGAAAAAATATGAGGAATATAAATATAAAAGACAAGGCAAATATAGTATGATCCTGATTATCCAAACTGCCTGGGATACATCAGATCACTTCAGATAATCAGGAGTCCAGCTGATCGGCATTCCATTAATAGCCATTAGTGTGCCCACAGATCTGTTTGTCTGATGAGTAAATGGGAAGTAATGGGAGGTTACAATAAGACAGAGGCAGAGTTTTACATCATTCAAGTCCTGTGTCAACCACTGCTCAGCCTGCGCTGCCTCCAACAATTTGAGACAGACAGACAGATGTGTACTATACCAGTTGCGGTGTAGATTAAAGACTCTGTTTGCTTGTGGCAGATATTAGGGATATCAGAAACAGGAGACTGAGTATGAGAGCCTTCAGCCACCTCTCTGTTGCAATTCACGCTGGTTCTGTGTTCTATGTTTCCATCCTTTGGTGCCAGCCCATGCTAACCTGATAAGGTTATACTGTTACAGGTCACTGGTGAGGCCACATGTAGAGTATGGCGTTCAGTACTGCTTCCCACACCTCAAAAAATGATATTAACCTGCTGGAGAAGGTCCAGTAGAGGGCTAAAAAGATAATAGTGGGTCAGCAGGGTAAGGCTTATTAGGGGAGGTAGAGGGCACTGAACATATACTCCCTGGAGGACAGGAGAGAGAAGCGAGACATGATTGAGACCTTCAAGTACTTGAATGGCATAAATTAGGTGGATAAGGATGGTCTCTTTAAGTTAAATGACAATCATAACATGAGGGGGCACAGTCAAACTGGAGGGAGGGGAGGTTTAAGAGTGAGGTCAGGGAATACTTTTTCACAGAGAGGGTGGTGGACACTTGGAATGCTCTGCTGGAAGAGGTGGTCTTGTTGAAGATGGTAAGCAGCTTCAAGAGAGCCTGAGCTAGGCATAGGGGAAGGTAAGGATCATGGGTAGGGAGGGATCAAAAGGATGGGAGAAGTGGGGAGGGGGGAAGGATCAGTAGTTCAAGCTTTGGACTCTGCAATACGAGCAGACTAGACAGATCAAATGGCCTTCCTCTGCAGGCTTCTTTGGATGTTCATATGTTCGAGGACTCACAAGCAGTGAGTAAAACCAAAAAAAGCTCATTCAGCCTTCTCCATTCTCACCCTGCTCCAAGTACGGTATTGGGAGGAATGGAAATCAAAATTTAACTCAGAAATGCAGTGAGAGACTAGACCACATATGTACAATAACATGCCCCTGTTGTTCCAAGCCAATGATTCATATATGGGGTCACAACAGGGGACCCAAAACGGAAACTAAACTCAGAAATACTATGAGAGACCAGGCGGAATGGACTGCATGGACAGCAGGGGAGGACAGACCAACCAAAAAGATAAAATGGACAAAAAAGAAGCACAGCCTTAGTCGGGGAATGTAGTGAGTTGCAATTCTGTCCACACAGCAATGCAAACCTGAATCACAGTCCTCAGATGGGTAGTGAAAGCAGCTAGCAGCCCCATCCATTCTCTGATTTTTACCCAACTGCATGGTTCTGTTTGCTGCAGCTGTTAGGTTAGGATGGAGCGTCCCCTGGTGGCAGACAGTAGTAAATTCGGGGTAATACAGTACAGTAAATAAAACGACTATTGTATCCTCATTCATTAGATAGAAAATCTTGGGAGATTAGGGTCTGGTTTGTTAGATAGGGATTTACAGATATCTGAGGTTCAGATAATCAGGACTTAACTGTATAAATAAGCAAAAAGGGAACTGGATGGCCAGCCAGGTGTCACTGAGGTTTGAGGCACTGGATGCCACACCTCACTCCATGCCAGCAACCCATGTTCAGGAACAAGCTCGGTTTGCTAGGAGTCAGCTGGGGAAGGAGAGGATCGAGTGTCTGGAGGGCTGCTCTCCTCTCCTCTCCTCTCCTGGGGAGGGAGAACTGCATGCTCTGTGGAATGACTTCCATCAGGTGGAGGCCTGGAGATAATGTGGGTTGGGAGCAG
Organism: Neoceratodus forsteri; assembly: GCA_016271365.2. Classification (NCBI taxonomy): domain Eukaryota; kingdom Metazoa; phylum Chordata; order Ceratodontiformes; family Ceratodontidae; genus Neoceratodus; species Neoceratodus forsteri. The sequence continues at coordinate 167,923,049 of CM057449.1, read as the reverse complement.
TGAAAGACAGGAGATGCTGCAGGAATCTGCAGCATGCACGTGCCTCTACACCTGCACCTTGACGAGCACGTCCCGTTGTGAGGATGGGAGAAAAATGGAGGAAAATGGTGGCAGGGCGATGAAGCCTGCCCACTGATTCCTCACCCACTGCATCACCAGGACCTGGGGCCAAAGACTGGATTTGTGTTTGGGGACCCTCCCCTCCTGACCCTGCCATGTGGGGCAATTCCCGGAGGTAATTCCAGCCTGCAGGTAACTCCTGGGGAGATTCAGGGTGGTGGCGATTGGCAGGGCAGAGCTCAGGGAAGCTCAGCTTTTCTTGGCCACAGGAGCATAAACAGAAGATAGAAAGAAAAGGGAATTAAAGTTTTGTGTGTATAAATGCCAGATGTTTAGGAAACAAAATACATGATCTACTGACATTAGTAGCCATATGTAAATTGGGTATAATAGCAGTTACAGAAACATAGGTCACAATGCATCATGGTTGGGAGTTGTCAATTCCAGCAGGTTACTCGTTATTCAGAAAAAATAGGAAAATATGGAAAAAGGCAGAGGGGTGACATTATACTTTTTTTTGCGCTGCCATGCCGCCTTCCCTCCACCTTGGTTACGGCCTCCTCCGCTCCCACTCCCACACTAGTCATGACTCCCTGATACCCCATGGCTTGCCCACAGGGCAGAGTTGCGGCACCGGCCCTAAGTGCCTCAATTGACAAGATAGGTCAGGGAGCTGGCCTGGGAGCTCATCAGAGCGGAGGGGCAGGCATCATCCAGGCAGCAGGCAGCTGGCTTTTCCCTACCTATCTTGGGCGGGGGACATATAATGACAACCAGCGTCGCTCCCACTCCATGTATTACTGAGGCGCCATCGCCAGTACCCCTGGTCTCCACTAGGGACTACTGCCACTGGGCATGCTACTTCCCGCCTCCCCCAGAGAAGGAGAGCAGTCCTTGGGATGCTCGATCCTTCTCCCCCCGGCTGGCCCTCCGGCAACTGGCATCGCAAGCGGAAATCCAACTCTGAGCCAACGGGCCGGAGGGGTGACATTGCACTTAAATGAAAACTTCGAGACAACAGAAATTGCTGATAGCAAAATAACGTAACAATGGAAATGCAGTAGGTACAATTAATTACAACAAGGGGAAGAGTATTCAGGGTGGGTGAAGTATATAGACCAGCATCTCAGAAGGATGAAGCAGACAAAGAACTGATGGATAGGATTAAAAGGTTTGCAGATGAAGGGGAAGTACTATTAATGGGGGGTTTTAATATGCCTGATGTCAACTGGCTAATTTCATCAGCTGTAAGTAAAAAAAAAACATGTAATAGTAGAGGAGATGCAAGGAGGCATTTCTAACATTCTTAGTGAAGGAGCTAACTAGGGAAACAAGTGATCACTTAACAGTTTGGTTTGAAACACTGTTAGAAGGTAGTACAGGAAAATCTGAAGCAAAAATACTGGATTTTAAAAGAGCAGACTTCTAAAAGATGAGTGAGATAGCTGGAAAAAAACTAGAAAGGGTGAAGGATGCAATAGGTGTGACTAAAAAAATCCAATTAAGCAGGGGTTGCTGGAGGTAACTAGTCTTTCTGCAAGGGCACCAAGTAAAAGTAGGAGGCAAGAAAATACCATTACGGTATAATAGGGATGTGCAAATTTCAATTTGAAAAAAAGAAACAGCTTTTACAGATTACAAGACAGACCAAACAGAACAGAGAAGGGGAAATGTACTTGAGAAACATGAGGGAGGCTAACACAAGAGTGAGAAAAGCAAAACGGATACAGAGCTCCGAGTAGCCGAAGGAGTATCAGAAGTGGACATGACTTGTTCTACTCAATCAGGAAGAAAAGAAAAACAAAAAATGGTATTGTAAGTCTAAAGAAAGGTGGGAGATGGGACGAGAGAGATAAGGAAAATGCAAATATCCTAAATGAGCATTTCTGCTCCATGTTCACGGTACAGAAATTAGAAAATAGATCCATTACCAGATTGTAAATCGCAGGTAAAAAAGGAGGAGAGAGATGTGGGTTTTCAGTGTGGGAAAATAACCATAGAAAGAGCATTAAATGGTCTTAGTAATTTAAAGGTGAATAAAGCCATCGGTCCTTCAACGTACATCCAAAAATACTAACATAACTGTGACTGACTGACCTCTTCTGTTGTTCATTAGAGACAGGTAAAGTTCCACTGAACTGGAAAACAGCAAATGTGATACCGCTATATAAGAGAGGGAATAAAGGATGAGCCAGGAAACTATAGGCTGGTAAGTTTGACATCTATCACATGTAATATACTGGAGTTAATTATAAAAGAATGATAAGTAGACTTTTGAGAGTGCCACAGGATGAGAGACAATGTGATTTCACAAGGGAACGGTCATGTCAAACAAGCCTAATGGTCTTTTATAATCTGGTCACAAAGTCAGTTGATAATGGTCAGACAGTGGATGTACTGTACATGAATTTTAGCAAGGCCTTTGACTCACTGTCTTATGATTAATTACAAAATGAAATTACATGGGTGTTGAGAAAAATATTTGATGAATTAGTAAATGGTTATATGTAAGGACTAAAGGAGTGACTCTTAACAGAGAACTCTCAGACATGAAGGATGTCATTAGTGGGGTTCCTCAGGGATCAGTTTTGGGTCCAATTCTTTTTAATATTTTATATGTGAGATAGGTGAGGTAATAAATTCAAACATAAGTGTCTCTGCAGATGTTACCAAGATCTGTGGCAGAGTAGATTAAGATGAGGATATAAGATTACTTAGAGAGGCTCTAGAAAAACTTGAGAAGTGGTCCAGGGTTTGGCAACTGAAATTCAGAGCAAATAAGTGTTTGGTTAGGCATAATGGGGCCTATTTATTAGGGTGCGGATTGCCTGTGCACCTCAGATCAAAAACACGTAGGCAATCCTAAGTGTTAATGCCGCACACCAGGGATCCCTCGGACCCCTGCATGCATGCACAAAAGGAAAGCAGGTCCCTTCCACACCTGATCCCTTAGTAAATCACACAGCTACGTGTGCAGCCATTCTGGGGGCATGCCCATACTCAAAGCCATTCACTACGGTGCGGAGTGCTCAGCAAGGGAGCTGCAGAATCTGCCATCTCTTTTATGTGCCCCTGCAATGACATCCACTATCTGTGGTGATACAGGAAATCCCTCCACCTTGCTGCCCCAGCCCACTGGGCTGATAGGAAGGGCTGGGTGCAGTCATTCAGGCACTCACCCATACTTTAAAGAAAGGCATTCCCACACCTTCCTAGAATCCCCTGCTCACATGGAGCAGGAGATCCATTTTGGGATCCAGGACAGGCAACCAATTGAATGCCCACCTGTGTCTCTCAAACTGCTTCCTAGGCAGCTGTGTGCAGGAGAGAGCGGGGAAGTAGACAAGCACCCAGTGGGTGCATGCAGTTGAGATACTGCGTATCCGCCTGCATCTGTCCACAGGTGTGTAGCTGCACAGGCCAGGTACATGTGAATCACGCATATTTGATACACCTTCATGTGTGGCCCTTGTTGGAACAAAAAATCCAAGAGTAAGCTACATGATGATGGCATAAATATAGAAGAAATGATGGGGAAAGAGACTGGAGTGCTAATATATGAGAGGTTAAAGCAATCATCACAATGTTTGCCAAAAAAGACAGTAGGGAAGGCAAATAAAAATCTGGATTACATACTGTAGGTAAGGGAATCAGTAGTAGAAGAAAGAAGGTAATATTACCCTTGTACAAATCCCTGGTGAGGCCACACTTGGAGTATTGTGTGCAGTACTGGAATCCACACTTGAAAAAAGACTGGGATAGGGCTGCAGCAGTGCTGAAGTGACCAATAAAAAAGGTACAAAGGCAACAAAGCACATCATATGAAAAAAGGTTATTAGACCTGAATCTGTACACAGTGGGTCACAGAAGGGTAAGGAGTGGCATGGCAGAAACATTTAAGTTTTTAAATCAAATAAACCTTGTTAGTTAAGCAGTGACATTGATTTGACATAATATAGAAACATTGGGCCCAATACCAAGATTATGGCGCAACTCCCTAGTGGATGCAAGGTGCGACATACGCCGCTATGCTGGGGACCCTGCGCCAGATTCCAGAACAGGCAGGGTCCCCGGCACCTATGCCCTGCGACTTGTGGCAGCTCCAAGGTTGTGCCACAGAAAGGGTGCTCCTGACCTGGGTGTGGCAAGCTGCAGAGATGCCTTCCCACAGGGCACAAGCAGCACATGGCATGGCCCCCCCAAAGCCCCACACCCCAACACCATGACACTGCCCCACAAGGCTGGGGAGGGGTTGGGGGGCACAGGACTACTGTGGGGAGACTGGCATGTGGGGGATGGGTACTGCTCCATGGGGAACTGCTCAGGGATGGAGGTAAGGAGGTTCCAGCTGCCCCCAGAGGGCTGCCTGCCACTGGGAGTGGGGTGGGAACCCATGGGGGACCGTGGGGGGGTGGCTGTAGGGGCGCCAGGCATGATGGTGCAACCTCGGTGGATGTAGGGCACAGTTAGACCAGCTAACAACTAGTCTAGTTGTACTTACACCACTGTCTGACAGGGTCCCACTTGGAATCGCGATTTGCCATCCTGTAGGCCACCAACCTGGAATACAGGCATAACCGATGCCGAAAACCCCCTTGCGCCATACCACAGGGGATTGCTGGCATAGCCAGTGGTGTAGCCTGTATTTGGCACAGGTAGCCTGTGCATAGCCCTCCTTGGAATTGGGCCCATAGACTTTGATGGCAGATAAGGACCGCTTGGCCCACCCAGTCTGCCAGTTCCCTACCTATTGGATAAGCTGCAGATCCTAGTTAACCAACAGCCTACTTCTTCCTGCTCCCCCACCTGAATTGCCTTATGTCTGTCACATACATTCATGAATTCCTCAACTGTTTTTGACCCCATGACCTCCTCAAGAAGGCTGTTCCATGCATCTACCACCCTCTCAGTGAAAACATACTTCCTCACGTTGCCCCTGAACCATCCCCCTTCTATCTTTAAATTGTACCCCTTGTTCTTGCACATTTCTTTTTCTGAAACATGCTACCCTTTTAGACTTTGTTGATTCCCTTTAGGTACTTGAATGTTTCTATCACGTCCCCCCCCCCTTTCTCCTTTTCTCGAGGGTGTATATATTAAGCTCCTTTAGTCTCCCTTCGTATGGCTTCTGGTGCAGACCCTGCACCATTTTAGTTGCCCTCCTCTGGACTGTCTCCATCATGTCTATGTCCTTGCGGAGATGGGGTCTCCAGAGCTGCACGCAGTACTCCAGATGGGGATCACCAACTGTCTGTACAGACGGATAACAACTTCCTATTTTCTACTGGTGATGCCTCTCCCTATACATTCCAGTATCCCTCTAGCCTTACCTACTGCCTTCTCACATTGCTTACTTGTAGGTCATCTGATATGACTACCTCCAGGTCCCTTTCCATTTTTGTTGTTGTTAGTACCCCCACCCATTGTGTACTCTTCCCCTGGATTTTTTTTCCCAGGTGCATTACTTTGCACTTCTTTGCATTGAATCTAAGCTGACATACTCTTGACCATTCCTTCAACCTTGTCAAGAAACTTCTCATCCTTTCCACCTCCCCCCCCCTTTGTGTATCAACCCTGTTGCAGATCTTTGTGTCATCTGCAAAGAGGCATACTTTTCCTTCCAGTCCCTCTGCAATGTCACTTATAAAGACATTAAAAAGGACCAGTCCCAGTACTGAACCCTGCAGTACCACACAAGCAACACCCCTTTCTTCGGAGTGGACTCCGTTTACTATATCCTCTGTGTCCTGTTGTCTAGCCAATTTTTTACCTAGACTACCACCCTGGGACCCACTCCCAGGCCGGCTAATTTGTTTATTAATCTTTTGTGTGGGACTGTGTCAAATACCTTGTTAAAGTCTAGGTAGGCCATGTCCACAGCCCCTCCCTGGTCTACTACTTTGGTCACCCAGTCAAAGAAATCTATTAGATACATCTGACATGACCTTCCTGCTGTGAATCCATGCTGCCTTGGGTCCTGTGCCCCACTGGCCTCTAGGTACTCAACAATCCTTTCTTTCAGAAGTGATTCCATCATTTTCACTACTACTAATGAGGTCAAACTGACTGGTCTGTAGTTTCCTGCCTCTGCCTTGCTCCTACTTTTGTGAAGAGGAATCCCATCTGCCCTCCTCCAGTTCTCAGGTACCACACCATTCTCCCATGATTTGTTAAAAAGGGTAGTCAGTGGTGTCACTAGTTCTCCCCTTAGTTCTTTTATAATTCCGGGATGAATCCCATCAGGCCCCATTGCTTTGTCCACCTTCAGTTTTAGGAGTTCTTTCAGAACCCTTTCTTCTGTGACTGGACTGGTATCAACCCCACCCCATCCAGAATGTTTTTATTGATTGGATTAGGTACCTCCCCCATCTCTTATTTTGTGAATATTTCTCAGTAGACCCCTTACTTGCTCAGAGGCAGGCCTCCAGCAGCTAGAGGGGGCCAGAGAGCTACTCTTGCCCTTCTAGGATGGTGGGTCTTTGGTGGCTCTGTGATCACTCACTTCCTGCTCCCAAACAGGAATAAAAGTAGAACTACCTTTGGGAGGGAGGGCAATATAGTCCCAGTAGAGAAGTCCAGTCACACAGCACTCCTTCCTCCTGGTGTCTTCTGCCAAGCTACTAACAGAATCTTTCTAAGGCAGTCTTTAAATTTAGCTTCCTTCTAGCTAAGCCACTCCCCCTACTTACTAGATCTTTCTACAAGTAATTTAAACTGCACAGCTATCAAGCCCTTTCAATCACCTGAGATTTACACCTAGATAACTGTTCAGATAACTATTCAGTTCAGTTAACTCAGACAAACACACTAATTTTTTGTTTTTGTTTTGTTTGTTAGTTTGTTTTCTTACCCTAAATTAAAGGTCCAAGTACAAGAGTTCTACTTCTTTAGTCCCAGTAGAGAAGTCCAGTCACACAGCACTCCTTCCTCCTGGTGTCTTCTGCCAAGCTACTAACAGAATCTCTTATAAAGACATTAAAGAGGACAGGTCCTAGTACTGAACCCTGCGATAAGCCACTAGTAACCCCTCTTTCTTCAGACTGGACTCCGTTTACTATTACCATCTGTGTCCTGTTCTCCAGCCAATTCTTTACCCAGGCTACCACCTTGGGACCCACTCCCAGGCTGGCCAACTTGTATATTAATCTTTTGTGTGGGACTGAGTCAAATGCCTTGCTAAAGTCTAGGTAGGCCATGTCCACAGCCCCTCCCTGATCTACTACTTTGGTCACCCAGTCAAAGAAATCTATTAGATTTGTCTAACATGACCTTCCCACTGTGAATCCACCCTGCCTTGGGTCCTGTGCCCCTCTGACCTCTAGGTACTCAACAATTCTTTCCTTCAGAAGTGATTCAATCATTTTCCCAATCACTGAGGTTAAACTAACAGGTCTGTAGTTTCCTGCTTCTGCCTTGCTCCCACTTTTGTGAAGTGGAATAACATCTGCCCTCCTCCAGTCCTCAGGTACCACCCCATTCTCCCATGATTTATTAAAGAGGGTAGTCAGTGGTGTCACCAGTTCTACCCTTAATTCTTTTAGAATTCCGGGATGAATCCCATCAGGCCCCATTGCTTTGTTCACCTTGAGTTTTAAGAGTTTTTTCAGAACCCTTTCTTCTGTAAATGTGATATCAACCCCCTGTATCCAGAGTGTTACTATTGTTTGGTTTGGGTACCTCTCCCTCTTCATTTGTGAATACTGGGCAAAAATATTTGTTTAGTATCTCTGCCTTTTCGCAGTCACCCTCTGCCCCCTCCCCTTTATTAAGCCTCACTATCCCTCCCTTGGTGTTCCTTCTCTCCCTGATGTACCTATAAAAGGTTTTATCCCACTTCTTAACTGAGTTGGCTATCTTTTCCTTGGTTTGGGCCTTTGTTCTTCTGACTGCCTTTCCTGCTTCCTTTTGGTTTAACGGATACAGTTCTCTGCCCTGCTCCTTCTGTGATTCCTTGTACTTCCTGAATGCTCTCTTTTTCTCCCTAACCTTCCCTGCCACCTCCTTTGAGAACCATAGTGGTTTCTTACATTGTTTTGTTTTGTTTATTTTCTTCACACAAAGGTTTGTTGCCTCTGTGATGGCAGTTTTGATTATTCCCCTTGTTCTTCCACCCCTCCTTTCTGCCCATTTGCTAGTGCATTCCTTAGGCACTCACCCATTTTGGCAAAGTCAGCCCTCCTGAAGTCCAGTACCTTTGCCTTTGTATGGCTTGACTCTACTGCTGTGTTTATCATGAACCATACTGTTCGATGGCCAGTAGTTCCCAGATGGCTACCCACTTCTAAATCTGTGATCTTCTCGCCATCTCCATTTGAGAGTACCAGGTCTAAAATTGCTCCCTCTTGCGTGGATTCAGATACTAGTTATCTAAAACATGCCCCTGTAGGGCATCTAGAATGATCCCACTCTTAGAAGTAGCTGCTGCAAATGCACTCCAGTTAACATCTGGCATATTCAGATGCCCTATCAGCAATATCTCCCCTTTTTCTGCCATTCTAAGGATACTTTCTATCATTTCCTTGTCCATTTCCTCCCCCTGAAATGGGGGTCTGCATACATCCCCTGCACAGATTGATCTCTGATCTACCTTTGCAGTTGAGATTCAGCCTCCACCCCTATGTGGGACCTGTTTGCTTGGGTAATGGGGGCTCAAATTAAAAAAAAAAGCTAAAAACAACAAACCTCGGTGCAGAAGCACTGAAACAAGAGTTACCCCAAAGGGTATTGACAATAAGCCAAGTTTCAAAGAAACACAACATCACACATGCTTTCATAATGCAGAGCAACGTGGGATATATGCAAATCACCATGACATTTCAGATTGTCTGTTTACAGCAATTTACATGGATTTTAAATAGCACAGCTACCTTAATTTTTATAATAGTCACCTAGTACTTTTTATCATTATCAAAAACACCTAGTGCCATGGTATTTCCAACATTTGCAGGTTTCATACACATAAGTGTATGACATAGTGCCACTGCATACTAAATCCAACAACGATAAACACAACCTGTTTTATATACACTTGGAGGTCACCACAATAACCTCCCTGTATGAGGACCTGAGAGGGAAAAGGAAAATTAAAGAGGACACTGTAGCATAGTCAAGAAAGAGAAGGGGGTGCCCATAGGTGGCCAACCTTATGGACTAGAAATTGTAAAGGATAGATTAAGCTAAGAAATAGAAGAACTGTTGCAACAGATTTAAGAAAAGGTCAGTCCTCAAGAGTGGCAGGAGCTCCCTGTCACATGCATCTGTGGCACAGAACGGCATCACTGTTGCGTGAACTTTCAGCTGGGATTTGAAACTATTCTGTACAGGGTACATTGAGTGGTGTAATAACATGGTTAGGCTGACAATTTCATCACACTTACCATACAAATGTAAGCACAGGGCCTCCACAGCTACATACATATACCATATATGGAGCGCTCACGTATATATGGCTGCCATTAAGGAGCGATACTTTCTCAAAAAGTAAGGAAATTCTTGGCAAAAAAACTTTATTAATGCATCAGTTGGTTTCCCACTTATCAAAAGCTGGAAATGTGGTGTTGTTTCAACCCTAATACCCCAATTTCTTACTTGCATTACTAACAGGCATTGAGGGAGGTCCCGGTCATCAGCCTTAATGCTCACCCCATTCCATACATAAATAAGTTGAGATGGTACAGTATAGGAATATGGGGTTAGAATTGGGGCTGATGACCCAAGGCACCCCCAATGCTGCCGAACAATGCAGGGTGGAGGTGGGATGGGGTTGGAAACCCTAATGTCACATTTCCCAACTTTGATGGTGAGAACTAACTAATGCAGCAACAAAGTTTTTTTGCCAAGAAGATATGTGTGTATATATATATATATAATATATATATATATATATATATATATATATATATATATATATATATTATAGTGGCGGTTGCGACACTATAGTTAGGGTTCAGTTGTCACCACACCTCTCAACTGTCCCTGATTTTCAGGGATGTCCCTGATTTTGCCTCAAAAATGTCCTCTGTCCCTCTTAAAATCTGTGTTTTTGTAACAGAAAAGTGATGATTAAAAGCACAAAATAATGTCAAACATTAAAGTTACAGACTTTGCTTTCTTCAGAAAATGCATCTTAATACAAATCCTTTCATTCTATCAGCTTTCTGAGTGAACTGTACCAATTTTTAAGATGTGTCCCTCATTTGGGGTCTTTGTCCCTGATTCTTTTAAGCCTTGTCCCTGATTCATGAGGCAAGAGGTTGAGAGGTATGGTTGTTACTTCTATGTTAAACTCAAAATTTTGCGTGTTAATAACTTTGGACCTGTTCAACGGATTTGCCTGAAATTTAGTATGTGTGGTGGGGGCATGGTAGATCTCTTAATTTGCCAAATTTTGTTTTGGTTAGGCTAACAGTCTTTGCACAGCAAAATGCTGAAAAATGCACAATTATCTGTTTTTGGACACTGCTTTTGGGATTTTGGACGTGGCCCTGAGTGGCCATCATGTGGTGCTCCACTCTGTGAGATGGCTCATTTGAAAGAGCTTTGGTGACCAAACATGCCGCTTTTCATTTGGTGAAAAAATATTAAGGCATTTAAAAGTTATGCCACTTTTAAATTCCCGTTATGAGTCAATGGGAAAATTTATATGTATGTTTTGCGAACAAAGAATGGGGTTCTGGCCATCGGGTCCTGCCTGGCGATCAAAGAATTTGCAGCCTCGGGGTTCAAGAATCTTTGTCCCAGAAAATTTTCAAACTTCTTTGATTGCGAGGTATGCCATCTTGTTTTTTTGTTTTCCGATCGGAAAAACACAAATATCTTGGCTCAGAAGTCACTCCAGAAGTAAAACTTGGATGGGTTTTACTCAGGGGGGGCACTGATCTATCAAGCCATGTCTTTGGTTTCATCTAAATTGGTCAAAAAATAGAGTTATAAGCCTTTAAAATCTTTGTTTGCGGCTTGTTAATGATCTTTGATCGCAAGCCTGCAAATTCTTTGATTGCGAGATTCTTTGATCGCGATCCTGCATTGTGACTTAAATATACAAATATCTCAGCTCAGGGGTGGGCTAGGGACACAAATGAGGACGGGTTTTGATCAGGGGACTTCGTTCTATCGAGGCATGCTGTTGGTTCCATTTAAATTGGTCAAAAAAATTGGGTTTCACTATTTTTTATTCTTTGGTTGTGAGCATGCGAATTCTTTGATCGTGAGATTCTTTGATTGTGATTGTGCATCGTGAGCGAAGGATGAGATGGTTGGATTTAAAAATCAATTTTCTCAGCCCAGGGGTAACCTAGGAAGTTAAATTAGGGTGGGTTTTGCTCAGGGGGCTTCATTCTATCGATTCATAGTGGTGGTTTACCACAATGCCCTCAAATGATTGATTTACAGCATTTTTTATTCTTTGATCGCGAGCCTGCAAACTCTTTGATCACGAGATTCTTTGATTGCGATCGTGCATCGCGAGGGACGAGATGGCCTGATTAAAAAATCTATTTTCTCAGCCCAGGAGTGTCCTAGGAAGTGAAATGAAGGTGGGTTTTGCTATGGGGGCTTCATTCTGCCCGATCTGTATAAAATAAATGTTTTCTATATCCCTGGTAGTCTAGTGGCCCCCCTATCTGTATGAAAAAAAATAATGTTCTGCATATCCTTGGTAGTCTAGCGGCTCCCCCCCAATGTGCATAAAATAAATAATGTTCTCCGTATCCCTGGTAGTCTAGTGGCCCCCCCTCGATCTGTATAAAATTAATACTGTTTTGCATGTCCCTGGTAGTTTAGCGGCCCCCTGATCTGTATAAAATGAATACTGTTCTGCATATCCCTGATAGTCTAGTGGCCCCCCCAATATGCATAAAATAAATAATGTTCTTTGTGTCCCTAGTAGTCTAGCACCCCCCTGATCTGTATAAAATTTATACTGTTCTCCATATCCCTGGTAGTCTAGCAACCCCCCTGATCATAATAAAATAAATAATGATCATGACTTCCCTGGTAGTCTAGTGGCCCTCCACCCAGCCATGCCAGTCCACCCAGCACTCCCCACCCATCCCCAGCCGGTGACTGGCACAGCCCACCTCTCACCTCCACAGCCTTTGCAGTAGTGCTGCTAATGGACACAGTTGGCAGCTGGCTGTGGAGGTGAGAGGTGGACTGTGCCAGTCACTGGCTGGGGATGGGTGGGAGGTGCTGGGTGGACTGGCACGGCTGTGTGGGGGGCCACTAGACTACCAGGGAATTTGTGATCGTTATTTATTTTATTATGATCGGGGGGCTGCTAGACTACTTGGGATATGGAGAACAGTATACATTTTATACAGATTGGGGGGCCACTAGACTACCAGGGATATGAAGAACATTATTTATTTTATGCACATTGAGGGGGACGCTAGACTACCAGGGATATGCAGAACATTATTTTTTTATATACAGATCGGGGAGGGGCTGCTAGACTACCAGGGATATGCAGAACAGTATTCATTTTATACAGATCGGGGGTGCACTAAACTACCAGGGATATGGAGAAAATTACTTATTTTATGCACATTGGGGGCTAGATCACCAGGGATATGGAGAACAGTATTAATTTTATACAGAGCGGGGGGGGCACTAGACTACCAGGGATATGCAGAATATTATTTATTTAATACAGATCTGGCAGAATGAAGCACCCTGAGCAAAACCCACCCTGATCTGGGGGGGCCACTAGACTAGCAAGGATATGGAGCACATTAACCTGTAGGCTTTTATTTTTTTATTCTTTGATCGCGAGCGTGAAATTTCTTTGATCACGAGCCTGCAAATTCTTTGATCATGAGATTCTTTGATCGCGACTGTGCATCGTGAGTGAGGGATGAGGTGGCCAGATTTAAAAATCAATTTTCTTAGCCCAGGGGTACCCTAGGAAGTCAAATGAGGGTGGGTTTTGCTCAGGGGGCTTCGTTCTATCGAACTGTCGCAGTGGTTTACTGCAGTTCCCTCACATTATTGATTTACAGCATGTTTATTATTTGATCATGAGGCTGCAAATTCTTTAATCACGAGCCTGCAAATTCTTTGATTGCAAGATTCTTTGATTGTGATTTTTGATCACAAAATAGGGACAAAATGGCCAGATTTCTTATAATAGACTAGATAGGGAAATTTTACCAATCTTTGACATTTAATATCTCGGAAACGCTTTGGTCTTTTTACTTGAAATTTGGAGGGTGTTTATGGAATGTCCTGTGGATTAAAGTTACATTGTTTATGTGTTGGAATTCTTTTTGTTGGTGGAGATATGGCGTGGCGCAGTTGACGTTCTGCGGACAGCATTTTGCTTGTGCTGGTGGCTTGAAATTGGTAGGATACCAAGCCTTAGTGTCATGGATGTAGTTTTCAGTCATTGTGTGTGCTAAATGTCAACAGGTGCAAAACTGTGCCACTCTGATGAATCAAAATTTCAAACTTTGACTTTATATCTCAGATATGGTTTGGTCTTATTACGTGAAATTTGGAGGGTGTTGATGGAATGTCCTGTAGATGTTAATTGCAGTGTTTACGTGTTGGACAATGTATTTTTTGCAGAGATATTGCGTGGCTCAGTTTATGTTTTGTGGACAGCGTTTTCTATTGTTCTACTAGATTAACATTTGTTTGGTGGCTGGCCTTGCTGTTGTCAATGTACTTTTTAGTCATTAGGTGTGTAATGTGGCCCGACACGTACAAGTTGGTGGGAGCGCAGGCTCTACCAATTTGCGCAACTTTCTACTTTTCTATTCTTTTTTAAAAAGTAAGGAAATTCTATGCAAAAAACTTCATTAATGCATCAGTTAGGGTTCTTCTACAGCAACAAAAGTGAGGAAATTGGATTTTAGGGTTCCCACCCCTTGCACCCCACCCCCACCAACAGGCATCAGGGTGTGCATTGGTGTCGTCGGCCCTAACTCTCCCATAGACCCCATTTAGTGAAAACCTAGCCAGGAAACTCATGAATCATATGTAATTTTAATTTGTTTTCTACGTCGTATGGTTACTGAGATATTACCATTTTAGTATTACAACTGCTCGTTTTCTACTCCGAGGCCCATTATTATGCATACATTCTTTGTTTTCACTGTGTTTCGCAATGGAGCTTTTGGGGAAAAATACAGTGTGTAGACCAGTTACTGTTACACATAGGCTTTACACTTGTGTTTCCATGCCTGTTTGCATTAGCGTTCCTGTGTATGCCACCGTGTGCATTACCCTTTGCGTTTCCATTTGCGTTTGCATTACTGTTACCATCTGTGTCTACACTACTGTTTATGTTTGTCTTTCGCTTAATGTCACCGTGTGCATTGCCATTTCTGTTGGTGGCCCCCTTCCATTTTTCTTTGCGTTTGTCTTTCGTTTTGCGTCATCATTGTTCTTACCATTACCATTTGCATTTTCAGTTGCGTTCCCATGCCCGTGTGCATTACGGTTTGTGTTTCCATACACGCTTACGTTTGCGTTTCTCTTTTCTTTGGCGTTATTGTTGCTGTTACCATTACCATTTGCATTTACAATTGCGGTACCATCACCGTGCACATTACGGTTTGCATTTCCGTACGCGCTTGCATTTGCGTTTTTGTTTCCTTTTGCATTATTGTTGCTGTTACAGTTATCATTTGCATTTACCATAGCGGTACCATGACCGTGCGCATTACCAGTTGCGTTTCCATATGCGCTTGCCTCTCCGTTTGTGTCATTGTTCACGCTGGCGTCACTTTGCGCCTGCGTTTCTATTAACACTTGCTTCACAATTTACATTTGTGTCACCATGTGCGTAACCATTACTGCTTGCATTTGCATTGCTGTTACCATTACTATGTCACAAAAAAATCACATGGTGGCAGCATGTCATTCACTATTTGTAGTCCTCAGTCTTAAAAAGAAGGGAAATTAGAGGCAAAAAACTCCATTTAAACATCAGTTAGGGTTGTTCCACAGCGAAAAAAGTGAGGAAATTCGGTGTTACGGTTGAAACCCCCCCTTGCACCCCCTCAGCCCGCCCCCCCAACTGGCATCGGGGTGTGCGTTGGGGTCATCAGTCCTGAGTCCTGATGCAGTAAACAGAGTTTTTTGCCATATATAAAATAAAAATCTTTGTTAATGCACAAGTTAGCGTTAAAAAGACAAAAGTAGGGAAATGTGGCATTAGGATTTACAACATTACACCCCCCCCATCCTGGCAGTACATAAGGTGTGGGGTGTGCTTTTGGCTACTCAAGCCTAACGCTCACCCCATTCCATCCATAAATAAAGTCAAATGTGTATAGTGTAGTAGAATGGGGGGAGCATTACACTTCAGTATCCCAAGGCACACCCCACACCTGATGTGATGCCTGGAGAAGGGGTGTAAGTGTTGTAAACCCTAATGTCACTTTTCACTACTTTTGTTGCTTTGACCCTAACTAGTGCATTAATGAAGTTTTTTTTTTCCAATTTATTTCCTTAATTTTTGAGATACAGTAGTAGGTCCTTTGAATCCTGCACTCCCATGCATTTTTGAGGTCAGAACTGAATCCCAGTAGTGCCAAGAGGCATGAGGTGAAGCTGAGTGCCTTGTGAACTTTGGGGTAGGTTAATAAATATATACTGTATATTATGGCCCCAATATTCAGAATTGCACCTGGCAATGGTGCAAGTGGTGGCGCAGCACAATTGTGTTGCACTGCAACTCAGGGATATATTAAAGGAAATGAGCAATGGTGCATCTCCACTGACTACAGCAGGTAATGCGTACTGCGCAATTATCATGCTTTGGCGCATCCCCCCAAACAGAGCTGAATACCATGAATGGGAACTGCACCAGTGCAACAGAGTTACGCCATGCGCAAATTCCTGATATTCAGCCAGCAGTATGCAAATGTGCCATAATGTATGCAAGGTGAAAATGGGTCCATTTGCATGTCATTATGGCCCAGTTTATATGAGTTGTGCAGGGCTGGCCAGCGGAATGTGCATGGCACCCTGTACAGCATGTGGTGCTGCCAGAGGGGGTCTAGTGGACCCCCCTCCCACCCCATAGCCTGATCACTGAGAAAGACATGTAGGAAATGTCCCTGGTAGTCTAGTGGCACCCCCTCCCTCCTGTAGCTGTGATTGCCCGTAATATAATATTTAACATGATCCCTGGTAGTCTAGTGGTAACCCCCTCACTCCAATAGCTGCCATCACCTGTAATATAATATTTAATATGATCTGTGGTAGTCTAGTGGCACCCCCACCCACACAGGACCACTGACCCACCCAGCTCCCCCTCCCATCAGCAGCGGGAAGCAACATACCCACCCGCATACCTATGTGGCTGCCTGCTGACTGACAGCTACAGAAAGGGCTGCAATCCCATTGGTCCACAGTGTGGACCAATGGACTTACTGTGCTAGTCATGCACAAATACGTGAATGAGGTCCATTTTAGGGAACAGCTCATTGGTGTCCAGTTGTAGCCCCCCACCCTCCCATGTCCCTCTTAATGTTATAATAGCATTGGTGGCCAGTGGTACTACCCACCCTCCCATGTCCCTGGTAATCTGTAAATTAAAAAAACATCCACTGATGTCTTTAGTTTTTTTCAAACCTGTTAACAAAACAAAAGTCCACTGCCACTCACAACCACAACCACAACCACAACCCCCAACCCAACCTCCCACTGTACACCCAACTCCCTGCATCCCCTACACTCTGCCACATATCCCCTTACTCACCTGATGTGCTCAGGGTGTGAAGATCCACTTTCTGATCAAAGACACATCTTGCTGCTGGAACCAGGGACTGCTGTATGACAGATAAAGTAACTGCAGTCAGAACTGAACCACAGTTACCTTATCTGTCATACAGCAGTTGCTGGTTCCAGCAGCAAGATGTGTCTTCGACTGGAGAGTGGAACTTCACACTGTGAGCATGTCAGATTAGTGAGGGTGTGTGGGAGGGTGTAGTGGGGTGTGGGGGAGGTGGGTGCACAGTGGGAGGTCGAGTGGGGGGGTTGCAGGTGTGAGCAGCAGTGGAAGTTTTTGATTTTTAACAGGTTAAAAAACTAAAGACATCAATGGATGGTTTTCTAATTTACAGATTACCAAGGAAATGGGAGGGTGGAGGTACCACTCACCGCAACACTATAATAACATTAAGAGGGACATGGAAGGGTGGGAGGGTACCACTGGACACCAATAAGCTGTCCCCTGACTGATGCAGTATTAAATTAAACATATATGGAATCAGAGGGTGGGGGTACTACAGGACACCAATGTAAAAGTATATATATGTGTGTATATATATATATATATATATATATATATATATACACACACACACATATATATATGGGTATTGAGAGTGAGGCGGTGCCACTAGACACCAGGGATATACAATATGGAGATGTGAGGGGAGGGTGCCACGTAACACCAATGGTACTTTAAAATAAAGGGGGTGGCATGACTAAAGAAATCCTTTTTTCATGACTGGGATTCCTTTTCCATGAATCCTTTGCTATGGTTGCAGAAAAGGATTCCGTGTTGCAAAAAAAGGACTTAGGACTTAGGTTTTTTACCAATCTTTTTTTACAACACAATTCCTTTTTATGAATCCTTTTTCATTCTTTTGAAAAAGGAACTAGCTCACGAAAAAGGATTTTGGACTTAGATTTTTTTTTCAAAATCCTTTTTCAGGAGCCAGTTTCCTTCTTGCAAGAATGTAAAAGGATTCATGAAAACAGAACTTAGCGAGATGCAAAAAGGATTTAATTACTTTAAAAAAAAATTCCAGGCCCATGGGAGGTATTAAAAATTACAGAATGAAGCTCACCAACTCCTGATGAGAAAGATACATGTTTGGATATCTGTAGAAGAAATACAGAGTTATAACAGTTTTTTGGGTTTTTTTTTTAGTCTTTGGTAACCGGGTAAGGCCCACTAGGCACAAGTTCCTGTTTTCATGGGCAATCTGGGAGCACTGGGCAGTTAAGTGACTTGCTCAGAGTCACACAGTATGCAAGTGGAAGTTGTGAGAATCAAACCCAGGTCTGGTCTGCTGGATGTACTAAGATCATTCACATCTCATTACTCTAACCGCTAGGCTATACTGCCAAAAGGGCAAAGGGAAAATGGAAAATAAGATGGCGGATCACAAAATAGGAATTTTTTTCTCTCAAAAAAAAAAAAAAAAGGATAGGCCCCTAGTGAAAAAGAATCCTTTTTCAGGAGACCAAATTCCTTTCTCGTGGAGAGTGCTATTCCTGTTGAAAACAATGGGAACTTAAAAATTAAATAACTTTGCAACAGATTAATATTTTTTCACCAAACCATTGCAAGGCAGTTCTTTGACCCAAGCTTTTGCTACCATAAAAATGTCATACCAAATTCCATACCGTCTGGGTGCAAGGTGATGAGGTGGTGAGGAAAAAATTGCAAAAAAAGGGGAACATTTTAATGTTTTTCCACTATCCAGATCTCAGAATCTGAACATCCAACTGGAATGAAACTTGCTTGTTATGTGAAGAGATCAACCCCATGAGACAGCACATGCCAAAATGTGTACAAATTTGTTGAACTGTTGCAAAGTTATTGAAGTGCACAATTTGAGTTTTATCATTGAAGTTCCTACTCAACCCTGACTATAGGGGCGTGGCTGCACCGTATATGTGTGTGTGTGTGTATATATATATATATATATATATGTATATATAGATAAATAGATAGATATATGGCAAGGTCATCGATTTCCTGTTATTAAACAAATAACATTCTGTTTTCAAGACCTGAAATTCCAGAAAATGCACCGGTGATTGTAGGTCTAATTTTTGGATTTTACTGATATTCTGTTGTCATTCTTTTAGTATGTATATAAATAATCAGAATAAAACAAGGCTTACTATACAGAGCATTAAATGAAGCAATATGAAATAAAAAAAAGGAAGCACTGATAAGAAAAATACAAGTTGTGTAGATTTACTGATATGGTAAAAATTGCCAAATTCTGTGAAATTCTTTGCTTTTACCAGAGTGCCAGCAGTCCAAATTCTATAATTGTACTGCATTTCCTGTTAAAAATCAAAAATCAGTGGTCTTATCCATGGCCTGGCTAAAAGTATGAGTTATTTTTATCGGCAGGTACTGTCTTCTATTACTTTGTGAGTGAGGTCTATAAAGGTCAAACTCTGCAGATAAAAATAAATGTGATATTTTAAGCCAGCTCATGGCATAATTATTTATACAACGACAGTGCCTTTGTGCAAGATTACAGTAGCTCTTTTAATGAAGATTTAGCTGCTGATTTCACTGCTCTGTTTTTAATTACAGCAAAGGCCATTGTTTGTTTTTTTATTTTAGTCACTGGTAACCTGGTAAGGTCCACTAGGCACAAGTGCCTGTTTTTAGGGGCGACCTGGGAGCACTGGGTGGTTAAGTGACTTTCTCAGTGTCACACAGTATGCAAGTGGAGGTTGTGAGAATCAAACCTAGGTCTGATCTGCTGGCTGTACCAAGCTCATTCACACCTCGTTACTCTAACCTCTAGGCTATACTGACAGCTGTCATCATGCATTGTACAGGTTGTTCTCCCATTTGGTAATTGTTCCATTGTGAGCAGTCTGAAGTAAAAATAAATGCTGATGACCCTCCTAACACTGAAATTAAATGATTTATTTCCACTTTATGCATGTGAGGCATAAAAATAAATATAGTTATTTGCAAAATGGTATTCTCACAGTTATAGTATAAATACTGTAGTTTATAGGGTCCAAGGAAAACTTGTGGGGGGGGGGGATTGGCCAATAAATGTAGGCAGCTTTGAGGAAGGTTAGTAAGGGAATACGATATTTAAATATGCTGCTTAGTGGGAGGATTACTGGCAGAAAGTAGGAAATTACATTTTTACTATTAGTAGGTCATGGTGGGAGGAGGATTAATGGGTTGAAGATAACTGTGGGTTTAACCATGGCCATGTGATGGTACAGTTTTTTTAAGAAGATCTGCTCCAAAACATAACTTGCTACTGAACATATATGTTCAAGTACCTCAAGGGAATCAACAAAGTCCAGGAGGGTAGCATCTTTCAGAAAAAGAGATGTGTAAGAACAAGGGGGCACAATTTAAAGATAGAGGGGGGACAGCTCAGGGGTAATGTGAGGAAATTTTTTTCACGGAGAGAGTGGTGGATACATGGAACAGCCTTCCTGAGGAGGTCGTTGGGTCTAAAACAGTGGGGGAATTCAAACATGCATGGGACAGACACAAGGCAATTATAGTTGGGGGTTGCAGGAAGTAGGCTGTTGGTTAACTAGAATCTGCAGTTTATCCAG
Organism: Neoceratodus forsteri; assembly: GCA_016271365.2. Taxonomy (NCBI): domain Eukaryota; kingdom Metazoa; phylum Chordata; order Ceratodontiformes; family Ceratodontidae; genus Neoceratodus; species Neoceratodus forsteri. The sequence continues at coordinate 167,902,688 of CM057449.1, read as the reverse complement.
TAGGTAGGGAAATGAGCAGACTGGGTGGGCCAAGTGGTCCATATCTGCTGTCAAAGTCTATGTTTCTCCAAATATCTGTTCAATTAAATATACATGTATTTGTTGAATTTAAATATTAGGGTGCTTGCAAAAACTGCATCTGTTTTCCCACAAATTCCCTCACCTACCGTGTTGGCTGTTGGGCATTATCTGATGTTTTTAAAAATTATAACTTTCATTTGTTGTGTAAAGACTGCATAATCTACTAAAAGGGGCACATGACTGAGCTCAGTGTACAGCTCACCTCTCAAAGTGGCTGATGGGATTTGGAATAATATTTGGGAAGATTAGTTAATCTTTGATGCCAGTTTTCCTTTTTTTTTTTACGTTTTTTAATAAGTTATCACTTAAACTACTTTACACTTTTAAAATGGGGATACAAGGCTGTAAATCTGTTCATGTTAGCATATAAAAATTGGTTCATCAAAAGTAAGAATGAAAACTGGAAACGCTTTATACAGATGGCATCTGCCATGCTGTAGATGAACCTGATCTGCTCTAGCTGCTTAGTGGTCAAAGTCACCAAAACTCGAGTTTGTCTGACAAAATCAAAACCAGATCCTGTTTTTTTTTCACCTCTGCATGCCACTGGTAGCTTTTTCTCCATGGTACCAAAGTCCATAAAATGTAATGGTACCACTATCCAGTAAACATTGTTTCTTACAGCTGCTTGTGTGGCAGGCAGCAAACATGCTGAGCCCTTTGTCTTTCTTCAACCAGCATTTCCCATCTTCCTATGTTCTCTTGATTTCTGAACTGGCAGAGGGTGGGTTCATCATGGTGGTGATGGGATTCACTGCCTGAGGAGCAAGTACTGGACTGCGTTCACTCCTCCTCTGCCATCTCAGCTAAAGTGGTGGATCCTTGAAAAACACCTCTCTCCACACCTGTCCAACACATTGATATGGCGTGTGATGTAACTGGAGCCATCAAGTGTGGGACAGAAAAATCTGAAGCAGAAACAAGTCCCCCCTCCCACTGAAAAACATAACTAACTGATCAAGCCTACCACTTTTTTCTTAATTGGGGATTTGCCAGTATACGATTCTTCCTTTACAAATGACAAATAAGGCAGATTCTCCCCATCTTCCTACTCTGTGTTTCAGTGTGTGTGTGTGTGTGGGGGGGGGGGCTCTTTTTTAATAATAAACATTTAGTCCACAGGAAATAATACTATACAGAATGCAAATGAGGGGCAGGGCAGCCAGAATTTTAAATATGGCAAGCTTTGTGATTATGCAAAGCCCATTTACAGTATGTTACAGTCTGATTGACCAATGAGATCAACTGCAAACTTAACCTTTAATGAAACTATCTGGTCATGTTTGAATGTAATAAGGAAAGCTATGCCTGTCTGGTCCTGGAGAACACGTGATTCTTACCTTTTTCTAGCAGCGAGCATGCTCCCAGCACTAACAGAATCAGCTGCCAAACCATTCTTCTCTCTAGATTCTCATGGGATGCTTCCTTCACCCTTTATGTAGGCTGATAGTAGTGTGTATTCCACCTTTGACCTTCCAAGCTGTAAATCACAGAACTAAAGTCATAAGAGAAATAAGAGTGGAGACCTGACTCAATAATGATGCCTCTCAGGATTGTTTCTGTAGGGGAATATCAGTTTCCCCCCCCCGGACTTGTCTTGATTTCACTTTGTTCCTAATCCCAATATTGCCATGGGTGAACTTAAAGGCTAATGCTGCCAGTACCACTCTGCAGTTAGCCAACAGGAGGAACTCAAATGTCAAGGTGTACCAACTCCCCTGCTGATCTGTAGTAGGGAAGGACAAGTAAAGTCTGCTCTTAAAAACAATATCTCTTCATCTTCAAATACATAATAATTAAAAAGTTGAAGCACTAATGATTGGAGTTGGCTAAGGAAAGGAGGATTAAGTGTCTGGCAGGCATAAAAGGACAGCAACACAAAGCCTGGCAATAGTCTGACCCCTAGCAATTGCTAAGGGTTGGTCCACCAGGGACTGTTGTGGCTGCATGGACTGGTGGAGTGCCAGGTGTCAGCACATCAGTTCATTTAGTACTGTGCTGAGAAGGTGCTATTAGCAGAAAACTGTCTGGAGTCCCAGGACGTCCAGTTACACTGCCTGTCCTATACTCAGCACAGCAATTAATGAACTTAAAAGGCACATTGTGCTGTATTTTTGTATGTACGTAATTGCTTCTCTCTTTAAATTGCAACAAATAAATTGATGTTAACCTGTAGACTGGTGGTGCTGACTTTCTTCTAGTTGGTTCCCATTCTGTTTTTTGTACGCATGCCATGTAGTGGAGCTGCCTTTGTCGTTTTGTCACAAGAAGGAGTATAAACCCGCTGCAGTCAGTTTGCAGCCTCTCACTAAAAACCTTTAGTGAAGATCAGCTGGAAGTCCTTTCAAAAGGATTATCATCTGCCTCCACCACTAAAATATAACCCTTTCAGATCAAATTGGATCTGACCAAACTTTATCACAGAATCAGACAGGTGGATTATTTGTGAAGGTGAGGAACAAACATTATCTTGGTCTAAGTTATTGTTAAGAATGATAGACTCCAAATAACAGCTTGGTTCCTTCTGCCTGGACCAATCCCGTATTATATTGTCTTGCCTCACTCTGGATTCATCTGTTGTCCTCCACCCATCTCTCTCCCTCCCTTCCCTCCACTAGATGCCAAGTAAAACTTCTTCCTGCCCTCCTCCATTCCTGCCTACCCTCTTCTTAAACCCTTCCTCAGTTCTCCCAAATGCACGAGTACTGGCTCAGCATCCCTTGCCTGGGTTCCTCTGCACTTTTGAATGTAATTTATTTGCACAGTTTTGACTCACAATGCTATTTACTGGACATCCTGTCACAATTTTGGGGATTATTGTCTGCATTGCACTATGACTTATGCACTTTATATCATTGTTTTATAATTATTATCAACCTGGTTTGTATTCCTTTGTAACTGTCAGACAAGAACTTCCTGCCACAAATCCATGCTGTTTACTGTCCTGGAGACTGTTGCTCTTCAAGTAGACCACAAGGTCCTCCTTGACCAGTGACTCCATCAACTTCCCTACAATAGAAGTAAGCCTGACAAGTTTGTAGTTCCCAGCTTATTCTTTAAGCAGTGTGGAGAACATTGGTACATGCTTTTGAACTTAGACCAGTACTGGGTCAATATAGCACTACAATTACAGTGCTACAAAAACCACACAGTGTAAAGCGCAAATAGATTTAGAGCGACAGAAGTATAACTGCGGTAAGAAATTAGAACACTTATCAATTCAGCCTAGTAAATTCAGCCTGGTGAATTCAGCCCCATGGCAATTCAGCCTGAGTCAATTCAGCTCCTAGGTCAATTCAGCCCCAGTCAATTCAGCCCGAATCAATTCAACTTCTCTATCAATTCAACTCCTATGTCAATTCAGCTTCACGTCAGTTCAGCCCCTATGTCAATTCAGCATTTATGTAAGTGCAGTACTGACCATAACCATGCACCTGATGCTATTGGTAATGCTGCCAGATGTGTTATTGATAAAATGAAGTTCACTGCAGCCACAACACATGAGATGACACATGCCATCATTTCTGGTGCCACTCGGAGACTTTCAAATGCAGTTCTACCATCGCTGCCTGAGGAGCAGAGGATGCAAAGGATGGTACAGAGACACAGAACAACCATATCTGGTGCACACATAATCCAGCAAGTCTGCAGGAGCTGGAAATCCCTACTATATACCGTGCGACAAGTGCAGGTGATGCCTTCCTCTTGTTTGACAGTGGGCCTGGAAATGACAGAATCCTGTTATTTAGCACCAGTGCCAGTCTACACTTCCTGAGCATGTCACCCCACTGGTATGCTGATGGCATCTTCAAGGCTTCCCCACCACTCTTCGAACAGCTGTATACCATTCATGGGGTTCATCACAACAAAGTGCTTCCTGCTGTAAATGCGCTGCTGCCAAATAAGACCAAGCAAACATACTTGCGATTGTTGCAAGAGCTGAAGAAGCTGCAACTGGACCTTAGCCCACAATCAATAATGACACACTTTGAGATTGGTGCTGTGTTAGCATTCCAAGACATGTTTCCAGGGACAACAATGTGTGGCTGTTTTTTTTTTCATTTCAGCCAAAGTACCTGGTGGCAGGTACAGAACTGTGGACTTCAACAACAATATGCAGCTGAGCCAGAGTTATTACTGAATGTGAGAATGTTGGCTGCGCTGGCATTCATGCCTGTACATGATGCAGTGAAAGAGTTCGAGGCTTTAATGGACAGTGCATATTATGGTGAGCATGAGGATTTGCTAATCCTATGACTGACTATTTTGGAGTTGTTTGGTTGGGGAGGATGGACAGAAGACAAAGGCGATAACAGCCCAGATTTCTTCACAGCCAGTGGAACTGCTATGACGCAACTAACCAAGGCATCCCAAGGACAAGCAATGCCATTGAAGGATGGCACAACAGTTTTGTGAGCCTCCTAAGTGCTGATCAACCAACTGACAGACTTCAACAATTAATAATACAAACATTAACGGACTTTGAAAATAATGGATGGTTACATAGTTGGGAAACCAATATAATACTAAACAAATATCCAAGAATACCAACATTCTATGCCATCCCTAGAATACATAAAGATCAAAAAAATCCACCAGGGAGACCGATAGTTTCAGCTAATGAATCATTATTTGAAACAATATCACAATATATAAATTTTCACTTACAACCTTTAGTTGAACAAACAACAACTTATGTTAAAGATACCACAGATATAATATATAAACTGGAACAAATGACACTTAATGGCATACAAGAAATGGATATATTGGTAACAGTGGATGTGGTGGACTTATACATGTCCATACCGCACGAAGATGGCATACAAACAATGGGAAAATTATTGAACACAAGAAGCCCACAAGTGCATCCAAAGACAGAAATACTACAAGAGTTAACACACATCATATTGACAAATAATTATTTTGAGTTCAACTCAGAGTATTATAGACAGGTAAGGGGTACTGCTATGGGAAGCACAATGGCACCTGCCTATGCAAACGCTTTTATGTGCGATTTAGAAAAAGAACATATACTAAATGAGAGAGAAAATCCATTTTTTACTGATATCAACACATGGAATAGAAATATAGATGATGGATTTTTTGTTTGGAAAGGTACTATACCGAGGTTAGAACAATTTTTAAATTATTTAAACAACATTAATCCTAACAAAAAATTTGTTATGACACATAATAAAATGGAAATATCATATCTTGACCTCAAAATATATAAGGAAAACAACCAACTATTCACAAGCTTATACAAAAAACCGACAGACAGGAACACACTCCTACACGGCAAAAGTTTTCATGAAACAAGATTAAAACAAAGCATCCCCTATTCACAGTTAGTTAGAGTGAAAAGAAACTGTACTAAAGAACAACATTTTCAGAAAGAAAAACAAGTAATGCTAAATCGATTTCAACAAAGAGAATACAAGAAGTCCGTACTTAAAAAAGGTAATCAAAGAATAGAATAGAGAGAGTAACTAGACAATACACTCTACAAACCAAATAAAAACAACATAAACCAAGGGTGGTATTTACAACTAAGTTTAATGATCGATTTACAGAAATCAAAAGAATAATAAACAAACACTGGTACATAATGTCAGTAGGGGAACAAGTCCCTATGGAATTTAAAGAAAGACCCATTATAGCAGCAAAAAAAGTTAAAAATATTAAAGACAGACTAGTAAGATCCCAATTTAAAATCCCAGTACAGCAAGGGATGCAACTTTTACTAGGACCCCTCAAATCTGGAATGGTGCCATGTGGAAGATGCTTGGTATGTAACCATACCAGCAAAAAAGAAGTGTTTAAACACCCATACACGAGTAAAGAGTACCCTATAAGACAACATATAGACTGTACAACAGAGGGGGTAATATATGTATTACAGTGTCCATGTGACCACTTATATGTGAGGCAAACGACCAGAGCTCTAAAAACATGCATACAAGAACATAAAGGGGATATTAGAAGACAGGAAGTAAAATCACAGGTAGCAAATCACTTTGCTGAACAAGGACATACGTTAGCCTCACTCAGATTCTGGGGACTTGAACAAATCCAAAAACCAGTAAGGGGAGGGGACTATCAAAAACAGTTGGACAGAGCAGAAATGAAATGGATTTTTCAGTTACAAACCCTGGAAAGAAATATAGGGATGAACAAGGACACAAACTGGAACGCTTGATGGTAATGTTAAAATAAGTAAGAGAGATGGAGTATGCCTCCATAGACAAAAAAACTAAAATTAAAAAAAAAAAACATAAAATAGTAAGGTTAGACACATTAAAAAAGGAATACTTTACAAAAAGGGTCCTTCTTCCTAAAAACAGAATGGCAACATGATAAAATGTGACTAGTAAGCTGTAATGAAAATTATCCTCTACTTTAATATACAAATGGTATATGGGAATCTAATAGAAGAAGATAGCAACATTCCATCAACAAATTATATGTCAGAAACATGAAAGTAACATCACAATTAGTTGAATGTTCATGAAAAAGAAGGGATATGCATGCAAATTTTAACAAAAACATGGTAAAGTAAGAAATTATAAAGTTAAGAACACTTCACATTCTGAGGTCCTTCCCCCACCCCATAGTACTATCCCCCATATAAAGAACACATTAACTAAACACAAACTTAAACACATTGAAGAATCACAACTTATTAAGAAAACCCAACACCTCAAGGCATCATTAGTTTCTCAATAAACTAAACATAGAAATGAGTAATTAAATAAATAAAAAAAGACACACTGTGGCCAGGCAATGGCCTGATCACAACAAAGGTTGCTAAGCGACCATGAGTTGAGCTTAATTGGAGCTCATCCATTGCAGGTGGTGATCAGGCGGAGAGGTATTTAGCAAAAGAGTTTGCATCACACACACATATATACACACAGTAGCTGCATCAAACAACGCAAGGAACAACAGAATCAACACAAGGTAAGAAAAGACAAATATTTAGATATCTAGGAGCTGTGGCTAAGTCAAATAAATTTAAAATGCGACTAAAAGAGCTTATTTTTTTACATATAGATACAGGGCTCACATAATAAAGCTAAAGAAAGAATTGAAGGTGACTTTTAACACTATACTTAAAGTATCTACACATACCAGTCCGGTAAAGTGAGATAGTAACATACAATTGAAGATTAATAGGACTGAAAAAATAAAATATTGAAGGGTACTGAAAGGATTGATTCTCTTTTTAGGGACTGACAATAAAATAAAAAAATAAGGAGTTGGAAATAACATTCAGCACAAAAGAGTGTAAAAAGTGTTAAAACCAGTTATACCGGTAAAGACACATGGCAGAAGTGTTTAAACAGTTACCAAGAAATTTGGTTGTATTAAAATTTTAAATGTTTTAAAAACAGAACCTAAAAGTCAAGGAAGACAAAGAACAAAGGAAACTGAACATGCTGAGCTGAAAGATAAAGCTGCAAAAGGTAAAATGTAGCCAACTAAGATATTTTAAAATGGTACACTGTTATAACAGAAAAGATAGCAATAAGGGAAAGTTGTTTGATTATTGTATTGAAAATAACCTGCTAAATAAGGTTGCTGAAGGCATTCTCACATATTGTTTATATTATTATAGTTAAGACACAAGTTTGGTGCAATTCCTTGCCATGAAGAATCAGTAGAACAGGCAAAGGCAGAAGTAAAAAGCGTCTGGCCAGTGTGGAAACAAAGCACGAATACAGGGTACATATTCTTTATTACTGTATATTATTTTTGTAAAGTTTTAGTTATAAGAGTGAATAGAGTACAGAGTGTGTACTATAAGTACCATGGGAAAGAAGCACAGTGGTAATGAAGTATAATAGAAAACCTTAATAGAAGAATAATGAAAAGAAATGGAATTCAAAAATGTAAGATTTATAAACAATATTTATCTATTATTCCTACAGAATATATGAAAAGCCCTTTGAAAAAGCACAAGAATGCAAAACGTCAAGGCAATTAAAAATAAATAAAGAACGTTGAGAAATTTTACAACAGCCTCAGTGGAGTATTTTTTGTTCCCCCCCCCCCATTTTTGAACATCAACACCAAATGAACAATCATGTGAATACTTGCCTTTAACTTGTTGTTAATTGACCTTGCACTTTACATGCATTGTTTGTCAACTTTATTTGTATTTTCAACTATTGTTTCCAAAATAACCAAATGTATATGACCCTGTTACATGTTCCTGCACCATCCTAAACTAATGTAATTTGAATTGTCTGTATAACCCTTTATCTGTATTACCCATATGCCATCTTTATGGCCTGGGTTTTGCCTGAAAATGGCCCCTTGGATCAACCCACCTACCTGGTAAACAAACAAATAATTAACTTTCAGTTATTCCAGTACTTTTTTAGTTCACTCCCTGGCACCAAAGTCTTCCTTCATTTCTGGCAAAAGATTTCAAGCATTTGTGTAATGGGCTGTTAGTTTTTATGTTCACTTGCACGCATGTGCAAGGAACGTCTTGGGAGAATGGGACACTTTGGAGGTGTGTCCCTCCCCTGCAATCCCCTGCTCCATTGAGCAGGCGTGGCAGTCCTGCACCAATCGGACGTGGTGCTGTGTATGACAGCGGTGGTCTTCTCTTCAAAGAAAACCACCGCTGTCATACACAGCACTGCATCACGCCGCCTCTGGCCTTGCTGCCACGCTGGGAGCCCGCCCCAGCATGGCCAACTTCCCCGCATTGTCTGCCGACGGGGTGCCCATTACCCCTGCCACCCACGGCCCCCACAGCCTCTGCCATGCTGGGAGCCCACCCCAGCATGGCAAATGTCCCAGCGTCTTTTTTTCTTTTAAACCTGTAAATTGAAAATGGTCCCACGGCGCTTTCTCCCAGCCCTCCCACAACCCGCACTCCACCCACTGCGCACTCGCCTCCTCACACCCCCCACTCCCAAACTTACCTCTGGAGCATGACGCGATGATCTTCGGTGCACCGGGAACACGTCTGCACTCTTCAAAGCCGACCGCGAACTGAGGAAATGCCGGTAAGCTGTATAATGAGCTAGATAGGGTTTTTTCAACTTTATTGCATATCTCAGGCATTTTTTGGAATTTTTGCACCAAATTTTCAACATGGGGTTTTGGGACCCCTTCTCATGAATGATGTCACTGTCATGGCGTTATTCGGGCCCGAAGGGTGATTTCGCAGTCCTTGTGAAATCGCGCGGGCTGAATATCTGTTTATCGATCATGAAAATTTAAAACTATGTTAATGATGCAAAATTATACCGAATATTGTTTACAGTATGCGTGCGCAGTTTCCTAAATGCGTTCGCAAATTTTCAACATTTTCACTCCAGATTTTCAACATTGCCATTTTACCACACCTCCTTATGAGCATTACAGCTGTCATTTTTCACATCCTGCCCAAAACGTGTTTCTGTCCATGTATCGCACAATGGCGCAGTCGGTGTGCGAAATCAATGTATGGGACACATTAAGAAAATCACAGTGACACTGTTCATGAGCAGAGGTCTTAAAATGGCTATGTTGAAAATCTGGTGAAAAAATTCCTAAAAATGACTGTTTCACAAGCGTGCGTTGTGCAGTTCCTACGCACGCTCGTAAGTTCACGAATTTTCAATATTTGCACTCCAATGACTTCCAAATACCTAAACAGCACATAGAAGCAAGCAACATTCGGCACTGACAAATGCTTGTACTTCTTTGTCACTGATTTTTTTAAGCCATGCCCAAGTGCCAAATACCACTGCAAATACCTGCAATCGAACGTTCGGCATTGACAAATGCTTGTTTTTTTTTCTCTCAGGCTCTGGATTTACTTCAACATCCCTGGCAAGTAATAAAGTTAGAAAACCCATCCTATCCAAATTATTAACTGTAAAACTAATACTAAAAGCTTTAAAATTTAAACAGCCTAAGATACCCTTTCCATCTTCTCCGTTTATGTGGCATGAGTACATTCTTTACTTTGATTCCTGAATTAAAAATAATTAGTATACTAATTTTACCAAATAAGAGCTCTCCACTAGGCCTTTCTTTAAGCAGGACATGTCTAACTTTTTGTAAGGAGCAAGCCCATTCTCTCTGTCATGTGGGGTACCGCAGGGCTCAGTGCTTTCCCCCATGTTGTTTGCAATGTATATGCTGCCCCCTGGAGACATTGTAAATGGTATGGGCTGAGGTTTCACTGCTATGATGATGATACCCCAGCTCTACCTGTCTTTTGCACCTGACCAGGATAGTGCTCACTCGGTATTTAACAACTGCCTTGTGGAAATCCAGGATGGGATGAATTCAAGCTGGCTAAAGTTGAACACTGGAAAGATGGAGATGGAGTTGGGTCACTGGATAGAGGGGGTTAAGGACTAGTTAGCCCTCTGGAATTTATCTAGGAGGCACCCAGATCCTTACCTCTGAACAGGTGCGGGAGCTGGGGGTGGTGCTTGATGATGGGCTGACCTTACGATCTCAAGTGTCGGCAGTCATCAAGTCTTCCTTTTACCATCTTAGGAACATCGCCAGGATCAAGCACCTTGTTCCATCCGGAGATCTGCCTACACTTGTCCACACCTTTGTGACCTCACGCCTTGATTACTGCAACTCCTTATACTTAGGGCTTCCTGGGGTTGATATCCACCACTTGCAGCTAGTGCAGAATGCAGCAGCACATTTGTTGACCGGGGCTTCTTGAACAGCTCATATTACCCCTGTTCTGCGCAGTCTGCACTGGCTGCCAATTTGATGGTGGATCACCTTTAAAGTTGGTTTACTGACTTATAAAGCCCTACATGGACTAGGCCCTGACTACTTGAAAGAGCTTCTGGTTCCCCATCGCCCTGAGCGACAGCTCTGTTCAGCCAATGAGGGGTTGCTAGAAATCCGGAGGGTGTCTTTGAAGTTTTCTGGGGCTCATGCTTTTATGTGCGCTGCCCCTGCACTCTGGAATTCTCTACCCTGTCGGCTGTGGGAGTGCACGATAGTGGGAGGCTTTAAGCAAGCGTTGAAAACTTACTTATGGTGCCAGGCCTTTGATGACATTTAGTAAATGATCCCTGTTGAATTCTGTTTGCTTTATATTGTATTTAATGTTTTATTATCCTCTTTTAGTCTTTTGTAAAGCGCCTTGATATTTGAAAGGCGCTTTTGAGAAATAAAGCTATTATTATTATTATTCCATTTAGGCACATTAGTACAAATATAATCCAGCTCCCTTGGGAGGAAAACACTTTCAAAAATGAGATTTCAGTATAAATTATCCCAAACTATTTATAATTCAAATAGATTTATCCAAATATTCCATAGCAAAAGGAGGAAAGAGGATAAAGCAGATGGAAAGGAGGATACAAACAAAATAAGATAAACTAGGACAGGAAGACAAAAAAACAAAACAAAACAAAACAGCCTTCCCTCAGTCAATCTCCTACCTCTGTCTCCCGCAGGTCTAACCTCCCCATTTCAGTGGGTGCCTCTCAAATAGGCTGCTGCTCAGGGTGGCTGTACTTTACAGCAGGTACAACCCACCCCCACAGTGTCACTGGCAGGCATGGCTGCTATGCTTAACCTGGGCTCTGGATGCTAACTACTGGATCTGAGGGACAGGAGGCACTGTAGGTACACTGGAAGGAGCTGGTAGGAAGCGGGAGCAAGTGTCATTGCAAGCAGGCACAGATAAATGTGGCAGCACTCCATCTGTATCAGCAGCAATAATTTACAGGGTTACAGCCCACCCCAGCAGTGTCATCAGCCACCTGGGTTGCCATGACAACTTACCCTAGGCTCTGGTTGCTCAATGCTGGTTTCAGGGGACAGGAGGTAGTACAGGTATGCTGGCAGAAGTTGGTAGGAAGCAGGGGCAATAATTATTACAAGCAGGCAGAGTTAAATGTAGCAGCACATTAATTCTTCTCACATGCTGCCCCTTCCCTGTGGAACAACCTCCCTTTGGAGGTGCATGAAACCCCATCGGTACCGTGTTTCCGCACAAGACTTAAGACCCATCTGCTGTCAATGAGCAAATGCCAATGTTACAGTACCTGACACTTCAACAATGACCCTGGGACAGCACACTCACCTAACTAAAATCTTCAACCCCTGAATAGGTAGCACTAACTCCTTCCTCCCCCTCACAGAATCTATCCTATGGCTCTTAGAAATATGTTACCTAAGAAATCCATAGTACTGTCTCTCTCCTTTGCATGACTGATGCAGGATCAAATAAATAACATCTTATTAACTAGATATACTAAACCCATTGAAAAGACTGTTATGTGCAACTACAGAATACTGTATACCCATGACCTGTATATGTACCACTGTCTCTTATTTCATGTACTGTATTCCTGGGTCGCCCCTGAAAAAGGGACCTCCGGGGCCCAGTGGGCCTACCCGGTCATAAAAATTCAATAAATAAATAATAAATAAATAAAATGTAAGGAAATTCACTGCAAAAAAATACTTGATAGCATCAGTTAGGGTTGAACCTTAATACCAAAAAGTTAGGAAATGCAGTATCCCCTGGACCTTAGTGAATCTGTGGCATGATGTTTCTCAGGATTTGAACAATGGCATAACGTAGAAGTGGGTGTTGCACTAAGTTCAGCTCTGCCTTTCAAGGCACAGAAAGATACTTGCACAGCAGAGCTTGGGGACTGGATGAAGAAGTTAGGACAAAGCCAATGCTTTTTTTGTACGATCATTAAAAGCTTGGTAAAAACCATGGAATAGATTCACCAAGACTCAGGGAACTTTTTTATATTTTTTTTAAAGTTTATATTTATTGTATTTAATAAAAATACAATATCAAGTTACATCCAAATGCCAGGCATCATTATACAACTTAGGAACTATCTGATGGATACGATTTAAACAGCCTAGACATTAAAGGTTACGGATATGAGAGAAAACCATAATTAACTGTAGAATATTCTAAACAAATGGCTGCACCCTACAGAACTTAGGTGGTTAGTCCATACTGATAAAGGCAGTCCAAACATGAGCAATCCTCAACTTTGAACACTGATGTGACCCCTTCCCTGAGATATTGAAACTCAAACATTATTAGGGTTCAGCACAAACCCCCAACAAAAACAGAGGAGCTTTTAAAATAAACAAGTTACTTAAACCTCATATAAAGCTCACAATATGTAATTAAACTTATAAACCATGCCCAAATTAGACAACAGTTTACTCCCTAAATGGTGGAATTTCACCACAACTTATATTCTTAGGTGCTGGTTAGTGACTCTATATAGAAGACCATGGAGGAATTCAATTGAATGTCGCTGAACTCTGCAGTCGCAACAAGCTGAGCTCCGCTACCGCAGCCTTTCCCTGTTATCTAAATGGTGGCACCTTTCTAAATGACCGTATGTTTTAAATGTGTAGAACTACAAAAGTACAAACAGATATGAAGTTTGAATGAAAATTAATATCAACTTATGCTACGAGCAATCTGACAGCCACAATTATTTAAAAATATACCGTTCTACTTCTCAGGGTAATTTACATTGTCAGCCTAAGGTGTGTTTCTGAGAACAACTGCCTTCCTATCAACACAGAAGAAAACAAGGTTTGGCTTATTAATTAGCTCTCATAAAAACAATTTTACTGCTTCTGAATCCATTGGTGACACCTGGTGGCTAAAAACTGGTATAGTTGAATCATCACTGCCTTTTTCCTCCCTCCCTCTTAAAGGAGAAGAGCCAATTCATACTGCTCAAACTTATTTTCATTTTACTGTAATATCTAAAACTATAAGGAAACAAAGATAGCTAATGGAGTTGTAGAAAATTTAATAGAGATGGTTCTGGAAAGTGATCATGTGAAAAGACCACTCCCCACCTCAGATTGTGATCCCAGATGGATAGATATGGTTTACTCTGACAGTAAAAAACAAGCAGTAAATTCCCCTGTCACTGTAGCTCACTTTGAAATAATGATGCAGGACTTTGCTGTTATGAAACTGACTTTGGGGAATATAGCAGAAGAAATTAAATCATTTAAAACTGAGCTAGCAGTTCAAAAAAAGGAGAATAACAGATGCAAAAGTTAGAATTAGCAGTGTTGAAGATGTTCCTAACAAGGAACAGAGAGAATACAGAATAGTAGGAAAATTAAGGCATTGGAAGAGAAAATAGAAGAAATGGAAAGCAGGAATAGAAGGAATAACCTCAGGATTTGGGGGTTGAAAGAATGTATTCAGGGGGTCAGACCCAATTGAATTTTCAAACAAACTTTTCCTGAACATTGCTGAACCTCCCCCTGACAGTAAAAAATATTTGATTGAAAGAGCACATTACTCCCTAAAGCCTAAACCTGGGAGAGAAGAGAAACCTCACTCTTTCATTCTAAAACTCTGAATTTCCAACAAAAAGTTCATATACAGAGAGCACTCAGAAACACAACAACAATTTATTTTGAAAGATGTAACATTAAGATTTTCAATAGCCTTCCTCCTGAAACCTTAAAAAAAAGAGACCCTTTCTACCCCTTTAAGAAGAAACTTAAGAAAGGCTGGTCTGAAATATGATCATTTTTCCCTACTGGGTTTAGAATCTGGTCACAGAATGGCATAAAGGAATACAATGGTATGGAGGCTATTAAGAAAGGGCTTAGATCAAACTTTCCCAAGCTCTTTGCAGATTTTGACTTCCAGTGTTAACCATGTATAACAGTAACAGATACATTAAATGGCTAAGGTGTCTGGGAGTAAATATGTGGAGTCTGAGAGGGATTGAGTTAGTAACCTTTTGTGATGGCCATTTCAACATCTTTGTTGTGATGTAATATGTGCATATAATTGGCTATCAGTTCGGGTCTGTTGGAGAGGGGTCAGAAACATATGGACATATGACTAATGCGGTATGGCTCTTTGATACCTGGTGAGTGTGCTGGGGCCCAGATTTTTGCAGAAGTGCTGCTAAAAAATATTCTATTTAACAGTCTCTTCATTCACATATCTAATATGGTGATGTTGCTTCTTTATGCCTCTAACTGGCAGTGCTGGTCTGGTCAATGGCAAGGTACCAGAATGCTCATTAGAACTTACATCCTAATATACTAGGGAACTGCCAAATAGTCCAAATCGAGGTTCTTAATAGAGTTCAGGTCTGTGTTAGTGAGATCTTCTCTTGGTAATGGAGTCAAAATGGGCTATTTAGCTTGTTGGTTATGTGTCACTGTCGCTGCTAAGAGGCATACAGTGACTGGATAGGGAAGCAGCTGTTGAGACAGAAACTATTAAGGCAAGTGCACTGCTACTGTCTGTGTCCCAGTTTTTATCCCTTGGTACTTATGGCATGGTGAAGTGTCCGTGTGTGGTCTGGACCTGCTTACTTAGATGGGAGTCCTTTACAAAAATTTTTATTTGCAACCATTTTGTTTTAGCTAAAGTTTTTTGTACCTTAATGGTTCTACTCACGCTCCCTCTCTGGCTTCCATCCCTTCTTCCACCATGATGTGTGTGTTATGTGCATAATGTGCATGCTCCCATGCATGTCTTTTCAAATGGAATACTAGGAGCTGCATGGAGGTCGAAGGGTATGGATATCTCCACCACGCAGTAGGAAAATGGATCAAACATTGTGGTAAAGTGCCTTTCTTACCTTGATTCTATTAAGACATGCATACCATAGACTCTTTCCCAAATTTAGAAAGTAGAACCTCAGAGAGAATAAAGATACTTTATAAAGTCAAGTCTTACTGTGAGCTCTAGCGAGGCCATTAAAAAAACAGGGGATGAGAGGACTTGAAACAGAATTCTATACATCCTTCATTCTAAGTACAATTCGTTATCTGTTAGATTTACTATTAATCATTTCCTGTGTACTTGACATACTATATAATAGTAATCAAGTTTTACATTGCTTGCTTTAATTTTTTATCTATTCAAAACACAGAAGGAGGTGGATGGGAACAATCGTCTCACGACTGTATGTGTATAGCCTTTAAATATTAATGTCACAAGTCAGCTGTATACCTGAGATGTGTTTTAGAGATTGGCTCCAAATAAAATAGGTTGGTATATCTTAAGGGAATTCTACACAAGCAATGTTGGAGAGGGGGGAAGTTGACTCCCCGCCCCACTTTCTTTGTTTTGGTATGGTATAATGTAGTTCTGTTGTACATACGCCGGATCAGACTACTAATTAATTCCTATTTTTGATAACTAATGGGGATAGAGTAATTCTATTAGATGAGGATTCATAAATTACACACAATACCACCTCAAATGCTGAAGCAGATTAATAATTAGCTGGAAGTCACCTGACTTATGTAAACTTGCTCTTGTTAGATAGAAAGTGACATTCTACATGTCATAATAATGTGAAGAGCTAAATAGTCATATATAAGGTAAGTGGTTGACCACACACAATTTATTGTATCTTGTTCCAAGATGGTCAACCTAATATTACTGTTATTTGTAGAATTGCAGAATTCTGTTTTGTTAGTATATTTGACAGTAATTTACAGATGGGTCTTAAACCCCAGGGATTTTTTGGGGCTAAACAGCTTGACACTTTGATTACATTCGAGAATCACTAAAAGGGAAGGTGTGATGGGGCAGGGGACAATTTACACATAAATTCTACAGAAAGGTATTCACATTGTTCTACATTCAATTTCTGCTTTATTTATTCTGTTATAGTCACTTCTTTACTTTCTGTGACCTGAAATCTGGATCTCACCATGCTGTCAGAATGAATGCTGGGACCACTTTTAGGATTCTGTGGATATACTATAGGAGGGGTTTTTATCACTTTAAAGAAACTAGCCAGCAGCACTGCCCACCCAATTAACTCTTTATACTATAGAGACTGGTCAACAAGCATCATAGATTGTGCACTTTCAAGTAAATGACACTAACGATCTAACCCTGGTCACCTGGAACATCAGGGGCTTAAACCATAAACTCAAAAGATATTCTGTGATACGCCACACTGAAAAACTGGGTACCTCAACTGCTTTCCTACAGGAAACCCACCTAACCAAAGAACACTACAATCTAATGTGAAGAGAGTGTGTGAAGCAAGTGTATGGGGCAGGTAATAGTTCCAAAAAGGCAGGAGTAATTATTATTGTTTTCAAGAAATGTTACTTTTCAACTGGAGCAGACACAGATGGGTATTTTCTAATCCTAAATGGGAAGACTGGAGAAGAAACGTTTACTTTTATTAATATGTATGGACCCACAGCTCCAGACCACAACACCTTTGAAAATATTTTTACTTTATTAAATAGATACAATGATACAACAGTAATATTGAGTGGAGATGTGAAGGCAATTATTGATCCCAATCTAGACAGATCTATAGCTAGACTACATAAGGCAAGAGTGGATAAAGAGTTAGCGGTTTTGATGTCCAATGCCAAACTGATGGATATTTGGAGGTTATTGCACCCAGGAGTTAAGAAGTACACTTTTTGGTCCCTATGCCATAGATTAGGATCAAGGCTTGACTGTATTCTAGTCCCTAAAGACTTTATTAAGAGGGTTAACTATTCACTGATGAAACAAAATTTTATCTCGGATCACTTGAATGTCTCTAAACTAATACTAGATGAAAGCACTAAAAGATGGAGGGTTAATGACTTCCTCATAAATGAGATAGATACTAAATTAAAAATCATAAATAAAATAGAAGGATTCATTGACATAAATAATAATGGAGAGTCTTCTTGGGCAAACATCTGGGACGCACTGAAGTGTTGCTTAAGGGGTGATCTTATAAGCTTGGGGCAAAGAAGAAAACAGAAAGATCTAAGGCACAAAGGGTACTACTACAACAGATAGAAAATTTACAGAAAAGGTTAGACGAAGGTACAGCAGATATGTGGAAATCCTGGTCAAAGCTCTGAAAACAGATTATAATGACCTAATCAGTTCTGAGACAGATTTTGCTATTAGAAAATCTAAAATTAATTATTTGGACTCAGGACCTAGGGCAATGAAATTACTAGCAATAAGGTTAAAACAAAATTCTATAACTACCAACATCACAGCAATTAAAGCACAAGACTCAGATCACATCCTTCTAAAACATAGACAAATAAATGATGAATTTTATGAATTTTATAAGAATGTATATGGGATGGAACAGGCCAATGATGGGTCGACAGCACACAAAATCTGTGAAGGCCTCTACGTACCTAAAGTTGATGCACAGGACCATGAAATGCTAGCAGCCAGTATCACAGAAGATGAGATTATAATCACTATAAAATCCTTAAAGAAAAATAAAACCCCAGGCCCCGATGGGTACTCTGCTAACTTTTACCATACCTTTTGTAATAAGCTGGCACCCATTCTTAAAACTTTTTTAATGAAGCATTGGATAAAGGGACCCTTTCTTCAGACCAAATGAGGGGACTCATCACCCTAATTCACAAAGCTGGCAAAGATCCACTTTTATGTGGTAGCTACCATCCTATTTCCTTAATAAACATGGACATAAAAATATTGGCCAAAATACTTTCTAACAGATTGGAAGCTGTTCTACCCTACTTAATCTCCACTCAGCAAACAGGTTTTATGAAGGGCCAGCATTCAGCAGATAATACCAGAAAACTATTTCACATCTTGGATCACGCTAACAAGGTTAACATTCCTTGTGGGTTGTTAGCCTTGGATGTGGAAAAGACTTTTGACAGAATTCTCTGGTCTCACATTTTTGAAAGACTTCAGATTTACCAGTTTCCTGAGAATTTTGTCAAATGGGTCAGAATTCTTTATAACAACCCATCCTCGGCTATTATCATAAATGGTATAACATCACCATACTTTCAACTCCATAGAGGAATTAGACAGGGATGACGACCATCCCCACTGCTTTTTAACCTAACAATAGACCCACTCATAAGAAAGTTAAATGAAGATACCACAAATAAGGACATCCAAATCAAGAATGTTGAGTTGCGTACCTCAGTTTATGATGATGACCTCCTAATCACATTACCAGACCCAGAGAAATACCTCAGATCCTGAAGGTTCTAAACAACTTTGGTGGATTTTCAGGGTACAAACTGAATACAGCCAAGTCTCATTTCCTGTCTCTAAATAGACATTGTAATAAAGATGAAATTTTGAGATAAGGATTTACTTGGGCACATAATAGTACAAATTATTTGGGCATTAAGATTTGCAAAAGTATTACGAAAACAATTAAAACAAATCTAGTGGAAATTAAAAATAAAATTTTAACCTCCCTTGCTAAATGGAATAAACTACCCCTGGGTTAATGGGGAAGGCTGGATACCACAAAAATGAATATTCTACCCAACAGTTTATATATTTTTGTGATGACTTCCTGCCACATAACCAAAAAGTGGGCTGAAAAACTCAACTCAGATCTGTCGATATTGGGACATAAACAAAATCCATCTATCCTACCACAAATTGACTAGAGATAAAAATAATGGAAGGAACTAGAAGGGGGACAGGATCAGATCCACAGTACAGTAGCTTCTTGTTTTACATTGTTTCTTGTGGATTCTACTTGGTAGAATGTTATTTTTCTTTCTTACTACTAAGGGGCTAGCAGGGTATTGTTTGGGGCTGTTGGAATTTTGAAACCTGTTTTGGTAGCTATAAGTGTGCTCATTTGTTTGATTCACTGTGTGATAGACTGCATTTGTAGAGGCCTATTTCTTCTGTTTTAAAACATAATTGGTGTAATTTAACTGGGTCTGTTTCTTTGAACTGGAGACCTATATCTTCTAATTCCAAGCCTATTTTGATGTGTTGTTGGTGAAGCTGTTTGAATTGGAGTCCTGGTTCTTTGGGTAGCAAACCTATTTTGGGGGCTTTGAGTAGAATTGTGATTCATTGTTGCTGGCTTCACTAGCTGAAAAGTTTGAGTGCAGAGTGGGGGAAGGGTGCTAATGGTCTGACCAGAGGCCTCAGCTACCTGATTGTTTCTGGAAAACTTTGGCTGGTCCCAAACCCCTCATCCCACCCACCCCTGGTCCATTATTTCCTTTATACCAGGGGTTCTGACATCACTTCCTCAAACAGGCAAAGGAAATGCACCTGTCATAGCAGAAGCAGACATCCAGGAAAGGAACAGCAGCAAGTGAAGAGGTGACTGCTCTCTCAGTGGAAGTGAAGTAAATGCAAATCTAGGAGCTTTCATTACTACTTCTTCACATTGATATTGCATTGGGGAAAGGAGGAGTAGGTGTTTGAAGAAGGTTGTGCAATGGCTACTTAAAGTCTCTTTTTGAGTGTGGATAGGAAGGATAGGAATATAAAAAGCAGTTGCTCAATATATCTAAATGTGAGCAACAAAGGAGGTAAGGGAAATAAAGAAAATGTTTTGCACTGATAGAGGGGGGGGAGACTTGGGAGTGTTTGGTATCCTGCACCTGGAAGGGTAGGGGGTCACTGGTGGGCAACAACAGCAATGGGTAGGGTGGTAGGCTGCAACAACTGCAGTGCACCAATCTTTCTAAAAATCGCCTGGAGTGTGGGAGGATGTTTAGTGTGCAACCACATAGAAAAACTTAGAAAGGAGATTGAGGGTCTGCAGGAGGAACTAAGACAGGCAAAGCAGATTGGGGGTGGGTTTAGCCCAATACTAGAGGGAGGAAGAAGGGGAGATGAGGGAGGGTGATTTAAGCCAACAGTGGTGAGGAGAGGGTCAGAAGAAGGAAAGGGACAAAGAGGCCCAGGCCAGGAAGAACGATTGCCGGGAAACCAGGTCAGGAGACAAAAGACAAATGGAAGGAGGAGATAGGGACTTGTGAGGGGAGGTGACAAAGTGGCAAAAGTCATGGAGTGGAAAGGACAGAACAGGTTACTATGAAAAGAGAGGGAGCAGGCATTTGTGAAGGGTCTTCAGAAAACAGCTGTGCACTGCTAGAGAGGAAGAAAGTGGAGGAGGGAAATGATGAAATTAGAGGAGTAATTGATAAATTCCTGGACCAAACTGGAGTGGGGGGAAGTTCTGCTAGGAGAATTGCAACAGGGGTAAAAGGGGGAAATAATGTGCAGGAGGAAGAAGAGGAGCTGGAAATGAGAGAGGGAGATGAATGGAAGCAAGCAGGGAGTAAGAGGGGTGGAATCTTAGTGCTGGGGGACTCAATACTAAGAAGAGTTAGGTGGGGTAGCAAGGGGGAGAGGCATAGTCACATTTGGGTGGAGGCCATGCCAGGAATGACAGCGGAAAGGGTGGGACAGTCTGTTCTGAAATATGCTAGAAGGGGTAGGGACAAGTCTCATTTAATTATACATCTTGGAACAAAAGACTTGGCTGACAGGACAGTAGATATAGTCCAGAGGAGGTTTGAGGAACTAGCACAATTATGTGAGGGGCAGGAAGATCAGTAACTTTTTCAGAGATACTTCCGGTGCCAAAGGCAAGCACAACAAGAAAGCTGAGAATGGAGGAATTTAACGGATGGCTAAGAACCTGGTGTTGTGCTAAAGGGTATGGGCTGCTAGGGGGGTGGTGAGGGACCTGGGAGGACAGTAGTCTCTATGCCAAGGACAGACTACACTTGAGTGAGGAGGGAAAGAAAGTGTTGAAACAGAGGATGGAGGAGTATATAGAGGAAGTTGGGAATTTAAACTAGGAGTTGGGGGTGGCATTTGGGGAAGAGATATGCAGAGACCACAGGTTGGGAAACCGTATGAGCTTACCCCCCCCATAACAGTGACAAAGGACAAATGGCAAGTACTATTGGTGATGCTAGGAAAGGAGGGCAGGATGGGAAGGGGGGGAAAAGGGTGGAAGGTGGTTATCCTTAATGCTAGGAGCCTTGGGAGGAAAACTGCAGAGTTACAGGTTCTCATGGCAGAGGGAGAGGTGGACATTGCAGCCATCACGGAACCATGGGCCACCCAATACAATGACTGGGACCTGTCTGTACCAGGGTACAGGTTATTTCGTAGGGACAGGATGATTGGGAAAGGGGGGGGTGGCACTATATGTGAAGAAAGGACTGAAGTGTGTAAGGAAGGAAGGGGAGGAGGGTAGTACGGAGTCACTTTTGGATGCAAATCCAGAATTCCAAGAATAGGATTCTTAGAATGGGAGTGGTGTACAGGCCACCATCTCAGACAGAGGAGTTAGACAGGGAACTAGCGGGACAGATCAGGAGGACCTGCGAGAAGGGTAGTGTGGTGATTGTGGAGGACTTAAACATGCCAGGAGTGGACTGGAGCACCCCAACAACCAGGAACAGAAGGGAGCAGGTACTGCTGGATGCCTTCCAGGACAGCTTCCTGCTGCAAATGGTCAGTGAACCAACCAGGTTAGGGAATACCCTTGACCTTGTGCTGGCAAATGGGCACTTTGTGAGAGAACTTACAGTGGAGGAACCGCTGTCAGGGAGTGACCACCACTCAGTATAGCTCACATTGGATATGGGCAAGGAAGGAGTGGAATCTGGCACAAGAGTGCTGGACTTCAGGAGGGCCGACTTTGGGAGGATGGGGAAGTGGTAAAGGGTACCTGGCCAGAATTCAATCTAGTATGGACACTAACCAGAGGTGGGAGCTCATAAAGCTGGGAATAGTGGAGGCACCAAAACCTGCTGCACAGCCCAGAGCAAGAAGGCTAGAGGCTAAGAAACTGAGCTGGTTGAGCAAGGAGGTCATGGAAAAGGTAAGGAGAAAAAGAGCTGCCTTTAGGAAGTACAAGAAAACAGGGAGGGGGGAGGACAGAGAGGAGTACTTGACAGAATCTAAGGAGGTGACAAGGGCAGTAAGCGGAGCCAAAGCATCAACGGAACTCAGGCTGGCACAAGGCATTAAGAAGGGGGAGAAGGACTTCTTTAAGTAAATCAGGGAGAAAAGGAGCTGTAAGGACCACATAGTAAGGATTAGGAAGGAGGAGGGTTGGGTGGAAGCAGGGTACAATAAGGCGGAAGCACTAAATGAGTACTTCTGCTTAGTATTTACTAAAGAGAAGAGGGGGGTGACACCCAAGGTGGGAGAAATGGTAGAAGCGGGGGGGAGTGGTGACAGATGGGGAAATCATGGAGGGCAGAGTTCGAGAGGGTTTGAAGGCACTGAGGGTGGACAAGGCGCCAGGCCCAGATGGCATCCACCCCAGGGTACTGAATGAACTGGCACAGGTCCTTGCAGGACCTTTGGCAGACCTATTTAATGCTTCACTACATTCGGAGTGTGTACCTCAGGACTGGAGGATGGCTCATGTGGTGCCCCTCCACAAAAGTGGCCCCAAGGATGAACGGGAAACTACAGACCAGTAACCTCACATCCATCGTGGGTAAGCTAATGGAGACTATCCTGAAGAAGAGGCTGGTGGCCCTCCTAGAGGCCAAAGGACTACAGGACAGCAGACAGCATGGCTTCATACATGGCAGATCCTGCCAAACCAACCTGGTCAAGTTATATGACTGGGTAACTAGGCAACTGGACAGGGGCCATGCAGTGGATGTCCTGTATCTGGACTTCAGTAAGGCATTTGACTCGGTGCCACATGGAAGGCTGGGAAGGAAGTTAGTAGGCACGGGGTGGGTGCAAAGCTGGTGAGATGGGTAGGAAACTGGCTGCAGGGAAGGCAACAGAGGGTGGTGGTGGGTGGGGAGCTCTCACACCCCAGGGCAGTGATGAGCGGTGTTCCACAGGGCTTGGTGTTGGGACCAGTGTTGTTTGGGATATTCCTTGCAGACATATCATGGGACATCAAGAGCAAGATCAGTCTGTTTGCTGATGATACCAAGGTAGGTCAGTCTGACTTTTGATTTGTCTGAAGTGGAGAACCTTGCTACACTGCAAAGAACAAACTATAACTTCATTTAGGAGCTGGAAACTTGGTAAGGCATAATATTGTAAAACAGGGAGCTACGCTTTCTACAAAAAGTTTCATTTTTTTTTCCTTATTGGCATTAAGCAGAGAATTGCAGGATTCCATTAAAAGTGCAGTAATTTTATAACCAGAGGGAGTGAGATACAACTGAATTTGCTTGATTGTTGGGGTTGAAACGTAGGATTTGGAAGGATATTTTTGCAACATTTTAAAAGTGTCCTGCTGGCTGAGTAGTTAAGATTTTATCCCTGGTTTCACTGAAAGATTTTGTGTATTGGAATCAGACATAGCAGCCTGCCTACATTGAAAGGCCTGCTTACATCACAGGTGTCACTAGTCAATTAATTGGCTTAATTCTTAAGATTTTCAGTGCAGGAAGAGTGTAAAGCACAGCTCACTTATTTTGGGGCTGACCGCTTTCAGAACACAAACCACGAGGCTGTTTTGGGGCTGGGGAGGGTTACCTGTGTCTGACTTGGATGTCTGGATTTTTCTCTGTTTGATTAGCAGGGTATTTTCTCTGTCAAATTGTTGTGTAGGGCATCTTGCTGACAGGAAAGCACTCATCGCAGCGCTGGGTCAGAGCTTTTAGCTGACTGTTTTGCGAGGGCACAGTTAGGCCCAACCCTTCCCACCCTCACCCCACCACCCCTGGAAATAGTTCCTTTATCCCTGGGGTTCTGACATCATTTCCTCAAGAGCGCAAGGTGCATATCACTGTCATATCCTCTCTAGCACACTGCACTGACAATATAAGCATACACATTATATAATATATATATTTCTATATAACAAACCAATCACACACAAACACACACAAAGAAAAAAGTAGATAAACATGTGGTGAGTAGTACAATGTAATGGCTGTGGGGCAGCAGTCTTCCAGGAGTCTTTCTGGAGGCTGAGATGCTGCCCTAATTGCAGACAACTCTCTGCCCTGAGGGAGGAAGTTGCCCATCTTCATGCCATGCTGGACAATAGTAAGGGAACCTTCCCCCAGGCCACACTGGACGGTAGGAAGGGAACCTCCGCCATCCAGGGAGCACAGAGCCACCACCACTACCTCAGAAGTTGTGAAGAAAACACAGCAGTTGGATCACAGTGGGCTCAGGAAGGGTGAGGATGGTGGAACAGAGACACACCCAGTCAGTTGTTCCACTCCACAATCCATACACCATTCTGGGGGAGCATAGCTCCCCTATGGATACACCCGCAGAGGAGACTAAGGAGGCTGAGGACAGCTGTCACAAGGGAGGCCCACAGTAAGGAGACAGAGGACACCACAAGGAAAGGAAGCAGCTCCTGGTGGGGGACCCAGTTATTAGGAGGATAGGACTGGGGGGAGCAGAGAAAACTGAAGTAAGGTGCCTGCCTGGTGCCATGGCTTGGAGGGACAGGAAGCGCATCCTCAGGATCATGGGAACAGCTGCACAGGAGTCTGAGCTGGATGTCATTGTCCACCTAGGGACAAATGACTTGGCTCATCATGAGATTAGAGCAGTGCAGAAGGACTTTGTAGAACTGGGAAGGGGCCTAAGACAAGTAGCACACACAGTATCCTTCTCAGAGGTTCTGCCTGTCAATGGCATGAGTGAGGCGAGGGTACTTTGCACCATGCAGTTTAATGAATGGTTGAAAAAATGGTGTGGAGCACAGGGGTTTGGCTTCATTGGGGACTGGGGTTCCACCTGGAGGGACACCAGCCTATACTGGCAGGATGGTCTGCATCTGTCCAGGAAGGGAACAAGTCTTTTGAGCAATCAGTTTAAATGCTTCATTGGCAAGCTTTTAAACTAGTCAAGGGGGGAGGCACTGATAAGCAGCAGGAAAATCCCAGCCTCTCCCTACAAAACAGGGTACTAAATGAGAAAAAGACCAAGGTAGAAAGGTCAGTGGGGGATGCTGCAACAGAAGATAAAGCCATCAAAAAATGGAAAGCAATGAGTACCAATGCCCGTAGTCTGAGTAACAAGCTTCCTGAATTAGTGGCCTTGATGGAGGAGGAACATCTGGATATCGTGGCAGTCACAGAAACATGGTACACACAAAACCATGACTGGGATGTAAACATACCAGGATACACTATCTACAGGAGGGACAGGGAGGGTAAAAGAGGAGGAGGAGTAGCTCTTTACATAAGCGAATGAATCAAAGCAACAGAACAAAAGGGTAAACAGGGAGGAGAAGAAGCACTGTGGGTAAATTTGGAGACCGGCAATAGCACCACAATCACACAGGGGTTGTATACAGACCCCCTTCTCAGGGGGAGGAAATGGACAAGGAAATGATAGAAAGTATACTTAGAATGGCAGAAAAAGGGGAGATATTGCTGATGGGTGATCTGAATATGCCAGATGTTAACTGGAGTGCAGTTGCAGCATCCACTTCTAAGAGTGGGGTTATTCTGGATGCCCTACAGGGGGCATGCCTTAGACAACTAGTATTGGAGCCCACTCGAGAGGGAGCAATCTTAGACCTGGTTCTCTCAAATGGAGATGAAGAGAGATCACAGATGTAGAAGTGGGTAGCCATCTGGGAACTAGTGACCATCGAACAGTATGGTTCACAATAAACACAGCAATAGAGTCAAGCTATACAAAGACAAAGGTACTGGATTTTAGGAGGCTGACTTTGTCAAAATGGGTGAGTGCCTAAGGAATGCATTAGCAAATGGGCAGGAAGGAGGGTGGAAGAACAATGGGGAATAATAAAAACTGCCATCACAGAGGTAACAAGCCTTTGTGTGAAGCAAATAAACAAAACTAAACGAGGTAAGAAACCACTATGGTTCTCAAAGGAAGTGGCAGTGAAGGTTCAAGAGAAAAAGAAAGCATTCAGGAAGTACAAGAAATCACAGAAGGAACAGGACAGAGAACTGTATCAGTTAAAGCAAAAGGAAGCTGGGAAGGCAGTCAGAACAGCAAAGGTCCAAACCGAGGAAAAGATAGCCAACTCAGTTAAGAAGGGGGATAAAACCTTTTATAGGTACATCAGGAGCGAAGGAAGACCAAGGGAGGGATAGTGAGGCTTAATAAAGGGAGGGAGGGTGGGCAGAGGGTGACTGTGAAAAGGCAGAGATACTAAACAAATATTTTTGCTCAGTATTTACAAAGGAAGAGGGGGAGGTACCTAAAACAAACAGTAGAAACACTCTGGATACAGAAGTTGATACCAGCCCATTTACAGAAGAAAGGGTTCTGAAAGAACTCTTAAAACTGAAGGTGGACAAAGCAATGGGGCCTGATGGGATTCATCCCAGAATTCTAAAAGAACTAAGGGTAGAACTAGTGACACCACTGACTACCCGCTTTAACAAATCATGGGAGGATGGGGTGGTACCAGAGGACTGGAGGAGGGCAGATGTGATTCCCTTCACAAAAGTGGGAGCAAGGCAGAAGCAGGAAAACTACAGACCTGTTAGTTTAACCTCAGTGGTAGGAAAATGATGGAATCACTTCTGAAGGAAAGAATTGTTGAGTATCTAGAGGCCAGAGGGCACAGGACCCAAGGCAGCATGGATTCACAGTGGGAAGGTCATGCCAGACAAATCTGATAGATTTCTTTGACTGGGTGACAAAGTAGTTGATCAGGGAGGGCTGTGGACATGGCCTACCTAGACTTTAGCAAGGCATTTGACAGAGTCCCACAAAAGATTAATATACAAGTTAGCCAGCCTGGGAGTGGGTCCCAAGATGACAGCCTGGGTAAAGAATTGGCTGGAGAATAGGACACAGAGAGTAATAGTAAATGGAGTCCACTCTGAAAAAAGGTTGGTTAGTAGTGGGGTACTGCAGGGTTCAGTATTAGGACCGGTCCTCTTCAATGTCTTTATAAGCGACATTGCAGAGGGACTGGAAGGAAAAGTATGTCTCTTTGCAGATGACACAAAGATCTGCAACAGAGTTGATGCACAAGGTGGAGTGGAAAGGATGAGAAGAGACTTGGCAAGGTTAGAGAAATAGTCAAATGTATGGCAGCTTAGATTCAATGCTAAGAAGTGCAAGGTAATGCACCTGGGAAACAAAAACCCAGGGGAAGAGTACACAATGGGGGGTGAGATACTAACAACAAAAATAGAAAGGGACCTGCGGGTAGTCATATCAGATGACCTAAAGGTGGGCAAGCAATGTGAGAGGGCAGCAAGGAGGGCTGGGGGGATACTGGGATGCATAGGGAGAGGCATCACCAGTAGAAAACAGGAAGTTATTATCCCTCTCTACAGACAGCAAGTGAGACCCCATCTGGAGTACTGTGTGCAGTTCTGGAGACCCAATCTCCGCAAAGACATAGACAGGATGGAAGCTGTCCAGAGGAGGGCAACTAAATGGTGCAGGGTCTGCACCGGAAGACATATGAAGAGAGACTTAAGGAGCTTAACATGTATAGCCTCGAGGAAAGGAGGGAGAGGGGGAACATGATAGAAACTTTCAAGTACCTCAAGGGAATCAACAAAGTCCAAGAGGGTAGCATCTTTCAAAAAGAGGTGTGCAAGAACAAGGGGGCACAATTTGAATATAGATGGGGGCGGCTCAGAGGTAATTTAAGGAAGTATTTTTTCACAGAGAGGGTTGTGATGTATGGAATGGCCTTCCAGAGGAGGTTGTGGAGTCAAAAACAGTGGTGGAATTCAAGCATGCATGGGACAGTCATAAGGCAATTCTAGGGGGTGGGGCTAGGAAGAAGTAGGCTACTGGTTAACTAGGATCTGCAGCTTATCCATCAGGTATGGAAATGGGCAGACTGGGTGGGCCAAGCGGTCCTTATCTGCCGTCAAATTCTCTGTTTCTATGTAGGCGCGGTGGTGGATGACCTAGGGGGATGGCAGGGGTTGCAGGATGATCTGGCAAAGCTTGAAACCTGGTCAGACACCTGGCAACTGGGGTTTAATGCCAAAAAGTGCAAGGTGCTGCATTTTGAGATGAAGAACCCAAGGAGGAGTTACCAGCTAGGGGGAGTGCAGCTAGCCCAGACAGAGGAGGAGGAGAAGGATCTGGGTGTGCTCATTACAGGGTCAATGAACAACTCAGCACAATGTAGGAAGGCAGCTGCAAAGGCCAACAAAATGCTGGGTTGTATTGCAAGTGGTATATCCTCGAGGAGGGAGGAGGTGATTCTGCCACTGTATAGGTCATTAGTTAGACCACACCTGGAGTACTGCGTGCAGTACTGGCGTCTGTATCTGAAGAGGGACATTAAGTTACTGGAGGGGGTGCAGCACAGGGCAACAAAGATGATCAAGGGGCTGGGGGACTTATCATACGAGAGGAGATTGAAGGAGTTGAACATGTACTCACTGGAGGAGAGGAGAGACAGGGGTGACATGATTGAAACCTTTAAATACATGAATGGAATAAACAAGACAGGTACAGAGGGGCTGTTCAAAGTAAGGAAGGGGAGGGCCACCAGGGGCCATGATATGAGACTGGAGCGAGGAAGGTTCAGGAGGGAGATGAGGGGACACTTTTTTACAGAGAGGGTGGTGGCTGGGTGGAATGCGCTACCTGCAGAAGTGGTATGCAGTAGAACAGTGGACTGCTTCAAACGAGGATGGGACAGGACAAGGGGGAGGGCTAATGAAGGGGAAGGGTGGAAGGAAGGGGCAGCTGCAGAATAAGGGGTGCTAGCTGCACATTTGAGCAGACTTGATAGACCTCTAGGCCTTTATCTGCTGGCAAATTTCGTATGTTCGTAATGGAGGAATGAAAGTCCCTGATTTGTTTTATTACTACGTAGCTGCTAGAATTTCCCAGATTACAAAGTGGAACTTATTGGGTGCCACCAATGGCTGCATGCCAGAGTGGGCACAAATAGAGAAGGAATTGGTTGAGGCACAAGAAACATCCCTCAGTTCTGTAACTTTTGCCAAACATTTGAAGATATCAGGGTCCAAGATAATAACAGATGTGATTAGAGTTATAAGATTGGTAAAATCCAGCTTAAAATTCGATACTCCAAATTTCAAACTACAACCAATATGGGGAAATATGAATTTCCTGGCTAATACTAAAGTTTTATATTATAATGATTGGGCCCAAAGGGGTATAATTAGGGTTCAGGATTTAGTTAAGGCAAACACATTCCTCTTGGACTATGTAGTTGAACAAAAATATAAAATTACTTTTTGACCCATAATACTATGCAACACTCAGACATGTAATTGCATCACCAGTTCAATTCGATATAATACTTAGAAGCAATATGGTCTGCTTTCTGGGATGCATGCAAACTGGTGCTTCTGTCCCAACCATTTATAATATTCTCCTAGAATGCAGCAGAGGAATGATCCCAGCACCAGCAAGGAGATGGTCTACAGAGCTGGGGGTGAGTACGCACAATTGGAAGTGGGAGAAAATATGGTCATTGCCTTTTAAAACTTTTGCAGTGGTAAACTTAAGATTGGTTCACTATAAGACACTTCACAACTTATTTTTTTATACCTGCTCTCATGCATAAGATGGGGCTGATTCATAATCCTAATTGTAATATGTGTAATAAAGTGGAAGGCATATTGACACACATATTCTGGGAATGCAGGTACACTAAGATGCTTTGGGAGAAGGTTCGCAATGAGTTCAAGACCATTCCAACTGTACACTCAGAAATTAATGTTGAAACTTGCATTTTGTGTCATTTCTCTGAGTAGAGGGTTTGGTCTTTGGAACAAAAGTATCATCTGCTCCTTATTGGAACATCAGTTAGGAATAGTATTCTTAAAAGTTGGTTAGAAGAGAAAATTTGCTCCTTTACAGAATGGAAAAATAACTTTCTAGGGATTCTTAGAGTAGAGAGATTAGCCTTACAATTAAGAGGGATGAGTCATAGGTTTGATAGCAAGTTTGGTAGTATATATATATTATTTGCTGATAAAAGACCAGTAACTGAGGAGGGTACTGTGCTGGAGGTCACAATTTAACCTTTGTATACGGTCTGTCTTGACTTTGACATGATGATAATCTCCTACAAATATACTCATGTGGTCTAATTGTTAGGACTCAACAAACAACAAGTTAGTGAGCAAAGGCTTACAAATTCCAGATCTGAATAATAATTCAGTTATCTATATTTTGTTTCAATTCACTCTATATCTATTTTCTTGCTTTAAATCTCTTCCATTTCCTTCTGCTGGTTTGGATAGCTATTAAAAGTTGATATAAAACAGAATAGCTATTCGTTGGCCTCAGATTAATTTTTCCTTTAACACTAGGTGAATGTATCAGAGGGGGAACTACTGCTATTTAGGACAGCCCTTATTAGTAGCAGTACAACTAAGACAAATTACTGTTGCAAACAAAATTTTCTTAAATTATGAATTTTTTTTATGTCTTTTCTGTCAAGATTTTAATCATATATTTTTAAGATTTAGTAAAACATCTTACTGTTTAGATATGTAAATACTATTCAACAAGATTAATTTGTATTGAACAGCTTTGAACTGTGTTATAATCAAATCCTGATTGCGAGAAATACAAAGTCATGAATTTGTTTTATGTATATTTATATTATGCTTTTTAATGTTTCCATACATGTATTTGTTGACTGTAATCTATGTATTAGATTTTGATTTAATAAAAATTAAAAAAAGAAGACCATGACCAGTCCAGTGACCTTCAGGCAGCCACCTCCGACTCGTAAGAGCTGTGATCCTCATTCCTGGACCCACGGGCAGTCTCGAACTCCCAGTGGATTTGTT
Organism: Neoceratodus forsteri; assembly: GCA_016271365.2. Taxonomy (NCBI): domain Eukaryota; kingdom Metazoa; phylum Chordata; order Ceratodontiformes; family Ceratodontidae; genus Neoceratodus; species Neoceratodus forsteri. Next base: position 167,871,137 of record CM057449.1, on the reverse strand, counting down.
CAACATGTTTCCCGGCCTTGGTTGGGTCTGTAAATTGGAAAGTGTGGCCTCCATAAAATTTCTCAGCCGCGCTGGCATTATCAAGGAGTGTACCACTCCCAGACTTCTGAATTGGGCTCGGACCCCATCAAATTTCTTACACCGAGCCCAGGTGGCATACGATAGATCCAGGAACATGTGTACCATGTGTCTGTCACAGTTTAACTGTTCCACTGTGCAGGCAGACTGGAGTAGATGGTCCTGACTTGCCATGCTGTTCATGACCAAGAGAATAGTATGGGGTAAATCATTCTGTGCAGCCGCAGATCATGGAGAGATTCTGTATGCTCAGAGAAAATGTACTGCCCAGTCACGATCAAGCAGCAAAACTCCAGGCAGCCAATCTTTCAAGAAGGTAAGAGGGTCAGGGTCATCAATACCCTCCAGCAGTCCAACAATCCAAAGATTGGAGGCACGTTGGGCATTTTCTAATGCCTTCAATCTATATTGAAGCTGAGCATTTTCTTGAGTTAGTTAGGCTGCAGCTGAAAGGACCTTAGTTTCCCGAGCGTCGGCTGAGTTTGCCATTTTCATTGCCACCTCGATTTTAACATCTTGTTTCCCAATACACTGCAGGATGGTCTCTACCTTTGTATCGATGGTCTGCATCAACACTTGTAGTACTTTCCAGGGGGGATCTGTAGCATTACTTATGGTCACAGATGCAGCAGCCTGTTGTTCTGTCGGCAGGGGAGGTTTAGATCCACCTGGTCCTCCCTTATTAGTGCACCCCATGACCTCAGAATATACAGTTCGGTTCCTCAGAAGCTTCTCTATCTAGTGGTGTCGAAATTCACTCAGAGTTTTAGCTTTAAAAAGCAAAATTTAATAATAAAAGCTCCTCTGGAGTGGAGAACCATGGAAAACACATCCACTTTGTAGGTGTGCTCTCCAGCATCCCCCTCAGGGAACTTTTTTAATTTAATTCCACATTTCCTTCCTTTTGTGGTGGTAAACTTCAGCCCTAACTGATGTTTTAACATATTTTTTGCAATGAAATATAAAAAAAAAATACTCACACAGGCTGCTGCTCTGAGTGGCTGTACTTTACAACAATTACAACCCACCCCTGCAGTGTCACTGGCAACACTAGTTGTTTTGATGAAATCATGTCATCTCAGGGGCTGAAAAGCTCATAAATCCACATATTCTCTTGGCTCATAATTTATGACCATGTTACGCCACCAACACCAGTGCCATAACTTTTTTCTAGCATTTATTATATATATAAAATGGTATTGCTGTTTGCATGCAAATTTTGTATGTTGATACAGTTGTGGTGACTACTCTTACGATAATTCATGTGCCCATTTACAGAGTTTCCACATCAAATACATAGTCACAAAAAACATTACAAGTACAATTAGCAGTTCCAGAGGAAATGCACTCGAGCTTAAAGCATCATGACCCAGACTATAAACTCAGTGTTGTGTTCAGTCTTCTCTAGTCATGTCAATCAGCACCTTCAGATAAAAACTGGCAAGAATAGACAGAGATATTACTGCTAATTGTTTAGTTGCTATGTGTTTTCAATCATTATGTCTAGTCATTACTCATGGCATTGCGACAACAGTGTCACAACATGACAAGAGAAAAGGAACATGACACTGAGCACAATGTACAATGGAAAATATCTTGGAAACTATGGCATATCCAAACACATTTCCTATGATTTCCATGGGCATGATGATTGAATTTACAAGGTGTTCCTTAGTTTTCATTTGTATTTTCCATGTAAAAGGGAATGGAAAACACAGAACAAAAGATAGTATGGAATTCCATGGAGCAGACGTCCTTCCATGCTATCATGGAAATAAATTACTGGATGCACAGATTATAATCACAGAAAATGTAGAAAACTTTGATATTGTAATTCTGATTTTCATGGAAACCAATGGAGATATGTTCAAATACTCCATGGTTTCAGCCTCAGTTTCCATGCTAAATTCCATGGAATCCACAAAAAGTCTTGGGTTAGGACTGATGGAGAAGGAACATTTTACGATTCTATATTCACAGCTTGGGTGTGATCGGACAGATATTCATCAAAACAACATGATAGACATTGGGAAAGCCTTATCAATGCCAGCTTCAGGAGAAAGAGCTAGTAGTTTACAGTATCAAAGGCCTTGGCAAGGTTGATGAAAATTGCACTGTGGAGGACCCCTGTTTTATGCCTGTAATACATGGTCTGTGAGTCTGAGCAAAGAGGAATCTGTGGAGTGATTAGCTCTGAAGCTGATTGTAAGGGGCTGAAAAATTTAGAGCTGTTCAGATTTTTTATGTAGTTGCAATGCCTCATACTTAGTGTTGTGCGAAATTTGAATTCCACCAGCAATGATTGGGCAACATTACACTTCGGCTTCCATGTAATTTATATGACATTTCCAAGAATGTCTCACACAATTCAGCCAAACGTTGATCTTCAGTTTGATCTATCTAATTTAAAGCTCACACATCCAAATGTCACATTAGGACATTTGAAGTACTAAACCACAAGGATCTTGTTACGTGCCAAGTTTCAGATTTTAAGCGTCAAAGGGAGCTGAACTAGAAGTAGAAGCCTGTACATCAGATCTTTTATTATTTTCTTGAGCTGTGTATTTGAGCCTGAGACAACTACTGACTGAGAGACATTCTTTTAATCCTTTGTTCTGTTCTTTGTGATTCATTCATTGTAATTTCTGTCATTGTGTAATATTTTACTGCCTGTACTCTCCCAGGTCAAGCCAGAAAACAGGCATTTTTTGACCAGTGTACTAACCTGGTAATAAAAACTAAATAAATATGCAGCCAGATATTCCCCAGAAAAATTATGAACTTTGGAAGTACACTGTGAGATTTTTGTAGTAGTAGTAGTAACTTTATTTCTATTAGTGCACTCCCCCGGACGCTCAGGGTGCCTTACATAATGTACAGGAGTAAATAACATCATGAATAAGACAAAGTAAAAAAAAAATCATCAGAAACCCATTAAATAAATACATACAGTAAATAAATGAATTAATACAGGCAAAGTGGGCAAGCATTAAGGATGCAATACTTGAAGCAACATCCCATTCTGTTAGAGAGAAAAGCAAGAGCAAAAGAAGAAAGAAACCACTTTGGTTCTCAAGAACAGTAGCAGAAAAGGTCAGAGCCAAAGGCTGGCCTTCAGGAAATATAAGGAAATGCAGGGGCGGAGATGGGGTATACCAAACTTCCTAAGGGAAGCAGGGAAGCAGTAAGGGCAGACAAAGGCCCAAACTGAGGAAACACTAGCACGAATAGTAAAAGAAGGTGACAAGACTTTCTATCGATACATTAGTGAAAGGAGAAAGTTCAGAGGGGGTATTGCTAAGATCAAAGGGGATAAGTGGGAGTGTGAGGAGGAGGACCAAGGAAAAGCATCTATCCTAAATATATACTTCTGCTCAGTATTTACTGAGGAAAAGGTAGGACAGGGCCCACAGCTCAGCACCATGGACACAGGGGGGAGGGAGGCGTGCACTAGTACCTTCACAGAGAAAGGGTCCTACAAGAGCTCACTAAGCTCAGGGTGAACAAGGCAATGGAACCTGATGGCATACATCCCAGGGTACTAAAGGAGCTAAAGGTAGAACTAGCAGAGCCATTATCAGAACTGTTTAGTGAGTCTCTGAGCACAGGAGAGGTCCCAGAAGACTGGAGAAGGGCTCATGTGATCCCACTCCACAAGAGTGGTAGCAGAGAGGAGGCAGGGAACTACAGACCAGTCAGTCTTACCTCAGCAGTGAGCAAGATTATGGAGGCACTCCTTTAGGAAAGGATAGTGCAACATCTGGAATCCATAGAAGCACAGGATCCAAGACAGCATGGGTTTACAACAGGAAGGTCCTGTCAAACTAATCTCAGATTTCTTTGACTGGGTAACCAGAGTGGTGGACCAAGGGGGAGCAGTTGCTGTCGCCTACCTTGACTTCAGCAAAGCTTTCGATACTGTTCCACATAGAAGATTGATTAATAAGCTGGGTAGGCTAGGGGTGGGTCAGAAGTTGATCAACTGGGTGACAAACTGGTTGGCAGGCAGAAAACAGAGAGCGGTGGTAAATGGCATAGAGTCAGAAGAGATGCAAGTCACAAGTGAGGTACCTCAGGGATCAGTCCTTGGGCCCGTCCTCTTCAATATCTTCATCAGTGACATTGCAGATGGACTGGAGGGTAAGGTTTGTCTGTTTGCAGATGACACCAAGATCTGCAACAGAGTAGATGATCCAGATGGGATGGGCAGAATGAGAAGAGATCTGGATACACTGGCAAAATGGTCGGAAGAGTGGCAACTGGGGTTTAACGCAAAGAAGTGTAAGATCATGCACATAGGGAGGAGAAATCCTGAAGCCACCTATAGGTTGGGAAGGGAGTTGCTCGCAATCACAAGGGAAGAATGAGACTTAGGTATCATCACCACAGATGACCTGAAACCATCCAAGCAGACCACTAAAGCAGTAGGTAAGGCTAGAGGGATGTTGGGGTGTATTAGTAGGAGTTTCACAAGTCATAAGAGGGAGGTAATAATTCCTCTTTACAAGACACTGGATAGGTCCAATCTGGAGTACTGCATACAGTACTGGAGGCCGCACCTGCACAAGGACATTAACAAAATGGAGGCAGTCCAGAGAAGGGCAACGAAAATGGTGCAGGGACTGCACCAGAAAACATATGAGGACAGATTAACGGAGCTCAATATGTATACCCTAGAGCAAAGGAGGGGGAGAGAGGTGATATGATCGAAACATTCCAACATCTTAAGGGCATTAACAAGGTGAAAGAGTCTAACATGTTTCAATATAAGAAAAATATCAGGACAAGAGGACACAGCATGAGATTAGAGGGAGGCTGATTAAGAGGGAATGCGAGGAAGTTCATTTTCACAGAAAGGGTGATGGATGCATGAAACGGCCTACCTCAGGAAGTGGTGGATATGAATACAGTGCAGGGCTTCAAACAGGCATGGGACAGGCATAAGGGAGCAATAAAGATGAGTATGAATAGATGGGCCATTGACAGAGTACGGGCCATAAGGTAAGAAAGGTAAGGTAGAAAAAAATGGGCAGACTGGATGGGCCTTGCGGTCCTTATCTGCCATCAACTTCTATGTGTCTATGTTTCTATATGTTTCTATAAATAAATAAATAATGCAGAGCTGGAATGATAGACAGAATGTAGTAGATGTTACAGTTCAAACACTTAACTGAAAGGAAATGTCTTCAAACCACTTTTAAAGTCCTCCACTGAGGACCCCCTTAAGGCCGCTTGGGAGCAACGTCCGTAAGACCAGACCAGCTACCTCGAAGGCCCAATCTCCCAAGGTTTTCAACCTAGTCCTTTGTACACTCAGGAGGCCTAGATCTGTGAAGAAAAGAGAGCACAAAGACATGTAGGGATCCTACAGATAGCCAGGGCCCAACCTGTGTAAGGCCTTAAAAGTTAGCAGACAAACTTTGAAGGGGAGGCGCCACTTTTGCCGTCAGCCAGTGCAGTTCACACAGCACTGTAAATATGTCATACATCCTTGAAAGGCTGGTCAGTAACTTGCCTACTGCATTCTACACCAGCTGCAGGCGCCGAAACGTACTTCCACTGACCCCGAGCTGCAGAGCACTGGAGTAGTTGAGCCTTGATATCACAAATGCATGTACTGGCTTTGCCAGAGGGGGATAAGGGATCTAATCCAGTTGATGTTCCTCAGATAATAAAAGCCACTCCAGGTGACTGCCGACACATCAGCCTCAAAAGTCAACCTCTCACCCAGAATGACCCCCAGATTTCTCACCTTTATGGCAGCCAAAAGCCTTGAGGAACCAGATCAAAGCCCCATCTCAATTTTGGTAGCTGCCAGTCTCCCCCTCCAATCTGGATTGACTATTAGCACTTCAGTCTTGTCAGGGTTGAGCCTCAACCAGCTGAATGACATCCAGGCTTGGAACTAAACCAAGTACTTATTAAGTGCATCCAATGCAACAAGTATCCCGAGTGCAAAGGAGAGGTGAAGCTGGGTATCGTATCCATAGCAGTGAATCTCCAGTCCATACTGTCTAATTATCCCTCCCAGGGGCAGCACATACACTGTAAACAACATGGGTGAAAGGACCGAACCATGGGGTATGTCACAGGGCAGCAACGATGGGAGTGAGAAGAAAATCCTCAACACTACTCTCTGTATCTTGTCCCAGACCAAACCAATAGATGATCTTGCTGACATGTCCTACATACTCCCTCAGCTGATCCAACAATAGCCCATGGTCTACATTGTCAAAAGCTGAGGAGAGATTGAAGAGAACGAAGAGAACAATAATTGACCACTCTCCTCTATCCCTCACTCGGAAAAGGTCATCGTGCATCCTGACCAATGCAGTCTCCATGATATGCTTAGACCTAAATCCAGACTGAAGAGACTCATAGATGTCAAAGGCTATGAGGCACGCCTCCAGCTGAAATGCAACCACCTTCTCAATAACACTGCCCATAAAGGGCAGCTTAGAAACTGGTCCATAATTCACCAGGATTTCTGGATCCAGATATGGCTTTTTCAGAAGCGATCTCAACATGAAGACCCCCTCTGATAAGAAACACCAATCCATCAAAGTATATACAGGGACCAGCTGCCCGATGCAGCTCATCAATAGCCTTGTCGGACCTGGATCCAGTTCATAAAAAGTTGGTCATAGCTTAGAAATCACCCCAATCACCTCTTCTATTATCAATGGTCTAAACTCTCCCATGACAGCTGATTTGTCTAGTAGTAATAGTAGTATATTTATTTGTAAAGCAGTATATTCATTTTTAAAGCACTCTTCCATTACGGCTCAGGGTGCTGTACAAGACATATAAAAGAGTAATAGTCTGGACATACATAATTTAGTGAAAGAGATAGTAATATAAAATCAATATTCAATAATTAAAAAAACAAATTCAATAGTAAATATTTAAATATATAGCAGCATCATCATATGGAGAGATTGTTTTTTTCCATCAGATATTTATGCTCTGTTGGGGGTGGCAGTCCCATGTTGGCCAACTGTACTGGACTCTGCGGTCATTCGAGGCACCCTCCCTCTCATGTCTCAGTGGACCACCGGAGCCATCTGGGGACTTCATCCAGCCCCGATCCCCAATTTCCACAGATTTCTCCCCTTCCTACCTGAGGCCCCAGATCACGGTTGCCTATGCACGTTGAGGCACGCATGTGCACCGTAGCTCTGGAGACAGCCCCTTCCACCTGCCCGGCCTATTGCCAGGTTCACCACCCCGGCATGGCACTGTCACCTAGCCTCCACTGGGATGCAGCCAAGCACCAGGGAAACCCCTACATCCCTCCCTGAGGAGGACAGCTGCCTGCCAACTGCTTCAATCTGCTCCTCACCATCCCCCACTAGCCCTGGTGGCCTGAACCCAGGTTGCCGGTATGGCATGAAGTGTGGCATCCCAAGCCTCAGCCCTCAGCACCACTGGGCTGGCCCTATATGGAGGGACTGTTGAACCAGGCTGACCCTTGTCTACAAAGGCCTGGCTAAATTGATATGTTTTAACCCACTTTTAAAGGCTTCCACTGAGGGAGGCCTCCCTCATCACTCCAGGTAGTGCATTCCAAAGTTTAGGGCTAGCCACTTCAAGCGCACTTTCCCCAGAGGACTTAAACCTGGCCCTAGGGATGAGAGGAGGCCCACCTCAGTGGAGCAGAGATGGCATAAGGACTGATGGGGTTTCAGGAGTTCCAGTAGGTAGGTAGCTAGGGCCCCAATTCATATAGGGCCTTGTAGGTTAGTAACTAACCTTGAAGGTAACATGCCACTTCACCAACAGCCAGCACAGTTCATGCAGGACTGAGGTTCCATGACATGACCTCAGAAGACCAGTCAGCAACCTGGCAGCTGCATACTGTACCAGCTGCAAGCATTGTAAGGTACCTCCACTGACCCTGAGGTAGAGTACATTGCAGTAATCCAGCCTGGACATCACAGATGCATGAGTCAGTGTCGGCAGGTCCTTGGACAGGATAAGGAACTTAATCTGGACAACTGAGCCTCAATTGTCAGTCTCTCATCTAGACTGATCTCCAGATTTTTCACCTTAGTGGTGGCCAACAGCCTACAGGACCAGAACCAAAGCTTCCTCACTTCTTCTTCCACTCCTTGGCCCACCTTACTCACCAGAACCTCAGTCTTGTCTAGGTTAAGCCTCAGCCAGCTAGATGCCATCCAGCTGTGAAGCTCAGTCAGGCACAAATTTAGCACCTCAACAGCAACCAGCATCCCAGGTGCAGATGACAGATACAACTGGGTACCATCTTCATAACAGTGAAAATGCATACTGTATTACCTGATGATCTTTTCCAGGGGCAGCATGTACACTGTAAACAACATAGCTGAGAGGACCAACCCTTGGGGCACACCACAAACCAGGAGCACTGGTGCAATGAGAATGTCTCGTCATCACCCTTTGCATCCTATTCCTCAGGTAAGACTCCAACCAGCAGATGATCATCCCAGTAAGTCCTCCATACTCCATCAGATGATCCAGCAGCAACCCATGGTCCACAGTGTGTTAGACGCTGATGAGAGATTGAGGAGAAGAATTGACTATTCACCTCTATCCCTCTCCCTGAGAAGGGCATTGTGCACCCTGACCAACGCTGTCTCTGTGCTGTGCCTAGATCTGAAACCATACTGGAGTGGCTCATAGATGTCATAGGTGTGTCTCAAGCTGTAACTTCACAACCTTCTCAATAACCGTTCCTAAAAAGAACAGGTTAGAAACAGGATGATAATTTGCCAGGACGTCCGGATCCATAGATGGTTCCTTCAGCAGTGGCTAAACCAATGTAATTTTCAATGCTACCAGAAAAAAAGCCTCTGATAAGAAGTACCAAACAGTTCCCATGAACACTGGACCCAGCAACACCACACATCTCAGCAGTAATCATGCTGGGCATGGGAGTAGTTCACAAGATGTATGCCGCAGCTCTGAGATTATCTCACAGACTTCTTCCATTGTGACTGGCCTAAACTCTCCACATGACAGCTGAGCATGTCTTAGAGGTGCAGGCTTGACCCTGTTGGGTTGTAACAGACTGCTTGGTGATATTCCTGCCTGAATAGAGGAAAAGTCAGTGAGGCAGCTGCAATCACAACAAAAGTGAACTGAAGCCAAAAGTAGCGAAAGAGACAAGATACTCACTGAACACGAAGGCTCGGTATCACGGTCTCCATCCAGGTACAATCCACATAAACGTTTGTGATAGGATACAAAAACTTTTATTAAGTCCAACAGTTAGGTACATCAGGCACCCTCCCTCAACGGTCAACAACCAAATGTTTTCGCACGAGACACCTCACTTTCACAAGGCTGAGTAAGTGCAAGTAGTAGATGCCATATAAGCGAGGATTTAAGGTGACAGAGTAACAATAAAGTGCCAAAAAGAGGACGTGCCTTAAGTGCATGATAATATACATACTTATATTGTGACCTTAAATACCAAGCATATAATAAAACTAAAACAGTAAGAAAAAAAATATTTTAAAAGCAGATGTAAATACAAAGATAAACATTAAGATGCACATTAAAGGAAAAGGAGGGAGAGGGGGAGGAGAAGAAGAAAAAAGGGGGAGGAGAAGAAAAGGGGTAAACAAGAAAAGAAGCGGGGAAGGAAAAGGCATGAAGGTTGGAGAGGAGGGGAGGAGGAAAAAGAGACAGAAAAGCAGGCAAATAGAATAAGAAAGCAAGAGATGATAATAATATTGCTATTTAGCAAGATAAACTGAAACCTATTGCTTGAATCCTGTATCATGTAACTATTACTGTGTATTGAACTATGTAACACTGTCTGTCTTTGTACTCCATGATGAGATGCCTTTGTAAAGGAGTCCTTGACTCAAAGGTCTGTAAATCCAATATTTTAAATACATAAATAAATAAATAAAATAAATATGCATAAATGTTGCAACCAAATGAATAAATAACATCACATACAGGCATTAATAGATAAAGATGGCCTCTATCTCTCTCTCTATATATATACATATATATATATATATACACACTGTATATATGTGTGTAGTGTAGTGTGTGTGTATGTATATATATATATATATATATATATATATATATATATATATATATATATATATATATATGCATACACACACACACACATTGATAACTTCATATTCTCATAAGTATGGAGACAACTGAAAATATTTATTTAAACCTGGCAGTTCATAGGATTTTAACTTATATTGCCAGAATGTCTCACTCTGGAGCAGTCTTTATCCAAATCCTTACCTCTGACTGGAACATATAGTCTCTCTATAGCTCGGAAAGTGAATGTGTGTTCCCTGCCTTTTATCTGAGAGCGTTGTGCAAGAGTGCTTATGCTATCAGATTTCTGGATGTTTCTCCTGTATTGGCCAATTCTTTTTCTTTTTGTCTTTCTAATGTAAAAGGTACAGTAAGCCTCACATTGTGCTAAATAAATAACATTTTGTGTGTTTCAAGTGACAAAATCCTTGGGGATGTAGGGTGCTATCCTGGGCACTCCTTGCCACAATAAATGATTGCAGCCTGAATTTAAAACTGGAGTTTGTGCCTTTGTTCCAGAGTGCTAAGTTTTCCTGCAGATTTCATAACCTGTCTACAATACGGAAGAGTTGAGCCAGTCGCTTCCTCCCAGTCATAATCTCCCTGGACAGAAATGTTGCCTTCTTATGGGTAAACATAGAAATTTGCCAGCAGAAAAGGACCCCGTGGCCCATCCAGTCTGCCCAAAATACCCACCTCTGTCTAGTTTATTTTATACCCTCTGTTCCCTACCCTTCCACTTTTATTTAGCCCTATGTAGGTGTCCCAAGTTCTTTCGAATTTGTCCACTGAATCTATCCCCACAACCCATTTTGACAGCCTGTTCCATGGAACCACAACCCTCTCACTGAAGAACTTCCCCTTACATACCCTCTAAATCTCCCCCCCAGCTTGAAAGCATGCCCCCTAGTGGATTTGTTCTCACTCTTCCTGAAAATGCTACCTTCCCTCACTCTGTTTATTCCCTTCAGGTATTTGAAGGTTTCTACCATATCCCCCCTTTCCCTCCTCATCCCCAGTGTGAACAAGTTTAATTCTTCCAGCCGTTCCTCATATGACCTTGTGTAGACCTTAAACCATATTGCTTGCTCTTCTCTGAACCCTCTTCAGCTTGTCCCTGTCCCCATGTAAGTGTGGCCTCCAGAACTGACCCCCCATATTCTAGCTGTGATCTGATCATCGTTTTGTATGGTGGCATGATTACCTCCTTTTTCCTGCTTGTAAAGTCCCTTGCTATGCATGCCAACATTCTGTTTGCTTTCCACACTGCCCTGTCACATTGATTCCAAACATTCTGATTATCTGAAATTGTGATCCCCAGGTCCCTTTCTTGCTCTGTAACCCCAAGCTCTTCCCCTGAGCCAGTATCTTGCCCTAGGATTTTTATGCCCTGTGGACACTATGCACGAAACCGGTGGGGGTACATGGAAAAGTCGCATACCCCGCTTGTGGCTCTGTACACCTGCATACAGGTGTGCCCATACCGGCAATCACTAATGCCGGCCACCTGTCCTTGGGCCCCCCCCAGGGTGCAGGACTCCACAGGGTGGCCAGGGCGGAGTCGTGGACCCAGGTGGGCATTCAATGGGATGCCCATCCTGGGTCCAACACTGGATCCCTCATACTGCGATGCATGGGTCTGGGGTAGTGCAATCCTTCTGCAGGCACCTGGATCCACGTGGCATGGCCCCTATGGCCAGTCTGTTCACCAGCCCAGACATAGGCAAACAGTGCCCTCCCGGTGCACTGCAGGACTCCAGCATCAGGACCCACCTCTGGCTGCATGCCCACAATAGCAGCTGTGCCCTAACCATGACGTGGCCGTACCCCCATACCCCCAAGCCCCCGTAGGTGGGCATGTGCCACAACCCAGCCCCACCTGGCAACATGAAGTCTTGGGCACCCGCCTGTCCCACTGCCCCTGCCCTCTCTGGCTGCCTAGTGGACAGGGGTGACACAGGGAGCACTGTCCTGGTCCCCTGGCATTCGGCGATTGGAGTCCGTGGGGGCATACAGTGGGTTACAGCAGGGTCCTGGCTGCCATAACTTGTGCCCATCTCTGCACTCATGCGGCCAGCACTATATGGTGTAGTGTATACCGCATAGTGCCAGCACACCCCCAGAATGCCCCTGGCAGCGAGCAGTCCGCGGACATGGGAGATCAGGTGTTGTTGCACACCCCATTTGTGCATCCCTCTTGGGGGTGCATGGGTGTGGAGTGGCTACACACCCAAGATATGTGGTGCATAGCCACGCCGCCCTTCATGCATAGGGCCCTATGTGCATAATTTTACATTTTTTTGCATTGAATTTTAGTTGCCACTTTCCTAACCACTTCTCCAGCATGGCCAGATCCTCCCTCATTACTTCCACTCCCACGGTGTGTCCACCCTGTTACATACCTTTGTGCCATCTGCGAACAGACACACCTTCCCATTTAGGCTCTCCGAAATGTCCCCAAGGTATATGTTAAACAGTATTGGTCCCAGCACAGACCCCTGGGGAACCCCACTCATATCACCCTCCCTCTTTTGAGTGCACCCCATTTACCACCATCCTCTGAGTTCTTCCCCCAACCAATCTTCCACCCAGTTTGTGAGTTTGCTCCCAACCCCCAAGCTACCCAATCTGCTTACTAGCCTCCCGTGGGGGGGCCATGTCAAAGGCCTTCCTGAAGTCCAGATAGGCCCCGTCCACTGCCCCTCCATGATCGCATATCTCTGTTACCCCATTAAAGAATTCAAGTCAGATTGGTCTGACATGCCCTTCCACCAGTGAACCCATGCTGCTTGTTGTCTATGAGGCCCTCCTCTGCTAGATATTGTACCTGCCTTTTCTTTATAAGTGGTTCCATCAGGGGAGGCGCTGGAGGCCTCAACAGGGGAAAAAGACCTAGGGGTCATGGTGGATGCATGTATGAATAACACTGAGCAGTGCAGGAGAGCGGCTAGCAAGGCAAACAGGATGTTAGGATGCATCATAAGGGGGATCACCTCTAGGAGCAGGGAAGTGATTCTGCCGCTGTACAATGTACTGGTTAGACCACACCTTGAGTACTGGGTACAGTACTGGAGACCACACTTGAAGAGGGACATACAGCTCCTGGAGAGGGTATAGAAGAGGGCAACTAAGATGATACGAGGACTAGGGGATTTGACGTATGAGGACAGACTTGAGGAGCTCCTCCTGTTTTCATTGGAGGAGAGGAGAGATAGGGGAGACATGATTGAGATCTTCAAGTACCTCAAGGGAATAAATAGGGTAAATGGATCTTTAGACTAAAGCAGGAAGGTATCACCAGAGGGCATGGTTTGAAGGTGGAAGGGTGAGGAGGGAAAAGAGGAGGAGGTTTTTCACTGAGAGGGTGGTGGACCCTTGGAATGCGCTGCCTGGCGAGCTGGTTCAGAGATCCACAGTGGAGAGCTTCAAGACAGGGTGGGACAGACACAGGAAGCGGATGTATCAGATGATGGTCTGGCCCAGGGTGGTGAGGATGGATGATAGGAGTTTCTGGAACACAAGGTGGGGGAGGGACTCGGCACACAAATAGGGATCTGAGGTTCGAGCAGACTCGATAGACTGTAAGGCCTAATCTGCTGGCAATTAGTATGTTAGTATGTTAGCTTTCCCACCACAGAGGTAAGGCTAACTGGGCAGTAGTTTCCCGGTTCATCCTTTCCTCCCCCTTTGTGTAACAGCACCACATCAGCCCTTTTCCAATCCCACAGGACCCTCCCCCTGTGAAGCAATGGATTAAATAACCTCATGAGTGGTGCCACCAGTTCCTGCCTTAGTTTCCTGAGTACCCTTGGGTGGATTGCAATGGGGCCCATTGCCTTGTCCGTCCATTGTTTTCCTAATTCCACCAATACCCTACCCTCCATAAAGGGGCTAGTGTTCATCTCCCTGCCTATCCTCCCCCTGCTTTTGAGCTCTGGTCCTCTCCCCTCCTCAACCGTGAAAACTGAGGTGAACTAGTCATTTAGTAGATTCCCCTTTTCCTCCTCCCCCTCTACCAGAGCTCTCCCCTCCCCTTTGAGTCTTTTAATCCCCTGCTTGCTTTTTCTTCTGTCACTCACATACCTGAAAAACTTCTTGTCATTCCTTTTGGCCTCTCTCTACTTTCTCCTCCGTATCCACCTTAGCCCTCCTAACTATTTTCCCAGTTTCCTTTAGCTTTTCCCTATAAGCTTCTTTGTCTGCCATCCCCTGAGAAACTTTGTAGACAATGAACACCTTCCTTTTCTCCCGGACTGCTTCCCTCACCTCAGTAGTAAACCAAAGTGCCCTCTTTTACTTTTGCTCACCTTAATGACGCATTGCTCTGTCACCTGCATCCCCCCCACATAGAAACATAGATTTTGATGGCAGATAAGGACCGCTTGGCCCACCCAGTCTGCGCTGTCTGGCGAGCTGGTTCAGAGATCCACAGTGGAGGGCTTCACTACTCCACAACTCCTCTATGCCTTCCAGGTTCTCCTTCCCCCCTAATTCTTTTGTAAAATCCCTTTTATTTTCTTAAAATCCACTTTCCTGAAGTCCAGTGCCCTAGTGGTGGACCTGCCCTTTACCAACCCCATCTGAAGGCTAAGCCTTACCATCCTGTGGTCACCATTGCCTAGATTTTCCCCAACCACTACATCCTCCACACTATCCCCATTTGTCATAACCAGGTCCAGCATGGCCCCTCCTCTAGTTGGTTCTGTGACCAGTTGGTGAATAAATGCTTCCAGCATGGACTCCAACAGCTTCCTATTAACTTCTGATGTTGCTGTTGGCATTCCTCAGTCCACATCAAGAAAATTTAGATCTCCCACCACCAGGATTTCCCCTTTGCTGGCCATCCCTTGTATTTCCCCAACTATCTCCCTGTCTACCTCCTTCCCCTGATATAGTGATCTGTAGATCACCCCCATCCTTACTGCCTCTCCTGTCCTCTTAGTTAGCATGACCCAAAGGATCTCCGCTGATCCCTGCCCATTCCCGCTCACCGTTGCCCATGACTTATTACTTCCAATAGCTTCGTATGAAGTCCAAACTATCCATTGTTTACCTGACACAAAATGGCCACCCTGGTAATAATGAGTTAAGGATGATTGCCATTTCATATTCATCATAATAAATCTTCAAAGCCAGTTTGTCCTCCTGGGCACTGGACCTCCTCCAACAGTGCTTCAACCTACAACCTCATAGTTTTCAACTCCCTGAGCTTCCCATTAAACCATGGGGAGCCCAAGCATGAGACCTGGGGTCACACACAAGCAGGTATGACAGACTTAAAGGCCCCATTAATGAACTTGTTATAGACCACCTCCACCCTAACTACTGGTAAACCTGCCTTCTAGGCTGCCATCATCTCCGAGATGTCCATTACAGCCTGCAGTCCTTCTTGCTGAAGCCCTCTTAAAGGGCAGTAATGAAGCATCTCCAATGGGGATGGACTAAAATGGGGGCCCTGTAGGAGAACTTCACAGTGCAGTGATTCGACCAGCTGACCAGATCAATCTTGAGGTTGCTGATCTCGAACCTCAGGGAGAAAACCAAGTCCAAAGCATGCCTGTGCTGGTGGGTAACAGAAGTAACCACTTGTGCTAGGCCCAGTGAATCCCTCAACTGAAGGAAATACTGCCTAATATGTGAGTTCATCATCATCCCATGCATTGAAATTACTCAGAATAATCCATCTGTATTAGTACAACACCCTGTCAATGATGAAGTCTGCAACTTCCTGCAGAAAATCCATCTTGTGTCCTAGGGGCCAGTACACCAGAAGGATCCTACAACCTGCTGCTGGACGCCCATGCAGAGCCATACATTCAAATAATGAGGTATCCCCCACTGCATGCACTGTCAGGTTCAACTCAAATCAAAAGCAGATGTCCACCCCCAGACCCCACAATCTCTCTGCGGGCTGTGTACCATGGACAGTCCAGCTGGGACCACTGCCTCCAGTATTGGACTAGTGCTAGCACTCAGCCAGGTCTCCATGATGCAAGCCAGATCAAGGGATGTTCCTCATTGGTCTAGCATTGCAAAGCATCACCCGCAGGGGACAGAGCATGGCAGCTTGCCTAACATCTATCGGTCCAGTTGGTGCCTTGGGTATGGAAACCAACCAGGTCTGCACTTGCCCTAGGTCTCATTTTACCCTGGACATCTCTTGTCCGCACCATCCTAATGATACCCCCTATTGCTACCTCGAGCCCGACTGCAGACCACCATGCCTCCTTTTAGTTCCCACTTCCCTGCACTGACAGTGTGCTGCGTTGGCCAGGGGGTCCTGAAAGGGGCACAGATCCAGCAGCCATGATTAGGAGTAGCTAAGTCTAAGGGGACAATATCCAACACATGTTATATTGCTGCTGAACTGAGAACCAATTAAAATTACCCCTATAAACCCACCTCCAAAATCCATCCTCAAAATAAAATAAATTAACTGACCTCCCAAATCCAACTCATAAAACTCCGCCCAATAATAAAACAAAAAACAAGAACACACACACATGCGCGCGCACACACACACACACACACACACACACACACACACACACACACACACACACACGTCCTACACACTTAAATCAACATTCATAAACAACCTAAATATAAATTACAGTACTACTCCTCAACTCTCATTTATCACTCAATCACTCAATCAAGCAATCAATCACTCAGTCAATCAATCAACCACTCATACCTAACCCACACACCATGATACATATATAATACAGAAAACTGTGAATAAACTGTAAATAAACTGTAACTCATGGTCAATGGTGCCAAAATGCACCCCAGAGTTTCATGATTTTTAGGTGCCAACAGCGTAGCTTTTAGTGCCTATTATGGTCATGCACACTCTGTTTTGCATTTAGGCAGGTTCAAGGATACATTCAGAGTGAGTGATTCAGCTGCATGATGTCATTAATTATATCAGTGATTGAACTTTTAGGTTCTGGTGTAGGGTTTCAAACTTACAAAAGTACCAGTATTTAAAGAACTTAAATGGGCGCACACAAAGCTTTCCATGCAGCAGTGATTGTATTGTATGACATATGTGAAAGCATGAAAAAAACTCCAGTGGGCATTAGCAGCCAGTCCCAGCACTTGAGGCACTGCCATATTACCGTCGGGGGGGGGGGCATGGTAGTTACGTCGACATACAGTAATCCTTTTAAGCACTTTCTCATGCATATTCATTTTGTGTTAACATAATATATATGCCCTAGTGGCGATCAATATTATTTTAATTCATTATGCTGTCAGGGTTACTCAAGTGCATGTACTTCAACCTAATTGGACATTGCAGACAAAATGTTAATTATGAATGTTAAAACATTATAACAAATAATGGTAATCTTGTGACCAACCCCTCATGTTACTATACAAGGAAGAATTATACAGTTACTATAATTAGGAAAATAATCCTCAGTTTGCAAGAAACCTCAAAATATTACAAGGTCCCCTCAACAATAATAGCCATGACAGTTCGCTACACAAAGCAAGGTAAGAGTCTCCAATGAGCCAAAATTAAGGCCCATTAACTCCTAGTAAGGTCAAGTTACAAAAACCATGATTCGATTTTTGAGCCAAACTAGTAGCTCACGAGTCCATCCGATATAATTATTTTAAAAATAAATGTTCCATGTTCCTTAGAAATTACTGTGCATTATTACAGTCCCTTCAATTATAATCATATTACAATACTTCTCAGGCCATATCCTGGGAACTGGGCAAACCGTAGAGATGAGAATTCACATTATTGTGGCTATCGCTATAAGGGTTTGTGAAGGAGAGTGGGGGAGCGGGGTATATCTTCTGTGGCCTTCTGCTAACAAATGTATGAAACTACAAGAATACTGTTATCTACTGTATGTTTTCATTTAGGCTGTCTGGTTGCAATGTTTTCAGACTGAATATCCAACATGACTTCTTTTACAGGAGTATCACAGTTCTATCTCCTCCTCTGTGTCTCAGTTATCAAATCTACCCTTCTGTCATGCTTTTCTAAGAAATGGTGTCCCACCAAGGTTTCACAGTTCCTTGCACAACTGTCCCTTAAATGTTCCATAATTCTATCTCTTGCATGTCTTATCATTCTCCCTACATATATCCAGGGGCAGAGGCAAAGCAAAGCATAGATGATGAAATTAGTGTTAGGGATGGGCAAAATTGAAAAGATCCTGACCCTTATTATTAGGATCAGGATC
This sequence comes from Neoceratodus forsteri, assembly GCA_016271365.2. NCBI lineage: Eukaryota > Metazoa > Chordata > Ceratodontiformes > Ceratodontidae > Neoceratodus > Neoceratodus forsteri. Next base: position 167,852,796 of record CM057449.1, on the reverse strand, counting down.
CAGGTCAAAGTCCTGATAAGTTCTGATTCGAATCAGAACCTTTTGTAAAATGTGGTGAAAACAGCAAATCTGCTATATAATTGCATAAAATGACACTGAGATCTGTGACACACACATAGGATTGTAATCAGCATTTCAGGATATGAAAACTGTGAGTTTATTGCACTGACGTGCTGGTCAGTTGAATATGGCAGTCATGCAGTTGACCTCTGTATGTTACCTGTCTCAGACTCAGTAGTACGAGTGCCGCAACTGTAAACTGACCTGTCTGACCTCAGAGGAGTAATCCCATTCCCATTTAGTAGTATACACTATACATTATACAATGGACATATCGTAGGAACACAGAAACATAGAATTTGACGACAGATAAGGACTACTTGGCCCACCCAGTCTGCCCATTTCCATACCTATTGGATAAACTGAAGATTTTAGTTAACCAACTGCCTACTTCTTCCTAACAAATATCAGTTTGTTATTGTTGCACTAGTTCCTTCTCTGCTCCACTGAGAGTCATGCAGTTATGTTATATGACATGGAGTCCCCTCCACCCACCCACCCAAATTGATGACACATTTAGGGGACCCCTACCCAAAAAAATAACTTCATAACTGCATGCCCTTAGGAGCTACTGTGTTGGAAGGAGGGGTGTGGCTGTGAGGCTGAGCCTGTACTGAGTGGGCAGAGACCTACATTCAGGCAATCCAAAAACACAAAAATTAGACAAGTCCATTGTACATACTGAAAAAAGTGTGCCATCATGTTCAAGCAATCCAAAAATTAGGACATACTGAAAACATTGTGCCATCAGTCTCAACTTCTGGTGCTCCAAAAATTATACAAGTCCATTAGGACATGCTGCAAAGCAAATCTTTAGCAAAGCAAAGCAATCTTTATTTTTAAAAAGCACCTTTCTAAAACCAAGACACTTGTACAACACAATAAATAAATAAAATACATCAATAAATAACAGACACAGCAAATTAAAAAACAATAAATACAACAGCTGCATTAAGAATCAGGATAGGCTAGACTAAATAAGAAGGTTTTAAGAGAAGCTTTAAAACTTTGGATGGTCAGGCAATCTCGCACCCAATGAGGTAAAGAATTCCACAGGGTTGGGGCCATAAAACTAAATGACCTAGCTCCAGATGTCTTTAAACGGACCCTGGGAATCTCTAGCAATCCCTCATTGGTGGATCAGAGACAGCGGGGGGCAGTAGGGGTGAAGGAGATCTTGCAGGTAACTAGGTCCCTAGTCATGTACGGCCTTATAGGTCAGCAAACAGACCTTGAAGGTGACCCGCCACTGTACTAGCAGCCAGTGCAGTCCTCGGCGCACAGGCATTATATGACTGGTCCTAGAGGTACCAATCAATAGCCTGGCCACCGCATTCTGCACTAGTTGTAAGTGGTGGATATCAACCCCCAGTAGCCCTAGGTAAAGGGCATTGCAGTAGTCAAGGCGGGAGGTAACGAAGGCGTGGACCAAAGTTGGAAGATCATTGGAAGGAACCAGGTGCTTCACCTGAGTAATATTCCTCTGATGGTAAAAAGAGGTTTTGATGACTGCCAACACCTGAGATTTAAAGGTCAGGCAGTCATCAAAAATAATGCCCAAGTTCTGCACCCAGTCTGAGGTAATTAGCTGAACACCCCCAAGTCATAGTCCTAGAACACTAGAGAGACACTAGTGAGGCCCCACCTGGAGTACAGTGTACAGTTCTGGAGACCATACCTACGTAAGGACATAGACAGGGTAGAGAAGGTTCAGAGGAGGGCAACAAAGATGGTGCATGGGTTGCATCACAAATCCTATGAAGACAGGTTGAAGGAACTGAACATGTACTCCTGGAGGAGAGGAGGAGAGAGGGATATGATAGAGACATACAAGTATCTTACAGGGAGGAACAGGGTGCAGGAAAACACTATTTTAAGCAAAAAGATGTTTCAGGACTAGAGGGCATGGGATGAAGTTGGAGGAGGACTGATTCAGAGGAAACATGAGAAAGAATTTCTTCACAGAACGGGTGGTGGACAAGTGGAACACCCTGCCAGAGGAAGTGGTGGGGGCTGAAACAATCACGGATTTAAGAATGCATGGGATAGACATAAAGGAATTCTAGAGGTCAGGGGTAAGGGGAAATAGACTTCTAGGAAAACAAACTGAACTTACAAGCTCAAATGGGCAGACTAGGTGGGCCATAGGCCCTTATCTGCCGACACTGTCTATGTATCTATGTATCTATGTAGAAGGTAATCCTGCCAACAAACCTGCCTCCCGATGACCTGGGTCCACAACCAACACCTCAGTTTTTTCCTGGTTTAACCGCAGCCAGCTCACGCTCATCCAATCCTAGATCTCAGCGAGACAGTTGTTAAAGACCAAAACAGCATCATCCTGACCAGGCACAAAGGACATATACAGCTGAGTATCATCTGTATAGCAGTGAAAACTCAAGCTGTACTGCCTAATAATTGCTCCTAATGGCAGCATGTACACTGCAAACAACATGGGCACCAAGATGGAGCCCTACGGCACCCCAAAGAATAGGGGGAGTGGTGCCGAGGAAAAAGTCCCAGACACCACCCTCTGAGTCCTACCCTTGATGAATGATCGAAACCATCTGAGGACCATACCAGTCAGTCCACAGATGAACCGCAGGTGCTCCAACACCACAACATGGTCCACAGTGTCAAATGCTGCAGAGAGATCTAGAAGGACCAAGATGGAATGGGTCTTTCAATCTCTTGCTATTAAAATGTAATTTAGTATCTGGACAAGGGCTGTCTCAGTACTATGTCTCTTCCTAAATCCAGACTGGAGAGAATCATAGACACTGTGGCTGGTCAGATGATCATCCAACTGAGACGCAACCACCTTCTGAATAACCTTACCCACAAAGGGCAGATTAGAGACAGACTGTAGTTTGCCAGACAGTATGGGTCCAAGGAGGGTGTTTTAAGGAGGAGCCAAACCACGGCCTCCTTCAGGGGATCCAGAAAGATCCCCCTCTCCAAAGACATCCAGACTATCTTGTCAAGGACCGGGCCGATTTTATCCACACAGCCTACTAAGAGGCATGTAGGGCCCGGGTCCAAACTACAGCTGGTCGGTTGCAATGACTGGATGGCCATCACAATATCATTGATTGTGGGCAGGCAGAAGTCAAACTACGTAAACTGGGTGTCCAACATCTCCTGCCAACCACCACAACTCCCATTAGAGAGGGTCGAGCGGACGCCGGACCCGATTGTGGCAACCTTATCTGCGAAGAATCACGCAAACCCCTCACAGCACTCTTGGGAAAAAGCACTTCCAGGCTGGAGACAGACTGGATTGCACAATCTGTCCACAGTCCGGAAGAGCTGGGCTGGTCGATTCTGTGTGGCAACAACTTCCCTGGACAGGAATTCTGCCTTCTTAGGGAGATTTGCTGATTGATAGACTCCTTAATGGTCCATCAATCTATGTCTGTCACACTCCGTGCCCAATCTCTGCCAATACCTCTCTAGCCTTTGTCCCACTCTCCTCAGCTCCCCTCAAGGTCTCATCAAACCAAGGAGACCTGGGGCAAAGAGTGAGGGGACAAATATGAACAGGAGCAATGGAATCCAGGGCCCCTACCACCACCTTATTATAGGCAAGTATCAGGTCCCCAGGATCCATGCACTCACTCAGTAAACCCAACTGGTCCAGCACTGCCATCAGGGGAAACACCCCTCAAAGGGTGGTACTGGACCATCTCCGTAAGGGCCGGCCTACTGGGGGGGCCACCAAACTGAACCCAATGGCATGATGGTCAGACCACCTGACTGGTTCCACAACCAAGTCAGATATCTCCATCCCCAGGAGAAACACCAAGTCCAATGAATGACCACCAATATTGGTCAAGGAGGAGGAAATAACTTGTGTGAAGCCCATCAAATTCATTGGCTGGAGGAAGTCTCGACCAAATTGCGAGAGTTCATTGTTGACCCAGGCATTGAAATCCCCCAGGATCAGCCATCTGGGGGATCCCAATGTCAGGCTGACAATGAAGTCTGTGACTTCCTGCAGGAAAACATTCCCATCTCCTGGTGGACGGTAGATGAGAAGAATCCTGCACCCCACACCCTCACCCATGATACATTCAAAGGAGTTGGTGGTCCCCACTGGTACCCCCACCATGTTCAGTTCCAATCTAAAGCAGATGGCAACTCCCCAGCTCCTACGATCCATCCTCGGGCAGTGCATCACCGAGTACCCGGCTGGAATTGCTGACGCCAAAAATCGGACCAGCATTCTCATCCAGCCAGGTCTCAGTGATGCAGGCCAGGTCCGATGATCCAACAAGATCCTCTATTATAGGGGTCTTGTTCTTAATGGACCTGGCATTACATAACACTGCCCGAGTAGGATGAGTAACCGAAGAAGACCGTGTTACCTGCCTGCTGCAAGCAGAGCCATTGGGTATGGAAACCAGACAGGGAAAACCCCTTTCCTGGACCCATTTCACCCCAGGGTGTCTCCTTGTCCCCACTATCCCAATCCACCCACTCCTTTCCATTCCCCCTCCAGGCCCAGCCCAGCTCCTCCTAACAATCCCCAGAGCCCAGCACCATCTATAAACCTCTGGGAATAATGGGGGGCAGGAAAAAGGAAGGAAGTCTTTAAGCCTGGAGGAGGACTAATGCCTGACCATCACTACACACTTCCAGCATATCTCTACCACACTCTGCAGGCACCCAAAATAAACAGTCACAAAAATTACAGATATAATCCACACCACACTCAAACACCCACCACCCACACACACAACTACTCAATTAACCTATCAGACTCCCCCACCACACACCCACAAACACTCAAACTTCATAAATAATGCCAAAAAGAAAATCACAAAATATATATACAAATAAAACCAGAACAAAACAACTAATGATATAAGGTGAAATTAAGTTACAGACTAAACAGTAGCCATAACTTTTTCCAGAGGAACTAATTATAGTCTCTGGGAGCTCTCACCTCACCAGAGGAAAATATACTGACTCCCCAACCTATCTCCCACCTAGGTCAGGGTACAGAAAACAGAATTATCATAAAGTATCCATGTCAAGATAGAGCACTCTCATTGCCCAACAGGTTCAGAGAATAAATAAAAGAAAATTCAGACCCTCTAACTAGTGCAGTCCCTGTTGGGTTCTCAGAAAATCCTCCAGCTTTAGTTAGAATACACCTCCTTAACTGGGCTTTCAGGGAATCCTCCGGCTTCAGGCAGACTTCACTGGATTTCCCAGGGAATCCTCTGGCTTTAGGCAAACAGACCTCTCGCTACCTCGCTCTGCCCAACCATTCCCACAAGAAGGCACCGCCAGGAAAGAAGGGCGCAACTAGGTTTCAATGAGGGACAGGCTGTACAGTTCATCCCCCAGAAAACCAAGGAGAGCCGAGCACCATGACATGCGTCCTCCGATAACACCGGACCCAGCCTCCTGTGCAGTCCACAGCCCCAGCAGATTCCACCCTGGGTTCAGACAGGGCCAACTCGGCAAGCTCGGGGCCCAAACACCAAAGCCCACAGACTCCCAATCCCTGAAAAAACACGGCCACCACAGACACCGTGGCAGCAGTCAAAATCTGAATCCAAGGCAATAATCCATTTGAGATGCCGAAAACACCTCGCAACTCAACTCAGGTGGTCCGATGGTCCATTTGCTCCACTCCTACACTCTGATGGCAGGAACCACAACTACACCAGATCTCCCAAGCTCCCAAACAGGAACCCCACTCCAGCCGGTAGGTCGACTTCAGATTTACATCAAACTCCAAATCTAGCCCAAACGCAGAAAGTCCATGATAGTAAAAAGGTCTTCTTTAAATAAGAAAAATAGCTTTAGACCCGATGGCAAATCCAAGACGTTCAGGGCACAAAGAATGAAGTGGCTAAATTGTATAACAAATGAAAAATGAAACAGCAAAGCCCAAAATAAAAACACTCGTACCACTACAAACTTCACTGCTTCAGCCCTAACTCATTAACTCTAAAAACATAAATAAACAAATGAAACAAGCAAAATAAGGCAAAATAAGATCAAATAAATAAAACTAAATAAAATTAAATCCCTGATGCTGCAGAGCTGTTGATAGCTATCCTGGCGTGGCTGCCATCTTTCGAGTCTCAATGGCAAGTGGAAAAATATGCCATCAGGTTGTCTGTCCAAAAATGATTGAAGTCCATTAGGACATGCTGTGAAAAGTGTGCCATCAGGTTTCAGGCAGTCCAAAAATTATCAAAGTCTGTTAGGACGTGTTGAAAACATTGTGCCATAAGATACAAAAATTGTGTCGGCCACATATGGGCTTACTTGAGTACTAATTTATTGTTCTGAAAAAACTGTAATCTTTCTGCTCTTCCAAGTAGTCACCTTTGAGGTCACTGTGAAATGTATTTGCTGCCTCTGGGTCATAGGTGTAGCCAGTCAATGGAAGGTTTATTTTTAAGAATGTTAACTTCTCAACATTTTCTGGTAATAGCCCAGACCATTTATCTGTTACCACATTTCCTGCACAGCTAAAGAGTCACTCTATTAATACACTGGTTGGGGGAAAAGACCATGTACTTCAAGGCTACGTGCACTAGTGCAAGCCATACAGGCCGCTTGCTTTGCCAGTATGTAATGGGATCTTCATTCCATTCAATACTTTTTTCTACTAAATAGCAGTCAACCATGGCCTGAGCAGAAGCAGTGACTGTGAAGAAAGGGGGCTGATTTTTCAAGAATGACAGCATCCAAGTGACCCCAAAGATTATTTCTGGGCATACAACGAATGGCAGCAGATAATTGTTTTGTAGCCTGTCTGAGAAGAGAGGGCTGTGAAGGTGCAGGAGGAATGAACACGGGGGCTGCGTCTGTTAAGTTTTTTTTTTCAAAAGCAAATCTACTTCTTGAATGATTTTCTCTCTCTAGTTTTGAAACACATTTGGGTCAGACTGTGAGAGGTGTTTCATCTTGCACCGTGGGTCTAGTACTGTTGCAATAATGTAATGTTCTGCCGTGAGCATTTCACTGAGTTTCCCATCATCTGTGACTTAATTTTTAAGCATTCTATGTACCGTGACTTTTTTTATTCTGGGTGGCAAGTCCCTTTCAGTTGCACTAGACTCTCCCATCTGAAACTGGCTTCTTGTACCTTCCAACTCATCCCTGATTGCATTCAGCTGAAATCTAATAATCTTGATCAATGGAATTATTTGACAGAGTGTGGCACTGTTGTGTTGGAGCTCACTTCCCAAGTAATTTCCTCAAAGGTTGTAGTGTCTCGATGAAAAGTTCTAAAATAGCCCACTGCTGAGGATTAATGTACACATCAGCATCCCCTATGCTGTTCTCTAGTGTATATTGCCTTACAGCCTTTTTTTTGCTCCAGCAATCGTTGGAACACATAAACGATAGAGTTCCACCTTATTGCAACATCCTGGATGAGTGTATTAGGAGGCAGTCTGTGTTGTTCTTTTATAATCTGAAAACACTGGTGTGCTTTGCAGGAGTGGCTGAAGTGTGTGCATAATCTTTTTGCCACATATGTGAGAGCCTTTGTATCTCTGTCCTCTTCCATAAATGCATGCACAATCAAATTTAGGCAGTGTGCAAAACATTGAATGTGGGCAAAGCCCACATCAGACAATGCTTTCATTATGTTTGAACCATTGTCAGACACAACAAAACCTATAGAAAGCCCATGTGAAGTAAACCAGTATTGTATCTCTCTATTGAGCTCATCCAGGATGTTGGAAGCTGTGTGATCCTATGAGATACTGGATGCGAAGGGAAGCCAGTTTCAGAGAGGAATTGTCAGTGTTACTGTAGGAAGTAAACAATACCCAATGTGCAGTCAGTGACATAAATGGTTCTGGCTGACAGCTTGTCCATATGTCAGCAGTCAGATGGACAACTTCAGCAACTGCATCTTTTAAAGCATTTTTCAGTTTAGCAATTACTAAATCATACATCTGTGGTATTGCAACAGACAAGAAATATTTCCTGGATGGAATATTGTATTGTAGTGACAGGTGATTCAAAAGCCTTTTGAATCCTACATGCTCCACAATTCTATTAAGGCTGTAAGTCCAGTGCTATCATCTCCGAAATTAGTTTTGTTGTAGCAATTGCCTCAGGATGAGTACGCTTTATGTTCAATTGTTTCTGAAATTGTGAGCTGTCTTCTAGAAGTTGAAGTTTTCAGATGGCCAACATTAGGAGTGCTGGACAATGACAAGGGCAAAAGGGAACTGTATGTAGTACTTATTTTAGAAGGAGACTGAGAAAGAGTTGGCAGTACAACTGAAGTAGCAGGGCTGCTGCTGCTATCACTTGATATAACAAGTGCAGGTGTATTCCGACTTAACTCTGCCTGCATGTTGTCTTCTATCTCGCTGACCAAAAATCATTCCTGAGACATAATGGTTGTCATCTCCCTAAATGTCTTTTTAATGCTGAGGTACCCAAAGCACCTTTTTGCTCCCTCTGCTGATGAACTTTTTACATAGAGGATGGAATATTCAGAAATGTACCAGAGGCAGGTGCAGTAGTAGCGTGGCACAAGTACACTGCACCATGGTGCATTGAATGCAATATTCAAAAGTTGCACACAACGGCAAGCGCCAGCGCAACATGGCTGAATATTGCAGGGATGCGCCATAGCGCAATCAGGGCTGCGCCAGGGAGCAAACCAACATGTGCCATAGTACAACCAGGGCTGCGCCAGGGAGCAAACCAACATGTGCCATAGCACAACCAGGGCTGCACCAGGGAGCAAACCAACATGTGCCATAGTACAACCAGGGCTGTGCCAGGGAACAAACCAACATGCACCATAGTACAACTAGAGCTGCACCAGGGAGCAAACCAATATGTGCCATAGCACAACCAGGGCTGCGCCAGGGAACAAACCAACATGTGCCACAGCACAACCAGGGCTGTGCCAGGGAACAAACCAACATGTGCCATAGTACAACCAGGGCTGTGCAAGGGAACAAACCAACATGCACCATGGTACAACCAGAGCTGCACCAGGGAGCAAACCAACATGTGCCATAGTACAACCAGAGCTGCACCAGGGAGCAAACCAACATGCGCCATAGTACAACCAGGGCTGTGCCAGGGAACCAACCAACATGTGCCATAGTACAACCAGAGCTGTGCCAGGGAGCAAACCAACATGCACCATAGTACAACCAGAGCTGTACCAGGGAGCAAACCAACATGTGCCATAGTACAACCAGAGCTGCGCCAGGGAGCAAACCAACATGTGCCATAGTACAACCAGAGCTGTGCCAGGGAGCAAACCAACATGTGCCATAGTACAACCAGGGCTGTCCAAGGGAGCAAACCAACATGTGCCATAGTACAACCAGAGCTGCGCCAGGGAGCAAACCAACATGTGCCATAGCACAACCAGGGCTGCACCAGGGAGCAAACCAACATGTGCCATAGCACAACCAGGGCTGCGCCAGGGAGCAAACCAATATGTGCCATAGTACAACCAGGGCTGTGCAAGGGAGCAAACCAACATGTGCCATAGCACAACCAGGGCTGCGCCAGGGAACAAACCAACATGTGCCATAGCACAACCTAGGGCTGTGCCAGGGAGCAAACCAACATGTGCCATAGTACAACCAGAGCTGCGCCAGGGAGCAAACCAACATGTGCCATAGCACAACCAGGGCTGCACCAAGGAGCAAACCAACATGTGCCATAGTACAACCAGAGCTGCGCCAGGGAGCAAACCAACATGTGCCATAGCACAACCAGGGCTGCACCAGGGAGCAAACCAACATGTGCCATAGCACAACCAGAGCTGTGCCAGGGAACAAACCAACATGTGCCATAGCACAACCAGAGCTGCACCAGGGAGCAAGCCAATATGTGCCATAGCACAACTAGGGCTGCGCAAGGGGCAGAGGTGCATGCATCAGGACACAGGACAACAGGCACAGCAAGCAGCATGCCACCTGGGTGGGATGGACTGCCACCAGGGTGCAGAGGATACCAAGAGGGAGGCATGGCAGGCACATGGCAGCAGGCCCCAGGCCATGCACACCACAGTGGTGCACAGAGGCAGGGTGGCACCAATGTCCACTGGCAAACAGCCACCGGCAACATCCACAGGAAGGCACGTGACACGCCACCTGGACCATAGCTGGCAACACACAGGCCAACAGCACACAATGCACACACCACTCAACACGAACAGAGAGAACACAGCCACCCCAGGGCACAGCCACCAGCCACTGGGCAGAGACCACCAGGCACAATCCTCAGTCCACCCCAGACATACCACTCAGCCATCATGCACACCACTGCAGCATGGCTCCACACACCAGCCACAAAGCAGACACAGACACAGATGGCTAACCATAGAAATGTGTATTAAAACAGGCATAAAGCAACTATATACAGATTAACAATTAACGGGTACAGGGAGCAAGGAATGGGGAGGCCACATACAAACTGGGAGACCGGGGAAGGGAGGCAGGGGGACAGAGGATATGGCTAGATAAGGGTACAAGAGAGGGCAAGGGAGGGGAGACAGGGAGGGAAACAATTGCAGGCCAAAGGGCCCTATAGGTGTCCACACCCCACCACTGCCTGACACTGACGTCTGCACTGCAGCCTGCACAGTGCCTGTTGTATTAGCCGTGCCACCTGGAGCATAGCAGTGGTGACCCAAAGGATCTGTCTCAGGAGCCTGGAGTTGACATCAGGGCGATGGACACCTAGGACAAAGGAGGGGACATGGTATGAGTGCATGGTTGTATGACTGTAGCCCACCCACCATGCACAGCGGACAGCAGTGACATGCACCCCTGAGATGGCACACAGCCTCCTGCAACATGTGCACCCACACGAGCCACCAACCTGACTATCCACAGCCACGCAGAGCACAGCACACCAACACCACCCATGTGTTGCACACCACAACCATGGCAGCCAAGCGACAGGGCTAAGTGGCGGGATGGCAGTGGCACAGCTGGAATCTGGGTGCACCTATAGCCCACCTGCAGCAGCCACACACACATATGCGATAGCCACGGCATGGTTCAATGGACACCACTGGTGGTGCACAGCTGTAATGGCCATGTGCACAGGGGGCTGTGGCCCACCCCTACCCTGCACAACATCATACCTTGGAACAGTGCCTACCTGCTTGCTGCAGCACACCCTGCGCCTGTCTGGCGGCACCACCCATGCGGCCTGCATCCTGCGTCCAAGCCCCTGCAGTGGTCTGCCCTGGCTCACCTGCAGCACCAGCCAGCCATGCTCTCCTTCTATCCTCAGAGCCTAGTAGGGAGGCATGGAGAAAGACACATCAGTACCTGGCAACACCACATGCCCCCCCAGCACAGCATACCCCCTGGCCCAGCACAGTGGCAGTGTGGTGGCACAGTGCACCCATGGTGCACTGCCACAGTCAACAGAATGCACAGCCCCAGCCCCCTGCAACATGGTGTGCCACCCTACTGGCCCCCACAGAACACTGGATTAGCACGGACATGGACGTAGTGCACTTACCTGAATGTGGCACGGCACCCCTCCGGACATGCGCCAGTAGTGCCCATAGCCTTTCAGGGTCCCTCCACTGCAGGTCCCTGTAGCAGTGGCACCATTGCTCACTGCTGCGCTGTGCCCCTGTGGCCTCCTCCAGCCCCTCAGCCACCTCCTGCCACATCTCCATCTGTGGCCGATCCAGGGGCACCTGGCCGACAAGACTGCCTGCATGTGGCTCCACAAGGGCCACAAGGTTTACTAGCTCCACTTGTGACCAGTTAGGTGCCCTGGCACTGCTGTGGCATGGCATGGTCATTTCTGCAGTTGCACAACCAAAATGGCACCCATTATTGCATGAGCCACACATGCTGGAGGTGCGCGACTCACTTGGTGATGAACTGCCATCTCCAATTGCACAGCCAAAGTGCTGCATGACACAGCTGGTGCAGCACTGGCATGTGCCACAGGTCACCCGGAGGGTCAAAGTGCAATCATGGGGTCAAGGGTCAGCACTGTACGCAACAGCACAATTGGGCCTGACATGCACTGGGTACAATAGGGGCATGTGGGCCCCATGATCCATGGGCCAGTATTGCCCGGGCGCCATAGGGCATACAGTGCATGAGCGCCACATGCCCAATAGTGGCAGCATGCTGTACTGCGTATAGCGCAGTGTTCATAAACTCGCCACTAATGCCACATAATGACGACAGCCGCCATTACGCGCACTGACGGGCCTATTGTGCACATCACACCGTTGGGCGCCATGGCTCGTGTACGTGCAAAACCAATGCGCCATGCGCAATTTAGCGATATTCAGCTGGCATATGCAGATTAGCTAATCAGCATATCCATGGCACATCGGAGGCATTTGCATCTCATTTCAGTTGTGCAACCCCTCATTTGCATGTGATGCACTATAAAGGCACCAGGGAACTGCATAAGCTCTAGACCGGTATTGCATCCTTTAGAAGTAAGCCATCAGTCTGTGGGCCTGTCGGGACAGTGGAATGGGAGGGAGGTGTGGGTTGTAGCCATCACTGACCAAATGTTTATTCCACAGGACTAAGCATGACGGATCATGAGGAGGTTGAGGAGCGTGGGCTTGCATGGAAGCGCAGGCCCAACTTCATGAGGGTAGAGAGCGATGCCCTATTCAGGGCCTACCTGGACCAGGAGCCTCTCCTGAGTGGCTCAACAGGCACCCCACAGGCCCGGGCAACAGCATGGGAGGGTGTGGCCAAGGCTGTGAACCAGCAGGGCATCCATCAAAGGACTGCACAGGTGTGCAAGAAGAAGGTCAGCACAGACCGGAGGTGGATTAAGGTGAAGGTGGCTGCCATCCGGGCCGCATGTGCTGCCATGGGCAGTGGACAGCCTGATATGCTACAGCTGTAGCCGCAGGAGAAGTTGGTTGTGGCATCAATGTGGCGCAGCACCATCGAGGGGGTGCCTGGTGACGGGTTCCCGATGGGGGGCAGCCCATCACTGCATGGTAGGTACGGCAGCGCCTGGGGCAGTGGTGTGTGCCAATGGCACTAATGCGACTGTGTTCCCTTTCAGCTCCGGAGTGCCTGCATACAGCGTCAGGGGTGGGGGTGTCTGCCATGGGGGTGGTCTTGGATCTGGAGAACCATCCGTCCACCTCCTCCAGTGTCTGGGAGCTGGACCGCAGGCAGCCCAACCCCACTGTCCATACAGATGCCTGTGGTATGGTTGCGGATGAGGCCCTGGCTGTGTTTCAGCATGATGCCAGCCATGGCGACTAGTATGCCAAGACACAGATCGGGGCAGGGTCTGGGACCGATGATGATGTGGCTATTATCCTGGCTAGTGGTGTTGCCGTTCGGGGAGGCATCCATACCATACACTCACCACGGCAGCGCAGACAGTGCCCTGGTGGCAGTTGTCTGCCCACTGGCCAACACACCCAGGGTTGCTGTGTGTGCCATCGGTGTGGGGTAGGCTGAAGGGGTGGTGGTGGTGCAGCCACACCACCGCTGATTGGCACACTGTGGCTGGAGGGGCAGCAGCGGCAGCTGGACAAGGTCGAAAGGGGTCCGGGAGCAGTTGCCACCGACAGTGCACCGCAGAATGAGCATCCACAAGGGGGCCCCACTGTGCATCCACCACCAGCGCAGGGTGCTGGGCTGTGGGGTCAAACACCACCCATGGGTCGGCGCAATGCCCATGCTCCCCAGGTGCCAACCCCTTGACAGAACACACCTGTCTGCTACGGGCCTCCAAGGAGCAACAGGTGCTGGTCGTGGCAGGGGTGCGTGCACTCCGCACAGAGCTGTGCCAGTCTGCAGGGAGGCATGACAGGGACTATGAACAGCTCCTGGCTGAGACCACATGTATGCGGGAGGACATGACCACAGCCCTGGATCAGCTTACCTCTGTGGTCACGGCCGGCCTAGCACCACTGGCCACCCTGGTGCGTGGCCGTCTGCCGCAGACCCCACAGAGTGCTTTATCCACCCCTCAGTCATGGCATTGTGCGACCCCCCTCAGTGTCGACTGCAGGATCCGCTGTGGGAATTCTGTGCACGCCTGGAGCGGTCATGTTCAGGAGCCTGCAGACACCTGTGAGGGACCGGTCGCGTTCCCACAGTGACACACCTGGGGGACCATCAGAGACATCCCCTGTAGCTGTCACACAGCCTGAATCTGCTGGGCGGTCTCAGCGGGGCCGTCCACGTGTCCGCGGTGGCCATGCGACCGCACGACGGTCCTGAGCCACCATCCTCCCTGTCCGCTGCCCTGTATGCACATTGGTGTGACATGTGCATGTGCATTCCAGGGACGTGTCATCCATGGTCGATGCCACACACAGGCCTTGTGCACACCCACCTGGCCGCTGGCCACTGTGGCATGTGCACGATGATGCCAACACAATGCCGGCTGCCTACTGTGCACCAGTATTCAACATCTGACACACGCCCATTGGCGGCCTCTGGTCGTGCTCATGTGGGTGCCCGTATGCATGTGTATGCGGGTGTGTGTGGGGGTGTGTGGGAAGGGTGTGCAGTGCTATACAGGGTGCTTCCATGGAATCCAGTCCCATGCCCGTCCATGCTACCCTCCAGCTGTTACTGTCATGGGGCCCACCCTTGCATACCTGAATACTGTGCCATGGTCCCTGGGACATGCGTGTGGTCATGTTCACCTACCTGCGTGCACCGTAGTGCTCCTCTACAATTGTGTCCTGGTGCTGCTGGGCCATCCTGTTCAGCCGGGGTTCCCTTCATCCGGGGGGGGGCTGCTCACCACCACCTGGCCTGGCGGCCGCATTGTCCCCACTGCTGTTCCCCTCTTCAACCTCGACAGCTATCCCATGGTCAGTGGTCATGTTGCATAGCATACAGCAGGCCAGGAATAGGCTGCAGGCCTTTGAGGGGCTGTACTATAGGGCACCACCAGACCTGTCCAGGCAATGGAACCGGGTCTTCTGCAGCCCAAACACATGCTCAATGATATTCCGTGTGCTGCCGTGTGCCTCATTGTATCGCTCCAGCGCTGGGGTCAATGGGAGCCGGTATGGGGTGAGCAGCCAGGGCCAGAGTGAGTATCCGCTGTCACTTGTGTGTTGACAAGTGTGGTTAACATAGTGGTCTGTGTAGCTGCACCCCCTGCCTTCCTGGCCACACCCTCTGATGCCCCTGGCCTAGCATCCCCCACACCCTGCCCCGTTGTGCCAGGCTGCCCATTCCAACAGCATACCTCACCTACTAGGTGGCCGGTGAGGATGTTCCCACTCTCGAACCTGTGGCACAGTGCTGACTGGTGCCAGATGAAGGCATCATGTGCACCACCAGGGTGTGTGGCAGAGGCATTGATTATGCACCCCCTGGCATTGCACACCACCTGGCAGTTGAGACTGGGGTAGCCCTTCCTGTTGATGTAGGCTACCCCCTCCAGGCCAGGTCATATGCGGATGCCTACGTGGGTGCAGTCGATGGCCCCTAGCACACCAGGCATACGTGCCACCCTGTGGAACTCCTGTATGTTCGCTGTACGCTCTGCCTGTGTGCTGGGGAAATGGATGTATTCCGCAGCATGTGGCAGCCGTGCATTGAGGAGTTGTGTGAGAAGCAGTGATGCGGCTGACTGGGTTATGCTTGTGGTGTCCCCTGTTGGTCTCTGGAAGATACCCGTGGTGAGTAGGCACATGACGGCCATGACTTTGGTCTCTGTCTACAGGGCGTGGCTCCGTCTTGTGGGTGCCTGCATCTCATCACTGCACAGCTCACAGAGCTGCCTCAGAATTGCCTGGTTCAGGTGGTACCAGCCCTCAATCTCTGTATCACTGTACTGTTCAAAGGTGGTGCAGGCACGGTACCACCTGTTCTGGGCATACCACCGACAGGCACTTCCACGGCCGCGCCGCTCTGTCTCCTGCCTCCTCACACCCCTCATTACTATCTCCATCTGGAAGATGGCACTGGCCATGGCCTGGGCTGTCCTGCCCCCCCCGGGTGGCTGTCTCCCCAGGCACCCCCAGCTGTGTGCCGCTGCGTGTGCCCCAGCGCTAGGCGCACACCTGTGTTCGGGGTTCCTAACTGGCAGCCTGTTGGCTGTAGCCTCTGTCTCCCACCTGTCTGGGCACTTTCACTGCCACTCTTATGCCTGGTATTGCAGACACACGCTGTTGTTGTTGCCCCCGCACCTGTCTCTCTCACACACACGCACAATCAATGTCACACACCCAGTCCCACACTCTGTTGCACTTCCTGCCCACCTGTCTCTGTCTTACACCCCTCCTGCTGTCCTGCCTACCCACTCGCTCTCCCTCTCTACTGCTCCCCTGTGGCACAACCCCCCACAACTTGCTTGCTCCCTCTTTTTATGGGCTCAAGTTTGCTCTGCGCATGTCCCTGTTGCTCCACACTTGCGCTGTTTGCTTGCTGTTGAATATTGCACTGCACCACTTATTCATGGCTACACCCCCTGCACTTGCACATACATTCATTAGGGTTACGCATTGGCGCACTGCGATTTGCACAGTGCATTGGCTCCCACTGAATATCGCTCTTTGGCGCATTTCCACACTTTCGCAGGCACATCTCAGTTGCGCCATGTGCAACTGCTTTGAATATCCCACCCATAGAGTAAACTGCTCATAACTCATTACTGGCAGCCAGAGAAAAGTAAGACCACACATAAGATGTCCCCTTTTTTGTTTCATTACCAGGCGTACTATACTGTCCTCCTTTGTCACTTCCGCTGTGTTGTTCTTTCTCAATACTGGGATGCTGTTCATTATGGTCTTTTTCTGTTTCACCATGATCATTATCCAACAGCTCCTCCAGGCCAGTAACAGAACTTAAAACTGAACTCATTGCTCCCTCATCTTGTTTCTCCTGCACCTGCACCACATTGTTCATGCCCAAACTGCCCATCTCCTCATCCAAGTTGAGTTCATTATATTCATCCTGCATCTGTGCAGCTGCTACCTCTACCTCATTCTGACTTTCCATTTGTTTCTTCTCTTCTCCCTCCTTGTCTACATCTTCTATTTCATAATCATTACTCTCATCAGAGCTATTTTTCTCCTCCTTCTCTGTTTCATTAAAATATGTACTGGTACCATGGTACACATAGGTGCCATATCTTGGCTTGCCACTCCTTCTGGTGCCGACTTCTCCTTTAGTTTTAATTAAGATAGTTTTGGCAATTCCTGTCTGTTTGGACAGCACTGTGGAAGAACCACTACTGCTACTGGATGAAGTCCCAGCAACTGGTCTTTTACCAGTCAGATTGTGCAGTGTTGTTTGTGCCATACATTTCCCCATACCTTTCCCCATTTCAGCCTTTGCCTCACCCTGTCTGGTGCACATTTCCAGGTTTTTTTTAATTACACACAAATATGCTTTTCCAGTATGTGTTTTCTTTTTATTTAGTCCTCTCAGTTGTTCCCAAGTTCCTCAGTCACCTAGTGCAGGCTTGGCCGTACAGCCAGTGTCCCCCTTCCACCACAATAGCTAGGTTAATTTTTATGTTGGCGCGCTTGCACAGCCAACATCTTGGGGTAGTTCAGATTTGGAGGTGCGGTCACTGTTGGGCGAATGCAGGGCACGCACCAGTAGGTGCGTCCCTCATTTCCCAATCAGCCTGCATGCCGGCGCCACACCACCCGGGCGAGCACATCTAAGGAAAGGTTCACTGCAATGCGAGCAAAGCTTGTCACATGCAGTGGACCCTTTCTACATGCTCACCAGCTGGAAACATGGTGGCACAGTGGCCGCTAAAATGCCGACTTCAGGGGTTCCCAATCCCCTGGTCAGCTTACCCTGCCCAAGTATGTGCCGATGGGGGAGCCCACTCCCCGTCGGCATCCATCCCCCTTCCTGGTTTAATGTGCTGATGGGGGAGCCCACTCCCCATCGGCTTGATGTCCACCCCTTCTTCTGTGCCAACAGGGGTGCCCAATCCCCTATCGACTACTGTATCCCCCCAAAAGAAACCACCTGTAAAAAAGAAAACCGTCCATGATGTTTTTTTAGTACCTGTAAGCAGAAAACAGTCTCTCATAGTCTCCCTTCCTACCACCCGCACCCACCCACTATGCACCCTGCCTCCCTCACACTCCCCCTCACCCCATACTTACCTCCAGAGCTTGGCACGATGATCTTCGGTGGACCGGGAACACGTCTTCACTCTTCAAAGCCAACCGCAAACTGAGGAAATGCCAGTAAGCTGTATAATGGAATAAATAGGGTTTTTTCAACTTTGATGCATATCTCGGGCATTTTTTGGAATTTTTGCACCAAACTTTCAACATGGGGTTTTTGGGACCCCTCCTCATGAATTCTGTCACAGTTATGACATTAATCAGTCCTGAAAGGTGATTTTGCAGTCACTGTGTGGAATCACCTTTCAGGACCGATTGACGCAAGGACAGTGGCAGTGTTAATGAGGTGGGTTCTCAAAAAGCCTATGTTGCAAATTTGGTGGAAAAATTCCAAAAAATGGCTGTTTTACGAGCGTGCGTTGCGCAGTTGCTACGCACGGTCGTAACTTTGCGAATTCGCAATATTTTCATGCCAGATTTTCAACACTGTCATTTTTCTGCACCTCCTTGTGAACAGTATAGCTGTCATTTTCCACATCCTGGCCGAAATGCGTTTCCCGACTTCTGGCGCACAATACCGTGTTCACTGTGGGAAATCAGTGTTTGCAGCAGATTATGAAAATGACACTGACACTGTTCATGAGCAGAGGTCCTAAAATGCCTATGTTGAAAATTTGGTGTCGATACTCCATAAAATGACTGTGTTACGAGCGTGCGTTGCGCAGTTTGCACGCACGCTCGTAACGTGCATTTGTAATATTTTCATTCTGGATCTTCACCATTGGCATTTTTCCACACCTCTTGATGAACAGTATAGCTGTCATTTTACATATGCTGCCCAAATGTGTTTTCACATGTCCAGCGCAGAATAGCGCAGCCGCTGTGCGAAATCACTTTTTGGGGCAGTTTGAGGAAATGACAGTGACACTGTACATGAGCAGAGGTGCTAAAATGCCTATGATAAAAATTTGGTGCCAGAACTCCATAAAATGACTGTGTTACAAGTGTGCGATGCGCATTTCCCACGCACCCGTGTAACTTCGCAAATTTGCAATACTTACATGCCACATTTTCACCACTGCCATTTTTTTACACCTCCTTATGAACTGTACAGCTGTCATTTTTCACATTTTGCCAAAAATGTATTTCCGCACTGCACCACCAAAACCAATGCCAGCGTGACAACATGCTGCATTGTCATATGCTTGTTTTAAATGGCACACAAAACTGTTTTTCCTGTAGATATTTTCTTTTCATTTAGCCCTCTCAGTTGTTCCCAAGTTCCTCAGCTCACTAGTACATGCTCGGCCTCACAGCCACACTCC
The DNA here is from genome assembly GCA_016271365.2 of Neoceratodus forsteri. Classification (NCBI taxonomy): domain Eukaryota; kingdom Metazoa; phylum Chordata; order Ceratodontiformes; family Ceratodontidae; genus Neoceratodus; species Neoceratodus forsteri. The sequence continues at coordinate 167,833,365 of CM057449.1, read as the reverse complement.
CCCTTCCACCACAGTAGCTAGTTTTTTTTTTTTATTACACACAAAAAAATACTTTTTCCTGTATGTGTTTTCTTTTCATTTAATCCTCTTACTTGTTCCCAAGGTTCTCTGCCCACTTAGTACAGACTCGGCCTCACAGAACCACCCCTTCCACCACAGTAACTAGTTTTTCTTTTGTTATACACAAACATGCTTCTTCTCATGCATGTGATTTTTTATTTAGTCCTCTCAGTTGTTCCCAAGTTTCTTTTCCCACTACCCACTCAGTACAGGCTTGGCCTCACAGCCACTGTAGCCTTTCATTTTTGTGAAAAAAACAAAAATAATGCTTTTTCCTTATGTAGTTTCTTTGAATTTAGTCCTCAGTTGTTCCCAGGTTTCTCTGCCTTCTCAGGGGCCAGGCCAGGCTTGCTGTCACAGAAACAATGTACCCCCTTCCACCAGTGTAGGTAGCTAGATTTCTCTTTTCTTAGTTTAAAAAAAATGCTGCTATTTCTTTATATCATTTTTGTAACTTTATTCTCTGTTATTCCTAGTTAGTTCCTCTGCCCTGTATGACCTGAGCCACACATACGTCACCCACTCTTCAATAAGGTGTTTCCTTGAATACTTTCTTTTCTTTAGTTCAGATGATGTTTAATTGTTCAATGTAGCAGATTAGACTCGACTAGACTAGTTCCACTTAACTCAGTCCACACATTCTCCCCACAAAGTGAACTTAGTCAATAAAACACACTGCCTAATTCAATAATATAGAGAATACTATATGGGGTGGTGTGTGTAAAACTCAATTTACACACCCAAGTTGTGGGATGTTACATAAACCCCGAGGGCAAAGCCCAAGGGGTTTTATGAAATGTAATCCTGACACGAGGTGTGTGTAAAATCGAGTTTTACACACACTACTCTAATTTTATTTTTATAATTGCTGCCGCGGCGCCTTTCTTTACCGCCTTTAGCAATTATTAAAAATCTTGAAACAGATCGGCTTTTAGGCAGAGGGGACTAGTGAGGATTTTGTGCTGTCCTGGTCTGTCAACTGACAGTAATTCTCTTTTTTGGCAAGTCATGGAGCAAGTTCTGTTCTAGGCTTTTTTCTAAATTACCGGGAATGGCAGTTGAGCTTTGAAGAGTTTCCGGTAGGAAGAGGTGAGCAGATCCGCTGGCTCTTGCATGCTGGCAGGGAAACCGAAACCAGACGGTGTGCTTCAGTATTTTCGGTTTGGTTTTCCCTGCCAGTGAGTACAGGAAAAGAGGAGATTTTGTTTTTTTATTAAAAAAATATTCATTGATGACTGCGAGCAACTGCGGTTGGGCAATGTTCTAACCCTTGCAGTTGAAGGAAGAGCGCGCGACTGGGACATGCGCGATCCAAAGGAAACCCGGTTATAATTTGCCATTATAACCAGTTATAATGGTGAATTATAACCGGGTTTCCCTATGGGAAAAACACTACCCAGTAATTATATAGAGAATAAAGTATGGGGTGGTGTGTGTAATGAAAAGTTTACACACACCCAAGGAGTTAGATGCTACATAAACCCTGAGAGTGAAGCTTGAGGGATTTGTGCAAGCATCTAACCCCGAGGGTGTGTGTAAACTTTGAGTTTACACACAACACCCCATATTTTATTTTATATAATTGCTCGCTTCCCATTTTTTGCCACAGCAATTATATAAAATAGCAAAAGTTCTGGCCATGGACCGCTCTCCGTTTTCATTTTTTCGTCGGGTGATGGTGCTAGATTTAAAAAGGGGTCCATGCTGTTCATTTGTCCCTGTAAATTTAAAAAACATTAATTAACTTACCGCCGAGTTACTGTAGTGGATGGCAGTTCACTTTTCAGCAAGCAGGCAAGCGGCGTGTTTGGGAAGCGGCAAACTCTGGCAGGCACATGCGCAGAGTGAGAGAAATCCTGCTTGTGTTTGCCGATATAAACACTCATTTATAATGGCAAATTACACCACAGTTTCCCTATGGGAAAATTGGGGAGCCAGTTATTATATATTGTTTTAATCCTTTTGTTGTTTTTTACCACCATCAGCCTGAATATTTGATAGCTAGCTATCTGGCCCCCCACCAGGAGCCCTTCAGATGGCCACCGCCCTCACATGAGGTTCCCTCACTTCAACCCGTCCCCAGACCCCACCCCACCCAAACTAAGATTATTTATTTTTTATTTGCTTTGCTCCTCTTACTTTTTTAATTATATAATGCAGTTATGCATCCAGAAACTAGCAGAGAACACACAATTTATGAGAGAGTAAGAGAGAGAGAGAGAGAAAGAGATGGACAAAGTCAAGACACGTCAGTGCTCTCCAACAATCAGCCCCAAAATGATGCCTTGCACAACAAACGCTGAGCTGAAGACAGTGTTCCTGCTCTGCCCTGCCCACTGCATTGCCCATTGGCCAGGACTGACAGGCAGGCTCCATTCAGCTATAGGCAGTCTAGCCTGTCAGTCTGGCTGCATCTGGCCAAGCAGATCTCCTTTCCATTCTTTATCCATGGCACCCTTGTTCATGCGAAGCACCCGCGCTTCAACAATTCAAAGAAGAGCGAGCGATGGGTCAAGTGGGAATAGGCGCCACATAACATGCAGTGCTGGCTGACACACTTGCACCACTGATTCTGATCCCTGTATAATTTTTTGTTGTAAATATAAGAAATTAATGTATGATGACTGTGGCAGAGGAAAATGCTGTCTTGCTGGAACTGACACATCAAGACCCCCCAGGGATAGTTCCAAGGACAGGAGGTGGTTTGAGTCTGCAGCTATTTAAAATGCAATTCCTTGGTTCAATTTTCTTTGAAGGCAGGAACCAAAGTATCCACTTTATAATGCCCTCGGGGAGATCCTTTGACTTGCATATAGTTGCCAGGAAGAACCTGTGTGGGGAGGGGTGTCAGAGGGAGGCCAGAATGGGCATTGAAGAGACTGATGTCTGGGCCAGGCAGGATCCAGATGAACTTGGAAGGTCAAATGCACATTCCCAGGAAGCCTTGGGAGGACATCACAGCAACTCTGTGTGTATGTGTGTGTGTGTGTGTGTGTGTGTGTGGCAGAACAAAAACCAGTTCTGACCAGTTACCCTGAGGAGAGGAAATTGAGTATGTCACTAATTTTTTTTTAAATCTTGTTGGGACATCCTGTGTGGTAAAATATAACTTTTAATACACCAGGGTGGAGTTTAATGATCTCAGAGAGGAGGCTGGCTCAGGACTGTTTTTATCCAACTGAGAAAGCCTTAGAGACACACAAGACAATATTCTGACTGAGAGAAGAGAGACCATCAAAGTACTGAAGTAAGGACCTTAGACAAGATTAGTCTGAAGTTATTACTTGTAAGAACTGCACTTTTACCTGTTTGTTTTAAGGCTGTATGTGTTGGGTTATATATTTGTTCTGTATTTATTGTTCTGTTTTGATATTTTAAAGTAAAGATATATTTTACAACAAAAACTGTCTGGAGTGCCTTGACACTTCTTTTTATTTTAAGTGGAGCTTTTAGAGGTTATAAGTAACACGGTGTATGAGCTTATTGTATACCAAACTGGGAAATGGATAGAGTTCTCTTAAGACTTGCATAGAGTTCTAAGGGTTCATTTGAAAGACCTGGTTGGGTGCCCGTAGGCAAAGATATCTGGCCCCCTGAAGACAGAATTATCTGAGCCTGATAATTGGGTATGCCAACAAGAGGTTATCAGTTTGAATCCCTCCAGAGCTTGAGACTAAGGTGACTTGAACCCACAAAACAGACAAGAGGGTTACCTTGTTCTATTCACAAATCATACGCTCAGAGGTTGGCACTTTGGGAGTAGAGGGCTGACCAGCTGAGTGAGTTTGTGACAGATTGGTTGGCAGCAGTGGCATAAAAAGTTTGGTGGTTTAAGCTTCATTGTACAGTAGGGTAGCTTGAGACCATTTAGCTCACTTGGAAAAAAGAAAGGCAGTATTTTATTTCAAAAGGAAACAGAACTATATCCCTTGACTTACAGTTAAGTTCCCACCCATGTTATTTTTTTTCTGAAGTGTCAGTCAGAATAGTATTAGCAGTGAAGGAAGAAGAAAATGGCTTCCGACTACAGCAGGCACACTGTAGATTTCTTAAAGCAGTTGTGTGGGGACAGGGGAGTCCCGTTTGGGGTGAAAGCCAGTAAGCAGAACCTCATAGAGGCCAGACGGTAGCAGATACCCAGAGCAGGGAGTCACAGACCATGACTAAAAGGGACCAGACCTTGAGTGTGGCAGAACTAGTGGCCAGTGAAGGCATCCCGAGCCGATGAGGTGGACAGCAGGGCCACTGTCAGTGAAGGGCCACAGCAGCAGGGGAAGGTCACCAGTATCCTGAATCCAGAGGTACTCAAGCTGCAAAGAGAGTTGTGGAGGATAGAACTGGAGGCTGAGCGACAACAAAGGAAGGAAGACCGTGAGGAACCTGATCACTAGCGAGAGCCAGAGGAGAAGAAAGAGTGAGAATGCAGAGCTGCAGCAGAGAGGAGAGAGGAGCACCAGTGGCAACACGAACTGGAGAAGCTACGACTCCAACCAGCAGCACCAGGGCAGGTAAGTAGCTTGGGTTTAACTGGGACTGCAGGACTGGGTTACAAATTGAACTCCAAATTAATAGCTGAGCTTAAGGAAGGGGAAGATATGGACTTCTTTTAAATTCTTTTGAAAAGGTTTGTATTCAGGCTAAAATTCCTAGAGAGTCCTGGAGCTTCCAGCTATCCCCGCTACTTGCCGGAAAAGCTCTGGATGTATTGGGCCAAATGGACAATGAAGACAGAAATGATTACAGAAAGCTAAAAGCTGCACTGTTAAAAAAGTTTGAATTAACTGCTGAAACATACAGAGCTAAATTCTGTAAGCTCAGGAGAGGCCCTGATATGAGGTATGAGAAGCTAGCCATGAAACAACGTCAGTTTTTAAAACATTGGTGGGAAGGAATTGAAGCAAACACTGTTGATAAAATTGGAAATGTGATTTTATTAGAACAGTTTTATTGGGCATGCCCAGCAGAGTTAAAAACCTGGCTAGAGGACCGAGATCCAAAAACAGTGCAAGAGGCTGCTGAACTCTCGGACCGCAATATCAAGAGCAGACCTGCTCTGAGAGCAATTGGGGAGAGTGTGGCAGTGCAGAAAGGGAAAAGCGCACCTTCACGGCAGCTAAAACCCTCACTGCCTCCACTGAAAACAGTTAGCTTCAGGTTTCAAAGAAAAGATTTCTCTGAAGTAAGAAATGTTTGTTGGTTATGTAAAGAAACTGGGCACATTGCCAGACAGTGTCCAAGAAGGGCAAGCAATAATATGCAAAATAGTGCCAGAAAGGAAGTGGGTTGTTTGTGTGTCCCTGGAAGCATGCCAGTGAACATGAGGGAACACATGCACCCAGTCATGGTAAATAGTGTACAGATGCAGGGGTTAAGGGACACAGGGGCATCCTTGAAATTGGTAAAAGGGGATCTGGTACAGCCTGGTCATCTTATACCCAATAAATACGTGACTGTAGAGGACATTGCAGGTGAAAAGAAAACATTGCCACTGGCCAGTGTTCTCCTGGACTGGGGTGAAACTGGAGGAACTGAGCAACAGGTGGTGGTAGCTAACACATTAGCAGTGGATGTGATCCTGGGTAGCAATATCCAGCAGGGGGTGGTGTGTAGTTACCCATAGCCAAGCAGCCAGGGAAAAGTATAGTTCCCTGAGCCCCCCAGAAACCATTGGGGAAGATACTGAGAGGTTGGTTCCCCAGCCTGTGTCTCCAGAGGGGGGGACTGATAAAAAGAGGGTAGAAATTTCCCCAGTAGCAAGTAACCACATAACTACAGAGGGTTACTCCGAAGAGGGAGGGGTGACCTCTTGTCAGAGGGTTGGGATTGACAGTGATCCTGAGTGCCCTGACGCTAATGTTAGGGACCCTAGTTTAGCGACTGAAGGGGACCTGTTCCATGCCTTGGGAAGGTGTGAGGGGTTCGCAGCTGCTCAGAGAAGTGACACTATTTTAGAGAAGCTGAGAGCTTGGGCAGACTCAGATAGTGCACAGGGAGGTAATGGCAGACATAGGGTTTATTGGGAAAATGGACTTATGTATACACAGGCAGTATAGACAGAGGGAGAGATGCTAGGCAGGCAGGCAGCTTGTCGTTCCCCAGGGATATCGTGAGCAGTTGCTCAAGGTTGTCCATGACATTCCCTTGTCTGGTCATCTGGGAATCGCACGCACAATGCAGTGGTTGGCCCAGAATTTCTACTGGTCTAACTTCACCCAGAAGGTGAAGGAGTATTGCAGGTCTTGTCACCGGTGCCAAGAAATAGGGAAGGCGGGCAAAAAAACCCAAGCTGCCCTGATCCCCTTGCCCATAACAGAGGAGCCATTCCAGAGGATGGGAATGGATATTGTGGGGCATTTAAATACCCCCAGCTCCTCAGGGAAAAGGTTAATCCTGACTGTGGTGGATTATGCCACCCGGTACCCAGAGACAGTCGCCCTATCCTCACTGAGGACAGACAAAGTGGCAGATGCCTTGCTTGGGATTTTCTCCCATGTTGGGTTTCTGAAGGAGGTAATCACAGATCGAGGGGGTTCCTTCATGTCGGACCTAATGAAATGTCTATGGAAGAAGTGCGGGGTGGTGCAGAGATGCACGACACCGTATCACCGACAAGCCAATGGGCTTGTGGAATGCTTTAAAGGTACCCTAAAGTCAATGCTCCGGGCATTTGCTGAACAGCATGGGAGGGACTAGGAGAAATACCTTCCCACCTGTTGTTCGACACAGGGAATGCCCTGAAGAGTCAACAGGATTTTTCCCCTTCGAACTCTTGTATGGACGCCGAGTACGTGGGCCCCTAGACTTGATCCGGGAGGACTGAGAAGGCAAGCACACCACACAGGGAATTCCCATTGTGGATTACATCCTAAGGTTTAGGGAAAGACTGAAGGAGCTTATGGGGACAGCCCAGAGCAACCTGGCAGCTGCCCAACAGAAACATAAGGTATGGTACGACCACAGAGCCAGAGCTCGCTCATACATGGTGGGTCAGGAAGTCATGGTCCTTATTCCAGTCCAGAAAGACAAGCTGCAAGCTGAGTGGGCAGGACCGTACAAAGTGGTTAGGAAGGTAAATGATGTAAACTACATTGTGGAGTTACCTGACTGTAGACAGACAGCAAGGATGTACCATGTCAACATAATGAAGCCATATATGCAAATAGGGCTGACATGGTGTTCGCAGTGTGTAGTCATGGGGAGGGGACGGATGAAGGAGAGCCCCTTCTGGACTTGCTGGAAGAGAGTAAGCAGGAGTCCTCTGTGGAGGCAGTGAAATTGTCTCCCCAGCTGACTCTGGACCAGATCCAGACAGTGAGGGAGGTTTTAGCAGACTTTGCCCCTTTGTTTAGCGTCCAAGCCTGGACTAACCCCTTAGCAACACACAATGTGGAGACAGGGACACTGACGCCCATATGGTGGACAGCATATCTGGTGTCAGAGGCTGTCCAAAAGGACACTAGGAGGGAAGTGGAGGAGATGCTGGATTTAGGGGTAATCCAGAGATCCCACAGTCCCTGGGCCTTACCCATAGTCCTTGTACCCAAGCCAGATGGCTCACTTCATTTCTGTGTAGACTACCATGGACTAAATGCAGTCATGAAGTCAGATGTCCACCTGATGCCCCGGATGGATGAACTCCTGGACAAGTTGGGGTGGCAACCTACCTTACGACCATTGGCCTGACAAAGGGGTATTGGCAGGTAGAGCTGACGGACAGAGCTAGGGAGAGGTCATCCATCATCACTCCGATAGGCTTATTTGAGTTCAAAGCAATGCCTTTCGGAATGAAGAACGCCCCAGCCACTTTCCAAAGGTTGGTAAACCAGGTGCTAAATGGTGCTGAGGAGTACGCCGTGGTGTACCTGGATGACATTGCCATCTTCAGTACCAGCTGGGAGGAATACCTGTCACATCTTAGGGAAGTGCTGGGCAGAATACAGAGGGCCAGGCTCACTGTCAAAGCCGAGAAGTGCCAGGTGGCCATGGGAGAAGTGGCATTCTTCAGGCATGTGGTAGGCCGGGGACAGCTCTGTCCTAACCAGATAAAAATAGAGGTAATATAGGCATGGCCCAGACCAGAAACTCAGAAGCAGGTCAGAAGTTTTCTAGGGACAGCAGGGTACTATCGAAAAGTTGTACCAAATTACAGTGTCCTGGCTGCTCCCCTATCTGACCTAACAAAGAAATGGATGCCCAAGAAAATTATCTGGGGTCCAGCCTGTGAGGAAGCCTTTACCAAACTGAAGGAGGCACTGGGCAGTGCTCCTGTTTTTATAAGTCCGGACTATAGAAAAACGTTTATAGTTCAGACAGACACCTCAGACGTGAGTATTGGGGCAGTACTAAGCCAGACATCCAGTGAAGGGAGGGACCACCCCATAGCCTACCTGAGCCAAAAGCTGCTCCCCAGGGAACAAGCATACTCCACAGTGGAAAGGAGTGTCTTGACCTAGTGTGGGCCCTAAAGAAATTGGAGCCATACTTGTATGGGCAACCTTTTGTGGTGCAGACTGACCACAACCCCCTGGTTTGGTTGATGCAAATGGGGAAAAACAATGGTAGACTGCTCAGATGGAGTCTTGCTTTACAAGGGTATGATTTGAAAATCATGCATAGGGCCGGAGCCAAGAATAAGAACTCAGATGGGTTGTCCTGTGTGTATGAGGAATTAACTGATTTGGGAAGCTCATCCTATGTAGGGTATAGATCCCCCAAATTCAGTCCAGGTGGGAAGGAATTGTCACACTTGGACCACTGATTCTGATCCCTGTATAATTTTTTGTTGTAAATATAAGAAATTAATGTATGATGACTGTGGCAGAGGAAAATGCTCTCTTACTGGAACTGACACATCTAGACCCCCCAGGGATAGTTCAAAGGACAGAAGGTGGTTTGAGTCTGCAGCCAGTTAAAATACAATTTCTTGGTTCAATTTTCTTTGAAGGCAGGAACCAAAGTATCCACTTTATAATGCCCTCAGGGAGATCCTTTGACTTGCATATAGTTGCCAGGAAGAACCTGTGTGGGGAGGGGTGTCGGAGGAAGGCCAGAATGGACACTGAAGAGATTGCTGTCTGGGCCAAGCAGCATCCAGACAAATTTGGAAGTTCAAATACACATTCCCAGGAAGCCTTGGGAGGACATCACAGAAACTGTTTATGTGTGTGTATGTGGCAGAACAAAAAACAGTTCTGATCAGTTACCCTGAGGAGAGGAAATTGAGTATGTCACTTTTTTTTTTTTTTTTAAATCTTGTTGGGACATCCTTTATGGTAAACTATAACTTTTAATACACCAATGCGGAGTTTAATGATCTCAGAGAGGAGGCCGACTCAGGACTGTTTTTATCCAACTGAACAAGCCTTAGAGACACACAAGACAATATTTCTGACTGAGAGAAGAGAGACCATCAAAGCACTGAAGTAAGGACCTTAGACAAGATTAATCTGAAGTTATTAACTGTAGGAACTGCACTTTTACCTGTTTGTTTTAAGGCTGTATGTGTTGGGTATATATTTGTTCTGTATTTATTGTTCTGTTTTGATATTTTAAAGTAAAGAGATATTTTACAACGAAAACAGTCTGGAGTGCCTTGACATTTCTTTTTATTTTAAGTGGAGCTTTTAGAGGTTATAAGTAACACGGTGTATGAGCTTATTGTATACCAAACTGGGAAATGGATAGAGTTCTCTTAAGTCTTGCATAGAGTTCTAAAGGTTCATTTGAAAGACCTGGTTGGGTGCCCATAGGTAAAGATATCTGGCCCCCTGAAGACAGAATTATCTGAGCCTGATAATTGGGTATGCTAACAAGAAGTTATCAGTTTGAATCCCTCCAGACCTTGAGACTAAGGTGACTTGAACCCACAAAACAGGCAAGAGGGTTACCTTGTTCTGTTCATGCAAACTCACTCAGCCGGTCATCCCTCTACTACCAAAGTGCCAACCTCTGAGCATATGATTTGTGTACACTGGCCATCATGTGACTGACTGGAGTGCCAGATGGCCGTGCTCTCTATAGAATGGTAGGATAAATAAAATTTTCACTGCTGCAGCCCTGGGAAAGCCCTTTCTTTTACATATAGCCACTTGCAACTGTCACACCCAGACTCAGTACAATCAGCACTTGGCTCTTATTGATCCGGGTCCATTGGATCTTATTAGATCCAGTGGGGTGGTCTGATTTTTGGTGGGTTGGTCTGCCCACCCCTAATTAGTGTAACATGATGTAAACTCTCTAATGGTTACACTAATGTCCAATTCTGGGACCCTGAACTCACTGCCATTCATCCCTTGGTTGCAAATGCCACATTTTCTGCAACTACAAAATCCACAGAGGAGTTGTAGCCGTCAATTAGGACGTATTGTGTTGGCAGTTATCAAATAGCTGTGGGTTGCACAATCTTTCCAAGTTATTTCCATGGCTGTAAGTCACCCTTGGTTATTCTGCAGACAAATTTGGTATGCTGCAATGTTTTAGCAGAGACCACTTGTTAAAAATAATATTTTTGATTTTCGACGCTAAAGGAGTATATTGTAGTACACATCTGAGGGGTTCATCAGCAACAGTTTGCCTCTGTTTCAGGACTAGTAGTGTCTCCCTGTTTATCATGCTTGCCTTTCTCAATGATGCATCTGGACCAGTTCATGACTATCTCCTGTGGTTAAACCTTAAAATGCATTTCTTTAATTGGACTGCTCCCAAAAATCCTCCTCTCTTAAACAGTTATGGTGTAGTCTTAAAACTGCCCATAAGGGACAGATGATATTAACTAGGGTGGATGGTCAATACAAGCATATAAGATGGTATTCCCTGCTGTTGGTTTCCTGTATCCTGTTGCGTTGATATTTTCCCATGTTCTGCAGTCAAAAGAAGATACAAAAATTCAGTATTTTTTCAGTGACCTCAACAGTAAAAGAAAGGATCAATGAGATGTCATTAAAAAAGTGCACAAAATCTCCTGCTGTCTCTTTTGACCCACTCCAGATGATCAATATTATAGGGGTGCAGTCACACCCCCTATAGTTAGGGTTGGAACAGCACTTCAATGTTAAATCCAAAATTTTGCACCTTAATAACTTTGGTGCACTTCAATGAAATAGCACAAAATATGGTATGTGCAGTCATTCTGCCAGAGTCTCAAGATGTGAAAAGTTTCATGACAGCATCTTGTATGGTTTTTGAGATATAAAGTTGGTAAAAAACAGAAAAAAAATAACTTTTTTCAAATTGGTTAACATTGGATTTTTGTCAACTACAGCCAAGATGGAATAACATTTTTCCCTGAAATTTTCAGAGATTATGGGGTCTGTGCCAAGAGAGTCCTTTTGGATGGTTTGGTTAAAAATATGTTACCATTTTTGAATTATAATGGTTTTTGTAATAGCCACCAGCCAGGCAGGTAAATGAAAACCATTCAAACTGTTAACTGGCAAGGATTTACTGTTCATGCTCAGAGAAACATTGTTTATGCTGTCCGTCATATTTTTTTCCCCCTTTAAAAATTGATTTGTAAAGAAATACTACTTGGTAAGGAATGACCAATACCTGTGTTTATGTCTCAGTCACATAATTAGTTCCATTATTGTATTACTAATTACAAAATTTAAGGGGCAAGTATGTCTTTTTGGGGTGAGAATCATAATACTCATCACTCGCTTAGGTAAGGATCAATCGATTGGAAAATAACTATTCCCAGCTCTTTACAGTTCAAACTTTACTGTTCAAACTAAAAAGACTGCGAACAGTAAAGGTCCATGACAGTTCAAACTGTCATAGCACCCTAGTGTCTAGTGGCACCCCTACCCGTTGATTTCTGTCCCCTGAAGATAAAATAATCTGTGCCTGGTAGTCCAGTGGTCCCTCCCCTTCATCGTCCTCTGGTTGCTGTCCCCATAGAAAAAATCATTTTTCCTGGTAGTCTAGTGGTCCCTCAGCCCTCCCCCCATTCTCCGATCACTGTCCCCGTAGTAACCATTATAGTCTGTGGTAGTCTAGTGGCCCCTCCTCCCTCCCCCATTCTCCGATTGCTGTCCCCATTTCAAAATTCTATTCTCTAGCAGTCCAGTGGTCCCTTCTCCATCCTCATTCTCAGGCCGCCATCCCCATGTAAACATTATATTCCATGGTAATCCAGTGGCCCCTCCCTCTTCCTCTGGTCTCCAATCACTGTTCCCATGTGAAAATAATATTCCCTTGTAGTCCCATGTCCCTCCCCCCTCTCTGTTCTCTGATCACTGTCCCCATGTAGAACTTCTATTCCCTGGTAGCCCAGTGGTCCCTTCCCCATTCTCCAATCGCTGTCGCTGATGTTTTTTTTTTTTTATTTAATCCTGCAAAAAGTGTCTCTCACAGATCAGCCCCCAACCCCCACCTCCCACTCTGCAACCTCCACCCCACACCCCCAAGTAAACTCCCCCACATCCCCTCACTCACCTGAACAGGTCCTAGGTTCGAGATCCTCTCTTCAATCTAAGACATGTCTTGCTGCTGGAACTGACAACTGCAATATGAAAAACTAAGCTGTTGTAAATGGGGGTTCAATGTATTTCAATGGGGGTTTCAACCTTATGCACAACTCAGCCATTTTTTGACATTTTGACACCAAATTTTCAACATGGTATTTTAGGGACCCCACCTCAGAACAATATGACTGACATTATGCTGTTCCCACCTGAAAAGTGATTTGTGGTCAGTTAACAAATTCACCTTTTGAGTGGGATTTGACAATTTTCCTGCCCTTGTTCATGAGGTGGGTTCATAAGAAGGCTATGTTGAAAATGTGGGGTCAAAATATGTAAAAATAGCAAATGTTAGGCCATTTCATTGAAGTTTTGCTATGCCTGCTCATAACTTTGGAAATTTCACATATTTTGACCCCCAGTTTTTAACATATCCTTCTTATTACCCCACCTCATGTATGTCACAGCTGTCATTTTTCAAATCCTGGCCAAAATGTGTTTTCATGCTTGTGGTGCAGAACAGTGTTGCACCTGTGCAGAATTACACTTTGGCAGGGATTCAAACATTTTCTGTACTAGGTACATGAGATGGGGTAATAAGATGGCTATGCTGGCAATTTGGTCACTTGCATCCTACAAATGGAAGCACAGTGCCCTTCCACAGCTACTGTACATGCATACATACAGTATATGCATCTATAAGGGATGGGAGTGCAGGGCCATTCAGGCCCTGCACTCCCACAGGCAAATAAGGACATGATTACTCTATCTCAAAAACTATAGATGGGTGGAAGTGCAGTGCCTGGAGGGCCCTGCACTCCCACAGGCAAATAAGGCTATGATTACACTATCTCAAAAAGTAAGGAAATTCTTTGCAAAAAAATTATGTCAGTGCATCAGTTAGCATTGAGGTAAAACAACAAACATAGGGAAATATGACATTAGAGTCTCCAACTCTAAAACCCCTGCCTCACCCCTGAAGCGAGTGAGGGGTGGAGTCTTCCTTTGGGTTGTCAACCTAACACTCACCCCACTGCATACACTCATGAAACATGCACACCTGTCTCCATCTTCACATCTTGGCTTTTTTGTTACTGCAGTGGGTGAGCATTAGGGTTGACAACCCCAAGGAATAAACCACAAGTCTTCTGTAAGGAAGTGGGGGGCTACTTGAAACAGGGGAGTGCACTAATACCTCAGAGCTATGTCAACTGCATAAAAAAAGAGAACAGTCAAAACTATCTTGCAAGGTCAGCACTATAAAAAAAAAAAAAAACATGTAACAAAGGGTTGTTTGAACAAACTGTTCAATAAAAATTCACCTTTATTAGCTACACATACAATACATGGAACAACAATAACATTCTGGCCCTATACCAGTCAGATCTCACCCAAGCAGGAGAGTCAGTATTGATGTAAAAGATGCCCCACTGCAAACAAACTTGCTGCTTTCCCATGTGCTTTATGCAAATGGTACAACATAGCATCCAAAATGCTAGGTATGTTACTACACCCACAGAGCAGAAAAGGCAGCAAAGAAACACACACAGAAAGACCTTTTGTAAATTACTAATGTCACAGATGCAAAATTGGGCATTCTCAGACCGACTTCTGGGTAGTGTGCTTGCGCATCAGCCTCACAAGGTCATCATCAGAGCATGCTCCTCACCTGAAGCTGTGTCATTATAACTGGTATTTCTTAAAGTGCTACTACTGCATTTGAAAAAGTGCTGTGATGTGGAATAAAAGTAAAGTAAAAAGAATTATTTTAAAAAGAACATATGTGGCTAAACAAACATGCACAGTTTTAACAGGATAGCTAAAAGCTGTGGCAGAGCTGGCAAGTCATGCCTTTAGTGTAGGCAGAGCAAGAAAAATCATGTCTACATTTCATAGTAGTAAGAAAGAAAGAAAGAGAGAAAGTGAGAAAGAGAAAGAAAGAAAGAAAGAAAACAAAAGAACATTTAAGGGGCATTTACGCAGGAACTGTGAAACCCTGGTGGGACACCATTTCTTAGAAAAAAACATGACAGAAAGGTAGATGTGGTAACATTCTGTGTTACAGAACATGTACAAATTTTCATTTATTTCTGCTAGCATTAAAAGATGTAAAGGATCATATTTTCAGCCAAAAGCCAAAATGCCTCCGCTTCCTTATTGTGAGACACACCTCCATGCTTGCACATTTTGTGATGTCAGTAAATAGACAGCATGGGCACCCTCCATAGACTAGAACAGAGACATTTTTAAATGCCTTTTTTTACAATTTAGAGTTCTGATTATAACAAATTAAGGCTACCACTCGACTAACAAGGACCTTGATTAGTTATAATCAAAACTCTTTATTGTAATAAAAAGTGTTTAAAAACCATCCGTATTCTAATCTTTGGAGTCTGCCCCCACGCTCTCCATTTACTGACATCACAAAACATGCAAGTGTGTGTGTGTGTGTGTGTGTGTGGGAGGGGTGTCTCACAGTAAGGAAGTGGCGTCATTTTGGCTTTCAGCTCCACAGAGAAAAACACAATCCATTACATTTTTTAATACTGACAGAAGTAAATGCCAATTTGTACTGCAGTGTACTTGGGGCCAAGTAAACTTTACTATATGGCTGGGAGTGGCAACAGTAAGAAGCTGCTCTTTAATCTTACATTTTACACCTGGAACTCCGCCCACTTGATTCTTAAACTCGAAGCCATAATCTGGCAACCAGAATATTTGTGGATTGGGATGGATGTTACTTTGTTATATATAAGTATCCCTCACAAACTGGGTCTTACAACATTGGATTACTTTTTACATAGAAACATGGCTGCCAGTACACCACCCGCCCATTTTTTGATTGACGCTGTAGAATTCATTCTGACTCAAAATATTTTCATGTTTGATGGCGACACTTTTTAATTGAAGCTGCAAAATTCATCATAACTCACAATTTCTTCATGTTTGAAATTTGTGTAACCATTAGAGAATTTACATCGTGTTACACTAATTTCGTCATCTATGTCTTGGTTTGCCCCTCCCCTAGCTATACAATGGGAGAACAATAAGAGAGGCAAGAGAGAGAGAGAATTATGGAACATTCGTCCAGGGAACTGTGGAACCTCAGCGGGATGACATTTCTTAGAAAAACACAACAGAAGGGTAGATTTAAGCAATAATGCATGACAGGGTGTGGGTTGTGCTGGGATAACCTCATGCCTGGGTGGTTGGGCACGAGGCTGCAGGCCGAGTACGTCCAATGTCCCAGAAGTGAGGTTATCCCAGAACAACCCACACCCTGGAGTGCATTATTGCTACTATACAATGGCTCGTTGTTATACAAAATTAAAAAAAAAAAATTTAAAAATGTTTTTAGTAGATTTTTAGTGTAGCTATATATCTTTTTTTTCTGAAGGAGAAATGGAGTAAAAGGTCCAACAAATGGATACAGTGAGGTTGTGCTGGAATAACCTCACTGTGCCAGGGACACACTGACCAATCAGAGACCAGGAAATTTTCTTGCCATTGTATAATTAGTATTATACAATGGGCACTAAATAAATTGCAAAATGCAGCATCCTGATTGGTTGGCTGGCACCTTCCCACCCTTGTAAATCCACCAGTGTACCCACTGGAAAAGGTGCCAGCCAACCTCATCCCATGCCACCAATAAAAATATCCCTTTCAAGCCCCCACAGCACCCCAAATCGCCGCCGTATTGAACGCTCACAAACCTACTCACTGCTGTAAATTCAAACAAATAGGAGTTCGACATTCACACTTCTACTTAATTAAAATGACTTAGAAAAATTTTTAGCAAGGAAAATGACTTCTCCAACACAGAAGCCACTTCCTCAAACCCCACAGCAAATATTATAGAACCACGTAACAGTCCGGTACTCCCGCGCTAATCCTACACAGACAACGGTAACTGAAACAGCAAATGCCCAGAAACTGCACACATACCTGGAACATTCAGCAATCTGTCTCCGTGATCCCACCACATCAGCAATTGCAGGCCCCTGCAAGAAAAGCATGGAAGTCTCATATCTCCTGCACATGCGAGAACTACACAAAAAAATCAAACCACTCATCACGGATGAAAACAAACAAGCAGCAAGTTTTAAAACAAGGGGACATTTTAAATATTTTTTGTTAAAAAACAAGCAGGACCTTTATATAATAGCAATATACCCTTAGGGTATTGAGGATTTACCACTACTGGTAGAAGCTCGCCGCCCTGGACCTAACCACACCAGCCGTGTAAATCCACCAGTATACCCACACCCTGTCGGGGTATATTGCTATAATATTCTGTGTTCTAGAACATGTACCACCAAGACAGATGGGAGGAGACAGAACTGTGATACTGCTGTACACAAGATGTTCCCATTTCCCCCACTCTCCTTCGCAAGCCATTATAGTGACACCACAGTAATCTCAATTTCTGTCTCTGGTTTTGTCCAATTCTCAGGATACCGACTGAGAATTATTTATTTATTTATTTATTTATTTGATTTGTTCACCGGGTACAGTAAATGCACTGATCCCAGGGACCATTTTCAGGCACAACCCGGGCCATGAAGATGGCACATATGAACACAGACAGACACAAATTACATAGTTTAAGAAGAAAGTTACAAGGGTCTACACAAAACTAGCCATACACTGCAATACTTGGAACACTGAGGCAAAACAGGAAAAAGTAGAAAATACACTGGGATACAAGATGCTCAAATACAAGACAGATAACATACTGAGCAAGGAATGCTATTACATAAAGGAAGTACATATGGTACAGATAGTGAGCAAGTGCAGTTAGAGTGGAGGTAGAGCCAATACAGTCTATGGCTAGCCCTAAGTGAGGCAAGGGCGGGTAGTGCCTAGGTGCAGGGGAGATGACTCCCATCCATAGGTTACTCGGCAAAGCAGGAACATTTAGCTTCAGACAGCAGCCAGTCTGTAAGATGGGTTTTGAAAGTAAGGTGTGAGTCGAAAGAGCGGAGGGAGTCGGGAAGTTTGTTCCACAGCGTGGTACCGTAAAGGACAGGGCTTTACTACCCTGGGTTGAGGAAATCCTGGGAACTTCCAGAGGTGAGACTGAGGATTCCTGGTTACTTTCCTCATATTATACTACTTACTGAAACCACTGTAATTTGTTATTCTTGTGACTTGACGTGGAGCCTCTGTAAAAGAGCCCTTCACTCAAAGGTCTTTCCAATTTGTTAAATAAATAAAAACCTGTGAGTGACTCTAGGGTTGAGAAGGGATGAGTAAGGTGACCAATTGCCACCTCTAATGGCATTATCTAGGGTGCAGTCAAGGGCATAGTCATGCCATCCTTGGAGGGGGAGCCACCCTAAGGTTTGGAATAATGTGCAGTGATGTGTGGAGTAGGGTGCCAAGAGGGGGAACCTTCAGATGCTGTTATAGACAGTGGTATGTCTGGTGCACAGAGAAGAGGAAACTGGAGGGCAAATTGGGCACAGCAATCTAATAGGGGGAGATGGTTGCCCTGTACAATGGCAAGGAGCGCCTCAGGGGTCAAATCATGTTTGAGCCTAAAACCAGCCTCTAGTTTCTGGTTAACCCTTCGCACGGTGTTTTTGGTATGCTCAGAGAAAGTAAGGGATGGGTCGATGGTGACACCAAGGTATTTAAAATAGGGGACATTCTGTGGTGGGGGGAGGCTTTCAGTGTAAGTATAGTGAGGGAGCAATTAGCTTTGACGAGTTTAGAAAGGCATGGTTTAGACTCCAGGAGCATTGCATTAATTTTTTTTTCATGGACTAGTAGCCAGTTAAACAGAAACCACTTATGGGCTGCCCCGAAGATTTGGGTGAGTGTGGTGGATAGATTTGCAGAGGATTTGTCACTGTGGTATTGTAATAGCCACAGGCGTGGCCAGATATTTCAAGACATTTCTAAAGAGTTTCTCTCTGCTGCCCCTGCTGTGGAAATGTTGAAAGCAGGAGATTTCTCTAGAAAGATCACAGAAATTTCGGGAAATATGTGTCCATGTCTTTGGCTGTGACTGTAAAACAAGATCATTTGCTTACAGCAGAGCATCGCAGGACAGGCTATTAGCAGGAAGGGAGTTTATAAACAGGGAAAACAGCCAAGGGCCAAGAATGGAGCCCTGGGATACTCCAATGGAAATGGACATGGCTGGGGAGGTGGCTGTACCAATGTTCACAGATTGGGATCTGCCCAAGAGACAGCTCTGGAACCACATTGACATCTTGGTTGAGCAATCAAGGTGTAGGAGTTTAGAGCGGAGAAGGTTGTGGTCGACAAGGTGAAATGCCTTTGTTAGGTCAACGAACATGGCACTAGTGGCATTTCCCGTGTCCATATTCCTGAGGACGTTATTGGTGAAGTGGGCCAATGCTGATGTGGTGCTGTGATGTTTTCAAAACCCGTGTTGTTGAGGGCAAAGCAGGTTGCTTTTTTCTATATGTTCAGAGAGCTGGTATTGGACTATTTTTTCCAGGAGTTTGCTAAGGTGGGGGAGAATGGAGATGGGCCTGTAATTATCAGGGGATAGAGAGTCACCTTCCTTAAAAATAGGAACAACTTTGGCATTTTTCCATGAGGCGGACATGGTTGATGAGGCCAATGCTAGATTAAATATAAAGGTGAGGGATTTGGAGATGCAAGGGGCGATGAGCTTAAGAAAGCAGGAGTGAAGTCTGTCGCTACCTGCGCTACCCCTATTTGGAAGGTTGTTAATAAGTTTGAGTATATCTATGGAGAAGATGGCTCTGAAGGAAAAGGAGGGTTGGGAGTACCAACTCGATGGGAGTGTTCAAGCCTGTCACCAGGGCAGGATGGGGCAGGAGCAGGGAGTTTATTTAGGTGGGCAGAGAAGTTGGCAAATTTTGTGTCGAAGGCAATGGCAACAGAAGAGGGATCAGTTAAGAGGCCTGAGCGGGAGTGGAGGTATATGACAGGGCTGTGAGTCCATAGGTTTAACATGGAGCCTATGATGGACCAAAAACAACAGAGGTTTCTGAGATTGTCCCTTTGCAGATTATGGTAGTAATTCATTTTTAGGGACTTAGTAGTTTGTTTGCATCTATTGCACAATTGCCTATACTCGTTTCACAAGGAGGAAGGGAGGTTTACACGCAGACCACTTTCTATCTCACTTTCATCAGACAGAGCAGGTGTTTGGAGATCCAGCGAGTACATCTTCCCCTCACTATGCTGGTGGTCAAGAAGATGTGCCAGTCCTGGATCTGGAGGAGGGCATCAGTGAAGAAGCCAACTGTAGAGACTACATCTGTGAGAGCGAGGAGAGTGTGCCAGTTATTTGCTGTGACTTCCATATACAGCCTGGCTGGGTCAGAGCATTTGAAGTTTCTGAAGATTAGGTACTGTACTTTGGAGGGGGGCACTTAGTTCTGGTGGACCAGATTATGTATGTAGGGGAGTGGCCACTAATGGAGTTGGACAAGATATCTGCTTGCAGTACCTTATACTCTCTGTTAGTCACCAATCAGTCTACTTGGGAATGGTTTTGCGTAACGGGGATTGTGTCTAGTAGGGATGGTTATGGACTGCATGAGGTTGTACTGCTTTAGCAGGTTGCTGTAGTTCCTTTCCATGGGGTTTAACCAGTGTAGGTTGATGTCACTGGGAAAGATTGGGTCCCTGAGGGGAGAGAGTTGTCCCAGTCCTGGCAGGTGGTTTGTCAGGCCAGAGATGCCCCCTATGGGAGGGTTGGAACAGCACCCAATGTAGATCTTTTTGTTTGATCCCAATGTCATCTTGTGATGAGCCATTCACAGGGGGATGAGGGGTCAGAGCAGAGGACAGTAGTGGCTGAGAGGTTCACGGAAATACTGTGACACCTCACCACCCTTCTTTTTTGCTGGATCTGTCAGGATGCAGCATGGAGTTAACAAGCAAGTGATAAGTGGCATTGGGGATCTGTGGCTTGAGCCACATTTCTGTAATGCCAAGGGCATTTGGTTTGTATAGGGACACCCAAGCTTCAAGGTCAGACAATTTGGGCAGAAGGCTGCATATGTTTAGGTGAGTGACTTTAAGCCCAATTGGGCTTACCCAGGCATAGTTGGTATGGGCAATAGGGATGTTTACTGGAAAAGGGTTGCTCTCAACATCACCTGCCAATAGCAGCAGTGAGATGAAGGAGCGATAGGTGTGGGGCCATGGTGCTGGCAATAATGTGAGAGAGCAGAGAAAGAATCAGAGGTAGTGGTGCTCGTGGCTTGAAAGGAGACAAGAAGGAGGGGGCCCAGGGAGGCAAGTTCCCAGCAAACTTCCTTGGGGGAGGTACATCAGGCTTGTGGAGCAGTGTAAAGTTGGATAGATTTGCTTGATCAGAGGCAAGCACTGTGGCACAGAAATCAGGTCCTAACAGCAATCCTGCTAGAAGGTCTGCCAGTAGGGGGGAGTATGACGAGCTTCATTTGGAGGTGCTATAACTGTAGTCACCAGCAGCACCTGTTGGCTGTATTGACCAAATGGTTAGGGCCCTGGACTGAAGTAGAGGAGGCAGTGGTGGTCTAAGTTCAAGTCCCACAGTCAGCACTCAGCATGTCTACTATGCACAGCAATGGAAAGGGTTCATGGCTGTGGTGAGGGGGAGAGAGCTAACTGCAGGTATAATCATTTAGGGAGAGTGAGTGCACTGCGGGGGGGGAGCTGGAGGTAAGACTATTATGTTACTTCAGGGGAGGCGTGGGCAAGTCCAAGTGATCAGCCAAGATAGGGGTGCAGGGTGGGCTAATACGTTCTGGCACAAAAAATATAGAACCACCCCTGGTTGGGGTGGATTGAATGGGAAGAGCCATACGGTGCTGTGTGCAGCACAGCAGCATTCTTGACCAGAGTGCAGGAGTGGAAATCACTCCGTCATACCTAGGGTGAGCAGGGAGGTTGGGAGGGACTGGAGTTCAGTAGCCTGTCCTCAATGACCTGATGTGGTCTGGTAGCACACTATGAAAGGCTCCAAGGCTGGGGAGAGAAGATAAAGGGTTAGGGGTAATTAGCATGAAGGAGGGTGAGTAGTAGCTAAGAAGGGAGGGATGTGAATGGCAGCCCAGCCAGCTGGAACACTGGCTCCCTAGTAATGACTGCAAAAGCCTAGACCAGTAGCTAAAACAGTACCCTGCAGCTAGGTCAAGTTGATTCAGGTAAGCTACTCCACCACCACGGCTGCACTACGATGCTTAATGCAGTACACAGGAAACAGAATCAGGACCACAGACTACAGTAACTTAAAAAGAACTCTAAATCCTGTGTAAATACCATGCGTAAATATAAAAATCACTCTAAATCCTGAGGAAATACTGTGAACAAATATAAAAACATGTCTATATCCTGAGGAAATACTGTGCACAAAATATATTGTAATATGTTTATAATTGTGTTATTATGTTTCCATTTTCCTAGCCTTCTAATGGAACCCATACATCCTCTGACAGCAGATTCTGAAGGGACTGCAATGCTGCATAGTAATTTCTAAAGAACGTGGAACATTTGTTTTACAAGAACTCTACTTGATGGACTCAGGAGCTACTAGTTGGGCTAAAAGAAACTAACCATAGTTTTTGTAACTGGACTTTATGAGTTAGTTCATCTTAATTTTGACTTGCATTGGAGACTCCCACCTCATTTTGTGCAGCAAGCTATCATGACTATTATTATTGAGAGGAACTTGTAATATTTGGAGTTTTCTTTCAACCTGGGCATTAGCTTCTTAATTATGGTAAAGCTATACTTCATCCTTGTATAGTAACATAAGGGGCTGGTCACAAGATTACCATTACTTCCTCTCTATAAAGGACCCCTCTGTAACAAATTCCCTCCATAGTGAACACCTTTGATGGCTCCCATTGTTCCCAAAATAAGTATTATTAACATCTCACTATAGTGAACAACTAGCTATAATGAACACCTCTGCTGGCTCCCGAGGTGTTCGAGGGACCACCGTATTTGTTACAATATTTTAACATTCAGAATTAATATTTTGTGTTTGTTGCCCATTTGGGTGGAGGTATATGCACTTAAGTAACCCTGACAGCAGAATGAATTAAAAAGTAATACTAATGTGATCACCAGTAGGGCAGATTAATTATGCTAGTACAAAATGTATATGCATGAGAAAATGCTTAAAAAGGATTACTCTGTGTCAACATAACTAGCCACACACACCCTCGATGAAGAGGCAATGCACCTCAAAGTGGTGGGGACAGGCTGCTAGTGTCCACTGGTATGTTTTTATTTTTATGTTTCCATGTTTGTCGTGCAATGAAATCATTGTTGCATGGGAAGCTTTTGCTACTGTTACTGGCTATACCCTGACTCTATCCTGGCATGCCGCAATTTGTTTGGGTTTCAAAAAAAAGCTTTAAAGACCTTCCTTTTTAACCAAGCATTTTTTTAGTGATTTAAATTATACTGGATTGTTTTTGAAATTGATGTTTACAGTTGTGGTTTCGATTTGTATGACTGATATTGTAAAGGCGCCCTGAGCTTTGGAAGGGCGCCCTTAAAGAAATAAAAATGTACTTACTTACTTACCTACACAAGCCTGGGTTCCATGCCCAGTGCAGAACATTTTTTTACTCACAATTTACGTAGTATTAGGGAAATTGTATGATGCCCTTGCTGATGTTAGTGGTGCAGTTTCAGCAAAGTTTGAAGTTCTGTACTGATGATACCTTGAAAAGTTCTTGCTGAGACTTTCAGATTTGAATGCAACTTGGGAAACGTTACATTATAAAATGGGCAAAAAAAAAATCCTTAAATCTGATTGGCTGAAATAAAGGATATACTTATTAAGCTCCTTTAGTCTCTCTTCATATGGACTTCTGGTGTAGACCCTGCACCATTTTAGTTACCCTCGTCTGGACTGCCTCTATCCTGTCTATGTCCTTGTGGAGATGGGGTCTCCAGAACTGCACGCAGTACTCCAGATGGGGTCTCACCAACTGTCTGCACAGAGGGATAACAACTTCTTGTTTTCTACTGGTGATGCCTCTCCCTACACATCCCAGTATCCCCCCAGCCCTCCTTACTGCCTTCTCACATTGCTTGCCTACCTTTAGGTCATCTGATATGACTACCCCCAAGTCCTTTCAATTTTATTGTTGTTAGTAACCCCCCATTGTGTACTCTTCCTCTGGGTTTTGTTTCCCAGGTGCATTATTTTGCACTCTTTTGCATTGAATCTAAGCTGCCATACTTTTGACCATTCCTCCAATCTTGCCAAGTCCTTGTCATCCTTTCCACCCCCCTCCACCTTGTGTATCAACCCTGTTGCAGATTTATGTGTCGTCTGCAAAGAGGCATACTTTTCCTTCCAGCCCCTCTGCAATGTCGCTTATAAAGACATTAAACAGGACCAGTCCCAGTCCTGAACCCTGCAGTACCCCACTAGTAACCCCCTTTCCTTGCAGTGTATTATGTTTACTATTATCCTCTGTGTCCTGTCATCCAGCCAATTTTTTACCCAGGTTACCACCCTGGAACCCACTCCCAGGCTGGCTAACTTGTTTTTTAATCTTTTGTGTGGGACTGCGTAAATGCCTTGCTAAAGTCTAGGTAGGACACATCCACAGCCCTCACTGGTATTCTACTTTGGTCACCCAGTCAAAGAAATCTATAAGATTCATCTGACATGCCCTCCCCACTGTGAATCCATGCTGCCTTGGGTCCTGTGCCCCGCTGACCTCTAACTACTCAACAATTCTTTCTTTCGGAAGTGATTAAATCATTTTCCCTACCTCTGAGGTCAAACTAACAGGTCTGTAGTTTTCTGCCTCTGCCTTGCTCCCACATTTGTGGAGGAGAATATCATCCACCTTCCTCCAGTCCTCAGGTACCACACCATCCTCCCATAATTTGTTAAAAAGGGTAGTCAGTGGTGTCACTAGTTCTCCCCTTAGTTCTGTTAGAATTCTGGGGTTAATCCAGTCAGGCCCCATTGTTTTGTCCACCTTGAGTTTTAGGAGTTTTTTCAGGATCCTTTCTTCTGTGAATGGACTGGTATTGACCCCACTATCCAGAGTGCTTCTACTGTTTGATTTAGGTACTTCTCCCTCCTTTTCATTTGTGAATACTGAGCAAAAGTATTCATTCAGGATCTCTGCCTTTTCACTGTCACCTTCTGCCCACCTCCCCTCCCTTTTATTGAGCCACACTATCCCTCTCTTGGTCTTTTATTGCTCCCTAATGTACCTATAAAAGGTTTTATCCCTCTTCTTAACCAAGTTGGCTATCTTTTCCTCTGTTTGGGCCATTGCCATTCTGACTGCCTTCACTGCTTTCTTCTGCTTTAACTGATACAGTTCCCTATCCTGCTCCCTCTTCGATTCCTTATACTTCCTGAATGCTATCTTTTTCTCCCTAGCCTTTTCTGCCACCTCTTTTGAGAACTGGAATGTTATTTTCCTTCATTTTGTTTTGTTTATTTGTTTCACACAAAGGCTTGTTGCCTCCATGACGGCAGTTTTGATTTTTCCCCATTGTTCCTCCACCCCTCCTTCCTGCCCATTTTCTAGTGCATTCCTTATGCACTCTCCCATTTTGCCAAAGTCAGCCCTCCCAAAGTCCAGTACCCTCACTTTTGTATGTCTTGACTCTATGGCTATGTTTATCATGAACCACACTGTTTGGTGGTTGCTTGTTCCCAGATGGCTACCCACTTCTAAGTCCGAGATCCTCTCTTCATCCCCATTTGAGAGTACCAGGTCTAAGATTGCTCCCTCCCGAGTGGGTTTGCAACACTAGTTGTCTGAGGCATGCCACCTGTAGGGCATCAAGAAGTACCCTGTTCTTGGATGTGGCTGCAGCAAATGTGCTCCAGATTACATCTGGCATATTCAGGTCCCCCATCAATAATATCTCCCCTTTCTCTGCTATTCTAAGGATGCCTTCTATCATTTCCTTGTCCCTTTCCTCCCCCTGAGATGGGGGTCTGTAAACTACACCCATGTGGATTGTGGTGCTATTTGCTGTCTCCAAGGTGACCCACAGTGCCTCCTTTGCTCCCTGTTTACCCTTTAGTTCCATTGGCTTTGATCCCTTCCCTTATGTAGAGAGCCACTCCTCCTCCTCTTTTACCCTCCCTGTTCATCCTGTAGATTGTGTACCCTGTTATGTTGACATCTCAGTCATGGTTCTCTGTGTGTCATGTTTTTGTGACTGCCACAATATCCAGCCATCCTTCTTCCATCAAGGCCACTAGTTCAGGAAACGTGTTACCCAGACTACTGGCATTGGTACTCATCACCCTTCATTTTTTGATGGCTTTACCCCTTTTAGCCTTATCTCTGCCCTTACCACCTTTGCCTTTTTCTCCACTGACCCCTGTCCTGCTTCCCATTGACTTCTCTACCTTGGTGTTTATTTCGCTAACTACCCTGTTTTGTGGGGGGAGGCTGAGAATTCCCTGCTCCTTTTCAGTTCCTTCCCTCTTGGCTAGTTTAAAAGCTTTCCTATGAAGCATTTAAACCTATCACCTAAGACCCTGGTTCCTCTCCTGGACAGATGCAGACCATCATGCCAGTACAGGCCTATATCCTTCCAGGTGGACTCCCAGTTCCCAATGAAGCCAAAACCCTGTGCTCCGCACCAGTTTTTCAACCATTCACTGAATCCCATGGTGTGGAGCACCCAGCCTCACTCATGTCATAGACAGGCAGCACCTCAGAGAAGGTTACCATGCATGCTGCTAGTCTAAGATCCCTCCCCAACTTTCAGGTTTGAATACAACTAGGAAATATTATTTCAAATTGCCAGACTGGTGCACTTCTAAATCCATGGAAGCTGTTGGGGGATCTACACTCAGTACTGGATGTCCTTTGCCACAGCATGCATTTCCTGTTAGTGAACTCTAATACAGTGGTAGGGCTGCAGATGTCTAGCAGTAGTGGGAGGGGCTGGTTTAAGCTCTATGTGGGGCTTTTTTTCTTTCTTACTCAGTTTCTGTATTATGAAAAAATGTTTGATGTCATTTCTGATGGTAGTGACAGAGTTTCAGGAAGATGTGAAGTTCTGTATTGCTGATAACTTGAAAATTTCAGGCTGAGGCTTTGAGGTTTGAATGCAATTTGAGAACATTACTTCAAACTTACTAGTTCATTACTACATCCACTGCAGCTGTGTGTGTGTGGGGGAGTTCTGCGCTCGGTGCTGAATGTCCTTTGTCATAGCATGCATTTCCAGTCAAGGAGCCTTTGTTCAATGTTAGTGTTTTAGGCTATGAAGCAGTAGTGGGTAGGAGGCTTGGATCTGATCCCCACTGTGAGATTTTTTTTTCTCTCACTACAATTTCTGTAATATGACAGAATTTGTTAGATATAATTGCTGATGTTAGTGACAGAGTTTCAGCAAGTTTGACATTCTGTACTGTTGATAACTTGAAAAGTTCCAGTTGAGACTTAGGTTTGAATGCAACTTGGGAATATTACTTTAAATCGAGAAATGATCATGCCAACTTCAGATGCCCTAATGCAGGGACTAAACTTGTTAAAGGTTTCGAGCTTGCATATTGTGTGGGCTATGCTTGTTTATTTTTTGAGATGTTTGTGTGCACTTGCAATTAGTGCTGTGCAGAATTTTCAAATTCTGGTGGAACGAAATTCCACAGAATATTCAAAATTCTGCTAAAATTCTGCTGAATTCTGCCGGAAATGGAATGGCAGAATTCCTCAGCACAAAATAGTTGCAGAATTATTTTTCACAGAAATATCAATGTTTCGTAGAATATTATTCCACAGATCTCAACATTTTCTGTGGAAATTGTTGTGGAACAATTTTCCGTGAAAAAATACTGTTCCGTAGAATATTATTCCGCGGATCACAGTTGGAGGAATTACTCAGGTGAACAAGTGAAATTCTGGCAGAAATTCTGCACTAATTCTGCTGGCTGAATTCCGCATTCCGCACAGCAGTAACTTGCATGCATGTATGTGTCGGTACTGTGCAGCATCTGTGTGTACATTGTTTATCAAGTATAGTATATTTGCCTTTTACTATACAAAAAAGACAGTTCCATACCTTGGTGCAGCTCAATATCATTAGTACTTTGATTAATTCTGCTTGCTACAGAACTAATGTACAGTGTTCTAAAGCAGAGGAATCCGCTATATACAGTACTCTCACTGCTGCCTATAGCAAACAAAAGGTCTTAAGAAAATTATAACAGAATTCAAGCCAACAGGCTCTCTCACTACCCACTGACTAATGTCCTGACTTGGGACTCCTTTCAATAAATCTCTTCCAGTCTAGGGTTAGCTCCAAACTACAGGGCCCTTAGTTTGGCCACACTCAGGCTGTTAGTGAACGATCAGCCCTTGAATGCCTATCCACTGGCTCAGGCTTGTTGATATACTTAATCAGCCACTCCATTAGTCCCCGTAGTCAGGACCCTCAAACTCCTAGCTGCAGAAAGCTATGGACATTCACAGTCCTTTCTCCTGCAGTCCAGCCCGGGCATCAGCTACCCCAACAGATGCCACAGAGCTTGCTGACAGGACCTCACTCTACCTCAGCATTCCGGAGCAATCCCCAAATACTAGACATTCTAGTTACAGAGAACTTTCTCTGCAGCTGACTGTGATCTCCTGCATTTCCTTAGGCACACACTTGTCACCCTTTGAACTCATAGGCAGCCAAGAGATGCAAAGCAGTTCAAATTAATGTTTCAACAAAGTGACGCCATGACTGTAACAGCCTGTACTAAAACTAACAAGAAGCTAAAACCTACTGTACCACTACCTCACTAATCATCCCTTACTGACACTAGTTACATGCCCTAAGTGCTTATGATATTTTGAAATTGTTTGTGGTTTATACTAGACCCTCCTTTAAGCAAATGATTAGAAAGTTGATGCACACAGCCTACTTTTTATGGTCCATGAACCTGCCAAAATGTGCAACATCGACTGTCTAGTTTAAAAGTTACAGGTACTTAAAATGGCAAGGTTCTGCAGGATAGTAATCCTGTAGTTTTTCCAGCTGACATTTAGCTGTAAACTGTTAGCATATTTTAGAGATTAGGGTTTACATGCAACTAATATGCATGCTCAAGCCCATATATGTATGTGTGCACAATGGGGAATATGCACATACAAGTGCAATGTACACGCAAATCACGTGTAATGGTGCCTGCATGCCTACGCATCCCTGAACAGGCACAGGGTTTGTGGATTCACATCCACGAGCACCCAAAGGGCACTTGTCCACAGCCCTGCCCACCTGGTACATGGGACTGTGGGTCTGGATCAGGGCAGTATAGGGGTGGGGTGTGGGATGCAGGTGGGCATCCAACTGGAATGCCGACAAGGGTCTAGTAGTGGATCCCCTGCTGCACCCATGCAGGGGGTCCTAGGAGGATACAGACCCTGACCATGAACAAACAGTGGGTGTTTGCCTGACAGGTCATCATCATCTTTTATTTGTATGTATGAGGTGCCCTGCCATAGCTCAGGACACCTTAACAATCAATACAAATTTAAAACAAAAACAGGATAAAAACATAATCCCCATCATAAAACAATATGAATACAATTAAAATACATAATAACAACTATCATTTTGTCTCAGAGGTCTCTTTGTGTTCCCCCTCAGGCCCTTTGAGGGACAGTAAGGACACAGAAGGTCTTGCAGGTACTGGGATCCCAGGTCGTGTAGGACTTTATAGGTTAGCAATGTGATCTTGAAGGTCATCCACCACTGTACTCTCAGCCAGTGCAGTTCACACAGCACAGGTGTTATGTGACTGGATCTAGGGGTTCCAGTTAACAACCTGGCCATCGCGTTCTGCACCAGTAGCCCCAGGTAGAGGCTGTTGTAGTAATCAAGATGAGTGGTGACGAAGGCGTGGACCAAAGTAGGAAGATCTTCAGACAGAATCAGGTGCTTCACCCTAGGAATGTTCCTCAGGTGGTAAAAGGAAGATCTGACTACCGCCGACACTTGAACTTTCAAGGTCAGGCCTTCGTCAAAGATCACGCCAAGGTTAGCACCTGGCCTGAGGCAGTTAGTGGGGTTCCTCCAAGCTCTAATCTGGAGGCCTGTCCCACCAACATCCTGGCCATCCTACAATCTGGGTCTAACATCAATATCTCCATTTTTCCAGGGTTTATCTGCAGCCAGTTAGCACTCATCCAGTTCTGTATTTCAGTCAGGCAGTTGTTAAACACTGAGACAGTATTTCCCTCCTGGCCAGCTCAAAAGACATGTAGAGCTGAGAATCATCTGCATAGCAATGAAAACTCAAACTGTACCATTTTATAATGTCCCCTAATGGCAGCATATACACATCGGACAATATGGGGGACAGCACTGAGCCCTGCAGCACCCCACAGGGCAGACCATGAGGAGCAGAGGTATAAATCCCCAACACTACTCGGCCTCAGCCCTCACAGGCAGCCTGTTGTACTGGGGTGGATATGTGCAAGGGGATCCTGCTGCCACCACACCCCACCAGTAACCATTGGAGGCACGTGAATAGTTACAGCAGGGTCCCCAAGTGTACCACTTACTGACACTGCCCAGTGTGAGCACCATTGCACATGCCATGCTACATGGCACACCCCTTGGAATGTCCCCAGACTGCCCAAGGCACATACTGTAACTGTCGGATTGTTCAGGGGATCATGTGCGCAGGTGGTCTGCACACCTGTCGTGACTACTACTGGGGTTCCATTGGACCCCAGCTGCACCACATTCTGATGTAGGATTGCCTACTCATGTAAGCTGTGTGGCACATTCGGAGCTCAGTCAGCTGCTGGCCGCAGAAGTGAGAGGGCTGTGCCAGTCACTGGCTGGGTAGGGTGGGGTGGGGGTGGTCTGGCACTGTTGGGTGGGAGGCCACTAGACTACCAGGGATAGCAGTTTGTGGCTTGCTATTACAAGGGTGCCATTTGTGGGTGGCTGGCATCAGGGATCGGGGCTGGGGGTCATGATTAGCCCTGTGGAGCTTTACTAATATGTTTTGCAGCTCAGGGCATTGGGGTGAACAAGATTAGGCCTGTGGGCTTTACTTCAAATATTTGAGGGGTCGGGAATTGTGGGGGGCATGTAATTAACCCACTCAGGATCAGGGCATTGGGGACATATGAGCCCTATGGGCTTAACAGCACACTTTGGAATCGGGGTGTTGGGGGAGGTGACATGTCATCGGAGGATGGCCAGCTGCACATCACGCATAGTCCCTGGAGGCGTAAGTACACTTACACCAGCTAAAGGCTCGTGCAACTGTACCTTGGCAGATGTCCTCTGGGGGTTGTTTGAGAATAGCACCCTGGAGGACTTGGTTGCTGCCCTTCCAAAATAGGGTGCAACTGCTGCTGTAAACCTCCTAGTGCCATGTCACAGGGGGTTTAGGGCGTAACAGGTGGCGTATGCTCACTTTGGCACAAGCAGCCTGTGACATGTTGCAGGCTGCTCTGCAGAATACCGTATGTCACAACTGGTGACGTAACTTGCTACTTGCACCATTTGGTTTAGTGCAAGTCAAGTTATGCCAGGCGTAACCTTTTGAGAATCGGGCCTAAACAATTTTGATCCTTTAAAAGGAGCATTCAAAACTGTCGCCTACATATCAGTGGCAAAGCCAGCAACTCTGAGCCAAGACTATGTTCTCAAGAAAATACCAGAAGCTGCAGCCCTGGCAGAGGCATCAGATGCATCATAAGCTGAGCTCAGCAAATGTTTGCCAACCTCAGCAGCAGCAGATAATGTTTTAAGCAAATCAGTCTTGGTGCAGCTATCAGGCAAAGCCTCGGTGGCAGTACAAACAGCTTTCCACAAGCTTTTCTGGTTTTTGATCATGTGAGCCTAGTAGTTTGCAATCCTAAGGCCCAGTGATGCAGGGGAAGAAGTACACATTCCCATCATATCCCACCTTCTAGACTCCTTATCAGGAGGCAAAGTACTTGTATGTCTAGGAGCTCTAGAACTATCATGAACAGCCACGATGACCACAGAGTCAGTTTCAGTCTGGTTAGCATAATAAGGCTTAGTAGATGGTGCAGGATACTGCTTACCAGCCTTTCTAGGGGCTGCAGGCAGTGAGTTTGGACTGTACTGTGTAGCAGAAATAGCATACTCTAATGCAGTATATGTACATGGAATGATAACGGAGGGGGAGCAGGGCACCTCCAAAAATTGCACGAGATTCCGTTTAGTGGAATCCTCCTCTTCCACATCAAAGCCCATGGCAGACTGCATTTGTTTCATCATAACCTAGAAAGATTGGTCTCCAGGAGGAGATCTCGGGGTATAAACCCCTGAATTCTCACTACAGGGTGAGAGGGTAGAACTAGAGTCAGAGGGACCCTCAAGAAATTGTTCTCCCTCATAGTTCTCCTCTAAATCCTCCTTTAAGTCCATGAGGTCAGAATTACATTGTATTTCATTATCATCAGCATAAGTGATGATGGGAGCCACAAAATGGACTGACGACATCAGCGGCTGATAGGCAAGAATCTGTGGCATGCTATTGGGACCCACGTATGGGGGCTGAGTACCAGAAGGCCCCATTGGCAGAATAACTCCTGGCAACTTTGGCAGAATGCATCAAATGATTTCAGAAAAGGATGCTAGCACAGCCTGGGAGATGATGGTGTTCTGCAAAGGGGCTGGGACTACCTGCA
The DNA here is from genome assembly GCA_016271365.2 of Neoceratodus forsteri. NCBI lineage: Eukaryota > Metazoa > Chordata > Ceratodontiformes > Ceratodontidae > Neoceratodus > Neoceratodus forsteri. The sequence goes on along the minus strand of CM057449.1, from coordinate 167,801,222 downwards.
TTGCTGGGTATTGGCTCAATGACAATGGTGTCATACCATCCATAGTAGGTACTGCAGCACCTAACCTAAGCCCCAACCTTTATATCTCAATGACAGTTGGGAGGGCTTTCATCGATGCCTCCAGAGCAGGTGTTGATGAGGATGTACCTTTTCTTAAAGATGACCAGGATCTCACCAGCAAAGCAAACTTGTCCTTTTTTCTGTGTCTGCACCTATGGCTGGATGATGAGAAGATCCATAATGATGACCGTTTCTTGTCCTTACGTTTAAACTTCGACATCTGCTTCTTGACCAACAGTGAGGGAGAAGCAGATTTTGAACCCTTTTCCTTTTCCATGGCTGTCAATGCCTTTAATACATGGACATTCTCTAGAGCTTTCTTACAGTGTCACCTTGTAGCCTGGTTGAAGCTCTGGTGAATTTCACAAGTCCTTACTTTATGAGACAGGCAAACAGCACAATAAAACTGCAAGTGTGTCATCTTTATACATTTTATATCAGCACTTACAATATTGAAATAAAGGCTCTTTCGACTTTGGAGGCATACAGAGATGATGATAGAACACAGTAGAGAGAACCCTGAGGGAGGGAAATCTCCAGCAGAACCTAGCAACATGAAAAACAAAATAGTAGAAATGAAGGGGGAGGGCAAAAGGAGAGTAGGGAAAAGGGGGTGCTAACAAGAAGGGGGGGAGCAGAATTTGGAAGGCCATGTGTGCAAATGTTCGAAGTCTGGGAAATAAAATCCTGGATTTAGTGGCCATTATAGCAAAGGCTGACCTGGACATCGTTGCCATTACTGAGTAATGGTACAATGAGAACAATGACTGGGTTATAGCTATACCAGCCTATACTCTGTTCAGGAAGGACAGGGTGGGTAAGAAGGGGAGAAGAGAGTCTCATTACATGAGGGATTGCATTAAAGCACCAGAACTACAGGGAATACAGTGACAGGGCAGAGGTACTGTGGGTCACCCTAGAGTTGGTGAATGGAGCCGCTATTTACACTGGTGTGATCTACAGACCTCCAGCACAGGGGGAGGAGATGGATAAGGCTCTAGTGGAAGCTATCCAAAAGATGGCAAATAAGGGAGAGGTGCAGCTGGTGGGGGACTTCAGTCTGCCAGATGTGGATTGGCGCATCCCAGCTGCATCTTCAGCTAAGAGCAGGGACATTCTGGACTCCTTGCAAGGGGTGTTCCTCAGGCAACTAATAAGAGAGCCCACTCATGGGGAGGTAATGTTGGACCTTGTACTCACAAATGGGGACAGTTTTGCAGACGTCACGGTGGGTGGCCACCTGGGGACCAGTGATCACCGTACAGTGTGGTTCGTTATAAGGATGGTGGTAGAATTGAACAACACAAGGGTTAGGGTCCTGGACTTGAGGAGGGCCAACTATACAAAGATGGGGGAATGCTTTAGGGATGCCATAGCAGGAGAGGGAGGACTTGGGTGGAGTGGAGTAACAGTGGGTAAAACTAAAAGGGGTCATAATGAAGGCAACAAAAGTGCATCAGGCAAGTTAGCAAAAGCAAGTGGAAAAAAAGACTTATCATTCTCAGAAGAGGTGGCCAGGAAGGTAAGGGCAAAAAAACATTCAGGAGATACAAGGAGACACAGAGTGAGGAGGATAGAGAGGTGTATTAGGAGCAGCAGAGGGAGGCAGGGAAAGCAGTCAGGAGCACAACGGTGCGAAGGAGGAGAAAACAGCCCAGGCAGTAAAGAAAGGGGACAAGACATTTTTCAGGTATGTAAGTGAAAGGAGAAAGATCAGGAAAGGGACTGTAAGGCTGAGGCTGGGGGGGACAGTGTGCGGAGGGGGACCAAGAGAAAGGAGAAAGAAAGGAGAGAAAGGAAGTGGTAGGCGAGGAACCACAGATAAGTGATAAGAGCATCACAGGAAGGGAGGTGGACACTGGTCAATTTACAGATGGAAGAGTCCTGAAGGAACTCACAAATCTGAAAGTGGACAAGGCAATGGGGCCAGACGGGATATATCCAAAGATATTGAAGGAGCTCAGATAGGTTCTGGCTGCACCTCTGACAGTCCTGTTCAACCACTCACTGGAGATAGGGGTCATTCTGTTGGACTGGAGGAGGTCAGATGTAGACCCACTTCAAAAAAGTGGTAGCAGGAAATGTCTGGCAATTACAGTCCAGTCAGCTTGCCTTCAGTGGTGGGGAAATTAATGGAGCCACTACTGAAGGAAATGATTGTAGAATATCTTAAATCCAGTGGCCTACATTATCTGAGGCAGCATGGATTTACAGCAGGGAGGTCATGTCAAACAAATCTGATAGATTTCTTTGGTTGACCAGGAAATTAGATCAGGGAGGTGCGATGGATGTGGCCTACCTAGTTTTCAGTAAGACCTTTGACACCGCTCCACATGGCAGACTCGAAAACAAGCTAGGCAGCTTAGAAGTGGGTCCAAAGGTGGCAAACTGGGTAAAGAATTGGTTGGTGTATAGGAGACAGAGGGTGGTGGTAAACAGAGTTCACTCAGAGGAAGGGAGGGTGATCAGCGGGGTGCCACAAGGATCAGTACCTGGGCCAGTCCTCTTTAATGTCTTTATTAGCGACATTGCAGAGGGACTAGAGGGAAGGTATGCCTTTTTGCAGATAACACAAAGATCTGAAATAGAGTAAACACTCTGGGGTGGTGGAAAAAATGAACAGAGGTCTAAGAAAGCTTGAGGAGTGGTCAAGAGTGTGGCAACTCAGTTTCAATGCAAAGAAGTCCAAAATCATGCACTTGTGGCACAGAAACATGGGGGAGGGGGGTACCAGATGGGAGAAGTGGTACTGGCAACCACCAGAGAGGAAAGAGATCTGGGGTCAATCATATCTGATGATCTAAAGGTAGCCCAACAGTGTGACAAGGCAGTGGGGAGAGCTAATGGGATGCTAGGGTGCATAGGGAGGGGTATCACCAGCAGATGTAGGGAGGTGGTGATACCACAGTACAACTCTTTGGTGAGACCTCACCTGGAGTACTGTGTTCAGTTTTGAAGACCACATCTCTGGAAGGACATAGACAGAGTAGAGGTGGTCCAGAGGAGGGCAAATTAAATGGTGCAGGATCTGCATCACAAGCCCTATGAGGAGAGACTAAAATACCTCAATATTCACACCTTGGAGGAGAGAAGGGAGGGGGTATGATAGAGACTTTCAAATATCTTATGGGTATAAATACAGTAAGGTACAAGAGGGAAGCATTTTTCAGAAAAAAAGAAGCTCAAGAACAAGGAGTTATGCTATGAAGCGGGGGGGTAGACTCAGGGGAAACATGAGGAAGTACTTCAGTGCTTCTTCACAAAAAGAGTGGTGGATGCCTTGAATAGCCTCCCAGTGGTGGTAGTGGAGAAAAGAACTGTTATGGGTTTCAAAAATGCATGGGATATGCATAAGGGAACCTTAGTGGATAGGAAAGGGAGGGCAAAGCTGGAGATCAAATGGGGTCTGTGGCATTGCAGTAGGTAGGAAAATGGGTTAACTAGGTTGGCCTAGCAGTCCTTATCTGTCATCAAATTCTAATAAAAAAACAAGTGGCAATAGCAAAGTTGAAGGCATTTCCTTCAGCAGGTCCATCGAGGATTATTGATGGTGGGAGAAAGAACTGAGGTGTGATGGAGCCACCCATATTTTATATGCGTAGAGGCTGCACATCATTGTGTCATTGTGGGCAGCCTCCGGCTACCAAAAAGTTTCCGAGCAGTCCTGATGCTGATAGCTTATATAGTAGTTCCAAAGGTGTGGCCTAATACAGGAGTTATGCTCGAAGAAGATAAAGGCTTTTACTTCTGCACTGATCTCTAAAATATGCTATTTTTAACTGCTGTGTCATAAAGGTACATTTACATAATTAAGAAGTAACTCAATATTAAGAGGAAAAACCTTACTGGAAATACAGTAATTGACCAACATATCCAATTTTGGCTAATGGCAGTAATTTATAATATTTCTTTCTGCTATAAACTATTGATAAACAAGAAACATTTCTGCATGAAGGCATTCAACAGATGGGAGGGTGAACTGAAGGAAAAACCCAGTTTAGCAATTTGGCAACCACATTTTATGACTGCAATAAGGAGTTACAGTAAAGTCAAGATTAAGATCATACACTATTATATCATATCCAGAGCATATCTTACACCAGAAAAAAATTATATAGCATAGACTTAATGCCTGATTCTAAGTGTGGACATCAATGTGGACAATAATGTAATCTGCAACATTTACTATGGTCCTGGTCTTTGTTAGCAATATGGTAGAAGTAAACAAAAAATGTAGTAGAATTCATACTCAGTTATAACCTGCCATTTACAAATACATGCTGGATTTTCAATGGCTGTGTTCACAAACTGATCTGAACATTTACAAAGCAAAATATGTAGATCGAATAACTAGAATAAGTCATTTCAAAATGTTGTTAATTTCAAAAACCCTCATCCCACTCCCCATTATGGGTTGCAATGGAATCGGCACTGTGCCCTGGAGGAGTTCCCACTTCATTCATCTTTAACCCTCTCCCATCTAAGTTAAAATCTCAACCAACTATATCAACCTCTGTTCTTTATTGGAAACTAATTTGCAAATTTTTGAAATTTAACCCAACTCCTTGACTGTATGCCCCTCTCTGGGGTAACCCAACACTCACTTTAGATAATCACCCAATTTTCTGCTGTTCCTGGAGAAACAAAGGTATATTTTTCTTAGGTGACATCTTGGACCAGAATTCACTCACTATCAAAATGTTCTCAGACTTACAGAGTATCTGGAAGATCTCTAAACAAGACTTCTGGAAGTATTTACAAATTAGGGCTGCTTATAACTCTCTCTCTCTCCCGTTATGTGTATAAACACACTGTCCAAGATCAATATATTTCACACTGGGTTAACTTGTCTGTAAAATGGAACAGCTCCATTTATAAAGATATCATAGACAATTTACCTGATTATTCTATTCCAGCAGAAAACAAATGGAGTGTACTATTTAACTATAATATCACAGATGCACAGTGGCGCAACTGCTGGCGTCTGTCCCACAATACATTCAAAGATGCCTGTAGTTCCTTAATACAAATTAAAATCCTACATTTATGGTACAGAACTCCTGCTGTACTTCATCGCATAGGACTCTTAAATAATAACAATTGTTGACGCTGTAACTCACCTAATGGGGATTTACTTCACATTTTATCGTCTTGTGCTCCCATTAATAAGCTTTGGCGCAAAGTTTATTTACTGGCTACTAAAGTTACTGGACAAAATATTCCCTTAGATCCTAAACCTTTTCTATTGGGTATCTTTATCTCAAGTAACCCCCCCCCACATGCACATTTCAGATGGCTAAACATACTATCTCTCCTTTTTAAATGCTTGATTCTAATGAATTGGAAATAAACCTATATTTCAACCCTTTCAGATGTCCTTCAAAACCTCTCCCAGTATGCTTCTCTAGACCGACTACCTCATGTCCTCCATGACCGACTCACTGTATATGATAAATGCTGGCAGGATTATTTCAGATATATTGAAATCTTTGGCTCCTCTAGACCTTAATTTACGGGTATTCAAGTCTCCCCTTTTATACTGACTTTAGATTAGGGTCATCTTCGTTCCTACGCACAGATATCTCTCTTGTCTCCTTCTTCTTCTTTTTAATTCTTTACTGTCATTATCTCGTTTTACTATCTCTTTTTCATACATTACATTAATAGAAACATAGAAACATAAAATTTGACGGCAGATAAGGACCGCTTGGCCCACCCAGTCTGCCCATTTCCCTACCTAATGGATAAGCTGCAGATCCTAGTTAACCAGCAGCCTACTTCTTCCTACCCCCACCCCCTAGAATTGCCTGGTGACTATCCCATGCATGCTTGAATTCCACCACTGTTTTTGACTCCACAACCTACTCCAGAAGGCCGTTCCATGCATCCACAACCCCCTCTGTGAAAAAATACTTCCTTAAATTACCTCTGAGCCACCCCCATCTTCAAATTGTGACCCCTTGTTCTTGCACACCTCTTTTTTTGAAAGATGCTACCCTCTTGGACTTTGTTGATTCCCTTGAGGTACTTGAAAGTTTCTATGATGTCCCCCCTCTCCCTCCTTTCCTCGAGGCTATACATATTAAGCTCCTTAAGTCTCTCTTCATATGTCTTCCGTGCAGACCCTGCACCATTTTAGTTGCCCTCTGACAGCTTCCATCCTGTCTATGTCTTTGCAGAGATTTGGTCTCCAGAACTGCACGCAGTACTCCAGATGGGGTCTGACCAGCTGTCTGTACAGAGGATAACTTCCTGTTTTCACTGGTGATGCCTCTCCCTATGCATCCCAGTATCCCCCCAGCCCTCCTTGCTGCCCTCTCACATTGTTTGCCCACCTTTAGGCCATCTGATATGACTATGCCCAGGTCCCTTTCCATTTTTGTTGTTGTTAGTATCTCAACCCCCATTGTGTACTCTTCCCCTGTTTTTTTTTTCCCCAGGTGCACTACCTTGCACTTCTTAGCATTGAATCTAAGCTGCCATACATTTGACCATTCCTCTAACCTTGCCAAGTCCTTCTCATCCTTTCCACCCACCTTGTGCATCAACTCTGTTGCAGATCTGTTGTCATCTGCAAAGAGACATACTTTTTCCTTCCAGTCCCTCTGCAATGTTGCTTATAAAGACATTGAAGAGGACCGGTCCTAATACTGAACCCTGCGGTACCCACTAGTAACCCCTTTCTTCAGAGTGGACTCATTTACTATTACTCTGTGTCCTATTCTCCAGCCAATTCTTTACCCAGGCTGTCATCTTGGGACCCACTCCCAGGCTGGCTAACTTGTATATTAATCTTTTGTGTGGGACTGTGTCAAATGCCTTGCTAAAGTCTAGGTAGGCCATGTCCACAGCCCCTCCCTGATCTACTACTTTGGTCACCCAGTCAAAGAAATCTATCAGATTCATCTGGCATGACCTTCCAGCTGTGAATCCATGCTGCCTTGGGTCCTGTGCCCCTCAGGCATCTAGATACTCGACAATTCTTTCCTTCAGAAGTGATTTCATCATTTTTCCTATCACTGAGGTTAAACTAACAGGTTTGTAGTTTCCTGCTTCTGCATTGCTCCCACTTTTGTGAAGGGGAATCACATCTGCCCTCCTCCAGTCCTCGGGTACCACCCCATCCTCCCATGATTTGTTAAAGATGGTAGTCAGTGGTGTCACTAGTTCTACCCTTAGTTCTTTTAGAATTCTGGGATGAATCCCATCAGGCCCCATTGCTTTGTCCACCTTCAGTTTTAAGAGTTCTTTCAGAACCCTTTCTTCTGTAAATGGGCTCGTATCAACTTCTGTATCCAGAGTGTTTCTACTGTTTGTTTTAGGTACCTCCCCCTCTTCATTTGTAATTACTGAGCAAAAATATTTGTTTAGTATCTCTGCCTTTTCACAGTCACCCTCTGCCCACCCCCTCCCTCCCTTTATTAAGCCTCACTATCCCTCCCTTGGTCTTCCTTCGCTCCCTGATGTACCTATAAAAGGTTTTATCCCCCTTCTTAACTGAGTTGGCTATCTTTTCCTCGGTTTGGGCCTTTGCTGTTCTGACTGCCTTCCCAGCTTCCTTTTGCTTTAACTGATACAGTTTCTGTCCTGCTCCTTCTGTGATTCCTTGTACTTCCTGAATGCTTTCTTTTTCTCTTGAACCTTCACTGCCACTTCCTTTGAGAACCATAGTGGTTTCTTACATCATTTTGTTTTGTTTATTTGCTTCACAGAAAGGCTTGTTACCTCTGTGATGGCAGTTTTATTATTCCCCATTGTTCTTCCACCCTCCTTCCTGCCCATTTGCTAGTGCATTCCTTAGGCACTCACCCATTTTGGCAAGTCAGCCTCCTAAAGTCCAGTACTTTTGCCTTTGTATGGCTTGGACTCTATTGCTGTGTTTATTGTGAACCATACTGTTCGATGGTCGCTAGTTCCAAGATGGCTACCCACTTCTACATCTGTGATCCTCTCTCCATCTCCATTTGAGAGAACCAGGTCTAAGATTGCTCCCTCTAGAGGGAGCTCCAATACTAGTTGTCTAAGGCATGCCCCCTGTAGGGCATCTAGAATAACCCCACTCTTCGAAGTGGCTGCTGCAACTGCACTCCAGTTAACATCTGGCATATTCAGATCACCCATCAGCAATATCTCCCCTTTTTCTGCCATTCTAAGTATACTTTCTATCATTTCCTTGTCCATTTCCTCCCTCTGAGAAGGGAGTCTGTATACAACCCCTGTGTGGATTGTGGTGCCATTGCCAGTCTCCAAATTTACCCACAGTGCTTCTTCTCCTCCCTGTTTACCCTTTTGTTCAGTTGCTTTGATTCCTTCCCTTATGAAAAGAGCTACTCCTCCTCCTCTTTTACCCTCCCTGTCCCTCCTGTAGATAGTGTATCCTGGTATGTTTATGTCCCAGTCATGGTTTTGTGTGTACCATGTTTCTGTGACTGCCACAATATCCAGATGTTCCTCCTCCATCAAGGCCACTAATTCAGGAAGCTTGTTACTCAGAATACAGGCATTGGTACTCATTGTTTCATTTTTGATGGTTTTACCTTCTGTTGCAGCATCCCCACTGACCTTTCTACCTCAGTCTTTTCTCATTTAGTACCCTGTTTTGTAGGAGAGGCTGGGATTTTCCTGCTGCTTATCAGTGCCTCCCTTTGACTAGTTTAAAAGCTTGCCAATGAAGCATTTAAACTGATTGCTCAAAAGACTTGTTCCCTTCCTGGACAGATGCAGACCATCCTGCCAGTATAGGCTGGTGTTCCTCCAGGTGGAACCCCAGTCCTCAATGAAGCCAAACCCCTGTGCTCCACACCATTTTTTCAACCATTCATTAAACTGCATGGTGCAAAGTACCCTTGCCTCACCCATGCCACTGACAGGCAGCACCTCTCAGAAGGATACTCTGTGTGCTACTTGTTTTAGGCCTCTCCCAACTCTACAAAGTCCTCCTCACACTGCTCTAATCTCATGATGAGCAAGTAATTTGTCCCTAGGTGGACAATGACATCCAGCTCAGACTCTGCAGCTGTTCTGTGATCCTGAGGATGCCTCTTTCCTCCAAGCCATGGCACCAGGCAGGCACCATACTCAGTTTTCCTGCTCCCCCCAGTTCTATACCCCTAATAATTGAGTCCCCCACCAGGAGCTGCTTCCTTTCCCTGTGGTGTCCTCTGCCTCCTTCCTGTGAGCCTCCCTTTTGACAGTTGTCCTCTGTCTCCTTAGTCTCCTCTGTGGGTGCATCCATAGGGGAGCTATGCTCCCCCAGAATGGTGTATGGATTGTGGAGTGGAATAACTGACTGGGTGTGCCTCTGTTCCACCATCCTCACCCTCCCTGAGCCCACTGTGGTCCAACTGCTGTGCTTTCTTCACAACCTCTGAGGTAGTGGTGGTGGCTCTGGTGCTCCCTGGATGGAGGAGGTTCCCTTACTACTGTCCAGTGTGGCCTGGGGGAAGGTTCCCTTACTACTGTCCAGTGTGGCCTGAAGACGGGCAACTTCCTCCCTCAGGGCAGAGAGTTGTCTGCAAATAGGGCAGCATCTCAGCCTCCAGAGAGACTCCTGGAAGACTGCTGCCCCGCAGCCATTACATTGCACTACTCCTCACATGTTTATCTACTTTTTTTGTGTGTGTGTGTGTGTGATTGGTTTGTTATACAGAAATATATATATTATACAATGTGTATGCTTATATTGTCAGTGCAGTGTGCTAGAAAGGATATGACAGTGATATGCACCTTGCACTCTTGAGGAAATTATGTCAGAACCCCAGGTATAAAGGAACTATTTCTACTCTTATCTTCCTATATTGAGCACTGATTGTAGTCTCTTAAATGTCACTTCATGCATTTTACTTGAAATCCAGGTTAAAACACTTACTAGTACTCACTTTATATATGGTGGATCTTTTTGAATTGACAGTTACCCTGCTTGATTATAACCCTGCCATTGTCCACCTACACATTTGTTTAGGTTTAAGATCCAATGAATAATCATGTAATGAGACCTCTGTAATTCTATAACCCATTTATTGTCATGCATAATGTGATGTTCTGTTTCTTTATAATGGATGTTATCTTCCAAATGTATTGTATGTTTTGTTCCTCTTTATATATTTAAAACACCAATAAAAAGATAAAGTGAAAAAAAATGTTAAAATATTTGGATTTCTAGGTTCAAAGATATAATAGTATATGAATGACTAATAGAACATGTTTACCCCTTGGGTAAAATTGAAGAGTGTTCACGGCGATAAAAAAGCAAATAACCTCCCCCCTCTTTAAAAAGTAGGACCTGGGCAGACCCCAGTGGTGCAGAGAGTTTAGGCGCTTATGCCTCACCCTTCTCTTTAAAATTTAGGGACTGGGCTGGTCCCAGTGTTGCAGAGGGTTTAGCTGCTTATGCCTCACCCCTCTCTTTAAAATGTAGGGCTTGGGCCAGCCCCAGTGGTGCAGAGGGTTTTTATTTTTATTTATTTATTTATTAGATCATCGGTTTACAGACCTTTGAGTCAAAGACTCATTTACAAAGGCACCTCATCAAGAGAGCAATACATAACAGTAAACAAAACAGTACAGTACATAAAGCTTAGACTAAACAAGCAACCAGTGTTACAGGCATTCACTGGTGGTACAAGCTTGGTAATAGGTAGATCACAGTAGTCATAATATAGGTACACGAGAACCACGTCAGGTAGCAGCCAGAGGTATTTTATTACATTAGTCAGCAGATGTTGCCCTAGACCCCAGGCATTTACAGCAAAAGTAGACAGGGTAGATCCAGCCTAGGGGTGAGGGTAAGGAGCAGGTGTGGGATTATGTGCAGTTGCTGCAGCGAGTGCTTGTCAGATGGCTTCTGAGGGAGACTTTGAAAGGACCAAGCTTAGTGGAGTCAGTTATGTTGGCTGGGAGGTAACTGAACCAGGAGGGAGCCCGATAGCAAAAGAATCTCTGGGCCATAGAGGTCTTTACCCTGGGGACAATAAGGGAGGTTTTGACAGTGCTGTGGGTGGAGACTGAGGAGGAGGCATGCTGCAGGGAGGTGGTGACTCCAGGGGGGGAGAGTCCTAGCAGGGTCTTTTTTACAAGAAGGCAGGTTTGGAAGCGGATTCTTTCTTCAAGGTTGAGCAAGTTTGTGGTGGAGTACAGCAGGCACATGTGGGTACGCCTAGGGGCTCCCAGCATTAGCCTGCAGGCCTTGTTTATAGAGAGCTGGATTCTTGGAAGCACAGTGTTGTCAGCTGCAGCGTAGATGGGCAGCCCATAGTCAATTAGTCACAGGACAGAGGAGGTGATTGCCAATCTAAGGGCCTCTTGTGGTAGGCAATCCCTATGGCAGTAAAACAGTCCAATCCTGACATTGGTGGCAGCAGAAAGGCATTGATATGGGAATGGAAGGAGAGTGATGAATCAAAGGTAATGCCCAGACACTTGTAGAAGGAAACCTGCTCAATGGGGTTTAGTGTGTTAGGCAGTATCATGAGAGGGGCACCACTGGCTTTGCTTTGGCGATGTGAGAAGAGCATAGCTTTGTTCTTTTTTAGGATCAGGACTAGCCTTCGTGATGTGAACCAATGCTCAGCTCTATCAAAAGCTTGTTGGAGGGTGGCCTGGAGTGTGTTGGGGTTGGGGTCAGAGGCGAAGAGCACAGCGTCATCCGAGTAGAGGAGGATCTTACTTGGGAAGGCCGAGGGAAGGGAGTTGAGGTAGAGACTGAAGAGGAGAGGGCCTAAAATGGAGCCCTGGGGAACCTCAGAGCAGACAGGTCATGCGTCAGATAGGGTGGTATTGAGTTTTACACACTGAGTTCTGACAGAAAGGTAGCTGGTGAACCATGCAAGGGGGTCGGGGAGAAACCAAGGCATCTGAGGGAGTCAAGCAGGAGGGGATGGCAAACCATGTCAAAGGCCTTGGAGAGGTCAATGAACACGGCATCAGCAGGACTTCCGGCATCAAGAGCAGAGTGCAGGAAGTTGGAGGATTCAAGTAGTGTAGTTGTGGTGCTGTGACCTGCATGAAAGCCATGCTGTTCAGGGCACAGGATATTGAGCATGGCCAGGTATTCAGCAAGCTGGTTGGCAACTACTTTTTCAAGGGCCTTAGAGAGTGGGGGGTGGATGGAGATAGGTCGATAGTTACCTGAAGTCGCTCGATTGCTGCTCTTTAGGATGGGAGTGATGATGGCAGATTTCCATGTGCTGCGGAACTGCCCAGGCACAGAGAGTGGTTGAGCAGCTCAGTAAGTGGGACCAGGATAGCATCCAACATCAGACGAAGTAGCCTAGTGTCCAGTATGTCGGTGCCAGGGTTGTTACTACTAACGGCTTTTTGCTGAAGGGGTCTAGCCTCCAACGGGGAGATGGTACGTAGATAGAAAGGAGGTCTCTGGAGAGTGGGCAGGGGTGCTACTGGGATGGGGTCAAAGAAGTTACTGGGCAGGACAGAACTCAGGTCTGAGAAAGTGTGGTTTAGGCAGTCTGCAATGCCAAGGGTGTCAGAGCAGACATTTCCATTAAAGAAGAGTTGAGAGGGGGGTGGGGAGTGGGATTTCCCATTCAGCTCCTTTACATTATCTCAAAAGTTCCCAGCCGACCCCCAAGAGGAGACAAGAATGGACTGGTAGTACTGGGCTTTGGCCTGTCGAATGGCCCAAGTACACTTATTGTGCTCAGCGTTGTATGCTTGCCTATCAGCTGGCTTGCCAGATTCCATGGCAATGTGCCATAGGTTTTCTCTCATTTTAAGTTTGTGAAGGAGGGAGGGGGTAACCCAGGGCATGTTTTGCTTTTTGGTGCAATTTCTAACAAAGGGGGCATAGAGGTCACAGGCAGTGTTAAAAGTGCGAGTGAAAAAATCCAGTGCCTCATCTGTGAGCGGTGCAAGCCTGATTGGGGACCAATCCAGTTGTGAGAGGTACAGTTCAAGGCGGTGCAGGCTGCCTGAGAGTAGATGATGTCGCTGGGTGGTTTGTAGTGCAGGTTTGCTGTTGGCAGCGGACCAAGAGAATACGACCAGGGAGTGGTCACTAAGTGAGTTGAGAAGTACACTGATATTGAGCACCCTCTGGGGGCGGTTGGTAATGGTGATATCCAGGAGGGTACTGGAGCCAGTAGAGGGCTTGAATCTAGCTGGGGTGGTGACAAGCTGAGACATGTCAAGGGCGGCAAAGATATCTCTGGTTTGGGAGGCTGTGGCAGAGAGCCAGTTGATATTCAGGTCACCAACAATTATCTGGGCCATTTTGGGCAGTAGGCCAGACAGGTAGTCAGCAAGCACCTGAATGGTGAGGTCTTGCTTTCTGGGGGGAATATAGGCAACGGTGAGAAAGAGTGGGCCCTTACCAGGGTTGGGGGAGATTTTTAGTGTGAGGGCTTGCCCCAGTTGTCAAAGTTTGGGTGGTGGAAGTGCATGTCCAAGGAGGGAGTCATGCATGTACACAGCACAACCACCTCCATGCTTACCCACCCAATCTTCCCTGAAAAGGGTGTAACCAGGGAGGGAGACGAAGGAGTCAGAGGTGGATTTGGATAACCAGGTTTCAACGAGTGCGACAATGTCTGGTTGGTGCTTAGTAACCCAGCATTGGAATGCAGCAGCCTTCTTAAGGAGGCTGCAAATATTCATAGAAGCTATGCAGAGTCCTTGAGCCTGGGCAGGCTTGTTCATAAGGTTGGACACGGGGCCAGGGTTTGGATGAATGTTACCTGATAGAAGCAATGGGAGGTGTGATTAGGCACACCAAAGCGTGGAGTGATTGTGGCATCTCCCCTTGCGACTGGACACAGGGACGCGTGCTGGGGTGAAAGAGGTGGGTAGAGTATGAAGGGTGGGAAAGGCATTGAGGAGAAGAGACCAAGGTACGAGGGAAGAAAGAGGTAGTGGGGTGGAAGTGTTGGGGGGGTACTGAGGGGGGGAGGTGGTCAAGCATCGGGGGGTTCTGGTAGAGGTGTTGTAGACAAAAGGGGGCTACTATGGGTAGAGGGTGATGGTCCTAAGTGAGGTGGGACTGGTGTAAGAAGTAGGAGGAGGACCATAGACAGTGTCAATGCACTTGATCCCAGATGCATTGAGGATGATAAGTTATTTGAGCATGAGAGAGGATCACCATTAAGATTAAGAAGTTACAGAAAGGAGAGCCCCTTTGAGGCGTTTTGCCTTCCCTGCTGCCACACAGGCAATCCGGGCTCAGAAACAGACTCGGGCCAGTAGGATCATCCGTGAGGGTGGGGACTGAGCATCTCAGGAACTGGTCTCCTCACCGAGGGAGAGGTGTCTGACTACCACTGGATGGAGGCCCGGGTGGTACTACAGGTGCGAGCGACTCAAAGGGAGGGGCCATGGTTCTGTGGTGCTTGCATGCTTCCACACACATGCGCCTATGGGTTCCATGTGATAAGGGCGAATTCAGAATGCCGAATGCCTTTATCACAACTCCACATCACCAAAATTGAATTTCGGCAATGTGGAATCCCAGCGCCAGTGAAAGCAGTGCAAAAAAAACAGTTTTTATGCATTTATGCGGGAGGCTGTGCCCACTGCACTCCCCTTCACCCCCCACACCCCCTACATTAGGATTCTCAACTCGGGGGGGTGCATGTCGGGGGGGAGGGTGCATATCGCATAATAAAAAAGAAACAAAAAAACACTGTCTTGGGCCTGGAGCAACAAAAACAACCAGCGCCCAGTCCTGAATCCTGCATCCCTGCCACCCCAAGCTAGCACCCACCCCACCACGCCATGACACCAGCTTGCTAGCAACCCATGGCACCACCCCTCACAAACCTCTCACCCTTCATTCAGTGGGCTCACCCCCCGCGTGCGTATATATGCGCGACATCCTGTCGCATTTTCGCTACCCTCCCTATCTGGTCACCAACCCCACACCCCTCACCGTCGGGGCAGTAGCCACAAGTGGGTCGCCATTTTGGCAGGTCCCCACTTGCTCCTTGCCCACATCACAGGATATCCACCTATGTGCCACTGTAGTGAGGGAACAGGAAGAGAATGGAAAAGAGCCAGGTGGGCTACATGAAGCCATGCCTGCTCTCTCTCGATCTACACCACTGCCAGCTCTCCAGGCACTTCTGTATGTGTGCCCTGGGGGGAGTGGCCCTCCATCTCTAACATTGACCTGGGGGAAATGATAGGAGATTTAGGCTGGAGTGCTGGGTGTGGTGGATGCCAGTCGGGGGGGGGGGCAGAGCTGAGAGCCTGTCTGCCTGACTCCCTGGGTAAAAAGCTTATGGAAAAAGGAAAGAAATAGATAGGCCCTCCATGCCATAGCCCCATAAGACAAACCTCTTTTCACCACTTTATCTTTAAAAGGTAAGCAATACAGTATTCTTGTATTAATTCACCGTGAAAGAAAAATAGTTCTATGTCTCTGTTTACCAGTTAGTTTAAGAACCTTTTTGGGAATTTATAAGATTAGTAAGAGAGGCCAAGGCATTCAAGGAGCTGAGGCTGGCTTGGGGCATCAGGGAGGGGGAGGTGGAATTCTATAGATACATGAGGCAGAAAAGAAACTGCAGGGACTGGATAGTTAGGATCACGAAGGACAGGGGGTGGGTGGAGAAGGAGGAGGAACAGGCAGAAGTACGGAATGAATACTTCTGCCCTGTGTTCATGAGGGAGGTGGGAGGTCCGCTACCTGAGTGGACTGGGAGGTGGGAACAAGGGGAGAGGAGGTGACTGACAGGATGATTCTGGAAAGCAAGATATTGGAAGGTCTGAAGGCACTTAGGGTGGATAAGGCACCAGGTCCAGATGGCATTCACTCTAAGGTGCTGAGGGAGATGGCGGAGGTGTTGGCCAGGCCACTGGCTGACCTGTTCAACACTTCCCTGGACACAGGGTGTATGCTGCAGGACTGGAGGTTGGTTCATGTGTCAGTCTCACTTCCATAGTGTCTAAACTTATGGAAGCAATCTTGAAGGAGAGACTGGTAACCTTCCTGGAGGTCAATGAGCTCCAGAATGGCCAGCGGCATGGGTTCATCTTTGGGAGATCATGCCAGAACAGCCTAATAGAATACTATGAATGGGTCACAAGGGAATTGGACAAGGACCATGCAGTTGATGTCTTATATTTGGATTTCAGCAAGGCCTTTGATTCGGTCCCTCATGGGGCGACTAGGGGCAAAGTTGAAATACATAGGGGTGAGGCTAAGATAACTAACTGGATCAAGAATTGGCTGGAAGATAGACTGCAGTGGGTGGTTGTAGAGGGGGGGGGACTCTCATCTCCTAGGCCAGTGACCAGCAGTGTGCCATGGGACTGTATGCTGGGGCAGGTGTTGTTCGGTCTGTTCATATCGGATATTGTACTTGGGGTCGGGAGCAAGATCAGTTTGTTTGCTGATGACACCAAGATGGGGGCTGTTGTGGATGACATAGAGGGGTGGAAGAAGCTACAGGGTGACTTAACCAGACTTGAGGAGTGATCAGCAAGGAGGTAATTGAGTTTTAATGCAAAGAAGTGCAAAGTTATGCACGAAGAACCCGAGGGAGGACTATTGGTTGTGTGGGATGCGGATGGGTGTCACCGAGAGGAGGAGAAGCATCTAGTGGTCATAGTAACAGGGAGCATGAACAACTTTGCGCAGTGCAGGAAGGCTGCGACTAAGGCCAATAGGATGCTGGGGTGCATTATGCAGGGGTTCTCATCCAGACACAAGGATGTGATCCTGCCCCATACAAGTCCTTGATCAGGCCGCATTTGGAGTACTGCATGCAGTACTGGTGTCCATATCTGATGAAGAATATCAGGCTGCTCGAGGCAGTATAGCATAGGGTGAAAAAAATAACACAGGGGGATGGAAGGCAGACCCTACAAAGAAAGGCTGAGACACTTGAGTTTGTACACCCTGGAGGAGAGAAGGGATCAGGGGGATGTGACTGAGACTTTCAAATACTTGAAGGGGATCAACAAATCTGGCAAAGAGGGGTTGTTTAAGCTGAGAAAGCGAAGGGGCACAAGGGGGCATGGGCTTAGACTAGAGAGTGGCAGATTTATGAGGGAGATGAGAGGCATTATTTCACTGAGAGGGTGGTGTCAAAATGGAATGCTCTACCAGAGGAGGTTGTGGCATGCAGGACAGTGATCATTTTTAAAAGCGCATGGGACAGGGAAAGGGGGGGCTGGATGTACAAAGCTGAGCAGTTTCCAAGGGTGAGGGGGGGGGATGGGGCAGCTGCAGTATAGCGGTGCTTGCTGTGCATTCAAGCAGACTTGACAGACCGTAAGGCCTGTTTCTTTGGCAAGTTTCGCATGTTCATATGGAATACTAAGAATTATGACGGATATAGCTATTTCCAAGAAATGAGTTCAGATATTTGGAGGAATAGGAAACTCTGTTGTATAATTTTGTAAGGCTGGACCATAAAATGTACATGCACTACACCAGACATTGACTTATGATTTAATATATTGGTCTCCACAAATGGAATATGTGCCTACTCTACAAGATATAGTTCTTAACAGTTGATTATCTTTTTTCTGTTTTTTATTCCACTTGATTTTGTTCAATAATATTTATTTTTAATTTTTTTGCATTTTTTATCATCATTTGTGTATGCAGAAAATAATATTTGCAATTTTAAAAAATAGTTTCCCTTTTTGGTTTAATTCTTTGATTACTATAAATGTGCCCCTTTCCGATATTACATTTCTACTTGTTAAAATATAAGCCTCTAATAGGGCTTTAATGGAGTCAAAATATTTCAGTCAACTGTCTATAATGCCCCAGGTTGCCACTGTATCTGTGCCTCATTCCCCATTGCCTAAATTAGGGTATTTATCAGATTATCTTCCTCTTTCTCACTCATTACTAAGGTTATTCAAGATCTTTAAAATCTCCAGATTGAACTGGACCATTTCTCTGGCTTTCCAAAGTCAAATCTTTCTCAAGGTTGTATATCAAACATAGTTATTGTTTATACTTTTTGTTTTTCTGTTTTTCACGCAAGACTAGAGCACTCAGTCCTTAATCTGAAGCCTTACTTGCAACAGACCCAAGGCAGATCAATCAATAAAGCCTTCATTTTTACCAGGGGAAGCACCATTGAGCGAGTTCATTTGCAAGGTGGAGCCGGACAAATACACATAAACAGTAATAATACTGGTACACAACAAAGGAAGGCTGCAACAATTGGCATAAAGGTACAGCAAAGCAGGGGTTAACCAGTTAATACAAAAATGACAGTATAATGAAATGCATATAGTGATAATATGTACAACTATTTACAGTATTTACATAAGGGTTCATAATGAGAAACAAGAAGGAAGGAATTGCAGAAGGAGGGGTCCAGGGAACAGCTCGGGGGGCAAGTGCTGTTGGCGAGAGCTAAGATGTCAGGTCATCAGCGGAAACAGTTGCAGGATTTATTGGAGGAGCGTAAGTATAACTTTTTGAACATGGAAAATGTTATGGGGATGGCTAGCTTCAGAGTTTTTTGAAGACTGTTCCACACTTGGGGAAAGGCATAACTTATGGAAGATTTACCAAAGCTTGTGTTGACTTTAGGGCAGATTAAGGAGATACAGGACAGGCTTCTCAGGGCATAGCTACCTACGGGGCAAATCGGAAGACATTCTAGGATATACTGAGGAAGCTTCTTGGTAATTGCTCTAAAGGTCCAAAAGGTAGCATTCTTTTGCCTTCTAAATTTAAGTGAAGTCCAACCTACCATGGCATACAGGGAACAGTGGTGGGTGGAACAGATGCAATGCTTTCTTTTAATCAGAGCCAGCTTCTAATGCTGGGGGCAGACATGAAGGGCTCTTGCCTCCTTCTATCTTGTTACCCAGTATAATACCACGAATTATTATAAATCATGACATCATTCTTAGCTGATCAGGATTATTTATTTCTAAACATTCCAGATACTCTTATAACCATAAGAGGGTCTCTCATGCATATAGTTCTAAAATCCTGAACTTCTAAATTCAGTTGGAATAGTCCATTTCCACTCACAGGGGTTTCTATAACTTTTTCACAAAGTAAGATATTTTGATTTTTAATTCAAGTTAATTTTTTTTCAAAACTGAAGCATACAACAAGATTTATGATATGTTTATTTGTATAGTTCCTGTTTCTCTTATGGTTATGGGGATGGAGGAGGCGGGAGTTCAACATCTGGGTAGATGATGAGTCATCCAGATGGGGTTCCAACCTCCTCCAGACTATGTTTTCTCTGCACCTGTCTCAGGAAGTTTCCTCTGTGACGCACCAGGGCAGTCACATGTTGAATTTGGTCTTCTCTCTGGGGCTTGAGGTTTTTAACCTCAAGACCGATCGGGTCATTTCGTCCAATCATTGCACGGTAAAATTTTCACTCGGGGGGGCCCCCCCTCCCCATGAACCCTCCTACTGCTGAGCTGGTCATCTATTACCCTTTGAGCGGTTTGACCCCAGAGGGATTACTGGCGGTGGCTGATCTATCTAGCGTGGGCAGTGCATTCTTAAGGGGTTCGGGGGAAGCAGTTGCCACCTATGATAGGGTGCTCACTGCTGTATTTGGCTCTCTTATACCAATCCAGGTATGACCCAAATCTTCCTCACTTGAGATCCTCCTGGTTTGATGGGGAGCTCAAGGTGATGAAGATTTTGGGTCGGAGGTCAGAGTGTTGCTGGCGGAGGTCCGGCTTGGAGATGGATAAACTGGCCCTGCTTACCAACTACCATGAGTACCAGAGGGCAATCATCCAGAAGAAGGCAGATTTCCTGTCAAGACAGATTGCTGCTGAGAAGAATTGATCAGCAATGCTCTTTCAGACTGTGGACAGGCTCTTAAACGCAGCCTGTCTACTGCCAAAACAGACTTTTTCTAGCACTTTATGTGAAGAGTTTGCTCGATTCTTCTCGGACAGAGTATCCACCATTCAGTAGGGTATTCCACCAGTGAGCCCTACGGAGGCCAACAGTGGTCACCGGGGTCATCCGGAGAGCACTTCACCTAGTTGGGGGGGAGTTTAAGTCTGTGGAGGCAGCAGAGGTCACTGAGGTTGCATCCAAGTTGAAGTGCTCCTACTATGAACTGGACCTGGTACTGACACATTTCTTAATGGAATGTGTGGATACCGTAGGCTCGGTGTTCGCCTTGATTGTCCAGTGTTCTTTATCTGAGGGGATTTTCCCCGATGCCCTGAAGGAGGCATTGGTGCATCCCCTCTTGAAAAAAACATCTCTAGACCATGACATCAAGGCAAATTACCATCCCATCTCCAATCTCCCATTTTTAGGGAAGATTGTTGAGAAGGTGGTAGCACTTCAGCTGGAAGAGCACCTCTTGACCGTTCATCTCTATGAGCCCTTCCAGTCTGGTTTTCGTGCAAGGCATAGTACGGAAACCACTCTTGTTAGAATGCATAACTATCTCCTCAGGGCTACAGATCAATGGGAGGGAACAGTTCTCCTCAGTCTCTCTTCAGCATTTGATATGGTAGACCATTGTATGTTGCTTGACTGCCTGAGGGAATTTTGTGGGCTCACCGGCATGGTCATCTGTTGGTTTGAGTCCTATCTCACAAACAGGAGGCAACGGGTAGTGATGTGGAATTTCTCCTCCTCCCTTAGTCTCCTGTCTCATGGAGTACCTCAGGGTTTGGTCTGTCTCCAATGTTGTTTGCCATTTACATGCTGCCCCTGGGTGAGATCATTAGGAAATACAGTCTGGATTTTCATTGCTATGCTGATGACACCCAGCTGTATGTTTTCCTTTGCACTAGGAACATCGAATGCGGTGGAAGTACTAAACAACTGCCTTGCAGAGATCAATGACTGGATGGCTTCCAGCTGGCTGTGACTGAACCCTGATAAGATGGAGGTACTGGTGGTGGAGTCGAACAGAGGCCGGAATAGGATGGCTTCTGGCATGGAAACCAGCTTATTTCTAGGAACTGTGCCATTGAAGGCCTCCTCAAAGGTATGGAACCATGGTGTAATCCTTGACAGTGGTCTGGCACTTGAGGCTCAGGTGTCCGCCACTGTCCAGACCAGCTTTTATCATCTCAAGAATATCACCAGGGTTAGACCCCTTGTTTTGTCCCTGGACCTCCCCATTTTGGTGTATGCCTTCATATCGACTAGGCTGGACTACTGTAGTAATGTGTTCTACCTCAGGATCTCGGGGGGGTGCCTCCATTGGCTGCAGCTAGTGCAGAACGTGGCAGCCAGGCTGTTGGTGAGACAGTCTAAATTCTGCCACATCACCCCAGTGCTGTGTGAACTGCACTGGCTGCCAGTCAGATGGAGGATCCTCTTTAAGGTGGGGTTACTCACCTTTACATGGGTTGAGCCCTTGTTATCTGTCTGACCTCCTGTCACCTGTTGCATCGACCCACTCCCTCTGATCCTCCTTGAGGGGCCTGCTAGCGATTCCCCATCCTGTGGAATTCGCTTCCACCAGCTATACAGGAGGCCCCTTCTGTGGAGGTTTTTAAGACCCACCTCAAGGCTCATCTGTTTTGCCAAGCTTTTCCTGATCCCCCAGACTGAGTTGAGTAGGATCCTTCCTTCCTTTCCTCCCATATCCTTTTTTGGTTTTACTGATTTTAAAATGTACGTAATAATCTGTAGATTGGAGATAATATATTTTTGTAATTTATGATGGATGCCTTGTTGTGCAGTGCCCAGAGCCTCTGGGATTGGTCGTCTGATAAATAAGATTTGCCTTGCCTTGTTCTCGGGTCCTTTTTTGTTCCAGTACTGTTCAGCTTCTCTTTACAATTCTCACCCAAATAACTCAAGAATGCATTCTTATAATCAGAAGAGACACAGCAACTGTAAATATAAACATATAGAGCAAGTACTGTATTCTATCTGAACTTTCTATTTGCAAGGTTGTTCTGTTGTTCACCTATATCATCTAGTTGTCAATGCTGCCACTACACCATGGAAAGACACATGTAAGAAAAAATACATAGAACTGTTTGTAGTTGCATTGGTCCTTGTACAAACTGATGAACAGAGTAGGTGATTTGATACCTTTTCTATGTTAGGGAAGGAATTAAGGCAACTGAGGTACAGGGAATGCAGAGAGAGGCAGAGGCACTGTGGATCACCCTGGAGACAGGAAATGGCACTGCCATTCACACTGGTGTGATCTACAGACCTCCCACACAAGGTGAAGAGCTAGACAGGGTACTTGCAGAAGCCATCCACAGAATGACAGCTAAAGGGGAGGTGCTGCTGGTAGAAGACTTCAGTCTGTCGGATGTGGATTGGAGCACCCAGGCTGCAGCCTCAGCCAGGAACAGAGACATCCTGGAAGCCCTGCAGGGGGTGTGTCTAAGACAGCTAGTGATGGAGCCCACCCGAGAGGGAGTGACTTTGGACCTGGTACTCACCAACAGGGACAGAATTACAGACAGAAAAGTGGGGAGCCATCTGGGATCAAGTGATCACAGTACGGTGTGGCTCAATGTGAGAACAGCAGAAGAGTCATACCACATGAAAGCAAGGGTCCTGGACTTCTGGTGGGCAGACTTTGCAAAGATGTGGGAATGTCTTAGGAAATCACTGGCAGGGAAAGGGAAATAGGGGGTCTGGAGGAACAATGGGAGAATCTTACAGGAGCCATAGCACAGGCAAAAAAACATTGTATTAGGTAAGTAAGCAAAACAAAGAGAAAGGACAAAACCCACTATGACTCTCAAAGGAAGTGGCCAAGAAGATAAGGGTGAAAAGGGTGACATTCAGGAGGTACAAGGACATGCAGTGGGAAGAAGACAGGAAACTGTATCTGGAAAAGCAGAAGGAGGTGGGGAAAGCAGTCAGTAGTGCGAAGGCACCAACAGAACTAAAAATAGCCCAGACAATAATAAAAGTGGACACATTAGTGAAAGAAAAAGACTATGGTGGAATTGTGAGACTAAAAAGGGAAGGAGGGAAGTGGGAGGCAACACAAAGCAGAAATCCTGAACAAGTATTTTTGCTCAGTATTTACAGAAGGAGAAGGGAGGGATCAAAGTTAGGTGGCAGAAGCACCAATAGGAGGGAGGTGGACACAAATACATTTAAGAAGGAGAGAGTCTTAAAGGAACTTGCTAATCTGAAAGTGGACAAGACAATGGGGCTTGATGGGATACATCCCAGAGTATTAAGAGAACTCGGGGAGCTGCTGGCAGCACCACTGACAGGCCTGTTCAACAGTTTGCTGGAAACAGGTGTGCTACCAAAGGACTAGATGAGGATGAATGCAGCCCCTCTACAAAAGTGGGAGCAGGGAAGAGGCTGGCAATTACAGGCCAGTCAGCCTGACCTCAGTGGTGAGGAAACTAATGGAATCACTACTAAAAGAAAGGTTTGTGATACATCTGAAATCCAGCAAAGCACAGGATCCAAGGCAGCATGGATTCATAGCAGAAAGATTTTGTCAAACAAATCTGATAGATTTATTTGACTGCGTGACTAAGGAGGTGGATCAGGGATGGGCACTGGAAGTGGCCTACCTGGATTTCACCAAGGCCTTCAACACCATCCCACATATGAGGCTAGTAAGCAATCTGGGCAGCATGGGAATGGGTCCCAGGGTGGTAAACTGGGTCACAAATTGGCCGAGTGATAGGACACAGAGGGTGGTAGTGAACAGAGTTCAATCCAGAGAGAGGGGGGTGACCAGCGGGGACCCATAGGGATCAGTGCTTAGACCAGTCCTCTCTAATGTCTTCATAAGTGACATTGCAGATGGGTTGGAAGAGAAGGTGTGTCTCTTTGCAAATGACACAAAGATCTACAACAGGGTTAGCACTCCAGAAGGAGTACAGAAAATGAGAAGGGACCTAAGCAAGCTTGAAGAGTGGGCAAGGGTGTGACAGCTAATATTCAATGCAAAGAAGTACAAGATCATGTACTTGGGGCACAGAAATGCTGGGAGAAGTACACGATGGGGGGTAGGTACTGGCAGCCACCAAACAGGAAAGGGACCTGGGAGTATTCATAGCTGATGACCTAAAGATTATCAAACAATGTGAGAAGACTGTGAGGAGAGCCAGTGGAATACTGGGGTGCATAGGGAGAGGTATCTCCAGCAGAAGGAAGGAGGTGGTGATGCCACTGTATAGAACACTGATGAGACTTCATCTAGAGTACTGTGTCCAGTTTTGGAAGCTGCATCTCCAGAAGGTCATAGACAGAGTAGAAGCAGTTCAGAGAAGGGCGGACAAAAATGGTGCAGGGCTGCACCAAATGTCATATGAGGGGAGACTGGAGGATCTCAATATGTATTTTCTGGAGGAGAGGAGACAGAGGGGGGACATGATAGAGACTTTCAAATACCTCAAAGGTGTAAATAAGGTACAAGAGGGTAGCATCTTTCACAAAAAAGATGTTCAAGAACAAGGGGCCATGATATGAAAATAGAGGGGGGAGGGGTATAATGAGAGGTAATGTGAGAAAGTATTTTTTCACAGAAAGGGTGGTGGATCCATGGAACAGGCTCCCGGCAGAGGTTGTAGGAGCAAAACTGTAGGGGAATTAAACAATGCATGGGACAGAAATAAAGGAACTCTAGTGATGGGGAAGGGTATGCTGCAGATCATTTAGGATCTGTGGTATATGAAACAGGTAGGGAAATTGGGCAGAGTAGGTGGGGAAGTGGTCCTTATCTGCTGTCAAATTCTATGTTTCTATGTTTTTTTTTTATTGAATCAACATACAATATTTAGTACACATGTTTTCTGTCCTTATGGTTTCATTCTTCAGTTGATTGCCATTTTTACAAAAAAGAAATTCTTAAATACATTGGATGTGGATGACTCCTTGCAGTAATCAATACTTTAGCGAGAGAGGATATGTTAAGCTTATTACAGGATTGCAATTAGCAGGTGCGAGTGGCTCTATTGTCAAAAAATGCTACACAGGATTCCATGGAGGGAGGAGGAAATGAGCATATGGGGTAGAAGGAAAAACAAAGTAGGAATTTATTAAATGTACCTCTGATTTCACGTAAGGTAAAGTAGGATGCAGAAGTGAGTGGAACTGGTGGGGGCAGAGGAGGGAGGGGGAGAGAGAGAAATACAATGTTTATACCTATATATGCTATTCATTGCAAAAAACAACATTAATGCATCAGTTAGGGTTGAAGATAAAGTGAAAAACATAGGGAAATATGATGTTAGGGTTTCCAACCCTGAAACACTTGCCCCACCCCTGAAGCGAATGAGGGGTGGAGTCTTCCTTGGGGTTGTCAACCATAAGGCTCACCCCATTGCAGTTACAGTAAAGCAAAGATGTGATGGAGACAGGTGTGTATGTTTCATGAGTGCATACAGTGAGGTGAGTGTTAGGGTTGACAACCCATCCAAAAGCAAACCCTTAGCACAGAACCAATCATCCCTGAAAATGGTCAGAGAAAAATTTCATTCTGTCTGGTCTGCAGATGATGGCAAAAAAATCCCATGTTAACCAATGGGAAAAAAGTATTTTTTATCACTTTATATCTCAAAACCCATACAAGATGCTGTCACAAAACATTTCACATGTTGAGACTCTAGCAGAATGACCATGCATGCCAAATGTTGTACTATTTCATCAAAGTATACCAAAGTTATTAAGGTATAAAAGTTTGCATTTAACATTGGAGTACTGTATCAACCCTAACTATAGGGGTGCTACCACACCACTATAATTCTGGTGCAGTAGTTAGGGTTGAGTAGGACTTTGAATGTTAAATCCCAGTCATTGAACCTTCATAAATTTGGCAGTATTTGGTGAAATTGCCCAAACTTTGGTATGCATCATCTTGTAGGCAAGTTGTCTTTACAATGTAAGAACGCTTGTGACTTCAGCTTGTGCTGGTTCTGACATCCAGAATGTCGTTTTTTTAAATAAAAAAACAATGTTTTTTTCCTATACTTATTACACTTTTTTGCTCTCACCTACAGCCTAGATGGTACAGAATTAATTTTTCTGAAAAATATAGGGTAGTAATGGCCTGTGCCAAGGTAGTGCCTTTCGAAGGTTTTGTGAAAAATTATCTGTTGGTTCCGGAGTTATAAGGACTTAAACCTTTTCTCTGCAAGTGCTCAGTAGTGTTTTAGGATGACTCTCTGGTAAGAAAGATAAATTTATCTTTTGTTAGCATTTAGCTTTAAAAAATTTGTTTTTTTTACCTTTAATGAGAAAAACATGTCCGGTTGTTGCGGCTGCCATTTTATTTACTTGATTAAAAAAACAAACAATTTAAAATGCATAAATGTGAAGAATTTGAAAAAAACAAACAAACAAATGAATCTTGCTAAACATGACCTGCTAAGCAAGATTCAGTTTGTTTTCCTAAAATGAGCCAGAAATACATTTATGGGACGTTGGCTGTCATTTTGCCAAAATGTTCAATTTATGTGTTGTGAACCGAGAATTTTAGTGTGTCACATTTAAGTGTGACACTAACATTTTGAGACACATTAATGTACGAGTCACACATTTTAGTGTTGCACTTAAATCTGTGGCACCAAAATTCCATTTTTGTGTCTCACATATTTTTACTCATAACTTGATCATTTTAAAAATATTTTAGACTCAAATTTTGAATATACTGTTTACGTGATGCTACCACATTAACAAGAATGGTGAGACTATTCAAGTACAGATCAAAAGGTGATTTCACAGTCATTCTGTAAACCACATTTTGAGTGGGATTCAACACATTCTAGTGACCATGTTCATGTTGTAGAGTCGCAATAATATCCGTATCACACATTTAAGTGCAACATTAAAGTGCAACATGAAAATTTGTGACACTGCAAATTTTGGTGTTCCACATTTTAGTGCTGTACCTAAATTCACAACACTAAAATTCCATTTTTGTGTCTCACATACTTTTCCTCATAACTTAGCTGTTTTACAATATTTCGGTCCTAAAATTTCAACATCCTGTTTACATGACCCTACCTCATAAACAAGGATGGTGGGCATTTTCAAGCAACAGTCGAAAGGTGATTCCACCAGTACTCTACAGAACTACCTTTTAGGTGGGACTTAGCACATTCTAATAGCGAACATAATAATGGCATAGGGTCACAATAATTTTTCTGTTGCACATTTAAGTGCAACTCTAAAGTGTGACACTAAAATGTAAGTGTAGCACATTTTTGTGGTGCACTTAAATGTGCAACACTAAAATGTGCAACACAAATTATATTTTTGTGTTTCACATACTTTTACTCATAACTTGGCTGTTTTACAATATTTTACTCAAAAAGTTTGAAAATACTGTTTGCATGACCATACCTCATGAACAAGGATGATGGGACATTTCAAGTACAGACTGAAAGGCAATTTCACAGTTGCTCTGTGAAACCCCCTTTTGGGTGGGATTTAACGTATTCTAAAGACCATGTTAATGATGTAAGGTCAAAAGTGCAACACTAAAATTTGCAAAATTAAAATTTTCTGTGTGAACCAAAAATAGAAGTCTTAGATCACACTTAAAGGCAGACGGACTGTTCCCTTGACAGAGGGCCAAGAGGGCCCTGTACATCTGCATCTGTTCATGCAGGTATCAAGAGGACCTGAATGAATGAGCATACAATTCCACTATCTCAAAAAGAAATGAAATTCATTGCAAAAAAAAACTGCGTTAATGCACTAGTTAGCGTTCAAGTTAACACAACAAAAATAGAGAAATTTGGTTTTAGTTTTTCCAATCCTAACTCCCCATACCCCAAGCAGCAAAAGGACTAGCTCACACATGCAACCACAGACAGCTATCAACAGGAAAGGTAAACAACATACAACTTTTTCCAGATGACACAAATGCAGTAGCACTGATGTGCTACCTTCATGGATTTGTATCTGTGACTGCAAAAGCAAAGGCCCCACTGAGGTCTGGGCTTCTGCAGCCAGAAGAGAGAGTGTGTGTGTGTGTGTGTGTGTGTGTGTGTGTGTCTTAAAGCATGCATAAGTGTCTGTGACTGCAGAAGTGGGGGCCTGCACTTCTACAGACAAAAGTAGTGTTGCAGTTTGGGTATCACGGACGTCTATATTTAGCAGCAGAAGTGCAGGCCTCACAGGTCAAAATATTAGAAAAGCAAGAAAGTTATGAAGGAAGGGCCCTGCATGCCTGTATCTGCAGCCACACAAAAGGGCCCTATGCTTCTGCAGCTAGATAGACTCCTAACTTGGTGGAGAAGCACAGGGCCCACATCTACTTCCATGTTCAGCTGGACTCCTTATCTGCATCTGTAGCCACATGGAAGCACAGGGCCCATATGAAAGTGTTGCCAAATGGATCTGTTCACACAGGTCCCAAAGGGACCTGATTGAATGAAGATAGAATTCCACTACCTCAAAAAGAAAGGAAATCCATTGCAAAAAGCTGCACTAATGCACCAGTTAGAGTTCAAATTAAAGCATTAAAACTAGGGAAGTATGGTGTTAGGATTTCGAGCCCTAACTACCCACCCCAAGCAGCAAAAAGACAAGAACACACAAGCAGCTACAGACAGCCATAATCAGGTAAGACAAACAGACAACTGTTTCCAGATGACATAAATGTTGCACCATTAATCTGATACCTTCAAACATAGGCATACAACTCACTGCACTTTTAAAAGCATACTATATCCTTGCTGTTTAGAAACCTTACAGTGTGATTGTAGAAGTGTGTGTGTATGGGTATGTATGTTTTGCCATGTGAATGTGTATTTGTGGCTGCAGAAGTGCAGCCACAACTGGCTGTGCATGTGTGCATATTGATCTGTGGCTGCAGAAACACAGGCCGAGCAGACAGATGTAATGTTATAATTTGGGTATCACTGGCTTTGCATGTCATACACTATGCAGGTTGATCTGTGGCTACAGAATTGCTTTTGCAGACAAAATCAGTGCTGTAATTTGAGTATAATCGATGTGTATTTGTGGCTGCAGAATCACAGGCCCCTCAGGGCCTGCATTTCTGCAGCCATGAGTGGGTACTTGTCACAGGTCCCAGTAGGTTCTGCACATCTGCATTTGTAGCCACATGGAAATGCAGGGCCCAGGAGCCCTGCACTTCTGCAGCCAGATGGACTCCTCACTTGCTGGATTTCTAACTGCAGCCAGAAGTGGGTGTGTATGTCATGTCATTTCCATCTGTAACCCAAGATTGCAGAAGCACTATACCCTTATGATGGGTGCCTTTTGTGTCATCTGGAAACAGTTGTATATTGTTTGTCTTACCTGATTCATGGAGTGATTGTTTGCTGCATGATGAGATAAATATTTTGTACCATTTCTGCCTTGGAATGCACTGATCTTTTCTTTTGCACCTCGACATGTTTAGCCATGATCAGCTGCACTCATTAATGTGAAGTGCATGTTTTCTGCTTCCCATATGCTATTTGGCTTACTTGATGCTGGCAGTCTGTGGTTGTTTGTGTGTTCTTGTCTTTTTGCTGCTTTTGGAGTGGTGGGGATTTCTATATATGTGTGATAAATGTTAGATCCCCAAATTTATCACACATACAGTATATGTGATAAACACAATCTGTCAGTCAATCCCCCAACTGGCACTACTTCCCATTCTCCTACTTTTGTTGCTGTAAGTTGAACCCTAACTGGTGCATTAACACAGGGTTTTAGTAAATATATATATATATATATATATATATATATATAGAGAGAGAGAGAGAGAGAGAGAGAGAGAGAGAGAGAGAGAGAGAGAGAGAGAGAGAGATATTTTTCAAAACAAATCAGCATTATTGCACCAGTTAGGGTTCAATGCAACCCCAGAAAGTAGGTAAATGTAGTATGGTATTAGGGTTTCCAATCCTAACTCCCCACCAACCAACAGCAAAAGGACAAGACTACACAGACTACCACAGACAGCCATCATCGGGTAAGACAAACAACATTCAGTTGTTTCCAGATGATAAAAATGTTGTGGCACTGATGTGCTATCTTCATAGTTTGTATCCGCAGCATGCACACTACAAGACATGGAGGCACTGTAGTGCAGTGGTTTAAGGCTCCGAGTTGCAAACCTGGAGACCTGGGTTTGAATCCCACACCCGCCACTTGCATACTGTGTGACCCTGAGCTAGTCACTTAACTTCCTTGTGCTCCCAGGTCACACCTGTAAACAAGCTTTCAGCTTAGTGCATCTCTCCTGGTAAAAAAAATAAACAAATAAAACATAAACACTCACTTCTGGCTGCATACAGAAATCCATGATACTCATATCAAAAAAAACTATTTCTGTCTGCAGAAGCACAGGCCCCTGCAGCCACATATACAAATGCATGATACTCAAATGACAACATTTTTTCTGTCTGCCCCATGGGACTAGTGCTTCTCTAGCCACGGGCACTCATGCAAACTGTAAGACATACACACACACACACACACACACACTTCCAGCTCTGTGCAACTACATATGAGAAGAATGTGTGGGGCTATCTAGGGGAGAGCAGAAGCAGCAGGCCCTCTGATCCCTATTATTTTATTTGGGTACAGATGCAGACATGCAAGGCCAAGAGTCTATCTGGTTGTGGAAGTACAAGTGGAAGTACAGGGCCCAGAGGGCCCTGCTGTTCCTTGCAGCTAGAGGTGCAGAGATGCAGGGTCCTCTGGGCTTTATGCCAAGGAAACTTCCCTTTACTATATGGTTACTTGTTGCACATGCAGTCAACAATGCACTGTATCTCCCCATGCAGGGGGTGGTAATGTATGGCAGCACCATTCCTCAGCCCTGGCCCATCCAGCTCAATGTTTCTTGCTCCTGAAATCAGCTAATTGGCACAATGCACTACCCACTGGGCCAAAGGCCAGCTCTGCTCACAACATTTCTTCATACCTTTTGTTTTCACATTTTGATCCCACATCATGGACTTATTTATTATTTATTTATTATTGAATTTTGTTTACCGGATAAGCTCGCTGAGACTAGAAGTCTCTTTTTCAGGGGCAACCCAGGGTGGGGATACAGATGGTAACCAACTGAAACTGAACAAGATTAAGCTGTGGGTGGTATTTCTAGTGAATGGAGGATATTTGGCCAGGACATCAGGAAAATTCCCTTACTCTTTTTGAGAAGTGTCACGGGATCTTTAATGTCCACCTGAACAACCACCAGAACAGGCAGACGGGACCTTGGTTTAACATCTCATCTGAAAGATGGCACCTCAGGAGTGCAGCACCCCCCTCATCCTGCACTACAGTGTCAGTATTGAGATATTAACCCAAGTGCCTGGTGTGAGGATGGAACCCACAGTCTTCTGATATCCCAGCCTCAGAGGTAAGTGTGCTACCTGCTGAGCCACTGACACTGAGCCAGTGACTTGGTCACTAGAATGTGCTAAATCCTGCCCAAAAGGTGCTTTCACAGAGTGACTGCAAAATCACCTTCTGACCTAAATTTGAAAAGTTCAACACTCCTTGCTGAGGAGGTAGGGTCATGTTGACTGTATATTCAGAATGTGGGACTAAAATATTTAAAAATGACTACGTTATGAGCTTAAGTATGTGAGGCAAAAAAGTCACATTTTTATGTCATGAGCCCAAAGACTTCTTTGTCTGCATATCAAAATCTCCACCCAGTCCAAAAATTGCTTTTGCTTTTAGTTTGCATGAAAAATTGTTGAGCCACACTTAAATGTGCAACCAAAGAAAAATGTAGCAGAAAAAAATACATTTTTGATGTGCATGAAAAATTCTTGAGTTGCACTTAAATGTATGACCAAAAAAGAAATGCAGCAGAAAAGCAATAATTTTTGGTGAGCCATGGAATCTTGGGTGGCACATTTAAGTGTGACTATAGCATTTTTCATACACCAAAAATTGAATTCTTGGCCACACATTTAAGAGCAACACAGAATGTTTCATATACACAAAAAAATGGAATTCTTGGGTCACACGTTTAAATGTGACCGATTAATTCCATTTTTGGTGCGCACTAAACATTTTTCAATTGTACTGATATGTGTGATCCAAAATTTGTGGTTCATGGCATAAGAACCATCCATCTCACTAAGCTGATGGTCAAAGAACTTGACAAAGTCCCCCAAAAATGCCAGAATTGAACCTAAAGGTTCTCATTTAGCAAGATTCATGTGCTTTTTTAAATAACTAATTTTGGTATATTTTCACATTTTTTGCTCAGAAAAGACAAATAAGAAGGTGACTGTCACAACCTTAAAAAAATGTTCTTGCAACTCAAAAACACAATTAGGCATGACCAAAAAACACTTGTGAAAGAAACATTTTTGGATCATATAAGATGGTTATCTCAAAAACACTGCTGAGCGTGCTCAAAGTCATATTTCAAAACCTTATAATTTGGGAACTGATTAATATATTTTTACAAACTTTTGAAATACACATTCATGGCACATGCTAATTCAACCCTGAAAATTTCTGAACAAAATTCCATACCTTGTTTTCTGTAGGTGAAAACAATAAAATTGAAAAAAAATTATGTTTATGTATTTTTGACATTTCTGAATCTTAAAATTTGGTTAAGCAGCCATTATGAAACTTCCCACATCTCAAGAACGTGTGACTCAGACCACACATGCCAAAGTTTGTGCAATTTTGTCTAATGCCACAAAAGTTATTAAAGGGGACAGGAACTGATTACTTAGTGCAGCTGTTTGTAATGTCTCTATTTTCATAAATTATATTTATACCTCTAAAGGATCCCTATTTAACTGTGCCTGAATAAAAGTTGAAGCTATCAGCTGTATTTTGCTTTGTTTTCTTTGAATGGACAACATTCTGTGCAGTTCCTTTCATAGAACCAAGAATTTGGAGTTTTGAATATAACACTTCATTGTTTCAGAACTGTGGGCACTGTACTTATAAGTTCATGCTCACATTTCTGAAACCATGAAGTGACATAGTCAAAACTCCAAGTCCTTGGTTCCATGAAAGGAAATGCACAGAATGTTGTCCATACAAATAAATCAGTTATCCCACAAGGCACCTTTGCATATCCCTTATACAAGGTATAGATATAGATATATAATTTGAAATTTATGACCAGAAAAGGCACACTAAGCTCTTACAGCTTGTCTCCACGTACATCCTATGGGGCAGGTTACACAGAACTTTTTTTTATTGATGAAAGAATGTTGGCCGTGACATCAGGGGACTCCCTACAGTTTATCTGTAAGTCCCATGGAATTGTTTACTTCCACCTGGGCAGTAACCAGAGACTGGCAGAAGGGACCTTGATTTAACATCTCATCCAAAGGATGGCACCTCAGCAGTACAGTACCTTCCCCTTCTACAGCGTCAGTTATAGGTTTTAACTCAAGTACCTTCTGTGGGTTAGAATCTAGGACCTTCTGATCTTCTGGCACCAGAGTTGAGTGTTCTACCTACTGAGCCACTGGAAAAAAAACTATATTTTATATTATATATATGTTAAACACACACACACACACACACACACTCACACACATATGCACTGTATATATAAAATGTTTAATGTTAAACCCCTAACTTTGCACTTTAATAGCTTCACCCAGTTCAATGGAATTGCAAAACATTTTGCATGCATGGTCTGGGGAACATAGTTTCTTGATGTGCCAAGTTTAATTCTGGTCAGATGTGCAGATTCTGAGATACAAATTGTGCAAAAAGTGGAAAGATCAGGTTTTTTTGCTGTTTTTTTAGATATCACCTAGAACTCAGACAGTCTGAAATTTTGGAAGGTAGAAAGGGCTTGCCCCAGAATGGTGTCTTTTATTGGTTTGGTGAAAAAATATACTAATCTATTCTATGGTTATAAGGATTAAACTTTTCAGTTCCGAGCATGCTCAGTAGGGTCTTTTGGATAGCATTTTGATATAAAAGAAGAATTTGTTCATACAAAAGAAGCTTTCTCTTCTGTGAGGTGGTAATCCTCTTTTGTGTGATAAAATTATTCTTTCATATGGCAGCCATCTTGTTTCTGTTTTTTTTTCATTATTATTCCAAAACCTATGAAAATGATATCCTGCAGAGACACCAACACATGTATGTTTCTAAACACCATTAGCCGGATTCTTTTTTAAAATGTTTTAAAAATCTTTTGTGAGACAATTTTCTACTTTGGTATGGCTCATGAAAAAGAAATAAGACCATACAAAAGAAGTTTAGGTTTATACGAAAGAAGTTGTTGGGCTTAGTTTTTTTTTTTTTTCACATTCTTCTTTTGTAGTAACCAATATTCTTTCATATGAACCAATCCTCTCTTGTGAGCCTAGTCTTCTTTTGTATGAACCAATCTTCTTCCGTGAGCTCACGAAAACCTTATGAAAGAGGATTGTTTCATATGAAAAAAGCTGGACTTAGTTTTTTCCATATTTGAACTTTCACAACCTATACGTTTATCAGTGTTTGGAATTAAGGAACAAGCTACATATCTGAAAGAAAGTTCTCAATGCATACTACAAGACTAGCACTTAATATCCACCCATAAATGCATGGGCTGCATGGGCTGCACCCAGCACTCCAAAATTATGCATCCCAAGTGCCCACAGGATAACACTGCAAGTTTAGCAAGACATAAGTATGTCCATCTTTGGAGTTAAGGGACAATGTATATATAAAAAGAAAGCTCTGAGTGGGTACTACAAGATCGATACTTAATTCCCACCCAGAAATCCATGGGCTGTGCACAGTACCCCAAATTACCTCCCAAGTGCTTATAGGACAAATATTGCAAGTTTAGCAAGCCATAAATCCATCTCTTTGGAGTTGAGACAATCTAAATATTAAAAGAAAGGTGTCAATGACTAGTGCAAGAAGAAGGTTTAATACTCACCCACATATTCATGGGTTGTGCACAGGACCCCTAAATTACCTCCCAAGTGCCCATAGGATAACATTGCAAGTTTGGTCAGCCGTAAGTCTATCACCTTTTAGAGTTAAGAGACATTCTATATGTCAGAAGAAAGGTCTCAATGACTGCTGCCAGAGTACCATATAATACCCCCCCCTCACAAATTCATGGAGTACACACAGCAGCCCAACATCAGCTCCTAAGTTTTTTTCACATTCTTCTTTCATATGAATCACTCCTCTTTCATGAGGTCACAAAAATGGTTCACACAAAAGAAAAAATTGGCATTAGTGCTTTTGCACATTCTTCTTTCATATGAACCAATCCTCTTTCATGAGACTATAAAAATCTCATGAAAGAGGATTGGTTCATATGAAAGAAGAAGTTAGACTTGGTGTTTTTTCACATTCTTGTTTCATGTGAACCAATACTTTTTCATGAGGTGATGAAAATCTCATGAAAGAGGAGTGGTAATGTTGCTGACCTGCAGCATTACTGCTCTTTCAGAAACTTTTGCACCAAAGCTGTTCATACTGGCAAACTGTTTTTACAAGAACAGCCTCCAGTCAAACCTTAACTCTACAGCCAACTTCTAGAAGGTGGTGCACTACCTCTTTGATCCACCAATGCAGTCTTCCTCCCCTCCTTTTTAGTAGATGGGTCACTGATCTCTGATTCCCAATTATTTGCCTTCCTCTTCAACCCCTTCTTCACCACTTGTGCCATACCCAGCCAATCTCCCTCTGATCTCCTGTCAGCTGCCCCACTCCCCTCCCCTGCTGGATTTGGTTTCCCTCTGGTCACCCTCTATGCAAAACATTTGCTCAGAAAATACAAGTA
This sequence comes from Neoceratodus forsteri, assembly GCA_016271365.2. Lineage (NCBI taxonomy): Eukaryota > Metazoa > Chordata > Ceratodontiformes > Ceratodontidae > Neoceratodus > Neoceratodus forsteri. The sequence continues at coordinate 167,765,589 of CM057449.1, read as the reverse complement.
AGTGAACCGTTGGCATTGCACATTGCTTTGTTGATGTTTGGGATTGAGCATCAGTGATAAATGGATTTCCAGTACCTTTTGTTTCAGTAAATGACATTATATACTCTGGAGCCAACTCAACTTAGCTATATATTTGTGCACTGTCACTTTAATGCCTCAGGTATAAAAGATTTGCCATTTGAGAGTATCTCTATCCCCAGCCGAAGCCTCCATGTGAAGACAAAGCACAAGAGTCATTTTTTTTATTTAAAAAATGGTAACCAGGAAAGGCACACTGAGCTAAGGCTCATTTCCAGGTGTGACTGGGGGGGGGATATAGAGACAGTAAGATACAATATCTGAGAGTTTTATCTGAATATCTGAGAAAACAATAAAATAAATGATAGTTACATAGGCAGCATTACAGATGTAGGAGCATCTGGATACCATGTGTAAAAACAAACAGTGTTGTGTAATGCAATAATAAATGGGCACTCATGAAAGAGACAGTATAATTGCTCAGTGCCTGATGGGGTCGGCGACAGTGCTAGTAGCATTCAAAGTCAGACTGAGGGTGGAGTCACAGATGCAACAGCAAAGGAGGAACCAAGCAAGAGGGGGTGACAGGAGAGAGGGCACAGAGTCAAGTGAGGGTTGGCAGGAACAGGGAGGAGCAGAAATATGCCTTAGTTAGCATCTAACCACAGCAAATGAGGAGCAGAAGTGTAGGGTAAAGGGGAGCTAGTTCCAGGAGGAAGGAAGGCAGTAGGAGAAAGCAGCTTGAAGTGCAGAGGAGTGACGGTGGGGGATGGAGAAGGTACAGGAATCCCTGGAGTGAAGAAGTTAAGAAGAGGATGGGGCAGGAGAGATTAGTGAGCAAAGGTAAGAGACCCAAACCAGTATCTCACAATGAAGGATGCACAGTGGCATGAACCAGTAGCAGGAGGATGGAGAGGGAGAAATTTCATAGCTCATTAATTAGAAGTCTTCCTGCCATTTACATTTTGTTCAGGTAGCAGCTGCACGTGAAGGTTTTTTTTCACCTTGGCTACGGTTTATATGCTAACCAAGTTATATACCTCTCTTACCCTGGCTACTCTGCTCTGCCTATATGTCAGTTTGGTTATAAACAACTTTTTTGAGCTTCAAGTGCTGTTTTATAGGTATACACCAAGCTCAGAATTAACATTTCTCAGAGCATTTATTTTACATCTTTGTGCCCTGTGTGCTGCATTTTCGTATCTTTTATTTTGCAAGGGGGTTTTTTTCTCTTACTTCTGGTGGGCACCTTAGATCCTGAGTGTGCAATCTGCTTTGGTCCTAAGTTCACTGCTGGCACTCAGGGCGCCAAGCCATCAGGGTGCTAAATTGAGAATTCACCGCCCCCTCACTGAGGTCCGCTCCCCCCCCCCGAGTTGGAATCCAAAGTTAGGGGGGATGTGGGGGCACCTCCCTGTAAAAAATAGTGGTCAGCGACATTGCCAACTGGTGCCCTAATGGATCAACACTGTAATACAGGCACATTTGGAGTGTGAAACCTCCTAATTTTAATACATGCAAACCCAGATTATTATATTGATTGATTTGATGATTGATAGTTTGATTGATTGATTGATTTTTATTAAGGAAATTATTTGGGCATAAAATATCCATTTACAAAGATGTCCAGTTCCAAAGTCAGTAATTTGCTGTAAATGACATGTCACACATTATATAATGACGCTTTTAAAAGATGAATGCTGATTGTCTAACTGGCTCTTTTATCCATGAGTAAATCCCAGTATAACTCAGGGATAAAGACCCAGTCAGCCATATCTGCAAAAAAATTTATCCCATCCCCTGAAAATCACATTAAAGCCACCATTTTGATTCCCTGGTAAACCACAAATGTAAAAGTGGAAATCTGTAGAAAAGGACTGCTGTATATAACTGATACACCGCAGCAGTCCCAAACCCACTTTCAATGCCAAAGAACAGAAAAGGGGAAGAAATCCTAGCTGTTCCCTCTACTGCTTTCTGCTACCACTCCAGAATGTGGGCCACACTTAGAATGCAGCTCTCTTCCCAGTCCACTGAACGTATAGGCAATCCCCCCCACACACACTCCAGTCCTCTTGACCCTGACAAGGACATAGCACCGGGTGGCTGTTCGCAATGTGCCATTCACCTGAAACTGCACCCTTTACAAATCCTTCACAAAAGAATCTTTAATTTAAAGACCACCAGAAAAAAAAAGAAAAAAGAAAAACACGAAAGTCAGACTGTCGTGTCCTCTTTAATTGAAAGCCATACTGACGCCACACTAACCCCAGAACCATACCCTGAACTGTTACGTTCTGTCTGTGCAGAGAAGGGGCTGCCATTACCTCCTTTGCAAAACTTGGAAGTAATACAAAAAAAAACTGAGCTTCTGATCGAGCTGTGTAAAAACCACAGCTCATTCACTCCCTATCATGCTACAGTGTGACTTGCTGAAAGTCTGGAGAAGAAAAAGGTGAGCTGCAGAAATACCAGCGCTTGCTCTCTCTCTTTCTTTTTCATCCTGCATGGTGGATTTCTCACTGTCTCACAGCCATCTTGTCTGACACTATCTTCACTCCTTATCATGCTATAGTGTGTTGCTGAAAGTCTGGGGGGAAAAAAATCGAGCTGCAGAAATACTGGAGCTCACTCACTCTCCCTCTCGTTCTGCACTATGGGTTTCTCACTCTCTCACAACAATTCATCTTGACTGACACTATCTTTACTGCCTATCATGCTACAGTGTGACTTGCTGAAAATCTGGGAAAACAAGCATCTGTCAATGCCGAATGTTGTCTTGCTGGCGTTGGCACTGGTAGTGCAGGAGTTAGATATGCATAATAGAAATGGCAGTGAAGTATTGAAGTGACGTCAACCCCATCCCCACCCTGCAGAGACTGACAGGCATTGGGGTATGTCTTTGGGTCGTCAGCTTTAACCCTCATGCCATTTAACTCACCCTATCCTGTAGACACTGACAAGTGTCATGGTGTGCTTTGGGGTCTTTGGCCGTTATACTTACCCCATTCCATAAGGAAATACGCTGAGGTGGGTGCAGTATAGGGGAATGGGGTGAACTTTGTGGCCGAACACTGCAAGGCACACCACGATGCCTGTCACTGGCTGCAAGGTGGGGTGGGGTGGGGTGAATGGCATGAGCATTACAGCCGATGATCCTAAGTCACACCCCTGATGCCTGTCAGTCTCTACAGGGTGGGGTGCTACAGTTGGAAACCGTAACACCATAGTCGTGTGTTGGTATTTTCACTCCAAATTTTCAACATGGGCTTTTTGTGAGCCCACCTCATGAAAAGTGGCACTATCAGTTTGTTAGCTGAATGGTGGTTTTCCACGGCGGCTATGCCATTTGGCGACACAGGGACGAAAACACATTTTGGTCAGTATGTGGAAAATGACAACTGTATTGTTCATGAGGAGATGTAAAAAAATGACAACGTTGAAAATCTGGAGTGAAAATATGAAAAATTGGTGAAGTCAAGAGCATGCATAGAAACTGTGCAACACACGTCCATAACCCAATTATTTTGGTGATTTTTTTAACCACATTTTTAACATAGGCATTTTGGGACCTCCCCTCATGAACAGTGGCACTGTGATTTTGCTAATTTGTCCCTAACGTTGATTTCCCACAGTGACCATGCCATTGTGCACCACAGGTGCGAAAACACATTTAGGGCAGGATGTGAAAAATGACAGCTGTACTGTTTATAAGGAGGTGTGACAAAATGCCAGTGTTGAAAATCTGGCATGAAAATATTGCAAATTTGTGAAGTTACAAGGGTGCGTGGAAACTGCGCAATGCACACTTATAACACAGTCATTTTATGGAATTTCATCACCAGATTTTCAACATAGACATTTTAGGACCTCTGCTCATGAAAAGTGTCACCATCATTTCCTCAAATTGTCCTGAAAACTGATTTCGCACAGTGACGCCGCTATTCTGCGCCGGACGTGCGAAACCACATTTTGGCCAGAATAAGTAAAATGACAGCTGTACTGTTCATAAGGAGGTGTGGTAAAATGCCAATTTTGAAAATCTGGAGTGAAAATATTACAAATTCACGAAGTTATAAGCGTGCATGGAAACTGCACAATGCAGCGCTAAATAAAACAACCATTTTTGATTTTTCCACCAAATTTGCAACATCGGCTTTTTGAGAGCCCCCTTCATGAACAGTGGCACTGTTGTTTCATTAATCAGTCCCAAAATGTGATTCCACACAGTGACCACAAAATCACCTTTCGGGACTGAATAACGCCATGACAGTGCCTGGATTCATGAGGAGGGGTCCCAAAAATCCCATGTTGAAAATCTGGTGGCAAAATTCCCAAAAATGCCTGCAATATGCGCCAAAGTTGAAAAACCCTATTTATGCCATAATACAGCTTACCAGAAGTTCTTCAGTTCGCAGTCGGCTTTGAAGAGTGCAGACATGTTCCTGGTCCACCAAAGATCATCGTGCCAGATTCTGGAGGTAAGTATGGGGTGAGGGGTGGGGAGGTGGGGAGTGCAGAGGGTGGGCGCTGGGTAGGGGAGGCAGAGACACTGTGAGGGACTGTTTTCTGTTTTACAGGTAAAAGGAGAAAAACATTGCAGAACTTTTTTGTTTACATGGTACTGTGGCACGCTGGGGTGGGCTCCTCAGAGTGCCACCCGAGTTGTTTTTTGGGGGCTGTAGTCGACGGGGATTGGGCATCCCATTGACAAATACCAGTGGGGCGGAAGAGCCGAGGGAGGAGCACCTCTCATCACACAACAAATGGTGGAGGGATTATGCCGACGGGAGTGGGCTCTGTCAGTAGATTGAACTGGGAAAGGGGGACTGAGTCGATGGGGATTGGGCCCCCTGTCGGCAAAGAAAGACTTTTTGGTTGGGGGGCACATGATGCAGAGGGGGATTGGGCACCCCCTCGGCACACAGCAGAAATGGGAGGGGGGACATTATATCGATGGGCAGTGGGCTCCCCTGTTGGCATCGTGACAGGCGGTGGCAGCAGCAGTCACTGCCACCATGTGGCTTGCACATTGGGAGGCGTGTTGTGGTCCCGTTGCATGAGAGCTTCAATCTCATTGCAGCGGACCTTTTCTTAGATATGGTGGCCACATTAGGGATGCATGACGTCAACGGCTGCTGCTGACTTATTGGGGAATGAGGAACGCACCTACTGTTGCATGCCCTGCATTTGCCCAACAGTGACCGCGCCTCCAAATCTGCTGCTACTACTACAAGATGTTGGCTGGCACAGAAGCGTGAGCCAACATAAAAAACGGAGCTGCTGAAATATCAGAGCTCACTCTCTCTCATCCTGCTACTATGGGTTTCTCACTCTCTCACAGCCTTTCATCTTGCCTGACACTATCTTCCTGTAAAAAAAAAAAAAACAGAAAAGAAAAGAAATAAAATAACAGTCTACTGAGGGGAATGGGATGCTGTCCTACAACAACATTTTACCTAGCAACAGGGAACTATTTAACATACAGAGGAAGGATATTACAGAAAAAAAAATAATTTTAAATCTGTTCTCAGATAAAACCACTTTAGTTACTATTTTTTTTTTAAATCTTAATTTCCTACCCACTGTATAATTGCAATTATCTACTCCAGGGTGTGGGTTATGCTGGCATTTACTCACGTCTGGGGCAGACTTGGTCACTTGGCCTGCGGCCTTGTGAGCAAACCACACCAGGCATGAGTAAATGCCAGCATAACCCACACCCTGTCATGGGTTGTTCCTTAAACACTGTATGACAAAAGGGCTTCATTGCCATTGAATTACATTGTTCCCTGCAGCATACGGCAGCATTTTGTAATAACTCTACTGGGTACTGCATTTCATTCTGATTAGTGCAGCTGTACATAGCAAGTTCATAGTACATTTGTCAATAGTAAAATAAATTACATACTATAAAAATTAATAAAAAGTATGTAGATAACAAGGGCACAAACAGTCTGTGCTTTATGGATTTCTTAAACCCACCAGTTTTACCAGGTTCCCTAATAAACATGGTAAAGTATTTCAAAATGTTACTGACGTGGTACAGTGGAAACCTACTCAAGGGAGGTTGACCGTTTTGGAAGGGAGTGAATTCCCTTAGCTATACATCTAGTACTGTAATTATTTGCCTGACAAATAAAATCAACAGCAATGCCAGCTGGAAGTTCACCAGTAACAGCTTTCATCACCCAAGTGCCAAGTTGCAATTGGCCACAAGCTTTCACAGGTAACCAGTCAAGTTTATTTTACATTTTACAATGATGCTCTTGATATTCAGCAGTCAACACAAATTGACAGGTCTTATTTAGAGCTATCCTTACCCTCGATAGTGTGACGCTATATGCTCCCATGTAGCTAATTAATCAAGGAAAGCTGCAAATCAGTCGTTACCCTCTTAACATAGAAACATAGAAACACAGAAACAGACTTTGACGGCAGATAAGGACCACTTGGCCCACCCAGTCTGCCCATTTCCCTACCTATTGGATAAGCTGCAGATTCTAGTTAACCAACAGCCTACTTCCTGCAACCCCCCACTATAATTGCTTTATGTCTGTCCCATGCATGTTTGAATTCCCCCACTGTTTTAGACCCAACAACCTCTCCAGGAAGGTGGTTCCATGCGTCCACCACTCTCTGTGAAAAATAATTTCCTCACATTACCCCTGAGCCATCCCCCCTCTAACTTTAAATTGTGCCCCCTTGTTCTTACACATCTCTTTTTCTGAAAGATGCTACCCTGGACTTTGATGATTCCCTTGAGGTACTTAAAAGTTTCTATCATGTCCCCCCCGTCCCTCCTTTCGTCAAGGATATACATATTAAGCTCTCTCAGTCTCTCTTCATATGGTTTCTGATGTAGACCCTGCACCATTTTAGTTGCCCTCCTCTGGACTGCTTCCATCCTGTCTATGTTCTTGAGTAGATGAGGTCTCCAAACTGCACGAGTACTCCAGATGGGGTCTCACCAACTGTCTGTATAGAGGGATAACCACTTCCCTTTTTCTACTTGTGATGCCCCTCTCTATGCATCCCAGTATCCCCCTGGCTCTCTTTACTGACTTCTCACATTGCTTACCCACCTTTAGGTCATCTGATATGACTACACCCAGATGCCTTTCCATTATTGTTGTCGTTAGCTCCCCCCCCTGCTACTGTGTACTCTTCTCCTGATTTTTATTTCCAGGTACTTTTGCACCTCTTTACATTGAATCTGTTGTCATATGTCTGACCATTCCTCCAACCTTGCCAAGTCCCTTCTCATCCTTTCTACTCCTACTTGTGTATCAACTCTGTTACAGATCTTTGTGTCATCTGCAAAGAGGCATACCTTTCCTTCCAGACCCTCTGCAATGTCACCTATAAAGACGTTAAAGAGGACTGGACCCAGTACTGAGCCCTGAGGAAATCCCACAGGTGTAGAGCTGTAGTATTCATAGTAACATTTCTCCTATTTTGATAAAAAAATGCTTAATCGTGAATTGGCCTTTTTAACTATTTGGCAAATGTGGTTCACAAAGGACAGCATGTTGCCCAAGGTAACCCCTAAATATTTAAGGTGGTAACCTGTTGAGTCCCTGCCCCATCAACAGTATACAATACCAACTTAAGCCTGTTTTGATGCAGTTAAAGGATAATCTCTTTTTATAGTCAAGAACAGCCTTTTGCTTTGGACACTAAGGTTAAACTTTTTGTCCTTTCTATAGTTTTCCCTTTAGGAAACTTTGTTTACCTCAAGGGAAAATTGCTCTGTTTATTATACATCGATCTGGGCTATAGAACTTTCCAGAAGGTCTTAAGAACTGCATTATGACTAAGCCTGAAACTTCCCAAAACTAAAGATGTCACCATTACAAGCAGAAACGCCTTGTGCTATTAATATTGCTATTTTACCTTGGTTTAATTTGTTGAGTTGAATTTGATATTTGGAGTCACATTGTAGTGTGGGGTTACATTCATGGCTTACCAGTAAGTTTCAGTCTAGAATATGAGCTGGGTCCTAGTAATTTCGAAAGACATTAGGGGTCCAGTTGATCTTCCTAATTCAAACAATGCGGGCTATTCATGAAAAGACACACATGAGGCATGTTATGGGGTACACAGCTCTACACCTGTGGGATTTCCGCGTGGGGGCCACATTCGTGAATGCTGTCCCCAACTCGGCTCCCATATGCAGCCCCACCCCTCTGGTAAGCAGGATCGCGGGGGGTAGGTAGGTGTGGAGTGGCAGAGCTGGGCGGGCAGCCAATCAGCTGCCCAGGCAGGGACCTGCAGTGGCTTCCTTGCACCCAAGGGGCACCATATTGTCAGCCGGCATGCATAGCGCCATTCATGCTGATGTGGGGGGGTACCCCATCTGCCCGACTCCCATCCTCCTGGTGTGCCCTGATGGCAGGGGCAACATTGTTGGGGGGACATTGCTCCCCGTCATGGCTGCTGCATCTGGTGGCAACTCTCCCGGGGGTACGTAACTGGCCCTGGTGGTTTACAACTGCCTGCCAGATGCAGAGCCGGCAGCCCCCATGCACAGCATTCTGCAGGGTTATGAATGCTCAAAGTGCTGGCTCCCCCCCGCACCAACCCCAGGCCCACCCCATGCGGAGCTCAGCGATTGGCCAGAGGATTGGGTGCATGGGGGGATGCAACATTGTTCTGCATAGGGTGGAGGGGGTGCAGTGAGTGCAGACAGCTGTGGAGTGGCTATGTGCCCTAGTTAAGCAGTGCGTAGCCAACAAATTCATTTGTGAATAGGGCTCAATGTGCGCAGTTCGAAAGATATGGTTGAATGGCCTATCTTTCGAACAGTTGTGGAGCTAACTGTTACAGACCATAATCAAGTCTGTGATGGAGGGGGGAACCACAGTTCTGCCAGAATTTTAAAGCAGTTCTGTAAGGATTTATGTCAAAAGATATATCTTTTGGGGGTTGATGGCAGAATCAATGGTAAGCCATTACTGATAATTTCAAGCAAACTGCATAGCTTGGTAAAAGAAACTACCTGGTTCTTTACATGTAGAGGTGTGAATTCAGCAAACCCCACTCTGGGATTAGCTTTATTCAAACTAATTTAGATGTTACCCTGAGCATGAATATGATTCTTTCTCTATCTTTCTAGAAAAAGATTTAAAGTTGATCACGAGAAGGGCTGTTAGGGGATGTTCCACATTCACTCAGGTTAGGTATTACTTACGATTTATTTAACCGAATCCTAGACAGTTGTCTTTCAGGAGCACATAGAGGAGACTCGACCAAAGAACAGAGGAATGGACATGGAATGCACACAGACCAAAATGACAAGCTTAACATTAAAAATCTCTTTTATAGTTATTAATTGCCTGTTAAATAGGGCAGGTGGGTAACTATATCCTTGTCCTCCCACTGATGGACCTGACTTTCTTACTTTAACCTTCAGTGGAAGCAGACATAACCTTGATATTAAAATTAAATCGATGAATATTCAATACACTGGTCTAAATTCCCCATCAAATAGGGGTCATATAAGGAGAGGCAGACTACCATCTTTATTATTGATTACAAATATGGCCTTTCTGAGGGATCATGGTCTGCAGCCAGTTAATACTTCTACCCATTAAATAGGGCTAATATGAGGAAATCTATCCACTATATATAATTAATACAGGGTTCATCTCATTATTGGGGGGAGATGGAGATGCTTCAGATCCAGTTTTTTTAAAGATCTGTGGCATTTACTTGAATCCCTTCCCTTTTAGTTCCATTAGACAGGGAAGATTTTAAAGGGACCTCAAGGTTATATCTCAGGAACACCAACCTGTAAACAAAAGAGGGCTGGTGCATACACCTTCACTTAAAGGAGAACCTCACCCGTTAGATAGGGTGACTGTCCATTAGAGAAGGGCAGTGTCACCTATGAGTCCCCATTAGAGTCATATGATGGAATGCTAGCCAATTATAATCCCGTTACACAGAGCATAAGGCTAGGCTGCACTTAGGACACCCCTGAACTGCACTTACAAAAATCGTATCACCCCTTTTCGTCGACACCCCAAAGGCAAAACACAGAAAAAGACCATTATGGTGACATTCGTGGTAATGGTCCTTTTTCCATGTTTCCCCTTCCTCCAGTGTTCTGCCCCTTCCCCGGACCAACTCTGACCTGGAGTTGGAATCCTAGAGTCTGGGGGGTGTTGGGGGGTGCAGCCCCCCCCCCACAGAAAACACCCATTTAAGAGGCGGCACAATACCTGTGTCAGTATTGTGCCATCACTGTGGGGGAGGTCGGCATTCTCGCTGATGAGAAAACTTGGTGCTTCCTAAAAAAATCACCTAAATTAAGTGGGGGACATTAGGGAGGCAGACATCCCCCATAGGCCAGTAATCATGGTACTATAGTCTACTTACTGAGGTTATATTGGATGGCCTGGTCCTTGATGAGTGGATTTAGGTGGGTTCACTCTTTCTGTTCTGGTGCACTCCATGTCAAAATCTCCTCTATTCATATCTCTTTTTTTTTTTTACATACATATTCATAGTCTCTTTTTTAGATACATACCCTATTCTACAGGGGGTAAAACCATCTTAGTATTATCTTTCAGAGCTGCTAGCCTCTCTTCCTCCTAGGATATTGAAGATAACTATTAAATTGTAAGTCAGGATGTAGTATTTCTCATCTAGTAATTTATAATTGTATTAATAAATTTAAACTTGTTCAAGTAATTTAACATGGGGTAATTAGTGAGGTCAATTAGACATTGTTATTCTGACTTAAAAGATTTAAAATTTTTAGGACCCAGCTCGGCTGCATTTATGGAGGGGTTGGAGAACACCTTTCCTATGTTTAATAGTTAGATGGGAATAGTATGTTAAATCTGTATAAATATATTGAGGATTATAGCTTTGACATTGGTTGACTATTAGGGATCATAGTTAGGTTTGATACTTTGGCAAAAAAGTTCTAGGAATATTATTAAGTTGGGGTAATAGAGTGGAGGGCTGGGTTTCATCATTGTTTAAATGCCATTAGGAGATCAGTCTCAGGAACTAGGGTGAGTAGAAGCTTTAGTATTTCTCACCGCAGGAATTCTCCAATATTCATAACTCTTGCAGTCATCCCTTTAAGTAGAACTGCCTGGAGATAGAATGTATGCTAATGATGGAATCATCATTGGCTCATGCTAATTTTCAAATGCTGCCTTATCAACTGCTAGTGTTCTGCTGCTTCAGATTTCATTCTCCACCTGACAAGTACAGACGCCTCAGAGTGCTCTCCTCATCAGTCATTCCTGTCATGCTGAATTCAAAGAACTTGAGTATCTTTATCACATTTTTTCATTTGCTGCCTTTATCTTTTGTTAATTTTTCAACCGCTAAGTTAGTTTATAGTTTTTTTTGCATTTTCTCGGTTTCTCCCGGTTCGGGATAACTGTGGGGGAACCAAGCTTTATTTTCAATTCTGAAGTTTCTTGAAGGTAAAACTCCAATTAGTTACTTAGTTTTAAAACATTATTTTAAAATTTACCACTAAGTTGTAAAAAAGTAACCAATAACTTCGGTTCTCAAGGTACCAGTTCTTGGTTCTTATCGGAACTTTTAATCAGTTCCGGAACCAACTGCAAACCACAAAAAACACTTTAAATTTAAAAATCTTACTTGTGGTTTCTTTTTTCCATTGGTTTACATTATATCAGATAAATCAAAGAAGAGAACTGGTGAACCCGGTTTCAAAAATTGTAGCCAGTGTGGGGGAAGTCTTTGCCAAAGCTGACAAACACTCCTTATGTGTTGTCTGCTTTGGCCAGGATCATTTTTCTGCAGAATGTGGTATTTCTAAAACCTTTCCTCCTAAAACAGTGCAAAAGCATTTGGAGAGGTTGCAGAAAAAAATGCAAAAGGGTTCCTAGGGCTCTGACCAGCTGACATCCTCTAAACAAGCAGGTGAAACCGCAGATACTGTTCATACCACCCCTGATAAGGGTGAACAAGGCAAGAGACCTGCAGAACTGGCTAACTCCCTGGTTCCTTTGAAAAAATCAAAAAAGACCTAGCATATTGAACCCCTTGCCAGTTGACCTAAGGGGACTTCAACTGAGGCTGTGGTAATGTCTTCACCTGATGAAATTGCTCAGGCCCTGAAGGTCATTCAAGTTTTACAGGGGATGGCACCAGTCCCTGTCCCTCCTATCCAGGGACAAACCCTTTCTAAACAAGCCACCCTTTCTGCACAGTCCTCAACCCATGAACATCTAGAGGTCGAGAACTATTAGGAGGAGGAAGAAGGTATTGAACCAGAAGTCTCCCCGAACAGGAGTTTGGTTCTCCTCTGAGAACAACAGAACATTTTTTATCACATTTTCCTTTGTCAGAAAAATGGTAAATGCTTTGGACCTCACCACCAGTGAGGTAGTAGAAGATGATGAAGAGGCGGAGTACCTAAAAATGATGGGGTGCACACCTGCAAAAAAGCTGTTGCTCTTGATCTATAAGTTTTTCAAAAAAGATGCTTTTAAAATCCTGCAAACCCCTAATTCTATTTCCCCTGTAGAAAAAAGGTTGGAGAAGAAATAGCAACTTGACAGAAATGGTGCTGAATTGTTATTCACCCATGTTGATCATCAGGGAGTTGTACAAACAGTAGCTTGTGACACAGTGAAAGTGTCTTTAGCCTCCCACCCTCCTGAAAAGGACTCTAGAAAAATGGGTAGCATGGCTAAAAAAGGATATCTGTCTGCCTCCCTGACAATAAGACAGGCCAGCTGTCAAGCATATACAGCACAGCACCAGAAGTCACTGTGGCAGTCAGTTCTGGATATTTCCAAGAAAGCCCAGCCTGGTTTCTCGGAGGATTTGGCTAAGGCTGCCAGGTATGGGTTGGAGGCTGCTAAATACCAGTTCCAGATGGCAGCTGACTCAAATGACACTGCTGCCAGATGGATAACAAATTCTATATGTTTGACGAGATTTGCTTGGCTCGGGGCCACAAACCTCACTCAGGACACTCAAAATAAAGCTATGGATTTCACCACAGAAAATATGTCACTCTTGGGGATAAAACAGAGGCTTATATGAAAAAAGGTGGATGAATACAAAGCCACTTATAAGAGCAACTCAGCTAAAGAAAGGCAATCTCCTTCCACTAGGTCTTATGGATGGGGAGGCAGGGGCAGATCTCCCTACAGCAGGCAATTTTACCAGGCCTAAACTGTGTCACAGTACCAGCAGTACCCTCAACAAACAGGGTACTTCAGGGGCAGGGGCAGAAGGGGATCCAGGCAAGTTTCTCAGACTGGCCAGGCTCAGCCCCAGGCAAACCAGACTCTCTGACTCCATTGTCAAGGTTACCTCCCCACTACCAGTAGGGGACAGACTGGCTCATTACTTTCAGGCTTGGAATAAAATCACCACAGACAAGTGGGTCCTGGAAGTAGTGAGTCAGTGTTTGTCCTTAAGCTTCAAATCCTTCCCAGACCTAAGATCCAGAGTATTCAAGCCAGCTCCATAGCAGAAAGGAAGCTATTGGAAAAGGAGGTTCAAAACCTACTGCTGTCAAAAGCAGTGGAACCTGTTCCTCCACAGCAAAAGTGAAGGGGTTTTTACTCAAGGTACTTTCTCACCACAAAGAAAAATGGGGAGTGGCGGCCTATCTTAGACCTCAAACTGTTAAACAAACATCTGACAAAAAACAAAGTTCAAAATGGTAACATTGGCAATGATTCTGCCAACACTCCAGAAAGGAGACTGGTTGGCATCCCTGAACATAAAAGATGCCTGTTTCCACATCTCCATAAGGGAGTCTCATAGAAAATATCTCAGATTGAGACTCCCTTCGGGTCACTACCAATTCTCAACACTGCCATTCAGCCTCACTTTGGCTCCAAGAGTGTTCACAAAGTACTTGGCAGTAGTGGTAGCACACCTGTGAAGGTTTGGTGTCACGGTATTCCCATATCTAGATGACTGGTTGGTGGTAGGAAATTCACCACAACAGGTAAGGGAATACATTCAGCTCACCCAGGGCCTCTTGGGAGTCCCTATGGTTTCTGATAAATCTCATAAAATCTGTCCTACCTGCACAGGTTCTGCAATTCATAGGAGCAGAGTTGAATACCCTGGAAGTCAGAGCCTACCTGCCTCTGGACAGGGTAAGAAACATTGTTCAGTTGTCAGCCTCCTTCAGCCTGAACAGACCAAAAACTGCAAGGCAGTTTCTACAGTTGCTGGACCACATGGCTGCAGCCACGGGCACAGTCATAGGGTCCAGATTCCAGATGAGAGACACTCAGTTCCTTCTCAGGGCACACTGGTGCCAAAGAAGGGATCCTCTCTCTGAGTTGATTCCAGTAAAAAAAAACATTACTCCAGGCCCTCCAGTGGTGGAAAGAGTAAGCCAATCTAAGGTAAGGGGTTCCTTTCCAGCAAGAGCCCCCATCAGTAATTCTCACAACAGATGCATCACTTCTAGGGTGGGGGACTCATCTAGGGGATCATACCACCCACGGTGTATGGTCAAGTGCAGAGTCACTTCAGCACATCAGCCTTCTGGATCTCAGAGAAGTGTTGTTGGCAATATAGGCCTTTATACCACTTCTGCAGGGAAAGGTGGTACAGATCAGATCAGAACAGACAATACCACCACAGTGTATTACATAAACAAGCAGGGAGGTACAAGGTCAAACCCTCTCTGCACAGAAGCTATGAAGATATGGAGCCTGGCTTACTCTCTAGGAGTTTCCCTTCAGGCCATTCATCTGCCTGCTAAGGATAATACCTTAGCAGATGCTCTGAGTTGGATCAATCAGGCCCATCACTAATGGGCCCTGAACAGACAGGTGATAGAAGTGATCTTCAGAAAGTGGGGAACCCCAGCGATATATCTCTTTGCATTCCACGAAAACCACCACCTGCCAAGGTACTGTTGCAGGCTACCAGCCCAAGAGCAATTCCCCTGGGTGCTCTGGCCTTGGATTGGCCAGGCATGCACCTGTATGCCTTCCCTCCATTCCCTTTGGTGCTCAGAGTTTTGATTTAACTCAGATCCCAACCAGCTTTAATGATCTTGATAGCACCAGATTGGCCAAGGCAGCCATGGTACTTTCTGCTGCTCTCCATGTCTGTAGCCAGACCCATATACCTTCCCTGGAGGCACAACCTTTTAACCTACAATCAAGGAAGGATTCTGTATCTGAACCTCAGAACCCTCAGACTCAAGGCATGGCTCTTGAGGACTTAGAGTATGCAGGCTTGCATCTCTCAGGCAGAGTTTTGGATGTTTTATGGGATTATAGGAAGTCATCTACTAAGAAAATTTGCTTCAAAATGGAAAAGGTTTTCTATTTGGTGTTCCAACAATAGTGTTGTACCAGCTAAGGCAGGAATCCCAGCACCGCTAGACTGCCTTATTCATTTACATTCTTTGGGCCTGTAGCCCACTACTCTAAAAGTCCACCTAGCTTCAGTGTCTGCCTACATTTCAGCAGGAAAGGGTGCCTCCTTGGCAACAGATCCTATATTCAAGAGATTTTTCTAAGGTATGGCCTATTTGCACTCCCCTCATAGGGAACCAGTGCCAGCTTGGGACTTGAATGCTTGTATAGCCAGGCTCATGGGTCCCCCATTTGAGCCTATGGCATCAGCTCATCTGAAATATGTCAAATAGGAAACAGTTTTCCTGGTGGCAATAACTTCTGCAAGAAGGATCAGTGAACTTCAAGCTCTGCGCAATGATCAGGAATACATTTCATTCCACAGAGATAAGACAGTCCTATGAAGAAACAGGAAATTTCTACCCAAGGTGGTTTCTGATTTTCCATCTAAACCAGTCCATTACTCTACCAGTCTTTTTCACTGAACATTCTAGTTCCGGTGAGCACAGACTCCATAGTCTGGATGTCAAACAAGCACTTAGCTACTAAATGACAGTTACTATGGACCACAGACAGGACAAAAAACAGCTGTTCGTGACTTATGGGGATGTGGGAAAAGGAAATCCAGCATCTAAAAGGTCCATTTCTCGCTGGATAGTTCTGTGCATTCAGTTTTGCTATTCCAAAGCTGGAAAAGAACCCCCAGCAGGGCTGAGGGCTCATTCTACAAGAGGCACAGCAGCTACCACAGCAGTTGCCAGGGATCCCTTACCAAATGTGACACAATGGCAACACCATGGAACCACAATGGCAACACAGTGGTGAGCTACAAAATGTGCAATGGTACCACTCAGTGGTACCATGGTTGTACTATGGTAGTTTATTTTTTTTATTATTTTTGTTGATATGGTAGGACAGTGGTACAATGGTATCACAATGGAATTGAAACAAACCACTGTGATACCATGAAAACCTTAATGGTAGTACAGTGGTAATCACAGTGGTATTGCAATGGCAAATGAGTGGTATTACAGTGGTATTCTGAGAACTTTTTGTAAGGGATGTCCCATTAGTGGAGATCTGTAAAGCAGCTACCTGGAGAACAGTTCACACCTTTACAAAGCATTACAGCCTGGACACACAGTCCAAAAGTGATGCCAGGTTTGACACAGAAGTCCTGCAGAGTCTATTCCCAAAGCAGGTTCTGTGCCCACCTCCAAAGGTACAGCTTTGTAGTCTACAAGAGTTATAAATATAGGAGAATTCCTGGGGTGAGAAGAAAAATTATTTACCATAGTAATCATGTTTCTTCCAGGGTATTCTCCAATATTCAGAACTCGCCCACCCTGCTTCCCCTTCTAGAACCGATAGTCTCTGCAATCCAAGCTGAGTAACCATGTGTGATGATGTTGCATACTGATATGTCTTTTTTTGAGCCCTGTTGGGCATTGGTTTTCCCCTTCTTCGGGCGATTCTAACATTATGGTGTGTGTTTTGTCCCCCAGTTGGGGATTTGGTTAGGTTACTTTATTGTTATTATTATAGGCCTCTATGCATCAATGGGTAGGTAATACAAGCTGGAGGCTCGTTACCTGCCCATAGAGCTCCACACCTGCAGACAGGTGTGCACCGGTGGTATTCATGACCACCAGCCACCTGTCCATGGCACCCCCCCCGGCATGCAGGTCCGCACAGGACGGGCATGGGCTGAGTAGCGGACCCAGCCGGGCATCCAATCAGATGCCCGGCATGGGTCCAACAGTGGATCCCTTATGCGGCGAGGCATGCATTGGCAGCACACCCAGTGGATTGTGAGGGCCGGCAGCTGTGGTGGGTGGGAGGAGGCAATGCCATTGGCCCTCCAATAGCACCAAAGTGGTACAGAGGGATGGGGGTATGTTGGGTGGTGGGGGGGAACAGTACCGCCGGTAGTGGAGGGGTGGACATGCGGTGTAGTTGGGGGGCAGCATCCATGTGCCAGTGCCCTTGTGAGAGGTTTGGGTTGGGAGGGCAGTGTGTGCTGGGGCAGGTGGGTGGAACCGGGTGGCTATTTGCTGTGACTCCAGAGGGTCAGTGGGCTATTCACCCTGTCCTGCAGTATGTCCCAGGGTGTATGAGCTGTATGTAGTGGGTGTATGGCAGGTTTCTCCCTTGAGTACCCTGCATCCCCCTATGTACCCCCGTGGCCAGCACTACACACCTTTGTGCATGGCTCGTAGTGCTGGCATGTCTCCTGTGTGGTGAAGACCACGGAATTGGGGGATCAAGCACATCCTATCTGCATGCCCCACCCCTTTGTGCATCCCACACAGGGGGTGCAATGGGTGAGGAGTGACAACGTGCCCCAGGTATACGTGAATAGCCACTCTGCTCCATCGGTGCATAGGACTAATTATTATTATTACTATTATTAGATAGCTATGGTTATTGGTGAGACCTGTCCTTGCAGGCTCTATATGAAATCTGAAGCAGTAGAACACTGGCAGTTGATAGGGGCAGCATTTGAAAATTAGCATGAGCCAGTGATGATTCTATCATTAGCATACATTCTATCTCTGGGCAGTTCTACTTAAAGGGATGACTGCAAGAGTTCTGAATATTGGAGAATACACTGGAAGAAACAAGATTACTATGCTAAGTAATTTTTTCTTATCTGCCCGTCACCTCCAAATATCACAGTTTATTTTATATGTTTTCCTTTTTTCTTGGGGTACTTGGGGAGAAGGTGGGTAGTGGGGCTACTCATAACAATATGAATCATCAAATTTTGCTGCGCTACCTTGTTTATTTAATGCTTTTAACATCAATACTTTTAATATGAGTAATATTAATCTTAAAATGAGGTCCTGAAATCTAAAGGGGATGCGATCGAAAGCAAAAAGGATGTCGATCTTAAACTATATAAAATTTCTGGGATATAATGTAATTTTCCTTTCAGGAGACCCACTTATTAAAATCTGAAATTGACCTCCTGAAAAGATTTAAATTTAAAACAGTTTATGGAGCAGGAAAATATATGGCCAAATCGGTTGTGGTTATTTTGATTGACTCATTCGCAGATTTCCATCTCTCAAAGTTCATTATTAATCAGGAAGGCAACTATGTATTAGCAGTAGGAGAAATGGCCAAACTAACTATGTTTTGGGCTCAATTCATGGGTCTAATACTGGTTCAACATCCTTCTGCATGAAATTAATGACAGCTCTTTCACCCTTCCTCACCCAGTACATTATCCTTGGAGGAGATAGGAATCTACCTCTGAATCCACATATGGATAAATCGAGGACACCAGGTTATACTCTTTCAATAGATAATAAAGCTCTCCTTGATATTTTTAAGATTTATAACCTCTCTGACCCATGAAGGACATACTTCCCAGATAAAAATAAAAATTACTTTCTTTTCGCAAGCACACAACTCACTTTCTAGAATAGATTATTTTCTTATTTCTAAAACTTTACTTCATTTGATCCATGATCCACAGATCTTATCTCATATCCTATCTGACCACTCCCTAGTTCATATCAATTTAAAATTAGGTATCCCTTAAAGAAACATGGAAACATAGAATCTGTCGGCAGATAAGGACCAGACAGCCCACCTAGTCTGCCCATTTCCCTACTTGGTTTGGCAATCCCTACTCTTATCTGGACTGCCTTTCCCCCACTCTGCTGTACAGCAGGGTGCCTTTATGCTTATCTCATGAGCTTTTGAATCCCTGTACTGTTTTTGCTTCCACCACCTCTGCTGGTAGGCTGTTCCACAGATCCACCACCTTCTCTGTAAAAAAAATATTTCCTAGCATTCCCCCTAAGCCTCTCTCCCTCAAGTCTCATGTTACGTCCCCTTATCCTTGTGCACTTTCTTCTCTGAAATATGCTCCCCACCTTTACCCTGTTTATTCCTCTAAGGTATTTGAAAGTCTCTGTCATATCCCCTCTCTCCCTTCTCTCTTCCAGTGAATAGATGCTTAGTTCCTTGAGTCTTTCCTCATAAGGCTTGTGGTGCAGTCCATGTATCATTTTTGTTGCTCTTCTCTGGACTGCTTCTATTCTGTCTATGTCCTTCCTGAGATGCAGTCTCCAGAATTGAACACAGTATTCTAAATGAGGCTTCACCAGTGATCTATACAATGGCGTCACCACTTCACTCCTTCTACTGGTTATGCCCTTTCCTATGCATCCCAGCATTCTGTTTGCCTTCCCCACTGCTTTTTCGCATTGTTTGGCTGACTTCAGGTCATTGGATATGATAACCCCCAGGTCTTTCTCCTCTCTCCTGACTTGTGGTGGCTAGAACCTGCCCCCCCCCATCCTGTATTCCTCTCTTGGGTTTCTGTGTCCCAGGCGCATTGTCTTGGACTTCTTCACGTTGAAATCCAACTGCCAAACCTTTGACCATTCCACAAGTAGTCTTAGGTCATTTTTATTTTATCTAGCCCCTCCTGTGTGTTGACTCTGTTACAGATCTTGGTGTCATCTATGAACAGGCATACTTTCCCCTCTAGTCCCCCTGCAATGTCACTTATGAAGACATTGAATAGAACTGGACCCAGAACTGATCCCTGTGGAACCCTGCTGGTCACCTCCCTCTCTTCTGATTTTATGCCATTTACTACCACCCTCTACATCCTGCCTTTTAGCCAGTTTCCAACTCATTTTACTACTTTAGAGCCCACACCCAGATTCCCCAATTTGTTAAGCAACCTTCTATGAGGAACGGTGTTGAAGATCTTACTAAAATCCAGGTAGGCCACATCTACTACCCATCCCTGATCCACCACCCTGGTCACCCAGTCAACGAAATCAATAAGATTAGTCTGTCAGGACCTACCCTCAGTGAAACCATGCTCTCGTCTTCTGCACTGCTTGACTCCAGGAACTTCACTACCCTCTCTTCTTAAGCAGGGACTCCATGAGCTTCCCCACCACTGAGGTCAGGCTTACAGGTCTGTAATTGCCTGCCTCCTCCCTACTTCCAGTCTTGTGCAGGGGGACCACCTCTGCCCTCCTCCAGTCCCTAGGTACCTCCCCCATCTCTAGTGATTGGTTGAAGAGGGTTGTCAGCAGACCTGCTAGGACTTCCCTGAGTTCCTTCAACACTCTTGGGTTAATCCCGTCTGGCCCCATTGCCTTGTCTGTCTTTACCTTTCCTAGTTCTTCCAAGACTCTATCCATTGTAAATGGGCTGATATCCACTCCCCCCATACATCTTTCCTCATAAGTCTTGGTCCCTCCCCTGCTTCTTCCTTGGTAAATACTAAGCAAAAATATTTGTTCAGTATCTCAACTTTTTCAAGGTCGTCCTCCACCCACCCACCCTCTCCCTTCTTTAGCCTAACAATACCATTTCGGGTCTTCTTCCTCTCACTAATATAATGGAAGAAGGTCTTGTCCCCCTTCTTAATAGCCCGTGCTATTCCTTCCTCCGTTCTTGCCTTATCCCCTTTAACAGCTTTCCCAGCTTCTCTCTTCTTCTCCAGATATTTCAGTCTGTCTTCTTCTTTCTCTGTCTCTTTGTATTTTCTGAATGCCTTACTTTTTTCTCACTTCTTGCTTTTGCTTTTGCTAAGCAATCTGACACATTGACTTGTCACTCCTGCTATGGACCTCTTGAGCCTAAGCCACTGTTCTTCTATCCTTCCCCCTGTATCTTATGCTGCCAGGGCAATTTTGAGCTGTTCCCCCATCTCCATGAAGTTGGCCTTCTGGAAATCTAGGATCTTAATCTTTGAATGGCTTCCTTCTGCCAACGTGTTGACTCTAAACCACACAGTTCTGTGGTCACTGGTACAAAGAGGACTTCCTACCTCAACATCCATGATTCTGTCCCCATTTGTCAGCACTAAGTCCAGTACAGCCCCCTCCCTGGTGGGCTCAGCCACCAGCTGCCTTAGGTTTGCCCCATACATGGCAGAGATGAGGTCCCTGCTCCTTGATGTACTTGCAGTCTGGGTATTCCAATCTGCATCTGGCATGTTGAAGTCACCCATTAGTAGTACTTCCCCTCTGGCAGCCATATTATGGATGGCTTCCACTAATACTAGAGCTATATCCTCCCCCTGCGTGGGAGGCCTGTAAACTACTCCAGCACAGATGGCTGTTTTGTTCCCTGACTCCAGAGTGACCCACAATGCTTCTGCTTCTTCTCTGGATCCCTAAGCCTCCATAGGTTTAATCCCTCCCTTTACATGGACAGCAACCCCACCCCTCCCTATCCTTTCTAAAAAGTGTATACCCTGGTATGGCTGCATCCCAGTCATGGTTCTCTGTGAACTATGCCTCCGTAATAGCCACAATGTCCAGGTTTGTGTCTGCCATCAGTGCTGTTAGGTCTGGGATTTTGTTTCCTAGACTGTGAGCATTTGTGCACATGACCTTCCACTCTGTGTACCCCCTTAATGTTCTTTGTTTATTGGTCTTTGCCCTATGCTGCATTAGTAATGTACCTTCTGTTCTCTCCTCCATTGTACCTATGGTATTTTTATGGTTAGATAGTATGCTAGTTATTGGGTCCTCCCTGCTTTCAGTTATGTCCTATGGGGCGCCTATGATAACCCCCTTGACTGCCTAAGCCTCCCCCATTGGCAAGTTTAAATGATCACTAAGGATGCACTTAAATTTCTCAGAGAGGATACCATTGCCTCCCCTGGATAGATGCAGACCATCTGGAGAATATAGTCCTTCATCCCTCCAGGTGAGGTTGCAGTCCCCAATGAAGCCATACCCCACCTCTCTGCACCATTTTTTCAGCCATTTGTTGAATTCGATGATGCAGATGTCCCTCCTCCCTCCCCTTGCTGTGGGTGGTAGCACCTCTGAGAAGGTGACAGAGTGTGCTACTTGCCCAAGACTCCTCCCCAGCTCCCTGAACTCTTCCTACATCTACTCCCTCTCTAGCCAGGTCATTAGTTCTCAAGTGAATAATGACATCCAACTCCTCCCTCATTGCTAATCCTCCTGTAATCCTAAGGATTTGCTTGCCCTCCTTCTGAACTGTGCCTCCAGGTAGGCACATTACCTCCCTCTCACCATTGCTATCCGACCCCAGCACAATCCCCCGGACAATGGAGTCTCCAACCAGGATTTGCTTCCTCCTCCTCCTGTGTGTTCTCCTTGCATCTGCCCTTGGGGTTCCATCCTGGATGACCCCCTCAGCCTGCATGGTGTTCACTTCCACAGATGCTGCACAATCTCTATGCTCTGCCAGGATGGCGTGCGAGTTGTGAAGTGCCAACAGCTGGGGGATGTGTCTCCATGCTGCCTCCTACACCCTCCCTGAGCCCACCATAGCCCATCCTTCCCTCTTTCTTGGCAACTTCTGAGGGAGCAGTGGTGGACATGGTGATCTCTGTATGGGAGGAAGGTCGCCTGTATCCTTGCCAACTCTGCTCGGAGTTCAGCTACCTCCTCACTCAACACAGAGAGGTGCCTGCAGATAGGGCAGCACCGCAGTGTCCAGAAGGTCTTTCTGAATACTGCTGCCCCACAGCCACTGCACTGCACCACTCCCATCATCTTTCTTCTAATATCTTTGCTCTAACTGCACTTTAGTGTTCTGTACTTTCTGCTGCTCTTTTCTTCTATACCATGTCCAGTGCCCCACTATATATATTTGTACTGTCTATACTCTTTAGTGGTATAATATATCAAGGAATGTAGATTTATGTCAGGGTGTGGTGTGTGCCTATGTTGTGTACTGAAATAAGATGGCTAACAGTGTGTGTATTCAGTCAGCTGGTACCGTATGATGTCACAGATTAACGGTATAAAGGAAGTGATGTGCTAGGTGTGGATGGGTTGGGGGATGGGCCACTCCTGACCACCAGAGACAGTCAGCCACACCAGCAAACCCCCACAGAAACACTCAGCTGCACCTACAAAATCCTCCAAACAGGTAACTTTCCAAATGAATCCAGAAAGCAACCTGGTACCAACTGAAAGCAACAATAAGCTGCAAAAGAAACAACAACAGCAGCAATAAAATCAGCAAAAATCAACATTCACTTCCCTGAAATGAACTGCTTCCTTCCTCTTCTAGCCCTTATGAGACTCCAACAGGTAGGAAGCTACACCACTCTGACTCAGCCCCACCTCCAGGTAGCAGTTAGCAGTAGCTCCACTGAGGAGCCAGGCCAGACAATTAGCTCCCCTCCCCCTAGCTACAGGGCTAGACAAAAACACAGTTCCTGCCCTAGAAAGTTAATGGCTTAAAAAAAAAAAAAAAAAAACACAAGATAAGCAGAACTGTTTCCCAAGTGAAATAAAAAGTATAAAAGAACTAAAACCAACAATGAGCAGGTTCTGCACTGAACTGAAACTGAGTATTGCCTCCTGACCACCAGAGACAATCAGCCATGCCAGAAAATCCCCACAGAAACACTCAGCTGCACCTAAAAACTCCCCCAAACAGGTCACTTTCCAAATGAATCCAGAAAGCAACCTGGTACTAACTGAAAGCAACAATAAGCTGCAAAAGAAACAATAACAACCACAACAAAATCAACAAAAATCAACAGCCACTTTCCTGAAATGAACTGCTTCCTTCCTCTCCTAGCCCCTTATGAGAATCCAACAGGTAAGCAAGCAGCTTATTCAAGAAGTTTCTCATGGAGGCTAAACCCTAATCTACTTAGGCAGGTTTACATAGTCAAGTATATCAACAATGCAATAGAGGCCTTTTGGGAGCAAAATTCCCGCTCTATAGGGAAAAATTTATATGATCTGGGCATCCTGTAAGTGTTATTTAAGGGGTGAATTTATTAGATTTGGTGCTAAGATTAAGCAACAAAAAACTGAAAGACTACAAGAAATTACTAAATAATTGGGAGAACTAGACGCAAAAGACCAAAAGGTACTCACATTGCAAGAAACTCAGGAAATCCAAACTCTTAAAGGAGAATTACAATTTATTTCTAAAGAACAAGCTGAATTCCTTATCATTAGATCAAAGGTCTCATATGCAGATTTACGGGAGAAACCTAGTAAACTTTTAGCCCATAAGATTAAAAAGCTGGAACAATCCAGACACATCGAATCTATAATTTCTGATAACCCAAATAAAGTATTAACAGATTATAAAGACATCCTTAACGAATTTTGCATTTTTTTACTCAAAATTATATGGTTCTATTGGTAACCCCAACCTCTGAAATGATAGATAACTATCTATCCAATTTTTCTTGCCCTCACATAAGAGTCAGATGCCTCTAAATTAATCTCATCGATTACCTTAAAAGAGATTGATGAGGCTATAAGTAAGTTTACCATAAACAAAGCCCCAGGGCCTGATGGCCTTACTGCAAATTTTTATAAAACATTTGAAAATTCCTTGATTCCTATGTAACCCCCTTGCAAATGGGGGTTCCCAAAAGTCTTCCAGGAGCTTGCCTGAATGCTCCAAATCTGGGTGGTGTTGGGCGTCTGAGCTGCTTAAATGTGGTTGTAAGTGAGTGCTATTTGAGCCTTCACCTACTGTCTCTTTAAGAGCTGTCTGCTTGCAGACATAATTGATGCTTTCCTAGGGGTGCTGGTGTTTCCCTGCTTGAATCCCGCCTGAACTGCAGGGCAATCGCTTCATTTTGCGGTCGCTGAAAGAGCAAAGGGAGTCCCTCTGAAAGATATACCTGTTTCACTGTAAATATTTAAGGCATTAGTAATATTGTAGTTTGTCTAACCTGCTCTTGTTACAGCTGGGACTCTGTGTGTGTGGCCCCTCCATTTTGGAACTAAACTGCTGTGCTGGGCCAATGGAATAAGGGGAGCTTTAAAATGGAGACTGTTTGGACCAACCAGAATTCGGACTCTCCTGGGAGCTGGCTTACAATGGGAGGTATAGCTAGTAATTCTGGGAAGTGAAGTTTTGGACCTTGGCACCTTTTTGCACCAACTGAGAGAGTGTTGGAGTGATTGACAGCTGAGTCCACCAACTGGACCGGGTGGCGCCCGAAGAGAATGTTCTGCCCTGCGACTGAGAGATCAGATCAGTTGCGACCGTGAGGAGAGAAGGAGCTCTGTGCTTCTGCATTGTATAGTTTCATGCGGGAAGTGCATGAGAGGCCCTGCAGTCAGTCGGTGGCCATTGCAAGCTTGAATTGGACTGAATCAGAGTTGTCTGAAAGGAAGGAAGGTTGAAAGTGGAAACGAGGCTCACCCTGTAGAAGACTGGAGAAATTGCTGAATCGCGCTCGGTCTGTCAGGAACAGAAGCTGCTGTATGAACTCCCGGGTGTTTGCAGTAAGTGCGATCAGGACCTAGGAGCAGCTGCCTGGTATAGTGATTTCCTTTACATATAAATGTGTTGAATGCTTGTAGAGAATAACTATTCCGGTTCTCTTGTCACTGTGTGGTGTAAGCTGAAAGCTGAAAGCTGAACTGAGTGAAATCAGACTTATCCGTCCACTAGTTAAAGCAGTGGGCCTGGCCTGTAGAATCTCATCTCTCTGCCTTGTCTGGCAATCCAGAACAGCCACCTGCAGCAGGTTCTCAGCTTGGGGTAGTGTGAGTACAAATCAGGGCATTCCCCTGCGACCTGTTATCAATCACCAGTGTTTAATCTGATTTTCTTTATTTCATTTCCTCAAGGACTGAGCCATCTGGCTCCGGATTACAATTGGGTGTTGTGCATATCTTTTTCCTACAGGGCCCTATCCATCTGCACCTGCCAGCCAACCACGGGCAAAGGACCTGGCTAGCCCCCCAACCTGGGTACCCAGAGTGTGACTTTTAAGACCCTGTATGAGTGCACAGTACTGTGATTTAATTCTGCCAATCAGCTTGATCTCCCCCTCCCATGTTTCATTGCCCTTAAATAAACCAGATTTGATGTTGTTGACTTCAAACTGTCTGGAGTGTCAGTACCTACGTAGCCGGCATTGCATTTGTTTGTGTATGTTGATTAACCTTATTTTACAGGGGGTCCTCAGAGATGAACTTCAGAATCAGTCTCGAGGGTAAGTGGTACCTTATGATTGAACTGCGTGTACATGTGGGGCATTGGTACTGCAATTCCTGTACATTGTGTGGGTCATTAGAGGGATTAGAAGGGGGTCTCAGTGTCCAAGAGGGCTGTGACCAAACTAGACCAACCATTATGAACCCTGACCTCTGGGTGGAGGCACCCGGCATAGAACCTAGGCCCCTCAACCTGTTGGTAGTCCAGCAAGCAGGGGTAGTAGCCTTTGGGATAGCGCCACCTGGGGGTTACACCTATATTAAGAGAACTGTTCAATTTTATTTTATCCAATGGTTTTTGGGACATGTCTCTTTTAAAGGCACTAATAAATTCTCCTTCCAAAACCAAATAAATCTAAACAAAAAGTTTCCAACTACCACTCTATTTCACTAATTAACTATGACATAACATGTTAACCCATATTCTAGCTCAAAGAATAAAAAATGTTTGGCAAATGTTAATTAGTTATGATCAAGCTGGCATTATGTCATCCAGACAAGCATCAGACCTTCTAAAGAAGCTCTCCCACATTCTTTCTGCATCCAGAGAGACTAGATAGTCTCTTGCTCTAATCTCCCAGGAAGCATAAAAAATACTTTGAACAGAGTCCATTACAATTTTTTATATGCTACTTAACTAAGATTTGGTTTCCATTCAACATTCTTTTCCTGGTTAAAAATATTATACTCAAACCCATCAGCAAGAGTTAGTTGTAATAACCTATATTCTCACCCCCCAAAATACAAAACTGTCTCAAGGTACTAGACAGGGATGTCCCCTTTCTCCCATTTTGTTCAACTTTTATTTGGAATCCTTAATTTACTTTTTCAATTTTGAAACAGCTATTAAGGGAATTACTATTTCAAAATTTAAACTAAAATTGTCGGCTTTCACAGACAATATACTACTGCATGTGTCAGACCCTCTGAATTCCATTAAATCAACCCTAAAATTTATTGGTGCCTTCAGTCAGGTCTCAAACTATAAACTGAAAAAAGAGAAAACAGAAGTTATGCCCCTGTCAAACTTTTTTCATAAAGAAGAAATCTGTAATCTAGGTCTGTCTTGGAACCCATCTGAGATTAAATACCTAGGAATCTTTATATCCAAAGAAGAGTCCCAATTAATAAAAAGGAATTTAGATGAATGTATCCATAAAAATTACACAAGATTTAAAAAGATGGACTACTTTTCCTATTTCTTTTCAAAGTAGAGTTGGTATTATAAAAATGAACATTTTTCCCAGAATATTGTTTCCTATTAATGTACTCAATGTTTATCTTCCCCTTAGCTGGTTCACTAAACTCCATCCAACCATCATTAATTTCTTATGGCTGAATGGCACACCCAGAATTGCTTTCCATAAACGTATGCTCCCAAAAAAACTTAGGGGGAACAAAAGATACTAAACTTTCTTCTTTATTATATGACCTCACATATTAACAAATACTTAAAATGGCTGTCTAATAAGGACTGGTCTATCTCATATGTCTGTACCTGGGATTTACTAGAAAAAGAAATACTTAAGCACTCTAATATTTGCCCTGAAGCTATTCTATATGCCTCACTTAAATACATCCCTAAAGAGCATACAAAACACTGTGACTGGTACATCTTTAAAAATCTACAACCAACTTTGCCACTTTCTCAATATTAACATAGTCCAGAGCATTTACCAGCCTCTCTTATGTAACCTGAACTTTCGAACACATAGAAAACCTCTTATTTCAAAATGTTGCCTTGCTCAACTAATCTCCACGAGGAGGCTTTATTAAACCATGGAAAATGTTCTTTTCTTGAAAATGCTAAAATTTATAACTGGTCTAGGAAATACATAATAAACGTTCAAATTCTAAAGCTTATTCTACATGCACACTTTGGTGGATTTTTTTGTCAACTAACCAAGAGGATAATTTTTAAACTGAACTGTTTATAGCAGTTTATTTATTTATTTATTTAACAGACTTTAGGATTTCAATCTTTGAGTCAGGGACTCATTTACAAAGGCTCTGCATCAGAAAAAACAAACACAAACACTTAATACATATAGACATAGAATGGCAGCTAAAGGTTACAGTTTTTTTTAGTTATACAGTATTGCAGAATCAAGATCAGCTATACATTGCATTGAACGTGTTACCGAGAGCTGTATTTTACAGTTTTCAAGAGAACAATAAGTTTGCTGATACAGGGAGGGAGTAACAGGTTTGAGATTTACAGTGAAGCAGAGAATTAGACAGATATCTTGTGAGTACAGCCAAAGGAGGCATTGTTAATAGGTAATGTTTGGTAGCCCTATTGGTAGGAGCTCAGTGGTGGGGTGGTCCCGTAAGATGATAAATAGATGACCCAGCACTAGCTGGTACATTGGCAGTGCCGTGAAGTGAGAATGTGCTCTCTGAGGGCTGACTTGAAAGGTCCTAATTTGGAGATGGAGGAGACATCAGAGGGAAGTTTGCTGTACCAGGCTGGGGCCCTGTGTGGAAATGACCTTAGGGCTAAGGAGGTTCTAACCCTCAGAATGGACCACACCTGTTAGTTGGCAGTGTGGGTGTTCAGTGAGGTGTTCACTGACTTTAAAGTGTCTGTTGAAAGCTCAAACTTACTGCAAAGAACAAACTGCAACTCCATTTAGGACCTGGAAACCTGATTAAGGCATAATACTGCAGAGCACTTGGTAAGAAGGGGAGATACACTTTCTACAAAAAGTTTTATTTTTATTTTTCCTTATGGGCATTAAGCAGAGAATTGCAGGATTCCTTTAAAAGGGTAGTAATTTTATAACCAGAGTGAGAGAGATACAACTGAATTTGCTTGAGTGCGGGGGTTGAGACCTAGCATTTGGAAGGATATTTTTGTAACATTTTAAGTGTCCTGCTGGCTGAGGAGTGAGTTCATTTTTATCCCTGGACTCAGTAGAGTGGTTTGTGTTGGAGCCGTGGTCTAGTAAATTGTGGTGTTAGTTGTATTACTATAAAGGACAGTACTCACCAGGGTGGTGGAGCAGTTGTGTATTTGATTGTTTCTAACAGTCACCAGTGGCTGTGCACTACCCACCACCCTTCCCTACCCCACCCCCAGGCGTGGCATTTCCTTTATAGCCACAGTTCTGACATCACTTCTCAACAGGTCTTGGGGCAGAACCTGTCATATTCCTAATAACCCTGCAATGTGCATAAAGAGTAGTTACACAAAACAAATAATAATACATATATAATTATATATTGTATATAATAAGGGAGCAGGACACGTGGGGAGTGGTGCAATGCACTGGCTGTGGGGCAGCAGTTTTCCGGGAAACATTCTGGAAACTGCTTTGCTGTCCTATTTGTAGGCAACTGTCAGCTCTGAGAAAGGAGGTTGCCCACCTCCAGGCTGAACTAGCAAGGACTAAGGAGGCCTCTCCCTCCCAAACAGCACCACTGCCACAACCACTGAGTCAGAGGTTTCGGAGTATGAAGAGCAGTAGGACCACAGTGGGTTCTGGGAGGGTACGGGTGGTGGACCAGAGGCGAAGCCCCCCAGTTGTACCTCTACACAAATCAGATGCCATTCTGGCAGAGCAAGGCCTCTATGATGGCACCCTCAGTGGAGACCCAGAAGAATGCTGAGGACATCCACAAGGGAGACCCACAAAAGGGTGGCAAGGGACACCACAGGGGAAGGAAACAGCTACTGATAGGGGACTCAATTGTTAGGGGGGTAGAACTGGGGAAGGGAGAGAAGGAAGTAAGCTGCCTGCCTGGTGCCATGGCTTGAGGACAAGCAGGAATCCTCACAATTGTAGAAGCAGCATCATAGAGAGAGAATTAGATATCATTGTCCACCTTGGGACAAATGACCTAGCTAGGCATGGGATCAGTGCAGTGCAGAATGAATTTGTGGAGTTGGGGAGGGCCCCAGACGGGTAGCAAGCACAGTAACCTCTCAGAGGTGCTACCAGTCCATGGCAGGAGTGAGGCTAGGTACTGCACACCATGCAGTTTAATGAATGGTTGCAAAACTGGTGCAGAGCACAGGGCTTTAGCTTCATTGGGGACTGGGGGTCCACCTGGAGAGATAAAGGTCTATACTGGTATGACAGTCTGCATTTGTCCACTAAGGGGACTAAGCTCCTAGGTGACAGGTTTAAATGCTTCCTTGGCAAGCTTTTAAACTAGATAAGGGGAGGTACTGATAAAAGGCAAGAAAAGTCAAGCCTCCCCCCACAAAACATGGCAGGTAGTAGGGTAAACACTGAGGTACAGAGCTCAACACAGGGCAGGACGGGGTAAATGGTAAAATAGATAAGAGCAATAAGAGCAGGGATGGGAGAAAAAGGATCAAGCCAACATTAAATGGAGGGCAATGACTACTAATGCCCGTAGTCTGGGAAACAAGCTCTGAGCTAGTAGCTTGATGGAAGATGAACAATTGATATTGTGGCAGTCACAGAAACATGGTACACCGAGAACCATGAATGGGATGTCAACATACCAGGGTACACAATCTACAGAAGGACAGAGAAGGCAAAAGAGGAGGTGGAGTAGCTCTATACATAAGGGAAGGGATCAAGGCTACAGAACTAAAAAGTAAAGGGGGAGGACAAGAGGCACTCTGGGTTACCTTGGAGATGGGGAATGGCATCACAATCCGCACAGGGGTTGTATACAGACCCCCATCTCAAGGGGAGGAAATAGACGAGAAAATGATAGAGGACATTTTCAAAATGGCTGAAAAAGGGGAGATACTGTTGATAGGGGACCTGAATATGCCAGATGTTAACTGGAGGACATGTACTGCAGCCACATCCAAGAGCAGGGTCATTCTCTATGGCCTGCAGGGGGCAAACCTTAGACAGCTAGTGCTGGAACCCACTCGGGAGGGAGCAATACTAGACCTGGTACTTCAAATGGAGAGAGATCACAAATTTAGAAGTCAGTAGACATCTGGGAACAAGCACTACTGCACAGTGTGCTTTACAATGAGCACAACCATGGAGATAAGCCATACAAAAACAAGGATACTGGACTTTAGAAGGGCTGACTTTGGCAAAATGGGTGAACACCTGAAGAATGCACTAGCAAATGGCCAAATAGGAGGGGTGGAAGAACAATGGAGAAAAATCAAAACTGCCATCATAGAGGCAACAAGTCTTTGTGTAAAACAAATAAAGAAAACAAAGCGGAGTAAAAAACCACTATGGTTCTCAAAAGAGGTGGCAGGGAAGGTTAAGGAGAAAAAGGCTGCATTCAAAAAGTATAAGGAATCACAGAGGGAGCACGACAGGGAACTGTATCAACTAAAGCAGAAAGAAGTAGGAAAGGCAGTCAGAATAGCAAAGGCACAAACCGAGGAAAAAATAGCCAACTCGGTCAAAAGGGGGGATAAAACCTTTTATAGGTATTTAGGGAGCATAGAAAGGTTAAGGGAGGGATAGTGAAGATTAATAAAGGAGAGGGGAGGTGGGCAGAGGGAGACAGTGAAAAGGCAGAGATACTGAATAAATACTTTTGCTCAGTATTCACAAAAGAAGATGAGGAGCAGTTACCTAAACCAGACAATAGAAGCACTCTGCAGGGGGGTTGATACCAGTCCATTCACAGAAGAAAGAGTCCTGAAAGAACCCTAAAACTTAAGGTGGACAAAGCAATGGGCCTGGACGGATTCACCCCAGAATCCTAAAAGAACTAAGGGGGACCTAGTGACACCACTGACCACACTTTTAACAAATCATGGCAGGATGGGGTGGTACCTGAGGACTGGAGGAGGGCAGATGTGATTCCCCTTTACAAAAGTGGGAGCAAGGCAGAAGCAGGAAACTACAGACCTGTAAGTTTGACCTCAGTGGTAGGGAAAATGATGGAATCACTTCTGAAAGAAAGAATTGTTGAGCATCTAGAGGCCAGCAGGGCACAGGACCCAAAGCAACATGGATTTACAGCAGGAAGGTCATGTCAGATTAATCTAATTGATTTCTTTGACTGGGTGACCAAAGTAATAGACCAGGGAGGGGCTGTGGATATGGCCTACCTAGACTTTAGCAAGGCATTTGACACAGTCCCACACAAAAGATCAATAATCAAGTTAGCCAGCCTGGGAGTGGGTCCCAGGGTGGTAGCCTGGTAGCAACTGGCTGCACAACAGGACACAGAAGGTAACAGTGAATGGAACATATCAAGAAAGGGGGTTACTAGTGGAGTACCCAGGGCTCAGGTACTGGGTCCAGTCCCTTTAACATCTTTATAAGTGACATTGCAGAGGGTCTGAGGAAAGGTATGCCCTTTGCAGATGACACAAAGATCTGTAACAGAGTTGATACACAAGAGGGGGTAGAAAAGATGAGAAGGGAC
Organism: Neoceratodus forsteri; assembly: GCA_016271365.2. NCBI lineage: Eukaryota > Metazoa > Chordata > Ceratodontiformes > Ceratodontidae > Neoceratodus > Neoceratodus forsteri. Next base: position 167,732,945 of record CM057449.1, on the reverse strand, counting down.
TTGGCAAGGTTGGAGGAATGGTCAGACATATGGCAACTTAGATTCAATGCAAAGAAGTGCAAAGTAATGCACCTGGGAAACAAAAACCCAGGAGAAGAGTATACAATAGCAGGAGAGGTACTAACAGCAACAAAAATGGAAAGGGACCTGGGAGTAGTCATATCAGATGACCTAAAGGTGGGTAAGCAATGTGAAAAGTCAGTAAGGAGAGCCAGGGGGATACTGGGATGCATAGGAAGGGGCATCACAAGTAGAAAAAGGGAAGTGATTATCCCTCTATACAGACAGTTGGCGAGACCCCATCTAGAGTACTGTGTGCAGTTTTGGAGACCTCATCTACGCAAGGACATAGACAGGATGGAAGCAGTCTAGAGGAGGGCAACTAAAATGGTGCAGGTTCTACATCAGAAACCATATGAAGAGAGACTGAGAGAGCTTAATATGTATACCCTTGATGAAAGGAGGGACGGGGGGACGTGATAGAAACATTCAAGTACCTCAAGGGAATCAACAAAGTCCAGGAGGGTAGCATCTTTCAGAAAAAGAGATGTGTAAGAACAAGGGGGCACAGTTTAAAGATAGAGGGGGGACGGCTCAGGGGTAATGTGAGGAAATTCTTTTTCACAGAGAGAGTGGTGGATACTTGGAACAGCCTTCCTGAGTAGGTCATTGGGTCTAAAACAGTGGGGGAATTCAAACATGCATGGGACAGACACAAAGCAATTATAGTGGGGGTTGCAGGAAGCAGGCTGTTGGTTAACTAGAATCTGCAGCATATCCAGTAGGTAGGGAAATGGGCAGACTGGGTGGGCCAAGTGGTCCTTTTCTGCCGTCAAAGTCTATGTTTCTATGTTTCTATTATAGAAGAGAGGCAGAAACCCCCAAGGGAGTAAGCCCCAGGTGTATTTTCTTTGTGAGGAGACATGTTTGATAAAATAGCCTTTCATCCAGGGTGAAGAGATTTGTCAGGGCATATAGGGTACAGGTATGGGTATGCTTGTCTGCCCCGGTGAGGAGGCTGCATGCTTTGTTTATGGCAAGGTGGATTTTGTTAAGGGCTGTGTGGTCAGCAGCCGAGTAGATAGTGAGCCCATAATTGACTAGGGAGAGGACTGAGGAGGTGACAGCCAGATTAAGGGCTTCAAAGGTAGGCAATCCTTAGGCCTATATGGACATTTATGGCTGATGATAGAGTGTCAATGTGTGAATGGAAGGAGAGGCTGGAATCAAATGTAAGGCCCAAGTATTTATATGTATGGACCTGTTCTAGAGGAAGGGGAGAGTGGGAGAGGATTGTTAGATGTGCATTCTTGACCTTATTCTGCTGGTGGGCAAAGAGCATGGTCTTTGTCTTTTTTACATTGAGCACAAATCTTTGGTCTATGAACCAGTTTTCAATCTGGTTAAATGCGTGTTGAAGGGAGGACTGCAATACTGTGGGATCTGGGTGTGAGGCAAAAAGAACCGCGTCATCTGCATAGAGTAGTAGGTTGCCGGAGCAGGAATTGGGCAAGGTGTTTAGGTAGATACTGAATAATAGAGGGCCTAGGATGGAGCCTTGGGAAACACCAGAGCAGACTGGCAGAGTGGTTGAGAGGGTGTTGTTTATTTTGTCACATTGTGATCTAGCTGTGGGGTAACTGGTAAACCAGGAGATGGATCCTTGGGACAGACCTATGTGGCGGAGTGTGCTTCAGAGTAAGGGGTGGGAGACTGTATCAAAGGTCTTTGACAGGTCGATGAAGACAGCTCCAGCTAGGTGTTTTCTATACTGGGCAGAGTGAATAAAATTAGAGAACTCAGTGAGAGCCGTAGTTGTACTGTGCCCAGATCTGAAGCCCTGCTGCTCCCTGAAAAGTAGGTTATAAGCAAGCAGGTACTCTGTGAGTTGGGTGGTTATAATTTTTTTGAGGGCTTTCGAGAGTGGTGGAAGAATGGATATGGGACGGTAGTTACTGGGGGAGGTGCTGTCACCACTCTTCAGTATTGAGGTGACTGTAGCAGTCTTCCAGGCTGCGGGGAAATGCCCCAGATTTAGGGAGCAGTTAATGAGGTCAGTCAGTGGGGAGAGGACTGTATCTAGTACTAGATGTAGGATTCTCATATCAAAAGAATCTTTGCAATAGCAAGAGTCACTGAGTGCTTTAATGAGAAAAGACCTTTCCTCATTCATAGAGATCACCCTGAGATGGAAGGGGGGATGCTGGGTGTTAGGGGGCAGGGTTGCAGGAGTGGGGTCGAAGAAGTTATCTGGGAGTACTGCACTAAGGTCAGAGAAGGATGAGTTGAGGCAGTTGGCGATGGCCAGCGGGTCGGTGGTAGGGACATTGTTGACAGTTAGTAGGGAGGGGAGAGGGAGCTGGGATTTGCCATTGAGTTCCTTGATATGGTCCCAGAACAACCAAGCATTCCCCCAGGAGGAGGCAAGGGTAATTTTGTAGTAGCCTGATTTGGCCTGTTTAATGGGCCAAGTACATCTGTTATGAGCCGCTTTATAGACTTGCCTGTCTGCCTGCGTGCCGGATGCAACTGCTTTATGCCAGAGATCATCTCTGTGCTTTAGCTGTTGGAGCAGTGCAGGCATGACCCAGGGGGCATTACATTTCTTGTAATGCACTTTTGCTAGTGGGGAATAGATGTCACATGCTTTATTAAAAGAACAGGTGAAATAATCAAGGGCTTCATCTATAGTAGGGGACTGGGAGATGGGGGACCAGTCCCACTGAGTTAAGTATTTTCTTAGTTTTGTGAGGCCTCCGGGTTGGAGATGACACCAGACAATATAGTTTAGTTTGGGTTTCTGCTGAAGACACAACCAGGAAAAGAGAATGGGTAGTGATCGCTTAGAGAGTCCGGAAGGACTGACCAGGACCACCAGGTCAGCGATTCTGTGGGGATGGTTGGTGAGGAGAAGGTCGATCAGGGTGCTAGAGCCAATAGTGGGGTTCACCCTGATAGGTTGGCTGATCGGCTGGGTCAGGTCCAGTGCAGCGAAGGTGTCCTTGGTGTGGGAAGCTGAACTGGCAAGCCAGTTCACATTAAAGTCTCCAACTATGATGTGTTCTGTTTTGGGGAGGGAAGCCGGAGATGTAGTTAGCAAGGGATTGTATAGCAGGAGCTTGGTTTCTTGGGGGGACATATGTGACAGTAAGAATTACAGGGGCTCTGGAGGGATCTGAAGTAAGTTTTAATGATAAGGCTTGGACTCCATGGTCTAATGGAGGTATTGGAAGGACATTGTAAATCCTAGAGTCACGGACGTACACAGCACACCCCCACTATGTTTGCCCATTCTGTCGGCTCTGTGAAGGGTGAAGCCAGGGAGGGTCACCAAAGAGTCAGGTGTTTTTTGGGAGAGCCAGATTTCTGTCAGTGCTAGCACATCTGGCTGATGTTGCAGTATCCAGCAATGGAGACCTGCTGCCTTTTTGGTTAAGCTGCAAATGTTCATTGCAGCTATTCTAAGCCTGTGGTGCAATAGGCTAGGGTTGGGCGAGATGGGGCCTGGGTTAGGATGAACATCTCCCAAAATTAGGAGTATGGCAAAGACTCTGAGGACAGTTATTGTCAAGGATAGCTGCCTCCTAGTTATAGTACGGGTAGTACAAGGGATGGTCAGGGTGATAAGGGTTGAAAAAGTTAGGAATGTGATCCGGCATGGAGGTTGATGGTGGCACATGACTGCAGGAAGATATGTTGGGGGGATGGGGGATGCAAGAGAGGTAGTGGCAGTGTGGGTGGCAGTCGATGATGTTTTGTGGGGGTGGGACATGTGGGAAAAAGACCCTTGAGGGGAGGGCTAAGGGGTCCAAGAAGTAGGATAGTAAGAGCGGTCAGTAGGAGCCTGGGTGGTCTGCATGACAATAGGTGCCCAGCAAGTGGTGATAAGGGGGGCAGTGGCCCAGTGTCAATATAAGGGGGGCACTTTGATACCCAAAATTGTGGTGGTCTCTATGGCACAGCGATAGAGGGACTGACTATGGTTTGTTAGGGTGTAGTAATTTGCTTTAGGGAAGAAGGACCCAGAAAGTGAAGTGCTTAGGGGAGAGCAGTGGGAAGAGGAATGCAACCACCAAGAGTTGTTGCCCTTGAGTGGCTTTGCAGTACAATTTGCAAATGTAAAAAAGCAGTTCTTGTATTAAAAAAGGGACAGCTCAGGAGGGTAGAGTCAGGAGCCAATAAGAGAAGGGGGAATGGCGTTATGCCTAATCAGAGCTCAGCAGCAGTAGTAGTGCAGCCAAATGGCCAGAAAGGCAAAAAGTGCCAAGTTCAAGCCCGTTGGTAGCTGTGGGCTGCTCTTCCAAATGTGTGACTGGTTGTAGGCTGAGAGGCAGGTGGGTCACCGCAGAACAGCCATTGGGTTCAGAGCAGCTCCTGCAGCTTGCAGAAGGAGGCAATCACCCGTCCTAGACAGGATGTCTGTGGCATGGAGAAGGGTCTGTTAATTTAAGGCCAAAAGGGACAATGGGCACTAGAAACCTCGGCCCCAAGCAAACAAAGAGATAATGGCAGGGGGAGGTTTTCGGGGCAGGGCAGACAGATTATTAATGCAGCTGAACAATGCCTTCACAAAAGAGCTGTTCCATTTGGGGGGGGGAGGATTTGCTTACTTTAGCTAGCTTCAAAGACAGGAAAAAAAAAAACACAGGACATGGAGGGGAGAGAGTATGCACACAGGAACTGTGGTCTGATAAAACAATGAAGTTAACAATCCCCACCCTATTTTAAACCTTTACAGACTTCTTCGGATACTGAAATTCTGTGACAAACCTCTTCATAATTTATTTTGGGACAAATGTGCTTTGGACCACTCTTAGGTTTGAGAAAATTTATGGAATAATATCTATAAACTAATTCCTTTATAGCAAATTAACCTCAAATTTTCTAAAGTACTGCATAACGCTTATTTTACTCCCTTGAGATTACCCAAAATGGGTCTTAAGCAATCTAATTTGTGCACCAAATGTGAAAAAGAGGTTGGCTCTCTGGACCATATGCTTTAGTCCTGCCCACCTATCCAAAAATTATGGCAGGAAATTAAACACAACATCTTAGATAAGATAATTTGCCCCTATGATTTCAATTTGTCCGTATGATTTCAATTTATATACCTGTATTTTAGGTAATCTTCCAATCAATGTGCCTTTTAGTGACAAATCGATTTTGGCCTTAACTAGTGTTATAACCTCACAGCTCCTACTTAAGCATTGCATAGAGCATGCAACACCTGGTTTTAAAGAATGGGTAGCACAGTTAAAACATAATTTGCTGCTGATCTGCATGATTTCTTAGTTCCATGATAAACATTCCTCTTTTTTAAAATGCTAGAAAAAAACTCCTAGATCAGATAGATACCATGTGACTCATTATAAGTTGAAACTATGTTTTCGATTGCATACCCTAAAGAACTTTCTATTAAAATTGAGACTTATCTATTTTTAAGTAATTTCACAGTTACTTGCATTTAATCTATAAATTAGTTTGGTGGCCCTTTCCCACAAGGAGTTGTATTTGTAAAATCACAAGATATATTTCCTCATTGATATGTTACAATCTCCTGATGTATTGCTCCCCTAAGATGAGGGAGAGGGGTTTGGGGAAGGGAGGTTTTGTGTGAGTATATTTTTTTCTTTTATTAGGTTATAATGTTTGCATTGTATTGTTTTGTTGGAAAATCTTTATTGTTGCTAATACTGGAAAATCCTAATAAAAAAAGAACATTTAAAAAAGTCTATTTGTCCTTATTTTCTTAGGATTATAAAACACTCTATGCTTTTGATTTTGTTTGAGTTCAAAATCAATATATACTTTTTTTTTAATCAAAATCAATCTATTAGACTAAAATCAATTTTATAAGCTATTAAATGTCTGATGAAAGAGCAGAGACTGAGCTGGTACTCCTACACCTCCAAACTCAAGAACAGCATTGTCAGTAAAAAGTATATTTTTGCTGTTATTACATACTAAGAGTAGTGGATTTTAAAAACAGGCTAAAAAAAGAGGAGCACCAGGACTGAACCTTAGATTACCCCAATTGTTACCTGAAGCTGAAAAGAAATTGTAGATCCAGTCATAACCACCCAATATCATGTAGATAATTGTCAGAGAACCAATTATGTACAGGATATGAAAAGTCTAGTGACCTGAGTCCAAAAGAATCAGCAACCTGTGGCAAGTGAGATTGATAGCTTTTGTTAGATCTACGTAAACACCTCCGACTAAGTCACTGCTGTGCAAGGCTCCATATAAATTCTACAAAAGTTCAGACAAAGCAGTAATATTGCAATGTCTGTTTCTAAATCCATGTTGAGCTGGGGTTTAAGATGTTTGTTATAATTCTCTGGCATGAAATTATTTGGTCATATACCATCTGTTCCAGAGTCTTGGATGGTTGGTACAAAACAGAGATGGGCCTGTAGTTATTAACAGTAGCTTTATTCTTACTCTTATAAACAGGGACCACAGTACAGGCATCAGGCACTTCCTGTGTCATCAAAGAAAATTTCCAAATTTTAGAAGTTTGAACAGCCAATTCATGGGTCATTGATTTTATCTTTTTTAAATCTGTGTAGTAATTCCCTACCCTAGTGTTGACCTTCATTTTAGTTTAGTTTTAGTTTTTATTTCACATGAAAGCAGGGGGATAAGGGGACACAATATGAAGCTGGGGGGAGGCTCAGAGGAAACATGAGGGAAGTACTTCTTCATGGAGAGGGGGGGTGGACATTTGGAAAAGCATCCCAGTGGAAGGGGGGGTAGAACAATCAAAGGATTTAAGAATGCATGGGACAGACAACAGAATCTTAGAAACCAGAAGGGTGTGTAAGCTGTAGTCCAAGTTTCAGGTGGCACTATAGGTATGGAATTTGGGGCAGACTAGGTGGGCTAAGTGGTCCTTATCTGTCGACAATTTCTACGTTTCTATGTTAAAACCCTTTAGGCAGAGCCTATTTTCAAAGGGTTTAGAGTCAGCTACAACAAAGGGCTACAATTACAGAGGTCATTCCAAGTGTACTGTACAGTAACAGTACAATTATATGCTTTACAATTGGTGCTAGTATAGTAGTTAATAGTACAGTACATAGATATCAGGCTGATACTATATCCTGAGTAAAGTGCAGTGTACATAAATATGTTTGGGATAAAAATTTAAATTGTCAAAGGTAGTTACTGCATGATTCAGGTAGAGTAAGCAAAGAAAAGAGTTGGGACTTAAACAGCTCAATAGAGCAATCAGTTTTTAAAGAGTCAGGCGGTTCATTCCATTGCTTAGCAGAACGTATGAGAAACAAGATTGACCGAAGGAGGTTTTACTTTGAGAAAGCAGCAGGGTGTGTCACACCACACTGCTAGTAAAGTAGTTACTATCCACAGGATTGAACATGGACTGTAGGTCAGCAAACAGCAAGCCTCATAATGCTTTACTGCCAGTGATCAGGGTGTGGTACAGAAGCCTTGAGTTGAGTTCAGGCTGCTGTATAGCACACAGATGTGTCTGTCATTTTTTAGACCAAGCGCAAAGTGGCAAGCCCTACTGAAGAGACCCCTAACTCTGGACATCACACTGTCACTCGTAGAGCTGTAAGCCACAATCCCATACCCAATAATGCTTGTGATGAAGCACTGTACAAGTAGTATCTTAATCTCTGGAAGGAAATTCTTTCTATGCCTGTAGAGTAGCCCCAGCCTTGAGTTGACTGCCTTAACTAAGAGGTCAACATGTGCATGGAGAAAAAATGTGCTGTTAAGGGTAACCCCAAGATATTTAAGGGTTTGTATTTGTTCAAGGGGGTCCCAGTTGTGAAGGTAATGGTTAGGACAGGGAAGGTGTGGGTCTAGTGCAAGTGCCAAAAAGCATACATTTAGTTTTTTTTGGTGTGTGTGTTTATTACGAGCAGGTTGAAGGTGAACTATTCCTGGATGTACGTAAAGACAGCCTAATGCC